>JAQPPZ010016947.1:15135000-17635000 GCA_028583015.1 Wollemia nobilis | reverse complement strand
AAGCCTATGCCTTAGTAAGAGCAGTTAAGCAATTCAGGCACTACATACTAAGAAGCAAAGTCCATGCTATAGTTCCTGATCCAGCTGTCAAATACTTGTTAAGCCAGGACGAATTGGGTGAGTTGAGAGGTAATTGGGTTACAAGACTCGAGGAATACGACTTAGAAATTTGGCCTGCAAAATTAATCAGAGGACTTGGGTTGTCTCGACATATTGCTGAAGTACTTGTACAAGGAGAAATTAATCAGCTGGATTCTGGATTCGATGATTGGTATGGAGATATCATTCATTTGCTGCAATTTGGAATTTGCCCATCTCACCTGAATAGAACCCAGAGAAGAGCACTAAAGTTGAAATCTGCTCATTTTCTGCTCAAAGGAGGTAACTTGTATAGAGAAAATTATGCTGGCATATTCTTAAGATGCATTTCTCAGAATGAAGTCAATGAGGTGATGTCCAGTTTTCATGAGAAGTTAGGGGCAGGGCATTCTTCAGGTTTCGCTACTGCACACAAGATATTGAGAGCAGGCTATTACTGGCCTACATTGTTTAAAGATGCACATCAGCATGTGAGAACTTGCCATCAGTGTCAAACTTTTGCATCCAAAGAGGCTAATCGAGCTCTACCATTGCAGCCTGTTGTAATAAACAAACCTTTTATGCAATGGGGACTTGACTTTGTGGGTGTGATAAACCCAAATTCATCAATAGGGCATAAGTATGTTCTAACAACCACCGATTATTGCACAAGATGGGTTGAAGCAGTAGCCACCATGAGGAGTACAACCCATGAGGTGATCGAATTTCTAGAGTCAAATATCATAACCAGGTTTGGAGTTCCTTTGAATTTGGTGTGCGACAACGGGCCAGCCTTTCAATCATTAGAGTTTGCAGAGTGGGCATACCAGATGGGGATAGTCATCAGATTTGCATCCAACTATTACCCCCAGGGTAATGGACTAGCTGAGTCCACAAATAAGAATCTGATGAATGCCATTAAGAAGTCTGTTGCAGACAAACCCAGACAGTGGCACACATTACTGAAATATGCACTTTGGGCTGATAGGATAAGACATAAAGTAGCTCTTAAGACTTCCCCATTTGCTTTGTTGTATGGTATTCAGCCCATTGTTCCTATTTCTTTGAAATTGCCCACTTATCAATTTGTTTTAGACTATTTTGAGGATCAAGCGGATGTAGAGGCTCGTATTTTGGATTTAACTAATTTGCAGGACGAATGACTTCAAGCCCTGGAACATTTCAGTCGGCACCAAGAAACAGTCAAGCGCTGGTTTGACAAAAGATCCAGAGTGAAGGCCTTCAGACTCGTAGACCTGGTGCTTCTATGGGACAAGGCCCATGAAAAGAAAGGTAAACACACAAAGTTGCAACCGCTATGGATAGGGCCATACCAGATTGTCGAGATCCTAGGTAATAATGCATTTCGTCTACAGGACCTTGAGGGTAATTTTTTAAACCTTCCCGTTAATGGTCAATACCTAAAGCATTATTTCTCAGTTGTTCCATCCAATACATCGTTTGAATAAATCACAAAGACGTTGTAACATGTGTATATATTGTAAATAAGCTTTGAAGTAGTTTGTTTTTATTTTATTTTGTTTGATTTTAAAGTTCTGTGTTTTATCCTTTGGGGTCTATAAAATTTTTATTATATTTAAAGTTGTTTTTATCCTTTGGGGTCTGTACAAATTTCTTTTAGCTTTTAAAATTCTATTTTTTTTAAGTTTTGCCTGGGCAGCAAAGAAAGAATCAACCTTTAAAAAATTGTTTTTATTCTAAGTTCAAAATCTAGTGTTCATTTTGTTTTATTCTAATTAAGAGATAGTCTGCTTAAATTGAATAGTGGAACTATTTTGTTATTCAGAACAATAGTAGAAAGATAATTGGATTTTGTGTCTTGCTTGCCACAATTATTTTAATTATAAAGAAACTACTATACTGTTTGGCTGGAGAACTCCCAGGGAATCCAAGAAAAGTTGGTCGTAAGAGGGGACTCTGATTTGTGAAATTATTTGAGTGTCCATAGAGGCTATCGGTACCCAGGCTTTCCAGATTTTGGTATATTTCAAAAGAGAGAGAGAGAAGGTGAAAGTTGAGCAAGGCAACATAAAACTGGCACTCTTTTATTACAAAAAAAAAAAAAAGGAAGAAGAAGTTATGTAATGAAAGAGATAGCCAAGGCTCCAGAAGATGTTTTCTTTTACCAAGTTGTAGATACCACCTCATAGTTGTGGATCAGTGGTCGTGAAAATCTAAAGAGTAACTCTGTCGGGTCTGTAAAAGGCTAAACTAGTAAACAGAGCCCTACTCGGTTTCCCCTTTCACAATCTAGAAAAGCTGATCAATCCGAAGTACAACATTCGAAGGCCCAGTCATCCTTGAAGAAAGTTTTATACGCTTATAATTGCACATCAGAAATCTTCCTTAAGTGATTCAACCTAGTATGTCCTTGGGAAATTTTAACAACTATCAGGTAGTAGTTAAATTATTTTGAAGAATATTTGTGGCAAAGCATGGTACATGGTCTATATTGTTTTGAAACTAGAGTCCTGGATTCTAAAATAGTGCTACTATTTTCCCCGCAGATATCGCCATTTGTTGAGAAGCAACACACCCCCACTAAAAAAATGAAATTCCATCCTTTGAAAATATTTAGTTTTCATTTTGCCATAGGGACCCTCTTGATGTTTTTCAGGTTTTAATTCCAAATTTTGCTTGCCTCCTTCTTCTTCAAGTTTTGCATATACCAAAGCATTTAAGTAGGCTTGCATATGGCTTTGATTTGAGTTTAGAATTTATTTGTTATGTTAGAATCATTCTGAGTAAAGAAGATCTTTCACTAATATGTAAAAATGCAGGATACATATGAATAAATTCATTGGAGTCAACCTACAATTTTTGGAAAATTTGCTAAGTAATGAAAACGTCGCGATTTCACGACATTTTCCATTTTTGGAAACGTCACGATTTCGTGACATATTCCATTTTTGGAAACGTCGCGATATCGCGACATATTTTGGTAGAAAGTGCCAAGCGAGGGAGACGTCACGATTTCATGACAGGTTTGAGTCAGAAGCCAAACTTGATGAAAATGTCACGATTTCGTGACGTGTTTTGGAAGAAAAGACCAAGTGATGAAAATGTCATGATTTTGTGATGTGTTTTGGAAGAAAATACCAAGTGATGAAAATGTTGTGATTTTGTGAGTGTTTTGGAAGAAAAGACCAAGTGATGAAAATGTCACGATTTCGTGACGTGTTTTGGAAGAAAAGACCAAGTGATGAAAATGTCACGATTTCACGACGTGTTTTGGAAGAAAAGGCCAAGTGATGGAAACGTCGCGATATCATAGATTTGAATTGGAAACAACTTCAAGAAGAGGGGATATCGTGACACATTTGATTGGAAGGAAAATGAGATGTCACGATTTCGTGACTTTTCCATTTTGCGACGTCATAAGCTTGAAAAAAGAAGTAAAGAAAACGTCATGATTTCGTGAATTTTGGAAGAGTTAGAAAAGTCGGATTGTGACAATTTTGGAAAGGATTAAGGAAGTAATGGAGGAAAGTCGCGATATCGGAATGTATTTTAAAGGAAGAAGTAGAAAGAGCTAAGTGAGGAAAGCGTCGCGATTTCGATGACATGTCAGATTGGAAGTTGACAATGAAGCCAAGATGGAAGCAAAGTGTGGAGGACGTCACGATTTCGTGACATGTCATGAAATCGTGACATGTCACGGTTTCATGGCAAAAGGCCAAAATGAAAGCAAAGTGCGGAGGACGTCATGATTTCGTGACATGTCGCGAAATCGTGACATGTAGTGAAAAGGGCCAAAATGGAAGCAAAGTGCGGAGGACGTCATGATTTCGTGACATGTCGTGAAATCATGACATGTCACGATTTTATGGCAAAAGGCCAAAATGGAAGCAAAGTGCGGAGGACGTCGCGATTTCGTGACATGTCATGATTTCACGACATGTCACAGTTTCATGGAAAAAGGGCCAAAAGGAAGAAAAGTGCGGAGGACGTCATGATTTCGTGACATGTCACGATTCGCGACATGTCACGGTTTCGTGACAAAGAGGCCAAAGGAAGAAAAGTGCGGAGGACGTCACGATTTCGTGACATGTCATGTGACATGTCGCGGTTTCATGGCAAAGGGGCCAAAGGAAGCAAAGTGTGGAGGACGTCGCGATTTCGTGACATGTCATGAAATCATGACATGTCACGATTTCACGACAAAGAAGCCAAAATGAAAAGCAGCTTGAGGAAAACGTCGCGTTATCGTGACACGTGTCAAAAAAAATCAAGCCGACGTGTGATAAACATTAGGGTTTAATTTAATAATATTAAAATGCTAATCTTGGTTTTGTCTTTTGCAGAAAGCCATCTGGCAGTTGCATACTAGCGGAAGTAATGGCGAAAAAGACAAAATAAGCACGGATCAAGTGAAGGCCGTCAGATGGAAATGTGAGATGCTGAGAATTTTTGGTCCATCCAGATTTTATGGATCTGGCCACAAAGAGACTTTACGGTGACTAAGCAGCTGCCTCATTTAATGGAATATGTCGACAATTGACCGAAAAATGAAAATATCTACACACAGTTACCGAAATTTGCCGATGGACGCATTTAACAGGAGAATTTATGGTGAAAGTAATGGCGTGCAGAGAATTTCAACTCAGAGGTGGCTCTACGAAGATAAAATGTTAGAGAAACCAGTGACTCATCCGAATTTCTCTGAGGAATTAATGAGACGCTCCCGACAGATGCACCAGAAAGATGAAGATACCTTCACACGCAGTGCCCATTTATGGAATATATCGACGACCGGCCAGAAAACGAAGATATTTACTTGCAGTTATAGATGGATGAGAATAATATCAGATCATGCCTTCTCCATTTATGGCAAGTAACTGCACTAAGATTTGCAGAATGGTTAGGTTTTATCAAAACTCTATTTTAAAAGACCTTATATTGTAAAACCTGGGTAGTAGAGTTTAAGTGATAAGATTTAGGGTTTTGGAAGAAGATATTTCTGAAAAGATCAGGGTTTGTCCTGAGTCTATATATACTTCTTCCGGATGTAAACTCAGGAGGCGGAAACTTAGAATAAAAAGCTATTGGAGCAATTTCCTGCAAATCTTGTTTGAATGCTTTGTTCTGGACCTGGAGTTGGTGTAGTTTCGTTTTCTGTGATAGCATGGCCAGGAGCCTAATCTCTTTCAGACTGCGATAAGTTCATCTTCTTTTGTTTTCATTTCATTAAGGTTTATTTAATTTATGTTGTAGATCTGTGTTATCAAAGATTGGGTATGCTACTAGGCTTCATTCTTTTTATTGTATGCTAGGGAAAATTACAGATTTAAGGTTCAGGCCTGTTCTAATTGCTCTGTCCTCACTGTGCGAGCTAAGCTACTGGTGAGAGATACCAATTTCAACTGACTTTCCTTCTGTTTGTGATTTTCTTTCAGATCTATTTTGTCTCTGTCTTATGCTCTTAGTGGAAGGTGATCTTAGAAAGCTGGACACTTTCCTCTTTGATTTGTTCTATTGTGAAGCTAACCGGTATAACTAAAATTGGTAGTTTTGGTTTTGCAGCTAAGTTAGGTAAACTTCTCTTTCTGCCCTACTCTACTCTCTCTGTTCCACCGATTGAATGATCCATTTTTATTTTCTTTAGAATTTGTCTTTTATTTAAAACTGCTAAAACATAAAGAGCTAGATCAAAGAACTGATTGTAAATCTGAGTGTCCACAAAGATAACCAATTCCAAAAACATTACTGAACCAAAGTCCAGAACCCGTTGTAAGGTAACAGACAGTCCACTTGAAACTATTCCAGAAGCGGAAAAGAGTGAATAGACATTCGACCCAACTCTGTAACTCACACCTTGGATATCCAGCAAGATCCTAAAGTGAGTGGGATTTATCCCTTATAAGTGTTATCGGGATTTCATGCTCATTCTTCACAGGGTGTGTATAAAAGTCGAACCAATAGTTCCTTAGACCACAAAACCAACTTATTTATTAGACCTACCAAGGGTCATTTAACCTATAGGTCTATTCTCCAATTTTCCTAATAAATATGAAAGGCGTATCTATATTTGAGGGAAATAAAAATAAGAAAGAACTAAACCACCTTAGTGAATTATCAATGCTCAAGTCATCATATTCAGGAGGAGGACATAATGGTATGCTTAATAAACTATTCCCTTCATGGAAAAACTACTTTAGGGTAGATTTATTTACTAAATAATTTAGTTACTAGTTGGGCATCAATAGTAGAACGATTTATGCATAGATTTGGTAGAATGAAAAATGTTTAATCAATTTTATTTGAGTTAAATATGACACAAAGACACCCTCAAGAAAGCATCCATAATTTCAACATTAGGTTCTTGAGAATTATAGATCTAATTCCACAAAATGTTAGGCCAAATGAAGAACAAGCATTGCCATATTATATCAAAGATTTGCAATTTGATTTAACCTTAATGATTTGTAATGCTAACCATAATACACTAGTTGAAGCATTCAAAGACATTTTAAAAGGAGAATATGTTCTTATCTAGGTAGGGAATACATCCCTTGATCCACTAATGGCTTATGTAGCATAAAGCACCCATAATACACCTATGTCAAATTTTATGTCCAATTTTTCTCCAATCCCTAATACCCATCAATGCTTGCACATCACCATACATTGTCACTTACATGGGAAAAATACATCATCTACAATAGCCTTCCAACCACCACTTCTAGTCCTTCCTACTTCATCCAATATAGACAATGAGTCCAGTAATAATTTTGTGATGAATGAAGTGTTGGAGGTAATAAAGATATTGGTAAATTAGAATAATGCTATGAAGAAATAGTGGAAACAACTATAAAATTAGTAGCCTCAAAATACCCCATACCTAACAAAATATCAAGTGCCTTGAAAATATGCCAATAAAAGAGTAAATCAGATTCACAATTATATGGTTAAAACCAAAACAAAGGTTGAACCAATGTGATACTTTCCTTGCAATGATAGATATGATTTTGTTGAACAAATGAGTGACATTAGATATTCTCAATTTTTTTAGTACTCTCATTAATGTTAGGATTAAAAAGTTGCTACCCTGGTTAAATGAATTTTGCTATGTACAAAGCTCCCTAATTAATGTTGTAATTCATAATATTTTTTAGAAACATCCCAAAACATCCATTCACCACAATCATATGCAAAAATAAAAGAGCAAAAAAAGAGAGCATATAGATTAAAAAGAGAAAGAGATAAATGATACAAAATGAGAGAAGGAATAAGGGGTGGGTGCTCATGGGTACCCCCACATTATTTTCATATATCACACTATGTTTCAAAAAATTACTCATTAAGGAGTATTTATAATGATACCAAAAACCCAATGAGAGGTTAACCTCACGTTGATATAAAATTAACATTGAATTTAACCTTATAATATAGTAATAATAAATTTCCATTTAAGCAAGGTTATCCATAAAGATGGATTCACCAATGCCACTAAGGATGAATACATGAGAGTGCCTTTATGCTTACATGAATATGTCTATAGGCTTACACATAAATGCCCATATGATTACATAAGAGAATTTCCATAGGCTTGCATGAAGATGCTCATAGACTTTCATCAAGATACCCAAAGGATTATATAACACTTGCTCGTAGGCTTACATCAAGATGGTGGAAGACGTATATAGAACTCGCCCATATTTTTACATTAATAGAACCTGTAGGTATTTCATTATTGTTGGACTTGGCCTAATAAGGTCAAATTACAAATATTTCAAAAATTAGTACCTACCTTGCCCAATCTCAATAATTTAATATTGGAAAATTTTAGCATCATGAAGATAGATGAATAATCAACTATCAAAGATGATGTCATATTTGATAATAAACAAGGGGATGAAACTAGGGGTAAACTAAGAGTAGTCAGCTAGTAAGTGGGCCAACATTAGGAAGGTTACAATGGTCCTGAAAAAGGGAGGTCACCTTTGCACTTGAAAGATAAAGAACATATTTTAGCATAGAAAGAAAAACAAAAGAAGGAAAATATAGGGAAGGAAGAAACATATGCACCTTATAAAGGGAGTTGAGGGGTATAAAATGATATATATCAGAGGGTATATAAAGGAAGGGGACCATTAAAAAACAACAGGGATAAAAAACTAGTAAAAGATGACTAAAATATCCCTCTTATAAGTAAAGGATGAATAATAATTGATAGGCAATTCCAAAATTCACCATAAGAAAGGAGGACTCTTTTGCTAAATTTAATATATATAGGATATGAAAAGAATACTAACTAAGGTTAGCATGCTAGAATAATTAGCCTTACCTAGATAAAAGAACCTGCTTAGAGAAGCTCTTGTGAGAGGTGAGCTATTCGATGCAAAGGTAAAATATGCATTAACTTGAAATTAGGTTACAATTGATTTAAATAAACACAAAATAACCATACTAGAGAAAAGGGGGGAATAGGAGAAGATAAGGGAAGGGAGAAGAAATTAAATTAAAACTCTCTTGCCGCCCAAAGATGCTGTCGTCCAACTGTCGTCCAGGTAAGGTAAAAGGTAAGTAAACTTACCCAAGGTAAAATACTCTTTTTAACCTTTTACCAATGGTAATTTTCCAACATTCTCCCCCTTAAAGTTGAGAGGACTGACTATACAGTCTCTCAGCTTTATAAATTGAGCTTTAGCCATGCCTTTGGTGAAGATGTCTGCTAGATTATCCAAAGTGCTGCAGTATTGAAGCTCAACTATCTGTTGTTCCACCATATCTCTTATGAAGTGATACTTCATATCAAAATGTTTTGACCTTTTGTGGTGGATCGGATTATATGCCAACTGTATGGCACTAATATTATCACAATTCAGTTTGGTTGGACCAATTTGTTTTTTGCCAATCTCTTCAAGGATTTTCCTCAACCAGAGGATTTGAGTACTAGCATGGGTAATGGCTATATACTCAGCTTCTATAGATGATAATGCTACAACAGATTGCTTCTTGGAACTCCAAGTTATTAGTCCTGAACCTAGACTAAAACAGTTCCCTGATGTAGATTTTTTGTCATCTATATTACTGCCCCAATCGCTGTCACTATAACCAACTAACTTCACAGAGTTAGACTTGTGGTAATGGATTCCAAAATCCAATGTACCTTTTACATATCGTAAAATTCGTTTGGTTGCTTGAAGATGCAGCTCGGATGGGCATGCCATAAACCTTGATACTAGAGAAACAACATATTGTATATCTGGCCTAGTGTTGGTGAGAAACATTAAACTCCCAACCATGCTTCTGAAATTGGTCATGTCAACTTTTGGTGCTCCATCATCTTTGCTTAGCTGGATTCCATGTCCTGTTGGTGTTGCAACTGATTTGCACTGCTGCATAGCAAATTTCTTGATCATGTCATGAGCATATTTCTGTTGACATATGAAGATCCCATTCTTTGATTGATGTACTTCCATTCCTAGGAAGTATCTCATTAATCCGAGATCCTTCATCTCAAATTGATTCATCATGGAGTTTTTGAACTCCATATTCATTTTATTATTACTACCCATAAATATTAGATCATCCACATATAAACAAACTATGAGGATATCTACTCCATTCTTCAGGTAGTATAGAGTTGGTTCACTCTTGCTTTTTGTGAAACCATACTCGCTGAAATAGCCATCAATTCATGAGTACCACGCTCGTGGTGCTTGCTTGAGGCCATAAAGTGCTTTTTTCAATTTATAAACAAGGTTCTCTTTTCCTTGTTCTTGGAAACCTTGAGGTTGTTGAACATACACCTCTTCTATCAGGTATCCATTTAAAAATGCACTTTTCACATCCATGTGTTGAATGTTCCATCCTTTATGGGCTGCCAAGGAAAGAACAGTTTTGATTGTTTCTTGTCGAGCAATTGGAGCAAAGGTTTCCTCATAATCTATTCCATATTTCTGAGTAAAACCCTTAGCTACTAATCTTGCCTTGTGCCTTTCAATGCTTCCATCAGCATTGAATTTGGTCTTATAGACCCATTTACATCCAACACATTTTTTTTCCTTGGGAAGCTTCACAAGCTCCCAAGTATCATTCTTTTTAATTGAGGATATTTCCTCTTCCATGGCATCTTGCCATATACTTTCAATACATGCTTTTTCATAGCTAGATGGTTCTAGCTGTGCAGCAGCCAACAAAGCATAATTGACTACATCACCTCTTGGTTCATGAGACTCATCATTCCCAGACATTTGAAGATTTTCAAGTCTTGACAAAATGTCGTCCATCTCACTAGCTTGACTCCTAGTGTATCTTTGTTGGAAATTCCTATCCAACATTTGAGAAGATGGATGACTCTGTAGTATGCGCTTTCCTCTATTTGTCTCTTTCCTTTGAGAAACTGGATCAATATCCATCGGACTTGGAGCGCTTACAGATCTCTGAAATCATTTCGGAGAGTTTGGGGGTGCCAACAAAGGAGTCCCTCTTGGACTTGGTGTACCACTTGATGTACTTGATGAAGATTCCTGATGTGGACTTTGTGGAGGGGAACTACTTCCACTACTTTTCTTGGGCTGTACAAATGTGGAACTTTCCGAATTAGAGTCTATATCAACAAATTTTTTATGACCCCATTCTCCCCCTTCATCAAAAATTACATCCCCGGAGATAATTATTTTATGTGTCTTGGGATTGTACAATCTATACCCTTTGGTCGATTCACAATACCCTACAAAAATACATGCTTGACTCTTGGGATCAAGCTTCTTTCTCTTCTCCTCAGGAATGTGTGCATAAGCTAAAGAACCAAATACTCAAAAATGTTTGACATTTGGTTTCTTACCGTACCATCCTTCATAAGGAGTGATACCATCTAAACTAGAAGTCGGACTTCTATTTAGAATATATGCACTAGTTCTCACTGCATCTGCCCAATAGTTGTATGTTAGATGCTTTGTCTGAAGCATCGTTCATGCCATTTCAACAAGGGTGCGGTTCTTTCTCTCGGCCACACCGTTCTGCTATGGGGTATAGGCAGTGGTGAACTGCCTTTTTATCCCATTTTGCTTACAATAATTTAAAAATTCATTTGAGGAGTACTCTCCTCCTCTATCAGTGCGAAGACATTTGACATAGTAGTCACATTGCTTTTCTACATTATTTCTGAAGTCTATGAAGCAATCAAATGCTTCATCTTTGTGTTTCAGAAAATAGATCCAACACATTCTAGAATAATCATCTATGAATGTTAGGAAATAAGAATTGTTTCCAAGGCTTTTTGTTTGCATTGGACCACAGATGTCCGAATGTACTAGCTGAAGAGGATAGCTTGCTCTCCACGCTTGGCCTCTTGGAAACTTCATTCTGGAGTGCTTTCCCAAAGCACATGCTTCGCATACCTTCTTATGTTCTTGAATTTTTGGTAGTCCTGTCACCATAGCTTGTGATGTTAACATTTTCAAGCTAGCGGAATTGAGGTGACCATATCTCAAGTGCCACAATACACTTGGATTTGTAATAGCAATGTTTGCAAGTTGAGCTCCCCCCGGCTCACCAAATTTTAGAGGGAATAACCTATTCTTTGTCATAGGTACTTCTGTGATGACTCTGTTACAATTGTTTTTATCAAGGATTGTACATTTTCCTTCATCAAAAACTAATTTGTAATGCTTCTCCATCATTTGGCCAACACTTAACAAATTGTGTTGTAGCTGTGGAGTATAGTATATGTCATTCACCTTTTTAAGGCCTTCTTTTGTTGGAACTTCCATAGCTCCAATGCCTTCAACTTGCAAAGATTTATTATCCCCTAACTTAACATGGGATTTGTAATTTGAATCTAATGTAGCAAAGAGATTTTCTTTGCCACTCATGTGGTTGGAGCAACCAGTATCCAAAATCCATGTATCTTTAAGATTTTGATCTGACTGTCCATAAGAGAGAAAAATATTTGATGGACCTTCTTCTTCTCCGTAGAATGAGCCATATTGACTGCTTTGATCTTTTGAAGTCTTTGACCAGCAGTCACGAGCGAAGTGTCCTTGTTTCCCACAATTGAAACAAGTTGTTTTAGTCTTGTTACTTCCTCGTCCTTGATTTCCATGGCCTGCATTGCCGCTTTGGTTCTGATTGGCTCCTCTATTTTGATTTCCACCTCTGTTTTGATTTCCTCCTCTGTAGGAGTTGCTTTGGCCTTTGCCTCTTTGTTGTTGTCCTCTGCCTCGGCCTCTTCCTTGTCCTCGTCTTGCAGCTTCGTTCGAAGTGAAGGCTTTGTCATCACCTCCATAGCTTGTTGAAGGTGCTCCTTGAAGTCTCTCTTCATGTGATGTTAATGATCCAATCAAACTATCAAATGTAAGAGTAGAAAGGTCTTTTGATTCTTCAATTATGATGGCAATGTGATTCCACTTAGGAAGAAGTGTTCTCAACACTTTCTTCACAATTGTTTCAACTTTTGTGTCATCACCTAAAGTTTGCATCATATCAACTACTGCTTTGACTCGTACATAGTAGTCACCGACTCTTTCATTTTCCTTCATTCTGAGATTTTCAAAATCTCTTTTTAAGGTCTGAAGCCTGACTTGCTTCACTTTATCACTTCCTTGGAATCCTTCTTTCAAGGCATTCCATGCATCTTTGGCAGTTAAGTAAGATGCAATTCTAGGAAAGATACTTGGATCTAATGCCGCTTGAAGATGGTATAAGGCAAAAGAGTTATTTTTCTGTGCATCTTTGAAGATCTTCTTGTCGGTTGCACTCAAAGTAGTCCAATCTGTTGGAGCAGTGTAACCGTCTTCAATACTATCCCATAGTCCTTTTCCTATGAGTAATGTCCTCATTTTGATGGACCAGTACTCATAATTATCCCCACTGAATTCGGGGATTGGTAGATTGTTATTTGATCCCATTACAATCTATTAAAACAAGAAACCTTTCTTATATAGTCTTATTTCAAAAAGACTTTACAAACTATCAAGCCTTGCTTGATTTACAATCATAAACAACTCACTCTTGTTGTTGTGATTCAACAATTACAAAATTGTCAGCGACTTGTTCGTCGTCGTCACTGATCAATATAATTTCAGGAGAAGGAGGTTGTAGGATTTCAACCGAATTACAATAATGAGTATATTCAGATCCTTGTGGAGCAATCTCCACTGTGTCGGATTGTTCAAATCTGCTCCCAAAGGAGTTATCTTCTGAATCTGCTTCGTATCCTAGATCAAGATTTCTCTGTTGTGCAATAACCGCGTTTTGCAACTGTGAAAAGACTGAATTTATGCCTAGTGTTCTCACGTGCTCATCAAAGCTTTCAGCGTTTGTTCTCAGTAACAAACTACAAAGTGCTTGGTAACATCCTTCCGATCTTATCATTTAAGAAAATTTCCCAAAAATTTTCTTTTACAAAGATTTCCTCTTAGGAAATTTTACTAATTTTTTTACCTCTTAAAGCGTAAAAAATTTTACAACTATTTCCTCTTAGGAAATGTCAATCATCAACTCAAATGATAAATAAAACCTTTCAAAATTTTTAAATTTTTCAAATTTTAAATAACACTTTTATATAAAAATTATATAGATAAACTTATTTTAAAAAAATGTTAAAAAACATTTGTTTTTTTTTTTTAATTTATACTATATAGTTTTTAAATTTATATAAAAATGATTTAAAAATTTAAAAAACAAAAAAAAAAATTAAAAAAAACTTTAGAGATTTAAAAAAAAAAAAAATTATCCGTGCTGCAGGTCGAACTCGCGACCTCGCGAGCAGCGACTTAAGACTGGCGCCCCTGCCAGTCGGGCTGCGTGGCTGATCCGACAGCCCAACGCGCCCTCAAATATTTAAAACCCTTTGAAGGGCGCTCACGCTACGTGGGCGCTCTTCAAACCCTTGCAAAAGTGGGACTTTAGTCCCACATTCATCCCGCAGGGATGAATTTGGGATTTATAAGGCGTTTGACGCGCCTAAGTTTTTGATTGCCTTCGGGCAATCGACGATCGTCGACGCCCTTTTTGCTGCGTGGTTCAATTCACGCACGCGCCCGCTATCGCCACGTGTCGAACCGCCACCGCTTGTCGAACCACCGCCGCTGCCACGTGTCCGCCTATGCCTGTCACGTCCAGCTCCACCAGCGCCTCGAGAATCATGCCGATCTGCTCCAGCGCCTCGAGAATCATGTCGATCTGCTCCTACGGGCCTCCTCGGGTCCTACGGGCTGCCTCGAGGATCCGTGCCACCGCCTCGAACTACGGGCCCCACCGCCTCGGGATTCGGGCCGGTCTCGGCTCTTGGCTCTGATACCAAATGTGAGAGGTGAGCTATTCGATGCAAAGGTAAAATATGCATTAACTTGAAATTAGGTTACAATTGATTTAAATAAACACAAAATAACCATACTAGAGAAAAGGGGGGAATAGGAGAAGATAAAGGAAGGGAATAGAAATTAAATTAAAACTCTCTTGCCGCCCAAAGATGTTGTCGTCCAACTGCCGTCCAGGTAAGGTAAAAGGTAAGTAAACTTACCCAAGGTAAAATACTCTTTTTAACCTTTTACCAATGGTAATTTTCCAACAGCTCTAAAGGAGTAAGAACAAAGTTATGCTAAAGATAAGCAATCAAAATCCTCTATAGTTCATGTAGGAGAGCAATAAAATTTGATAAAAAAAAACTATTAGACATCCAATTCAACACATCCAATGTATGAAATGCTCCAAAACCAAAAATGTTAAAGCCATCCCTATTTTTTATGATGCTAAAGTTTGAAAATAAATATATTTAGAAGTTTCATAGTGGATTTAGGTGCAACAATCACAATTATTCCCAATATGGTTTACAAAGAGATGGGCCTCCCTTACACTAAGATGATTAGGCACCTAATCCAAATAGATGGAAAAAGAGTCAATGTGTGAGGGGTTTTAAAAGCTCTAATCATGACTATAGCCAAAATCCAGAGTTTGTATAGTACATGAAGTGATAGTCATAGATCTACCTTATACTTTGGGATGTTATCATGAAGATAATGAACACATAAATTATTAGGGGATGGTACAATGGAATATAATCATATGAAGGTGATTAGAGATGAGAAAAAAATAAATATTGAGAACAAACCACCTTGCAACTACCTCCTATACAAGTTTGAAGATGAAAGCATAGTAAATTAGAATGAGTTTCCAGAATACATCAAAGATGATGAGTGTTAGGAAGGTGACCAAGATCTAAAAGTGGATATGATAATTGACGTGTTATAAGATAATGGAGACCCAAACATGGAGTATGAAGAAACTAAGTTGGGAAACTACCTAATCATAGAGAATCTAAACATATCCATATTGATAATTCAAGAACCTAAAAAGACATAGACTATGTACTTTGATAGTGCCAAAACTAGGAATAGAGTAGGTGCGGTGGTACAATTCATTGATCCATTGGAAGCATAAATTCACTATGTATATAGGTTGTACAATTATACAAACAATGTGATCAAATATGAAGCACTTTACAATAACTTGAGAAAATAATAAAATATGGGAATCAAGGACCTAAGAATATATGGTGACTTTGAACTAATTGTGAATCAAATCAAACTGCTAATGCACCATGAAAAATAAACACTTATATCTTATAGCATTGATATTGGAATTTGCTTGAAAGTTTTAAATCATATGAGATCAGAGTGATACCCAACAAGCTAAATATTAAGGTGGATGAATTGGTAGGAATAGAAACCTGATTTGGCCCTACAAATAATGTGGGACAAAATAAAAGAGTTGGAGGTTTTTTTTAGGCCAACAAATCCTAAAAACAAAACCACTACTAGATCTTTAATAATGATGAGAAAAACATATAATTTCTTATTAGATATGCCCATAATTCCTTTAGCATATCTAATAATAAATTTCCTTATACCTTAGGGTAAAATCTTCTTCATCCCACCAAGTTAACATAGCTAAAGGAAAAAAATTGCTACTTGGGAAAATTTTCACTCAAGAAGAAAAATGCCTCTTCAAAGATCTATATGGTAAGTATAAAGACATTATTGCCTAGTCATAAAAATATCTTAAAGTCTAAGACCATAATATCAAGAGCATACAATTGAATTAGAGTTTTATTTTAATCCCTTTTGATAGAAATAAAGATCAATGAATCCAAAGATAGAAGCACTAATCAAGGAGTTCTATAATCTCCTACAATCTCAAATTATACTCCCAATTAAACACTCTACATGGGTTAGCAATATACTTCTAGTATGCAATATAATGGGTATATAAGGTTATGTATTGACTTAATGGAAACCTAAATAGGGCATCTTTGAAGGATGACTATCTATTGCCTACCATTGATCAGATATTGTAGAAGGTAGTAGGGTCATGAATGTTGTTACTCCTATATGGCTTCTATAGGTATAATAAAGTTTGGTTTGAGGATGAAAACCAACCTAAAACAACCTTCATCACTAAGTGGGGGACCTTTGCATATCAATGGATGCCATTCAATCTATCAAACATAGGGGCAAATTTCTAAAAGGCTATGAAAATAACTTTTGCAAGGTTCATAGGTGAGACTATCCTCATATACCTTGGTTATTTGATATTATTTTACAAGATCAAAAGTAAGCATATTGGCCATCTCAAGCTAGTCTTCTGGAGCTGTAAGGAATGTGGTATTTATTTGAACCCTAAGAATTTTATTTTCATGGTTCAAGAAGGTAAATTATTAGTTCATGTGGTGTCCAAAAAAGGTTTAGCTATAGAACCCAATCGAATAAAATCCATACAATACCTACCACTATCCACATTAGTTAAAGGGATTAGGTTATTCTTAGGTAAAATTCAATTTATAGCCAATTTCAATACTAATTTTACTCAAATGGTTAGACCTATAACCAATATGTTAAAGAAATGTGTCTCCCTATATTATATTGAAGAAGAAAATCAAGCCTTCCAAGAATTCAAATATGCCATTACAAAAGCTCTTGTCCTTTTTAATCCAAAGTTCTCCAAAGAATTTAGACTATACTTTTTTGGTATCACTACACCAAAAAGGGTCTTTACGGGTATTTTTTAATTGCCCTTAAAGACCTTTAAGGGTGTTTATTCAACCGTCATCTATGAGGGCATTGTAAAAAGCCTGTATTATATGACGATAATTAAAAACCACCCTCTTAGGGGTCTAAGAGGGCAGTTATAAAATACACTTTTAGGTCTACCCTAAGAGGGTGGTTTATAACCGCCCTCCTAGGTCTAAGAGGGTGGTTTAAAACTTCCCTCTTAGGTCTAAGAGGACAATTTTAAACCACCCTCTTCTTCTTATTTAAAAAATAAATATTACCTATAATGAAGTACATTATTAAACATGTATTTAATGAAGTACTTTATTATTGAAAATCATAGGCCAGGCTACAACTACAAATTCTTAGATATTCTTTGAAAATGATAACAAACTAAAAAAGTACCCAAATATCTCATCATCTTTGTGACATGATACAACCACATATCCTTCACTATTGTCTATAAATGACATGAAAGCAAATAGAGCACCTAGGATTTCATCATCTTCATGACTTTCTTGTAGTCAGGGTGAGAAGTGATGTCTTCCCACCAAGCACTCACATGATTTCTATAGTTTATAAGCTTACCTTTTCTATAGGCATTGAATAGGTGATGAATATACACCAGATGTTGAAGATAGACCAAGTTAAAGAAATCCCCTACCAAGTTATTGCTCTTGGATAACTTCTCTTCGTAAACATCCAACACTTTGTTCAAAATTTTGATATTTCTTATGACTAATGCTTCATCTGTCTAACCTCCTTGTATAAGGATGAAGATGATATAATAAAATATGGTCGAATAGGGAGCATTAAAGGATTGCCCTTCCACCTGAGACCACTGCTCCACCAATGCTTACTTGGCCAATGTGATTCCAAAAATATTGGGGACTTGCCCTTCATACTTCACCAAATATTTGATGATGGATTTTGACTCTGGATCTAAAATAAAATAAGCTTTTAGTCATACTCATCTATAATGCCATGTTAACAAAAAATCAAGAAGAAAGGTTTAATATTTTATTGAATAAGGTGAGATCTACATCTTAAATGATTGGCACTTGTACAAAAGGCTACAACATCATCACCGTAATTATTGTAATGTTATTGGAAAAGAGAAATCAATACGAGGTATATGAATCAAAACCTAGGGGGTTTCCACCTAAGGGGCTTGGAAAATGGTTTGGTACTTTAACAATCAAAAAATTTGAAAGCTGAAGGAGCGTGGAAGGATGGAGGCTGAAGGAGAGTACAAGGCTAGAGGCTGAAGGAGTATGGAAGGCTGGAGGCTAAAGAAGTGTGGAAGGATAGAGGTTGAAGGAGCATAGAATGCTAGAGGCTAAAGGAGAATGTAATGTTAGAGGTTGGAGGAGCATGGAAGGCTAGAGGTTGAAGGAGAATAAAAGGATGGAGGTTGAAGAAGTGTGGAAGGATGAATGATGAGTTGATATTTGGAGTGTCAAGGCTAAATAAGTATGGAAGGCTATATGTTGGGTGGAATGTTGGGATGGATGAAGGAGCGTGGAAGGCTAATAAGGTTGAAGAAGTGTGGAAGGCTTGGTTGAAGGAGCTACAATGAAAGGTTGGGATGTTGGATGGAAGGTTGGGATGGTTGAAGGAACATGGAAGGCTAATAAGGCTAAAGGAGCGTGGAAGGTTGGGTTGGTTGAAGGAGCTACAATGGAAGGTTGGGATGCTAAGTGGAAGGCTAGGAAGGCTGAAGGAGTGTGGAAGGTTGCTTACAATGAGAAAAATAAAATTGTAAAGTGGGAAGGATTAGGGTTTTTTCCTAAAAAACCTCTCATATTTTACGAGCCATATCTTTGTGAAGAATTATTTGATTCAGCTAATTCTTGGACCAAATTGTGCATAATTTGAATAGCTTTAAAATGAGTGGTCATATGCAAAAATAAAAGCAATATTGAGGGATAGACGACCCTATGAAGTCAACCATTTAGAATAAGGGAAATGATGATTTTTCAAGTCACGAAAAACAATAATGCAAAGTATGAAGGATTAGGGTTTTTTCCTAAAAAAATATCTCATCTTTTAGGAGCCATATATTCATGAATATTTATCCAATTCAACTTATTCTTAGACCAAATTGTGAAGAATTTGAATAGCTTTAAAATGAGTGGTCATATGCAAAAATATGAGCAATATTGAGGGAGATACGACCCTGTGAAGTCAACCATTCAAAACAAGGGCAGTGATGATTTTTCAAATTGCAAAAAATGAAATTGCAAATATTTTCCAACTAGGGTTTGAAGGATGGGAAGAGCAGTGAAGGGCTATGAATTCAGCAAGGAAGGAAACTAGCAATTCAAATTTGGTAAAGTGAACTATGATAGTGCAATGTTTTGGAAATATTACTCTACTAAGATGCAAGGCATAGATAGTAGAGGTTACTTTTGGAATTGTGAATTTTGCTATAGGAAAATGTCAAGAAAGATGCTAAATTATGGAGTAATTATATTCATACAAAAATTTGAAAAGGTCAAAAAAATGAAAATAAATAATTCAAATATTTTATGTAAAATAATGTAGGTTTCTAGCTATAGCATCTCAATTGAGATGAGAAGAGTATCTAATTATAAAATCTCAAGCTCTAAAGAAGAGAGATGTAATTTGTCAAGGGTGGGGGACCCAAGTACAATCCCTTATCCAAAAAAAAAATACGAGGTCTATGAGAACTTACATTGAGTGAGGAAGGAAGGTTGCTTGTGAGTGCCATAAGAGAGATCAATAGAGATAAACTCGTAATCAACTTGTTTCTCATGTAGATAGGCGATTTGGATATTAACATTCCTACCATTTAAAAAATAAAATTATTTTAAGTTTTGTTATTAGTATTTTGTTGGTTGTAATCATTTCAATTATAGAACCTTTCATTTAATTTTCTATTATACTATAAAATCTAAAATTATCTCTAAATATTAAACAACTTAAATATAAAAATTGATAGGGAGGCCATTAGAAAGTAAACACAACTTTTTCAAATAAAGCATCTGAGAAAAATGAAATGAATAGATGCTTGTTATTGTTACATTTGCATAAACCGATTCCTTTTATGCCAAAAACTAGTTGATCTTCTCCATTTATAATAAATGTATGATATGAGACGTTTCCAATGCTTGGGCAGACTCTAGAAACCGTGGATTTTGATCTTCTCCTTCTTAACCAAGCGGCCCTGCAAATTTATTAAAAACAAAAAAGAAAAAAAACTTAATGTCATAGAAATATGAGTTGAGAGACATATCCATCTGGATACCAAACCAAAGAATGAAATACAGTAATACTCACATTGATTAAGAAGTGGGAAACGTTCAACCTCTGGTCACCCTGAAGCTGGATGACTTTTCCGAGCTCTTTATCTTCCACAACCGTTCCGTTACAGCAAAACTGTTTCTTAAAATCTTTCACAATCCTGTTGTAATTGTGGCCCTTGCTGAACCCTTAAATGATTTTCAAACACTTTTCCCTTGTTATGCTATTGATTTTGAATGTGAACATACTCCTTCAAAATTTTATAGGTTATGGATTTACCTCCATCTTCCATTATTGCCTCCTTGAATGGGTCTAAAATCAACATAATACAAACATGTAAGGAATTCACTAGCTTTAGCTAATTCTCTGAAAGCATGTCAACATCTTAAATAAGAAAATAATGCAATATACAAAACAAAATTTGACAAGCATAGTGGCTAATGTTATATTTGTTTACTAACCAAACGCGATAGGAATGTTAATATGCAAATCAACCAAAAATTTAAAATTCTTGCTTCCCACACATCTAAAAAGTTAAAATTCATGCTTCATTCTCATCTAAAAAGTCAAAATTCCTACTTATCACACATCCTTCTAGGGTTATTTTTAAGAGGGTGGTTTAAAACCGCCCTCTTAGGTCACCCTAATATAATTTTTTAAAACCACCCTCTTAGGGTGACCCTAAGAGGGCGGTTTAAAACTGCTCTCTTATCCCCTAAGAGGGTAGTTTAAAATATCCTTCTTAGGGTGACCCTAAGAGGGCGGTTACCCTAAGATGAAGGTTTTTAACTACCCTATTAGGATATATTAGTATGGTTTTTTACCACCATAAAAAACCACCTTATTTTAGCCATCGTTAAAAGATTTTTTTTGTGTAGTGTATAGATGAAAGCATTGTAGTTGTTCTAACTCAAAGGAATGATTAGAATGAACATTCCATATCCTTAATAATTCAGGCCCTTAACAACTATGAAGAAAGATATACCCTAATGGAGAAACAACTATTTTCCACTATGAAGACCTTAAAAGAGTCTAGATACCACCTTTTGTAAAGAAATATCATTATTTTTGTGGTACACCTTAATGTCTAGTCTATTGTATAAAATGGTGAACTAGAAGAAAATAAGGGTCAAATGGATCAATAAAATACAATAATTTTATATTGAGAGATCAAACCTACTAAATTTATCAAAGGAAATACTCTATGAGAAACACTGGAAAAAATAGTTTTCAAAGAATAAATTGCTCTAGGATAGGTGGATATCAATGGAGTTGGATAAATGAGTGATATGTGCATATACATGGCTACATGAAAGGTCCTTGTGAGGTTTATAACCAAAGATAAATCCAAGTTCAAACAAATAGTAACACATTACCAATGGCTATACAATGTCTTGTTCAAAAAATAATATGATGGTATTCTAAAAAAAGAGCCTAATCAAGCAGTATTATGACAAAGGAGGGCACTTCTCTACACCCACAACAACCTAAAGATCTTAAGTGCTCGATCATCAATTGCTACCAAAATATCAAGGATTATAAAATATTATTGCATGTTTTGAGGAAGAAAGAAATAAGCTTCAATGCCTTTGAATCCAATCACTGTGACCAAATAATACTAATAGGGGGTCTTGATTTCCTAGGCAAGATTAAATTATTATCAAGTGTAGTCCATGGATGGATATATAAACTTTTCTAATAAGGGGATAATGGTGCAAATGCTTTATGATATCATCACTAGATTTGAAACTCCTACCCCCATTTTCATAGATAATACCACCTATTTTAAGGGAGTCAAAGTGATGAAATTCACCCTTGAATATGGATTCCTACTCAAAACATCATCCAATTATTATCCTTAGAAAAAAGTATTGGCCAAATTGACCAACAAAAACATCATAATAATTTTGAAAAGGACCATTTCATAATCACAAAGTGAGTGGCATACAAAGTTGCATAAAGCATTATAGGTAGATAGAGTAATTCCAAAAGCATCCACCGAGTCATCCCCCTACAAGTTAGTATAAGAAAATAAGACAATGGTACTAATTAACCTTGCACTCCCCTCCAAATGTCATAGTATCTCAAGTTAGAGGACACTAAAATTGAACCCATTCAAGCAGGATTGAATGTATTGCTAGCCTTGGAAGAAGAGAGGAAAAAGATCTTTAGATAAATTGTGATGTCAAGAAGTCACCAAGAGATGGTTTGATAAAGGAGCTATGGAAGTAGAATATAAGTAAGGATACCTTGTTCTCAAATGGGCTAAATATTGAATAAATCTAGAAGCACATTAGAAGTTTCACTCTCTATGGAGCAAACCCTTTCAAATTGTTGAAATTATAGATCTAGTTGCCTATAGAATTATCTCCATGGAGGGAATAATGTTGCCTATTTTTGTGAAAGGACAACATCTATAATCTATATATTAATAAGAATTTTAGAAAATATAATATATATGTACATAGTATCAACTAGTAAATAAAAAATTGTCCTTCCCTCTTTACTTCTACTTTGTCCCATTTCTTCTCTCTTTTCTTCTAAAAAATTTCTAGTTTTCATGAAATTTTTCATTTTCCTCCCAAGATAGTGGTCTATCAAGGACAAATTGATGTTTAAAAAAATAGTGATTTGATTAATTTAGTGAATGACTCACTCACTAAAAGTGAGAAATCTACCCACTTAAGTAAGAAATATTCTCAGCCTAGTAGTCAACCCTTTACCAACTACAATGAAGAGCCAATTGATCCTTAATAACTGATTACCCTATCTAGGCAACATGCACCAAGGCATGGGAAAGGTGTGTGTTTCCTAGGTACTATAAAATCCTTAGCCCCCCCAAGAAAGCCTCACTTTTATGTGTGTGTCCCATAATTTGATGCAACCTTCTTGATCTAAGTTGCACAAATTGCATGCTGAACCCTTAACCAAGCCAAGCCCACTAGGTTCATTACCTTGAGTAGTTTACTCTAAGCAACCAATCTCGATTTTTTTTCTAAGTCTCAAAGAGCAAGTGATTCAATTAGATGATGATAGAAAATCACTCATAGTATTAAAGCAAATCACTTCCTTTTTCCACTATTTGAAAAGCCCCTCTAAATGTGCAAATCACTAAATTATTTCAAGTTACTCCATTTTACTAGCAAATCCCTCTAGTTTCACTCCATCCCATACATACTACCAGTAAGAATATAACTCATTTTTTGTGAGCAAACTGGTCCACTTCCACTTCATCCCATACACATCCCTAGTAAGTGAATCACTCATTTTTATGAGCGAATAGCTTCAAATCAACAAGCAAATTGCTCATATCCTAAAAAATATGAATTTACCCTTTTTATGCTAATTTTTATCCTATTTGATTGATTTTTCATCATATTCTCATCATGAATACCACATATGATTTTTCCATCCCTTCATTATCATAAGCACAAGCAATTTCACCACCTTCCACTATTTTTGTCCCACCCCTCATCATCCCATTATCACCCATTACAGTCACCACAATGGAGGCCATACCATCAGAGAGGAAAACCCAAAAGAAATAAAAGGGAAGAGAAAGAGACAAGGCTCCCAACCTCATAAAATAATTGAAGAGTATTTTGAGGTTTCATAATAGAGAGTGGAGGGAACCTATACACACCCTACTAAATAAGTGAGGAAAGAATCCCTAAGGAGGTACAACCTAGGCATCCAAATAGAATCATGGAGTATAAATTATATTTGTACATTGGGCTAAGTGACTAATTTGGTGCCTTAAGTGTGAAGCTGCCTAGAGTTAGTGGAAGTAGTATCCAAGAAATACAACTTGACAACAAGGAACTTTAGACTACCTAGTGGACATAAGAAGCTTTATACATAATATCAAGAGTCATAAGGAGTATAATTAAGGTTGTTTATGATCCATCCATGTGGATATCCTATATGCCCAAGGCCTAAAAGGACTTATATTATAGGTAAACCAATTCCTATTGATGAAGGGTTTTTGCCCCTTACCTAAAGAAACAAGATCAACCCTTCGAATTTTGTATCCCATAGGAGCTATACCAATTCAAGGAGAATATACAAATGGTAATGTTATGGATAGCAATAGTCCTAGGTGAGAGGAGCAACAAGAAAATATATGAGGAACGCCTAGAATTGTTGCATGTCATCTAGACCTAATGGACAATTAACTAAAGGGTTTCAATAAAGAAAGAAAGTTCACCTATACTTCCTACTTTATCTAAATAATCCAATACCAGAAGAAAATTTGGTTCCATATTTCATATAGAATAGGTAAGGGAAAGTGGATGACTCCTAAGCATTGTGGAGTGCATAGGTGTACTCTATCAAGATGTAGAAAATACCTCCCATCACTTTTAAATGGCCTAGAGGATATTTCTACTTGGGAGACCTAAGTCTTTCATCTACCTCTATGGCTTCTCGACCATTCCCTTTGATTTGACTAAAAAATTTCTAAACTTCATATTCAATAAAGAATATGTAAGATAACTCAACTATGTGGATTTGAAGTACTTTGAAGAGCATAAGAAAACCATATTTTATCCACTCAAAGAACAAATCGTGAGCATCACTCCTAAGATGTGTGGGTTCCACTTGGTGATTGAGGTAAAGTTAAGGGATATGGGCCTTAAAAAACTAAGAGACTATTAGTCCTATGAAGGATTTTTTTCAAAAACCCTCATAGACAAAAAATTAGATATATTTTTTACACATGAGAAAAGATACAATATCTAGTCGCAAGCCAACTTGGACAAGGAGATAGCCCTTGCCACTTTGGGAATTAATAGGGGGTATGAAGATAAATTTCAAAGCAAGTATGAAAACCCTCCAAAGTGGCACACCCTTTACCTAAGCTAAAGGATGAATTTGACCGAAATATTAATTTAAACTATCAAAGTTTAGGGTCACTATAGAAACTAGGTATGAAGATAAAGATGATCATGTGGCACAAAATGAGATATGAAATAGATATAATGATCAAATTCATATGAGGATTCAATTTCATATTTTCTACCACTCGATACAAGAGGAACCCCAAAGACACAAAAAAGACTAATCTTATAATGTAAGCAACAATAGGGACCCTAACCCCACACAAGCTTAAGCCTAGGAAATAAAAAATACCAATAGTCATTATTTTAGCTACATCGAAAACTCTAGTAATGGTTAGCATAATAGTTTTTCAAATGGAAACCAAGGGAAAGGAAGGTTTTGATATGTATGGGTTGATATTTAACAAGGTGGTCATAGTAGTAGAGCAATAGAAAAAGGGATAGAAAACCCAACTCAAATAAGGGTAAATCCCTCAAGGAGTCTCCCTTCTTGAGTTAGGAATATTTTTCCTTGTGGTCATGATTGCACAAGCTTTCCTCCATCTTAACCATCAACCAATTAATGTTATCTATCTACCACTTCTATTTTTTCTTCCATTTATTTTACTCTTCTTCCTCTATTTCCACTTCCTCCTCTTCCAATTATTTTGTTGCACTTATATCATCATATACGAGTGTAACACCTATTTATCTAGGAGGAATCCTTCCTTATGGTTATCCTAGGGTCACCCCACCTCTAATAGTCATGGTTAAAATAGTAACCACTCTAATCACATCAATTCTATCCCTACTCATCCAACCCCTCTCATCACCATAATTAGTTCCATGCACTATGTCATCCCTCTTGGCCTCTCTAGTTGGGTTGGAATCAAACCCACTCCCTTAGTTTCCGCTCCATTCCTTGCTTTCACCATTTAATTTGATCCTTTGACTATGCCATCCACATCCACATATCCACCTTCCCAATTACAACTTCTCTTGAAAGCAATGACATGAACCACCCCTAACCAAAGAGCCGAGTCTATAACAACTCTCCCCCTTGACAAGTGTGACTAAAGGACCTAGACCAAGCTTTTGTTACAAGGCCATAAAAACTAACATTGTCAAGGTGTTAGACATTCTTTTTGTTGAGGAAGAGGATTGAAAAAAGAGTACACATGACTCAACAAAAATACTTCTAAGATATTGATGCTATTTCATTTGCAACTATCAAATAAGGGGAATAAAGTATATTTTTTTTAGGCCATAGAACTTGACCCCACAAAGGTAACATCAACTCCTAACTTAACTGCTAGGGTTTCATAGCAATATCTAGACAAGATAGACCTATACCAAATGGTTTGATTGGCTAACCAACTCACATTTGGCACAAGAATAAAATATGAATGACTAGTAGTTGAGGATGAAGAAACACATAAAAAATAGAAAACTGGAGGTAAACTTGGTACAACTAAAGGTAGAAAGAGACCAACTTTGGCAAGAAAATAAAGGTCTAAAGAAGAAGATTTTTGAAAATACCAACTAAAAAGCAAGTTGAATCCTTAAGACCCAATTTTATAAGATTAAAAAACTCATGCAAGATATGATAGAAGAACATAACAAACTCCTGGAATATTGGAATAGAAAGACCAATAGATAAAGTACTTGGTAGCATTAAGAGCTAAAGAAATGGTTGTATACCCAAAGTTGACACAAGAAATTTAGAATGTGAGGGCCTTTTAAGACAATATCAAGGAGGAAATAAAGAATGCATATCAGTATTTGAATAACCTCCTTTGTAGAAGAAATCCTAGAACAAGTGGATAAAACCATTGAGTATGTAGAAGGGTAACTATCTGTAAGGGACACATATCAAGAAGTCCAAAAAATCCTTACTTGAATTACCATAATGTAGGTATAAAAACATAGGATAGACCATAAGGAACTTGTAAAAATGTTAAGAAATATCCCAAATGTGTAGTGGAATCTATAGACCTGCAAAGATAACTTGGCATTCTTAAAGACCTCAGTTTAAGAAAGGGATAAGGAGATCCAAGGGTTGATTGCTACTAGAATACCTAATATTTTTTATGAAAGTAAATACACCTTGGATGATGATGTTAGAAGTTCTATGATTGAGGAAGAAAAGGATAAAACCAATAAAAGGAATACCACTTAAACATACATAAAGTTGGGGTGAATTCATGCCAAGCTGAAGTAGTTAGTTTCCAAGAGAGAAGAGTTATTAGAAAATCCATTTGAAGATATTATGGGGGAGTGAAAATACCTTGTGATAGTACAAATACTAGGTGACAATGAGTGAAAAAAGGTACTAAGATTACTACCATCAAAGACCAATTAGAGGAGAAATGATATTTTTGATAATTTTTACAATATGGATCCCAATTTTGTAGGCTCTATGCCCAAGGATAAAGGAAGGATCTGGTATCTAATGCCAATCAAGCTTAGTGTCCCATTAAATTGTTATATATATAGTATATTAATACTAACTTTGTAAAATTTTCCAATTTGGAAGAAAATACAACAAAAGGTTAGACAATATAAAGCACCCCAAAATCTTAAAAATTGACTAGATTTGGTCAAGGATTGACTTGCTTGCAAAAT
The DNA here is from genome assembly GCA_028583015.1 of Wollemia nobilis. Lineage (NCBI taxonomy): Eukaryota > Viridiplantae > Streptophyta > Pinopsida > Araucariales > Araucariaceae > Wollemia > Wollemia nobilis. The sequence goes on along the minus strand of JAQPPZ010016947.1, from coordinate 17,607,192 downwards.
TTTTCTAATTGGATCAAAGGAGCAATTCACTTGCTTAAAGGCATTGATTTCCTTGAGGGAGAAATTTGCTCAAAACAATTAGTCAATTGGCTTGCTAAATGCAAGTAAATCTATGATCTAATTTCTCAAACAATTGTAGAAGTTAAAATCAATGTGAATCATGATGTAAATCTTCTAAAAAAGGAATTTTTTGCATGTAGTGGCACACCAAGTAATTTTTGGAGCCTTATAAGCTTATTAGAGGCATGCACCATTTGGAGGTGAACTGTTTTGCTAAAGTTACCCCTAAATTTTTAATTTTACTTGGGCTAATTGTTTTTCATTCTGGGTATCTCAAGGGTAAACTTTTGCTATAAATAAGGGTCTAAGGCCCTCATTGTATTCATGTTTTAGGCATTAGAATTCAAAGCTACACTCTATGAAATTCACATAATGCCATGAGGTTATAAGAAATTGGCTAGTCCTTATGCATCCCATTAGTGAAACTACCCTCTTGGTTTGCTAAGCATGTGATAATTATGGTCTGACCCTTCTATCCCATCTTGTCATTTGCTTATCAATTTGATAATCAAAAAAATGGGTGGACATTCATACTATTCAAATTTTTATGTGTTGATTGATCACACATTATCCTCGCTACAATATAAAAACCATATTTGATTTCAAATTTCTTGTACTCTAAACTTACAATTCTATTTTTTGTATTTTATTTTTCATGCATTTTCCTTTCTTTGCATTGTACATGCATTTTAGTTTAGAATAGTGATCTACATGAGGATAATAGGTATCTAGCCTAAATGTAGAGGTTGGGGGAAGCATTTGGCAAACCTGTCCAACCTAGTTGAAACTTCAAATTGGAAGTACAAAAACTAGTTTAGAAATTAAGATAATTTACTAGATCAAAAATATCAATTACCAAGATTTGAACCTCAAATGACTCCTTGAAAACCAAGGAATTTAACTAATTGAGTTAAACTATTTGAAAAATTAATACATAGTTACTAATGTAATTTAGGTGTTTATTAAATTTGAAAAATAATAATTCAATCAATGAATTATTATATAAATTATGAATAACCCATGAGATTTAGAGCAATTGGTGGGGAATGACGAGTTTTTATGACCTTAATCATGGTTGAAATCTCATGGATGAACCTTAACATTTTAATCAAATATCATGAGCTCAACCAACTAAATTCATCAGCTTTCAAGGTAAAAGGTAAAGTAGTTTTTGACATCCATGAGACCATAGACTATATGAGACTATCCTCATAGAGGATGTTATTTATCCAATATATGTTTATTCAACCAAATTTTGGTTACTAAAGTATGGTGTATAAATCTACCCCAATTGGATTTGAACCTTGGACATATTATTTTGAGTTACAAAGACTTATCTATTGGGAACTGGAAGTGGTCCTTATGCTTCAAGCATTGTGACCCCCACAAATACAATGTTTCTCTGAGTGGGTGCATCCTATGCCATGTGCCTCGTATGGAGTGCCAATTTGGGAAGTCTAGGGAGCATGGGATGTGGCTCCTTCAAATTATCTCCAAGTTTTTTTTACCAAGGCTGACTCCTTACTTGGATGAAGTATTTGACACTCTTCCTCCTAAGCTAGCATAATCTATTGGGTGCTTTTTCAGGAAAAAGGGAGAGAAGGAAAATGCTATAAAGTAACATAAAACAAATGACAAAAAGTAGTAAAAACTAACCTAGCCTAACTAACCTAAAATATGGGTTACAATGTGCTAAAAGACTATAATTTCTATTATGCATCTCAGTGCAATGAGTGAACACATGAACCAAAAATAATAAAATTGAACACGGTCCTAATCATATATAAATGCAAATCAAAGGACTTTCTATGAAAGCTAGGATAGAAACACTGAAATAGTCATAGTATCCCATAAAACAATATATGAACACTTAGACTAGGATAAAAAATGGTGTAGTTATAGCTCCTTGTATTCATATTAAAACACATTATATTCATGCATAATTGAAAGAGGCTCGACAATATGTACATGCAACTGACCCAAGGCTCAAGGCTAGATTGAAAAACAAAATGAAAAAGGGAGGGAGAACTACTCAAAGTCATATTCTATACATGACAACAACTCAACCTCCTTTACAATGAAATAATGACTGTTATTTATAAATAAAATAGGAAAATTTTCCCTCCCAAAATTCAAAATTCCCCCTTCAAAATTCTTGATTGATTGTTATTAATGTTGTTAGGTTTGTGGTCACTTCTTGCTAGCCTCAATGTTGGTGTTTTAAATGTGTCAACAATCCCAATGTATATGTTTTACCTTCTATAGGAAAGTATTGTACACCTCTGCACCATATGAGAGGTCTGGAACAACCTCGATTGGGGGGTATCGGGGCCAACGACCATCCATGTGGGGGTTTGGGGGTGGGATATCCTAGAGAAAAATTTTACCTCCTAAATTTTTGGAGTGTAGCTAGAGGTAGATTGACCAAAATTTGGTTACAAATCCTTGTGCATTACTCGATTTGGTTAGCACATAGTAGGGTAGTCTTTGCTTTTGCTCTTGCTTGATGTTTTAATTTTTACCACTAGACCACAATCAGTCAATATTTAAGTTGGGAAATTATTCTCGGGTCACTCTTCTCTCCTGTCCTAAGTATTCTACGTACTTTATTGTCTTGGGCTACTAAAAATCTGATTTAGTTATCTCATTGTTAGCTCTTACCCACAAAGATTTGATAATTGGACTCCTACACTTGTCTATGCCTGAATATCTTCTTAAGGGTCCAAAATTTTTAGTTTACACCTTATCCTCTCGATTATCCCTCTCTAATTTTCTTAAAATTGGTATAAGGTGATACTCCTCCCTAGTTTAGTGATAATTCACCACATTAATGTTAAGCCCACTTAGGTTTGGAGACCTAAGCTTGAATTTTTCCAAGTGAAAAATGCATAATTATCGAGCTATTATAATACCACTTTGTGGTGGGCCATTTCAATCCCATATAAGCAGTTTACAAAATATATAAATTATAAATAATAATAATTAGTGTACTTTAAATTTTTTTAGTCATAAGTTATAAGTTATGTAAATTAAGTTGTCAAATATTTAAAAATAAGTTAATAACTTTTTTTGGGTTAAAAATAATAAGTAAACATTTTCTTTGCTATCGTTGGTAAAAAAAATTCAATTAAAAAATTATATTACTTTTTAATGGTTTATATGGTATTGATACGAGTCCTACACCATGTTATCAAAAAACTATATTGTAGCATTAATATGTTATTAACAAACCATATTATGGTATTAATAAAATAATATTTTGATAATTATATTTATATTGTATGACAATATTTGAATTTGGGTTTTTCTATTAGAAGTACAAAATTTTAACCACTTGAACTAATGTTAGTTAATAAATTTTAAGATTTACCCATAAGATTTGACCATGGGTCTAAGATGTAAATTTATTTGGTTCCTATCACTTACCTCAAACCTAATAAGTAAATTTAATCCCTTATAATATTATTAAATTTAATTATATAGTTTTGTTAGGTCATTTAATTAAGCATTGTCAACTTATAGCATTTGTGCATTAGTTGTCATGATCACCACATTAAACGACGATCATGGTAAAGTGTGACATTCATATTTGGTGATGAACATAGTCATTCCCAAGGCACTTTGAGATCCTATAGAAGATTGATAAGGATCATAATAATCATTCATTAGGTTCCTATCATCAAAATAAAAATCTTCCTCTCTATTGGTCAAATACTTAATAAGTACAATATTGTCATGATAAAAAACAAAAGGGTGAACAACATATATGAATTAAATTTGTATATTACTAAATTAAATGAATAATAACAAACTCTTGCATGAAAAAATGAAGTCCCTTACTAAATAAGTAGTTGTGTTTGAAATATATATTTACACTATTTTTATTTCTAGAATATTTTATATTTTTCTTTTATATATGCATTCCAATCAAAATATGAGAGAATTCATGTATGTTTACAAGCTTGTAAAGTTGTGATTGTTTTTTTCCATGACATTGAAAAGTTCTTAATTTTTTGCTTAAATTGGAAAGGATCACACCTATTATTTTTTAAGATATAGATTAGATATACTTAGTTAGGTAATATATTTTTTTTGTTGGATAATAAGGGGTTGTACTTGGGTCCCCCACCCTTAAAAAATTACATCTCTTCTTTAGAGCTTGAGAGTTTACAAATAGATACACTTCTCATCTCAATTGAGATGCTATAAATAGAAACCTACATCATTTTACATAAAAATTCTGAATTATTTATATTCATTTTTTGGATTTTATTTATTTATTTATTATACTAGAGGAATCGGTAACACGTTATAATTTTCTATGCCTCTTCATGGATTCGAATCTCGTTCCTTGTCACCACTATAACCTCTAGTTACATCATGTAAACCTTTTTACATAGCCACCTATGCTGATTTGACACACCCATTGTTACTATAGGGTCCAAGGGATTGGAACCTTGGTCTCCACTCTCCTACAAAAGCGTTTTGATCGTTGAACCAACCTCGAACCCTCATTTTTTGGATCTTTTCAATTTTCTGTATGAATACAATTATTCCAGAATTTAGCATCTTTCTTGACATTTTCCTATAGCAACCTTCACAATGCCAAAACTTCACCTCTACTATCTATGCCTTGCATCTTAGTAGAGTAATATTTCCAAAATATCGCACTATCATAGTCCGCTTTACCAAATCTGGATTGCTAGTTTCCTTCCTGAAACACAAGTGCAACCACAAAAATTATAATAAATAGTCTAAATGAAAACACATTATTGTTACAAAATAAAGCAGATATTACCAATGGAAAACATTAAAGTAAATCTTAATCATTAATTGATTCAGGCAATCAACATTTTCTTGTCAGCTTCAACTAAACTTACTACTTCCTCTAACCATGGAAAGGAGAATTTAACTTCATGATCCTCAATCAAAACCCCTCTATTGGCTAGCTTATCTGCACATTTGTTTCCTTCCCTTAATATATGTGTAAACCTGATTTCTTCAAACTCTTTAGCAAGATCTTGAATTTCCACAATTATCTCTTGTATGTTCCATGGAGCCTTTGCTTTCCTCAAAATTACATTTATTACTATGAGAGAATCACCTTCCATCCATACTCTATTCCATTTCATTTGTTTACATATTTTTAACCCTTCTAAAGTTGCCCAAGCTTCAACTTCATTATTTGTCTTAAATCCACTATTGAAAGCATAATGAGATAAAATATCTCCTCTATTATTTCTAATTATTCCTCCTCCTCCTTTGGTCCTGGATTTCCTTTAGATGCTCCATCAAAATTCAATTTAACCCACTCCACATCTGGTGGTTTCCACTTTATATTCTTTGCCTTCTTTTTGCTTCTCTTGTACCCAACATCATAATTCCATTTAATGACTTGACTCCATCTATCAAGGCTCTCTACTTCTAGATTAGGGATTAGGTGAGTTGATAGGGTTGGTTTAGACTCCTCTATGGCTAAACATATCTTCTTTTTCATTACCTCTAAATTGCTTTCCTTTCCTTTAAATATTCTTCTATTCCTTTCTAGCCATATAGTCCAAAGTATTGTATCTTTTGATATATCCCATATTGTCTGTAAAGCCTCACTTTTATAAGTGCTCTACCATTGCTTTAACCAATCTTCAATTTTGCTATTCATCACCATGCATTTACCAAACATATTAAGAATCCATTGCCATAGATTCTAGACTATTGAGCAATGTCCCAAGAGATGGTCTATACTCTCCTCCTCCTTTTTACAAAAAACACATTGAGAGGGGCCATGAAAACCCCTTTTCATAAGGTTATCCTAGGATAAAATTCTTCTATGACCTACTAGCCAAACAAACATTTTAACTTTAGGAATGCTTGGGCTATCCCAAATATCTCTCCATATTCTAGTGATATTATTATTTTGTTGGTGTTGTACATTATATCCACTTCTTGTTGTGTATTCTCCTGAGCTATTCAACTCCCAAATCAATTTATCCTTGGCTCCCCTCGAAATAATCATAGTTGTTATCTTTCTACTCAATTGCCTCCTAGCATCAATGTCTTGTATACTTGTAAAAAAATCTTCTTTCCATTTGTATCTTCCTTCTCGATCCTTGTACAAAATGTTTGAAACCCTATCACCATATTTGTCTTGAAGCAATCTCATCCAAGGTTTCAAAATTGGATCTAAATTGAGTGGTTTTTTATCACACCAAGTATCCATCCAAATAGAATTTTTTCTCTAGTTCCCACCACCCATATTAAACCTTTAATCATAAGATCAATAGATTTTTTAAACCATTCCAAAGAGCAGAACCATTTGGTAGAGAGAATGTAGTAAATATTAAACTTGGGTCATTGGGATCAACATACTTAGAAGAATTCTTGCCCATTGTCTTTGACTCTCTTTGTACAATCTCTAGATTACTTTTCCCCTAAGAGCTAAGTTTGCATCTATAAGAACTCTTAAACCAAGACCTCCCCTAGTTTTATCATCACACAACTTGCTCCATTTCACCAAAGGAAATTTCCTTTTATCATGTAAACCTGACCATAAAAAGGATCGCATAATATAGATTAAACTTTTTCAACTGATTTTGGCATAGAATACAATGACATATAATATGTTGGAATGGCTTGTAAGATTGACTTAATTAACTGCACTCTTCCTTCTAATGATAACCATCTACCTTTCCAAGCTGGAAGTTTATTCTAAACTTTACTAATAATTGGATTCCATAAATCTATCCTCATTCTCCCCTCAAATAAAGGCATCCCTAGATAAGTTGTTGGTAAATTTGCCTCCTCCATTTGAAGCAACCTATAAATTCTTGCTTTGATATTAGTAGGAGTGTTAAGGAAGTAAATTTTGGATTTAGTCCTATTAAATTTTTTCCCTAAAGCTCTTTTGTACTCTTTTAAAATGTTATTCAAAGCTCTGGCCTCATTTATCCTTGCCCTTCCAAAAAGGGTTGTATCATCTACAAATTATTGATGGGTGATGTTATCGATGTTATTACTAACCTTAAGTCCACTTATAAGCCCATATTTGTAAGCCTTATTTAAGTTCCTACTCAAAACCTCTACCATAATAATGAACAAATAAGGAGATAGAGGATCTCCTTGTCTAAGGCCTCTCTTGGCTTTAAAATATTCTATTACTAACCCATTGACCAACATTGAATAAGAAACTGTAGAGACACAAGCTTTAATCCATCTAACCCATTTCTTCTTGAAACTAAACTTTTCTAAAACTACAAAAAGAAAATCCCATTTAACCCTATCATAGGCTTTACTCATATCAAGTTTTAAGATCATTGCTTTCTCTTTTCTTGAAGTTGTTGAATGTATAACTTCATGAGCTACTATGATCCCATCTAGAATTTGTCTCCCTTTCACAAATCCTCCTTGCTCTTCTAAAATGATTTTGTCTAACAATGGCCTTAATCTATTCGCCATCACTTTGGAGATAATCTTATATGCCATATTACATAGGCTTATGGGTCTAAAAGAATCAAACAATTCAACATCCTTCTTTTTGAATTAGGGTAAGATATGTTGCATTTATTTTATAAGGTATGTATTGTTTTACCCTAGACTGTTCCACTACCACCAATAAAGAATCCTTCACTATATCCCAATTATGTTGGTAAAAAGTTGTAGAGAGCCCATCTGGACCTGGGATTTATCCTTATTAAAAGAGAAAAGAGCTAAATGAACTTCTTCTAGAGTAATAGGCTCCATCAGTTTCCTATTGTCTTCATTCGTTATAACTGAAGGAACATCTTGAAGAAGTTTATCATTAAGAACTTTGGTCTCCTCTGAACCTAGAATATTCTGATAAAAATACTTTACCTCTTTTCTAATTTCACTCTGATCTTCAATCCAAACCCCTTCTATTGATTTAATTCTACTAATTTTGGAAGTTGATCTCTGTACTATAGCCATCCTATGAAAAATTTGTATTTTTATCTCCTTTTAACCAAGTTTATCTTGATTTTAATCTCTATAATTTCTCTTCCTTACTCAAAATATTATGATATTCACTAAGCAACTCCCTTTCCTCTGAGCTTGGATTATTATGATCACCTTTTTGGAATTTTGAAAGTTTATCTTTTAGTTCTTCTTTCTTCTCAAAAATATTTCCAAAGGTGTTCTTGTTCCATTCTTTTAATCTAGATGTCATAGATTTAATTTGATTTGGAAGAGCATACAACCCACCATTACCTAAATAATTCCATGTTTGAGCTATCATATCAACAAATTGAGGATGGTCTTCCCACATCTGCTCATATTTAAAATATGATATTTTTTGAAATTCACTTACCACCATTTTAACTCTTATTGGCTAGTGATCTGAACCAATCCTTGTTAAGGTATTAATTTTAGCACAAGTTCCTTCATCTAGCCAATGATCTGAGAGAATGCATCTATCTAATTTTTTGCTATTAGGTTCTGGCCTCTCTTGTTGTTGGTCCAAGTATAGTTGTCTTCTTCAAACTCAACTTCCCATAGATTATTATTTTGAATAAAAGTTGAGAAATATTTCATACTTTGGGTCAATTTCCTAATTCCCCCAAATTTTTCATCCAACTTGGTTATGGAATTAAAATCTCCAATGATCATGAATCAGGTTTCTTGGTCTTTACTTCTCATAAAGGCTTCAATCCCACTCCAAACTTCTAATCTACCTGATTGAGTTGTAGGTCCATAGACATTGATAAGGATGAAATAAATATCTGCAAAGTAGCAAGTGACTAAAGAGGCTATCCAATGCCTAGTTTTATGAATGGTTACACAAGAGGTTCTAGAAGGATTCCAACAAGTTAGAATTCCCCCTACCACTCCTTCAGAATCCATAGCATCCCATTCACATCTTGCCCATACTACTTTCATAGTTTTTGAAACTTCTTCTTTTCATTTTAGTTTCCTGGATACAAAGAATATCAGGTTTATTACTTAAACATAGGTCCCTAATACACCTCTACTTTGAGGGGCATTAGCACCCCTTATATTCCATGAGATGATAATCATGTCTCATTAGGGGCTTTTGGCCCCCCTTGCGTATTACCAATATCATTTTGTTGTTTGGTAAAGAGAAGTTCAACCAACTTAGTTTGTGTTCCTTTCTCTATGTTTGCTCTTGCTTCCCTGGATCTTGCTTGATAATTTGAGGGTTTTCCTCTTTTTGCCTTACCTATATCAAGGAGTAGGTCTTATTATTCTATTCCTCAATATTCTTTCACAATTTTGTTTTTCATCATATTTATCCTCTCCTGGCTCTATTATAGAAGCTTTTGACTTGTCCTGCTCATTTTTTGGTATTTCCTTATTAATGGTAGAGGTATTAACTTCTAAAACTACATTTTCTTTACCAATTTTTTCTCTTGAATGGTGCATGGTACTTCAAGAGAGTCTTCAAAATCTGATGAGACACATTCCTTAGGTTCATCAAGAATGTTCTTCCTTAAATCAGGATCATATTGAATAGATGGTTCCTTGTTAATATGTTGAAATTGTTGTATTGTGTCCTCTAAGTTTTGATCTACTTTTTCTTCATAGGCTAAAGCCTCAAAAGAGTTGGTATTTCTTCCAATATCCTTCCTTATTGGTCTCCACTATTTATTTTCTTTTATTTTTCTAGATCTATTTTTTGGAAGTTGAAAACCATCTTCATCCATAACCATTTGTAAGTTTCTCTTGCGGTTTTCTACATATGATTATGTTGGGCTCTTCTTAGGGCATGATCTCTCAATATGCCCCACCTCATGACATCTTCTACATCTAAAAGATATGTTTTCATAATCTATAGTTTGGATCCACATCTTATCCCCATACTTAAGAATGATTGATTCTGGTAAAGCTTTACTTATATCAATCATGACCAATATTCGAGCATAAATAGCCAAGAATCCATCTTTCATCGTATCTAAAATCTCAAGGAATTCTCCTAGAGTGTTGCCTATTGCCTTGAAGGTATCTATTTCCTAAAATTCAATGGGTAACCCAAACATCCTAACCTAGACTGGTACTAGGGATAGATTTACATTTTTAGGTGAAAAGCCTTCATACCAATGGGTAAGGAAGAGTCCTGCTCTTCCCATAAACCAAGGACCCCCTTTTAGGATTTTTTCTCTTTCTTCCCTAGAACAAAAAATGGCTAGGAAGAAACCTTTGGGAAGAAATGATAGAATCACTCCTGGAGACTTCCAACTCCTATCAATCCATTTTCTCAAGGTTGAAGCCCCTGGCCAATACCCATTAAATTTACCAAAAATTACCCTATCTTGGAGCAACGAGGATCTCTCTGAGGTGTGCTCACTAACCTCTACCACTAGAGATGATTCTAAGGATTTAACTATAAATCGATCCATGGAAAGGAAACTAAAACTCAAAATCTATTGAAATTTATCTGAATGTCCTATAGCAAATATAATATTTGATAAAAACTTTATAAAATTTTCATGCACAATTTTCTAAGATAAAGAAAGGGAAAAAAACTTAGCTAAAAATTCTTTGTCCAGATAGAATGTCTTGCCTCACTGAAGTCCTAGCCCTTCATTGCTCTTCCCATCATTCGAACCCTAGCTGACAAATATTTGCAATTTCATTTTTCGCGACTTGAAAAATCATCACTGCCCTTGTTCCGAATGGTTGACTTCACAGGGTCGTATCTCCCTCAATATTGCTAGGTAGTATCTTTTTTTTGTTAAGTTGAAAAAGTGCATTTTTGAAAGCAATGCTAACCTTTTACGTCAATAAATATGGCAAATCATAGTCCATTTAACCAAGAAGGATTTCCAAATAAAATTAATCCTATACCAATCGTGTAACAAAAAACACACTTCACTAACCACATCTAAAACTAGAAAACCAGCATACACCTTACATATCTAAATATCATCTACTCTATTCTTTCCTCGTAGCCTCTTCCTACAGATCCCCATTGTAAATTCCTATGGAATTATCATTGTCAAATAAATTATATATGTGCACTGGGATATCATTCTCCCATTCCTTTTTAGCATCTGCTATAACTCCTTTGTTAGCAATACCATCTACTACCCTATTGGATTCTCTATAAATATGATTGATAGACACATTCTCGAGTCTATCCAAAAGCACTTAAGATTCTACCATAATTAAGTCAATAGTCTAGATGGTTGGTTGTCCTCCATTTAAAATGGTCACAATATTTTATGAGTCTCCTTCAACTATGAGCTTATCTAGATTGCAATTGATAGCCAAAGAAATTCCTACATAAGTTGATTTTGCTTCAGTAAAATTATTTGTCTGTTCACATAGTGGTTCAAAAAAGGCTTTGATTACCTTACCTAGATGATTCTGGATCACCCCTCCAGCTCCACCAACCTAGGGTTACCTTTCAAGGTCCCATAAAAATTTAATTTTAACCATCCAACCGATGACAGTATCCATTTTGCACGAGTTCTGGGATGAACTTGAAGCATTGGTAATTTATCTCTTACTATCCAACATTCCAATATATGCCTTTCCTGATCTGATTCCCATCCCTCCTTAAAGTTAATAGTTTTAAAATTCTCCATTAGGAGACTTCTTGCTCGGTTCCAAATCATTTTCCACTCCATCTTCAAGTCCTCAAAGGTTCTATGGTTTCTTTCATTTCAAACTCTCCACCAGATATGTGGAAGGCTTAGAAGCCACAACTTCTTGATTCTTCTACCTTTAAAAGGAGGCTCCCATTGCAAGTTCAAGTCTGAGATAGTTCTAGGGAAAATCCACTAAACTTGGAATTCACTACAGAGCTAATAAAACAAGTTTTTAATAAAGGATAACTTAAGAAGTAGATGATCAATGCTTTCCTCATTTTTCACACAAAAAACATCTATTTGGTAAGGAGAAACCATATTTTTTCAAATTATCCTAGTTTATAATTTTATTATGCATAACAAACCATTGAAAAATAGTAATCTTAGAGATGATATTTTTGTCCCAAACCTTTACATGGGGCCACACTACCCCTACAACTTCAGCCAAGTTATAACCAATATTCACAGAATAATCTCCACTCTTCGTTTTTATTCAAATAAATATATCATTTGATCATCAATAACTAAGGATGCAGGCATTAAGGCATCTATTAAGACTTTCAAGGTGTGGATGTAAGTCCTCATTGATGTTATCAGCATAAAGCTACTTCCATATCTTAATGTCATTTTCTTCCACCATATAATCTTGAACCAACAGTCCATAAATAGGATTTAGGATTGTTCTTAAGTTTGCAAAACTTGGGATATCATAAAGGGGAGAGTTAAAGAGCCAAGTATCATACCAAAATCTCACATTAGAACCATCTCCAATATGCCATCTATGGCCTTACTGGATCAGAGGTCTTACTTGTTGAAGGCTATTCCAAAAACTAGACACCTTAGGCGGGTTGAGGTTTTCCAGGAAGGAGGAATTATGCAAATACTTAGATTTTAAAATTTTGACCCAGGGAGTATCTTCTTCCTTCACCAACTTCCAACCCAGCTTTCCCATTAGAGCTTTGTTCATTTTAGTAATATTTTTTAGTCCCAATCTACCATATTGTTTATAGGTACAAAATTTGTTCCAAACAAGTAAAGATATCCTCTTGTTTTACTTAGCCCCAAACCATAGAAAAATACTTTGGATCTATTCAATATTTTTGCAAACTAATACTGGAATTTTAAAAATTGACATAAATTAAATAGGTATACTTTTAAGACAAGATTTCACAAGTTGGACTTTTCCTGCCTGACTAAGAAGAGTACCTTTTTCTCTGTAACATTGTATCACTCCAAATTTTTTGCATCCTTACCTTCAGGCTATAGGATCCGCGCCCAAAATGGGGATGCGAGAAGTATGGGACAATACCTTGGACTGAGAGGCCCTTTGAAGGTTGCGCCTCTCGTGGAGGGGGTATAAGGGTGAAATTTTGACGGATGGTGGGTTCACCAGGAAACTTTTGAGTGGCAGTTTCCACGCTTAGGTTGAGAATGGGTTTGATGTGTTCATTTTATACTTTAATCATTCATATCTTAGGTTTGGCCAAGATGAATCTAAGATATTCTATATGCCAATGCTAAGTTATATGAATACAGAAAACATGAACAAGTGCTAAACACAAAAAGTGTGCTAAATAAGATAGAATATACCTGATTTCGGATGTCTGATGAAGATTCTGAGGTTTGTAGAAGTCCAAATTGTCTCAAATCTTACATAATCATCTACAATTTCATAGAATCGTCTTAGATCACAGTCGGTCATCTGAGATCAGATGAGATCGTCATCGATCTGACGAATTCGTCAGAAACCTACAATCACATAAATAGATACCAAAAACCAAAAATACAACTGCAAAAGCAAGGGGAAATGGTAGAAATAATAGTAAACTTGACTAAATGATAAATCCAGACAAAAATTAAAGGAAATGCATTAATTTAATAATTTAGTTTAACTTTATCATGCATCTATGCTAAATGAGGTGAACTCCAAGGTGCAGAAATAGAATAAAATAAATTAATTTATAAAGAAATGAAGAGAGAAGATAAAGAAATGCAAACTTCAGGCTCTGATTGCCCCTAATTTGGACTGTAGTCAAGATCGCCTCAAATTGTATGAGATCATCGCCGATCTACGATAGGATCATTCGAAATCATCTGGAATCGCCAGCGACGATCCGAGCTTGCTCCGGCTAAAAAACAGTAAAATTCCTATAAGAAAACTTGAAATACACAATGCAAATGATGGTACGAAGGTGTTCTAATGCACAAAAAAATAAATTTGCAGGGAAATTAGTCAGCCAATGGGATAAACTAAGAAAATCCCAGTTTATATAGGATTAGGGAGAGGTTAGGAGGTTGGAGATCATCCCAATTTGTGAGATCTCCAACGGGGGAGACTCTAACTGTGCAGACACGCTTTCTGCCCAAGTTAGAGAAGCTGTTGAAACAAAAGCTAATTATGAAAATTAGTTTTGGGAAGAAATCATCTGGAAATTCTGTTCCAGATGAATTCATCAAATCTGGGATGATTTCATCTGATCATCGACGATATCGTCCAACGGTTAAAACAAATCCTAAAAATGGCACGAAAAACAAGGGGAGCGGGTAACGGGCGATTTTGGGGTTAAAATTCAAATTTTTATCTTTTTACTAAGGTTTAACTGTGCCAATTTTAGGGTGCTACATTTTGCCCCCTCTTTAGCGAATTTTTCGAAGAAAATACGTTAAAGACAAGTTCTTCCTATTTTACAAGAAAGCAAAAATTTACTCAATTTTTTAGACGATGATTCTAGGTCGAATCGTACAACTGCTTACTATGGTGCCACCTCCGTGTTTTTACCCAAATTGAACATTTGAGGTAAAATCATAGAAAAGAAAAATTAAAAATGTTGTTTTTAAATAAAATTAAGAAAAATAGGGTAAAACCCTAATTCATTTTTACTATTTTTAGAGCTCTGCAGACAAAATGGTCGAGACAACGCATAGATCGACAGAGGTCCGGCGCGGGCTATGGGTAAGGATATAAACCTAGTGAATTATATTTTAATTTGATTTGTGTAATTTTTGATTGAAATTTTGACTGTTTTGGGGCATCACGGCCATTTTTAGGCCATCGATGACGTCGGGATGAAATCGTCCCAATTTCGTCGAAATCGTCCCTAGGTTGTCGATTTCGTCTGAGGGCGAAATCAACAGAATAGGGGCGATCCCGTCCAACAAGGGGCGATCCCCAAGTTGAGAAATCAGAGATGATTTCCTCTTGAAAAGGATGATTTTACCCAATTTAGGATGATATCATCCAATGGTGGACGATATCATCATTTTTTTGAAATTAAGTTTGTTTGAATTGCATTTTAATTGATTGTAATAATTGTTTTATTAATGAATTTTGTTGTTTTATTGTTTATTTTGCAGAGGAGATTACTAAAGATTCAGGAGTGGAAATACGGGGGGTTGAGGGATGATGTGATCACGCTCGACCAGGCGAAGCGAGACCAACTGACACAGGTCGGCTTACAGCATGTGGCAGAGATGCCACAAATATCGACAGACATGGGGCTACTGATAGCCCTAGCAGAGAGGTGGTATCCGAGGTCATCTTGCTTCCAGTTATCGATAGGGGAGATGGCTCCCACACTAGATGACGTATGGAGGATCTTGACGATCTACATACAGGGACGGTTTATGACTCCTATAGCAAATCAGGGCTAGGGTATGATGAGGATGTGCAGAGACCCGAGCTTCGCCCTGGAGAAGGGTAGAGTGAACATTGAGTCTCTAAGGAAGATGCCTGGGCATCTAGGTTGACTTAGGTTTTGGCAAGGGTGGTGGGTGGCCTACTGTTGTGCCACCAGAGCGGGTGCAGATTACCATGGCTCCTATCAGATGTGGTCTGCGACATGAGAGACCACGTGTACAGATTTGCATGGGGCAACTTTGTACTATGTCACTTGTATAGGATCCTACATGGGGTCGTATACAAGGGAGACCGATGTCTAGTTTTGACATCACTACTACAGATTTGGTGTTGGGAGCACATCGTGGTTGGGAGGTCAGTAGGACTCCCACTGACATGGGTTGACCAGGAGAGACCTCGGGTTTTCTATTGGTGGCTCCAGAGAGGGTCACAGTGGTGGATAGATCTGTCGATGTCTTAGAGGTTACTATATGACCTCATCCCAGACTAGATCACCTGGAGGTCATGGAGAGAGGACCTAGGGTGGGGAGAGGATGAACAGGAGCTGGATCACATCTAGTGAGTCTGCAAGCTAAGGATGGAGTGGGGAGAGGTAGAGCTCCACTGCTACAATCGAGTTTTGTGATAGTTTAGTCTACAACAAGGGATCCCATCTCTTAGGGACTACGAGTACTCCCAGACTGTCCAGGATAATACCACATTGAGCGGGGCTCTGGATATGCAATGATTATGGAGCCAAGACATGGATGATGCCCCCATCCAACCATTAGATGGGGACAATGCTGGGGTTGTAGACGGATACGATGCTTGGTATGCAGGCATCTGCCCTCCTTGGATGACAAGGGCATAGGGTCTGATGCACACGGTTGTGTGACAAATGGGGAGGCATTTTACAAAGCAGGATATAATTGGATGTGCCAATCTCGGCCAGATTTATTGACTAGTATTTTGAGGATTTTGATTAATGTTTTATTAGATGCTTCTGCTTGGCCATTACCCTGATGATAATAGGGAGTGGACCAACGATGTTGAATTTTATATTTTTGACATAATTTATTGACATATTTATTTTTGAAACAAGTTCCATTATCTGAGATGAGATTTGTAGGAATTCCAAACCTACAAATAATTTGATTAAAAATAAATTTGGAAACTTGGGTTCCAATGCAAGAAGCTAAGGGCATAGCTTCAACCCACTTCATGAAATACTTGGTGGCGGTTATGATGAATTTGTGTCCATCAAATGACACAGGATTGATTTTTCCAATGATGTCTAAGCCCCAATTTGAAAAGGACCAAGGAAATGAAATAACCTATAGTTCTTGTGCCGACGCATGGACAAGGTCAGTGTGTTTCTGGCACTTGTCGCAATGGCACACATAATCGTGTGCATCATTCTCCATGGTAGGCCAAAAATATCTTATCCTAAGGAGCTTCTTAGCAATGGTGCTACCACTAAAGTGTCCCCCACAAGATCCATCGTGGGCTTCACTCAAAGCTGATCTAGATTCTTCTAGATTCAAACATCTCAATAGGATACCTTCAAAAGATCTCCTATACAACGTATTGCCAATAATTATGAAGCGACTTGCTCGTCTACGTAATAACCGACACTGGTTGCTATTACAACCTTCAGGGAAGGTCCCATTTTGAATAAAATTAAATATATCAGTGTACCAAGGTTTAGGAGTAGTTTTGTTGATTAGAAACACATCCAAAGGTTATAAGCATGATTTATTTGAAGTGGGTTCCTGGAGTCAACGAATGATGATGGTAGCATATTCGTCATCTAACTCTAAGGGCAAGAGAGATGTAGCTACAGCCATAGCGTCAAACGCACGATTGCTAGTTTGAGGAATAGCTTCCAAGGTAAATTGATCAAATAGAGATAATAATTGTAAGACATATGCTTTATATGGACGTAATTTATCATCTTTGGTCTGATAAACATCATTGATTTGATTTATGACAAGTTGAGAATCATCGAAAACCAATAAATTTTTAATTTTCAGTGCCAAGGTAGCTCGTAATCCAAAGATTAGAGCCTCATATTCAGCAGTGTTATTAGTACAAGCAAACATTAATTTAAAAGACAGAGGTATAAGATGTTTCTGTGGAGATATTAAAATAATACCTGCACCAACCCCACTCATGCATCAGGATCCGTCAAAGTATAGGGACCATTTCTCTGGATGGTCTGCCTCTAATTTAAGGCATTCATCAGGAAACTCAATGATGAGGGGATGGGGAGACTCTAAGGGTGCAACGACTAATTGATCTCGCTATGATTTAACCCTTAACGTGACTTCTGTCCTATAAACATGAGTTCAAACTCACTTAGCGCAAGAACCCACTTTGCTGTATGACCAGATAAGTACGGTCGACTCATGAGATACCACAAAGGATCGAATTTGGCAATAACATACATTTTTTGACTGAGCATATAATGGCATAGCTTCTGTGTAGAAAATATGACAACTAGACATAATTTCTCTAATGCTATGTAGCGGGTTTCATAACTGATTAAGGTTCTACTGATATAATAATTAGCACGTTATTTCTTCTCATCATCAAGTTGAGCTAACATAGCCCCAAAGGCAAGATCTGAAGCAAAAATATACAAGATAAATGGGCGATCAGATCTAGGTGGTGAAAGCACAGGTGGGTTAAGGAGATATTGTTTGAGGAGTTCAAATGCTTCCTAACATTTTTCATCCCAATGAAAAGAGACATCTTTCTTAAGAAGCTTAAGAAAGGGTCCTATTTTGTCTGCCAACTTATTTATGGAGCGACGAATAGCTTGAAGCTTACCTTGTAGATTCTGTAATTCAGATATATTTGTGGGTGCGGGCATATCAGTGACAACCATGATCTTGAGAGGGTCAATTTCAATGCCGCGTAAAGAAACTATAACCCCCAATAAATTACCGAACTTAACTCCAAATATACATTTGGCTGGATTTAGTTGGATAAGATATTCCCTTAACCGATCAAAGACTTTTCTCAAGTCAGCTAAATGATCATCTTCTTTGATGGAACGAGCTATAATATTGTCTACATAATCATGTAGAATATCATGCATCATATCATGAAAGATATAAGTCATGGCTCGTTGATAAGTTGCACCCGCATTCTTCAAACCGAATGGCATCACTTTCCAACAAAAGGTCCCCCAAGGGGTAATAAAGGCTATTTTAGCCTGATCTTCAGGAGCTATCTTGATCTGATTATAACCAGAAAATCCATCCATTAAGGATATCATTCCACTCCCAGTAGTAAAATCAATGATATGATCCATGTTGGGAAGAGGAAAATTGTCTTTAGGGCATGCAACATTAATATCTCTAAATTCTGTACAAATCCTAACTTTGGTAGCTTCTTTCTTAGTTACTGGAACTACATTCGAGATTCATTCAGCATAATCAATGGCTTGTATAAAAATAACCTTCAGGAGTTTTTCTAATTCCCATTTGACTAGTAAGGCCACTTTAGGATGCATTTTTCTAAGTTTTTGTTTAACAGGTTTAGCATCCGGATGGACTACTAGGTGATGCATAACTATAGAAGGGTCTAATCCTGGCATATATTCATATGTCCAAGCAAAGACATCTTCATATTCCTTAAGAAATGCAATGTATTTATCCTATTTTTCTTGACTCAATTCTGATCCAATGTTGATTATGTGAGGATTATTTTTGGTTCCAATGTTAATTTTTATGACATTTTCTACTTCCATGTGTAGATCTCTCTCAAAATTAGGTGGGGCGGGGTGAAACACCCAATTCTTGTAATTCTGCCAAGGTTAGCTTGGATAATTCATCTTGAGGAGTCGTAGCCTCAAGCTGGGCTATACTAGGTATAGATCCATCAAAATAAAATTCATGATGTAATAGTTCCTCAATGGAGACATCATGGAAGATGTCTCCCTCCAACTCATCGTCGGATTCAGCGATCATCTCAGGGTAGGCTATGGATAGCATATTACATGTAAATGGCTTATTCATTAAATGCAAGGCATCACGTTTATCCAAATAATCTTGGTAACATATGAATTGATCATCATCCTCAAATGGGAAAGGCTGACTTTTACTAGGAAATAGGCCCACACCACATCGGGCAGGCCATGGTTCTACCTCAAAAGGTTATTTCATACCATTCTGGAAAGGTCCCAAACATTTCCCTTTATATCCCAATTTAAGCATTATAGGCTTAGATTTAATATACTCATTAGTAAAATAACAGCGAGCATATCCATCATAATGTGTCTTAATGTTTCTAGGTATTCTTCCCCAGTCATATCCCTTATAAATAAAAGTGCAACTCTCGACTTGGTAAATACTTCCTATAGGCTGTGGGAGGCCCAAGGTACAAGGAGAGGGCGGCAAATTATTTAAAATAAGGGAATCTTGCATAGCAGCGTTTGTTTTTTCTAATATAAGAATTTTAGATAAATCGGGTAAGAGCTCATCAGTAAGAGCATAAGAAGTAGAAGGAACATTTCCCATATCTTCTGATGTGGAAACTATGCCTTTGGTGGATGTAGATGTTGTAGAGATGTCGATGGATGAGTCTATAGGTATGGAAATTATAGGAGTAAAACAAGAAGCATTGGTTGTGGGTTTAGGATCCTTTTGAGGTCCTAATGTGGTTTGTTCAGAAGATGGTTGAACTATATGTAGAGGTGGAGTTTATGGAGAAAAATTAGATGATGTTATGGGTGTGTGTTTCACACGTTTAGACGGATAATGAAAATTAGGATGTGTGGATGATAAAGCAGGGCAAAATTAAACTCCAACAGGTTCTGCCAAAGCACACATATCAAAGGGTCTGGGATCAGCATGAATGGTAACCAACTGATTTTTAAATTTGAATTTAACACATTGATGTAAATTTGAGGGAACATCTCGCATCACGTTGATCCAAGGGTGACCCAAGAGTATATTGTACGATGCAGGGAAATGTACAATAAACATGATTGTGTCTAAGGTTCTTGGACCAACTTGCAATGGGATAGTAATAACTCCACACGTTTCTTGTGTTTCGTCATTAAAGGCTTTTATGATCATATCAGTTCTTTTCATTTCGTCACTTCTAAACCCAAATATTTGGTAGAAGTCAAAAGTGTAAATGTTTAAAGATGAACCATTATCAATCAAGACTCGTTTAACTGCTACATCTCCAATTAGGGTAGTAATATATAAGGGGTTATCCTTATGTAAACTATGTTGCGGTATATCTCTATCTCGAAAGTCAATACAATCGACTTCTCAAGTTATGATAGTATTGGCCATGGCTTCAAGTTGAATATTTTGTGGTACCATCATTTGGATTAATGTGAGCATTAATTCATCTCTAGGTGTAGGAGAAGATCTTAAAAAAGTCCAAAAGGGAAATTCTAGCTATAGTATTTGATAATTGTTCATTAATATTATAAGGAGGTTTAGGTTGAACATTAGGTGCATGATTCCATTTATTAGGAACTTTCAAAACAAATGGAGCTGATCCATCATTCTAAGTTTGATCTTGTTGAGAATTTTTGGCCTGTTGTCGAGTAACAGCTCTGATGGTACCTACAATATTATTTTATGGATGATGAATGGGTCTTGGTCTAGCATTTATGGCTTTTTCATTAGAAATTAATTGGTGAGATGATGGTCGAGTAGTGACTCTTCTTGGAAATGGTTCTTCTGGAACCATAGAATTTGTGATAGGTTGAATAGGATCTGATTCATATTCAGAGCTATTCGATTGGTTCGAGGTGATTTCCATGTCACTCCCAGTCTCATATTCTACGTCACTAAGATCAGGTGTCCGAATGTTATATAGAGGTCTGGTCGTAACCATGGATAAAGTTATGTCAAATATTTCCAAATCATGAGTAGGTAAATGCCCACTAATAGTTCCTACATATCGGGTAGGAGGGGGAATATTATGATGTTCAATTTTATTAGCCACTTATTTACCGTGCTTTGGTAAAGGATGTTGAAATATGTCCAATGATTGATTGGCATTCTAATTCTGATTTTGGGGGATGTTATTTTGAGCATTATTGGGAGGATTTTGTTTAGGTTGAAAGGCTTGCACCTCCATATCATTGTTATCAATTAAGTCTTGTATTTTGTGTTTTAATATTTTACAAGAGTTGGTAGTGTGTCCAGGTCCTCTATGGAAATCACAGTGTAAATCAGCTCTGTATCCAGGTATAGTTGGATCAGGTTCTCGGATATTTGGTAATTGTATCAAACCTCATGCTAATAATTGTGGTAAAATGGTTGATAGAGGTTGATTTAACCTAGTAAATTCTCGAGGTGGTTTATCAGGAGGTTTCAGTATAAACTTCTCTGTTGTTTTTGTAGTATTAACATTAGCAATGTTTCTGCTATCAGTGAATCCATCACCCACAACTTTTTTATCCTTATATTGATTTCTGGATGTTTTCTCATCATCTTTCTTTTTAATCTGACCTCTCCTAATGAGAGCATCTTCCACTCTTTGAGCTAAGTCTATAGCTTGGTCGAATGTGGTCAAGGTAGCAGTTGATAACTCATAGGATAGTTGTTCTTGTAAATTATTGATAAAGATATCCAACATTTCTCGATAAGGTAACACAAAGTGTAATTTTCCTATCAACCGTCTCCACCGAGCTAGGAAATTAGCAAAAAATTCATCTTTGTCTTGTTTTAAGTTGTACAAATATTTAATGGTTACATGCCTTTCGATGTAGGCACTAAATTAATGAACAAAAGACTCATTTGTTTCTTTGAAATTCCTTAAAGAATGAGTGGGTAGTTGATAATACCACTCTAATGCCATTCCTCCTAAACTTTTTGGGAACATTTTTAGTAATAACAAGTCATCATGTGATATATCATGACATGCTATCCTAAACATTCGAAGATGCTCTATGGGATCTTCGGTTCCTTTGTATATAGGTAGGACAGGCATAGGAAAGTGTTTAGGATATGGTTGTGCTACAACTATAGGATCTAAAGGCTGACTACACATTTCTCGATAATTATACGAGGGATGGTAGGGATCTATCTGGTCCATGCGGGAGACTAACTATTTCACCATGGCTTCCATATTACTATTTTTTCCACCATATTGGTTTGGTGGTATGTGAGCATATGATGGCGTGACATAAGGATTAGATGCTATATTGCTATTATGCAAATGGTTGGTAAGGAGAGTATTATGAAGAAGATTCGTAGTATCATTATGTTGTATCCCATATTGTTGGAAATTGGTGTTTAGTTTTGTTTTGGGATTTTATTTATTTGAGGTATGTTGATCAATAAATTGATGAAATAGAGCAGTGAATGAAGGTTTCTTTTATGTGGGAATAACTCTAGGCTTGGTAACAGGCACTCTAGGTGGTTGGGTAACTTGTTGTTGTTGCATGTTCTGGATTATAGCAGCCATATCCAAATTGGATGGTCCAACTTGATCACTTTCTTGATCAACGAAGGACAAGGGATTAGTGCGTGTGTGATATATTTCTTCTAGGGTTGCTTGAGTTTCACTAATTTGATTCTTGTCCATATGGACTACTCTATTAAGAGTGCCAATATTAGTATTGAGGAAATTCCAAAAATGTTCCATGTTCTCAAAAGTAATAGCTCCTTCTGGATACACTTTAGGGGATGAGGATCCTTCCTCTCTAACAATTTGTTCATTTCCTTCAGCAAAATCTTCTTCTTGTTGGTATAGGGTTCCTTCTTCCTGAATTGGGTCTTCAGGAAGGACATCTAGTTTATTTACTGGTTTTCCTAACCAATCTTCTTATACTTCAGTCTGTTTTCCATTCCTAAGTCTAGTCATTATGCTTAAACTTAGATTTTAGCAAATATATATTTATATATATATTTGCGACAAGTTTGGTAGGTATATATTTTAATTATATACCTACTATAATAATTAAAAAAAAACATTTTAATTTTTGTTATATTTTTGTTTTGTTTTTTTTTTATGATGATATTATCAAGACAACAAACAACATACTAAATGCAAGAAATAATAATAATAATAAAAGAATGGCTTAGTTTTCTATAAAGATTTTATGGATATCATTAATAGGATCAAGTTCATCAGGAGTCATGAAATGCTCCTCTTCAAATTGGAAATGGTTTTTCAGGAATTTGACAAAATGTGCTATAGTAATTTGATCTACTTCTAACTCTGACTTGTAAAAATAGAGCTCATGACAATACTCTCGATATAGCACAGCTCTAGGAACTCTATTCCATATTTTTCTATCTATAAGATCAACTTCTTGATCCTCTATACGAGCTAGAAACTGATATACTACAGCTGCATTATCAAGGTATTCCTCAAAGGTATACAATTCTAAAGACACAAGTGCTATTTTATCGGCTAACCACCTATGGCAAGCTCTCTGAAGTTCATGATATAAGGTTACTTGATCAGGATCCAGGATTCTATCTAAGACAAACCTCTTAATTTTCCTAAGTTCTGTCGACCTAGATTCAATGATACTCAATCTCCTATCAAGTTTGTCCCACAAACGTTGAACCCTATTTGTTTGAGGTACTCTAAGCACAGAAGTAATCTCTATGGATGCTAATTGATTTTCAACATTAATGGTGACAAATCATCTTTTATTATAATCTACCATCTAAATATGATATGCAATCTTACTTGTTTTTCTGATGATTCTAAATGCATTTATTTTTTTATTTTTATTTTTGGATTGTTTTCAAAAGGTTTTAGTTTTCACGTTGGGTTCACCAAAATGTATCGCTCCAAATTTTTCACATCCTTACCTTTAGGCTATAGGATCCACACCCGGAAGGGGGATGCGAGAAGGATGGGACAATACCTCGGACTGAGAGGCCCTTTGAAGGTCACGCCTCTCGAGGAGGGGGTATAAGGGTGAATTTTTTATGGATGGTGGGTTCACCAGGAAACTTTTGAGTGGTAGTTTCCATGCCTAGGTTGAGAATGGGTTTGATGTGTTCATTTTATACTTTAATCATTCATATCCTAGGTTTGGCCAAGATGAATCTAAGCTATTCTATATGCTAATGCTGAGTTATATGAATACAAAAAACATGAACAAGTGCTAAACACAGAAAGTGTGCTAAATAAGACATAATATACCTGATTTCGGATGTCTGATGAAGATTTTGAGGTTTGTAGAAGTCCATATCATCTCAAATATTACATAATAATCTGCAATTTCATAGAATCATCTCAAATCATAGTTGGTCATCTGAGATCAGACGATATCATCATCGATTTGATAAATTCGTCAAAAACCTGCAATCACAGAAACAGATACCAAAAATAAAAAATACAAATGCAAAAGTAAGGGGAAATGGTAGAAATAATAGTAAACTTGACTAAATGATAAATCCAGATAACAATTAAAGGAAATGCATTAATTTAATAATTTAGTTTAACTTTATCATGCATCTATGCTAAATGAGGTGAACTCCAGGGTGCAAAAATAGAATAAAATAAGTTAATTCATAAAGAAATGAAGAGAGAAGATAAATAAATGCAAAATCTGGGCTCTGATTACTCCCAATCTGGACTACAGTAAATATCACCTCCAATCGTATGAGATCATCGCTAATCTACGATAGGATCATCCGAAATCATCTAGAATCGCCAGCGACGATCCGAGCTTGCTTCGGTTGAAAAACAGTAAAATTCCTACAAGAAAACTTGAAATACACAATGTAAACGATGGTATGAAGGTGTTCTAACACACAAGAAATTAAATTTGCAAGGAAAACAGTCAGCCAGGGGGATAAACTGAGAAAATCCTAGTTTATATAGGATTAGGGAGAGGTTAGGAGGTTGGAGATCATCCCAATTTGGGAGATCTCCAACGGGGGAGACTCTAACTGCATAGACACACTTTTTGCCCAAGTTAGAGAAGCTATTGAAACATAAGCTAATTATGAAAATCAATTTTGGGATGAAATCGTCTGGACGTTCTGTTCCAGACGAATTCGTCAGATCTAGGACAATTTCGTCTGATCATCGACGATATCATCCAACGGTTAAAACAAATCTTAAAAATGGCACGAAAAACAAGGGGAGCAGGTAACGAGCGGTTTTGGGATTAAAATTCAAATTTTTATATTTTTACTAAGGTTTAACTGTGCCAATTTTAGGGTGCTACAAACACGTTCAATAATTAGATCCCACAAGGCTTCCTTCATACTCCCATGAAATAAAGGCATCCCTAGATAGGTTGCTAGCAAATCACCTATGCCACAATTGAATATTCTTGTTATCTACAGTTGGAGAGATCTGGAGGTATTTAGAAAAAAAATTGCTTTTATTAAAATTTACCTTTTGGCCTGTTGTAAGCTCATAGAAATGAAAAATCATCTTAACATGTCTTACTTGTGGAAGAGATGATCTTGTCAAAATTAGAGGATCATCCAAAAACTATTAAAAAGAGACTAGTTCCAGAGTGGAAGTTGGTTTGATACCTTCTATGTCTCCTCTATCCATGGATTCTGTGAAAGCTCTACCCATAGCTTCAGCTAAAATTATAAATAGATAAGGGGATATGGGGTCCCCTTGTCTCAACCTCCTCTTTCTAGGAAAATAACCCATTGTAGACCTATTAACTAAGATTGAGATCATATCTATGGAGATGTAATTTTTCATCATAGAGATCCAATCCTCATGAAAACAAAAATGTTGGAGCACTTTGATCAGGAAATCCCAAGAAAATTTGTCATACACTTTATTCATATCCAATTTAAGAAACATACCTTCCTTTTTTTATTTAGAGACAGAGTGTAGGATCTCATGGATCAAAATGACCCCATAAAGAATCTAACATCCTTGAACAAAACCTATTTGGTGTTTGTCAATGATAAAAGGGAGATCCATATTTAGTCGGTTTGTAAGGACTTTGGACACAATTTTGCAAAGAATATTACATAGGTGTTGAGGTGTGATTTTGTCCAGTCACAAAACCACTCGATAAACTCAGAATTATGATTCTCTCTTGCAAAGAATATTATATATCTCCAAGGTTCTTATGTTATATCTAAAATTTCATATATATACATCAATGAGTACTTGAATAACTCTTGGATTTGTGAACTACTATTTACAAGGGGCCTGGAATTAGGTAAATGATTTCAAGTTTATCATGTATAACATGCTTTGATATCAATTCAACAAAATAAATTTCGTTTTATGATCTTAGGTTAAAGTATACCAAATTTTATTTCCTCTCTTCAATTTAATGTCTCAAAATGCTTTAAATGAAATTAGCATAAAAAGAATCTAGCATTTTGTATTAAATTCCAATTTAACTTTAATAAAAATCAAAGTAAATGAAATTTTATAAACTTGATAAACCTTTGGAACATAATAAATTTATAATCAATTCACTTCCCAAATGTTTATTTGATAAATCAATCATTTATTCAAACTCTCTTATGAAATTATAAATCAAATCCAAAAGAAGTGAATAAATGAAATAATGTCTTGCTTAATTAATAAGGTTCCAAAACCTTGTCTATGATAAAATCTTAGGTCTTAATATGAAACTAATGTATAAAATTTAGATTTTATGATAAAATAAAGTTTATAAATTAGGTTTGCTTTTAATATTTTGTTAGTCTTACAATGACACTGAGAGGGGGGGTGAATCAGTGTAGCTCTTTAAACTTAAATTTACAGCTCTTAATATCGCAACAATTAAAACTTATTACTAGATACAACAAGTATAACAAAAGAGCATCACACAACACAAGATTTAACGAGGTTCACCAATGTGGCTACTCCTCAAAAATTGATTGCTTGGACTACCATCCAAATCCAGCCTTTGCAAAGCACCAACTTTACAATCAATTTACTAGCACCCACTGGAAGGAGCACCAACCCCTGATTTATCTGCACCAATAGAAAGGAGCACCAACCCCTGATTTACCAGCACCAACTAGAAGGAGCACCAACCCCTGATTTATCTGCACCAACAGAAAGGAGCACCAACCCCTAATTTACTAGCACCAACTGGAAGGAGCACCAACCCCTTATTTATTTGCACCAATAGAAAGGAGCACCAACCCCTGATGCCAAGCACCAACTTGGACTTCAATTCTGAAACTATAAGTTTGACAGTAAGATACCTTTGCTTTTGCAAGACCCTGACTAGTCTTCTTCACCTTTGCGTTCTCTGCGCACTCTGCTCTCTCTACGCAATCACTTCGCACACTCTGCTTCGTTATAGTCGAACTTCATGATCATCTTCTCCCTTTTGCGCACTCTACTCTCTTTGCAAATTTTGCACTTAGCACGATTCGACATGACTTGCTCTCTGTGCACAACGACCGTATTTCACACACTTCGACCCTCATCTCAATTCTCCAAACAACCCTCCTTTTATAACAATATTTTTTATGATGAAAACCCTAATCTTAGTCGACTGTAAACCCTAATCTTAGTCGGCTTTCATAACAACTGTAAACCCTAATTTTAGTCGGCTATCATCGGTCTTCGTCGGCTTCAACTCAAGAAGATGTTTGGTTTATCCATCGCTTGATGATTTCATTTTGGACAGACCTTGTAATCGCCATACTGACTTTTGATCACTCTTCATATTTTAGCAGTATGAAATCACTCTATAACTGCCCCTGTAAATGCCGTAGTGATGTCGGTCCACTGTCATACTTCTCATTTTAGTCGGGTTCTCCTTCTTGACTTATGCATTTATGACCTATCATGAAATCATGACATTTTTGCCTCTATAGCTTCTTTTGTTGCTGTTGCCGTGAAAATACATGTCGCGATATCGTGACACTTTCACCTCCGTACGCTTTCTCTATTCTTTTGTCATGATATCGTGACATTTTTGCCTCCGTAGACTTCATATTTTCTTTTATCGCGATATCGTGACATTTTTGCCTCCGTATACTTCATCTTTGCTTTTGTCACGATATCGTGACACTTCTGCTTCCATAGACTTCGACTTTGCTTTTGTCGCGATATCGTGACACTTCTACCTCCATAGTCTTCAACTTAGCTTTTGTCGTGAAATCGTGACACTTCTGCTTTCGTACTTAGCTTCTTTGCTTTTGTCGTGAAATCGTGACACTTCTGCCTTCGAAGTCTTCTTCTCTGCTTTTGTCATGAAATCGTGACACTTCTACTTTCATACTTTACTTCTTTGCTTTTGTCATGAAATTGTGACACTTCTACTTTCGAAGTCTTGCTTTCTACTTTTGTCATGAAATCGTGACAGTTCTGCTTTCGTACGCTTCCTCTCTTTCTTTTGTCGTGAAAATGCGACATGTCGCGATATCGCGACACTTTTCAAACTTACTTTCTCTCTCCTATTTTAGTCACGAAATCATGACACTTTTCAAACTTACTTTCTCTCTCCTATTTTTCGGAAATGTGACATGTCGCGATATCGTGACACTTTTCAAACTTACTTTCTCTCTCCTTTTTGTCCGAAAATGTGACATGTGCACGAAATCGTGACACTTTTCCTACTTGTTCTCTTTCTTCGAACTTGTCGCGAAATCGTGACACTTTTTCCTGCTTTCTCTTTCTCTTCCAACATGTCGCAAAATCGTGACAATTTTTCCACTTGCCTTTTTCTCTTCCAACATGTCATGAAATCATGACAGTTTTTCCTGCTTTTTCTCTCTTCCAACATGTCACGAAATCACGACAGTTTTTCCTGCTTTTTCTCTCTCTTCCAACATGTCACGAAATCGTGACAGTTTTTCCACTTGCTTTTTCTCTCTTCCAACATGTCGCGAAATCGTGACAGTTTTTCCTACTTTTTCTCTCTCTTCCAACATGTCACGAAATCATGACAGTTTTTCCTACTTTTTCTCTCTCTTCCAACATGTCGCGAAATCGCGACAGTTTTTCTTGCTTTTTGTATATGTCGTGATATCGTGACACTTTTCTTACTTGTCTTTTTCTTTGATCTTTTGCATATGGGCCACTTCGGTCTTCTTGGAAAATCATTGTACATACTCTGAATAACCTTTGAACTCCTGTCTTCTGCATCTGAATAGCTTTTGAACTTCCTATCCACTGCATCAACAGATCTATCTGACTGTGTTGACAACAATGACAATATTGTTGTTGCACCTTGCTCAACAATCTCCCCCTTTGGAATTGTTGGCAACACATGTGCAATTTCTTGTAACTCTTCTCCCCCTTTGACAATAATACCAAAGGGCTACTGCAGACTCCCCCTGAGTCCATGCACAACATTCTCAGGCAAAATTTATTACACTTAGCAAAAATCATGAACATGAGCAAAAAGATAATCAAATACTTAAATGCTCCCCCTGAGAATGTGATCCTTGTAGCTAGTCAATTCTTGGGAAGTGTGACCACTCCCAATTTATTGCGAAGGTACTCAAAAACTTCCTTGGGCAATGGTTTTGTGAAGATATCTACTACTTGCTCTGTAGTTGGAACAAAATCCAACTTAACCTCACCTTCCACAACTTTCTCCTTCAAAAAGTGATACCTGATAGCAATGTGTTTTGTGCGTGAATGCATAACCGGATTCTTGGAGATGTTAATGGCACTGGTGTTATCACACTTAACTGATATTGGCTCACTGAAGCTAATACCAAGATCTTTCAGGGTTTGTTTCATCCACAATACCTGCGTACAACATGTTGTCACTGTAATATATTCTGCCTCTACTATCGATAAAGAAACTGACTCTTGTTTCTTACTATGCCACGTGACCAATCTGTCTCCAAGATAGAATGCACCTCCACTGGTACTCTTTCTTTCATCAACACCTCCTGCCCAATCTGCATCTAAATACAAAATAAGGGTGAAGTCTTTACCTTTTGGATACCATAACCCATACTCCATAGTACCCTTGAGGTACCGAAGAATCCTCTTCATTGCTGTCACATGAGTCTCCTTGGGATTAGCCTAAAATCGTGCTACCATGCATACTGCCTACAAAATATCTGGTCTGGTAGCTGTCAGGTACAGTAAGCTCCCAATCATAGATCTGTACATGGTTTGATCAATAGGTGGAGATTTTTCATCCTTGCTCAACTTGCAACTTGTCATCATGGGAGTGCTAAGCTGGCTTACAATCCTCCATTGTGAACTTTTTTAACATCTCTTTCACATATTTAACTTGAGAAATAAATATGCCCTTCTTATTTTGATTAACTTGCAACCCGAGGAAATATGAAAGTTCACCAATCATTGACATTTCAAATTCTTTCTGCATCTTATTTGCTAAATCTTTACATGACTCATCTTTGCTGCTGCCAAATATGATATCATCTATGTATACAACAAGAACAATAAGATGCCCATTTTCTGTTTTGACATACAAATTACTATCCACCATACCTTTCTTAAACCCTTGTTGAGTGAGATAGTTGTCTAGCCTTGCATACCATGCTCGGGGTGCCTGTTTTAAGCCATATAATACTTTCTTCAACTTGCAAACCAAGTTGGGATCATCACCAAGTTGGAAACCATCTGGTTGCTCAATATAAACCTCTTCTTCAAGTTTCCCATTCAAAAACACTGATTTCACATCCATTTGATAAACTTTGAAATTCTTGTAGACTGCTAAAGCCAGAAATATTCTAATTGCCTCTAGTCTAGCTATTGGTGCAAAATTTTCCTCAAAGTCAATGCCTTCAACTTGTGCATAACCCTTACATACCAATCTTGCTTTATTTCTAACTACTTGTCCGTCTTCATTCAATTTGTTTCGAAAAATCCATTTAGTCCCGATTATATTTTTATTTGCAGGTCTAGGTACTAACTCCCAAGTTTCATTTTTCTCGATCTGATCTAATTCTTCATTTATTGCCTTCATCCAAATTTCATCTTTGCTTGCGTCAACAACATTTTTGGGCTCAATGCTTGGATAATAGAGAGTAGTTACTTACTACTCTTCTTCTTGTCTGAACACCAACTTTGGGGTCTCCAATTATTTGCTCTCTAGGATGATTTTTCTGCCAGTTGTCTGTTTTGAATTTCTTATTTTCTTCCACTTCTGAATCACAACTTAAATCATCCGAGTCAATTTTTTGTATCTTTTCCATTTCGTTTTCCTCATCTCCTTCAATAACCTCTTCATAAATTGGGTAGTTCTTTTCATAGCTAATTACTCGTTCTCTACCTTCATCAAATTTAACATCGGCATTGTCCACAATTTTCTTTAGCCTCTTGTTGTAGCATTTGTAAGCTTTGCTTTTTGATGAATAACCAACAAAAATACCTTCATCCACTCTATCTTCAAACTTACCAAGATTATCTTTAGTTCTTTTGATGTAGCACTTGCTGCCAAAAACTTTGAGGTATTTTGCTGTTGCCCTTTTACCGAACCACAACTCATAAGGAGTTTTGCTTTCATGTGTTCTCAGCATGTACCTATTTTGGATATACACCATAGTATGGACTGCTTCTTTCCAAAATCTATCTGCTACTCTGCTTTCAACCAACATAGTCCGTGCCATTTCCTGCACTGTCCTATTCTTTCTTTCTACCACTCCATTCTGCTGAGGTGTCCTGGCTGCTGAAAACTATCTCCTAATACCGTATTTTTCACAGTACTCTGCAAACTCCTCTGAAATGAATTCTCCTCCTCTATCTGATCTTAAACATTTGATCCTCTTTCCTGTTTCATTCTCAACTTGGTTTTTGAAAGTCTTGAACATTTCAAAAGCTTCGATTTATGCTTCAAGAAAAATATCCATGTCATTATGGAATAGTCATCAATGCACAACATAAAATATTTGTCACCATTTATGCTTTGTGTTCTCATGGGTCCACATAAATCAGTGTGTATTAGTTCCAAAGGTTTGCTTGTGTAGTACTCTTTTGTTTTGAATGTGACTCTAGTTTGCTTCCCCTTTTGGCATGAAGCACAAATGCTGTTTGCAGGTTTGCTGATGGTGGGAATATCTCTCACTGCCCTTTTTGAGTTGATTTTTACTAGATTATCAAAACTGATATGACCGAGTCTCTTGTGCCACAACCAATTTTCTTCTTCTTGTCCAATAAAACAAGCTCCTTCTGAAGTCTCTGAGAGCGTGTACAGGTTTCCAGATGTCCTTGATCCAGTTGCTATCAATTTTCCATTGTTTGTTTTTCTGACTTCACAACCCTACTTCTTAAAAACTACTTCATGACCTTTATCACAGATCTGACTTACGCTCAACAAGTTATGTTTCAAACCATCCACAAACAAGACTTCTTCTGACTTAATTTTTTTGTCACTAATTTTAATTGAACCTTTGCCAACTATCTTAGCTCCATCATTATTTCCAAACTTTACTGAACCACCTTCATATTTCTATAACTTCTCAAATTTTTGTTTGTCACCTGTCATATGACTGGAGCATCCACTATCAAGTATCCATGGTACATATTTATTCTGTGCTTTAAATGCTGTTTGTACGATTAAGGATTCATTTTCTTCCTTAAGTCGCTCTTTTTCTTTCCACTCCGTTTTGATAGTAGTTTTGGGCTCTTGTTTTGCCTTTCCCTTATCAATAGCTTGTGCATGTTTTTCATGAAGTTTTCTATTTTGTCTCATCCTATTTGGTTGAAATTTTCTTCCCTAAAACCGATTTGATGCAAATGTACTTCTACAGTTTCTTGCAATGTGCCCAAAATTATGACAGTTATAACATTCTACTTGTATAATTCATCAGAGGAGAAAAAACATTTCTACTTGGTGAAATTCCTTGGTCTTACATTATATTTGCAGTCTGAGATTTTATGTCCATAGCCATTGCATTTAAAATAGAAACCAGAAAAGGGATAATTGAACCTGGGTGATGGTCTTTGCCATGTTGCCATAGGAGCCATAGGTCTTCTTCTTATTTGATGTGTGACATTGGTGAATCCATCATTGTCAATTCTCCTTTCATGCCTGGCATTATTGCTTTCTTTTGCATGAGACATTTTTCCTTGATCAACCTGTTTCTTATCTTCATTATTTATGGATTCTATATTTCTGGCCTTTGATCCATTTGATGATTCTCCTTCGTCAAACCCAAACCAAATTTGATGCCTATAGTCTTTTGGTTATTTATGATCTTATCCAACTTCATAGAACTTTCTTCACATTTGTGATAACAACTAATTTTCTTATTCATCTCTTCTATCTGCATCCTTAAACCAACAATCTCTTCTTCTAGCTTGTTGCAATAATCTATTTTCATGGTTATTTGCACTTCGAGATCTTTAGATATTTTCTTGGATTCTTCTATCTGTACTTTCAAATTGATTATGATTTCATTTGCATCCTCAAGATTTCTTGAAAGTTTCTTATTCTTTTTCTTTTCTATCTTCCATTCTTCAAGAGCTGCAATTAGTTCCTCTTCCAAATTTACTTCTGCATCAATTTCTTCTTCATCACATTCCTGTTCTTTTTCTATTTTTTCTTCTTTGAGTGCCATGAAAAGAGCTTCACCTGCCATTGTGTTACTTCCAAGATCACCCTAGCCGGTTAAGCTTATACAGGAACTTAGCTTTGATACCAATTATTAGTCTTACAATGACACTAAGAGGGGGAGGGTGAATCAGTGTAGTTATATAAACTTAAATTTATAGCTCTTAATACCGCGAACTTTAGAATTAAACCTTGGGGGAGGTTTTTCCTCCGCGGGGGGCTTTATCGGGAGCATTAATAGATACCATTAACTTTAGTATAATATGTAAAGTTATCATCATCATCAATCACAAGATTTAACGAGGTTCACCAATGTGGCTACTCCTCAAAAATTGACTACTTGGACTACTATTGAGTGATGTTTTAACCCGATTGTGAAAACACACTCTCCTGTAGGATCCGAGTCCTAAATCCTCTGCTTGCAAAGAAAAACGATTTCTCCAAGGTTCTTATTATGCTAATTATTGATTATCAAGGATGCTGTTTAAAATGAAATGCTAAGAACACCTTAGGGTTTGCAAGTGGATGTTAACAAGGGGCACTGTGGTTTATTAATTTTGAACTTTCAATGGACTCAAAA
This sequence comes from Wollemia nobilis, assembly GCA_028583015.1. Lineage (NCBI taxonomy): Eukaryota > Viridiplantae > Streptophyta > Pinopsida > Araucariales > Araucariaceae > Wollemia > Wollemia nobilis. The sequence goes on along the minus strand of JAQPPZ010016947.1, from coordinate 17,572,939 downwards.
TGAATAAAATCTGTTTTAACCTTTAATTCTGATGGATTTTCAGTGATTTATTCAAACACAGTAATTAAACTGCTGAAAATAAAATATGGGTTTGAAAAGCAAAGCAAAATAAATAAAAACGTAAAATAAATTACAATCAGAAAGCTGTCATTAATCTGATGAAACCGAAGATACTGAGGCTTTCTACATGCAACCTAACCTAATGAACCTACACTTTCACACAATCCAAATAGGCCAGGTGCGAGTCTCGAGGGTTTCTGTGGTAATTCCAGAAAACAGGTATTCGCATGAAGCAACCAAGAGATCTTGCATTAACTTCACCTAAAAACCTAAGAAATCTGGAAGGGAAATATAAACGTTAAATCATGCATGCAAAAGTTACTCCTTCTTTCTCATCCAATAAGATGCCAACTCTCTGTATTTGTATTTAAATGATATCTCGATTACATTCAAAAATGTTCCAGGTGTAAAAGAAAATCCCATAACAAAAAGAAGGAAATTGCCCAAGTACGGGCCCATAATAGCACAAAGCTCTCGTCTCTGCAACTCCGTATTCAGCAATTTCCAACCCCTTCTTTGATTTGCAATTATGGTCTTATAGCATGTTTGACGCGGCTCTTCGATCTTCTCTCGTCGCTTCATTTCCCCTTCCCGCACATGACCCCTCAAATTCCTGCTTTTTCCCGCTTTGATTCACGCTCAAATTTGAAAACGCTTCGAAATTCATCTCTCGCATGTAACGCCTCTACAAGTTTGACACCTGTGCGCCACGTGTCCCGCTTTTCCTACGTCCCGTGTAACGCTTATCACGAAAAAATGACAAAACTGCAAGTCTGCCCGTTCATCTTCTTAGCCGCGATATGGCGACATGTCGCGATATCGCTACATGCTTCCCGGCGTACGCCTTCATCAGCTCCCCGTAGCGATGTCACGACCGTTTTTCATTTGTCTACCTCCGGCAACTTCTCGTAGCGATATCGCTACCCTTTCAACATTTTGAGCCCTCCTTCTTCGAATGGTAGCGATATCGCTACCACTTTCTAACTTTGAGCCCTTTTCAAAATGTGGTAGCGATATCGCTACCACCTTGGCCTTGCAGTGTCCCTTTGAAATGTGGTAGCGATTCGCTACCACTTTCATTTCAAGCCTTCTCCTTGTGACATGGTAGCGATTCGCTACCATTTTTGTTTCAAGCCTCTCTCACTAAACTTGTAGGCTATCGCTACCCTCCGACTTTGAGACTGCTTTATGAAATTTGTAGCGAAATCGCTACCGTTTTGAACTTTGAGTCTTCTTTCCGCAAGGCGTAGCGAAATCGCTACCGTTTCTCTGCTTCGAGCCTGATTTTCATTTCCGTCGCGATTTCGCGACATCTTCCTTACTTACTCCCCTCCATCCTATGCCAAAATGCCGAAATCGCGACACCTTTCATCATCCGTACGTCTTGGCAAAACCTGTCGCGATATCGCGACGTTTTTCCCCCTCGGACCTTCATGCAGCTTTCTGTCGCGATATCGCTACCGCTTTTTCTTTCCGTACGCCTCCCCGAAACACGTCGCGAAATCGCGACCATTTTTCTGTTTTGTTGCCGTTGACCGCGATTTTCCGACATGTCGCGATTTCGCGACAATTTTTCCCGGCTTCGGTCGCGATGGCGCAACCAGTCGCGATTTCGCGACATGTCGCGATTTCGCGACACCTTTCAACACTTAGGCATTTTTTTTCTTTTCTTCAATTTTAGCATCTGGGTCACCGAGATTCTTCTCTGCAAGCCTGCAAAAAGGTGGGTCCCCAATTTTGGGGTGTGTTGTGGATCAACCACAACAAATGGCGACTTCACCGTCAAATGCTCTTGAGCATTTTAGTAAGAACCCAACCTTGAAACATATCACAAACTCGCAAATACATGTTAGCACATAAGCAAAATAACAAATGCCCAAAGATCCGAAGTACATGAATCATTAGAATCCTCAAGTATTAGCTCAGTGTGTGCAATGAATTCCTTCCCTATCATTTGAATTTGATCCACACTCCATCATCAGTTTTGCATGAATGCATATGTGGGATGGTGAATGATTTGTTACCCTAATGGACGTGCTAGAAGGCCTTGCCTTCATAAGATGCATGGTCATTCTTCTATTATTATGTACAAGCATTCAAGATTGCCAAACCCTCTTAGGATCCACTGATTCATTACCTTATTGTATCCCAAAGTTGGTTATGAGTCCCTACTATCTAGAACCCATGTGCAAGTGAATGTGAAATCAGAACTTTGGGGAATCAGACTCCCAACCAACCGAGATGAGAGTTTAACCTTATCCTTACTATTCTGATTTAGAGTTCATTACCTCACTTTAAGCAAAATAATTAAACCACTTATGGAAGAAATGGTCATGCTAGTCTAACCCTCTAGACAATCAGTGGTCTTGTTTTTTAGGCAAGACATGATGCCATGCATGGGCATATCTAACCCCACAATCCAAAACTTATCTCCATTTCTTTGGACCTTGGGGATGACTACCCATCCCTTGCAGAGGACAAGTAGTACGATCCTTACAATCCAAAATAAAGATGAGATGGGAAAAATTTATTTACTTTTTACTTCTTGGACCTTGGGGATGACTACCCATCCTGGTTAGGGACAAGTAGTACGATCCTTACAATCCAAACCTTAGATATAAATCATTAATTTTGTTACTTAGACCTTGGGGATGACTACCCATCCCTTGCAGAGGACAAATAGTACGATCCTTACAATCCAAGACTAATTATGAAATGAAAACATAAGAGCTTTGGGGAATCAGATTCTCAACCAACCGAGATGAGAATTTATGCCCTATCCTTACTACTCCATGTGGGTCAAATCAAAGCTTTGGGGAATTGGATCCTCAACCTAAGTTTGATGAGGATTTAACCCTATCCTTACTACTCTGATTTTAAGCTTTAAGCTCAATGGAAGTGGTCAAAACCACCGCTTTAAGGATCATGTTGCATAATAGGATAGACATGAATAACCACTTTCGCTCAACCTTTTCCTCCAAGCTAGGTTTTGATCATTTTGCTCAAGATCCTTTTTAATTTATGAGACGTGCTTGGTTCTAGATATCTCAAGACTCAGTTTCCAACCTTAGGAGCTACTTACATTTATGTTATAACATAACCCTAAGAGAATTTGACGTACTTTCATGGCTTGTACATAAGATGCATATGTAACTAAAATGAAATGTATGTGAGGTGAGATGGAATATGAATGCCTTATCTTTGCAAATGAAATGATATGTCATGCAAAACTGATTTTTTCATGTATCACAAAATCAAACAATATAACTTAATATGCTTATGTTACTTGGTGGAGCCTTTACAAGATAATTCCAATATTTCATATTCTCCTAATCCTAAGCATAAGTTGGCATCTCAATTTATTTATTATTTTATTTATTTTTTTTTTTTTTTTAAAATTAACAACATGACAATTGAAATAAAATTCAGAATCAAAATCCTAACTAGGTTAACAATCCTAAATCAAACAAAATCTGAAAATCCTAAACAATGAAACAAGATCTGAAAATCCCACCAAAATCAAAGAATGATATGAAAGTCCCACAACCTAAGGGCTAAAATAATGTTTTAAAATCTGCCCATTAACCGGCAGCGTGAAATATTTCCCTTCTAAGGTTTTTAGCCCGAAGGTATTCTTCCCAAGAATCTCTGAAATCTGATATGGGCCTAACCAAAGACAATCAAACTTTTGATGGTTTCCTTTTTCCTCATGTCTTTTGTCCCATAGTAATACTAAATCTGAAATTCTGAATGATTTAACTTTGGCCCTTCTATCAAACCATCTCTTGATTACTTCCTGGTGTTTATTCATGTGATTCACGGCCTCTTCTCTCTTTTCATCAAGGTGCAACAACTGGCTCAACCTGGCTTCAACTTGATCATCTGTCCCCAAGTACTCTTGTATGAAATGTAAGGTCCGCAACTTCAAATTTGCTGGAAATATCGGGTCTTGCCCATAGACCAAATGATAGGGAGTATTCCCTATGGATTCTTTCATTCTGGTCCTATCCGCCCAAAGGGCAAACTTTAATTGACTATGCCAATCCCGAGGATTCTTTTCCAACAACTTCTTAATAGTATTCAACAAATTCTTATTTGAAGATTCGGCCAACCCATTTCCTTGAGGATAGTAATTGGATGCAAATTTCAAGCTCACTTTATTATCATATGCCCACTCTGCAAATTGTGTGGAAATGAAAGCTTTACCATTGTCACTGATAATAGAGTCGGGCATCCCAAATCTTGTTATAATTTGATCCTCAAGAAATTTAATCACAACGTCCGTGGTGGCATGTTTAGTGGGAATCGCTTCTGTCCACCTTGTACAGTAGTCTGTAGCTGTCAAAATAAATTTGTGAGAGTTCGAAGAATTTGGGTTAATAACCCCGATAAAATCCAGTCCCCACCGTGCAAACGGTCTCATTTCGACTACAAGTCGCAACGGCATGGCTGCATTTCTTTCTCTATTTGCAGCCACTTGACGGATGTGACAAGATCGCACATGGGCATGCGCATCCTTGAAAATATGAGGCCGTAATATCCTCGCTCTCAGGATTTGATGTGCTGTAGCATTGGCCGCACCATGACCAGCTCCATGCTTGCCATGAAATTCTTGCAACACCCCGGCGGCTTCATCTTTGCTCAAGCATCTCGGTAGATACCTTCATGATTTTTCCCGTAAAGCACACCCGACTTTATCAGATAGTTAACAGATTTAAGCCTTAAAGCTCTCATCTCGTGTTGAATTCAAATTAGAAGGGCACTTACCACTCAATAAAAATTGCACAATATCAACATACCACTCCTCCTTAGCCATGTATTCTCGTATTTGAGCATTGACCTCGTTATTTGCGGATCATTTTCTCGCGATCGCCTTTGCCAGCTCCTTGTCCTCGAACTAGTTTCATTGGTTGGATTTCGAGATCAAATTCTTGGATGGTCGAAATCCACTTTCCTCTCTTCTCACCTAGTTCATCCTGTAAAAACATGGTCTTGACAGCAGAATCGGGCACGATGGCGATAATTCTGCTGTGCACGATGTAATGCCTAAATTTTTTCACAGTTTTAAAAAGTGCATACATTTGCTTATCAAGGATTGAATACCTTAATTGGGCATCTTTTAGGGGGGCACTTAAAAATGCAATGGGCTTTTCGGCACTATCCTCACCTTTTTGGGTTAAGACACTCGCAAAGGAGTGTTCCGATGCAAAAGCATAAATGTAAAAAGGCTTGGAATAGTTCGGGCTTATCAAGACCGGGGCTCTGGAAATGGCGTCTTTGATATTCCGGAAAGCCACTCTACTTTCCTCGTTCCACCTTACGTCCACATCTTTCTTGAGCATCCGGTTTAGAGGTTTAGCTATCTCAAAGAAAGCTAGAAATGAACTTCCTCACAAAATTGACTTGCCCAAAGAAAGACCTCAATTCTTTTTTACTGCTCGGGAGAGGTAGGTCTTGGATAGCTTGTATCCTTTCTGGGTCGATGGATATTCCCTCCTTTGAAATAATGTGACCTAGCAGCTTCCCTTCTGTCACTCCAAAAATGCATTTCTTGGGATTTAATGAAATTCCATGTTCCCTGCATCTTTGAAGCACTTTCTTCAAATCTTTAACATGATCCTCTCTCTTCTTCGAGAAAACTAGGGATATCATCCACATACACGATGATGCATTTGCCTATTAGTCCTTTGAATGCGTAATCCATGGCGCGTTGAAAAGTTGCACCAGCGTTTAACAGTCCGAACGACATTCTCTTATATGCAAATGTCCCCCACTTGGTAGTGAAGGTTGTTTTCATCCCGTCATCTGGATGTATAAGAACTTGGTTGTACCTGCAATATCCATCGAGAAAGGACATCATTTCAGATCCATTTACCATTTGCAGAATTTCATCGATTGATGGTAATGGATAATTATCTTTTTGAGAGGCTTTATTAAGATTTCGAAAATCTATGCACAAACTCTAATCTCTCCACTCTTTTTTCTTACCGGAACGAGGTTGGCCACCCAGTGTTGAGTGCCTAACAGAAAAATGATTTTCGCTTCCAATAATATTTTAACCTCCTTTTCGATCAAAGGCTCCAATAGCGGGTTAACAACTCGCTGTCTTTGCCTAAAAGGCTTGGAGTCCGGCTTCAAAGGGATGGTATGCGTGATAATGTTCTCGGTTGTAAGTCTTCAGCTCATTGTAGTTCCAAGCAATACAATCTATGTAATGCTTCAAAGCTCGTATTATATTGCTCCTTTCTTCCTCTCGTACATGCCTTTGCTATGTACACCTCCTTTGGATTGTCCGCACTCCCCGCATTAATTGAATCGCATGCATCTTTGGGGAGCGGGACTCTTTTTCTTTTCTTGTTCTTGCATTCCATGTCGAACATCTTTTCTAATGAAACCACGTCTTTAGGAATTTTGTTGGATTGATACGCAGCTTCACTTTCTTCTCGTTTCATCCCGCCACCTTTGTTCCTCATCGATCACCCGATTTTCAAAAATACCCGAGTTTGTGACAAACTTGAAGATGTGCCCGTCACACTCAAAAACCTGGAAATTCTTCACATTATCGTGTATTGATGGACAAGGAACCAGCTCAATGGAAAACTTTTTACATCTTTTTATATCCACCGGGTTTAACATGCCCGCGACGACCGCAAGAGAGTCTGCTATTTGATTTCCTCTCCTAGAAATAAGGGCTATGTTGAATGCATCAAACTCCTCCATGAGGTCCATAACCCTAGTCCTATAAAGGCTCAGCCTTTTGTCGCGGCATGTATACCGTCCTTTGATTTGCTTGACAACCAACTCGGAATCTCCCAAAACCTTCAAGCATTTAACATGTTTGCTCAATGCTAGACGTAAACCGTAGATCAATGCTTCGTATTCTCGCCACATTGTTTGTGCAAGGAAATTGCAGTCCGTAGGCAGCCAATAATGGTTTACCTCCCGGACCAGTTGAGCTCGACTCCAGCCTCCCGCTCCCCGTCTAGATTTTGATCCATCAAACTTGAGCAACCACGTGTAATCCTTCTCTTCATAAGAACCACCATGACACACTTCTTCTTTAAGTTCATCAGTAGCTTTCTCAACATCAAGAGCATAGACCCCTAGGTCTGGCTCGTAAAATTGAACCTCATTCGGCTTGTTAAAATCCGTTATAATCTCCTTAAGCCTCGGTTCGTTTTCCACTCTGATTTGGTTAGCAATGCCCTTCCATGGCAGCCACATATGCGAGCAGTCTGTTGCAAAATAGCCATTCAGCGTTTTCATCCAATCTCTCGCAAGTAACATTCCATACCTACTTGGGATGTTAACCACCAAAATGTCTACAACCTGCTGGACCCTGGGTTCAGAATTTAATTGAATCTTGACATCATATAAGGTCCCTACTACATTTACCTCCGAACGGTCCAATTGCAAGACCGTGCATTTGGATGAAACCGGTTGTAGACCCAACGATTTGACATATCTCCGTAGGCATGAGGTTGCTCGTGGCTCCTGTGTCTACCAAACAGTTATGCAAGTTCTTACCCGCAATTCTCATAGTTAATAAGAATGGCGGGACATCCCTTCTCTCCTTTCGCAAAATCAGATGGGATTCAGCTCTTTTTTCCTTCCACATCGGATCATGTGAGTTCAAAGCTCTTATCAACGCCTCCTTTTGACCAGGCAATTTAGCCGCGTCCAGGAATGAAAGGCTAGATTTGGACTTCTTCATATCCTCCACTACGTCATAATTTGGTTTTTCGAATTTGACTGTCTTCTGGACGTCATTAGACATTTCTCTTCTGAGTGGAGGGGGAGGGTTGTTACTTGCCTTTGTATCTCGGAGGAAGAATAGAACCGTTTGGAGGTGTTGATGAGGTTTTAGGGGCTTTAGACTTACTCCTCAAATGGTACCCATGAGTCCCCTTTCTGAAATCTCGAAAAGCTTGCACCTCCTGTTCCAAAACTTCGTCTTCTTCCTCCTCGCTCTCACCCTCTTGGTGATATACCGTTTCCATCACCATAATATTTTCATCTTGCTGATACGATGGATCCTCATTTGATACCAGCTCCAAATCATCAACTTGTGCCTGAAGACAATGAGTGTATCTAGCGATCTCAGGACAATTCCTCTCATTGTGTTCTTTTGTGTTATGTAACCTGCACCCTCTTTCCCATGCCAAATCTGAAAGATTCAAAAGAGAATTGGATTGGCTAGGGCCTGCATAAGCATCTAATTGATTAGCAATGGGAGCAGGAACTCCCCCATTGTTTGGCTTAGTGTTCCAATGCCTCCCTCTATTGTTAAAATTCTGACTTGGGTGAGGGGCACGGGACTCATGCTTCTGCTGTTGAACCCTGTCATTACTTAGTTTATGCACTAGTTTCTTGAGCTCTTCGACTTCCGAAAAGACATCCTTCGGTGGAACCACATTGTTGTTAACCCCCATTGGATTTGCATAATTGATGGGGTCTTGATTCCACATTTGGGTGGGGTTCTGAGGAATTGGATTCCCATATGGATTGATACCTTGAATTGGGATTGGATTCGGAACAGGAACTATGGCTTGAGGATTGACTTGACTAGTTTCCCCGCGTAGTTGATTGACTCGTTCTGCAAAAATGCAGGAACAGGTGGAATGGCCGTGATTGGTTGGATTGGAATGGGTGCATATGCGGGTGCTCGGTGGATACGGCCGCCGATATGGGAAGGCGTTCATACTTGGCATTTGTGGTGCCATGAGTTGATTTGCCTGGGGAACTTGACCATATGGAGCACACTCGTCCCAACATAGGCATCTCGGGTAAACCCGTAGCCTTGCGGTGTCAATTGCTCGCTCAATAGTCATGGCTTCATTATAGGCCAAAGCCAGCGTGGTGACCCGAGGATTACGCCTTGCAAACATGGCCGTCATGGGGTCCAATGCCCCAAAATATATCTCGCAAAGCTACCGCAGGATCGATGGCAAAATGTCTAATTGCTCTGTTATAGTTCTTTTGGAATCTCTCGATTAAACATTCGGATTGGTTCCCCTTGGCCCCGCTTTGCATGTAATAAACCGATTGTAAATAGTTGCGGGATCTAAGGGCGACCTAAATTGATTGACAAATGCATTTTCCATTTGTGTCCAAGAGGTGATTGAACCAGCTTGGCAAGCATATATACCATTCATATGCTATTGGATCCAAGCTCATGGGGAAAAGTTTGCAGGCTACATCTTCATGCTGAACTTGCAGCCTAATTAAAACATCTCTATAGGCTTGGATATGTTCTTCTATTGTTCTTAGGCCATCTGGCTTGTATTTAGGCAGAAATATTTCAATGTTCTTGGGGATTTCATGGATATCCCCAACGAATATTCAAAGGAGTATTGTTAGCTCCATACCAAGGAGTCTACTGGAGCTTGAGCCATTTGACTCGTAATTGATGTAGACAGACCTACAATAGCATAAGAAATATTACAAACTATAGGCACACTAGGGGAAACGGATATTACCGGCGTAGGTCCACTCGACGTTCCCCGGAGAAAATAGGCCTTTTGCTATCGGAGTGCTTACGACTTGCTTGACTTTACCCTTGGGAGTACAAGTAAGGTCGTGAAAAATGGTTTCTCCGGTTGTTTGAGACCCGGTCGCAATACGGCGTGGTGGGTCCAGCTTCGCTCGAGGAAACCCTCGGCTAGTTCGAATAAAACCTGCAACAAACACAAAAACAGTGTTGCAATTTTAGCCGTAAATAATTTCAGAATTAAATCAAAAACAAAATATTCAGATATAAAAATTGAAATAGATAAACCGATTCGGCCCTCCTTCTAGCGCCAATCTGTTGAGTGGTGTTTTAACCCGATTGTGAAAACACACTCTCCCGTAGGATCCGAGTCCTAAATCCTCTCGCTTGCAAAGAAAAACGATTTCTCCAAGGTTCTTATTATGCTAATTATTGATTATCAAGGATGCCGTTTAAAATGAAATGCTAAGAACACCTTAGGGTTTGCAAGTGGATGTTAACAAGGGGCACTGTGGTTTATTAATTTTGAACTTTCAATGGACTCAAAATGAATAAAATCTGTTTTAACCTTTAATTCTGATGGATTTTCAGTGATTTATTCAAACACAATAATTAAACTGCTAAAAATAAAATATGGGTTTGAAAAGCAAAGCAAAATAAATAAAAACGTAAAATAAATTACAGTCGTAAAGTTGTCATTAATCCGATGAAACCGAAGATACCGAGGCTTTCTACATGCAACCTAACCTAATGAACCTACACTTTCACACAATCCAAATAGGCCAGGTGTGAGTCTCGAGGGTTTCTGTGGTAATTCCAGAAAATAGGTATTCGCATGAAGCAACCAAGAGATCTTGCATTAACTTCACCTAAAAACCTAAGAAATCTGGAAGGGAAATATAAACGTTAAATCATGCATGCAAAAGTTACTCCTTCTTTCTCATCCAATAAGATGCCAACTCTCTGTATTTGTATTTAAATGATATCTCGATTACATTCAAAAATTTTCCAGTGTAAAAGAAAATCCCGTAACAAAAAGAAGGAAATTGCCCAAGTACGGGCCCATAATAGCACAAAGCTCTCGTCTCTCGCAACTCCGTATTCGGCAATTTCCAACCCCTTCTTCGATTTGCAATTCTGGTCTTATAGCATGTTTGACGCGGCTCTTCGATCTTCTCCCGTCGCTTCATTTCCCCTTCCTGCACATGACCCCTCAAATTCCTGCCTTTTCCCGCTTTGATTCACGCTCAAATTTGAAAACGCTTCGAAATTCATCTCTCGCATGTAACGCCTCTCGCAAGTTTGACACCCGTGCGCCACGTGTCCTGCTTTTCCTCGTCCTGTGTAACGCTTACTACGAAAAAAATGACAAAACTGCAAGTCCGCCCGTTCATCTTCTTAGCCGCGATATGGCGACATGTCGCGAAATCGCGACATGTCGCGATATCGCTACATGCTTCCCGGCCGTACGCCTTCATCAGCTCCCCGTAGCGATGTCGCGACCGTTTTTCATTTGTCTACCTCCGGCAACTTCTCGTAGCGATATCGCTACCCTTTCAACATTTTGAGCCCTCCTTCTTCGAATGGTAGCGATATCGCTACCACTTTCTAACTTTGAGCCCTTTTCAAAATGTGGTAGCGATATCGCTACCACCTTGGCCTTGCAACGTCCCTTTGAAATGTGGTAGCGATTCGCTACCACTTTCGTTTCAAGCCTTCTCCTTGTGACATGGTAGCGATTCGCTACCATTTTTGTTTCAGCCCTCTCTACTAAACTTGTAGCCTATCGCTACCCTCTGACTTTGAGACTGGCCTTTATGAAATTTGTAGCGATATCGCTACCGTTTTGAACTTTGAGTCTTCTTTTCGCAAGGCGTAGCGAAATCGCTACCGTTTCTCTGCTTCGAGCCTGATTTTCATTTTCGTCGTGATTTCGCGACATCTTCCTTGTACCGTACAACTATGCCAAAATGCGTCGCGAAATCGTGACACCTTTCATCATCCGTACGTCTTGGCAAAACCTGTCGCGATATCGCGACGTTTTTCCCCCTCGGACCTTCATGCACTTTCTGTCGCGATATCGCTACCGCTTTTTCTTTCCGTACGCCTCCTCGAAACACGTCGCGAAATCGCGACCATTTTTCTGTTTTGTTGCCGTTGACCGCGTTGACCGCGATTTTCCGACATGTCACGATTTCGCGACAATTTTCCGGCTTCGGTCGCGATGGCGCAACCAGTCGCGATTTCGCGACACCTTTCAACACTTAGGCATTTTTTTTCTTTTCTTCAATTTTAGCATCTGGGTCACCGAGATTCTTCTCTGCAAGCCTGCAAAAAGGTGGGTCCCCAATTTTGGGGTGTGTTGTGGATCAACCACAACAACTACCATCCAAATCTAGCCTTTGCAAAGCACCAAATTTACAATCAATTTACCAACACCCACTGGAAGGAGCACCAACCCCTAATTTATCTACACTAACAGAAAGGAGCACCAACCCCTGATTTACTAGCACCAACTGGAAGGAGCACCAACCCATGATTTATCTGCACCAACAGAAAAGAGCACCAACCCTTGATTTACCAACACCAACTGGAAGGAGCACCAACCCCTTATTTATCTGCACCAACATAAAGGAGCACCAACCCCCGATGCCAAGTTGCAACCTAGAATTCAATTTGAATCTATAAGTTTGATAGTAAGATACCTTTGCTTTTGCAAGACCCTAACTGGTCTGCTTCACCTTTGCGTTCGCTACTCACTCTGCTCTCTCTGTGCAATCACTTTGCACACTCTGCTTCGTTACAGTCGAACTTCATGATCATATTCTCCCTTTTGTGCACTCTGTTATCTTTATGAATTTTATACTTAGCACGATTCGACATGACTTGCTCTCTATTCACAATGACCGTATTTCACACACATTCGACCCTCATGTCAATTCTCCAAACAACCCTCCTTTTATAACAATATTTTTTATGATGAAAACCCTAATATTAGTCGGTTGTAAATCCTAATCTTAGTCGGCTTTCATAACAACTATAAACCCTAATTTTAGTCGGCTATCATCGGTATTCATCGACTTCAACTCAAGAAGATGTTTGGTTTATCCATCGCTTGATGATTTCATTCTGGACAGACCTTGTAACCGCCATACTGACTTTTGATCACTCTTTGTATTTCAGCAGTATGAAATCACTCTGTAACTGCCCTTGTAAATGTTGTAGTGATGTCGGTCCACTGTCATACTTCTCATTTTAGTCGAGTTCTCCTTCTTGACTTGCGCATTTACGACCTGTCATGAAATCATGACATTTATGCCTCTATAGCTTCTTTTGTTGCTGTTGCCACAAAAATACAACATGTCACGATATCGCGACACTTTCACCTCCGTACGCTTTCTCTATTCTTTTGTCACAATATCACAACATTTTTGCCTTCGTAGACTTCATCTTTTCTTTTGTCATGATATCGTGACATTTTTGCCTCCGTATACTTCGTCTTTGCTTTTGTCATGATATCGCGACACTTCTGCTTCCATAGACTTCGACTTTGCTTTTGTCGCGATATCGCGACACTTCGACCTCCGTAGTCTTCAACTTAGCTTTTGTTGTGAAATCGTGACACTTCTGCTTTCGTACTTAGCTTCTTTGCTTTTGTCACAAAATCATGACACTTCTACCTTTGAAGTCTTCTTCTCTACTTTTGTTGTGAAATCGTGACACTTCTACTTTCATACTTTACTTCTTTGCTTTTGTCACAAAATCGTGACACTTCTACTTCCAAAGTCTTGCTTTCTGCTTTTGTCATGAAATCGTGACAGTTCTGCTTCCGTACGCTTCCTCTCTTTCTTTTGTCGTGAAAATGCGACATGTCACGATATCACAACACTTTTCAAACTTACTTTCTCTCTCCTATTTTAGTCGCGAAAATACGACATGTCGCGATATCGCGACACTTTTCAAACTTACTTTCTCTCTCCTATTTTAGTCGTGAAAATGTGACATGTTGTGATAGCGTGACACTTTTCAAACTTACTTTCTCTCTCCTATTTTAGTCGTGAAAATGTGAAATGTCACGAAATCGCAACACTGTTCTTACTTGTTCTCTTTCTTCAAACTTGTCACGAAATCGCGACACTTTTTCCTGCTTTCTCTTTCTCTTCCAACATGTCATGAAATCGCGATAGTTTTTCACTTGCCTTTTTCTCTTCCAACATGTCACGAAATCGTGACAGTTTTTCCTGCTTTTTCTTTCTCTTCCAACATGTCGCGAAATCGTGACAATTTTTCTTATTTTTTCTCTCTCTTCCAACATGTCGCGAAATCGTGACAGTTTTTCCTGCTTTTTCTCTCTTCCAACATGTCGCGAAATCGTGACAGTTTTTCCTGCTTTTTCTCTCTCTTCCAACATGTCGTGAAATCGTGACAGTTTTTCCTGCTTTTCTCTCTCTTCCAACATGTCGCGAAATCGTGACAGTTTTTCCTGCTTTTCTCTCTCTTCCAACATGTCACGAAATCGTGACGGTTTTTCCTACTTTTTCTCTCTCTTCCAACATGTCGCGAAATCGTGACAGTTTTTCCTACTTTTTCTCTCTCTTCCAACATGTCGCGAAATCGTGACAGTTTTTCCTACTTTTTCTCTCTCTTCCAACATGTCGCGAAATCATGACAGTTTTTCTTATCTTTTCTCTCTCTTCCAACATGTCACGAAATAGTGACAGTTTTTCTTGCCTGCTGTATATGTCCTGATATCGCGACACTTTTTTTACTTGTATTTTTTCTTTGATATTTTGCATATGGGCCACTTCGTTCTTCTTGGAAAATCACTGTACATACTCTGAATAACCTTTGAACTCCTGTCTTCTGTATCTGAATAGCTTTTGAACTTCCTATCCACTGCATCAACAGATCTATCTGATTGTGTTGACAACAATGACAATACTGTTGTTGCACCTTGCTCAACATATTTATCTTTTGAAATATTTATGGAATTAAATATTCAAAAGAGTAAATGTGATCTCTGGTTTGAAATTTGGATTTTTGAAATAGATAGAACTATATTATAAATCAAATCCAAATTGAATTTTAGAGATATCAATCCGAGTTCCTCAACCTTATGAAATTAAGGTGAGGAATAGAATATTCATTTATCCCTTCTTAAATTTATTAATTCAAATATTAATTAATGTAATATCCGAATTATAAATTTAATTATAACTTAGTCATATAATTTTACTTTATAAAATTATACTAAGTTATAATATATAGTTTTCAGAATGAAAATAAAATAATAAAAGATTTAAGCTTTAGAAATTAAACTAATGTCTCGGACAAATTCAACAGAACAAATTTCCATTTATAGAATTCTAAAACCAATCCAATGTTCACTAGTATTCACACAATGAAATCAAATAAATTGATGCAATCTTCTAAGGTATACAAACTATTAAGAAATTGCAATAAGCACTTTATTAATTCCAAATACAATCTATGCACAAATCTGGATCCAAAATGCTTAAAACAATTTATAAAATCTTACAATAATTTTCATTGTTCTGCAAATGGCCTTCTCCGTTTTCCTCCAATGAATGTGTAGCTTTGCTCCTTCCAATCGTTCCTCTCCTTCTCTGTATAAAATGTCCGACCCTTTCCATGAATCTCAATGATTTATTTATAATTTGAAAAGTTTAGTTATTCTGTTTCATCACCGGGAATGGATTTTATAATGATCTTCTTCAAACCCTTGCCCTTGTATTACCTGCATAATGAAATAATAATCATAATATCAAAACAAAACCAAACTTTACTTTCCCGTAACTTTCCTTTTTTTCAAAAGTATTTCAAAGTTCTCATATTGCTAAATTAACCCACTATTTTTTTGGTGAAATTGACATCTAGAATCTTGCAAGTTTGGTATCATTAGAAAGAGAAAATCCATATCTTTTTACCAAGTTTTGAATGAGATCAAACGGAGTTCTCTACCTCAAGATATGTCCATTTCAATTTTGCACTAATTTTAGGGTTAACCCTAAAATAAAATTTAATTATTTAAATGAAAATTAATCATTTAAACCTTTGAAAATGATTTTAATCAAATTATTTCATTTAAACCTTTGAAAATGATTTTAATCAAATTATTTGATTTGAAATAATGCAATTAATATGCAAATAATCAAAATATTCAGTTTTGAAGCATTGCAACTACATTCA
Organism: Wollemia nobilis; assembly: GCA_028583015.1. Classification (NCBI taxonomy): domain Eukaryota; kingdom Viridiplantae; phylum Streptophyta; class Pinopsida; order Araucariales; family Araucariaceae; genus Wollemia; species Wollemia nobilis. Next base: position 17,557,179 of record JAQPPZ010016947.1, on the reverse strand, counting down.
AACCTTCAAAATGCAAATATGTCAACAATTCCAAAGTGAAAGCAAATTTTCCAAGACCTTGATGCGAGCAAAATCGGATAAACAAAAATTCCCCGAAATCACAAAATTTAAGGTGGGTCCCCAATTTTGGGGTCATTGTGAAGGACGTCACAACATTGGCGACTCTATCTGGTAAATGTCCCTGGACATTTTTGACTAAAAACCAAACTCTGAAAACACACAAAACATGAATATTAGAATCACAAGCATTGATAAGCATCCAGAGAATGAGAATAGACCAATACAAATATGAATTACCGGAATCATAGATGATTTATGCAGAATGTGATGTATTACTGGTTGGGATCATGTGATATGTATTAATGATCATTTTCAATATAAATATTTGCTTTGGCCATGCTTGTCATCGTACTTTAATCAGGGGCCCTAAAAATGACCTTTCATGACCGATAAGATGATATGGAAAATAATATGATATGAGCTAAAAGATGTATAATGTATTGAAATGAACCACCTGTCTTATAGAGACTCAAACATTCTAGTACAATAAACAAACACACTAAAACCTGTCTAACCCTCTTAGGACCAATGTGTGTGCCATGAATTCCTTTACTAGATCAAGAGCTCAGTTATGACCTTACTATCATCCAGAACCAGTGTGTGCGCAAGTGAGTTCATTACCTCATTTTGACCAAAATGGTTAAACCTATTATGAAAGAAATACAAGGCTAGCCTGCCCATTTGAAATGAACATAGGTCTCACTTTTCAACAAGACATATCACCATGCATGAGCGTACTCCACTACCAGTCAAGCGTCTATAGCCCCGATGGAGGTTAACCCCATAGTCCATGATTTTGGCTTTAGAATTGCTTGAATCTTGGGGATGACTACCCATCCGTCTGAGGGACAAGTAGTACAAATCCTTACAATCCAATAGTGAATGATGTGTTTGGCTTTTGATTTCTTGAACCTTGGGGATGACTACCCTTCCTTCTGATGGACGAGTAGTACGAATCCTTACGACCCAATAGTCGGTGGTATGTGATGTAAATAGACTCAGAGCTTTGGGGAATTGGATTCTCAACTGAAGTATGATGAGAATTTAACCCTATCCTTACTACTCTGATTTTGTTTAGAGATTTTAAATATTTGTGGTAATAATGAGTTTTATGGACTATGTTGCATGATAGGACTGACAAGGATACCCCTTTTCACCCTATATTTTCTTCCAATGATGGTTTTGACCATTTTACCCAAAATGATTTTAATATGTGTAACTGTGTTTGGTTCCAAATGATTTCAACATCAGTCCCCGATCTCAAGACCCATTTAGTGTATATTGTGCAATGATCCTAAGAGAATCTGACATGCTTTTCGGTGGTTGCCTAACATACTAGAAATGGTTGAGTGACTAAAACATTTAGGAACCCTGAAACTATGGTGTGTAAACATGAAGCTTTTGTCTTTTACAATTTTGTACAAAATGCCTTTGTGAAAGTGCCCCTGATTAAAGCAACATGACTTTTGACAAAACCAATTAACACCTTTTGAATTTGACAAATGATCCTTTTTATGGGATATGAAATATGAAGTGCGAGGGTGATGTATGCAATGTTATGAAACATGTTTATGAAATGCGAGTGTATGTAAGGATACGAAGTTTTCGCAATACAATTCCAATTTTTCATATTTGCTTTATCTTTGTTCACATTCATAAGGACATAAATCAATACCTCATTTTCCCTTTTTCCAGGTTTCACAGGTCCTCAAACTAGGTAGCTTTACCCTCCTCTTTGGAAGACTCACCTAAAACCGTGCCAACTTGAAACACATTCAGTCATGAAACTTCAACAAGATCTGGTGAAGTTCATCTGTCATTAAGCTCAACAACAAAACATACGAAAACAAACATAACAACAACATCAACAACACAACATCAATACATGACATCAACACATCACATGATGAAACAAATATATACAATAAAACAACAAATCCAAAAAACTATTTACAAAAAATATACATAATATACAAGACACTACCAAAATATTTACCATCATTTCCCTGGATCCCATACACGATTAGCATACTTTAGAAAACATATATGATTACATGCCTGACAAGTTTTATAAGAATCCAATAAAAATAAGATTAGGCCAAAAATAGAAATTCTCATTATGCCTATTTCATCCCATTGATTTGATTCAAAATTATAAGCAGTTCCATGTTTAAGATTTGATTTATTAAACTTAAAAGTGAAAACATGATTTTCAATTATCCTTTGCTTATTCAAAAAGGTGTGAATTTCACAATTTGTTTCATAATTTAGAACTAGGCTCCTCTTTTCAAATAGGAGATTTTGCAAATAAGAACCTATTTCTAAAAATTTCATATTCAAGTCACTTTCAAAGTTTTTAAAGCAATCACAATCATTCAAGAATTGACAAGCATCTAGGACATTTGGTATAAGAAGATCATTAAAAATTTGTGCCCTAGCTTCACTAGTTGATTGCTCATGAATTTGATTAAGCATTTCAAACATGTTTTCCTTCATTTCATTTATGGCAAAAATTTTAGAATCTGTCTCCAACTTCTTGTTAATAACATTTGACATTTCATCATTGATAGCATTAGCATCCAAAAACTTATCATGCAACCCATTACCTGAAAATTTTGTAACCAATGAGAAAGGTGAAGATTTTACCTCATCGTCTATACTCAATACATCATTATTAGCATTTACCAAGATTTGATGAGCATTTGTCACTTTTTCCTTTTCTTCATGGTCTCCATCATGATCACCTTGTAGTTCTTCATCTTCATCAAATACCTGTTTATTAAAGACACCAAAATTAGGCACCCAATTAAATGTATGCCTATCCTTTTCAAACCACAAATCTGACTGATCACAAGATGTGTTAAATAACAAATTTTCTTGATCAACCACCTGAGTTACTTCTGATAGATCAACATTTTCCTTTAGGTCATCACCAACATTAAATCCAAACCATTCATGTGAATTTGTACTCAAATTTTTATTAGTCACGGGTAAAAGAGATGACTTTACCTCATCCTCATTAATAATAAATGAGTCATAAGAAACATTTACCATTTCTTCATTTTCAATTTCAGCAAGGTGTTCAATAAATTCATCTTCAAAGTGATTCAATTTTGGAACCTTCTCTATTTCTGCAATTGGCATGTCATTTTTTGATTGTGTAGGAATTGCGAAATCTTCTTTTGAAATAGAAGTTTCAACATCCTGCATATCAAGTGAAATAGAAATTTTATCAGTAGAAGTATGAGAAAACAATGATTTACCATACATACCCCATCCATTATAGTAATTATCTTCTAAAGCTAAGGGATGAGATTTTATTGTGGCTTTAGAAAACATGTGATTATTTGACTGTACAAGAGTTGTAGACTCTTCATGTAAGATATCAATTTTAGCATCCTGCATATCAGATGAAGAACAATTCTTATCAGTAGGTATAAAAGAAAAACATTCATCATATCTTCCCCAACCATTATAACAATTATCTTCTATTGTTAAAGGGTGAGGTTCCACCATATATTTTGTGCAAACTTCGGATAGGTCTATAATTTCCTTTTCAAATTCACCTTTATCAATCACCTGAGATGAAGACCTACTGATTTCTTGTTGTATGAGCATTGTAGAATCCTTAAGTGATACAAGACTTTCAATTTCCTGCATATCATCTGAGATAAAAACTTCTTTGGAAATTGTGAATAAAGTGAATAATTCTTCTTCATGATCTGAAATAATAAAATCATTATCTTTCTGAAGCACTTGGTGACATTCCATATTTTCTTTCATAGCATCTTTATATTCATTTTTAGATTCACTTTCTTCAATAAAGAATTCATATTCAATTTCAAACAATTCATCTTCCTCAAGCAATAAGATTTTAGAATCAGTCATTTGAACCATCATCATCGAGGTATTATTTTCTTGTAATCCCTTGCAATATTCAATGAAATCACATCTATGATCATTCAATTCTTTAACTTTACCTGTTTGAACATCACACTCATTATCCTCCTGAAACAAATGATGAAAATCTATCATTTCTTCTATATATTCTTCAGATTCACTTTCAAATTCATTTTCTTTAATTTCAAAAAATTCATCTTTTTTAGATTCATCCTCCTCAATTTCAAAGAATTCATCTTCCTTAGATTCATCCTTTGGTAAGACAAGAGTTTCTTCAATGGGATCAATTTCTGCATTTTGTTTCATAAAATCATCCCAATCCTCCTTTGTGAATAATGGCTCTAAATCAGTTTCTACATTTTGATCAACTTGATCATCACAATGTTCATTGATGGGTACTGACTCTGAAACCTGCACCTCATTCTCAACATCTAAGGTAGTTGTGACATCTAAACTATCAATCTCAACCTGACTCATTTGTGATCTTTGATTATGAATTTTAGGTCTAAGTCTGTATAATTGTTCCATATTAACACCTAGATATATCAACTGTTGTTCAAATGTTACTGCCTCATTGTAAGCCCTAGGCAATGATGTAATTTTAAGGCCTTTCCCCAAAAACATGGTTGTGACGTGATCTAAGGCTCCCATGTATATTTGAGTAGCTCTTTCTTCTGAAATGATATAATGCATCCCCACCTCAGTATACAACCTATGAAATTTATCATTAAATGATCTCATGGGTTCGTTAATTTTTTACGAATGGAGACAAATTGATTTAACATCATAACTGAATCATCCAACCTTCCAAAATGTTTGAGAAATGCTTTCTCTAGTTTAACCCAAGAAGTAGCATACCTTATAGGTAATTGTATGTACCACTTAAGCGCAACCTCATCCAATGGGTATGAAAATAATCTGCAAGGAACATCTCCCTGCATAAGCTGCAAATGACGTAACACACTCTTGTATCTTTGAATATGGTCCTTGGCTTGATCCACATCATGCCTAAATCTGGGTAAACAAACTTCTACACCTTCAGGAATTTGATGAATAGGCATGTTTAAACTGCTATAATAATCACCTATCCAAGAAGCCATCATTTCCTTTACTGAATAAAGTGATGCCATTAGTGAACTTCAAAGAACACAAAATTTAATGCCAATCTTATTAGTCAAAGAAATATATCTTGCAACTAAGCATGAAATGACTAATCAATTGATAAAATATATGCATCAATTAAACTTTGGCATTAAATAACACCCTTCAATTTGTAATTTTTTTTTTAAATTGAGATTTGAATGATTTCAAATGAAAATCAAATATTTACCTTTCATGCCCTCCTTCTAGCGCCAATTTGTTGAGGTGTGATTTTGTCCAGTCACAAAACCACCCGACAAACTCAGAATTATGATTCTCTCTTGCAAAGAATATTATATATCTCCAAGGTTCTTATGTTATATCTAACATTTCATATATATATATACATCAATGAGTACTTGAATAACTCTTGGATTTGTGAACTATTGTTTACAAGGGGCCTGGAATTAGGTAAATGATTTCAAGTTTATCATGTATAACATGCTTTGATATCAATTCAACAAAATAAAATTCGTTTTATGATCTTAGGTTAAAGTATACTAAATTTTATTTCCTCTCTTCAATTTAATGTCTCAAAATGCTTTAAATGAAATTAGCATAAAAAGAATCTAGCATTTTGTATTAAATTTCAATTTAACTTTAATAAAAATCAAAGTAAATGAAATTTCATAAACTTGATAAACCTTTGGAACATAATAAATTTATAATCAATTCACTTCCCAAATGTTTATTTGATAAAGCAATCATTTATTCAAACTCCCTTATGAAATTATAAATCAAACCCAGAAGAGGTGAATAAATGAAATAATGTCTTGCCCAATTTATAAGGTTCCAAAACCTTGTCAATGATAAAATCTTAGGGCTTAATATGAAACTAATCTATAAACTTTGGATTTTATGATAAAATAAAGTTTATAAATTAGATTTGCTTATAATATTTATCTTTTGAAATATTTATGGAATTAAATATTCAAAAGAGTAAATGTGATCTCTCGTTTGAAATTTGGATTTCGAAATAGATAGAACTATATTATAAATCAAATCCAAATTGAATTTTAGAGATATCAATCCGAGTTCCTCAACCTTATGAAATTAAGGTGAGGAATAGAATATTCATTTATCCCTTCTTAAATTTATTAATTCGAATATTAATTAATGTAATATCCGAATTATAAATTTAATTATAACTTAGTCATATAATTTTACTTTATAAAATTATACTAAGTTATAATATATAGTTTTTAGAATGAAAATAAAATAATAAAATATTTAAGCTTTAGAAATTAAACTAATGTCTCGACAAATTCAACAGAACAAATTTCCATTTACAAAATTCTAAAACCAATCCAATGTTCACCAGTATTCACACAATGAAATCAAATAAATTGATGCAATCTTCTAAGGTATACAAACTATTAAGAAATTGCAATAAGCACTTTATTAATTCCAAATACAGTCTATGCACAAATCTGGATCCAAAATGCTTAAAACAATTTATAAAATCTTACAATAATTTCCATTGTTCTGCAAATGGCTTTCTCCATTTTCCTCCAATGAATGTGTAGCTTTGCTCCTTCCAATCGTTCCTCTCCTTCTCTGTATAAAATGTCCGACCTTTTCCATGAATCTCAATGATTTATTTATAATTTGAAAAGTTTAGTTATTCTGTAACTTTCCTTTTTTTCAAAAGTATTTCAAAGTTCTCATATTGCTAAATTAACCCGCTATTTTTTTGGTGAAATTGACATCTGGAATCTTGCAAGTTTGGTATCATTAGAAAGAGAAAATCCATATCTTTTTACCAAGTTTTGAATGAGATCAAACGGAGTTCTCTACCTCAAGATATGTCCATTTCAATTTTGCACTAATTTTAGGGTTAACCCTAAAATAAAATTTAATTATTTAAATGAAAATTAATCATTTAAACCTTTGAAAATGAATTTTAATCAAATTATTTCATTTAAACCTTTGAAAATGATTTTAATCAAATTATTTGATTTGAAATAATGCAATTAATATGCAAATAATCAAAATATTCAGTTTTGAAGCATTGCAACTACATTCAAACCTTCAAAATGCAAATATGTCAGCAATTCCAAAGTGAAAGCAAATTTTCCAAGACCTTGATGCGAGCAAAATCAGATAAACAAAAATTTCCCGAAATCACAAAATTTAAGGTGGGTCCCCAATTTTGGGGTCGTTGTGAAGGACGTCACAACAATAGGCTAATTGGGTGGTAATCTGCAAAATATTTAGCACTTGCAATATTTGGAATGAGGCCTAAGAATGTATAGTTCACATCATAAGGGATCCTTTTAGAGTTCTAAAATTCCTTATTTTCCAAGGTGACATCATTGCCAATGATGTGCCACAACTTGTGATAGAAGAGCACCGAAAACCCATCTAGACCAGGAGATATGTCTCCCTTCATGGAGAAGACCACATCTTTAATTTCATCATTCTTAAAGTGCTGAGGAGATAGTCATTTATCTAATTTGTAATATTTAAGGGAATATGGCCTAACAATAGGTTCATCACCTCTTCATATAGCTTAAAATCCACTCCTAACATATCTTGGAAAAATCGAATAACTTCCCCTTTAACTTGGAAAGGATCCCTTGTAGAAGAACCATAAACAATCTTGATATCCTGGATTTTTTTAAAACTTATGTGCCTGAGATTTGAAATATGGAAAAACATCATATTCATGTACCCTTCCTTTAACCATAAAGCTCTTGATTTATATCACCAGAAAACCTCCTCACACACCAGAGTATTGTGCCAATCACATAGAATATCCTTTTCTCTAGTTTGGACTTCCTTCGAATACTATCCCAAATGTAAATAGTTTTCTAACTCCATGAGTTTTTGTTGTAAAGCTACATTTTTAACTATAATGTCTCCAAACACCTCTTTATTCCATAGTTTTAAGTTCTGCTTAACAAATATATGTTTATTTGCTACTTGAGTCAATCTATCCTCAAAAAATTTTTGTTGCCACCAAGATTGAATCCTACTCTCTAAATCAAAATGAAGGAACCACATATTTTCAAATAGAAAAGGGGTAGCAAAGAGTGTTCTCCTATCTGTTGTTTCCAAAATCAAAGGATTATGGTCTGAGTCAATTTTTGGGAGGGTCATGAGAGTAGTGTCCCCAAACAACACTAATCTCTCCTAAGAAATAAACACCCTGTCCATTCTAATTTAAATCAATTGACTCCCCAGCCACCTATTAGTCCAGGTAAACTTTGATGTCTAAGCTCCAAGTCCATCAAAGCATTTGAATTTATAAAATCACCAAACTACTCTCTGAATATCCTTCAAATCTTCCCTTCTTATCAAATGGATACATAGGGGTATTGAAATCCCCTACAATGATCCATGGGATACCTTCAAAGATATTCCTGAGTTCACTCAATTACCTCCATAAAATTCATCTTCCAACTATAGTAGTGGGTGCATAGACATTTGTAATGATCCAGTGGGAATTATTCTCCTTTGAAAAAGAAGTGGATAGCACAAAATCTATCATTTGAGATAATTTTTTGTCCTTCCAATTTATTTGGGCCCCAAATACACATCATTCCTCTTGAGGAGCTCATTGAGGGTTGAGAAACAAAATTTGCTCCTCTTCAAATCTTGTCTTTAACCATTTCTAAGTTTACTTCTACCACATTTGTCTCTTGTAATAGCAAAATATCTAGGTGATTATCTCTTCTCAATATTTGTACTGATATATGTATTCTAGTCCTATTGAGACCTCGTACATTCCATGACAAAACCTTTATTTTTTAGGTTTAGCTAATTTCTTCCCTTCCCCATATAGAGTAATGATGGTTTATGTTCCTCTAGCTATCTCTATCATTGTTTCCTTATTTTTTACCTCTATTAAAGAGGGTCTACCTACAGTGTATTCCTTTCCAACATCCAGGGGAGTTCTCTTTACTTGATTCCTAGTCACCCTTTAGGACATCATCGAAACCTCCTCTAAATTGGAATCCTCCTGTATTGGAGCTAAAAGCTTCACCTCTATCATTTTTAGGATCTGCTTATCTTCCCTTGGTGCTTTTCCAGCTTCATCCTACTTGTATCAATTTTTAATAATCGTGTCAATAGGGTTAACCTCTACATCTGCTTATAGAGATTTTAAACTCTCTTTTTGTACCCCCTCATGATTCACCCATTGCATATCCTCAAAAAATTTTACAACTTTAGTTGGGTCTCCAATTTCGTCCTCTTCAACTCCTCAAGAAAGTAATAGAGTTAGGGTTTTCAAATTCAAGGGGTTACATAGCTCCAGGGGGATTGGACTACCAAAAATCCATAAGAGGAATATAAAGAAGAATTCATTCCCTCACACTATACTATGCATGGCACTCGTAAGTTTATGAACTTACTAGATTGATAATTTATGGAAGAGAAATGACTATTTTCTAAAACATAATTTTTGCTCACCACCAGTCGCTCCCCGTCCATCTTCAATCGCTCCAAATCTTGGTCCATCCACTCATTTTCCCACCTGTTCCATTTTTTTTAACTTTAACACCCATTTATAGGTTGAAAATAATTGAAAACCCTATTTTCTAGGTTTTCAATTTTTTTTGCTTTTCAAGTTTTGACCCCTTACTGGTTATTCTCCCTGCCTACTACTCCCATCAACTAGGTCCAAGATTTTTTTATTTCTAGGTAGTATCTTGATGTATAAAAATGTGCATGTTGATTAAACATAGATAAGAGTTATTATTTGATTATTGTAATGAGAGTAAACCATATTCTTCCATTACCAAGATCTTATTAGACACATGCATTATTTAAATTAGTATATGGTGCTATATTTTAAATATGGTTTTTGAATATACTTTTGTAGGAAACACCTTCATTCATGACAACCTTAATACATCAACCTTAGGTACAACTATGCTATGAAAAAAGAGTAAAATAAATAAATATATTATCAAATATTTTAACTACAACAAGAAATCACATAAAATGACATGGTTTTTAAGGAGGAAATCATAAGGGAAAAAACCTCCACATGTTATTTATTTTTATTTTTTTTTGAATTTACATGGTGGAATCAGTAGCCTCCACGAATACGGGTAGGCCGTCCAACTTTTTATGGCCGCCACAGTATTCTGCGCTATCCGCCCCAGAAGCTGCTACACAGATCTTCGTGCAGTCTGCCCCTATAACCACCATGCCACAATCATTTAAAACCTTTTACGCCGCTGAAAGCACCAGGAAAGGGACAAGAATTCAGTCCGACGAGGCCCAAAATTTGAACCTTGGACCTTCGCCCCCTTGTGGGGTTTGGATGAACCAATTGGTCTACACCTCGGACCTACCTCCACATATTATTAAGAAGGCAAAATATTCAAATTATTTTTTACATAAGTTTACAACAAAATAATACAAAAGACCACCCAAATTTCAAAGAATGACTCTATTACCATTTTCACTTATATTTTTCACATCTTACACCTATTTTTAAATGATAATATGGTATAAAGGAGTTAGAATATTTTCATCATGACTTCTTACCTTCCCAATTATATGCGAATAAGTGTCCTAAGATTCAATATACAAGAGAATATTTAATGATATTTAACTGGGTTATACATAATATGTGTTATTCTAAACAAAACACACTTGACACCTATCCTATATTTACATAATATGTGTCACTCTAAAGTGTTCATACAACACACATCTTATAGTTACATAAGGGGTATTAAGACAACTATCTTATATATGAAAGAGTGAACATAGGAGAAATATTCCCCCTATAAATATTAAATTTTTAATGGGTTATATGGGATTAAGATAGGCATCACTCATATTACATTATACCCACATAATGGTATTATAACAATTTGACAACTATTCATCTATTTTTGAGTGAGATTTAAATTGAAACCTCCTCTTAAAAGTTGAGGAATTTAACCCATTGAGCTAATTCCATTTGATCCTACTACATATATTATTCTAATAAATGAGAACAATTAATATTTATCTAATTTCTTAGATCTAACTTGAGGATAAATATATATTAATCTCTAACACTCCCCCTTGACCTTTATTTGGATACAAAATTGTAGACACCTAAAACACGTCATGTCGAGGGTGACTACTCATATGGACATGCTACAAGACCATATGGAGGATCTTGGATAGACTCCAAGATAGAGCAGTGGTTCTAACCACTCAATTTAGGCATTTTGGCCTAATCAGTCTGAACCATAGCCCAGACCTACGGTCTCCAGTCTAAACCATGGTTGACACCTACGGTCTGCAGTCTGGACCGCAACTGTGACCTACGGTCTTAACTGAAGTTCAGTTAGGCCTTCCATCCGAGCCAAATTGGTTGGAATGGCCAAAAGATCTAGAAGAAGGTAGTTGAAGGATGGAAGATTCCAGAGGCTTCCATCCCAACTGTCCTAACCACCCTTCTTGGTCTTGGCTTCTCCATGAAGCCACCCCTAGCCCTAGGGGCATGCTATAAATACCCCCTCCAAATGGGGAGAAATAAGAGAAGCAAGCATTGGAGATTTGAGTAGCGAAGCCTTGGCAAATTGTACACTCAAACTGAGTATACTAAGAGATAGAGCTATTGCACTTAATCCTCGACCCTTTTGCCAACATTCATGATGAATTGCATTATGGATGCCCTAGGTGCTTAGGAGAGTCAAGAAGCACAAATCCAGGCAAACGAAGGCCCTTCATATCGAATTGACCACCAAATCAGTCTGAGGACAATGAAGGCGACCCTTGAACATCAATTTGGACAAGGAGATCAAACCCACTACCCCTAATTTTGAGGGTAAATCTATCAGAGGTCAAACCATGGCTGTCAGCCATGGTTCATAGTGTAGACCGCTCACCAGAGCTACGGTTTGCAATAGGTGATAGATCACCTTACTCTTTTCATTTTTGTCCGATTAAATAGGTTAGATTAATCATTTCTTAGGTTTAATTGTAGTTTAGAAGAATTCTGACCATGGGAATTAGCTTAGAATAGATAGTTTATGCTTTGCATTAATTAGGACATTTGTGGATCTTTTATGCACCTTTATGCTTCTATTTTGATATCTGATCCATGCATTATTTGTCTAATGATCTCCTTTATGCTATATTACAAATCTTGATTCAATTAGCATAGTTTAAAGGTTTTCTTTATGTTTTCTTGATCATTAGTTTAATGGCATTATCATGTATGTTTCCTTAAAGGGCCTCATCATGAGAGGCTATCTATATTTTTGATCATGTGTTGTTGTTTCTTGATCGTAGGAAGATAGGTACAAGAGGATTCTATATCATAATCCTTCCACATCATGAAGAAGGGGGTCAACTCCACCCCAAGGCAGTTTGTGACTAGTCAAAGGGCAATATTAATGCGCCTACCCTATTGAGGGCATTGGCAATTGTATAGACTGTATCATCATTCAAGTGACCCTAAGAGGGGCATATTTGTAACAAAAATTCATTCATAATCAATACAAGAAATATCATTTTGTTGAATTTATGCAATGTGTCAAGCTTTTACGCTTTTATGATGACTATAGACTAATACAGTAGATAGGAGCATGCTTTTTGGTTATGTCAGATGGCGATCATGGTGGAACTCCGCATTTGTAGCCCTTGAGTGCTGACATTCTTGAATTTTTCTTATCTCAGGTGCTAACCATAGCTAACAACTATGGTTATTTGTTGGCCCACGGCTTTCACCCATGGTTCACACTGCAGCCCATAGACCAGAGCTACGGTTTATAGTAGAAGCAGCAGACAACAGAGAAACCACTTGGCATCAGATCAAGAGCTGAGGTAGGCTCTATTTTTATTCTCTGTTCTATATTTTCTTCTCTGTGTTTTTATAGTAAGCGTTAAATCGATTGCAAATTAGGTACACTAAAGAAAAAGGGTGAATGAATAGTCCTAATTTGCTTTCGCATTCCTTCCATTAGAAAGGTGTTGCTAGGAACAACGGACCTCTGATTGTAGTCCACCCTAGAATACAGTGACCTTGATAAAAATTGAGTGGTCATTTGCATGCTTGAGGCCCAATTAGAGGCCATGTCATCGTAATCACATTGTCATAACATCATGTAGGACATAGCATGCATACCTTTCTAAATTTGAAATGTTCCTTTTCTTTTTATGCATATCATGTAGGAATGATCATATGAATGCTCTTTTATGCATTTGTCTTTATGCAAAGTAAAATGAACCACACACACCATGTTTCATTTAAACATCAATGGCGTTGGGCTCTCACATCCAACCCATTTGATTGAGACCAATAGTGGATGTCATTACCACTTGGTTGGCTCATTTGAAATTGTATTATCGGGACCCTCTCGTGGCCAAGGCCAACCCAAGAACTGTCCTATCCATGCAAAATAGCATGCACTCATCTTTAGAAGAGTGTATCGCTATGCATGGTGTGCTGGGTGAGGGTTGGTAGTACCTATGCTACCTCATTGAGTATGGACTTCACTCCCATATTTGGCTTGTGTGAGTGTATAGGTGAAAGCCAATTAAACTGAGAATAAAATCCAACAATTTTGCAAAACACGCGAGAGTTTCTCATACTGATACAACACATTTTGAAACAACATCAAATAGTTTAGGGCTCATTTTAAAATTTAAAAATAAGATAAGCATCATTGTATACCTTGTTTGATAATAAAAGATACATCTAGACGTTAGGTACACTATGGTGGATACACGGGGTGGTCGACAAAGGTGCAAGCCTGAAGCCAATGACCAAGCCCCAACCGATTCACAAATACACGTGTCTAGTCCTCAACCACATGAGCAAACCGAATGTCATTCGATGAGCATTAGAGGAGACAACTCGACACGAGGGGATCCCATTGAGCGTACCCCTGATAGACTAGCATCATTGCATTCTGTTAGACGTAGATTAGAGCATGGAGCTTCTCAGCCTGAGGGTGCTCCACTCGAAGCCATTATCGAGACCATATTGCACGTGCATCCATGGGATCGGCCAAAGAGTATGTCATGCAGGGGACCAGATTGGTACCCATTCACACTAAGTCTATAGGGTGTACTATACCCCCACCTTCTGAGTATAGAAGGAATAGAGATCCACCCATTCAGGGGCAAGTAGATGGGCTCCCTGCTGAGCGCAAGTCTACCCATACTCCCATGCATACTATAGCATGCAAGATCACCATCGATATATCAAATGTGGGAGCTAATGGAACACCACCCCATGAGAGGTGGAGGTCTAGACAGCTAGATGGTCTAGGTAGTGTGTTAGAGCAGCTAGGCTGCAAGCCTTCGGCTCTGCCCACTCGTGCTCCGAGTGAGCATAGCGGGAGCACCATTAGAACTACTAGAGAGCATGGAGAGGCTTCTAAGCACCCTCATGTCTCATGTCCACCATCCATGCATGGTGGCATGCATCACAGGACATAACATGATGTCGATGTCATCTTCACAGATAGAGGCAAAGGCACAACACATCAGTTCGATGGGTACAGAACCCACAAGGTCGCTCGTACAGAGCAAGCATACCAAAGGCCTCCTATGGTTGACCAGGTCGAAAGATCATATCGATTGGCCTCTGAATAGAAATTCCAACTCCTCCAAGATCAATTGGAGGATGCTCGCCTAGAGAGGTAGTGCATTGAAGATGAAGATCTTCAGGTGTAGAGGCTTACTAGACAGAGGTTGTATGAGCAGCGCTTGCGTGAGGAGCGCATCCTCATCTAGAAGGAGCGTGTAGAGTAGGAAGATAGGTTGGCTAGGGTCAACCTATATTCTCAGGATGAGCATAGAGAGCAGGTGCATAGGAAGGCTCTTTCACAAGTCGACATGCACCATGAGTGCATAAGCATTCACACTCATATCACTACCCATCAGAGAGAGCGACCACCTTCGGTCGACAATCAGAGGTAACAACATTATGAGGAACAAGAGGGGAATAGATACAACTAGGAATATCCTGAGAGTTCTCGAGCTGAGGAGGAGGAAGAGCAATGCCCTCCACCTTGATAGAAGAAGATTGTACCTCCCAGACCACCTCCATGCCGACTTAGGGAGGAGGACTTTCTCTCTTCTGAGGCTTACAAAGCTTTGGCCGAGAAGGTCAAAGCAATTGAGAAACAAGGCGCGGCTGTCCAAAAGTCGACACTGAGGAAAATTCACAATGAACCTTTAGATCCCTCGATGCCTATGCCCCCATACCCTGAGCATTTTGAGATGCCCAGGTTGGACAAATTCAAGGGTGATGAAGAGGTGCAAGAACATGTCATGAGATTTTTGGATGCTTGCTTCCAGATAGAGAACAATGATGCACTGTTATTGCGTACGTTTGTCATGACACTCTCTGGTCCAGCTCGAGAGTGGTTCAATCAGCTAAAGAAATATAGCATAACAAATTTTGAGCAATTAGTTGATGCCTTTCTTGAATGCTATTCCTTCGGTATCAAGAAATAGGCCAACCTTTCTGATTTGGCTATGCTAGCTCAGCGTGACGATGAGCCAATAGAACAATACGGGAAGAGGTGGAGGAGATTAATGGCAAAGTTGTCATTCTTGATTCCTACCATAGAATTAACCTGAATGTTTACAAAGAGTTGTGCCAAGCACATCTCGCTACTATTACAGCTACAACAGTATGCTACATTCGAAGAAGCTTTGGTGCAAGCCAAGGTAATTGAGGACATCAAGTTGCAGGAAGGCAACTTGAAGCTCAAAACCAGGAAAGAGGGATATAAGAAGAGTACCTCAAAGCAACAGGGCAAGCAGGCCCATGTGAATCAGGTGGTACTAAATCTCCAAAATGAGGATAAGGGGCAAAAGAAATAGAATTATCAAGCCCATCCTCCTCCTGCGCAATACGACCAGCACAAGAATAACTACAAGGGCAAGAACAAAGAGCAACGCCCACCTCACATATTTATGCCATTGACAGAATCATTGACATCAATTTTTTGTCAGCTCTATGAGGCCAAGGCAATAAGATTACCCAAAGTCAAGATGGTTGATCCTAATCAGCCCAAGCCCAAAGACTATCAGGAAGATCTATTTTGCATATTTCATAGAGCGAAAGGCCATGACATCGAGGTATGTTGGTCTTTCAAACATATTATGCAAAATATGATAGAAAAGGGAGAGCTTGTGGTACCAGGAAATCCCCAGGCACCGAACAACCAAAACATGGGGATTTTTAAAAATTCGTTACCAAACCATGAGGCGCCCTATAACCACACTGGCCATGTCAATCAAGTGCGAGTCGAACCACCTACCCAGGGGTTCATCGACATGGTCAATGTTGTTACCAGACATGGGAGGTATGAACAACTGAATCAACCTCATGCTCCCATTCAAATATAGGCCATGCCCCAGTAATGGTAGGCACAAAATATTCCAGGCCCACCAACGAGACCGATGGTGACCATTAGGAGTAGGTTGGTTCAAAACCTGCAGATGACTCCTATGAAGTTGTCGATATATGAGCTTATACAATAGTCCCCTAGGCACAGGGAGACTCTTATGGACATTCTGAGGTCCATTGAGGTACAGTCCCAGGATGCACAGGCATTCATGAACTTCGTGGGGCACGTACAATAGTGCCAGGAACCAATGATCCAATTCTATGATCATGAAGTGAAAATGGTTTCTGCAAGCATGGCTGACCCACCACTACATATCATTGCATGTGTTAACCATGTGCCATTCAAAAGGGTCTTGATTGACACTGGTTCATCAATCAATATAATCATGACTAAGGCACTGCACCATTTGAAATTGCCTAAATCACTCATCGTACCAACCACCTTTACATTGAGAGCATTTAACGATGCACTATGCTCTATGGTTGGCATGATTGTCCTACCTATTCAGGTGGGACTAAAGACCATTCTCGTAATGTGTCACATGATAGAGGGTGCTTTGTAGTATAACATCCTACTAGGGAGGCCTTGGATTCATGAAATGCATTGTGTTCCCTCGATATTGCATTAGTGTGTCAAGTATATACACGAGGGACAAGTTCACATGGTTTCATCAGATGAAGAACCATTCAAGTTCATGAACTTAGCAGATTTTCCAGGGGGCTTCGTACTCCCATCAATGCACTTGGACATACGACCCACGTCATCGGTAAGGGTTCCAAGAGGTAAACAGGTGGTGCATGTTCAACCATCGATATCTATATCAAACAGATCTGAACATACCACTACAACTTCTCTGAGATCGAGTGCATCAACAATGCATCGGGATGATGAGAAATTAAAGGTAAAATTGGGTAGGAAAGAAGCAAAGAATGTGCCCAAACCAATCATCATTGAGGCTACCACTCCCATGGAGGTGGAGGAAGCCTAGGATCAAGTCGAGGAGGCACCTCAACCTGCTTCTCCTACATCATCAATAGGGTCATCCACACCGCGGGTGACTGTTCACCTAGCTAGTATAGGTCTGGGTGAGTATCTTGTGCAAAATGTGACCTTTGGTCCTATTTTAGAGACTACACGAGATATGGGCCGATTGATAGCCCATCGATATCTAGTTGGATCCATAGTACCATTGGGTGAGCCACCCAACCAAACAAACTTCATCTACGTTGGGTTGGATCAAGTTCCAACATGAGCACCCATGGAGATGGATGATGAGGAATAGTTCATGGTGAACGTTCGGTACTTGTCCAACCCAGAGTATGCCATGCACATTTTTGAGCTCTATCATTGGCATGGATACGACCTTGGTATTTTTGAACAAGGATGAAGAACCCCTCTTGAACTACGTTATCAGTTGGAAACTGATAGGTTCGGATTGGGATTGCAGATTCAGGGACATGATGATTTACTCACTGCTTAGGGATGACATGGATTTTAATCCATATCATCCTAACATGTCTAGTCTTCGGGGCAACAACCCAATGGTGTCAGTCATCACCATTGAGAGACCGAAGCTTGAACATGAAGAGTTCTCGGAGCAGAACCCCAGAGGCAACTTGGGTCATCAAAATCATATCACAACCGATGATACAGGTATGCAGGGGCACAACCCCACCATTCTAGGTGATCTCGATTCAGGAGATATTTGTAGTGAATATGGAGAGGAGTCCACCTCCAAAATAAGTGGACCGAGTTATGATGCAGATGGTGAGTCCTCAAATGATGATCAATCTGAAGAGGAAATTGAACGAGCCTTCGTGGTTCCGGTATTTCTATGCCATTTACTACCTAGAGAGCAATTAGATGAGATACAAGAGCATTTCATAGTCGATAGTGATTATGAAGATGAGATAGAGTAGGCCTACTTAAGGCCTCATCCAGCTAATCTCCCAATATTTGTGGACATGATAGAGTGGTCTGCTCATAATAGCAATCATAGCGATGAGGATGAGATGACCGATCCGAGGCTTGTATACCCACTACATCTATTACCTACGGAGTCGGAGTATGTTATAGAAGAAGTGCCTCTTAACACTGATCACTCTGAAGAGGAAGTAGAGCCAATTTTTGCATCGATGTCATATATACGATCGTTCTATCTGGTTTATCTGGATAGTGATGATAGTGACCGTAGAATCAGATACATGGGGCCACATCTGGTAGATCACCCCTTGCATATGGGGGGAAGTGAAGGATTATATCTGTATAGTGATGATGAGGATTCATTGGAGATGGCCTATTTGGGGCCTCATCACCTACGTAATCAGAATCCACCTCGGGGTCCGCCACCTATTACAACTGTAGGTTTGCATCGAGAGATTAATCTCCAACGTCGCCTTAGGGAAAGAATAAATCTGGAAGAGGAATATCAAAGACTCTTTCCCCATCCACCTACTTATGTTGAGCTACTTGAGCTGAGAGATCCCATTTTGTAGTTAGTGCATAGGGAGGATCCAATTGTTCGAGCATCCCATAGGGAGGACCCATTTGTCCTCATACCATCTGAGCCAGATCTTGGGTACGAAAGCTACACAGATGATGTAGAGTTCAGTCCGTGTGGTCCTGGAGATCAATTCCATTCCATCAACATGGTCTCCATTGATTTGACCACTCCACTCCACAATCTAGCAGATCCATCCAAACCATTGCATCTAAACATGGATGCTATCGATTGGGATCATGTTGATTCGCTAGTAGAGCCTGAAGACTTCTTCTCGAATGAAGAGATGCTGCAACCATTTCATTTTGGACTAGGCTGTGCTTATGATGTCTATCATGCTGAACATGCTTCCAATGAAGAACATATAAATCCAGTTGATGACATCCATTTGATCCCTATGCCTCATCAGCTTGAGGAGGGATCCCATATGTCAGTAGAGGAAACCTTCGAAGTGGATATCGGTAACGACCCCACCAATCCAATGAAGGTTAAATTTGGAATGAGTCTCACTCCAGATGAGCGTGCTAGCATCATCCCTCTACTGAAAGAGAGACCTGACCTTTTTTCTTGGACATACAAAGATATGCCCAGTCTAGACCCAAAATTGGTTACTCATAACCTTTCGCTAGACCCATCCAAGAAGCCTGTCAAGCAGAAGCTCAGAAAGATGCATCCAACAGTAGCCTTAATGGTGAAAGATGAATTGCAAAAATTGTTGGATGTAGAATTTGTCATTTCCATCGACTATCCAGAATGGGTATCCAATATGGTACCTGTAGGAAAACCAGATGGAAGGATCCGTATTTGTATGGATTTTAGAGATCTCAACAAGGCAACACCCAAAGATTCATTTCTGTTGCCCAATATCGATGCTCTAGTAGACTCTACTATAGGTCACGAAATGCTCTCCTTAATGGATGGTTTTTTTGGTTACAATCAAATTCGGATTAAGCCCGAAGACCAGCACAAAACCATGTTTATAATGCCATGGGGAACATTTTGCTACAAAGTTATGCCATTTGGTCTCAAAAATGCTGGTGCCACATACCAACGGGCCATGACATACATTTTTCATGACTATATGCACAAAATTCTTGAAGATTATATCGATGATTTTCTAGCCAAGTCATTGCTACGAGAAGAGCATGCAGAGGTCTTAAGAAAAGTCTTCGATCGCTTGATAGAGCATAATGTCAGGTTGAATCCTAAGAAGTGCGTATTTGGCATAACTTCTAGAAAATTACTAGGGTTCATCATCTCCAAGAGAGGCATCGAAGTAGACCCAATGAAGGTCAAGGCCATTTTAGAAATGCATCCTCCCACCAATATTAAGGAATTAAGGAGCCTTCAGGGCAAGGTAGCCTCGATAAAGTGATTTATCACCCAACTATTGGATAAATGTCGACCCATGAATCGACTGCTACATAAGGGTGTCCCATTCAATTGGGATGAGGACTACAAGGTAGCCTTCATTGAGATAAAGCAATACCTGGTGACGCCACTAGTGTTAGCTCCACCAAGGCCAGAAGAGCCTTTTCTGCTATATATATCAGCAATAGACTTTGCGTTAGGGACCATGTTGGCCCAAAAGAATGTACAAGGCAAAGAGCAAGCCATATATTACATTAGCCGAACCTTGGTGAGTTACGAGCTAGGATATGCATATGTGGAAAAACTATGTTTAGCAATAGTGTTCGCTACCAAGAAATTGTGGCACTACATGTTGAGTCATACGACATATGTGATATCAAAACAAAATCCTTTGCAGTATATGATGAGCAAGACATATCATAATACACGTACTACAAAGTGGATCATGCTATTGATAGAATTCGATCTAGAATTCATAAGCCAGAAGTCCATTAAGGGATAGGTCATAGCAGATCAGTTAGCTGAGGTGCCACTATCCAATAGTAGGCCTCTAACAATCGAGCTTTCAGATGATGCAGTGTTTGTAGTATCCGAAGCTCCCAAACCCGAAGAACTAGAGAACAATGTTGATATGACTCTGTTCTTTGATGGTTCAAAATGTGAGCAAGGAGCTGGTGTAGGGATAGTGTTTTTCATGCCGTAAGGAGCTCCAATGCCCTTGTCATTCAAACTAGACTTCCCATGCACCAACAATAATGTTGAATATGAAGCCCTACTTTTGGGCCTCCATACAACCGTCACCATGAATATCAAGAGACTAAACATCTTTGGTGATTCCCTGCTCATAATTAACCAAGTGAAGGGACTATTTTAGTGTCGATGTTCGATATTGAAAGCCTACAAAGATCTTGTTGCCACATATCTAGCTAAACTAGAATGGTACGACATCGAGGCAATCCCTCATTCATCAAATAGGTTCGTAGACACCATGGCATCTTTGGGATCCTTAATCCCTCAGAATCCATCTGTCGACTTCACTACCATCCATGTCAAGATGCTCTCGCATCCTACAGTAGAGCGTGCAGCCTTTGATAACAAAGAATCAGTCAACATGATTAGTGTGGAGCCAAAAGCTGATTGGTTCTGCAAAGCTGAAGACTTTCTCAAGAAGGCACCCTAGGGGTCTTTAACCTCCTAGAGTCCTACGGGGAGTGGCACCACCATTCACCACAAGGTTGTTTCCCAGTATGCATTTACAAAGATAAATACGTAGGGGGAGCAAGTCATCTTAGCAGTCGAAGCTGAGGCTCATCAAAATTGGATGTCACAGATTCAAGACTTCCTAAGACTTGGTTTTGTCCTAGAGGGACTGTCGCATGCCGCAAGATGCACATTTAAATATAAAGTGACTAAATATGTCTTGATAGGAGATATTTTGTACCACCAAAGTTACGATGGAGTTCTCCTTCATTGTCTTGAGCCCCAAGAGTCATCTTGGGCAATTTTAGAAGCTCATGATGGTACATGCGATGGCCATTTCAGCGGCATGGCCATCGTCAAGCGCATCCTTCGAATGGGTTATTATTGGCCCACTATGGAGAAGGATTGCAATGTGTATGTCAAGAAATGCATCAAATGTCAGCATCATGCTAATCTTACGCACTTGCCATCATAGGCCCTACAACCCATCCAAGCGGCTTGGCCATTTGCTCAGTGGGGGTTTGATCTAATTGGCAAGATCTCTCCTCCATCATCAGGCCGACATACATTCATTATTATGGCTACTGAGTATTTTACAAAGTGGGTGGAAGCCATTCCCTTAACAATGACCACTGGAGCTCGCATAGCAGAGTTCATAATGGAGCATATCATAAGTCATTTCGGGATACCATCCAAAATAGTTTTGGATAATGGAACTTCTTTTAAGAACAAAATTGTGTGAGCTTTAACATCTAAGTACCACATCAAACATAGTTTTGCAACTCCATATTATCCATAGGAAAATGGGCAAGTTGAGGCCTCAAACAAGACTATGGTAGCCATCTTGAAAAAGATAGTGCAAGAACACCACAAGGATTGGCATATACAACTACCCCTTGCATTATGGGCTTATAGGACTAGCATTCGGACTCCCACTAGGGCAACTCCATTTTCACTAGTATATGGCACTGAGGCCATTATGCCCTTAGAGTTGGAAATTCCAATGCTGCGCGTCGCATTGAAAGAGTTCATCGATGATGACACCGCACGACAAGCTCGACTAGATCAATTGACGCTACTGGATGAACATCATGTGAATGCCCTGGAGCATCTCCACGTCTATCAAGAGTGATTAAAATGAGCTTACAATATCAAATTCCACTAGAGAGACTTTGAAGTTGGGGATCTTGTGCTGAAAGAAAACCAATAGAACTCGAATTTGTCGCCCGATATGCGAGACAAATTTATAGCTAATTGGCTAGGACCCTATATCATATCTAAAAATATTGGTCTAGGTACCTATCACCTGACGTCGCTAGGGGGTGTTGAAGAGCCTGAACCTCTCAACATCATCCATATTAAGGCATTCTATGCTTAGAGAGTGTAGCATAAAAGGCTCCAAAGGCATCTGTAAGCCCTTTGGTCAGTCAAAAAGGCACCAAGGATTTCTAAAAATTGCTTGGTCAACCCAAAGGCTCCAAGAGTTTTTTCAAACTACTCGGTCATCCCAAAAGGCTAAGGATTTCTAAGTTGTCATTTGTGTATTTTGTCATGTCAAAGCATTTAAAGTCCAAAGGCTAGTTCTTAAAGCCCTTTGGTCAGTCAAAAAGGCACCAAGGATTTCTAAAAATTGCTTGGTCAACCCAAAGGCTCTGAGGGTTACTTAAAGCCACTCGGTCATCCCAAAAAGGCACCAAGGATTTCTAAAAATTTCTTGGTCAACCCAAAGGCTCTGAGAGTTCCTATAGCTTCTCGGTCATCCTAAAAGGACTCCAAGCTCTCTTGCTGAGAGTTTGGTCAACTAAAAGGTTCCAAAGGCATCTGTAAGCCCTTTGGTCAATCCAAAAAGCTCCAAGGATTTCTAAAAATCACTTGGTCAACCCCAAAAATCTCCAAAGGCATATATACTCATCGTTTGGTCAAATATGAAAGCTCAAAAATTCATAAAAATTTGAAAATATATAAAATTCCAAAAAAATTGGTAAAGCATAAAATCCAAAAACATTTGCTTTTGCAGTTTGCATTTTCATACATGCATTCACCTCATCATATTGCATTTAGGCATTTTTCATCCATTGCATTCCATAGTAGAGTGTAATGTGTCTATCAAAATCTTACAAATGGTCGCACGTTTGTGTTTCAATCATGCACCCTTGCATTTATCATAATTCATTGCATTCATACACGATACCTATTATGGAGAAATATGTATGTATATTAAGTTTTCCAGTCACTCAAACATACCTAGTGGGTTCTTCAGATATTGTAGAAAGCTTGCTTTGCTTTTATAGATGAGGTCATTAGTTGGGATAGTGCTTCAACATATCAGGATCCCATCACTAAGCAAAACAATATAAAATCCTGCTAAGACAAGAGATGATGAAAGCTGCGAAAGCGGTCTTAGGTATCTAGAGAGATGGGTTTCATGACCTACTTATCTTGCAAATAGTTCGGTCTAGAGAGGTGAACTTTGGCAAAAGGACAAGAATTTCCCCTATACATCCCAAAGTTACAAAGTTTAAATCCCAAGTTACAAAGTGCAAATTTCAAAGTACAAAGTTCAAATCAAATGTAAAGTGACATAGTGAATCAAAAGCACTATAAAAATCCCTTGCTCAAATAAAATGGTAACACATGGACTAACAGTGATTTTTATCACTACATATGAGCAAGTAAGAAGGGTGAGAACTTGAATCCCTGGATTGTCCACCTTTTGAAAGCCATAGAGTGATCCCCGATCACAGCAATGGGTTGGAAGAGTCCCACCTACAATCAGAGGGGTAGTTCTATTGGGTGATCCCCAAACGTAGCAATGGGTTGAAAGAGTCCCACCTGCATTTGGAGGGGTAGCCCTGATCAATTTGCAAGATGAGCTAGCTCTAGGTGCCTAGGTTTGTCTAGTTGTATAAGTCTAATCAAAGCTGAAACAAGGATGGTACGATCGTATGAGGAACCCTATCTCACATATGGGTTGAAAGAGTCCCGACTGACATACGGGGTATGCTTATGGTCTATCTAAAAATACTCACATGCACACACAGGGATAATGAATAGTTGGGTCTGTCACGACAAAAGCCTTGTCCAATAAAAGCCTTGTACAGTTAGTATGTGATTTTTGGAGAAGTCTACTAGGGTGTTTGAGTCTCATGGAAAACCTCAAAAAGTTCTCTCATAGCAACAAAATATCAAATACCACTAGACAAAAAGTGAAAATATCAAGAAAAGAGTCATCCATTTATCAGAATGCATTTTACAAAGCACAATCAAACATATAGGATAGATACCGCATGAATATCAGAAATGATGTTTAGACGGCCACTGACTATATAGTGCAACAAAGAAAAATATACAGAATGACATATTCATTCATTAGCATTATACCAATCCATTTTACTGCATTTCATATATGGGTGATTAATTGATTAAGTTCTTGTAATGAGAATTATCAATTATTTTGCATGATTGTTATACATTCTATGGTGTCATATTTTAAAATTGATATACATAGTTTACATTCATTCCTTATGTTTTAAGTGATTAAAGCATACAAGTTCATTCCCATTAGATTACGATTATGTACATAATGCATTACCATACATTGCATAGCATACCATAACTTCATAAAAATAAATGCATGCCCACAAAGCAAAAACAAATATGCATTAAAAATAAATAGTGCATCCATATGCATACATCATATATGGCACATCTAATCATCTAGATCATTGCATCTCATCAACATCATCATAAATAAGATAGCTATCTAGTGCATGTCATCCATACATCACATCATATAAACATAGCATCAACATAAGCATTGCATCCATGTGCATCAAATAAACATAAAATCAAAAATAAATATCGGTACACATAATGAGCCATAAATGATCAAGTCATATATATATGTGTCCAAAAGAGTACATAGGGAGTGTATCAAAATTCCCATAGGCTACAAAGTGTGTAGGTCCTCGACCTTACACCCAAAATAAATATGGCATATCAAAAATGTAGTCTGCATCTAGCAGAGCCCAGATCTAGTCTGCTCCCCCTATATCGGAGCTCTCATCGCCTCCCTCAGCACTGTGCTCTGGAGCCTGCTCTCCTATCTACTCTGGCACCCATGGTGGGTCCTATTATGGATCCTACCTACCTCCAAATCCTAAGGCACCCAACACATGAGAAACTGGTAACTGAAGTAGGCTAGTCCTCTGACCGGTGGCCCCTAAAGTCTACCCTGCATCTCTAGTCCTAGCATGCGATGTCACACCATGTGAGCTAGAGGACCTATGCATCCTCTCAGTCCTATGAGTCCTATGACTCGAGCTCACCATAGACTATCCGGAGGTCCTAGACCTAGTCCACTGAGACTCTAAAGTGAAAGGATCCTCAAGAACCTGTAGCCCATGCATCTCAATGTAGCCGACTAGCTGATCAATGCGAGCAAGTCGGGTTGCATGCATCTCATTGGTCCTCATGACCATGCTGTGCAGTCACTCTACCTCGGCCATCAGATCTTGACCACCTACTAAAGCTACCATTGGTGCTATTAGAGGCCCCATAGTAACCTGAGGAGGTGGCATAGCCCCCCTCGATACTTGGAGGAGATCCCTCTCCGCCTCTACTATAGTCCGTTGTGCCTATGCTAACTCTAGTGTAGTCTGTAGTCTCTAAACTTGGGTCTCTACATCTATGGCCCACGTAGTGAGATCCTGTATCTGATCCTACACCTTAGTCAGGTGCCTATCCCT
This sequence comes from Wollemia nobilis, assembly GCA_028583015.1. Classification (NCBI taxonomy): domain Eukaryota; kingdom Viridiplantae; phylum Streptophyta; class Pinopsida; order Araucariales; family Araucariaceae; genus Wollemia; species Wollemia nobilis. The sequence continues at coordinate 17,530,933 of JAQPPZ010016947.1, read as the reverse complement.
ATCAGCTACCTTCACCTCTAGAGTGGTGATAGTAGTATCTCGCTCTAGCTACTGTGTATGGAATCATCCAAGCTGACTCTACAAGTCAGCCACCTAAGCTAAGAGTAGCCCCTCTACACTATCAGGAGGGACCTCACCCTCCTCTGGAGCCTCCTCATCTGGGTCAATCTTGGGAGTCTCCTCGGTGGTGGCCTCTACGCCCCAGCCACCCTCTATCCACTGGTGCACCCTACGCCCATCGGGATCCACCTCTACCTCTACCTGATCTGGCTCTCGACCTAGAGGCCCTCACCCATACCATCTAAACATGGACCACCACCCATCATACTCTAGAGTGGTCCTAATAGTCTCAACTCTAGTCTCTTAGTAGTCATCAGGAGCATCTCCTAGAGGCTCAAGAATGATCCACTATAGATCAGTCTCCATGACCATGCATCGGTATCTAATAGGGATCTCTGGAATGTCCTACACCATGCCAAACTATCATAGGACATGAGAGTAGAACTGATACTCTCTAATCTCGGCCTTTCGATCGATAAGCCACCTATCTCGATGAGCCCATCGAAGCCTCTCATCCACCTCAGGCCATGCGGGGCAATCCATGTAGGGGTACCAGACAACGTCCCCCAGCCCGAGTGATGCAAATCGAGTAATGTAATGCTCGATGTCACCAGCATGGATCCTACTATGGGTACCCTCCCCCTCATGAGGCTAGCATGTAGTGTAGCACTGATGATCGATATCTATCTCAGCAATGCATAGTGGAAGATCTATAGGATGCTCGATCCGGATGTGCTGCCACCCCTAGATCTACAATAGAAGACTATAGCTGATGCCCTTATGGCTACGCTCAGTAATCTGATATAGCTCCCTATAGAGATGACATAGCGGGTGCTCCCCCATGATAAAAGTAATGGCTCCTCTATAGAACTCTGAAGAACCCTCTAGGTAGTGGATAAGAGGTTCTAGGGAATCCTCATGCCTAAAGAGTCTGGAAGGACAATCTGTACTATCAGGTGCATGAAGAGGGCTTCCCATGTAGAGAAGACATCCTCATGATACCAGTCACCGATGTGCACCCCTCCATGGTCAATCACATCCTGAGCATCCTCACTCTGGTCACCAAAGATAGCATCAAAAATAGCCTCCTTTACCTCGGAGGTAGAGGAGACGATGGCCTCACCATCGATGGGGATCCTGAAGATCCTGTAGATGTCCTCTAGGGTAATAGTCATTTCACCTGTAGGTAGGTGAAATGTGTTGGTCCATGCATTCTAGCGTTGGGCCAACGTAGTCAGGTAGGCTTGATCTACCCTAATAGTGGGTAGATCCATGACATAGCCAAACCCGATAGCTCGAAACCAATCTCGGTCATCATCAAAGAGAGCCTCATGGAGAGTCTTCAGAATGTCAGGCTCCTAGGCTCTAGAAGTCAATTTCTAAAATAAAAAGCATAATGTAAGACAAAATCTAGCTAAACAGAGCTAAAAACAATGCTAAAAATGACAAAAACATCTAAAAAAATAAATAAATAAAAATTTTCTAAAGTTGTCGAACCGTGGGTCAACCCTACGGTTCGCATGCGATCAATTTTGACCATTGGGATTTTTGAATCCTAACCATAGCTGAAACCTATGGTCCCCAATTTTCCAATTGGGAACCATAGCTACCAGCTATGGTTTAGGAGAGGCACCCATTTTGGGTACCCTCCTAGTCCACTAAATCCAAAAATTAAAAACCTAAGCTAACCTAGACTAGTGGGGTTCATTACCAGTAGTTTAGTGAGGTTCATTATCCGCATTACTTAATGTGGTTCATTTTATTGGTATTGAGTGTGAGGTCTCGGTTTTGAGTTACCTTGCCCGCACCCTGGCCTCGGCTAGTAGATGGTTGATCAGGATCCACCATCGAGGTAGACGAGTGTAATTATGGTAGAGTGTGGTAGCGTTTTGGATCAGGGAATGTTCTCTCACTCTCAGAGCTCTCAAGTTGCTAGTGCTTGCAAGAAAATAATGAAAAATTTCAAATGGGAATTCAATTTATAGGTTCTCCTAGTCTCGACGAACCGTAGCTGACACCTGCGGTTCTGAAACTAGGGTTTTTCACTCGTAGGTATGACCCACGGTTCCCAAAATTTGAAAAATTAAATCGTAGACCATACCCATGGTCCATAGCTAGCATTAAATGCACTCAAAACCCATCGTGGGAAGGTCTAAAAAAACATATTAATGACTCCCATTGGATAAAAATTCAAAATCAATGATCAAAATTGCAAATTTGGTGATGTTAAAAGCACCAGGATCAATCAAATAAATGCAAAATTAAAACAAAAAAATCAAATAATTAAAAACCAAATGCGCCTCGTATTCAGTGATTTATCCTATACACTTGGCGGTTGCAACGAGTTGCGATCCATGCAATCCGACAAGATGAGTAAATCACCATAAGGACATTTGGGGTAAAATTGTCATTTCTTTTATGACATCTTTCAGCAAATCATCGACAAATATGATTCAACACAAGTCTAATTGCATTTGTATCATTTTGATTCCTTAAGATGACTATTGTAGCCTGACTGCTCCATGGGATAGAAATGTGCAAATACTACTAAGAGTTGCAATCATAAGCTGAACTAGGCCTAGCCAAGGCATTAAAAGGCTCGAATCTAAATTTGTTCAGGATCATTCATTATGGTCAAGCGATTTCGTCACTTCATACATTGTCATTACCCTCATCGACTCATCGCTTGAGGGGGTAGTCATAATTTCATAATCATAATCAAAGTCAACAGAAGATCCCTGAGATCGTAGATCCCCTGATCTTGTCAAAATTGTGTTCGTTCTTGCGAATCATTGTCAACAACTATCATAAGCTTCCCCCTTTGCTTGGGGTAAACAACAAATATGATAATTGGTTTGTAACTCTCATCCTTCAGATTTATGGGTCAGAAGATACCCATACTTGGCATTGATGCTATCCGAATGTCTGATGATGAGTGCAGACTTGTCAAAATGTAAGCCTTTCATGAGTTGGAAGCAATGATTCCAAGATGCACATCCTTTTGCTGGACCTGGGGCATCTAATGTTGATCCAACTAATGATCATCATAGAACCTTAGGCATCATTTTAGGATGTATATTTTTGCTCAACGTTGTTCGATCTCACAATGCATCTCAAAAGGGGCATCTGTAGACACCTAAAATGCGTCATGTCGAGGGCGACTACTCATATGGACATGCTACAAGACCATATGGAGGATCTTGGATAGACTCCAAGATAGAGCAGTGGTTCTAACCACTCAATTTAGGCATTTTGGCCTAATCAATCTGAACCATAGCCCAGACCTACGGTCTCCAGTCTAAACCATGGTTGACACCTACGGTCTATAGTCTGGACCACAACTGTGACCTACGGTCTTAACTGAAGTTCAGTTAGGCCTTCCATCCGAGCCAAATTGGTTGGAATGGCCAAAATATCTAGAAGAAGGTAGTTGAAGGATGAAATATTCTAGAGGCTTCCATCCCAACTATCCTAACCACCCTTCTTGGTCTTGGCTTCTCCATGAAGCCACCCCTAGCCCTAGGGGCATGCTATAAATACCCCCTCCAAATGGGGAGAATAAAAGAAGCAAGCATTGGAGATTTGAGCAATGAAGCCCTAGTGAATTGTACACTCAAACTGAGTATACTAAGAGATAGAGCTATTGCACTTAATCCTTGACCCTTTTGCCAACATTCATGATGAATTGCATTATGGATGCCCTAGGTGCTTAGGAGAGTCAAGAAGCACAAATTCGGGCAAACGAAGGCCCTTCACATCGAATTGATCCACCAAATCAGTCTGAGGACAATGAAGGCGACCCTTGAACATCAATTTGGACAAGGAGATCAAACCCACTGCCCCTGATTTTGAGGGTAAATCTATCAGAGGTCAAACCATGACTGTCAACCACGGTTCACAGTGCAGACCGCTCACCAGAGCTACGGTTTGCAATAGGTGATAGATCACCTTACTCTTTTCATTTTTGTCCGGTTAAATAGGTTAGATTAATCATTTCTTAGGTTTAATTGCAGTTTAGAAGAATTCTGACCGTGGGAATTAGCTTAGAATAGATAGTTTATGCTTTGCATTAATTAGGACATTTGTGGATCTTTTATGCACCTTTATGCTTCTATTTTGATATCTGATCCATGCATTATTTGTCTAATGATCTCCTTTATGCTATATTACAAATCTTGATTCAATTAGCATAGTTTAAAGGTTTTTCTTTATGTTTTCTTGATCATTAGTTTAATGGCATTATCATGTATGTTTCCTTAAAGGGCCTCATCATGAGAGGCTATCTATCTTTTTGATCGTGTGTTGTTGTTTCTTGATCGTAGGAAGACAGGTACAAGAGGAGTCTATATCATAATCCTTCCACATCGCGAAGAAGGGGGTCAACTCCACCCCAAGGCAGTTTGCGACTAGTCAAAGGGCAATATTAATGCGCCTACCCTATTGAGGGCATTGGCAATTGTATAGACTGTATCATCATTCAAGTGACCCTAAGAGGGGCATATTTGTAACAGAAATTCATTCATAATCAATACAAGAAATATCATTTTGTTGAATTTATGCAATGTGTCAAGCTTTTACGCTTTTATGATGACTATAGACTAATACGGTAGATAGGAGCATGCTTTTTGGTTATGTCAAAAACATTGACATGAGTGCATTCAACAATACATATGATCATTAATCAAATACAATAGTGTTCTCCCTTAATATACATTATGATGGAGGCTCAAAAGATAGATGTTCATCTAGAAATAGAAATATGAGATCATTATTTCATTCTCCCTCTTAATAACAACTTTAAAAACAATGGTTCTTCCAAAAAATTTATAAACACATAATCCTCAGACAAGTAGACTATGAAAATGTCAAAGTATGGCATGCTCACAACATTTTCCTAAACCCTCATTTTACTATGGTCATTACGATTGATGCATATTCTTCATCTAGTGGTGGTATGCTAACATAGAACTCCCATTCACAATAAGATGTTAAAGCAACATGAAAATAGTAATTAATAACAATACAATAGATGACACAATAAAAATTAGATAAAACTTTATCGTAAGTACAACTACAAAATACATGAATGCTCACTAGATTGCCTTGTGAGTGAAAATGACCCTTCTGTTAAGCCTCCACCTCTTATGTACTTTCTCAATAATCGTGATCCACAACCTCACTATGAAAATATTGGCCACACCTTGGATAAGGAGACACTCTTCTCTAGATAGATTGGATTACTAGCTCTCACTTACACACTTGACTCCCTTTTACTTCCTTGAGCTTACACGTTCTCAGATTGCCTATCATAAGGAGGATGTCCTCTATTTATAGGCCTATGGGAGCTAGAAATTATATGTATGGAGAACTCTAGATGTACATATGGCAACACTTTCTATAGATCTCCTTTTTGGACTCTTTCCATAATATCAAGATATTTTATATATGTTTCTTGGACTTTTTCCTAGGATATTTTGAATTACATGAGATAGTCAAAATATCACATATTTCTAATATTTTTCTTTTAGACTTTTCCTATGAAATTTTATAATCAAATGAAATAGTTAAAATATCACATTTTTTTAGAGATTTTCTTATTGTGCTTTTCCTATAGTTACATAAGACTTCCAATGTCTTTTTGATTATCTTGGATTTCTTAGAGATCTTGTTATTTACAACATATTTCCTTGTGATAAAGACACTTTACAAAGACAATTTCCCATGACAATGACATATTTTTAACAATTGTCACAACCTTCATGATGAGGCTATTATGCTACAAGTGTCCTAAGCAAGATATCAATATGTAATATTCTCTACATGATCCTTATACTACTATGCATAATTTTTTTTATGTAAACATCTCTCCTCCTAATTTCTAATTCATATTTAAAGTAGGCTGGACCTATTCTAGAGGATTAAATATCTTGAGCTTATCATGGTTCACCTATTTCTTAATAGGCCTCCCCTCTAACTCCTCTAGTTTGTAGGTCTCATTATCATGCACAACTACTATCTGATAGGTCCCCATACATTCGTAGAAACAATTTGTGCTTTCTATTTTTGTGTTGGACATCATATACCATCACCAATTTATTGACTTGAAGGTAGACCACTTAAATATTTTATCCCAATACTCTTTTTCTTTACAATGTGGTATTGCATTACCTGCTATATTTTGTCTAATTGGTGTAGTTATACCACTTGATCCTTCATGAGTTACCTTTTATTATTCCTATCTTGTATCATGATCTATATCGTTTGAACATCTTATTTAATGGGAAGGATAGGATTAATTCCATACATCAATTATAATAGGGAATACCCTATGGATGACTTTATTATGGCACTATAAGCCCATAATGTTGCATGGATTACTTTTTCTAATCTGTCAACTTGTGAAGTTGTATCCTTTATAAGGATTTAACATAGTACACGATTTTTTTATTTCACCTATTCAATGGCACTTGAATTATATGTAGTTGCCTTGATTTAAAATTTCTATTATTTGTAAGGATTTAACATAGTATGTGACTAATTCATTTAACCTACTCAATTGCACTTGATTTATATGTAGTTACCTTCCTATGATTGATCACAAATTAAGCTGTCAAGTATTCCACCACTTAGTTTAAGATATGGGCATATTGATTAGAGAATATCAATTGGGCATCTAAACATACTAATAATTTATTTGTATATGAACCATGAAACTTTTTCCTTTTCATCATGCTTCATCAACTAAGATTTATCTGAATTAGATAATATTATTGCAATAATGATGTATCTTATTCCTTCATACTATTATAGGAAGGGGTCCAACAATATCAATTTCCCACTTTTTAAAGGGCCCTAAAGGAAGACAATACATAAGGATACAATTGTCATCCTATGACTCCTAAAGAACTGACATACATTACATGTTTTACAATACTTTGTATTTCTTTAAAGAGTGTTTGCCAATGATATCCCATATCTAAAATCCTTCTTACTATAAGATTCCCAGAGAAGTTCCCTCCATGCACATCATCATGGGGCTCTTTGACCATCTGCTTTCCTTACTCTCATCTAATTTCTCATTGATACTTCCAATTTGGCCCTAGTTGATACTAAATTCCCTACATTATTGAATAGGATAGAATAGCGCAAGAAACATTCCTCTTCATTCTTGGCATGGAACCATTTAAAAACCTAAATTTTTATAAACATGAATAGATATATGCATATTCCTTTGGAATAAATTTTATTTCTAGCAAAATTGCATTAAAAAACTTAAAATATTCACATTTAGATCCAACTCCCTCATATGCTCTTGAAAGAGCATATGTATTGATATGTTTCTTACCTGGTCAATCAACAATTTCAAAATAAAATTCTTGCAAAAGGAGAATCTATATAGCTATCCTTCCTAAAGGATTGGTCTTATTGATAATATACTTAAGGGAAATATGGTCTGTAACAAAAATGAAAGTTGGCCTAGAATATATTTCCTAAACTTGTTGAGAGCAAAGATGATGACTAGTGCTTCCTTCAATGTAAATATACAATTTACCTCCACATTGCTTATTTGCCTACTTACAAAATAGATGGTATGATAATTGTCATTATCATCTTATTGAATCAATGTGCTCCCAAGAACTATGTTAGATGTATTTGTGTAGAAAATAAATGGATTACTCCAATTTGGATTCTTCAATACTAGAGCAGTGATCAAGGTTGATTTAGTTCCTTAAATATAATCTTAGCTTCTTTCCCTACTTCATACGACATATCCTTCTTGAGGAATATTATTTAGGATAATACAATCCTTGATAAATTATTTATGAACCTCCCATAATATCCCATATGGTCTAAGAATGATCACACCTTACTCTTGTTACTAGAAAATGATAAATATTTAATCTTTGCATTTTTTTTAGGATCAATTGCTCTCTTGTTGTGAGACCACATGCCCCAAAAATACATATTTGATGCATTTAAATATGCATTTTCAAGACTAAGTGAGGTCTTGAAATCATAAAATCAATTAAGTATCTTCTTAAGGGAAGCTAGATAACATACCTTCCTTCCAAAAATACAAAAAAAATATAGAAAAACTTTGATAAAATTTTCAATACAAGGTTTAAATACCTTATTCATCAATTGTTGGAAAGTTGCAGGTGTATTGCACAACCCAAACAACATCACTCAATAGAAAAAGGTGAACCATAGAGTGGTGAAGGTTACCTTCAACTTGTATTTTTTTGTAATGCAAACTTGATTGTAGCCACTATAACCATCTGTAAAGTTATAACACTATTGTCCTACAACTTCATCCAAAATATGATCTTCAAAGGGGAGTGGATAATGGTATTTCTTTGTAGCATTATTAAAAAAAATTTAACCAACACAGACCCTCAGTTTTCCATTCTTCTTCCTTACAATGATAATTGGATACACCCATTGTAAGTTATCTAATGAAAAAAAAAGCCTACATCCAACAACTTGTTTATCTTTTCCTTGATAAACTTGCTATAACTTGGATTCATATGATATAGCATTTGCTTCATAGATGTAGCATCATTGATCAAATCTATCTCATGCCTCACCAAATATACTTATCATAACTCTTTACCATAAAAAGTGAACAAAGAATATACCTATGAAAGATCAATAAGTAATCCTCTTTTTCATGTTCTTTTATTACATGCCCCAAGTGTAACTTTTATAGTCAGTTCTTAACCTCTTCCTTGAAAAATTAATGTGGGTGGTCTACTAGAGGATCAAGAAAGATGTCAAATACTATGAAATCCTCACTTTATTATTTATCTTCAGTATCTAATTTGCTTATGCTAGCATAATCTAAGGTTGTCCACTCACTTTCTTCCTCTATTTTTGTTATACTTAATGTATGAGGTTAAGGTGTTACATTTATCTTCACTCACTTGGGATCTTGAATAATGGTCATGTGCCCTTCATGAAAGTAACTATGAGCATGGTATTTACTCAATCACCACCTTCCTAAAAATATTGGATAGTCTATTGAACCATATTTCATGATTTAGAAATCTACCACATAGGTGACTTCCATGACTAAAACTGCTATATTAGAGACTACTCCTATTGGTTTTATTTTTCTTTTATTTAAATATATCAACTTAAATTTAGATATATAATTTGTCTCTGGTTCTAATGTCTTCAAAGTAGATTTTCTCATTATAATAACAATGACTCCACCATCTACCATGACATCAGGAATATAAATATCTTGAACAAGATTTTAGCTTGTGGAGCATATGATTCAACCTATGCATTGAACACAATGACTTTAACCTTTCTCCTTCATCTAGAACTAAGTTTACTGCATAAATCCATTTGCTTTTTTTTTATGATAATTCTTGTAGCTATCCATACATGATGTTGGTGGATTACTTTAAAAAATCCTCCATGATTGAGTATGGTGCACGGACTGCTAAGTTTGGAAAATCTTGAACTCCCAAATTTTCCCTCTTTTTGGGATTGTCTTTATGCTTTTTGACCTACTTCCTCTTGGTCCAAATTTTGTGTAAGTTAATGAGTTGCACCCGCAAGATCTCAACCAAGATTGGATGGATCAAAAATAGGGATCTTTGATTCAATCTCTAGAGTAGGTCAACTCCTATGGTCCTAGCTAAACTAACTAAAATGGGGTTGTAGACTAAAGTAAGGAATGTAAAAGGTTAGAAGCTAAGCTGAAAGTGGTGTATATTTAGCAACATCAAGAGGCATAATGCATGAGAGTCATAATTTGAATTAAGCTAAATTTTCTGACAAACCATCTTACTTTCCTTATGATAACATATTTAATCATAATGAACACTAAGCATTATCAAGCATTATAAAACTAATGATATATAAATCCAAGGAGAATTATAGAAAGTGAAATAACTATAATAGAATTATCCATTCATAGCTTTAAAAAATGCTTAATCACTCAGTTGGCATACATACATGTTTTGCAAAGAATTGAGTAAGAGATCAAACAATAATCTAATCTTCATTCAAAAGGCATATAGCCTCAATCATACAACTATGAAATTGTAAACACTAAATGGATGACCATTTGAATGGCTTACATTCAAGTATATATAGTTATAGACACCTAAAAAATGTCACATTTATCCTTGTGCATGATAACATCAATTGATTTGTAAAACCCATAAAATTTACATAAATTTACCAAAAATCACTATTCATCCCACTTAAGCCCCCTAGGCCACTTAATCCCTTTCCTACGCTTAGACCCTAGTAAGCATGCGACAACCCTTTAATCCTAAGTCTAATACCACCTCACCCTATTATACCCTTTGACTAGCCTAGCTTCCACCTAAGCCTAGCCTACTCTAGCCTAACCCAGGGTAAACCAAACCCATGGTCAACCCTACCCTAGCCTAGATTCCACCTAAGCCTAGCCTCCACCTCACCATTGGTCAACCCTAAACCCAGGGTTAACCTAATCATGGTCAATATTTAACCTTACTCCCTAGATATTCCCATGTGCATTTAATTCTATAAATGACTTTTGAATACTTTCCTACTTAAGGTATTCAAGGTATTGAAAGCATAGATGAGTCATCATGCACCATTACATAATGAGGAGAAGAATTTCATATCCCATGCATTTATGAGGTATGACTCACTCATGCCCATTTATTGCATGTGGATGGGTGAGGAATTCTCTCACCCAAACCCATTTATGAGGTATGACTCACCATGCCACCTTAGAGGATACCTTAGGGGACACCTCACAAGACACCTTAGCTCTCTTGGACCTTGGAAAAGTCTATAAATAGAAGGCCATTTTCACTATTTTAAGATATCACACATTTGCATACCCAAACTCTACAAAAATCACCTTAGACTCCATAACACTCAACCCCATATTCACCATCAATCACTATGGATGCTAACATTGCTAGATGGCATCCCCCCTTATTTTTTAAATTGCTCTCAACTATAGGTTCAAAAGTTGACCCGACTCGGATAGGAGCTCCAACAACACCAGGACCCTTCCAACAAAACAACTCTCTAACTGATGTAGATATATCTGACCATATGGACAAGTATGAACCTTAGGACTAGACCCGAGGATACAATCTCCTTCAGAGACCAGTTATAGACAACAACACAATAATAAGTTAGCAAGACATGTAACTAACAATGTTTTTTTGGTTTTCAATTACTTTCAACACATGTAATTATGCATTAGACTAGATTAATTTAGTATTTTTGTTTGTTATCATGAGGGGGCTAATTGAGATAGGCCCCCAAATATTATTAACAATTTTTTTAGGGTTGTGCAAGTTTAGAGGACCTATGCAACTAATAGTAGCCCATGTGTAATAATCCTACTCCCCCTAAGGTGATCATGAAAGGCCTTTTGGTTCTATTTAAACCATTCATTTTAAGAGGGATTCCTTCTTGGAAGACCCATATTGTAGCCCTTATGATAAATTTGTAAAAATAACAAGTATTATAACTTGTTTTACTCATTAATGCAAACAACACATTTTTCATGCTCACATTTTGGTAATCACGGTGGGATTCCAACCCACTTTTTAATATTTTTATAAGCTTTTTAGCTTGCTAATTGATATTTTTGTTATTTTGTGTTATAGGTGCAACAAAACTAGCATAAAATCCCTCAAAAACCCTAAAATACACCTCAAGTCTAAGGCAAAAGCCTTTATAGTATGTGAACCAATATCGTACAGAAAGGTACGATTAAGACAATCATACGAGTCCATACGATTGAGTAAAGCACTCAAAAAGTTAGGCTCATACCAGGTAGGTACCCATTTCTACACAACCACCACAATAGGTAATTTGGGGTATAAGGTTTCCCTATTGATATTGCTATCTCACTTACCACCCTGCCTCCTTAGGCCAAACCACCTCACAAATTGACATCCCTAAGGTGTAATCGATCACTTTTCAACCCTATTTCCTTGTCATAAAATTGGTTGCTTTCCATATTAAAACTTTATTTAGTAGTTTACTTATATTTCCTTTGTAACATATATTTTTGAAGGAATTTGACCCTTTACCTTCTACTTTGTTGGAAATTTTTACAAAACTAGTCTTCTATAGTAGATAGACCACCACCAACAATAAAAACTTACATAAAACCACTCCTACTCTTGACTGTATGGACAGGTATAGTCAAATTGATTGTAGGGACCCATATGATCAAAATTGACACACATTATAGAGCCTATCAACCATCCAAGAAACATTATAGAGGTTGGAGATCACATATAAGCACTGCAAAACCTTATGTATTTAGTTCAAATTGTATATTTTTTTTCCAAAATAAAAAATTTGTTGTCACTTTCAATTAAACTCACCATATCACTTTTTCACTTTATAAAATCTATCTTCTTATTTTAAAATTTCCCTAAATTGCTTTGGGAATCTTACAAAATGTTTTTCCTTTGCTTTTAAGTCATCCAAAAGGCACCAAAAATTACTTTGGTTACATGTTAGATATCTTTTCACATATCTTTCACAAGCATTAGATCATAATTTCTTTATCATTTGTCTTTGCATTAATATAGTATAACACACTTTGCATAAGGTATGAAAAAAGCCTCAAATTTCTTTATCTTTCTAAGCTGAAATAGATTTTGATTTGTCTCATACATAAAGCTCTCACAAGACATATGGTCATAGTCTTAACAGATATATCTTGGCCAATGTAGACATAATTGTGCTCAAACAAATCTTAGCATAGATATTATGGAAATCAAGCGATCTCTCTATGAATTTCTTTAGATTAGAATTTTGATTACAAACACATAACTCTCCTTGCTTTCTTAGGGTAAATTTTTATTTCTAAACAAACATTTTCATTTAAAAAAGTCAAAACACATATTTTTTTGCTTGCTTAACATAGTTTATTTCTTACATTATAGTCTCTAAAACAAATCAATCACACATACGTGCATGCTTTCTACACATTGGTGAAGTTGGATTTCATCACCAACCAACAATTGATACCAATGATATTGTATTTCATCTCCAACCATTGGCTCACTCCCTAGCTGCCATAGTAACCCCCATGAGCAATTTATTAGACTTCATCCCTAGAAATCTCCCTACCCTTGAGAGTACCTCAAGATATGCTAGGATAGACACCCGTACTCATAGGACTATACATAATTAGTGAGTATGTAGCTATTATTTTTAATCAAACCCACACGAGGGTGAAGTGAGAGTATGCTTGGCCTACGTAGGTTTTAGACAATGCAACCTATTTCATAAGAGGTTTATATTTTCCCATTTTGGTTTCCTTGAGCCATTGCCATCATTAGATGTCATTCACCCATTTTTGCATAGTTACTCCTTGCATGCCTTTGGGTATAGTAAGGGAATGTGCATTAACACACCTACATATATTTCATCCAACACCCTGTTTCATTTTTAGGAGTTTCAAAAACCTAAAAACACAAAAAAAAAAAATTCAAAAATCATCTAACACATAATTAGCTAATCAAATTCAAAATACATCACCCAAAAACACATTCAAAACAACCCATTCACAAAATTGGTTACTTTTTGCAGAACACTTTATTTGATTAGTTAAATTTTTGCTAAAAAATAGTTACAAAAGAAAAAATATAGACCTATACACAATCCAAAACCTTCCTATTTTTTTCTCCCACTTTCATGTCCTTGCTACATATTTTTCATATGATCATATGAATAGGTACGGTCATTTTTTTCATATGGATAGGTATGATTGAATTTATTGTTACATAGCTAAATATAGTAACACCAAAATAGTCATACACACTCAAACAATTACCTTTCTTGGCCTATTTACCCTGCCAACCTGATTCCATAACTATCCACCTTTCAACCATGGTCCTCACCCACATTCAAGTGTGAGAAAAGAACATCTTTCCATGGAAGCCTCTCAGGTAACCCCTCCTACCTCAACTCACCCATGAAGCCAATAAAAAGGAGCTACCTCCACTCCACCTCAAAATCCACCCTCCCATTCAAATGACCAACATCCAACCATCCTATCATAGCCTAGGACTTTAAACAATGAGAAAGACACAACATAACAAATTGCTTTTGATCAAAACCTTGAAAGCCCTCACAAAAGGATACTTTCATCCAACTATTTTCCTATTGTAGTCTATTTGAACCTAAAAATTGCCAACCTTCCATGTCTTATGATGAACTCTCTTCACCCTCTTCTTCCCATAATTCATATCCTTTCTTACAACATCATTCTCAACGTCTTCTTGTCAATGACAATTCCCTTCTCCATAAAACCCATATGAACACAAATATTGCATCCCCATCCATGGATATGGTGTCAACCACTCTTGTTTCTCCAAATACTCATGATGCTTCTTATTTTAATTTGGCCTCCTCATCACAACATCCTCTTCAAACCTCCCCCTCATCCATCGCCTCAAGTTTTAATATCTTATTTGATCCATGTATGGGGGCCCCTTCTTATTCTACTTTTTTTGGCCCGACCACAACATTCTATCCACCCACTTCCACTCTCCAATCTAATTTTTTAAACATCACACATTCAAATACCCCTTATCAAATATATTTTACTTTGGTGTGCATGGTGCTTCTTCTTATGGCTATTCTACTTCTCTTCCTCCCACCTATTCGAACCTTCCACCACATCCTCCTTTTTTACCTCCTCCTATTCCTCTATTGTCATCTAATCCATAATTTCCTCCTTATATATAAAAACCTCCTCTATATTCTTCTCAACAATATGTGATCATTGACTCTACTAATATTCATCCTGCTTCATAACTCAATTCCTTTTCTTCTCATTAATATGCTCAAGCTTCTCTTCCCAATCAACCTCCCTTTTGTTATTCTACTTAGACCTCCTTATTTACTTCTCCCCCTTCTTAGATATCAACCCCACATATTGCTCCATCCTTTTAGCCTCTCTCACCTTCACCATATGAGTGGCCTCAAATACACAATTAGTTGCCTATCCATATTCAAAACCAACCTCCTAATCAAAAAGCTTTCAATTAGTAAGCTCCCCTTAGGCTTTCCACCAAGCCCCTCATCAAAAACCTTCTCATCAAGGTCATACCCAACCTCCTCATCAAGCTCCTACCCAAACCTCAAATCAAATGCCTAATTAAGCTCCTTCATATCCAAATCCGCCTCCTACACCCCGACCTCAACAATGGGCTATGCAACACCAATATCAGCCTCTACAATATTCTCATCCATCTCATCCATCTTATACTCCACTTTAGCAACCCCACTTGCTACTTCTCAAATGAATCATGGGACCTCTTATCATCAATATCACCATTCTCCTTATCTACCTCCACCACCCTACCATTATAATCATCCTTATTCTTAATAACATAAACCCCCCCTCTAGATACACTTTTTTATCCTAGCCAAGTGACTCAAGCACCATCTGATGAATTACAAATCATGAGGGAACAACTAAAAAACATAGAGTTGTGAATAATTGTAATGGACCCCAAAATCCCACTTACAACTAGATTTGCAATGAACCCATTCACCCCTTTGTCCACATGCATCCTTATCCTTATCAGTTTGACATAACCAAATTAAAAAAATTTAAAGGTAAGGAGGATCCAAAGGAGCACTTGAGCAAGTACAGGTTTTATTGCTACCAAATCAATGGTAGTGACCCCCTAATGCTTCAAAACCTTTATCTTATCCCTTGAGGGTCAAGACCTAGATTAATATAACAATCTCCCTTAGCATAGTCTATCACATTCGAGCAACTACCAAATTCATTCTTAGAACATTTTTCCATAAACATCAAGAAGAAAATGTCACTATAAAATCTCTATAGCTTACTATAGTTTGATGATGATTCCATCAAGGACCATGTTGCTAGATGATATGGGGTTATCAACAACATAACATTTTTATCCCATCCATAGAATTGGTGAATTTTTTGCAAAGAGTTGCATGAAACACATATTTGTGATATTGCAATTATAATAACATTGCTCTTTCAAAAATGCTATTGCTCAAGCTAAAGTGGTTGAGGATATCAAAATATAGGAAGGGGAGGTTAAAATATATAATAAAATGGTATTTACCACCAACACAAGATTCAAAAAGGGTAAATACAACCCTAACACATCCAAATCCCCTCAATAAAATCACGTGGTTTTGAGTTCAACATCAGTGCCCCAAAGAAAATACACTCAACCATGAAAAAAAGTATACCAAAAACCCAGGCCTACTTTTCCTCCTTCATCACCTAATTTTCTAACTCACTAGCAACGTTCTCCTCATCCACCCTATAATTGGATCCCTCTATCTAAACCACTAACAAACATATTCTAGAAGTTGTATGATGCATGACACATTGCTCTACCTAAAATTAGGCCTGATGATCCCACTCGACTAAAGCCAAAAGGATATAATGAGTATGCTTTCTATGAATACCATAGATAAAGAAGGCATGACATCAACTATCACCAATTTCAACATTTGGTTCAAGAACTCCTTGATCACAAAGCCATACAAATTGACAACCCTTTGGTCCCTCCCAATAAAAACTTGGGTGTCTATATAAACCCCCTGCTTGAGAATGCAATGCAACAAATCCAAGTTGGTGCCTTGATGTTGTAACCTAGATATTAATAGGTCAACCATGTGAATCTTGACCCATATTATTAGGTTTTTATGGGAATGATCAATGTAGCCATGTGAAACCAATGATACCCTATGTGACCCAATCAATAAAAAAACCCTCCTATCATACCAGTTTCTTCAACTATGCTACCAACACAAGATGCCCCTCCTCCCATTCCATGCAATATTGTGACCATTCATAGTAATATCATGCACCAAATAAGAATTGCATCAATAAATTTAACAATCTATAACCTATTTCAACAATCACAACCTCATCATGAGGCTTTACATGACATATTGAGGTCCATAGATTTGGAAACTCATGACGCTATAACATTTGTAAATTTTGTAGGTAGTGTTTAGACATGAATGCAACCTTAAATTGTATTTTATGATCATGAACTAATAAATCTTGAAGGAGTGGAGGTTGATCCACCTATGCACATCATGACATGTGTTGATGGAATGGCATTCAAGTGTGTCTTATTTGAACCTTCACCCTAGCCATATTGCCACTCCCTCAATTAACTTGTAGGCCTTCAGTGGGACTCTATGGTCTACTTTAGGTATGATCATCCTACCTATCTAGGTAGGCATCAAGACAATACCCACCTTATATCGTATCATTGAAGGTGTGACACAATACAATATTTTCTTAGGGTGACTATGGAAAACATTAATAGCTAGTTTTTCAATCATCACCTGGTTTTTCCCCATGAAAAATCCTCTATTCATGTTATATAAAACATGCCTACCTCCTTGACCTCCACATTCTCAATCAACTAATAATTGTATTTCTACTCACTCTCCTCCCCTTATTCCTACACTGCATAATGCTTCTCCTAATAGACAACCATTCCCTAGCTCGTTCAACCCTCACCCTACTCCTACCACCACTCCTTTATAATCTACCCCATAATTTACTTATGCTACACATCATATTTTACCTACTTCTAGCGAATGTCACTCTTAGGAGCATTGTGCGACTCAATTCGATACCCAAATTATTATGCATCATCCATCCATTTCTTTGCTTCCTATCAACCTGCCTTCATCATCATAATCATCCTCATCTTCTTCTTCACCTCTAAGCCATGAAAATTGGGGGTCTACTTCATAGCATACACATCAAGGGATACCCCATGTATCTATATTAATAGCTAATACTAGCCTGGGGGAATTCACTATATATAATGCTTGTATCTCCCCTTATACTATGTAAACTATAAGAGATTTTGACCATCCTCATGACACACCCCTTACTATAGGTGAACCTAAAAACTTAGATTACATGTCCCACCCCTAATTTTCCATACATTACTTTTAATTATTTAATTGGTATTGGTTCATATTCAAACGTTATGAGTAGGGCCCAAGGACCTTTATTGATCCCCCATACCAACAACTAAAGGATAAAGTTGTTCTAGGTTTCAATCGCAACCATGTAGAGAGCTACTCATGTAAAAAATCAATAACATCACTCTTGATCCTACAAATGATAACCTTAATGAACACATTGCTTTCAAGGATGAAACTCTCAATAAATATCTCTCCCCAATATCCATGGTGGATATTTCTTCCACCTTTTTCTAAGTTGCATCAATTAACATCCCTCTAACTGATACCTCAGATAATAAGCTTCTACCAAAATTCAATGATATCATGATTGATTCTAAAGATACATATTCATGCATCCTTTTATTTCATGTAAATCCATAAAATCAAACATCCCCTCCCATTTTGTCTTGTCAATCCCCACATCCACCTCAATCTCCACTACTAGTCCTCCAATAGTTGTTTCATTCATCTTGAGACCTACCAACATTGATTGCATCCTTGACTAATTATGATTTTGCAACCCATATCTCTCATTCTATATATATGATTTTTTTTGACCTATTCTCTCCACTTCATAATGCAATTCATCCTAATTTAATCCTTAGCATTGAACCAATGTATATCGACTGCGATCACATCTCTCTCAATCCTTTGCCACACAAATTTCTTCCTTCCAATCAGATCATTAATCAAGCTAATGTTGACCTTATTGCTTTAACTCCTCAAACTCCTTTAATAAACCATGTGAAAGTTAATCAATATGATAAGGTCCTTATAGAGAATGTAGTGGATGGCCTACATCCCATCCCTATTCTCACCCAACTCAAATATGGTTCCTACATGCTTATGGAGGATACCATCAACATTGACATTAACAATGATTCCACAAATCCCTATATAATTAAAATTTAAAAAATCTTATCCACTACAGAGCGAAGAAGCTTCAATGAACTGCTAAAATAATACAAGAAAGTGTTTGCTTCATCTTACATCGACATGCTCGACCTTGACCCATCTCTTGTGGTCCACAATATAACATTTGATAATAGTGTAAAGCTGGTAAAAAAAAAACTTAGGAAAATGCACCCCACTATTGCTTTAATGGTCAAATAAGAGTTGTAAAAAATCATAGATGTGGTATTCATTCAACTAATTGATTATCCTAAGTTGGTATCTAATATGGTTTCTACTAGAAATCCAAAAGGGGGATACCCATATGCACTAATTTTCAAGATCTCAATAAGGCATATCCCAAAGACAACTTCCCCCTACCTAACATCAATACACTATTTGATTCCACCATCGGTCATGAAATATCATCCCTTATGGATGGATTTTTAAGTTACAACCAAATTTGGGTTAATCTTGATGATCAACATAAAACATCCTTCACCACTCCTTGAGGGACTTTCTACTATAAGGTCATGCCATTTGGCCTTAAAAATACATGCAACACATATCAACATGCCATGACAAATTTTTCATGATTACATCCATAAGATCATGGAATATTATGTGGATGACCTATTGGCTAAATCGAAAAAGCACCATCAACACATTGATGTTTTGTGTAAAATTTTTGACCACCTCCTAGAGCATAACATAAGATTGAATCCAAACTAGTGTGTCTTTGGCATGACCTCGAAAAAAATTCTATGCTTTATTATTTCTCAATGAGGTATTGAAGTGGACCCTTAAAAGGTTAAGAAAATCATAGAAATGCCTCCCCCAACAAACTTAAAACAACTACATAGCTTGCAAGGGAAGATTCAGGTGATTCATCTATTTATAACCCAACTATGGGATAAATGCAAGCCGTTCAATCATCTATTACAAAAGGGTCTTATTTGAATGGGACCAAGAATGCTAAGTTGATTTTGAAGCAATCAAGAAGTACTTTATATCACCTTTGCTTTCCCCTCCTCGATCAAGATTTCCTTTCCACTTGTATATATCAACCACCAATTTTTCTTAGGTACCATGCTAGCTCAAAATAATGAGGTCAATCAAGAGTAGGCTATATACTATATCAGTAGAACCTTAGTTAGGTACAAAATATGATACAAATACATGGAGAAGTTATGCTTGGTGGTAGTTTTTATCACCAATAAAATTCACCATTACATGCTAAACCATACCACCTATGTCATTGCTCGAGAAATTATAATTCATGATGGGTAGGTCCTACCAAAATAGCATATTTGCTAAAAAGATCATGCTTCTAATAGAATTTGACTTTGATTTAATTAATTAAAAATTCATTAAGGGTTAGGTCATCATATACCAACTTGTAGAATCTCCCCTCGAATATGACAAACCACTTCTTATAAAGCTTTCTGATGATTCAATTTTTAATATTGTAGAAATCGAATAATACATTGAACCTAAAACCCAAGATAAACTAACACTTTTATTTTATGACTCTCAATGTGAACAAGGGAGAGGTGCTAGAATAATATTCTTCATGTTGCAAGGGAATTCAATCACTTTTCCTTCAAACTACACTTTCCCTACACCAACAACAAAGTTGAATATGAAGCACTCATCCTCGATCTTAAAACTGCACTTGCAATGTCCATAAAACAACTTCAAATCTTTGGCGATTCCCTTTTTATTATCAATTGAGTGAAGGGAATCTATCAATGTCAATGTAAAATCCTCAAACAATACAGATAACTCACAATAGAATTATTGTCCTAATTATAGTGGTACTACATTGAAGCTTCTCCAATGTCTGCAAACCAATTCACAAACACTATGACCCCTCTTGGCTCTCTTATTCCATAAAACCTGTATGATAAGGTAACATATGTATATGTAAAAAACCTCCAAAAGTATTTAATCTCTTTTAAGATATTATTTAATGATGTGGACATTAATTTTTTCCAAGTAGAACCTTACAACCCTTGGTTTTTTCAAATCAAGAAATACCTTAAGTTGGGTATCCTTCCATCTGATTTGCTTAATGCCAAAAAATGGACCTTTAAGCAAAAAACTTCTAGGTATACCCTACTACGGGACATTATCTACAAACATAGCTATGACAAAATTCTCCTTTGTTTCTTAGAGCCATATGAGGCCAATCATGTCATCTCTATAGCCCATGATGCTATTTATGGTGGCCACTTTAGTGGAATGGTCGTCACTAAGTGCATTTTGTGCATGAGTTATTATTATCCAACCATGGAATATGATTATCATACCTATGTCATGAAATGCATCAAGTTCCAAGAACACACTAATCTTACCCACCTATTGTCCCAAGCATTACAACCCATTTAATCAATGTGGTCATTTTATCAATGGGATCTAGATCTTATAGGCAAAATCATGTAAGTTTCATTAGGCAAACACAAATTTATTATAATAACCATATAATATTTCACAAAATGGATTGAGGCCATTCCACTCATCCAAATGATAAGACCCAAAATTCTTATCTTCATCACACAACACATCATGCCATTTTGGCATTTCTTCTAGAATCATTTCTGATAATGGCACACCTTTCCAAAATAAGGATGTTTGAGCAATGTGAGATAATATAACATCCAACACAACTTCTAAATGTTAGAGTATAATATTACATAATTTGGGTAATGTAAATGTGCCACATTTGGTACATAACTAGAGTAGGAGTTTACTTTAAAGTAAAGTTAGTTACTTCAAGTATTGTATTAAATGCACAAGTATCAATGTGCAAGTTGTAAATGTGCATGTAGTCCACATGTACATGACTCTTAGGTAGAGTGAGGTCCAAGGAATCTATATTCCTATATAAAAGACTCATAGGGAGTTAATTCTATGTAGTAGTAAATATAGGGAATGTGTGATATAGTTTAGTAGTGTGGTACAATGTAGTCCTTTCATATATATTCATGGAGTGTTCATGTCCTCCATTATATAGCGTACTATTTTTGTCACTCTCATTAATGGCATATTTCTAAATTATTTGTAGATGGTCATATTATTATTTTCTTTTATATATTTGTGCCATTAGTTTATAGTTATCTCAGATTAGTTATCTTACATCTTATGGTTGTACTACCTCCCATAAAAAGCTAATAGTGGTATCAGAGCACATGGTAGATCATATGGGAAATAGGGAGAACCATAAGTGATATTGAGAGAAATCCAAAAATCTCATTTCTAAAATTTTTAAGATTATATTTGGCTAGAGTATTTCCATAGGGTTGCAAAAAACTCGTGAATACTAGGACTTAGCATAAATTCCACTAGATTGACAAATCAACTAGTGAAGATTCATCATCTCTAGATTTAGAGTTTCTTCCTTTTATAGTCCTAATACTTTGTTGCAGGGAAAGGAGATTCAAAGTGAGTTGGGAAGCTTTCTACATAGATCTAGGAATAATATCTTCTTTAGAATCAATCTAGCACCAGAAGTAACAAATGAAAGAATGGAGAATTTGGAGGCCTGAAGAAAAGGTCCCATTACTAGAGATTGTAGACCTATAGAGTGCAAAAGAAGAAAAATCCATAGTAACCTTACTACTAATTCAAGAGACTCTAGAGAATATTCCAGAAGAATATTGGAGGTTCATGATCTCCATTAAATGCTACAGACAACAGATTGAAGAAATCACCTTGAAGAAGTTAAAGAGACCCTTAGAAGGTCTAGTTATAAAACTCCCAATTCTAGAAGATTGGAGGCTGGTGATCTTCATTAAATCCTACAGATTATAAAAGTGAAGAAGGACTAGCAAGGTCCTATTCTAGATTCCAACAACAGTTTTTAGATATCCAAGAGGAAGATATCATTACCAACACTTCCATATTATAAGGTTGAAGGAAAGGTCTCATTTGGAAGACCAAAAGAGTTGTGATATTGAAGAAATTTGGTGAGGTCTCAAGGAGAAACAAGGAGAATGCTTGGAGAGCCTTATTTAAGAATTTGAAAAAGGCCATTAAAGGAGTTTCTAGGAGAACTCAATGGAGAAATTTACCATCAAAGGAAGAACTTGGGTCAATTATTGCCATCCAAAAATAAGCCCAATGGAGAAGGATTTGGCAAGAAGTCTACCAAATTTTAGAGGAGACTGGTGAAGACCTCAAGACTTCCAAATTCTTGAGAAGAAAGCCTAGATTGAAGTCAAAATTTGACAAGGAGGTTGAAGGAGAAAGAAGCCAAATATTACTACCAAATTGAAAGGGTTTGAAGATTACCTTTGACAACTAGAAGGCTCCTTTGAAGGTAGCTATTTTGCTAAATCTAAAAAAAAATACTAAAGGGTTCTTGAAGAAAAACTTAGTTATGATTTGAGAGAATTCCATACCAAATTTTTGAATTTTACGAACAATATTTAGTACAAAAATTAACTGCAAGAGAGCAAAAATTATGAAAACATTACTAAGATGCTAAACTTTAGAAGTTACAAAGTCCATCCTGAAGGTTAATAAAATTCACCTACTATAGTTAAATGGAAACAAGTTAAAAGATTTTCAAAGTTGCAAAAATATGAGTTAAAGAGTTGTTGAGGATAACCAAGAATAGTTGTAAGTTCATATTGTTAAGAGCAGTAATTTGGTGAATCGAATCACCAAGACATTCACCATATTCAGAGATCTTAAAGGTAAGCAACTTAGGTGAAAAAGGTTCATTAGTTGAAATTTATTTATTTTTAATTATTAATGTTTTTTAAGCACCATATCAGTTTAAAAATTGGATTCATTTGAAAGTCTTCAAGAGAGTGCAGAAGGGAGGTTCATAGGAGTTAGATATATTTCAACAAAAAGGAAAATATCATCTTCCTATTATCAAGTTACAATGTAGAAGACTACACTAGGTTATACAACTTTTGAGAGTTATTTAAGAGTTATCATTAGTGCATATTACAAGTTATTTTTAAGGAGTAACAAGGAGATTGCAATTGCACTATATTAACATCTCTTAAATTTTATTTAAAGTGCACTACGAATTTCAATAAAAGTATAAGTTATTGCAATATTAACCATTTTATAGGGTATATTAGTTGCATTATAATTAGCTTGGATTCATTGTTACTATATTATACAAGTGAAGGATTTGGATATTAGTGTTGTCTAATAAGAAAGGCAACAATACATTGCTCTCGAGGATTGGAGAAAGTAATCACTATCAGATCTATATCCATTTTCTCTCAAGCTATATAGTGAGGAGCTACCATATCAAAGGAGAAAAATAGCATCAAAAGGAGACAAGGAACTCTCAAAAATTTGGTGCAAAATAGAGTATATTATTTATGTTATAGTGGTGCACCATATACCTCATAAAGAGGATGAAATATAGAGTGTCTCAAGATACTAAGGTAACAAGTATCCTACGTTCACAATCGACTAAGTCATTGAATATAGAAGGTACAAAATTTAGGTAGAGAAGATGAGATGATCGAGGACACAGAAGCATCAATTTTAGATGTCTAGAGACACCATTTTCAGCACCTTGTCTAGCACCTACGATTGAATCAACCTATAGTACAAGTACCTATGTAAAAGGATATATCAATACCTACATAAATATAAAGGCAATGGCAACATATAACAAGTGGTATAGCAAAGGAGAAAATAGAGGTGCAATACCCAGTAAGTAGGCCAAGAAAAAGCACCACATATTGCCATTGGAGCTCCAAATAACTGCCACTCCATAACCCTTGGTACCTCACAATTGGAGCCAACTTTCTCCTAATAAATGAAGACAAGAAACAATAGTGCATCTGTTGGTAGGTTATATATGGTTTAATGGACATTGAAGAAGCCTTCCATGCAAGCATGAAGGTTACCACTTGTCACATTTGAAAAGAGCATCCTATATTCTATAATGCTCACACAAAAATGAAATTCTTAGGGTAACATCTATTTCTTGGGCATTGAAAGACATCATTCAAGCATACTCATCATAATTCATATATTGAAGAAGGTAGAGTGTTAAAAAAAATGTTATTCAAGAATATAATGCCTTTCAAGACTGTAACAACACATGGGTGCATATCCAAGGAGCATAGAAGCTATATAAGCACCCAACCAAGATAGAGAAATCAATTAAGTCTAAGTGAAGTCTAATAAAAGTCCCAATGAGGTAAAAACAAAGCAAAGGGAATTGAAAACACACAATATTCAAAGTCAAAGAGTAGTGAAAGACTGTCATATACTAGTATTTTAAAGTAAGAGAATTAAATGCTCAAATAGCAAGGTGGATACTATTGACAATATTGTCACATTCCACCAAGGGGCAGAAAAATTAAAACTTTGTATGATATTTGTTTTGTTGAAAGTTTTATTTTGTTTATAAGTTATAGTAATTTTGGTTTTCCCTATCGCCCCCTGGTGGACAAAATGAAAAAGAAAAGAGCTTCGGGCCCGAAGCGCTTCAAATCATCACTTTGGGCGAGAAATTTTCCAAAAAAAGTACGAAGGAAACGCTTCGCATCCTAAGCATTCCTAGTGGCTACTTTGGGTGAAGAGTTTTGCGAAGCGGCATCCAAGCAACTTCATCGAAGAAGAAAAGATAGCCCAAATCATCTAAGTCAAAGAAATTACTTCGGACCTGAAGTATTTCTAAAATCCACTTCGGCCAGTTTTCACCGAGCGATAGAGGTCGAGAAAGTGCTTCGGCCAAAACTCCCCCGAATCGCCGTTTCAAAAGAAGATCGGCCCGAAGCGTTTTCCCGACCCATCGAGAAAGCGGCTTTTACAAAGAAAGCGACGAAGGATAGAGGGAGATCGGCTTCGGCACTCCACGCCCCTGAAGTAGTTTTGCGAAGCAAAAATCAATGAGGTGCTTCCCAGAACACTTCCCAAGTTGGGCATTTTCCTGAGGTGATCAGAGAGCCTCATAAATGCATATTTTCTTGCTCGGTAATCCCGCTGCTCATTTTTGGCAATTGGATGCGAAGTATCAGTCCATGAAGAAGAGCCCGAAAAGCATGGCCGCCGCTCGAGCACCACACCTACAATCCAAGGACACCCAGGTGGCTCATTTAATGCAACTTTCCCCGACTGACTCGGTCACCATTACTAGTTTTGGTAGCCAATTTTATAGATCATCCGCAGCAGCAGTGAGGAGCCGATTTCTTAGGGCTCGAGGGTGTACTCCACCATTTTTGTAATAATTATTCAGAGGGTCGGGTCCTCTATAAAAACCCAGGCTTTGCAATGTAAAAGGGGGGGGAACTTTCTACTAGAAAGCTGTTGTAACTTGATGTCCTGCATTTAATACTAAAGAACTTTTGTGCTCTATTTCTCTCTTTTATGCTTCCTTCTGTTCTTAATTCTTTTGTATTTTCTCGTTCGCATACTGAGACTCTGAATCCTAAATCCGGTGTGCGATCGAGGACTGAACCCATGAAATTTGCCCTGAAGGATACATAGGAGAGGAAAAATGCCTTGTCGCTTTCCTTTATGCTGCCTGGTGGATTGAGGTTTCTGTTATTCCCTTATCTTAATCATTGTTACTCTGAATCCTGAATTCCAGCGAGAGAGAAAGGATAACCCTGTGAACCCATCCAGAGGATACATAGGAAGTTTGACATTTCATTTCTTTCATGTTATTCTTGGTATTTCTTGCTGCTATTCGAGTTGTTAGCGAGTAATCATGCTTCCTATTCTCTCCCACCATAAATCATCATCTTCTAACCCTTACTCTTTTTATTTCTTTCTGTAACCCTTACCCCTTTTTATTTCTTTTCCTAACCCTTACTCTATTTATTTCTTTCCTGCACTCTTGTCTCAAACCCCAAAAGTAGATTAGTATAGGAGCCAGCCTTTCTCCGGAGATTGGCACGAGAGGCATCTCTTCCCCTGGGCATTTCAATGTTGGTCGCAGGTCCAGGATGCGCAAACCCACCGAAAGTCCTTTCTTGTGCAGATTTTATGACCAAAAGTTTCTGGCACGCCCGATGAGACACAAGGTCCCATATTTGAGAAAATTTCTAGCCCGTCTTCACCAGAGCCAGTAGTTCTAACAAGTTCCCGGTGAGATCCGATCAGTCTCATCCCCTGAGTAGTAGTGAGAATCAATGCTCTCATTACTAAGAGACTCTTAGCATCTGGAGACTTTGTTTTACCCAAGAATCTTCAAGTCATAAAGACCAGTACTAAAGCCTGTGCCTTCATGCAAACAAGATGGAGAGTTAGGAATAGAGGAGAGGAAACCGAGTTCTTTGAGCTTGATATTGATGCCTTTGGGGAACACTCTAGGTTAGTTACCCCCGAATATCTCTTACGTAGGACGTCCTCGCAAGAGGCTGCTGTTGACGAGCAAGGCCTAACTTCCGATAGCACAGTAGCTAGTTTTCCTTCGAATCCTCCCAACTCATCGAAGCATCCTAGTGCCTTCATTACCATTGCCCTTTCGACGAGCAACCCAAGAGGGACTTTGGGGACCTCTGTTCCATAGAACCCAAGCACAAATATGGCCTAGCAACAACAACAACAACAACAACAACAACAACAACAGTAGCAAATGCAGCAGCAATCACCGCCCAAATTATTTCTAGCATGGAATTATTCATCACCATTGAATCTCATGGGCTAAGGGCAAGTTCCACATACTACAATAAAAAAGCTTTTGACATTCGACAGAACTGGAAAGACTGCTCTAGAGCATATCTAGGACATCATTTCCCTGGCGGCAATCCACAATATCACAGAAGAGTGAGTGATGGTGAAGCTCCTGGTTCTATCCCTTAGAGGATAAATCCTCTATTGGTACAGATCTCTACCACTCGACACTATTACGAGATGGGACCAGTTAGTCGGGCAGTTGATGCAAGGCTTCAACGAGTCTGCCGATCCAACTTCTCTTCTGCAGCAATTCACTTCAATCCAAAGAAATCCACAAGAAGAGATTGCAGACTTCAATTTTAGGTTCGCTCGAACCTAGAAAAGAGTCCCAGTTGGACTTCGCCCAACTGATGAAGCTACGACATACTACTTCCTTCGGGCCTTCAACCCTGATATCGGTCTTATGATAAGGTACTCAAATGTCAATACTTTTCCAGAGTTGTATGGGTTAGCTAAGAAAGTAGAAACAAACCTCATAGCCATGGGTAAACTACCTCAAAGAATGCCAATGCCCATACTCCCTGAGTTCCTTCAAGCTCAGTACGTGAGCACAGTCGCTCCATAGAATTCTGTAATCCCTGCATACCCGATCTCATCCTGGAACCCGAATCCCATTGTGTCGTAGATCATCGCTCCACAAATACATTTCCCCACACTTTCAACTATGCCCCCCACCATCACTCCAACATTTCCAATGTTTCTAGCACCCCTCCAACATCCTGCCCTACCTTCGATACCGACTATGGCTTCTTTACCATCAGTTCCCAAGGCCGATGATATGCAGGCCAAGATACTGCAAGAAATGGAATCGTTAAATGCCATAGTGCAGACCTTGTCCAACGACATGACAGTTGTCAAGAAGAAGCAAGCGCAACAAGAGTTTCTACCAAGAAGGTCTTATCCCACCCCTACGCTTACTAGAGATCAAGCGGTCCATCAAGGAAAAGCTTCGGCAAGAAATGCTACGATAGATGAAGCCCCAAGCACTTTCGATCATGTATATTGGTGCTCTACGTGTAATGATCCTCACGAGGAGAATACATGCATGTTGCACCAACACTACATGCAGACACTAGCAAGCAATGGTCAAGGCATTCAAGTCAACGTCATCAGACAATTGGATCTGAACTTGTCAATCGACGAGGAAGAGCCAGTCGTAGTCCTTACCAGGGGAGGTAAAAGGTCAATAGAGGTGGATGCTACTCAGATGGCTCCTTTGAAGGTACACGCTCGATTTGAGAAGGGACAACCATCCTATTCGGCCCTGAGCAAAGCTCCTCCACCAGCTCCAGTCAAAGAAAAGGCCCAAAAGGCCACTGCCGAACCACCTCAGGTGGAGACCAAAGAACAGGCTAAGGAGAAGCTCAAGTTTCCCTCGCTCACCAAGCGACAAAGGGACGAAGTGATAGAGCAATATCACACCAAGTACAAACTGAGAAAGTAACCTAAGGTGCATAGCTCCCCAGCCTACAACATTGTAGAAGAGTTGAAGAGGATTCCAGCCAAAATCAGTTTGTATGATGCTCTGCAACTTCCTGGACAAGTGGACCTGTTGCAAGAATCATTGAAGAGGATTAATACAAAGATGTTGGCAATTTTGGGTTTGAGATCCTAGCTTCTTGTCTATGAGTTGTCATTGATGTCAAAAGGAAATGACATTAATGTTAAGAGGATGTGTTGGCTTCAAAGGTGGAAGATTCCAAGAGAATATTTTTAAGAGAATCCGGAGAGATTCCATTGGCAATGGTTTTTATTAAAACCAATGGAGGTTCTCTTTATTATTTATTTAATTATTATTTAAAACCCTTCAAGGTTTTAATTAATTAATTATTTAATTAATTAAGGGAGAAATTATTTTTAATTTATTAAAAATACTTTAAGGGTTTTTAAACCCTTTAGAAAGCAAATTTCGATTAAATTCAAAATTACTTTTCTTTGTAGCCGACGTGTTCTAAAGTCCACGTATGGACTATAAATATGAGAAGGTTCCTAAGGTTAAACCCTCTTGGAAAATCGAAGGCAATTAATTGGTTTGGCTGCGATCGAATGTTCTATTTACGCTGCGAAAGAGGAGAGCTCGTGGTTTGAAAAGCTTTCGGAAAGCTTGACCGTTTATGTGGAAGGAAGTCCGTCTTGGACTTCGTAAGCCCCTTGTGGGCTAGTGGCAGCGAAGGCTGCATTTGGGCCTTGCGTAGGCGGAGGTCTACGTTTCGATCCCCGCGGAGGGAGCTGTGCATGGATTAGTCACGTTTTTATTAAAACGTGTTTTGTGCCACGAATTTCGGATTCTTCAAGGGCAGCCATTATAAGGTGTGATTATTTTCTTGATATGATTTTTGGCATTGTTTAGCATTGTTTAAAAGACATAGGAGAAATAAGGGGATATTTCTTTGGTTGTATTTTTGAGATTAGTCTTTTGCTATGCTAAATTTAAAAATGGAGATATAAGGTGTAAGTTTTGGTTGTTGTGTTTTTGGCTTCTTTGGTGGTTGTTTTTAAAGAAGAGAAGCTAAAAGGTGTATTAAGGAAAGTTTTTATATATGCTCATTTATCTTGGTTCTAACCCTAACTTGGTTGGAAGTTTGAGGGTTGTGTGTGGTGACAGCTTTAAGGATCAATTTTCTTCTACTCCAAAAAGGTATGGGCACATTTTCCTTATGAGTATGATTGGTGTATGTTTTTCTGAAATAAGGTTGGAGTGAAAAGGTTTTCAACTAGGTTTCCTTTGGTTGGGTGTAAATCCTATTTTCTGGTTTGTTGAAGACTTCTTATGCATTGTTATCCTTGATGAGAGTTTTGGTGAATGCATAATTCTGGTTTGAGGTAGTGGAAGCATTGTGCACTAGGGTTTATGTTTGTGAGTCTTGCTACTTGCATTGAGTTGGTGGAACCCTTGGTTGGTTGTTTTGAGTTTGATGGTTGAGTTGCTTCCATAGAGGTTGTTTGATCAAGTTATTGCTTTACTTGATTCATGATATTGGGCTTACTCCATTGAGTTGATTTGAGCAAGTTATTCTTTACATTTGGTGATATTGTGTTGGTGGCTGTTTTGTTCAAATATCTTTGGAGGGAAAAGGATTTCTACTTGTTTCCTTTTCTTGTGATGATTGGTTGAATGCTTCAAGGTTGATGTTGAGTTGAGTGGTGTTGGTTGACTAAACCTTGTTTGATGAGCATTGTTGTTGAAACCCTAATTGATGATGAAAAGAACATGAGTATCATTGTTATGTGATTCTTTGCATAGTTGGCAATTGTTGGGGTTTCATGTTCTTGAAAGAAAACATTCTATCCTATCCATTTCAGATATTGAGTTGAGTTTTCAGATTTGAGATTGAGATTGAGCTGAGTTGATTTGAGTTGAGTTTTGAGATTGGGATTTGAGTATAGAACATATTGAGTCTCTAACAATTCTCTTTATGCTTCTATGAGTTTGACAAATCACATTGGGTCTCTAACAATTCACTTTGTGATTTCCTACTAAGAAAGTTTTTCTTGGTGAGCTTGCTTGAGTTTTTGGACAGGTTCCAGTGGGGACTTGTGAGCAGTTTTTGGACAGGTTCCGGTGGGGACTTGTGAGCAATTTTGGATAGGTTTCGGTGGGGACTTGTGAGCAGATTTGGACAGGTCCTAGCAGAGGACTTGTGAGCTGAGTTTGATAGTTCTATCAGAGAACTTGAGGATAGAGGTGCATTGGTTCTATGAGAAGAACCTGAGGATAGTTGGCAAGTCTTTGAGAAGGCTTGTATGCAGAGGATTGATTTGTTCAAGAGTTGGACAGATCTGACAGACAGAGGAAGACTTGTACTAGACCGATTGACTATGTTTGGTACAGGTTGCTGAGCTACTGTGGACGTGATCATAGAAGGCAGAGGTCTCTTAGGCTAAGCATTGAGGATAGGAGGTCTTCGGTGGAAAGGAGTTCCACGTGCTTGGCAAGAGGTAGAGGCAATTGATCTTCTGAGGGATCATTTCTAGAGCAAGAGGGGAAGGTATCTCCTTTGAGCAGAGGCTCATAAATTTTGATTGGGGGAAGGTATCTCCTTTGGGCCGAGGCTCATAAACATTGTAATTGGGAAGGATTCCCAAAGAACTTTGAGATAACTTTTAGAGAAAAGTTTTGTGGACGTAGCCTCACCATTCGGGTGAACCACGTTAAAATTGGTGTCACTTTGTGGATGATATTGTGCATTGCTTTGATATTGCTTTGGGTATATTGCTTTACTATTTTGAAGTATAAAGGAAAAAGTAAAAAGAGGTCTTATACTGTTCACCCCCCCTCTCGGTATAAGCTTGTGTTCTTCAATTGGTATCAGAGCAGGTGCCTTCGAAAAGTTTAACAACTTGAAGGAAAAGCTAGTAAAGAACACAATGGATTATTCAAGTGGCAATGCAGCACCTATTCTTGATGGGTCAGATTTTGGTCTTTGGAGTGCAAGGATGAAGGTTCATCTAATGGCACTTGGTAATGAGGTATGGGAAGTGATTGAAGATGAGTACACTATTCCTGAACATGGTCCTAATACTAAAGAAGAAAGGCTCCTACATCACAACAATTCAAAAGCAATGAATGCAATCTTGAAAGGCTTACGGAAGCGAGATCTCACCAAAGTGATTCACCGCAAGACAACTAGTGAAATGTGGAATCGAGTTGAAGGTGGTTCATACAGGTGATACAAATGTCGGAAAGGCCAAGTTGAGACACTTCAAAGGTATGTTTGAACAACTCAAGATGAATGATGATGAAAATATTAGTGACTACATGCTTCGTATGGATGAGGTTGTTAACTCCATGAAAGACTTAGGTCTTGAGCTTGCTGAAAATGATGTTTGTGATAAGATTTTAAGATCTCTTCCTAATAGATTTAGTGAAAATATTTCTGCTATTGAGGAAGCTAAAGATTTGGATAAGTTGAAAAAGGATGAGCTCCATAGTATACTTGCAGCATTTGAGTTGAGAACTCAAGTGAAGGTTGATGTCAAGAAAGAGGCAACTTTCAAGGCTACCAAGGAATCCAAGGGTAAACAACTTCAAGATAGTGATGAGTCTTCTAGTGATGAAGAGGCATATTACAGCAAGAAAGGCAAGTTCTCTAGAAAGCACAAAAGTATGAAAAATATAAGATGTTTCAATTGTGGAAAGTTTGGTCATTATGCTACCTGATCGTATCTGTTCCCAAGAATGAAAGTGATGAAGATAAACAGGATTCTAAGAGCAAGGATTCTGAAAAGCACAAGCATCACAGGAAAAACAAAGATGAGCACAACAATCAAGGAAAGAGGTATTCTCACAAGCACAAGAAGAGTTTCTACCTAGACAAAGCAAGTAAGTGTTCTAGTAGTGATAGTGAAAGTTCTTCAAGTGATAATGAAAATGAGATGTTGTTCATATCAGAAAAAGAGGAAGAACCGAAACATAGATTCATTATCATGAAATGTCTTAGATGTGGAAATTTTGGTCACCTTGAGGATGATTGCACAAATAATGATTTGGTTTCTAGTATGTATGAGGATGCTTCAGAAAACTATAAGGAAGATGCATGTATGGTCTTTGAAAAGGGTAGCACCTCTAGTGATAAGAAATCTGAAAAAGGCTTTGATGATTCAAAAAGCAAACAAATAAAGGATCTTGAAAGTGAACTTATTAGTGCTCTTAGTGTTTTGGAAAAGGAAAGAAAGAAGAATGCTAGACTCAAGGATAAGTTAGATGAATGTTGTATGGAGAGAGATGATCTTATAGAAAGTCTTGACTTCTCTATAGCTAAGACACAAGAACTCAAGGATGAGTTAGAGTCTAAGGTTCTTGAGTATAATGAGTTAGAACAAAAAATGGCTTCTTTGAAAGAGGAAACTAAAGAGTACAAGGATAAGCTTTACAGGTTTCAAGATAGCTCCAAAAAGGTAAAGTCCATCATCAAAGATCAAAGAAGGGCAACAGATAAAACAGGTCTTGGTTTTGGTAAGAAACACAAGGAACAGGTTGGGGAATCTAGTAAGAGATTCCAAAAAGAAGAGAGTTCTGATGAGGAGAGTATTTCAGAGAAAGAGTCCTTGAGTGATAGATGCACAGAAACAGAAAATAGGAAACAGAAAAAGGGGAGAAAGTTTACAGGACCTAGAAGGTCATTTACAGGAAAGTTTAATGGCGAGATGTTTTGCTTGTCACAGGTTTGGTCACATGGCTTCACATTGCATGACTCAAGTAAGCAAGGTAAATAACAGGTTTCAGAGGTGGTAATTTCTTTCAAGGGTATTGCTACTCTTGTAAACAGTTTGGGCATAAGGCAATTTTTTGCAAGGCTAATAACAGGAACAGGGTTAGTCAGAACAGGTGGATTCAAAGAACAGGTATGCCTAAAAGAAATAACATTGTTACTTGTTATAAGTGCAACAATGAAGGTCACACAACTAGACAGTGTAGAGCTAAACTTCCAAGGTACAGGAATAGGAACAGTGGTATGAACAGGTCCAAGGATCAAGGCATGGATAAGAATAGGAATGATAACAGGAATAGGAACAGTGACAGGAACAGGAACAGGAATATGGACAAGGAGAACAAGAGAAGACATGGTAAGGCAGCTATAGACACTGATGATGATCAGTGCTTGTTGGGAGTTTTACTCCCACCCCAAAATTAAACACCTCAACAGGAGGTGGGGGAGGGACTAAGCTAAGAGGCTCATTCTTAGTCCCAAGCCCCAAAGGTGACCCTTTGCCATTGATGACAAAGGGGGAGAGATATGAGTAAGGGGGAGAGCCTCAAGACAGGGGGAGTTGTTTATGTTGAGTTTCTATGTTGTTGAGAAGCATGGTTTGCCATCAATGACAAAGGGGGAGATTGTTGGCAATTTTGGGTTTGAGATCCTAGCTTCTTGTCTATGAGTTGTCATTGATGTCAAAAGGAAATGACATTAATGTTAAGAGGATGTGTTGGCTTCAAAGGTGGAAGATTCCAAGAGAATATTTTTAAGAGAATCCGGAGAGATTCCATTGGCAATGGTTTTTATTAAAACCAATGGAGGTTCTCTTTATTATTTATTTAATTATTATTTAAAACCCTTCAAGGTTTTAATTAATTAATTATTTAATTAATTAAGGGAGAAATTATTTTTAATTTATTAAAAATACTTTAAGGGTTTTTAAACCCTTTAGAAAGCAAATTTCGATTAAATTCGAAATTACTTTTCTTTGTAGCCGACGTGTTCTAAAGTCCACGTATGGACTATAAATATGAGAAGGTTCCTAAGGTTAAACCCTCTTGGAAAATCGAAGGCAATTAATTGGTTTGGCTGTGATCGAATGTTCTGTTTACGCTGTGAAAGAGGAGAGCTCGTGGTTTGAAAAGCTTTCGAAAAGCTTGACCGTTTATGTGGAAGGAAGTCCGTCTTGGACTTCGTAAGCCCCTTGTGGGCTAGTGGCAGTGAAGGCTGCGTTTGGGCCTTGCGTAGGCGGAGGTCTACATTTCGATCCCCGTGGAGGGAGCTGTGCATGGATTAGTCACGTTTTTATTAAAACGTGTTTTGTGCCATGAATTTCGGATTCTTCAAGGGCAGCCATTATAAGGTGTGATTATTTTCTTGATATGATTTTTGGCATTGTTTAGCATTGTTTAAAAGACATAGGAGAAATAAGGGGATATTTCTTTGGTTGTATTTTTGAGATTAGTCTTTTGCTATGCTAAATTTAAAAATGGAGATATAAGGTGTAAGTTTTGGTTGTTGTGTTTTTGGCTTCTTTGGTGGTTGTTTTTAAAGAAGAGAAGCTAAAAGGTGTATTAAGGAAAGTTTTTATATATGCTCATTTATCTTGGTTCTAACCCTAACTTGGTTGGAAGTTTGAGGGTTGTGTGTGGTGACAGCTTTAAGGATCAATTTTCTTCTACTCCAAAAAGGTATGGGCACATTTTCCTTATGAGTATGATTGGTGTATGTTTTTCTGAAATAAGGTTGGAGTGAAAAGGTTTTCAACTAGGTTTCCTTTGGTTGGGTGTAAATCCTATTTTCTGGTTTGTTGAAGACTTCTTATGCATTGTTATCCTTGATGAGAGTTTTGGTGAATGCATAATTCTGGTTTGAGGTAGTGGAAGCATTGTGCACTAGGGTTTATGTTTGTGAGTCTTGCTACTTGCATTGAGTTGGTGGAACCCTTGGTTGGCTGTTTTGAGTTTGATGGTTGAGTTGCTTCCATAGAGGTTGTTTGATCAAGTTATTGCTTTACTTGATTCATGATATTGGGCTTACTCCATTGAGTTGATTTGAGCAAGTTATTCTTTACATTTGGTGATATTGTGTTGGTGGCTGTTTTGTTCAAATATCTTTGGAGGGAAAAGGATTTCTACTTGTTTCCTTTTCTTGTGATGATTGGTTGAATGCTTCAAGGTTGATGTTGAGTTGAGTGGTGTTGGTTGACTAAACCTTGTTTGATGAGCATTGTTGTTGAAACCCTAATTGATGATGAAAAGAACATGAGTATCATTGTTATGTGATTCTTTGCATAGTTGGCAATTGTTGGGGTTTCATGTTCTTGAAAGAAAACATTCTATCCTATCCATTTCAGATATTGAGTTGAGTTTTTAGATTTGAGATTGAGATTGAGCTGAGTTGATTTGAGTTGAGTTTTGAGATTGGGATTTGAGTATAGAACATATTGAGTCTCTAACAATTCTCTTTATGCTTCTATGAGTTTGACAAATCACATTGGGTCTCTAACAATTCACTTTGTGATTTCCTACTAAGAAAGTTTTTCTTGGTGAGCTTGCTTGAGTTTTTGGACAGGTTCCAGTGGGGACTTGTGAGCAGTTTTTGGACAGGTTCCGGTGGGGACTTGTGAGCAATTTTGGATAGGTTTCGGTGGGGACTTGTGAGCAGATTTGGACAGGTCCTAGCAGAGGACTTGTGAGCTGAGTTTGATAGTTCTATCAGAGAACTTGAGGATAGAGGTGCATTGGTTCTATGAGAAGAACCTGAGGACAGATTGGCAAGTCTTTGAGAAGGCTTGTATGCAGAGGATTGATTTGTTCAAGAGTTGGACAGATCTGACAGATAGAGGAAGACTTGTACTAGACCGACTGATTGTGTTTGGTACAGGTTGTTGAGCTGCTGTGGACGTGATCATAGAAGGCAGAGGTCTCTTAGGCTAAGCATTGAGGATAGGAGGTCTTCGATGGAAAGGAGTTCCACGTCTTGGCAAGAGGTAGAGGCAGTTGATCTTCTGAGGGATCATTTCCAGAGCAGAGGGGAAGGTATCTCCTTTGAGCGAGAGGCTCATAAATTCTGATTGGGGGAAGGTATCTCCTTTGGGCCGAGGCTCATAAACATTGTAATTGGGAAGGATTCCCAAAGAACTTTGAGATAACTTTTAGAGAAAAGTTTTGTGGACGTAGCCCAACCATTCCGGGTGAACCACGTTAAAATTGGTGTCACTTTGTGGATGATATTGTGCATTGCTTTGATATTGCTTTGGGTATATTGCTTTACTATTTTGAAGTATAAAGGAAAAAGTAAAAAGAGGTCTTATACTGTTCACCCCCCCTCTCTCAGTATAAGCTTTTGTTCTTCAAAAGAAGACAAAGCTGCTCGCCCTAGTGCAAACCCTGTTTGCGTCCATCACGGGGAAAAATAGACCACCACCATTCTACTTATCCTTACAAATGGAAGGGTATATCGTGCATAA
Organism: Wollemia nobilis; assembly: GCA_028583015.1. Lineage (NCBI taxonomy): Eukaryota > Viridiplantae > Streptophyta > Pinopsida > Araucariales > Araucariaceae > Wollemia > Wollemia nobilis. The sequence goes on along the minus strand of JAQPPZ010016947.1, from coordinate 17,493,658 downwards.
CTATATGATAGATTCTGGAGCCATGATGACAGTCATGACGAAGGCAGAATGCGAGGAAATAGGCATGGAATACACACGAAGCAGTCATGAAGTCCTCCAATTGGATGGTACCCCAGTGAATACTGTAGGTGTCATCAAATACATTCCTATTCAGCTACATAAGACACCTCAAATCATAGTCATACAAGAGGTGGTAGTCGTGGACCTTGAGCCCTACTTTAGCAAGTGCCTGTCGAGGGAATTCATGGCAAAGCTGGGCGGATATCTGTCCATGGAATACACTCATATAGAGATCCCCTTCAAAGGGAAGAAGGTGAAGATCTATAATGAAAATCCTTCTACATTCCTGGTTCAGAAGATGTTCGACGAAGAGAGCAGTGACCCTGTGCATACGATCGCAGAGGAACTAGAGCAAGTGGATCTGGTCCAGGAATCCCTTGCACAGTTGTGTTGTGAAGATGAATTTTCATTGGTAGATTTCAATGCCATGATAGAAACTGAGGTGGGGTGTTACACCATCGCCAAGTTCGAGAAACCAGCCAAAATGGAGGGGAAGGTTTCTGCCCAAGGACTATGGAAATTGTTCTTCGATGGTGCCCGATGCAAAAATGACGTCGGGGCAGGAATCCTTCTAATTTTGCCATCCGGTGAGCAAAAGGAATATTTCTACCAATTGACATGGAGCTACACCAAAAATGCAGCAGAGTATGAAGCCTTGTGCTTAGGACTCAAGAAAGCTGACAAGTTAGGCATAAGGCATCTTCAAATCTTCAGATATTTTGAACTAGTTTGTAACCAGGTCACCAACAGATGCTCTTCAAAGAAGCACTATCTTAAATCATACCGTAATAGGGTATGGGACCTGTTCGACCAGTTTGAATCCCTCAATCTACAGTCTATTCCATGAGAAAAGAATCGACATGCAGATGTCTTAGCATCCATCGCAGCTCGATATTCTCCATTGGATGATATGGTGCATAAGCCGAAGGCTATAAGGATGATCTATAGACCCTCTGTCCCGGACAGAGATTTACACTGGCAAGTTTTTGACAATGATGAGCAGATTGTCAATTTCATGATCCAAGAAGCCGCTACAGTCGAAGACCGAAGCCCTGATGAGGAAGAATACGAAGGATTGGTCTAGTTGAAGAACAACCATGTTCCCAAGGGATTGATCATGCTTGAGAGCATTTTTGATCAAAATGATCGATCACTCTCCCACAGGATCCAGATTAGCGTGTAGCAATATCAAGATTTAGAATTGGAACCTGGGAAAGTAATAAAGGTCAGGACCGATTGTACTTTGAAAGAAATAGAGCGAATCCAATGTTTGTGTAAGAGGTACCCAGATATCGTGGCTTGGTCTTATCACGACCTCAAGGGATATGATCGGCAGTTGATCCAACATACAATCAAATTACAAGAAGGGGCCAAAACTTTTTGACAGAAGCAAAGGCTGGTTAATCCAAATATCGAGGTCCTAATGAAGGCCGAATTGCTAAAAATGCTCGAAGCAAAGATCATTCATCCCATCAAGCATTATTCCTGGGTAGCAAACTTGGTCCCTATCAAAAAAAAGAACAGAGACATCCGGTTATGCGTGGACTTCCACAACCTAAATCATGCTTCCCTCAAGGACCACTATCCTCTCCCGCAGATTGATCAGATCTTGCATTCGGTGGCTGGAGCTCAACGATTCTCCCTGCTTGATGGTTTCTCCGGATATAATCAAATCTGGGTCAGGGAGGAAGACCAACATAAGACCGCGTTCACAACCAAGTGGGGCACATTCGCCTACCAGTGAATGCCTTTTGGCCTCTCGAACATGAGAGCTACTTTCCAGAGGGTGATGGACCTAGATTTTGGTGAGCTTCTGAACAAGGTTATCGTTATCTATTTTGATGACATGACCGTATTCTACTAAAGGAGAGAGAACCACCCATAACATCTTCAACAAATCTTCAAAAAATGTCGAGAATTTGGCATCTCAATCAATCCAAAAAATTCTATCTTCACAGTCAGCGAAGGAAAGCTGCTGGGACACGCAATTTTGAAAAAGGGTCTCATTGTGGATCCTGACAGAGTCGAAGCTCTGATGAAGCTCCCAATCCCAGCGGATAAAAAGGGTCTTCAATATTTCTTCGGTCAGATTAACTTCGTAAGGAATTTTGTCCCAGAATTTGCCCAGGTCATTAATCCGATGTCTGAGCTTTTAAAGAAGGGCACAAAATTCATCTAAATAGAAGAGAGGAGAAAAGCATTCAAAGAAATCAAGGCCCGAATTGTTCAAGCACCGGTCTTGATCAACCCCGACTACAGTCAAGATTTTATCCTGTATGTAATAGGAGAACCTGAAAGCTACGTCGTGGTCTTGATGTAAAAGGGGGAAGATGGAGAGGAATGTCCCATCGCGTTCCTCAGTCAGATAATCAATCCCCATGAAGAAAAGTACAATTTCATCGAGCGTCAAGTGCATGCAGTAATGAAGTCTCTCAAGAAATTCAAACAGTTCATTTCTCAGAGTTGAACCACAGTCTTCGTCATTCACCCCGATGTGCATAGTTTCATTATTTAGGGGGAACTAGGAAGCAAGAGAGCTGGTTGGGTAAGCAAAATCCAAGAGTTCGATATTGAGATCAAGCCCACCAAACTAGTTTGCGGTCACGCATTATGTCAAGAGCTGGCGAAGAGCACAATGGCCAAAATAACAGACTGTCAGTCGGATGACTCACCAATAAGAGAATGCCTCGCTAATCAGGAAGATGCTGAGAAAGATTGGGTCAGCAAAATAGTGGAATATTTCAACACCGGCAGATGCCCCTCACATCTGAATGCTTCGCAGCGAAGACATTTCAGGATGCGGTCCACCCGATACACTATGCGCCTAGAAGGCCTATTTTTCAGGAACATCGATGGCATCCTCCTTAGATGCATAAAAGATGATGATAAGAGGAGAATCCTGGGTGAATTTCATTCAAGACTATCTGGAGGACACTTTGCTAGAAGAGTGACGACGTTGAAGATAATCAGAGCGGGTTACTATTGGCCCACACTCTTTGTCGATGCCTTCACTGTTTGCCGCAGTTGCGAGCAATGCCAGATATTGACCGGTCGAAGCAAAAATGCTCTGATGCCCCTCCGACCGATACAGGTGGAAATGCCCTTTCAGTAATGGGGATTGGATTTTGTAGGGGCCATATTGCCAAACTCCTCCACTAGGCACAAATTCATTCTGATTGTGACTGATTACTTCACCAGATGGGCCGAGGCAATCCCCACAAAACACGTAGATCAAGATACTGTCATCACCTTCCTGGAAGGATTGATTACCTGCTTTGGCATTCTCAAAGCAATTATTATAGATAATGGTCCTAGTTTTACAGGCACAAAGATCAACGAGTTCCTATACAAGTATGGGATATATCACAAGGTGTCTTACAACTATTACCCCCAGGGCAATGGATTGGCAGAATCCACCAACAAAACCTTGTTGAGGATACTGAGAAAGCTGATCGATCAAAACAAAATAACTTGGCACCTCCTTATGGATCGGGCCTTGTGGGCCAATCGGGTGTCTATCAAAAGGTCAATCAAGACTTCGCCTTATGCTCTGGTCTATGGCAAGGAGGCCATCCTGCCCACCCACATCGAGATCCCTGCATTATAGTTGCTAGAAGAAGATGAAGCTAACCCGATGGAGAGACGCCTGGTTCAGCTACTACAACTAGAAGAGGAACATGAAAATGCCTACTAGAACTTCGTACGACATGCTGAGGTCACCCGAGAATGGTTCAAAAGGAAATCATCCGATCGCACATTCAAAGCAAGAGACCTGGTATGGAGGTGGGATTCATGGAAGGCCAAGCCTGGGAATCATGACAAAATGGATGCATTCTGGGACGGACCGTTTGAAATAGTAAAAGTGAATTCAACCAATTCCTTCATCCTCAAATATGTGAATGGCCAAGTTTTACCAATCTTCATCAATGGTCTCCACCTGAAGACCTTCAATCGCTGAGGTATGTATGCTCAAAAGGAAAAAAAATCTTGCATATATTTTTGTATATAGGGTTTTAGTGCTTTGTTTATACTCTATTCAAAATATCACGGAGAGCAAGCGTCACTTCAACCACAAAAGCTAGATTCCTGGCTTCGGCTTCACAAAGCATGATCGAAATTGCCTTCGGGGGGTTTCGGTCCAAAGTAGCCGACGAAGGGAAGTTCACCGCAAAGCAGTTCATCCTCGTAGAACCAAACCACATGCAAATCAAGGATGTGGAAAATGCTTCGCTAAAGAAATGTGTCAAAGGCGTTGTCCAAAGTAATTCTTGGCAAGGCCCTCCTTGATGAAACAGGTTTCGGTCGACGGTATTCATGAACCGAAGCAATAGCATGGCAAAGGGGAACTTTGGGCCTGAAATAAAGGAAATCAGCCCGAAGAACTTTGTGGCGAAGTATTTTCTACACCAAATCCATATCGTCGAACCCCGCATATGAGGCGGACACATTTAGGATGTGCCTCGAGGAACATGTCAATAATAGCCTCGAAAGGAGGCCGAAGCAGATGAACTCGATCAAAAGAAATGACACTCATCCCAAGGCAGTTTTTTAACCAAAAAGCCATGCTAAAGTACCAGATGGCAGCGATTCGCATTCCCAATACAAAATCCAATCAGCAAATTGCATGGCCCCACGTACGATGCCACCATATGGCCAATTAGATGCCACAGTGATACTTTCAAGATAGGCCCACGAAGTAATTATGGCAGTTGCCATAAATGTAGGAAGTTGCCCTCCGAAGCTATAAAATGTAGATGCCCGTTAAGAACAAACCATTTGCAAGTGTGAGAGTCGAGTTTGCATTTTGTCACCTCGGAGAGCTTCTGCATCAAAGGTTTCACTGTCCGCCGTGATTATCCTGTCCCTTGTTTTGAGGTGTGAAACTCTTCTACATCACAAGTCATTCTGTTGTGATCATTCACGATGGGAAATAAGAACCCCACTCAAAAGGGAAAAGAACCAGAGACGACGGTTCCAGAGAAGGCGAGAGCCGCGAAAGAAAATAAACAGAGACCTAGGAGGGTCAATCCTCCCCCACGCCCAGGAAAACAAGTTATGGAAGGAAGGGAAGAGTCCGATGACGAGCCTAGCATAGAACCACCTGTCGATAAGTGGGTGAAAATCAAAGACCCAGAGCTCTCAAGAACCGTGGCCAAGCTTCGATATACCATCGACTTCATGTGAAGTAGGCTCTCGATGGAGAATAATAGGGCTATGGCATATTATTCCCACATATACTGGTATCTAGTCCTTCCTACACATCACTGCCCAAGCTCATGTATGCCATCACTCAGAACTACCAACCACAAACCAGGTAGGTGTTGGATGCCTCGGGTCAAAATTTGTTTTCCATTCTAAAGGAGGATGTGCAGGCAACGTTCACACCACAACAAAGGCCACCAAAAGGCTATACCATTCGCAATGTCAGCCTGAGAAAACAAACAAAAAGGTTCACCTCTAATCCCTTCATCCTGAGATTTTTGCATGAAAACCTCAAGAGCGGACTTTCTTCCGGCAAGCGACCCTAGATGCCCCTACCCTTGGAGGCCTTCAAGAACATAGATATATTCTCTATCATTGCATGGGTGGTAGGCTTGTCAAGCGATACTTTGGTATACCCATGGCAGGTGTCGCTAGCCGAATGCATTTCTAGAGGGGAGTTCTATGCCCCCGACGCTTCGCAACCGAACACCAACCTAGTTTTCTTTGATTGAGCAGAATGGGTGGCCCAAAATTTACATATGTGATTGATATCCATGAAGGATGCTAGCAAGGAGCCGCACTTCCAGCCTTGTTCCTTCTTGGTTTGGCTCTTCTTCTTTCATGTACATAAAGCCCTTCACCATTGTGATGTTTCACCAGTCGGCGAGGATGGGATCCCTTTGCTTGTATATCAGTGGACCCATCTCCTGCTAAGGTCGGAGTCCTATTACCCTTTCAATAAATAGTTTTTGGGACCTACGATGCACGTTCTAACAAAGTCTAGCCCCCGGGTGCCTCTCTGCCTTAGAGATAAAGTGGTACTGGAGAAAAGGGGGGATGTGTTTCAATTGACATAAGGGCTTGTGATCCACCTTTTCAGATTCACAGGGAAACCCTTCCTGCAACCTTTTTTCCCTTCAGAGTACTAATTTTCCCTGGAAGTTGCTCGACAAAGCGACGTGACCGACGAAGCCTACAACCACGAATGAAAGTGGGCACACACCTGTGACTTCCCCTTCAATATGGGAGTGATCGAAGTCTTTGCCTTGAAGCAGAACATATACCTAGCTTACCGATTTTTGTCTGCTTCAAATACCATAGAGGTGGCTCTTCGACCTGTTGGGGGTGATGAGAGATCACTTGAAAAGCAAAAACTTCCATGTCTGTCCTCACCCTGAAATTTTGGAGCAGATGAATAACCCCAATGGTACAGACCTGGAGTGGCACTTAGAGGAGATGAGGATGTTGCCTCCTTGGCATGACTTCTATCCTATGGAGGTCGAATTCGACTCAGACCAGTACCCATTCCCAACTCCCGACTCCACTTTCTGGAGGAAATCAAAGGACGATTTAAAAGAGGAGTTGAAATACTAGGACGAGGAGCAGTTAAGAGAATGGTGGATCATGAGAGTCCATCGTCGAAAGATGAATTCTTACGGGATTCTAACAATGGATAGGGAATTCGTAATTGTATATCAGACCAATATTGGGTCTTGGGAACCCTTGTCCTTCGTCGACTTCGTTCCACCGGCCACCCCAATTTTAGATGAAAGCCCCAAGAGGAATGATAATGTCCCTAAGGAAAAAGCAACCAGGGCCACGCCAAAAGCTTTACCACAGAGGCCATCCGAAGTTCTCGAGACAACAATAGAGGAGTCGAAGCAACCCATCGAGAGGAGGAAAATAAAGGAGTAGGAACCTACGCAGGCACCCCCAAACTCCCAAAGCGACCGCATACAGGCACTCCAAGCGCCCCTACCGAAAAATTAGTATCGGGCTCGATCGAAGCAAACAACGGAGGAACTCCACCAAGTGTCGAAACGGTCCCAAACATGGATGTCATTAACATGGAGGAACTCGTGGAAGTCATGGAAGCCGAAAGTACCAAGGCCTAGGAGGAACAAGGGCCAATCACCCAGGAGATCACCATGGCCACTCTGCCAGGAGGGCATGCAGGTACATTTTCTTCACCTTATGCTCTGGTTGCTCATAAGTCTATCTCAGCCCTAGCCAAAAGCTCTCACCTGCTCACCATGCCTCCATAAGGTCAGTCGTCTTCTTATGTCGTGTCCCTAACTACTCCCCCCAAGTCTTCCAGCCAGGACAAACCTATCGAAGTTACTTCATCCAGCCACACCGCAAATCCTCCAATCATCAACCAGGGTGAAGCTAAGAGTCCAATGCTGAACCTTGAGGCTCATGCCTCCATTGTACACAACATGCTCCCACTCATCGAAGCCCCTGTCACCCCTATTGCCAAAACTTCTGGTGAGGCTCTCCCCTTCAACTCTTTATATTTGTTCAATCCCTCAGCTGGAGATCTAGCCACATTCGACTCCGAGTTGTCCTCAATACGGGAATCCCCCTTGGACAAAAAACTCGTCCAAGCCTGACAAAACACAGAGAGAATGTTAAAAGAGGAAAGAAAGAAGAAATGGCGCTCGCTCGCTCAAGTTGAGAGGTGCACCGTCTTCGATTTGGAGGCGAGAAAATTGCATAAAATAAAGAAGATACCCAAAGTCCAAAATCCCTTGGATGAAATGACTCCAGTAGACTATGAATATTAGGATAAATAAAAGGACTTAGAATATCTAAACGTGGACAAGGAGTCCACCTCTATGCACACTGGAATCGAGACTTTCAAGGCACATGCCAACATTGCCAACAAACGCAGGTTCAAAGTCAAGAGTGCTAACATCAAGTTGGAGGAGAAGCTAGCAAGGGCTCGCTCCAAGTTGGCAGAGGCCGAGGAGCAGTGCAAGCTGATGCAGAAAGAAGCACATGCCCTAAAGCTACGGATAGCACAACTGGAGTGCACAGCTAAGAATCAAGCACAAAGGCAGGCCAAAAATGATTTGAAGGCCAAGGAGCTTGAAAGTAAGATCTTGCAAGCTCAGATCCAGTTGCAAGAGAAGGAAGGCCTAGGGCTACTTAACAGGAGCAAAATCAAGGAGATTCGCTCACATTTTCTCAAGAATTTTAGGTCTCGGGCTGTCAATGCCCTTTTAGTTTTAGCTTACACCATAGAAGCTCGGGTTACCACTGTCGAAGGAGGGCCAATCATCGAAGAGGTAATTTAGAATATCATAGCCCAACTCAAGCTAGCCCTAAAGGTCCAATATGCAAGGTATCAAGATTTGAAGCTCACAACGATGAGTTGGACAACAAGGGATTGGTCAACAGCCTGGGCCATAGTTCATGCCTTTTTCTCCATAGCCAAGAAAGCACAAAAGGCAAAAATTCTACTGGATGCATTTGAGAGTGAGAGGTGCGCATCAATGGGCTACTTCAAGGACCTCTTCTCCTTAGGCTTCTCGAGCTTCACGGATAATTATGGGAAGCCCTTAGCCAAGGAAGAAATCATGATGAAGTGGCAGCAGTTTGAAGGCAACGTCTCAAAGATAGATGAGTGGGATGAACCAATAACAGAGAAGCAGGTTGCTGATTACATATTGAAATACTGTAGAATCATCACCTCCCTAAATGATCTGTATACCAGGTCCCAACATGTAGAAATCGGGTAGATCGATAGGTTCCGCACTTTGGTCAAATCCTTGGAGGATCAAGAGCTATTCACGAAAAGCATCTAGTCTCAGGTTCATCGAACCTTAAGAGACATCCGCGTCTGCCTGGCCCCATTGCCAATGGCTAAAGACATAGTAGAAGCAATGGCGATAGGAGGAGAAAAATTAGTAGCAGAAGAAGAGGAGAGAGAAGAGGAAGAGGAAGGACAAGCTGTGGAAGCACCCCCAAAAAAGGAACAAAGAGAAGGTTCTAGAGGTAACTCTAGCCCAATGGATAAAAGCTGAGGGTTCTACCACCGAGACGAGCTCGTTGCATCGCGAGCCACCAATAATGTTGACAATATTGTCACATTCCACCAAGGGGCAGAAAAATTAAAACTTTGTATGATATTTGTTTTGTTGAAAGTTTTCTTTTGTTTATAAGTTATAGTAATTTTTGTTTTCCCTATCGCCCCCTGGTGGAAAAAATGAAAAAGAAAATAGCTTCAGGCCTGAAGTGCTTCAAATCATCATTTTAGGCGAGAACTTTGCCAGAAAAAGTATGAAGGAAACGCTTCGCACCCGAAGCATTCCCAATGGCTACTTCGAGTGAAGAGTTTTGCAAAGCGGCATCCAAGCAACTTCGCCGAAGAAGAAAAGATAGCCCGAATCAGCTAAGGCAAAGAAATTACTTCGGGCCCGAAGTATTTCTAAAATCCACTTCAGCCAGTTTTCACCCAAAGCAATAGAGGTCGAGAAAGTGCTTCGGCCAAAACTCCCCCGAACCGTTGTTTCAAAAGAAGATCGGCCCGAAGTGTTTTTCCCTACCCATTAGCGAAGCATTTTTGCCAGCGAAGCAGCGAAGGATAGAGGGAGATCGGCTTCAGCACTCCACACCCCCAAAGTAGTTTTGCAAAGCGAAAATCAGCGAGGAACTTCCCAGGAACACTTCCCAAGTTGGGCATTTTCCCGAGGCGATCAGAGAGCCTCATAAATGCATATTTTCTTGCCCGGTAAGCTCGCTGCTCATTTTTGGCAATTGGATGTGAAGTATCAGTCCGTGAAGAAGATCTCGGCAAGCATGGCCACCGCTCGAGCACCGCACCTACAATCCAAGGACACCCAGGTGGCTCATTTAATGTGAATTTCCCCGGCTGACTCGGTCACCATTACCAATTTTGGTAGCCAATTTGAGAGATCATCCGCAGCAGCAGCGAGGAGACGATTTCTTAGGGCTCGAGGGTGTACTCTACCATTTTTGTAATAATGATTCAGAGGGTCGGGTCCTCTATAAAAACCCAGGATTTGCAATGTAAAAAGGGGGTGAACTTTCTGCTAGAAAGCTACTATAACTTGATGTCCTGTGTTTAATACTAAAGACCTTTTGTGCTCTATTTCTCTCTTTTATGCTACCTTCTGTGCTTAACTCTTTTGTCTTTTCTCGTTTGCATATTGAGACTCTAAATCCTGAATCTGGTGTATGATCGAGGACTGAACCCCTAAAATTTTCCCTGAAGGATACATAGGAGAGGAAAAATGCCTTGTCGCTTTCCTTTATGGTACCTGGTGGATTGAGATTTTTATTATTCCCTTATCTCAATCGTTGTTACTCTGAATCCTGAATTCCAGTGAGAGAGAAAGGAGAACCCTGTGAACCCATCCAGAGGATACATAGGAAGTTTGACATTTCATTTCTTTCATGTTATTCTTGGTATTTCTTGCTACTATTCGAGTTGTTAGTGAGTAATCATGCTTCCTGTTCTCTCCCACCTTAAATCATCATCTTCTAACCCTTACTCTTTTTATTTATTTCTCTAACCCTTACCCCTTTTTATTTCTTTTCCTAACCCTTACTCTATTTATTTCTTTCCTGCACTCTTGTCTCAAACCCCAAAAGTAGATTAGTATAGGAGCCGACCTTTCTTCGAAGATTGGCATGAGGGGCATCTCTTCCCCTCGGCATTTCAATGTTGGTCGCAGGTCTAGGGCACGCAAACCCATTGAAAGTCCTTTCTTGTGCGGATTTGATGACCAACAAATACTAGTGCATTCAATAGGAGAAATACCATTGAATGCTTAGGTTGTGAGATTAAAACTAGTGCCATTTGATAAGAGCATTGAATGATCATTATCGCTCGAATTTGGAATACTCACTATCATCCAATCAGCTCATTAGCTATACATTGAAGGGAGGTAAATTTGTATATATTCTAATCATTTACTTTCCTCTAATTAGGAGTTATAAGGTGTTAAGTATAAGGTTGATTATTATTATTTCATTGAAGCATCAACCTTAGGAAGCAAGGAAGCAATTTTAGTAAAGGTTGAAGAAATTATAAAATTGCTTACATTAAGATATTTGCAAATAACCAAGTAGGAGATATAAGGTTTTCAACCTTGATAAATTAGAATATCAATTTGCAATTATTATTATTATTTTCTAATATTCCAAATTAGGGAGATATAACGTATAATACATCAAACATAGATTATTGGGATTTAGAAAAATAAAACTATTGGATATTAAGGGCTGTAAAAAGAAGTTTATTATTTATTTAAAGGAGTTGAAATTGTTTACTTACACTTATATCATACTCATACTAAAGGGATAAAATAAATCCAACCTTATAGAACTTCAAATTAATAAGTGCATAGTTCATTAGGAGAGATAAGGTAAAATAGGAGTTCTCAAGAAATTGCAAAATCAACCCAAAAGGTGAACTATTCCTTACTAAGCACTTTATTAAAATTATAGCACATTCCAATCACTAGGGAGACATAAGGAATCCTACAAAACCTAAGTATAAAAAGGTTTTATTAAATTGGTTCATATACTTTCAACTAGAGAGTTAGAGACCACATCAAAGGTTCCATCTCCAAAACTCTAAGGAATAATAAGGAATACTACCTCAAGGGCATTCAAGAAGAAATATGGATGAAATATTAAGAAATGCTTTCAATAATGAAGAACTATTTCATGAAGTGGAGCTTTACTCCCAAAACTTAATAGATACCCTTGAAGGATACAAGTATCTATCTACTAGCGATAAAGAAAAATTCTCATTATTTATTAAAGAGGCAAAAGAAGGCAAATTTGCAACATTAATTATTTATATTCATAAAGCCCTCTTCAGAGCCTGGTCGAATACACAAAAAATAGTTATATTCACATAAGAGGAATATTTGATGATTTATCTATCACTAACTATTTTTGTACTTGCTCAAAACATGAATAAAACTAGAAATACAAATCAATACTATTGTGATGATAGACTAACTTGTCATGAAATAGAGATTCCACTAGTACCAATACAAAATTATAGGAGAAGAAGGAGGAAGAGAAAGAAAAGGTATACTACAAGAGAACAAATCAAAGAAGATATAAATAGAGAAGAAACCACAAAGACTGAACCATATGGACATATTTAAATTGGAGAACTAGAAGAACCCTCAACTACAACTTTCTCTATCTTGTATGAAGACACTAACTACCTACTTGAATAGAAAACATACAACTGATAAGGAGAACTCAAACTCCAGTACCAAATAGAATATCCATATTGAAGACTAAAGTTTTCAATACCCAAATAATGTAATACAGAGGGGTATTAGAGTATATTACATCATTTGGGTCATGTAAATGTACCACCTTTGGTACATAAATAGAGTAGGAGTTTACTTTAAATTTAGTTAGTTACTTCAAGTATTGTAATAAATGCACAAGTGTCAATGTGCAAGTTGTAAATGTGCATGTACTCCACATGTACATGAGTTTTAGGTAGATTAAGGGAAAAGGAATCTATATTCCCATATAAAGACCTCATAGTGAGTGATTTATATGTAGTAGTAAATATAAAGAGTGTATGGTATAGTTTAGTAGTGTGGTACAATGTAGTCATTTCATATCAATTCATGTAGTGTTCATGTCCTCCATTAGCATTGTACTATTTTCATCAATCTCATTAATGGTGTGTTTTTGAGTTATTTACAAATGTTCATCTTATTATTTTTCTATATATTATTGTGCCATTAGTTTATAGTTATCTCAGATTAGTTAACTTACATCTTATGGTTGTATTACTTCCAATCAAAATCTAACACTCAACTACTTATTATACACCAAAAAATGGCTAAGCCGAAGCAACCAATAAAACCATCTGTGTCATTCTACACAAAATGGTTACAAAATCCCATCATGATTGGCATAACCAAATTTCTTTAGCACTTTTGGAATACAAAACAAGTATAAGAACACCTACTGAGGTAAATCTATTTTCATTAGTCTATGGCACTAAGGCCATCATGCCCCTAGAGTTGGAAATCCCTTGAGAATTTCACTCCAAGAATTCATAGATGATGACACTACTTGTTGTTGGACATTTTGAGTCCTTAAAGTTAAAGTTGGCATTGATGTCAAGAAATGAAGTCATCATTAAATATCAAGGAATTTTTCAAGAAATAAGTTATCAAAGTTGTCATTGATATTCTGGAAGAAGCTTCTAATAAAGTCAAGATCAGAAGGAACAATGCAAAAGTTAAAGGCAAAGGGCTCCATAATATTTTTTAAATATTATGTGGAAGCATAAGTTAAAAGGTTTTTATTTAAAACCAATAATAGCATAAGTTAAAAGGTTTTTCTTTAAAACAAATGGTGGCAAAAATAAAAGGTTTTTCTTTAAAACCATAGGGTTTAAAGAATTAATTTATAAAATTTAAATTCAAAAGAATTTAAATATTTTATAAATTAATAAAGTTTCAAAGGAAAATCGAGTGTCGACGTTGAGAATAAATCGAGCATCGACATCATGCATGGAGGAAGAGATTTAGTATAAAAGCTAATGCCTTGGAGGTATTTCAATTTATCCTTTTTCTCTATGATAAAAATGTGCAATTGTGATTAAGTCTATAAGGAAGAAAGAACAACAAAAAAATTATTTATGCACCATCGAACTTAGCCAAGGTGTGGTGAGAGACAATAATTGTAGCCAAGGAGTGGTGCAAGGTAGCGAACATAGCCAAGGTGTGGCTAGAGACAACAAATGTAGACAAGGAGTGGTGTAAGGCAGCAAACGTAGCCAAGGTGTGGCTAGAGACAACAGACGTAGCCAAGAAGTGGTGCAAGGCAATTATCATAGCCAAGGTGTGGCTCAAGGCAGTAAATGTAGCTAAGGTGTGGATTAAGGCAAAGAACGTAGTAAGGCATGGCCTAAAGTAGGCGAAGGTATAAGGTGTGGAGTCTCCAAGGGAGAACATAGCTCCATGGTGGTGACAACCAAGAGGAAGGTGCTTGGAAGAAGCGCTTCAGGCGTTAATAAAACTGGTAATATTTTTGTGATATTTAATTTTAATTTAGGCCAAGGTTGAATAAAGGAAAAATAAGGTTGTAATTAATTTGATGAATGCCTAAATTAAAAAGAGATTAGTTATTATAAAGTATTGAGGTGAATAGATTTACTTGTGGGTAAAATAATTTTACCTTAGAAAAGGGAAAGATAAATTGCATTATCTTATTAAAAGAATTATCTTTAATGCAATAATAAGTTAGGGAGTTATAAGTAGAAATAGCTTTGGGTCTTGAAAAACAAAGAAGTAAAGTGACTTATGCTTGAGAGGTGAATATTCAAAATACTTTGGTGTTGGATATTATTTTGAGATTGGAGCAATAAGGTATACTCATGAATTAATATATGCATTGTATTTTCATCTAATCCTTTTGAGATTGACAAAGGAATATTGTGTTATTGTGGCAGATTCTTGAAGATCATATTTATCAAGAAAAAGGTATGGGCATATTTTTCAAAGTTTAAGTTGATTAGTTGTTTTCTAGAAAATAAGTTTGGAGTGAAAAGGAATTGATTAGGGATTACTTTTAAGTGTGTTTGAGTGATTGCTATAAGGTTTTTTGGAATAAAGAAGTGTGGTTAAAACCTTTTTTTATAAGCATTGTTGTTGAAGCCATTGGTTATGTGAAGAACTTAAACTAGGGTTTGAGTATCATTGCTATGTGAATATTGTTTTATGAGCATTATTGTTGAAGTGAGTTGTTGAGAAAATAATTTGAACTAGGGTTTGAAAAGAACATGAGTATCATTGCTATATGAATATTGTTTTATAAGCATTGTTGTTAAAGTGAGTTGTTGAGCAGATTTGAAAGAACATGAGTATCATTGTTATGTGAGGATTGTTGTTGAGCATTGTTAGAAACATTTTGAGTTGATTTTTACATTCTTGGACTAGGGTTTGTGAGCAAGGGTTGTTTCCTTGAGTGATTGGTTGATCCTAGTCAAGTGAGTGTGTGAAGTGATTGTTCAAGTTCCATATAACAATCTATTCTATATTCTGATTTGAGTTGAGAAAGTGATTGGGCATTGTGTATAGAACATATTAGGTCTCTAACAATTCTCTTTATTTTTCTATGATATTGGACAAGTTCTAGTGTGGACTTGTTGAGAATATTTGAGGTAAGTCTTTGAGAGGACTTGTGGATAGATTTGAGTAAGCTTTTGTGGAAGCTTACAATACATATTGAGAGTAGATTGGACAAGTTATGAGTGGACTTTTTGAGCATATTGAGCAAGTTTTGAGTGGACTTGTTGGAATATTGAGCAAATTTTGAGTGGACTTGTTAAGCATATTGAGCAAGTTCTGAGTGGACTTGTTGAGCAGATTGAGCAAGTTCTAAGTGGACTTGTTGAGCACATTTGAGCAAGTTCTAAGTGGACTTGTTGAGAAGATTTGAGCAAGTTCTGAGTGCAATTATTGAGTATATTGAGCAAGTTCTGAGTGGACTTATTGAGAAGACTGAGCAAGTTCTGAGTGGACTCGTGGAGTAGAGTTTGGTGTAGATTTGAGGATAGGTTTATGCCAGACCAGAGATAGAGATTGAGAATATTTTTGCTAGACCAAAGGACTATGTTTAATGCAGATTTGAGATAGAGCTTTGGAGGTGATAGAGCAGAGAGGACAGTGGTCTCTCGTGGATATAAATCCATCAACAAGGGTAGTGACGACAGGTCTTCTGAGTGGGGATAATAGTTTTCAGTTGCGAGAGATCCACAAGACAGTGTAGTGGAGGCAGTAGTCTTCTAGAGGATCACCAACCAAAGTAGAGGAGAAGGAGTTCTCCTATAGATAGAGATCCATGAACTTGATTTAGGGGATAAACATCTCCTTTGGACAAAGGTCCATAAACATTGTAATAGGGAAAGGATTCCCAAGAGATTGATTGAGAAAATTTTAGTAAAATATTTTCTCCGTGGAGTAGCCCACATTGGGTGAACCACGTAAATTGTGGTGTCTCTATTGTATATGGTGTTTTGTGCATTGCTTTGATTACTACTATTGATATTGATCTATACATTTCATAATATTGATTGGAAAAGAAAAGTAAAAAGTTATTTTATATTGTTCACCCCCATCTCAATATAAGCTTGTTGATGCAGGAGCATCCAATGAAAGGCAAAATACCCCAAAGTAGAAAAAGTATCACGATATCGTGACATGTCGACAAAGAAGAAAAAGTGTCATGATATCGTGATATGTCTCATTTTCATGATGTAAATACGAGAGAAGGTGAGAGAGAGAAAAGTGTCACGATATCGTGACATGTCGCATTTTCATGACCAGAAGACAAGAGAAGGCACAAGAGAGAAAAGTGTCACGATATCACGACATGTCACATTTTCGTGACCAGAATATGAGAGAAGGTGCAAGAGAGAAAAGTGTCGTGATATCACGACATGTCGCATTTTCACGACCAGAAGACGAGAGAAGGTGCAAAGGAGAAAAAGTGTCATGATATCGTGACATGTCGCATTTTCATGACCAGAAGACGAGAGAAGACGCAAAGGAGGAAAAGTGTCGCGATATCGCGTCATGTCGCATTTTCACGACCAAAGGAGAGAAGGCGTAGGGGGAAAAAATGTCATGATATCGCGACATGTCACATTTTTGCGACCAAAGGACGAGAGAAGGTGCAAAGGAGAAAAAGTGTCATAATATCGTGACATGTCGCATTTTCGCAACCAAAGGATGAGAGAAGGCGCAAAGGAGAAAAAGTGTCATGATATCGCGACATGTCGCATTTTCATGACCAAGAGGCGAGAGAAGGCTCAAGAGAGAAAAAGTGTCACGATATCGCGACATGTCGCATTTTTGCGACCAAAGGCGAGAGAAGGCTCGAGAGAGAAAAAGTGTCACGATATCATGACATGTCGCATTATCGTGACCAAAATATGAGAGAAGGCACAGGAGAGAAAAAGTGTCACAATATCGTGACACGTCGCATTATCGTGACTAAAAGAGAAGAGGAAGAGAAAGAGGGAAAAGGTTTCACGATATCACATGTCGCATTATCGCAACTAAAAGAGAAGAGAAAGAGTAAGAAGGAGAAAGTGTCACGATATCGCGACATGTTGGCAAAGAAGAAAAAGTTTCGCGATATCGTGACATGTCGCATTTTTGTGACCAAACAAAGAAAAGGGCAGGTGGTTACAGGGGTTGTTATAGAGGAAATTATTGAGCGATGCGTATATCGAATGTCATCATTGGTTGACAGGCGAACAAAGTCTACAGTGGCATCATTGAACAACATGTGGCACCAAGGTGCAATGAAAGTAGACGAAGATCAAAAGTCAGAAAGAAAGACATTTCAAAAGCCAAGACAATGAAGAGGTATGGGAAATGAAATGAAGGGTCAGAAAATGGAAATGGAGAGTCACGCCAGAGATTTTAAAAGGGGAAGCGAAGGCATGCACAGGGGGTCAAAAAAACTACTAAGACAGAGTTGCAAATGTGAAGGCAAAAGAAGAGGGCCATTTTGGACATGTTTGGGATATTTTTCTTCTAGAGTTGGAAATGCTGTAATGTAATAAAAAATAAATAAACTATATTTTAGGATAAAGGAGTTTATTTGGCAGACTGCTGCCATTATTGTAAATTTTTCCAAGTTTAATGAATGAGAATTGAGAATTTGGGCTAAGAAAATTTTGGCTCCCATTCAAGTGGTATCAGAGTGGGAGTTCCTGAGTGTGTAAAAATATCACCAAAAGTGAGGCAGTTTGCACCAGGATCTGTGGAAGAGCGAGAGTTCTTGAGTGTGTGAGCAGATCACTGAAAGTAAGGTAGTTTGCACCAGGATCTGTGGAAGAGCGGGAGTTCCTGAGTGTGTGAGAAGATCATCGAAAGTGAGGTAATTTGCACCAGGATCTGTGGAAGAGCATAGGGTTCCTAAGTGTGTAAACAGATCACCAGACGTGAGGTAGTTTACATCAGGATCTATGGTTAAGTGTTGTGAGTAGAGAGTGAGGAAGAATACCTTCACGAAGAAACCGTGGTGGTGGGAGAAATGTAGTACCTAAAGAACATTTCAGAGCTTTGTAGAGGCAAGTGCAAGCCCTGCAAGAGGAGTTGCGAAGAGGGGTTGAGCCAAGGAGAGAAGACCGTAGTGAAGATGAAGCTTGGGAGGTTGATGATCCATCGGTTGAAGAAGAAGCAATGGATCCTATAGAAGCTAGATTAGTTAAGGCCATATCTTGGATCAGGAAGAAGACAAAGTTTGATGTCTCTGCATATTCTGGGAATCTCAATCCAGAGGAGTTGATTTATTGGATCAATGATATGGAGGAATATTTTGAGTATGAGGAGGTTGTAGATCCAGATCGATTCAAGTTTGCAAAAACAAAGTTGAAAGGCCATGCTTGCATATGGTGGAAAGAAGTGTAGATAGAAAGAAATAGAGGAGGAAAGGAAAATATAACCAGATGGTATTGAATGGTAGAGAAGTTGAAGAGATAGTTTATTCCTATAGATTACGAATTGGATATTGATGCATAGTCGTTATACCATCATTAATTCTCAATGAATCTGTCAATCCAGGGCAGTGTACAAGGCTATCTGTGGAAGAAAAAGTGAAACAGCTATAACTTTGGTCAATCTAGAGCAGCAGGTCTTATTGGTGGAACTGATTGTGTGGGGGGTTTTGGAACATTCCTATCTCTAAATTGCATGAATTAAATATTAATCTAAGTTGCAGAATTAGAAACTAATCATTAACTACAGAAATGAAGTCCTAATTACAATTGCAGAATAAGGCCTAATTATATTGCAAAAATAATAGTTGCAAAATTGAAATTCTGATCCTAATTGCAGAAAGGAAATATAATTACTTTTGCAGTAATGAAAGTCTAGATCTAATGTGGAAATAAAAACTATCAAATTTCTGTAACAGAAGGATGTCAATCTTCTGTGCAGGATTTTGACAACAAAACATAAAATGCAGAAAATTGTTGAAAAATAGTAAATTTTGGAAATAACAGTCTGAAATAAAGTGGAAGCTTTGCTGAAAGTAAGATTGCAACTAAAAAATTAAGCACAAGGTTAATCTAAGCATAAATAAACTAAGACTACAAATATTTTCAACTATTTACAAGTAATTGAAATAACAAGTTCTATAACTCATTCTGCTGCAACAAAATCAAAATAAAAACCTGCTTGTTAGTCCTCCTCCTAGGTCTGGAAGTGGCCAGCCTCTTTGTCCAGAAGAAGGTGTAAGTCTATATCTCTTTCTAAATCTTAATCACACTAATTTACAAGCAATATGAAATAGAAATGGTGCACTTTATTGATTAGAAGTCATGATTACAATAATTCTGCTGAAAAACTGTTACAGGACTGTAATGAGTCAATTTCTACCTATATTCTGTATTTTCTGCTAGCTTCCTTACACTATTTTCTACCTCCTTTACTATCTACTTTCTACTAGGCTCAACCTGAATGGGAGAAATATTTATAGCTATCCTATAATATGATTACAAACAAAGAATATCTCAAAAGATCTAATCCTACAATGTTGCAACAAATTCTGGTGTTATCCTAGAAGAGGACTAAAACTTGATCTTTCCCTTAATGATGGCTTTAGTCGGAAATGACAGCAAAGACAGATGGAAGATCTTTCCCTTTACCTTTTACAACCTTTATTTCCCTTTTTTTGGCTTCAAAAATTGGTCAATAGGTCAAAGAAACACATTCTGTTCTTCATTCCAAAGATAAGTGGCTTCATTCCGAAGACAATGCAATTCTCATTCTGAAGATCGCTCATTCTGAAGATACTGCATTATCATTTTGAATATCACTCATTCTAAATATATTGCATGCTTCATTCTTAAGATTCTCTCATTTCAAAGATACTGCATTCTTCATTCCGAAGATCTGCTCATTCCGAAGACGCTGTGATCTTTCATTCTGAAGATATCTGTTCATTCCGAAGATACTTCGGAATGAACAAATGTATGCTTTTCCAGTGATCTCTTCTACATATTTCAGGTGGGTTATCTCTTAAGATCAAATCCCAATGGTCTTCATCCCTTTCCTCATGTGAATTCCATGCCTTGCTATTTATGGACAGCTGGCTGGAATTTACATGGGAAAGGCCAGTTTTTGCTGCACAACAACAGTTTGCTTGCACTGTTGCCAGATTTAGGTGAAATAAATGCTTGACAAATCAAAACATGATTAGTGAAATGTTGCTATTATTCTAAGCATATACCATTTTAGCAAATCATGGCAAAAAGAACACAAAACTATGCAAAAAGCTATAAAATCAGCATATAATATTTCAAATACATTGATCATGCAAAATGGTTAATATACAGGATATTGAATAAACTTAACTAACATATCAGATAAAACATAAGAGTTTATAGGCATTTTTAGTGTTCAAAACATGTTATGATTGAGGCATTTCCAGGCCTCATCAGATCTGTTGAGGAAGATGTAGAGTTTGAGACAGTCAAAAAAATCTGTCAAATAATATACAAAGGAGTTTTACCAGATCTCAATTAGAACTGGACATTCTGAGGCTAACAAGGAGAAGGTAGCCCATTACATCAATGGATTGAGAACTAGTATTCAAGAAGAGTTGAGTCTGGTTAGGATGAGCACCATTGAGGATGTTTACCAGTTTGCTTTGAAAGTTGAAGAGAAGCTGAACATAAGGTTTGAGGGTAAGCAAAAAGGAAGAAGTCATGGAGAAATAACTGGTGGAAGAATAGATGGAGGACGAGATGAGAAGAAAGAAGAAGCTAGCAACAGTTAGGATCAGAAGGGAGATAATGATTATAGATCCCGTAATCAGAACAATGGTTACCAAAGAGGAAGAGGTAGATATGGAAGAGGAGGATTTCATGGAATCTGTTTCCATTATGGAGAAGAGGGACATCGGGCATATGAGTATCCCCAACACCAAGAGAGGACGAATAGGAGACCTGAGGGTCATGCTAGAGCTGATGTAGCAGATGAAGGTGCTGAATCAGAACATTCTGAGGAGGTAGAGAGAGGAGAAGTTATGGTCACAAGGAGAACCTTGTTGAATGAGGAGAAAGGACCAGACCAGAGGAGGAGTCTGTTTTGCACAAGGTGCAAATGTTCAGGTAAGGTCTGTAATGTTATTATAGATAATGGTAGTGCTAATAACTTGGTCTCTGAAGAAATGGTTACTAAGTTACAGCTAGAGAGGAGGAGACACCCGCATCCATACTGGATTACATGGTTGCAGAAGGACCATAGGGCATTGGTCAGTGAACAGTCCTTAGTCAAGTTCAATATTGGGAGATACTAGGATGAGGTCATGTGTGATGTTTTTACTATGGATGCTTGCCATATGTTTTTTGGGAGGCCATGGAAATTTGATAGACGTGCGATGTATGATGGGCATGCAAATACTTACTCTCTGACGAAATGTGGAGTGCACCACAAGTTGAAGCCATTGAAGGAGATGGATGAAAAGAGTTTGCTAACAATAATGAGAGTGGAAGTTGTGGGGTTTGAAGAACTTAAGGGTTTGTACCCTGTAGACCCAGATTTTGTTGAAGCTTGGAGAGCTTGTACAGCCCCAGTTAAAAAGAATGTGACAAAACAGTATAGAAGTGAAGGTCACTTCTCAATCCACCTCGGTTGTCTGATGCAAGAGCATCCAATGAAAGGCAAAATACTGCAAAGTAGAAAAAGTGTCACAATATCGCGACATGTCAGAAAAGAAGAAAAAGTGTCACGATATCGCGACATGTCACATTTTCATGATGTAAAGATGAGAGAAGGCGAGAGAGATAAAAGTGTCACGATATCGTGACATGTCACATTTTCGTGACTAGAAGACGAGAGAAGGCGTAAGAGAGAAAAGTGTCGCGATATCATGACATGTCGCATTTTCATGACCAGAAGACGAGAGAAGGCACAAAGGAGAAAAAGTGTCATGATATTGTGACATGTCACATTTTCGCGACCAAAGGATGAGAGAAGGCGCAAGGGAGGAAAAGTATCATGATATCGTGACATGTCGCATTTTTGTGACCAAAAGATAAGAGAAGGCGTAGGGGGAAAAAATGTCACGATATCGCGACATGTCACATTTTTGTGACCAAAGGACGAGAGAAGGCGCAAAGGAGAAAAAGTGTCGCGATATCGCGACATGTCACATTTTTATGACCAAAGGACGAGAGAAGGCGCAAAGGAGAAAAAGTGTCGTGATATCGCGACATGTCTCATTTTCGCGACCAAGAGGCGAGAGAAGGCTCAAGAGAGAAAAAGTGTCATGATATCATGACATGTCGCATTTTCGCAACCAAAGGCGAGAGAAGGCTTGAGAGAGAAAAAGTGTCACGATATCGCGACATGTCGCATTATCGCGACCAAAATATGAGAGAAGTCACAAGAGAGAAAAAGTGTCACGATATCATGACATGTCACATTATCGCGACTAAAAGAGAAGAGGAAGAGCAAGAGGGAAAAGGTGTCACGATATCGTGACATGTCGCATTATCGTGACTAAAAGAGAAGAGAAAGAGTAAGAAGGAAAAAGTGTCACGATATCGCGACATGTTGGCAAAGAAGAAAAAGTGTCGCGATATCGCGACATGTCGCATTTTCATGACCAAAAAAAGAAAAGGGCAGGTGGTTACAGGGGCCGTTATAGAGGAAATTATCAAGCGGTGGTTATATCAAACGTCATCATTGGTTGACAGGCGAACAGAGTCTAGAGTGGCAGCACTGAACAGCATGTGGCACCAAGGTGCAATGAAAGCAGACGAAGATCAAAAGTAAAAAAGAAAGACGTTTTGAAAGCCAAGACAACGAAGAGGCATGAGAAATGAAATAAAGGGTCAAAAAAGGGAAATGTAGAGTCACACCAAAGATTTTAAAAGGGGAAGCGAAGGCATGCATAAGGGGTCAAAAAAACTGCTGAGACAGAGTTGTAGACGTGAAGGCAAAAGGAGAGGGCCATTCTGGACCTGTTTGGGCTGTTTTTCTTCCAGAGTTGGAAATGTTGTAATGTAATAAAAAAAAAAACTATCTTTTGGGATAAAGGAGTTTATTTGCAGACTACTGCCATTATTGTAAAATTTTCCAAGTTTAATGAATGAGAATTGAGAGTTTGGGCTGAGCAAATTTTGGCTCCCCATCACTTGTGTTCTTCAATTGGTATTAGATTGGGTTTCTTCATAAGAGTTTAACATCTTGAAGGAAAAGCTAACAAGAACATAATGGATTCTAAGGAGGTGTCCTCAAATAATTCAGCACCAGTATTTGATGGAAGTGACTATATGTATTAGAGTATGATGATGAAGATCTACCTAATGGCACTTGGCAATGAAGTTTGGGAAGCCATGGAATTTTGATATGATCCCTTAGTCAATCCTCCTACAGATAAGGAAGGTAAGCTTCTACAGAACTATAATTAAAACACAATTAATGCACTTGTGATAGTTTTACATAGAACATAATCTATGAAGGTTATGCATTGTAAAATTGTAAAAGAAATGTGAGATAACTTGCAAGGTATATATGAAGGAGATAAAAATTTTAAGAAAGCAAAGATACAAAATCTTAAAGGACAATTTGAAATGTTAAGAATGAATGATGAGGAAAATATCAGTGCTTATCTAATTTGAATTGATGAGGTTGTTAATGATATGCAAGGACTTGGAATGAATATTGATGAATCAGATGTTTGTGATAAAATATTAAGAACTCTTCCAAAAAGATTTAGTGAACATGTTTCTTCTATAGAAATTTCAATGGATGGTGATTCTTTGACAAGAGATAAGTTGCTTTGTATGCTTACAACTTTTGAGATAAGAACAAAATATATTATTCCCCAGAAGGAAGCAGCCTTCAAAGCAATCAAGAAAACAAAGGATAAGAAGTTAGAATCAAGCAGTGAGTCATATAGTGATGAAGAAGCTAATTATGGCAGAAGAGATAAATATTCCATAAGATCCAGAGATCTAAAATCTATTAAGTGTTTCAATTGTGTAAATTTTGGACATTTTGCAACAAATTGTCAAGAACCAAAGAAAAACAATGGTGAAGAAAAATAGGATCACAGGAACAGGAAATTAGAAAGATATAGGCACCAAAAGAAAAGCAAGGATGGAAAAAGCAGACAAGGAAAGAAGTTATTTCAAATAAAAAAGAGGAGCTACTATGCATATAAGGCAAGTAAGTACTCAAGTGATAGTGATGCTAGATGAAGTCCTATTTATGATTGAAGAAAAAGAACCAATTAAGAAAAGGACTCTGATAATTCTCAAGTGTTTTAGATGTAACAACTTTGGACATCTTGAAGATGATTGTACAAGGGATGTTATAGTTTTAGTAATGATGAGTATGAGGATGCATTTGAAATACCGGATGAAAATATTCAAATGGATTTAGAAGAAGAAGTAAGTGATGCTATAGAAGACAAGCCAAAAGAAAATAAATATGTGGACAAAGGTAAACAAATAGAGGAATATTTAGAAGATAATGGTTATGATCTCAAGGTGTTGAGAAGCAACACACCCCCACTGAAAAATGAATTTCCATCCTTTGAAAATGTTGAGCTTTCATTTTTGCAGTAGGGACCCTCTTGAGTTTTCCAGGTTTTAAATTCCAAATTTTGCTGGCCTCCTTCTTCAAGTTGTGCATTTATCAAAATATCTAAGTAGGCTTGCATGAGGCATTGTCTTCAATTTAAAACTTTTGAAGGATTGCATCTAAATGTATTGATTCATGTTAATGCATTTTTTCCCTTAGTCCCTGATCAATTTTAAAGTTATGTTTGTAGGTTCGGACACCCTTTAGCCTTGCTTAGATCCTTGTAAAATTTCATCGAATTCTGGGCCCGTCGAGTTTTTATCTTCTTTCTGCCCCAAAAAGACCAAGGCATGAAAGTGTCACAAAATTGCGACGTCGCGAAATCACGACACATTGGAGAGCCAGAGCGCAAGTCAGGAAAGTGTCACGAAATCGCGACGTCGCGAAATCGTGACACAAATCAGAGATGGCAAGGTAAGGCGCCACCATGTCGCGATTTCGCGACATGGTGGAGAGATGGCAAGGTAAGGCGCCACCGTGTCACGAAATCGTGACACGGCGGAGGAAAGAAATGCTGGGGCCCAGCTGTGTCACGAAATCACGACGTCATGATTTTGCAACATTGCGAAATCGCGACACGGTCAGGAGTTCAAATGAGCCAAGGGTTGCAACATAAACAAAGGGAAGCCAAGGGCAGTGCACAAAACAAAAAGAATCTAAGGCAGGATTATGTCATGAAATCGCGACACGTTCCAAAGGAAGTGCAAAGGCCCCGAAAAGTGTAGCGAAATCGCGACGTCTTCGGGACGTCACAAAATCGCGACGAGTTAAGCGCCAAGGGCAGCAAGGGAAGCCGAGGGTTGCAACAAAAACCAAAGCAAAAACGCCGAAGGCAAAGGAAGGGCTTGGGTGTCGCAAAATCGTGACACGCCAATGCCGAAGGCAAAGGAAGCCTTGGGTGTCACGAAATCACGACACGCCAAGCAAAAGGGGAGCCTAAGGTACGGACCGTCGCGATTTCGCGACATGTCGCGAAATCGTGACATGTCGCGGTTTCACGACGGGTCCAAGCAAAGCGAGCAAAGCGCCAAGGGCAGCAAGAGGAACCAAAGGCAAATAGCAGCTAACGCAAAAATGGGTCACGATTTCGTGACATGTCGCGAAATCGCGACATGTCGCGGTTTCGCGGCCATAGGGGCAGAAAGGTGCCAAACGCAGAAATAGGTCACGATTTCGTGACATGTCACGAAATCGCGACATGTCACGGTTTCACGGCTACGACAGCCAAAAGGCGTCCAGGGCAGAAATAGGTCACGATTTCATGACATGTCGCGAAATCGCGACATGTCACGTTTTCACGGCAGAACAGGAAGGTGGCCAAAATGAGAAGACAGCTGGAAGCGTACACGTGTTGCGATTTTTATGACACGTGTCAACATAGAAGCAAGCCCACATATAATGAATTTTAGGGTTTCATTTTAACATTAAGGTTTTAATCTGATTTAATTAAAGTACTAATCCTTCTTTTGTCTTTTTTTTGCAGAAAGCCATCTGGCACTTGCATGATAACGGGAGAAATGGCCAGAAAGACAAAGTTAAGCGCAGATTAATCGAGGACCGTCATATTGAAATGAGAGATGCCGAGAATTGTTGGTTCATCCAGATTTTTATAGATCTGGCCGCAAAGATAATTTACGGTGACTAAGCAGCTGCCCATTTAATGGAGTATGTCGAGAATTGGCCGAAAAATGAAAATATCTACACTCGGTTACCGAAATTTTCCGATGGATGCATTTAATGAAAATTTATGGCAGAAGTAATGGCGTGCAGAGATTTTCAACTCAGGGATGGCTCTACGGAGATGAAATGTCAGAAAAGTGGTGACTCATCCAAATTTCCCGTGGGAATTAATGAGGACATTTACACACAGTTGCGGGCGGATGCAAGTGGCATTCGAATTCTGCCTTCTCCATTTATGGCAAGTAACTGCACTGATTTGCAGAATGGTTAAGTTTTATCAAAACTTTATTTAAAAAAAAGGCTTTATATTGTAAAACCCGGGTAGTAGGGTTTAAGGTGATAAGATTTAGGGTTTGAGAAGAAGATATTTCTGAAAAGATCAGGGTCTATCCTGAGTCTATAAATACTTCTTCTAAATGTAATCGTAGGAGGCGAAAACTTAGAAAAAAGGCTATTGAAGCAATTTCTTGCAAATCTTGTTAAATGCTTTATTCTGGACTTGGAGTGGATGTGACTTTTGTTTTCTATGATAGCATGGCCAGGAGCCTAATCTCTTTCAGATTGTGATAAGTTCATCTTCTTTTGTTATCCGTTTCATTAAAGTTTATTAAATATATGTTGTAAATCCGTGATATCAAGATTAAATATGTTGTTGGGCTTCAGTTGTTTTATTGTATGCTAGGGAAAACCACAGATTTAAGGTTCAAGTCTGTTCTAATTGCTCTGTCCTCACTGTGTGAGCTATGCTACTGGTGAATGATACCAATTTTAACCGACTTCCCTTTTGTTTATGATTTTCTTTCAGATCTGTTCCATCTCTACCTTATGCTCTTAGTAGAAAGTGATCTTAGAAAGTCGGACACCTTCTTCTTTGATTTGTTCTATTGTGAAGTCGATAGTATAAATAAAATTGGTAGTTTTGGTTTTACTAACTAAGTTTGATAAACTTCTCTTTCTGCCTTACCCTACCCTCTCTGTTTTACCGTGAAATGATCCATTTTTATTTTCTTTTAAATTTGTCTTTTATTTAAATCTGCTGACCCATAAAGAGCTAGATCAAAGAACTGATTTTAAATCCGATTGTCAACAAAGATAACAACTTCTAAACATTATTGAACAAGTTCAGAGCCCATTGTAAGGTAACAGACAATCCATTTTGAAAACTATTCCAGAAGTGGAAAAGAGTGAATAGACATTCGACCCAACTCTGTAACTCACACCTTGGATAACCAACAAGATCCTAAAGTGAGTGGGATTTATCCCTTATAAGTGTTATCATAGTTTCATGCTCATTCTTCATAGGGTGTGTATAAAAGTCGGACCAACATTTAAAATGGCGCTAGAAGGAGGGCCCACTAAACTCCGTTCAGTATTGTAAGTTGTCTGTATAATATTTAAAATTGCCAGAAAAGAGGGCCAATTTCAGTAGTCTGATAAGGATTGTGAGATTATAAGTTGCTTGTGAAAAGCTGGATTCTACATAGAGGGTAACAAGGTCCCACCCCAGATCTGGAGAGCTCCTTGTGCTTGAATTAGAAACTCCAAGAAGAAGTAGCCTCGAAAGGGCCAAGTCTCTGTCTAAAACAGTTTTATCACCACTGGTAGTTACTCCAACTACAACTCAGAATATCATCGTCAATCAAGTAGTAATGGAAAATTGGTTGGGTTCCACTGCCTTAAATATCCCGGGTATAGCCCATGACCTACCCAAAAATCCTGAGAGATATCTTCCCAGATACAAGCATGATGGGACTAGGACAGCAGAAGAACATCTAGTTGCATTCAAGAATGCTTTGAAATTGTTAAATGTACAACATGAAGATGTTGCTTGCAGATTGTTCCCGTTCACTCTCCAGGAGGGAGCTTATGACTGGTTTCTAAATCTCACTAATGATTCTATTACCAGTTGGAATGACTTGGAAAAGGTTTTTGTGTCACAGTTTGGTGAGGTAATAGATCCTAGTATATTATATCAGCAGTTTTCTGGTATTAAAAGAGAAATAAATGAATCTGTCAGATCTTACAATGTCAGATTTCAGAAGGCTTATGGTAGACTGACTGGTTATTATGTGCCAAATGCAGACCTGGCATTAGAGATTTTTAGAAATTCTCTAGATCCAATGACTTCTGTTTTCTTGAAAAGAGATCCCTCTATTACCAATTTAACAGAGGCTTACAAAGAAGCTTTGATTCTGGAAAGACAGTTGGGACCCCAACCTTTAAATGCTCAGCAAATTCCTTTGGTCACACAAGCTGCCCCTGTTTTCAATCCCATACCACATCAGATGATGTTGCCAGTGTGTCAGACTCTACCATCAGCAAATCCATTGGCTGTAACACCTGCTGAGAATGTACAAAACCCAGGTAAAGAGGCTGATAATGCAAGAGTTGAAGAAGTCTCAAAAATAGTCCAAAAGTTGGCCAATGATTTTTTGAGTTTTAAAAGGTAGGTTTCTACTGGGGAGAACTCAAACAGGTATTCATATCAACATAACAGATTCAATCGGCCCCCATACGAACCTAATAAAGATTACAAAGGTAAAGGTCATGATGTGAATATTTGTGATTTGGCTTTGCCTAACTCGGTGTAGAATACATGCTACTTCTCAGCACGGGGAGTTGGATTGTTTGGAATTTTGTAACGCCTTTGAAGCCTTGTCTGGGGAGTTGATTTCTCCTGAACATCAAAGAAATACGGATGGCCCAAGTTCATCCAACCACAATGCAGCTATGGTCTTGGATTCTTTCACTTTCCTAGATGAATCTGAGAATGTAGTTGAAATGCCTATGGATGAGGTGCAGGCTTTTCAACAATACAGGAGGGACAACTACAACCTCAAAAATAGAAATCTGAAGCCCAACACTACATCTACCCCTCCGGAAAATTCCCACAATGTTCCTCCAGATCCATCTTCAAGCAATAATCCATCTCCACCCAAGGGAGGAAATCCGAGAGGACCAGATGCTTTTGTCCCTCCACTCAATAAGGGATATAACATAGTGGAGGACATGAAGAAGATCAAAGCCAACATTACTCTTCATGAGTTGGCCCAAATTTCAGAACAGAGGGACAACCTGATTAAAACGTACTCTGGGCCTACTACAAAATCTTTGGACAAGGGAAAGAAGATGGCAAATGCAAATGTAGCCATGTATAAAGAGAAAACTGAGGTTTCGCCTTTTCTACTGACTGTACGTATTTTTGGGAAAAACTTACACAACTGTCTGGTAGATTCGGGTGCTTCAGCTAATGTTATGCCTTTGGCCATTTGTCAGCAGTTGGGTTTGACCCCAATGAAATCTGAAAGAAGAGTTGTCCAATTGGACAAATCAGAGGTTAAAGTAGTAGGAGAACTTCAAAATATTCATATCCAGTTAGCATCTGAGCCAAGGGCTCAACATAGAATTGAAATTCAGGTTGTGGATATCCCCGTGGGGTACGGGATGCTTTTGAGCAGGGATTGGTCGAGATCTTTGAACGGATACTTGGCAACAGACTTTTCACACATGTGGTTGCCATGGAAAGGAGTGGCAAATCAATTACGGGTTGAAAGAGAACCCAGATACAAACATACGATTACTGAATACAATGCAAAAAATGAGACTGTAAATATTGCTGAGGTAGATATTGGAGTTTACAATTTAACAACGGGACAAAATGAGAAGTTTAGTAAAGCTCATCCTGTTCATAGTAATGAAGTCTGGACGCTTCATGTGGATGGGGCTAAATCTAAACAGGGTTCTGGTACAGGGGCAGTCCTTAAAGGGCCTGAAAGTCAGACATATTTTATGTCTTATCGCCTACAGTTCCCTTGTACAAATAATTTAGCGAAATACGAAGCACTGGTATTAGGTTTGAAATTTGCTTTGGACAGAAGTGTAAGAAATATCCGAGTTTTTACAGATTCAGAATTGGTGGCTAATCAAGTTAAAGGTAAATTCCAGTGTAAAGCATCTTATTTAAAAGGATACAAACACCGGGCTTGGGATCTTGTAGAAGATTTTGATGCTTTTAATCTGACACACGTACCTAGAGAGCAGAATTCATGTGTAGATGTCTTGGCTTCTTCAGCCGCAAGCCTGAAACCACTAGAAGATTTCAAATGGAACAAATTTTTGATTGAGTTAGTCCCTTGCCCTTCAGTCCCAAATAATGTGGATAATTTTCAGGTTTTCTCTGATGACCAGCAGATTATAAATTTTTTACAGAGTACTAACACATTTGAAAATGCTATAATCGATGATGGACAAAGGGATACTCTACTGGAGCAGTTAGATGATGACAGGGGAATAATAAGGTTGAAAGATAACAGAATTCCAAAAGGGATGGTGGAACTGGAGCGGCTCTTTGATGTTGACCAAATCAGGCAAAAGATGAGTTCTGAGGATTCTGTGGGTGCAACAGACAGTGAGACCGAGAACCTGAACGTGGGGACTGAAGAAGATCCCAGGCACATCAAGTTGGCTAAAATTTGTGATCCAAAAATAAAAAGAAATATGATTGATTTTCTTCTCAGGTCCAAAGACGTTATGGCTTGGTCTTACAAAGACTTAAAAGTTTTTGATCCGAAAGTTTACACTCATGTTATACCTTTAAAAGAATTTTGCAAACCTTTCTGAAAAAAATAGAGGCATGTCAATGCTCTGCTAGAGCCCCTCATCCAGAAGGAGGTAGAAAAATTATTGAGTGCCGCCATAATTTTTCCCGTTAGGCATTCTACTTGGGTGGCCAATTTGGTGCCAGTCAGAAAGAAAAATGGAGAGATCCGCCTGTGTGTGGATTTTAGAAATTTAAACAAGGCATCTGAGAAAGATAATTATCCTCTGCCTTCTATGGATGAGGTGTTACAGATTGTCAATGGTTCAGAAATGATGTCCTTCCTGGATGGTTTCTCAGGGTATAATCAGATATTGGTTGACAGGGAAGATAGGATGAAAACTGCTTTCACAACTAAGTGGGGAACTTTTGCTTACAAGAGGATGCCATTTGGATTAATAAATGTCGGAGCTACGTTTCAACGGGCAATGGATCATGCCTTCAAAGGCCTTATGGGTAAATGCATTGTTGTTTACATGGATGATTTAACAGTCTTCTCTAAATCTCGGTTTGACCATGTAAAACACTTGGAGTCTGTGTTCAACAAATGCAGGGAGTTCGGCATTTCTTTGAATCCGAAGAAGTGCATTTTTGGTGTAACAGAAGGAAATATCCTTGGGCACTTGATCACAAAAGATGGCATTTCCATGGATCCGGACAGAGTTGAAGCCATATCCGACATACCCTTTCCCAACTCCAAGAAAGAGTTGAGGTCCTTCTTTGGAAAAATTAATTTTGTCAGGAAGTTCATCTCCGGCTTCACAGAAATAGTCAAGCCACTGAATGACATGCTAAAAGAAACTGCTCAGATTGTCTGGACAACAGAAGCTAAAATAGCGTTCCAAGAAATCAAGACCGCCATTAAGCAAGCACCGCTTCGGTGAGCCCGGATTTTAGTGCAGATTTTTATCTCGTACACCTTTTCTTCTGAACACACACTTGCTGCAGTTCTGACCCAACGGAGAGAAATGGGGGAGCATCCAATTGCTTTCAAGAGTACCAATTTAAAGGGGGCTGAGCTGAAATATTCTCGTTTAGACAAACAAGCTTATGCCTTGGTGAGAGCAGTTAAGCAGTTCAGGCACTACATACTAAGAAGCAGAGTTCATGCTATAGTTCCGGACCCAGCTGTTAAATACCTATTAAGTCAGGATGAATTGGGTGAACTAAGAGGTAATTGGGTTACAAGGCTGCAAGAATATGACTTAGAAATTTGGCCTGCAAAATTAATCAGAGGACTCGGTTTGTCCCGACACATTGCCGAAATACCTGTGCAGCAAGAAATTAATCAGTTAAATTCTGAATCTGATGACTGGTATGGAGATATTATTCATCTGCTGCAATTTGGAATTTGCCCGTCTCACTTGAATAGAACCCAAAGGAGAGCACTAAAACTGAAAGCTGCTCATTATCTCCTCAAAGGAGGTAATTTGTACAGAGAAAATTATGCTGGCATTTTCTTAAGATGCATTTCTCAGAGTGAAGTCAATGAAGTCATGTCCAGTTTTCATGAAAAGTTAGGGGCAGGGCATTCCTCAGGATCTGCTACTACGCATAAAATATTGAGAGTAGGCTATTACTGGCCTACGTTATTTAAAGATGCCCATCAGCATGTGAGAACTTGCCATCAGTGCCAAACTTTTGCAGCCAAAGAGGCCAACCGGGCTCTACCATTGCAGCCTGTTGTAATAAATAAACCTTTTATGCAATGGGGACTTGATTTTGTGGGAGTGATAAACCCAAATTCTTCAGCAGGGCATAAGTATGTTCTAACAGCTACTGATTACTGCACAAGATGGGTCGAAGCAGCAGCCACCATAAGAAGTACAACTCATGAAGTGATCGAATTTCTAGAGTCAAATGTCATAACCAGGTTTGGGGTTCCTCTGAATTTGGTGTGTGATAATGGACCAGCCTTCCAATCATTGGAGTTTGCAGAATGGGCATACCAGATGGGGATAGTTATCAGATTTTCATCCAACTATTATCCCCAGGGTAATGGACTAGCTGAGTCCACGAATAAGAATTTAATGAATGCCATTAAGAAATCTACAGCAGATAAACCCAGACAATGGCATACATTATTGAAATATGCACTTTGGGCTGACAGGATAAAATATAAAGTGGCTCTCAAAACTTCCCCATTTGCTTTGTTGTATGGTACTCAGCCCATTGTTCCCATCTCTCTGAAATTACCTACTTACCAATTTGTCTTAGACTATTTTGAGGATCAAGCAGATGCAGAGGCCCGTGTTTTGGATCTAACTAATTTGCAGGATGAAAGACTCCAAGCCCTGGAACATTTCAGTCGGCACCAAGAAACCGTCAAGCGCTGGTTTGACAAAAGAGCCAGAGTGAAAGCTTTCAGACTGGCAGACCTCGTGCTTCTATGGGACAAGGCCCATGAAAATAAGGGTAAGCATACAAAGTTGCAGCCGCTATGGATAGGGCCATACCAGATTGTTGAGATTCTGGGTAATAACGCATTTCGTTTACAAGACCTTGATGGTAATTTTTTGGACCTCCCTGTTAATGGTCAATACTTAAAGCATTATTTCTCGGTTGTTCCATCCAATATATCATTTGAATGAGTCACAAAGAAGTTGTAACATGTGTATACATTGTAAATGAGCTTTTAAGTTTTATTTTATTTTATTTTAAATGTCTGTACAGTGTTTTTCAGTCTGTACAGTGTTTTTCAGTTTTATTTTATTTTGTTTTAAAAGTCTGTGCAGTTTTAGTTTATTTTTTTTAAGTCTGTTTATCCTTGAGTTCAGTTTATTTTATTTTAAAATTCTATTTTTTAAGTTTTGCCTGAGCATCAATGAAAAGTCAGCCTTCTAAAATTGTTTTTTCTGAGTTCAAAATCCAGTGTCCATTCTGTTCATTATTCTAATTGAGATAGTCTGCTTAAACTGAACAGTGGAACTATTTTTTTAGTCAGAACAATAGTAGAAAGATGATTGGATTTTGTGCCTTGCTTGCCACAGTTATTTTAATTATAAAGAAACTCCTATACTGTTTGGCTGGAGAAACTCCTAGGGAATCCAAGAAAAGTTGGTCATAAGAGGGGACTATGATTCGTGAAATTATTTGAGTATCCATAGAGGCTATCAGCACCCAGGCTAAAGCAGTTCCAGACTGATGAGATATTAAAAGAAAAATTGTTGTTCTTTTTTAAGGCTTTTCAGACTCCGGTATATTTCAAAGAAGAGAGAGAGAAGGTGAAAGTTGAGCAAGACAACATAGAATTGGCACTCTGTTATTTCATATATATAAAAAAAAAAAAAAAAGAGAAGGAAAAAGTTATGTAATGAAAGAGGTAGCCAAGGTCTCAGAAGATGTTTTCTTTTACCAAGTTATAGATACTACCTCACAGTTGTGAATCTGGGTCGTGTAAATCTAAAGGGTAACTCTGTCGGGGCTGTAAAAGGCTAAACTAGTAAACAGAGCTCTACTCGGTTTCCCCTTTTACAATCTAGAAAAGCTGATCAATCCAGAGTTCAACATTCGAAGGCCCAGTCATTCTTGAAGAAAGTTTTATACGCTTGTAATTACACATCAGAAATCTTCCTTAAATGATTCAGCCTAGTATGTCCTTGGGAAATTTTGACAACTATCAGCTAGTAGTTAAATTGTTTTGAAGAATATCTGTGGCAAGGCATGGTACATGGTCTATGTTGTTTTGAAACTAGAGTCCTGGGTTCTAAAATAGTGCTACTATTTTACCCGCAGATATCGCCATTTGTTGAGAAGCAACACACCCCCACTGAAAAATGAATTTCCATCCTTTGAAAATGTTGAGCTTTCATTTTTGCAGTAGGGACCCTCTTGAGTTTTCCAGGTTTTAAATTCCAAATTTTGCTGGCCTCCTTCTTCAAGTTGTGCATTTATCAAAATATCTAAGTAGGCTTGCATGAGGCATTGTCTTCAATTTAAAACTTTTGAAGGATTGCATCTAAATGTATTGATTCATGTTAATGCATTTTTTCCCTTAGTCCCTGATCAATTTTAAAGTTCTGTTTGCAGGTTCGGACACCCTTTAGCCTTGCTTAGATCCTTGTAAAATTTCATCGAATTTTGGGCCCGTCGAGTTTTTATCTTCTTTCTGCCCCAAAAAGACCAAGGCATGAAAGTGTCACGAAATCACGATGTCGCGAAATCGCGACACATTGGAGAGCCAGAGCGCAAGTCAGGAAAGTGTCACGAAATCATGACGTCGCGATGAAATCGTGACACAAATCAGAGATGGCAAGGTAAGGCGCCACCATGTCGCGATTTCGCGACATGGTGGAGAGATGGCAAGGTAAGGCGCCACCGTGTCACGAAATCATGACACAACGGAGGAAAGAAATGCTGGGGCCCAGCTGTGTCACGAAATCACGACGTCACGATTTTACAATGTCATGAAATCGCGACACGGTCGGGAGTTCAAATGAGCCAAGGGTTGCAACAGAAACAAAGGGAAGCCAAGGGTAGCGCACAAAATAGAAAGAAGCTAAGGCATGATTATGTCGTGAAATCGTGACACGTTCCAAAGGAAGTGCAAAGGCCCTAGAAAGTGTAGCGAAATCACAATGTCTTCGGGACGTCGTGAAATCATGATGAGTTAAGCGCCAAGGGCAGCAAGGGAAGCCGAGGGTTGCAACAAAAACCAAAGCAAAAATGCCGAAGGCAAAGGAAGGGCTTGGGTGTCGTGAAATCGTGACACGCCAACGCCGAAGGCAAAGGAAGCCTTGGGTGTCGCGAAATCGTGACACGCCAAGCAAAAGGGGAGCCTAAGGTACGAATCGTCACAATTTCACAGCGGGTCCAAGCAAAGTGAGCAAAGCGCCAAGGGCAGCAAGAGGAACCAAAGGCAAATAGCAGCTAATGCATAAATGGGTCACGATTTCGTGACATGTCACGGTTTCGCGGCCATAGGGGCAGAAAGGTGCCAAACGCAGAAATAGGTCGCGATTTCGTGACATGTCACGATTTCACGGCTGCGATAGCCAAAAGGCGTCCAGGGCAGAAATAGGTCATGATTTCGTGACATGTCGCGAAATCGTGACATGTCGCATTTTCACGGCAAAACAGGAAGGTGGCCAAAATGAGAAGACAGCTGGAAGCGTACACGTGTTGCGATTTTTATGACACGTGTCAACACAGAAGCAAGCCCGCATATAATGAATTTTAGGGTTTCATTTTAACATTAAGGTTTTAATCTGATTTAATTAAAGTACTAATCCTTCTTTTGTCTTTTTTTTGCAGAAAGCCATCTGGCACTTGCATGATAACGGGAGAAATGGCCAGAAAGACAAAGTTAAGCGCAGATTAATCGAGGACCGTCATATTGAAATGAGAGATGCCGAGAATTGCTGGTTCATCCAGATTTTTATAGATCTGGCCGCAAAGAGACTTTACGGTGACTAAGCAGCTGCCCATTTAATGGAGTATGTCGAGAATTGGTCGAAAAATGAAAATATCTACACTCGGTTACCGAAATTTGCCGATGGATGCATTTAATGAAAATTTATGGCAGAAGTAATGGCGTGCAGAGATTTTCAACTCAGGGATGGCTCTGCGGAGATGAAATGTCAGAGAAGTGGTGACTCATCCAAATTTCCCATGGGAATTAATGAGGACATTTACACACAGTTGCGGGTGGATGCAAGTGGCATTCGAATTCTGCCTTCTCCATTTATGGCAAGTAACTGCACTGATTTGCAGAATGGTTAAGTTTTATCAAAACTTTATTTAAAAAAAAAAAGCTTTATATTGTAAAACCTGGGTAGTAGGGTTTAAGGTGATAAGATTTAGGGTTTGAGAAGAAGATATTTCTGAAAAGATCAGGGTCTGTCCTGAGTCTATAAATACTTCTTCTAAATGTAATCGCAGGAGGCGAAAACTTAGAAAAAAGGCTATTGAAGCAATTTCTTGCAAATCTTGTTAAATGCTTTATTCTGGACTTGGAGTGGATGTGACTTTTGTTTTCTGTGATAGCATGGCCAGGAGCCTAATCTCTTTCAGATTGTGATAAGTTCATCTTCTTTTGTTATCCGTTTCATTAAATTTTATTAAATATATGCTGTAAATCCGTGATATCAAGATTAAATATGTTGTTGGGCTTCAGTTGTTTTATTGTATGCTAGGGAAAACCACATATTTAAGGTTCAAGTCTGTTCTAATTGCTCTGTCCTCACTGTGTGAGCTGTGCTGCTGGTGAATGATACCAATTTTAACCGACTTCCCTTCTGTTTATGATTTTCTTTCGGATCTGTTCCATCTCTCGCCTTATGCTCTTAGTAGAAGGTGATCTTAGAAAGTTGGACACCTTCTTCTTTGATTTGTTCTATTGTGAAGTCGATAGTATAAATAAAATTGGTAGTTTTGGTTTTACAGACTAAGTTTGATAAACTTCTCTTTCGCCTTACCCTACTCTCTCTCGTTTTACCGTGAAATGATCCATTTTTATTTTCTTTTAAATTTGTCTTTTATTTAAATCTACTGACCCATAAGAGCTAGATCAAAGAACTGATTTTAAATCCGATTGTCCACAAGTAACAACTTCAAAAAACATTATTGAACAAGTTCAGAACCCATTGTAAGGTAATGAGACAGTCCATTTTGAAAACTATTCCAGAAGTGGAAAAGAGTGAATTGACATTCGACCCGACTCAGTAACTCACACCTTGGATAACCAGCAAGATCCTAAAGTGAGTGGAATTTATCCCTTATAAGTGTTATCAGAGTTTCATGCTCATTCTTCACAGGGTGTGTATAAAATTCGGACCAACACAAGGGATAACTTATTTATGCCCTTGACACAATAAATAAGGTAAGGAAGCAACACTCTAAACTTAAAATTTAGTTTCAAGAATGTGATGAAGAGAGAAGATTGCTTATCGAGGATTTATGAAAAATCAAAGGCTAAGGCAAAAAGGTTCAAGTATAAGTTAGAAGAAAATATATTGGAATGTGAGAAGTTAGCACAAGAAGTGGCACTACTAAAAGAATATTTAGAGGACTCCAAGATCAATATGAAAGGATTTAAAAATAGCTCAAAGAACTTGGATAAGTTCATCAAGACACAAAAGACTACATCAAACAAGAAATGTCTCAGATTTGAATAGAATCAAAAGAAATGGGAAGGAGAGTCAACTTCAAGTTTTGGAGAAGAAGAAACTTTGAATGAATATACTTCAGAAAAATATAGTGTAAAATAAAGTGAGACATCTGAGGATGAGTTGGACAATAGAGAGTTCAACAAAAATAGGAACAATGCACAAAGAATATATAGATGGAACAACAATCAAAACAGGTCTAGGAGACCAATGAGGTGAAGACAAGGAAAATTTAATAGAATATGCTTTTCATCTCATGGGTTTGGGCACATGGCTTCACAATGCAGAACACATGAAATATAGGAATATGGGAATAGATAATTCTTCCATGGATATTGCTACTCATGTAATCAGTTTGGTCATAAGGCAATGAATTGTAGGTTTCATTACAAAAGAAGGTATGGCTTTAATAGAATAAATCCTATGACATTTGCACCTCTAATTAATAATAACATTAAGTGTTACAAGTGCAAAAATGATGGTCACACAACAAAGTGGTGTAGAGCAGATATTTCAGAAATAGGTGTGAATAGGAACAAGAACATGAAAATGAACAAGAACATGAATATGAACAAAAACATAAATATGAATATGAACAGAAATAGGAATAGGAATATGAATATGAATAGAAATAGGAATAGGAACATGGATATGAATAGAAATTGGAACATGAATGTAGACTTGGACAGGAACATATACACTGAAAGAAACAGTGAGAGGAATCAAAAGAATCAGATAATAAGAAAATAGGATAAAGGTAAAGAACAATGCCTTATGGGAGTAGAAATAATCCCACCTCAGAATTAACCACCTCAAGAGGAGGTGTGGGAGGGGCTAAGCTAAGAGGATCATTCTTAGCCCCAAGCCCCAAAGGTGACCCTTTGCCATTGATGTCAAAGGGGGAGATATTTGAGTAAGGGGGAGAGACTTGGTATTTGAAGAAAGCATTGAGCCAGGGGGAGCAATGTCCAAGGGGAGCAGCACAAAAGAAGTCAAGTTTTCGGTAAAAAATTTTTGGGTTGCGATAAATGATAAAGGGGGAGATTGATAGACATTTTGAGCCCTTAAAGTTAAAGTTGTCATTGATGTCAAGAAATGAAGTCATAATTAAATATCAAGGAATTTGTCAAGAAACAAGTTATCAAAGTTGTCATTGATATTTTGGAAGAAGCTTCTAATAAAGTCAAGATCAAAAGGAACAATGCAAAATTTAAAGGCAAAGGGCTCCATAATATTTTTTAAATATTATATGGAATCATAGTTTAAAAGGTTTTTATTTAAAACCAATGATAGCATAAGTTAAAAAAAATTTCTTTAAAACCAATGGTGGAAAAAATAAAAGGTTTTTCTTTAAAACCATATGGTTTAAAGAAATAATTTATAATTTTAAATTCAAAAGAATTTAAATATTTTATAAATTAAGAAAGTTTCAAAGGAAAATTGAGCACCGACGTTGAGAATAAATCAAGTGCTAACGTCATGCATGAAGGAAGAGATTTAGTATAAAAGCTAATGCCTTGGAGGCATTTCAATTTATCCTTTTGCTCAATGATAAAAATGTGCAATTGTGTTTAAGTGTCAAAGGAAGAAAGAGCACAAAAAATAGTGTTTATGCACTAGCGAACATAGCCAAGGTGTGGTGAGAGATAGTACTCATATCCAATGAGTGGCGCAAGGTAGTGAGTGTAACCAAGGTGTGGCTAGAGAAAACAAACATAGCCAAGGAGTGGCACAAGGCAATGAATGTAGCCAAGGTGTGTCTAGAGATAGTAGACGTATCCAAGGAGTGGTGAAAGGTAGCAAGCATAGCCAAGGTGTGGCTCAAGGCAACAAATATAGCCAAGGTGTGGCTTGAGGCAGAGAACATAGCAAGGCATGGCCTGAAGCAGGTGAAGGTGTAAGGTGTGGAGGCTCCAAGGGAGAATGCAGCTCCACGATGGTGATAGCCAAGAGGAAGGTGCTTGGAAGAAGAAGCACTTTAGGTTTTAATAAAACTGGTAA
This sequence comes from Wollemia nobilis, assembly GCA_028583015.1. Taxonomy (NCBI): domain Eukaryota; kingdom Viridiplantae; phylum Streptophyta; class Pinopsida; order Araucariales; family Araucariaceae; genus Wollemia; species Wollemia nobilis. Next base: position 17,453,597 of record JAQPPZ010016947.1, on the reverse strand, counting down.
CATTTTTGTATTCTTTAATTTTAATTTAGGCTAAGGTTGAATAAAGGAGAAATAAGGTTGTAATTAATTTGATGAATGCTTAAATTAAAAAGAGTAGTTTTTATAAAGTATTGAGGTGAAAATATTTACTTGTGGGTAAAATGCTTTTTACCTTAGAAAAGGGAAAGATAAATTGCATTATCTTATTAAAAGAATAATTTTTAATGCAATAATAAGTTTAGGGAGTTATAAGTAGAAATAGCTTTGAGTTTTGAAAAACAAAGTAGTAAAGTGACTTATGCTTGAGAGGTAAATATTCAAAATAGTTTGGTGTTGGATATTATTTTGAGATTGGAGCAATAAGGTATACTCATGAATTAATATATGCATTGTATTGTCATATAATCCTTTTGAGATTGGCAAAGGAATATTGTGTTATTGTGGCAGATTATTGAAGGTCATATTTATCAAGAAAAAGGTATGGGCATATTTTTCAAAGTTTAAGTTGATTGGTTGTTTTCTAGAAAATAATTTTGGAGTGAAAAGGACTTGATTAGGGCTTCATTTTAAATGTGTTTGAGTGATTGCTACAAAAAATTTTGGAATAAAGAAGTGTGGTTAAAACCTTGTTTTATAAGCATTTTTTCTAAAGCCATTGGTTGTGTGAAGAACTTAAAATAGAGTTTGAGTATCATTGCTATGTGAAGATTGTTTTATGAGCATTATTGTTGGAGTTGTTGAGAAAAGAACTTTAACTAGGGTTTGAAAAGAACATGAGTATCATTGATATATGAATATTGTTTTATGAGCATTTTTGTTAAAGTGAGTTGTTGAAAACTAGGGTTTGAAAGAACATGAGTATCATTGTTATGTGAGGATTGTTGTTGAGCATTGTTGAAAACATTTTGAGTTGATGTTTACATGCTTGGACTTGGTTTTGTGAGCAAGGGTTGTTTCCTTGAGTGATTGGTTGAGCCTAGTCAAGTGAGTGTGTGAAGTGATTGTTCAAGTTCCATAAAATAAACTATTCTATATTCTGATTTGAGTTGAGAAAGTGATTGGACATTGAGTATAGAATATATTGGGTCTCTAACAATTCTCTTTATATTTCTATGATATTGGACAAGTTTTGAAGAACACAAGCTTATACTGAGAGGGGGGGGGGTGAACAGTATAAGACCTTTTTTTACTTTTTCCTTTATACTTCAAAATAGTAAAGCAATATACCCAAAGCAATATCAAAGCAATGCACAATATCATCCACAAAATGACACCAATTTTAACGTGGTTCACCCGGAATGGTCGAGCTACGTCCACAAAACTTTTCTCTAAAAGTTATCTCAAAGTTCTTTGGGAATCCTTCCCAATTACAATGTTATGAGCCTCGGCCCAAAGGAGATACCTTCCCCCAATCAGAATTTATGAGCCTCAGCCCAAAGGAGATACCTTCCCCCAATCAGAATTTATGAGCCTCTGCTCAAAGGAGATACCATCCCCCAATCAAAATTTATGAGCCTCTTCTCAAAGGAGATACCTTCCCCTCTGCTCCGGAAATGATCCCTCGGAAGATCAACTACCTCTACCTCTTGCCAGCACGTGGAACTCCTTTCCACCAAAGACCTCCTATCCTCAATGCTTAGCCTAAGAGACCTCTGCCTTCTATGATCACGTCCACAGTAGCTTAGCAACCTATACCAAAAATAATCAGTTGGTCTAGTACAAGTCTTCCTCTCGTCTCGTCGGATCTGTCCAACTCTTGAACAAATCAATCCTCTCGCATACAAGCCTTCTCAAAGACTTGCCAACTATCCTCGGGTTCTTCTCATAGAACCAATGCACCTCTTGTCCTCAAGTTCTCTGATAGAACTATCAAACTCAGCTCACAAGTCCTCTGCTAGGACCTGTCCAAATATGCTCACAAGTCCCCACCAAAACCTATCCAAAAATTGCTCACAAGTTCCCACCGGAACCTGTCCAAAACTGCTCACAAGTCCCCACCGGAACCTGTCCAAAAACTACTCACAAGTCCCCACTGGAACCTGTCCAAAAACTCAGCAAGCTCACAAAGAAAAACTTTTTTAGTAGGAAATCACAAAGTGAATTGTTAGAGACCAAATGTGATTTGTCAAACTCATAGAAGCATAAAGAGAATTGTTAGAGACTCAATATGTTCTATACTCAAATCCCAATCTCAAAACTCAACTCAAATCAACTCAGCTCAATCTCAATCTCAAATCTGAAAACTCAACTCAATATCTGAAATGGATAGGATAGAATTTTTTCTTTCAAGAACATGAAACCCCAACAATTGCCAACTATGCAAAGAATCACATAAAAATAATACTCATGTTCTTTTCACCATCAATTAGGGTTTCAACAACAATGCTCATCAAACAAGGTTTAGTCAACCAACACCATTCAACTCAACATCAACCTTGAAGCATTCAACCAATCATCACAAGAAAAGGAAACAAGTAGAAATCCTTTTCCCTCCAAATATATTTGAACAAAATAGCCACCAACACAATATCACCAAATGCAAAGAATAACTTGCTCAAATCAACTCAATGGAGTAAGCCCAATATCATGAATCAAGTAAAGCAATAACTTGATCAAACAACCTCTATGGAAGAAACTCAACCATCAAACTCAAAACAGCCAACCAAGGGTTCCACCAACTCAATGCAAGTAGCTAGACTCACAAATATAAACCCTAGTGCACAAAGCTTCCACTATCTCAAACCAAAAATTATGCATTTACCAAAAACTCTCCTTAAGGATAACAATGCATAAGTAGTCTTCAACAAACTAGAAAATAGGATTTACACCTAGCCAAAGGATACCTAGTAGAATACCTTTTCACTCCAACCTTATTTCAGAAAACATACACCAATCATACTCATAAGAAGAATGTGCCCATACCTTATTGGAGTAGAAGATAATTGAACCTTCAAGCTGTCACCACACACAACTCTCAAACTTATAAATCGTTGTCCAAGAAACTCCGAATTTGATGGAAAAAAGACGTTTTAATAAAAACATGTGTTACTCTAGCAAAGCACCCCCGAGAGACTCGAAACGGTGACCTTCGCCAATGCAGCGCCCAACAGCAGCCTTCGTTGCCACTAGCCCACATGGGCTACGAAGTTCACAAGTGAACTTCCCTCTACTTCACCCTCAAAAAACTCTCGAAGACTTTTCAACCGCACGTGCTTCTAAGTCTTCCTTCGATCGCAGCAAATACAGAGCACAAACACCGCAAATTGCATTCGAGGAATTTCAAATTAATTAGCCTTCCAACCTTAGGAGTTGGAGAATAAATAGTCTCTTCGAAGACACCTTGACGTCAGCGAAAATAAAGACCATTTCAAAATTAATAAAAAGTCTTTTCAAAAAGGGTTTAAAAACCCTTAAATAATTTTAATAAATTAAGAATAAAAAAAAGGTTTAAAAACCTTTAAGTATTTTTAATAAATTCAAAATAATTTCTCCCTTAATTAATTAAATAATTAATTAATTAAAACCTTGAAGGGTTTTAAATAATAATTAAATAAGTAATAAAGAGAACCTCCATTGGTTTTAATAAAAACCCTATCCAACTTGGTTTTAATAAAAACCGATTTGGTTTTAATGAAAAACCCTTGCCAATGGAATCTCTCCGGATTCTCTTAAAAATATTCTCTTGGAATCTTCCACCTTTGAAGCCAACACATCCTCTTAACATTAATGCCATTTCCTTTTGACATCAATGACAACTCATAGACAAGAAGCTAGGATCTCAAACCCAAAATTGCCAACAAGTTCTAGTGTGGACTTGTTGAGAAGGTTTGAGGCAAGTATTTGAGAGGACTTGTGGATAGATTTGAGTAAGCTTTAGTGGAATATTATAATACAGATTGAGAGCAGATAGGACAAGTTCTGAGTGGACTTGTTGAGCAGATTGAGCAAGTTTTGAGTGGACTTGTTTAGTAGATTGAGCAAGTACTGAGTGGACTTGTTGAGAAGATTGAGAAAGTTCTGAGTGGACTTTTTGAGCATATTGAGCAAGTTCTGAGTGGACTTGTTGAGCATATTTGAGCAAGTTCTGAGTGGAATTTTTGAGCATATTTGAGCAAGTTCTAAGTGGACTTGTTGAGAAAGTTTTGAGTGGACTTGTTGAGAAGATTGAGCAAGTTCTAAGTGGACTTGTTGAGCAGATTGAGCAAGTTCTGAGTGGACTTGTGGAGCAGAGTTTGGTTTAGATTTTATGACAGGTTTGTGCCAGAACAGAGATATATTTTGAGCAAATTTGTGCTAGACCAAAGAACTGTGTTTAGTGCATATTTGAGATAGATCTTTGGATGTGATGGAGTAGAGAGGATAGTGGTAACTAGTGGATAGAGATCCATAAACTAGGGTAGTGAGGATAGGTCTACTGAGTGGGAACTAGAGTATTTAGTAGAGAGAGATCCACAAGCCAGTGCAGTGGAGGCAGTAGTCTTCTAGAGGATCACCAACCAAAGTAGAGGAGAAAGAGTTCTCCTATGGATAGAGATCCACAAGCTTGATTTAGGGGATCAACATCTCCTTTGGACAGAGGTTCATAACATTATAATAGGAAAAGTATTCCCAAGAGATTGATTGAGAAAATTTTAGTGAAATATTTTCTCCGTGGAGTAGCCCACATTGGGTGAACCATGTAAATTATGGTGTCTCTATTATGTATGGTGTTTTGTGTATTTCTTTGATTATTGTTGTTGATATTGATCTATACATTGCATAATATTTATTGAAAAAGAAAAGTAAAAAGTTATCTTATACTGTTCACCCCCCTCTTAGTATAAGCTTGAGTTATTCACTTGCCAAGCTCGTTTAGACCAACTTATACTTTTAGATGAACGTTGAATAAATACCATTGAGCATATTCACATTTACCAAGATCATGTTCAACATACATGCAATCACAAATTTTATGAATGTGAATTCCAAATTAGGGACCTTGTGCTAAATAAAAACCAATGGAACTTGAATAAACCACACCATTTACGAGATAAATTAGCTCCAAATTAGCTAGGCCCTTACATAATAAAATACAAATTTGTCTTTGGAGCCTATTAGCTTGCCAACCTTGAAGGAATAGAGGAACCTAAACCCCTCAATATCATCTATATTCATGAATTATATGCCTGATACTACCAAATAAGACTCTCACATTCTTGTACATTCAAAATAAAAAATAAAAAATAAAAAAAAATAAAAAAATACATTCAACAATAATGCTCCATTCCATTCATTCATTTATCAATTCTTTATTCAACCTCTTAACACAATTGACTCAAGAATTCAATAATTCAATTCATTTCATTTTTAGTTTTATTTTATCTTCCTCCAAATTTCTCCCTTTCTCATTTTCTCCTCTCATTCATTCTATCATATTCATGTTGATGTTGTATGCCACACACGAGTGGCTACATACCTTTGATTGGTTCTATTTTCCCTTATTTTCCCCCATTCACTCTTACCCACCTTTTTCACCTTCCTCTCCTTTATTTTTCTTTTCATTCTCAAGTTATCTATCAATTTTGTATGGTCATGCATGAGTGGCTACATGCCTTTGATTGATTCATTTTTTCTCTTTCTTTCTTTCTATCTTCTTCCTTATTTCCATACTTCTTAATTCATTCTATATTCTTCTCTCTCTAAATGATTTTCTCACAAACATTTGTGCTTCTCATTATGTATTCATTCATGTTGATACTACCAAACATTAGCATTTAATTCAATTCATTAAATTCATACACAAATCAAATAAATGCTTCTAATGTTCTTAGTTGGTCAAACTTCTAGATACATGAATACATGTTAACCTATCTCATTTGGTTTACTTAATCAATGACACATTTGTTGCATGTTGGTACATGTCCATAGGCAATATGTCATGTCACATAGTCATGCCTATCATTACACTATATTGCTTCTTGTCATGTTGTCGATTAGGTTTTACATAGGCATCCCCTATTTTGCATATACAAAACAAAAAAAACAACAAATAAATACCAAAACCACCAAAGAAAGAAGAAGAAGAGGTAAAATTTCACTAGTTAGCAACTATAATGATGTTCAATTCTATTCTTAGGTTGCTTGGTAATGTAAAACTCTTCTATTATTCAACCATTTTTATTTGATCCAATCAAACTTTATTGAATGTCATCAAATTATAAAAGCACTTCAAGGCTTCCCTTGGATGACTTGAGTTATTTATTGGACCAATCACAACATCAAACAATAAACACATTTTAAGCATAGATAATACAATGCCTTGCTTATGCTAGCCACCAAGTGAAAGTTACCTCACTCATCCTATTATTTGCATGATACAAACCTAAGGATTTACAAGAAGATAAGTTGCAAAAAAAGAAAAAGAAAATAAAAGAAAAAAAGATATAATAAAAAGCAAAGAACACAAAAGCCTCAAAAGTAAGAACAAAGAGAGAACTACCACATAACTTGACTCTTGGTATCATCAGGTATGTTAAATGACTCCACTGGGGCTATATATGCTTGGTTTCTAGTGGAGCAACATTGACTAATCATGGGGTTAATCTCCATCAAGGCTATATATGCCTGTCTAGTAGTAGAGTATACCTTATGAGTGGATACATGTCTATCACATTAGTAACCTTCTTTTTTACATACCATTGCATGCTTGTGGATGAGCTAGATTAATTGACTAATTTTACAATTGGTTAGTCCAACCTCACTCAAAATAGATAAATGAACATAATTGCACATACACTAGTCCATGATAGGCTTAATATTAGTTAGAATATTCAATATTTCTATAGGATATTGATTAAATAATATATGAGTTTGATTGTTAAAACTATGGTATTTGAATTTTTAGAAATTTTTCTAACATCCAAAATACCTTGGAAGATGAAATGAATAACATAATAGCTATATTTTCCAAACAACAGTGTCTATTCACATTATTAGTACACTCTCCAATCATCATGTTGTTAGCTTCATTACACATAGTCCATGAATGCACACTCACACGATCATTTGAACAACCCATATATGTTCAATTAGATTTTCATTCATCATACACATTACATGTTTGTTTGTCTCATATTAGGTTAATATGTCTTTGTGACTGTTAGTGTGTCATTGATTAATTCAACCACTTGAAAGTGTTCCATTCAAATACATACATAAAAAATATGGCTATACACACACATATGAAGTGTATATACCATACATTTTCAAATACATATATTTTTATTCCTAACATCAACAATAAACAAAGGAATACCATATTTCATACAACATATATCAAAGCAAATGCACTAATGCATAATCACATCCAAATACAACACACATCAATTACATCTACACAATAAACATGCATCAAACCATCATACCTAAATATAAATTCTCATCATATATAATATATTAGAATTCATATATACATCATAAAAATTTCTCGTAAGCTACATCATACATGTTGTACTACACAACATTACAAATCTCTCAAACACAACTACCACAATACACATAAAAATGGTGGTACATCCACCACACCAAAAATAATATCAACCCTATTGACCATCAAGAGTCTCCCCACTCCCCTCCTATACTCTAGGTTACACTCTAGACATCTCATATCTACTCCTCTATATCATCTAAACAACCTAAGCTAATACAAATCTCCCTACATATGATATTGTGGGCTCAACAACTTGAGGAATTACTGGAATCACTAATTGTGTGCTCCTTTGTCTTTACCCCAATTAATATTGAGAAGTTGAATATGATGGAATGGGAACACCTCGTCTCACCATATCCACCTCAAGCATAAATACTCTATTTCCTCTATCAAAAATAGAGAGTCTCAAAGTCATCTCTTGCTTGCCACAAATCACTAATATTCACCCATAGACCTGGCATATCACCTTGTGCCCTCAGTTGTGCTACATCCTCTTAGAGCTTGGGTATCTCTATTGCCATAGTGGCTTTCTCACTATGAAATATATATAGCCTCTCACTATATACTATAGCCCTCTTTAATGATGCTCTCACTACATCTAACTCCTATTGTTGTTCAAACCTATTTACTATAAATCCATTCCTCTTAGCTAGAATTTTCTCACTCTATCACTAAACCCATCCTTTCCAATATCTAGGCTACCTCCTAGTATTCCATTCGTACCTCTATTTATCACATCCTATCCTTAAACATATCAACCTCATCCATAGCATCCAACATATCTTACAACCAAATAGTGTCATCAATATCTATTCCCCTAAAATTAGGTATGGATTCCTCCTTTGTTGATACCTTTGGTGTCTCCTTTAATATCACCCTAGATGGGCCTGCTATGCTATCCATACAACATTACACCCATAAAATAAGCAATTATACCTCCTCTACATCCTTATATACAATGCCAATCATTACCCCTAGTCCACTAGTCATTGCCTCAGTCCCTCCAACTACCAACTTTAACCTACCAGCTATAGCTTCCCCACCACCCTCTCCTGCACCACCCACCACCTCTATCTTGGGCTCCCATATATATGTTTTCCACTAGGTATTATACTCTATAGTGGTCCCCCCATCCACTACATCCAAAATGAAAATATCCTCATAAAATCCTACATCCAAGGGACCCACTCGTGATTGCATCCCATGGTCTCCCTTGACCCTCCAGATAACCACTACCAGATCAAACATACCTTATGTCAAGCCAAAATACCTCAAAACCCATGTGAATAGAAAGAACTCAACCTATGAGTGATGGTGCCCAATAACCCATATTCCATACCTCACTTAGATCAACTCCTCCTCATACTCTACCCATGTTGATGCTCCCCTCCATGGATGTTGGGTGATATCTACGGGTCTAAAACTATCAAATATCCCTCGATAATATAGAACATTAGCCTCATGAGACCTCTTCACCTATGTCTCCATGTTGGTGCACCATATCAAGGTGTACAACACATCCTCCCCCATGAAGCTATGCACTTGATATGATAATGCCATGGACCTCACCACTATTATATGCTCCCAAGACCATAACTGTACCAACAAGCTACAACTCAAACTTATCTGTGATGTCATCCTGATGTTGTGCAACTCTATACATTTGAGCCAACAATAATGGTATCCATGCAAATTGTACCAAACTATCCACCAGGTCTTATACGATGTCGATCATGTTCTAGGGAAACCTTACCCCTAAGGAGTCTGGTAGCATATAACTAGATATCAACACCATCACTAACACATGTCATAGCGATAATACCTTAATATTCCAATAATTCTCATACAATACACCACCACTCACATATTCCATAGATCACCATCCAATATCAAAGGCTCTCTATAACACGACATCCCTCAGATGAATCTTGCTCATAGCTATAATAATAACTCATTTTATGGGAATCCTATAAATCCTATACACATCCTCCAAAGTAGTATTTATTTCCCCTATCAAGAAATAAAATATGTTCTTATCATCATCCCACCATTCACACAATGCCAACACATATGAATGATTGCAATGGATCATGGATAAATGTGCCACTCCACGGAACCCTATCATTATATTCAATCAATATCACCTGACATCCAAATCTTCTTCAAATCATCTAGTAATTGCCGAAATCAAAACCTCAGTTGCAACTCCTTCACCTATCATCATTTCCCCTATTAGACATATTTTTGCCTCCCCAAAAAAATAAGTATGGATCTATACGATCGTAAAAAAAGGTCTAGTCCATACGATTGTATGGCTCTGTATGATCATGTAAAAAGGATATTTTTGAATACCCATTTGGTTAAAATGATAGCAAAAAATTTTAATATTCAAAAATGATAAACAAATGTACCAAAAAATTTGATAAAACACACATGCACAAATCAAGCACACACGTGTATTGAACACTATGTCAAAAAAATACGCACACACATGCAGGAATACAAGCCCTGAACCCATTCATCCTTTATCTCGTATAATGCTAACTAGCCTATCATTCTTATACAATTTTATTTCACTAAAAATTGGTCCCTAGGGTTCATTTTTCAAAAATAACAAAATCCCTAAAAAAATCCACTCACCGGCACTACACACCCTCCAACACCAACTATCGTACCATTTTCAGCCATCTCATGCACTTGGATCTCAAATATAATACAGCTCCATGTCACAAACTCAACCTCACCTCTCCTCTCCTCCCTATTCTCTCAACTCACTACATAAATGAGTTGCATGCCCTCTAGTCTCACTTATATAGGTGCACGTCACTCAATTGTATGAAAAGGTATGGTTGTATACAAATGGACCCATCTGTATGGTAAAACATATTCTATACTATTTTTGCTCAATCTCTCTCTATATATATAATTCATAATTTGTATTTCTAATGTTCATCAAATGACCTCTTTATCAAGCGATTCATCACTATTTTTTAGTGTCTTCATCTATCAACTCATCGCTTGAGGGAGTAGACATTATACACTAATGCTACCTTGTGCATGATCAATATTCAAACATTTAATCTTGGAATTTAAGTCTATCCAAGAACCTTTGTCTAAAACTATCATAATTTCTCCTTTTCTAGGGTAAACAAAAGTGAAATTTCTTTTTTAAATTAAAACTCCAATTCAAAACAAACATTTAGTACATACCATGCTTGTGACTATATAGTTAATCATGAATTTCCTTCATTGAAGTGGTAGGTGTAAGACCACTTGTGATAGAAGCATCATGAGAACACCTACAAATGGTTGGATGACTTACCAAATCAAATCAATATCAAAAATCTACAAATGTAAATTTGCATGAATACTCATCCCTTCCACAATTGGGACATCTTACATTGATCATGACTCAAGTCAATCTTGCATATACTCCCTCAAAAATATTTATAGCACAACAAAAACTATAATAAATCATAATTAATCATGGGTTAACCACAATCACCCATCATCAATTCATCTTCTTCAAAATAAAACCACCAATCCGATGTCATAAGTTTTTACACTACATCATGATTTCACACAATACAGTACAAAAATGGGTAAATATAAACACCTAAAATATCACATTTATCCTTGTGCAATGCTAAAATTTGATTGATTTGCAAAACCCATAAAGTTTGCATAAATTTCTCAAAATCACTATTCATCCCACTTAAGCCCCTTGTCCACTTAAGCCCTTTCCTATGCTTATCCCCTAGTCACCATGCAACCACCCCTTAACCCTAAATCAAAGGCCACCTCACCCTTGTCTACCCTTTGACTAGCCTATCTTACGCCTAAGCCTAGCCTACTCTAGCCTAACCCAGGGTAAACCAAACCCATGCTCAACCCTATCGTACACTAGCTTCCACATAATGTTAGCTTTTGATGGTGTATGCTAAGGAAGAATGCAATCACAGGATGCAGAATATGTAGAAATGCAAGATTCTAAAATATGCTATTAATGTAAAGTGATGAAAATAATACAATACATAATGGAGGGAATGAACACTCTAGAATTGATGCTAAATAACTACATTGTATCCATCACCAATATATATGGTGATCTACCCAGTATACCTACTACTACCTACAATGATATCTTATCACTCACTATGAGGCCCTTTATATAGAAATATGGATTGTTTGGCCAACACTCTACCTAGTTGTACAAGGGGACACCTTGCACATTTACAACTTGCACATAGACACTTGTGCATTTATTATATTACTTGAAGTAACTAGCTAAATACCCCCTAAAGTAATCTACTACTCTAGTTATGTACCAAGGGTGGTACATTTACATGACCCAAATGATGTAATATACTCTAACACCCCCTTGTATTACATTATTTGGGTATTGAAGACTTTAGTCTTCAATATGGATCTTCTTCTCTTTTTCATGTATCCTATTCAAGCAAGTAGTTAGTATCTTCATATCATGTTACCCTTGTTGTAAGAGTTTTGACTTCTTGATCATTTGTCGTATCTTCCAGTTATTCAATTTCTTCAATATTCTAAGCTAGATATTCTTTTTTATTCCCTTTTCAATATTCCAATTGTGGATAATAGTTCTGATGCTGAGATTGTTGCTATCGAGGATTATTTTGATATTTCCTTGGTTGGAATGCCCTATTTGGTTGGCTTCCATAGTTCATCTAATTTCCTTGATTCTAATTTCTTGGATTGAATCTGTAGCAATTGGTGTTATGCCCTTTTCTCCTGCATATCTGATAATATATGTTATTCCATGGTCTTCATCCTTTTGATGATGAAGCAATGTTTCCTTGTGGATTATATTTTGAGACCAATGCATTGTTAGTCATTTTATATTTCACTATATTTTCTATCTCATATTCTTAAAGAATATTTATTAGTTCATCAAACTCTGTATCTTTGCTTATTACTTAGAACCTGTAAGGATGTAACTATATGCTTGTAGGTATTTGGAAGTTCTCTCAAGGTTACTTGAACAACGAATTTATCTTCAACCTTTTCTCCTAGGGTTAGTAATTTTCATTTGATATCCACTATATTACTTAAGAATAGTTCTATGCTTTCACCATTGTTCATTCTAGGGAATGTAATTGAGTTTGAATATTTAAGATAGTGGATTTATTTTTTCTTCAAATATTTTCTCTAGTATTTTCTAAGCATATGTAGATGTCCCCACTGAGCTAATGTAAGCTTGTATTTCATCTGTGATGGCAAAGGTTATTATCATCAATACCTTAGCATTAATTTCTTCTAACTTTTGAATCTTTGTTTCTCCCTGAGTTGGTTTAGTTTTTTCTCCTTTGATAATAACCCAAAGTTTTTCAAATATCAGAATAGCTCCCACCTTTTTTTTCCATGAGAAGTAATTTGAGACCTTTAGTAGTTGAGATTATATAAGGATGAATTTTTTTGTGGTCATGATGACTCTCTAGGTATAAAAAATTTCTTGGCTTTAGGTTTTTTAGGCTTCCTTATATCTCCCTAATAATTAGAGTATGCTTATTTCACCTTCTAAGTTGATTTTGTAATGTTTTGAGAAAAAACAACCTTTTAAGTTGCCTTATCTTTCCCATTGAAGTAAATTTAATGGTTGGATTTATTTTTGTATCCTTAGAATTAGTATGAGACAATTTTTACCAATTAATTCCAACTCTATATGTAGGCAATTGATTTTCTTCTATTTCCAATAGATTAATTTTCTAAATTCCAATTATATGTATATCGTTTGAAGTAGTATGCCTTTTATCTCCCTACTTATTGAAATATTAGAAAAATGGTATTTAAAAATTAATAATGATTTAATCAAGGTTGACAACCTTATATCTCCTACTTGTTTAATTTCAAATATGAATATTCAATACCTTGAAATAATCTTGCTTGATAATTACTAATGCTTGGTAAGTTTATTCCAATGCAATAGTCTATATCACCTTATAACTCCAATTTTAATTAAAGTAAATTTAATCTTTATCTTAGTAAGGATTTATGCTTTATGTATCCTTGAGTAGCTCCAAATACTTTGATGGCTAGTTGGTATGTATCTCCAACATTGTATTAATGCTACTTTGGCCTTGCTATCCAACGAAGGGCCTGTATGCTCTTTCTTCAAACTCTACGCTTCCACAATGCCTATTTTGGTTTGGTATACTCAAAAAATTTCAAAGATGCTTATCAAAAAATCTCACATAACAATGATACTCATGATCTTTCACAAAACCTAGTTAAAGATAGTTCTCAATTTTTCACTCAAATGTTCTCACGAACATTCACCAATCATGCACATGAAATATTACTCAACAATTCTTATCAAATAAACATTTTCACTCCAACTTAGCATTCACAACATCCAATCCAACAATATTTCACTCACAAGGAAGATATGCCCTGTTGTGGCTGTTCCACAACATACCCCAAATTTGGGGACCCATATTTTTTGCATGTTTTCCAAGAAGACCAAAGTGGCCCATATGCTAAAGCTCAAAGAAAAAGCAAAACACCGCAAGGAGAAAAAGTGTCGCGATATCGCGACATGTTGCATTGTCACGGCCAAAAGAGAAAAAGTGTCACGATATCGCGACATGTTGCATTGTCACAATCAAAAGAGAAAAAGTGTCGCGATATCACGACATGTTGCATTGTCGTGACCAAAAAAGAAAAAGTGTCGCGATATCGTGACATGTTGCATTGTCACGACCAAAAGAGAAAAAGTGTCATGATATCGCGACATGTTGCATTTTCACGGCCAAAAGAGAAAAAGTTTTGCGATATCATGACATGTTACATTGTCGTGGCCAAAAAGAAAAAGTGTCACGATATCGCGACATGTTGCATTGTCGCGGCCAAAAGAGAAAAAGTGTCCTGATATCGCGACATGTATTTTTACGGCCAAAAGAGAAAAAGTGTCGCGATATCGTGACATGTTGCATTTTCATGGCCAAAAGAGAAAAAGTGTCGCGATATCGCGACATGTTGCATTTTCATGGCCAAAAGAGAAAAAAGTGTCATGATATCACGACATGTTGCATTTTCGCGGCCAAAAGAGAAAAGTGTTGCGATATCGCGACATGCTACATTTTCGCGGCCAAAAGAGAAGAAAGAAAAATGTTGCGATATCATGACACGTTGCATTTTCACGTCCAGAAGAGAAGAGAAAGAACAAGGAAGAAAAGGTGTCTCGATATCATGACATGTTACATTTTTGCGGCTAAAAGCAACAAAAGAGAGCAAGGAGGCAAAAGTGTCATGATATCGCGACATGTTACATTTTCGTGGCTAAAAGCAACAAAAGAGAGCAAGGAGGTAAAAGTGTCATGATATCGCGACATGTTACATTATCGCAGCTAAAAGCAACAAAAGAGAGCAAGGAGGCAAAAGTGTCACGATATCGTGACATGTTGCATTTTCGCGACTCAAAAGGGGCAGGCAGGCAGAGAAACAAGAAGTGTCATGATTTTGTGACATGTCCGATTTCTGCCATGGGAATAGAGCAGTTGACAGTGCATCTGATATTAGTGATGAACACTAGGATAGTGAAACTGAAGACTGCATAGTGACGTGGACATAAGGACAAAATCCAATGAATAATACAAAACATTACATAAGGAATCTTTAATGATTTGAAATCATTTAAGATGGTCATTACACACGAAAGGAAACGGACGCAAGCCCATGTGGAGAAAATGAAACGAAGGGCCACAAAATAGAAATGAAAAGTCTTTTTGGAAATCAAAACACATGCATGCACAAAGGAAGGAGAAGCGAACAGTCATGGCTAGGAGAAACAAAATTTGTTTAGAGGCTTTAAATACGCGATTCAAAGAAGTGGAGAAGGGCTGGAAATTGTAGAAAAAAACAAAGACTATCTTTCGGAATAAAGGAGTTTTTTTTGGCAAGAGCAACTCTTGTGTGTGAAATCAAAAGGAGATTGAAACTAAGACCACTGATATTTCTGTAAATCTTTCCTTTGCATTATTGCTTCTTGTATCTATTCGTTTATGCCATAAAGTGGGTTACGATAGGTGAATGATGGAATGATGCAATTATTTGTTTCCTTAGAGTCTTGCATATGATCTAATTTTACTGTGTTTATGTTGCAGGTTTGTTAGGTCAGGTTGTTTTAGAATTTCATCTCATAACTTGGGGTTTTGTAGGGAGGAGATTGCTAATCAAATTAATGTCCTTTTTTGTTTTTTCTAGCTGAATTTTGTAAATTATGTTTCTATTTTAGTTTTTTTATATTTAGATTAGTCTTTCTTTAAAATCTACTGTTTCGATTAAGGTCCATTCCAGAATTTCTGCATTTGTTTTCATTCTATTCTGGTCATTTTCTAGAATTCATGTTCATAAACAGTTCATTTATTGCCATGAATAATCTAAGTTATAAAGAAGGTAAATAAATATGCCAAGAGTATGCTCTGCGTCTGCGCTTGAGAAAGTGATCTACTCACACCAAAAATTGGAGGGTTTGTTTATAGATCTAGTGTTTCCCAAAGAAAACCAGGGATTAATAGCGGAGAAGAGAAAGTCGCTTCTAGATCCACTTCTTTAATTTAGAGTTTCATTCTTGCATCTCCAAGTGCCTTCATCTAATTTTTAGACAAAATATGGGTTTAGGAGGGCTACTAATTACAAATGCACACTAAATCAGATCAAGCTAATGAATCATAGCTTGCTAACTTACTAATTTTTTGCACATTTAATGCTAACATTGCTAACTTTACTAACACCAAAGGCTAACATAGGGATAGTGGAACACTTTTAAATAAAGATAAAATGAACCCGCTAACTCTAAAAATGAACCTCATGTTAAAGGCACGGAGCTTAAAATGAAGTGGTTTATACCACACACTTTCTCATTTGGAATCTTTTAAGATGAAGATAAAGAGGTTACTAACTGGGTTTCGGGTAGATTACTTTAATCTTAAGAACATTAAAAGAAGTTGTCTTTGCATTTGGTTGATTTAATGGATTATGATTGCAAAGTACTTGTTCGAATCATTAAAGGCCCCTTGTTAACTGTTACTTGCATGGTTTAAGTTATTCTGGTATACATTCATTTATTTGCTTTTGTCTTGATTGATTATATGCATATGAATGTTTGTTCATAAGAACCTTGGAGAAATGAATAATGCTACTTAATTTCTTTGCAAGAGAGAGTTTCCTATTTGAGACTCTAGTTGTGGTGATCATTTTGCTATAGGGCAAAATATTCACTCAACATTTTTGCACTAGGAGGGCCTTCTTTATTGCTTGATGATTGTGATCTGTTCTAACGATTAACATGGGTAGTTTTGTTTCCACCTATTGTGCTTACAGGTATAAAATTTATTTGTTTCATTTTGCAAGTGAGTTGAGAGAAGTCTTTTAGAGTTCTAGAGTTTTCAAGCTGTCCCAACCTGAGTACATAGCTACTAGGTCCAAAACCACAGGGGAAACTATTTTCCAAAGCCTTTCTCCCAGTGCTAGGAACCCGAGAAACAAAACATTAGAGATCGAAATACCACCCGGTGTACTTGAGTTAGGAGCATATTTAGACTCAAGTACATCTAGTGGGCTTGAGCCCACAATTTCAAACATGATAGCTATACCAAGTGCGTTTGTCCCCATCATTACAAGTGTCGCCATTGTTCCTATAGGGTCTATACCTTTGAATAACATGCCCCAATAACAACAACAACAACAACCACGTGCCCTTTGGTATGGTGCGCAAAGTTCTCCCTTGGATATCCCTGGGGTAGTCCATGACTTGCCTAGAAATATTGAAAGGGGATTTCCTAAATTTGTGCATGATGGTCCCATAACAGCTGAATAACATGTCCAAATTTACAAGGATTACATGTTTAGACAAGGAGTTACCCATGAAGATATCATTTGTCAGATTTTCCCTGGTAGTCTAGACAGTACGGCCAATGAATGGTACAAGAATCTTCCCGCAAGGTCCATTACTTCATGGGCCCAATTAGAAGCTACCTTTATTAGCCAATTTCGAATGTTGTTGTATCCCTCCATAATTTAGAATTTATTTGTATCATGCAAAAGGTTACCCAATGAGCCCATAAGAACATTCAATCAGAGGTTCCAAAAACTATATACAAATTTAACTCGTCACTTTGTAGTAGATCCTACGATGGCCCTGCAACTATACTTTGGAGCTTTAGATCCATTAACATCATTGTTGACTAGAAGGAATCCTTAGGTTACGATGCTTTCGTTAGCTTATGCAGAGAAAATGACCCTTGAACAACAAATGAATTTACCCAGAGTAGGGTTGTCTCAATTGATTGGGATGGGACAATACGGTCCATATAGTCAATTCGCCATGATGAATCAATTAATGGCACCACAAGTTCCAACAATGAACAATTTCCAATAACCATATCAAGTCACATTATTTCCCACTTATCCTAATGCCTTTATTTCAACACAGGCATTGATTCCAAATAACTCGATGACCTTGCTTGGATTCAGTATGGGCAATAACTTATTGACCATACCTGGGTTTACTCTGATTAGTACGCCAAGCCCAATGACTTATCCAACAATCACTCCTATTAAAATTGTGAATCCAGGATGGAATCAAAGTGCCCAGACCCAAGCCATTGTACCTGTTCCAGAGGTGGCTAATGCAATAAATATAGCTGGGCCTAAAATTACAGTACCCCAACCACATGGGCCTGAATCCATGATAGAAGAAATGAAAGAAACATTGGCCAAAGTTTTGGTTACTGTGGGAAATGTTAATAAAAAAGTTGACCAATTCATGGGTCATAACCGACCTCATAACCATAGAAGAAAAGGAACATACAACACACATCCTAATAATGGACGAGTACCCAATCCCATAGCCAATCAAGCAGATGTCTCGGAATATTTTGGAGAGTCAAGATCTTATGATAATGATTGCCTGCACTATTGCCATGGAAAGTAGGAGTCTATATTTACTAAAGTTATATATTCCCAAGAAAGTGAAGAAGAGGAGGATGTGGAGTTTTTTGGAAAAGAAGATGAAGAAACATTGGAAGTTCATGCCAATAAACGTTTTGGGAAAGGAAATCACAAGTATTACACAAGGAGTTCTAAGGATCCCAAAAATTCCTCTACCCTACCAAACAACCCATTACTTCCTCATGATTTCAAATGATATGTTAATCCACCTCCTCCATCAATGGCGAAGAAGTCTAAGTTGGTCCAAAACATGTCAAATTTGGAAAAACCCACTTATGACTTGATAGAAGACATGAAGAAAACTAAGGCCAATGTCTCAATGTATGATATGTCCCAACTTTTAGGCCAATAAGTAAGTCCACCAAAAGGTTTGGATCCACCTACCCAAGTTCATGAAGCTAAGGGTGTTGAATCCCAATTGGTTTGGAAAGGGTAAAAGCGAGACGTGCCCCCATTTCTCATAACCATTAGAATTGTTGGTAGAAATCTACACAATTGTCTAATAGATTCAGGGGCCTCTACTAGCATTATGCCCCTAGAAATCTATCAAAAATTAGGACTTACACCAAAAACTTCTAAAAGCAAGGTGGTGCAATTGGATAGATCGGCCATGGAGGCAGAGGGAGAATTAAGGGATATTCTTATTCAGGTCAACTTAGAAACTAGGATTCAACATCACATAGATATATTGGTACTTAACATTCCTATCAAATATGGCATGGTGTTGGGAAGAGATTGGAGCAAGAACTTAAATGAAAACATTGTAACAAACTCTTCACATATGTGGTTGCCTTGGAGAGGAGTGGCCAACCAAATTCAAATTTATAGTGAACCTAGGCTCAAGGAAATGATAACAGAATACAACATACCTAATGAGATTCAATACATTGAAACTGAATTAGGAGCCTATTGCTTGGATGTAGAAATTCCTGAGAATTCTCAAAATGGAAGGATTGGATGCAATGATTCTGAAGAACACCATAAGGTTTGGACTTTAAGATTTGATGGATCCAAGTCCAAACAAGGGGTGGGAGCTGGTATTGAAATTTCATGTCTAGACAAAAAACCTATGTTGGCTGCATATAGATTACAGTTCCCAGCCACCAACAATGTGGCAGAATATGAGACCTTGATTTTCGGACTTCAATTGGCCCTTCAGAAGAAAATCAAATGTATCAAGGTTTTAGGTGATTCTAAATTGGTGGTAAAACAAGTTAAAGGACAATATGCATGTAAGAACAAGTGGCTCAGCATTTACCAAACCAGATTTAGAGATTTAATAAACGAATTTGATGCTTTTAACATATCTCTAATCTCTAGAAAAGGCAATCGTTTGGTAGATTCTTTAGCCATAGTTGCTAGCATGCTTAAACCAACGGATCACAAGAAGTGCAAGAAATTTTCCATAGAATTAGTACCTTGCCCCTCGATACCTGATAACGTCATGAATTTCTAAGTCTTTGATAGTGACAGACATGTATTCAATTTTGTCACTAATTCTGGTATCTTTGAAAATCAAGTTATTGATGAAGATGAGAGGGGGCAAGAAGAGGCAGGTTTGAAAAGGGAAGCTACTGGAAAATGGAATGAGATGCCAAATGGGATGGCCTCATTAGAGAAAATGTTTGATATTGGATACCAATCGAAAGGAGGGAGAAAAGTTCCACTTCCCAAAGAGGCTTGTGACTCAGTCAATATTGGAAGTGTAGAAAACCCTCGCGAAATACTCATTGCAAAGGCATGTACCGAACATGAAAAGAATTCCATTGCCAATGCATTGAAGGAATACATAGATTGCATAGCTTGGAGCTATAAGGAGTTGAGAACTTATGATAAAAAATGTTATAATGCATACAATCCCTTTGAAGCCAGACTCCAAACCCTTTAGGCAAAGACAGAGGTCAGTCAATCCGTCACTAGAGCCCTTGATAGAAAAGGAGGTAAAGCAAATATTAGAAGCTAAAATCATATTTCCTATTAGGCATTCCACATGGGTTGCTAACTTGGTCCTTGTGAGGAAAAATAATGGAGAGATAAGGCTATGTATTGATTTTAGAAATCTGAATAAGGCCTCACAAAAGGACAATTATCCTTTACCTACCATTGACGAAATCCTTCAAAAGGTAAATGGGTCGGAAATGATGTCATTCCTCGATGGCTATTCAGGATACAATCAATTCCTCATCCATCCTAATGATAGTATGAAAACCACCTTCACTACAAAATGGGGCACGTTTGCATATAGGATAATGCATTTTGGATTATTGAATGTAGGTGCTACATTCCAATGAGCCATGGACTTTGCATTTAAAGAACTCATAGATAAGTGCATTATTGTCTATGTAGATGATATTCCCATATTTTCTAATAGTAGGGAGAACCATGTCAAGGATCTAAGGAAAGTTCTCCAAAGGTGTAGGGAACATGGCATTTCACTCAACCCAAAGAAGTGCATTTTTGGGGTAACGGAAGGAAAATTATTGGGACATGTAATATCTAAAGGTGGAATTTCCATTGATCCTAAAAGAATAGATGTCATACAACATATTCCTTTTCCCAATAGCAAAAAAGAATTGAGATCATTTTTTGGGAAGATTAATTTTGTTAGAAAATTTATTTCAGGTTTTTCAGAAATTGCAAAACCCTTGAACGATATGTTGAAAAAAGAGGCCCAAATCAAATGGACGAATGAAAATAGGGATGCTTTCAAAAGAATCAAGGATGCAATTTCTAGAGCCCCGATTTTAGTGAGTCCTGACTATGCGAAGCCTTTCTACATTTACACATTTGCTTCAGACCATTCCTTTGTGAGTGTTCTAACTCAGAAGAGTGAACGCAACATTGAAAATCCCATTGCCTTCCTTAGTACTCCTCTCAAATATGCAAAATTGAGATATTCCATCTTGGACAAGCAAATGTATGCCCTATTTAAGACTGTAAAAAAATTTAGACATTATATAGTCCACAGTAGGGTGTTGGCTATAGTCCCAGATCCTGCAATTAAAGCCATGTTTATACGGAATGAACTGGGTGAAAGGCGAGGTAAGTGGATCTCAACTCTTCAAGAATTTGATCTTGAAATTCAACCTATGAAGATAGTGCGAGGACAAGGGTTGGTTAAGTCCATAGCAGAAAATGATCCCTTAATTTCCTGTCAGCATTATGAAATCGTAGATATAACTGAAGATGAGTGGTACGTAGATGTGTATTTTTTATTGAATGATAAGTGTCCACCACATTTAAATTCTACTCAATGAAGAGCCTTGCATTTAAAATCTGCTAATTTTCTAATCAGATCCGATGCATTATACAAGAAAAACCATGAAGGAATTTACCTTCGTTGCATTGATCGAAAAGAGGCAGCACAAGTACTTGAGGAATTCCATGGTAAGTATGGGATAGGACATGGGTCTGCTAATGCCACAACCCATCAAATCCTTAGAGCTGGTTACTATTGGACTCAAGTGTTTAAAGATGCTCATGCTCATGTGAGGTCATGTCATACTTGTCAAATCGTGGCAAATAGAGAAAGGGGTGCTTCTATGCCATTATAATTTGTAATTGAGTCTAGACCTTTTTCACAATGGGATTTGGATTTTGTTGGGATCATCAGTCCCAATTCATCCGATTCCCATAAATACATTCTCATGGATACAGATTATTGCACAAGGTGGATGGAAGCTATTCCCACTAAAAATTCCACTTCAGAAGTTATTATTAAATTCTTAGAAGATAACATTGTCACTCAATTCGGAATGCCTAACTCCATTGTAAGTGACAATGGTTCCACTTTCTCCTCTCTGGAATTTGCAAATTGGGCATTCGACAACATGGTGAGTTTGAAGTTTTCTTCAAATTATTATCCACAAGGTAATGGATTGGCTAAGTCTTCTAATAAGAATTTGTTATGTGTCATTAAAAAGTTGCTTGAAATAAATCCTAGATATTGGCATAACAAACTTAAGTTGGCTCTTTGGGCTGATAGAATCAGAATCAAGGAATCATTAGGAACATCTCCTTACCACTTAGTTTATGGACAAGATCCTATTTTTCCCACAAATATTAAGTTACAAACATTACATTTCATGAAATATTACTTGGGAACTGATAATAAACTTGAAGCTAGACTAACACAATTGATGCATCTGTATGAACAGAGGGATGAGGCTATGCTTCACTTTAGTAAACACCAAGACGTAGTAAAAAGGTGGTTTGATAAAAAGTCTAGAGTCAAAACTTTTAAAGTTTCAGATTTAGTGTTGTTGTGGGATAAGAGACATGAGAGGAAAGGAGATCATGATAAATTTGATTACTTATGGTTGGGTCCTTACCAAATTTCATAAGTCCTAGGTGAAAACAAATTTAGATTAAAAACCCTGGATGAAAAATATTTGGCTTTACCCGTCAATGGGCTGCATTTAAAGCACTATTTCCAGGCCTAAAATGGCAAGGCCTTGTATTATATGTAAATATGTCATGCTTTATTTTTGCGTGTGCAGATTTGATTTTCTTAGGTGTGTGTTAGGTTTTTTTGGCCTTCAACCTTTATTTTACCATGATGAGATTGAAGAACACAAGTTTATACTGAGAGGGGGGGGTGAACAATATAAGACCACTTTTAACTTTATCTATCAATACAACTTTCAAACCATTAACATGCAGAATAAAGATAGCAGTAATAACAACAGTAAAATAATGCACAAAATGCAATCCACAAAGAGACACAACAATTTACGTGGTTCACCCAAGATGGGCTACTCCACGGATAAAACTTTTCTTAAAAATTGTATCAAAGTCCTCTGGGAATCCTTCCCGATTACAATTTTTATGAGCCTCAACTCAAAGGAGACACCTTCCCCTAAATCAACTTTGGCTAGTAATCCTCTAGAAGACCTCTACCTCTTCTGCAATTAGCAAGTGGAACTCTATCCACAGAAGACACCTGTCTTCCCTGCTCTGGCTGGAGATCTCTGTCCTCAACTCTGTCACAGCAAGCTGGACCTCTTTTTTGCACCAAAACATAGTCCTTTGGTCTGGCACAAATCTGTCCTCTTCCTCTTTTCTTTTCTGTTATAGATTCTACTTGGTCGAAACCAAATTTTCATAGTCTACGCAAACACAGCAGCACTCGATAAAATTATACTCTTCTACGAAAAACTCAGCAGTACATTCTTCGCACATACAGCAGCACAGTCTTCGCATAAATAGCAGCACAGTCTTTGCATGAACAGCAGCACAGTCTTCCACACTTAGATGATTCGATGAAATGCACTCTTATACAACAATCAAACTTTGCACTCTGCTTTTTTTATGATCGAACCTCACTGTCACACTAAATCTATGAATGCCACTCTTCGAATGCACACTTCGATCGATACTCAAAACTACTCAAACAACCCTCCTTTAATACTCACAATCTCAAGATGAAACCTTGTTCTTAGTCAGCTATTTTACCCTTTGATCACGTTGGTTGCAAAAACCTATGCTGCATCGGCCCAGATTTAACTCTGTCGGCTTCACTATCTCCCTGTTGCTTCTGGTGCGAAACTTCAACATGTTGCAATATCGTGACACCTTTTCCTGTCGTACACCTTCTATAGCTTGTTGTAGTGATATCATGACGCTTTTGCTTTTGTCTGCTTCCTTTGCTCTTCTGTCACAAAATCGTGACACTTTTGCCTTTCGTTGACGTCATCTCACTTTTGTCACAAAATCATGACGCTTTAGACTTCAAAGCCTTCTTCTCCGCTTCTGTCACAAAATCATGACACCTTTGCCTCTTGCTGACGTCATCAGCAACTCTATCGTGAAATCATGACACTTTAGACTCCAAAGCCTTCTTCTTAGCTTTTGTCATGAAATCACGACACCTTTGCCTCTTGCTGACGTCATCTGCAACTTTGTCGTGAAATCGTGACACATCTTGCTTCTTCAACCTTTTCTCGGTTTGCACTAGCGAAAATGGAACATGTCGCAAAATCGTGACACTTTCGCTGCCTTAAGCTCTTTTCTGCCAACAGCTCATGAAACTGGAGCATGTCACGAAATCGTGATGCTTTCACTGCCTTAAGCTCTTTCTGCCAACTGCTCGTGAAACTGGAACATGTCGTGAAATCGCGATGCTTTCGCCAACTGCAAGCTGTCAACTCAACCTATCGTGAAATCGTGACACTTTCTGCATCCGTACAACTTCTTTGAAACCTGTCACAAAATCATGACACTTCCTGCAACTCAACACTGCCAACTCAACTTGTCATGAAATCATGACACTTTCTGCATCCGTACAACTTCATTGAAACCTATCCCAAAATCGCAACACTTCCTGCAACTCAACATTGCCAACTCAATTTGTCATGAAATTGTGACACTTTCTGCATCCGTACAACTTCATTGAAACTTGTCACGAAATCGCGACACTTCCTGCAACTCAACACTGCCAACTTAACTTGTCGCGAAATTGTGACAGTTTTTCCGAAACTTTCTCTCTCCTCAAACATGTCGCGAAATCGCGACAGTTTTTCCAGTAGCCTGCAAACTTTTTCTAACTTATCTTTTTCTAGATTTTTGGCAACTGGGCTACTCTGATTTTCTTGGAGACTTACTGACCAGCTGAAACCTTCATAAAAACACATACTTAGACATACTTAGACATACTTACTGACCAGCTAAAACCTTCATCAAAACACATACTTAGACATAAAAACAAATTGCTCCAAGAACTCCTTGACATCAAAGACAACAACTACCAAGAGCTCCTTGACATCAATGACAACTACTAAACTTAGGCAAAAGCAATGTACTCAAGGTACCCAAAATTTCCAACAATCTCCCCCTTTTTCATTGATGGCAACCCTTTACTAAAAACACATCTTAAAGAGCCAAAACTGAAATCAATCTCTTTGAAGTTTTGCTCCCCCTGACTTGAAGCTTTCCTCTTCACTTGAAGCTCTCCCCCTTACTCATATCTCTCCCCCTTTGTCATCAATGGCAAAGGGTCACCTATGGGGCTTGGGACTAAGAATGAGCTTCTTATCTTAGTCCCTCCCCCACCTCCTAATGAGGTGATTTTAAAACAGAGTAGGGAGTGAAACTCCCATTAGACACTCATCATCATCAGTGTCTACAATTTCTTTGCCGGGCCTTTTCTTGAGCTCTTTGTTAATGTTTATGTTCTTGACACTTTTCTTGTTCTTGTTCTCATCTCTTTTCTTATCCACACCTTGGTCCTTGGACCTGTTTATACCACTATTTTTGTTCCTGTACCTTGGAAGATCATCTCTGCACTTTCTGGCTGAGTGACCTGTATTGTTGCACTTGTAACCGACAACATTATTTCTTTCAGGCATAGCTGTTCTTTGAATTCGCCTGTTATTTGAATTGTAGAAAATTGCCTTGTGCTCGAACTGATTACAAGAGTAGCAATACCCTTGAAATAAATTACGACTTCTGAAATTATTGTTAACCTTCTTTATTTGAGACATGCAATATGCAGCCATGTGTCCAAACCTGTAACACGCAAAACATCTACCAAAAAATATTCTTTTAATCGATCTCTTGGGTCCCGAGAACTTCTGTTTCACATTCAAAAATATGTTTTCTATTTCTGCACATTCATCACTCACAGACTCATGATCTGAAGTACTTTCATCATCAGAACTTTCTTCTTTTTGAAATATCTTGCTAGATTCCCCAACCTGTTTCTTGTGCGGCTCAACAAAACCGAGACCTATTTTATTTGTTGGATTTCTTTGATTTTTGATGAGAGACTTAACCTTCTTGGAGCTATCTTGAAATTTGTAGAGTTTATCCTTGTAATCTTTATTTTCTTCTTTCAAAGAAACCATTTTCTGCTCTAACTCATTATACTCAAGAATCTTAGACTCTAACTCATCCTTGAGTTCCTGTGTTTTGGCTATAGAGAAGTCGAGACTTTCTATATGATCATCTCTCTCCATACAACATTCATCAAACTTAACCTTGAGTCTATCATTCTTCTTTATTTCCTTTTCCAAAACACTGAGAGCATTATTGAGTTCACATTCAAGATTCTCTATTTGATTGCACTTTGAATTATCAAGACCTTTTTTTGATTTCTTATTACTAGATGTGCTACCCTTTTCAAAAACCATACATGCATCTTCCTTATCATTTTCTGAAGCATCCTCATACATACTAGCAACTAATTCAATATTTGTGCAATCATCCTCAAGGTGCCTAAAATTTCCACATCTAAAGCATTTCATGACCGTGAATTTATGTTTCGGTTCTTCTTCTTTTTTTGAAATGAACAACATCTCATTTTCATTATCACTGGAAGAGCTTTCACTATCACTGCTAGAATTTATTTAATACCTGTGCTTTTCATAATCCTTGCTCTTGACATCCTGTATATCTTCATCACTTTCATCTTTAGAAATAGTACAGTCAGTAGCATAATGACCATACTTTCCACAGTTGAAACATCTTATATTTTTCTTGCTTTTGTGATTTCTAGAGAATTTGCCTTTCTTGCTGTAATATGCTTCTTCCTCACTAGAAGACTCATCACTCTCTTGAATCGGTTTGCCTTTTGATTTCTTGGTAGCTTTGAAAGCTACCTCTTTCTTTATATCAACATTCACTTGAGTTCTCAGCTCAAAAGCTGCAAGAATACTATGGAGCTCATCCTTTTTCAACTTATCTAAATCTTTGGCTTCCTCAATAGCAAAAATATTTTCACTAAATCTATTAGGAAGAGATCTTAAAATCTTATCACACACATCATTTTCAGCAAGTTCAAGACCTAAGTCTTTCATGGAGTTCACAATATCATCCATCCGAAGCATGTAGTCACTAATATTTTCATCATCATTCATCTTGAGTTGTTCAAACATACCTTTAAAATGTCTCAATTTGGCCTTTCGGACATTTGCATCACCTGTATGAACAACCTGCAATTGTTTCCACATTTCACTAGTTGTCTTATAGTGAATAACTTTGGTAAGATCAGCCTTCTGTAAACCTTTCAGGATTGCATTCATGGCTTTTGAGTTGCTGTGATGTAGGAGCCTGTCTTCTTTAGTATAAGGACCATTTGCAGGAATGGTGTACCCATCTTCAATAACTTCCCATACCTCATTACCAAGAGCCATTAGATAGACTTTCATTCTTGCACTCCACAAACCAAAATCTGATCCATCAAGAATAGGTGTTGCATTGCCACCTGAGAAATCCATTGTGTTCTTAATCAGTTCTTCCTTCCAGCTATAAAACCTTTCCGAAGAAACTTGCTCTGATACCAATTGAAGAACACAAGCTTATACTGAGAGGGGGGGTGAACAGTATAAGACCACTTTTAACTTTATCTATCAATACAACTTTCAAACCATTAACATGCAGAATAAATATAGCAGTAATAACAACAATAAAATAATGCACAAAATGCAATCCACAAAGAGACACAACAATTTACGTGGTTCACCCAAGGTGGGCTACTCCACGGATAAAACTTTTCTTAAAAATTGTATCAAAGTCCTCTGGTAATCCTTCTCGATTACAATGTTTATGAGCCTCAACTCAAAGGAGACACCTTCCCCTAAATCATCTTTGGCTGGTAATCCTCTAGAAGACCTCTACCTCTTCTACCCTTAGCAAGTGGAACTCTATCCACAAAATACACTTGTCTTCCCTGCTCTGGCTGGAGATCTCTGTCCTCAACTTTGTCATAGCAAGCTGGACCTCTTTTTTGCACCAAAACACAGTCCTTCGGTCTGGCACAAATCTATCCTCTTCCTCTTTTCTTTTTTGTTATAGATTCTACTTGGTCGAAACCAACTTTTCACAGTCTAGGCAAACACAACAACACTCGATCAAATTATACTCTTCTACAAAAAACTCAGTAGCACATTCTTCGTGCATACAGTAGAATAGTCTTCACATAAACAGTAGCACAGTCTTTGCATGAATAGCAGCACAGTCTTCCACACTTAGATGATTCGACGAAATGCACTCTTATACTACAATCAAACTTTGCACTCTACTTTTTTGATGATCGAACCTCACTGTCACACTAAATCTATGAACGCCACTCTTCAAACGCACACTTCGATCGATACTCAAAACTACTCAAACAACCCTCCTTTAATACTCACAATCTCAAGATGAAACCTTGTTCTTAGTCGACTGTTTTACCCTTTGATCACATCGGCTGCAAAACCCTGCGCTGCGTCGGCCCATATTTAACTCTATCGGCTTCACTATCTCCCTATTGCTTCTGGTGCGAAACTTTAACATGTCATGATATCGCGACACCTTGGCCTATCGTACACCTTCTATAGCTTGCTGTAGCGATATCGTGACGCTTTTGCTTTTGTCTGCTTCCTTTGCTCTTCTGTTGTGAAATCGTGACACTTTTTCCTTTTGCTGATGTCATCTCACTTTTGTCATGAAATCGTGATGCTTTAGACTTCAAAGCCTTCTTCTTCGCTTCTATCACAAAATCGTGACACCTTTGCCTCTTGCTGACGTCATCAGCAACTCTGTCACGAAATCACGACGCTTTAGACTCCAAAGCCTTCTTCTTAGCTT
Source organism: Wollemia nobilis (assembly GCA_028583015.1). NCBI lineage: Eukaryota > Viridiplantae > Streptophyta > Pinopsida > Araucariales > Araucariaceae > Wollemia > Wollemia nobilis. Next base: position 17,424,601 of record JAQPPZ010016947.1, on the reverse strand, counting down.
CTATCGTGAAATCGTGACACCTTTGCCTCTTGTTGACGTCATCTGCAACTTTGTCGCAAAATCGTGACACTTCTTGCTTCTTCAACCTTTTCTCGGTTTGCACTAGCGAAAATGGAACATGTCACGAAATCGTGACGCTTTCGCTGCCTTAAGCTCTTTTCTGCCAACTGCTCGTGAAACTGGAGCATGTCGTGAAATCGCGATGCTTTCGCTGCCTTAAGCTCTTTTCTGCCAACTGCTCGCGAAACTGGAACATGTCACAAAATCACGACGCTTTCACCAACTGCAAGCTGCCAACTCAACCTATCGTGAAATCGTGACACTTTCTGCATCCGTACAACTTCTTTGAAACTTGTCACAAAATCGTGACACTTCCTGCAACTCAACACTGCCAACTCAACTTGTCATGAAATCATGACACTTTCTGCATCCGTACAACTTCATTGAAACCTATCCCAAAATCGCAACACTTCCTGCAACTCAACATTGCCAACTCAATTTGTCATGAAATTGTGACACTTTTTGCATCCGTACAACTTCATTGAAACTTGTCACGAAATCGCGACACTTCCTGCAACTCAACACTGCCAACTTAACTTGTCGTGAAATCGTGACAGTTTTGCTTGAACTTTCTCTCTCCTCAAACATGTCGCGAAATCGCGAAAGTTTTTCTAGCAGCCTGCAAACTTTTTCTACCTTATATTTTTTTGGATTTTTGGCAACTAGGCTACTCTGATTTTCTTGGAGACTTACTGACCAACTGAAACCTTCATCAAAACACATCCTTAGACATAAAAACAAATTGCTCCAAGAAATCCTTGACATCAAAGACAACAACTACCAAGAGCTCCTTGACATCAATGACAACTACTAAACTTAGGCAAAGACAATGTACTCAAGGTACCCAAAATTGCCAACAGAGATTGTTCTGAATGAGGTTTTGGAGGCATTTTGATTGCATTGTTCTTTTCTTAGCTTAGTGTGTTAGTCATGGGACCAGTTTTGGGCTTGATAAAAAAAAAAAGGGATAGCAAAGTGGTTATTTTGTATCCTTATCAATGTTCTAAAACTAGAAGTATATGAAACAACAAAATTGTATTACATAAAGCTCCACGAGCATTGCAAACACATTAAAGAATATCATTTGAAATTTGGGATACATGAAAGTTGTCAATTTTGCAAGATAGGGTGAAGCATTTTTGTATAATCCATATTACCCATTTATGTTCAGGATGCATTGCATAATAGCCTCGAGTCTCATTCCATTCCATGTTTCAAAGACAACCACCAAAAGCATGTCAGAACCTCTTAGGATCATTGCACAATAAACATTAAGTAAGATCTTGGGGTTGGAAACTGATGCCGCATTATCTTGAATTAGACACGTTCTGCACATATAAAGAACATCTTGGGAAAAATGGTTGAAACCTTACTTGGAAGAAAAGTGAGGCAAAAAAAATTTTTCTTGTCTGTCTCGTCATGCAAAACATAGTCCATGAAACAGTGGTTTTCACCACTCCACCTCCATAACATCACTTGGATTGAAAGGATCATACTACATGTCCCTTATAAGGAGGAGTAGTCATCCCTAAAATTCAAGGAAGCCATTACTACTCCACCTCCATAACATCACTTGGATTGAAAGGATCATACTACATGTCCCTTGCAAGGATGAGTAGTCATCCCTAGGATTCAAGGAATCCATCATTAATCCACCTCCATCACATCATTTGATTTGGAATGATCGTACTACATGTCCCTTGCAAGGATGAGTAGTCATCCCTAATATTCAAGGAATCCATCATTAATCCACCTCCATCACATCATTTGAGTTGGAAGGATCATACTACGTGTCCCTCACAAGGATGGGTAGTCATCCCTAAAATTCAAGAAAGCCAAAGCCAAAGCCTGGACTATGGGGTTGATCTCCATCGGGGCTATAGATGTATGACTGGTAGTGGAGTAGGCTCATGCATGGCGACATGTCTCATTTAAAAGCAATACCTTTGATTGCTCACACGGACAGACTAGCCTGGTAGTTATCCATAATAGGTTTAATCATTTTGCTTAATATGAGGTAATGAACTCAAATCAGAGTAGTAAGGATAGGGTTAAATTCTCATCACGCTTAGGTTGAGAATCTAATTCCCCAAAGCTCTGATTTCACTTACACATGCACATTAATTCAATATGGCAGTGGCACATAACCAACCTTGAGATTGGGTATATGAACTCAATTCATGCATGATTGGTCCTGAGAGGGTTTGATAGTTTTAATGTTTGTGATCGTGCTACTAAAAGTTAAGAGTCCTGGTAAAGTAGGTCAGCCATAGTTCATTATGCTGACAATACATTCGATCTTGCATAGACCCTCCATGATTCATTATATGCATTCATGTGAAATTGGTAATAGAATGGGGAACTATTTTTAATGATAAAGAATGAATCACTATGCACACATTGAGAGAATGCTGAATAATTCTAATGTTTCATGTATTTCTGGTTTATTTACATTCTTTGGATATTTTCTAATGCTTGCAGTTAAGTTGTAGGTTTTCAGGTTGGGGTTCTCACCGAAATGCTCAAGAGCATTTCCCAGCAGAGTCACCATTTGTTGTGGCTATTCCACAACGTACCCCAAATTTGGGGACCCATATTTTTTGCATGTTTTCCAAGAAGACCGAAGTGGCCTATATGCTAAAGCTCAAAGAAAAAGCAAAACACCACAAGGAGGAAAAAGTGTCACGATATCGCGACATGTTGCATTGTCGCAGCCAAAAGAGAAAAAGTATCGTGATATTGTGACTTATTGCATTGTCGCGGCCAAAAGAGAAAAAGTATCGCGATATTGCGACATGTTGCATTGTCACGGCCAAAAGAGAAAAAGTGTTGCGATATCGCGACATGTTGCATTTTTGCGGCCAAAAGAGAAAAAGTGTCGTGATATCACGACATGTTGCATTGTCGCGGCCAAAAGAGAAAAAGTGTCGTGATATCGTGACATGTTGCATTTTCGTAGCCAAAAGATAAAAAGTGTCGTTATATCGCGACATGTTGCATTTTCGCGGCCAAAAGAGAAAAAGTGTCACAATATCGCGACATGTTGCATTTTTGCGGCCAAAAGAGAGAAAAGTGTCGCGATATCGCGACATGTTGCATTTTCGCGGCCAAAAGAGAAAAGTGTCATGATATTGCAACATGTTACATTTTCGTGGCCAAAAGAGAAGAAAGAAAATTGTCGCGATATCATGACATGTTGCATTTTCGTGGCTAGAAGAGAAGAGAAATAACAAGGAAGAAAAGGTGTCGCGATATCGTGACATGTTACATTTTCGCAGCTAAAAGCAACAAAAGAGAGCAAGGAGGCAAAAGTGTCATGATATCGTGACATGTTACATTCTCGTGGCTAAAAGCAACAAAAGAGAGCAAGGAGGCAAAAGTGTCACGATATCGCGACATGTTGCATTTTCGCGACTCAAAAGGGGCAGGCAGACAGAGAAACAAGAAGTGTCACGATTTCGTGACATGTCCAATTTCCACCAAGGGAACATAGTAGTTGACAGTGCGTCTGATATTAGTGATGAACACCAGGATAGTGAAACTGAAGACTACATAGTGACATGGACATAAGGACAAAATCCAATGAATAATACAAAATTTTACATAAGGAATCTTTAATGATTTGAAATCATTTAAGATGGTCGTTACACACAAAAGGAAACAGACACAAGCCCATGTCGAGAAAATGAAATGAAGGGCCACAAAATAGAAACGAAAAGTCTTTTTGGAAATCAAAACACATGCATGCACAAAGGAAGGAGAAGCGAACAATCATGGCCAAGAGAAAAAAAAAAATTTCAGAGGCTTTAAATACGCGATTCAAATAAGTGGAGAAGGGCTAGAAATTGTAGAAAAAAAACAAAGACTATCTTTCAAAATAAAGGAGTTTTTTTTTGCAAGAGCAACTCTTGTGTGTGAAATCAAAAGGAGATTGAAACTAAGACTACTGCTATTTCTGTAAATATTTCCTTTGCATTATTGCTTCTTGTATCTATTCGTTTATGCCATAAAGTGGGTTACGATAGGTGAATGATAAAATGATGCAATTATTTGTTTCCTTAGAGTCTTGCATTTGATCTAATTTGATTGTGTTTATGTTGCAGGTCTGTTAGGTCAGGTTGTTTTAGAATTTCATCTCATAACTTGGGGTTTTGCAGGGAGGAGATTGTTAACCAAATTAATGTCCTGTTTTGTTTTTTCCAGCTAAATTTTGTAAATTATGTTTCTGTTTTAGTTTTCTGATATTTAGATTAGTCTTGCTTTAAAATCTATTGTTCCTATTCGGGTCCATTCCAAAATTTCTGCATTTGTTTTCATTCTATTCTGGTCCTTTTCTAGAATTCATGTTCATAAACAGTTCATTTATTGCCATGAATAATCTAAGTTATAAAGAAGGTAAATAAATCTGCCAAGAGTATGCTCTGCGTCTGCGCTTGAGAAAGCGATCTGCTCACACCAAAAATTGGAGGGTTTGTTTATAGATCTAGTGTTTCCCAAAGAAAACCAGGGATTAATAGCGGAGAAGAGAAAGCCGCTTCTAGATCCACTTCTTTAATTTAGATTTTCATTCTTGCATCTCCAAGCGCCTTCATCTAATTTTTAGAAAAAATATGGGTTTAGGAGGGCTACCAATTCCAAATGCACACTAAATCAGATCAAGCGAATGAATCCTAGCTTGCTAACTTACTAATTTTTTGTACATTTAATTCTAACATTGCTAACTTTACTAACACCAAATGCTAACATAGGGATAGTGGAACACTTTTAAATAAATATAAAATGAACCCGCTAACTCTAAAATTGAACCTCATGTTAAAGGCACGGAGCTTAAAATGAAGTGGCTTATACCACACACTTTCTCATTTGGAATATTTTAAGCTGAAGATAAAAGAGGTTACTAACTGGGTTTCGGGTAGATTACTTTAATCTCAAGAACATTAAAAGAAGCTATCTTCACATTTGGTTGATTTAATGGATTATGATTGCAAAGTACTTGTTCGAATCATTAAAGGCCCCTTGTTAACTTTTACTTGCATGGTTTAAGTTATTATGGTATACATTCATTTATTTGCTTTTGTCTTGATTGATTATATGCATATGAATGTTTGTTCACAAGAACCTTAGAGAAATGAATAATGCTATTTAATTTCTTTGCAAGAGAGAGTTTCTTGTTTGATACTCTAGTTGTGGTGATCATTTTTCTATAGGGCAAAATATTCACTCAACATGCCCATACCTTTTTTTGAAGAATAATTGACCTCAAAAACCTGTCTCAATCACAATCACTCTCTTTGCCAATCTCAAAGGTTAGATAGCAAATACCTTCACTCAAATATTCTTACTCAAATAATTTCCTCAAAATAAATTCACCCTTACATAAATTAACAAAACTCAAATACACCTTATTATCTCCAACCTTGTTCAATTACTTTTCAACACACAAACATCAATATTCTTTAATAACTCCAAATCAATCAATAGAAGAAAAGTTCCTTTATAATTTCAAAATAATATTTAGAAATTAAAACCTTAATATCCTTATCATTCCAACCTTAATTAATTTTAAATGCCCAAAAATTAATATAAAATCTAAACACCTTATAACTCCCTACTTTCCAAAGCACTCTATTATTCACATGGCCTAACGCGCTCCCCAAACCTTGGCACAAAAATTAATTAAACCAAAAATTAATGCTTACCTTAGTTCCTTTGGCCCACATGCAAAAATGAATGGCACGTGCTTTGGTAGTGCCTCAAATCCATGACCTCACTATTGTTGCTACACTCCATTAGCTATTGATCCACATGCCCACATGAGTCTAAAGGTGTAGGCTCCTCACTAAACAATCTCCACAAGACCCGGTGCTTGAAAAAATAAATAGATCTTCCTCAAAATGTCCTCGTGGGGATTCAAAACCCTAACCTTTTGCCACAAAAATGCCTTAACTCTGCCTTAGTTTCCAACTATGCTAACTAGCACTTTGGATACACTAGACACGTGCCTCATGCATTTACACTTTAGCTTGCCCTCCAAAGGGTTTAAATCACATGAATTTCCTTCTTCCCTTTCTATCACCACAGTGCACAATTTTTCCTTTGGATTCACAAATTATTGCATGGATGCCTTCTAACCAAAAACTTTGGCTTATTTATAATGTTTTCAATGTGCTTCACAATGTCAGTGGGTTATTTGGAATTCAAATTTTTAAATTCGAATTATATATTTTAACTTAGGTGCCTTGAATAATATTATTATTTAATTTTAAATTTTAACCTTAGGGTTAAAATATTTAAAATTAAATAATTAAACCCTTAATACAAAAATTTGTCATATGGGTTTTTTAGGAGATTTAAAATGTGACAACTCCTTGGCATTTATTTTTCATAAACCCAACCTATATCCTTAAATATTATAATATTAAGTATTATAATATTAAACCTGCTTCTTTGCCTTTTTGGAAAAACCACTAAAGAATATTAATGAAACTTGAACATCAACCTTGCCAACAAAACTCAAAAATGAATACTTGGATGAAAATAAACTTGGTCATCATATTTTTGACATCGATGACAACAAAACTTGCTCATATTTCCAATAATATTCCCCTTTATCATTGATGGCAACCCATTTTCATCTTACCATTTCCTTTACCTCTTTTTGTTCTGCTCCCCTTGACTGAATGCTCTCCCCCTAACTCAAATATCTCCCCCTTTGGCATCAATGGAAAAGGGTCACCTTTGGTGCTTGGGGCTAAGAATGAGACTCTTATATTAGCCCCTCCCCCACCTCTTTTTGAGGTGGTTAATTCTAGGGTGGGAGTATATCTACTCCCAACATACACTAATCTTTACCTTTGTCCACCTTCTTCCTCAATTGATCCTTTTGATTCCTATGACTGTTCCTCTTCCTACTTGTCTCTAGAAGTTTTTCTCTACACCACTTAGTTATGTGTCCAAAATTATTACACTTATAGCACTTAATATTGTGATTCCTTTAAGGTGAAAATGTCTTTTAGTTCCTCCTGGTGAAGCCATATCCATTTCTGTTATGAACCCTACAATTAAATACCTTACGATCAAACTGATTACAAGAGTGACAATACCCTTGAAAGAGATACCTATTTTTGAAATTTCTATTTTCCTATTTTTCATGTGTCCTGCATTATGTAGCCTTGTACCCAAACCTATGATATAAGAATCATCATCCATTGAAACCCCTTGACCCCATTGGTCTTTTAGTCTCTTCTATGTTGTTTGTTTCTTGTTCCATATGTTCCTCATTTGTGCATTGTTCCTTTCCTTTTTGAACTTTCTATTGTTCAATTATTCCTTAGAAGACTCACTTTATCTTACACTCTCTTCTTTTGAAGCTTCTTCTTCTTCAGATCTTGAGATTGACTCCTCTCCTTGTTCCTTTTGTACATTTTCAAAACCAAGTCTTATCTTGTTTGCTGAAGATATTTGTACCTTGATAATATTATCCAATTTATTTAAGCTTATCCCAAACCTGTGTAGCTTGTCTTTAGAGTCTTTTACTTCCTTCCTTAATGAAGCTACTTCATGCTCAAAAATTTCATATTCTAAAACCTTAGCTTCTAACTTCTCTTTGAATCTCCTTGTCTTAGCTGTTGAGTTGGTTAGACCCTCTATAAGCTTTCATTTCTCTTCATCACATTCTTGAAATTGAAGCTTGAGTTTTAAGTTCTACTTTCTTACCTTACTTAATGCATCAAGGGAAAAAATAAGCTCACCCTCAATATAAACTTCTCCTTTATCTAATTCTTCCTCTATTTGTTTGCCTTTGATATCATCTTCATTATTTTCTGATTTATTTCCACTAGAAGCACTTCTTCTATTTCCATAAGAAGACTTTCTTCTTCTGGACCTTCACTAGCATCTTCATATTCATCATCACTGAAACTGAATCCATTGCTTGTACAACTATCTTCAAGATGACCAAAGTTACCACATCTAAAACACTTAAGAATTATTGGTGACCTGTTTCTAACCACTGCTTTTTCTTCTTCCATAAATAGAATTTCATCTTCATCATTATTTGGGGAACTTTCATCACTATCACTTGAACTCTTACTTGCCTTGTCTACATAGAAACTCTTTTTATGCCTTTGGAAAAACTTATTTTCTTGCTTTCCTTGTCCATCCCTACTTTTATTTTGGTACCTATGTTTTTCTGTTTCCCTGTTCTTATAATCCTATTTTTCTTCATCATTACTATTTCTAGCCTCTGGATAATAAGATACATAATGATCATATTTTCCACAATTGAAACATCTAACTAATTTTGTACCTTTATAATTTCTCGAGTCCTTGTTTCTTCTACCATAATTTGCTTCTTCATTACTGGATGACTCATTGTTTGAATCTGATTTCTTACCCATTGTATTCTTAGTAGCTTTGAAGGCTACTTCTTTCTAGGGAATAGGTTCCTCTTTTATTATTATCTCAAAAGTTATTAGAATTCCATTGAATTCATCCCTTGTCAAAATTTCAATATCTTTTGACTCTTATATAGCTAAAATATTTTCACTATACCTTTTTGGAAGTGACCTTAAAATATTATCACAAACATCTATTTCTTCAACTTTAAGCCCAATTCCTTGCATGGAGTTAACAACCTCATCCACACAAAGTAGATATGCAGTAATGTTTTCCTCTTCCTTCATATTTAGGTCTTCAAATTTTCTCTTGTAATTTTACAACTTTGCTATTTTGACCTTTTTTTCTCCCTCATAGACACCTTTCAATTTATCCTAGATTTCCTTTGCTGATGTGCAATGCATAACCTTTATAAACTCTATTTCACGCAAATCCTTTCAAATTATATTAATTGCCTTTAAATTATTCATATGTAGGAGTTTAATATCTTTATCTGTAGGTGGAGTAGCTAGCAGTATTTATCCATTATCAACTACTTCCCATATTTCATTCTCAAGTGCCATTAGGTGAATCTTCATTCTCATACTCCAAAGTACATAATTATTCCTAATGAACAATGGTACTGAATTCCTTGAAGATCCATTCTAAGAATCCATATGTTTTCTTGTAATATTTTCATTCAAGTTGTTAAACTCTTCCAAAGGAACCCACTCTAATACCAATTGAAGAACACAAGCTTATACTGAGATGGGGGTGAAAAGTATAAGACCACTTTTTACTTTTCTTTTCTCAAACAATATTATCCAATATATCAATGGAAATATCAACAACAGTAATTAAAGCAATATATAAATAACCACACACAATAGAGATACCAATTTAATGTGGTTCACCCAATGTTGGCTATGTCCACAAAGAAAATATTTCACTAAAATTTTCTCAACAAATCTCTTGGGAATCCTTTCCCTATTACAATGTTTATAGACCTTTGTCCAAAGGAGACACCAATCCCTTAATCTAGTTTGTGGGCACCAAACCACAGGAGACACCAATATTCTTAACTAGTTTGTGGATCCCTATCCATAGGAGAACTACTTCTCCTCTGCTTTGGTTGGTGATCATCTAGAATAATACTACCTCCACTGCACTAGCTTATGGATCTCTCTCCACTGAAGACTCCTATCCCCTCTGTCCTCACTACCCTAGCTAATGTATCTTTATCCATTGGATACTACTGTCCTCTATTGTGTCACCTCCAAAGCTTACTCTCAGCTCTGTCTCAAATCTGCACTAAAGACAATCCTACAATCTAGCACAAATTTGTTCAATCTCTATCTCAAATCTACACTAAACATAGTCCTTCAGTCTAGCACAAATCTACTCAATATTTATCTCAAATCTACACTAAATATAGTCCTTCTGTATAGCACAAATATACTCAATATCTATCTCAAATATGCACTAAACACAGTCCTTCGATCTAGCACAAATCTGCTCAATATTTGTTTTTGGTCTAGAACAAACCTGTCCTCAAATATGCACCAAAATTTGTCCTCAAATATGTCCTCAAATCTATCATCAAGCCTTAAAAAAAAGCTTGATCCAATCACAAATCAACTCTTCTAGATCTACCCCAAACCTTAACTCAAGGTTTGAACAAATCAATTAATCAAATTTTCTCACAAGTCTTCTCAAAGACTTGCCTCAAATATATCCACAAGTCCTCTCTAGAACTTGCTCAAAATGACCTCAAGTATTTACCAAGACTTACCTTAAATTTTCTCAACAAGTCTTCACTATAACTTGCTCAATCTGCTCAATAATTCTTCACCAAGACTTACCTCAAATATTCTCAACAAGTCCTCACTAGAACTTGCTCAATCTACTCAACAAGTCTTCACCAAGACTTACCTCAAATCTGCTCAACAAGTCCTCACTAGAACTTGCTCAATATGCTCAACAAGTATTCACCAAGACTTACCTCAAATCTGTATTGTAAGCTTCCACAAAAGCTTACTCAAATCTATCTTTAAGATTTCACAAAAGCTTCCTCAACTCAACTCAATCTATCACAGAAAACCTCTTCAATCACACAAACAAGTTTCACATAGAATCTTTTTTTAATATCACAAAATTATATAGAGAATGGTTAGATAATCAATATGTTTCACTCTTGTTAGGGTAAAATAAGGTAGTGTATTGCATTACACTACGTGGGGTTATTACATTTACTTTTCTATGTAATTATGTAATTACCATGAGATATTTTCCTCATGGTTAAACTAGGTAAGTACCTAAATATCCTATGTTAGATATTTAGGTTAGTGTTATGGTTAGAACTCTCTACCCAGGTTAGTAGTTAGCTACACGTCTCTCCTACCATGTTGGTTAGCGAGATAGACTAGATTAGTTAATTAGATTGTTATATATATTTTGTAACACCTATTTCCTAAGCTAATGTTCAATTAATCATTTTTGGACTTACCTTGGACCTACATTGGTATCATTTGCCTATGAGCTCTCACTCGTTTCCCATCACTGTGGACTCCCACAGAGAAGTTGAGGCCCTCAACGTGGTATCTTCCTCATCGGGAAGGCCCGTAGACCTAGGCCCGTGAGTTAGGCTGCAAACCTGGCTGCTATAGCCCGTAGGCCCACAACACTGGCCATCGTAGTCGACGCAGCCTACAGGCCCATCGATCTGGCCATCGTAGTCGACGTCGCCAACCGGCCCATAGACCTGGCCATCACAGACGATGCAGCCAGAGGGCCCACGGATTCGCCCATCGACCTAGCATGAAGGCCGAGCCATAGGGCCACATGCGCCTCCCTAGACCGGTCATGGTCAACGAGCCGAGGCCATTCAACCTTGGCTCCCGCACCGACCCCCGAGGCCCGCAGAGCCACGTAGGCCACATGGCCCAATCACGGGAGAGCCGAGAGGGCAGGAGCGCCCTCCCTCTCCCCGTAGGCTGACCTAGACTTTGGGATCTGAGAGGGCAGGCGGCCCTCCAATCCTTGACCGACACATGGACTGGACAAATGCAGCCTGGCCCCGACATGCATCCCGAGGGACACATGGATTGGACCGACACCGACATGCCCTGGCATGCATCTCGAGGGACACGTGGATTGGATCACCAAAGACTAGACCCAAGCACGCACCCCGAGGTGCTGACTCGATAGGACACATGGCGGACAACCACTAGCAGACACGTGGCGGACATCCACTGGACAGGGATCGGGACAAGTGGCGGACAACCACTGGACGCGACTCAACACGTGGCACATCGCCACAGGACTGACTCGACGGAGACACGACAAAGACTGGCCTACCCCTGGCGCCACGTGGCGGCGACCAAAAGGGCAGGTGACGCTAGTCGATTGCCCAAAGGAAATCGACGGATAAGGGGGGACTTCCCCCTTATCAACCCCATAGCATCCCACTACGGGATGCATGTGGGATAAAAGTCCTACAAATTAAAAAAAAAATCGTAGTCCCTAGTATTTATAAGGCACATCGTGTGCCTTCGTTCCATCGGGCGTTGTAGCCCGACCGGTTGATCGGGTCGATCTAAGGCGCACGGCGGGGAGTCCAGGGTTCGACTCCCACCAGGAACAAAAGGCCATTATTTTGGCCTTCGGCGCTACCAAGGTATTTTTTTTAATTTTTTTTTATTTCTGCATTTTTTAATTAAAGTTTTTTTTATTAAATTATTATTTTTAATATTTTAAACTTCAAAATATTTTTTTTGAAAATCAATTTTTGTTTAAGTATTTAAATTGATTTATTTAAAAGATATATTTTTTAGTTTTTCATTATTAATTAAAATGATTTATTAAAACTTTTCTTAAACTATTGCAAATTAAAAAAAATTAAAGAAATATTTTTGCAACTTTGATATTTAAAGGTGCTAATGTTTTCTCACAAAATGGAGATATAAGACATAGCAAAAGCACATTTTTTTTTGTTGCAAATTAGACAACTCTTCTCAAACCTTGTTCATTTAGCATACAAAGAAAGGATCACACTGATTTTTTTTGCAAATTAGAAAACAAGGAGCCTGAATTTTTTTTTGTAAATGATCAAAAGTACAAAGAGTGCATTTGTTTTCTCCAAGGAGACATAATACATAAAATTGCACATATATTTTTTTCTGCAAAATTGAGAAGACTTTGTAACCTTGGGTCCATCAAAACTAAGTCGTGTGTCGACTAGTTCTGGAAGCCTTTCAAAAGCGGGTCGTGTGTCGACTTGTCTTGAAAGGAGTGCTCTAAATTCTACATTTTGTAAACATTAAGGGGGGATAGAATTCATTTTTTTTTAATTCTATATTTTGCAAAATTGTAACGAAAAATGAGGGACACTTCAGTGTAAGAAAGGTGCATTCTCGATTTTACTCGACACCTTCTCTTCAAAATTGCTTGTACTAGGTGCATTTTCGGTTGCATCCGACACCTAGAGTGATACAAATTTGGGTTGCTCTCATGTTTTGATTATTGCACTAAACACTCATGTTTTTGTGTGCAATTAAAAATTCAAATATAACATTAAAAGAAGCATTTCACAAAACCCAAACTTCACTCAAAAACCATGCTAAATTTTGCATAGGTTAAAACAAGTAATTTCTCCCCATCAAAAGGTCAAAACTTCAAATCACCTTGATTCACTCTCTTTGTTTGGCTTAATAACCTCAAATTTTTCATCCTTCTTTAAAGGGTGTTAAAGCAGGTGCCATCAAATATCCTAGAGGGCAAAATCAAAATTTTTACAAACCTACCCCTATTTCATTTGCTCTATTTTGTTTGGCTTAAAATTCCTCCAACTTTTCATCCCTTGGTAAGGGTGTTAAGGTAGGTGCCATTAAATATCTTATAGAGGCAAATTGAAAACAACTTCCATATACTCTTTTGAGGGTATAGTGCAAGATATCACCATCTTAGTCCTATCAAATTTGAAACCTAAACCATGGCCATGATACACAAGTATCTCACTGAGAGCCAATGGCTCAAAGGTTCAAATTATTTAGCTTGGAAGACTAAAATGAAAGCTATCTTAACTCGTAGAGGAATTGTGGTCAATAGTGGATGGAAGTGTCACTAGACCTCAATCACCTGGACAAGATCAAAGAGACTTTGATAAAAAGGATAAAAAACTATCCTTAATGATCTTGCTTGCTATTACTGATGATATCCAACCTCATATTAGTGAAGCTACAACTGGTAAGGCAGCATGGGATGCCTTAAGTACCATATTTTAGGGAAAGAATCAATCAACGATTCTTAACCTTCAAACACAGCTTCATACTCTACATATGAAATCAGGAGAAACAATAGAGCTATTCCTCTGCAGAGTCGCAGAATTGAAAACAAAACTACAATCCTTAGGAGAGAAACTGGAAGACCAAGTCTTGAACTCAATCATTTTGAGAGCTCTTCCTGATTCCTACCGAACGTTGATCACCTCACTACAAGTTTCTGGTAGGATAGTAACTTTTGTCGAGTTGGTAAACATGCTTCAAACTAGAAGAAGCTAATCAACTCCAAAGAGATGAGGCATCCAACAATGCTCTTTTCTCAAAAAGACAAGGTGGTAAGAAAAAGTGGAATCAATAGAAAGGTTCTTATTCTAATCAAGAAAAGGGTAAAGCCAAAGAGATTCCAAAGAAGAAGCATTATTGTAAAATTTGTGACAAAGACACTCATGAAACCAAAAGATGTTGGTTTAAGAACAAATCACCCAATGAACAAGGAAACAAAAAGGGCCAAGGCAAACCTAAGAACAAGAACAAACAACAAAAGGGACACATTGCAGTTGAAGATTCTAGTTCATATTCTGAGAGAGCACACAAAGTGCTCATGACCCATATAGATTCCTCCCACAAGGACTCTATGTGGTACATAGATTCAGGTGCTAGTAAACATATGATTGGCGATAAATCTTGGTTTGCAAAATTTGAGGCTCGAGAAGGTAGACCGGTCACCATTGCTGATGATCAGACCTATCGAGTTCAGGGAGAAGGAAGTGTTTCTGTCTCCCTTCCAGATGGAGAATGTAATATTCAAAAAGTTCTTTATGTTCCAGGATTGAAAAATAATCTCTTGTCAGTTCCACAAATCTTGGACAATAACATGAATGTCAATTTTATAGTGGACAAAGAAAAGAAACGTTGCTTTATCACTAAAAAGGGAAAATAGATAGCAATAGGTTCATACAAACATGGTTTGTTTGTCTTAGATGCAATTTCCTCTACCCATACTGCAATGGAAGTAACCACAAAGGAGGCCACTTCTCTTTGGCATAAGAGATTTGGGCATTTGAGTTCAGGATATTTACTAGAGTTGAGTAAATATCAAATGGTGAAAGGACTCCCTACTCTTTCATCTACCTTGCCAGTGTGCTCGATTGCTTGTCGGAAAGCAACATAGAGTACCTTTTGAACCTAGCTCTTTTCGAGCTAAGGTACCTTTGGAGTTGGTTCACACAGATTTGTGTGGTCCCATGTCTACAAGTTGTGGAGGAAAATGGTATTTTCAATTTTTTGTCGACGATCACTCACGAAAAATGTGGGTCTTCTTCTTGTAGTTGAAGTCTGAAGCATTTTCCTATTTTCAACAGTTCAAAACTCTTGTTGAGAAGGAATCAGGATGCTTTATTAAGACCCTCCATTCAGATCGAGGGGGGGAATACACATCAAAAGAATTTTCCTCATTTTTATAGACACATGGGATAAAGAGACAGTTAACAACAACCTACACTCCTCAATCCAATGGGGTTGCTGAGAGAAGAAATCGGTCCATAATGGAAATGGTTCGATGTATGCTTAAGGGGGCCAACCTTGAGCAAACTTACTCGGGCTGAAGCTGTTCAAACTGTAGTATATCTTCTAAATAGGGCTCCCACAAGGGCTCTTGAAGGTATGACTCCTCAGGAATCATGGAGTGGTAGGAAACCCTCCATAACTCATCTAAGGGTATTTGGGTGTAAGGCATTTATGCATATACCTAAGGAGAAAAGAAATAAATTAGATGAGAAATCCCTACCTTGTATATTTCTTGGATATGATGAATTTTCAAAAGGCTATCGGTTGATAGACCCATTTACCAAGAAGATACATGTAAGTAGAGATGTAGTGTTTGATGAAGCTTTCACATCCAACACTACATCAGTATAACTAGATGATGAGGAGGAACATCAACTTCCTTCTTCACAACAGAAAAAGCCACCCAAATGGTATACAAGCACAGTGAAAGACTCTAAACTCACTTCCCCACCTGATCTTACTCTCAATCATCCAAAGACAAGAAGCATGACACAAAAAGAAAAGAATGAAGCATCCACTTTAGTTGATGATCTTTGTGCAGATTTTCAAGATCTTTCTGTTGATAGAGAGTTACCAAGGGAAGATGAGATGGAAATAGATGAGGAGAGGGTTTACTTATCAACATGTGATGAGAATGAACCTTCTACAATTGATGAAGCACTTAGACTGCCTCAGTGGAAGGTAGCTATGGATGCAGAATATAACTCCCTCATAAAGAATAAAACATGGAAGCTAGTGGATTTGCCTAAAGGAAAGAAACCCATAGGTTGCAAATGGGTTTACAAAATAAAATATAAGGTAGATGGCACTATAGATAAGCATAAAGCCCATCTTGTGGCAAAGGGCTATGCTCAAAAGGAAGGACTTGACTATGAGGAAACCTTTGCTCCTACACCAAGGATGACCACCATTCGAGTACTTTGTGCTATGGCAGCATAGTTCGGATGGAAATTACATCATATGGATGTAAAAAGTGCCTTTCTTAATGGTGACTTAAAATAAGAAGTATACATGACTCAACCTCCTGGATTTGTAGAGGTAGGCCATGAGCAACATGTTTGCAAATTGGTCAAATCATTATATGGGCTAAAACAAGCCCCAAGAGCATGGTACATAAAAATGGATAGTCACCTACTGCAACATGGATTTAAGAGAAGTCCATCTGATGCAAATATCTATATCAAGAACATAGGTTCTGAGATAGTGATTCTTGTGTTATATGTAGATGATCTGATCATCACTGGCAATTCAGAGAATTTGATTAAAGTCATGAAAGATGACTTGAAAGAGTCATTTGATATGACAGACCTAGGACTTCTCCACTACTGTCTTGGCCTTGAGATAGAACATAAAAAGAATCATCTAAGGGTGACTCAGACAAAGTATGCTAAGACTTTAGTAGAAAAATATTGTATGACTGATTGTAAACCCAAAGCAACACCGATGGAATCAGGGCTACAGTTATCATGATATGAAGACTCACCACAGGTAGATGGAACACTTTATAGACAGATGATTGGAAGCCTCATCTATCTGACTAATACTAGACCAGATATTACTTATGTTGTAAACTATCTCTCACGGTTCATGCAAGAACCAAAGGTCTCCCATTGGAAAGCAGCTAAGAGAGTCTTACACTACATTCAGGGTAGTGCCGATTATGGTCTAGAGTATAAGAAGAATAACTCATTCTTCTTACAGAGTTACACTGACTCTGATTATGTTGGATCCATAGATGATAGAAAATCAACCTCAGGCTATGTTTTTCATCTTGGATCTGGTCCTGTCTCATGGCATAGTAAAAAGCAATAGGTGGTTGCTTTATCTTCAACTGAGGCAGAATATCACGCTGCACATGGAGCTGTGTGTGAAGCGATATGGCTAAGTCGCATCTTGGCTACCATGGGCCTACCAAAGAAACTTCCCATTCACATGTTTTGCGACAACTCAGGTGTTTTGAACTTGGTCAAGAATCTAGTGCATCATGAACGAACTAAGCATATTGATACAGATTGTCATTTCATTCGTGATGAAGTTCCTAAACACAAAATCCAGCTCCAACACATTCCCACCGACGAACAAAGTTGCAGACATTTTTACAAAGGCACTTGGACGTGTCAAATTTCAACTATTTTAGAGCAAACTTTGTATATCAAAGTAATGTAATAAAAGGGGGATGTTAGGGTAAAATAAGGTAGTGTATTGCATTACACTACGTGGGGTTATTACATTTACTTTTCTATGTAATTATGTAATTACCATGAGATATTTTCCTCATGGTTAAACTAGGTAAGTACCTAAATATCCTATGTTAGATATTTAGGTTAGTGTTATGGTTAGAACTCTCTACCTAGGTTAGTAGTTAGCTACACGTCTCTCCTACCGTGTTGGTTAGCGAGATAGTCTAGATTAGTTAATTACATTGTTATATATATTTTGTAACACCTATTTCCTAAGCTAATGTTCAATTAATCATTTTTGGACTTACCTTGGACCTACAACTCTCACAATAATTCTCAATCACTTTCAAACTCTCTTGTTTAATCACATAAATATATGGAGAATGGTTAGAGACTCAATATATTTCACTCTCACACAACACTCAATCACTTCCAAACTCTCTTCAAGTCAATTAAGAATAAAGAACAATTTGTTTCACTATCACTCCAATGCTTTCAATCAATTATGCTCAACCAACTTCACACAACCAATCACTCAATGAAACACAACTTGCTTACAAATCCTAACCAAGTGTTTCACAATGATTTCAAAAAATCACACTATGGAACTCAACCTTGACTCAAGATGATTCCAAATTCACATAACAATGATACTCATATTATTTTCACAAACCCTAATCAATCATATGAAGGTTTACTCAAATATTTCCAACAATTCTTATCAAAAAATCTCACATAACAATGATACTCATGATCTTTCACAAACCCTAGTTCAAGATAGTTCTCAATTTCCAACTCAAATGTTCTCACAAACATTCACTAATCATTCACATGAAATATTACTCAACAATGCTTATCAAACAAACCTTTTCACTCTAAATTAGCATTCACAACATCCAATCCAACAATATTTCAATCACAAGGAAGATATGCCCATACCTTTTGTTTGAAGAAGAATTGACCTCAAAAACTTGTCTCAATCACAATCAACCTCTTTGCCAATCTCAAAGGTTAGATAGCAAATACCTTCACTCAAATATTCTTACTCAAATGATTTCCTCAAAATAAATTCACCCTTACATAAATTAACAAAACTCAAATACACCTTATTATCTCCAACCTTGTTCAATTACTTTTCAACACACAAACATCAATCTTCTTTAATAACTCCAAATCAATCAATAGAAGAAAAGTTCCTTTATAATTTCAAAATAATATTTAGAAATTAAAACCTTAATATCCTTATCACTCCAACCTTAATTAATTTTAAATACCCAAAAATTAATATAAACTCTAAACACCTTATAACTCCCTACTTTCCAAAGCACTCTATTATTCACATGGCCTAACGCGCTCCCCAAACCTTGGCGTGAAAATTAATTAAACCAAAAATTAATTCTTACCTTAGTTTCTTTGGCCCACGTGCAAAAATAAATGGCACACGCTTTGGCAATGCCTTGAACCCACAACCTCGCTGCTACTACTGCAATCTAGTAGCTATTGGGCCACATTCCCACACGAGTCTAAAGGTGCAGGCTCCTCACTTAACAATCTCTGCAAGACCTGGTGGTCGAAAAACAAAACAAACCTTTCTCAAAATATCCTTGCGAGGATTCGAAACCCTAACCTTTTGCCATGAAAATACCTTAACTCTATCTCAGTTTCCAACTATGCTAACTAGTGCTTTAGATACGGTAAACATGTGCCTCATGCATTTACACGTTAGATTTCCCTCCAAATGGTTAAATCGCATGCATTTCCTTCTTCCCTTTCTATCACCACAGTGCACAATTTTTCCTTTGGATTCACGAATTATTGCATGGATGCCTTCTAACCAAAAAATTTGGCTTATTTATAATGTTTTCAATGTGCTTCACAATGTCGACGGGTTATTTGGAATTTGAATTTTTAAATTCGAATTATATATTTTAACTTAGGTGCCTTGAATAATATTATTATTTAATTTTAAATTTTAACCTTTAGGGTTAAAATATTTAAAATTAAATAATTAAACCCTTAATCCACAAATCTGTCATATGGGTTTTTTAGGAGATTTAAAATGCGATAACTCCTTGGCATTTATATTTCATAAAACCAACCTATATCCTTCAATATTATAATATTAAGTATTATAATATTAAACCTGCTTCTTTGCCTTTTTGGAAAAACCACCAAAGAATATTATTGAAACTTGAACATCAACCTTGCCAACAAAACTCAAACATGAATACTTGGATGACAATAAAATTGGTCATCATATTCTTGACATCGATGACAACAAAACTTGCTCATATTTCCAACATATTCTCCAAGCAAGAGCTTGGGCATTGCTTCTTTTGCTCTATGCTTTTGCTTTCAATATGTTGGTTTGAATGCTCCCTTTGCAATGTCTAATAGATAATTGCCAACATATATGGACAATGAACCTTTTGTGATATCTTGTGCTTCAGGTTGATTGCTAATACTACCTACTTTCATGGTTGTAAGGGTGTTTTTAGACACCGTAATGAGAACTCTTTGTTAGCTCTTCTCTCTTGCTTTAGATAGTGCTCCTCTACAACTGCTTGTATGATGTTCCTCACTTGTGGAGGATGTGTCCTTAAGACACTAAGATTATATCCTCTTTCCTATGTAGAACAAGATGTTATGGTGTAGAATAATGTAAATAGATTTGTAATACAATACCTTGATTTTGCACCTTCTCTTTTGCAAGATTCTTTTGCTAGTTTTAATGGTGACTTCTCTATACTATTTCTTGTAGGCAAGGGCAAATTGATGTCGTCTTCTCTTCTAGATAAATCTCTCATTTTCTTGGTCAATATAGTAATGAATCCAAACTAATAATCATGTAGATAATATGCCCTTGAAGGAGTAATTTTTGCACTAATATTTTACTTGTAATGAGCTCTTAGTGCACCTTGAATCTGAGACTCACCAAGTCTTGATTTTTGGCTTCTTTTCAAGGATATTAATGGTGTCTTTATTCTCCACTCCTTGGAGGAATATTATCCTATTTTGTGGTTTCTCTAGGCCACAATATCTTGCAAGTATTGAGTTCTAAATAGTATCTTTAGACACTTTAATATTTGTAGATTTTTGTATCTTTGATCTCAACAATAAATACATAAAATAACCCTTTGAGATTAAATACTTTAATGAAAAACTAGTATAGTGAAATTGGCCAATAATTATTTAACTTAATGCACTTTAATAATATCATATTATTGCTCCAGTTAATAAGCTCTCAAAGTAGTTTCAAATGCACTAATGATCACTGCAAATTCCTTAATGTAGTCCATTTCTCAATAATTAGATAATAGGAAGAATGTATCTAAATCTATTAATGTGCTGGTAATGAATTTTAATAGAAACTATATTTTGCACTTTCTTTGAGGACTTAAAATGCAACCTGCTATTTTGCAACTTTTGAATTCTAATAAGGTGCTTAATGAAGTTAAGTAGTAATCCAAATTAAGTGTTCAAATAATGAACCTTTTGCACCTAATTTGCTTACCTTTGATGATGAATATCTTGATGAGTTGATTCACCAAATTTCTTATCTAGAATGGTGGTTGCTCACAATTGTGAATGCTTCTAGTCTGCTGCTATGAAATTATAGTAGATGATATCAACTTCTCCTTCAGTATCTATCTTGGAACTTCGAAGTCTTGTAGCTAGTAATGCTATCTTGATTTATGCTCTTTTGTAGTCAATCTATTCATTGAAATGTTATCCTTCAAAAATCCTTTCAGTATTTTACTGTGAATCTAGCAAATCCCTATATTGAAATGTGCCTTTTTTATCTATGAAGGGCAATCTCAAAATATTCTTGGATTTGGTAGGTTTCTTCTGTCTAAGTTTTGACTTCAAAAAAGACTTTCTTCTCAAGAATCTGAAGGTCTTGAAGGCTTCACAAATCTTCTCTCTAAATTTTGACAATTTTTTTACCAAATATTTCTCCTTTGGGCTTATTGTCAGATGGCAATAATTGTACCAAGTTCTTCCACTATATTTTGTAGTGAATTTCTTCAATGAGTTCTCCTAGGAACTTCTTTGATGGATTCTCCAATTTTTTAAATGAGGCTCTCCAAGCGTTATCTTTGTTTCTCCTTGAGACCTATCCAAGGTCTTTAGTCTTGCAACTTATCTGGTCTTCTTGATTAGACCTTTCCTTCAACCTTAAACTACAAAAGTGTTGGCAATGTGATATTCTTCACGGATCTCTGGAACATGATTTTTGATAGTACTCTATATCTTCAAGGGATGGAAGTTCTTCAATGAGACCTTTGATGGGTCTCTTTAGCTTCTTTTAGAGGAAGTCTTCAATCAACAAAGGAGATCACCAATATTCTATCTTTCACAAACTCTTTTCTGGAGTCTTCTTCAGGCTTAAGGCTTCTATGGATTTTTATTTTAGATCAAGCCTTATGTGGCATTTTCTTATGGATCAAGGCTTTTGTGGCCTTTTATTCTATAATATGATGGTCTAGAGCAGGGCTTCCCTAAGTTTCTTTTTCCTACAAGAAAGTATTAATAAGTTGATTCTAAATCTTGTCAATGATGAAAATTCACTAGTTGATTTGTCAATCTAGTGGAACTAATACTGGGTCCTAGTTTTCACGAGTTTTTTTGCAACTTTGTGGAAATACTTTAGCCAAATGCGGTATCAAAATTTTTGGAACTGATATTTGCTTCTCCTCTCAATATTTCTTGTGACTTTCCTATTCCTAGTGACCTACTGTGGCTCTCCCTATTCCTATTGATCTATCATGGCTCTAATACCACTGTTAGATTTTGATGGTGTATTCCAAGGGAGAATGCAATCACAAGATGTAAAATATGTAAAAATTTCAAATGCTAAAATATGATATTAATGGAAAACAACAAAAATGATACAGTGAAGAATGGAGGAAATGAACACTCTAGAACTGATGCTAAAGAACTACATTGTATCCATCACCAATCTATATGGTGATTTATCCAATATACCTACTACTACCTACAATGATATCTTATCACTTGCTATGAGGCTCTTTATATAGAAATATGCATTGCTTGGCCAAAACTCTACCTAGATGTACAAGGGGATACCTCACACATTTACAACTTGCACATAAACACTTGTGCATTTATTATATTACTTGAAGTAACTAGCTAACTACCCCCTAAAGTAATATACTACTCTATTTATGTACCAAGAGTGGTACATTTACATGACCCAAATGATGTAGTATACTCTAACACATAAGTATAGCTTCCACCTCACCATTGGTCAACCCTAAACCTAGGGTCAACCTAACCATGATCAACATTAACCTTTCTCCCCACATATTCCCATGTGCATTCAATTCCATAAATAAATTTTGAAGACTTTCCTACTTAAGGTATTTAAGGTATTGAAAGCATGGATGAGTCATCCTCCACCATGCCATAATGGGGAGAATACTTTCATATCCCATGCATTTATGAGGTATGGCTCACCCATACCCATTTATTGCATGTGGATGGGTGAATATTTCTCTTAACCAAATCTATTTATGAGGCATAACACACCATGCCACCTTATAGGACACATTAGGGGACACCTCATCCCCCTAACCTTGGCCAAGTCTATAAATAGAAGACTATTTTGACCATTTTAAGATATCACACATCTGCATACCTAAAATCTATAGAAATTACCTTAGAATCCATTACACTAAACCCAATCTTCACCATAAATCATTGTGGATGATAACATGTGCTAGATGACATCCCCCCTTATTTTATAAACTACTCTTAACTATAGGCTCAAAATGCAACTCGACTCAGATAAGAACTCCAACAGTGCCATAATGACCCTTCCATAAAAACAACTGTCTAAATGGTGTACATAGAGTTAACCATACAGATAGGTATGGTCGTCAAGATTGAATCTAGGGGTACGATCTCCTTTAGAGATAAATTATATATAGTAACAAAAAAAGTTAGCAAACTACATAACTAACACTATTTTTTGTGTTTAGTTACTTTTAGCACCTGTAATTATGCATTATACTAGTTTAATTGAGTCTTTTTATCTATTATCACAATGGGTCTGATCGAGATAGACCCCCAAATATTATTAACTATTTTTGTAAGGTTGTGTAGGTTTAGAGGACCTATGAAACTAATAGTGGCCCATGTGCAATAAGCCCACTCCCACTAAGGTGACCATGAAAGAACATTGGGTGCTATTTAAACCATTCATTGAAAGAGGTCTTCCTTCTTGGAAGACCCATATTGTAGCACTTGGGGTAAATTTGTGAAAAGGACAAGTCTTGTAACTCCTTTTACTCATTAATGTAAATAACACATTTTCCATGCTCATAATAGTTTTATAAATGCAATTAGTTAGCCTGAAATCATTGCTTTGAAAGTGGATTGCAGGCTCATCAGGTTACCACAACATGTGTGCATATTATCCAACTCATTCTATTCCAACCGATATGGTATCATGGTGTTGATGTGGTTTTATTCTATTCCATCCCAAAGAGTGGTGGTTGTTATACATTCATATAATACATTGGATATTTTGATAGGTTTGTTCTATTCTAGTTGTCCCACCACTACCTTAGTTGTAGTATTACAAGTGTTAGTTAGAAGAGCTTAGGGCTATTAAGATCCTCTGATAATAATTTTTGCTTGTCGAAAGCACATTTGAGCACTCTAGCTAGGATGAATCATTCTTTTGCAATGCACATGCTTTACACTCTTTTTTTCTTTGACATCCCTTTAATTTCTACTACATGCTTCATTAGGTGTTGAGTATTTCATTGTTAGGCTCTAATGTTCATCTGATATTATTTTATCTCTATAAAAAATTTATGCACCTTAGGCTAACATTAGCACTCAAAATTTCCAATACTTATTTGATATTTGACTAGATGAGGTGCTTTGCTAGAAGCTAGATGCACTTTACCTTACTTAATATGTAATGACCCAAAAACTAGATATAAAAAGAATACAAGAAATATTTTTTTTTACTACGAGGGATTCATAAACCCCTATCCTACACTTGGTTAATCTATTATTTTAGGGTTACTAAGTTTCCCAACTTTACCAATGAGTTACATAGCATTCAATACCCTACACAAGTTTTTATGTGTAGGTATATTATGTATTTCATAGATAAGCTATCTATCTCATCCTTCTTGATGAGATAACTTATCACCTTTAGTACAATTGAAGGTATACGCCCATAACCATACCATACACAAGTCTATATGTGTAGGTATGCTATGCATATTGTAAGTTAATCTATCCATATCATATTTATGATGAGCTATCTTAACTCCAATGTAAGCAATCAGTTTACTTAGTCAACATCACCCTAAGGGGTCTCAATCCCTTAGGTCATTTCTATGTTCACCCTAAGAGGTCTCAATATCTTAGGTCTTTTCTGTGTTCACCCTAAGATGTCTCATTTTCTTAGGTTATTTTTTATGTTTAGTAAGAAGACAAGAATAACTCTATCTATTTAATCAATCAAGGAATAAAATTTATAAAACACATTAGTGCTTTAAAAGAAACATCATTAAATGATAATAAACATTAAATAAAAGGAAAAGCTAAACAAAAGTATGCAAGTACTTCATAACAGTAATAAAAATGTTCATTCCTCAAGTCATTCATTCCATTCATTACATATATCCAAGTATGGTAAAACCTCCATACTTTAAAAGAATAAAATAATACATCCATATCCATCTAGGGATTTCTTCCTACAAGTCTAGTCTATTTTGAAAATGAATAAATTATTACAATTATAAATCAAATCAGTGCATTGGTTTCAATTGTCCTCCTTGGTCCTCTTTGTATCCTCATATTTATTTGGAGGGTAGTAGGGGATCAAGACAACTCATGGTTCTATGAAAGACATGCGTCTACTCTTAACATGAAACCCATACATTTACTGTTTACTTTGCCAAATTGTAACTATAATAATTTAATTAAAGTACTCAATTATCTACTATCTAGTTGATATAATTAAAATATTCCCTTCATTCTTATCTCTCATTAACTCTAGGAGAGTCATTCAACAATTACAAATAGATCACAAGTATTTCTTTAATAAAATAATTTCAAAGCCATTATTTCAAATAACTAAGGTCTCATTCCTTAATTAGGCAAAAAATCCATATTCCTTTCATTTAATTTAATCAAAGTCCCATACCTTTAATTAACCAAATAAAAAATAATCTCTTTATTCAAATTAATCAAAGTCCCATACCTTTAATTAACCAAATAAATAATAATCCCTTTATTCGAATTAATCAAAGTCCCATATCTTTAATTAACCAAATAAAAAATAATCCCTTTATTAAAATTAATCAAAGTCCCATACCTTTAATTAATAAAATATTTCAATAAAACATCTATTTAATTAACTAAAGTCCTATTCCTTCAATTAATCAAATATTTCAATAAAGCATCCAATAAAGCTTATTTTCTTTCTTTAAGTAAATGATCCAATGATTCATATTCTAATTAACTAAATATTCTTTTCTTTAATTAATTAAAGGAACAAATAAATAATCTATTCTAAATTCATAAATATAATAAGTTTTCTTCATTTTAAAAAATCCTTTAATTAATTAAAAATGCAAAAGGTCTTTCTCGAACTATGAGCCTTCAAACAATTGGGAAAAACACAAAAACCTATGGAAGGCTGCGGTCGATTGAGGCATAAAAATATGAGAGCTACACAACCAAGGTGTTACATATATACAATAATAGTTCACATCTCGTCCATAGATAAACCAACAACAACACAATAGTGAGGCAAAAAAGAGAAGGAGATGAGGTACAAGGTAGCTTAACCCAACCTAAGGGATGCATGACTCTGGGCATAGGAAATACCAACCAAACTCATGGAGGAGGTGATCCAACTAGGGAGTTTATACAACTATTATCTCTATGATGATTCATGAAGAACGAATGGTATAATATAATCCTGAAGGAAGGGCAATGCTCCCAACCTTAAATGCCTCACCATTGACATGAATCACATCCCTCGACTGGTTAAATAGACAAAATGTTATCACATGGTTAACTTTGCATAAGATACAACACCCACTATATGTGGCACCTTACAATTAAGTCCTACCAACGTGGCATCTACTAGACGTAGCACCCACCAAGAAGTGCCTTCCTATGGTGTAGCAAACTCAATGAAATCAAAAGAGTTGCTATCAAAATGATTATCATAGACTTCCAACCTCAGGAGTAGTGATTAAAAAAATAATTAGCTACAAGGGAGGATAGCATTAGACAACAAGGCAACAGTTCATGGATGATACCAAAGATACAATCCCAATGGAGATACAAATGCCAATAAAGCTTAAGAACCCAGAATTAAGGAGTAAGCATCAACATGCCATTACAGAGGCATAGGTGATGTCTATCACAACAAAGGTAGACAAAAACCCAAGCAGCACAAAACCCAAGGGTGAAATCCATCTTAAAACATTTAGATAATTTTAAAAATACACAAAGGATAGAAGGGCCTTGGTTTAATTATACGAACCTATTAATTTCTAAAAATTAGCTTCGATTTGCTTCTAACGCGTAGCTAGCCAAATTCCCCTCTCTCCTCTCTCATCTCTCTTCCATAAGGGATCGTGTTTTATTTTCCTTCTTCATGCCAACCCAACCTCCTCATCACTCTACCCACCTACCCACATTTACTCTCCATCTAATATCATAGGTGGCCAAGCATGGTAACCTAATTTTTAATTTGTTCCTTCTTTCTTCCCAAAATCTTACCATAAATGCAGTTATTTATCAAGTCGACAAGAGGCTTCTCTTCCCACAACCTTTCTTATTAACTTTGAAGAAAGTTTTTTTTTTTTAAACCATTAAATTAATAATGAGTTAAAGATCTTCTCAACTATTTAATAAAGCTACCCAGGTGTTGTAGGTGAGTTGGAGAGGAGAGGGCAATCCTCCAAGGGAGGTCTTAGGTTCAAATCTCCACCCTACCAAAAGGTTGAATTGGGTAACCAAAATCCAATTGATAATGTTGGTACGGGCAGGGCCGAGTGTGACTCCTGGGTGAATTTGACGGTGTAGAATCCCTTGTTCATGGTCTCTCAGACCAAGGTGGCCCCACAAGGGGTTTTTTGCTTATAAAATTAAAAAAAAAAACTATTTAATGAAGCTCTATTATTATTAATTTAATACCTCCTTATTTAAATAATTGTCCATTCTTATTTAAACAAGGTACTATTATTATTTACTTAAATAATGTTCTTTTATTATTTAAGATATTTTCTTTATGCAAATAATGTTCCACCATTATCTATATAAAGTTCTTTATATACATTTTAAATAAAATTCTATTATTATTTAAAATGGATTCTCTTTTATCTATTTAAATAAAATTCTACTATTAAAATAGATTCCCCTTTTTATATATGTTTTAAATATATAAATATATGGTTCTTTCATCACATAATCAACATGCTAGTATTATAGTAGTTTAATAATTTTATAGGCAACCAAAATTATGCACACTTTACAAACCATTGATGCAACAAAGTGATGAAGTAAAAGATAATCATTCATATGCAACATACAAAGTAGGAATATTTCCATCAACCCAGTCACTTGTATCAGTCAGAGACTTTACTATAGCTACTAGGCTATCAACTGCAGCTCTATGTGGCTAATTAATTCATGATTATCCCAAAATCGGTAATGCATACCTATATGAGGGTAGTCATTCGTGTTACCTTTGATCTGCCTTAATCATCACTTCCTTTATTTAAAGTACCTTGATTTTTGTGGATGGTTATATCTCTTCCATCCAAGAGTGTACCTGATCTTGCACATTGAAAATATTTTAGCAGTATCATGTTCTTCAAAGATAATTCAATCTAAGCATTATATAGTCATTCATTTGCAACAAAACTAAGTTTCAAATTAACATCGATCATCACAGTATTTCATGCCAAATTTTTTTGCCAAGGAGGATCATGATATACTACCCACTAGGACTAAACACCGTCCTAGGTGTTTCCTATTTTACAAAAAATAAAAATTATTACATAATATTATAAAAAAAAAATGGAAAATGTTTTTGCATGTCCTCCACTTTCTCCCAAGTGGCATTTATTTCAGAAAAATGGTCCCATTCGACCTTACATTGTTCAAGATTCCAATTCCTCATAGACTTAGAACGAAACTCAAGAATATTCACCATCATCACTTCAATAGTCTCCAGTTTTACCATATTTTTTTTTTTTTTTTTTTTGAAAAAATGAAAAACTTGTATTAAAACAAGAACCAGATACAAGCGGGAGAGAACACATCCCGAGCCAGAGCCACAAGCAAAACAACAAGGAAGGCGCACCAAGGCAAGGCTAAGAACCGCAAGGCACAGAGAACGGAAGGCACGAAACAGCAACAGGTCGCGAAACCGCGACATGTCACGAAATCGTGACAGGAAAACCCAACACGGCCACTAAGGCACCAACAGGCGCGATAACGCGACATGTCGCGAAATCGTGACATGTCGCGAAATCACGACAGGAAAGGCCCTCGACAGCCTCCCGCAGAAAGCGTCGCGACATCGCGACAGAAAAAGAAAGCAACTAACAAGCCTCAATAAGGTCGCGAAATCGCGACGGAAAACCACCCAGTCGCAAAGGAGCCAAACATGCCGCGAAATCGCGCAAGAAAAACGCCAGAGACCAGGAGGGCACAACCTGTCGCGAAATCATGACAAAAACCAGCTCAAAGAAGCAGCATCACAACAGGTCATGAAAACGCGACAGTTAACCACCCAGACGCCAGGAAGGCGGGACCTGTCGCGATATCGCAACATGTCGAGGAATCGCGAGGCGCAAAAACGCGACATGTTGCGATATCGCAACAAGACGCGGGATCGCGTCACATGATAACGCGACATGTTGTGATAGCGCAACATGTCACGGAATCGCGACCCGCGATAACGCGACATGTCGCGATAGCGCAACATGTCGCGGAATCGCGACCCGTGATAACGCGACATGTCGCGATATCGCGACAGAAACCAGCCGGAGACTACAAAGACTCAACCTGTCGCGATATCGCGACAGTAACCAGCCAACAGCCGCGACAGGGCAACAAGTCACGAAATCACGACAGAAAGGACCCTTAGCAAAAAAAACTTTGCACATTATTTCAGGAATTGATCAAGGCCTTGTCTGATCTCGACATTCTCCACAGGCAAATTGCTATGCAGATGAATCCCAACCTCTCTCTCAGCACCCAACTTAGCAAGGAAATCGGCCGCTTTATTAAGAGATCTACTAGCATAAACAGGAATCACATCCTCAATTTCTTTCCAAAGCTCTAAAATTTGGGCAACCAAAATCTGGAGCCTCCAAGATTTTAAGGCAAAGTTCCGCATGCAATCAAGAGCACCAACCAAGATTTGAGAATCAGACTCAATGATTATCTTTCTATGGCCATACTTGACGGCCCAGATGGAAGCTGATTTAATAGCAAAGGCCTCAGCTTCATTGTTTGTGGCATATCCCAGACCTTGCAATTCCCAATATAGCACAGTCCTAGCATGATCACGGCAAATAACACCACTGCCAGCATTGCCCGGATTACCTTTAGCAGCTCCATCAGTATTGATTTTGACCCAGCCTTCTGGGGGAGGTTTCCAACAACTTCTTACCTGTCTCTCCAGATCAGCACCTCTCCCACTCAAAGGCCTAGAAGCAGGCTGGTTTTCCTTCTCAGCATAGATGGCAACGGTTTCCACAACTTTGCTCCAAATGATCTGCCAAATCCCCTCCACCGAAGAGAAGGTTTCACGAAAAATACGAGCATTTCTTTCCAACCAAACCTGCCACCAAATAAAAAGGAAACCGATCTCCCAACCCAAGCACGAAGAGCTTTAGAAATAAATCTACCTCTCTTCCAGCTTTTCCCATAAATTGGTCCGGGACGGATCTCCAAGCACTCGAAGTTTAAAGTGGGAGAACCAACGTTGCCAAATCTGCTGTGTGAAAGAGCAATCAAACGAGAAGATGGTTCACAGCTTCCTCATTCCTATAACATAAAACACACCGGGAAGGACCAATGATGCCTCTAATTCTAAGGTTGTCAAAGGTCAAGATACCATTATGCATCAATTGCCAAGCAAAGAAGTTCACTTTCGGCCAGCCCTTGGGATGCCAAATCTTCCTCCATTCATGAACAGGAAAAGAGTGTGGGGGGGGCTCAGGTAGGATCGAAGCATAGCCCTCCTTCACAGAATAAACCCCAAGGTTCCCAAAGCCCCAAGCAAGCTCATCCTCCTCATCACTCCCAGATAGAAACCTTTCAGCCAAAAGTTTTTCCAGAGTTGGGGCCTGCTCCGGGGGGATTGGAATAGGCCATTCACCCAGCCGCTTAAATTTTTTAACCTTATATTCCCCCAGAGGGCTGGTAGTGAAGTAGGTCTGAATATGAATCCAGCCTTTGTCTTCAAGAGCTATTTTTAGCGAAAGCAGATCGGGAAACACTGCAAGAATAGGAGGATGCTGATCCCAAGAGTCAGTCCAGAACCGGACCTTCTCCCCTCTCCCAACTTTCCAGAACAATTGATCTTTGATAATGCAAGAACCAAGCTTGAGCGCCTGCCACACAAGAGAACCATTACCTTCCAGAGGATAGCGGCCCAAGTCATTGGGAGGAACAGGACCCAAGTATTTACTAGAAAGGATTCTGCTGCAGAGAGACGAAGGCTGAGAAATCCACCTCCAGTACAATTTCCCAGCCAGGGCCCGATTGTTAAACTTGGAGCTTCTCAAGCCCAACCCACCTTTTTCCTTGGGCTGGGTGACCTTATCCCAACCAACCAAGGCCCATTTCCTCTCTCCATTGGCACCTTCCCAAAGAAAACTTCTAGCCGCTTTGTCCAACTCTTTCCAGATTGAGGGAGGGGCGGCCAGAATTGAAAATTTGTAAATAGGCATAGCCTGAATAACAGACTTCAAAAAAGTTAATCGGCTCCCATAGCTTAACCATCTATGAGACCAATGATTCATTCTATCTTTGATGCCATCTAGCAGGTCCTTCCAGAAATCAGCTGTCAGTTTTTTAAAGTGCAGAGGAACCCCCAAATAAACAACAGGAAGGGAGGTCCGAGTGAAGCCCAGAATCTCCATAACTCTCTCTTGCGACCTTTGATCAAGGTTGAAGAAGACCACTTTTGATTTTGAATCATTGATGGCTTGATTAGAAGCCCGAAGGTAGACGTTAAGAGTATCTTTGATTCCTCTTGCTTCTCTGAGGTCGGCAACTCCCACCAAGCCCGTATCATCCACAAACTGTAAATGAGTCAAAACTTCGGCTCCGATTTTAATTCTTGTAATCTGTCCTTGACGTCTTCTTCTCGAGAAGAGTCCGCCAAGACCTTCGACCAAGATAAGAAAGAGATAAGGAGAGCAGGGATCTCCTTGACGGAGACCCCGAGAGGCTCCAAAAGGTGGCGAGGGAAGCCCCTTAATTAAAACAGAGTATGAAGGCGTAGAGATACAACTCATGACCCAGGCAATCCAGTCCTGAGAAAAACCAAAGGCTGCCAACATCTTGACCAAGAAACCCCACTCTACTCTGTCATAAGCCTTAGACATATCCAATTTGATGAACATTCCTTTGTTACCTAAATTATGCATAGAATGGATAGCCTCCTGAGCCAAGATCACTCCATCCAAGATCTGTCTTCCTTCAACAAAACCCCCTTGCTCAGGGGAAATTAAATTTTGAAGGAGGGGTTTTAGTCTTTCAGCCATAAGTTTAGAAATAATTTTGTAGATCACATTACATAGAGCAATAGGTCTGAAATCAGAAATGAGAGCCACCCCCTCTCCTTTCGGAATTAAAGAGATAAAGGTATGATTTAGAGCCTTGAGCATTCTTTTGTTAATTCAGGATTCCTCAATGACAGCCAACACGTCCTCCTCCAGGATGTCCCAGAAGGCCTGAAAGAACTCAATAGGGAAACCGTCCGGGCCAGGTGACTTTCCTGTGCACATCCCAAAGACTACCTTCTTGAGTTCATCATGATCTATGGGCTTAAGAAGGGACTGATTCTCTTCATGAGAAATAATAGAGGGAATTCCGTCAATGACTTCATTTTGAGCTTCCACATCATGCTGCAGACTTTCCTTGAAGAGGTTTGAGAAGTACTCCATAGAAATGGAGTGCATGTCAAGAAGAGTGTCAAAAGAATTTCCAAACTCATCTTGGAGGAACTCCATGTTATTCGATTGCCTTCTAGCACAGACGAACGATGAAAAAATTTAGTATTTCGTCTCCTTCTAATAGCCAAGTATTTCGGCTCTCTGTCTCCGATAGATCTCTTCTTGATTATCAATGTCCTCAATTGCTATGCGTAAGGCATCATCCTCAAATTTAAGATGCTCAAAAATAATTCCTTCTCTGAATTGTTTTTGCACCTCATTCCATCTATCCAACAAGGGGGCTCGTTGGAGCTGGAAATCAGATTTGTTAGTTTGCTTCCACTGTTTGGTTTACTCTTAACATAGAGAAGTCGTTTGTGAATTTTGAACATAGTCGTTCCAAAAGGGGGACGGCCTTCTTTCCACCACCGTGGAATTTTCCTTCGTAGGTCCTCTTTTTGCAACCAAAAATTTTCAAATTTAAAAGGTTTGTAATACTTTCCCCGACATAGTCCCTCCCTCCGACAGAAATGGGAGAGTGATCGAAACCGGGCCCTCCAAGATCCTGGAATTTGATATTCCATCTAACATAAGCTTCCTCCGAGACCAAAAACCTATCAAGCTTAACCCTCCTATTGTATGGCTCTCTTCTCTTATTAGTCCATGTAAAGTTTGTACCAGGACCTTTGATGTCAACAAGGTTAAAGGCCTGAACGTGGGCAATAAACAGCCTATCCCCTGTATCCAGAACAGGGATGCCACCTTCCTGATCTCTAGCGGATAATTTAGCATTGAAATCCCCAGCTAAAATCCAATCAAGATCTTCCCGGGAGGACCTCATGTTTTGAACAGCTTTCCATTGAGACCGCTGACCTTCGGTATTCTGTACCCCATAAAAATTTGTAATTAAGACTTGTTCAGCTGTAACTATATTCTTGAAAAGAGATGTTAGGACCCCTCTCCAGGATATATGATCTACTGCTATCCATGCCAAAGGATTCCAAAGAGTAGCAATCCCTCCCGAGGCACCAAGAGCAGCCACTGCCATATGGCCAGCACCCCTCCAGATTCGGCCGACAATTTTACTCATGAGGTCTAATGACATTTTTGTTTCCTGAATGAGCGAAAGTCCTGTTTTACTTCTTTCTAAAAGTCTTTGAACAGCAGATTGATGGGTTCTCATCGTTTAAACCCCTCACATTCAAAGATTGTATAATCATTGGAAACCTTGGGAGCAATACGAATCAATTGTTCTTGCCAGTCCTCCATTGATTAGCTTATCCCCTTGCACTGCGATTAGATCCTTATTGGATTTCCTGCCCACCCCTTGGGAATTACTATTTTTCGATCTCTTCTCCACCTGTGAAATTCCAAGAGCTGGTCTTTCTCTGAGCTTTTCTGCAATTCCCATAGAAACATCTTTGATAACGGGCTGGGCTGGGGCGTGGATAACCAGAGTCCCAAGGTTTTCATGGTGCAAAGTCTCAGAGGAATCAAAAGCCTGTTCAAGGACAGGGGTTGAGGAAGGAGGAGCATGAGTAGGGATAATATTGTCCTCAAGGATCCCATCTGCTCCATCCATAGGTTGGTCTTCTTGATCCACAAGAGATTTGAAGATTTCATACCGATTTGTTGGCTTGGGGAGAGCTTGCTCCTTACCATTTCTCTTTTTGTTTCTTCTCCTCTTCTGCTGTTCAAAGCCATCATTCTGGCCCTCAGACCCAGTGGGAATGACAGATGGTTCCTTGGTCGAAGTGGACTTACCTCCTTGGGAGCGATTTGACATTCCCTGTGTAGCATCCGCATTGGTGCTCAAGATATTTGGACAGAACCTTGCCAAATGGCCATGCAAATGACAGACTCTACAACGGAAAGGTAGGGCTTCATAGTCTAGCTGTTGTACCCAAGAATGTCCTGCTAGCTCCAATTCCATCTCAGCTGGTAGCGATTGACTAATATCCAATTCTACACAAATTCTTGCATAAACGGCAGTATTTCCTTCGATGGTATCCTTAGAAACTCCCAAAAATCTACCTAGAGAGTTGCCTATCAATTCAAGAATCCGCTCACCCCAAAACTCCATCGGGAGCGCGTACGTACCGGATCCAAACCGGGACAACCGTGGGTTCAATGCGAGGGTCAAAACCCGCTCTCCATGGCTGGACAAATAACCATGCCGGGCCATGGCTCCTCTTCTCTGATTCAAATGCTCTGTTTCTATCCATTAGGGAAGAAAAACTTATAATGAAATACCCATTGCTAATGGGCCATAAGGAGTACTCACCGATTGGCTCCCAGTTTTGTCTCACCCAGGAATGCAAAAAGTGCAGGGTGGGTCGAATGCCCATGAACTTGCAAATCAGATCATGCGTGGTCCGGTAGTTTATCGTGTCTTCAACCAGCTCTGGTTCGATGACAATTTTTGGTCTTGATGTAGATTGCGGGAGACAACCATTAATTCTGTGCCCAGGAGAGCCCTTGCCCGCATTCTTGGCTAGCAGATGGAAGGCACTGCGTTGAGCTTCAGCAGAGGAAGACGCAGGAGTCTCTCGAAGAATCTCCGCATAAGAGGTATTTTTTCCTTCGCGAGAACCAGGAAGAGACCCCATTGGGCCCTCCCGAGAAACCGAAAGATCCTTGTCCAGAGGCCTGCAATGCGACCCCAAACACGCTGAAGGAGGTTTCCAAACTAAAACCCTAGAGCCACGGCCGTCGACAGTACAGAGGGATTCCCGCCAAAACGCCAGAGATCATCTCCTATTTTTTGCAAATTTTAAAACACATCATTTCAGATCCAATAACCATAGATGTTCACCATATTTAATTTAGACACATACCACATATATTCAAGGTTAGCAACATATTTTTGAAGCAAGGATTTGTGGAAGGTGTCATGGATATTTTATAGGTTAGGAAATAAGGCAAGTCAATATGCCATTGGGATGATATTTTTAGTGATCTTAAAGGTCCCCACAAACTGAGGATCCAACTTTGTGGATTTGATAGGGCTTTTCATCGATTTTATCCTTAAGAATACTTTATCTCCTACAAAAAAATCCCTTGGAGTTCTCTTTATATTAGCATGACTTTTCTATCAATCGATGACTTCCTTGAGTCTTTGCCTGATTACCTTTAGCTGATATTCCATTTATTTAACCATATCTAGACCAATTACAACTTGATCTTCTAGATTATCCCAAGACAATGGTGTTCTACACTTTCAACAATACAAGGCATCAAAAGGAGCCATTACCAAAGAGGAATGATGTCCATTATCGTAGTTGAACTCCACAAGATGTAGATAGTATTCCCAATGAGACTTTTGGTCTATGCAGTACATGTGGAGCATATCTTATAGTACCTACTTTACCCTTTCTATTTTACCATTTATCTCACCATGGTATGCCAAACTTATATTCAATTTCGTATCTACTACATGATGTAGTGCTTTCCAAAATTTAGAAGTGAATTTGGAATCTTGATCTAAAATGATTATTTTAGATAACCCATGTAATTGGAATACCTCTTTGGCCCTATTAGCCACCACCTGAGCATCATCCTTGATGTTCCTTGGTATGAAATATGCAACCTTAGTCAATCTATCAACTATTACAAGGATTGCATCATGTTGATACATAGTCTTGGGTAAACCTACTATAAAATCCATAGATATAACCTGCCATTTCTACATAGGTATATCACGTGGATATATTTATCTTATAGGATGTTTGCATTTAGCCTTAACCTTCTAACACTCAGGATATCGAGCGATAAAATCAGTGATATATTTCTTCATCCCTATATAGAAGAAGGTCCTTTTCATATTTTCCCTTATTTTTGTCCCTCTAGGGTGAGTAAAATAAGGGGATAAAGCTTCTTATATTATTAGCTTCCTTAAATAACCTATGTTTGGTATGATTATCCTACCTTGGTAGCACAAAATATCATCATTCATGTTGAACTCATTATTACCCTCATGAACGTTTCTCATTTTTGCTTGAATTTCCTTGCAATACTCATTTTGAGATTGCTACTTCCTTATCTAATCTATCAGACCCATATGACTCCTGGTTATGGCTACTATATGCTTCCTCCTGCTTAAGGCATCAACAACCTTATTCTCTTTCCCTTTGATATACTCAATCTCAAAGTCATATTCAATGAGAAAATCAACCCATCTCCTTTGTCTCACATTGAGTATAGGTTGGGTGAATATATATCTTAGAATTTGATGGTGAATTTTAAGCTTAAAGGGCCTTCCTACCAAGTAATGATGCCAAAATTTTAGAGCATGCACCATTGCATATAGCTCCAAATCATGCACACCATAATTGATTTCATGCTTCTTAAGCTTTCTTACAGTGTATGCTACTACTGACTCGTCTTGGGAGAGTACCCCTCCTAACCCTTATAGTGATGCATCAATGCATACTGATAAGTTCCCTTTATGGTCTAGTATCTTTAATATTGGTGCTATAGTGAGTTTTTATTTTAGCAACACAAAGATAGTTTCATAATTTTTTGACCACTTGAATCCTTCCCTTTTTTTGGAGGTTAGTTATTATAGCTGTAATCTTGGAGTAATCCTTTATATAACATCTATAAAATCCTATCATCCCTATAAAGCTTCGCACTTCTATCACATTGGTAGGGGTGGAAAATTAAAAATGGCTTCAATTTTCTCTGGATCTACTATAATTCCTTTTTAAGATATGATGTGCCCTATATATCATACCTCTGAGGCATAGAAATCATTTTTTTTGCAAGATTTCCAGAGTTGGTTCACCCTTAAAAACTCTAACATTATCTTACAATGTTTATCATACCCCTCCTTGTTTCAAGAGTATAATAAGATATCATCTAAAAATATGAGGATAAACTGATCTAGATGCCTTCTGAACACATTGTTCATTAGATTCATAAATTTAGGTGGGGTATTAGTTAGCCCAAAGGGTAGGACTATAAAATCATAATAACCATACCTAGTTTTGAATATCGTTTTGTGAGTATCCTCCTCACATATTCTTAATTTATGGTATCCTGATTTCAAATCAATCTTCGTGAATATCGTGGCATCCTTAAGTTGATCGAATAAATATTTGATTCTAGATAAAGGGTATTGGTTCTTTATTATAGCCTTGTTAAGCATTTTGTAGTCAATACATAACCTTAATGAACCGTATTTATTTTTAATAAATAACACCAATGCACCCCATGATGACACACTTGGCTTTATCAATCCCTTTTCCAATAGCCCTTGTTGTTGAAACTTCAATTCTTGCATCTCAATATGATTCATCCTATATTAAGATCTATGTATAGGTTCCACTCCTAGCATAAGTTCAACAGTAAAATCAAATTCTTGCATAGGAGGAATTCCAAGTAAATCCTCCAAAAATACATCTTTAAAGTCCTATAAAATTAGGTGTTTCTCCAACACCTCTCTTTTCTAGTTTTCTCCAACTTCATTGAGTTTTATGACATAGACTATCCCTCCCTTCTTGAGGGTTTTCTTTAATTGTATAGTTGATAACATCTAGGGTTTAAATGATCCCTTCTCACTATGAATTCTTAGTCTCTCCTTGCCATTTTCTGAATACTCAATCCATATATCTTGGAAATTGATCAAGGATTTATGTGCATGTAACCAATCCATCCCTAGAATCGCATCAAAAGCATGAAGTGGAGCTACATACAAACAACCTTCAATGGTACCACTAGTTAAAGTAATCTATGCCATTGGAAAACATTGGTTTACTGAGTAGGTTTACCCAGATTCATACTTGAACTTCCGTACTTGGGCCAAATATCTTGGCATTACTGATAAATCCCTTACTAAACTAGAAGAAATAAAACTAAGAAAATAATTCTAACTTAAGCTAAAGCATTTATTAAAGGGGAGAAGAGAATTTAGGCTCCCAAATCAAGGGTATGGATGCTCGATTTTAGTCCTAATTTCCTGCAATCACTTGTATTCCAGGGTTTATCTCCTTGGCTTGAATGCTTGGTCTTTATTTGCTTGGAAAATTGACCACATAATGAGGGCCTCCACACCAGTAGTAACCTCCCTTGAGGATTTGTTATTTTTCCTCAATTACATTCCCCAATTGCCTTATTTGAGGTGATTCTATGTGTTCTTCTTTCCTCAAGGTTGAGTGAGTTTTGGGGGTCGACCCTTCTGTCCACTTACTCAATTTTGTTTTATTGGGACATTTGATTGTAGAATATGACCCTCCAAATATGTGGCAGCCTTCTTTGGGGCCTTCATATTTTTTTTGAATCTTCTTTACAACTTGTTCTACTTAGGATGACTTTAGTTGATTTTGACATTTCCTATAACTGGGTTTAGATACACTTTTATTTAGTTGGGCAATTTTGAGTTGGCTTACCCATAATTTTTGTTGACCTTTTTATTCTAAATAACCAATGCTTTCTCTTCCCCTTTGGGGTTATCAGTATTTTATTTTTAGCTCTACAAAATAGGAATCATTCAGCTACTTATTTTTTAGTATTTGTTCTCTTTGCTAGTCTATTAGCTCCTCCTACTGTTCTATTTGTTCCTGTAACACTGTAGTAATGGTGATGATATTTTCCACCTCTTTGCTTAAGTCTCTTGAACCCCTTTCTTGGGTCCTTTCCTTAACATTATCCTTACAATGCTATTTATTTTAGGAATCAATCTTTCCTCCTCTCATCTTGGGCACCATATATCCTGGTCATAACCAATAAGAGAATATTAGATTACAACTTCACATTGAACTGCATTACTACCTCTAGCCAAAATATAAAGTTCTCTTGCTACAACCATCTATACTATAATTAGGGGGTACACTACGCTAGATAATAGCTTAAATGTACATGTCTATTCTTACTATAAGTAAGGTGTCATAATGTTCTAATCACCCTTGGGGTTAATCCCCCTTTTGATTCTAGCAAGAAAAAATCTTAGATCTTCTTGACTTTCTCCCAAAGTCTGAATAGAAAGACATATAAATCCCTTAAGAACATTAAGAAGCTCTATATCCTCATACCTAGAGCTCTGATACTAGATGCAATGATCCAAAAACTAGCTATAAAAATAATACAAGAAATAATTTTTTTACTAAGGGGGATTTATAAACCCCTATCATAAACTTGATTAATCTATTACTTTAGGTTTACTAAGTTTTCCAACTTTACCAATGAGTTACATTGCATTCAATACCCTACAGAAGTCTATCTGTGTAGGCATATTATGTTTTCTGTAGATAAGCTATCTATGTCATCCTTCTTGATGAGCTAACTTATCACCTTTAGTATATTCGAAGGTATATGCCCATCACCTTACCATACACAAGTCTATCTGTGTAGGTATGTTATGCGTATTGTGAGTTAAGCTATCCATCCCATATTTATGATAATCTATCTTAAATTTGATGTAAGCAATCAATTTAATTAGTCAAAATCACCCTAAGGGGTCTCAATCCCTTAGGTCCTTTCTATGTTCACCCTAAGAGGTTTCAATCTCTTTGGTATTTTCTATCTTCACCCTAAGAGGTCTCATTTTCTTAGGTTCCTTTTTATGTTTATCAAGAAGACAAGAATAGCTCTATCTATTTAATCAATCAAGGAAAAAAATTTATAAAACATATAAGTACTTTAAAAGAAACATCATTAAATGAGAATAAACATTAAATAAAAGGAAAAACTAAACAACACTGCATAGATACTTCATAACAGTTAATTAAAGGTTCATTCCTCAACTCATTCATTCCATTCATTACATATATCCAAGTATGGTAAAACCTCCATACTTTAAAAGAATAAAATAATACATCCATATCCATATAGGTATTTCTCATTACAATCTACTCTATTTTGAACATGAATAAATTATTGCAATTATATTTTAAACCAGTGCATTGGTTCTAGTTTTCCTCCTTGGTCCTCTTTGTCTCCTCATATTTATTTGGAGGGTAGTAGGGGATCAAAATAACTCATGGTTCTATGAAAGACATGCATCTAAATGCATCTATTAGTAACATGAAACCCATGCATTTATTGTTTACTTTACCAAATTGTAACTATACAAATTTAATTAAAGTACTCAACCATCAGCTGTCTAGTTGATATCATAGGAATATTTTCATTTTCATTCTTATCTCTCATTAAATCTAGGAGATTCATTCAAAAATTATAGAGGGATCACAAGTCTTCCTTAAGTCAAATATTTTCAAAGCTATTATTTTAAATGACTAAGATCTCATTCCTTAATTAGGAAAATAATCCATATTTCTTTCATTTAATTTAACCAAAGTCCCATACCTTTAATTAACCAAATAAAAAATAATCCTTTTGTTCAAATTAATCAAAGTTTCATACCTTTAATTAACCAAATTATATACATCCAAAAGTCGCACATGCCTACCTCTACATACTTTTAGCTCTATATGAACACTTGTAGGTTTGCATAGACCATCCTAGACCCCTCTAGGTTATTTTAGACCAGCATAGACCATTGTAAACCACTACAACCTACTCCAAATTAGCATAGACCACTCTAGACCAGCGTAGACCGCTCTAGATCAGTGTAGGCCATCGTAGACTTTCATAGAATTATGTAGGCCATATTATTGGTCTATAGGCACAAAACCCTACTAAAGTACACATTTTATGACCTAACCACCTTATATCTATCAAGAGATCACTTATCAGTTGCCTAAGGTAACTTAAGCCCTTCCTAGACCTGATTAGGA
This sequence comes from Wollemia nobilis, assembly GCA_028583015.1. Taxonomy (NCBI): domain Eukaryota; kingdom Viridiplantae; phylum Streptophyta; class Pinopsida; order Araucariales; family Araucariaceae; genus Wollemia; species Wollemia nobilis. The sequence continues at coordinate 17,383,220 of JAQPPZ010016947.1, read as the reverse complement.
CCCCATTGGACTATTAGTCCCCAAAAAATCCTAATTAAGTTAATTGCATTTCTAATTTGAAAGTCACTTCAATTAAGTGCACTTTATGGATTAAAAAGTTTAATTAGGATTCTAAAACCAAATTAGTCCTAATTATTCCCTCACATGTGTGTACACCAAATTAGTTAGGATGTTTTCTAGGAAACCCTAACTCAACCCTCCTTCAACCTAGGGATCAACCAACCCTAGTTAACCTAATCCTTCCTCACACATGTGTGAGGATATGATATTTAACTTAGGGCATGTGAAAGGGTGACTATACATGACACCTCACAAACCCTAACCTAACCACAACAGGACTTTACCCTAGGGTTTAGTACACATAACCACACCCCCTACACCTTGGTTTCTTCTATAAATGGGAGACCAAATCTCTCACTATCTCTATCTCTCCCCTTTTAGTTAAAATACAAAAACTTTGTAAAAATACGGCCATAAATAAAAATTAACATATCTGAACTGTGAAGAAAATATAACACCATCTCAAGATCCCATCAAGATAAGGATCTCCAATAGAAAGCACATGCAACTCAATTCACCCCCTTTCCCATGAATCCATCTTCTAGTTCACCCCCTGACCTGTGAGTTGACCCTACAAAAGGGTTTTCTCATCAAATCTATTAAATATACTTTATTTCATGTTTTTACAGTTATTTCTCTAGTTTATTTTAGTTTTTATCACATATTTAGTGTTGACATATCTTATTCAACATGGGGCCTGACTAAGACAAGCCCCAAAAAACATTAACTCTCTTTTATAGGTTTTAAATAGGTGCAAAGAGGAAACATAAAAAACAAAACTACCGATGGCACACATTACACATGAAGCCCACCTTCATTGAGGAGCCCAAAAGATAACATCAGGATTGTTGTACATTTATGAAATAAGAATGGGAATTCTCCCTCTTTGTAACCTAAAGCATTTCTCTCATTAATAAAATCATCATTTCTAGATAATTTATGTTATAGCAAGTTATTGGATCAAATGTCATCTTTTGTACGTTTCATTCTAGCACACCCGGTGGGGCCTCCACAAAGAGTTGTGCTAGACTAGTTTTTATTGCAAATATAACACAATTTTCTATTTCTATTTTGTTGTAGGTACCATATCCAGACATCACAGAGACCCTTAAAACCCTGAAAACCCCCTCAGGTCATCAGAACAAGAGTTTCAGGCTCCTAAATCTGATTCGCCCCCTACCCCGTTAATCCAAATACAATTCATCCCCTCCCATAAATTGAACATAACTACTCCAAAAACCCTCAAAATTATAGAGGTTATCAGAAGAAATATAGAACAATCCATCTGGAGTAAAAGGAATTAGGTATTCCCCTTCACCCTCTCTATTTTGTCATTCTTGGTGCAAGAAAAATTGCACTAATAAATGCATCATGTTATTCGATGAATTTCTTGTTTTCATGCCTTTATCATACTGTGAAAAATTATTTCAGTTGGTCTATATTTCTCTTGTTGTGTGTAAATCAGAGTTATATTTCCATTTTCTTAAAGGATTAAAATAGGCTTTTGTTTCTATTCATTATTTTTGTGAATCACAATTTTTAAAAATCCATCTTTCTTGCAATAGCTAAATATTTCAAATTTCTTTCCAAAAACCTATGTTAAATCAGAAAGTTCAATTCATTTATATTTTCAAAATAATTTTCCTTTCTCAAATCACATTTTAAATAGATTTTTCTTTCCCCTTTTGTGTCATTCCATCAATCTCTTTTAAAAATGCATTGCAAATTTCCCTTTTCAAAATTGCATTTAGGATTAGGGTTTTCAATTTTTCTTGTGTCTTTTATCAAAAAATTTCCAAATATCTTTTCATACCAAAAAAAATAAATTTCTAATTCCTTTCATGCATTTAGGGTTTAGATTTTCAAATCTCTTTTTGCATATCTTTTCGCAAAGCATATTTATATTCCTTTTTGTACAAAATCAATTTCTAATTCCTTTCATGCATTTAGGGTTTAGATTTTCAAATATCTTTTTGCATCTCTTACCAAAGCATTCTCAAATATATTTTTGTACCAAACATCACTTTCCCATTTCTCTCTTGCACCTAGATTAGAATTTCAAATTTCTTTTAGCATTTCCTTATCATAACAAGTCATTTCCCTTTCATAAAAAAAGCAAATTTCACACTACTTTCTTGTCTTTAGCTTAGACTTCCCATTTCTTTGACAATCACATGCTTCACTTGGGTTGCCTGTTTACTTCATATGCATAGATCCTAGCTTCTTTTTAGAAAGGCACATAGGACTAGCTTTGCTTTCAAAATGTATTTAAATCTAGCTTTGCTTCCAAAAATGCATCTAGGGCTAGATTTTAATTTTAAAAATGCATTTAGTTAGATTTCTTGCTTTTTGCATCATCGTTAGACAATATAAACCCACACACGCATGTGGTTTAAAAAAAATAATGAGATTGGACTTCATCCCCAATCCATTGTTAGAGACTAGTGTGGCAGGAGTTGTACCCTCCACCAACTCAACACCCTAGACACCTAGCCTCCCCACAGGAGTGGTTTTATTTTCTTCATCACCAGAAAAACCCCCCACTTTTGAGACTAGTATTTTGGATTTCATCACCATAAGTAACCTTCAGAGCAGGATAGGATTAGATGCCTTTGTTCAAAAGGCTAACATAATTTGTCAACACGGTAACTATCATTATTGACTAAGCCCACCTGAGGGTGAAGCAAAATCATGTGTATGCCAATAGCAGGTCTTAGAAAGTACCACCTCTTCTCATGAGAGGATACAATGAGCTCATTTCATCACTTTGAGTTCTTACCCATAAGTTATCATTTTACTACACCTTCCATATAGGTCACCATTCACACATCATGATATTGTTCTATTATGTGCACCTTTGGGTGTTGTAGGAGGTTTTGTATCGACAAAAATCTTGATTTTCTAGAGTATTCACCCAACTACCTATGATATTATCTAGGAAGTATTATTTCAACATCAAAACACACTCAATATAACAAAACACTTTCTTTTATGCATTTAGAACTAACTCCAATTTCACATTATTGGCATGATCACAAAATGGTTTTAGCATATTTCATCATTCAACACTTTGTTATTCACATATCTATATTCTATCACTACTTTTCTTTTGTCTTAGTTACAAGTTGAGTCCACACTTCACAGGGTTGCTTCAAAACCCCTTACACATCACACCTAGAACCTCAGACTTTAGTCTCCATGTAGTTTTGAAGCTTCATGGTATGATATACACCATCATGCTTGTTGTTACCCATAGTCAAGCATGCGAGCAAGCACACCATATTGAGGAGGCTTCTAGTGCCACTTCTAGTCAGTATACCCCTATTCCTTCACTCACAAATGGGAAATCTACATGCACACAAGATATGCTCATAGGTTTTGATCCATGTTACACACATGATGTATTAGGGTGAGACATCCACTTTGATTGAAGCCCCTACCACCTCATTCGAAGAAGATCATCCACTCATTTCCTCTTCATCATCGCCTAATCCCCCTTCTACATTCTATGACCATGTCATCTATATAGCTCTAGGACACCTCACTCCTTTCTTCACTATAGATGAGGCGACCCTACCTGCATCTCCTACATTTATGCACCCCTTATTTTAGAGTCTATCTCAATCCATATTTGAGAATGAATCATCCTTATTAAACAACACTCGCCCTCAGGTTGCATCTTTTTCCCCTATCGTAGGGATGATTTTAGACCCCTCCTCTTCCACACCAGGTACCCCGATGCCATCATTTCAAAATACATTACAACAACCCCCCTTGTAGAAACAACAAGCACCACTTACACCATCATACCCACACTCTTCCCAAGAATCACAACCATCATCTTTCCAACAACCATTTTTCCCATCCTTTGAGGACATCTCTCAACCACATCCTCAAATGTAATCGATGCAATACCAACAACACCAACCAATCACACACACACAATATGGAGTGAAAAATTCATCACTCTACCTTCCCAAGCTCCTAATTTGGAAGCTTATCCTCGTTTATCCTCATCCTTCATACCTACACCTCAAGTGTCTGGAATGTATAATACCCAATATTTTGCTCCATCTTCATCTACATCTATCTTCATATTACCTCCTCCTCATTTTCAAGCCTCGACCGATGGTCCTCTTCCCACCTATGGACCAAGACCTGCAACCTATACCTCTACTCCTCTAGTATACTCCATGTATTTTAGCTTTCCCACATCTTATACCTTAGGATAGAGGTATGTAACATCCTTTGACACCTCATATCACCCACATCTCACACCGTTAGTTCCTATACATCCACCATTATCTATGCAACCTACATTCTTTACGCCTCCTCCTTCTTGGTCATCACCTCTTACAACCCAACCATTACAGCGGACTCATATCCAGAATATACCCATGCCACAAATGCACACCTCGCAACCACAATATTATTACCCTAAACAAATACCTATCCCATAGCCTAGTGTCCCATTGGTCATGACATCATACATCTCTCAATAGCCACCTCACCATGACCAGTTGTAATACTTTCCTCCTTAGTACTAGGAAGAACAAAAACTCCAATATCCACCACACTCATAGGCTCTATGCCCCTTAGCATTGTCCTCCACACCTTTAGCACCTAAAATTCAACTTTTTCAAGATGAATTAAAGATGCTAAACCTTTTCACGATCGATTATGGACCGCAAAAACTAACCTATCACAAACTCTATAATGAGCCATTCCATCTATCAGTTCCCATCCCACCTTATACTTATCACTTTAAGATCCCAAAGTTTAATAAATACAAGGGTAAGAAATATGCTCAATAACATGTGAGTAATTACTATTTATATTTCTACCAAATTCATAGTAGCAACCCCCTCATGTTACTTACCTTCTCCCTTTCACTTTGGGGATAAGCCCTTGACTGGTACATCATGCTACCATGCCATAGCCTATACACCTCTTAATAGTTGGCCAGCTCCTTCCTAGAGAATTTTCCCATAAACATCAAAAAGAAAACTAACTTTTTAGATGTCTACACCCTACGACAGGCTAACAACGAACCCGTTACTAAGTTTGTTTTATCGTGGATATTTATGATACATGACATCACCCATAGTCTCCCCACTTCTAAGTTAGTGACACTATTTTATAAGAGTTTTCATAAACACATATCTACCTCCTTACAACTTCATCAAATTTGTACCTTTGAAGAAGCTATTGCCCAAACCAAAGTCATTGAGGACATCAAAGTCCAATATAGTAAGATCAATTTGAGATAGAAACCATCCTAAAATTCCACTTTTTATTTCAATAGAAATACACCTACTAAAAATTTTCCTAGACTACCACAAGCTAACCAAGTGGAAACTTCTACCTTAGCACCGTCATCGGTCCCACAAACCCCTCTTCCACAACAAAAAATATTTCAAACCAATGCACCCCTCCCTCCTATGCATTAATAACCTCAAATCTTGTGACCACAGGCTCCACAATGTAACCTTAAACCACTCTCTGAACCTTTGCTAGCCCTCTTCCACATATTGTATTATTTAGGTTATATCATCCTACCTAAAATTTGACCACTTGGTCCAAATAAACCTAAGCCTCAAGGATATATCGAACAATCCTTATTTCCATATCACTAACAACATGACCATGATATCAATTCTTGTTGCTCTTTCCATGCTTATGTACAATATATCATCGATAGGGGCACCATCCATGTCTCAAACCCCCTCGCTCCACAAAATCAAAATTTAGAGATCTTCCAAAACCCCTTACCTGATCACAGGGAGACTAATCCCCAAAGAACTCCACAAAATCCCCTAGGGCCACCTAGATAGGTCAATAGTGTCTAATGAGACCCCCCTTCCTGTGGTGTAGTGGTTATGATTAACCTTACCACTCGTAATCAATAGTAACCCTCACACCAAACACACCTATTGTTTCCCCACTAGTACCGTTTACTTCTCCATAATCTCCTCCAAATTATAACACCATACCTCCTCCACCATAAAATATCATCATAATTTGTGGTAGCCTTACCCACCAACTATATAATACTCCCACTTGGTTATCCATCTATGACCTTCTACAGCAATCCCAACCTCATCGCAAGGTGTTGAATGGCATCCTATATTATATTGATCTTGAGACTCGTGACACGAATACCTTTGTGAACTTTGTAGGAAAAATTCCTCACTACCTTTACCTATCTATCAGTTTTCACAATAATAAGATCACAGAACTCATATAAGAAGGATCATATCCCCCTATACACATCCAAGAAACCATAAACGACATCACCTACAAGAATATCCTCGTTGATATAGGTTCTTCTATCAGTATTATCTCCACAACAACTTTACATCATCTGCATATCCTGCCAGTTCATTTTTCCACCCCATCGCTCGATCTACATGCATTTGAAGGTTCTATGTGAACCATAGTAGGATCCATCATCCTCCCCATATGGGTGGGTATCTACACCATCCCCATCCTCTTTCACATGTTGTAATATCCTGCTTGGTCATCCATAGATTAGGGACATGCAGTGTATCCCTTCTACATTGCACCATTGTATCAAATATGTCCACGACAGACTTATCCTTTATGTTCCTACTGATGTGGACCCCTTAAAATTCTACAACATCATAGAACTTCTACAAACACCTTCATCATCTTCCATCCAACTCTTCCTCATTTCATCTCATCAATCTATCAGAGCATCGACATATTCTCCCACATCCACTTCATTACCATAATCTCTACCAAGGACACACCCCTCAATATCTACACCACTAGAACTAACCACCATGGCACCTATTACTAGTACTATAACATTTTCACCACCTTCCTTATGGCCACCACCATCTTCTCAGCCATCATCTTCCACAAATCCATCCACTATGTTGAGCCTCTCCTTATTACTTGCATCACGACCTACCACTCCATCTCGCCTATCTTCCTCTATAAAACCTCCTCTCCTTACCACACATAAAACACATACTCTTCCTTTCTATTCATGACCTAGATCATTCACATCTCCTCATAGGCCAACACCATCTCCCACTCCTCCTCCTTCACAATTTCCACATGCCAATCACCCTATCCCAGCTACGGTAGCTGAATTCCATGAGTAGAGCAATGAGCTTCCCGCATAGATGATCAGTTGCTACACCTCTATGCTACTACCATAATGGATTATTAGATTACATCCTCATATTTTGATTCAGATTTTCCACCCCATTCATCACATCCTACATCACCCCATATTTCTATTTTTATGACAAATTTAGGTCCAGGTGACTATAATGTGTAGGATAACCGTGTACGCCCACCTATCGTCCATTCCATGCATGACTGAATAATAGGGGTGGATTATTCCTAGTGGGGAGGTATTTTCTAGAGCTAATAATTATCAATAGGTTAAATCCAACTCACTTATCAAATCGTATGGTCGTATGCCCACTCAAACTACCCTTGTACGAACTATACTCACCTTATACGATCATAAAATGCCTACACTGTGTGATCTCAAATAATACAGTGTCAAATATAGTATGATATTGCACACATAAAAACTGACAAATTCAGTTTTGGATGCTACCGTACACAGTTTTGTAATCGATCAAGTCGATTCCCCAAAACTGCCAAATTGGGTAAGTTTCTCTTGATCACCTATTTTACCAAATCGGGTAAAAATGCTTTGTACGATTTGTAAGAAAAATGATGTATGATTTGTATGAACTAATTACATAGACTAATACTAGTCTAGATGTTCCATTGCTCCAATCTCTCTCTGGGATGTTTTGTAGGGTTTGATAGACCAATCAATGCAATCTCTACAATAGGCAAAACATCTTAACTAGGTTGTTGAGAGATCCCATGTGTCTGATTACGTCTAGAAATCATACAATATCATTCAATACATTTTCCTTGATACTACCATACTTCTAGATCATTCTATAGAGTTCACCAGTACCATATTCTACCACAGGGTTACAATAATGCATAAAACTAATCTATAACAGTCAATAGAAAACACAACACATCATATTCATCCATAAATCATTGTTCCTCATTACCAAGATCGTACACAGTCATCCAAAACCATCATGATGCTCATTAATATCTATGGATTCAATTATAGAGTGGAAAAATATATCAATGTAATTGCAATAACTTAGAGAATCAAAAACTACAACTACTATCTCTTAACTCTAGCAACCAAACCTATAATTTTGAAAATGGGGCCTTATATAACATTTTCCAGGCTATTCCAAAGTGGTTCCTAAGGCAATCCATTATTTACAACTACCCATATACAACTGAATACATTATTTTGGCTTTTTACTAAGTTTAACACCTTAGTTAGCAAATCTATGCATCATTTCACTCTGAAATTACATTTTCCTTGCATTTGGATGAATTTCGATGTGCCCTGTATGATTTTCCATTGACCTATATGATTTTTTATTCCAATTGTATGGTCTTATCCCTTATTGTATAATTTTCTCCCCACTATATAATGCACAAACTTTGATAAATCTATCATTTGTGTCAAAACTATCAAAATTGAGTAAATCCTTTTAATCACTTCTTCTTCTGGGAGGTGGATTTTCTACCTACAGTGACTTTAGTCATACATCAACCTCAGTTTTGAATATAAAAACTATCATACAATTAGGATCTCCTGATAACCAAAATAAATTTGTATACGTAAGAGTCGATTCCTCACTCCCGCCTGTAATCCCTCCACCACCACAATCCAGTTTTTATGGCACGTTGGATCACATGGTAATACCCATTTCACCTTACACTATATCTAGAGTTTCTATTAGCATGGATTTGGGTTAGTCCATTACAAAAAAGGGTTACATACACCCATAAACCCCCATGTGTAATTATCTACTGATAAATTTAGCCTCGGCTATCATCCTACCACCGTCCACACACTTGAGGATGAACTTCAAGTTCTTTCTCTACACCCTTCCCCACTTCCAACACACACATTGGAAGAATATATTGATATGGATATTTTGGAAGATAGCCCATATCATCACTCAACCATCATGTTTCCATGTGATTTATTTCAAGAAACCCCTATTTTTGACACCACATCATCATGTTGTGTTGATAATTTGATAAGCCAATTTTTTGCATTTTCCCTAAACATGAATTATCTAAAGCATGACATAAAGTCTCCCCATCTTCACCAACACATTTGGCTACATTCCCACCTATACATCAGCAAATCCATTACTCTGTTACTCGACCACATTCTCCACCTATTGTCATGTACCCTCCATTGAGCCTCCTACGATGTTAATAGGTTATGGAGTCTTCATCATCAGACTCTTCACCAGCCACATACCCCATGAACTCAGTCAACATGGTTAACATGGATCTCTTCTCTCCACTTCGATACACACATCAACAGATTCATGAGGACACACCAAATCCAAATTTTGTTGATCTCACACACATCTCACCTATACTATCACCCCAGGATTTCCTCCTTTTGCTTCATGTCCTACGCACTGTTAACACTTATCCTTATACACCACCTCAAATTCCATGTATTCACCACACAAAAATCTACATAGATGATGCATATGATATACCCAAGGCCATCAATGAAATCCACCTTATTATAATTCTAGAATAACTTTGTGATGGTTCCCACATGCTAATTGAGGAAACCATTGACGTAGACATCAGTGACGATCCCAAAAACCCTCACATTGTAAAACTAACCACTAGCCTTTCACCCAAAGAGTGTATTCTATTCACTAATTTCCTCAAAAAGTATATTAGAGTCTTCATGTGGTCTTACAAGGATATTCCAGACCTCAATCCTACCCTTGTTGTCCACAATCTAACATTGGACAAAGATGCAAAGCCTATCATACAAAAATTATGATGCACTTGAAAATTATATTAGTAGTAAAATTTGAGCTCCAAAAGCTCCTAGACATAGATTTTATTGTACCCATAGATTATCCTGAATGGGTTTCCAACATGGTTCTAGTGCCAAAACCTTTCGGTAAGGTTCACGTCTGCACTAAATTTCATGATTTAAACAAAGCTTATCCCAAGGACTAATTCCCTTTATCTAATATAAACTCTCTCATCGATTCCATAGTAGGCCATTAGATTATCTCCCTTATGGATGGATTCTATGGCTATAACCAAATAAAAATCAATCCTTTTGATCAACATAAAACTTCATTCACAATCCCTTGGGGAAATTTTTGGTACAAGGTCATGCCCTTTGGCATTAAAAATACTGGGGCAACCTACTAGCATGCAATGAATTACATATTTCATGATTACATGCATAAAATTATGGAATATTATGTTGATGACCTTATCACAAAATCCAAGGAATGCTCACAATATTTAGATGATCTCCGTAATATCTTTGATCGTTTACTGGAACATAATGTGCGCCTTAACCCAAAGAAGTGTGCCTTTGGTGTTACTTTAGGAAGGATCCTAGGGTTCATTGTCTCTCAAAATGGCATCAAAGTAGACCCTAGCAAAGTAAATACCATCATTGAGATGCCCCCACCTACCAACCTAAAGCAATTGCATAGCCTCTAAGGCAAAATAACTTCCATTCATCACTTTATAGCACAACTATTGAATAAATATAAGCCATTAAATCATCTCTTACAAAAGGGAGTCAATTTCAAATGGGATAAAAATTGTCAATAAGCCTTTGATTCTATAAAATCCTACCTCACTTCTCCACCAGTTATGTCTCCCCACATCCACAACTACCACTTACTCTATACATCTCAATCACAGATTTCACACTAGGCACATTATTAGACCAAAATAATGCTCTCAAAAAAGAGAAAGCTATATATTATATAAGTCACACGCTAGTCAACTACAAAATTCGTTATGGATACATGGAAAAACTATGCCTAGCTGTAGTATTTTCCACACAAAAACTTTGTCATTACATGCTAAACTATACTACTTTTATCATCGCTTGAGACAATCCACTTTGATATATGATGAACAAAAGCTACCACAACTCTCATACAAAAAATAGATTATGCTTCTAACTAAATTCGATCTAGATTTCATTTCACAAAAATCCATAAAAGGATAGGTCATTGCAGATCAACTTGTAGAGGCTCCATTTCTAGATGATCGACCTCTCCTTATTCAGCTTCTTGATGATTCCATCTTTCACATTATAGAAGTTGAAGATTATGTCGAGCCAAAAACACTGACCAATCTAAATCTATTCTTTTATGGCTCCTGATGCACTCACTCTTGGTATTAAACCAATTGTAAGAGATTTGGCAATGTCATTGTCTAGTTCTCCAAAAATACAAATGGATTGCACAACTTCTTTACCAATTTGAGTGGTATGCTATCGAAGCTGCTCCATGATAATAAAACTATTTTTTTGATACAATGGCCTCCTTAGTATTGTTGATACCTCAAAACTCCCTATTAGACACCATATGTGTGTCCATTCATACTCTCACTCAATATGCCATATCGTCTACACCTCCATAGATGATGGTGGCATTCATGTAGTCAATACTGAACCACACAATTCTTGGTTTGCATAAATTAAGGAGTATATCAAGTTAGGATTCCTACCATGTGATCTACCACATGCTCATCATTGAGCATTCAAGCAAAGTGTGATTCGCTATACATTATTGAGGGACATCCTCTATCGTTGTAGTTATGATGGAATCCTCTTACGTTGTTTAGAACCATATGAATCTCAAAGGGTTGTACAAAAAACCCATGATGGTACTTGCGATGGCCACTTCAGTGGCATGGTGATCACAAAGTGCATCCTTTGCATGGGCTATTACTGGCCCAAGATGGAATATAATTGTTGTGAATATGCGAGCACTGTATCAAGTGCCAACAACATAAAAATCTCACACATATACCATCTCAAGTGCTCCAACCTATTTATTCCATGTGGCCTTTCTCTTAATGGGATTTTGAACTTATCAAATAAATCACACCCTCCTCATCAAATAATCACAAATTTATCATCACTACCATAGAATACTTTATAAAGTGGGTTGAAGCCATCCCACTTGTTCAGACCATGGGAGCCAATATTACGGTATTCATTAAAGACCATATCATATGTCACTTTGGAATTCCTTCCAAAATCATCTCTGATAATAGAAAATATTTTAAAAATAAAATTTTATGTGCCCTCTGCACTAAATTCAACATTCATCATAGTTTATCTACCCCATACTACCCACAGGGTAATGGCCAAGTAGAAGCTACCAGAAAAACAATATGCTCCATACTTCGTAATATAGTAGCAAAGTCTCATAGTGATTGGTATAATAAAATATCCCTAGCTTTGTGGGCCTACTATACAAAAATACATACTCTCATTGGGGTAACACCCTTCTCACTGGTCTATGGTGATGAAGCCATCATGCCCATTGAAATCTAGATACCTTCCCTCTGAGTATCTATGAAATAATTTATTGATGATGACACCACTCATCAAGATCATCGCAATCAACTAACACTCCTCGATGAACACCGCATTCACCCCATATAGCACACATGTATCTATAAATACCACCTTCATTGTGCCTACAATAGTAAGGTACATCGACACAAATTTCAAATTGGTAACCTAGTTCTCAAAGAGAACCAATAAATCACAAGTCAACCCTGCCAACAAGGAGATAAGTTTACCCCAAACGGGTTGGGCCCATTCATAGTCACACAAACTCAGTTTAGGTGCCTATCGATTGACTAATCTCAAAGATCTCATTGAACCTGAATTCATCAATATCCTTCACCTTTGTGTGTTCAATACCTAGCCTACGTAGATATTCACCATCCCAAATTGTACATAGCGCTATCTACACACACATCACCCATTATGCACATCACCATACACACACAATATTTATTTTTTATTATGTATATGCACATTTGTTTTTATGTCATTTATATGTTGTTAGTATCTGTTTCCTTTTATAGGGTTCACATCATCCACTGCTACATCTTCAGTAGAGATACGTGATCATACGTGCACACTATCAGCATCTCAATCTATCACCATGTAGGATACTCCCACACAACCTCCCATATTGATTACACCAACTAGTCTGGCTAGGCCACCTGACTCTGTACATATTAGACAATCCTCACCATAATACCACTTTGAGGCTTACCATTCCATCCAATCCCACAATCTACGAGATCACTTCAATAACCCCCTTTATCCTCCCATACAAATCCATCTTCCCATCCATATCATACTCCTACTTATGCATTGGAGTCCCACTCTCCATTTTCTCTAACCTCATCACCCCCACATTTTGATATCCTGCATATCCTCTCTTACTTTGATGCTCTTGAGCTACACCTTAGTCATTGTCACTACCACACCTCTACCCACTAGTCCACCATGGCTCGTATATCCTCACCTCATTATAGGTGTATTCATCATCCTCAGATCTGACCTACATCAGATTCTTGACCCACACCTCCACCATTAAACCTCACTCTATCAAATTCTTACTCATATCCCTTAGAGCCTTACAACTATCCCATGCCTCTCCCATCCATGCCATTATCCAATGTGTTTCATCATATGTTTCACCAAGGCCTCCTTGTGTTACTCAAAATCTGGCCTATTGACCCGTCGCGTCCTAAACCATGAAATTATCATGAGAACCTATTCTATATATACCACCTTCAGCCAGGGTATGACATTGATACATGCCATACATTCAAAACCTTGGTACATAACATATTGACTAGCGACCACACCCCATCACTTGAATGCTCATTTTAATCCAACCAACTACAGATTCCTCCCTGTCGCATTGCCCCTCATACTTTGCTACCATGTGAATCTGTGATAGATTCATCACACTATATCTATCACATGTCAAACTATACAAACCATCAGAGCCCTAGCAGCATCATCTCCTCACCTCCTCATTCATGACTTGACCATCATCACTTTGCACATAATTAGTTTCTTTTCATTCTTCATCTTATTTCTTTTCTCTTATTTTTCTTGTTTCCTCACATAGTTGTATGGTCACGCTTCGAATGACTACATACCTACATTGACCTAGTTTCTTTCTTCTCACCCCTCATTTTATTTTGTAATCCCCTTATATTGTTGGTTACCAATTCTTATTTTTTCTTATTTCTTTCGTCAGTAGTTTCCACATTCAAATTTTTTCTAATTTTGTCATTACCACATGCATTCCCACCAGTTACATCTTATTATCCTACTACACACACACCCCACATGCTGGGGCAACCATTTCTCACAACTTCTCATATTCATCATCATCACACCTTACACTCACTTTTAAATAGGCTCTTCAATGTTTCTTTGCAATATTTCATGATCTTTCTCTTGTAAATATTCCATTCCTCTAAGTTGCATTGGTTACATTATATCCATTGCATATATTTATTTTAATTTCATTACGATTTCACTTCATGTTTGTATATTCTTCCAAATGTGCCTTCTATAGGAATAACATACACACTTGTTAGCATCACCATTTGTATGTCCATTTTCCCTTTTTAAGGATTAAGGTGTATACAGGTGTCTTGTTTAGTTTTGGCCATTAAATAGTCTAGTCAATCAAATGTTGCCTCTAGATGATAGGTTTTATACACTCCTTATAGCTCTTTTAGGTTGGTTCAACTTATCTCATAGACCATTCACACAAGTTACACAATTAAGAAAATTTTGAGTCTAGGGAAGATAACACCTTGCATAGATATTTCCATCTAGTGAATAGTTTCCCCTACTCATCCTATCATTTGCATGGTCAACATACAACCTAGGGATAAACAAAGGGATAAGCATAAGAAAAAATTAGACAAAAAAATAGAAAACAAAATCCAATGCCCATATTACAAAAAAAAAGAGTACCACAAAAAGAAAAAGAAAAAGAAAAGAAACGAGGGGCAGAAAATAAAAGTAAAAGCCTCCAAGAAACACCAATGTTATGCTTCGTCGCCTTTGGTCCTTAGGTTCAACATAACATCATGGGATGATTTACATTGCTAGCTATAGGTCCTAAGCACCTGCCTACCAGTGGAATAGTATTACAAGTGGTGATACATCTATCATATTAGCGACCTCCTTTTGTACATATCACTACACGCTTGTGGATGAGCTAACTAGTTTGGATATGTTTACAATGGGTTAATCCTACCTCCCTCAAAATGGATAAATGAACCTCACTCATTTACACACACTAGTCCATGATAGACTTTGAACCATTCAAATTAGTTATGAGTTATCGCCAATGCTTGCACAGTTTTTGTATGATATTTGATTACTACAACTATGATTGTCAAAGTTATTACATATGCCTTCTACCATCCTACATCCCTGAGATTATACAATGGATCACATTCACATTGGCCTATGCCATGATAAAAGTGCTTCCTTTGCGCATTTCATTCCTCCCATACATGCATCAATGCATCTATGTTACATGCATCTATCAAAATTCTAACATACATAATTACACTTGCATTACATCACATAACATTACATCTAATATACACTTCTTCATATCATTCTATAGCATATCTATGCTACCGTGTAATCATTTGACTACACATTACCACATACACATATATTCATTCATTATACATTTACTCACAAATTACTGTAGGCAGACAAATCCATATTTTAATAAAATAAGCAAGAATAAAGTTTGGATTTGCATAGTCTTGAATAAAAATGTACAATTTGTTGAAATTGTACAAATAACAAGTAAAATGTACAATTTGATATAAATTGTACAATTGGCTAGCAAAACGTACAATTGGGTAGAATTGTACAAATTGAAAATAAATTAAAAAATAAATAAATGTAAAATGCATGTGAAATGAAATGTAAAGACATGCAAATGAAATGTAATTTGATGAAAATCAAATTAAACTTTAGAAACATTAAATTATTGTTATTAATGTGAGTTACGAGCAGTTATAAATAATGAATTGTCTCAGGAAATCACTTTGGAATGGCCTAGACAACCATTATAAGCCCCCCATTCAAATTTTTGGGTTGTTGGTTTTTGGTTGGGTTGTTGTAATTGTTGGATATTGTTCATGGATGCCTTTTCATGTGTAGTTCATGGATTTTGAAGCATGTGTTAATGCTGTAATTTATTTACTGTTGTGTAATGTCGTACACTACCTATGCACAACAACCAGAATAATATAAATTCCCATTTAGACCAGATTTGTGTATGCATGGGTGTGCATCTGAGGGCTATCTCAATAATTATATTTTTGGTGGATTTTTATTGATATTGTAGGTATTGATTATTCCAAATATATGGTAGAAGTACATACACAGAAAATGTACAACCATCCATGTGCTTTTGAGTGAAATGCATAAGTAAAGAGAAAAGAGAAATAATGGTTATTTTTTTTTTATAAGTAAGATAGTTATATTATATTTGCATACTAGGTTTTAAGGATCCCAAAACCTTAATACAAAACCAACGCTATAAGTTGTATCATACTGAGGTAACTACAATTGAGGATTCTACTAATGAGAGCCTTAAAGGAGGTCGCAGCCTCAACCTTGGAGCTTGTAATGTAATTCCTTATAGATATAGGGTGAGGATGCAACCTCCAGCTTAGAGCCATAAAAAAAAGAAGACAGAAATTTAAACATATCACTGTAATTGAAAAGGTGGGACTATCGGTACCATGGTAGAATAGTCTAGGATGAACCAAGAAAGCAACTAACAGAAAGGCCCCACGTAGGGTGGCCGTAAGCATACTAATTAATAAAAGCTAGAGAAAGCAAAACATAAAAAAGGGAATAGAAGATAAAGGAGGGAGAAAATCAGTCCTCCACTTTAGGTTTATAATCTTCCTTCGCATCCTCTTCCTCGGCTTCCTTAGGATCATCTTCCTTCGGTTTGTTCTTCATAGTAGCCACACTCGTATCAGCAGGTCCATCACCCTCTTGAGTCCCCTGTTCGGAATATAAAATATTGTGGAGTCCCTCCTTGATGTCCATGGTACAGTCCATCATGTAGTTCATAATTACCATAGTAGAGGCAATAATACAATCTTTGATCTTCTTGTTCTCCTCATGATCATATTTTATTTCAATCACATTACTCTTGGAAGCCATGTTTTGGATTCTTGCTGATTTTCTCATCGATTCTTCAACATTGTCAAAATTAATACTCTTCTTTGCTCTCAGTTTGGACATGGCTTCAATAGCCTTTTTCTTTTTTTCATCTTGGGTCAGATGCTCAACAGAAGGTTTGGGTTTTGCAGGGCTACTTGCAATAGGTTTACACTTGGGGATATTAGTCAGAATGTAAGTGTAAATTACTTTAAACATGCCTTGATGGTGAGGGAGATTATGGCTCTTGTTGTCTCTCTAGGATGTAATGGAATGGTTCATGTAATTGATAAGGAACAACATAATACTCAGAGGGTTGTTTTCATGAAAGTAATTGACAAAATCCAGGTGGTAGGTTTTCAGAGACTTGTCAGGGTCATCCACACAGATAAACTCCATAATTGGCTTCATTACAACATTCCAAGGGATGGTAAGGTCAGTTCTAAATATTCTAGGGCTTTTGGCCTTTGTTAATATTTTATCAGTTCCTTTGAAATGCTCTAGTTCCACTTTTGAATTATGCTTGTGGCGGTGGATGGATCGACCCTCAGGGTTTTGGCCAGTAATATTGGCAAGCAGGTGGATGCCAACCATAAAATTACATGCATGGACAAAGATGATGCCATTATACCAGGAATCAAGGAAAGCCATGGTAATTTTAATGTCATCCCTAGAGAACATGTTCATAAAGGGTAAAAAGCCTTTGTCTTGGAGGATTTTATCAGCCACAATGTCAGACTCATAGGTGCTTGGTTTGATATAATGGTTATTACCCATTATTGGAAATGATATTTTTTTCAATAATATGCAAATGGGTATTTTTCTAAGTCAAGTTATTTGGTAGAACAAGGTTTTCACCCAAACTGTATAAGAACTTAACCAAACTGTGCAAGGGTTTGTAAAATCAATACAACTGATGATTTTTGGCCTAAAATTGTATTTTTAAGCATTCTAAAGGTAGATCAAGTGATTTCCAAGTGAATCATTGCAAAGTGATTGAGATTTGAGAAATTCCAATATTCTTGGAGAAAATGTACAAGTGTTCAGTTATAATTGTACAACTGTACATTTTGGGACTGTATAGTCTCCAATTGTATGTTTTAGGAATTATACAAATGTGATCCATACAACTATATGGATTTGACTAGATTAAGTGCAATTAGTCAAAATTTATCTAAAAATCTCTCATCACATCCCCCTATAGGAATATTACACTCCACTCATGCTACATTTGACATCGTTGTCATAGTTGGACGGACCCATTACCATTTTATTGGTTGCACCAAAAGCGTGTTACATTTGGTGCTGATGCAGGAGCATCCAGTGGTAGCAGAACGATCTTGCAACAAAAAGAAATAAAACAATGAAAAAAATGCTAAGTGTGGAAAGTGTCGCGAAATCGCGACAAGTTTTGTGTCACGAAATCGCGACACATTTTGGCAACAGAAGCTAAGTCGGCAAAGTGTCACGAAATCGTGACAAGTTTTGTGTCACAAAATCGTGACACATTTTGGCAACAGAGGCTAAGTCGGCAAAGTGTCACGAAATCGTGACAAGTTTTGTGTCGCGAAATCGTGACACATTTTGGCATCAGAGGCTAAGTCGACAAAGTGTCACAAAATCGTGACAAGTTTCGTGTCACGAAATCGTGACACATTTTGGCATCGAGCTAAGTCGGCAAAGTGTCACGAAATCGTGACAAGTTTTGTGTCACAAAATCGTGACACATTTTGGCATCAGAGGCTAAGTCGGCAAAGTGTCACGAAATCGCGACAAGTTTTGTGTCACGAAATCGTGACACATTTTGGGCAATGGAAGCTAAGTGTGAACAGTGTCACGAAATCGTGACAAGTTTCGTGTCATGAAATCGTGACACATTTTGGCAAAGGAAGCTAAGTGTGAACAGTGTCACAAAATCGCGACATGTTTGGAAGCAAAGACTAAGTGTCACGATATCGCGACATCTTGGCAAGGAAGGACGAAAGATGAAAAAGTGTCGCGATATCGCGACATCTTGACAAAGAAGGCCGAAGGACGAAAAAGTGTCACGATATCGCGACACATTGGCAAAAGAGAACAAAAGGCAGAAAAGTGTCGCGATATCGCGACATGTCGCGTTTTCATGACAAAACGAAGAGAGAGACCGCAAGGGAAGAAAAGTGTCACGATATCGTGACATGTTGCAGTTTCATGGACCGTTGCAAAATGACAGTTAGACGGTTACTAGAAGTCATTACAACAGTTCTAGGGGATCGTTAAGGGTTAGAGGGACGAGTTACGGAGGTGGGTTACGAGCAAGAATCTATCATTATAAAAAGAGGTTGCTCGAAGGATTGAAGAGGGGAAAGATGAAGATTAAGACTATGAATTTATTTTCTTTCTGTACTTTGTAAATCTTTCCATGTTCTCTGAATAAAATTTAGTTTTCTCTTGTTGTTAAATTTGGCTCCCCATCAAGTGGTATCAGAGCGAGAAGATTCTGAGTGTGTAAGCAGAGCACCGAACGTGAGGCAGCTTGCACCAGGATCTAGGGTTAAGGGTTCTGAGAAGAAGTGAAGAAGAATGCCACCGTGAAGAAATCGTGGTGCTGGAAGGAACGTGGTTCTTGAAGGAGACTTTCGAGCATTGCAGAGGCAAGTGCAGGCCCTGCAGGAAGAATTGCGAAGAGGAGTAGAGCCAAGAGGAGAAGACCAGAGTGATGATGAAGCTTGCGGAGTTGATGACCCGTCAGAAGAAGAAGAAGAAGCGATGAGTTCTGCGGAAGCTCGAATGATTAAAGCCATTTCTCAAATTGGGAAAAGGTCGAAGATAGATGTATCCACATATTCTAGAAATTTAAATCTAGAAGAGTTGATTGACTGGATCAACGATATGGAGGAGTATTTCGAATATGAGGAGGTTGAAGATCCAAATCGGATAAAATTTGCAAGAACAAAGTTGAAAGGCCATGCTGGCATATGGTGGAAAGGAGTGCAACTGGAATGAAATCGAAGAGGAAAAGAAAAGATCACCAGGTGGGATCGAATGGTTGAAAAGCTGAAATGGTAGTTTATCCTAGTAGATTACGAATTAGATCTACTGAGGAAAATGCAGAGTTTGCGACAGTCCAGCAAGTCTGTTAAAGAATATACAGAGGAATTTTTTAAAATTTCCATCAGAACCGGCCATACAGAGGCAAATAAAGAGAGAGTAGCCCGTTACATTAATGGGTTGAGAACCAGTGTACAAGAAGAATTGAGTTTGGTTCGAATGAGCACCATTGAAGATGCTTACCAGTTTGCTCTGAAGGTGGAAGAGAAACTGAACCGAAGATTTGACAGTAAACAGAGAGGAAGAGGTCATGGTGGAAGAACTGGTGGCAGAACCAGTGGAGGTAAATATGACGACCAAAAGAAGACTGGTGAAACAAGCAATCACCAGGAATAGAAGGAGGAGAATGCATACCGGCCCCGTAATCAAAACAATGATTATCAAAGGGGAAGAGGTAGAGGTGGACGTGGATATGGAAGAGGAAGATTTCGTGGAACCTGCTTCAATTGCGGGGAAGAGGGGCATCGATCATATGAGTGTCCCCAACACCAAGAGGCATCGAATAGAAGGCCTGAAGCAAATGCTCGAGTTGCGGTTGTTGATGATGGTGTTGAATCTGAGCACTCTGAAGAAGCAGAGCGAGGAGAAGTGATGATCACAAGGAGAACCTTGTTGAATGAAGAGAGGGAACCAGACCAACGAAAAAGCCTGTTTCGCACGAGGTGCAAATGTTCAGGTAAAATCTATAATATTATTATTGATAATGGTAGTACAGATAATTTGGTCTCTGAGGATATGGTGACTAAGTTAAAGCTAGAAAGAAGGCAGCACCCGCATCCATACCGGATTGCGTGGTTGCAGAAGGACCATAGAGCATTGGTCAGTGAACAATGCTTGGTCAAGTTTCAAATTGGAAGATACCAGGATGAGGTCCTGTGTGATATTTTGTCGATGGATGCTTGCCATTTGTTGCTGGGAAGACCATGGCAATTTGATAGACGTGCGACGCATGATGGGCATGCAAATACCTATTCCCTGACAAAATATGGAGTGCGCCACAAACTGAAGCCATTGAAGGAGGTTGAGGAAAAGGTATGCAATAATGCTAGAATTTGTTTAGTAGATGGCAAAAAATTTTTGGATGGTCTAAAGAGGGATTCAATGTGTTATGCATTAATTCCTACTGTAAAGAGAGAATAAACTACAGACATTCCAGCAAAAGTTGAACATCTGTTAGCAGAATTTCTTGATATTATATCAGATAATGTGCTTGAGGGTTTGCCGCCAATGAGGAAGATTAGTCATCAAATTGACTTAATGCCAGGATCTAGCTTACCCAATAAGGCCGCCCATAGAATGTCTCCTATAGAAAATGAAGAGTTGAACCGCCAGGTTCATGAATTGTTGAGGAAGGGTTTGATTCGAGCAAGTTTGAGCCCTTGTGCAGTATCGGCAGTACTCGCACCAAAGAAGAATGGCGAATGGCGAATGTGCACTGATTCCCGAGCCATTAATAAAATTACCATTAAATATCGCTTTCCATTACCTAGAATGGATGATATAATGGATTGTTTGAGTGGAGCTAAATACTTCACTAAGATTGATTTAAAGAGTGGATATCACCAGATACGCGTCAGAGAGGGTGACGAATGGAAGACAACCTTTAAAACCAAAGAGGGTTTGTATGAGTGGTTAGTTATGCCATTTGGATTGACTAATGCACCTAGTACGTTCATGAGGCTGATGAATGAGGTATTGCGTGACTTCCTGGAAAAGTTCGTGATAGTTTATCTGGATGATATTTTAATTTTTAGTAAAACATTGGACGAGCATTTGATGCATGTTCGGACAGTTTTTGAAAAGCTGCGAGAGGAGCAGTTATTGATAAATTTACAGAAGTGCAGTTTTGTACAGAAAGAGTTGATATACCTGGGATTTGTCATCTCAGAGGAGGGTCTGAAAATGGATCCTGAGAAGGTGAAGGCTATCATTGAATGGCCTGCCCCAAGGAATGTAACAGAGGTAAGATCATTTCATGGTCTTGCAAGTTTCTATAGAAAGTTTATTAGAGACTTTAGAAGTATTTGTGCACCCCTAACAGAAACTATGAGAGGGGATAAGAAAGAATTTAAGTGGACTACCAAGGCAGGTACCAGTATGGACATATTGAAGAAGAAAGTGATAGAACAACCCATTCTGGCACTTCCAGATTTTAATAAAGTGTTTCAGGTTGACTGTGATGCCAGTGGCAGTGCCATTGGAGCTGTATTGAGCCAAGAAGGTAAACCTGTTGCATACTTTAGTGAAAAATTAAATGATGCTCGAAAGAAATACTCTGTTTATGATCAAGAATTCTATGCTATAATTCAGGCTCTTAAGAAATGGAGACATTATTTGCTAGCCAAAGAGTTTGTTTTATATACTGACCATCAAGCTTTGCAGTATATAAATAGTCAAGGTAAACTTAACCAGTGACATTTGAAGTGGGTTGAATTCCTACAGAGTTATACCTTTGTCCTGAAGCATAGAAGTGGCAAATCTAATAGAGTTGCAGATGCCTTGAGTAGAAGGCATAATTTGTTGATAGAAATGAGAGTGGAAGTTGTTGGGTTTGATGAACTTAAGAGTTTATACCCAGAGGATCCAGATTTCGTAGAGGCATGGAAGGCATGTTTGTCTCCTACTACTGTGGATCGCACTAAGTGGTTGGATTTTATGATCCAAGATGGGATGCTATTTCGGAAGAACCAGTTGTGCATTCCTAGAAGTTCCATGAGGGAAAATCTGATCAAAGAGAAACATAGCGGAGGACTAGCAGGACATTTTGGTCGAGATAAGACCATTGCTCTCGTTAGTGAGAATTACCATTGGCCACAGTTGCAGCCGGATGTGACAAAATTTGTGCAGGGTTGTAGAGTGTGCCAGATGGCGAAAGGAGTAAGCCAGAATACAGGAATGTATCAGCCATTGCCTGTACTAGAGAGACCATGGGAGGACATCAGTATGGATTTTGTTCTTGGTCTGCCAAGGACACAACGCGAAAATGATGCCATTTTTGTTGTCATTGACAGGTTTTCAAAGATGGCCCATTTTATTCCATGTCAAAAGACAAGTGATGTTGTTCATATTGCAGGCTTGTTTTTCAAGGAGGTAGTACGCCTTCATGGTCTACCCCAAAGCATTGTCTCGGACAGAGATACCAAATTTGTGGGTTATTTCTGGAGAACTCTATGGAAGAAGCTGAAAACAAAATTGAAGTTCAGTTCTGCGTACCACCCGTAGACTGATGGATAGACAGAAGTAGTCAACAGAAGTTTGGGTAATCTTCTACGATGTCTGGTAGGCGATAAACCCAAGGGATGGGATCTGATTTTACCATAGGCAGAGTTTGCTTACAATAATTCTGTCAATCGAAGTACTGGTAAATCCCCATTCCAGATAGTGTATGGGAACAGCCCGAGAAACGCTTCTGAGTTGAGGCCGATGGATAAAGGAGAAAAGCATAGTGCTGAAGCTGAAGACTTTGCAATGCACATGAAGAATTTACATGAAGAGGTCCAGTAGCATATCAGTAAAATGAATGCTACGTACAAAGCCAGAGCAGATCGAAGCGACGTTTCAAGGAATTCCAGATAGGAGATGAAGTCATGGTTCACTTGCACAAGGAACGTTTTCCTAGCAAAACCTACAATAAGCTGAAGATGAAGAGGTTTGGACCATGCCGAATCATAGGTAAACGAGATTCAGGAAATGCCTATGAAGTAGATCTACCAAGTGAGCTGAATATTTCACCTATTTTCAATATTTTAGACTTGGTCAAATATCATGAAGGAAGTAGCAGCGAGACACCAAGTCCGACTTTGTGGAGTATTCCAGCCAAAGAGGAAATCGAAGACATACTCGACACTCGTGAAGGCAGAAGTACCCGCAACAGACAATATTCTGAGTATTTGGTCAAGTGGAAGGGCCGACCTATCGAAGATGCAACTTGGTTGTCCAAATCAGAGGTTGATCGCCTGGGTTTTCCTTCCCCAGTACAGAAGTGAAGATCACTTCTAAAAATCTACCTCGGGTGTCTGATGTAGGAGCATCCAGTGGTAGCAGAACGATCTTGCAACAAAAAGAAATAAAACAATGAAAAAAATGCTAAGTGTGGAAAGTGTCACGAAATCATGACAAGTTTTGTGTCACGAAATCATGACACATTTTGGCAACAGAAGCTACGTCGGCAAAGTGTCACGAAATTGCGACAAGTTTTGTGTCATGAAATCATGACACATTTTGGCATCAGAGGCTAAGTCGGCAAAGTGTCACGAAATCATGACAAGTTTTGTGTCATGAAATCGTGACACATTTTGGCATCAGAGGCTAAGTCGACAAAGTGTCACGAAATCATGACAAGTTTTGTGTCATGAAATCACGACACATTTTGGCATTAGAGGCTAAGTCGGAAAAGTGTCACGAAATTGTGACAAGTTTTGTGTCACAAAATCGCGACACATTTTGGCATCAGAGGCTAAGTCGGCAAAGTGTCACGAAATCGCGACAAGTTTTGTGTCGCAAAATCGCGACACATTTTGGGCAACGGAAGCTAAGTGTGAACAGTGTCACGAAATCGCGACAAGTTTCGTGTCACGAAATCGTGACACATTTTGGCAAAGGAAGCTAAGTGTGAACAGTGTCGCAAAATCGCGACATGTTTGGAAGCAAAGACTAAGTGTCGCGATATCGCGACATCTTGGCAAGGAAGGACGAAAGATGAAAAAGTGTCGCGATATCGCGACATCTTGGCAAGGAAGGACGAAAGATGAAAAAGTGTCGCGATATCGCGACATCTTGGCAGGGAAGGACGAAAGATGAAAAAGTGTCGCGATATCGCGACATCTTGACAAAGAAGGCCGAAGGACGAAAAAGTGTCGCGATATCGCGACACATTGGCAAAAGAGAACAAAAGGCAAAAAAGTGTCGCGATATCGCGACATGTCGCGTTTTCGTGACAAAACGAAGAGAGAGACCGCAAGGGAAGAAAAGTGTCGCGATATCGTGACATGTTGCAGTTTCATGGACCGTTGCAAAACGACAGTTAGACGGTTACTAGAAGTCGGTGCAGCAGTTACCAGAAGTCGTTACAGTAGTTCCAGGGGATCGTTGCAGCGGTTACAGGGACAGTTACGGATGACGGTTACAGCAAGAATCTATCGTTATAAAAGGAGGTTGCTCGAAGGATTGAGGAGGCTGGAAAGACGAAGATTAAGACTGCGAATTTATTTTCTTTCTGTACTTTGTAAATCTTTCCATGTTCTCTGAATAAAAATTTAGTTTTCTCTTGCTGTTAAATTTGGCTCCCCATCAGGTGCCTATTTTCATGTGGATTAGAATTAGTTTTGTCATTATTGAGAATGATGAAGGGTCAAGAATAGTTTGTAGCATGGACAAACATCGGGGTGGATGATATATACAAGTCTGCAAAGACGTGGGAAGATGATATCGTAGAGAGGTAGATGATAGTGAATTTGTCAAAGATGTGGGAAAGTATGATGTATTCCATTTCTACATCTTGGAGACTTTGTCTCTATGAATTGGGGGTACGCTTGATGACATGGAGTTGTGAGAAGCAAGTTTCTTGGAAAGATGCACAAAAAATACCATGGCATCCAGTTGAAGCCACAGATGTAGAATATGGATTTTTTGATGTGGGTGAAATGTGTATGGCTGATGTAAAAATGGAGATGATGGTCATATTATAGAGGGTTTATATAGTTTTAAAGTTGATAACCATACAAATGATTGCAGTTTACAAGCATTGCAAGGTTTTTCAATTGGTGTGCATCATCCAAAGAGAGCCATATAAATGGAGGAAAGAATTGCACAATCGCATATGAAAAAGAAAAAAGTATGTGGTTATTGGCATGAATCGTACGATTGTTGGAGGAAATTGTACAGTCAAAGAAAGAAGTATACGATTGCTAGAGAAAACCATATAGCAAGAGGGAAAGTTGTATGATTACTGGGTAAATCATACAATGATAAGGTAAATGGTCCAATTGTCAGTGAAATAGTACAGTTGTAAGGTAGAGTGCATGATTACCAATTAGATTATAAAAGTACATGTAACTGCACAAATTGGTTGATAAATTATACAAGTCAAGTTCAACCAAAGTTGATGAGAAATGTTGGTAAGGAATTGCAGGTTTGGGAAGAGTATTTGATACCATAAAAATTGTAAGCAAGAATGCACGCTAGTGAGTGGGATGAGATTATGAAATCTGTGCCAATGGAAAATGACATGTCCAATAGTGTACAAGATGAGAGTACAACACTAGAAAAGTTGTATATTGGCATGCTCAATGGTGAGCAGGATGGGAGTCCGACATCGAAGCAACTACAAGATGGAATGTTATCTAACAAGAAGAAAGAGAGTGTAGTAGAAGAGAAATTTTAGGGTGTTGTGCCTATGGCTATGGAAATCCAACCTATCAAACCAAAGGCTAATTTAGGCATATCATGTAAAGGTCCATTATTTCATGAAGAAACAATAGAAGATCCAATTCGGCATTGGAGAGTTTTTTGCCTAATGTGGAAAGGGAGTGGATAGACTAATGAGGTAGAATGGAGGTGGTTGTTTTCTACAACATTTCTTGGATATGCAATAGAATGGTATATAAAATTACCAAAATATAAGTACCAAATATTGGTAGAATTACGTGATGCATTTGCAAAAGAATTTTGGTTATATGATAATGAGTATGAGATTCTTATTGAAATTTATAGAATGAAATAGGGTGAGCAAGAGTCTGTTTGTTCCTATAATCAAAATCTAAGTGGGTTTTTTGACCATTTTGAGCAAGACCAATTTGAGGTGTTGAGAGGATGTGGTTTGTAAATGGACTTATTCCTATGTATCAAATAAAGATAAATATTTTCCCTCCAAGCACATACCAAGAAGTTGTGGATTATGCCTTGATTTGGGAAAGTGATGCAAAAGTAGCATCAATGAAGTGGCATCATGGTAATGACAATGAGAGTAGCTTAGAGGTAGAAAATGATTCTAATATCGAGGATGATTCTAATAATGAAAGTGATAATTTTGGGCAAGAGAGTAGTCCCTTTTCCAACTATACATTTTGGGGTTGTACAGTATTTAGTTGTATGTTTTAGGAATTGAACAATTGTAAATCATATAACTATACATATTGGACCAGATTAAGTGCAATTAGTCATAATCCATATTAAAATCTCTCATCATATTCCTCTTTGAGAATACTGCACTCCACTTGTGGTACAATTACACTATGTTATCTATGCAAAAGAAATTCAGACACATTCAAATAAAAATCATAACACATGTATATAATAGTCACAACCAAAATGTGTATATATATAAAATCCATCAAAAATACCTATAGGCTACAAAATGGGACCATGCCCACTATCCATCATCCAAAATACCTATAGGCTATAAAAATTATAGACTCTCAAAGAGCAAATACATCATCTCTAACTATCACTAGGAGTCTCTCCACTCCCCTCGTAGCTCACCCTATCCTATCCTACCACATGTGCTACTGTAGTCCTACTAGACTCTGCACCTATCCCAAGTGCCTAAGATCCTACCAGATATAACACCCTATATGAACCAGCAACACCACGTACTCCTTGTAGCACATTGTGTGCCTCTGTACCCACACCCCTTCGAGCCTCTAAAGCTATAATTTGATGACTCTACTATGAATGTGTTAGTACTCATGATTGTGATCTTGATTGTGACTTCACCTGGTCATAATCAGGGAGTGGAATACCACACATCAATAAGAAAAATCATAACCTACTTGTATAATTGCCTCATTGGCTAGCCATCCTCTCACATCCTCACTACCCTTTTGCAATCGATCTACCTCTACCCTCAAGGTAGCCACATCTACAATCACCTCCCCTATCACCTTGGATCACTTTGTATCCTCTCATACCCAATGTTGTCTCTCCATATCAGCATGCAACTCTACAATATCTACATCATAGGAATCTACCACAAGCTAACACATCACCTTTATAGCCTTAAGCCTTCCATGCTACTCAGCATCTCACAACTTGAAGGTATTTCACTCATTATTTCTAGCAGTCTCCAAGGCCATCATCCTATCCTTAAAATCCATCAAGTCTACCACTCAAGCTCTCTCACTCACCTAGATCTCTCTCCAACTAATTCACTCACTCTTGTAGCATCAACACCTCCTCCTCTACACCCTGCATATCTTGCTCCTCAATTAGAATATCTCCCATATCACCAAGATACCCTAAATAAAAGGTGTCATAAACACCTATAACTCTGCTCACATCCTCACCCCTATCCTCCATAGTTGCTCACTCCTTTATAGGCCCCACTCCATTACTCACTTGTGCCTCCTCCACCCTCTCCATAGATGTGCTAGATGCACTACCCAATAATTGCCTAGACCATCAAAGAGGTACCTCTATCTCACCTCCAGCTCTATCCTATGTCTTGTATTAAGTACCTCTCACTACCCATCCCTCTATCATAGGTAACCCACCACCAGGTGGTATCCATAAATCCCTCACCCCAAAACTTGGCTCCCAACTCTGAGTCATCCACCAGGTATCATACTCAAGTGTTGTGTCTGTATTGTCAATATCTGGAATCACCAACGTTGGGTCCCTCTCACTAGTACATAGTAATACCATAGGTTTATCCACTATATCCCCTTGTTGCCTATAATACACAATAAGAACCTTTGGAATGACCTATCATAGCCCAAACTACCTCATCACTTGACTAAACTAGAAGAACTCAGCCTACTGAGTATACCGCCCCACCAACCATCTCCCTTAGTGGATAGCACCTAGTTGCTCATCATCCTTATTCCATACCACCCCACCCCTCTAAGGCCTCCACCTGATGAGACTCAACACCAACTCTCCAAAATTCACCCTCTAAAATAGAGGATCACCCTCATGTGGCCTCTTCATACCCTTTTCCTTATCCATCCTCCACTTCAACAAATATGGTAAGTGTGTCTATCCATCTGCATGAGCATTGTAAGGCAACAATAAAAATCGCTCCAGGGCTATGTGCTCCCATACCCACACTTGTAACAAAGGAGTCTAGCTCAACCCCTTCCTCCTAGCATGCACTACATTATTCAACTCCCTATACACCTAGGCCAACAATGCAGTTCCCACATAAATACAACATTACACTCCACCATATCACTTACCACATCCAACATATTCCAAGTAAACAACACCCTAGAAGTATCTGGTAGTGCATAATTAGAAATCATCATCATCATCATCATGCACTGGTGCTTGGACAATATCTTATTACATCAAAGATACTCATAGTCCATATTTTTTTTATCTACCTCCCTCCACTTATCCCCAAATGCATGCTCCATCACAACTGCCTGAATATCATCTAGCACTGCCTTCACTAGAACACCCTCAATGGGCAACTTGTAGATCCTATATACATCCTCCAAGGTGATAGTCATCTCACACATTGAAAATTAGAAGGTATTCCAATTTGGGTCCCAACTCTCACACAATGTCGATATATACGCTCTATTAGCATGAATGCTCTTACACTCCCATACTCCTCTGAACCACACTACATCTAACCACTCCTCATCTACCTTGTTCTTCATAAGCTCATCCAACTTAGCCTTCATCATATGCACACGATGTCATGGCTTGATAATCTTCACCTGTTCATCCACAAACAAACACAACAAAATTCATACTAGTTCCATATACACAATTCCATTCAAATGCTCAACATAAACAAAAATTGACTTTTCCACACATTCTACACTCACAAATTAATTCAATTAATTTTTCATGCACTTCAAGACATTAAAACATGTACAATCCACACAACACAACAAAATGTAAACACCATCACATATTTGGATACCCATTTTGCTATTTTCTGGTATAAGTCCAAAAATATGTGAAAAATAGTACATATTTGGCCTCCAATAGTCAATTTCATGGTTACCCACATACTCATTATGGTTCAAAATTCAAAAACATACCAATCAAAATGACATACAAAAACAAAATATATTTTTAAACACCCATTTTGACCTTTTACAATGAAAGTGTCAACATATTTCAAAAATAGTATATCAACACGCACACAATTTGATGTCAAAGTCAACACCAGTTCATCAATATAGCACACATGCTAAATCAACACAAATCAAAAACATAGTCGCACATCTGGATACCCATTTTTCCATTTCATGGTGAAAGTTCAAACAGATGTTAAAAATAGTGCATATCGAGCTCCTAACAACAAATTTTAAATTCACCCACACCTACATCATGTCATGCAATTCAAACATACACCAAATGCAACAACACACAAAAAAATTACAATTTTGAATACCTGTTTCACCCTTTTATAGTGAAAGAGTCAATGGTTTTCATATAAAACACACCCACAATGGTTAAATTCATAGTCAAATTTAATCAAGTTACATCACATTCAGATAACACGTGAAACGAAGATAAAATAAAAACACAGTCACACATCTGGATACCCATTTCCCACTTTTGTGGATAAAGTTCAATCACATTCCAAAAAAAATACCCCATGGCTCCCAAAAAGCAAAGTCAAACCATGCAGCTACACTACCCATTAACCGATCAAATTAACACTAAAACAGGTCAAACCTAAAAATTGATCACACTTTTGGGTACCCATTTGGCCTGACTAACACTTTGTGTTCCAATTTCAATTAAAATTACCATGCATTTTAGAAAAAATGTGAAAACCTCCCCTTCCCCATTTCACGTTTTTCCAAGAACACAATTTACAAATAAAAGAAATAAACAGCACTTAATTGTGGATCTCCACATTGACTACCAGCACTAGTCCATCCCTACACCATCCTTGTGCCCAAATCTATCAATCGTAAGAGCTCCACATTGCCAAATAAACAATAATCCCTTTATTTAAATTAATCAAAGTCCCATACCTTTAATTAACCAAATAAACAATAATCCCTTTATTTAAATTAATCAAAGTCCCATACCTTTAATTAACCAAATAAAAAATAATCCCTTTATTTAAATTAATCAAAGTCCCATACATTTAATTAACCAAATAAACAATAATCCATTTATTCAAAATAATCAAAGTCCCATACCTTTAATTAACCAAATAAACAATAATCCATTTATTCAAATTAATCAAAGTCCCATA
Organism: Wollemia nobilis; assembly: GCA_028583015.1. Lineage (NCBI taxonomy): Eukaryota > Viridiplantae > Streptophyta > Pinopsida > Araucariales > Araucariaceae > Wollemia > Wollemia nobilis. The sequence goes on along the minus strand of JAQPPZ010016947.1, from coordinate 17,351,745 downwards.
CCTTTAATTAACCAAATAAACAATAATCCATTTATTCAAATTAATCAAAGTCCCATACCTTTAATTAACCAAATAAACAATAATCCATTTATTTAAATTAATCAAAGTCCCATACCTTTAATTAACCAAATAAACAATAATCCATTTATTCAAATTAATCAAAGTCCCATACCTTTAATTAACCAAATAAACAATAATCCCTTTATTCAAAATAATCAAAGTCCCATACCTTTAATTAACCAAATAAACAATAATCTCTTTATTCAAATTAATCAAAGTCCCATACCTTTAACTAACCAAATAAATAATAATCTCTTTATTCAAATTAATCAAAGTCCCATACCTTTAATTAACCAACTATTTCAATAAAACATCTATTTAATTAATTAAAGTCCCATTCCTTCAATTAATCAAATATTTCAATAAAACATTCATTAAAGCTTCTTTTCTTTATTTAATTAAATGTTCCAATGATTTATATTTCTAATTAACTAAATATTATTTTCTTTAATTAATTACAGGAACAAATAAATCATCTATTTATTTTTCTTCCTAACCTTCCCATAATCAAAGAATCCCCTATTTAATTTACAAGCAATCTAAGAAATTTGCATCTTATAAATCAAGTATCTCTTCTAAATTCATTAATATAATAAGTTCTCTTCCATGCAGATTAATGAATCCTTTAATTAATTAAAAATTTAAAAGATTTTTTCCAAACTATGAGCCTTCAAACAATTGGAGAAAACACAATGGAATAAACCTATGGGATGCAACAAGGCTGCGGTCGATCGAGGCATAGAGACATGGGAGCTACACAACCAAGGTGTTATAGATATACAATAGTGGTTCACATCCCATATATATAAATAAACAAAAACACAATAGTGAGGTGAAAATAAGAAGGGAGTGAGGTACAGGGTAGCTTAACTTGACCCAAGGGATGCACGACTCTAGGTACGGACAACACCAACCAAAATCATGGAGGAGGTGATATAGTTGTGGAGTTTAGACAACTATTATCTCTATGATAATTCATGAAGAATGGGTGGGGCAATCCAATCCTGAACGAAGGACAATGCTCCTAGCCCTAAATGGCTCACCATCGACATGACTCACATCTCTTGACTGGTCAACTAGACGAAAGGTAACCACACAATTAACTTCACACAAGATACAACATCCACTGGACATGGTACCCAACAATGAAGTGTTGCCAATGTGATATCTACTAGACATAGTTTCCACCAAGCAGCACCTTCCTACAGTGTAGCAAACTCAACGACATCAAAAGAGTCACCATCATAACAACTATCATGGACTTGTGAACTTAGGCATAGCCTACAAGGGAGGATAGCATTAGACTATGAGGCAACAATTCATAGATGACACTAAGGAATAAACCCAATGGAGATACGAAAACCAACAAAGCTTAAGAACCCAAACTTAGGGAGTAAGCATCAACATGCCATTACAAAGACATAAGCGATGTCTATCATGGCAAAGGTAGAGAACAACCCAAGCAGTGCAAAACCTAAGGGCGAAATCCATATTAAAATATTTAGATTATTTTATAAATACATGAAGGATATAAGGGCACAAGTTTACTTATACCAACCTATAAATTTCTTGAAATCAGATTTGATTTGCTTCTGACATGCCACTAGTGAAATGCTCAGTCCTCTCTTTTGATTTTTTGTCTCTTTCTCCATTGCAAATGATGATCGCCCTCTCTCCTCTCTCATCCCCCTTCCATAAGAGATCAAGTTTTTTTTCCTTCTTCATGCTAACCCAACCTTCTCATCACTTTGCCCACCTATCCACCTTTACTCTCCATCTAATATCACAAGCGACCAAGCATGGTAACATAATATGCTAATGTTAGATACCGAGGACCCCACACTCCAGACTCAGTTGGTGTGGGTCAAAAACCTTATTCCTAAATTTTCTATGTTTTCATGGCTGGTGATCCAAGGCAGGATTCTGACGATTGACAACTTGTTAAGGAAAGGTATGATAATTGCTAACTGATGCTATTTGTGCAGGGGTAATTGGAAGTCCACCCATCATATTTTCCTTGAATGCCCAATCTCTTTGAGTGTTCTCAATGGGTTGTTTCAAGTATTTAGCATTTGCTGGTTCAAACCAGCTACCATCCTTGACATCTTCCCCCAATGGCAAAATCCCTTTGTTAGCATTAGGCTGAAGTTTTTTTGGAAGATTTGTCTCCATCATTTTCTTTGGCAGGTGTGGCTAGAAAGAAATCATAGAGCATTCCATGAGTCTAGCCATGATGTCACCTCCATTATCAGCAAGATTCTTACCTTTTCCCATGAAAACGTCAGCCTTATACCTTATGAAGATCGAAATCCTTCCCCCTGGGAGAGGCGGATCACTCAATCCTTAAATATTACTCTGGGCGAGAAACCTGTGTCTTTCAAGGTCAATCCCAGATTAGGTGTCAAGTGGAAACCTCCCCCGACAGGTTGGTTCAAGGTCAACTTCGATGGGGCCTCTAAAGGTAACCCTAGTAATACAAGGGCTAGATGAGCAATGAGAGATCATCAAGGCAAGTTGGTGATGGCCTTTTTTGAACAACTGGGAACTAGGACTAACAACGAGGCGGAAGCAAAAGCATTATGGAGGGGTCTTCAATTGGATCAGGAAATTGAAGGTAAACTGATTATCAAAGGAGATTCAATGCAAGTCATAAACCTTCTCAACAATGGGAAAAATCCTCCGTGGTGGATTAAGACTATCATCGAAGAGGCTAGGAGCATTTACCATGCCAGGAATGATCGGAAGGCCCAACACATCTTTAGGGAAGCAAATAAAACTGCTGATAGCTTGGCCAATTTAGGGGTGGAAGTCGTTGGGTTGGTCACTTGGGAAAATGGGGTCCCAAGTGAAGTGGCTAAAACTATTCAAAATGATCGCCAATGATGGTGAAGCCATGGGGATCAAAAAAAGGGAGAGCAGTTTCAATGTGGTTTTGTAAGTTTTGCTTCGGTCCTTATTGTGATGGATTTAGTTTTCTGTGCAACAGGGGAAGGTTCCAGGTGGCTTGGTGGCTTCATGTTATGGGGTTAGGGGCAATGGCTGAGGCCAAAGACCGATGTCACATTTTCGTGACTTGTTCAAGTTTTAGGAAAAGCAAATTTCAGCAAGTAAGGAAAAGTGTAGCGATTTCATGACAGGTTGAGCAAGAAAGAAAGAGTGTCACAATTTCACGATGTGTTGGAAAAAGGGTCACGATTTCATGACAGGTTGAGCAAGAAAGGAAGAGTGTCACGATTTCACGATAGGTTGAGCAAGAAAGGAAGAGTGTCACGATTTCATGACATATAGAGCTAGAAAGGAAAAGTGTCACGATGTCGCGACATGCTAGAAAGAGTGTCGCAATATCGCGACATGGAAAAAGTGTCACGATATCGCGACATGTCACGTCGTCACGATCAAAAGAGAAGAGAAAAAGCATGAGGGAAAAAGTGTCACGATATCGCGACATGATGAGCAAGAATGAAAGAGTGTCGCGATATCGCGACATGTTGAGCAAGAAGGAAAAAGTGTCACTTTTTGGCAATAAGTTAAGCTTGAAGGAATATGGGTCACTTTTTGGCGATAAGTTAAGCTTGAAGGAAGAAGTGTCGCGATATCACGACATGTCGCATTATCATGACCAAAAAAGAAGAGAAAGAGCAAGTGGGAAAAAGGGTCATGATATCGTGACATGTTGTTTTTTCATGACTAAAAGAGAAGAGAAAGAGCAAGAAAGAAAAAGTGTCACGATTTTGCGACATGTTGAGCATGAAAGAAAAAGTGTTGCGATATCGCGACACGGAAAAAGTGTCGCGATATCGTGACATGTCGCATTTTCAAGACCAAATGAAAATAGAAAGAGCAAGAAAGAAAAAGTGTCACGATATCACGACATGCTAAGCAAGAAAGAAAGAGTGTCGCGATATCACGACATGTCGCATTATCGCGACCAAAAAAGAAGAGAAAGAGCAAGTAGGAAAAAGGGTCGCGATATCGTGACATATTGTTTTTTCGCGACTAAAAGAGAAGAGAAAGAGCAAGAAAGAAAAAGTGTCACGATTTCGTGACATGTCATCTTTTCACGGCCAAAAGAGAAGACTAAGAGCAAGAAGGAAAAGTGGCACGATATCGCGACACGTCGCATTCTCGTGACAAAAAATGAAGTGAATATGAAGAAGGAAAAAGTGTCACGATATCGCGACATGTTGAGCATGAAAGAAAAAGTGTCACAATATCACGACATGGAAAAAGTGTCACGATTTCGTGACATGTCGCATTTTCATGACCAAATGAAAAGAGAAAGAGCAAGAAAGAAAAAGTGTTGCGATATCACGACATGCTAAGCAAGAAAGAAAGAGTGTCGCGATATCGCGACTTGGTGAGCAAGAAGGAAATAGTGTCGCTTTTTGGCGATGTGTTGAACATGAATGAAAAGTGTCGCAATTTCATGACATGTCAGATTTTCGTGTCCAAAAGAGAAGAGAAAGAGCAAGAAAGAAAAAGTGTCACGATATCGCGACATGTCGGTTTATTGCGACCAAAAGAGAAGAGAATAAGCAAGAGGGAAAAAGTGTCACGATATCGCGACATGTCGTATTTTTGTGACCAAAAGAGAAGAGAAAGAGCGGGAAGGAAAAGTGTCGCGATATCGCGACATGTCGGTTTATCACGACCAAAAGAGAAGAGCATGAGCAAGATGGAAAAAGTGTCGCGATGTCGCGACATGTCATCTTTTCATGACCAAAAGAGAATAGAAAGAGCATGAAGGATAAGTTTCGCAATATCACTACATGTCGCAATTTCATGACCAAAAGAGAAGAGAAAGAGGAGGAAAGAAAAAGTGTCACGATTTCACGACATGTTTAGAATGAAAGAAAGGGTGTAGCGATATCGCGACATGTCACTTTTTTGTGACCAAAAGTGAAGAGAATAAGCAAGAAGGAAAAAGTGTCACGATATCGCGACATGTCGTATTTTCATGACCAAAAGAGAAGAGAAAGAGCGGGAAGGAAAAGTGTCACGATTTTGCGACATGTCACTTTTTCATGACCAAAAGAGAAAAGAAAGAGCAGGAAGGAAATGTGTCACGATATCGCGACATGTCACAGTTTCACGACCAAAAGAAAAGAGAAAGTGTTAGGTGGCAAAAGTGTCGACTGCCTGTGTTCTAAGGTGTGTGTAACCTTTTGTAAGGGTGTTGCTCTTTGTTGGCTGTGTGACCTCAGTAGGGGGCTAAGGGCAGACTGTCCCTATTGAGATCATGTCCCATTTCAGTGTTGCGCTATTTTTGTAATAGGTTTTGGGTCAACCTGTAAAACCTGGTTGTAATGAATATGTACCTTAATTACCAAAAAAAAAAACATAATTTTTAATTTGTTTTTTCCTTCTTCCCAAAATATTATCATAAATTTAGTTCTTTATCAAGTCAGTAGGAGGCTTCTCTTCCCATGACCTTCCTTATCGACTTTGAAGAAATTATTATTTTTTTAAACCATTAAATTAATAATGAGTTAAATATCTTATCAATTAATAATGAGTTAAATATCTTCTCAACTATTTAATAAAGTTCTATTATTATTAATTTAATACCTCCTTACTTATTTAAATAATTGTCCATTCTTATTTAAACAAGGTACTATTATTATTTACTTAAATAATGTTCTTTTATTATTTAAGATATTTTCTTTATGCAAATAATGTTCCACCATTATCTATATAAAGTTCTTTATACACATTTTAAATAAAATTCTATTATTATTTAAAATGGAATTTTTTTTTTCTATTTAAATAAAATTCTACTATTATTTAAAATAGATTCCCATTTTTATATGTGTTTTAAATATTTAGATATATGGTTATTTTATCACATTAAACATGCTACTCTTACAACAATTTAATAATTTTAAAGGCAACCAAACTTATGCACACTTTCCAAACCATTGATGCAGGAAAGTGATGAAGTAAAAGATAATCATTCATATGCAACATACAAAGTGGGAATATTTCCATCAACCTAGTCACCTATCTCTACTAAAGACTTTATGATAGCTACTAGGCTATCAACTGTGGCTCTAGGTGGATGATTAATTGATGATTATCCCAAAATCGGTAATGCATGCCTAATTGAGGGGTAGTCATTCATGTTACCCCCGAGTTGCCTTAATTATCACTTCCCCTATTTTAAGTAACCCGTTTCTAATGGATGGTTCTATTTCTTCCACCTACAAGCATACCTGATCTTGCACATTGATAATCTATCAGTAGTATCGTGTTATTCAAAGATAATTCAATATAAGAAATTATATAATCATTTATTTGCAACAAAAATAAGTATCAAAGTAACATTGATCATCACATAGTCTTTCATGCCAAAAAGTTTTGCCAATTAGGATCATGACATAATATGTGACAAATTCTATGCCTTAGAATATTTTCTACATTATTTATTTTGCTATGTTGAGCTTTTATGAGCACTAAAAATTGTTCGACATTGCATTTGCCTTGTAGCTTAAGTTTATTGTACCCAACAGACTTTACTACTATGTTGGATATCGAACTTTCATTCATACTTAGCCAAAACTTTGTTTGAACATGCCAGATGCTTCTTCATGTTATTCCAAACTTCTTAAGCTACCCTACTGACATAATCATCATTGTACATTTGATATACTTCATTATTTTTGTAGCAATATAGGATGCATACACCTAAGCTAATAATAATTGAAAATCACACAAAACACAAAAGAATGGATGAATTTGTAAATAACCACAAAGAAGATCTTCTTTTATTAAATTTCCAATGAAACTTGATTACAAATCCATCCCTCTTAGGGATACCCAATGCGATACAATTATTACAATCATAGAAAATCCCCACGCAAGGGTAGGTGTAATCAGTAGGCTTCCTAGGTTGAACCGAACTACTCCAAGGTAAATGTAGTCTTCTTCTCCATGATTAGAAGTATTTGTTGCTTTGAATGACAAGACCCTGTTAAACCTGCATTCAAGAAACAACAAGAAGCAATTAAAAGCAAAGGAGACCTCTCTTAATGATATTTTAGAGGAATATTGCATATAACATTTCATGAAATCTTGAAATCAAGAAAATGCATAAGGTATGGTAATCTACACTAAACATGATAATTTGCCATCAATAAATATAAAGAAAATATAAATCAATCCATCTGATGCGCTATTTAAACAATTGAAAACATAAAATCATAAGAAATAGCCATAACTAATCTAGCTACCAAATGACAAGAAATGAAGGAAATAAGTCTTAAATTCCTACTTCTACCATACAATTATCTCTAATGAAACAAATCTAGATCAAATGCATATAATCTATGGCAAATAAAAGATAAACTACTACTAAAACCAAAGGAAAAAGGAAATTAAACCTGATCATGGGTCTGCGATGTATCTAGCACTGTTAGTCACGGCTGACAGCCATGGCTGAGCTAAAAATGAAGTTGCTCTCAAATTTCAATCTTAGATATCCAATTCCCCTTGATGAATTTATGATCAAGGGTCACTACGATGTCCTCTAACATATTTAGTGGTTGAATTGCTTAGATTGGTGATATAATGGGCTTAATTGAGTTTCTTGATTCCTCCTAGCCCTCCATAGCCTTCTTGGTTCCAAGTGCCATGTGATCTCCAATTAGGTAGCAAAGTATTCCTCTCGATGGATACAAGTGAGTATACAATTTTATAGGGCTTCACTACTCTTCAACTCGATACTCTTCCAAAATTTTCCCCAATTTGGATGAGGGATTTTAGAGCACATGGGAAGGCCATGTATTAGCTTCATAGAGAAGCCAAGATCAAGAAGGGATAGCTGGGGTAGTTGGATGGAAACCTCTGGAACTTTCTGCTCTCTAACTGCTTGGATCTTCAACCAATTGGCCATTGTAACCAATTTTGGGCCGACCGAGGTCCAACTAATTTTGAAGGCTAACTGCAACTCTGAGGCGTGATCAAACCTGTTAACCGTGGGTGTCAACTGTGGCCAACACTGATTAGGCCAAAATACCTAAATTGAGTGGTTAGAACCACTGATTCACCTTGGAATCTATTCAAGATCTTTCATATGGTCTTTTAGCATGTCCCATATGAGTAGTCACCTCGACATGACATATTTTAGGTATCTACAGATGCCCATTTTGAGATGCGTTATGAGATCAAAAAATGCTGAGAAAAAATAGACCTCCTAAAATGATATCATAGGTTTCATGATGATCATTAGTCTAATCAACATTCGATACTCAAGTCCTGCAAAAGGATGTGCATCCTAGAATCATTGCTTCCAACTGGATGGAAGGCTTAACTTGAAAAATTTTACACTTGTCATCAAACATTCGGGTAGCTTCAATGCTACTATAGGTTTTCAAGCCTATGTATCCAAAAGGAAGAGAGCTATAAACTAAACTATCATATTTGCTTTTTTCCCCAGCAAAGGGTAATCTTATGATAGTCGTTGGTAATGATTCATAATATGAACACAATTTTAACAATATCAAGGGATCTACGATCAAGGGATATTCTATTGACTTTGATTATTCTTATGATATAATGACTACCCCCTCAAGCAACGAGTCGATGAGGGTAATGATAATTAAATGAAGCGACAAGTCACTTGACCACTATGAATGACTTGAACAATTTAAGATTTAACACTTGATACTTGGCTAGGCCTAATCAGCTATGATTACAACTATTAATAGTAATTGTATATTTCTATCCCATGGAGTGGTCCAACCATGAAGGCCTTCTTAGGGAATCAAAATGATAACAATTCCAATTAGGTATGTGTTGAATCATATTATCGATGATCTACTAAAATTTCATAGAATAATTGACATGATTGCTTCATTTTCATGGAGTGGTCTATCCTTAGAGGCCTTCTTTAGGATTGAAATGAAGCATATCAATTCAGTGATAATGAATCTACACCAAATGTCCTTATGGTAATTTACTCATATTACCAGATTGCATGCAGTGTTAGTCTACAACCGCAAAGCATATAGGGTAAATAACTAGATACGAGGTGCATTTGGCTCTTGAATTATCTGATTGTTCTATTATTTTTAATATTTTTAAGGTTTTGTCCCATTAGATATTTTTAATTTAACATTTTGAAACTCCTCATAGTGGTATTTTAGAGCATTTACTATAGGTTTCTAGCCATGCTTGTCAAATGCAGCCAATTTTTTAAATTTTCCTAGCCGTGGCTTTGACCCATGGTTGAAAAATCCTAATCCTGCACCCACGGGTGTCAACCACGGTCAGGAGAAAAATGGAAAATATTTAAGAAAAATATATCATTTTTGACATCATTATTTCCAATTGACAACTTTGCAAACCTGAGTGATCTAAGAGGTGAGTGACCAAATTTGATGCAGAACGCTGCTGCAAAATCGACCTCACTACCACCTATACTAATGGCAAACCAACATGGAGGCGTCAGTGCTACTAATGTAGACGCACACAAACCCTCATTTTTCAATTATCATATAAAATTGAACCTCACTAAGTAATGGGTTAAATTAACATCACTAAACTATCGATAATGAACCTCACCCTAGATAGGTTTAGCCTAGGTTAGCTTAAAGGGGAGGGTTTAAATTTTTTGGGATCCCCAATTGGTAAATTGGGGGCCACGGCTGTCAGACGTGATGGGATTAAAATCTCAATGGTCACAAAGTTGACCACCATCCTGACCATGGGCCTGAAACACAGTTCGAAAACCTTAGAATTGTTTTTTAATTTTTCAATTTTTTGAATTTTAAAAGGAATTAATTAATTTTTTTTACTTTTTTTTGAAGTGCTTTTTCAATTTTTTATAAAAAATTTAGTGCATTTTTTATGTTTATGTGTTTTTGAAATTTTTGTGATTTTATTTGACGTTTTTAAGTCATTTTTTTGATGTTTTTGGTTGATTGTTAATCATTTTTTCCTTATTATTTTGCTTTTGACAAGACTATGATTGTGAAGGTGAGGGAATCGAAGATCCTTCGTAACCTATGCAGTGCTATAACACATGTAGAGCAAGATTGGTTCAGGGCCATGGAATTCGGCTATGTCTTATGCCTCCCCACTATCTAGGCTGATCAAACCTATATGACATCTTTGGCCCGACATTGGGATGTGGAAACCAATACATTTCACCTACCTGCCGATGAGATGAAAATGGCACTAGAGGATGTGTATTGAATATTTTGAATCCCTCTAGATGGTAAGGCCATCACATCTTCATTGACCAAGGAAAAGAAGGCATTTTTTGATCATATCTTCGATCATTATAGTGATGCAGCATAGTAGCATTCGGACCATAGAGGGGTCCACATTGAGCATTGGTACACCTAGTAGGTCTTCTCTCGATGAGCAGCCATCTTCATGCACTTGATTATGTATATCTTGCTCCCTGATACTTCTGGAGCTAGTTTCCCTTGGAACCTCCTGGCTAGGATGTGAGATGTCTTGGAGAGCACCATTCAACAGCCCCTGATCTTGTCTTAGGGGTGTGCCATGTTATCACAACTCTATAATGAGTTGTATCAGATCACTCAGAGGAGTAGAGTGGGCATTGATTGTAGCTTGCTTATTGAGATCTATGGGTGCTAGCACATCAATATTGAGCACCCTGTAGGACTACCACTTGAGATCATAGATATTGAGGAGGTGCATTAGTGCTATGCAGCGTGCTAATCTCACGATCAAGAAGGCTTTAGGATTAGGTCTCACACAAGGGACCTGAGCTACTACATCGAGCAATTTGCATGACTATAGGTAAATAAGATTGAGTGGTGCCCCTATCTAGACTACCCTCCATGGATGGAGGTTGACAAGTACCTACGATGAGCACGTAGAAATAGATGGCTCCTTAGATCTAAGTTTGAGGTACATGAGTTCTTTTACTTCTCTCGCATCACCAGACAGTTTGGTATCAGGTAGGACATACCAGAGCTACCCACCATCTATCATTGTATCACTCTAGAGAGGAACCTATCATAGCCCAAGGTGACTCCGTTGGGTGATGAGGATGATGATTTTTAGGAGTCAAGCCTAGCAGATGCAGGGACTTGTTAGTCAAAAAAGACTAACTCCAAGAATAGCTGAAATATTAATATATCAAGCCTTTTTGAGAAGACCGAAGCTGCTAGTTTTCGAGAGGGCAACAAGAAGGAAAAATGTGCTAAGGAAGAAGAATGTCGCGATTTCGTGACATGTTACATTTTCACCGAAAGAAACAACAAAATGACTAAGGAGCGGAAGAACGTCGCGATTTCGTGACATGTTTCATTTTCGCGGTCGCAGACGATGGAAGAAGCTCGAAGATAGTCGTGATTTCATGACATGTCCCATTTTCGCAACCAAGAAAGTCAGAAAGAGTCGAAGACGTCACGATTTCGTGACATGTCACATTTTCGTGACCAAGAAGAAGAGATAGAGTGAAAGAGAAGAGAATGTCGCGATTTCGTGACATGTCACTTTTTTTCCAGGGAAGAGAAAGAGAAAACTCTACAAAGCCAAAACGTCACGATTTCGCGACATAACAACTGTCCCTGGTGAAGGTATATTTTTGGCAACCAGAACATGCCCTTACATCAAAATATGATTCCTGGGGTTGTCAGATGATTGAAGAGTTGCAGACTTGTCAAGATCTAATTTGCAGGAGATCTTTTGTCGATTATTAGAAACTACAGATAATTGCTTGTAATTGATTGAGAATCAAAATGTACTGAGTAGAAAGATTCCCATTTAAGGGTATATATAGGGGTGAGCACACCATGTAAAAAAGGTCGGCTCTTGGACGTTTACAGAACTGATGTACATTTTTCTGGATGCAAGCAATAAAGATATTTCTCTATCTGGCTTCTGATTTTTTGTGTGCAAATGTATGTATCTGGTTCTTGACTTCTATTTACTTTTAAGTTCTATATTGTATCTGTTCTAAAATCTGGACTGTGCATGTATGAATCTTATTACTGGAGTTAAATATTAAAGATATTTATATGTGTTAGATGAATGTCTAAATCACACTAAGGGGATTATGATTTCTACGTGAGGGTATAAAGAAATCTTGTAGCAGGAACATGTGTATTTGATTTTAGTTGTTGTTCAATCTGCACCGTGAGAAAAGCTACTAGCCTCGGCTATATTTCCCTTCTTTTTGTACCCTTTTCTCTAAAAACAACCCAAGGGAACCAGCCCACTCTGGAGACTAGACGGATATTCCCAAGTTAGCTCCGTCTATTCAATGTTGGCAAGGTCTAAGGTGCAATACAATTAACCAAAGGCAGATTTTGTTCCAACAGTTTTTGGCACGCCCGGTGGGACCTAAAATCCCACAGTATTCTATAAGTTTTGGTGTTTTTCTTTAAAAGTCTTTCTATTTTAAATCTGAAGCAAAAACCACCTGGCGACTCCGTTCAGAGGATTTAGACCCAAGTAATACCTTGTCTAAAAATATCTGGTTATAAACTCATGATTGCCTATGCATATGATAACCAGATCCCAAGCAAGAAAATCTGAAGAACCCATCGAGTTCTTCGAGTTACACCTTGGTAGCTTGAAAGCACATCTTGTGCTAGCTGCAAGATCTAATCCACCTGGTACTAGTACAAGTTCCCTCGTATCAACTATTGGAGTGTCCTCAAATAGCTCCATAGTAACAATAAATCCAGTAGCCATCATGGTTGCTCCTCCCATCCCAGCTCATCTTGTCTGGAACCAAACTGGCCCGCTAAACTTGGCAGCCCAGAATCAGGTTCCCCAGGCAGCCCTGAAAGCTTTGCCATCATATGATGGGATAGGTAAAACAACAGACGAACATTACCTAGATGTTTCATCATTAGTAGCAGTCTATAACATCACCCAGGAAGATGTGATGGTCAGGTTACTGGTCATATCCTTAAAAGGAAAAATGCTCCATTGGTATAGAGCGCTCCCTCCTGGATCTATTACTTCTTGGGCGATACTTGTTGGTCGTCTGGTTGATGAATTCAATGTGCATGCAGATCCATTCTCATTACTCAATCAATTCATGATTGTTAGGAGACATCCACAAGAAGAGATCATAGATTTCAACATTAGGTTCACACGCACCTAGGATAGAGTGTCGCTAGGTTAAAACCTACCATAGAGCAAGCAATATGTTATTATTTGAGAGCTTTTGATTCAGATCTTAGCATGATTATACGACAATCACGTGTTTTAACTTTCCCTGCTATTTATTTAGAAGCAGCTAAAGGAGAAGCTGATATTATTGCCACCGAGAAATATCCTCCAAAGGCCCCACTGCCAATATTTCCAGAATTTCCCCAAGCCCCTGGTCTGAATCCTACAACACCTCCCCCAAAATAGAATGAGCTACCAGCAGCTCTAGTCATTCAGTTACCCCAGAATCTTCCAGCATTACCTCCTACTCCTCTCCTCCCTGCATTGCCTGCTATTCCTCTCCGAGAAGTCCCCCAGGATAATCAGATGATGACCATAATAGACACGATGAAAACTTTATCAAATGATATGTCATCTATGAAAAAGAGAGAAGCTGAGAGACATTTCCAGCCAAGGAGATTTCCTCAACTAACCAAATATGGAGCTTCGACAAGTAACAGAGGGTAGGAAAGAAAAAATGTAGTTTATGCTAATGAAACAAGAGATAATGGGGAACCCTCTAACTCAGACTATTGGTGTTCCACATGTAATGATCCTCATGGAGAAGATTCATGTATGTTTCACCAGCATCATGTGCAGAGTCTAGTTAATGAAAAAGCAAAAGAAACAATGAAGGGGCACGTAAACATGATCAGAGAAGAAGATCATAATCTGGAAATACCATCTGTAGAACATGTCGCAGTCCTGACAAGGTCAGGAAGGAAACCTCTACAAGTTGATCCCCAGGAACTTCAGCCATTAAGTTTCCCTCCAGCTCCTAGAACTACACCTCAGAAAGATCAATCAAGTGAAGAAAGGTCCTACAATCCTCCCCAGAGTTCTGTCCCAACACCAAGGAGAGAGTCTCCTCCTAGAAAGGAGAGCGAAACTCAAGATCAAGCGAAAGAGAAGCTCAGATTCCCTTCGTTGACCAAAAGGTAAAGAACAGAAGCAACTCAGGGTTATAGGAATAAATATGACCCATCTGCTAGAGAAAAGGAGAAAACTATCGAGACACTCTCGTTTAATATCATTGAGGAGATGAAAAAGACTCCCTCAAAAGCTAGCATGTATGATGCTTTGCAGTTTCTAGGACAAATCGACCTTCTTCGAGAATCTTTAAAAATGATGAATCATAAGAGCAAAGTGCCTTCCTTTTCAAATTCTATACAAGCTAATGTTACTTCTGCTACAGGAAAAAATAGACCACCTCCGTTCTACTTATCCCTACAGATGGAAGGATGGATAGTACATAACTGTATGATCGACTCAGGAGCAGCTACTACAGTTATGCCAAAAGCAGTATGTGACATCATGGGAATGGAGTATACCAGAAGTCATCCAGGAGTGTTGCAGTTAGATGGTACTCCAGTGAAAACTATAGGAGTGATCAAGGATATCCCCATACAACTCCACAGGATGCCCCAAATAGTTGTTATACAAGAAGTGGTGGTTGTAGATTTGGAGCCATATTTTGGTATGTGCCTATCCAGAGAATTTACAGCAAAAATGGGAGGTTATTTATCTTTAGATTATTCTCATTTAGAAATACCTTTCAAAGGTAAGAAGATTAATATTTTTAATGAAAAGCCATCCACTTTTCACGTAGCAAGACTGGAAGAAACCAATACTGTGAATATGATGACCGAAGATATAGGAGATGTAGATTTGATGGAGGAAACCTTGGAAGAACTCCAATCCGAAGATCAGTTTTCCTTAAAAATTTCAATGCCATGATAGAAATAGAGATAGGGAGCTATTCTATCGAAAAACCAAAAAAGCTACCTATTTCTGTCCCTGAAAAGAATGATTCCACCAGCCAACTCTGGAAACTTTATTTTGATGGATCTAGATGCAAGAATGGAGCAGGTGCTGGGATAGTTTTGATTTCTCCTAAAGGAAAAGAAAAGGTCTTTTCGTATAGGTTGACATGGAGTTGCACCAACAATGCAGTTGAGTACGAAGCATTGTGTTTGGGACTCAGAAAAGCTAAAAAGTTAGGTGCAAAACAATTGTTGATTTATGGAGATTCGGAGCTTATTGTGAAGCAGGTCACTGGAAAATGCATCTGTAAACAACATTATCTAAGAGCTTACAAGAATAAAGTGTTAGATCTCTTGGACAATTTTGAAGCTCTAAATATAAAATCAATCTCAAGAGAAACTAACACTCATGCAGACCTGTTGGCATCAGTAGGATCAAATTTCTGTCCAGTCAGTAATGTCATCCAGAAGTCCAAAATAGTGAGACTGATATACAGGCCTTCTGTGCCTGACAAAGACATTTTCTGGCAAGTATTTGAGAATGACGAATAGATATTGGATTTCCTAATCCATGAGATGAACTGTTCTAATGATAGAGCATTACAATATGAAGATGAAGAGAGCCTGATTCAATTAAAAAACAACCACATTCCCAAGGGGCTGATCACCCTTGAGAATATTTTTGACAATAATGACAGAGTTGTAGGTCGAAGGATTAAGGTCAAAAAATGTCGGTATAAAGAAGTGGAATTAGAACCGGGTAAAATGATCAAAGTCGGTACCAGTTGTACAGTAGAAGAATTAAATCAAGTAAAAGAATTATGTAGAGAGTATCCGGATATTATAGCATGGACGTATAGTGATTTGAGAGTGTATAAAAGGGAAGTTATTCAACACACCATCGAATTAGAGGAAGGAGCTAAACCTTTCAGGCAGAGACAAAGGCCTGTAAATCCAAAAATTGAAGCTTTGATGAAACAGGAGTTGTTAAAACTTCTACAGGCTAAAATAGTATATCCTATTAAGCATTCTACCTGGGTGGCAAATTTGGTCCCAGTTAGAAAAAAAATGGCAAAATCAGACTGTGTGTAGATTTCTAAAATTTGAATAGAGCTTCTCTAAAGGATCACTATCCTTTGCCTCAGATTGACCCAATCCTTCATACAGTGGCAGGAGCAGAGAGGTTTTCCCTATTAGATGGATTTTCTGGCTATAACCAAGTCTGGGTAAAAAATGAAGATCAATACAAGACTACGTTCACCACTAAGTGGGGGACTTTTGCTTACCAAAGAATGCCCTTTGGGTTATCAAACGCAGGAGCAACTTTTTAGAGAGCTATGGATGTAGCTTTTGGAGAGCTCACAAATAAGATTATCATTGTCTATTTAGATGACATGATAGTATTTTCCCATGACAAGAGAGATCATGCCACCCATCTGCGACAAATATTTGAAAAATGCAGAGAATTCGGGATATCCCTGAATCCTAAGAAATCTATATTTGTCGTAGAAGAAGGTATATTGCTTGGCCACGTTATTTCTAAAGTTGGGTTGTCCATTGACCCTGATAGAGTAAAAGCACTCTTAGAACTTTCACTCCCAGTCAATAAGAAAGGATTGCAATCCTTCTTTGGATAGATAAACTTTGTTCGAAAGTTCATTGCAGATTTTTCTCAAACAGTTAAGCCAATGACTGAACTGTTAAAAAAGGATGCACCTTTTAAATGGATAGAACCAAGGAAAGATGCTTTCAGGAAGATTTTGGAAGCCATAGCTCAAGCCCCTGTATTAGTCAACCCTGACTATTCCCGAAGTTTCATCCTATATGTTGTTGGAGAGCAAGACAACTACGCTGCAGTTCTTACTCAGAAAGGAGCAGATGACGAGGAAAGACCCATAGCCTTTTTGAGTTCTACCATGCACAAGCATGAGGAGAGGTACAATTTTATAGAGAAGCAGGTGTATGCAATCATGAAATCATTGAATAAATTGAAACACTTCCTATCCCAAAGTCGCACCATTGTTTATGTACTTCACCCAGATGTAAGGAATTTCATAATACAAGGAGAACTTGGCAAAAAAAGAGCAGGATGGGTAACTCGTATACAGGAATATGATGTAGAGATACATCCGACCAAGATAGTCAGGGGTAGAGCTCTGTGCCAAGAGTTGGCCAAGCAAGCAGCAAGTGGATATGTGGAAAGCCAATCCATAATGGCAAATACCGAACAAAGTCAGGCCAGAGAAGGTACTGATTGGATTGACAACTTGGTGAAGTATTTTTAGACTGGGTTATGCCCTAAAAATCTGAATGCTTCCCAAAGGAGGAGGTTTAGAACCCAAGAATTAAAATATACCCTTCGAACAGAAGGGTTGTATAGAATAAACATCGATGGTGTATTGTTGAAATGCATTAGTGATGATAAAAAATAGAAAGTATTGGAGGAGTTCCATGGAGGCCTCTCAGGCGGGAATTATTCAGGAAGAACAACAGCTCTGAAGATCCTCAGAGCTGGCTGTTATTGGCCTTCCATTTTTTTAGATACATACAAGGTGACCCAGAAATGTGAATAGTGTCAGAGGTATGTAGGAAGAAATAGGAATGCCCCTATGCCTTTGAGGGCTATACAGGTCGAAGAACCTTTCCAGTAGTGGGGATTGGATTTTGTGGGGATAATAGAACCAAATTCATCAGCAGGCCACAAATACATACTCACTGCCACGGACTATTTCATAAAATGAGCAAAAGTGGTTCCTACGAAGAATGTTGATTCAGAAGTCGTAATAGAATTTGTAGAGAGTCTGATTACGAGATTCGGCATACCAGACTCATTGATTACAGATAATGGATCTTCTTTTACTGGAGCAAAGATGATCGAGTTTGCCAGTAGGTATGGAATTTATTTGAAAATATCTTCTAACTATTATCCATAGGGTAATGGATTGGCTGAGTCTACCAACAAAAATATCCTCAGAATCTTGAAAAGGACACTAGAGGATAACAAAAGAGACTGGCACTCATTACTTAATCAGGCCTTGTGGGCTGACAGAATTTCAATTAAAAAATCTATCAATACATCCCCCTATGCTTTGGTTTATGGCAAAGAAGCGGTCTTGCCTATTCATATGGAGATACCAACATTGAAATTACTAAATCAGATAGATGAAGATGAAGGCCATCCAATGGATGCTCGGTTGATGCAACTTCTGCAGTTAGAAGAGTCCAGGGAACAAGCCTACGACAACCACCAGAAACACATGGTTGACACAACAGGGTGGTTCGACAAGAAAGCCACCTTCAAAAAATTCAGAGTAGGGGACCTGGTTTTGAAGTGGAACGTGAAGAAAGCAAAACCAGGAAACCATGACAAGTTTGATGCTTTCTGGGAGGGACCATTTGAAATTATTTCAGAGAAGCAGTTCAATGCTTTTCAGCTGAAATATCAAGATGGATGGATCCTTCCTATCATGGTGAATGCATTTCACCTAAAGCTATACTTCAAGTAGAACACGAGGAAAAAACTATATGTACAGTATAATATAAGTCTTTTAAAATTTTGTAAATATTGTTGCTTGTTCCCGGCTTAGTAAAAATATTTTTGTATTTTTAGCCAACCAGAGCTCGACATTTAACTAAAAATAGAGGGAAAAGTTTGTGTTTGTCATTTTGAAATTTCAAATTCAAAAGCGCCACGTGATCCTCTAAAGAGCTGGCGAGAAAGAATCGTTAGATGGACTCATTGAAAAGCGTTATATTCTTTTCTCAAAAAAGTTTCTAAAGACAGCCACCGAGGAACGTTCTTAAGTGGCCACGTGTCGAGGAATAAGCGGGCAAGAATGATTAATCAGTCAGGTGATATAAATTTTGGCAGGGAATTATTTCTATTTCTCACGCGAGATTAATGGGCTGGTGAGCATTTCAAGAAAACATTCTAAAGAAGGTAGCGAAAGCGAAAATCAAAGAAAATACGAGAGAATCGCCTCCACCAACCGTAATTAATGCATCCCAATTGCATGTCCTTCCCAAGCGACGTGAAGAAGAAAACCAATTTTTTGAAGCATTCTGTCATTCGCTATTCCCAGCTCCCGTAGAAAGAAAGAAGGAAATTTCGTTGTGATACTCAGAGACCCCAATTTCCTCAAACAAAAAGAAATTTTAAAATATTCCCCAAAAATATTTCCAGAAGCTATTCACCTGATAGTCTCTCATGGCTCCACGAAAAGGAAAAAAGTAGGAAGCATCAACTTCATCGCCTCCAACTACTTCAGTAGTAAGAAAAAGGGAGGAGAGCAGTAGCAGGTTCATAGACAAGGATGTCGGGATATCTGATACAATTGTGACCTGGAAGGACCCGACGAAGATACGAAGCAACATAGCAGACCGGATAGCTACCAGAGTCTTGGCATCTTCACCGTCTACTTTTGCTTTCCACTCTTTCTTGTACTGGTATGTATATATTCCTGTACATCCCTACCCCAAATTAGTAAGGGCAATTGCTAATTTTTACGATGAGAAAGAGAGAAAAGTCAAGGATTATTCTGGGAGGGTTTTATTTTCTTTGAGCAAAGATGCTTTTATTTCTGCTTTCGTCGCTGGTCGTGTCCCTGCATTTGAGCCCAAGACCTTCGACCCCGAAGACCAGGCTAAATATTTTGGCCCATCTGAGAAAATGAGAAATTTTTTGATATCCCAGCTAAAATATTTACCTGAGGGAGCAAATCCACCCGAGCCTCCCATTAGTATCTCAGATTTCAAAAATCTAGAACTTTATTCTATTTTAGCCATGATAGCAGGACTCAAAACTGATGAAAAAGTCTAGAGATGGCAAATTGCCATAGTTGACTGCTTGTCCAACCCCAAAATGTACGACTCCTCAGTCATGGACAAGAGTGTGAGACCAATTTTCTTTGACTGGCCTGAATTTTTGTGTTCGAAAATTCATGAGGGTTTGGCGGCACTAAAGGAGGGAACTCAGTTTTCTTTTCGGTATACTTCTTACCTGGTTTGGTTGTTCTTCTACTTTATGTCTCAAGAATTAACTTTTATCTCAGTAAATGGCAAAGATGAAAAAGGGAGGGTTTTGCCAGTCTGTGAATGGACAAATGTGTTGTATAAATCAGAATCATACTATGATTTCAATAGAAAATTCTTAGGCCCTGCGTTAAAAATAATGTATGGACACATTAGGAGATTAACCCCTAGAGCAAAAAAAGTTCTGCAGACCAAATATGCTGAAGAAGGGGACTGGTTTATTCTAACCCAGGGAGTTTGTATCAGGTTATACGGTTTCACTGAAAAACCCTTTTTACTCCCCCATTATGTTACTGATAGAATATTTGCTTTAGAGTATGTTAGACAAACTGGGACAATAAATGTGAAGTTTGGTACTGGTATTGGGAAAACCAGTACCTGCAACATGCCCTTCAAGTTTGAAGGAATTACTGTATCAAAAAAGGGGTAAAATGAACAAATAGCTAAATATTTGAGAGAATTGGGGCTAGTTGAGATTCCACAGAGGTGGAAATATGACCCCTTGAATAGGTTTGCTGAGAGGTAAGCCATTTTGAATAAAAATCAAATGAAAGAGTACCATGCTAAGGTCAGGGTAGATATAGAGGAGAAAAGAAATAATAGTGAAGATGAACCTCTGGAATGGCACATAGAGAGGATGGAACCTCTGCCCCCCTGGCATGATTTCTATGAAGTAGTTGTAAATTATGATCCTCTGAACATCACAACTCATCAGTTGACTAATGACAGGATCAACAGGGTACAAAAAAGTCGACCTGATTGGACTCTTGCAAAAATTCGAGAATGGTGGGTAATGAGGGTGCAAACAGATATGATCTCATCAAGGTACCCCACCAAGAATGACAATGAGTTCAATCCCAGATATGACCTCCATCATGAATCATGGGTTGGAAATTTTTCTATCAGAATTCCTCCTAGCATTGGAGGAAGTCATGAGACTAGCCCAGAAGCACCCCAAAAACAAGAGCCTGACAAAGGCAAGCAAGTGATGATAGCCCAGAAGCTCCCCCCTACTCAGACCAAACCTAGAACATCTAGAAAAATATCAATAGAAGAGGTTTTTACTAAGGAGCAGGGGTAGACTTATGGCAAGGCTGCTCAAATGATGTTGAAAATGGGTTATGAAGGAAAAGGCCTTGGAAAAGAAGGGCAGGGGAGGACTGAACTCATCCAGGTAGAACAGAGAGAAAAATGCTTAGCACTGGGAGCTGATGCCTCAAGCATGAGAGATTATGCATCGAAAGTTGTGAAGTTTGTACTACCTTCTGACTCAGCTACCGAATCTGATGAAGAGCCTATAGCTGAAAGAATGAAAAAATTAAAATTGATAGCCGATAAAAAGAAAGACAAGAATGTCATTCAGGCCTCTCCCAGTGAGCAAGAACCTCAAGATGCTCAAGATAATACAGTTGAAGATTCTGTGGGAGATGACCAAAATAAATCTGATGAAGGAAATGATAACACAGATGCTCAAGAAGTCGAGTAAGAAGATTCTCGAAATAAAGACCCAAGCGGCCCACCAAGCTCGGCTCAAGAGAGCCAAAATATAGATATTGGAAAACAAGTTCCTATCAAACAGGAAATTGAGGAGACTGAGAAACAACAGCAGGGGGGATCTCCCCAGAATGTACAAATAATCAATCTTGAAGAGAGTGATGAAGAATATGGACATGAAAAGGATACTGAAGCCCCTGATGAGGGTAAAACTTAGAATGAAGAGGAAGGAGGAGATCAACGACAAATTCAGATGGGACCAGGTATGTTTCTTTCACTATCTCCTTCTATTTCTTCTACTCGTTCCTATTTTAACTCTCCTTCCCTTTCTAAAAATAAACAAAGATGTAACCCTCTTGTCAAAAAATTGGTTTGCTTTCCCAGAGATGGCAACATCTTCCCAGTATTTACTCAACGTCAACACTGCGTTGGTCCCCATCCCCTTCCTTCCTAACATCAATATCCCAACAATTGAAGTTGCATCCTCCCAAGGTACCAAGAGTCATCCGACTCTATCAAAGATTGAAAATTTGAAGAGGGTCAACAAGAATACCTTGGACTGGTGGACTTCTCACTCGGTTGAGGATCCAAAAGCACCTGCCAGCGTGCATGAAATTATTGCTCTAGATCCTGCCACAATGCAGAGAAAGAAAGTCAAGTTGACACCGATAACGAAGAAGTCCAAAGGAGAGATGACAGTTGTTGATTACCAGGCAGAAGAAGTGAATGAAGATATCTCTCAGTTTCCCATGCAAGATGAGTGGGGAAAAGCCCAAGCACACTTGGGAACTATATATCTGCATGGGGGCATTACAGGGAGAAGTTTTTGAAAGAAAATGAGAAAAGGAAGGAGTTGGAATCTATTTTGCGAGAACAAAAAATAGTGGAAAAGGCTTTAACATTGGAGGCAAAGAAGTGGGAAGATAAATTCAGTGTTGCTGCCAGTGAGGCAGCTAATTATAAAGAAAAATTAAGTCAAGCAGATGCACAGATTCAGGCCCTGAATCTACAAATCCAACAACTCCAGCAGCAGCTAACAGAGCAACAAAATGCTCTATCTGGTTTTTCGAAAGAAAAGGTGAAAAATATGAGAAAATATTTGCTGAAGGATTTGTTGACTTTAGTTTTGAAAGCAAGGCCATTATTGCTATATTTGGCCAAAGTCAAAGAGACAATTGAGGTAGTGGGAGAAGAATTCAAAGCTACAGTTGTATTTTTGCAAAAAAGAGAAGATGCTGCTACGAAGATTCAAATATTATCAGAAAGAATGCCAGAAAGTATAGCAACAAAATTAAGAAGTGAAGCCTGGTCTCAGGCCAAAATTGTAGCCAAGAACTTCTTCAGGAAGCTCAGATTAGTAACCCAGGGAAACAAAATCTTGCAAGAATTAGAAGCTGAAGCAAAAGGGTTGCTTAAGAATCTGGATTTGGCTATCCAGAATGGACTCCCATACCTCTGGGATGATAATGCAAAGGTTCTTGAGGAGAATGCATTCTCCTCATCTTTAAAAACTTTTATTGAAGATGAATCTGAGGTAGAAGGCTGGAGTGAGCCAATAGAAGAAACACAGGTGATAGAAATGATTCAAAGGCTCACACAGGTTAAGACCTATTTGCAGGAGTTAGTTTTAAGGTACAAAATGGTTTCTTATGATAAGGTAGAAGAACTCCAATATATCTACCAGCTTTTTATAGACTCCTCAGATTTGGAAGATGGAGATTGGGAACAAGTCTGCAAGACTTATCAAGAAGCAGTAGCTGCAATGGACAGAATTAGAAAATTCAAGCACAGTGGGAAAAAGTAGCTGACTGAAACTGGGACTAGTGCCCAGAATTAAAACAAGTGTTTAACTTTCCCTATTTTCAGAAGTTGAATGTATTTTAGTAATAAGTCATTAAGCTATAACAAGAGTTTTGACGAGGTAATGCTTACTTATTTTTAAGTGCATTTTTCCTTACTCTTTGCTTTTTGTAATATCTTATTTTATTTAGTGTGTTTTTGACTCCATTTCCCAATGGATGAAGGGCCTGGATTCTAATATTTTACCAGCAAAAAATCCCCCGGAAGGCGCCAAGAATGTTAGTCAAAAAAGACTAACTCCAAGAATAGCTGAAATATTAATATATCAAGCCTTTTTGAGAAGACCGAAGCTGCTAGTTTTCGAGAGGGCAACAAGAAGGAAAAATGTGCTAAGGAAGAAGAATGTCGCGATTTCGCGACATGTTACATTTTCATCGAAAGAAACAACAAAATGACTAAGGAGCGGAAGAACGTCGCGATTTCGTGACATGTTTCATTTTCGTGGTCGCAGACAACGGAAGAAGCTGAAGAGACGGAGACATCACGATTTCGTGACATGTTCCATTTTCGCAACCAAGAAAGTCAAAAAGAGTCGAAGACGTCACGATTTCGTGACATGTCACATTTTCACGACCAAGAAGAAGAGATAGAGTGAAAGAGAAGAGAATGTCACGATTTCGTGACATGTCACTTTTTCGCCAGGGAAGAGAAAGAGAAAACTCTACAAAGCCAAAACGTCACGATTTCGCGACATAACAACTGTCCCTGGTGAAGGTATATTTTTGGCAACCAGAACATGCCCTTACATCAAAATCTGATTCCTGGGGTTGTCAGATGATTGAAGAGTTGCAGACTTGTCAAGATCTAATTTGTAGGAGATCTTTTGCCGATTATTAGAAACTGCAGATAATTGCTTGTAATTGATTGAGAATCAAAATGTACTGAGTAGAAAGATTCCCATTTAAAGGGTATATATAGGGGTGAGCACACCATGTAAAAAAGGTCGGCTCTTGGACGTTTACAGAACTGATGTACATTTTTCTGGATGCAAGCAATAAAGATATTTCTCTATCTGGCTTCTGATTTTCTGTGTGCAAATGTATGTATCTGGTTCTTGACTTCTATTTACTTTTAAGTTCTATATTGTATCTGTTCTAAAATCTGGACTGTGCATGTATGAATCTTATTACTGGAGTTAAATATTAAAGATATTTATATGTGTTAGATGAATGTCTAAATCACACTAAGGGGATTATGATTTCTACGTGAGGGTATAAAGAAATCTTGTAGCAGGAACATGTGTATTTGATTTTAGTTGTTGTTCAATCTGCACCGTGAGAAAAGCTACTAGCCTCGGCTATATTTCCCTTCTTTCTGTACCCTTTTCTCTAAAAACAACCCAAGGGAACCAGCCCACTCTGGAGACTAGACGGATATTCCCAAGTTAGCTCCGTCTATTCAATGTTGGCAAGGTCTAAGGCGCAATACAATTAACCAAAGGCAGATTTTGTTCCAACAATTTTTGGCACGCTCGGTGGGACCTAAAGTCCCACATGTATTCAATAATTTTTGGTGTTTTTATTTAAAATTATTTCTATTTTAAATCTGAAGCAAAAACCACTTGGTGACTCTGTTCAAATGATTTAGACCCAAGTAATACCTTGTCTAAAAATATTTGGTTATAAAATCATGATTACCTATGCATATGATAACCATATACCAAGAAAGAAAATCTGAATAACCCATCGAGTTCTTTGAGTTACACCTTGGTAGCTTGAAAGCACATCCTGTGCTAGCTGCAAGATCTAATCCACCTGGTACTAGTATAAGTTCCCTCGTATCAACCATTGGAGTGTCCTCAAATATCTCCATAGTAACAATAAATCCAGTAGCCATCATGGCTACTCCTCCCATCCCAACTCATCTTGTCTGGAACCAAATTGTCCCGCTAAACTTGGTAGCCCAGAATCAGGTTCCCTAGGCAGCCCTAAAAGCTTTGCCATCATATGATGGGATAGGTAAAACAATAGATGAACATTACCTAGATGTTTCATCATTAGCAGTAGTCTATAACATCACCCAGGAATATGTGATGGTCAGGTTACTGGTCATATCCTTAAAAGGAAAAATGCTCCATTGGTATAGAGTGCTCCCTCCTGGATTTATTACTTCTTGGGTGATACTTGTTGGTCATCTGGTTGATGAATTTAATGTGCATGAAGATCCGTTCTCATTACTCAATAAATTCATGATTGTCAAGATACATCCACAAGAAGAGATCATAGATTTCAACATTAGGTTCACATGCACCTGAGATAGAGTATCGACTGGGTTAAAACCTACCATAGAGCAAGCAATATGTTATTATTTAAGAGCTTTTGATTCATATTTTAGCATGATTATACGACAATACCATGTTTTAACTTTCCTAGCTATTTATTTAGAAGCATATAAAGGAGAAACTGATCTTATTACCACTGGTAAATATCCTCCAAAGGCCCCACTGCCAATATTTCTAGAATTTACCCAAGCCCCTGGTTTGAATCCTACAACATCTCCCCCAAAATCAAATGAGATACCAGTGGCTCCAGTCGTTCAGTTACCATAGAATCTGCCAGCATTACCTCCTATTCCTCTCCTCCCTGCATTGCCTATTATTCCTCTTTGATAAGTCCCCTAGGATAATCAGATGACGACCATAATAGAAACGATGAAAAATTTATCAAATGATATGTGATCTATGAAAAAGAGAGATGCTGAGAGACATTTCTAGCCAAGGATATTTCCTCAACTAACCAAATATGGAGCTTCGACAAGTAACAGAGGGTAGGAAAGAAAAAATGTAGTTTATGCTAATGAAACAAGAGATAATGGGGAACCCTCTAACTTAGACTATTGGTGTTCCACATGTAATGATCCTCATGGAGAAGATTCATGTATGTTTCACCATTATCATGTGCAGAGTCTAGCTAATGAAAAATCAAAAGAAACAATGAAGGGGCATGTAAACATGATCAGAGAAGAAGATCATAATCTGGCAATACCATCTATAGAACATGTCGCAGTCCTGACAAGGTCAGGAAGGAAACCTCTACAAGTTGATCCTGAAGAACTTCAGCCATTAAGTTTCCCTCTAGCTCCTAGAACTACACCTCATAAAGATCAATCAAGTGAAAAAATGTCCTAAAACAATCCCTATGGTTCTGTCCCAACACCAAGGAGAGAGTCTCCTCCTAGAAAGGAGAGTGAAACTCAAGATCAAGCGAAAGAGAAGCTCAGATTCCCTTCATTGACCAAAAGGTAAAGAACAAAAGTAACTCAGGGTTATAGGAATAAATATGAAATATGACCCATATGCTAGATAAAAGGAGAAAATTGTCGAGACACTCTCATTTAATATCATTGAGGAGATGAAAAAGACTCCCTCAAAAGCTAGCATGTATGATGCTTTGCAGTTTCCAGGATAAATCGACCTTCTTCAAGAATATTTAAAAATGATGAATCATAAGAGAAAAGTGCTTTCCTTTTCAAATTCTATACAAGCTAGTGTAACTTATGCTATAGGAAAAATAGACCACCTCCATTCTACTTATCCCTATAGATGGAACGATGGATAGTACATAACTGTATGATCGACTCAGGAGCAGCTACTACAGTTATGCCAAAAGCAGTATGTGACATCATGGGAATGGAGTATACCAGAAGTCATCCAGGAGTGTTGTAGTTAGATGGTGCTCTAGTGAAATCCATAGAAGTGATCAAGGATATCCCCATACAACTCCATAGGATGCCCCAAATAGTTGTTATACAAGAAGTGGTGGTTGTAGATTTGGAACCATATTTTGGTATGTGTCTATCCAGAGAATTTCCAGCAAAATTGGGAGGTTATTTATATTTAGATTATTCTCATTTAGAAATACATTTCAAAGGTAATAAGATTAATATTTTTAATGAAAATCCATCCACTTTTCACATAGAAAGACTAGAAGAAACCAATACTGTGAATATGATGACCGAAGATATAAGAGATGTAGATTTGATGGAGGAAACCTTGGAAGAACTCTAATCCGAAGATCATTTTTCCTTAAAAAATTTTAATGCCATGGTAGAAAAAGATATAGGGAGCTATTCTATCAAAAAACCAAAAAAACTACCTATTTTTGTCCCTGAAAAGAATGATTCCACCAGCCAGCTCTGGAAATATTATTTTGATGGATCTAGATGCAAGAATGGAGTAGGTGTTAGGATAGTTTTGATTTCTCCTGAAGGAAAATAAAAGGTCTTTTCATATAGGTTGACATGGAGTTGCACCAACAATGTAGCTGAGTACGAAGCATTATGTTTAGGACTTAGAAAAGCTGAAAAGATATGTGCAAAACAATTTATGATTTATGGAGATTCAGAGCTTATTGTGAAGCAGGTCATTGCAAAATGCATCTGTAAGCAGCATTATCTGAGAGCTTACAAGATTAAAGTGTTATATATCTTGGACAATTTTGAAGCTCTAAACATAAAATCAATCTCAAGAGAAACTAACACTCATGTAGACCTATTGGCATTAGTAGGATCAAATTTATGTCCAGTCAGTAATGTTATCCAAAAGTCCAAAATAGTGAGACTGATATACAGGCCTTTTGTGCCTGACAAATAAATTTTCTGGCAAGTATTTGAGAATGACGAACAAATATTAAATTTCCTAACCCATGAGATGAACTTCTCTAATGATAGAGCATTACAAGATGAAGATGAAGAGAGCCTGATTCAATTAAAAAACAACCACATCCCCAAGGGGCTAATCACCTTTGAGAATATTTTTGACAATAATGACAAAGCTGTAGGTCGAAGGATTAAGGTCGAAAAATGTCAGTATAAAGAAGTGGAATTAGAATCGGGTAAAATTATCAAAGTCAGTACCAATTGTACAATAGAAGAATTAAATCAAGTAAAGGAATTATGTAGAGAGTATCCAGATATTATAGCATGGACGTATAGTTATTTGAGAGTGTAGAAAAGGGAAGTTATTTAGAACACCATCGAATTAGAGGAAGGAGCTAAACCTTTCAGGAAGAGATAAAGGCCTGTAAATCCAAAAATTGAATCTTTGATGAAATAGGAGTTGTTAAAACTTCTATAGGCTAAAATAGTATATCCTATTAAGCATTCTACCTGCGTGGCAAATTTGGTCCCAGTTAGAAAAAAATAGTGAAATCAGACTGTGTGTAGATTTCTAAAATTTGAATAGAGCTTCTCTAAAGGATCACTATCCTTTGCCTCAGATTAACCCAATCCTTCATACAGTGGTAGGAGTAGAGAGGTTTTCCCTATTATATGGCTTTTCTGGCTATAACCAAGTCTGGGTAAAAAATGAAGATCAATACAAGACTACGTTCACCACTAAGTGGGGGACTTTTGCTTACCAAAGAATGCCCTTTGGGTTATCAAACGTAGGAGAAACTTTTTAGAGAGCTATGGATGTAGCTTTTGGAGAGCTCACAATAAATATTATCATTGTCTATTTATATGACATGACAATATTTTCCTATGACAAGAGATATCATGCCACCTATATCCGAAAAATATTTAAAAAATGCAGAGTTCGGGATATCTCTAAATCCTAAGAAATCTATATTTGTTGTAGAAGAAGGTATATTGCTTGGCCACGTTATTTCTAAAGTTGGGTTGTCCATTGACCCTGATAGAGTAAAAATACCCTTAGAACTTTCACTCCCAGTCAATAAGAAAGGATTGCAATCCTTCTTTGGATAGATAAACTTTATTCGAAAGTTCATTGCAGATTTTGCTCAAACAGTTAAGCCAATGACTGAACTATTAAAAAGGATGCACCTTTTAAATGGATAGAACCAAGGAAATATGCTTTCAGGAAGATTTTGGAATTCATAGCTCAAGCCCCTGTATTAGTCAACCCTAACTATTCCTGAAGTTTCATCCTATATGTTGTTGAAGAGCAAGACAACTATGTTGCAGTTCTTACTCAGAAAGGAGTAGATGACGAGGAAATACCCATAGCCTTTTTAAGTTGTACAATGCATAAACATGAGGAGAGGTGCAGATTTATAGAGAAGCAGGTGTATGCAATCATGAAATCATTGAATAAATTGAAACACTTCCTATCCCAAGTCACACCATTGTTTATGTAATTCACCCAGACATTTGGAATTTCATAATACAAGAACTTGGCAAAAAAGAGCAGGATGGGTAACTCGCATACAGGAATATGATGTAGAGATACATCCAACCAAGATATTCAGGGGTAGATATCTGTGCTAATATTTGGCCAAGAAAGCAACAAGTGGATATGTAGAAATCCAATCCATAATGGCAAATACCAAACAAAGTCAGGCCAGAGAAGGTACTGATTGGATTGACAACTTGGTGAAGTATTTTTAGACTAGGTTATGCCCTAAAAATATGAATGCTTCCCAAAGGAGGAGGTTTAGAACCCAAGCATTAAAATATACCCTTCGAACATAAGGGTTGTATAGAATAAACATCGATGGTGTATTTTTGAAATGCATTAGTGATGATAAAAAATAGAAAGTATTGGAGGAGTTCCATGGAGGCCTCTCAGGTGGGCATTATTCAGGCAGAACAACAACTCTAAATATCGTTAGAGCCGACTATTATTGGCCTTCCATTTTTTTAGATACATACAAGGTGACCCAGAAATGTGAACAGTGTCAGAGGTATGTAGGAATAAATAGGAATACCCCTATGCCTTTGAGGGCTATACAGGTCGAAGAACCTTTCTAGCAGTGGGGATTGGATTTTGTGGGGATAATAGAACCAAATTCATCAACAGGCCACAAATACATACTCACTGCCACAGAATAATTCACAAAGTGGGCAGAAGCAGTTCCTACAAATAAGGTTGATTCAGAAGTCGTAATAGAATTTGTAGAGAGTCTGATTACGAGATTCGGCATACCAAACTCATTGATTACAGATAATGGATCTTATTTTACTGGAGCAAAGATGATCGAGTTTGCCAATAGGTATGGAATTTATTTGAAAACATATTCTAACTATTATCCATAGGGTAAGGATTGGTTGAGTCTACCAACAAAAATATCCTCAAAATATTGAAAATAACACTAGAGGATAACAAAAGAAACTGGCACTCATTACTTAATCAGGCCTTGTGGGCTGACAAAATTTCAATTAAAAAATCTATCAATACATCCCCATATGCTTTGGTTTATGGCAAATAAGTTGTCTTGCTAATTCATATGGAGATACCATCATTGAAATTAATAAATTAGATAGATGAAGATGAAGGCCATCCAATGGATGCTCGATTGATGCAACTTCTGTAGTTAGAAGAGTCCAGGGAACAAGCCTATGACAACCACCAGAAACACATGGTTGACACAACAGGGTGGTTTGACAAGAAAGCCATCTTCAAAAAATTTAGAGTAGGGGACCTAGTTTTGAAGTGGAATGTGAAGAAAGAAAAAGTAGGAAACCATGACAAGTTTGATGCTTTCTGGGAGGGACCATTTGAAATTATTTCAGAGAAGCAGTTCAATGCTTTTCAGTTGAAAGATCAATATGGATGGATCCTTCTTGTCACAGTGAATGCATTTCACCTAAAGCTATATTTCAATTAGAACACGAGGAAAAAACTATATGTACAGTATAATATAAGTCTTTTAAAATTTTGTAAATATTGTTGCTTGTTACCGGCTTAGTAAAAATATTTTTGCATTTTTAGCCAACCAGAGCTCGACATTTAACTAAAAATAGAGGGAAAATTTTGTGTTTGTCATTTTGAAATTTAAAATTCAAAAGCGCCATGTGATCCTTTAAAGAGCTGGTGAGAAAGAATCGTTAGATGGACTCATTGAAAAGCGTTATATTATTTTATCGAAAAAGTTTCTAAATTCAGCCATCGAGGAACATTCTTAAGTTTCCATGTGTCGAGGAATAAGCAGGCAAGAATGATTAATCATTTAGGTGATATAAAGTTTGGCAATGAATTATTTCTATTTCTTACGCGAGATTAATGGGCTGGTGAGAATTTCAAGAAAACATTCTAAAGAAGGTGGCGAAAGAGAAAATCAAAGAAAATACGAGAGAATCGCCTCCACCAACCATAATTAATGCATCCCAATTGCCTGTCCTTCCCAAGCGATGTGAAGAAGAAAACCAAATTTCTAAAGCATTTTGTCATTCGCTATTCCCAGCTCCCGTAGAAAGAAAGAAGGAAATTTCATTGTGATACTCAGAGACCCAAATTTCCTCAAACAAAAAGAAATTTTAAAACATTCCCCAGAAATATTTCCAGAAGCTATTCACCTGATAGTCTCTTATGGATCCATGAAAAGGAAAAAAGTAGGAAGAGTCAACTTCATCGCCTCCAACTACTTCAGTAGTAAGAAAAAGGGAGGAGAGCAATAGCAGGTTCATAGACAAGGATATTGAGATATCTGATACAATTGTGACCTGGAAGGATCTAGCAAAGATACGAATCAACATAGCAGACCAGATAGCTACCAGAGTCTCAACGTCTTCACTTTCTACTTTTGCTTTCCACTCTTTCTTAAACTAGTATGTATATATTCCTGTACATCCTTGCCCCAAATTAGTAAGTCAATTGCTAATTTTTACAACGAGAAAGAGAGAAAAGTCAGGGATTATTCTGGGAGGGTTTTATTTTCTTTGAGCAAAAATGCTTTTATTTCTATTTTTGTCGTTGGCCGTGTCCCTACATAAAGCCCAAGACCTTCGACCTCGAATACTAGGCTTAATATTTTTGTCCATCTGAGAAAATGAGAATTTTTATGATATCCCAGCTAAAAGATTTACCTAAGGGAGCAAATCCACCCAAGCCTCCCATTAGTATCTTATATTTAAAAAATCCAGAACTTTACTCTATTTTAGCCGTGATAGCAGGACTCAAAACTGATGAAAAATTCCAGAGATGGAAAATTGCCATAGTTGACTATTTGTCCAACCCTAAAATGTATGACTCCTCAATCATGGACAAGAGTGTGAGACCAATTTTCTTCGACTGGACTGAATTTTTGTGTTCAAAAATTCATGAGGGTTTGGTGGCACTAAAGGAGGGAACTTAGTTTTCTTTTCGGTACACTTCTTACTTGGTTTTGTTGTTCTTCTACTTTATGTCTCAAGAATTAACTTTTATCTCAGTAAATGGTAAAGATGAAAAAGGGTGTGAATGGATAAATGTGTTGTATAAATTAGAATCTTACTATGATTTCAATAGATAATTCTTAGGCCCTACGTTAAAAATAATGTATGGACACATTAGGATATTAAACCCTAGAGGAAAAAAGTTCTACAGACCAGATATGCTGAAGAAGGGGACTGGTTTATTCTAACCCAAGGAGTTTATATCAGATTATATGGTTCCACTGAAAAACCCTTTTTACTCCCCCATTATGTTACTGATAGAATATTTTCTTTAGAGTATGTTAGAAAAATTGAGATAATAAATATGAATTTTGGTACTGGTATTGGGAAAATTAGTACCTACAACATGCCCTTTAAGTTTGAAGGAAATACTGTATCAAAAAAGGGGCAAAATGAAAAAATAGATAAATATTTGAGAGAATTGGGGCTAGTTGAGATTCCACATAGGTGGAAATATGACCCCTTGAATAGGTTTGTTGAGAGGTAAGCCATTTTGAATAAAACTCAAATGAAAGAGTACCATGCTAAGGTCAGGGCAGATATAGAGAAGAAAAGAAATAATAGTGAATACGAACCTCTGTAATGGCACATAGAGAGGATGGAACCTCTGCCCCCCTGGCATGATTTCTATGAAGTAGTTGTAAATTATGATCCTCTGAACATCACAACTCATCAGTTGACTAATGATAGGATCAACAGGGTATAGAAAAGTCGACCTGATTGGACTCTTGCAAAAATTTGAGAATGGTGGGTAATGAGGGTGCAAACAGATATGATCTCATCAAGGTACCCCACCAAGAATGACAATGATTTCAATCCCAGATATGACCTCCATCATGAATCATGGGTTGGAATTTTTTCTATCAGAATTTCTCCCAGCATTTGAGGATGTCATGAGACTAGCCTAGAAGCACCCCAGAAACAAGATCCTAAAAAAGGCAAGCAAGTGATGATACTAGATGAACATTCCCAAGTTAGCTTTGTCTATTCAATTTTTGCAAGGTCTAAGGTGCAATACAATTAACCAAAGGCAGATTTTTTTCCAATAGGACTACTCCTGACTACAAAACCTGATGGATGACTAGATTACGGTGGGGCTTGGAGGGCCCCTTGGGTAGACTAGCAGACATGACTGCAGTAGAGGACACAGAGGGAGCAGAGGTCAATCCTCATGGGCATCAAGTTATTCAGAGGACTAATGGAGGATGGGGTCATGGAGGAGCTGTAGAGGAGGCCCCCTAGACTAAGGAGGAGGATGAGGCCCTAGCAGAGGGTGAGGTAGCTCTTGATAGTGATATTGCATAGCTTAGGGCTCAGGTTGCTAGCCTACAAACTCAGGTAGGCACATTGCAAACACAAATGATATTTGTACCAGCTCTTCAATATTTGATAGCAGAGTAGAGAGCCTATGGAAGAATACAATAATTTGGTCTATTATTAAAGGCTTAGGTAGTGCAACAATCTCACTTTTATTATTTAGTTATTGGTCTAAGCATTGATCGAGTTGCTCCTCATTATAGAATTATCCATTTGCATCCCAAAATATTAGAGATCCAAGACTTGTGACTCCATAGACTTCCAAATTTATCTTGTTAGTGCTTACTTTGAGCTCATTGATTATTTCTCCTCCCTCTATAATTAGCCATCTTCCATATATGATCTGATCTATGCAAAAACTTGGACTCTCCTAGGTATCTTTGTAAGCTCTTGGCCAACTAGGGATACTCCTTTATTCCTCAGCATATATCATACAACATATTCATGTTACACTTTGTTCATCAACTCATATTTATCTCTACTAAGTTATTCCTTGGCATCTTGGATCAATTTTATAATATTTGCTATCCTTTTCACCAAAGAAAAAGCTCTCATTGAAACACTTTTGATTTTAATCCAATTTTTATTTTGAATTTAGCAAAAAAACCCTTGCGGGGCCACCTTGGTCTGATAAACCATGACCTAGGGGTCTTACACCATCAAAATAACCCAGGTTTCATGCCTGACCCTAACTGCACCAACATAATCAACTAGATTTTGGGTACCCAATGTGTGTTTTGTAGGGTGGAGATTCGAACTGCCCTACCCTATCCAACTCACCTACCACATGTGGGTATTTTAATCCAATAGTAGCCTTTGAACTACTTCAACATATCCTTGGAGATCACATGACCCTTAGGCTTCTCTCTTTCCTTCTCTAATTCTATTTGCATTGCTGCCATAATCTCTTCCTAGCCTTGGAGCTTTAACTTTAGTTCTTGTAATACATTTTTTTGTGCTTGCATTCTACTACTTCCTTGTAGGAATTGCTATTCCAAACTCTGGATCTTTTCATACCTCTAATCCAGTTGTTCTTTAGTGGAATATTTGTCTATTATGCATTTTAGCTCCAAAATTCTATTTTTGAGACTATCCTTTTCAACCTTCTCTTTGTTTAGCTTTTGGTCCATAGCTTGAATCTTTCTCTTTGTGATTGCAAGTTTTATAAACATCTCATTTCTTTGAAGCAATAGAGTATCCACTTTAGTGTGTTGAGCTTGAAGTGTATCAATTTTAGCGATTTTTGAGATATTATATTTTTGCACCTTGATATGATAGTCCTATGTTGTCATCTATACAACTAATATTTAAATTTTAGGATATACAATCATCTTGAACCATTGTCCAACAATTGGATCCACTCCATCATATGTCTGGGTGGTTACCTATTTTGTTCCATCTTGCATTTCTTGCTACTTTTCCCATGTCTAAGTGTTCATCTCAATGCTCTGAATCATAGAGAATAATTCTAATAATGGATGCTCAATAATAGGTATGAAAGTAGATTGGAAATATGATAAAATCATGGATGAAGGGTTTAATGCTATAGTGGTGGTATTTATAGGGGTTCACATATATACATCTATTAGGATTGCTTGTGTTTCCTATACATAGGAGACAATGACTATTGCCAACGGCATACTATATAGGGAAATGGATTTATCAATAGGAGTACATGATGGGAATGGTTGTTCAGGTGGAGGTTATTGAGGAGGTGGAGCAATTTTAGCCAAATTATAAGGGGAAGGAGACATACCTATTTCTCTTGCTTTTGATGTCAACTCCTAGACTATTTTGTCAAATATCATAGTTTGTGTCTCAATCCTCAACAATTGCTCTAATTGCTATCTTTTGGCTAGTCTTATTGCCTTATTTTCTCATTGCTTGGATGATATTTTTGTTTTACCTTTTTATTGGACCTCTTGTGTTGAGCCTGTTGATGAGGCTTGGTCTTTTCTAAACTTACTACAATAACTATTTTTCTCATAAATGCTACCTTCTGAGCTACTTCAGCTTTTGTACTCTACCTTGCTGGTTCCTCCTCACTATATTCTAATGCAATCTCAATTGCCAAAATATTTTTAGGCACATAAACCTTTTTGGCTTGTGTTATTTATTTTATTTGTAGAGGTATATATTCTAAGCTTGCATCCTCCTCTGAATCGTTGTAGCGTACCAAGGAACCTACTTATGTGGGAGTTGTCTGAGGAACTTGTTCTTCTTCTTCTTCTTCTTGATATACTTCTTCCTCTAAATACTTTAGTATCATTAGTTCTAGATATAATTATCTCTTGTGGTTGATGACGATGAACAAACATGAAAAAAACCATCCAAGGAGCCAAATCACAATAGAAATTAATTATTTTAATAATTCCAGACAAAGGGGCAGAAATTACAATGCTAGACTTGTTGAGGCTGAACAAACACGAATAAAACCATCCAAGGAGTCAAATCACAATAGAAATTTTTTTATTTTAATAATGCCAGCCAAAAGGGGCAGAATTTACAATCCATATCGTCCAATATTGGAGCCCAAAATGAAGCCCTATTTTTTTCAGATCCAAAATCCCTTTTTAAATCATATTTTTCCCTTTCATTTTCCCACCAGGAAAATATTCATTTGAAATTTTCATTTTCATTTTCCCGCCCAAGAAAATATTCACTTGAATCTTGAATTTTTAACATATGGATCTAAACATATAGGTTTAAACATATAGGTCTAAACACATGGGTCTAAACATATATGGGTCTAAACATATATATATATATATATATATATATTTCTTATTTTTAAACACATGGGTCTAAACATATATATTATATATTTTTTATTTATTTATATTTTTTTTGGTGATGCAAGATTGCCCTTACACCATTGGATGCTCCTGCATCAGACACCCAAGGTAAGTTTGAGAAGTGACCTCACTTCTTTGTTGTTGGAGGAAAACCAAGGCGGTCAACCTCGGACTTGGACAACCAAGTCAAATCTTCTGCAGGAATTTCCTTCCATTTCACCAGATATTCTTCATACTACTTTTTTCTTGTACTTATACCGATGGGATATCTAGGATTTCCTCTA
Organism: Wollemia nobilis; assembly: GCA_028583015.1. NCBI lineage: Eukaryota > Viridiplantae > Streptophyta > Pinopsida > Araucariales > Araucariaceae > Wollemia > Wollemia nobilis. Next base: position 17,314,887 of record JAQPPZ010016947.1, on the reverse strand, counting down.
TCTCTTCTATCACTAGAGCCAATGCCAAAACACTCCATAACTTTGCAACTGGTTCCTTAGAACTGTCACCTTCATGATACTCTACCAAATCAAAAATATTGAACACAGGTGATATGTTCAATCCACTTGGCAACTCCACCTCATATGCATTTCTTGAATCTCTTTTTTGTATGATCCTACATGGTCCAAACTTCTTCATTTTCAGCTTGTTATATGTTTTAGCAAGAAATCTCTCCTTTCTCAAGTGCATCGTGACTTCATCACCAACCTGGAACTCCTTAAACCTCCATTTCTTATCAGCATTTGTCTTGTATTGAGTGTTCATCTTATTGATGTGTTGTTTTACTTCTTCATGTAAATCCTTTAGATGCTCTGCAAAGTTCTCAGCTTCAACACTATTATTTTCTCCCCTGTCCAACTTCCTCAACTCAGAAGCATTTCTTGGACTACTCCCATATACAATATGGAATGGTGATTTACCAGTACTCCTATTGAAATTCTCCACAAGAGTCATCCTATGGGCAACCTTGTTTGGCAAACTAGCTCCTGGTATCAAATCAATATGATGGCTAATCTTTCTCATGGGTGGCAAACCATCTAAAACATTATCAGATATAATATCTGAGAAGTCTTCCAATAGACCTGATACTTCTACAAGGAAATATTTGTTTGGTTCTTCCCTAACTCTAGGAATTAATGCATAGCACACATGCTCATGCTTCAAATCATCTAGAAATTTTCTACCATAAACCAAAATTTTTTTGGCACTGTTACATACCTTTTCATCCATCTCCTTCAATGGCTTCAGTTTATGGCACACTCCTTCCTTTGTTAGGGAGTAAGTGTTGGCATGTCCATCATGGATTGCATGACGGTCAAACTACCATGGTCTTTATAATATCATATGGCAAGCATCCATAGGTAGGATATCACACATGACCTCATCCTTGTATCTACCAATATTAAACTTGACTAAGCACTATTCATTGACCAATGCCCTATGGTCCTTCTGCAACCATATAATATGGTATGGATGCGGGTGTCTCCTCCTCTCTAGTTGTAACTTAGTAACAATTTCTTCAAAGACCAAGTTATCAGTATTACCATTATCTTTAATAATATTACAGACCTTACCTGAATATTTGCACCTTATACATAACAGGCTCTTCCTCTGGTCTGGTTCCTTCTCCTCATTCAATAAGGTTCTCCTTGTGACCATACTCCTCTCTCTACCTCCTCAAAGTGCTCTAATTTAGCTCCTTCATCTACAATAGTAGCTTTGGCATTACCCGCTGGCCTCCTATTTGGCTTCTCTTGGTGTTGTGGACACTCATATGCTCGATGTCCTTCTCCATAGTTGAAGCAGGTTCCACGAAACCCTCTTCCTCCATTTCCTCGGCCAGATATACCTCTTCCTCTTGGGTAGTTGCTATTCTGACCACGAGATCTGTAAGTATTATCTCCCTTCTCGTCCTGACTGCTGCTAGCTTCTTCTTTCTTCTCACCTCATCCTCCATCTATTCTTCCACCAATTTTTTCTCCATGACCTCTTCCTTTTTGCTTACCCTCAAATCTTTTGTTTAGCTTCTCTTCAACTTTTAGAGAAAACTAGTAAGCATCCTCAATGGTGCTCATCCTAACCAGACTTAGCTCTTCTTGAATACTAATTCTCAACCCATGGATGTAATAGGCTACCTTCTCCTTGTTAGACTTAGAATGACCGGTTCAGATCAAAATCTTGTAGAACTCCTTAGTGTATTCTTTGACAGAATTTTTTGAATGTCTCAAAATTTGCATCTTCTTTAGTAGATCCAACTCATAATCTATCAGAATAAACTACCTCTTCAAATTTTCCACCATTCATTCCCATCTGGTGATCCTCTCTTTTCCCCTTCTATTTCTATCAAGTTGTACTCCTTTCCACAAGATTCTAGCATGACCCTTCAGTTTGGTCTTAGAAAACTTGACCCGATCAATATCTTCCACCTCTTCATATTCAAAATATTCTTCTAGGTCATTGATCCAGTCAATCAAATCCTCTAGCTTAAGATTTCTTGAGTATGTGGAAACCTCCATCTTCGACCTCTTCCCAATCTAGGATATGGCTCTATACAACCTCGCTTGGGCAGGATATACTACCTCTTCTTCTTCCTCAAACTGGTCTTCCTCTTCTTCGGCTTCATATTTGCTCTTTTCCTCTCTTCTTGGGTCAAACCCTCTACGCAACTCTTCTTGTAATATCTGGACTTACCTCTACAAAGCTCAAAAATCCTCTGTTGGCACTACGACATTATTGGAAACACCTTAGTTCCTTTGTGGGGGCATCTTGCTTCGGCTTCTCCAAACCCAAACCATAGATCCTGGTGTAAACTACCTCATGTTCGGTGATCTGCTTACACACTCAAGAACTACCACTCTGATACCACTTTATGAGGATGAACAAACACAAAAAAAACCATCCAAGGAGCCAAATCACAATAAAAAGAATTATTTTAATAATGCCAGCGAAAGGGGTAGAAATTACAATGCCAAACATGTTGAGGCTGAAAAAACACGAACAAAACCATCCAAGGAGTCAAATCACAATAGAATTTTTTTTTTATAGTAATACCAGCTAAAAGGGGCAGAATTTACAATCCAGATCGTCCAATATTGGAGCCCAAAATGAAGCTCTCCTTTTTTCAGATCCAAAATCCCTTTTTAAATCCTATTTTCCCCTTTCATTTTCCCACCAGGAAAATATTCATTTGAAATTTTCCTTTTCATTTTCCCGCCCAGGAAAATATTCACTTGAATCTTGAATTTTTAACATATGGGTCTAAACATATGGGTTTAAACATATGGGTCTAAACACATGGGTCTAAACATATATGGGTCTAAACATATGGGTCTAAACACATGGATCTAAACATATGGGTCTAAACATATATGTCTAAACATATATTTTTTTAAACACATGGGTCTAAACATATATATATTATATATATTATTTATTTATTTATATATATTTTTTGGTGATGCAAGATTGCCCTTACACCATTGGATGCTCCTGCATCAGTGGTGCTCCATCCAATTTCTATATTAGGCCTTGAATTCACTTTCAAATAACTTATCAAAGGTGCTAGGGAAGGTCTTCTTCTATTTATTATGTTCACAACATGATATCCACAATTCTTTAATCTTGTTGTGATTCCAATCTAGATCATATTTAATTTTATCTATGGGTTCACTTATCCATTGATATTTATTCTTTATTGGGTTATAAAACCATTTGATCCCATAGTTTTTTTTCCATGGAGGTCTTATCCATTGATATTTAAATCTTATTGGGTCATAAACCCGTTTGAATTCATAGAGTTTTCTCCATGGAGGTCTTTGTTGCATTTCATATATATTGATCTCCATGGCTTGATCCTTATCATTGTTTCCAAATTGCTCAATTACCAGCCATGGTAGGTTGTCAAATGCTGGTGGCTTATTGTTCAATTTTTTAATTTTACTTTGAACTTATCCTCTAGGTCGTAATACCATATGTGAGGCATAATTGGTAATTGGAGGGTGTTAAGCTTATTATCTAGAATTTTTTCTTGACCCCTTATTGTCATGACTATGTCTTCAAATCTAAAGGGGTAGCGATTAGTGCAAGCCTTCTTAGCCTCGGACCCAAAATATTCATTCGACTTGTCTATCTGCTTACATAGCTCCATGTCAAACACCTAGTCCATGACGTAATATGGTAGTAGATAAGATGTTCTAGAAAAACCATATACTTTGATTATGGTACCATTGAACAAAAAATACTAGTCCCCTATTTTTCATTTCTTATCTCTTAGCTTATCTATAGCTTTAGAGCTGAAGCAAGGTATTTGACCATAGATGGATGCTAATGCATGTCCTAGAAACCTTTTGTTAAACTCTAGATATGAAGAGGTTTCCCTAAGGACTAGAGTCTAATGAACTATAAAGCATAGTTGATTATTACCTATTTGAGTGAGCTTAATACTATGCAAACTTGGGGGCATATAGAAGAGAAACAACCATCTAAAATAATGGATAGCAAAATTTCTCACTTTCTTTTATCTTAAGGGAAACTAGCTGATTGTGAGTTTGACAACTTAGAAAATAGACCCAGTCAAATAATATTGGGCTACTATAACTAGACCCATAATATTTGTGCATATTAGTGACTACATATGCATGAGATATTTGGTAGTCATATACAAATTTATCAAAATCTAACCCTATAATGATGGCTAGCTTGAAAAACACTATTTGTAGAACATTCTTAAAGCTTCTAAGCTTTAGAGGATTTTTTGAAAAATCCTTTGGAATTTTACCTATAAGCTTAGTCAACTAACCTTTAAAAGTATCTGTATCTAAATAACTCCTCTGCTCATATATATCAATGGACTTAAGTATTGTACCTAGATATGCTCTTAATGCAAATGCTCTTCTAATTTCCTTCCTTCATGATGGTGAATAACTTCCTTGTTTGCATGTCTTACACCATCATTGTCTTTGGATCATAATTTTTAGCAACTACTTTGACAAGTTTAGGGCAAGGATGGATGAACCTAGGCATATATCTAAATAGGAATGAATTCTAAGGAGTAACCTCAGGTTTATTGAGTAACATATTCATTCCTTTTACCTTTGAACCTTCTCTAGAGCTCTTCAACTTTATTTTTATTGTGATAATTGGTTCATGGATATATGCCAAGTCATCTTGCAACTCTTTTGTAATATTCTATACTTTTAGCCCTCTTACCTCGAGCTATTTTACACCAATCAAATTTTTCTATGAACACAGGTATAAGCAACTGTACAAATTTCTTCTTGTGTAGAGTATTTCGATAATTCTTTAGCATATCTCTCCTTCACCCATGCATATTATCTCTTTTTGGCTCTATTTATATAGCAATAAATATCTATGAAGAACAACCATTCCTGATTTAATGCCAGTGATTGTGTGTGCTCAGCTTCTATGACAAAATATTTTCTTAGAACTACAAGTTCATGCAAGCATTTATGATGCATATCCTTTTTTCAATATTGCTAGCTCTTTTGGCCAATGATATTATTGAGAATTCAAAATATGGTGACCACCAAGCACAATACTTAGCTAATCAATTACTTTTTATTTACAAAGCACTACTACCACTACGTAACTATTTACATGTATCACTATTTACATATGTACACATCAACGACATAGTATTTTATGCATAAAGCTTTAAGTACTAGTTGTTCATCAGAATTGAAAAAATATGACCATCCATGTCTTGAAGCTCATATACATTAATTCCTTTCTTCCCAAGATTAGATATGGACCAGACCATAGTGATTCTATATTTTCATGCGTCCCTGATTTTGCATGATCTAAATCCCACTTGAGCACTAAGTCACCATCCTTAAAGAATTTTAATGATGATATTTTATCAAACCACCACTTAAAAGTTGCTTGGTGTTGATAAAAATTATTATAAGCCTTTTCTCTTTGTTCCTCTAACAACAATAATTCTAACATTTATTGGAGATATTATATTATTTGACCCCTTTGTAATATTAGTTTGGTAGATGATTTATATTTGTATAATGTATGTGTCAATATGAGAGAAAGTGCAATATGTCAAGAGAGAATGAAGAGTCACATGATATATGGCAAGATGAGAGCTTTGTCTTTGTGAGAGGAATATGAAAGGTTGCATTTCTCGGATGAAAGTGGAGAACAACAATTAGAGAAATGTAAAGTCATGTAAACTAATATACTAGAGGTAAAGCTCCATGCAATGTAATCAATCTGAATTATTGATGTAATCTATGTATATTGTGTTAATCTGAGTTATATTATGTAAGATATTGTTGTTATTTTAGTAGTGAGATTCATTGTTAAATTGATTAGTATCATTCATTTGATTTATTCTTGATCATGGTTAAAGATTTCTATGAGTTAATACATTTATAAAGCTAACAATGGTATCAGAGCCAAATGCTAAGTTATTTGTATAATTTTGAAATAATCATCACCATCCAACAACATACTCATTTGAAGGGCCAAAACTATTGAAGAGATTATTGCATTGAGAAAACTACTTAAAAGTTTATTGGACAAACGTGAACAAGAAAGTTTGTTGGATGTTATTCTATAACCTTGTTGGAGAAGCATATTTGTGTTTTTAATTATAAGGTAAACAAGAAGGCATGTTATTCTCTCTACTTTATTGCATACATAGAAGTGCACTCCATTTTCCATGTACAAGCCTCATTGTCTTCCCCAAACAACATTGTTCTCTAGATAAATAAAAACATGAAGTACAAAGAAAATTGAATGTCCAAAATAAATTACGAGCTCATTCGAGTTGTAGTTGAACTGTTGATAGCGTGGGTATTTGACTCTCAAAACACACAAGTTTGCAATTATCACGGGGGTCTGTTGCCTGAGCGAGCTCCACAAAGCCAACATCTGAAGTCCCAATGAGAATGAGAAACATTTTTGACATGTGGTGATGTTTTGGGCGTTGAAGCTCCAACCTAATAACACGAGGGCATCCTGAGTAAAAGAAAATAAAACGAGGTAGACAACACAATGGCAGGAGAAGGTCCAAAATAGTGAAATATGTGTCTAACACTGTACTGGTATTCTCTCTACTTCCCCACAAATAACACAAATCAAATGTTCAGGTCAAGTTTTTATGAATATAATCTAACCGTTGATCAGGCGTAGCAAACAAGAACCATGTAGCTAGTGCAGGCCCACACGTGGCCGTGCAGACTAAAAATTGATCGCCACATTAAGAGAAGACCTACAACATGTATATGATTAGAATATTACAATTTGTAACATAAACCATCACACCTAGGTCAAACATCAATGAAACGGATAGTATGCAGAAGCACAAGTATCAAGCCGAATTCGAAGGGAGGTAATTTGAAATTTGAATTAGGAGAAATTAGTTTTTTTATTAATTTTTTAATTTAAGGTTTAGGGGGAGTGATAAGGGTAATTATTTGTTTTTTTTTTTAACTAAGGTTAGAGGAGAGATTTTTTATTTTATTTTATTAAAGTTTAATAAGCCTAAGTGGAGAGATAAGGATTAATTAGTTAAGGTGTGATTAATTAATAAATTAATTGTTTTATAAGGTCTATTACTAAGTTTAGTAAGGAGTGATAAGACATAGTGATAGATTAATTAAGCTTATGATTATTTTAGAGGGATAAGTAGTTATAAGGTTTAATTAAAGTTTTTGAAAAAATTTATTGAAGTTTTTTTTTTAAATATTATTTGAAATATAAAGCATATAATTTTTTTGTAAATTAATTATTTGGGAGTTAAAAGGTATTCAACATCAAACCTAGGTGAAATTAATTTTGCAAAATTCATATTTTCATTAGTTTCTAACATTTTGGAGACAAGGTTTTCTACATCATAGGATTTAATTTAGAAACTTTGATTTAATTTAAAAACTTTGATTTATTAACAAATAGGGAAATAAAAGGTCTTCTACTTCAAAGGAACATGGCAAAGAAAAACAAAAAAAAAAGTTCAAAACATAGAAACTCAAAAACCATAAATATATGAGTCATAAAAAATAATTGAAGTAGAAAACCTATGTTTCCAAGAAAAACAAATAGACATTCAAGATGTGTCAATATGAGAGAAAGTGCAAGATGTCAAGAGATAATGAAGAGTCACATGATATGTGGTAAGATGAGAGATTTATCTTTATGAGAGGAATATGAAAGGTTGCATTTCCTGGATGAAAGTGAAGAGCAACAGTTAGAGAACTGTAAAGTCATGAAAACTGATATATTGAAGGTAAAGCTCCATGCAATGTAATCAATCTGAATCATTGATGTAATCCATGTATATTAGGTTCATCTGAGTTATATTCTATGAGATATTATTGTTATTTTAGTATTGAGATTCATTGCTAAATTGATTAATTTCATTCATTTGATTTATTCTTGATCTTGGTTAAAGCTTTCTGTGAGTTAATACATTCAGAAAGCTAACAATATTCTTTTCTCAATTGGCTTGATGCTCTCTAATTTTAATTGGTCTATGCATTTCAAGATAGACAACTCAATATTAATTGCAACATGACTTATTTTTCATAAACTAGAGCATACAGTGTGGTCTTCAAAGCTTTCTTGATCGTGATTTTATTCACCCATTACTTAGTTTAGCATTAAATAATAATTCTTTTGATTGTTACCAATATTTCACTTAATTATTCTCATAAAATTCTAATTGGTGGACTCTGCTAGTCCATTGCCTTGAGGATAATAGTTTGAGGATGTCTTCTAGTAAATACCATATTTTATTGCAAAATCCATAGTTTTTTTTGGTAGGTAAAGGATTTTATTGCTTTACGGGTTAAAGGGTCCCATCCCTGTTACATCAGTAGCAAAAAGTGACAATTGTGCCTTCCCATGGCTACAAAAAAAAACCAACTGAGGCTTAACCTCATACAACAAGACCCAGACAAGGCAAGAGCCTTCCAAGAAGGAAAAGAGACAACTATTACAATACTTGACAAAAGAAAAACCAACAGCCCTGCTGCCCAAACACGACCTTCCCAGTTTACTGGGATCCCCTGTTCTTTCCCTACTGCACACTATCATCAGAGGAGAGGAGAGTCTTTATCAAATTCGAGAACTCTCTGAGCTCTTCCATGGCACTGGACAACATGGCGCATCCTTCCCTGTAGATATTGGCAGCCACTTGAAGATGGCTAACAACGTCATTGGCTCTCTTGATGGTTATGGTATGCAATGAGTCCTTGGCGCTAACAATGTGCTTGTCTTCGTCATCACTGATGAATTCAGTGTCTGGTTGCTGGTCATTCGCCTTGGGGGATTTCAATATTTTGGATTTCTTGCACTTTTAGGGGGCCGAACTGACTTCTTCTTGGGCCTGGGATGCTTACCAAAGCGGCCTTCCTCTTTGGGAGTAGTGATTGGGGGTGAATCTCCCTTACCCTGATCATGGGGGGAGTGCTCCAGGGGAGGGGAATCTGAGGGGGACTTAGGGTGGTTGGTGGCTTCGACGCGAGCAGAGCTAGAGGACCGAGCAGGACAATGGGACTACGAAGACATAGACCTAGACACCTGGTGGGCTAGGGCATACTTGTATAGAACCAAAAAAATCCCCTGGTGGTGGGGAGGCTTTGGGGACTTACTTTCTCTGAAATTGGTGATGGCAAGGGTGATGGACCGAAAGAGGAAGTCCAGGATATTGATAGGATGAACGTCGTGCAGGTGGTTAACCAGGGCAAGATTATAAGCTCGAAGGGGCTTGTCAGGGTTGTCAACAGAGACATACTGGAGGATGGGAACAATTGCCATGGCCCACGGGTGAGGCAGGGAAGAACGAACCACTCCCTTCTTTTCCCAAATGAGATTCTTCCCCTTATCGAGGAACTGATCAGTTTCCTCTTTGAAGTTGTGCCTATCTCGGTGAACCACTCTACCTTCAATCAGAATGCTAGAAATTTGAGAAATGGAGTGGACACTTACCTCAAAATGGAGGCCACAAACCTGCACTTCCCCTTCATTCCAAGACTCGATAAAGGCTCTGGTCACCTCCTCTTCGTAGAGAAAAGCTTGAAGAAATTGATGAAGTGTTTGGCATCGAGAAGGTCGGCGGTTCCACCCTCAATTTGCATGGTGGAGGGCTCAGGGATGGCCATGGAGCAATTCGAACCAGAGCTAAGGGAGCTCGCTAGGGAAATTCTTTCGGCAAGCATAGAGGAGAGGGAAGAAAAAACCTTAGCAAAAATAGGGGGGAGAACAGACTGGATCAAAAAAAAGGATCGGTGGGCAAGGTTCTTGGGAAAAAATCCCCAAAATAGGAGACTAATAATGGGAAAAATGGTGCAAGTGTGGCTCAAGACGATAGGGTCATAGTGGAAGAGAGTGGAGAGACGAGCATAGAAGGCAACGATCGAAGCAGAAGGGGGAAAAAGAAGTGGCTCAAACAAACTGACTGTAAGGTCAGAGTCCAGGTGGGAAAACACGGGTGGAAAACATGAGCCAAAAAATTTGCACAAAAAACTGTACAAAAAGCTTCAGTGAGGTTGGTGTTTAGAAACACCTTGGGTGTTGAAAGAACACCGTTTGGGTGGCGAGAGCCACCTTTGATGGTAGCCTTGCTAAAAGGAGTGAAGCAACGACCATCCGCCTTGGGTATTGAAAAAATACCATGATGGAGGTAGCACAAACTACCTAGCAAGTCACGAGTCCACATCCTGGTTGGCTTGGATGATTATATCTTGCGGGAAGTCTTCTTCCCAGATGAACAGGGTGGACTGATCAACTGCTTTGTTGGCAAGAATGTCAGCCACCTTATTAGCCTCCCTGAGCACGTGAATGATCTGATTAGGAGTGTTGCCACTGAGAGAAAGTTGACAGTCTTGGATGATGTTCTGGATATTCTTCCCCCCTGTGCTCTTGTTAATGATGTGGCCAATGATCACTGAAGAATCTCCTTCAAATATGATTGGCTTGGGGAGGGCTTTGCTTATCTCAATGCTTCTCCACAAAGCTCTAGCTTCTACGTAATTATTGGTTTGGGTCCCAAGATTCTCGGAGAAAGCCTTGATGATACTGCCAGTGTGATCCCTGATGACTCCCCCTACTCCAGCTCACCCTGGATTTCCTTTGGAGGCACCATTGAAATTGACCTTAAGCCACCTCTGTAGAGGGGGAGACCATTTGGCCATGGTTCGAATGCTACAAGATTTATGGATTTTTCTACAGTTTGAGGAAATTCTGAGGGAAGTAAACAGGAAAGTTTTTAGCCCATATCTAGGGATGTCACCATAAGGGATGAGGTTGCTATTTTCAATAGCAAGGGACAGAGCTCTGTTGGCCACAACTTCAAGATTTTTGGTGACCTCCATGAAGATGCGATTATTATGTTCCAGCCAGATCTGCCAAACGACATGGTGAAGGAGGGAACTCTAGAGGAATTTGAGTCTTGGATTTTTGAAAGTTGCTGGCCATTGAATGAAAATGTCCATAACTACCTTGGGGTGAGTCCAACAGACCTAGAAAATGTTGATCAGGGTAGAGAAAACACTCTCGACAAAGGGGCAATCCAACAGAAGGTGTTGGGTGGATTCCCAAGCTTGAGAGCAGAGGTAGCATCTATTGGGAACCATTACTCCTCTTCGAATTAGGTTGTCAGTGGTCAAAATTTTATTGTGAGCAGCCAACCAATAGAAATGGGCCACTTTCGGGATCAGGGACTTGAGCCAAATGCTTTTGGAAAGGGTCTGATTGTTGTCTCGATTATGGCCTCTGGTAGGGATTTCCAACATCTGGGAAGCCATTTTGATAGTGAAGCTACCATCACTGGAATCTTTCCAACAATGTTCATCCTTCTTTAAAGTCTAGGGGATGAAGTTTACTTTAAAAATATCCTGAATATTTGCTAGGCCTTTGTTGATGGTGTCATTCTTGATTCTGAACTAAACCTGCTTCCATTTATGGGCACCCTGGTCGAAAGTGATGAAATCAACAACCTGGCCTCCATACTTGCTGTCAGTGAGATGCTTGATTGGAGTCAGATCGGGATCATTGATGAGGGGGTCTTTCCTAGCCCATGCATCTTCCCAAAAGTCGATAGACTTACCATCCCCAAGGTGCCACCAAGAACCCTGTTGAAGAAGCTGCTTGGTATGGCTGATGGATTTCTAGAAGTGGGAACCATTACGGGGAGTCTCTGAGTCCAGAAAGAGTGATGTTGCAGATATTTCCTTTTGACAATCGACACCCACTCCAATTTGGCATCTGTGACCACCTTCCAAGCCTGCTTGGCCAGGAGGGCTTGATTTGTGATATTTATGCGACGAAGACCCAAACCCCCCTGTCTTTAGGGGTGCAAATTTTTTCCCAGGAAACCAAATGGAACTTTCTTTGATTATCATTCCCAGACCATAGGAACTATTTTTGCAACTTCTCAATAGCCTCTCCTACAACAGTAGGGATTTTGAAGACCGATAGAAAGTAGGTAGGTATACTTTGGAGGACCGACTTTACCAAAGTAGTTTTTCCTGCACTAGAGAGGAGGGCCCCTTTCCATCCTGCCAGCTTCTTATGAATCTTCTCTATGACGTTGTTCCACATCTCTTTGAGGGGCCTTCATTTGAACATTGGTAGGCCCAGATAGGTGGTTGGGAAGTCCGCAATGGTGCACCCCAAAATATCTGCAATCTTGGCCTACCTTCTCATGGGAGTGTTGATGAAGTAGAGCTTACTTTTGGTGTAATTGATCTTCTAACCAACCGCTTCCTCATACAGATTTAGGATGACCTTGATGGCTTTGGCTTCAGAAACTGAAGCTTTAGTGGCCAACAAGGTGTCATCCATAAATTGTTGGTGAGTGGAGGGGGTTAGCCCAAAAGCTGCCTTGATGCTAGAGATCAGATTTTTGTAGCAGGTATTTTTGATGGCTCGACCCAAAATTTCAGCTAGAATGATGAATAAAATGGGGGACAAAGGGTCCCCCTGTCTCAGCCCTTTGGTGCTAGGAAAGTAACCAGCAATAGACCCATTCACTAGGACCGAGAACCAGGAGGAAGAAACACAATTTGAAATAAGATTCACCCAAGATTCATGGAAACCATATTTGAGGAGGATATTGGACAGGAATTCCTGGTTCACTCTATCGAAGGCTTTGTTCATGTCAAGCTTCAGAAAGAAGGCTGCAGAGTTGGACATATGGGCTGAGTGAATCATCTCATGGATGGTGATGACCCCATCAAGGATGTTTCGACCCTTAATTGTGCTTCCCTGACAGTGATCAATGATTGTGGGAAGGATCTCAGTGAGCCTGTTGGCCAAAGCTTTGGTCAACACTTTGTAGATGATGTTGCATAGGCTGATAGGGCAGAAATTAGAGAGGGACTGGGAGTTAGTGCCTTTGGGGATCAGGGCCAGAAAGGTAGAATTTATATCTCTAGGAATGCATCTGGACTTTTGCATGTCAGTGATGGCACGACATAGGTCAGGGCCCACAATGTCCCAAAAATATTGGAAGAATCTGGGGGAGAAGCCATCTGGCCTAGGGGCTTTATCGGGTTTCATGGAGAAGAGGGCTTGATGGATTTCCTTGTGGGTCAGGGGGCTAAGGAGGTAATTATTGGTGTCGTCAGAGATGGTCTGAGGGATGTTCTCCAAGAGGGAGTCCATGGCCGAAGGGGAGGAGGAGGGAGGGGAGGCAAGAAGGTTTTTGAAGTGGCTCACAGCTTCGTCCCTGATCTGATGGATATCCGAAGTGAAGTTCCCATCCTGCTTGATGAGGCCTTTAATTCTGTTGGCTCCCCTATGCCTGAGGGTGGAGATGTGAAAGTACTTAGTGTTGGAGTCACCTTCCCTGAGCTAGAGCTATCTAGAATTTTGGTGCCAATGTGTTTCCTCTTTGCCTAAAGTGTTATGATACTCAGAGAGCAGAGTTCTCTCTTCAACTCTAATATTGTCATTATCATGGCCTTCCTGGAAACTATCCTCAATTTTCTTTAGATGGGTTTTAATGTTCTGTTTAGCTTCAAAAATATTTTTGAAGATTTCCCTATTCCAGACTTTAAGATTTTCTTTGACCCATATGAGTTTTTGCATGAACTGGTTTGGAGCTGTCCTAGGAAAGCTTGTCCCCCACCATTCTACTATCCGGTTTCTGAGATCCGGATGGTGGGTCCACATTGACTCAAACCAAAAAGGAGTCTTGAACTGTGGCTTGCTAACCACCTCAAAAAGTAGCAGACTATGGTCCAACCCTATCTTCGGGAGAGCCTGCAGAGTGGCATCACCAAAGAGGGGGAGGGCTTCTTGGGATAATAGGAACCGATCAAGATGTTCTTGAATAAGGTTATTCCCCAACCGTCTATTACTCTAGGTGTACTTGGATCCCTACAGTGGCACGTCCATGAGAGCATTGGAATCTACAAACTACCTAAGATCATTTGTATTCCTGTGAGTTATTGAGATCCCCCTTTTTTATCAAAAAAGTATAGGGGGGAATTGAAGTCCCCCGCCAACACCCAAGGTATATTGGTGAAAGCCTGTCTCATATGAGTGAGGGTTTTCCACAAGGTCAATCTTCCCTGGACAGAGTTGGGAGCGTAAATATTTGACATAATCCAGGAGGTCTGGGAGCTGAGATCATGGAACAGAATGTTGGACAGTCTGTCTTGACCTGAGATAAACCTGCCTTCAACTTTGGTTGGGTTCCAGAGGCACAGGAGCCCTCCTGTAGTCCCCGAAGCCGAGGAGTAGATGAAGTCACAGTTTTTCCAAATGATCTTGGCTACCCTAGGAGACCACTGATCATCTAATTTGGTTTCTTGTATGAAGAAAATAGTGGGATTGTAGTCTTTTCTCATGGTTACGACCAATCGTTGTTTGGCTGCACCATTCAGTCCTCTCGCATTCCAAGAGAGGACTTTCATTTGGAACTTTTGGAAGGCTTTTTTCCCCCCTTGCCTTGTTGTGTGGGGGTTTGGGTTTTTCGGTTTTCTTCCTTAATAGTGTTACCAATTTCTTGAAATAGGGTTTTCTGCGTTCCATTAGCTATATCCTCGGCTATGTCTCGGTTTCTCCTCTCTGTGCCTGAAGGTCTACCTTTTTTCCTGTCTACTCCCACATTGACTTGGGATTTTCTGAAGCTTCTAGTTTGTTTGGGGCTCCAATGGTCAGGGGAATCCAGGGCAGCCTCTTCACTATCAAAACTAGAAGCACTAGAGTTGGTTGGGGAGGCAAGGGGATGGGCCCACCTCGGGGGGGTGATGGGGCTGGGGAGGATGGCGTTCGAGGGGGTTTTTGGGTGGGGCTCTGAGGGCTATCTTCGGTAGAGGGGATTTGGCCCTGGTGAGGGGGAGAGGGATATTTTTGGGTAGAATTGGGAATAAGGCTCGACTGGGAGGGAGCGTTAGGGGCTTGGCCAGGTAAAACAGGGATTTCTCCTTCCTCAACTTCTTCATTGTTTCCAGAATATTTAAGTAAATCAAATTTATTAGCAATGGTTATCGAGGTACTTGCCTTTTGGAGATATTGAGTTAGAGGCGACCAAATCTGTTGCTTGTTCTTCAAAATTTGCCTTTGGTTGATGGTGGTCCTCCGACTAGCGATAACCTCCATGCGTTCCCCGAGTTGCTGATCGACCTTAGGTTTTGACGATTAGGGCATTGATATGGGAGATGCCCTTGTGAATTGCAGTCTGAACAAAAGGCTGATTTGTTTTCAAAGATTAGTGGCTGTTCCCACCTGAAGTCCCCATAGATAATATTGAGGTGGTCTGGAAGTTGCAACTCCAGATTCACACTAACACAAATACGAGCTTAGATAAGGCGAGATCTGGGGTGGGTGGCCAGGTCAATGACCACTAATTCCCCAAAAGCCCTAGCTAGACCTCGAAGAGCATCCTCATAGAAAAAATGAGTAGGGAGGTTGGGGAGTCGAACCCATATGGGGGTAAAATTTATGCTTTGCGATTCAGGATCAAATTTTGGCTCCCATTTCTTCAAAAAAAAACTCCACCTCCCGAAGAAATACGGACCCCCAGATAAAATTCACTCTACGTCCTCCCGAGTATTTAGTTGAATCATAAAGAAACCTCTGGTCATCACGGAGAGACTCATAGTTCCCAAAATTTTCCATTTTGAAGATGCCCATCGATGAATTGCATCCATGTCAGGGCGTCCCCCTACAAATTTTCCCACAAGGGAGAATGAATCGCGTGAGGCGTACCCTTCCATGAGGGTTTGAGGGCACAAAACATCAAACCCTTGCGCAACGAAGTCTTTCGAACCGTCTGAGGGCGGTCTGCGATTGTTCTGCAGATGGTTTGCATACGATAGGAGGTCTTGATGGCTCCCTGAGCCTCCCACTTTATCGGGTGGTTCTTTTCCCCGTTCAACATCACTTCGGACACTCCCATGATTGACAATAGAAAAATTCTAGGCTTGCCTTAATGTCGCTTGCGCTCGGGGAATTTCATTGAGAGAGTCACAGAGGACTTCTTCCGTTTGCGCCCTCTCCTTGATCAATGTTTGATTGTCGCCTAAACCTTTGTTCGTCGAAACCATATTTATCGCCAATAGACCATAAATCCATATTTTTAGTTCTATGAACACTCTAACATTGTTAAACACTATTGTAGTAGGGACCCCAAACATAGTGATCAATATTTCTAGAAACTCTATAACAGTATTTTGGTCTACATTTCTGGTTGCCTCTACTTCAGACCACCTAGTAAAATAATCAGTTGCTATCAATATGAATTTATATTTGATAAAATAGTTTAGGTTGATCATCCCAATAAAGTCTAACCCCC
Source organism: Wollemia nobilis (assembly GCA_028583015.1). Taxonomy (NCBI): domain Eukaryota; kingdom Viridiplantae; phylum Streptophyta; class Pinopsida; order Araucariales; family Araucariaceae; genus Wollemia; species Wollemia nobilis. Next base: position 17,298,550 of record JAQPPZ010016947.1, on the reverse strand, counting down.
ATTGTTAAAAGGGTTCTTTTACAATTACTAGTTGTAGAGGTATTTCTAGATTCTTACTTTTGCCAATAAATATTTGACGTTTGCCATGGGCATTAGCAATTTTAAAAGCATCAAAAAATATTGTAGGCCAATAATATTTAGCTCTAAGAATCTTAGAAACTGTAGTTTATCCAAAATAGTGTCCCTCTGAGAAACCAACATGAAATTACTTTAGTATTTCCTCTACCTTGTTTGGCTACATGCATCTCAACAACACACCATAAAAATTTTTGTAGTACAAGATGTCATTAATTAGAGCATAGTTCAAAGCTTACAATCTATACCTACACCTTTAAGAGGGTGTAAACCCATCCAAACACTTACCATTCTCAAAAAATTGAACCATCTAATTTACCAAGTATTTTGCTCTATTTGGACCTCTTTCTATTGATGTTCTTTTTGTTTGATTAAAAAATTAGAGTTTGATGCTTTAAAATTTACCAATTCTTCACATAGTGCTCTTACTCTAACTAACTTAGTTGAATTGATAACTATGTCTTATTCCTATATATTAATGATCTAATCGACTCATTTTTTGTCCAGTTCTCCTTGCACTATGAAACTTTGAACATCCAAGTGTACTACATACACCAGTATTTTACCCTGAGAAATGTAATGGCATATATTTTTGAATGATTTCAATAGAGCAAACACTTGTTTCCCTATAAAAATATATAATTCTTCATGATCATGCAAATTTTGGCCTAGAAAAGATATGGGTCATTATTTGTGATCTTTGTCTTTCTAAGTGAGGATGGTTGCATAGCTTTCTTCTACTCTAAATAAATAAAGAATAAAGTCTTTCATGTAGTCTAGGTTATCTAATATCGGGGCTCTGGTAATATATTCCTTTATGCTCATGAAAGCCTCCCTTATTGAAGCATGACTATAATCAACAGAACACAAACAACCTTCCCAAAACAGATAAAATTGCCAAACAAAGTGCTAAAGCTCTTCTATTACTTTCATGAGAATGAGGATACAAAACTAGACCCCTTTTTACAATTTTGAAATACCTTGTTTCCCCTTTTCCCACCTAAAACAATCCATTTGAAATTTGAATTTTGGAGGCAAACTTCCCGGGGTCATAACTCCTCGCTCATTGCTTGGATTTACTATTAGCACACATTTTCGGAAAGCTCTTGAAAATACCTACAAGGGCATAATGTTCTAGAGAAATGCCTAATTTTCATCCCTCTACGAGGCCTCTAAGGCCTTCAAAATTCACATACAAGTTTTAGTAGTAGGATTTTCACCATTTTGGTAGGGTTTTTACCATAAAACTTACATATCTCCCAAACCGCTCAGGATCTTGGGGTGATTATTTCACCATTGGGTCTATTTACCCATTGTTGCGGGCCAAACAAGGTGAATGGTTTCCTATTTTTGTCACATGCCCGTGCATTAATTATCAACCCAGGGAGCTTCGTAAACTTGCGAAGAGTCGAAATTAGGTTACTACAATACCACTGGAGGTGAATCTGCTAATCGTCGATAGTACCCGGCTGATCCAAGGAAACTTCTTACCTCCTTCTGTGTTTTGGGGCTAGGTAGGTCTCTGATGACCTTGATCTTCCTCTTGTCTACTTTTATTCCTTCTACAGAGAGGTGGTGTCCCAACACGATGCCTTCCTGCATCATCATAAAACATTTTTCATTACTTAGGGACAAATGATTTTCCTTGCTCCCGTCGAGCACTCTTTCCAGATTTTTCATTGCATCTTCGAAGGTTTCTCCATAGGCGGTGAAGTCGTCCATGTATACTTCCACCTCGTCTCCTATCATATCAGAGAATATGCTAAGCACTGCCCTTTGAAATGTGGTCGGTGCGTTGCACAGTCCAAAATGCAATACCTTATAGGCAAACGTTCCCCATGGACAGGTGAACGTTGTTTTATCTTGATCTTCTTCCCCTATTTGGATCTGGTTGTAACCACTGAATCCATCCAGAAAGGAGAAGTATTTTCTTTCTGAGAATGTGTCCAAGACCTGATCGATGAACGAGAGTAGGAAGTGGTCTTTCTTAGTCGCCTTGTTCAATGCCCGGTAGTCCACACAGATCTGCCATTTCCCATTCTTTTTGGGGACCACCACTAATGGTGATACCCATTCACTGTCAAAAATTGGATATATGAATTTGGCAGCCAGAATTTTGTGCAGTTCTTCTCTGATAATGTCTTTCATTGTTGGGTTCATCCTTCTCTATGGCTATCGACTAGGAGTTGCCTGGTCATCTAAATAAATTCGATGGGTACATATTTTTGGGCTGATGCCGTGCATATCTATGTAGTCCCATGCAAATGCTTGTTGGTCTTTTACCAAAAGCTCTTCCAATTTTTCCAGCTATGTGGGCGTCAACCTGTTGTTGACATTTAATGTCCTCCCTGGCCCAACGTGTATTTGTCGGATGTGCTGATCTTGGATGTCAGTCAACGGCGATCCAGGTGTGGGGGTGGATGATTCTCCATGGAGAAACTCCATGATAGCACCATCCTCATCCTCTTCTACCACATCCTCCAAGGTCATCACCGGCTGGATTATGGATAACTCCGTAGTTCCATGCTCGATGATCCTGGGTTCTTCTTCCAAGTCCATACATTGGGCTGGCGGTGAAATGGTCAGCCTTTTGACATTTTGCCCATTGGAGATGGTCATTAGCCCATCCTGGCAGCTGATGTAAGCATTAGCTGTTGCCAGCCATGGCCTCCCCAAAATGAGCGGGTAACCACCTAGCCTGGTATTGGTTTGCAAAACTAGAAAATCGATTGGATATTCCCATGCAATGACTGTTACGATCACATCTTCCAAAGATCCCTTTCAGTGACACGGTTGACCTATCATCTAACTGCAAAGACTGTTGTGGTTGGCTTCAGGTTCATGAGCTACAGCCTCTGCATGGTCTCTTGAGGCATCACGTTGATGGCTGCCCCGAGGTCAACCAATGTGTTGAACAAGAAATGTCCTCCAATTTTTATGATCAGCACTGGGCTACCTAGATCTGCATACTTCGGATGACATGTTCTACCCATCATTAGATCTGCCAGTTTACCCACGACATTGATAGTCTGGGTAGCTTTTCATCCTGGTCTCCTTAGACACATTTCTCTAATTGCCTTGGTGTAAATGGGGACATCTCGAATTGTTTGAAATAATGGGATTGTCATCGTGAGATTCTTCAAGCTCGACAAGATGTCAAATTTTGGCTGTGTTGTTTTTCTTTGTTCCTATAGTTGGCTAGGAAATGGAGCCTCCGCTCTCTCAAGTGCTTTTCCTCCTACCAGAGATGTCTCCTCTATTTCTTCCTCCTCTTCTACCAGTGGAGGTGTCTCTACTATTTCTTCCTCCTCTTCTACCATAGACGACGTCTCTACTCTTAGCTATCTACTTGATCTAAACTGAATATTGTACATATGATACATCTCACCTTCTATGTTGTATGCCGGTTGATTTATTTTGTTGTTTGGGTTTGCTATCGGTTGTGCTAGTAGCTACGTAGGCCTTGCTGCTGGCAATGCTGGTAGGTTCTGTTGGATGTGAGCAGGTGCTGCACTCTGTGGAGTTTGATTCCACACATTGTGGCCTCTCCACTGCTGCCCAGGATATGGATATTGCATCCATGGCTATTGATTCAAAAATGCTATTGGCAGTGCATTCGTCCAGGGTGACGGTCCCCACCACCCCATATTAGGTGGTTGAGGGGGTCCTTGGTGCATGTATGACCCTCCCCATATGATGGCATCTCGGTTGGTATATTCCCCATGGGAGGCTATGGCCAACTCTTCCTATTGCCTATGAAGTAGGCTTCTGTGCTCTCAGCCGCTTCCTGTTTACCGGGCAGTTGTGGGCACAATCGAGTTTTATGATTCAGCCTGCAAACTATGCATATTCTGACCTTGTTTTCTAGACATGCATTCTTTGCGTGCCTTCCTCTGCATTTTGGGCAGAAATAGGCTAATGTTGAGTCATTTTATTGTTTCTAATTTTCTAACAGTAGCGTATCCATCTGTAGTGCTAGATATGAGAGCATTTTGCTCTTCAAATCCTCCAAAGATGTTGCCTATTTCTATTTTGGTGACTGAAGCAGTCACCTTCATGGTCCTGGCGGTGATTTTTCCTCGCCTTCTCGAATAATTCTAGCATAATTATCGGATGTCGTCTATAGCATGCTGATAGACATCACCCCCAGAGATCATGTTGAGAGCCTCCAGTGACTCATTGGTAAGTCCCCTCAAGAAGATGCTTTTGATGGACTTATCAGATAGCTTCGAGTGAGGGGATCGTTGAAGATTAAAGCTGAATCTCTCCCAATACTCCTCGAGAGACTCATCTTCTCTTTGGGTCATGCTCAGGACCTCCTCCCTGGAGTCTCTTGCTCTCCCGAAATCTTGATATTGCTCTAGAAAGAGCTTCTCCATCTGGTCCCAACTGGTGATGTGTTTGTCTCCTAGACCAATGAACCATCACAGAGCTACATCGTCTAATGTCGAAGGAAATAATTTCAACTTCTGCGTGTTTGATTTGTAATCCACAGACCTGCACAAAACATTAAACTTGAATAAAAATAGGTCAGGGTCCTCAGTCGGGTGTCCTTTGAAGGACAGAAGGTGAGCAGGGGATATGTTTTTCATTTTGGTATCTCCTACTCCCTCCTCTATTGGGAAACTAAAGCCAGATGAGAATTCATAGTTATCTGCCATTTTTTCAAGAAATGTGGTTTCTAATGCAGCATTTATGGCCTTTTGGTCATTTAAAACTTTTTGAGTCAATGCTCTAAGGTTGTCTAGCAAGATCGTCTGATCCTCCATAGCCTTCCACAATAGGGCTTCCTCTAGAGGAGTCCTATTAAACAGGGGATTTATGATGATTCATTCATCCCCTTGTTGATGGGATGAGGTGGCACTTTGCACAAAGTGTGGTTCCTCACTCCAATGGACTGCTGGTAGGTCATGCGAGTCTAACTCAAATCCAAAATGCTCAGCTGACTCAGGTCCTAATGGATTAGTTCTTATAAAGCGACCGTCAGGTCCTCTTCTTCTCGAAGAACTCATACAAGGTTAGATGGAAGGTTTCAGGGTATTGTAAGTAATAGAATTAAGATGCTTCCTCGACAACGGTGCCAAAATGTTATGGGCCAAACAAGGTGAATGGTTTCCTATTTTTGTCACATGCCCGTGCATTAATTATCAACCCAGGGAACTTCGTAAACTTGCGAAGAGTCAGAATTAGGTTACTACAATACCACTGGAGGTGAATCTACTAATCCTACGTTTGGGGGGTGTTCTTGAAATGGTTGTCAGTCATTCTCGCACTCCTCAATAAATTACGTAAGAAGAACATAATTTAAATCTACAGAAATAAATTATATACACATTCCTGGAAATAAATCTACTGCAAATACTAGAACTAGTAAACCAATGAACATTCCTATGAAAGCAATAAACTATTAAAATAAATAAACAAGAAGGAAATGGGGAAGAAATACTGGCTTGGAGTGGGCCCAATGATGAGGATTGATGTATGATCTTTCATATGACCCCTCTAGTAGTTCCTAGCTTAGGTTTGCTTAGTTTATTTCTAGCAAATTGATATTGTAAGTGAGTCTCTTTCTCACATGCACTTGTGGGCACTAGTTGTATTCTAGTTGTCTTTTAGAGTGTTAGTTAGCAAGTGTGAACTCAAAGTAGGAAGTGTGAGCTTCAAGTTAGCTAAAATGGATCTTCTAGTTAGCAATCTTAACTTAGAAGTTTACGTGCATTATTCTTTGCACATTTGTATCTTTTGGGTTAAGCGTGTGAATCAAATCCATGATTTCATGGGTTGGTTATGTATTTTGGGCCATTAGTGCCTATATAATGATTTGTAAATAATAGAACTCTTAGTTGGATTTTCAATCCTTTTCATTGGTATCAGATCCTATTTCATGTTTGCACTAGGGCTTGTGAGGTGAGAGGATAGGAGATAGGATTAGTATGAGAAACATATTCTCATTGAGGACTCGGTTTAAGCCCAAAGGGAGCTTGAAAACCATTCGGAGAAGGAAGTTCCTTCATCGACAAACCCCTCGTTCCAACTTCTTGCTTATGCTTAAAAAGTATAGGAAGAGTTTGCCCCAGAGTTCTTCGTATACCGATCCTTGGAAGGGATTGGATCGTAGCTACGGTCCAATTAGGATTAGGGAGCCTTTTGACCCTGCTGCCCCCCCCATTTTTGAGTATTGAAGAGCTTCAGGAGGACTCCAAAGCTAGGTCGTGTGTCGACTTAGAGCTGGATGCCTTTCAAACGTTGGTCGTGTGTCGACCGGATCTTGAAAGGAGAGCTACTGGTGGGAGCTGGATGCTCACATTTTTCAAATTTTCAAGCTTTTTAAATTTTAGATTAACCCCCCTGGTTAATTTATAATTTTTTCATTTTGTTCTAGAAAATCTTTAAAAAAATTATTCAATATATTATTTTAATAATATATTTGTTGAATTGTTGATTTATTGTAAAAAAAAAAAAGAAGGCAAAATTTTTTTTATTTAATTTTTTTTTTACAGCACTCGGCCTTTGCCTCGACTGTGTTCGGCAGCCTCGGCAGCCTTCGGCTGTGTTTGGCAGCCGGTTGGCCAGCCCGATTTGGCACCCCGATGCGCGAATTTGCGACAGGGGGGGAGGCAGCTGACGACCGGCAACCAACAGCATTTGGCTGTCGTTCCGACGCTGTCCAGCGCAACAGCGTCAGGCCAGGCCGAGGCTGTCTAGAGACAACACTGCGACCGAGGCTGTCCCGTGATAGCACTTCGGCCAAGGCTGTCCTGCAACAGCGCTGCGGTCGAGGCCCGAGGCATGTCGGCTGACAGCGTCTGGCTGACGCCTAACAGAATAGCGTGCGCTGTCATAGCCGACGGCGCGTCGGCCTCCCGTCCGTGCTATCTACTGACAGTGGCTGGACTGCCGTCTGACAGTTAGGATTAGCGCGGCCTGACAGCGCTATCACTGTCAGGGTCAAGCAATCTGACCGGATGTTAGAAGTGATAGCGACGTAGCCAGGAAGAAGGCCTGGCTACGCTGTCCTTCGGCAGTGCCGACGACGGTGCTCACAGGCAGCCGCACGGGTGCGCAGCTTTGGAGCTCGCATCAGATTTTTTTTTTTTTCTGTCGGGACCTGCACCACACTCCCTGAAATCCATGCCTCGGGAAGCGTGTAGAGGACAAATTTAGAGCATGCAAAATTTTCATGCACTGTAGTTTTTGTCCAGTCTAAACAGCAGAAAGGGGTAATTTTATTGTAAAATTTTATTTTTTTTACTATTTTAGAGTGCAAGTTAAAATTTTATTTTATTAATTTAATTTTTAATAACTTAATTAAATTCTTTAATCTTTTGATTAATTGAAATTTAATTTTTGATTAAGTTATTTTTAAATTAATAAATGTTAAAATTGCACTTTATTTTAGTTAAAAATTTTCAAAATTGCTAGCCTTAGGAGTTAATTTTTCAGTTAAGCAGCACTCCATTGTAACAAGGAAATTTGCATTGTATTTCCTTGATTTAGTGCTTTCTTAAACTGTACTTCTGGCTTATACCCGAGAACACATGGCCTCTGACTTGGCTGCCCAAGTGGCAGAATTGGCCCATGTTGTAAACACTTTGGCCGATAAGGCAAATGACACTACAATGGCGGAAGTCCTTGGCAACCTTGCCATGAAGGTAAATGACATTTCTTTGCATAATACCTCCACTTCTGCTCATGATTCACGTTTGAGAGTTCGTTGTGAAGTCCCATTGTATGATGGATCCAGGAACCCTGATGTCTTGAATAGTTGGATTCTTGACATGAGTTCTTGGTTTGCTTTTTCTCAACTTTCAGAAGATGATGTAGTGCCTTATGCTAAGCTTAAACTTTCTGGCTTAGCCAAAGTACTTGTGGAACAAAAACGAGGACAAGAACTCACCACATGGGATGAGCTTGTACAATGTCTTAAAACCAATTTCTATCCTTCAAATTATTCTAGAGAATTGGTTATTAAATGGTTTCATTTTTGCCAAGGTACTAATATGTCTGTACAAGAATATATTTTCCAATTTAACAGGTTCAAAATACTTGTGAATGTGGAGGATGATGTTCCAGGTTTGATTCTCAAGTTTCAAAGTAGCTTGTTAGAACATTTGTACAGGGAACTAATGTTTGTTTCTATGGAAACATTGGATCAAGTTTTCAATCGAGCGCGACTTGCGGAGGACAAGTTCAAGGCGCAATCGCAGGCATTCCGCACACCTGTTACTCAAGTGGTTGGAAACTCATCAAAAGGGAATAATTCTTTCTCTCAAAAGAAGAATTTTGCTCAAAATAATAATGTGTCTTCTCCATATCCTTCTTCTCCTTCCCCTTCCGCTTCTACTCCTTCTTCCTCTTCTTCTAAATCTTCATCTTCTTCTTTTAAGAAATTATGCAATTATTGTAAGAAGAAAGGGCATGAGAAAGATGATTGCTTTAAGCTCAAAAAGAAGAGTTTAGTGATTACTACTCAAGAGGAGGATGCTTCCAAGGGTCCCCTTGAGTCTGTAGGAGAGAGTAGAGTATATACGGAATTACGAGGTAAGCTTAATGAAGTTACCTTAGTAAATGTAAGTTCTTCAGATGGAGCTCGTGATGCTTTGTTCATCACTCGAGCCCACTTACTTCACAACTTTGCAACTGATTGTATAGTGGACAATGGCTCACAGAAAAATATAATTGTGAGGCCATTGTCGAGCGTTTGAAGTTACCTATGGAGCCTCATCCTCAACCTTATTATTTGGGTTGGAAGGATAGTGGAAGAGGCTTAGAAATCACTCACACTTGCACTTTAAAATTTGCACTTGGCACACATTTCATAGATCAAGTCACTTGTGATGTGACTCCTATGGATTGTTGTGGGATTTTGCTTGGACAACCTTTTCAGTATGATAGGAGAGCTGTTTATGATGCTTTTAAAAGAACCTACACACTTTAAAAATATGGTAAGGTCTTTCTCATTAAGAGCACCAACACTCCTAATATCATTCTAAGTTCCAATAAAATGAAAAGAGTAATTAAGAAAGGTGGTGATGTTGCTCTAATTTTCATTCGCTCTCAAAACACTTCTACATCTACATCCATTACAAAGCAACACTCTTCAATGGATAAAATATTGCAAAGTTATTCACACATATTTCAGGAGCCAAAGTATCTTCCTCCAATTCGCACAATTAATCACAGCATTGAAATAGTTCCAGGTTCTTCTCTTCCTAATGCTCCCATGTATAGACAATCTATTTTGCAAAATGAAGAAATAAAAAAGCAAATAGAAGATTTGTCGTCTAAGGGTTTCATTAAGGAAATTACTTCTGCTTGTGCATCACCTATTTTGTTAGTTCTTAAGAAAGATGGCACTTGGAGATTATGCATTGATTTTCGTGCATTGAACAAAATTTTTGTGAAGAATAGATATCCCTTACCCCGCATTGATGATTTATTAGATCAGCTTCAAGGAGCTAAGTTCTTTTCAAAAATAGATCTCAAAAGTGGATATCATCAAGTGCATATCCAAGTTGAGGATACATGGAAGACTGCTTTCAAGATGAAGATGGGCCTCTTTGAATGGTTGGTCATGCCCTTCGGTCTTACTAATGCTCCTGCAACCTTCATGAGGTTGATGAATGATGTATTTCGTGAAGTCCTTGACAAATTTGTCATTATATATCTTGATGATATATTGATTTTCTCAAAAAATTGGGAGGAACACCTTAGGCATATCCAGCAAACCCTTGATCTTCTTGCGAAGAATCAATTATATGCCAACTCTTCCAAGTGTTCTTTTGGCAATACTTCAGTTTCTTACCTTGGCTATGTGATTAGTGAGAATGGAATTCAGGTAGATCCCCTTAAAGTTGATGTTTTGCTTAAGTGGTCCCCTCCTACAACTCTCACTGAGTTAAGGAGTTTCCTAGGACTTGCGAACTTTTATCGCAAGTTCATTCCTCGATATTCCACCCTTGCAGCTCCATTGCATTATCTCACTAAGTCCAAAACTCCATTTCATTGGGAGAAAAGCCAAGAAGTTTCCTTTGAGAAAATAAAAAAGAAATTGTGTACAGCACCGGTGTTAACTTTACCTGACCTTTATCAACCTTTTGAGATTGAAACAGATGCCTCTAAAGTTGCCTTAGGATCTGTGCTCAAACAGAATGGTCATCCAGTAGCTTATCATTCAGAAACTTTTTTTGTTGCTAAGTTGAACTATTCTACATATGACAAGGAGTTGTATGCTTTAGTTCAAGCCATTAAGTACTGGAGACACTATCTTTTGGGAAAAGATACAGTAGTACACACTGATCATATGCCTCTCAAGTTTTTACAATCTCAAAGTAAAATTGAAGAATCAAGACATATGAAGTGGGCCTCTTACCTCCAATAATTTCACTTGGTGATCAAGTACAAAAAGGGGAAGAGTAATATAGTTGCTGATTGTTTGAGTAGGCCTCCAGCCGCTCTTGCCTTAACAGTCATGTCCACTTCACACTTGGGATTTCAGACTTGGCCTAATCAGTATTCTCAGGATCCTGATTTTGGAAAAATATTTGAGCAAGTGAGTAAGCCTTCTTCTTCCAATTTGTGTCCTTTCCAAGATTTCTACATCAAAGAAGGAATTATCTACAAATTGGACAAGGTTTGTGTTCCTTGTGAACCTAGAGTGTCGCTTCCTAAGGAAGCTCATTCTACACTTTATGGTGGTCACTTTGGGAAACATAAAACACTTCATCATTTGCAACGATTTTTCTATTGGCCAAAAATGCAGAGGGATGTGTTGAGATTTCTCAAGCAGTGTGTAGTTTGTTGTCTCTCAAAACCAGCTAATAGAAAGTTTGGCTTAGGCATGCCTTTGCCCATTCCTTCCCGTCCTTGGGAAAGCATTTCCATGGACTTGGTTAATGGTTTTCCTATGACAGTGCGCCAACATGATTGTGTGTTCGTGGTGGTTGACAGATTCAACAAAATGGCTAAGTTCATTCCATGCCGCAAGACAAGTTCTGCATCAGACTTAGCTCAATTTTTCTTTGATAGCATTTGGCGTTCCTTTGGTCTACCTACCAATATTATCTCGGATCGTGATTCACACTTTGTGGGTCACTTTTGGCGTTCTTTGTGGAAGATTTTGGGAGTTTCCCTTAACTTCTCTACCGCCTATCATCCGCAGTTTGATGGGCAGACTGAAGTGGTAAACCGTACACTTGTGCAAAGTTTGCGAATCTATCATCACGCTTCACCAGCAAAGTGGGACTTGAGTCTCACGCATATTGAACATGCCTATAATAGGGCCCTACACTCTTCTACAGGTCATTCACCCTTTGAAGTTTGTATGGGATTTCAGCCCTTGGCACCTTATGAGTTACCTTTATCTTTGCCTTCTCCTGTCACTTCACATCTTCAGAAGGAGCAAGACAAGGCACACTCATTTGTTCAACACTTGCACAATCTTCAATCAAAGGTGGTTGAGATTTTGCAAAAGACACAGTAGCAACAGAAAAAGGCCATGGATCGACATCGAATTCCTCATCCTTTTCAGGTTGGTGATAAAGTTTGGTTGCATCTTGATAAGCAGCATTTCACTGATAATACTCATAGCAAAATCAAACCAATTCGCTATGGGCCTTACACTATTCTTCAGCAGGTGTCCGAGAATGCTTTCCGCCTTGATCTTCCCGCACACTTGGGAATTCATGATGTCGTCAATGTGGATCTCTTGAAGTTGTACTTTGACTCTACATTGGAGACTACACCAGCTATCAGCCATCCTGTGGACGTGGTTCCTGAAGCACAGTTACCCTTGGATGCATATCAGATCTATGACACGAAGACTCGGCAGAATCGTCAGGGGTCTACCACCTCATGGCTCAACAAGGACAGCTACCGCATCAGGCTCGTTGGATTTCTTTTCATCAGATGTCCCGTGACTTTCCTATTCTTTTGAAAGCATTGGAGTCCAATGCTTCTATTGTGGGGAGGCATGATGAGGATTGATGTATGATCTTTCATATGACCCCTCTAGTAGTTCCTAGCTTAGGTTTGCTTAGTTTATTTCTAGCAAATTGATATTGTAAGTGAGTCTCTTTCTCACATGCACTTGTGGGCACTAGTTGTCTTCTAGTTGTCTTTTAGAGTGTTAGTTAGCAAGTGTGAACTCAAAGTAGGAAGTGTGAGCTTCAAGTTAGCTAAAATGGATCTTCTAGTTAGCAATCTTAACTTAGAAGTTTACGTGCATTCTTCTTTGCACCTTTGTAGCTTTTGGGTTAAGCATGTGAATCAAATCCATGATTTCATGGGTTGGTTATGTATTTTGGGTCATTAGTGCCTATATAATGATTTGTAAATAATAGAACTCTTAGTTGGATTTTCAATCCTTTTCACCTAGGCTCCAGCAGCTTCTTCCCGATCGAACACGTGCTTTAGAACTTCTGTAACTATAATATATTTATCAACGCATTACAATGTAGCTCTAAATGGAATTTCTATATATCTCTCTATATCTTTCCTTATTATCTCTATATATTTTTCAGAACGATCTACATGTTTTTATATAACACACCTGCAGAACTTCTATTATAGAAGTTTTTACAACAGTCGATTCTTCCCAGACTAAATTAGAATAGTCTGGCGAATGCAATCGATGTCTGGCATTCTATTTTGATGACGACATGTTAATTTCGGTTCGTGCTTTTCCTAGCATTTGTAAGATGTTTTGATACATTGGTGCTATCTCCAATTTAGCTCTGCATGACACAGAGATGGAACTGCACTAGCCGCTGCTGTCCACGTCCTTCGAGTCTGGTCAATGGACAAAGAATTAGTGGTGCCTTCCTTATAAGGAAGGTACCCTATTATCATGGCACCTTTCGATTGTAGGGAGGTGCTTGCCTTCTATTAGTGCCTTCCGCTATGAGGAGGTGCTTGCCTTATGTTGGTGCCTTTTGACTGTAGGGAGGCACTCACATTCAGTTGGCACCTTCTAACTGCAGGGAGGCACTCACATTTAGTTGGTGCCTTTCGACTGTAGGGAGGCGCTGGTATTCTGTTGGCGCCTTCTGACTGTAGGGAGGCGCTCGTCTTTGGTTTGGTGCCTTTCAACTGCAAGGAGGTGCTTGTTCCCTTGGTGCCTTCCAGTTACATGGAGGCACCTATGTTCTCTACGTTGACCCTCAATGAAATAAAGTGCCAGGTCCATCAAAAGGACCTCGAATGTTCCAAATCTAACTAAATCAACTATAATTTCCACAAAACATATTAAAAGCACACAAATTAGATAACATGCATAATTATATCAAATATCTATATAATCATTCATAAAAGTACACAATCCTTATTATACAGTCGCATATTGATCAAAGAAATATGTACAAAATATGAGCATTTCTGGTGCTCATCATCCCCCCACACCTAACATATGCCATGCCCTCGTGGCATCCAACTGTAGGTAGCCCTATGACTTTTCATCATCACCATCTCTTGGAGGATTCGACTGCCCCTGTGGCCCGAGTCTATCTTTTTGTGTTGGCATTTGAAGGTGTGGTTCGCCTTTGCCTATGGGAAACTGCGACTGTCAATTGTCTCCTTCTTGTTCTGGCTGCTACTAGTGGTGTTCTAGCTAGCATTGTTCCTGCCGATTGAAATGTAGCTTCGAAAGCTTGCCAGAGGTCAACGTCTGGAGGTTTGATCACTGCCAGAGGGATATCCAAGTTATCCTCTCTAGAAGGCACTACTTGGGCCTTGTATAATCTGACCACTTCAGGGGTAAGCCCTGCATTCTCCTTTGCAATTGCAGCGGCCTCCAATTGTGGGCCATATACTCCCCACCATTCTAAGTACTTCCATGAGGCTGCCCTCGGGATGAACCATATATGTCCCAAAACTGGCTATCTTCTACCGGATTGACGCAGATGCAAGAATCTCCTTTTACCCTCAAGGATGCCTTCCTGGCCTCCTTGGCTATTTTCATTTCGTTGCATAGCTGCTCAAAATATTTTTGCCTTTTGGTGAATGGCTACATGTCCCATTCGTCCTCCTATGACTCGACGAAGGCTACTTTTGTCTTCTGTTGAGCCGACCTGGGCCTCTTTGCCTTGGCCTCTATAGGAAATGTGGCGGCTCAGACCGGGGTCTCTTCTTTCTTCGAGGGTGATCCTATGTTCTCCTGTCTACCTGGTGTCGATCCCTTAGGTTCTTCTCTTTCTTCAGGCCTGAGGAGGTCCTCCTTATCCTTTGGTCTTATCTGTTGCTGGAGACCTTCATCCTGCTCTGTGTCACTCAGGACAATGACAAGGGGCATCTTAGGACTTCCTTCCTTTTCACCATTGAAAATAGAGGAATCCTCCCCTGCCTCCGGGCTGCTCTGTCGGGCATCTGATCGAATCTCCCCCGCAGAGAATACTTGTTCGACGAATGTGGGAGAGTTCGTCGACACTTCATCTGCCCAATCAGTCTGAGTGGCTGCCTCCTGTGTTGCTATTCCTCTATCCTGGAGCATTTGATTTTCCTCCTACAACTGTCAGACCAGCTGCCCGAGCTAAGTGATTCATCTATCCCTTTCCTCCAATTCCCTTTTATGATGGTTTTGGAAATCTTCCAAAGTCTGTTGTGCCATCCAGAAATCAGTTTGCCATTTGAGTGCCTCCTCCAAGGCCGCATCGATCTAGTCATTACTCCCAAAAGTTCCTTCATTCTATGGGCTCTAGTTTGTTAATTCTTGGAGGGTTTGGGCGACAATGTCTATCTTCGGGTCACTCTGTCCTTCCTCTATCGAGAGGAATCACCACAAAAATTTCCTCCTGGGGATTGGTTTGTCCTCACCACCAGCGAGTGGCACTCCTTCCTCCTCATACTCGGGCACTGGGGAATGCCCTCTGTCCTCTATGTCTTTGGGCACCGGTGACTACTCTGCCCTTATTGGAAAATAGGGTGACACCAATTTCTTGATGTTTGCTATCTCCTCTGTAGGGGATGCTTCACCTTGCCCTAATTCGAAAACCACATTATGTTGCTCTATTTTTCCACCATCTCCCTCTGTGTCGTGGTTCTATCTTTGTGCTTTTGCGTGGCAGACCAATGCAGATATCAGCCCATGGTGGGCTAAGGTAGACGGTGCCCCCTTCTGGTATCGAGCCGCTTCATCCTTCAGAGCAGTTGCCAGGTAGAAAGGTATATTTAATTTCCTCCCATGCACTAGGTGATTGAGGAAGTGCACATGATTAATTTTTAGATGGGTATACTTCCCTATGCATATGAAGAATCGAGCAATCTGCTCGAACATCTTCCGTATATTCATGGAGAGACTATTTTTGAGTAACCCCTCCCTATCTATCTGCACATCTCCTCCTGGCAGTAGTATTTCAACGTATAGTTTTAACACTCTGCCCTTGTATGTACATTCCCCTGTGAGAGGCAATCCAGTCGCCTATGAGATGAACTCAAGGGTGACTAGAATTTCCACCCCTCGTACTTGGGCCGCATCGCCCATCAAAGGGGTGGCAAATTCTCTAGCTGCCTCCACATCTTGGCCCTGACTAACCAGGGTGTAGTATTCGAGCCACCCCTCGGATTCGAATTGGGTCTTCACTGCCCCTTTGATTCCATCAGTATCACTAGGTTCATTCTTCTTGATCGCATGGTTCTTGGACCTTCCTCCCATGGCGCCTTTCGGTGTTGTATATTTTTTTGTCCTTCCTTCTGTAGGAAGGTGCCTTCTTATAGAAAATATGCCTAACCCTAGCAGTTATGGAAGGCACCCTCTCATTGGCACGTGGTTTTGGCTATGGGGGGATATGATCTCTATGACGACGGTATTTTTTTGGTACTGTGTATTTATAAATAATTATATAAACGATTTGATTTAGTATGCGCATACCTGATTTGGCATTCTAGTTGTCGTGGTAGCTGCTAATTTATTGACTTGTGACACGAGGGAGGGGTAAGGTTCATTTGATGTCGCTGATTTGTGCAATGCTTTGTTCTGCCCGAGGCATCCGGTAGATGTAAATGTTGTATGCAGAAGGCATTCTTTGGTACCTTCCCCATGTGGATTGCCCTTGTAGCGCCTTTCCAACGTTGTCGATGCTCTTCGTCGAATGAATGTCCCAATGTTGGAAGGCATTTGTCTTGATGAATGTGCATTCCTGATGTTGGAAGGTGCCTCGGATGGATGAATGCGCCTTCCTAATGTTGGAAGGCGCCTTCAGTTGGCTTTTTTTTTTTGATTTGGTGCCTTCCTGCCATGGAAGGCGCCTACATATGTATTATTTTTTTTTTTTTTTTGTCTGGAACTTCTGCATAGATGGAAGGCGCTATCTTCTGATTTGGTGCCTTCTAGATGCAGTAAGGTGCCTTCTTCTATATGGGCACCTTCAGGATGTGGTAAGGTGCCTTCTAGTGGATTTGGTGCCTTCTGGATGCAGTAAGGCAGCTTCTTCTATATGGGCGCCTTTCAGGTGAAGTAAGGAACCTTCTTGTGGATGGGCGCCTTTCAGTTGTAGTAAGGCACCTTCTTCTGGGCTTGGCACCTTCTTCTGGATGCAGTAAGGCATCTTCTTCTGGACTTGGCACCTTTTGGGTGTAGTAAGGCACCTTCTTCTGGATGGCAATTTGATTGGAAAAAGGGTGATCAAGCCTTCCCAATTTTTCATGTTGCCCAGATTCTACCTACGAGCTGATGTCGAAATGCTGAGCCAAATCAGGCTTGGTTTCCCAGATACCTATCCCTCGTGCTATCAGGTCCTCCACTTGCAAAAAACAACTAAAAAAGAAAATAAAAGAAAGGCAGTTAGACGCGTTCCGTGCCTGTTAGGCCCTGGATTAGGATGCTTGCAGCTTGCATGCGGGTGTCGTCCCTGCAAAAACACACATTACAAAAAAAACTATATTAACTAAAAAAATTGGGTGAGCACTTTCGTGCCCACCATTTCACCTGTGAGAGTTCGGTCCAGGATCTAGCAAGATGGGGTCTCCCCCATGCCTACTCTGGATTCCACCTGTAACATTTCGGACGTATTATAGGGGCATAGTCGGTGGCCATTGACTATGAACATGGTGTTGCTGCCGTCAATTGTCTTAACGTGCACCGCCCCATTCTTAATGAGCTCTACCATCTCATACGACCCCATCCACCTCTACATAAGTTTGCCCTTCCTTTATTGAAACTGAGAATCGTACAACAGTACCCATTCTCCTACATGGAAATTCTTTAGCTTGATGTGGTTATCATGCCACTTCTTTATCTGCTTATGTATAATCTATGTCCTCTGCAAAGCATCCAGTCAAATTTCGTCCAGCTGATCTAGCTGGTGAATCCTCTATTGTTGAGCTTCATCCAAGCTCAAATTTAATTCTAAAGCCATCCTCAGAGTTTTGATTTTGAACTCGATGGGTGTATCGCTCCAAATTTTTTGCATCCTTACCTTCAGGCTAAAGGATCCGCGCCCGAAAGGAGGATGGGAAAAGGATGGGACAATACCTCGGACTGAGAGGCCCTTTGAAGGTCCCGCCTCTCGGGGGAGGGGTATTAAGGTGATTTTTTGACGGATGGTGGGGTTCACCAGGAAACGTTTAGTGGCAGTTTCCACGCCTAGGTTGGGAATGAGTTTAATGTGTTCAATTTTAGCTTTAAACATCCAAGTCCTAGGTTTGGCCAGATGAATCTAAGTTATTCTATATGAAAATGCAAATTAAATGAATACAAAAAATAGATTTGAACAAAAAACAGAGAGAATAAGCTAGATTAAAGAGCCATACCTGATCCGGATGTCTGATGGAGGTTCTAATTTTTGAAGCAGTCCAGATCGTCTGGAATTTGACAGGATCGTCTCTGATCTGACAGGATCGTCTGAGATCTGACGAATTCATCAGACGAATTCATCGGAGACCTGCAATCAGAGAAATAGATACAAAATACAGAAAATACAATATGCAAAAGAGGGAAAATGATGTAGAAATGACAACTATAATATGCTAGAATGATAATTATATAACAAATTAGAGTAGAAATGCAATGATTTAATGACAAATTATGATTTTATTATGCATTAAAACTATATGGGTGAACTCCAAGATGCAAAGTAATAAGGAATAACCATAGAATTAACTAAATGCAAAGCAAAACAAAAAAAGAGAGTAGAGAAACGCAAACTCTGGGCACTGATTGCCCCCAATGTTGACTGCAGTCGAAATCATCTCGGATTGGTACGAAATCATCTCGAATTGGACAGGATCGTCTACGACGATCTGAGCTTGCTCCGACTGAAGAATAACAAAGTTCCTGCAAGAAAATTCGAAAAGGGACAAAGGCAAACAATAGTCTAGGATATTCTAATGCATGTAAAACTTGAAGTACAGAAAAATTCAGCCAGGGGAATGTCAAGGGGGGGGCCTAAGGTTAAATAGGCTTAGGAAGGAGGTTGGGAGGTTGGAGATCATCCCATTTTGGGAGATCTCCAATGGGGGGAGACTCTAACGATGCAGACGCGTCTCTGCCCGAGTTAGAGAAGTCGTTGAAACAAAAGCTAATTATGAAAAATTAGTTTTGGGACGAAATCGTCTGGACGTTCTGCTCCAGACGAAATCGTCCGATCTGAGGCGATATCGTCTGATCGGAGACGATATCGTCCAACGGACAAAACAAATCCTAAAAATGGCATGGAAAACGAGGAAACGGGTAGCAGGCGGTTTGGGAGCGGTTTTGGGGTTGAAATTTGAATTTGAATTATTACTAAGGTAATTTTAATTATTTACTAAGTTTTATTGTGCCAATTTTAGGGTGCTACATTTTGCCCCCTCTTTAGCGAATTTTTCGAAGAAAATGCGTTAAAGATGAGTTCTTCTCGATTTACGAGAAAGCAAAAATTATTCCCATTTTTAGGCGACGATTCTTGGTCGAATCGTACGACAGCTTACTATGATGCCCCCTCCGTGTTTTTACCCAAATCGAACGTTTGAGGTAAAAACGCGAAAAAGCAAAAATTTAAAATGTTTTTAATTGTTTTTGAATAAAATTAAGAAAAATAGGGAAAAACCCTAATTCATTGTTACTATTCATTTTCATTTTCTAGTTTGTGGAGCTCTGCAAACAAAATGGTCGAGACAGTGCACAGATCGACAGAGGTCCGACGCGGGCTACGGGTAAGGGTCTAAACTTAGTTTAGAATGCTTGAATTTTGATTTTCTATGCTTTTTAGATTAAATTTTGATGATTTTTGAGCATCGCGGCCATTTTTGGGCCGTCGACGTCATCGGGATGAAATCGTCTCGATTTCATCGAAATCGTCTCGATATCGCCGATTTCATCCAAGGGCGAAATCGATAAAATGGGGACGATTTCGTCAAAAAGGGACGATTTCGGCTTGCGAAATCGGAGACGAATTTGCTCAAATTGGGGATGATATCGTCCAATAGTGGACGATATCATCATTGATGAAATTGAACTTACTTTACTTGCATTTTTAATCACTGTTTTATTAATGATTTTTATTGTTTTGTTGTTTATGTTGCAGAGAGGATTACTAAAGAGCAGAGAATGGAAATACGATGGGTTGAGGGATGACTTGGCCACTCTATCTCAAGCAGAGCGAGATCAGTTGGCTCAAGTCGGCTTGCAACATGTGGCAGAGATGCCACAGGTTTCTACAGATATGGGGCTATTGACAGCCCTAGCAGAGAGGTGGTATCCGGGTTCTTCCTATTTTTGGTTATCGATAGGGGAGATGACTCCCACACTAGAGGATGTATGGAGGATTTTGAGGATCCCCATACAAGGATGGTTGATAACTCCCATGGCCAATCAGGGCCACGCGATGATGCGACTGTGCAGAGATCCGAGCTTCACCCTGGAGAAGGGCGGAGTGAACATCGAGTCGCTACGCCCGATGCCTGGGGCATCTAGACTGACACGAGGTTTTGGTAGGTGGTCTTTGCTATGCCATCGTAGTGGATGCAGAGTACCATGGCTACTGACAGATGTGGTCTACGACATGAGAGACCACGGATACAGGTTTGCTTGGGGGAGTTATGTACTATGCCGATTGTATAGGATCCTGCATGGGGTCGTATACAAGGGCGGCCGATGTCTGGTTATGACATCACTACTACAGGTTTGGTGCTAGGAGCACATCATGGTGCGGAGGCCGGTAGGGCTCCCACTGATAGGGATTGATGGGGAGAGGCCCCGAGCTTTCTACTGGTGGCTCCGAAGAGGGTCACAACGGCGGATAGATCTACCAATGTCCCGAAGACTACTTGACGACCTTGTCTCCGACCAGATCACCTGGAGGCCTTGGAGAGATCATCCAGGGTGGGCCGAGGATGGACAAGAGCTGGCTCACGTTAGGCGAACCTGTTGGCTGAGGATGGAGAGGGGAGAGGTGGAGCTCCACCGCTACGACCGAGTTTTGAGGCAGTTCGGTCTACAGCAGGGGATCCCATCTCTTAGAGACTACGAGTTTTCCCGGACCATCCGGGATAACACTACAGTTAGCGGGGCTCCAGATATGCAGCGCTTCTGGAGTCAGGACGTGGATGATGCCCCCATTCAGCCAGTGGATGGGGACGACATAGGGGTAGCCGACGGCTATGATGCCTGGTACACAGGCATCCGCCCTCCTCGGATGACGAGGGCTCAGGGTCCGATTCACGCAGTTGTGCATCGGATGGGGAGGCAGTGCCAGGCGGCCATTGAGGCAGCACAGGGTCATAGAGGGAGAGAGCAGAGGAGACCACAGGCTCAGCAGAGGCCACGGCAGTGGGAGAGGAGGGAGGAGAGACCCCCTTCTCCACGGAGAGAGAGGCCACCATCGCCCGATAAGGGCAAGGGTGTGGACATAGGAGAGAGTAGTGAGATGGCTACTCTCCGGGCGGAGACTGTCCATCTCCAGGCACAGGTGCAGACTCTACAGGATGAGGCTACACGCCATCGAGCGGAGGCTACACAGCTCAGAGATGAGGTTGCACGCCTCAGAGCACGGAGCGGAGGAGCGAGCACTCAGGAGCTGGCACGGTCGATTGCTCAGACCACGTTCTATCAGGGTATCTACTTCCAGATGGTGCCAGAGGGCCAGAGGGTACAGCTACCACCGGCATTGCGGATCCGATCAGGGTTGGGTCATCGAGGACTTCATCCCGATCGACGACTAGGACTCGTAGTACCACACATACTACGATGGGGCCACCTCGTCCACCTCAGGGCGGGGGAGGAGATGAGGCTGAGAGCTCGAGGGGTTCTCGAGGCTAGGCTACTGCACTGTATAGATTGATTATATGATTTGAGAGGATTGAGTATGCCAAGATGTAGATTGTGGCATACCAATCTAGTTTTGATATGATGTACATATATTGTTGAGATATATATATATATATATATGATATTTTTGATCATATGACTTGTCTTATGTGTTTGTATGATGCTTTATTGTTGTGGTGTGATTGATTTGATGATTCATGTAATTATGTCGGTTGGAAATATTATGGTTTGAATGTCATGCTTTTTAAAATTTAAATGAAATAATCTGATGTAAACAAATTGGTTGTTTGTGATGTGATAATTTGATAAAAAGAAAAGGGACTTCTAACAATAATTTCAAAGGACATTGTCGCTATTATAGACCATTTCATGGAGTCACCGCTCACTCGGTCGTCAAGCTAATCCCAGTATAGAAATATTGTTAAAAGTAAAAGAGTGCTTAAGAGACTGTCTTAAGACTTTGTTGTGATGATGCAAATGATGATGATGATGATGATGATTTGTTTTCAGATTTCCATGAAAATATTATGCATGAAATATTTTAAAATGACTTTTGCTAGGCATAAATTCCTAAGTGTGATAAATTTTTTGGATAATTCCCTAGGAATTATACCATCATTGCAAAATTGAAGTTTGACATAATGACATGAAAATAGAGTAAGTGTTTGTTTTGTTTTAAAGCATAATTGTGTAACATAATGATTTAAGTCATATGTTTTTATGATTTTGAATAAATGGAAAATAAAATTGGTACAATGGTTTGCGCTAGGCATAGAATATTTAGGTATAGACTTATACCATCATCGCGAAATCCAAAGAAGAAAATAATATAATAGTTTTATTGCATGGTTGATTTTTTAATTTTTGAAAATAGTCAAAAAATATGAAGATGAGGACTTGCGCTAGGCATAAAATTCCAATTTTGGTTTTGGAACTATACCATCGTCGCGAAAGTCAAAAGTTATATATAAATGTAACTTTATTGCATGTTTTGAAAATGATTTTGATTTTTGATAATGCATATAGTTGTCTTTATACTAAACAACTGTTCTTTCAAAGAAGAAAATGAATTTATTCCAAACAATTTGCAAAAATATTTCAAAGTATCTTAAAGACAAAAGTTAGATTTATAAGGAATCCCATGTGCGTAGGTGAGTTCATTACCAATCTTGATTTATCATAATGATACACAAAATCTCTCAAATACAAAATGTGTGTGCAATTGCATTGTTCATTTACCAGGTTTGAGCAAGATAATTTGATACAAGTGATTTGAATGAACCAAATAAGTGTTCATTAACCATGATTTAGATGCATATAACCATACCAGACTACTATGTAGGTCGGGTTATCAAGAGCTAGCTAATCCATAAGCAGACATAGGTTCGTACAAAAGAAGGTCGCTAATGTGACGGACATATCACCACGCTAGGAGTTACCCAAGGCCAAGCGGGTTGGGCACAAACCACCTGTTATGGGGCTTACCTCACAGTTTTTGAATAATTGAGAATTCCAGGGATTCAAGCTCATCAACCCTTCTTTTCTTTTCAATGGGTAGGGAAAGGGATTTTATTGCTTTTGCTTTTGCTTGTTTCTTTTTCTTTTGCTTTTCTTTTTTTTTTTGTATTTTTGTATTTTGGCTTGATATTTGAGATAATGCTGAAATAACTTGTTTCTTTTTCTCTTTTTCTTGAACTTTTCTTTTCTTCCTATGCTAGGGATACTTGCTCGGATTAGCTGTAGAGCAAGGGATTTTTATTCCGGGTAGGGGTGAGCTTGTCCTTTTGCCAATTCTCAAAGATTCTAGACCATGTGCATGATAGGATAGCAGGGGAAACTTTTCGCTCAGGAACCACTTCTACTATGTAGCATAGCATGGAAATTACAAATGTAATCATTTTATTGTGAAAAGATATGCTTGGTTTAAGTAAATAACAAGATCAATTCTCTATGCTCAAACTTTATTTAATTGAATTTTGTGGACTTTGATATAAGAGAGATTAGTAATCATGCCAGATAAAATCAAGATATTTA
This sequence comes from Wollemia nobilis, assembly GCA_028583015.1. NCBI lineage: Eukaryota > Viridiplantae > Streptophyta > Pinopsida > Araucariales > Araucariaceae > Wollemia > Wollemia nobilis. The sequence continues at coordinate 17,275,203 of JAQPPZ010016947.1, read as the reverse complement.
TTTTTGTGTTTGTGATAGTGGGGGATTCCAAATAAATGCTAATTTATCCAAAATAATTTGAAAATATAACTGCAATACTTGAAGAAGAAATATATACAACAAATATTTTTGAGGAGTTTGATAATTTTGACTCTCTCTTTCTTCTTTATTTTTTTTGGTTTTCAAAAGAGTCAATAATATTGTTGTTTTGACTTTTATTTTTTTTATTTTTTTATTTTTTTTGTTTTTGTTTAAAGAGTTATATATATATTTTTAAAATGAGACAACATGCAAAATATGTACAAATGATGAAATGACCAAATTTTATGCGTAATATCGCTTAAGATGCATAATATTCATAGGTTCTTTTAAATATTTACCATCTAAGGTAGCTAATTTGTATGCTCCCGATTCAAATTTAGCAGTGATAATATATGGTCCAAGCCAGTTGGGCTCAAATTTACCTTTAAGGTCTTTAGTTGCATTAGTATTTTTTTGATTTTCTTTTAAAACAAGGTCACCGACCTCAAAGGATCGATGACGAACTTTCTTGGCATATGATCTTTTAAGCTTGTTTTGGTAAGCACGAAGATGCTCCAAAGCATTGATGCACTTTTCATCTAGGAGTTCCAGCTGACTGAGTCTGCCAGCTCGATATTCATCTCCTACTTCGGTATCTTGAAGTAGTAGAGCCAAAGAAGGAACTTCTAATTCAAAAGGAAAAATGGCTTCAACGCCATAAACCAAGACAAAAGGTGAAGTTCCAGTGGGAGTTCGAACACTAGTTCGATAGGCCCACAAAGCTGGATATAATTGAATGTGCCAGTCGCGGCCAGATTTATTGACCAATATTTTAAGAATTTTGATTAAGGTTTTGTTAGATGCTTCTACTTGGCCATTACCCTGAGGATAATAGGGAGTGGACCATCGATGTTGAATCTTATATTTTTGGCATAATTTCTTGACATCTTTATTTTTGAAACAAGTTCCATTGTCTGAGATGAGATTTGCAAGAATTTCAAACCTACAAATGATTTGATTAAAAATAAATTTAGAGACTTGTGTTCCAGTGCAGGAAGCTAAAGGCATAGCTTCAACCCACTTCGTGAAATACTCAGTGGCGGTTATGATGAATTTGTGTCCATCAGATGACATAGGATTAATTTTGCCAATAATGTCTAAGCCCCATTTTGAAAAGGGCCAAGGAGATGAAATAGCTTGCAGCTCTTGTGCGAGTGCATGGACAAGGTCAGGATGTTTCGCACTTGTCGCAATGGCTAATATGTGCATCCTTTTCCATGTAGGCAAAAGTAGCCTATCTTAAGGAGCTTATAGAAAGGGAGTGGTTTTGTCCCACTATCGATGAAGCGAGGATGGCTTGAAGCTTACCTTGTAAACTTCGTAATGGATATATTGGTAGGTGCGGCATATCGGTGATAGCCACAATCTTGAGAGGGTCAATTTTGATACCACGTAAAGAAACTAAAACCCTGAATAGTTTACTAGACTTAACTTGAATATGCATTTGGTGGATTTAATCGAATAAGGTATTCTCTTAACCGATTAAATACTTTTCTCAAATCATCTAAATGATCATCTTCTTTAATAGAGTGAGCTATAATATCATCTACGTAATCATGTAGGATATCATGCATCATATCATGAAAGATATAAGTCATAGCTCGTTGATATGTTGCGCTACATTCTTTAAACCAAATGGCATCACTTTCCAACAAAAGGTACCCCAAGGGGTAATAAAGGTTGTTTTAGCCTGATCTTCGGAGCTATCCTGATCTGATTATAGCTAAAAATCCATCCATTAGGGACATCATTCCACTCCCGAGTAAATTCAATGATTTGGTCCATGTTTGGAAGAGGAAAATCATCTTTAGGGCATGCAACATTAATATCTCTAAAGTCCGTGCAAACCCTAACTTTGGTAGCTTCTTTCTTGGTGACTGGAACTACATTCGAGATCCATTCAGCATAATCAATAGCTTGTATGAAAATAACATTCAGGAGTTTTTCTAACTCCCCTTTGACTAGCAAGGCCACTTTGGGATGCATTTTTCTAAGTTTCTGTTTAACAGGTTTAGCATCCGGATGGACTACTAGATGATGCATGACTACGGAAGGGTCCAGACTTGGCATATCTTCATATGTCCAAGCGAAGACATCTTCATATTCTTTAAGGAATGCAATGTATTCATCTTGTTTTTCTTGACTTAATGCTGATCCAATATTGATTATGTGAGGATTATCCTCGGTTCCAATGTTAACTTTAATGACGTTTTCTACTTCCATGTGTAGATCTCTTTCAAAATTAGGTGGGGCGGGTGAAACGCCCAATTCTTGTAATTATTTTAAGGTTAAGTTGGATAATTCGTCTTGATGAGTGGTGGCCTCAAGTTGGGCTATAGTTGGTATAGAACCATCAAAATAAAAACCATTGTGTAACAACTCTTCAACGGAGACATCATGGAAAATATCTCCTTCCAACTCCTCATCGGATTCAACAATCAATTCAGGGTAAGCTATGGATAGCATATTGCATGTAAAGGGATTATTCTTTGAACACAAAGAATCTTGTTTATCTAGATAATCTTGATAACATATGAGTTGATCATCATCTTCAAAAGGGAAGGGTTGACCCTTACTAGGAAATAGGCCCACACCACATCGGGCGGGCCATGGCTCTACCTCAATAGGTTCTTTCATACCATTTTGGAAAGGTCCCAAGCCTTTCCCTTTATAGCCCATTTTAAGCATTATGGGCTTAGCTTTAATATATTCATTAGCAAAATAACATCGGGCATATCCCTCATGATGAGTTTTGATATTCCCGGGTATTCTTCCCCAATCATATCCTTTATAAATAAAAGCACAACTCCCGACTTGGTAAGTACTTCCCATAGGTTGTGGGAGGCCCAAAGTACGAGGAGATGGTGGCAAGTTATTTAAAAGAATTGAATCTTGCATAAAAGCATTTGTTTTTTTTGATATTAAGATTGTGGATAAATCCGGTAAAAGTTCATCATAAAGAGCATAAGATGTAGAAGGATCATTCCCTATATCTTTAGATGTGGAAGGTATGATAGATGTTGATAATGTGGAGGTGTCAATAAATGGGTCTATAGGTTTTGAAATTATAGGGATAGAACATGAAGGATTGGTTGTGGATTGAAGATCTTTTTGAGGTTTTAGTGTGGTTTGTTCAGAAGATGGTTGAGTTAAATGTATAGGTGTAGTTGATGGAGTAGATGATGTTATGTGTGTGTTTTTCACACGTTTAGATGAAAAATAAGAATTAGGATGTGTGGATGACAGAGCGGGGCAAAATTGCACTCCAACAGGTTCTGCCAAAGCACACATATCAAAGGGTCTAGGGTCACCATGGATAGTGACCAACTGATTTTTAAATTCAAATTTAACACACTGATGTAAAGTGGAGGGAACCGCTCGCATCGCATTGATCCAAGGGTGACCCAAAAGTATATTGTATGATGCTGGGCAATGTACAATAAACACGGTTGTATCTAGGGTTCTAGGACCAACTTGCAAGGGTAAGGTAATGACTCCACACGTTTCTTGTGTCTCGTCATTGAAAGCTTTGATAATCATGTCAGTTTTCTTCATTTCATCACTTCTAAAGCCAAATCGTTGGTAGAAGTCAAAAGTGCAAATGTTTAGAGATGAACCATTATCAATCAAGACTCTTTTAACAGCTACATCTCCAATTAGAGCAGTAATATATAAGGGGTTATCCTTATGTAAACTATGTTGTGGGATATCTTTATCTCGGAAGTCAATACAATCAACTTCTCGAGTGATGATAGTATTGGACATGGCTTCGGGTTGAATATTTTGAGGTACCATCATTTGGCTTAATGTAAGCATTAACTCATCCCTATGGGTAGGAGAAGATCTTAACAAGTCCAAAAGGGAAATTCTGGCTGTAGTATTGGATAATTGTTCATTAATATTGTAAGGAGGTTTTGGTTGAACATTAGACATATGATTCCCTTTATTGGGATTTTTCAAAATAAATGGAGCTGATCCATCATTCTGAGTTTGATCTTGTTGAGAGTTTTGAGCTTGTTGTCTGGTAACAACTCCGATGGTACCTACAATGTTATATTGAAGACGCTGAACTGGTCTTGGTTGAGCGTTTATGGCTTGTTCATTAGGAAGGAACTGATTAGAAGAGGGTCGAGTAGTAACTCTTCTAGGAAATGGTTCTTCTGGAACCATAGCATCTGTGATGGGTTGAATAGGATCTGATTCATTTTCAGAACTATTCGATTGGTTTGAGGTGATGTCTACTTCACTTTCAATATCCGATTCTACATCACTAGGATCGGGAGTTTGAATATTATGTAGGGGTCTGGTCGTGACCATGGATAAGGTTGTGCCAAATATTTGAGGATCCTGAATAGATAATTGTCCGCTAATAGTCCCTACATATCGGGTAGGAGGGGGAACATTATGATGTTCGATTTGATTGGCCACTTCTTTACCATGGTTTGGTAAAGGATGTTGAAATATATCCAATGATTGATTAGCATTTTGATTTTGATTTTGGGGAATGGTCTTTTGAGCGTTATTAGGAGCATTTTGTTTAGGTTGGAAGGCTTGCACCTCCATTTCATTATTATCAATCAAGTCTTGTATTTTATGTTTCAATATTTTGCAAGAGTTTGTAGCATGTCCAGGTCCTCTATGAAAGTCACAATGTAAATCAGCTCTGTATCCGGGTATAGTTGGATCAGGTTCCTGGATAGTTGGTAATTGAATCAAGCCTCGTGCTAATAATTGAGGAAGAATGGTTGATAAAGGTTGATTCAATCTAGTAAATTCTCGAGGAGGTTTATCAGGAGGTTTTAATATAAATTTTTCTGTTGTCTTCGTTGTATTGATATTAGCAACGTTTCTACTATCGAGTGACTCCGTCACCTACAACTTGTTTGTTTTTATACTGATTTCTAGATGTTTTCTCATCATCTTTCTTTTTGAGCTGACCTCTTCTAATGAGAGCATCTTCTACCCTTCGAGCTAAGTCTATAGCTTGATCGAAGGTGGTTAAGGTGGCAGTTGATAACTCATAAGATATTTGTTCTTGTAAATTATTAATAAAAATGTCCAACATTTCCCTATAAGGTAGCACAAAGTGCAGTTTTCCTGTCAACTGCCTCCATCTAGCTAAGAAATCAGCAAAACATTCATCTTTGTCTTGTTTTAAGTTGTACAAATCTTTAATGGTGACATGCCTCTCGATGTAGGCACTAAATTGATGGACAAAAGATTCAGCTGTTTCTTCAAAATTTCTCAAAGAATGAGTGGGCAATTGATAGTACCACTCTAATGCCATTCCTCCTAAGCTTTTCGGGAACATTTTTAGTAATAGCAAGTCATCATGTGATATATCATGACATGCTATCCTAAACATGCGAAGATGCTCTATGGGATCTTCGGTTCCTTTATATATAGGCAGGACGGGCATGGGAAAGTGTTTAGGGTATGGTTGTGCTACAACTATGGGATCCAGAGGTTGACTACATATCTCTCGATAATTGTACGAGGGACGGTAGGGATCTATCTCGGTCCATGCGCGAAGCTAACTGTTTCACCATGGCTTCCAGATTACCGGTTTGCCCACCATATTGGTTCGGTAGGGCATTAATATGGGATTTGTGAGCATATGATGGAGGGACATGGAGATTAGATGCTATATTGCTATTGTGTAAATTGTTGGTAGGAAGGGTGTTATGAAGAAATTTTGAAGTTGTATTATGTTGTATGCCCGATTGTTGAAAATTGGTGTTTGGCTTCATTTTAGGTTTTTGTCTACTTGAAGCATATTGATCAATAGTTTGGCGAAGTAAAGCAGTGAAGGAAGGTTTCTTTTGTGTGGGAATGATTTTAGGCTCAATAACAGGTTCCTTAGGGGGTTGGGTAACCTGTTGTTTTGGCATGTTCTGAATCATAGTGACCATATCTCTATTGGATGGTCCAGCTTTATCACTTTCTTGATCAATGAAGGACAAGGGATTAGTGTGTATGTCAAACATATGTTCCATGGCTGCTTGAGTGTCACTAATTTGTCCTTTATCAATACGAACTGCCATATTAAGAGCACCAATGTTATTATTGAAAAATTTCCAGAAATGATCTAAGTTATCAAAAGCAATAGTTCCATCTGGAGCTATTCTAGGGGATGAGGATCCTTCCTCTTTAAGATTTTCTTGTTGTTCATTTTCTTCAGCCAGGTCATCTTCTGGCTGTTCTAGAGTTTCTCCTTCCGAAATTGATTCCTCAGGAAGGACATTTGGGTTTTTTGTTTTGTCTCCTAACCAATCTTCTTCTTCTTCTTCAGTTTGTTTACCATTCCTAAGTTTAGGCATTGTGCTTAAATTTAGATTTCAGCAAATATATATATACTTATATATATATATATATATATATATATATATATATATATATTATATATATTATATATGCAACAAGCTTAAGAGGTATATATTTTAATTATATACCTACTATAGTATTTGAAATAAAATGTTTTTGGTTTTTGTTATGTTTTGGTTTTTCTTGTTTTTTGTAACAATATTATAAAGATAACAAACAACACACTAAATGCAAGAAATAATAATAATGAAAGCAATGATCTAGTTTTCTATAAACAATTTATAAATATCATTAATGGGCTCGAGTTCTTCAGGAGTCATGAAGTGTTCTTCTTCAAATTGAAAATTTTCTTTCAAGAATTTGACAAAAAGTGCTATAGTGATATTATCTGTCTCAGATTTCGGTTGGTAGAAATAAAGTTCGTGGCAATACTCTCGATATAACACAGCCCTAGGAACTCTATTCCATATTTCCCTATCCGTAAGAATCGACCTCTTGATCTTCTACATGACCTAGGAATTGGTGTATAACAGTCTGCGTTCTCGAGGTATTCCTCGAAGGTGAACAATTCTGAAGACACAAGAGCTCTCCTATAAGCTAACCACCTATGGCAGGCTCTCTAAAGTTCATGATAAACAATGAGTTGATGAGGATCCAGGATCCTATCTAGGGCAAACCTCTTGATTTGTCTAAGTTCGGTTGATCTAGATGAAATGATACCTAGCCTCCTATCAAGTTCTTTCCACAAAAGTTGGTTTCTATCTGTTTCAGGCACACTAAGCACAGAATTAACTTCTATGGCTACTAATTGGTTTTCAACATTTATAGTAACAGCTAATCTTTTCTTAGGAGCTACCATCTAGACATGATATGCAACTTAGTAGTTTTCTAATGATTTGAAATGCATCTATGTTTTTGTTTTGTTTTTTGTTTTCAAAAGGTTTTAGTTTCACGTCGGGTTCACCAAAATGTATCGCTCCAAATTTTTCGCATCCTTACCTTCAAGCTAAAGGATCCATGCCCGGAAGGAGGATGGGAAAAGGATGGGACAGTACCTCGGACTGAGAGGCCCTTTGAAGGTCCCGCCTCTCGGGGGAGGGGTATTAAGGTGATTTTTTGATGGATGGTGGGGTTCACCAGGAAACGTTTAGTGGCAGTTTCCACGCCTAGGTTGGGAATGAGTTTAATGTGTTCAATTTTAGCTTTAAACATCCAAGTCCTAGGTTTGGCCAGATGAATCTAAGTTATTCTATTATGAAAATGCAAATTAAATGAATACAAAAAATAGATTTGAACAGAAAACAGAGAGAATAAGCTAGATTAAAGAGCCATACCTGATCCGGATGTCTGATGGAGGTTCTAATTTTTGAAGCAGTCCAGATCGTCTGGAATTTGACAGGATCGTCTCTGATCTGACAGGATCGTCTGAGATCTGACGAATTCGTCAGACAAATTCGTCGGAGACCTGCAATCGCAGAAATAGATACAAAGAACAAAAAATACAATTATGCAAAAGCAAGGGAAAATGATGAGTAAATGACAAATATAATATGCTAGAATGATAATTTAGATAAACAAATTAGAGTAGAATGCATGGTTTTAATGACAAATTATGACTTTATTATGCATCTAAGCTATATGGGTGAACTCCAAGATGCAAAGTAATAAGGAATAAGCAAGAATTAACTAAATGCAAAGCAAAACAACAAAAAAGAGTAAAGAAACGCAAACTCTGGGCACTGATTGCCCCCAATGTTGACTGCAATCGAAATCATCTCGGATTGGTATGAAATCGTCTCGAATTGGACAGGATCATCTGCGATGATCTGAGCTTTGCTCCGACTGAAGAATAACAAAGTTCCTGCAAGAAAATTCAAAAAGGGACAAAGGCAAACAATAGTCTAGGATATTCTAATGCATGTAAAACTTGAAGTACAAAAAAATTCAGCCAGGGGAATGTCAAGGGGAGGGCCTAAGATTAAATAGGCATAGGAAAGAGGTTGGGAGGTTGGAGATCATCCCATTTTGGGAGATCTCCAACGGGGGGAGACTCTAACGGTGCAGACGCGTCTCTGCCCGAGTTAGAGAAGCTGTTGAAACAGAAGCTAATTATGAAAAATTAGTTTTGGGACGAAATCGTCTGGACGTTCTGCTCCAGACGAAATCGTCCGATCTGAGGCGATATCGTCTGATCGGAGACGATATCGTCCAACGGACAAAACAAACTCTAAAAATGGCATGAAAAACGAGGAAACGGGTAGCAGGCGGTTTGGGAGCGGTTTTGGGGTTGAAATTTGAATTTGAATTATTACTAAGGTAATTTTAATTATTTACTAAGTTTTACTGCACCAATTTTAGGGTGTTACATCATAGTCGGTGGTCATTGACTGTGAACATGGTGTTGCTGATGTCAATTGTCTTAACGTGCACCACCCCATTCTTAATGAGATTTGCCACCTCATACGGCCCCATCCACCTCTACATAAGTTTGCCCTTCCTTTCCTGGAATCGAGAATCATACAATAGTACCCATTCTCCTACCTGGAACTTCTTCAGCTTGATGTGGTTATCATGCCACTTCTTTCTCTCGCTTCGTATAATCTCCGTCCTCTGTAAAGCATCCAGTCAGATTTCGTCCTGCTGATCTAGCTGGCGAATCCTCTATTGTTGAGCTTCCTCCAAGCTCAAATTTAATTCTAAAGCTGTCCTCAGAGTTTTTATTTTGAACTCGATGGGCATCATCGCATTTTTCCCATAGACCAGTTGGAAAGGTGTGTATCCTGTGGTGGATTTCCACGTGCTGTTGTATGCCCAAATTGCCTTCGGAAACCATGTGGCCCAATATTTCTTGTGTCGCTACATGGTTTTGGTCAAGATGTTTTCTATCTGTCTTTTTGTCACCTCTACTTGCCCGTTTGCCTACGGATGGTAGGGTGTGGTTTTATTGTGCCGAACTCTATACTGCTCCATAAGTTCCTCAATCAATTTGGAGGTGAATTGGGGCCCTTGGTCTGTTGTAATATCTCAAGGAACCCCAAATCGTGTGAAAATATGGGCAAATAAGAAATCAGCGACCATTACTTCCTTTGAGTCCCTCAATGCCTACACTTCCACCCATTTGGTGACATAATCTATGTAGACCAGAATAAACCTCCTTCCCATTGAAGGTGGATTAAATGGTCCCATGAAGTCCATGCCCCATTTATTGAAAGGTTTCGGGTGTACCTATGGCTACAGGGGAATTTCATCTTAGTGGGTTGGTCTACCCATCCTCTGGCACTCGTCACACTTGCTGGTATACGCTGTCGCGTCTTTGAATAGAGTGGGCCAAAAATACCTAGCCTACAAGATTTTGTAGGCAGTTCATTTCCCTACAAAGTGTCCTTCGCATGGCTCATCGTGACATGCCTTGAGCACTTCTAAAAACTCCTATTCTGCTACGCATCTTCTTATAATTTGGTCTCGTCCTATTTTAAATAGGAGACCATCCATCCAAAGGAATGATGCACTCTTCTCTATGACCATCTGCTTTTCCTGGTAGGAGAGAGCAGGTGAGGTCCTTCTGGTGGCCAAGTAATTGGCTACGTCTACATACCACAGAATTTATTTACTAATAGCAAATATATATTTGTTCAAAAATTGATCTTCCACTGCTTGATGATCTGCTGGTATCAATCTGGACAGAAAATCTACTATGACATTGTCCTTGCCCGATTTATCGACTATAGTGATGTCGAATTCCTGCAATAGCAATAGCCATCTGATAATTCTACCACCAATGGTCGGCTTGCTCATCAGATACCTGATAGTCGCGTGGTCCATATGGATGAAGACCTTGTATCTCATTATATAGTGGCAGCAATTGTTTATTATATGGACAACTACGAGGAATTATTTTTCTGTCACTGTATAGTTGAGCTCTGCTCCTGCAAAGTTTTTACTGACATAATAGATGGCATAAAATTCTTTGTCATCTGCAACGATCACATCGTTAGATGCATCGTAGTAAATATGGAATGGTATGGCCCAATTTGGTCCTCTCAAGACCGGTGTAGATATCAAATTTTCTTTCAACAATTGGAACGCTTCTTCGCAGTCTCTCGTCCAATTGAACTCTACGTCCTTAGAAAGTAAGGTGTGCAGTGGTTTGGCAATCTTACTAAATTTGATGATAAATCATCGGTAGTACCCGGCTGATCCAAGGAAACTTCTTACCTCCTTCTATGTTCTGGGGCTAGGTAGGTCTCTAATGACCTCGATCTTCCTCTTGTCTAATTTTATTCCTTCCATAGAGAGGTGGTGTGCCAACACGATGCCTTCCTGCATCATCATAAAACATTTTTCATTACTTAGGGACAAATGATTTTCCTTGCTCCTGTCGAACACTCTTTCCAGATTTGTCATTGCATCTTCGAAGGTTTCTCCATAGGAGGTGAAGTCATCCATGTATACTTCACCCCGTTTCCTATCATATCATAGAATATGCTAAGCACCGCCCTTTGAAAGGTGGCCGATGCATTGCACAGTCCAAAAGGCAATACCTTATAGGCAAACGTTCCCCATGGACAGGTGAATGTTGTTTTATCTTGATATTCTTCCCCTATATGGATCTGGTTGTAACCACTGAATCCATCTAGAAAGGAGAAGTATTTTCTTCCTGAGAGTGTGTCCAAGACCTGATCGATGAATGGGAGTGGGAAGTGGTCTTTCTTAGTCGCCATATTCAATGCCCAGTAGTCCATGCAGATTTTCCATTTCCTATTCTTTTTTGGGACCACCACTAATGGTGATACCCATTCACTATCAAAAATTGGATATATGAATTCGGCAGCCAGAAGTTTGTGCAGTTCTTCTCCGACAATGTCTTTCATTGCTGGGTTCATCCTTCTCTGTGGCTGCCGACTAGGAGTTGCTTGGTCATCTAAATAAATCTGATGGGTACATATTTCTGGACTGATGTCATGCATATCTACGTAGTCCCATGCAAATTCTTTCTAATGTTTTACCAGAAGCTCTTCCAATTTTTCCAGCTGTGTGGGCGTCAACCTACTGTTGATGTTTAATGTCCTCCCTGGCCCAACATGTATTTGTTAGATGTGCTGATCTTGGGTGCCAGTCAATGACGATCCAGGTGTGGGGGTGGATGATTCTCCATGGAGAAAATCCATGATAGCACCATCCTTGTCCTCTTCTGACACCTCCTCTAAGGTCATCATCGGCTAGATTATGGACAACTCTGTAGTTCCATGCTCGGTGATCCTAGGTTCTTCTGCCAAGTCCATAGACTGGGCTGGCAGTGAAATGGTCAGCCTTTTGACATTTTTCCCATTGGAGATGGTCATTAGCCCATCTTGGCAGCTGATTTAAGCATCAACTGTTGCTAGCCATGGCCTCCCCAAAATGAGCGGGTAACCGCCCAGCCTGGTCTTGGTTTGCAAAACTAGAAAATTGACTAGATATTCCCATGCACTGACTGTTACGATCACATCTTCCAGCATCCCTTCCAGTGACATGGTTGACCTATCAGCTAACTATAGCACTGTCGTGGTTGGATTTGGGTTCGTGAGCTGCAGCCTCTGCATGGTCTCTTGAGGCATCACATTGATGGCTACCCCAAGGTCAACCAATGTGTTGGACAGGAAATGTCCTCCAATTTTTATGGTCAGCACTGGGCTGCCTGGATCTGCATACTTCAAATGACATGTTCTACCCATCATTAGATCTTCCAGTTTACCCACGACATTGATAGTCTAGGTAGATTTTCATCTCGATCTCCTTAGACACATTTCTCTAATTGCCTTGGTGTAAATGGGGACATCTCGAATTGCTTGAAATAATGGGATTGTCACCATGAGATTCTTCAAGCTCGACAAGATGTCGAATTCTGGCTATGTTGTTTTTCTTTGTTCCTGTATCTGGCTATGAAATGGAGCCTCTGCTCTCTCAAGTGCTTTTCCTCCTTCTACCAGAGGTGTCTCCTCTATTTCTTCCTCCTCTTCTACCATTGGAGGTGTCTCTACTATTTATTCCTCCTCTTCTACTAGAGGTGGCATCTCTACTCCTAGATGTCTACCTGATCTAAGCTGAATATTGTACATATGATACATCTCACCTTCTATGTTGTATGTCGACTGATTTACTCTGTTGTTTGGGTTTGCTATCGGTTGTACTGGTAGCTATGTAGGCCTCGCTGCTGGCAATGCTGGTAGGTTCTGTTAGATGTGAGTAGGCACTGCACTCTGTGGAGTTTGATTCCATGCATTATGGCCTCTCCACTATTGCCCAGGATATGGATATGGAATCCATGGCTACTGATTTGGTTGCTGCTGCTGGGGGTGCGTTCATCTAGGGTGACGGTCCCCACCACCCCATATTAGGTGGTTGAGGGGGTCCTTGGTGCTTGTATGACCCTCCCCCATATGATGGCATCTTGGTTGGTATATTCCCTGTGGGGGGCTGTGGCCAACTCTTCCTATTGCCTATGAAGTAGGCCTCTATGCTCTCAACCGCTTCCTGGTTACCAGGCAGTTGTGGGCACAATCGAGTTTTATGATTCAACCTGCAAACTACGCATATTTTGACCTTGTTTTTTGGACATGCATTCTTTGCGTGCCTTCCTCTACATTTTGGGTAAAAATAGTATAATGCTATGTCATTTTCTTGTTTCTTCTTTTCTAAAAGTATCGTATCCATCTGCAGTGCTAGAGATGAGAGCATTTCGCTCTTCAAATCCTCCAGCATGTTGCATATTTCTATTTTGGTGACTGAAGCAATCGCCTTCATGGTCCTGGAGATGATTTTGCCTCATCTTCTCGAGTAATTTCGGTATAATTTTTGGATGTTGTCCATAGCATGCTGATAGACATCACCCCCAGAGATCATGTTGAGAGCCTCCAATGACTCATTGGTAAGTCCCCTCAAGAAGATGCTTTTGAGGGACTTATCAGATAGCTTCGAGTGAGGAGACCATTGAAAATTAAAGATGAATCTCTCCCAATACTCCTCAAGAGACTCATCTTCTCTTTGTGTCGTGCTCAGGACCTCCTCCTTGGAGTCTCTTGCTCTCTCGAAATCTTGATATTGCTCTAGAAAGAGCTTCTTCATCTGGTCCCAGTTGGTGAGGTGTTTGTCTTCTAGACCGATGAACCATCGTAGAGCTACATCATCTAGAAGGAAATAATTTCAACTTTTGTGTGTTTGATTTGTAATCCACAGACCTACACAAAATATCAAACTTGAATAAAAATAGGTCAGGGTCCTCAGTCTGGTGTCCTTTGAAGGACAGAAGGTGAGCAGGGGATATGTTTTTCATTTTGGTATCTCCTACTCCCTCCTCTATTGGGAAACTAAATCCAGATGAGAATTCATCATTATTTATCATTTTTTCAGGAAATGTGGTTTCTAATGCAGTGTTTATGGCATTTCGATCATTTAAAACTTTCTGAGTCAATGCTCTAAGGTTTTCTGGCGAGATCGTCTGATCCTCCATAGCCTTCCACAACAGGGCTTCCTCTAGTGGAGTCCTATTAAACAGGGGATTTATGATGATTTGTTCATCCCCTTGTTGATGGGATGAGGCGAAACTTTGCACAAAGTGTGGTTCCTCACTCCAATGGACTGTTGGTAGGTCAGGCGAGTCTAACTCAAATCCAAAATGCTTGGCTGACTCAGGTCCTTATGGATTAGTTCTTATAAAGCGATTGTCAGGTCCTCTTCTTCTCGAAGAACTCATACAAGGTCAGATGGAAGGTTTCAGGGTATTGTAAGTAATCTAATTAAGACGCTTCCCTGACAATGGTGCCAAAATGTTGCGGGCCAAACAAGGTGAATGGTTTCCTATTTTTTTCACATGCCCATGCATTAATTATCAACCCAGGGAGCTTTGTAAACTTACGAAGAGTCGAAATTAGGTTACTAAAATACCACTGGAGGTGAATATGCTAATCCTACATTTGGGGGGTGTTATTGAAATGGTTGTTAGTCATTCCCACACTCCTCAATAAATTATGTAAGAAGAACATAATTTAAATCTATAGAAATAAATTATATACACATTCCTGGAAATAAATCTACTGCAAATACTGGAACTAGTAAACCAATGAACATTCCTATGAAAGCAATAAACTATTAAAATAAATAAACAATAAGGAAATGGGGAAGAAATACTGGCTTGGAGTGGACCCAGGCTCCAGCAACTTCTTCCCGATTGAACACGTGCTTTAGAACTTTTGTAACTGTAATATATTTATCAACGCATTACAATGTAGCTCTAAATGGAATTTCTATATATCTCTCTATATCTTTCCTTATTATCTCTATATATTTTTCAGAATGATCTGTGTGTGTTTATATAACACACCCATAGAAATTCTGTTATAGAAGTGGTTACAATAGTCGATTCTTCCTAGACTAAATTAGAACAATCTGGCGAATGCAATCGACGTCTGGCATTCTATTTTTATGGTGGTGTGTTCGTTTCGATTCGTGCTTTGCCTCGCATCCATAAGATGTTTTGATACATTGGTGCTATCTCCAATTTAGATTTACATAATGCAGATCTAGAACTACACCATCCGCTGCTATCCACGTCCTTCGAGTCTGGTCAACGAGCAAAGAATCAGTGGTGCCTTCCTTATAAGGAAGGTACCCTGTTATCACTGTGCATTCCAGTTGTAGGGAGGCGCTTGCCTTCTATTAGCACCTTCCAACTGTAGGGAGGCACTCACATTCAGTTGGTGCCTTTCGACTACAGGGATGCGCTCGCATTCAGTTGGTGCCTTTTGACTGTAGGGAGGCGCTGGTATTCCGTTGGTGCCTTACGACTGCAGGGATGTGCTCATATTTGGTTTGGAACCTTTTGGATGCAAGGAGGCACTTGTTCCCTTGGCACCTTCTAGTTTCAAGGAGGCGCCTATGTTCTCTATGTTGACCCTCAATGAAATAAAGTGCCAGGTCCATCAAAAGGACCTCGACTATTCCAAATCTAACTAAATGAACTACAATTTCCACAAAACATACTAAAAGCACATAAATTAGATAACACTCATAATTATATCAAATATCTATATAATCATTCATAAAAGTATGCAATCCTTATTATACAGTTGCATATTGATCAAAGATATATGTACAAAATATGAGCATTTCTGGTGCTCATCACCCATCATCTAAAAAACTAAAAAAACTTTAGGATAAAATAAAATAAATACAAATTTGGATGATGCAATATCACTCTTACACCGTTGGATGCTCCTTCATCACTTGCTTCTATCAATGTGAAATTTTCCTACTTTTTTATCATTTTTGTCATAGGCTTTACTATCGGAGCAAATTTAGATATGAATTCCCAAACAAAATTGATTTACCTAAAGAATAATTGTAAGCATTTTTCTATTTTGAGGCAAATGGGGTGCTAATATAGCTTTTACTCTATACCAACAACTTCCCTTAATGGATAATGAATATTGGTTTTTTGGGTTGAGTGATACCCTAAATTCTTTATATTTCTAAAAAACTAGTTTGGTCAAAATGCTTGTCCTTTTGATGAGATAAGATTGTCATATCATCAGGATAGATTAGTATAACCTTGTTTACAAGTTAAAAAAAATCTAAGTCCATAGCCCTTTGGAAAGTAGTCTAGCATTAGATAAGAATAAAAACATTCTTTGATAAGCAAATGTCTCCCATTTTGTCATGAATGTAGTCTTATGCTAATCCTCATATTTAATATAAAATAGATTGAAACCTAATAATCCATTCAACAATGAAAATATATTTACCTTAGCAACTACATGTAGGATACAATCAATTTGAGGCAAAGGATAATAATCCTTTAAAGAGGCTTTGTTCAAGTTCTTAAAATCCATACAAAGATGGATACCTCCATTATTTTTCCTTATTGGGACCAAATTGGCTATCCACATGGAATTTTTTATTGAGTAGATGATTCTTCCATTCAACAAATTCAATAATTATTGTTTCATAAATGCTTCTATTTTTGGACTTATCGACCTCTACTTTTATTAGAAAGGCTTGGTGTTAGGTAGTAATTTTATAGTATGTTGAATGGTATCTTTACTATAGACTTTAAGTCATCATAGCTCCAAGCAATTATGTCACTATATTCTCTGCACAGAGTCAAAAGCTATTGAAATTCTTATTTTGAGCATTGTATACCAACCTTTAAATTCCTTTCGATCTCCAATTGAACTTCTTGAAATTCATGTTTATCAATCTTCATCTTTTGGCCAACTAGTCGATCATTGCTATCAAATAATTTCTTAAGGGTGATCAATCCTTTGGGAATATGGTTAATCTTTAACTAAATAAATTCGTCCTTGCTTATATCATTGATTGCATTTGTAGGTTCCATCTCTTGAATTAAGAAGTCTTTTATTTGTTTATCATTATAAAATACTTGCTAGAAAGAATCCTTATCCGACATTGATGATCTAAATGCCAGTTTAATAAATCTTGAAATTTTCCTTAAATCAAAGGCTAGATAAAATTTGGATCGTTGAGAAGCTAATGTATCAACTTGCACATTCAACTCTCTAGGATTTGATTTTATATTTAGTGCATCTAAGCTTTCGAACAAGTCCCAAATTTTTTTTGGTAAGATTTTAGATAATACTTTTTGCTATTGCATTTTTTTGTTACTTGATTTATCACCAATTCAAAATCTCCATAGATTATCAATAGCTTGATTCCCATATTCTCTGCTTATTTGAGCCTAATACATAATACCTCATACTCTACTACATTGTTGGTACATCTCTAAGTTAGCCTATATGATAATATTTTAGCTTCTCTAGGTGGTAAAATGAGCACAATGCCTACTTCGACACCATTTTTACACCTAGCTTCATCAAAGAGGAGCTTCCATATCTCATTTTTCTAGAGATATCTTTTTTCTATGGTCAATAATTTTTTTTGGATTTGAGATAGAGCAGGTGTTGATCCCTATTTCAACCATAGCATTAAAATTTTTATGTGAAATTTGATCTTCAGTTTCTAGCTCATCTATGATTTCTTTTATTGACATTATCACCCTACTACACCTCATATTCGATCTTTTCTATAAGGTAGGTATATTTTCAACAAATATTTTAATCTTATTACCCTTATGAGGCATTTCCATGTGCAAATAGTTTAGCTATGAATTTATATGAAAGGTACATGCCAAAGTAGGGCTCCAAATTTACCACAACCACTTCTTGTATTGCTATTATCTAAGGTATTCTATGTAGCACCATAGGTATGTCTTTGATCAATCCAATTATCTTTACTAGAGTTCCAATAAGATACAACACTCTAGGACTAGAACATATATATTCCATGCCCATTGCTTCACAAAGGGCTTTTGGCATAACCATTGTTGTTGCTTTGAAGTAGACCATGAATTTGTGTACAACACATCCTCCCATACACAAGGACATGTATAAAAGAGGCAACCTATTTTTACCTGCTCCTAGAGTAGGTTTACCCTATGCCAGATTGATTTCTAGATGTTATTGACCCTATGACCTGATGGAATTTAATGATGCTTGGAGAATATCAACTTGCCCCAAAATAATTAAAGCATCATACATTCTTGCTTTGGATAGTATTTTATTTAGCTCATCCACAATGTTAAAGCTGGAGCATTTTGGATGCTTCTTTTCTACCTTTTCTAGCTCATTAATTTTTTTTCAACACCACTCTATTTTTGATGACGTGTAACCAATGACTCTCATCATGTTTGTAGCTACACTAGATAATTTAATTTATCTTCCTTACTATGGAAGTAATTTAAAACCCTGTATTCATTTTACCTCACCCTGATTACAGTTAATTTTATGATTGAATGTGCCCTGAGCACTGGACTTTGACAAGTGACTTCATTTTATTCATGAAGTTGAGGGTGGTGGCAATATCATTTTTATCACTCAAAAAAAGGGCTAGCCTAAGGTAACCTTAGGCTTCCCTTTAATTTTATCTACCTCAGTCGCACCACTGAGCGTGTGCCATCGTAGCATGATGTTTCTGTGCTCGAGGAGGGTAAACAAAGGGAAATATCCCTTGGGCATTCCCACCACATATCTCACATGGAATTTGTTGGAGGGCTAAGCCTACCTTAAAGGGGTAAAGACCTCTCCTTGTCATATGACGACCACTTTATGTTCTAAGGAAGCCACTGAGTGGGTGGTTTGTCCAGTGCTAGTTATATATGTAATGAAATACGTGTGGTGTTGGGAGGACTGTTACTCTTAGCTTATCACCACTATTGATTGATGCATAGATCTCCTCCTTGGCTACTATGTGTCTATGAGTTTGATGTTTGGAGGTTTTATTATTGAGTTGTCCTTTGTTGTTGGGTGTTTATTTTTGTGGTTACCAAAGGATTTATCCCACACGATAAGTGCATAGGTCACCTAACACATGATAAAGAGGAAGACCTCCCTTTAGGGATGACCATGTTTGGGTGGTCATGAGGAGCCCACTTGGGCTACCTTAGTTGTGGTACCAATGGTATGATATGGATGGTGTGTTGTATCTATTCAATGTGTGATAATTTAATCATCTTTATGATGATTGATCATCCTTTGCATTGTTTGGTTGACTATTGTGTTTTATCCTTGCTAATGAAACCCCAATTTTTACAAATAAAGTATATTATAAATGATATTTAGTTCTTGATTTTGATGATGTTTAATTATCTTACATAAAATTAAGGGCTCTTAATTTATTAGAGAAATGGCTTTGTATAAAGTATTTAATTGTTTTAGAGTATGGGCTCTTAAATGATTAGAGAAAGTGGTTTGTATAAGTATTTAATTATTTAAGAGTATGGGCTCTTAAATGATTAGAGAAAGTGGTTTGTATAAGTATTTAATTATTTAAGAGTAAGAGCTCTTAAATGATTAGAGAAAGTGGTTTGTATAAGTATTTAATTATTTAAGAGTATGGGCTCTTAAATGACTAAAGAAGTGGTTTTGTATAAGTATTTAATTGGTTAAGAGTATGGGCTCTTAAGTGATTAGGAAAATTGGTTTATGCATGCTTAATTAGTTAAAGTATGGGCTTTGACTGGTTAAAGAATATGTTTTAAATTATTCTATGCATTGATAAATGAAAAATGGCTTCCATTATTAAAGGATGAAATGACTCTCCTTCTATGATGAAATGGATGATAGATGGTTTTCATTCTTGGATAATGAATTCATCTTGTGTGATTAATGAAAGTAGTATGCTAACATGGAACATTAGATGAAATAATGGATATGGGGAAATTATGGGGTTTCCTCCTGATGATTTGATTGAATGATTTGTGTATAATTGCATTGAGTAGTTTGTATAGTTGCAATTTGGCTTCCAAATTATAAATGTATACGTTTCATAAGTCATATATCAAATTTATTTAGTTGCATGCTTCATAGAATCTATGATTTGTCATGATCCCTTAATACCATCAATTGAGTGATGGAGAAGCAAGAAAGACCAAGGAGAACAAAAGATTTAGGACTTTGACCTTTGAATTATAGTAAAGAATTTGTATGGAAACTTATTGAGGAATAATCTCCTAGTTGGAAAATAATGAAATTCTTTATGCCCTTGAGGACTAGGTAGATTGGTAAGTGCTTTTTTGGACAAATACTTACCAAGAAGACATCCAGGTTCAAACCTTAGGGGTAGTCTATTTGCAAAGGTAGTAGTATGATCTGAATTCTTTGAGTGCATGCTAGACCGAAGATGATGGTATGAATCCTGAGTGTTTGATGGTCTACTTCATGCCAGGTCAACAATAATGAGGTAGAATAGGTTTGGTGGGAGAAAACCCTATGGTTTGAACCTTGTGCTTGTCAGTTACTAAAAATTGTGTGGTTGCGACCAAATATCTTATGTAACAAAAAAATAATAATAAAATACTTTATTCTTTCAAGGTGTGGTTGTACCTTTACACCACTTGGATTGTAAATGATTTAATTTATGAATAAGAAGATGTATCTTTACTTGTTAGAACTAAAGGACTTATGATGTCATTGTTTCATGAATTATCATGTTTGGTTGGTGCTTAGATAGAAAACTACATCTTATTTATGTATCTTCCTTTGATGTTATAGATGTTATCCCATTCTTAAAATAAATTAGGTAGACTTAATTGTGCCCTTCTAAGGAAGAAGGATTTGAAGATATTGATGGTTTAATATAGATTAGATGATTTAAAATAGTATCTAAGAATGACTATGCTTATGTGTTAGAAGTAGAAAAAGAAACCTAAGGGATTATGGGATCCCTTAGGAAGAATCTTAAAGTACTCTCATTGCTCAAGGAACCCTCTTAAACTAAACTAGCTAGATGCATGAAAACATTAAATAGATTAAGATAAATAAACGTGGTTATCACTAGGAGTGAGGGATGGGATAAGTTAGCTCATCACGGAGATGATATTGATAGCTTATTTGCACTATGCTTAGTGCACCTACATATATGGACTTATGTATGGTGTAGTGATGAGCGTACCCCTTTAAATGACTAAAGGGGATAAGTTAACTCATTCATGGGATGAGACTAATAGCTTATTGCAATACACTTAGTATACCTACGTAAAAAGACTTATGTATGGTATAGGGATGAGTGTATCCATTGATAGATTAACAAAGGGAATAAGTTGGCTCATTATGATTATGAGATAAACAACTTAACTTTAGATTTAACTTTAGATAGATTCGTAGGATGACACGTTGGATGGGGATATGTAGATCCATATAGAGCACATGTTTGTAAATATGTATATATATATAATAATTTTCTTTAGTTTAATTAGTTATATTTTTGGGTCGTTATAAATTTGTCAGGATAGTTGAATTGCTTACCCTAGTTTCATAGGTCTTGGT
This sequence comes from Wollemia nobilis, assembly GCA_028583015.1. Taxonomy (NCBI): domain Eukaryota; kingdom Viridiplantae; phylum Streptophyta; class Pinopsida; order Araucariales; family Araucariaceae; genus Wollemia; species Wollemia nobilis. The sequence continues at coordinate 17,253,943 of JAQPPZ010016947.1, read as the reverse complement.
TGCATTATGGCTATGAAGTTTTGATTGCTTTGTGGGCTTGTTTCTTGGACTTCATGGTTATGAAGTGATTATTGCTTCTTTAGCTTCATGGGATAACATAAGAGTTCAAAGTTGGTGCCTTTGATTTTTGCTAGATGTTGCTACCATGCCAATCGATTGTATATTTGGGGGAAATTTATTTGAATATTTCCTTGATTTTTGTCTCAATCATATCATATATTATGTTGATAGAACACTTAGCTCATTCCTAAAGGTTTACAACTTTCTGGGAGGGCCTAGATTTTATCTTCAGTAGGGGCTATGCAGAAGTCCTATCATAGGGATACTTTCTTTGGTAGTAATAGGAAAGGGAAATTTTATGGTTTTCTAAGAACTCATCTAAGCAGTCTTTTTTGCATAGGTTAACCAATAGGGGTTACTTAACCATACTTATATCTTACTGAAAGCACGAGATTCCGAAAGAAAAAGGAAAGACTAAACAAAATTGCATTAAAAGGAAAGAACACAAATGAATGAACACAAGATATAAAAGCAATATAAAATACGGCCCTTTTATTGATATCCTTTTCAAATTTGTGTTACAATACGTCTCCTTCCTTTTTAGGGGATAGGAGAGCGTTAAATGTTGGTCTTTTACAACTTGTTTCAGAATTCCTCCTTCCGCGTGCCCACATATAAGATGGGCGAACCAAAACGTTGCCGCCGCTTGTGTTGGTAAAAGTAGATTCCTCGCTGCTCCTCTAATGCTGAAAATCTGCGTTCAAAGAAACAAACAAAGAATCAGTAGCACCTGTGTATGAAAAATAAAAGAACGAATATGAAAGGTTACCGTAAAAGATAAATGTAATGATGGTTAAAATGAGTCCAAATAAACTGAAAACTTGACAAAAGCTTAATCATGTAACTAGCTAAATACTACAAAAGAAATAGTCACCAAAGGCAATAAGGCGGGGGTGCCCGAAGGCAAACCACCCGCGGGTGAAACTTTGTTTCGACACCAATCCGCTTGGGATGGGTCCGAAACCTGGTGTGATGTGTTGTCGGCAAATTGGTAGGATATTGTGGTCAGAAAAATCGGGTTTTGGTTCTTGATTCGTGCCTTCAAAAGTCACCCAATAACCTCTCTTTCGATTAAGAGATTATGGATGTTGAAAGCACAAATCGCAAGTAAACTGGCAGCACTTCGTCGCTCAAAATGCTCCTTCTCTGTATATCTTTTGGGTGAGGAAGCTCACCATTTTATAGACCCAAGGGGTCTCTTTGAAATAACATGCAAAAGTGCTACTTAGCATGAATGCTTTTTCAGGGAAGAGAAGACTTCTCCCTGATCAAGGGCTCCATAACTGCTTCTGTAATCGTCTGTCGCATGTCCAAAAGAACTCACTCACACTCCCATGCAATGAAGGGAGAGTTAAGTAGCTATTTTGAGTTGTCATGAAAAAGCCCACTCTCACTCCCATGCAATGAAGGGAGAGTCAAGTGGCATATCTGAGTTGTCCTAAAAGCTCACTCTCATTCCCATGCAGTGAATGGAGAGTTAATTGACAGATATGAGTTGTCAAAAGAACTCACTCGCCCTCCTATGCCATGAAGGGAGAGCTAAGTGGCAGTTCTGAGTTGTCATGCACCGAGGTTTGACTTTTTTTCGGTCAAACCTGGCATTCGTCCCACCCCAGAGCGAGCGCTGGTAATCGTCTCTGGGTGAAACGAGTACCAATCTGCACTCGTCTCTGGGTGAAACGAGTACCAATCCGCACTCGTCCCTGGGTGGAGCGAATAAGTAGCAGAGTGTCTAAAAGGTGCCAAATTGATCTCTGACTTGTAAAACTACTGTGTGAGTGGTTAGAACCACTGTTTTAACCTCTGGGGCTGCCCTGGGGCTGTGTGTGTTAGTGCGATTAGTGTTTGCAGTCACATAATCGGATTGGTGTTGTTTTGGTGTCTACAGATGCCCCTTTTTGGAAAGCGCTGCACATGGTGCAGTGTTGAGCAAAAATAGATAACCAAAGCACTAATGATTAGGGTTTCTCAGTAACCTAACCAACTCTTGATGCCCCAAGTATGGAAAAGGGGGCGCATTCTTGAATCCTTGCTTCTGACGAGCTAAGGAACTTAAATCAAGCATTAACCTGGTTCGGTGAGGTATTACTTGAACTTAGACATTGATCAGTCATGAATAGGCAAAGGGCGCAACCTTTTGTCTGTGGGAACCTTGAGTTCATGATTCACGAATGCCAAGTATATGATCAGTTTGTGATAATTGCTTGTTTGCTGCCCCAAGCAGGGGCGCGATTGTCTTTTGCAATGATCCTTTGAATGCGTGTCATTTCCAAGATTGGGTATATTGTTGTTGATTGGCAACTAAGTGTGACTACCCCCTCAAGCGACGAATCGATGAGGGAATGACCGACATGAGAAAAGCGACGAGTCGCTTGACCCAAGATGACTTAAGTGAGGGTGCCTTCAGATGTTATCCGATGCATGCTCGAGCAGTTTCCCGATTGTTTTGACCTATTTTTGGTGGGTGTGAACCCATTTTGGGATGCCATTTGGGGTTAACATTAGCGAAAATCCGTCTTCCCGTGAAGCGGTCCGGCTATGGTAGCCTTCTTAGGGAGTAGGATAGCGACAAGGTAGACCCCGACATCAGTTTTCTTATGCCAAGAGGTTAAGTGCAAGAGCACTTTTGTCCGACAATTTTTAGTGGTTTTGTTGGCATTTGTCATTTTTATATTTTGGTTGTTTTTGATTTTTTTTTTTTTTTGGGTATTCGTTTCGGGGGGACGAACTCCATGATGGTACTCGTCCTGGGGTGGGACGAGCGCGCCTCCGAGGAAAAAGCGCTCGTTCCAGGCAGGGACGATTACCAACAAGCAAAAAGGTATAAATAGGCAAAAATGACGGATTTTGCTCATTTGCACTGTTCATCGATTGCGATTTGGAGCTCTGAGGAGGAGGAGGTAGATTTTCTGACGCGAAACGCTGCCGGATTTTCCAGCCACCATGAGTGCACAGACCGGGTCGTCAGGCGGCGGAGCCGAGGCGAGACCAGTAAGTGAACTATCTCCTCGAGTTTGAATTTGAAAAATGCAAATGTGTTTTTATTGTGTTTGTCTTTTGTTTAAGACATGGAACCCTAATTAATCAATTAAAAGGTGAACGAATTTGATTTAAAGACCCTGAAACAAAATAAAACGTGTATGCAAACCGATGGAAACCTAGATGGAAAACCGTAGGATAAACCCAAATGAAACTTAGAGTAACACTTTAGGGTAACCACGGTTATAAAAATGTTTTTTTTTTTATGTGAATGGTAAAACTTAGGTCGAAACCGTAGGTAAACCATGTCCATTTTTGTCTATTTTTAAAATGAAACCCTAGATTAAAAAAATGGATGAATTTTTTTTGTTTGAATGGTAAACTTAGGTCGAAACCGTAGGTAAACCATGTCAAATTTTTGTTATTTTTTGTTTTTTTTTGTTTTTGTTTGTATGTTTGTAAATTGTAATAGATGTACATGTGAATGAATGTTGTTACTGTATATTGATGCATTTTTGAATATGTGATGGTGATTTGATGCATGTTTTTGATGTGTTTATGTTTTGTGATATGCAGGTGGTGAAGAGTCGGCATCGGGTACCGACTATTTTTTCTATTGCCCACGAGGCGTTGAGTGCGGAGGACTGGGAGTGGCTTGACGCCTTGGGGCTCAAGCATGTGGCTCGATTGGAGGCAGTGGTTGGGGATCGGGCGTACTTGACAACTTTGATCAGTCTATGGGATGTTCGGACGAACACCTTCCATCTCCCGACAGGGGAGATGACAGTTACCTTGGAGGATGTGTATCGGATTCTTCGGATTTCGATAGACGGGGTTCCCATCCGGACGACGCCACGAGGCCAGAGGACGGCTGTACTGACCCGATGCTTTGGACATGGGGACTTGGATGGGGAGGACGCGGTGGAGAAGGCGGAGGAGGATTGTCAGGTTGGTGGTATCCTAGTGCGGTGGTGGTATGAGAGGGGAGTGTTGGGAGTGAGGCATGCACTACTCATGAGCCTCATTTCCAACATGCTGTTGCCAGACTCTTCGAGGGCGAGGTTCCCATGGAACCTACTGGAGGTGGTGTGGCAGTTAGTGGATTGTCCTGTGATAGAGCCGGTGATCATGAGATGGGGCCAGACGCTGTTGGCTCAACTATATGATGAGTTGTATGAGGTCCACTACCGAAAGCGAAAGGGGATTGGCTGCAGTTACTTGTTGCAGTGTTGGGCATGGCAGCATATAGCCGTAGAGCGACCACGAGGGCTACCCTGGACTACACGGGTTGACATGGTGGATAGAGATATTGGTTATGGTGCTTTATGGTATCGATCTGAGGAGCGAGGGCAGAGTCGACGGTTTGCGGGAGACGTGGACCATTACATAGATGCATTGGCATGACTGACTCTAGGAGATGTGGTGTGGAGGCCATATCGGGATTGTCCCGCATGGCCGGAGGTCGATGAGTGGCTTCGAGGGTCCGAGGGGGAGATGGGTCATTGGACGACACGGGACGGAGCAGGAATACTTTCATTATCTCCGAGTGACACGACAGTTTGGGGTACGCCAGGGGTTGCCTGGGGAACCCGTAGTCTATCGACGCTGGAGCGATGAGAGGACTCTAGCTGCGCCGATCCTCGAGCCGCTAGGGGAGGAGGCGGATATAGTACTGGACACTCTAGACGTGGATGACGTTGGAGTTACTGTCGAGTACCAGGAGTGGTGGACGCTCCGACAATGGCGAGGTGAGGGGCCATTGGGAGGGGATGAGGCAGCGGGAGGCGGAGAGGGTGCAGAGGCACCAGGAGAGGGTTGGGGAGCTCCTGCTGATGTGGACATGGTGGAGGTGGCAGATGCGGGAGAGGACTTTGGTGAGGAGGAGCAGCCAGAGATGCAGGATGCTCTAGAGCAGGCCGATGCGCCAGAGAGGCCGACGCAGCCGGCCGTGTCGGGGATACAGAGGCGGGGTTGCACGCGGAGGTGGCACGGTTGATGGAGTTATTGCGGAGGCGAGATCAGGAGCTTGGGGATGCACTGCGGAGAGGGATCTCTTGCGGACGTAGTTAGGGCAGCGCGAGGCTAACCTTGCGACATACCGTCAGCGGGCGAGGGACTTGGAGCGACAGCGGGATGAGCTGGAGGATGAGGTTATCCACCTTGGTGGGCGAGTACCTACATTCTCTGGAGGTGGATCATCGCGACGCTCGAGAGGGAGCGACATGGAGCAGACAACATCCTCGCAGTGGAGGCGGCGGGATGAGGGAGAGGCCAGCGGGCATGGTGCAGGGGCGAGCAGTAGCCGCCCTGAGAGGTCTCAGAGGACCCGCACCATGGGGGGTAGTTCTCGTCGCATCGATCCTGCGTGATCATGGTGGACGATGCCCTAGACTTTGGGGATTTTGGTGTATGATTGCGGGGTCAGAGGACCAGTTCACTGTAGCCTACGGGCAATTTTGTTATGATATATATATATATATATATATATAGATGACTCTTTTTGGTGTTTGTACATTTTTCATGATTTATTTTTATGTGCATGTTTTTATATTGATGTATGCATATGCGATTATGAATGCGATGGTTCTAATTTGTATGATGTATGCATATGGAATGAATGAAATGAATTGTTGATGATTTGTCAATGCACCATAGATCGTACAAGATTTGACTGGCTTGCTATAGTAATGGGATAACTTTGTGGAATGCTTGTGCATGTGAAAACTTTGTTTTTGTATTTTGTCTATTTTTTGATGGTGATGTACGGAATGAAATGTACCGGTTGTTTGAAAATGTAGTTAAGCTTTTCTGAGATGCAGATATTTTAACTAACTAGCCAAGACTGTACATTTATCTCACGAGACTTTTGAACAAGGTCTAAATCCGACTTGAATTTAACCAAGTTATTTCACATCCCTGTGTGTGCAATTGAGTTCGTTTATGTGGTATTTGTCAAGATACCGCCAATGCCAGATAGGCTATCAACCAAACCTGTACTGAGGATCACCTAATTAGCTCCACTAACTCCGTTGTTGTATTTAGCAAGATTAATCCACGGGACAATCTAAGGTACCATAAGCTAGTTCATCCACATGCAAACATTGGTCTGCGCACACGCAAAGTTAATGTGACAGACATATCGTCATGCGGGTAGGATACCACCATTGCCAGGTAGGCTATCAACCAAACCTGTAATGAGGATCACCTAGATGGTTTTTGAATGCTGAGAATTTCCAAGGATTCAAGTTCAGGCTGTGTGGTGGAATGATTTGGGAGATTTGCCCGTCTATATAGTGATGAAAATCACTGTTTATTTTTCACTTTGTTTTTCTTTTTGAGCAAGGATTTTGAATAGTGGTGATAACCACTGTGATTTGATTTTGTATTTTGAGCTTTGTAAGTTTGAACTTGTGAATGGCCTTGATCCTATTGGCCTTGGGGATGACTACCCATCCTATGCAGGGACGTGTAGTATGAATCCTTACGACTTTGGGAACCAAGGGGATAATGGAGATTATGAAGTAAGGGCATTGATCTTTTAGGCCTTGGGGATGACTACCCATCCTGGTTAGGGGCAGATAGTATGAATCCTTACAACTTGGAGACCAAAGGAGATAATGGAGATTATGAAGTAAAGGCATTGATCTGTTAGGCCTTGGGGATGACTACCCATCTTGATTAGGGGTGGATAGTACGAATCCTTACAACTTGGAGATCAAAGGTGAATGGAAAGGTTAGGATGATGGTTCATTGGAATTTTGTTTGTGAAGGGCGTTGATCCTTTTAGGTCTTGGGGATGACTACCCATCCTTGGCAGGGACGTGTAGTACGAATCCTTACAACTTTGGGGACCAACTATAATTTGGATTTGTGGGAGTGGTGAAAACCACTGTTTATTATGGTGAATGGATGGGGAAGAACTCATCCTTTGGTCAATTCTCAGCATTCTGGAACCATTCGCACAGAGGGATGAACAGGCTAATTTTTCACCTATGGTACCCTAGACTGCTTTGTAGGTTTCTCTTGCATTCACACAACTTAGGAATTATTATATGTGTGTTAATTTGTGTTGGGATGTTACGTAACAAGGCGTGATCCAAGTAAAACTTTCCCGTGTAAAATCTGCTTAACTGTGTACAGTTTTTGGCTAGAAATTTAAAGACATTTGAATGACGAAAACCCTATATACATTAGGAGACAACTGACGATGCAAAAAATGGCGATGGTGCTATTCTAGATGTAGGCGTTTATGAAAATGGATCTGATGTGGAAAAGGATGGAATTTCCAAGTAATGACTGTCTATGGTGCTTTTGACTTGTATGACCTAGCAAATGTATAATGTATGGATGCGATGCCTAATGCAACCTATATTTTTGTATTTTGATTTTTATGAGAATGCATGGAATTGGAATGCAATTGTTTTTGTGATTTTTATTTTTATGAGAATGCATGGAATTGGAATGCAATTTTTTTTTATGAGTATGCATGGAATTGAAATGCAATTGTTTTTGTGATTTTTGACGATTATATTGTTTTTGTTTATTTTTGAATATTTATGTTGACCAAGCAGTTATGGTAACGCTTGGAGCTTTTGGTGTTGACCAAAGGGTTTATAGATACCTTTGGGGCATTTAGGGATGACCAAGCGATTATGATAATCCTTGAGAGCTTTTGTCTTGACCAAAGGGTTTATAGAATATTCCCTTGGTAGGTTTTGTTTTGTCTTGACCAAAGGGTTTATAGATACCTTTGGGGCGTTTAGGGTTGACCAAGCGATTATGATAATCCTTGGAGCTTTTAGTTGGACTATGGCTCTCTAGATGTGGAATGGCCTCAAATGAATGATGTTCAAGGGTTCTGTTTCCTTGATTCCTTCAAGAGAGGCAAGCCGGTATGTTTCGGGTCCTATTCTACTGTCAATGATGTAAGGACCTAACCAGTTTGCCGTGAACTTGTCCCGTAGATGGGACGGCAAATTAGAATTCTGTTGGTTCTCTTTTAAGACCAAGTCACCAACCTGAAATTCCCTAAGGTGGACTTTCATGTTGTATGCTTTCTTAAGTCGCTCTTGATAGATACGCAAATGCTCGAGAGCATTAACGCGTCGTTCGTCGAGCAACGTCAGTTGATCTAACTCGGGCTTGCCACGCAGTGTCATCATCGATGAACTCTTGCATTGAAATGCGCAGGGAAGGGATTTCCAACTCAAAAGGCATGACTGCCTCGGAGCCATACACCAACGAAAATGGAGTTGCCCCAGTGGGCGTTCGAATGCTGGTGCGATAAGCCCATAGGGCAAGCGGGATCTGAATGTGCCAGTCCTTATGATTGTCTGCAACTATCTTTTTGAGAATGGCGACTAGCATTTTGTTTGACGCCTCTGCTTGCCCATTTGCCTACGGATAATAGGGTGTTGAAAAGCTGTGCTGAATTTTGTACTTTGTGGTCAAAGCACGCACATATTTATTCTTGAATGGTGTCCCATTATCTGACAGGATCTTGGATGGAATACCAAAATGACATATGATGTTATGCAAAATAAATTCCGCAATGCGGGATCCAGTCGTAGTGGTCAGCGGAATTGCTTCCACCCACTTGGTAAAGTACTCTGTGGCCGTTAAAATAAACGTGTGACGACCAGACGATGCAGGGGAGATCTTTCCAATTAGATCAAAGCCCCACTACGAAAAAGGCCAAACCGATTGAATCGACTGCAAGGCCTGAGAAGGTACGTGTGTCAAATTAGCATGGTGCTGACACTTCATGCACTTCTTCACATATGCGCAACAATCTCGCTCTAAAGATGGCCAATAATAACCCATGCGAAGAATGCGCTTTGCGATGGCCATACCGCTGAAGTGGCCACCACATGTACCATCGTGAGCTTGGGTGATCGCCCAAGCGGACTCTTGCTGGTCCAAACAACGAAGGAGGATTCCTTCATAATTTTGACGATACAAAATGTCTCCTAACAAGACATGCTTTGCCGCTTTCTGTTTGAATGATCTTTTCGTGGCTTGTGTCAATCCAAGTGGGAGATTACCTAGCTTGAGGTAATCCCGAATGGGTGTGTACCAATCTCGCTGATCAAAAACCTCGATAGTATGAACGACCAATCCCTCTTGAAGTCCATCCCTAACAAAAGCTGAGCGGGAAAGAACTTGTAAAAACAACGTGGTGTTGCTATTAAGAGGGGTCGGGGAGAACAAGGACCCCCAGTTGGCTTGAGTCAAACAATCATGGATTCGAGAGAACTTATCCGGAGATGGTTCAATCTGAATCAGGTTGATTCCTGGCGTCAAATCAGAGCTTGCACGCTCCATCGTAGATTGCGATAATGTTTTAACCTGAATGGTTGTCATTTCACCAGAAGGGTCTTGCGGGATGAGTGACCCCAAGGAGGCCATAGTATCCGCAAAATGATTTGATGATCGAGGGAGTGCCTCGATGTCATACCATTCAAGTTGTGCCAGGAATTTGTCCACAAGGGCTTTGTAGGCCTGCAGAACTGGACATTTACATTGAAAAATCCCCTTCACTTGATTGACAATCAACAACGAATCACCAAAGATGTTTAGACGTTTAATGTTCATGGTGATTGTTGTCTGAAGACCTATGAGCAAGGCTTCGTATTCTGCATTGTTGTTGGTGCACGAGAAGTCTAATTTAAATGACAAAGGCATTGGAGCACCTTGCGGAGTGAAGAATACAATTCCCGTGCCACCCCCTTGCTCACATTTAGAACCATCGAAGAATAGGGTTATGTCAGCCTGTGACTCAGGCTCATCAGAATCTGGCGATTCTGAAACATGGAAGACCCCATCATCAGGTAGTTCGAAAGTCAGAGGCTGATCGTCTTCAAGAGGAGCCTCGGCTAGTTGATCGGCGATGACTTGACCTTTTATGGATTTTTGTCCAATGAACTCTATGTCAAACTCCGTCAACAACATGATCCATTTCGTCGTGCGGCTACTATGATAAGTACGACTCATCATGTATCGCAATGGATTCTCCTTAGACACAACATACGTCTTATTACTGAGCATGTAGTGGCATAGCTTTTTGGTAGCAAACACCACTGCCAAGCAGAGCTTTTCAACGTATGCATAGTTAAGTTCATAATTGACCAGGGTGCGGCTAAGATAGTATGTAGCCTGTTCTTTGTGAAGTTCATTTTTCTGGGATAGCATGGCGCCCAGTGCCACCTCAGTGGCTGAGATGTATAAATAGAACGACACTCCTGGTCTAGGTGGTGCCAATACTGGCGACGAAGCCAAGTACTATTTAATGTCATCAAAGGTAGACTGGCACTCGTCATCCCAATGAAATGTGACCCCCTTATGCAATAATTTATTCATGGGTCGGCATTTGTCAGATAACTACGCTATGAAGCGCTTGATCGACGCAACCTTTCCCTACAGACTCTTGAGCTGCTTGATGGTGGTTGGGGGACGCATTTCAAGGATTGCCTTGACTTTGTTTGGGTCGACCTCGATTCCTCGTTTGGAGACTATGAAACCCAAAAGCTTTCCAGAGGTGACGCCAAAGACGCACTTCTTAGGGTTTAATCTGACTTTATGTTCAATGAGGCGATCAAGGACCTTGCTCAAGTCACCGAGGTGATCTGGGCACAAAAGAGATTTGGCCAACAAATCATCCATGTAATCTTCCAAAGTTTTGTGCATGTAATCATGAAAGATGTACGTCATGGCACGTTGGTAAGTGGCGCCAACGTTTTTAAGGCCAAAAGGCATGACCTTATAGCAAAATGTCCCCCAAGGCATTGTGAATGCCATTTTTAGTTGGTCCTCAGGATTGATACGAATCTGATTGTATCCCGAGAAACCATCCATAAGGGAAAGCATTTCGTGGCCCGCTGTGGCGTCTACCAATGCGTCGATGCTTGGCAAGGGAAAATCATCCTTAGGACTCGCTTTGTTAAGATCTCAAAAATCGGTGCATATGCGAATCCTCCCATCGGGCTTCTTGACAGGAACCATGTTAGACAACCATGGAGGATAATCCACACAGATGACAAACTGGGCATCCAACAACTTTTGTAACTCATATTTTACCATTAAGGCCACTGTTGGGTGCATCTTGCATAGTTTTTGCTTTATCGGCTTGATTGTCGGATCAAGCGTTAAATTATGCGTGACTAGTTGTGGGTCTAGTCCCGGCATATCCTTGTATGACCATGCAAAAACCTCCTTCTTTTCCTTAAGAAGGGTAACATAATCGGCTCGCTCTTCGGGGGAAAGACTTACCCCTAGCTTGAGAATCCATGGATTCATTGGATCTGTGCCGATGTCTACATCAGTCGTTGCTTCGACCGACATATGGGATCCGTCTTCCAACTGGTGTGGAATTGGGATCAGATGGATATCGTTTGCTGAATTAAGATCATCATTAGGAACGTCAAGTTCCTCTTCAGCATGGAAGACATCCTGAGTCTGTCCTGGAGTGAAATGAAACATCCCATCGCAAGGCCAATACTCTGATGGAGATGGTGGTGTGTCAGCGCGATCCCAATCTATAGCTTCTATGTCTAGATGCAATGATCATGTTGGATTGGCTGGATCATGGATGGGGGCGGTCAAGTCAATGGAGATCATGTTTATGAAATGATGGTAACCTCCATGACCGCAGGTGTGACAACTCTGACATTCGGGATGTTCTTGGTGCGTTGGATCTGGCTCTGTAGGCACTGGCACAAAGGGATCAGCCCTATGCGTGGACCTGCAAATAGGGTCTGCCCTAGGCACTGATGGTTTGATAGGGTCTCCAAGCGAAAGATGCTCTCTGTATACCTAGAGTGGCGGGTGCAGTAATTGCTATAACTACGCCGGGTTGAGATGCCACCTATGTCTTGGACCTATGTGTAAGTGTTCAAACATGTCATCTATGTCCAAAGGATATTGTTGTTGCATTTGTTGCCTTTGTTGCCTTTGTTGCATTTGTCGCATGTGGTTGAGATAGGCCATCTCAGTTTCATCTTCCGAATCACTGTCGGAGAACCACAGGCCTTCGTTAACTCCAATGGTTGCTTGCGACACATGGGGCTCACCTTGTTCAAGCAAATTTATGTGGTCCCATCTAGGTTGTCCCGCCCTCTATGGGGGACCTAATTTTCTTGAGGTAGCCTATGCTCACTGGGATCATTCAATGGGAACATCATCAGGAAGCTTTCCTGATCGTCATTCATTGGATATTCGTGCGAATGATCGTACTCCGACTCATCTTCAGAAGACCCTTCGTGGTCTTGTCCATCTTCCCCTTGTGGGTGAGTCCGTGAGGTTTCTCCTTGTTCGGCCGTAGGGAAAGGGTTGTTGAGGTCAACAAGGTTATTTGTTTGTAATGGGAAATAATCCCCCAATGTATAAGTTGTATTTGGATTGGCATATGGATCCGATGCCAACCCATCCTTGTTGCCTATCCCTAGGCCTTGCATGTTTTCGACCAAGATGTTGAGGGGCAAAGGGTGATTAAACCCTACTCCTGACTTGTCATAAGGCATTTGGTATCTTGGTTGGCACAAAACATGCATTCCTTGTTCATACCTGCCTAACCCGTATCCATGCCAATTGCATTGGCTAAGATATCGTAATGCGAAGTCTGGGTTAGCCAGATAATTGACATCTTCCACAAAGGGATCTTCATCTTCCTCTTCTTGTCGGGAAGGTTCAACGCCATGATCCAGGCCCCCAAAAATAAAGTTTGTCTGATTAGGTGGGTAGCCTAAAGGAACCACGGAGCCTATGGGGAGTCGAGGTCTTCCCATGTCTTGCATAGATTGAAGTGTGGGCGTTGCAACAACATTGCGCACTATATACTCCCCCATGCCTGTGTTAGACATCTCAACAGTAATCGTTGGCGATTGAGAGGAAGCGAATGGGAGTTCTCCTTGAGTCCACTCCATGTGGGGTGAACTAGGCATCTCAACTTCCATTCTATTAGGCGTCTCTTCTATAGAGATGTTGGAGACTAGAGGTGGTTCCGCTTCCAGGGGCTTCTTTCCTTTGTCCGTTGGTGTGGCCACCGTAGGTGGCATCATTGTGGGAGGACCGGATGAAGAAGATGAACCCGCCTAGGAATTTGATTGATTTGGTAATGGAGATTCTTGCTTAGTCGGACCCCTTTTAGATGGATTTAACTGGAAATCCACATGCATTGAAGGGAGGGTCGACTACGGCATGAGTTGCACTGAATTGCAGTATTTAAAAGGTTCTAAATCTACGGGGACCACGTGCACTTGTCCTTCAAATGTGTACTTTAAACATTGATGAGCAATTGAAGGGACACACTTCATATCCTGGATCCAAGGCCGCCCAAGTAAGATATTGTAAGCCATCTCACCTTCTAAAATGTGGCACAATGTATGAATGGTCTTTTGTCCCACTTGTATGGGTAGGACAATTGTGCCAACTGTCGAGCATATCGCGTCATTAAATGCTCGAAGAGTATAAGTGGAAGGTACAATGTGAGAGGCTGGCAGCTTCAAATGTTTCAGTGCAGCGGTTGTAATAATGTTACTAGACGAACCAGTGTCTACCAACACCCGCTTGTACGGAGTCCCGTTGACCCACGCAATAACGTGCAGGGGTGGATCCGCTACATCCCCAGTCACCATTTTTAACTCATCTTCCCTGAAGGTGATGACTGGTTCGGTACACTGTTTGACATGCCCCACAAAATTGTTGAACGAATTCGCTTCGTGGGGATGCAACTCAATTGCCTTTAATATCTCCATGAGAGCTTCCCGATGGGGTGCCGATTGTTGAATAAGCTCATAGATGGAGAGCCTAGCCGATGTGGTCCGTAGACTTTGAGTAAGTCTAGTTCGAATCGTGGCCACTGGTCTAGGCGGGGGCAACTGTGTAGGATTCGGTTGAGGTTGTGACGTGGATGGAACTTCCCTGGTGGCTGTCATGGGGGCAGCTCCTGGGTGTCTCTTGTTTCTTGTCACAATGCTAATCATCCCAACATACCCCTCCATGGGGCAATTCTATTGCACTTCGTTGACATGAAGAGGTTTTGCTTGTGCATCATGTGTGGGTAAAGGATCTTTGAAAACACCCATTTGTTGGTTGTTGGGTGCGATGGGGTTATCCACTACCAATGTGTTATTGTCAATGAGGTCTTGCACTAAACCTTTGAACGTCCAACAGACATTAAGGTCATGCCCTTTCCTTCTGTGGAATCTACAGTAAAGATCCTCTCTATAGCCCTTAGGCTTTGGCGCATTAGGATCGATTGTTGGAATCTCTGGCAGATTAATCAAGTTTGCCGTTGACAAACGGTCAAACAAGGAGTCCCTAGACTCAGTGTATGGTGTAAATTGCCGCCTAGGGTGACGCTGCTGATTGTGATCTTGTTTTTTATTATCTTTCTCATAGTTATTGTGAGGCACTGCCTGATAATTAGCCTTTGGAGGCTGTGTTGCTTGGGCAGGCTTAGGGGCATTGATAGCAACTTGATTGACCACGACGGGTTTCTATTGCGTATTCCCTATTTTGGTGCTCTTGTTCCACTCTTTTTTCTTAGGCTTGGCAATTTTGCCATCCTGTATCTTGATCTCTTCGATAACTCTAGCTTGCGCCAAAGCTTCTTCTAAAGTGGCGTATTGCTGCAACTGCAATAGCACAGAGATCGATCGCAAATAGCTCTTTGCGAACATTTGAGTTAGGTCGGACATAGGAGGGAGGTAGGACAGCTTTGAAAGCAACGTCCTCCATCGATTCCCATATGCCACCATAGATTCCTCCTCATACTGCTTGAGGCTAGCTAGATCACTTAGTGACGCCTTTTTCTTTGTGTTGAAAGCAAAACGTTCTAGGAATGCGTCCACTAGCTGATCCAAGTTGTAGATGCTATGCTTCGGTAGATGGGTAAACCAATCCGAGGCAGATCCTACGAATGTGGTTATGAATGTTCTTAATAGCAATGCATCATTGTCTTGTATACCGAAGCATTGGCTCAAAAATTGAGTCACATGCTCTTGAGCATCTTCATCCCCTCTAAAGAGTGCCAACTGGGGCAGCTTGAAATGTTCGGGGTATGGAGGTGCTTGGCACTGATGGATGCACCGGATGACTACGAAGTTGGCGTAAAGTAGGCTTTTGGGGCCCAGCGAGTCTTGAGTTCCATAGTCTCTAAGCGTTCTAACAACACTTTGTATGCATCGGAGGACGTAATCTCCTCCTCCTTGGTTTGTTCCCGCTGTGGGTTGCGAGGAACTTGAGGCCTTTGGAGGGGTAACTGGGTAGCACCCCTCCTGCCTTGATAGGGCATTTCAGCCCGCTCTTCTTCTTGGTCATAATCCTCATAAGCTTCTTGAGGAGTGTCTGGCCTAGGCCTGTAAACATTGATGGGTGCCCGCGGAGGATGCCCATCACGGTTGCAGGGAGTGGCCTCCCGCTCAGGTCTAGGAGGTCTTAGAGGCAGTGCTTGATGAAGTCGTGGAGACCTGTCTCGCACTAGGGGGTTGTGCCTCACATACATCTCAGATTTTTGTGCATGAGGGACTGGAGCCTTCTCAAGCGCATTGTTGTGAAGCAATTCAGTTGTCTGACGTTGAATGCGCTCTTGGTTAAGGCGACACAAATGTTCTAATTGTTGTTGGTCTTGCCTAAGCCGCGTGATTTGCGCTTGGCGGGCGGCTAGTTTGGCAAATGCCAAGTCATTTTGTTCCATCGTCTCTTGTTTAGGAGGCCTAGATGCCTCCCCTACATATCTGTCTCGATCATGGTGCTCTGAGACCCCTATATGTTGCTTCCCTCTGTCGAGGTTGGCAGCATTGATTTGAAGCTCTGGTCTCAATGAGCGATCTGGATATAAAGCGGGTGCAAACGTGCATCGTTCCCATGCTAGGTACTATCTTTGAGGAACGTATTGATCTTCCTCACATTCTCTGTTATATTCATAAAAGGTGCGGGCAGAGTTGCCTTGCCCGGCCGGGAGAACCTGATATTCTGGATATGGTCTCGTGTGTCTGACATTGATCAGGGGTAAATTAGGAGTAACAAAATCATATGGTTCCTCCTTGTGGACCTTTTGTTGTTCTAGAGCAGTATATAGCGCTTCATCACTAGGCCACCCATAACGAACTTCAAAGGGGGGCCTTGTATCTAGGCCAAGTGCTACATGTTGGTTATTTTCTTGAAAATATTTTTGTTGCTTAGGAGTACCCCCTAAGGAGGTGCCTCTATAGTCTTGTCTATTGATGGCATGAGTTGGAGTGCCCCTCAAGGAGGTGCCTCTAGAGCCATGTTCTGTAACTGCATGGTGTGGACTAACTTGTGTACCCTACCGCCAAGGCGGGATGGCCAAGTCTTTAGGGCTATATCGGAGACGACTTGTCTCTCTTGGTGCATTCTCTGCAGCTTCTGCCCGTGATTGGGCTTGGCTACGAGTAAACACCATGGTAATGTTACCCTAAAGATGCAAAAATTCTTTTTATGATTTTTCTTTTTATGATTTTTTTTGTCTAAACAGAAAATAGCATACACACACAAGCAATGATTATCTCTTTTAAAGATTAATAGTGTGCCCTAAATCTGGTTTAGTGTGTTTTTGTTGTTTGTTTTTGTGTTTTTGAAGACTTTTTATGAAAACCATTTAAATGCAATTATGAAGGCTCTTATGACTCCCAAAATGGTCGCCCCTTCAATATACCATTGTCGGACCGATATACCAACCTCTCTATATACCCGCCCTTACGTGAGGGAGACTATAGGTACGTGAGAGCAGATGATACATGGAACATAGGTGGTACGAAAGGGGGATTGTCCTGTTTATGACACCTACCATAGAAGACTTATCCTCACGTGCTAGGAATCACCCCAACGACACTCGGTCAGCTTTCGTCAGGATTTACGTCGAGCAACAGTGACAATCAGGGTAAATGAATGCAAATATCCAAGCCAACGTGATAATGGAATCCACTATTGGTCTTGCTCAAGGGCTGGGGTTTTACGACCAGCTCCTTGGTTTAAGTAACCACGTGATGTGTGGGGTTCATTTTAATTTGCAAAAATTTGAAACAGGCAAACAAAAAGGAAACTTTCCCTAAGCCATACAAAACTGAAAACCAAAAAACAGAAAACAGAAATTTGACAGAAGCTTGTTAAAAACCCCTACCTCTTCTCTGCCCAACAGGATGTTTCTGATTTGCTGCTCTGAAAAATGTACAGAAAGCTATTCGTCCCTGGGTGAGACGAATATCAGAAAGTATTCGTTCCAGGGTGAGACGAATGGTATACTCGTCCCTGGGTGAAACGAATAACAATCTGTCGACTAAAAAATAAGTACCTGTAATCAAAACAAGCAATTTCAGATCAGAAATCTAACCTAAAAAAAAATAGAGGACAGAGGTCCCACCGTGATCGCCATTGAAAACACGAGATTCCGAAAGAAAAAGGAAAGACTAAACAAAATTGCATTAAAAGGAAAGAACACAAATGAATGAACACAAGATATAAAAGCAATATAAAATACGGCCCTTTTTATTGATATTCTTTTCAGTAATGTGTGTTACAATACGTCTCCTTCCTTTTTAGGGGATAGGAGAGCGTTAAATGTTGGTCTTTTACAACTTGTTTCAGAATTCCTCCTTCCGCGTGCCCACATATAAGATGGGCGAACCAAAACGTTGTCGCCGCTTGTGTTGGTAAAAGTAGATTCCTCGCTGCTCCTCTAATGCTGAAAATCTGCGTTCAAAGAAACAAACAAAGAATCAGTAGCACCTGTGTATGAAAAATAAAAGAACGAATATGAAAGGTTAGTAAAAGATAAATATAATGATGGTTAAAATGAGTCCAAATAAACTGAAAACTTGACAAAAGCATAATCATGTAACTAGCTAAATACTACAAAAGAAATAGTCACCAAAGGCAATAAGGCGGGGGTGCCCGAAGGCAAACCACCCACGGGTGAAACTTTGTTTCGACACCAATCCGCTTGGGATGGGTCCGAAACCTGGTGTGATGTGTTGTTGAAAAATTGGTAGGATATTGTGGTCAAAAAAATTGGGTTTTGGTTCTTGATTCGTGCCTTCAAAAGTCACCCAATAACCTCTCTTTCGATTAAGAGATTATGGATGTTGAAAGCACAAATCGCAAGTAAACTGGCAGCACTTCGTCGCTCAAAATGCTCCTTCTCTGTATATCTTTTGGGTGAGGAAGCTCACCATTTTATAGACCCAAGGGGTCTCTTTGAAATAACATGCAAAAGTGCTACTTAGCATGAATGCTTTTTCAGGGAAGAGAAGACTTCTCCCTGATCAAGGGCTCCATAACTGCTTCTATAACTGTTGTTGCATGTCCAAAAGAACTCACTCACACTCCCATGCAATGAAGGGAGAGTTAAGTAGCTATTTTGAGTTGTCATGAAAAAGCCCACTCTCACTCCCATGCAATGAAGGGAGAGTCAAGTGGCATATCTGAGTTGTCCTAAAAAGCTCACTCTCATTCCCATGCAGTGAATGGAGAGTTAATTGACAGATATGAGTTGTCAAAAGAACTCACTCGCCCTCCTATGCCATGAAGGGAGAGCTAAGTGGCAGTTCTGAGTTGTCATGCACCGAGGTTTGACTTTTTGCTGGTCAAACTTGGCGTTCGTCCCACCCCGGAGCGAGCGCTGGTAATCGTCTCTGGGTGAAACGAGTACCAATCTGCACTCGTCTCTGGGTGAAATGAGTACCAATCCGCACTCGTCCCTGGGTGGAGCGAATAAGTAGCAGAGTGTCTAAAAGGTGCCAAATTGATCTCTGACTTGTAAAACTGCTGTGTGAGTGGTTAGAACCACTGTTTTAACCTCTGGGGCTGCCCTGGGGCTGTGTGTGTTAGTGCGATTAGTGTTTGCAGTCACATAATCGGATTGGTGCTGTTTTGGTGTCTACACTTACTCAACAAAGATCCTACTAGTAGATGATTTGAATTTTAGGAGGTTGTATCAAGATATTTGATCAACAATTCACTATTATTATTTGTTGCAAAGGTTGTGTTATTATAATTTTATAAATACTTTCAACTACAAAGCCATAAATAGTTTCCACCTCTAAATAATTGGCATTGGAGATATATTATTAAATTTTTATTGGATATTTTAATGGTATGATTTTTTTTATTTACCCTGAGGATCTGTAGTGTTTTTTTACTGGTCATAACAAAAATGATGAGCAGAAGATAAAAATAGTGACATGGTGCATGATGGTGAGAAAAATGTAGTTAGTTTTCCAAGTTGTGCAATTTTTTTATATGTTAAGCTACTAGTTGTTATTGCTAGAAGATGTTTTTTGGTTGACCAACATAACTGCTTTGTAAAATGTCTTGTTATTTTTTTTTATTTCCACCCTGGAGATGAAAAGTAGAACAAAATTATGGTGTGGAGTTATTTACTAAGCTATTATACCGGGTATTTTTTTATATAACGGTCTATAAGAGAGTACCATTTTTAGCTTCTCAAAAAATAGGTGGTCTTATCCAGTTAGTGCAAGAGATAAATTTCATGTAAAAAGCAAAGGCTTATTTTACGACCACTTCGGGTCATAATTTATATTGAGAAAGGTAGATGTCAAAGTGCTACAATAATAATTATTGTGGTTAAGGTAGTCCAGGATTGAAATTTTAAAGGATGAAGTACAAATATTCATGTATTTCTTAGGCACTAGGGAGAAGATATTTTGTGGTTAGTTTTACAGAAACCAACAGTGTTGAAGTATGCTAGAGAAAACTTGATGCAAGATATAGAAAATAACTGGAGAGATCTTAGTAAACACTTCGGAAAAAATTAACCATAGATAATTAGCTAAATAGTGGAGCAAAGACTAGGGGAGGATATGGTGGATCAGGTTTATTACTCTTCATATCCAGTGACAGGAATCTCTATTTTCCCTTTGGAAGAATTTTTGAAAAACAAGTGGAAGTTGGAGAGGGAGTCCTCTATTTGGATGAAGACCTCTCTAGTTAGAACATAGAGAGGAAGACTGTGGAGACACTTTCCTTTTTAGAAACCACTTCATAGAAGGAATTTTTTTCAACTACTTACTCTAAAAAAACTATATTGCAAACCATCCTTTTAGTCCATATGCATTAGTGTACAATCCTCAGATGAGAAGTTTACCTATTCAAATAACTTGCTCATTAGGATTAAATTTATACTATAACAACATACCTATAAAGTTATTACCACACCCTATGGATATGTGTTTTATAGATGGTAATTTAGAATTTATGTAAGTGAGGTCCTGGGAGGTTTATACAAAGAGAGTTTCTTAGGAGCATATTGGAGAAGAGTCTAGATATTTTGCTTGTACAAGCTTCTATGAAGGAAATATGGAAAGAGGGGAGTTGTTAGGTATTAGTATGGAGATGAATATTTCTTCTTTAACATAGCCTCCATAAAGAAAAGGAAAAAAAGTGTGTTAATATTAGAGAGGGATGAGTAAATTTGGTCTTAGGTGAAGATATTCTAATGGACATAGTTCTATAAATGGAAGGTAAAACACTAACTAGAATATTCTATGGTAGAATATTCTTAGTTAAATATATTACTCAATGGTTGGAGAGGGTGTGGAGCTTGATATTGGGATATTCTCCTTATTTTCATGTATTGGTTAGAGGATGGTTAGTCTTCTATTTTAGATTGGTAGAAGATGTAGATAAATTACTATAGAGTAGGTGGTACTGGGGTTCTTATGCTCTATCCCTAAAATTACGGTCTCAAAGTTTTGATTTGAGAAGGGATTCTAAAGTGATACAACCCATTTAGATTAAGTTGTTGGGATTGCCTTTGGAGTTGTGGTCTTCTAAGATTCTAACAAGAAATGGTAATTGCTTAGGTACAAGAGTGGATTTGGATCAAGTGTGCTTGAGTGGTTATTCTCATTCTATTTATCAAAGATATGGATCTATGGGAGAGTCTTATATAATCTATAGAGATAGAGGTAGGGATGTGGCATTATGTTCAAATTATAGACTATGTGAAGATACCTTTTTGTTGTAATATATGTCATATTTATATCCATCTGATGGAAGACTATGGTAAAAAATTCTTAGGTAGGGAATGGAAAAGAAAGTGGGATGAAAATCATACTTCTAGTATGAGAGTGAATGAATCAATTATTTATGTAGAGGGAGAAAAAAAATAGGATTGTAGGCTAGGAAACTCCTTGGAAGGCAATGTTGATGTGGAGGAAGGTTATACAATTATTATAGAAGATACACTCCTATCAAAGTATTGGAACAGGTGTGTTGGTAAGGGTCTAAATAGTGAAGAGTTAGAAGGTCTGGAATCAACTCACAATAGGGAGGAAGGACCCACACATGGGTTAGAGATTTTTCCTCTACCACATATCATATCTCTTGGTTCTTTAAACCACTCTTCTAACCCAAAGTAGACTCTTGGGAAGGTGACAATCATCACCACTAAGCCTTTGATTTTAGAGGAAATAAGTCAAAAGTACCTCTCAAAGGAAATATGCACAAGGAAGGATAACTCTTTGAAGTTACCTACAAGTTGGTGAGCAAAAAATAGTGTTCTATAAAACGGTTAATTCCTATCCATTTAATTATCAATCCAAGAATTCATAAAATTATGAGTACCTGTGCATAGTAGATGCCTGTAGTATGGGAGATGCATTGCTACATATAGATTTTTTTGGTGGGGAATTGTGTTTGTGTAGTTTCAATTTTAGCCAAACCCTCTAAAACTAAGTTTAGGAAAATAAATAAATAAACTACAAATTTAAAATAACTGAAATAAACTACAAGTAAATTGCACACAACTAAAAATAAAATGTAGGAAATAAACACACAACGAAAAATATTAAAGCATGAAATAAAGCAATAAATAAAGTAGGAAATAAAGTAGGAAAATAAAGCAAAAAATAAAGCAAGAAAATAAAGTAGGAAATAATTAAACTACAAAAAATAAAATAAGGGAGGATTACTACCTAGAGTGGATCCAAACTCCCATAGGTATTCACCCAACTAATTATGTAAAAATCACTCTCTTAGTCCATGCGAATAAGAACACTCGAAACTCTTTATTAATAATTTATGCAGTCTAAAAAATATTAAAAATTGGGTGGAGGTCCAAGGTTCAAATCTTGGGCCTCACCGGACTGAACGCTTGTCCCTTTCTTGGTGCTTTCAGTGGCATAAAATGTTTAAAATGATTGTGGCATGGTGGTTATAGGGGCGGACTGCACGAAGATATGTGTGGTGGCTTCTGGGTGGACAACATAGAATACTGTGGCAGCCATAAAAGCTGGACAACCTACCCGGATTCGTGGTGGCTACCGATTCCACCATGTAAATTCAAAATATATATATATATATATATATATATATATATATATATTAAAAATTTATGGATCTTATTTTTTAGGGATGGCATACGCTCTTATACAGAACGTGGTCAATCCCTATTACAAAAACATATTATTAGACATACCTAATTTAATTAAAAATAATTATTTACTACGGTCAGTTCGTGCACAACTATGGTTTCCATATATTAAAAGAGTGGATAATTCTAAAATTAATCATCGAAGGATAAGAATGATGCTCCCTTATTTTGCACAACAAATTATTTCTAAAAATTGTGTGATCTCTTGATCAATTGGTCAATGTGCAGAATATGAGTGTTATGTACCCGCTAGCTATAGACACCTACTTGTGTTCGGATATAGGTGCCTACCTATGCTGGGATATAAGTTCATTATTTTAGTGGGATATAGGTGCCTACTTTCATCAGGATATAGGCACTGACTTCCTTGTGGGAAGTAATAACCCTGCCTTTATAAGAATATAGGTGCCTCTGTCATTCACCATAGTCTCTTTTAAGATGTATCCATAGTTCAAAAATATTATACTCTTCATGCATTATCTCTTTTAAGATGTCTCCATACTTCAAAAATATTATACTCTTCATACATTGCCAAGTCCATGTGGGACCTTGACTGAAAAATATAAAAGAAGTAACAAAAACCTGCATCTACACACATTTTCTACTAAAATCACTAGTCAAACATAATACATCATTTTCTGTTAAATAGAAAAAATTATTTCTGATGTTAAGTATGCCATATAATACTCATAAAAACATGCATAAAAATGAATATTTCTGGTGCTCATCATACCCACATGCCTACCATATGATATATCCTCATGTCATTGTTTACCTGTAATCCCTTATTTCATCAACAACCTTCCAATATGCCTTGTTTTAGAACCATTGTTCTCAAGTTGTGGCCTTATATTTTTTCCAATTTCTCTCACATTGACCATGCTTATTGGATAAGTTGGGACCTATTTCCTCTGCATGGGTTTTCTCTTGCTGACCATGCTTGTTGGTTCAACAGGGGCTTTTTTCTTCCCCTAGTGACCCAACATATGTAACTACACCATGCTCAAGGGCTAGCATGACTTGCTACCAAAAGAAATTATCTTCAAGTAGACGTATTGCCCCCATGATATCTAGAGTATCTCATGGCTAAAACTATGACATATTATCTTGTTGTAGCCATTGCACAACTTACCCCAAAATTGGGGACCCACCTTTTATTTTTGTTGTCTTGGATAATTTTGGTCTTGTTTGAGTGTCAATATTGTGGTCTCCAAGATTCGGTTTGGTAAGGTAGTGATTTTGTATGCTTTTCAAGGTTTTAATTTTGGTTTGTAGTGCTTGGATTAATTTTAATATTTTGAATTAAATTAATCCAAACATTACAGTTAGCTAAATCAAATAAAGAGAAAAAAAATAATATATATATATATAAGAAAATATAATATATATATTTATTATATATGTATATTTAAAATAAAATTTAATTTAAATATATATATATATATATATATATATTCACTTATTCACTTATATGTATGTAAAAACTAAAAAAAATTCTTTAAGGATAATGTTGTTTATTGAATGTTTTATTTGAATTTTAACTTTATGTTCTTTCACTGCAGGTACAGGAAGATGTGGTCAACTCGACATCACTTGGCATGAATTTCACGGTGCTCTCTAGGTGCGGGGATTCCAAGAAGAATAGATGATGCAGACCAATTATGTGAACTACCAAGATGTGGGTACAATGGCATGGTGACAAACGTGATCGAGAAGATGCTACCAACCAATAAATATGATGTATGTGGATGCTCACGTGGTAGCCACGAAGACCAACTAGACAAATCAATACATAATTGGATACATGAACAGTGGGGTTAGATTGGAATCTTAGGCTATAGTGGACGATCTATTGGTGCACCGAGGAACGACTAGAGGTTGTATGATTTTTGGAAAGCCTTAATTTCCATTTCAAATCATGCAAGGCTTTTATGTGTAGTTCAGAGAAAGTACGAAGCCACGAATGATGGTGAAAATAGTGTATCAAACCTGGTATAGGTGATGGATTTGTATTATCGACAGAATAAAGGTGATCGTGTTACACCATCTAGGCCAATCACTACTAATGAGTGTATTCATTTAATGAAGGACAGTGAGCATCGGGTAATGTTGGTAGCTGAAGATAGTTTGATGGGCAAAAACCAAATGAAGGTATCTCTAGATCTAGCTAGAAAGTACAACATCCATGGACAAATCAAACCATATCTTAGTGTCAGGATTGAAGTAGAAACCTACGCAAAATTTTGGTCACATCTAAAAAGTTGAACGAGGAAGATAAGGATGGTTTTCTGTGGATGATTCCATCAAATTTTTGTTAGATAAATGATAAAAATATCACAGTGTAACATGCGTACACTGGGTGAGTATGTCATGTAGTTAGTAGGCTTAGATTTAAGCCTAATCATTAGTGGTTGATCTACTAAAACCAATTGAAGTTATGAGAGTTACAAAGGCACGTTGGAGACCCATGGAGAGCACATTCAATAAAATGTCGAAGTGAGATGCAAGATAAATATGCAGAATGGTAGAAGCATTTTTTATTATGGATTTGATGTAAGGGTTTCAGTTACAAAGGAATCCAGAAAGATGTAGTTACAACCATCCCTATAGCGCATCATGATTTTAACAGGAAGTTTTTAGAAGCATTACATTGATAATGATAAATGAAGACTTCATTGTAGAGACCATGTTGGATGGTATCTCCATCATCTATGGTAAGATCATAGGTGGAAATTTCGTCACATCAGAGGTTGACTATTTTTGTAGTTACAGCCTAAATATGAAGCATCCATGAATAGACATGCATTGCAGTATTCAAATGGACTGTTGAACGTAAAAAAAAGCTACATGACAGTTTGGTCATCCACATTTATCCTTATTTGATGTATGATTTCATTTGAACTATGTGTATTTTGTTTCTCCCTACCAATCTAAGTGGTTGTATTTCCCAAGGTTGTCAAATACATATGATGCACACCACTTCAGAGTTCTCCAAGGAAGGTGGGTGCTATTTCAACAATATTCACACCAACAAACTATCCACCACATACCATATTTAGTGGGTGCCAAATCATAGCCAAAGAGAGGGCATGTCTGTTTTGGTGGGTGGAGTCCTGTTACATGCACTGGAATTATAGAATGTAAGGTGGAACGCATTTGGGATGGAATTTTTGGTTGAACATTTTGATAATTTATGTATTCCCTCCTACCTTCTTGGTGATCAGTACAACATAAAGAGGTATTGATGGAATATATGAGAGCCACATGATATTGGGCTATGCCAAAACAAAGCATAGGGTCCATTGGGATTTGATTTAGGTTTTCCATGGAAATGTGAAGAAAATATGTCATGGACATGTGGTGAAGTCCCCTGTGTATGGTAATTAGATGTCCCATTAGGAATCATGCTAAGTTTGAAAGTAACTTCCATACTATGAGAGCGGTAAGGTCATGCAGGGTTGCCATTAGAGAATAATGCTTGGAAAGCTTTATAAATTTTAATGTGAAATTGGTAGTGTACGCCCAAGGAACTAAAAGGGTAAGGTATACATGACATAGTGGAGGCATTATGGAAATGGAACATTGAAGATAAGCCAAATGAAAGAAGTGAAACTAAATAGTCATATGGAAAATTTTAAACAACAAAAATGAAAAGATAAACTTTAAACCAAATAAATGAAAGGACATTAAAGAAAACTTTAAATATCAATTTCCAAGCAAGAAATGAGGCTGGATATTTTTGGAAAAATGTAAAAAAAGTGCTATAATATGAACATCATTTTTTTGTTTTGAATGCAAACACTACAGGATTTCTACACATTGTAAGCACGAACAGAGGAGAAGTTTTTGAATAAAATGTTTTAATGTTTACCTTTCCCTGCATGTGTTAGTGGTTTTAGATGGTGTTTAATGTAGGGTACTAGTTGCATCATTGACTGTCATTAATGCATGCCATTGATTTTTATTGCACATATATTTATGTGTTATGTTTTCAGATTACTAGATGGTGTTTAATGTAGGGTACTAGTTGCGTCATTGACTGTCTGAACGCATGGCTTATTATTTCCCTTAGAAGGTCACACTTTGTTTAGTCTAGACTATGTGAATACAACTTCGGTTAAACTAAATTTATATTTGAAAATCCTCATTATCTCTGGTTTTGCAGGATAGGGTAGCATGGAAAATGCCAGTGATTTATTTTCTATATTTTTTGCATTTTATTTTCATTTCTAGTAGTTTTAATATCTTTCTGTAGTTTTTTAAAAAAATTCAGTAATTAAAATAAATATTGAAAAAAATTAAAATTGCAAAAATAAATGCATGGGTGTGAGGAACAAGCATTAACGCTCTATTTAGAACCATTTCGATTTCATTTTGAAGCCATTTCGAAATTATAAAAATTATTCAAAGTTGTTTTTACAAGTATTTTATAATTTTAAATTTTACATAATTTTGCATTTCGAAGGTAAATCAAATTTCAAGCTTTGCATGTTCATTTTGCAAGCAATAAATTAACTTTCCTTTATGAAAATTACAATTTCATTAAAGGGGAGTGATTTATATGGCATTTCAAAAGGCCATTATTTTTAAAGCAATAAATTGACTTCTCTTTATGAAAATTCTAATTTCATTAAAGAGGGGTAATTTATTTATTATATCAAAGGCTATTATTTATTTTTTTCATTCTCAAAGCAACATTAAATGAATCCAATCATCATTTAAGGTTCATATTTAGAGATAGATTTTAATCTTTGTTTCATGCTCAAAGTAGGGTTTAATAATGCAAGATAAAACTTGTCTAAAATCTGCTTAACCAAAAGAAGATAAAATCTACCTAAAATACTTCAAGATAAAATGAACTAAGGCATTTACATCATGGTCATATGAGGGCCAATCACATTTTACTTTTCTTTTAAGTTTCATGAACAATCACTAGTATAGCAATAAAATAATACCAACACAGACCCCTTGTTAATAGTTACTTGCAAATCACTAAGGTATTCCTAGAACTTATTTGATACATCTTCACAAGATTACAAGCACACATTAAGTAAAAGGAACCTTGGAGAAATTTCATTTCTTTGCAAGAGAGGGTTTTCTAATCAAAATCCTGACTGTGATGGTGATTTTGCAATTGGGCAAAATTTCCACTCAACATAATTGGCGCTAGAAGGAGGGCATGAATTGGTATTTATTGATTTAATGCTTTTGAATTGTTCATGCAGTGAATAATGTGATTTGGTGTAACCTTGAGAGCTTTGAATTGCTAAATGTTTCATGTCCTATTGACTATTATCTTTGGCCTCCTTTAGCACTCAACATAATTGGTGCTAGAAATATTTATTCAAAGGCATTGGTCTTGACTAATGAGATTTTGTTGATCACTTTCATTGATTCAAATATTCTCTAATTGATGATGCATTAATGCTAACCTTTTGTAAATTGGAGAATGTTCTCTAATGTCATGGTTTAATTGATGCATATCTTTTGGTTGATGCTAACGTGATGATCTATATGTTAAAAATTTGAGGATTGTTAGTCATTTCATGCTTCTTTGCAAGATATTTATTTGACTAACAAAATTGGTATTCAAGTTGTATTCTTTAAGGTCCACTAATGGCATTCCTTACTTCTTGGATGGCAAGTTGTCCTTTAAACATACTTGGACCTTCACATCATATGCCTACAGATATTTTGGATTATCTACCTCAGTTTAGGCATGATGGAATAGAATCGACTGAGGAACATATTCAGGCATACAAGAACACTTTAATTCAATGGCAAATTATGCATGAAGATGTTGCTTGTAACATGTTTCCATTCACATTAGATGAATTTGCTTATGATTGGTATCTCAATTTACCTACAGGTTCTATCACTTCTTGGGCTCAACTAGAAGCAATATTTCTTAGCCAATTTGGAAAGCTAGTTGACCTGGATACCATATCAAATCAGTTTACCTCTATCTGTAAAGAACCTAATGAATCCATGAGTCAATTTAATGATAGGTTCCATAGGTTGTATACCAAAATAGAGATGCATTATACCATTTCAGAAGAAGAGGTCATCCAAATATACTTGGAAGCCTTAGACCCCTTTACTTCCACATTTCTAAGGATAATTCTTAAAGATCCATCCTTGCCTAGAATCTATAGTGAGGCCATAATAGTAGAACAATGGTGGATTTTGAAAGGTATGGATGTGGGTCGATTAGCATTGCTCAACCCTAAGGCTCGCAATCAAATGCCACCAATGAGTCAAGCTGAGGCACCACCTTCTCCCATGATGAATTATTCTTCAGGAGTTATGGATTCCAACCAATACCAACCATCTAATCTAGCACCCTCGAATCAAATGAT
Source organism: Wollemia nobilis (assembly GCA_028583015.1). Classification (NCBI taxonomy): domain Eukaryota; kingdom Viridiplantae; phylum Streptophyta; class Pinopsida; order Araucariales; family Araucariaceae; genus Wollemia; species Wollemia nobilis. Next base: position 17,225,134 of record JAQPPZ010016947.1, on the reverse strand, counting down.
GTCTAATGTGAACAATCAATGGGATGAAGTTGAATGTCCAAATGTTACAACCACCTTAGATATTGTTCAAGAGGAGGTGCAAGTTTCAAAGCCAATATCCACCAATGAGGATTGTGTAGAGATGGGTTCATCTCTAGAAATTCATGAGTATTTGGACAATGGAGGAGTCCTAGATCTAACTAGCATTGAAATATGTGATAGGTTGGGACCTTCCATAGAATGGAGTGAAATGGTTGAAACAGATGATCAAGAAGGCCAATGTGTTCCAAATGATGACCTAGGCTTAGAGTCATTATTTACGAATGAGGATTGGGAGAATCATAGAAATTTGAATACAAGAATTGATTCCATTGAAGAGACCCTTGACCCACCACAAATGGTTGAAAGTGAATTGAAGGAGGAATTAATAGAAGAATCTAAATATTATGAGGAAGATGCAATAGAGTTTCACCTCATGGGTTTAGAAGATAATTATTATAATGGTTGGGGTATGTATGGTGATTCATTATTTTCTCATACCCCTATTGATGAAACTTCTATTTCACTTGATATGCAGGATGCTAAAATCACCATTTCACATGAAGATCTTGCATTTGCAAGAATAGAGAAGGTTCCCAAATTAGATCATGTTGAATATAAATTTATTGAAGATCTTGTTGAAATAGAAAGGGAAGAAATGGTAAATGTTTCTTATGACTCATCTATTTTGGATGAGGAAGAGGTAAAATCTTCTCTTTCATTTTGGAATACTAAAAACTTGGGTACAAATTCACATGATTGTCTTGAAGATTCTAAGGAAGAAATACCATGGATGGTTAACAAGGAATTGGAACCAAATGATAAAAATATTGCTTTATTTGAAGCAACTCAAGTAATTGATCATGGAGATGTGTTATTTGACACATCCCTTGATCAAAAAAAGTTATGTTTTGAAAAGGATGGACATGCTTTTGATTGGGTACCTAATTTTGGTATTTTTGATGAACAGGTAATTGATGAAGAAGAAGTGCTACAAGAGGATGATGAAGATAAAGACCATGAGGAAGAAGAGGAAATTACAATGGCTCACCAAGTCTTGGTAAATGAAAGTGTACAAAAGGTAGAATCTCACATTTTGTGTCCAAGCATCCAAGCTCTAGGTGAAAACTTATCATAATTATCTATTGGATTCAAATGCTATTTATGATGAAATGCCATTGGAGGTTAATAAAGAACTAGAATTGATTTCTACTCACACCTCTAATAATATTGCTTTGGTGAATGAAAGAGAAGTTGATGTGCTTGAATTGTTGAATCAAGTTCATCAAAAATTAACAATTGAATCTAGGATAAAAACTTATAATGATCCTCATTTAGTAGATATCCTAGATGCTTGTAAATTGTTACATAAGCTTGATTGACCTACAAGATATGGAAAATAAATTGGCTTTGAAATTTGTAGAAATAGGCTCCTACTTGCAAGATCTCATATTTGAAAAGGAAAGCCTAATTCTAAATCATGAATCAAATTGTGAAATTGACATTTTAAGGAATAGACAAGAAAGAATTGAAAATCAGTTATTGTCTAATCAATTTGATGATTTAAAACTCCACTATGGGATTACTAATGGAACTAGATTAAGATGGTGGGGTGAGAGAGGTAAGATAATAATTGTTGCATTTTATGGCTTAATCTTGTTTTGGCTAGATTCCTATAAAGCTTGGCATGCATATCATAGTATGGGTCTTTCAAAATGTGCTAATCGTGTTTGGGATCTAGGGAAGTGATAGCCTATTTTGTGCATCATCTTGTACATTATTGTATATTCTTGTATATAGTTTTGGTTTTCTTGCTTTTGTTGTTGGTTTTGTTGTTTTGTGATTCATATCTAGTTTTGGTTTGGTGAGTCTGGGTTAGTTTTATTAGGTTAGGATTGGTTTTGATTTAGATTTTGTATTTTGGGGTTGATCCCTCTGTTTGAGGTGATGTTTCATGGTCGCTACTAATGGCCTCTTGACCATTTTTTGTGCTCCTTTGTCATGAAGGGTGAATCACCTAATCGAAGTAGGTGAGATCAAGAAAAGGGGATGAGTTATTTTGTGATCATGCTTAGATTTTGGGACTAAGATAGTGGAGTTTAGAATAATGAAACATTTTTCTAAAGCTCCACATGTAACTCATCATATTAAAGGGTATGCTTTAGAAATATTGAAGGATGAAGTTATTTTGGTTTGCAAATTAAGGCAAAAATTCAATACGCTCCATCTCTAATTCAAATACTCTCTAACCCATGTGGTGCATAAATTTTTGCAAGGTCTTATATATAAAAAATAAGCAAGCAAAGGAAAACACGCTAAAATCAGTCACCAAGTCTAGATAAACTCTACTAGGGCTATGGACGCCTGACTGGTAGTAGGGATCTATCTAGACACAACTCGTTTATAAGGAAGGCTTTGAAAAGTATCAAGTAAAAACAAGGGTGAGTGAGATAAAGTATATCAAGGCTATAGATGCATAACTAGCAATAGGGATCTATTTGTAAAAATTTTCTTTTATGAGTCATACTTCAAAGCCTAAATGCAAAACATATGATGGAATCCAGATGATTTCTAGAAGTGTAAAATGAATCACTTTTCACACATTGAGCAAAGGAATATGGATTGGTTTTCTTTATTTCAAAGTTTTTTACCCCCACCTTCTCAAGACATCGTTAAATAATTATTATTTCATTGATATTTTGTGTTTTCATTTCAGATTGGGTTCTTCACCCGAAATGCTCAGGAGCATTTCCTAGCAGAGTCACCATTTGTTGTGGCCATTGTACAACTTGCCCCAAAATTTGGGACCCACCTTTTATTTTCGTTGTTTTATGGAATCATGGTCTTGTTTGAGTGTCAATATTGTGTTCTCCAAAATTCGGTTTGGTAAGGTAGTGAGCTTGTGTGCTTTTCAAGGTTTTAATTTTGGTTTGTAGTGCTTGGATTAATTTTAATTTTTTTAATTAAATTAATCCAAACATTAGAGTTAGTTAATTTAAATAAAGAGAAAGAAAATAGAAAATAAAAATATATATAAAAGGAAATATAATATATATTTTTTATTTTATATATATATATATTAAAATATATATATATATATATATAAATATATATATTCACTTATATGTAGTAAAAGATAAAACAAAGTCCTTAAGGCTAATGTTGTTTATTAAATGTTTTATTTGAATTTTAACTTTATGTTCTTTCACTGCAGGTATAGGAAGACACAATGAACTCGACATCACTTGACATGAATTTCGAGGCGATCTTCGAGCGTGAGGATTCTAAGAAGAATATATGATGTGGACTAAATTACGTGGACCACCAAGACATGGGCATAATGTCATGGTGACGAACGTCGACCAAGAAGATGCTACCAACCAATAAATACAATGTATGTGGACGCTCATGTGGCAGCCACAAAGATCAATCAGACAACTCAACACATAATTGGATACTCGAACAACAATATTAGGTTGGAATATCAGGCTATAGTGGACGATACTACTATTGGTACACCAAGGAATGACTAGAGGCGATATTATTTTTGAAAAGCCTTAACTTCCATTTCAAATCATGCAAGGCTTTTATGTGTAGTTTGAATAAAGGACGAAGCGATGAACCATGGTGAAAATAGCATATCAAAACTGGTATGGATGATGATTTTCTATTATCAGTGGGAGAAAGGTGATACAGGGTGATCATGTTACACCTTGCAGGCTAATCACTACTAATGGCTACGTTGGTTTAGTGAAGGACAGTGAGCACCGGGTAATTTTTACAATCAAAGATAGTTTGATGGGTAGAAACCAAACGAAGGCATCTCCAAATCTAGATATAAAGTGTAGCATCATGGATGAAGTGAAGCCTATCTTAGTGTCAAGAGTGAAGTACCAACCTACATATAATTTTTATCACATCGAACAAGTTGAACGAGGAAGATAAGGATGGCTTTGTGCGGATGGTTCCATCAAAGTTTTGTTAGAGAAATGATAAAAATATCACAATGTAACACGCATACACTAAGCGAGTATGTCATGTAGTTATTAGGCTTAGATTTAGACCTAATCATTGGTGGTTGGTCTGCTAAAACAAATGGAAGTTATGAGAGTTACAAAGGCATGTTGAAGATCCATGGAGCACACATTACATAAAATGTTGAAGTGAGATGCAGGATAAATATGTAGAATGGTAGAAGCATTTTTATTATGGATTTTAATGTAAGGTTTTCAGTTACAAAGGAAGCCAAAAGGATGCGGTTACAACCAACCCTACAACATGTCATAATTTTAGCAAGTAATTTTTAGAAGCGTTACATTGATAATGATAAATGAAGACTCCATTGTGGAAACTGTTGGTCATCAAATCTTCCCAAGAAAGGATTTTGGGTAAGTGTTCGCACCCTAGACCTGGACAAACATTGAAAGGCCGAAGGGAAGAGATGCCCCTCATGCCAATCTCTAGAGAAATGCCAGCTCCTATACTAAACTACTTTGATGTTTAAGATAAGGGTGCAGGAAAGACATAAAAGAGTAAGGGTGCAGGAAAGGAATAAAAAGAGTAAGGGAAGAGATGTCAATAATTCAAAGTGGGAAAGAACCAGAAGCACGATTACTAGCCAATAGCTTGAAATAGCAGCAAGAAACACCAAAAATAAAATGAAATGAACACAATATTAGCTCTCCTATGTATCCTCTGGATGAGTTCTAGGATTCTCTTTCCCCTTTCATTGAAATTTAGAGTTTAGAGTAACGACGATTAGGAAAAAGTGAATATAACAGAAACACTACCCACAGGCGGCATACAAGAAAACTAATATGGTGTTTTCCTCCCCTATGTATCCTTCAGGAAAATTTTAGGGTTCTATCCCCAGTCGCACACCTAAATCCAGTATTCAGAATTATAGTATGCAAATGAAGAAATATGAAAGAAATAAACGTAGAAGGCAACATACAAGAGAGAAATCAAGCCCAAATATTTTTAGTATTAAATGTAGGGATTCAAGTTACAACAACTTTCTTAGTAGAAAGTTCCCCCCCTTTTACATTATAATGCTTGGGTTTTTATAGAGGACCCGACCCTCTGAACCATTAATGCACAAAATGGAGGAGTACATCCTTGAAACCTAAGAAGTCAGCTCTTCGTGGCCCTCATGATTGAGCTCTCAAATATTTTACCAAAACTAGCAATAGCGACTGGGTCAGCCAGGGAAATATGCATTTAATGAGTCACATGAATGTCCTTGGTCTCTGGGTGCAGTGCTCGAGTGGCCGCCATGCTCGTCGGGCCCTCCTTCAGAGACTGATACCTCATTTCCAATTGCTAAAAATGAGCAGCGAGTTTATCAGGCACGTAAAAGTGCATTTATGAGGCACTTGATCGCCTCAAAAAAATACCCGACTTGGAGTTCGTTCTCTTGAAGCGCTTCGCTAGATTTTCATTCACAATTTTGCTTTGCAATGGATTTGAGCTGAAGCAGATCTTCCTTCTTGGTTTGCACTTCACATGGTGGAGCTTCGCAAAATGACTTCGGGGGTGGTGAGTGCCGAAGTAGATTTCCTCCTCAAGGTGGGGCTCTTCATTACTGTTTCACTAGAAGACGTACCAAAACTACTTCGCTGATGCATCATCAAAATGCTTCACTGCAATCTTCCTTCAAAATTGAATTTTGGGAGGATTTTGGCTGAAGCACATTCTTACCTTCAAAAATTCTTTGTTCTTCATGGCTACTACCACTTCGAGTGAAAGTACTTCGCATGAAAGTTAGCCAAAGTAGATGCTTTGCAAAGACTTTCAGTGAAGTAAAAATGGTTCGCTGGTGGGGAGGCCCGAAGTGGGTGCTTCGGTGGTTTTTTGGTGAAGTATTTTCAATGTTGCACTCCTTCGAGTTTCGCTTCGCAAGTTTTTCACCCGAAGTAGCTGTTTGAAGTGCTTCGGGTCCGAAGTAGTTTTCTTGCCTTAGCAAATTTAGACCGTGATTTAGACTTCTCTTATTTGGTGAAGCTGTTATTTTGAAATGTCGCTTCGTAAAACTTTCGCCTGAAGTAGCTACTTGAAATGCTTTGGGTGCGAAGCTCTTTTCCTCCTCTACTTCTTTCGGTGAAGCTATCTTCCTTTTCTTACGAAGCTATTTTTCTAGCTTTGTTAGTAGCGAAGCTCTTACATCTCTATTCTATATACAAGGGGGTGGCAGGGAAAGCCAAAATTGCTACAACTTACAAATATTTTCAAAAAAAACAAAAAGAAATACTTTACAAAAAGAAACACTTTACAAATTTTTTGATTTTTTTCTACCCCTCTATGCAATATGACAAAATTGTCAACATTCTTGGTGGCTCGCGAGGCAATGAGCTCGTATCGGTGGAAGAACCCTCTGACTTGATCCGTTGGGCCAGAGTTACCTCTAGACCCTTCTCCTTTTTCTCCTTCTAGGGGTGCTTCCATGGCTTCTTCTTCTTCCTCTCCTTCTTCTTCTGGCAAGGCTTCTTGTTGTGATGGCGGGGGAAGGTGATCACGAATGCGTTCCATGGTTCTGCAGACGTGAGCCCAGGCAACCTTCTAAAATGGCTCTCAATCTTCAAGTGTCTTGACAAAAACATGGAACCTATCAATCTTCCCGATGTCAGCATGTTTGGCTCTTGTGCTTAGTTCATTCAGGTAGACCACGATCTTGCAGTATCTCAGAATGAAATTTGTGATCTATGTTTCTATAATCGGATCTGCCCACTCGTCTATCTCTGAGACGTCACCTTCAAAATGAAGCCATGCTGTCTTAAGTTCTTCCTTGATTAGAAGGTTCCCATCATCATTCGGGAAGCTTAGGAAACCTAAGGAAGAGAGGTCTTGGAAGTAGCCCAGTGATGTATGCTACTCTTGTTCGAATACATCCAAGAGGTCCTTCACCTTCTATGCCTTCCTCACCTTGGAGAAGAAAGCATGAACTGTGGCTTGGGCTGTAGACCAATCCCTAGCCGTCCGACTCATCACAGCAACCTGCAAGTCCTGATATTTAATGCTTTGGACCTCGAAAGCTAGCTTGAGTCACTTTTTTATATTTTGGATGACCTCATCTACTTTTGGCCCTTCCTGAGCAGCGACGTACTGGGCTTCGATGATGTATGTTAAAATTGATAGGGCACTGGAGGCCCGAGATCTGAAGTTCTTGAGCAAATGTAAGCAAATTTCTTTTATTCGAACCCTATCAAATTTTTCTAAACTTTATTTCTTGTACAACTGATGCTGCATCTGCAAGATTCTACTTTCAAGCTCTTTGGACCTCAGATCTACTTCGGCCTGTATCTAGCTTTGACTTTTAGTTGCATTCTGTAGTTGTATTATTTGTCATTTCAAGGCTTCTACTTCTTTTTTTATCAGCTCACACTGCTTCTCAGCATCCTCTAGATTGGAGCGGTCCTTGCCAACTCTTCTTCCAACTTGATGTTGGTACTCTCTGCCTCAAATCTATGCTGATTGGTGATGTTTGCATGTGCTCATAAAGTTTCAATTCTGACATGCATGGATGTCGATTCATTATCTACATTTAGGTGCTCTAGGTCCTTGGTCTTCTCCTGATAATCATAATCTCTGGGATTCATTTCATCCAGAGACTTCTGGACCTTAGGGACCTTCTTCACCTTATGTAGCTTTCCACCCTTCAAGTCAAAAATGGCACATTTTTGTACTTTGGCCAGAGAGCGCCCTCTATTTTTCTTGGCCTCCTTCAACATTTTCTCTGTGTTCTGTCGAGCCTGGAGTAGCTTCTTGGATAGAGGGCATTCCTTGATCAAGGACATATCTGATTCAAATGAGGCTGGATCTCCAGCCAAAGGGGTAAAAAAATATAAAGAATGAATGGGGGATGCCTCACCAATTGGTTCAGGGACAAGTGTGGTAGGAGTTTCGGTAAGTGAAACAATGTCATGTGAAACAGGGCAACGAGGAACGGGGTTCAGTGTTGGGGCACTCTCTTCACCCTGAATGAGAACCAATATAATTGTGGCATGGGCAGGTGAAGTAGTTTCAATAGACTTATCTCGGCTAGATGACTCTAATGGAATGGGTCTAACGGAATCATGGGGCAGACTCGAGGTGGCGAGGGGCAACGTGCGAGGAGGTGATTGACTTTGCAGAGGATGGAGAGACTAATGGGAAGAGTGATGAGGTTCTTTTGCTAGGGCCAAGGTGGAAATGCCTTGATAAACCAGGACAAAGGGTGGAGAGTGCATACCTTCTTGCCCACCTGGCAGAGCGGTAGTAGTGACTTCCTAGGTGATTGGCTCTTGTTCCTTCTGAACTTTAGTACTTGTGATCTCTATGACTTCTTATTCGGGGACCCTTTATTATTGGAGGAGTTCCTCCACATAGATTACATCCATGCCCAGGGTTGCTTCAGCTCTTGGTTACACCGTCCCTTCGATATTTGCCTCGGTTGGGCCGGTCACAGGTTGTTCAGTAGAGACACTTGGGTGCTTCATGTGGGGTCACTTTGGGTGGGTCGAAGGCACTTGAACCTACTCATGCCTCTTTATTTTCTTCTTTTATAATGATTGTGCTGACCTCATGGTAATTGTGTCAGGTGTAGTTTATGTCTCCTCCTCTTCTTCTACTTTTGAAGCATTGTCATCTCTCCTTGGGCTTTCGCCCAAACCTGAGGCACTTGGGGGAATGAAGTTGGCGAAGGAGGTTGGCTTCCAAGTCTCAACATTAGTTCCGTAAACAACTATAAAGTCCTTATCCATCTCCAATATTCCATATGATTTCATCTTTTGTCGATGAACTCTCATCTTCCACCATTCTTTTAGTTGTTCCATGCCCCAATATTTCAATTCCTCCCTTAGATCATCCTTCATATTCCTCCAAAAAGTGGATTTTGGGATCGGGAAAGGATTTTGAATAGGATCAAACTCAACTTCCATGGGGTAGAACTCATGCTAGGGAGGCAAGGTCTTCATCCTTTCTAAATGCCACTCCAAATCCTTCCCATTGGGATTATTTCTTTGCTCCACAATTTCTGGGTGAGGGCAGACATGAAAGTTCTTGAATCTGAGGTGGTCCCTCATTACTTCCAAGGGATCGTAGAGCCACCTCTAAGGAATCTAAAGCAGACCAAAGCTGGCAAGATTTTCCTCAAGGAAGACATGTTGCTTCAGGGCAAACACCTCTATCACCCCCATTTTGAAGGGGAAGTCACAGGTATGCACCAATTTTTGACCGTGGTCGTAGACGACATTTGTAGCATCACTCTGTCGAGTGACCTCCAAGGCGAACTGGTACTCAAAGGGGTAGACAGGCAGTAGGAAGGGTTTCCCTATGAAGCCAAATAGGTGAATCACAAGCCCTTGCATTAGTTGAAATATGTCTCCCTTCTTCTCCATTACCACTTTGTCTCTCAAATTGAGGGGCACCCGAGGGCAGGAACCCTTCAACAAATGCATAGCGAGTCCCAAGAATTGTTGATTAAAAGAATAATAAGACTCTGCCCTCAATAGGAGGGGAGTCCACTGGTACACGGGTAGAGGATTTCCATATTTACCACTCGAATAAATGGCAATGTGGGGGAATTTTTTATGTACATGATAGAAAAACAACCAAACAAGGAAATAGCAGGGTGTGAAATACTGGCCCATCCCAGAATTCTTCATGCTGGTAAGTCGTGTGTGCAGGGTTCGAGCCACCCATTTTGCCCAGTCAAATAAAACTGGATTGGTGTTCGGCCTTAAAGCATCAGGGGCATAAAATTATCCTCTCAAAATACATTTGGCCAAAGACACCTACCAAAGGTGCACCAAAGCATTAGTCGACATACTCCCCACTCATGCAATGATGGAGAAGATGTCCATGCTCTTGAAATCTTCAGGGGGAGGGGTATCTGGGGTAGCTTGCTTGAAGGGAGTCCATTCTTGAGGTTCTCTCTTAGGAATTTTAGAATGTAGGTGGAGGTAGTGAACCTCTCCATTTATTCACTCAGGATGACATTGCGAACAAAATAGCCCTTAGGTGGATCCTACTGCAGCGTGTAGGCAGCTTGCACATCTTCCTTCAAAATTGAAAACAATTTATGGCCTGCAGCGTCCAACACTTTCCTATAGGAGGGTTGGTAATTTTACGCAATGGCATAGATTAGCTCGGGACAATGGTGAGCGGGAGGGGTCAGATACCAATAAATCTGAGAATAATATGCAATGGCTCTCTTGTTCTCTGGGGTGAGCCTTCTTGTCACAAAATCGATAGTGCATTTGAGTTCGGCCATGCTCTTTGAGAGTTTTGTGTCCCTAATTTTCTCCCACCCATCAATTGGTGGTTCTTCAAGTTGTTCCTCTTTAGAATCTTTTCATTCTTCCACCAGCTGCTTCTCTGGGTGGGGTTTGAGATTGATATTTTTAGGTGTATGTTTTTTCTCTTCCTTGCCCTTCTTCAGGGCTGTTACCTCAGGCTCCTTCCCCTTATCCTTAGATTTTTTCTTTCCTATTGTGAATATGGGTGGTGGCAGAGTCCTTAATGTAGAGAGCTTCACATGAAGAACTTCGATGCAAAGGGTAGAGGAATTGTAGAGTGAAAGCGAGGCTCTTAATCTTGCATTAACAGTTGATGAACACCCTTATTACCGCTGAGATTTGCATTTTATAGCCTTAAAAGGCAACTACCTTAATTTATGGAACCTACCATAATTAAAGCTATGCTTTAGATGAAGGAGGTTGTCGTGTCTTTTGATTGGCTCTACAGTGGCGTGGTACACGGGCCCATGTGGTTCGATGATTTCCCTTATATCAGGAACTTAACCTTCTGCCACCTCGTACCCAGGCGCAAAATTTTCTCACAATGTAATTCTCTCGAGATGCACTCTACCACCTCAACATTAAAATTGTTTGCTCCAAACATTCCCCTAAGTTGTCATCAGCACGTTCCCCAAGACACATTTTAAATGCTCCTTGTTTCACGTGCCATTGGGTTGGTGAAGTGAAACTGATGCTGAAACTGCTTCACGATGAACTTTTAGCATGGGTATATTTTCTATGCTTCGGGCCCAAAGTAGTTCTTCCTCACTGCGTCACTTCTTTGCTTCATGGAATTCTGGCCCTCGAAGCTCGTCTTCTTTGGAAAATGCTTTGCTAGGATTCTTTTGAAAATTGCTTCACAAAACTTTCACCTGAAGTAGCTGCTCGAAATGCTTTGGGTGCGAAGCTATTTTCATCCCCTACTTTTTATTTTGATGACTCCTTCGGTCTTTCGAGGACCTTTTGTAAGCCAAAGTGCTTCGCTGTGAAGCATCTCACATCAGTTGCTTCACATTAAGACTTTTCGAAGAAGATTTTTGCCGAGTTCAGCGAAGCTAGGGCTTAGCGAAGCTAGAGTTTGTCACTGTAACACAGCCTCTCGAAGTAGAGTATATATATAGCAATAAAAGCTATATACAAAAGTAAAATTTGAACATCTTTTTTTTTTTTTTTTAGGCTCAATCTTCAGTGATGAAAAGTCTTCAAGTGAAGACCATTGATAGAAATTGGCAATACCTAGCCGCCTGCATCCCTGAGGATGAAATAGTTGGCCAAATTTACTTTCACAACTTTGAACGGTCTGTCCCAGAATGCGTCCAATTTTTCATGATTCCCAGGCTTGGCCTTCCAAGAATCCCACTTCCATACTAGATCTCCCACTTTGAAAGTGCGGTCGGAGGACTTCTTCTTAAACCAGTCTCGGGTGATCTGGGCATGTTTAGCGAAGCTCTGGTAAGCCTTCTCATGATCCTCCTCTAGCTATAGAAGCTAAGCCAACCTATTTTCCATAGGATTAATTTCTTCTTCATCGTTCATCAGCTGCAATGCAGGGATCTCTACATGAATTGGTAGAATGGTCTCCTTGCCATACACTAAGGCGTAAGGTGATGTCTTGATTAACTTCTTAATAGAAATTTGATTGGCCCACAAGGCCCTATCTAGAAGAAGGTGCCAAGTTATTTTTTTCATCTCTATGAGCTTTCTTAGAACTCTCAACAGAGTCTTGTTGGTTGATTCCACCAATCCGTTGCCATGAGGATAGTAATTGGAGGAGAATTTATGGTATATCCCATATCAGTAGAGGAACTCATTGATTTTGGTTCCTTAAAACCTGGGACCATTGTCTGTTATGATTGATTCTGGGATGCCAAACTAGGTGATCAATCCTTCAAGGAAGACGATGACGGTCTCCTGATCATCATGCTTCGTGGGAACTACTTCGGCCCATCTGGTGAAGTAGTTAGTCGCGGTCAGGATGAACTTATGCCCGATGGAGGAGTTAGGCAATATGACCCCTATGAAATCCAACCCCCATTGTTGAAAGGGAGTTTCTACTTGTATTGGTTGGAGAGGCATAGGAGTGCTCCTGCTTCAACTGATGAACTTCTAACATTGCTCACATCTACGACAGACCGCAAAGGCATTGGCAAAGAGTGTAGGCCAATAATAACCAACTTTGATTATCTTCAATGCCATTGCTATTCCTATGAAGTGACCTCTAGACAACCCTGAATGAAATTCTCCCAGGACTCTTCTTATCGTCTTCCTTTATGCACCTGAGGAGAACGCCATCAATGTTTCTAAAAAATAGGCCTTTGGGGCGCAGCGTGTATCGGAGGGACCGCATCCTAAAATGCCTCCACTACGAAGCATTTAGATGTGAAGTACATCTATCGATGTTGAAATATTCAACTATCTCACTGACCTAGTCCCTCTCATTCTCTTCCTATTTTGTGAAGCATCCTTCTGCTACTGAGTCATCCCACTGGCAAGCTGTCACTTCGGCCGCTATTCTCTTTGCCAGTTCTTGACACAATGTGTGATCGTGAACTAATTTAGTGGGTCTAATCTCGATGTCAAACTCTTGTATCTTGTTGACCCAGTCGGCTCTTTTGCTACCCAATTCTCCTTGGATAATGAAGTTGCACACATCTGGATGAATGACAAAGACAGTAACTTGACTTTGGGAAATGAATTGCTTGAACTTCCTAAGAGACTTCATTACTGCATGCACCTGCCTTTCTATAAAATTGTATTTATCTTCATGGGGGTTTATCAATTGACTTAGAAACGTGATGGGGAACTCTTCGCCATCTTCCCCATTTTGTGTTAGGACTGCAGCATAGCTCTCAGGTTATCCTATGGCATATAGGATGAATTCTCAGTTGTAGTCAAGGTTGGTCAGGACCGATGCCTGAGCAATTTAGGCCTTGATCTCTTCAAATGCTTCTTTCCTCTCCTCCATCTAGATGAATTCAACATCCTTCAAAATTTTGGACATTGGTTTGATGACCTAGGTGAAGTCTGGAACAAATTTCCTCATGAAGTTGATCTAGCCAAAAAATGATTGAAGTCCTTTCTTGTTCATAGGGATTGGGAGCTTCAATAGAGCCTTAGCTCTATCAGGATCTATAGTGAGACCTTTCTTTGATATCACATGCCCTAATAGCTTCCCTTCGCTGATCGTGAATATGGACTTCTTTGGATGATTGAAATGCCAAACTCTCAATATTTTTTGAATACCTATTGTAGATGAAAAGGATGATCCTACCTTCTTCGGGAGAATATGGTCATGTCATCGAGATAGATAACAATAACCTTATTCAATATTTTGGCAAAATCTATATCCATGGCTCTCTAAAAAGTGGCCCTCGCATTCGAAAGGTCGAATGGCATTCCCTAGTAGGCAAATGTTCACCACTTGGTTGTGAATGTAGTTTTATGCTGGTCCTCATCCCTAACCCAGATTTGATTGTACCCTAAGAAGCCATCAAGTAGGGAGAAGTGCTGAACCCCAGCCACTGAGTATAATATTTTATCTATCTATGGGAGAGGGTAGTGATCTTTGAGAGAAGCCCGATTCAGGTTGCGAAAGTCCATGCATAGTCGTATGTCTCCATTCTTCTTTCTAATAGGGACTAAATTCTCCACCCAAGAATAATGTTTGATGGGATAAATTATCTTTGCCTTGAGCATCTTCAGGAGCTTGGATTTCATCAGGACCTCGATCTTCGGATTTACAGGCCTTTGCTTTTACTGGAAGGGTTTGATCCCCTCCTACAATTCAATTGTATGCTAGATCAGTTGCCGATCATATACCTTTAGGTATTGATAAGACCAAGACACTATGTTGGTATACCTTCTGCACAGGGATCAGATCTGTTCTAGCTCCTCCGAAGTGTAATCTGTTCCAAATTTTACTTCTTTTCCAGGTTCAAGTTCCAAATCTTGATACTGCTTTGCAGTGACCTTGATTCTATGAGAAATTGCTTGATCATTCTGGTAAAATAGGCTCTCAAGAGTAATTAATCCCTTAGGCACATGATTATTATTAAATTAAACTAGCCCATCATATTCCTCATCATCAGGGCTTCTTCTCTCAACTGTGGCTGCTTCTTGAATTATAAAACTAAGAATCTGCTCATCACTGTCAAAAATTTGCCAATGCATATCTCTATATAGGACAGAGGGCCTGTAAATCATCCTCATAACTTTAGGCTTATGAACCATGTCTTATGCTAGAGAGTACTTGGCTATGATGGATGCTAGAACATCGACATGTCAATTCTTTTCTCACAGAATGGACTACAGATTGAGAGATTCAAACTGGTCAAACAAGTCCTCTACTCTGTTACGATATGACTTGAGATAGTGCTTCTTTGAAGTGCACTTGTTGGTGACTTGATTGCATACCAATTCTGAGTCTCCAAAGATTTGGAGATGCTTTATGATGCGTAGTCATTATACCATCATTAATTCTCAATGAATGTATCAATCCAGGGCAGTGTACAAGGCTATCTACGGGAGAAGAAGTGAAACAACTATAACTTAGGTCAATCTAGGGCAACAAGTCTTATTGGTGGAACCGGTTGTGTGGGGGGTTTTGGAACATTCCTATCTCTAAATTGCATAAATTAAATCTTAATCTAAGTTGCAAAATTGGAAACTAATCATTAACTATAGAAATGAAGTCCTAATTACAATTGCAGAATTAGACCTAATTATATTGCAGAATTAACAGTTGCAGAATTGAAAGTCTGATCCTAATTGCAGAAAGGAAATCTAATTACTTTTGTAGTAATGAAAGTTTAGATCTAATGTGGAAATAAAAACTATCAAAGTTCTATAATAGAAGGTTGTCAATCTTCTATTCAGATTTTGACAGCAAAACATAAAATGCAGGAAATTGTTGAAAAATAGTAAATTCTGGAAATAACAATCTGAAAATGAAGTGGAAACTTTGTTGAAAGTAAGATTGCAACTAAAAATTTAAGCACAAGATTAATCTAAGCATAAATAAACTAATACTGCAAATATTGTCAACTATTTACAAGCAATTGAAATAACAAGTTCTACAACTCATTCTACTGCAACAAAATCAGAATAAAAACACTGCTTTGTTAGTCCTTGTCCTAGGTCCGGAAGTGGCCAGCCTCTTTGTCCAGAAGAAGGTGTAAGTCTCTCTCTTTTTCTAAATCTTAATCACACTCATTTACAAGTAATTTGAAATAGAACTGGTGCACTTTATTGATCAAAAGACATGATTACAAGAATTCTATTGAAAAACTGTTACAGGACTGTAACAGTCAATTTCTAGTTATACTCTGTATTTTTTGCTAGCTTCCTTACTCTATTTTCTACCTCCTTTTCTACCTACTTTTTCTACCTTCTTTTCTACCTAATTTTTCTACCTTATGGGCTCAACCTGAATGGGAGCAATATTTATAGCTATTCTATGATCTGATTACAAACAAAGAATATCTCAAAAGATCTAATCCTACAATTTTGCAACAAATTCTGGTTTTATCCTAGAAGAGGACTAAAACTTGATCTTTCCCTTAATGATGGCTTTGGTCGGCAATGACGGCAAATACAGATGGAAGATATTTCTCTTTACTTTTTCCAACCTTTATTTCCCTTTTTCCGGCTTCAAAAATCGGTCAAAAGGTCAAAAACACATTATGTTCTTCATTTCGAAGATAAGTGGCTTCATTCCAAAGACAATGCAGTTCTCATTTCGAAGATCGCTCATTCCGAAGATACTGCATTCTCATTCCGAAGATCACTCATTCTGAAGATATTGCATGCTTCATTTCGAAGATCCGCTCATTTCGAAGATACTGCATTCTTCATTCCGAAGATTCGCTCATTTCGAAGATGCTATGTTCCTTCATTCTGAAGATATCTGTTCATTCCGAAGATACTTTGGAATGAACAAATGTATGCTTTTCCAGTGATTTCTTCTGCATATCTCAGGTGGGTTATCTCCTAAGATCAAATTCTAATGGTCTTCATCCCTTTCCTCATGTGAATTCCATGCCTTGCTATTTATGGACAGCTGGTTGGAATTTATATGGGAAAGACCGATTTTTGCTGCACAGCAACAGTTTGCTTGCATTGTTGCCAGATTAGGTGAAGTAAATGCTTTGTCAAATCAAAACAAGATTAGTGAAATGCTGCTATTATTCTAAGCATATCCCATTGTAGCAAATCATAGCAAAAAGAACACAAAACTATGCAAAAAGTTGTAAAATCAGCATATAATATTTCAAATACTTTGATCATGCAAAATGGTTAATATACAGCATATTGAATCAACTTAACTAACATATCAGATAAAACATAAGATTTTATAGGCATTTTTAGTGTACAAAACATGTTATGATTGAGGCATTTCCAGGCCTCATCATTTCCCCCCAACTTATATTAATGCATGCCCTCATGCATTATGTTGGGCTATGGAATCACATATGTCCATGTTTAGATTCCATGACCTATAGAATAACTTCTTGCCTATGTAATACCCCCTATTTTCTTGAATGTTTCTGAGCCAATCTTCAAATTGTTCATCAGGCTGGGCATCTTCCTCAAAGTAGAATGGAACTGGAGTAATGATGGTTGGAGGCCTGAACCTGAGACCTATCCAGTTATGTTGCATGATCTGAATCAGTTGGACTACACCTTCTGCTCTTCTTCTAGACCATTCTAAATTGATGGGGGAGATAGGTTCTCTTTTCCTCAAAGACATGGAAAGTTCATTCCATCTGTCTCTGCATACTGACAATGCTGGGAAGAAATTGTGATCACAGAAATTGTTAAATCTGGCCACATAGTCCCTCAAATTGTTCAAGTACATTCTCTTAATATCATCCTTGTTCATCATTGAAAAGTGTTGCTGGGTGATATTTAGGTGATTTGGCTGGATTGCTCTGACTAACAACTCAGCCCTTGTTTCAATCACTTTATTCCACCTTTTCTCTTGATCCCAATAAAGCTGATTTTGCAAAGTAGACATAAATGCTCTCAACTGAACATCTCCAATGTAGATTTGAGGATGAGAGTCAACTTCCTCTGGAATAAAGAAACTGTGTAAAAACAGTTCACACAGGAGATTTTTCTGCTCAAAGGGACTGTTAAAATATGCTTCCAGAAAATCTTCAATAGTGTCCAATTTATATGGAAGATTTGAAGTAATCCTCATGACCTACCATCTGAGGTATTTTTCCTTCAAAATAAAGGTCTGTAAAACCTGGCTGGTCGTCTAAATTGGACTAAAAATTCAGCAATTTGGCATAAGTCAGACACCTTTTCTTTCAATGCCTGAATTTATGTGTCCTTGGCTTCTAGTTGTTTTGCTTCCAATTTAAATTTTTTAGTTTTATTGGCAAGCTGTTCATATCTAAGCATCCAGCTAGCTATATCTGCATTATACTGCTCTAGAGACACAGTATTAGGTGGTCTTACTACAGGGGGGATCCTAGGCAACAGATTTATCTGAACTCCTTTTTCTGCCACTTCCACTGGCTGTTCATCTGTCAATAACTCTACTTGCACCCCCTTATTTGCTATTTCTATGGGGTTGTCATCAGATAGTATTTCTACTTGTACCCCCTTATCTGTTGTTTCTCTCTGGAAGTGTAGCAAGTTGAAATGCAGGGACCTCAGTAGTACTTACTTGAACATTTTCTTGCTGTTGGGACTGTTTCTATGTTGGTGGCTCATTTTCAACATCCTCTGCAATATTCCTCACCATTTCTGAAGCATCTTTAGAACAAGAAGGCAATGCTTCAGAATAAGATGGTGCTACTTCAGAATGAATAGGCACTTCTTCAGAATGAAGGAGTGTTGTTTCAGGATGGACTCCCATGTCTGCTTCAACAGAATCATCTGCTCTTGATAAACCCAGAAGCAATTGAGCCAAATTATCTTCATCATGGGATATAGCTGGCTGTTTTTCAGATTGTGACAACAATTTTTTTAGTTCTGCCACTTCTTGTTGAAGTTCTACAATTTTTCTTTCTTGCATCTCAATGATGCTTTCTTTCTCTGTGATCCATCTGGTCTGTGTTTTGACAACACTTCTTGCTGCCCTCAGCTGCTCTGTGATGTCTTCCACTTCTGTTTCTGCTTCAGAAGGCGATGTAGACAAATCAGTTGCAGTTGGCTCGCTCAACCAATATTTCCTCTTCTTCTGCAATAGTTTGTTCTTGTTCGGGAGGCTCTATGAGACTGTCTATAAGGATATCTACCATATCCGTAGCTTTGTTGAGCTGTAGCCTCTTCCAAACCAACTCTGCTCAGTTTCTGCCTCAGCTATCTATTCGGGGAATTCTGGAAAGTTGTCAAATGCTGGTTGTATCTCTGTGACATCTGGGCTGCTTGGTCTATCTTCTTCCTCCATGACCTGTTCTATAGTTTCTTTCAAATGGATTCTTGTAGACCTCCTAGTTCCAGATCCTCTTCTCTTTTGTCTCTTAACTTATGAAGTTGAGGGTTTAGGAGCAAGGTTTTTTGCTGCTGTTGTGGGGTGTAGTTCTGTAACAGCTTCAGGGGCACCTTCTATAGTTTCTTCTGCAGCATCTTCTACAACTTTTTCTGTAGCATCTTCTGCAACATTTTCTGCAGCAACTGTTTCCTCTTCTACAGCAACATCAACAGTAATTGGTTCTTCTTCTTCCTCACTTTCATCCCCAAAAATGACATCATTTAGGTTAGAGTAAAACCTATCAAAACTCCTAGGGTTTCCTCTAAAATGGTGTTGGCAAACTAATTTGATGAGGCCATGATGGCGAAGGCTTCCTTTACCCTCCTGATATCTTTTTGCCATGTTCTTTAACTCTTGATATAGATACAGGGGAAGATTTACCCTAACTTCTGGTTGTTGTCCACCATGTATGAGATGGTTCAAAATTCATAGATGATGCCCCGACAACAGCACATACTGCCCTTCACGGGTTAAAAACTTAATTACCCAGGTGGCTACTTCATCCCAGGGTTCCTGCGAGCTGGCCCTTTTTAACCCTTTGCATGTGTTATTATGGGTTAAGTATTCGGGTTCTCTATCATTTTCTTCTACAAACTGATTAACTATGTTTGCCAATGTGTTCTTGCCAGATCTAGTAATTGAAATCCCTTCTAATGGCAGCTCTGTAATCTGACTTAAAATTTTAGGGCTTACCTCAATAGAAATGTCGTTAACATGTGCTCGGTTGTTTCTGAACGTATGGGCGAACATGCCAGCTAAATCTTTAGAAGACCCATTGAATTTATCCAAAAATGTCATAAACCCTCCGTCTTCAAAAATCTGCACAACTATCGGATTTTCTCGGAGGTAAGTGGTATCTGCAGGCTCTGTTCTGATCTTTCGCCCCATTTTTCTCTGTTTAAAAATCGTACACTACGACTGTTGTTCTACTACAGGATTTTTGGCTGTTTTCTGTTGCAAATTTGTAGAGTTTTAAGTTGAAACCTTCGTTGCCCTGTTTCTCGTCTTCTTCTTCGGAATGAACCGTATCTTGTGCACTGTACCTCACAACACGTCTTCGAAAAGAAATATGGCACACATTTCTACTTTTGCACTGTACACATGTTTGTTTATAATTGCATGGATGTCCTTGCCGTTAGATCCACCTCATTAGTTTTGTAGATTCTCACGTGCATGTTAATTGACATTAAAAGCTGGTGGCATATGGTTGGTCATGTTCTCCGTATTTCCAATGAGTGCAAAAACAAACCATGTGTTGATTGACACGTGTCCCTTCCTCGCATGCAACTAAGAAAAAATCTTGATTTTGTCGTACCTTATCTTCTTGGATGCCACGTGGAAATGCTCTTTTCGAAGATTATAACTTATTGCACAAACAAAATTTCATTCCGAAGATTATGACCTCATTCCAAAGACAAGTCTTCATTCCGAAGACAAATCCTCATTTCGAAGATTATGACCTCATTCCGAAGATAGGTCTTCATTCCGAAGACAAATCTTCTTTGCAAAATTTTCATTTCGAAGACAGATCTTCATTTCGAAGATAAATCCTCATTCCGAAGATTAATCCTCATTCCGAAGATCAGGCTGTATTGTGAAAGTAAATCGTCATTCCGAAGACAGACCCTCATTCCGAAGACAAATCTTCATTCCGAAGACAGATCTTCATTTCGAAGACATATCTTCATTTCGAAGATGATGCAGCAAGTCGTCATTCTGAAGACCAAGTTTCATTCTGAAGACAAATTGTCATTCCGAAGACAAAGTTTCTTTACGAAGACAAAGTGCAACATTCATTTTGTTGTCATTACGAAGACAATTTCATTCCAAAGATAATACAGCAGGCACTGTTTTTGGCATTCTTGTTCTGAAGATTAGGCAGAAATCAATATTTTCATTCTCAAAACATGTTTTTTAAGTATGCCAACTCTTATGAATACCTTTTATGCTAATGGTTAATTGTCACATACTATATACCAATCATTTTACAATGAAGAAATGTAAGAAATATATACTTGATAAAAATAGTTAATGCCAATTTTTGAAGAATGACTGCTTTTGTTGATATTCTACTGAGATTTTCTCGCAACATTTCAAAACAAGTGCACTAGGTGAATTTGTACAATGATGGTTCAAAAATTTCTCAAGGTTATGCATGCCGAGAAAACTGGTTTTCATGCACACCAACTCAGTAGTGCCTTAAGAAAAGGTTTTCACTTCTTGGATTATTCATTTTTATCTCTTTTTTTTTTTGATCCTATGTCCATGAAGGAATTTCATGATTTCCCCCTGAAACCATGCCCATGAAGGAATTCATACTCAGAATTTATTCATCTTTTTGTTTTCTATTTTTCTGATTTTTTTGTATTTTCTATTTTTTTCTTGAAATCCACTGATCATGTTGATTGTTTTGAAGTGGAAGAAGGAATCTCTTCCACTGCTTGTGTATCCAAACTATCAAGTTGCTTGCAAGAATTCTTCTTTAGTTAGAGGTGTATGGTATACCATGAGGCGATGTCCATTCACTACCAACTTTCTTCGTGACCCATCAATAGGAGATAAACGAGCTGCTCCGTTGTTAAATACCTCTTCAATCCGGTAAGGTCCCAACCATCTAGTTCTCAGTTTTCCGAGGAAGTCTTCATATTGAGAATCAAACGGTAAAGCCCAATCTCCTTGTTGAAGTTTCCTCTGCTTGAATGTGGTTGTCATGCCACGGCTTCCTCTGCTCCTGAATTACCTCGGTTTGGTGCAGAGCATCCAATCTAAGTTCATCCAATGCATTCAGCTACGAGAATCCTATCATGTCATGTACTGCGACAATTCAATTCCAATTTCTAGTCTTGTGCGCAATGTTAGTAGCTCAAATTCAATAGGTAAGAGAGGCTTTTTACCAAAGACTAGTTCATAAGGTGTGAATCCAGTAGTGGACTTCCAAGTAGTATTGTAGGCCCAAACTGCTTGAGGTAATTTGTCTAGCCAATTTCTCCTATGAAAAGCTACTATTTTTGTCAAGATGCATTCTAGTTCCCTGTTTGTTACTTCAACCTGGCCATTTGCTTGTGGGTGGTAAGGTGATGATTTCCTATGTTTGATTTCATACAATTCTGTAAATGCTTTTATGACTTTGGATGCAAATTGGGGTCCTTGGTCTGTGGTGATAGACCGTGGAGCTCCAAATCTCTAAAAATTTTGAGTATACAAGAAATCAGCGACCTTCTCTTCATGAGCATGTTTGAAAGCACGCACCTCTACCCACTTTGTCAGGTAATCAGTGCATACTAGAATATGCACCTTTCCTTGAGAAGGTGGATCAATAGGTCCTACAAAATCAAGCCCCCACCTCTCAAATGGTTCTAAAACCATTTGAGGCTGCAATGGCATCTCATTTGTATGAGTGGGTTTCCCCATTCTTTGGCATGCATCACAATGCCTGATGTACTTTTTCACATCCTTGTGAAGAGATGGCCAATAATATCCTATCCCCAAGATTTTTCTAACTGTGCTTTTTATAGAATAGTGTCCACTTGAGGGTTCATCATGACAAGCTCTAAGGATATCATACACTTCATCCTTTCGGATGCACCTACGTAACACATGGTCAGGAATGCACTTAAAAAGCATACCCTTAATCCATTCGAAAGAAGAACTCTGTTTGATCAATTGTTTTTTCTATTTTGAAGTAAAATGTGGAGGAACTTTCCTTGTGACCAAATAATTGGCTATATCTGCAAACCAAGGTGATTGAACTGATATAGCAAATAGTTTTTCATCAGGAAAAGTGTCATCAACTAATTCCCCTTCATCTGTGTTCTGCAACCTAGACAAGAAATCTGCCACAACATTAGCTTTTCCTGGTTTGTTGATTATGGTGATATCAAATTCTTGCGGCAACAGCAACCAACGAATAATTCTTGCACTTACCATAGGTTTATTCATCAAATACTTAATGGTTGTATGATCTGTGTGAATAAATATTTGATAACTTGTGATATAATGCCTGAATTTGTTGATGGCATAAATTACTGCTAGGAATTCTTTCTCAATTGTTGTATAATTTTTCTCTGCTTCTGTCAAGTTCTTGCTAATGTTGTAGATGGTATAATGTTCACCATTATCAATTTGTCCTAATGCTGCTCCAATTGTTGTATTGGAGGCATCGATCTGAATGTGAAATGGTAATGTCCAATTAGGTCCTCTGAGCACGGGTGGAGTTATCAATTTCTCTTTCGGAGCTTCAAATGCTTTCTGACACTTTGCGGTCCAGGAGAATTCAGAATCTTTAGTCAATAAGGCAAACATAGGACTGGCTATTGTACTAAAGTTGGGAATAAACCTACGGTAAAAACCAATATGTCCTAGGAAGCTTCTGACATTAGTATGAGTTTTAGGAGGAAGGAGATTCTTGATAATTTCAACTTTCTTTGGATCAACTTGGATCCCTTTAGGAGAGATGTGATGACCAAGAACTATCCCTTCCTTCATCATCATGAAGCATTTATCTGGATTTAAGGATAAGTGGTATGTTTCACAGCGAGTTAAGACTTTGTCAAGATTTTCCAATGTAAAATCAAAAGTTTGTCCACATACTGTGTGAAATCATCCATGTAAATTTCAACACTTTTGGTGGTCAGATCAGCAAAAATTGCTAGGATTGCTCGCTGAAAAGTTACTGGGGCATTACACAAACCAAAAGGTAAAACCCTATAGGCAAATGTTCCCCATGGACATGTAAAAGTTGTCTTTTCTTGATCTTCAGGTGCAATCTGAATTTGATTATATCCACTAAATCCATCAAGAAAACAAAAGTATCTTTTTCCAACAAGAGTATCTAACACTTGATCTATGAAAGGTAATGGAAAATGGTCTTTGTATGTCACCTTATTCAATTCTCTATAGTCTACACATACTCTCATTTTTCCATTTTTCTTAGGAACTATTACCAATGGAGAAACCCATTGGCTATCGAAATTGGGTAAATGAATCCTACTTCCAGGGAGTTTTTCAATTTCTTCTTTCACAATATCTCTTAAGGCAGGATTCAATCTTCTTTGAGGTTGTCGACTGGCTTGACTTCTTCGAGTATAGATTCTATGGGTACATATATCGGGATGAACTCTGACATATCTTTGTAGTTCCAAGCAAAAGCATGAACATGCTTCTGCAAAACAACTATCAATTTTTCTTCCTCTTCCCTAGTAAAGTTGGTTGTAGATGTTCAAAAATTTGCTTGGATGGACTTCTATTTGTTTTGTATTTAGAAGGACTGAATTCACTCCTTCATACTTGGTGTTTAAGGGATTAAGAGGACATTCTTTGAGATGGGAGAAAAGAAGCGGTTTCTATTTTATTGCTTGCTTGAGGGAAGCATATCTTGTATGGAGCAGGTGAGAAGGAAAAATCGGATGATGGTGCCATCCATGTGGTAGTGAAACAGAGTTTCCCTGTGATAGCATGAGATGATTCATCTTCAGATTTTTGATTCTCCTCATTACTTATCAAGCTGTTGGATATTTGTTGCTTCCCCTTCTAAACCTTGTTCATGCAGAACATTCATCAGGATTGTTTCATTTTCTAAATTTTCTATGTCATTGAGGTCTTATGTGTGTTCTCTTACTACTAAGGTAGCTAGTGTAGAAATGACCTCTTCTGGTTCCTCATCTGAGTCGAGAAAACCATAAGCGACCTAAAAATTTGCTAGATGGTTTTGTAGGAGGATATAAAGAAATTTGTTTCAGCTCAATACCATTTGAAATAGTCATATTTCCATATATGCAGTCTATGAAGGCTACTGCAGTTGCAAGCCAAGGTCTTCCCAAAATAATGGGATATCCATGTGCTGAATTCCTTGGCTATAAAACCAAAAAATCTACAGGGAATTCCCAAGAAGAAACTTCTATAGGGACATCTTCAATGATTCCTTCAGGTTTTGCAACTGACCTATCAGCCATTTCTAAAACTGTAAATGTGGGGTTGAGATGTTTGAGCTGTAATTGTTCCATTGTATCTTTAGTCATGACATTTATTGCAGCTCCTAGATCCACTAAAACATTTGATATTGGTACTTGAACCTATGGTGATTTGTGATAAGCTGGGCTTCTGGATCACTATACTTTGGAGGTAGTAGTTTTCCGGATAAGAGATCAGCTATCTTCCCTTCAACTTTGCATCAGTCTTGGGGAATGCTTTCTTCTTTCTTCTTGCTCTTTTAATGCACAAATTTTGGACAGTATTGTTAATTTTTGGTATTTCCTTAATGGCTTGCAATAAGGGCAATGAGATAGTCAACTTTTTGAGTTCTTTGACCAATTATGACTCAAAAATTTTTGGTATTGCATTAAGTCTTTCAGGATATGGAACTATCCCTGGTAATTGTTCTGCTTGTGTCTCTTTTTCTATTGTTGGATCCAATTTTTTTGTTTCTATTGTTGGTTGGATTCTCTCTGGTTCTGATGATTCTTGCTTTTCATTATCTTTGATTTCCATTAAAACTAGTTCAGGTACAACTTTCCCTGAACGGAGTTGGATGTCACTACAATCAAGAACATTAATTTCAATATTTTCTTCGACTTCAGCCACATAGACGAGGAGGTGTCTGTCTTACATTGTTTGGATTAGTGGTTGGCTGAGTTGGCAATTGAGGTTGTTTCACTTGCTTGTGTTTGCTATTGTTTTTCTTGAAAATTTTGATTAGGTGCGAGGCAAAAAATGCTGAGTTTGACCTTGATTCCTTTGCTTCCTTGGATAGGGTTGGTATTGTTGATTCCACTGTGGTTGGTTTTGCACCCAATGTGGATTAGTCTGATTTTGATTCCAAGCTGGATTGTTTTGATTCCATGAGGGGTTGTTTTGATTCTGATTCCAGGTGGGTTACTCCAATTTGATTATGGCCATTCTTGGGAATTTGTCCATTGAGGATAATTCCAAGGACGTTGGGGTGGTTCCGATTGTCCCCAAGGCATAGTACCAGGATTATGCCCCCAATTTGTAGGAAAACGAGGGGGATTTTGATATTGAGAGAAATTTCCCCCTTGTTTTGGTCCAATATAGTTGAGTTCCTCGATCTGGTTTTCTAACACAGTTTTGAGTTGTGGTAGCAGGTGGCATTGATCAGTTGAATGCCTTTTTGAACAGATACCACAAATGGTTGAGATAGATGTTTTATTCAAAGGACATTCCTGCAAAGCATGTTTACTTCTACATCTTGGGCAATAAATTGCCAAAGGTTTTGTGTTTTTAGCCTTTGTAGAGATTTCCCCTAAAGTAGTGTTTAGATGCACTAGGATATCAGTTTTGAAATTTGCAAGTTCCTCTATCAGGTCCTTTACATCAGTACCATTTGTGCGGCTTTTTCTTCTTCTCTGCTTAGTGCGAGAGTAATTCCTGTAGAGATCCATAATTTCCTCATTACTGAGAGTGGTTACATCCCCTTTTCCCATCAAATCTAGAACTTCTCTGGATTCATCTTGCAATCCTCTCAAAAAGATGGTTTTACATAATTCTGGTTCTACTAGTCCACATCTCCTTTGAACAAAGGAGAACCTATCAAGATAATCTTCCAAGGTCTCATCATCTTCCTGCTTGATTCTAAATAACTCATCTTTTCTATTCCTTACACGGTAGTATTCTTGATATTTGTCTAAAAAGACAGTCTCCATTTGATCCCAGGTTCTTATGGAATTTGGCTCTAAGCTCATGAACCAGCGTAATGCTGAATCCTTGAGAGTTGAGGGAAAAAACTTAAGTTTTTTATTGTCATTTATATAATCATAGGTCCGACACACTACCTTGAATTCAAACAAAAGCTGGTCGGGATCTTCGGATACAACACCTCGAAAGGTTGGAAGTGCTGAAGGTGAAATGGTCTTCATGGGAGAGTTTTGTGTTGGATTCGGATGAATAGGATATTCAAATGTTACTGGACGGTTGGAGTATATCTTGATCATCCCCTTCATTATGAACATAGCCATGCTTGGCCATCTACATTGCCTCCTTCTGCCATAGTTTCTTGTTTCCTAGGAGAAGTTAAAGCTTTCCAAATTGTTCTCTCAAGAGGTCCAAGCTTCTCTGTTGATGAGTCTGATGAATTATCTTCCTTAAGATATTCTGTTGATAAATTTGGTGATTTTCCTTTCTCAAAATGTTCTACTGATGGTGAGACTGGTGATTTTTCTTTCAATCTTTCGGGTAATTCAAACACAGGTGATTCACCCCTTAGGCATGAAGATCTCCTTAATGGGACAAGCGAGGGATCCTTTGGGGTCTCCCTAGACTTACTCATTCATGTTTACTCCTAAATGACATAAATTAAGTCAATAGTTGTTATCTTACTCTGCTATTATATTCAGATTTTAACTTGAATGTTCATAGTTTAGTCTGATTATAGCTATTGGACTATTTGTTTTCTTCGACAACACTATTCCCCGACAACGGTGCCAAAATGATGCGTAGTCGTTATACCATCATTAATTCTCAATGAATCTGTCAATCCAGGGCGAGTGTACAAGGCTATCTACGGGAGAAGAAGTGAAACAGCTATAACTTAGGTCAATCTAGGGCAACAAGTCTTATTGGTGGAACCGGTTGTGTGGGGGGTTTTGGAACATTCCTATCTCTAAATTGCATAAATTAAATCTTAATCTAAGTTGCAGAATTGGAAACTAATCATTAACTATAGAAATGAAGTCCTAATTACAATTGCGAAATTAGACCTAATTATATTGCAGAATTAATAGTTGCAGAATTGAAAGTCTGATCCTAATTGCAGAAAGGAAATCTAATTACTTTTGTAGTAATGAAAGTTTAGATCTAATGTGGAAATAAAAACTATCAAAGTTGTGTAATAGAAGGTTGTCAATCTTCTATTCAGATTTTGATGACAAAACATAAAATGCAGGAAATTGCTTGAAAAATAGTAAATTCTGGAAATAACAATCTGAAAATGAAGTGGAAACTTTCTTGAAAGTAAGATTGCAACTAAAAATTTAAGCACAAGATTAATCTAAGCATAAATAAACTAATACTGCAAATATTGTCAACTATTTACAAGCAATTGAAATAACAAGTTCTACAACTCATTCTACTGTAGCAAAATCAGAATAAAAACTTGCTTTGTTAGTCCTCCTCCTAGGTCTGGAAGTGGCCAGCCTCTTTGTCCAGAAGAAGGTGTAAGTCTCTCTCTTTTTCTAAATCTTAATCACACTCATTTACAAGTAATTTGAAATAGAACTGGTGCACTTTATTGATCAAAAGACATGATTACAAGAATTCTATTGAAAAACTGTTACAGGACTGTAACAGTCAATTTCTAGTTATACTCTGTATTTTCTGCTAGCTTCCTTACTCTATTTTCTACCTCCTTTTCTACCTACTTTTTCTACCTTCTTTTCTACCTACTTTTTCTACCTTCTAGGCTCAACCTGAACGGGAGCAATATTTATAGCTATTCTATGATCTGATTACAAACAAAGAATATCTCAAAAGATCTAATCCTACAATGCTGCAACAAATTCTGGTTTTATCCTAGAAGAGGACTAAAACCTGATCTTTCCCTTAATGATGGCTTTGGTCGGCAATGACGGCAAAGACAGATGGAAGATATTTCTCTTTACTTTTTCCAACCTTTATTTCCCTTTTTCCGACTTCAAAAATCGGTCAAAAGGTCAAAAACACATTCTATTCTTCATTTCGAAGATAAGTGGCTTCATTTCGAAGACAATGCAGTTCTCATTTCGAAGATCGCTCATTTCGAAGATACTGCATTCTCATTCCGAAGATCGCTCATTCTGAAGATACTGCATGCTTCATTCCAAAGATCCGCTCATTTCGAAGACACTGCATTCTTCATTCCGAAGATTCACTCATTCCAAAGATGCTGTGTTCCTTCATTCCGAAGATATCTGTTCATTTCGAAGATACTTTGGAATGAACAAATGTATGCTTTTCCAGTGATTTCTTCTGCATCTCTCAGGTGGGTTATCTCCTAAGATCAAATTCTAATGGTCTTCATCCCTTTCCTCATGTGAATTCCATGCCTTGCTATTTATGGACAGCTGGTTGGAATTTATATGGGAAAGACCAGTTTTCTTTGCACAACAACAGTTTGCTTGCACTGTTTCCAGATTAGGTGAAGTAAATGCTTTGTCAAATCAAAACAAGATTAGTGAAATGCTGCTATTATTCTAAGCATATCCCATTGTAGCAAATCATAGCAAAAAGAACACAAAACTATGCAAAAAGCTGTAAAATCAGCATATAATATTTCAAATACTTTGATCATGCAAAATGGTTAATATACAACATATTGAATCAACTTAACTAACATATCAAATAAAACATAAGAGTTTATAGGCATTTTTAGTGTACAAAACATGTTATGATTGAGGCATTTCCAGGCCTCATCACTTTATGCCTAACTTTTTTGCTTTTTTGAGTCCTAGGCATAATGCTTCATATTCTGCTGCATTGTTGGTGCAACTCCACACCAACCGATAACAATATTCCTTCTACTCTCCAGAAGGTGATACTAGAAGAATCCCTGTCCCAACATAATTTTTGCATCGGGCATCATCGAAGAATAATTTCCATAATTCACCTTGGGCGGAGACCTTATCTTCTGACTTGATGTGTTTCTCAAGCTTGGCGATGGCATAACATCCCATCTCAGTTTCTATCATGGAATTAAAATCTGCCAATGAAAACTCATCTTCACAACTTAACTATGCGAGGGACTCCTCGATCATGTCCACTTGCTCTACCCCTTCCAGTATTGCATGCATAGGCTCGTTGCTCTCTTCTTCGGACATCTTCTGTACAAGGAAGGTAGAAGGCTTTTCATTGTAGATATTTACCTTCTTCCCTTTGAATGAGATTTCCAAGTGCGAGTAATCCATGGATAGATATCCTCCCAGCTTCATCGTGAACTCTCTCAACAAGCACATACTAAAATATGGCTCCAATTCGATGACCACCACCTCTTGTATAACCGTGATCTAAGGCATCTTGTGTAGCTGAATAGGAATATCCTTAATCACTCCTACAGTCTTCATGTGGGTACCATACAATTGGAGTACGCCATGACTGCTTCGCATATATTCCATCCCTATCTCTTTGCATACTGCTTTGGGTATGACTGTCATCGTGGCCCCAGAGTCAATCATACAGTTATGTACAACATACCCTTCCATCTGTAGAGATAGGTAGAATGGAGGTGGTCAATTATTCCCTATAATAGATGTGGATAGGGTTTGCACTAGGGCAAGTGGTGCTTCTTTTCTTGCTTTGGTCGTCTTCAATGATTCCTTTAGCAAGTCCACTTGACCGGGTAGCTGCAGTGCATCCTACAGACTAATCTTGGCCAAAATCTTCTTCAGCTCATCTACAATATTGTAAGCTAGGGAGTTATGCACCTCAATTTCTCTTTTCACCTTGTCCTTGGTATGATACTACTCTGTAGCTTTGACCCTTTGCCACTTGGTCAGCAAAGGAAGCTTGAGCTTCTCTCTAGCTTGTTCTTTGGTTTCCACATGAGGTGGATTTGCAAGGGCTTGTTGGGCCTTCTCTTTGACTGGTGTAGGCTGAGGAGCTTCACTCGAGGCCTGAGAAGGTTGTTTTCCCTTCTCATGATGGACATGTACCTTTAAGGGAGCCATTTGAGTAGCATCCACCTATATTGACCTTTTTCTTGTCGATGCTCTCCCTTGCTGGACTGCTTGATCTTTGGTAAGCGTGGGTGTAGGATACGACCTTCTTGGTAGAAATTCATGCTGCGTTTGCTTCTTCTTCATAATGGTCATGTCATTAGACAGAGTCTACACTGTGGATTTTAGAGACTGAACTTCTTGCAGTATTTTGGCTTGCATATCATCAATTTTAGGAATAGGTGGCAATGGAGCCATCGTTGGTATTGGAGGTAGGGCGGGGTGTTGAGGTGGTGCTGGAAATATAGGGAATATCAAAGAAATAGTGGGCTGTAAAGTTGAAAATGTGGGAAAATGGATTTGTGGAGCGGTGATCTAAGATACAATGGGATTCGAGTTCCAAGATGAGATTGGGTATGTAGGGATTACAAAGATCTACGAAGCGACTATGCTTGCATACTAGGATTGAGAGAAACAGGGAAGTATGGGCATCAACATCCTTTAGGGGAGCTTTCCCATAGCTATTAGATCCATCTCCACTCTCTGGGCTAACTCGTACAACTCGGGGAAGGTATTGATATTCAAATACCTTACCATTACACTAATATCAGGGTTGAAATCCTGAAGGAAATAGTATGTTGTAGCTTCGTTAGATGACCGAAGTCCAACTGGTATTATTTACCAAGTTTGAATGAACCTAACATTGAAGTTAGTAATATCCTCTTATGGATGTCTCTGGATCATTATGAACTGATGTAGAAGAGAATATGGATCGACGGACTCATTGAAGCTTTGCATCAACTGTCTGGCTAATTGGTCCCATCCCGTTATAGTATCAGGTGGTAAAGATCTATACCAGTAGATGAGTTTCCCTTTAAGAGATAGAACCATAAGCTTTACCATAACTTGCTCTTCTATGATGTCATGAATCACCACCAGAGAAACTATGTCCTAGATGTGCTCCAGAGCGGTCTTCCCAGTTCCATAGAATGTGGGGATCTTCTTTATAGCAGCAGGTGGAACTTGCCCTTGTCCCACTAGATTTAGTGGTCTCGAAGAATTCCATGCTGGGAATAGTCTAGGCGACGGTTGTTGCTGTTGCTGCTACATTTGTTGTTTTTGTTGTTGCTGTGCCATATTTGCTCCTGGATTTTGAGAAATAGAAATTCCTGAAGCTCCTCCTTGGTTGCTAACAAGGTGACTAATGTGAATAGATGCACTGGGATGCTTCAATGAGTTGGGAGGATTAGGAGGAAAGCTAGCTTTTGTACTATCCAAAGTTAAGCCTTGTTCGTCAATAGTAGCCTCTTGCGAGGATGTTCCATGTAATAGTGACTCAGGGGTGACCAACCTAGAATGTTCTCCGAATGCGTCAATATCAAGCTCAAAGAACTAAGTTTCCTCTTCTCTATTCCTAACTCTCCATATTGTTTGCATGAAGGCACAAACTTAGGTATCAGTCTCTATGACTTAAAGATTCTTAAGTTGAACAGAGTTGCCAGATGCTAAGAGTCGTTCAGAAATGAGACGAGCATATACTCTCACTACCACTCACAAGGTGAGACTGACCGGGTCCCACCGGGCATGCCAAAAATTGTTGGTCATCAAATCTGCCCAGGAAAGGATTTTGGGTAAGTGTACATGCCCTAGACCTGGACCAACATTGAAATGCCGAAGGGAAGAGATGCCCCTCGTGCCAATCTCTAGAGAAAGGTTAGCTTCTATACTAAACTACTTTGATGTTTAAGATAAGGGTGCAGGAAAGAGATAAAAGAGTAAGGGTGCAGGAAAGGAATAAAAATATTAAGGGAAGAGATGTCAATAATTCAAAGTGGGAAAGAACCAGAAGCATGATTGCTGGCCAATAACTTGAAACAACAGTAAGAAACACCAAAAATAAAATGAAATGAACACAATATTAGCTCTTCTATGTATCATTTGGATGAGTTCTAGGATTCTCTTTCCCATTTTGTTGAAATTTAGAGTTCAAAGTAACGACGATTAGGAAAAAGTGAATATAACAAAAACACTACCCATAGGCAGCATACAAGAAAACTAATATGGCATTTTCCTCCCCTATGTATACTTCGATAAAATTTTAGGGTTCTATCCCCAGTCGCACACCTAAATCCGGTATTTAGAATTACAGTATGCAAATGAAGAAATATGAAAGAAATAAACCTAGAAGGCAGCATACAAGAGAGAAATCAAGCCCAAAGCTTTTTAGTATTAAACACAGAGATTCAAGTTACAACAGCTTTCTTAGTAGAAATTTCCCCCCCTTTTACATTACAATGCCTGGGTTTTAATAGAGGACCTGACCCTCTAAGCCATTAATGCACAAAATGGAGGAGTACATCCTCAAAACCTGAGAAGTCAGCTGTTCGTGGCCCTCGTGACTGAGCTCTCAAATATTTTACCAAAACTAGCAACAACGATCGGGTCAGCCAAGGAAATATGCATTTAATGAGCCACTTGAACATCCTTGGCCTCTGGGTGTAGTGCTCGAGTGGCTGCCATGCTCGTCGGGCTCTCCTTCAGAGACTGATACCTCATTTCCAATTGCCAAAAATGAGCAATGAGTTTACCGGGAACTTAAAAGTGCATTTATGAGGTACTTGATCGCCTTAGAAAAATACCTAGCTTGGAGTTCATGCCCTTGAAGTGCTTTGCTAGATTTTCATTCACAGTTTCACTTCGTAATGGATTTGATCTGAAGCAGATCTTCCTTCTTGGTTTGCACTTCGCATGGTGGAGCTTCACAAAATGGCTTCGGGGGTGGTGAGTGCCGAAGCAGATTTCCTCCTCAAGGTGGGGCTCTTCATTACTGCTTCGCTGGAAGACGTGCCAAAACTGCTTTGTTGATGCATCATCAAAATGCTTCATCGCGATCTTCCTTCAAAATTGAAGTTTGGGAGGATTTTGGCCAAAGCGCATTCTTGCCTTAAAAAATGCTTTGTTCTTCACGACTGCTACCACTTCAGGTGAAAGTACTTCACATGAAAGTTAGCCGAAGCAGATGCTTCGCAACGACTTTCATTGAAGTAAAAATGGTTTTCTGGTGGGGAGGCCCGAAGTGGGCACTTCGGTGGTTTTTTGGCGTAGTATTTTCAATTTTGTGCTCCTTCGAGTTCTGCTTCACAAGTTTTTCATCCGAAGTAGTTGTTTTAAGTGCTTCGGGTTCGAAGTAGTTTTTCTGCCTTAGCAAATTCGGACCATGATTTAGACTTCTCTTCTTCGGTGAAGCTGTTCTTTTGAAATACCGCTTCGTAAAACTTTCGCTTGAAGTAGCTGCTTGAAATGCTTCGGGTGCAAAGCTCTTTTCCTCCTCTACTTCTTTCGGTGAAGCTATCTTCCTTTTCCTGCGAAGCTCTTTTCCTAGCTTTGTTAGTAGCGAAGCTCTTACATCTCTATTCTATATACAAGGGGGTGGCAGGGAAAGCCAAAATTGCTACAACTTACAAATATTTTCAAAAACAACAAAAAGAAATATTTTACAAAAAGAAACACTTAATTTTTTTTTTTTTTTTTTTCTACCCCTCTATGCAATGTGACAAAATTGTCAACAGAGACCATGTTGGATGGTATCTCTATCGTCTATGGCAAGATCATAGGAGGAAAGTTTATCATGTCATAGGCTTTCTATTTTTGTGGTTACAGCCTAAATATGGAGCATCCATGAATAGACATGCACTGCAGTAGTCATATGGACTATGGAACATAGATAGTTTAGTCATCCACATTTATCCTCATCTAACATATGGTTTCATTTAAATTATGTGTATAATGTTTCCCCCTACCAATTTGAGTGGTTGTATTTCCTAAGGCTATCGAATACAAATGATGTATGCCACTTTAGAGTTCTCCAAGAAAGATGGGTGTTATGTTAGTAATATTCACATGGCTAGACTGTCCACCACATATCGCATTCAACGGGTGCCAAATCATAGCCAAATAGAGGGTGTGTCTGTTTTTGTGTGTGGAGTCCTATCACACTCACTGGAATTGTAGAATGCAATATGAGAGGCATTCGGGGATAGAATTGCTAGTCAAACATTTTGATAATTTATGTATTCTCTCCTACCTGCTTGGTGACTAGTACAACATAAAAATGTATTGATGGAATATATGGGAGCCACATGATATTGGGCTATGCTAAAACAGAGCATGGAGTCCATTGAGATTTGATTTATATTTCTCATGGAGGTGTGAAGAAAATATGGTGTGGACATGTGGTGAAGTCCCTAGTGTATGGTCATTGGATGTCCCATTAGGAATTATGCTAAGTTTGAAAGTAATTTCCATACTGTGAGAACGATAATGTCGTGCAGGGTTGCCATTGGATAATAACGCTTGGAAATCGTTATAAATTTCCATGTAAAATTGGTAGTGTTCCCTAAGGAACTAAAAGAGTAAGGTATACATGACATAGTGGAGGCATTATGAAAATGAAACGTTGAAGACATGATATGAAAAACTTTAAACAATAGAAATGAAAAGATAAATTTTAAACAGGAGAAACAAAAGAAAATTAAAGAAAATAAATATCGATTTCCAAGCAAGAAATGAGGCTGGATCTTTTTGGAAAAATGTAAGAAAAGTGTTGTAACAGGGACATCATTTTTTTATTTTGAATGCAAACACTGCAATATTTCTACACTTTGTAAGCATGAACAGAGGAGAAGTTTTTGAATAAAATGTTTTAAAGTTTACCTTTCCCTGCATGTGTTAGTGGTTTTACATGGTGTTTAATATAGGGTATTGGTTGCATCATTGACTGTAATTAATGCATGCCATTGATTTTTATTGCACATCTTTTTGAGTTATGTTTTCAGATTACTAGATGGTGTTTAATGCAGGGCACTAGTTGTGTCATTGACTATCTGAACGCATGGCTTATTATTTCCCTTAGAAGGTCGCACTTGGTTTAGTCTGGACTATGTGAATACAAATTCGGTTAAACTAATTTTATTTTTGAAAATCCTCATTATATCTGGTTTTGCAGGATAGGGTAGCATGGAAAATGCCAGTGATTTATTTTCTATATTTTTTGCATTTTATTTCCATTTCTAGTAGTTTTAATGTATTTTTGTAGTTTTTTTTAAAACTTCAATAATTAAAATAAATATTGAAAAAAAATAAAATTGCAAAAATAAATGCATGGGTGTGAGGAACAAGCATTAATGCTCTATTTAGAACCATTTTGATCTCATTTTGAAACCATTTCGAAATTATAAAAAATTATTCAAAGTTTTTTTTACATGTATTTTGTAATTTCGAATTTTACATAATTTCACATTTCAAAGGTAAACCAAATTTTAAACTTTGCATGTTCATTTTGCAACAAATAAATTAACTTTTATTTATGAAAATTACAATTTCATTAAAGAAAAGTGATTTATATGGTATTTCAAAAGGCCATTATTTTTTAAAGCAATAAATTGACTTCTCTTTATGAAAATTCTAATTTCATTAAATAGGGGTAATTTATTCATTACGTCAAAGGCTATCTTTATTTTCATGCTCAAAGTAACATTAATTGAATCCAAACATCATTTAAGGTTTATATTTAGAGATAGATTTTAATATTTATTTCGAGATCAAAGCATGGATTAATAATACAAGATAAAACTTATTTAAAATCTACTTAACCAAAAGAAGATAAAATCTACCTAAAATACTTCAAGATAAAATGAACTAAGGCATTTACATCGTGGTCATATGAGAGTCAATCACATTTTCCTTTTCTTTTAAGTTTCATGAACTATTACTAGTATAGAAATAAAATAATACCAACACATGCCCTTTGTTAACAACTATTTGCAAATCACTAAGGTATTTCTAGCACTTCTTTGATACATATTCACAAGATTAAAAGCACACATTAAGCAAAAGTAGCTTTGGAAAAATTTCATTTATTTGCAAGAGGGTTTTCTAATCAAAATCCTGACTGTGATGATGATTTTGCAATTGGGTGACATTTCCACTCAACATAATTGGTGCTAGAATGAGGGCATGAATTGGTGTTTATTGATTTCATGCTTTTGAATTGTTCATGCTGTGAAAAATATGATTTGGTGTAGCCTTGAGATCTATGAATTGCTAAATGTTTCATGTCCTTTTGACTAGCATGTTTGGCCTCCTTTAGCACTCAATAAAATTGGCGCTAGAAGGAGGGCCTGAATTGGTTTACTTTATTGCTACTTTGGTTCTAACTTGTTCATTTTACTTGAAAGAGTTATTCAAAGACATTGGTTTTGACTAATGAGATTTTGTTGATCACTTTTATTGATTCAAACATTCTCTAATTGATGATGCATTAATGCTAACATGTTGCATATTTGAGAATGTTCTTTAATGTTATGGTTTAATTGATGCATACCTTTTGGTTTTGTTGTGGTTCATCCACAACACACCCCAAAAGTGGGGACCCACCTTTGTTTTTGTAGGTTTTAGGGAAGATCTCAAAGACCCGGATGCTAAAAATGAAGAAAAGAAGAAAAATGCCTAAGTGTTGAAAGGGTCGCGAAATCGCGACATGTCGCGATATCGTGACATGTCGCGAAATCGCGACCTGTCTCTCCATCGCTGCGAAAAATTGAAATCGCGACGCGTTTTTTGGAAGCGTACGAAAAGTTGAGAATGGTAGCGATTTCGCTACAAGTTGCCGAGAGGAAGCACAAGGTTGAAAGTGGTAATCATTTCACTACTTTTTCGTGAAGCGGAGGCTCGAAAGAAAAGTGGTAGCGAATCGCTACCACTTCGTGAAGCGGAGGCTCGAAAGAAAAGTGGTAGCGATATCGCTACCACTTCGTGAAGCAAAGGCTCGAGACAAAAGTGGTAGCGATATCGCTACCACTTCATCGAAGGAAGGCTCGGAACCAAAGTGGTAGCGATATCGCTACCACTTCATCGAAGGAAGGCTCGGAACCAAAGTGGTAGCGATATAGCTACCACTTTTTGAAAAAGAAGGCAAAGCAAAGTCGGTAGCGATATCGCTACAACGAGCTACTACGGGCGTACGGACCAAGAACATGTCGCGATATCGTGACATGTCACGATTTCGTGACATGTCGCGTTATCGCGGCTAGGAAACGGAAGAGGCCAAATGCAAATTCTGTCGGGATTTCCATGGGAAAGCGTTACGAAAGGTGCAGGAGACGCAGGACACGTGGCAAAAATGACAGAACCAGAGTAACGTTTCATAACAACAGTTACTGGCCATAGAGATCGAGCGTTACGATTGCACGCAAAGGTTAGAATACCAAAAGGCGGGAATTGAAGCGAAGGGTCCGGGAGTCGAAACGAAGCGTCATGGAACAGCCGAGAACGCGCGACAAAAAGGTTAAATAGCAGAAATGTAGATGGATACTGGGCTGGAGACTGTAACAAAAAGCATTATTTATTGAAATAAAGGATTTTTCTTTGGTAACACGACTTTTGTGTGTAAAATCAAAAGGAGATCGAAGCCAAAACTATTGTTTTATTGTCAATATTTCCGTTGCATCATTTTGTCTTGTATCTATTTCGTTTACGCCATGGGATGGGTTACGATAGGTGAATGGTAGAATGATGCAGTTATATTCTTTTCCTTAGAGTCTTGCATCTGATCTGATTAGATTGTGTGTTAGTACAGATCTGATCGGTTGGGTTGTTTTGGGGACTTCATCTCTTAACTTGGGATTTTGCAGGGAGGAGATCGTTAACCATTTTAATATCCTTCATTATTTTCCAGTTGACTCAAAAATAACAGTTTTTGTTTTATTCCTTGATATGCTTAATTTCATGTGAGAGACTAACATTGAAATAAGAGAACTATTGAATAGAGATAAAGCGAACGAGGTTAACCTTAGAATAAATTGTGAATATTAGAACATCAAAAGGATTTTTGTTTATTTTTGATTAATCAAACAAGTCAAGATTATAAAGTTCATTGAGAATCAACAAAGGCCCCTTGTTGACAGCTATCTGTGGGATTTGAGTTATTATGGGATATATCAGTTGTATGTATTAAATTGAAATTCATTTTTATATACGTAAAAGTTGTTTCACAAAGAAGCTTGGAGAAATAATAAAAGGAAGGAAAATAAAATAAATTATTTCTTTGCAAGAAAGAGTCTTTTGTTCGAGACTCTAAGTTGCGTGTTATTATTTGTAATATGACAAATTAACACTCAACATTTTGGCGCTAGAAGGAGGGCCTTATGTATTGCTTTGCAATTTTGATTTGTTCTAACAATTAACGTGGGTAGTTTTGTTTCCACCTATTGTGCTTGCAGGTGTAACACCAGACATTTTATCTGGCAGCAGATTTGAGAAATCTTTTAGAGTCCTAGAGTTTCCAAGCTGGCCCAACTTTGAGTACATTGCTACTAGGTCTAAAACCACGGGGAAACTATCTTCCAAAGCCTTTCTCCCACTTGCTAGGAGGCCGAAAAACAAAACATTAGAAGTTGAAATACCACCCGGTATACTTGAGTTAGGGATTTCTTTGGACTCAAGTACCTCTAGTGGGCCTGAACCCTTAAGTTCAGGTGGGATAGTAACACCAGTTGTATCTGTCTCCACGGTTCTACGAGTTCCAATTGTTCCCACAGGGTTGACACCTTTGAATAACATGGCCCAACAACAACAACAACAACAGCCACCTGCCCTTTGGTATGGTGCTCAGAGTTCCCCTTTAGATATTCCCGGGGCAGTCGTGAGTCCACGACTTGCCTAGAAACATTGAAAGGGGATTACCCAAATTCATTCATGATGGTCCAACAACGCGAGAAGATCATGTCCAAATCTATAAAGATTACATGTTTAGGCAGGGGGTTACTCACGAGGATGTTGCCTGTCGAGTTTTCCCTGCTAGTCTAGACCACATTGCTAACGAATGGTATCGAAATTTGCCAGAAGGGTCCATAACTTCATGGGCCCAGCTAGAAACTGCGTTCATAGGTCAATTCAGACAGTTAGTAGATCCCTCCATGACATACAATTTCTTCGTATCTTGCAAAAGACAAACCAATGAACCCATTCGAACGTTCAATCAGAGATTTCAAAAGCTATATACGAATGTGACTCGTCACTTTGCGGTAGACCCTGCAATTGCCTTGCAGCTATACTTCGAAGCCTTAGATCCTTTAACATCTTTGTTGACTAGAAGGAACCCTCAGGTTACAACCCTTCCTTTGGCTTATGCAAAAACAATGACTCTCGAACAGCAGATGAACCTGCCAGGCGCAGGATTGTCTCAATTGACTGGGATGGGACAATATGGCCCATACAGCCAATTTGCCATGATGAACCAGGTAGTAGCACCACAGGCTCCGATGTTGAACAACTTCCAAACACCCACCCAAGTTACGCCATTGTCGGGTTATCCGAATGCCTGTTGTTCAAACACCGAGTTTGATTCAAAATAACTCGATGGGTTTGCATGGGTTCGGTATGGGCAATAATCTGTTGACCATGTCGGGGTTTGCTCCAATTAACACGCCAAGCTCAGCGACTTATCCAACAATCACTCCCATTCAAAGTGTGAATCCAGGATGGAATCCACCTGCCCAAACTCAAGCCATTCAAAATGGGAATCCAGGATGGAATCCACCTGCCCAAACTCAAGCCATTCAAAATGGGAATCCAGGATGGAATCCACCTGCCCAAACCCAAGCCATTGTACCCAGTCCAGAGGTGGCTAATGCAGCCAACACAGCTGGACCTGCAATTGCAGTGCCTCAACCACAAGGGTCCGAAGCGGCCATAGAAAATATGAAAGAAACGTTGGCCAAGGTGTTGGTAACAGTGGGGAATGTCAATAAAAAAGTTGATCAGGCCATGGGCCATAACCGACCTCACAATCATAGAGGAAAAGGAATGTATAACACGCAGCCTAACAACGGGCGGGTACCCAATCCCGTTGCCAACCAGGTAGACATTTCGGAAGACTGTGGAGATGCGGGATCTTGTGATAATGATTGCCCGCACTGTGGCCACGTGAAACCGGAGTCTATGCTAACGGAGGTCATACATTCCCATGAAAGTGAAGAAGAGGAGGATGTAGAATTTTTTGGAAGCGAAGATGAAGAAGCTTTGGAAGTTCATGCAAACAAACGTTTTGGGAAAGCAAATCACAAATATTACACTAGGAGTTCTAAAGAGCCCAAAACTTCCTCTGCTCCTCCTAATAATCAATTACTCCCTCCTGACCCTAAAGGAGATGTCAATCCCCCTCCTCCATCGAAGGTCGAAAAGTCTAAGATGATGCAAAACTTGCCAAATCCAGAAAAGCTCACTTACGATTTGGTGGAAGATATGAAGAAGAATAGGGCCAATGTATCGATGTATGACATGGCCCGATTATTAGGCCAAGAAGTGAGTTCACCAAAAGGATTAAATCCATCTGCACAAGTTCATGAAGCTAAAATTTTTGAGTCCCAAGTGGTTGTACAAAAAGAAAAATGAGATATACCTCCCTTTTTGGTAACCATTAGAATTGCAGGTAAAAACTTGCACAATTGTTTAATAGACTCAGGGGCCTCGGCTACTATCATGCCCTTAGAAATCTGTAAAATATTGGGACTTACACCAAAGCCTTCTAGGAGCAGGGTGGTGCAGTTGGACAGAGGTCAACCATGGAGGCGATAGGAGAGTCTGGGTGATGTGCATATTCAAGTCAATTCGGAACCCAGAGTTCAACAGCGCATAGACATATTGGTGCTCGATATTCCTATCAAATATGGCATGGTATTGGGAAGAGATTGGAGTAAGAACCTAAACGGTTACATTGTGACAGACTCTTCACACATGTGGCTGCCTTGGAGGGGAGTGGCCAATCAAATTTGAATTGACGGTGAACCCCGACTCAAAGAGATGATCACAGATTACAACAAGCCGAGCGAGATCCAGTACATTGAAGCTGAGTTGG
Organism: Wollemia nobilis; assembly: GCA_028583015.1. Taxonomy (NCBI): domain Eukaryota; kingdom Viridiplantae; phylum Streptophyta; class Pinopsida; order Araucariales; family Araucariaceae; genus Wollemia; species Wollemia nobilis. Next base: position 17,183,803 of record JAQPPZ010016947.1, on the reverse strand, counting down.
GAGCATACTTGTTTGGACATAGAAGCACTCGAAAATACCCATGATGAAAGGATTGGGCGCAACTTTACTTGAAGGACATCAAGACATTTGGACCTTAAGATTTGATGGATCCGAGGTCCGGGACAAGGAGCGAGGAGCCGGTGTTGAATTGTCATGTTCGGACCGGGGAGCCTATATTCGTTGCATACGGACTACGGTTCCCTGCCACCAACAATATGGCGAGAATATGAGGCTTTGATTCTTGGACTACGGTGGCCATTCGGAAGAAAATTAAATATATCAAAGTCCTTGGTGATTCGGAGCTGGTGGTGAAACAAGTGAGGGGACAATACATATGCAAGGACGAGCGGCTCGGGCTTTACCGAACTAGGGTCGAGAGATTTAATAGATGAGTTTGACGCCTTTAACATTTCTCCGATCTCGAGAAAGGGCAATCGTACGCGAGACTCCCTAGCTGTAGCGACGAGTATGTTGAAGCCGGTGGACCATAAGAAATGCAAGAAGTTCTCTATAGAGTTGGTCCCTTGTCCCTCGATACCAGATAATGTTACGAACTTCCAAGTATTTGATAGTGACGAGGCACATATTTCATTTTGTCACTAATTATGGTATATTTGAAAAGCAGTACATAGATGAAGAAGAAAGGGACGTAGAGGAGGTAGTTTCGAAAGATAAAAATCCTGTAAAAAACAACAGGATGCCCGATGAGATAGCTTCATTAGAAAAAATCTTTGATATTGGATGCAAACCAAGAAAAGGTAAAAGGGTTCCATCTCCTGGAGAGGCCTGTTATTTGGTTAACATTGGAAGTGAAGAAAATCCCCGGGAGGTATTCATAGCAAAAGCATGTACCAAGCGGGAGAAGGATTCCATAGCAAATGCATTAAAAGAATACATAGATTGCATTGCTTGGAGTTATAAGGAGTTGAAAACCTATGATCGGAATGTCATAATGCACACGATTCCACTTGAAGCCAGAGTCCAAGCCCTTCAGGCAAAGACAAAGGCGAGTTAATCCATTATTAGAACCCTTGATAGAGAAAGAGGTGAAGCGACTGTTAGAAGCTAAGATCATCTTTCCCGTTAGGCATTCCACGTGGGTTGCTAACCTAGTCCCTGTGAGGAAAAAGAGTGGAGAAATAAGGTTGTGCATTGATTTCAGAAATCTCAATAAGGCATCCCAAAAGGACAACTACCCGTTACCCACCATCGATGAAATACTCCAAAAGGTAAACGGGTCGGAGATGATGTCATTCTTGGATGGTTATTCGGGATATAATCAGGTCCTTATCCATCCTAGTGATAGGATGAAGACTGCCTTTACGACAAAATGGGGCACCTTTGCATACAGGAGAATGCCCTTCGGACTATTGAACGCAGGTGCCACTTTCCAGCGAGCTATGGATTTTGCTTTTAAAGGGCTTATTGGTAAGTGCATCATTGTTTACGTCGATGACATTCCTGTATTTTCTAAGAACAGGGAAAACCATGTCAGGGATCTTAAGAAAGTCTTTCAAAGATGCAGGGAACATGGTATATCTCTCAACCCAAAGAAGTGCATCTTCGGGGTAACAGAAGGAAAACTGTTGGGGCATATAATATCTAAGGATGGAATTTCCATTGACCCTGAGAGAATAGAAGCCATACAGCAAATTCCTCGTCCCAATAGCAAGAAGGGGTTGAGATCATTTTTCGGAAAGATCAATTTTGTCGAGAAAATTTATCGCAGATTTTGCAGAGATAGCAGGACCTTTGAACGACATGCTAAAGAAAGAGGTCCAGATCATTTGGACAGATGAAAGGATAGAGGCTTTTGATAATATCAAGGATGCGATTTCTAAAGCCCCGGTTTTGGTGAGTCCCGATTATACGAAGCCTTTCTATATCTACACATTTGCTTCAGATCACTCCTTTGCGAGTGTTTTAACTCAGAAGAGTGAAGGCAGCATTGAAAATCCCATTGCTTTCCTGAGTAGTCCTCTCAAAGATGCGAAGGCGAGATATTCTACCCTAGACAAGCAAATGTATGCGTTGGTTAAGACTGTAAAAAAATTCAGGCACTACATAGTCCACAGTAGGGTCTTTGCTATCGTCCCAGATCCTGCTGTCAAAGCCATGTTCGTTCAGAATGAATTAGGTGAGAAGCGTGGTAAGTGGGTTTCAACTTTGCAGGAATTTGATCTGGAGATTCAATCGATGAAGATAGTGCGGGGGCAAGGGTTAGCTAAGGCAATCGCAGAGGATCTCGCAATTCCTTGTCAACATTATGAAGTCGTGATGTAACCAAGGAGGAGTGGTATGCGAGATGTGGTGTACTATCTACTAAATGGTAGGTGTCCATCATTTTTGAATGCTACTCAGCGCAGAGCCTTGCGTTTGAAGTCTGCTAATTTTCTAGTTAGATCTGGCACATTATACAGAAAGAACCATGAAGGTATTTACCTTCGTTGCGTTGATCAAGAGGAGGCAGTGCGAATACTCGAAGAGTTTCATGGTAAACATGGGACAGGGCATGGGTCTGCTAATGCCACGGCCCATCAAATCCTTAGATCCGGTTATTATTGGCCTCAACTATTCAAGGATGCCCATTCTCATGTGAGGTCATGTCACATATGTCAAACTGCAGCCAATAGAGACAGAAACGCTTCCATGCCTTTACAGTCCGTAATCGAGTCCAGACCTTTCGCGCAATGGGGCCTGGATTTTATTGGGATTATCAGCCCCAATTCATCCGATGCTCACAAATATATTCTGACGGCTACGGATTATTGCACGAGATGGACCGAAGCTATCCCCACAAAGAATGCTACTGCGAGAGGTGGTCATTAAATTTTTAGAAGATAACATTGTCACTAGATTCGGGATGCCTAACTCCATCGTAAGTGATAATGGTTCGGCCTTTTCCTCTCTAGAGTTTGCTAATTGGGCATTTGATAACAGCGTGAGTTTAAAGTTCTCCTCCAATTATTACCCTCAAGGTAACGGATTGGCCGAGTCATCCAATAAGAATCTGTTGATTGTCATAAAAAAATTGTTGGAAAGGAATCCATGGGACTGGCACAATAAGCTTAAGTTGGCCCTTTGGGCTGATAGAATCAGAGTCAAAGAAGCAATAGGGACATCTCCTTACCATCTGGTTTATGGACAAGATCCCATTTTTCCTGCAAATCTCAGATTACAAACGCTGCACTTCATGAAAGATTATTTTGGAACTAATGATAAACTTGAGTCTAGACTAACGCAATTAATGCGCTTGGATGAAAAAAGGGATGAAGCTATGCTTCATTTTAGTAAACACCAAGACATTGTAAAAATATGGTTTGACAAAAGGTCTAAGGCCAAGGCGTTTAAAATTTCAGATTTAGTACTGTTATGGGACAAAAGACATGAGAAGAAGGGGGAACATGATAAATTTGATTACCTTTGGTTAGGTCCCTACCAGATTTCGAGAGATCCTAGGGGAAAATAGTTTTAGACTAAAAACCTTGGATGGAAAGGATTTGGCACTACCTATCAATGGGTTGCACTTGAAGCATTACTTTCAAGCATGAGGTGGTTGGGCTTTGTATTATATGTAATAACGCTGTAATTTCTTGCTTTCATTTTTCATGTTTAGGTGTGTATTATTTTTTTTTGACATGTCTAAGCTTTGTATTAATGTTGTGATCTGTTTCTTTGTGTGCAGATTTGATACTTAAGTGTGTGTTTCAGGAGATATCTAGTTTTGTGTCAATGCTGTAATTTAGTTTCTTGATGTGCAGATTTGATATGTTAGTATGTATTCATTTTTTTATTTCAGGTTTTTCTTGTATTAATGTTGGGTTTTTGCGTTTGTGTGCAGGTTGGACATTTAGGCGGTGGTGTTCCTTTGATTTCCTTTTCATTGCCTTAAAAAAAAAAAAAAAAGGGAATAAAAGCTTGATGTTGAACACATGCCTAAGATTGGGAGAATATGAAACATTGGAATCATGTTGTAAAAGCTCCACATGTAATACAAACAGTTAATTTAGATCATTTGAAGCTTGTGATGCATGAAAAAGTCAGTTTTGCATGACAAATCATCTCATTTGCAATTCAAGAAATAATGCATTCATGTTCCATCTCACTTTTCATACATTTCACCGTAGTGGCATATGCATCTTAGGTGCAATTCATTTGAGTATGTTGAATCCTCTTAGGGTTATGTTATAACATAAATCTAAGTAAATCCTAAGGTTGGAAGCTGAGTCTTGAAGTATCTAGGACCAAGCACGTTTCATACATTAAAAGGGATCTTGAGCAAAATGATCAAAACCTAACTTGGAGGAAAAGGTTGGGCGAAAATGGTTTTCATGTCTATCCTATTATGCAACATGATCCTAAAAATAGTGGTTTTGACCACTTCCATAGAGCTTAAAGCCTAAAATCAGAGTAGTAAGGATAGGGTTAAATTCTCATCTCGGTTGGTTGAGAATCTAATTCCCCAAAGCTTTGATTGGACCCACATGGAGTAGTAAGGATAGGGCATAAATTCTCATCTCGGTTGGTTGAGAATCTGATTCCCCAAAGCTCTTATGTTTCATTTCGTATTAAGTCTTAGATTGTAAGGATCGTACTATTTGTCCTCTGCAAAGGATGGGTAGTCATCCCCAAGGTCTAAGTAACAAGATTAATATTTTCCATTTACATTTAAAATCTTGGGTTGTAAGGATCGTACTATTTGTCCCTAACCAGGATGGGTAGTCATCCCCAAGGTCCAAGAAGTAAAATAAATAAATTTTTCCCATCTCATCCTTATATTGGATTGTAAGGATCGTACTACTTGTCCTCTGCAAGGGATGGGTAGTCATCCCCAAGGTCCAAAGAAATGAAGATAAGTTTTGGATTATGGGGTTAGATAGGCCCATGCATGGCATCATGTCTTGCCTAAAAAATAAGACCACTGATTGTCTAGAGGGTTAGACTAGCATGACCATTTCTTCCATAATTGGTTTAGTTATTTTGCTCAAAGTGAGGTAAAGAATTCTAAATCAGAATAGTAAGGATAGGGTTAAACTCTCATCTCGGTTGGTTGGGAGTCTGATTCCCCAAAGTTCCGATTTCACATCCACTTGCACATGGGTTCAAGATAGTAGGGACTCATAACCAACTTTGGGATATAATGAACCGTTCACTAGTGGATCCTAAGAGGGTTTGGCGAGTCTTGAATGTTTGCACATAATACTACAAGAGTGACTATGCATTTTCTCATGGCATATTCGGTAGGATACACAAATCATTCACAATTTCGCATATGCATTCATGCAAAACCGATGATGGAATGTGGATCAAATTCAAATGATAAGGAAAGGAATTCATTGCACACACCGAGCTAGTACTTGATGATTCCGATAATTCATGTACTTCTGATTTTGGGCATTAGTTATATTGATTATGGGCTAACCCATGTTTTCAAATTTGTGATTTGTGTTAGGTTGGGTTCTTACTAAAATGCTCAAGAGCATTTGACGCTGAGTCGCCATTTGTTGTGGTTCATCCACAACACACCCCAAAAGTGGGGACCCACCTTTGTTTTTGCAGGTTTTAGGGAAGATCTCAAAGACCCGGATGCTAAAAATGAAGAAAAGAAGAAAAATGCCTAAGTGTTGAAAGGGTCGCGAAATCGTGACATGTCGCGATATCGCGACATGTCGCGAAATCGCGACCTGTCTCTCCATCGCTGCGAAAAATTGAAATCGCGACGCATTTTTTGGAAGCGTACGAAAAGTTGAGAATGGTAGCGATTTCGCTACAAGTTGCTGAGAGGAAGCACAAGGTTGAAAGTGGTAATCATTTCACTACTTTTTCGTGAAGCGGAGGCTCGAAAGAAAAGTGGTAGCGAATCGCTACCACTTCATGAAGCAGAGGCTCGAAAGAAAAGTGGTAGCGAATCGCTACCACTTCGTGAAGCAAAGGCTCGAGACCAAAGTGGTAGCGATATCGCTACCACTTCATCGAAGGAAGGCTCGGAACCAAAGTGGTAGCGATATCGCTACCACTTCATCGAAGGAAGGCTCGGAACCAAAGTGGTAGCGATATCGCTACCACTTTTTTGAAAAGAAGGCAAAGCAAAGTCGGTAGCGATATCGCTACAACGAGCTACTGCGGGCGTACGGACCAAGAACATGTCGCGATATCGCGACATGTCACGATTTTGCGACATGTCGCGTTATCGCGGCTAGGAAACGGAAGAGGCCAAATGCAAATTCTGTCGGGATTTCCATGGGAAAGCGTTACGAAAGGTGCAGGAGACGCAGGACACATGGCAGAAATGACAGAACCAGAGTAACGTTTCATAACAACAATTACTGGCCACAGAGATCGAGCGTTACGAATGCACGCAAAGGTTAGAATACCAAAAGGCGGGAATTGAAGCGAAGGGTCCCGGGAGTCGAAACGAAGCGTCATGGAACAGCCGAGAACGCACGACGAGAAAGGTTAAATAGCAAGAAATGTAGATGGATACGGAGTTGGAGATCGTAACAAAAAGCATTATTTATTGAAATAAAGGATTTTTCTTTGGTAACACGACTTTTGTGTGTAAAATCAAAAGGAGATCGAAGCCAAAACTATTGTTTTACTGTCAATCTTTCCGTTGCATCATTTTGTCTTGTATCTATTTCGTTTACGCCATGGGATGGGTTACGATAGGTGAATGGTAGAATGATGCGGTTATATTCTTTTCCTTAGAGTCTTGCATCTGATCCGATTAGATTGTGTGTTAGTACGGATCTGATCGGTTGGGTTGTTTTGGGGACTTCATCTCTTAACTTGGGATTTTGCGGGGAGGAGATCGTTAACCATTTTAATATCCTTCATTATTTTCCAGTTGACTCAAAAATAACGAGTTTCTGTTTTATTCCTTGATATGCTTAATTTCATGTCGGAGACTAACATTGAAATAACGAGAACTATTGAATAGAGATAAAGCGAGCGAGGTTAACCTTAGAATAAATTGTGAATATTAGAACATCAAAAGGATTTTTGTTTATTTTTGATTAATCAAACAAGTCAAGATTATAAAGTTCATTGAGAATCAACAAAGGCCCCTTGTTAACAACTATCTGCAGGATTTGAGTTATTATGGGATATATCAGTTGTATGTATTAAATTGAAATTCATTTTTATATACGTAAAAGTTGTTTCACAAAGAAGCTTGGAGAAATAATAAAAGGAAGGAAAATAAAATAAATTATTTCTTTGCAAGAAAGAGTCTTTTGTTCGAGACTCTAAGTTGCGTGTTATTATTTGTAATATGACAAATTAACACTCAACAGGTTTATGCTAATGTGATGATCTATATGTTAAACATTTGAAAGTTGTTTGCTATTTTTAGGCTTATTTGCAAGATATATTTATTTGACTAACAAAATTAGCATTAAAGTTGTGTGCTTTAAGGTCCACTAATGGCATGGTTTACTCAAATGATGATAGATAGTCCTTTAAACATACCAGGTGATGCAGGAGCATCCGAGGGCAGCAAAGCAATCGAGCATCAACCAAACTTTTGTTGTTATTTTTTTTTCTAAGTAACAAAGTTATTTTTGTTGTTATTTTTCTAAGTGCTACACAGGGTCGCGAAATCGTGACATGTCACGATTTCACGACATGTCGTGAAATCGTGACCCAAGTCGGAGGAAAGCAAAGTCGAGCCAAAGGGTCACGAAATCATGACATGTCACGATTTCGTGACATGTCACGAAATCACGACCCAAACGGAGAAGGCAAGGCTGAGGGACACAAGGGTCACGAAATCATGACATGTCGTGATTTCACGACATGTCACGAAATCACGGCCACTGCAGCGAAACCAAGGCACGAGGAGAAATGGTCATGAAATCGTGGCCACTGCAGTGGAACCAAGACACGGGGATAAATGATCACGAAATCGTGACATGTCACAATTTTGTGACATGTCATGAAATCGCGGCCACTGCAGCGAAACCAAGGCCACGAGGAAGAAATGGTCGCAAAATCGTGGCCACTGTAGTGGAACCAAGGCACGGGGAGAAATGGTCATGAAATCGTGACATGTCATGATTTCATGACATGTCGCAAAATCGTAGCCACTACAGCAGAACCAAGGCGCAGGGAAGAAACGGTCGTGAAATCACATGTCGTGATTTTGCAACCAGAATGGGAGAACAGAGGTCGATGGGAAAAACGATGCGATATCGTGACATGTCGTGATATCGCAACCAAAATGGAGAGAGAAGGTACCAGAGGAAAATGGTCACGATATAACGACATGTCACGATATCGCGACCAAATAGAAAGACACGCACTTCCAGTTTCATAAAGACCCCCCTTAGTGCGCTGCAAGTTAGAGGCAGTAAAGTAGCATTTTCAAAGAAGGGTTTCAACGGGCATGTTGGCCACTCTCGCATGAGATCTAAAGATGCATTTACAGTAACAAACAGTAAGCAACAGATCAAGAAGAATATTTCGTTGAGGTATGGCAGCCAGTCGCGCACCTCAACTCAAGTCTCATCAATGCAAATTGGGAAAATTGCTCCAATTTGTGATTGTAGATCGTGGAAAGTGGGGAAGCACAGAGGATCAGGACCTCAATAAAAACCCATGGATTGTAAGGAGAGGGGGTTGGCACACGACTTTTATGCTGTATATTCATGTAAATTCTTCCAAAGTATTGAATACAAATCTTGGGCTCTTGTTTCTCTTGTTTTTTTGTAGTATGCAAGATACATTCTCCGCCAAGTGGTATCGGAGCCAGTAGTTCCTGAGTGTGCAGCAGATCACCGAAGGAGAGGCATTTGTACCAGGACCTATGGGAGGGCTTGAGATTGGATGAACGGAATGCCTCCAAGGAGAAATCTTGTTGGTGGGAGAGGCATGGCAGCAGCATAAGATGTTCGAGCTTTGCAGTGGCAAATGCAAGCTCTACAAGAAGAAATGCGCAGAAGAATGGAGCCAAGAAGAGATGAAGGCAGTGAAGAGGAAGATGATGAAGAAGAAGACCAACCTAAGGAAGAAGAAGAAGCAGTAGATCCTGCTCAGTCCAGACTTTACAAGGCCATATCTCAGATTGGGAAGAGGCCAAAAATGGAGGTTTCCATATATTCTGAGAACCTTGATCTAGAAGAATTGATTGACTGGATCAACGACCTGGAAGAGTACTTCGAGTACAAGGAAGTTAAGGATCCTGATAGGGTCAGATTCGCAAAGACCAAACTGAAAGGTCATGCCAAAATTTTGTGGAAGGGAGTGCAGCTGGAGCAAAATAAAAGAGGGAAAGAGAGAATAACTAAGTGGGAATGGATGGCAGAAAAGCTAAAGAGGCAGTTCATCCCTGGTGATTATGAGTTAGTGTAGCACCCTAAAATTGGTGCAGTAAAATTACAATAATTACATTCACCTTAGTAAATAATTTAAAATTCAAATTTAACCTCCCAAACCGCTCGTTAACCGTCGGGAAATCCGTTTCCCCCTTTTTCGTGCCATTTTTAGAGGTTGTTTTGACCGTTTGACGATATCGTCGCCGATCAGACGATATCGCCCCAGATTTGACGATTTCGTCTGGACTAGGACGTCCAGACGATCTTGTCGCAAAACTGATTTTGCAAAGTTAGCTTCTGTTCCAACGGGTCTCCAATCTGGGCAGAAGCGTGTCTGCGCCGTTGGGACCCTCCCCCATTGGAGATCTCCCAAATTGGGATGATCTCCAACCTCCTAACTACTCCCCTAAGCCTATTTAATCCTAAGCTATCCCTTTAGCACCCCCTGGTTGAAATTCTCTGCAAGTTAACTCCATTTACGTTAAATCATCCCTATTCTTCATTTGCACTAGTTCCATATCAATTTTGTTGCAGGTACATCACTGTTTTTTAGTCGAAGCCAGCACACATCATCGTCGATGAACCTGTTCAGATCGGAGGCGAACCTGGCGAATTCGAGATGATTTCGTACTGATGCGAGACGATCTCGACTGCAATCCATATTGAGGCAATCAGTGCCTGAAGTTTGCACTTCTCAACCTTGTTTCTGTTGTTTTATTCTGCAAATTAGATAATTTATTCAGTGTTTACGTTATTTTGCATTTGGAGTTCACCCATTTAGATTAAGTGCATAATTAAATCCTAATTATCATCTAATTAGCACGATTCATTTTTGTCTCTGTGTTTAAGTTTCAGTTTGATAACATTGCTGCCATTTTATATCATTTCCCTCTGTTAGCACTGTAGTATTTTTTGTATTTTGCATCTATTTTTGGTTTTGCAGGTCTCTGACGAATTCGTCTGACGAATTCGTCAGATCTCAGACGATCTTGTCTGATTGCAGATGATTCTGTCGAATTTTAGATGATCCAGACTGCTTCAACATCAGAATCTTCTTCAGACATCCGGATCAGGTATTCCTCATTTGCATTCTATAATCTCTCTATTTTCTGTCTTTAAATTTGTTTTTTGTATTCATGGAATTTGCATTTTCATGTAGATTAATCTAGATTCATTCGGCCAAACCTAGGATATGAATGCTTAAGGTTAAAAATGAACACATTTAAACACATTCCAAAACCTAGGCGTGGAAGTCTGCCGTTAAATGTTTCCTGGTGAACCCACCATCCATCGAAAAATCATCAAAATACACCTCCCTTGAGAGGCGGGACCTTCGCAAAGTCCTCTCAGTCCGAGGTACCGCGCCATCCTTTTCCCTTCCTCCTTCCGGGAACGGATCCTATAGCCTGAAGGTAAGGATGCGAAAAATTTGGAGCGATACATTTTGGTGAACCCGACGTGAATGCATCATAACCTTTTGAAAACAAAACAAAACAAAACAAAAAAATATATATATATATATATATAGAACAACTAAAACATAGATGCATTTTAAAACACTTAAAGTTTAAAATCATGTTTAGATGGTAGCTCCTAAGAAAAGGTTAGCAGTTACTATAAACGTAGAAAACCAATTGGCAGCCATAGAAGTCAATTCTGTCCTTAGTGTGCCTGAAACAACTAGAAATCAATTCCCGTGGAACGAACTTGATAGAAGACTTAGTCTCATCTCATCTAGGTCCACACAACTTAAGCAAATCAAGAGGCTAGTCCTAGATAGAATCCTGGATCCTCACCAACTAGTTTTTTATCATGAACTTCGAGAGAGCCTGCCATAGATGGTTAGCTTATAGGAGAGCTTTAGTATCTTCAGAATTGTTCACCTTCGAGGAATACCTCGAGAACGCAGCCATTGTGCACCATTTCCTAGGTTGTGTAGAAGACCAAGAGGTTGTTCTTACAGATAGGGAAATATGGAATAGAGTTCCGCGAGCTGTGCTATATCGAGAGTATTGCCATGAGCTTTACTTTTATCAACCAGCATCTAAAACAGACAACATCACTATAGCTCTTTTCATCAAATTTTTAAAAGAAAACTTTCAATTTGAAGAAGAACACTTCATGACTCCTGAACAACTCGAACCTATTAATGATATTCATAAATTGTTTATAGAAAACTAAATTATTACTTCGAGTATTATTTCCGGCATTTATTGTGTTATTTGTCTGTCTTTATTATATTATTTCAAAAAAAAAAAAAACAAAGAAAAGCTAAAAACTAAAAATCAAAAAACTTAGCAAAAACTTAAACATTTCATTTTCAAATATTGTAGTAGGTATATAGTAAACATATACCTCTTAATTTGTTGCATATATATATATATAAATATATATATATATTTTCTGAAATCAAAACTTAGCACCATGCCTAAACTTAGGAATGGTAAAGAAACTTTAGGAGAAGGAGAAGATTGGTTTCAAGATACAACTAAAGACCCAAATGTCCTTCTTGGAGATATAAATCCGGAAGGAGAAACTCTAGGTCAATCAGATGAAGACTTAGGTGAAGATAAGGAGCAAGAAGGAAGTGTTAAAGAGGATGGATCCTCATCCCCTAGAGTAGCTCCAAATGGAACTATTGCCTTTGACAATGCAGAGCATTTCAAGAAATTTCTCATGGATAACATTGATGACCTTAATGTGGCAATTCGTCTTGATAAAGGGCAAATCAGTAACACTCAAGCAGCCATGGAATATATGTGCAATATGCGCACTAATCCCTTGTCTTTCATTGATCAAGAAAGTGACAAGGTTGGGCCATCCAATACGGATATGGTCACTATGGCTCAAAACATGTCAAAACAACAAGTTACCCAACCTCCTAAGGAACTTGTTATTCAACCTAAAATCACTCCCACACAAAAGAAACCTTCCTTCACTACTTTATTCCGCCAAACTATTGAGCAATATGCTTCAAGTAAACAAAAACCTAAAACAAAGCCAAATACAAACTTTCAACAATCTGGGATACAACATAATACAACTTCAAAATTCCTCCATAATACTTTTCCTACCAATACTTTACACAACAGTAACATGGCATCTAATCTGCATGTTCCTCCATCCTACGCCCATAAAACCCATGTCAATGCCCTACCAAACCAATATGGGGGGCAAACTAGTAATCTGGAAGCCATGGTGAAACAATTAGCTTCACGTATGGACCGAGATAGATCCCTACCGTCCCTCGTATAATTATCGAGAGATCCGTAGTCAACCTTTGGATCCCATAGTTGTAGCTCAACCATACCCTAAGCATTTTCCCATGCCCGTCCTGCCTATATATAAAGGAACCGAAGATCCCATAGAGCATCTTCGCATGTTTAGGATAGCATGTCACGACATATCGCATGATGACTTGCTATTACTAAAAATGTTCCCAAAAATTTTAGGTGGAATGGCATTAGAGTGGTATTATCAATTGCCCACTCATTCTTTGAGAAACTTCGAAGAAACAACGAAATCATTTGTCCATCAATTTAGTGCCTACATCGAGAGGCATGTAACTATTAAAGACCTATACAATTTAAAACAAGACAAGGATGAATGCTTTGCCGATTTCTTAGCTAGATGGAGGCAATTGATAGGAAAACTGCACTTTGTGCTGCCTTATAGGGAAATGTTGGACATTTTCATCAACAATTTACAAGAACAAATATCTTATGAGCTATCGACTGCTACTTTAACTACCTTCGATCAAGCTATAGATTTAGCTCGAAGAGTAGAAGATGCCCTCATTAGGAGAGGCCAACTTAGGAAGAAGGATGATGAGAAAACATCCAAAAATCAATATAAAAACAAACAAGTTGTCGGTGATGGAGTCACTGACAGCAGAAATGTTGCTAATATCAATGCAACGAAGACAACAGAAAAATTCATATTGAAACCTCCTGATAAGCCTCCTCGAGAATTCACTAGATTAAACCAACCCTTATCAACTATTTTACCTCAATTGCTCGAAAGAGGTTTGATCCAATTACCAGCCATCCGGGAACCTGATCCAACTATACCCGGATATAGAGCTGACTTGCACTGTGATTTCCATAGAGGACCTGGACATTCTACCAACGCTTGTAAAAGGTTGAAACATAAAATACAAGATTTGATTGACAATAATGAAATGGAAGTGCAAGCCTTCCAACCTAAACAAAACCCGCCTAATAATACTCAAAAGACCGTTCCCCAAAATCAAAATCAAAATGCCAATCAAACTCTAGACATATTTCAACACCCTTTACCAAGACATGGTAAAGAGGTAGCCAATCAAATCGAACATCATAATGTTCCCCCTCCTACCCGATATGTAGGAACCATTAGCGGACAATTACCTGTTCAGGATCCTCAAATATTTGACACGACCTTATCCCTGGTTACGACCAGGCCCTTACATAATTTTCAAACTTCTGATTCTAGTGATATAGAATCAGATAGTGAAAGTGAACTAGACATTACTTCAAATCAATCGAATAGTTCTGAAAATGAATCAGATCCTATTCAACCCGTCACAGATGCTATGGTTCCAGAAGAACCATTTCCTAGAAGAGTCACTACTCGACCTTCTTCTAATATATTCCTTTCTAATGAACAAGCCATTAATGCTCAACCGAGACCAGTTCAGCGTCTTCACTATAACATTGTAGGTACCATTGGAGTCGTTACTCGACAACAAGCTCAAAACTCTCAACAAGAACCAAACCAGAACGATGGATCAGCTCCATTCGTTTTGAAAAATCCCAATAAAGGGAATCATGTTCCTACTGTTCAATCTAAACCCCCTTACAATATTAATGAGCAATTGTCCAATACTACGGCCAGAATTTCCCTTTTGGATTTATTAAGATCCTCTCCCACCCATAGGGATGAGTTGATGCTTACATTGAGCCAAATGATGGTACCTCAAAACATTCAACTCTGAAGCTATGGCCAATACTATCATCACTCGAGAGATTGATTGTATTGACTTTCGGGATAAAGATATCCCACAACACCGTTTACATAAGGACAATCCCTTATACATTACTGCTCTAATTGGAGATGTAGCTATCAAAAGAGTTTTGATTGATAATGGCTCATCTCTAAACATTTGCACTTTTGACTTCTACCAACGATTTGGCTTTAGAAGTGATGAAATGAAGAAAACTGATATGATTATCAAAGCTTTTAATGACGAAACACAAGAAACATGTGGAGTTATTACCCTCCCATTGCAAGTTGGCCCTAGAACCCTAGAAACAACCGTGTTTATTGTACATTGCCCAGCATCGTACAATATACTTTTGGGTCGCCCTTGGATCAACGCCATGCGAGCGGTCCCATCAACTTTACACCAATGTGTTAAATTTGAGTTTAAAAATCAGTTGGTCACTATTCATGGTGACCCTAGACCTTTTGATATGTGTGCTTTGGCAGAACCCGTTGGAGTACAATTTTGCCCTGCTCTGTCATCCACACATCCTAGTTCTTATTTCTCATCTAAAACTATGAAACATACACCCATAACTTCACCTATTTCCCCTCCATTAATTTCATCCTCCTATATAGATCAACAACCCTCTAAACAAATCATTTTCGAACCTCAAAAAGATCTTAAGTCTACCACCAATCCTTCAAGTTCTATCCCTATAAATTCAAAACCTATAGACACACCTATCATACCTTCCACATCTAAAGATATAGGTAATAAGCCTTCTACATCTTATGCCCTTTCTGATGAACTCTTACCAGATTTATCTACAACCTTAATATCAGAAAAAATGAATGCTTTCATGCAAGATTCAAACCTTTTAAATAACTTGCCGCCATCTCCTCGTACTTTAGGCCTCCCACAACCTATGGGAAGTACTTACCAAGTCGGAAGTTGTGCCTTCATTTATAAAGGATATTATTGGGGAAGAATCCCTCGGAATATCAAAACTCATCATCAGGGATACGCTCGGTGTTATTTTACCAATGATTATATTAAAGCTAAACCCATGATGCTTAAAATGGGATATGAAGGGAAAGGCTTGGGACCTTTCCAAAATGGCATGAAAGAACCTTTCGAGGTAGAACCGTGGCCTGCCCGCTATGGTGTGGGCCTATTTCCTAGTAAGGGTCAACCCTTTCCTTTTGAGGATGATGATCATCTCATATGCTATCAAGATTATTTGGATAGGCATGTTGATTTGCCTCTTAAAAATCAGTCGTTTTCATGCAACATGCTATCCATAGCATACCCTGAAATGATTGTTGACCCCGATGAAGAGTTGGAAGGAGATATCTTCCATGATGTCTCTGTTGAAGAGATGTTACACAATGGATTTTATTTTGATGGTTCTATACCAACTATAGCCCAACTTGAGGCCACTAATCCTCAGAATGAATTATCTAAATTAACCTTACAAGAATTACAAGAATTGGGCGTTTCACCCGCCCCACCTAATTTTGAAAGAGATCTACATATGGAGGTAGAAAATGTCATTAAAATTAATATTGGAACTGAGGATAATCCTCACATAATCAATATTGGATCAGAATTAAGCCAAGAAAAACAAGAACAATACATTACATTCCTTAAAGAGTATGAAGATGTCTTCGCTTGGACATATGAAGATATGCCAGGTCTAGACCCTTCTGTAGTCATGCATCATCTAGTGGTCCATCCGGATGCCAAACCTGTTAAACAAAAACTTAGAAAAATGCATCCCAAAGTGGCTCTGCTAGTCAAAGGGGAGTTAGAAAAACTCCTGAATGTTATCTTTATACAAGCTATTGATTATGTTGAATGGATCTCAAATGTAGTTCCAGTCACCAAGAAAGAAGCTACCAAAGTTAGGGTTTGCACAGATTTTAGAGATATTAACGCTGCATGCCCTAAAGATGACTTTCCTCTTCCAAACATGGATCAAATCATTGACTTCACTACCGGAAGTGGGATGATGTCCTTAATGGATGGATTCTCTGGTTATAATCAAATTCGGATAGCTCTTGAAGACCAGGCTAAAACAGCCTTTATTACCCCCTGGGGTACCTTTTGCTGGAAAGTGATGCCATTTGGCTTAAAGAACGCCGGTGCAACTTATCAACGAGCTATGACCTACATTTTTCATGATATGATGCATGATATCCTACATGATTATGTGGATGATATTATAGCTCGCTCTATTATTGAAAATAATCATTTAGATGATTTAAGAAAAGTCTTTAATCGATTACGAGAATATCTCATTCGATTAAATCCAACAAAATGCATATTCGGAGTTAAATCCGGCAAACTATTAGGGGTTTTAGTTTCTTTACGTGGTATTGAAATCGACCCTCTCAAGATTGCGGCCATCACTAATATGCCCGCACCTACTAATATATCTGAGTTACGAAGTTTACAAGGTAAACTTCAAGCCATCCGTCGCTTCATCGATAAGCTGGCGGATAAAACCGGTCCCTTTCTTAAACTCCTTAAGAAGGACGTCCCCTTTAATTGGGATACAAAATGTAGAGAAGCTTTTGAACTTCTCAAACAATACCTCCTTAATCCACCTGTGCTTTCACCACCTAAATCCGATCGCCCATTTCTCCTATATATTTCCGCTTCAGATTCTGCCTTAGGGGCTATGTTAGCTCAACTTGATGATGAAAAGCGAGAACGTGCTAATTATTATATTAGCCGAACCTTCATCAGTTATGAAACCCGCTACACAGCGTTGGAAAAACTATGTCTAGCAGTCGTATTTGCTACGCAAAAATTAAGACATTATATGCTTAGTCAAAAAACTTATGTCAAATGATGATAAAAATATAATAATAGCTATATGCTTGACTCTTTCGAAACCAAAACAAAATAAAGAAGAAAGAGAGAGTCAACATTCTCAAAACTTCTCAAAAGTGTTTATATATATTTTCTTACAATCATTGCAGTTGTATGTTTCAAATTATTTTTGGATAAATTAGCATTTATTTGGAATCCCTCACTTGCACACTCATAACAATAAATATCTTGATGTTATCTGGCATGATTACTAATCTCTCTTATATCAAAGTTCACAAAATTCAATTAAATAAAGTTTGAGCATAGAGAATTGATCTTGTTATTTACTTAAACCAAGCACATCTTTTCACAATAAAATGATTATATTTGTAATTTCCATGTTTTGCTACATAGTAGAACTGATTTCTTGAGCGAAAAGTTTCCCCTGCTATCCTATCATGCACATGGTCTAGAATCTTTGAGAATTGGCAAAAGGACAAGCTCACCCCTACCCAGAATAAAAATCCCTTGCTCTACAGCTAATCCGAGCAAGTATCCCTAGCACAAAAAAAAAAAAAAAGTTCAAGAAAGAAAAAAGAGAAAAGAAAAATGTTATTTCAGCAATATTCCAAGCACTATCTCAAGCAAAAGAAATACAAAAGAAAATAAAAACAAGAGTTCAAAAGCAAAAGCAAGAAAGCAATAAAATCCCTTCCCTACCCTTTGAAAAGAAAAGAAGGGTTGATGAGCTTGAATCCCTGGAATTCTCAATTATTCGAAAACTATGAGGTAAGCCCCATAACAGGTGGTTTGTGCCCAACCTGCTTGGCCTTGGGTAACTCCTAGCATGGTGATATGTCTGTCACATTAGCGACCTTCTTTTGTACTGGACCTATGTCCGCTTATGGATTAGCTAGCTCTTGATAATCCGACCTACATAGTAGTCTAGTATGGTTATATGCATCTACATCATGGTTAATGAACACTTATTTGGTTTCTTCAAATCACTTGTATCATATTATCTTGCTCAAAACTGGTACATGAACAATGCAATTGCACACACATTTGTATTTGAGAGATTTTGTGTATCATTATGATAAATCAAGATCGGAAATGAATTCACATATGCACATGGGATTCCTTATAAATCTAACTTTTGTCTTCAAAATAATTTGAAATATTATTTTTTGCAACTTGTTTGGAATAAATCAAGTACAGTTGTTTACCATAAAGACAACTATATAATAGAAAAATCAAAAATTTCTTTCAAAATATACAATCAAAACATATATATCTGGTTGACTTTCGCGACGATGGTATAGTTTCAAAACCAAAATTGGAATTTTATGCCTAGCGCAAGTCCTCATTTTCATATTTTTTGTTCATCAAAAATCAACCATGCAATAAAACTATTTTTTTTTTTGGATTTTCGCGATGATGGTATAAGTCTATACCTACATATTCTATGCCTAGCGCAAACCATTCTAACAATTTTTATTCCCCATTTATTAAAAATCATGAAAACCATATGACTTAATTCATTACGTTACACAAATTATGCTTTTCAAAAGCAAACACATTTTCATTATTTCATGTCATTATGTCAACCTTTAATTTTGTAATGATGGTATAATTCCTAACGAATTATCCAAAAATTTTATCACACTTAGGAATTTATGCCTAGCAAAAATCATTTGAACATTATTTCATGCATACTATTTTCATGAAAATCTGAAAACAAACCATCATCATCATCATCATTTGCACTATTGCACCAAAGTCTTAAGACAACCTCTTAAGCACTCTTTTACTTTTAACAATATTTCTATCCTGGGATTAGCTTGACGACCGAGTGAGCAGGCGACTCCATGAAATGGTCTATAATAGCGACAATGTCCTTTGAAATTATTGTTAGAAGTCTCTTTTTATCTTTTACCACATTTCATCACAAACAACCAATTTGTCACATCAGATTATTTCATTCAAAATATCACAACATGACATCAAAATTATAATATTTCCAATGACATAATTACATCCAATTATTAAATCAATCAATCAAACATAAAAGCATCATAAGCATCACATAATACAAGTCATATGATCAAAACTATATATCATATATATATCAACAACATATATACATCATCAAAACTGGATTGGTATGCCACAATCTGTACCTCGGCATACTCAATCCTCTATAAAAATAATAATACAACAATGTCAGTCTGTACAATGTCAGTGCAGCCCTCTAGCCTCGAGAGCCCCTCGAGCTCTCTGCCTCATCTCCTCCCCCGCCCTGAGGTGGACGAGGTGGCCCCATCGTAGTCTATGTAGTCCTCGTCCTCGACCGGGACGTGGTCCTCGATGACCCGATCCTGATCGGATCTACGATGTTAGCTGGCAGGGGTAGTCTATCCGCCTCTGGCACCAGCTGGAAGTATAGTGTCTGATAAAATGTCAGCTGGGCAATAGCCCATGTCAACTCCCTAGAGCTCGCCCCTCCGCCCCGTGCCCTGAGGCGTGCAATCTCATCCTGTAGCTGTGACACCTCAGCCCGATGGCGTGCAGCCTCATCCTGTAGCGTCTGCACCTGAGCCTGGAGACGATCTCTCTCTGCCCGAAGAGTAGCCATCTCGCTACTCTCTCTTGTGTCGACACCCTTGCCCTTATCGGGCGATGGTGGCCTCTATGGAGATGGGGGTCTCGCCTCCCTCCTCTCCCTCTCTCTCTGCCATGGCCGCTCCTGTGCCTGTGGCCTCCTCACCTCTCTCCCGCCGTGACCCTGGGCTGCCTCCATCGCCGCCTGGCATCGCCTCCCTATCCGACGCACAACCGCATGGATCGAACCTTGTGCCCTCGTCATCCGAGGAGGGCGGATGCCTGCATACCAGGCATCGTAGCCATCGGCTACTCTTGCATCGTCCCCATCCACTGGCTGGATGGGGGCATCATCCGTGTCCTGGCTCCAGAACCGCTGCATGTCGGGAGCCCCGCTAACCGTAGTGTTATCCCGGATAGTCCGAGAAAACTCGTAGTCCCTTAGAGATGGGATCCCCTGCTGTAGACCGAACTATCTCAAAACTCGATCGTACCTATGGAGCTCCACCTCTCCCCTCTCCATCCTCAGCCAGCAAACTCGCCTAACATGAGCCAACTCCTGTCTGTCCGCACCACAATGTGCTCCCAGCACCAAACCTATAGTAGCGATGTCATAACCAGACATCGGCCGCCCTTGTACACGACCCCATATAGGATCCTGTACAATCGACATAAAATAAAACTGCCCCAAGCAAACCTGTAGCCATGGTCTCTCATGTCGCAGACCACATCCGCGAGCATCCATGGCACCCTGCACCCGCTCTGGTGGCATAGCAGAAGTCCACCAACTACTCCAGCTAGAACCCGTGTGAGTGTAGATGCCCCAGGCATCTGGCGCAGTGCCTCGATATTAACTCTGCCCTTCTCCAGGGTGAAGCTCGGGTCACCGCATAGTCGTCCCATAGCGCGGCCCTGATTGGCCGCAGGAGTAATGAGTCGTCCTTGTATGGGGATTCTCAGAATCCTCCATACATCCTCCAAAGTGGGAGTCATCTCCCCTGTAGGTAGCCGAAAACATGAAGAGCCCGGATACCACCTCTCTGCTAGGGCCGTCAGTAGCCCCATATCTGTAGACACCTGTGGCATTTCTCCACATGCAGTAAGCCGGCCTGTGCCAGCTGATCCCGCTCTTCCTGTGTGAGAGCGGCCAAGTCATCTCTCAACCCTCCGTACTTCCATTCCCTGCTCTTTAGTAATCCTCTCTGCAAACATAAACAACAAAACAACAAACAATCATTAATAACAATTCAAGTAAATAATAATGCAAGTTAAAAATTCAATTTTATGCAATTGATGATATCGCCCACTATTGGACGATATCGTCCCAAATTTGAGCATAATCGTCTCCGATTTCGCAGTTCGAAATCGTCCCTAATTTGACGAAATCGTCCCCCTTTCGACGATTTCACCCTCGGGCGAAATTGCCGAAATTGAGACGATTTCGTCGAAATCGGGACGATTTCGTCAATCGGGATGATTTCGTCCCGACGACGTCGACGGCCCAAAACTGCGATGCTCAAAAATCATCTAAAAATTACCTACAAAGCATGTAAAGTTAAATTAAAGCATCCTAGATAAGTCTAGACTCTTACCCGTAGACCGCGCCGGACCTCTGTCGATCTGTGCGTCGTCTCCACCATTTTTGCTTCAGAGCTCCAAAAACCAGAAAATGAACAGTAAAAATGAATTAGGGTTTTACCCTATTTTTCTTAATTTTATTCAAAAATAATTTTTTGCTTTTCCGCGTTTTTACCTCAAACGTTCGATTTGGGTAAAAACACGGAGGGGGCACCATAGTAAGTTGTCGTACGATTCGACCAAGAATCGTCGCCTAAAAATGGGAATAATTTTTTGCTTTCTCGTAGATCGAGAAGAACTCATCTTTAACGCATTTTCTTCGAAAAATTCGCTAAAGAGGGGGCAAAATGTAGCACCCTAAAATTGGCGCAATAAAATTACAATAATTACATTCACCTTAGTAAATAATTTAAAATTCAAATTTAACCTCCCAAACCGCCCGTTAACCGTCGGGAAATCCGTTTCCCCCTTTTTCGTGCCATTTTTAGAGGTTGTTTTGACCGTTTGACGATATCGTCGCCGATCAGACGATATCGCCCCAGATTTGATGATTTCGTCTGGACTAGGACGTCCAGACGATCTTGTCGCAAAACTGATTTTGCAAAGTTAGCTTCTGTTCCAACGGGTCTCCAATCTGGGCAGAAGCGTGTCTACACCGTTGGGACCCTCCCCCGTTGGAGATCTCCCAAATTGGGATGATCTCCAACCTCCTAACTACTCCCCTAAGCCTATTTAATCCTAAGCTATCCCTTTAGCACCCCCCTGGTTGAAATTCTCTGCAAGTTAACTCCATTTACGTTAAATCATCCCTATTCTTCATTTGCACTAGTTCCATATCAATTTTGTTGTAGGTACATCACTGTTTTTCAGCCGAAGCCAGCACACATCGTCGCCGACGAACCTGTTCAGATCGGAGGCGAACCTGGTGAATTCGAGATGATTTCGTACTGATGCGAGATGATCTCGACTGCAATCCATATTGAGGCAATCAGTGCCTGAAGTTTGCACTTCTCAACCTTGTTTCTGTTGTTTTATTCTGCAAATTAGATAGTTTATTCAGTGTTTTATGTTATTTTGCATTTGGAGTTCACCCATTTAGATTAAGTGCATAATTAAATCCTAATTATCATCTAATTAGCACGATTCATTTTTGTCTCTGTGTTTAAGTTTTAGTTTGATAACATTGCTGCCATTTTATATCATTTCCCTCTGTTAGCACTGTAGTATTTTTTGTATTTTGCATCTGTTTTCGGTTTTGCAGGTCTCTGACGAATTCTTTTGACGAATTCGTCAGATCTCAGACGATCTTGTCTGATTGCAGATGATTCTGTCGAATTTCAGACGATCCAGACTGCTTCAACATCAGAATCTTCTTCAGACATCCGGATCAGGTATTCCTCATTTGCATTCTGTAATCTCTCTATTTTTTGTCTTTAAATTTGTTTTTTGTATTCATGGAATTTGCATTTTCATGTAGATTAATCTATATTCATTCGGCCAAACCTAGGATATGAATGCTTAAGGTTAAAAAGAACACATTTAAACACATTCCAAAACCTAGGCGTGGAATCTGCCATTAAATGTTTCCTGGTGAACCCACCATCCATCGAAAAATCATCAAAATACACCTCCCTTGAGAGGCGGGACCTTCGCAAAGTCCTCTCAGTCCGAGGTACCGTGCCATCCTTTTCCCTTCCTCCTTTCGGGCACGGATCCTATAGCCTGAAGGTAAGGATGCGAAAAATTTGGAGCGATACAGTTAGACCTGCTAAAGAAAATGCAAGGGTTGAGACAATCAAGCAAGTCTGTGAAAGAATACACAGAAGAGTTTCATAAAATAATGATTAGAACATGCCATTCAGAGGCCAACAAGGAGAAGGTAGCCCGTTACATTAATGGGTTGCGAGCCAAGCATTCAGGAGGAACTAAGTCTAGTTCGGATGACCACCATAGAGGATGCCTACCAATTTGCTTTAAATGTTGAGGAGAAGCTCAATAGGAGGTTTGAAAACAAGCAAAGAGGAAGAGGTCGAGGCGGAAGGACCAGCGGAAGGAACAGTGATGAAGAAATGAAGAATCTCAAAAAAATGAAGAAAGTAGCAGCAATCAAGAACAAAGGAGGGAAAATGCAGACCGCCCCCGTAATTAGAATAATGTCTACTAAGGAGGAAGAGGTAGAGCTGGACAAGGTCAAGGAAGAGGAAGATTCTGAGGGACTTGCTTCCAGTGTGGTGAAGAGGGACATCACCAGTATGAGTGCCCACAGCAGCGAGAAAGAAATAATCACAGGTCGAAAGGAAATGCCAGAGTAGCAGTCATGGATGAAGATGCTGGGTCTGAGCATTCAGAAGAAGCTGAGAGAGGAGAGGTAATGATTGCAAGGAGAGTCCTACTAAATGAAGAGGGAGCTACAGGTCAGAGGAAAATTTTATTTTGCACAAGGTGCAAGTGCGCTGGTAAGATTTGCAACATTATCATTGACAACGGTAGCACAGATAACCTAGTTTCAGAGGGGATGGTTACAAAGCTACAACTGGAGAGAAAGAAACACCCGCATCCATATCAGATCACGTGGTTGCAGAAAGACCACAAAATTTTGGTAAATGAACAGTGCCTGGTGAATTTCAGTATTGGAAATTACCGTGATGAGGTTCTATGCGACATTTTGCCCATGGATGCGTGCCACTTGCTGCTGGGAAGGTCGTGGCAGTTTGACAGGTGTGCGGTTCATGATGGCCGAGCCAACACCTATTCCATGACCAAGAATGGAATGTGTCATAATTTGAAGCCCTTGAAGGAGGTGGAAGAGAAGGTATGTGGTAGTGCAAGAATTTGCTTGGTTGACGAAAGAAAGTTTTTAGATGATTTGAAGCATGAGCATATGTGTTATGCATTAGTTCCTAGAGCCAGGGATACAAAATGCAAAGATGCACCAGCAGAAGTCCAAGGGCTGTTAAAGGAATTTACAGATATCATATCTGATAATGTGCCTGAGGGTTTACCCCCAATAAGAAAAATTAGTCACCATATTTATTTGGTGCCAGGGTCAGGCTTGCCAAATAAGGCTGCACATAGAATGACACCTGTAGAAACTGAAGAACTAAACAGGCAGGTCCAGGAGTTGCTGGAGAAAGGGTTGATTAGGGAGAGTCTTAGCCTGTGTGTAGTACTTGCAATACTAGCACCCAAGAAGGATGGAGAGTGGAGAATGTGCACAGACTCTCGAGCCATCAATAAGATAATAATAAAATACAGATTTCCACTGCCAAGGATGGATGACATAATGGACTGTTTGAGTGGAGCCAAGTACTTCACCAAAATCGACCTCAAGAGTGGTTACCACCAGATCCATGTCAGGGAAGGAGATGAGTGGAAGACAACTTTCAAGACAAGAGAGGGCTTGTATGAGTGGTTGGTCATGCCCTTTGGGCTATCCAATGCACCAAGTACCTTCATGAGGCTGATGAATGAGGTACTGAAAGAGTTTTTGGGAAAATTTATCATTGTTTACTTAGATGACATATTAATATTCAGCAGAACCCTGGAGGAACACCTGATGCACATTAGGAGGGTTTTTGAAAAGCTGCGGGAGGAGCAGTTATTGATAAATCTAAAAAAGTGTAATTTTTTCAAGAGAGAGCTAGTATACCTAGGATTTGTGATCTCAGAAGAAGGTCTAAAAATGGACCCAGAGAAGGTAAGAGCTATCATCGAATGGCCTATTCCAAGAAGAACAATAGAGGTGAGATCCTTTCATGGTCTAGCCAGCTTTTACAGGAAGTTTATAAGAAACTTCAGCAACATTTGTGCACCCCTCATAGAAACAATGAGAGGGGATAAGAAATAATTCAAGTGGACCTTAGGGGCTGAAAGGAGCTTTGATGCATTAAAGAAAAAGGTCATAGAACAGCCTGTTTTGGCACTTCTAGACTTTAAAAAAGTATTTCAAGTCAACTGTGATGCCAATGGCAGTGCAATAGGGGCTGTACTGAGCCAAGAAGGTAGACCTGTAGCTTATTTCAGTGAAAAGCTCAATGATGCTCGCAAAAAGTATTCAGTTTATGACCAGGAATTTTATGCCATAGTTCAAGCTCTAAAGAAATGGAGGCATTATTTGTTGCCAAAAGAGTTTGTTCTATTTACTGATCATCAAGCATTGCAGTACATCAACAGCCAGAAAAAACTAAATCAGTGGCACATGAAATGGGTTGAGTTTCTCCAAAGCTATACCTTTGTATTAAAGCACAGGAGCAGAAAATCAAATAGAGTTGCAGATGCTTTAAGCAGAAGGCAGAATCTATTGATTGAAATGACAGTGGAAGTAGTGGGATTCGAAGAGCTGAAGGGCCTTTATCCTGAAGATCCTGATTTTACAGCAGCCTGGACGGCTTGCTTGGCACCTATTACTATGGACAGGACAAAATGGTTGGATTTCTTAATCCAAGACGTAATGCTATTCAAAGGAAGTAAATTATGCATTCCAAGGAGTTCCATGCGGGAGAACTTAATCAAGGAAAAGCACAACGGAGGACTGGCTGGGCATTTTGGTAGAGATAAGACCATTGCCCTGGTAAATGAAAATTACTATTGGCTGCAACTTCAGAAAGATGTGAAAAATTTTGTGCAAAGTTGCAGAATATGCCAGACGACAAAAGGCTAAGGCAAAATACAGGATTATACTAGCCGTTACCTGTACCTGAGAGGCCGTGGGAGGACATAAGCATGGATTTTATTCTTGGATTACCAAGAACACAGAGGGGAAATGACTCTGTATTTGTGGTAGTTGAAAGGTTCTCCAAGATGGCACACTTCATTCCCTACCAAAAAATAAGTGATGCAGTTCACATTGCAGGGTTATTTTTCAAGGAAGTAGTAAGACTGCATGGTCTACTAAGAAGCATAGTTTCTGACAGAGATACCAAATTTGTTGGGTATTTCTGGAGAACATTGTGGAAGAAGCTAAGGACAGATCTAAAGTTTAGTTCTGCATACCACCCACAAACTGATGGATGATAGAAGTGGTAAATAGAAGTCTGGGAAATCTGCTAAGATGCTTGATAGCAGATAAACCCAAGGGATGGGATTTAGTTTTGCCACAAGCAGAATTTGCATACAACAATTCTGTCAACAAGAGTACAAACAAATCTCCATTCCAAATAATATATGGAAACAGTCCAAGAAATGTTTCTGAGCTGAGGAAATTGGATAAAGGAGAAAAGTGCAGTGCGGAGGCAGAGGAATTTGCAAAATAGATGAAAAGCCTGCATGAAGTGAGGAAACAGATCACAAGAATGAATACTCAGTATAAAGCAAGAGCAGACCAAAAGAAGTGGTCCAAGGAGTTCAAAGTGGGGGATGAAGTCATGGTGCATCTCCGAAAAGAAAGATTCCTAGCCAAAACTTATAACAAGTTTAAAATGAAGAAATTTAGACCATGCAAAATATTGGAAAGACGGGATTCAAGCAATGCATATAAAGTAGAATTGCCAAGTGGGCTTGACATTTCACCTGTTTTTAACATATCTAATTTAGTAGAGTACCATGAAGGAGATAGTACAGAGGCACCAAGCACTAAATTGTAGAACATTCCAGCATCTAGCCCAGCCAAAGAAGAAATAGAGGAAATATTAGATACTCGCGAAGGCAGAAGCACAAGGAACAAACAGTATTTTGAGTATTTAATCAAGTGGAAGGGCAGAACCATAGAAGATGCAACTTGGTTGTCAAAAATAGAGTTTGACCGCCTGGGTCTTCCTCCCAAATATCAGAAGTGAGGATCACTTCTCAATCCACCCCGGGTGTCTTATGCAGGAGCATCCGAGGGCAGCAAAGCAATCGAGCATCAACCAAACTTTTGTTGTTATTTTTTTCTAAGTAACAAAGTTATTTTTGCTGTTATTTTTCTAAGTGCTACACAGGGTCGCGAAATCGTGACATGTCATGATTTCGTGACATGTCACGAAATCGTGACCCAAGTCGGAGGAAAGCAAAGTCGAGCCAAAGGGTCGCAAAATTGTGACATGTCACGATTTTGCGACATGTCACGAAATCATGACCCAAACGGAGAAGGCAAGGCCGAGGGACACAAGGGTCATGAAATCATGGCCACTGCAGTGAAACCAAGGCATGGGGAGAAATGGTCATGAAATCGCGGCCACTACAACGAAACCAAGATGTGGGGAAAAACGGTTGCAAAATCACATGTCATGATTTCGTGACATGTCACGAAATCGCGGCCACTGCAGCGGAACCAAGGTGCGGGGAAGAAATGGTCATGAAATTGTGGCCACTGCAGCAGAACCAAGGCGCGAGGAGAAATGGTCATGAAATCGTGACATGTCATGATTTTGGGACATGTCACGAAATTGTGGCCACTGCAGCGGAACCAAGGCGCGAGGAAGAAACGGTCGTGAAATCGCAACATGTCACGATTTCACGACCGAAACGGGAGAACAGATGCCGATGGGAAAAATGATGCGATATCGTGACATGTCGCGATATCACGACCAAAATGGAGAGAGAAGGTGCCAGAGAAAAATGGTCATGATATCGCGACCAATCAGAAAGACACGCACTTCCAGTTTCATAAATATGCCCCTTACTGCGCGACAATTTAGAGGTAGTAAAGCAGCAATTTCAAAGAAGGGTTTCAACGGGCATGTTGGCCACTCTCGCATGAGATCTAGAGATGCATTTACAACAACAAACAGTAAGCAACAGATCGAGAAGAAGATTTCGTTGAGGTATGGCAGCCAGTCGCGCACCTCAACTTGAGTCTCATCATTGCAAATTGGGAAAATTTCTCCAAGTGGTGATTGTAGATCATGGAAAGTGGGGAAGCACAGAGGATCGAGACCTCGATAAAAACCCATGGATTGTAAGGAGATGGGGTTGGCACACGACTGTTATGCTGTATATTCATGTAAATTCTTCCAAAGTATTGAATACAAATCTTGGGCTCTTGTTTCTCTGTTTTCTTTCTTGTTTCTCTGGGTTTTCTGTAGTATGCAAGATACATTCTTCGCCACCAGGGCCTTCACATCATATACCTATAGATATTTTGTGTTATCTACCTCAGTTTAGGCATGATGGAATGGAATCAACCAAGGAACATATTCAAACATACAAGAACACTTCAATTCAATTATAAATTATGCATGAAGATATTTCTTGTAACATGTTTCCATTCACATTAGATGAATTTGCTTATGATTGGTATCTCAATTTACCTATAGGTTCTATCACTTCTTGGGCTCAACTAGAAGCAACATTTCTTAGCCAATTTAGAAAGCTAGTTGACCTGGATACCATAACAAATCAGTTTACTTCTACATGTAAAGAACCTAATGAATCCATGAGTCAATTTAATGATAGATTCCATAGGTTTTATATCAAAATAGAGATGCATTATACCATTTTAGAAGAAGAGGTCATCCAAATATACTTGGAATCCTTAGACCCCTTTACTTCCACATTTCTAAGGAGAATTCTTAAAGATCGATCCTTGCCTAGAATCTATAGTGAGGCTATAATAGTAGAACAATTATGGATTTCTAAAGGTATGTATGTGGGTTGATTAGCATTGTTCAAACCTAAGGCTTACAATCAAATTCCACCAATGAGTCAAGCTGAGGTATCACCTTCTCCCATGATGAACTGTTCTTCAGGAGTTATGGATTCCAACCAATACCAACCATCTAATCTAGCACCCTTGAATAAAATGAGGTCTAATGTGAATAATAAATGGGATGAAGTTGAATGCCCAAATGTTACAACCACCTTCGATATTGTTCAAGAGGAGGTGCAAGTTTCAAATCCAATATCTACCAATGAGGATTGTGTATATATGGGTTCATCTCTAAAAATGCATAAATATTAGAACGATGGAGGAGTTATAGATCTAACTAGCATTGAAATATGTGATAGGTTGGGACCTTCCATATAATGGAGTGAAATGGTTGAAATAGATAATCAAGAAGGCCAATGTGTTCCAAATGATGACTTAGGCTTAGAGTTATTTTTTACGAATGAGGATTGGGAGAATCATAGAAATTTGAATACAAGAATTGATTCCATTGAAGAGACCCTTGACCCACCATAAATGTTTGAAAGTGAATTGAAGGATGAATCAATTGAAGAATCTAAATATTATGAGGAATATGCAATAGAGTTTCACCTAATGGATTTAGAATCTAATTATTATAATGGTTGGGGTATGTATGGTGATTCATTGTTTTGTCATACCCCTATTTATGAAACTTTTATTCCACTTGATATGTAGGATGCTAAAATCGCCATTTCACATGAAGATATTGCATTTGCAAGAATAGAGAAGGTTCCCAAATTAGATCATGGTGAATATGAATTTATTGAAGATCTTGTTGAAATACAAAGGGAAGAAATGGTAAATGTTTATTATGACTCACCTATTTTGGATGAGGAAGAGGTAAAATATTCTCTTTCGTTTTGGAATACTGAAAAACTTGGATACAAATTCACATGATTGTTTTGAATATTTGAATGAAGAAATACCATTGGTGGTTAGCAAGGAATTAAATTGACTTTTACTCCTCTAAATGATGAAAACATTGCTTTATTTGAAGCAAATCAAGTAACTAATCATGAATATGTGTTATTTGATACATACCTTAATCAACAAAAGTTCTGTTTCGAAAGGATGGACATTCTTTTGATGGGGTGCCTAATTTTGGCATTTTTGATGAACAGGTAATTGATGAAAAAGAAGCGCTACAAGAGGATGATGAAGATAGAGACCATGAGGTAAAATAGTGAATTACAAAGGTTCATCCAGTTGTAGTAAATGAAAGTGCACAAAAGGTAGAATCTCACCTTTTATGTTCAACCATGCAAACTCTAGGTAAAAGCTTACCTAATTGTCTATGGGATTCAAATGTTATTTATGATGAAATACCATTGGAGGTGAATGAATAACTAGAGTTTATTGCTACTCACACCACTAATGATATTGCTTTATTGAATGAAAGAAAATTTGATGTGCTTAAATTGTTGAATCAAATTCATCAACAATTAACAATTGAATCTAGGATAAAAATTTATAATGATCCTCATTTAGTAGATATCCTAGATGCTTGTAATATAAGCGTGATTGGCCTAAAGATGTGGAAAATGAATTGGATTTGAAATTTGTAGAAATAGGATCCTACTTGGAATATCTCATATTTGAAAAGGAAAGCCTAATTCTAAAACATGAATCGAATTGTGAAATTGACATTTTAAGGAGTAGACAAGAAAGAATTGAAAATCAGTTATTATCTAATTAATTTAATGATTTAAAGTTCACCTATGGAATTACTAAGGGAACTAGATTAATATGGTGGGGTGATAGAGGTAAAATAATGATTGTTGCATTTTATGGCTTAATCTTGTTTTGGCTAGATTCCTATAAAGCTCAACATGCATATCATAGTATGGGTCTTTCAAAATGTGCTAATCATGTTTGGGATCCAAGGAAGTGATAGTCTATCTTTGCACCATCTTGTACATAGTGTATATCATTGTATATAGTTTTGGTGTTCTTGCTTTTGTTGTTGATTTTGTTGTTTTGATTCATATCTAGTTTTGGTTTGGTGAGTCTAGTTTTTTTTTTTGTTTCCCTAGCAGTTTTATTAGGTTAGGATTGGTTTTTCTTTAGAGTTTTGCATTTTGAGGTTGGTCCCTCAGCTTGAGGTGACGTTTTGTGGTCACTACTAATGACCTCTTGATCATTTTTGTGTTCCTTTGTTAAGTAGGTTGGAACACCTAATATGAAAGCAGGTGAACCTAAGAAAAGGGGAATGAGTTATTTTGTGATAATGCTTAAATCTTGGGACTAAAATGGTGGAGAATGGAACAAAGAAACATTTTTCTAAGACTTCACCTATAAATCAGATATTAAAGTGGAATTTCTAGAAATCTCAAAGAATGAAGTCATTTTGGATTGTAAATTAAGGTAAAAATTCAACACGCTCCATATCTATGCTTCCTAACCCTCATGATACATAAATTGTTAAAAAGCTCTAAAAAAATAAAGCAAAGGAAAACATGCTAAAATCAATCACCAAGTTACCGAGGCTATAGACGCTTGATTGGTAGTAGGGATTTGTCTAGACACAACTCTTTTATAAGGAAGGATTTGCAAAGTATCAAGTAAACACAAGGGTGAGTTAGATAAACTCTACCGGGGCTATAGACGCTCGACAAGAAGTAGGGCTCTGTTTGTAAAAAAATTCTTTTATGAGTCGTGCTTCAAAGACTAAATGCAAAATAGATGATGGAATCCGAATGGTTTCTAGAAGTGCAAAACGAATCACTTTTCACACATTGAGAAAAGGTATATGGATTGGTTTTCTTCATTTCGAAGCTGTTTATCCCCACCTTCTAGAGACATCGCTAAATAATTATTATTTCAATGATCTTTTGTGTTCTCATTTTAGATTGTGTTATTCATCCAAAATGCTCAGGAGAATTTCCCAATAGAGTCACCATTTGTTGTGGCCATTTCACAACTTGCCCCAAAATTGGGGACCTACCTTTTATTTTCGTTGTTTTGGGGAATCTTGGTCTTGTTTGAGTGTCAATATTGGTAAGATAGTGAGCTTGTGTGTTTTTCAAGATTTTAATATTGGTTTATAGTGCTTGGATTAATTTTAATATTTTGAATTAAATTAATCCACACACTAGAGTTAGCTAAATCAAATAAAGAGAAAGAAAATAGAAAATAAAAAATATATAAAAGAAAATATATTTAATATATTTTATTATATATATATTAAAAATAAAATTTAATTTAAATGAAAAAAATATAAATATAAATATAAATATATATACATATATATATATTCACTTACTCATATGTATGTAAAAGCTAAAACAAATTCCTTAAGGCTAATGTTGTTTATTAAATGTTTTATTTGAATTTTAACTTTATGTTCTTTCATTGTAGGTACAGGAAGATGCAATCAAATTGAAATCACTTGGCATGAATTTTGAGGTGATCTCTGGGTGCGAGGATTCCAATAATAATAGATAATGCAAACCAATTAGGCAAACCGTCAAGACGTGGGGATAATGGCATGGTGACGGACATCGACCGAGAAGATGTTTCCAACCAATAAATACAACATATGTGTACACTCACATGGCAACCATGGAGACCAACCAGATAACTCAGCACATAATTGGATACGTGAATAGTAGGATTAGGTTTGAATCTTAGGTTGTAGTGGATGATACTACTATTGGTGCACTAAGGAATGGCTAGATGTATGATTTTTAGAAATCCTTAACTTCCACTTCAAATCATGCAAGGTTTTTACATGCAATTCAAAGAAAGGATGAAACCACGGATGACAGTGAAAACACCATATCAAACCTTGTATGGGTGATATTTTTGTATTACCAATGAGAGAAAGGTGATATGGGGTGATCGTGTTACACCATTCAGGCCAATCACTACCAATGGCTACATTGGTTTAATGAAGGACATTGAGTGTCGAGTAATTTTGGTAGCTGAAGACAGTTTTATGGGTAGAAACCAAAGAAAGGCATCTCCAAATCTAGCCAAAAAGTGCAGTGTCATGGATAACGCGAAGCATATCTCAATGTCAAGAGTGAAGTAGCAACATGAGCAGAATTTTTGTTACACCAAACAAGATGAACAAGGAAGATAGGGATGGATTTCTACGGATGATTCCATCAAAGTTTTGTTATAGAAATGATAAAAAGGTCATAGTGCAACACATGTACACTAGGCGAGTATGTCGTGTAGTTAGTAGGCTTAGATTTAAGCCTAATCATTAGTGGTTGGTCTGCCAAAACCAATGGAAGTTATGAGAGTTACAAAGGTATTTTGGAGACCCATGGACTGCACATTCAATAAAATATCGAAGTGAGACGCATGATAAATATGCAAAATTGTAGAAGTGATTTTTCTTATGTATTTTAATGTAAGAGTTTCAGTTACAAAGGAATCCAGGTAGATGTAGTTACAACTATCTCTACAATGCATCATGGTTTTAGCAGGCAATTTTTAGAAGCGTTACATTGATAATGATAAATTAAGACTTCATTGTGGAGACCATGTTAGATGGTATCTCCATCATCTATGGCAATATCATAGGAGAAAATTTTTTCATGTCAAAGGCTGATTGTTTTTGTGGTTACAACTTAAATATCGAGTATCGACAAATAGACTTGCACTACAGTAGTCATATGGACTATGGAATGTAAACAAAAGTTGCATGACAGTTTGGTCATCCGCATTTATCCTTGTTTGATGTATGCTTTCATTTAAACTATGTGTATAATTTTTCCCCCTACAGATATGAGTGGTTGTATTTCCCAAGGCTATCGAATACAGATGATGCATACCGCTTTAGAGTTCTCCAAGGAAGGTGGGCATTATATCAACAAGATTCACACTACCAAATTGTCCATGACATATCACATTTAGCGAGTGTCAAATCATAGCAAAAGAGAGGATGTATCTATTTTGGCATGTGGATTCCTATCACACGTTCTGGAATTGTATAATGCAAGGTAGGAGGCATTTGGGGATGGAATTGTTGGTTAAACATTTTTATAATTTATGTATTACCTCCTACCTTCCTAGTGACCAATACAACATAAAGAGGTATTGATGGAATATATGGGAGTCACATGATATTGGGCTATGCCAAAATAGAGCGTGGGATCCGTTGGGATTTGATTTAGGTTTCCTAGTGGAGGTGTGAAGAAAATATGCCATGGATATGTCGCGAAGTCCCTAGTGTATGGTTGTTGGATGTCCCATTAGGAATCGTGCTAAGTTTGAAAGTAACTTTTGTACTGTGAAAATGGTAATATCGTGTAGGATTGCCATTGGAGAATAACATTTGGAAAGTGTTATAAATTTCCATGTGAAATTAGTAGTGTACGTCCAAGGAACTAAAAGGGTAAGGTATACATGACGTAGTGGAGGCGTTATGGAAATGGAACGTTGAAGATAATCCAAATGAAAGAAGTGAAACTAAAGAGTCATATGGAAAACTTTAAATGGCATAAACTAAAAGACAAAATTTAAATGGGAGAAATGAAAGGACATTAAAGAAAAATTTAAATATCGATTTCCAAGCAAGAAATGAGACTGGATCTTTTTAGAAAATGTAAGAAAAGTGATGTAAGAGGGACATCATTTTCTGTTTTGAATGCAAACACTATAGGATTTCTACACTTTGTAAGTATTTTTTTTTTTGGTAATTAAGGTACAATTTCATTACAACCAAGTTTTACAGGTTGACCCAAAACCTTTTACAAAATTAGCAAAATGCTAAAACGGAACAAAAGCTCAATAGGGACAGTCTATCCCATGCAATTAGCCCCCTCCTGAGGCCACACTGCCAAAAAAAGAGCATCGGCCCTTCCACAATATTACCAACACCTTGGAACATAGGCAGTGGCCCAATGCATTGCTCTCATGCTGCCCTAGCCATGAAAATGTGACCTGTCGTGAACTCGCGACGGCCTGAGGTCTTCTCCTTCACTTGCTCTGAAGAGTCGCGAAACGGTAACATGTCACAAAAATGAGACATGTTGTGGAATTGTGGCAGTCATCTCCCAATTTGCACTCTTTCTGTTTCCAGCTGTGAATATGCTCCATGTCATGAAATCATGACATCCTTAAGTCGTTTCCATATTTT
The DNA here is from genome assembly GCA_028583015.1 of Wollemia nobilis. Lineage (NCBI taxonomy): Eukaryota > Viridiplantae > Streptophyta > Pinopsida > Araucariales > Araucariaceae > Wollemia > Wollemia nobilis. The sequence continues at coordinate 17,148,830 of JAQPPZ010016947.1, read as the reverse complement.
ACTTTGGAAATCCGTGAAAAAGTGACCTGTCGCAAAAAATAGACATGTCACAAAATCATGACATTCTGCCTATGATTTGCTCCTTTGACACTGTATGTCATGAAAATACGACATGATGTGCCCATGAGACATATCATGAAATCATGACAATCGTCTCCCATTCTGCTCGCTTGCCGCTTCCATCCACAACCATGAGACATGTCACAAAATTGTGATGCCCTTATGTCTTTTCCTTCATTTGTTCTGGAGAGTCGCGAAACAACGGCGTGTAGTGACCAAGAGACCTGTCATGAAATCATGACAAATAGCCTCCATTCAGCTCCATTGCTACTTCCTATCGCAAAACTGAGACATGTTACGAAATTGTGACATTCGTTGCCCGTTTTGTTCTCTTGCCTCTTCCATCCATGAAGAATCAGCATGTCGCGAGATCGCATCGTCATTGAGTCTTTTTTTTCGTTTGCTCTAGATCATCATGAAACTACGATGTGTCGATAGAACGACATGTCATGAAATCATGGCACATCTACCACTTTTACCTCGTTAGTTGTTTTTGAACAAGAAGGAACAACATGTCGCGAAATCGTAACACTTTCGCCTCCATGCTCCTTATCTTGGCTTTTGCCCGTGAAAAACCAACATGTCGCAATATCGTGACACTTTTGCCTCCTCACACTTTCTCTTCTCTTAAGGTCACAACAATGCGACATGTCACGATATCGTGAAACTTTTTCCTTCCTCCTCCTTCTCTTCTCTTTTGGTCGCGAAAATACAACATGTCGCGCAATCGTGACACTTTTCCTTCCTGCTCTTTCTCTTCTCTTTTGGTCACAAAAATATGACATGTCACGATATCGCGACACTTTTTCTCTTTTGCTCATTCTCTTCACTTTTGGTCACAAAAAGGCAACATGTCACGATATCGCTACACTCTTTCTTTCATTCTTAACATGTGATATCGTGACACTTTTCCTTTCCTCCTCTTTCTCTTCTCTTTTGGTCGTGAAAATGCGACATGTTGTGATATCGTGGCACTTTTCCTTCTTGCTCTTTCTCTTCTCTTTTGGTCATGAAAGGATGACATGTCGCGATATCGTGACACTTTTTCCTTCTTGCTCTTTCTCTTCTCTTTTGGTCATGAAAAAATGACATGTCGCGATATTGCGACACTTTTTCCTTCTTGCTCTTTCTCTTCTCTTTTGGACACGAAAATCCGACCTGTCTCTATATTGTGACACTCTTTCTTTCTTTCTTAACATGTCGCGATATCGCGACCCTTTTTCCTTCTTGCTCTTTCTCTTCTATTTTGGTCACGAAAATGTGACATGTCGTGAAATCGTGACACTTTTTCCTTCTTGCTGAACATGTCACGAAATCACGACACTCTTTCTTTCATGCTCAACATGTATCGACATTGTGACACTTTTTCCTTCCTCCTCTTTCATTTATCTTTTGGTCACGAGAATGCGACATGTCACGATATCGTGACACTTTTCTTTCTTGCTCTTAATCTTCTCTTTTGGTCATGAAAAGACGACATGTCGCGACATCGCGACACTTTTTCTTTTTTGCTCTTTCTCTTATCTTTTGGTCACAAAAAAATGACATGTCACGATATCGTGACACTTTTTCCCTCTTGCTCTTTCTCTTCTATTTTGGTCTCAAAAATGTGACATGTCACGATATCATGACACTTTTTCCTTCATGCTCAAAAAATTGCAAAAAAGCAACACTTTTTCCTTCTTGCTCAACATGTCGCGATATCGCAACACTCTTTCTTTCTTGCTCAACATGTCATGATATTGCGACACTTTTTCCCTCTTGCTCTTTCTCTTCTCTTTTGATCACGAAAAAGTGACATGTTGTGATATCGCGACACTTTTTCCTTCTTGCTCAACATGTCGCGATATCGCGACACTCTTTCTTTCTTGCTCAACATGTCACAAAATCGTGATACTTTTCCTTTCTTGCTCTACATGTCGTGAAATCATGACACTCTTCCTTTCTTGCTCAACATGTCATGAAATAGTGACCCTTTTTCCTTCTTGCTCCACATGTCACGATATCACAACACTTTTTCTTTCTTGCTCAACATGTCGCGATATCACTACACTTTTCCTTTCTTGCTGTAATTTGCTTTTCCTTAGGCTCCAACAAGTCACAAAATCATGACATCGATCCTTGGCCTCTGCCATTACCCCTAACCCCATAACATTAAGCCACCAACCCACCTGGATCCTTCCCCTATTGCAAAGAAAACTAAAGCCATCAAAAAGAGGACCGAAGTAATACTGGCAGAACAAAAATGAAACTCCTCTCCCTTTTTCTGAATCCCACAGCTTCAACATCATTTGCAATCATTTTGAATAATTTTATCCACATCACTTGGGACCTCATGTTCCCAAGTGACTAGCCTAATGGCTTCCACCCCTATATTGGCCAAGATATCAGTTGTTTTATTTGCTTCCCTAAACACGTGCTGGGCCTTTCGATCATTCCTGGCATGGTAAAGGATCCTAGCCTCTTCTATGACAGTATTAATCCACCACAAAGGATTTTTCCCATTGCTGAGAAGGTTTATGACCTGCATTGAATCTCCTTCGATAATTAGTTTACCTTCAATCTCCTGAGCCAACTAAAGACCCCTCCATAACGCTCTTGCTTTTGCCTCATTGTTAGTCCTTGTTCCCAGATGTTTAGAAAAGGCCATCACCAACTTGCCTTGATGATCTCTCACTGCTCCTCCAGCCTCTGCTTTGCTAGGGTTACCTTTAGAGACCCCATCGAAGTTGAGCTTGAACCAACCAACCGGGGGCAGTTTCCACTTGACATCTAATCTGGGATTGACCTTGGTAGACACAGGTTTCTCACCCAGAATAACATACACTTTGTAAGTATGAACAAAGGAGAAGTTTTTGAATAAAATGTTTTAAAGTTTACCTTTCCCCGCATGTGTTAGTGGTTTTATATAGTGTTTAATGTAGGTTACTTGTTGCATCATTGAATGTCATTAATGCACGTCGTTGATTTTTATTACACATATCTTTCTATGTTATGTTTTCAAATTACTAGATGGTGTTTAATGCAGGGTACTGGTTGCATTATTGAATGTCTGAATGCATGGCTTATTATTTCCCTTAAAAGCTCACACTTGGTTTAGTTTGGACCATGTGAATACAACTCCGGTTAAACCGAGTTTATATTCGAAACTCCCCATTATCTCTGGTTTTGTAGGATAGGGTAGCATGGAAACTGCCAATGATTGTTTTTCTATATTTTGTGCATTTTATTTATATTTCTAGTAGTTCTAATGTCTTTTTACAGTGTTTTTTTAAAACTTCGACAATTAAAATAAAAATCGAAAAAAATTAAAATTCCAAAAATAAATGCACGGGTGTGAAGAACAAGCTTTAATGCTCTATTTAGACCAATTTCAATTTCATTTTGAAGCCATTTTGAAATTATAAAAATTATTCAAAGTTGTTTTTACAGGCTTTTTGTAATTTTGGATTTTACATAATTTTACATTTCAAAGGTAAATCAAATTTCAAGATTTGCATGTTCATTTTGCAAACAATAAATTAACTTTTCTTTATGAAAATTACAATTTCATTAAAGGGGAGTGATGCAGGAGCATCCAGTGGTAGCAGCACAATCTTGCAACAAAAGAAATAAAAGAGTGAAACAAAAACACAAAATACTCTAAGTGTTGAAAGTTGTCGCGATATCGCGACGCATTTTGAACCAAGGCGCAAGCAAACGCCAGTGTCGCGATATCGCGACATAAAAGTTGTCGCGATATCGTGACAAACTCAGAACAAAGCCGAGAGCCAAACGCAAGTGTCGCGATATCGCGACATAAAAGTTGTCGCGATATCGCGACAAACTCAGAACAAAGCCAAGAGCCAAACGCAGGTGTCGCGATATCGCGACATAAAAGTTGTCGCGATATCGCGACAAACTCAGAACAAAGCCAAGAGCCAAACGCAGGTGTCGCGATATCGCGACATAAAAGTTGTCGCGATATCGCGACAAACTCAGAACAAAGCCGAGAGCAAAATGCAAGTGTCGCGATATCGCGACATAAAAGTTGTCGCGATATCGCGACGAACTTGAACAAGGGCAAGAGCAAACCGCAAGTGTCGCGATATCGCGACATAAAAGTTGTCGCGATATCGCGACGAACTTTGAGCAGAAGTGAAAGCAAACGAAAGTGTCGCGATATCGCGACACATTGGCAGACAAGGACAAAAGCCAAAAAAGTGTCACGATATCGCGACAGGTTGGCAAAGAATGACCAAGGCCGGAAAAATGTCGCGATATCGCGATAGATGGACTAAAAGGAAAAAGTGTCACGTTTTCATGACCCGGCTAGGAGAGAGAAGGGCGGGTTGAAGAGATGTCGCGATATCGCGACATGTTACTTTTTTGTGGACTATTACAGAAGCGACTTTTGACAGTTACCCGAAGTCGTTACGACAGTTCCAGGGGACCGTTGCAGTGGTTACAGGGACAGTTAAGGACGATGGTTACAGCAAGAATCTACCATTATAAAAAAGAGGTTGCTCAAAGGATTGGGCAGGTGGGAGAGACGAAGACTGCGGCTTCTTTTTGCATTTTTTGTACTTTGTAAATCTTTCATGGTTCGGAATTGTAATCTTTCCATGCTTCTAAATGAAAATTGAGTCTTTTTTCTTTGTGTTAAAATTTGGCTCCCCATCAAGTGGTATCAGAGCGAGAAGATTCTGAGTGTGTAAGCAGAGCGCCGAACGTGAGGCAGCTTGCACCAGGATCTAGGGTTAAGGGTTCTGAGAAGAAGTGAAGAAGAATGCCACCGCGAAGAAATCATGGTGTTGGAAGGAACGTGGTTCCTGAAGGAGACTTTCGAGCATTGCAGAGGCAAGTGCAGGCCCTACAGGAAGAATTGCGAAGAGGAGTAGAGCCAAGAGGAGAAGACCAGAGCGATGATGAAGCTTGCGGAGTTGATGACCCGTCAGAAGAAGAAGAAGAAGCAATGAGTGTTGCAGAGTCCCGAATGATTAAAGCCATTTCTCAAATTGGGAAAAGGTCGAAGATAGACGTATCCACATATTCTAGAAATTTAAATCCAGAAGAGTTGATTGACTGGATCAACGATATGGAGGAGTATTTCGAATATGAGGAGGTTGAAGATCCAAATCGGATAAAATTTGCAAGAACAAAGTTGAAAGGCCATGCTGGCATATGGTGGAAAGGAGTGCAGCTGGAACGAAATCGAAGAGGAAAAGAAAAGATCACCAGGTGGGATCGAATGGTTGAAAAACTGAAATGACAGTTTATTCCAGCAGATTACGAATTAGATCTGCTGAGGAAAATGCAGAGTTTGCGATAGTCCAGCAAGTCTGTTAAAGAATATACAGAGGAATTTTTTAAAATTTCCATCAGAACCGGCCATACAGAGGCAAATAAAGAGAGAGTAGCCCGTTACATTAATGGGTTGAGAACCAACGTACAAGAAGAATTGAGTTTGGTTCGAATGAGCACCATTGAAGATGCTTACCAGTTTGCTCTGAAGGTGGAAGAGAAACTGAACCATAGATTTGACAGTAAACGAGAGAGGAAGAGGTCGTGGTGGAAGAACTGGTGGCAGAACCAGTGGAGGTAAATATGACGACCAGAAGCAGACTGGTGAAACAAGCAATCACCAGGAATAGAAGGAGGAGAATGCCTACCGACCCCGTAATCAGAACAATGATTATCAAAGGGGACGAGGTAGAGGTGGACGCGGATATGGAAGAGGCAGATTTCGTGGAACCTGCTTCAATTGCGAGGAAGAGGGGCATCGATCATATGAGTGTCCCAAACACCAAGAAACATCGAATAGAAGGCCTGAAGGTAATGCTAGAGCTACGGTTGTTGATGATGGTGTTGAATCTGAGCACTCTAAAGAAGCAAAGCGAGGAGAAGTGATGATCACAAGGAGAACCTTGTTGAATGAAGAGAGGGAACCAAAAAAAAAATTCTATGTTTCGCACGAGGTGCAAATGTTCAGGTAAAATCTGTAATATAATTATTGATAATGGTAGTACAGATAATTTGGTCTCTGAGGATATGGTGACTAAGTTAAAGCTAGAAAGAAGGCAGCACCCGCATCCATACCGGATTGCGTGGTTGCAGAAGGACCATAGAGCATTGGTCAGTGAACAATGCCTGGTCAAGTTTCAAATTGGAAGATACCAGGATGAGGTCCTGTGTGATATTTTGCCGATGGATGCTTGCCATTTGTTGCTGGGAAGACCATGGCAATTTGATAGACGTGCGGCGCATGATGGGCATGCAAATACCTATTCCCTGACAAAATATGGAGTGCACCACAAACTGAAGCCATTGAAGGAGGTTGAGGAAAAGGTATGCAATAATGCTAGAATTTGTTTAGTAGATGGCAAAAAAATTTGGATGGTCTAAAGAGGGATTCAATGTGTTATGCATTAATTCCTACTGTAAAGAGAGAAGAAACTACAGACATTCCAGTAGAAGTTGAACATCTATTAGCAGAATTTCCTGATATTATATCAGACAATGTGCCTGAGGGTTTGCCGCCAATGAGGAAGATTAGTCATCAGATTGACTTAATGCCAGGATCTAGCTTACCCAATAAGGCCGCCCATAGAATGTCTCCTATAGAAAATGAAGAGTTGAACCGCCAGGTTCATGAATTGTTGAGGAAGGGTTTGATTCGAGCAAGTTTGAGCCCTTGTGCAGTATCGGCAATACTTGCACCAAAGAAGAATGGCGAATGGCGAATGTGCACTGATTCCCGAGCCATTAATAAAATTACCATTAAATATCGCTTTCCATTACCCAGAATGGATGATATAATGGATTGTTTGAGTGGAGCTAAATACTTCACTAAGATTGATTTAAAGAGTGGATATCACCAGATACGCATCAGAGAGGGTGACGAATGGAAGACAACCTTTAAAACCAAAGAGGGTTTGTATGAGTGGTTAGTTATGCCATTTGGATTGACTAATGCACCCAGTACATTCATGAGGCTGATGAATGAGGTATTGCACGACTTCTTGGAAAAGTTCGTGATAGTTTATCTGGATGATATTTTAATTTTTAGTAAAACATTGGACGAGCATTTGATGCATGTTCGGACAGTTTTTGAAAAACTACGAGAGGAGCAGTTATTGATAAATATACAAAAGTGCAGTTTTGTACAGAAAGAGTTGATATACCTGGGATTTGTCATCTCAGAGGAGGGTCTAAAAATGGATCTTGAGAAGGTGAAGGCTATCATTGAATGGCCTGCCCCAAGGAAAAGATAAGATCATTTCATGGTCTTGCAAGTTTCTATAGAAAGTTTATTAGAAACTTTAGCAGTATTTGTGCACCCCTAACAAAAACTATGAGAGGGGATAAGAAAGAATTTAAGTGGATTGCCAAGGCAGGTACCAATATGGACATATTGAAGAAGAAAGTGACAGAACAACCCATTCTGGCACTTCCAGATTTTAATAAAGTGTTTCAGGTTGACTGTGATGCCAGTGGCAGTGCCATTGGATCTGTATTGAGCCAAGAAGGTAAACCTGTTGCATACTTTAGTGAAAAATTAAATGATGCTAGAAAGAAATACTCTGTTTATGATCAAGAATTCTATGCTATCATTCAGGCTCTTAAGAAATGGAGACATTATTTGTTAGCCAAAGAGTTTGTTTTATATACTGACCATCAAGCTTTGCAGTATATAAATAGTCAAGGTAAACTTAACCAGCGACATTTGAAGTGGGTTGAATTCTTGCAGAGTTATACCTTTGTCCTGAAGCATAGAAGTGGCAAATCTAATAGAGTTGCAGATGCCTTGAGTAGAAGGCATAATTTGTTGATAGAAATGAGAGTGGAAGTTGTTGGGTTTGATGAACTCAAGAGTTTATACCCAGAGGATCCAGATTTCGCAGAGGCATGGAAGGCATGTTTGTCTCCTACTACTGTGGATCGCACTAAGTGGTTGGATTTTATGATCCAAGATGGGATGCTATTTCGGAAGAACCGGTTGTGCATTCCTAGAAGTTCCATGAGGGAAAATCTGATCAAAGAGAAACATAGCGGAGGATTAGCCGGACATTTTGGTCGAGATAAGACCATTGCTCTCGTTAGTGAGAATTACCATTGGCCACAGTTGCAGCCGGATGTGACCAAATTTGTGCAGGGTTGCAGAGTGTGCCAGATGGCGAAAGGAGTAAGCCAGAATACAGGAATGTATCAGCCATTGCCTATACCAGAGAGACCATGGGAGGACATCAGTATGGATTTTGTTCTTGGTCTGCCAAGGACACAACGCAAAAATGACGCTATTTTTGTTGTCGTTGACAGGTTTTCAAAGATGGCCCATTTTATTCCATGCCAGAAGACAAGTGATGTTGTTCATATTGCAGGCTTGTTTTTCAAGGAGGTAGTACGCCTTCATGGTCTACCCCAAAGCATTGTCTCGGACAGAGATACCAAATTTGTGGGTTATTTCTAGAGAACTCTATGGAAGAAGCTGAAAATAGAATTGAAGTTCAGTTCTGCGTACCACCCACAGACTGATGGACAGACCGAAGTAGTCAACAGAAGTTTGGGTAATCTTCTACGATGTCTGGTAGGAGATAAACCCAAGGGATGGGATCTGATTTTATCGCAGGCAGAGTTTGCTTACAATAATTCTATCAATCGCAGTACTGGTAAATCCCCATTCCAGATAGTGCATGGGAACAGCCCGAGAAACGCTTCTGAGTTGAGGCCGATGGATAAAGGCGACAAGCGCAGTGCTGAAGCTGAAGACTTTGCAGCACACATGAAGCATTTACATGAAGAGGTCCAGCAACATATCAGTAAAATGAATGCTACGTACAAAGCCAGAGCAGATCAGAAGCGACGTTTCAAGGAATTCCAGATAGGAGATGAAGTCATGGTTCACTTGCACAAGGAACGTTTTCCTAGCAAAACCTACAATAAGCTAAAGATGAAGAAGTTTGGACCATGCCGGATCATAGGTAAACGAGATTCAAGAAATGCCTATGAAGTAGATCTACCAAGTGAGCTGAATATTTCACCTATTTTCAATATTTCAGACTTGGTCGAATATCATGAAGGAAGTTGCAGCGAGCCACCCAGTCCGGATCTGTGGAACATTCCAGCATCCACTCCAGACAAAGAAGAAATCAAAGACATACTCGACACTCGTGAAGGCAGAAGTACCCAAAACAGGCAATATTCAAAGTATTTGGTCAAGTGGAAGGGCCGACCTGTCGAAGATGCAACATGGTTGTCCAAATCAGAGGTTGATCGCCTGGGTTTTCCTCTGACCATCCAGAAGTGAGGATCACTTCTCAATCTACCCTGGGTGTCTGATGCAGGAGCATCCAGTGGTAGCAGCACAATCTTGCAACAAAAGAAATAAAAGAGTGAAACAAAAACACAAAATACTCTAAGTGTTGAAAGTTGTCGCGATATCGCGACATAAAAGTTGTCGCGATATCGCGACGCATTTTGAACCAAGGCGCAAGCAAACGCCAGTGTCACGATATCGTGACATAAAAGTTGTCGCGATATCGCGACAAACTCAAAACAAAGCCAAGAGCCAAATGCAAGTGTCACGATATCGCGACATAAAAGTTGTCGCGATATCGCGACAAACTCAGAACAAAGCCGAGAGCCAAACGCAAGTGTCGCGATATCACGACATAAAAGTTGTCGCGATATCGCGACAAACTCAAAACAAAGCCAAGAGCCAAATGCAGGTGTCGCGATATCGCGACATAAAAGTTGTCATGATATCACGACAAACTCAGAACAAAGCCGAGAGCAAAATGCAAGTGTCACGATATCGCGACATAAAAGTTGTCGCGATATCGCGACGAACTTGAACAAGGGCAAGAGCAAACCGCAAGTGTCGCGATATCGCGACATAAAAGTTGTCACGATATCACGATGAACTTTGAGCAGAAGTGAAAGCAAACGAAAGTGTCGCGATATCGCGACACATTGGCAGACAAGGACAAAAGCCAAAAAAGTGTCGCGATATCGCGACAGGTTGGCAAAGAATGACCAAGGCCAAAAAAATGTCGCGATATCGCGACAGATGGACTAAAAGGAAAAAGTGTCACGTTTTCGCGACCCGGCTAGGAGAGAGAAGGGCGGGTTGAAGAGATGTCGCGATATCGCGACATGTTACTTTTTCATGGACTGTTACAGAGCGACTTTTGACAGTTACCCGAAGTCGTTACGGCAGTTCTAGGGGACCGTTGCAGCGGTTACAGGGACAGTTAAGAACGGCGGTTACAGCAAGAATCAGCCATTATAAAAAAGAGGTTGCTCGAAGGATTGGGCAGGCGGGAGAGACGAAGACTGCGGCTTATTTTTGCATTTTTTGTACTTTGTAAATCTTTCATGGTTCAGAATTGTAATCTTTCCATGCTTCTAAATGAAAATTGAGTCTTTTTTCTTTGTGTTAAAATTTGGCTCCTCATCAAGGAGTGATTTATATGATATTTCAAAAGGCCGTTATTTTTTAAAGCAATAAATTGACTTCTCTTTATGAAAATTATAATTTCATTAAAGAGGGGTAATTTATTTATTATATCAAAGGCTATCTATATTTTCACGCTCAAAGTAACATTAATTGAATCAAATCATCATTTAAGGTTTATATTTAGAGATAGATTTTAATCTTTGTTTTGTGCTCAAAGTAGGGTTTAATAATGCAAGATAAAACTTATTTAAAATCTTCTTAACCAAAAGAAGATAAAATCTACCTAAAACACTTCAAGATAAAATGAACTAAGGAATTTACATCATGGTCATATGAGAACCAATCACATTTTCTTTTTCTTTTAAGTTTTATGAACAATCACTAGTATAGCAATGAAATAATACCAACACATACCCCTTGTTAATAGTTATTCGCAAATCACTAAGGTATTCCTAGAATTTATTTCATACATATTCACATGATTACAAACACACATTAAGTAAAAGGAACCTTGGAGAATTTTTTTTTCTTTGCAAGAGAGGGTTTTATAATCAAAATCTTGACAGTGATGGTGATTTTGAAATTGGGCAAAATTTCCACTCAACAAAATTGGCACTAGAAGGAGGGCATGAATTGGTGTTTATTGATTTCTTTTTTTTTAATTTTTCATGCAGTAAAAAATGTGATTTGGTGTAATCTTGAGAGCTCTGAATTGCTAAATGTTTCATGTCCTTTTAACTAGCATCTTTGGCCTCCTTTAGCATTCAACATAATTGGCACTAGAAGGAGGGCCTAAATTGGTTTACTTTATTGCTACTTTAGTGCTAACTTGTTCATTTTACTTGAAATAGTTATTCAAAGAAATTGATCTTGAATAATGAGATTTTATTGATCACTTTTATTGATTCAAACATTCTCTAATTGATGATGCATTAAGGCTAACCTATTTTAGATTTGAAAATGTTCTTTAATTTCATGGTTTAACTGATGTATATCTTTTGATTGATGCTAACGTGATGATATATATGTTAAACATTTGAAAGTTAGTCATTTTTAGGCTTCTTTGCAAGATATATTTATTTGACTAGCAAAATTGGCATTAAAGTTGTGTGCTTTAAGGTCCACTAATGGCATGGTTTACTCAAATGACGACAAACAATCCTTTAAATATACCATGGCCTTCACATCATAAACCTATAGATCTTTTGTGTTATCTACCTCAGTTTAGACATGATGGAATAGAATCAATCAAGGAACATATTCAAACATACAAGAATACTTCAATTCAATTACAAATTATGCATGAAGATATTTTTTGTAACATGTTTTCATTCACATTAGATGAATTTGCTTATGATTGGTATCTCAATTTACTTGCAGGTTCTATCACTTCTTGGGCTCAACTAAAAGCAACATTTCTTAGCCAATGTGGAAAGCTATTTAACCTGGATACCATATCAATTCAGTTTACCTCTATCTGTAAAGATCCTAATGAATCTATGAGTCAATTTAATGATAGGTTCCATAGGTTGTATATCGAAATAGAGATGCATTATACCATTTTAGAAAAGAGATCATCCAAATATACTTGGAAGCCTTAGATACCTTTACTTCTATATTTCTAAGGAGAATTCTTAAAGATCCATCCTTTCCTCGAATCTATAGTGAGGCCATAATAGTAGAACAATAGTGGATTTCGAAAGGTATGGATGTGGGTCGATTAGCATTGCTCAACCCTAAGGCTCCTAATAAAATGCCAAAAATGAGTCAAGCTAAGGTACCACCTTCTCCCATGATGAACTGTTATTCAATATTTATGGATTCCAACCAATACCAACCATTTAATCTAGCACCCTCGAATCAAATGAGATCTAATGTGAACAATCAATGGGATAAATTTGAATTGTTACAACCACCTTAGATATTATTCAAGAGGAGGTGCAAGTTTCAATGCCAAAATCCACCAATGAGGATTGTGTAGGGATGGGTTCATCTCTAGAAATGCATGAGTATTCAAATTATGGAGCAGTCCTAGATCTAACTAGCATTTAAATATGTTATAGGTTGGGACCTTCCATAGAATGGAGTGAAACGATTGAAACAGATGATCAAGAAGTCCAATGTGTTCCAAATTATGACCTAGGCTTAGATTTATTGTTTATGAATGAGGATTGGGAGAATCATAGAAATTTGAATACAAGAATTGATTCCATTGAAGAGATACTTAACCCAACACAACTGGTTGAAAGTGAATTGAAGGAGAAATTAATATAAGAATCTAAATATTATGAGGAAGATGCAATAGAGTTTCACCTCATGGTTTTAGAAGCTAATTATTATAATGGTTGGGGTATGTATGGTGATTAATTATTTTCTCACATACCTATTGATGAAAATTCTATTATGCTTGATAGGCAGGATGCTAAAATCACTATTTCACATGAAGATCTTGTATTCGGAAGAATAAAGAAGGTTCCCAAATTAGATCATGTTGAATATGAATTTATTGAAGATCTTGTTGAAATAGAAAGAGAAGAAATAGTAAATATTTTTTATGACTCATCTATTTTGGATGAGGAAGAGGTAAAATATTCTCTTTCATTTTGGAATATTGAAAACTTGGGTACAAATTCACATGATTGTTTTGAAGATTTGAATGAAGAAATACCATTGGTGGTTAGCAAGGAATTAGAATTGAATTTTACTCCTCCAAATGATGAAAACATTGCTTTATTCAAAGAAACTCAAGTAACTGATCATGAATATGTGTTATTTGATACATCCCTTGATCAACAAAAGTTATGTTTTGAAAAGGATGGACATGCTTTTGATAGGGTGCCTATTTTTGGCATTTTTGATGAACAGATAATTGATGAAGAAGAATCACTACAAGAGGGTGATGAAGATAGATACCATGAGGTAAAAGATGGAATTACAAAGGTTCACCCAGTTGTGGTAAATGAAATTGCACAATAGGCATAATCTCACCTTTTATTTTCAACCATGCAAACTCCAAGTGAAATCTTACCTAATTGTCTACGGGATTCAAATGCTATTTATGATGAAATGCCATTGGAAGTGAATGAATAACTAGAGTTTATTTCTACTCACACCACTAATTATATTGCTTTCTTGAATGAAAGAGAAGTTGATGTGCTTAAATTGTTGAATCAAATTCATCAAAAATTAACAATTGAATCTAGGATAAAAATTTATAATGATCCTCATTTAGTAGATATCCTAGATGCTTGCAAATTGTTACATAAGCATGATTGGCCTAAATATGTGGAAAATAAATTGGCTTTGAAATTTGTAGAAATAGGCTCCTACTTGCAAGATATCATATTTGAAAAGGAAAGCCTAATTCTAAAACATGAATTGAATTATGAAATTGAAATTTTAAGGAGTAGACAAGAAAGAATTAAAAATTAGTTATTGTCTAATCAATTTAATGATTTAAATCTCATCTATGGGATTACTAATGAAACTAGATTAAAATGGTGGGGTGATAGAGGTAAAATAATAATTGTTGCATTTTATGGCTTAATCTTGTTTTGGCTAGATTCCTATAAACCTCGACGTACATATCATAGTATGGGTCTTTAAAAATGTGCTAATCGTGTTTGGGATCTAGGGAAGTGATAGCCTATCTTTGCACCATCTTGTATATAGTGTATATCATTGTATATAGTTTTTGTGTTCTTGCTTTTGTTGTTGATTTTGTTGTTTTGATTCATATCTAGTTTTGGTTTGGTGAGTCTAGGTTTTTTTTGTTTCCCTAGCAATTTTATTAGGTTAGGATTGGTTTTTCTTTAGAGTTTTGCATTTTTAGGTTGGTCCCTCAGCTTGAGGTGACGTTTTGCGATCGCTACTAATGGCCTCTTGATAATTTTTGTGTTCCTTTGTTAAGTAGGTTGGAACACCTAATATGAAAGTAGGTGAACTTGAGAAAAGGGAAATGAATTATTTTGTGAGCATGCTTAGATCTTGGGACTAAAATGATGGAGAATGGAACAATAAAATATTTAGCCAAAGATCCACCTATAACTCACATATTAAAATGGTATTTTCAAAAATCCAAAAGGATGAAGTCACTTTGGATTGCAAATTAAGGCAAAAATTCAACATGCTCCATCTCTATGCTTCCTAATCCTCGTGATACATAAGTTGTTGCAAAGCTATAAAAAAAAGCAAGCAAATGAAAAAATGCTAAAATCAGTCACCAATTTTAGATAAACTCTACCGGGTCTATAGATGCTTGATTGGTAGTAGGGATTTGTCTAGACACAACTCATTTATAAGGAAGGTTTTGTAAAGTATCAAGTAAACACAAGGGTGAGTTAGATAAACTCTACCGAGGTTATAGACGCCTGATTAGAAGTAGGGATCTATCTATAAAAAGTTTCTTTTATGAGTCATGCTTCAAAGCCTAAATGCAAAATAGATGATGGAATCTGGATGGTTTCTAGAAGTGCAAAACAAATCAGTTTTCACACACTAAGCAAAGGTATATGTATTGGTTGTCTTCATTTCAAATTTTTTTATCCCCACCTTCTCAAGACACCACTAAATAATGAATTATTATGGTGGCAGCGGGAGCGAGAGCAGGACTGGGAGTAGGTTCAGAGGCTGGAGCAGGTTTTTGGGTGAGAGCGGGATTGAGATCAAGATCGGGCACATCAGGGCCCGGACCCAGACCCACATGGCCATCG
Organism: Wollemia nobilis; assembly: GCA_028583015.1. Lineage (NCBI taxonomy): Eukaryota > Viridiplantae > Streptophyta > Pinopsida > Araucariales > Araucariaceae > Wollemia > Wollemia nobilis. Next base: position 17,133,620 of record JAQPPZ010016947.1, on the reverse strand, counting down.
GTGGGCCTAGAGGAGGGCTTAGTGACTGAGCAGAATGGTGGCTAGGGTGGGGATGACATCTTGGGCCTGAGCCCTCAGGCCAGCCTCGATGCGAGCATAAGCCTAGGGAAAAAGCCTCCAGATCCTAGGCAGGGTTTTGTCCTAGGCGGGCCCAAACCCTCCTATCAACAGATCTTGGCTAGAACTAGGGCCCATCCTCAGGCCCTAGGTCTAGGGCTTTCCCTAAAGGGCAATCATATTTCTATTCAAGAGGAGGTCTACTCCTCCATTATCGTTGGATCCTATGTCTCCCTAGTTTGGAAATTCCTACGAGGGTGACCAGACATGGAAATCATTCACAGATGGGCATCATCCAAATGGAAGGTTTTTGGGCATATTCAGCTGGTTGCCCTTACCAAGGTATTCTTCATCATCAAAATAAATAATAGCGATGACGTCAAAAAGATTCTATCAGGTGGGCCCTGGTTTCTGGGATGTAAAATCCTCTTCATCAGGCGATATGGAGCTGACTTCCACCCCAGCACCTAAAGCATCAACTTTGCCCTGGTCTGGGTCCAGCTCCCAGAACTTCCCTTCCACCTTTGGCATGAAGACATCCTAAGACTCATTGCTCAGTCGATCGATGACCTGGTGGCCTTCAACCTCGCTACCAAAGTAGGATCTCAAATGGTTCATGCTATATTTTACATCAATGCAAATCTTGAATCTGAACTTCCCTCTTCTGTGACCATCTCTTTTGGATCCTTCTTTTGGTGCCAATCCTTGATTTACAAAAACAAACCTACTTTTTGTCCCCTCTTCTGCACTCAAGGTCACCTCCCCCACCAATTCCCTGTATCCAAAAAGGTTTATGGCCCTCTCCCTAAACTCCGTTCTCAATCAGGTCGGGCCCCGTCCCAAGGGCCCCCTCATGATGGCCTCAAATCCTAGGCTTGGACCACAAATGAGGCCTCCCCTTCTATCCCAAAGTATTCCCAAGTGCCCCCTCATGATGGCCTCAGATCCTAGGCCTGGACCACCAAGGAGGCCTCCCCTTCTATCCCAAAGGATTCCCAAGTGGGCCCTGGCCTATAGGATGGTCTTCCCCAGGTTTCCCCTTCCACTGATCCCTCCCTTGGGTCGTCTTCTAGGGCCCCACTCCTAGGATCTCCCTCCCTGCTTAATGTGAATCCCTCCTCACAGGACCCTACTAGCACCCCCCCAAGTTTGCGAGCCACCCAAGATATTTTCCTCATTGGTTCCCACATTCCCATCTTCCTCTATCGGGGTTCCCTCCTCCCCCACCACCCCCGCTATCCCCCCCTTGACCCCCTCTCGGCCATCCTGGTGGTCTCTGCTAGGCTTTCCCCCTTGGAGTGTAGATCTAAGATGTCAGACGAAGAGGTTGAAGGCAGTTCTCCATCCGGGCCTGATGAAGTCAGCCCCAAGATGACTCGAAGTAGGACTTTCACCATAGACTTTGGTAGCAAACTCAAGAGATTCCGACCCACCCGGGGTGACCAGTGAACAAGGATTACTAAAGATGACAGCCAATGGCTCCCAAGAAACTCTTTCCGATGTTGCCACGAGCTTCTCCAAGACAGATGCCCTTCGACCCAAACCTCCTGCTCAGGCCGGGAAGGGGGCCAAGAGACCCCATAAGGGTGTCAAATGAAGCTCATCACCTGGAATTTCATGGGGCTCAATGGTATCCCCAAGAAAAGGATCCTCAACCAACTTTGTAGGGATCACTACCCGTACTTCATCCTTCTCCAAGAAACCAAAATAGATGATGCTGCTGCCCGAAAAGTAGCCCAAGCTATCTAGAACAACTAAGAGTCCCTATCTACCCTTGTGGTTTGCTTAGATAGGGTCTACTCTGCATTAGGGATCCCCGGTATTACAAGGGGAGGCTCATATCATCTTCTCCCAGAATAATCAACATTTTGGTCCATTGCGTGAAGTCAAGGTGCTCATGGATTCTGTCCAAAATCTACACCCCTAACAGCCCTATTGAGAAAGTGGGCTTATGGAAGGAAATCAGCTCAATGAGAGAAGCCTTTGCCCCCCTCCCTTGGATCCTGGTAGGGGACTTCAACAGTCCCCTATTCCTTTTTGACAAAAGTGGGGGCTCAACGGCTCTAAGAAAAAGCATGGGGGACTTTGGATCCTTCACCGTCCTCAACGAGCTCATGGATGTCAGCATGAAAGGATCCAGGTTCACCTAGTCAAACAGAAGAGCGGGAGCAGACCATATCCAGGTTAGGTTGGATAGAGTGTTCCTTTCCAAGGAAGCCCTTCCCCTATTTGCTGATGCAACCTTTTTGGACCTCCCTAAAATTGGGTCTGACCATAGCCCCCTCCTCCTCGAAACTGATCATCACTCCTCTCCCAAGTGGCCCTTTTGGTTCAAGTCCATGTGGCTTCATCACCCCAACTTCAAGGCCTAGGTAGGCTACTAGTGGGCTCCCCCAGTCCCTGGGCGTCCCACTAAACAAGTCTACCACAATCTAAGATGCCTCAAAGAGCAACTCAAGGTATGGAATAGAGAGGTGTTCGATAAAATCTTTGAAAACAAAGTGGCAATTAAGAAAAAACTCGAATACCCTGAGCTCAAATTTTAGGCAGGCTCCCAAGACCTGGGGTCCAGGGAAGAGGAACACCTAGCCCTCAGTGAGTATCATAACATCCTGGCCAGGGAAGAAAAATTTTGGAGGCAGAATTCGAGAGCCCTATGGCTCCAAGATGGTGATGCTAACATGAAGTTCTTCCACACATCTACTCTTAGGAATAGGGTCTCTAACAGAATTACTGAGTTGGTGGGCTGTGACGATAGAATTATCAAGGAAGCAGAGAACATTCAGACTCAAGCCACCAACTTCTTCTAGGAGCTCCTTGGTGACAGCCCCCCCATGTCCTCAGAAGTGGAAGACTCCCTTCTGGAACATATCCCTACTTTAGTCTCGGCCACAGCAAATGAGATGCTTGTGCAACCCCTATCTGACTCTGAAATCTAGGTTGCCACATTTTCCATGAAGGTTGAGGTGGCCTCGAGCCTAGATGGGTTTTCCCCTAGATTCTTCCAATCCTTTTGGGACATCCTTGGGCAAGAAGTGTGTGCTACCATCCGGGGACCTCCAGAATACCAGCTCCATCCCCAGAGGTATTAACTCCACATTCATTTCTTTGATCCCAAAGTCCCAGGCGGCCAGATCCCTCTCAAATTTTTGCCCCATTAGCTTGTGCAATGTCCTATACAAAATCTTGACTAAATCCATGGCCTCCCGCCTCAAGGATATCCTTCCCCTGATCATTGCCCCCTACCAGGGAAGCTTGGTCAAAGGCATACTGATCACAGACAGAGTTATAATCATGCATGAGGCCATCCACTCGACCTTCCTTTCCAAAAATACCTCCTTTCTGCTCAAGTTTGATATGAACAAGGCCTTTGACAAAGTCGAATGAGAGTTCCTTTCCAAGTTCCTCCTTAAGTTTGGGTTCTGCCCCTCCTGGGTCAGGCTCATCAGTAACTGTGTGTCCTCCCCCTAGTTCTCTATCCTCATCAACAGATCCCCTATCGGGTTCTTCCCTAGTTCTAGAGACCTTTGAAAAGGTGACCCCATGTCCCCGATCCTCTTCATTATCCTAGTTGAGGCCTTAGGATGTACCATCTCGAGTGCTATTTCCTACAGACTTATTTTGGGCATTAGGCCTACACCAGGCCTACCCCCTATGTCCCATTAGTAGTTCATGGATGACACCATCCTCGCCACCTCAGCTTCAATACCTCAAGCCAAGGCCCTCAAGCAAATCTTGACCCTATACGAGGAGGCGACTGGGAAAAAAATTAACCTTCGAAAAAGCAAGATTTTCTTCATTCATACTCCCTTGGCTAGGCAAATCATAATTGGGTGGATTCTGGGCTATACCCTTGGTTCCCTCCTCTCCTCTTACCTCGGGCTTCCCATGTTTATAGGTGTGTCCTCCAAGGCCTTTTGGGGCGGGATGATAGAGTAGATTCAGAGGAAGCTGGCCCCCTGGAAAGGTCACCTCCTCTCCTAGGCTGGTAGAGCCACCCTCTTGGTGATGGTCCTTCAAAGTATTTTGATATATTTCATGTCAGTCTTCAAAATCCTAGCCTCCATTGCAGCCCACATCAAAAAAATTCAAAAATGCTTTCTTTGGTCGTGTAACGAAGATAAGATAAGATTACCTTGGTCTCCTAGCCCCTATTCTATTGCCCCAAAGGTGAGGGAGGTATCAGTCTCATGTGGGTGACCCTCATGAACAAGGCCCTCCTGTCCAAGAATGCTTGGAAGGTGTTCACCAACACCCTTGATGAGTGGGTCAACATCGTGTGCAGGAAATACTACCATCATCACCCCTTCCTCAGTGAATCTCAGCCCTGAGATGGATCAGCCTTCTGGAAATCCTTGATCTCCACCAAAGATATTATTTGAAAAGGGGCTATATGGATCCTCAGGGATGGAGCCAAGATCAACTTCTGGGAAGACAGGTGGATCCATGATGAGGCCCTGACTACTGACAGAGATCTCCTCATCCTCAAACCAGGGTTGGCAGATAGAGGACCCAGAGTTTCAGCCTATATTTCCCAGAACCAGGGGCGGGTTACTTGGAAACCCATCCTAAACCCCAGGCACCCGCTCTAAGCTTCCAGGATTCAGCGCCTCCTCAAGGTGATTGTTATTTTGTCATTCGAAGGAAACAACAGATGAATTTGACATGGCACTCCCAGTGGTATATTTTCTGTCAAATCTACCTACAACCTTCAAAGAGTCCCTGATGAGGCCCCCTTTCCAGCCTGGCAGGTGTGGGCCAAGAAGCTGATCCCCAAAATTAGCCACTTCATCTGGGTGGTCGTAAAAACAAGATCCTGACTATTGAGAACCTGATCAGGAGGGGCTTTCAGATCTTGAATAGATGCTTCCTCTACTGTGCTACTTGGAAGTCCACTAATCACCTCTTTATCAGATGTCTCTTCTTCTCTAAAGTCCTAGGCCTAATGCTTTCCCAATTCTCTATTCATTGGGTGGCCCCCAACTCCATCTCTGACCTCTTGTCTCAGTTGCCCAACCCCTTTGCCCATACTTTTAGCCAATTCCTATGGGGCTCCTACCTTCCTCATCTACTTTGGAAACTATGGCTTAAGCGCAATAGCAAAGCCTTCTCCTCCCCGGCCCATTCCCCCTAGTGGATAGCAACCAAGGTGGTGTCCTTCGCCCTTTATAATTCCCGCTCCATCCCCTTGACCGAGGTGCCTCTATGGCTGGGCGATGCCACCCTCCTATCCTACCTCAGATTTTAGCTTCCCCCCCTAGTCCCCCCCCACCCCCTCTTGTTGATCTATGATGAGGTGGAATGCCCCCCCGGGATGGGTCAAACTTAACTTTGACGGAGCTTCTAAAGGGAATCTCGGGCTCTCTGGAGCAAGCGGGATCATCAGAGACTGTCACGGGGCCTTGATCGTGGCATACGCTGCACCACTTGGCATCCAAACTAACAACTTCACCAAAGCAGCAACTCTCCTTAGCTGGGTGACCACCCTCAGGGAGTCCTCCTCAAAAGTCATCATTGAGGGTGATTCCCAAGTTATTATCAAAGTCGCCTGTAGCCCGAGAAACTGCTCTTGGTGCATTCACAACTCCATCCAAAAAAACCTCACCATTCTCCAAGGACTCCCCGACTATGCCTTTTGGCATGTGTATAGAGAAGGCAACAAGGTTGTCGATTTCATGGCAAATCAAGCCATCTCAACTAAATACTTCACCACCTATACCACAAACTTCCTTGAAGCTCTAGTCCAAATAGCTTTGCAAGACTATCCTAGTAATGATGAGGGCCCTGGTGCTTAGCCCACCCTGAGTCGGGACCCCAAATTTTTGCTTTCATGCCTCACCTGTCTGCTCTGCCATGTTGACTAGCCCCTATCCTCCTCTTTCTCATAAGCCGGTCATCAAGATCACCCTTGTGGTGCCAAGTGTCATCGACCATGTCAGACGTTCGGTTCATCCCAACCTAGATTTGTGAAGCTCTGTTGGCAGATTTGGCAAGTCCAAGTTAGAATGCACATTGGCCCATTTTTACCTTCCCACCTTGGATGCCACACCATCAGATTCCCATGTTGTGTTAGTTTTCCCATGGCTCTATCCCATGAGGTCCCCTCAAGTTGATCCCCTGCTTAGATTGCACCATTTGGAGCACTGACTTTGGCCCTTCTCTCCTGCCCCACATACTAGCTGTCAGCCATGCCCCCTTAGCCCCTCCCACCTCGCATCGCCCCCTGCCCCTAATGCTCCTTCTTGATGTCGATGGCCCTTCCCCTCCTTCGTGCCCCCCTACAAGTTTTAAACCTGTCGCGTGCTAAGTTCTATCGCATTCTTGTCTGCTTCCCCCTCCCCTTGTCCCTACGTCTCTGGTCAGGCCACCCCTATTTCCCCTACCCCTAGGCTGTCAGTTCACTCCTCATGGATGCCAAATCCATCTTCCTCGAGCCTTCCTCGCTTGAATTGAGCGAGTCAGCCAGGTTATTTTCCAATGCCAAGAAATATACCCCTTTCTTCAGCAAATTTGTAGGGGCCGACGAAGATATTACCCAAAGTTTTTTGGATACCTAGAATTATGGCAAGGTCAAAGTGAAGGGTCTCCACTTCAAAGTGACCAAAGAGTTTCTGACGGAGGTTACATGCCTGCATCATGAGGAGAAAGGTAGAGTCATCATACGGGATAAGCATAATTGGGATGAGGAGCTATCCCACTTCCCGAAGTAGCAGTGGGATAAGGCCAATATTTTTTGCACCAACCTCCTGACCCCCTTTGAAAAGGTCATCATCCTGGTGATGCAGTACATCACATATGATGATCCGGACCAGTGGCTATACAGTTTCCACCTTAGCTACTTCAAACACCTCCGTGGAGCCACGCTGGTCAGTGCTCCTCGATTCCTTTTGTACTCCCTGAGCCTTTCCATCGATCGAGCTTGTAGGAGCCACTCCTGACCCTCCCATAAATGCCTCATGGCTATCCTGTATAGGCATGCCCTAGCTAACCAGTCGCAGCTTCACTGCATCCCTCCCTTGTCCACTGTCCCCCCATGAAGTGGCTCACTCCCTTGGTGGTTCTCCTACAACTTCTAAATCCAAGGAGACCCCCTCCCCTGAAGGTTCCCCTTCCTCAAAGTGACGTAGGCCAACTCGAAAGTGTAGAACTCTGACCCAAGGCCCATGCAAGGCCCTGCCTCCTGGTGCCAGTCGTAAAGGCTCACCCTCAGGTAGTAGCAGGGCTGCTAGCAGCACCAAGAAGGCCAAGGTGGAGGTCCCGAAACCCACTGAAGTCAGCTCTAACTTTGGAAGTAGGCTACAGAACTTGGCATTCAGGGCTCTTCTTGACACTACGATTGACTCCCTGATCGCATCCACCAAAGCGACTTCCTTAGTAGCCAATGCCCTGGCCAAACTCTGGTGTAGGCTGGGCAATGGCCCTGATAGGGAGTGGAGCTGATCTGATAGGGTGGGCCCTGTCCAGGCCAGGCCTAGCTACAGGGCCTCCCAGAGTGATGGCGTGCAATTTTTGTGATATTGGCATTTGTCGTTTTACGAATTTTCCTTGTTTTGGTGGCCCCAGGCCAAATTTTGTTGTTTTTTTTCTTAGTTGGCCTGATTTTTGTAGGCACCAGGGCCTCGAGCTCTGGATTGTTGCCCAAGGGTGCAGCCCTGGTTTTTAATCTTAATTTTAGCCTCGACTTTCTATGTAACTAAGGTTTTGGGATCCTTCTTCAAAAAACCTGTTGTAAATATATTGCTACTTATCAAAAAAAAGACATCACTAAATCATTATTATTTCACTAATCTTTTGTGTTCTCATTTCATATTGGGTTCTTCATCCAAAATGCTCAAGAGCATTTCCCAGTAGAGTCACCATTTGTTGTGGCCATTTCACAACTTGCCCCAAAATTGGGGAACCACCTTTTATTTTCATTATTTTGGAGAATATTTATCTTGTTTGAGTGTCAATATTATGGTCTCCAAGATTCGGTTTGGTAAGGTAGTTATCTTGTGTGCTTTTCAAGGTTTTAATTTTGGTTTGTAGTGCTTGGATTAATTTTAATCTTTTGAATTTAACTAATCCAAGCATTAGAGTTAGTTAAGTCAAATAAAGAGAAAGAAAAAAGAAAAGAAAATATATATAAAATATAATATAATATATATTTTTATTATATATATTTCAAAAAAATAATTTAAATAAAAAATAAAAAAAATAAATATAAATATATATATATATATATTCACTTATTCACTTATATGTATGTAAAATCTAAAATAAAGTCCTTAAGGCTAATGTTGTTTATTAATTTTTTATTTGAATTTTAACTTTATGTTCTTTCACTACAGGTATAGGAAGGCACGGTTAATTTGACATCACGTGGCATGAATTTCAAGGCGGTCTCAGGTGCAAGGATTCCAAGAAGAATAGATGATGTGAACCAATTACGTGGACCACCAAGACATGAGCATAATGGCATGGTGATGGATGTCAACCAAGAATATGCTACCAACCAATAAATAGGTTGTATATGGATGCTCACATGGCAGCTATGAAGACCAACCAGACAACTTAACACATAATTGGATACACAAACAGAGGGGCTAGGTTGGAATCTCAGGCTATAGTGGATGATACTACTATTGGTGCACTAAGGAATGATTAGAGCTCATATAATTTTTGAAAAGCCTTAACTTCCATTTCAAATCACACAAGGCTTTTATGTGCATTTCAAAGAAAGGATGAAGTCATAGATGATGGCAAAAATGGCATATCAAACCTGGTATAGGCGAAGATTTTATATTATCAATGGGAGAAAGGCAATACAAGATGATCGTGTTACACCATGCAAATCAATTACTACCAATGGCTATGTTGGTTTAATAAATGACAATGAGCATCAGGTAATTTTGGCAGCCAAAGAAAATTTGATGGGTAGAAACCAAACGAACGCATCTCCAAATATAGTTAGAAAGTGTAGCATCATGGACAAAGTGAAGCATATCTCAGTGTTGGAGTGAAGTAGCATCTTACACAAAATTTTGGTCACACCAAAAAAGTTTAAGGAGGAAGATAAGGATGGATTTCTACGAATGGTTCCATCAAATTTTTGTTAGAAAAAAGATAAAAATGTCACACTGTAACATGCATAAACTGGGTGAGTATGTCATGTAGTTAGTAGGCTTAGATTTAAGCCTAATTATTGGTGGCTGGTTTGCTAAAACCAATGGAAGTTATGAGAGTTACAAAGGCATGTTGGAGATCCATGGAGTGCGCATTCAATAAAATATCAAAGTGAAATGCAGGATAAATATGCATAATGGCAGAAACATTTTTTCTTATGGATTTCAATTTAAGAGTTGATGTTACAAAGGAAGCATTTTATTTCCATTTCCATTAGTTTTAATGTTTTTTTGGAGTTTTTTTAACTTTGGCAATTAAAATAAAAATAAAAATAATTAAAATTCTAAAAATAAATGCATGGGTGTGAAGAATAAGCTTTAACGCTCTATTTAGAACCATTTCAATCTCACTTTGAAGCCATTTAGAAATTATAAAAATTATTCAAAGTTGTTTTTACAGGTATTTTGTAATTTTGGATTTTACATAATTTTGCATTTCGAAGGTAAATAAAATTTTAAGCTTTGCATATTCATTTTGCAAGCAATAAATTAACTTTTCTTTATGAAAATTACAATTTCATTAAAGGGGAGTGATTTATATGGCATTTCAAAAGGTCATTATTTTTAAAGCAATAAATTGACTTCTCTTTATGAAAATTCTAATTTCATTAAAGAGGGGTAATTTATTTATTATGTCAAAGGCTATCTTTATTTTTTTGCTCAAAGTAACATTAATTGAATCCAATCATAATTTAAAGTTACAATTAGATATAGATTTTAATATTTATTTTGTGCTCAAATTAGGGTTTAATAACGCAATATAAAACTTATTTAAAATTTGCTTAACCAAAAGAAGATAAAATTTACCTAAAACACTTATAAAATGAACTAAGGTATTTACATCGTGGTCATATGAGAGCCAATCATATTTTCCTTTTCTTTTAATTTTCATGAGCAATCACTAGTATATCAATGAAATAATACCAACGCAGGCCCCTTGTTAACAGTTATTTGCAAATCACTAAGGTATTCCTAGAACTTATTTGATACATCTTCACAATATTACAAGCACATATTAAGTAAAAGGAACCTTGGATAAATTTCATTTATTTTCAAGAGAGGGTTTTCTAATAAAAATTTTGACTGTAATGGTGATTTTATAATTGGACAAAAATTTTACTCAACATAGTCAATCAGGATTCTAGTAGAATTGTGGCCTGTGGAACTTTTACTAGTGCTCCCCTATATAAAATGTCAAATTCAATATTTACTTCAGACTTCATAGGATCCAAAAATAGGGGTTGGGTAACGGTTGTTCTCACTGGTGTAGGCATCATGGGTTCTTCCCTGTATAGTCCCATCTCATGGAAATACTCCAACATTAGAGGTAGGCGTCCATCAATGGAAGTGTATATAACTCAAAATTATATCTAGTGTGTGGGATTAACATTGATTTTTGGATACTTGTTTATCCACCTATGAGTTCATCATGCTTTCTTATTTTTCTTTAGACTCTTCTTGAGCATAGCTAGCTTATGTTGGTGGATTGTAAATGCTCCAAGTGATGCAACCCATTCTTCATCAAAGTTTGGGTTATGTTGTACCTTTCTTTTCCATCCTCATGATTGTCTTGAGGTAGCCTTATACTTACTTTTCCTTATTGTTTTTAGTACATCTATAGCTACTAGTGCTTCAAGAGTGAGCATCACCTTTTTCTCCTAGGGTGGTGTTTGTTGTCCAATTGGTGATTCCATCTCTAGTGCATGTTGTTTATCAGTAGCAAAGGTTTAGTTTTTGGTTGAGCAACCAATTGAGTAACTATCACTTTATCAACATCTAGCTAACCATCTAACTAGGTAGTAGAATTATATTTGGCTAACTCCCTAGCTAATTGAGCAACCATGTCATATTCATCTATCAGTTGACCAACTGATTGGGCACTAATAGAGTGTTCTATTGATGCACCAACTGACTAGGTAGTCATCATATCTTCAACTTTTGGTTGGCTAGTTGACTGGGCACTAGGAGAGTGCTCTACTAATGTACCCACTAATTGATCAGCCCCAATCCCCTTAATACTAAATACATCAATGTAAATGGGCCCTATTATCATGGTAAGGCTCCCCTATTCCTGAGAAGCATCCACCACAAGTGATTTTGGCTTCTCAATTGTGTCATATATTTGGGCATTTAATTTTTCTCTATTAGCATTAAATTGGTATGCCCTTATGGAAGACACCTCCTCCTTAGAGTCAATGGAATAAAGTGTTGGGTCCATGGACTAGTCCATATGCACAACCACATCAACTCCATTTTCCTTTGTGGTGAGAAATTGCCATAATTCTTGTACTATGGTCTCTAAGTGCTATAATGTATTCATAAATTGCATAGTAAAGGTGGATTTATCCTTCTCAGTTGTAGTAGTGCATTGAAATTCTTATATCTCAACCCATACAATGTGATATTTTTCCTCCTAATTGGAGGCTTGGGCTTTCAATTTTTGTAATTGGGCTTGGGGGTCTTCCTTAGAAGACTCACTATAGGTTATGTTGCTGAAATCCAAGCCCTATAAAACTTGGGTGGTTTGTTCTTCCATGATGACCTAGTCTTCTTCTTCTTCTACCATCGAAGAGTTTTAATCAATCAATGTACCTACTTCTACCTATTAGAAATAGTTTATATTCTATAATTTGGGTTATGTAAATGTATCTTCAAAGGTATACACTTAGGACATTTGATTACTTTAGGGGGAAGTTATCTAGTTACTTAATACAATGTAATAAATACACAAGTGTCCATGTGCAAGTTGTAAATGTGCAAGGTGTCACTTTTACAAATAGATAAGAGTGTTGGCTAAGTGTCATATTTTACCTATATAAGGATGGCCTCATTGTTAGAATAGAGAAGCAAGAGGATTTTTGGTGACACAGTAAATTAGGGATATTAGTAGGTAGTTTAGTTTTATGTGGATCACCATCAATTGGTGATGGATGCAATGTAGTCTAGTAGCTATATTTATGGAGTGCTCATTTCCTCCATAGCTACATTGTATTTATTTATATATCATTTATGTTTATTTCATATCTCAGTCATCTTGCAAATTTACTTTCTCTAATATTATTCTGCATCTTATGATTATTATCTCATTGGGATATTATATCAAAAGCTAACTATGGTATCATAGCTATGATATATTTAATATTTGTAGGTCTACAACAAAAACACCATCATTATTGAGATTGAGTGTTTTATCAACCTGACGTGCCATTGGACCAATCATTGTCAAAAGTTCTCAAAAGAATCTATGTGATAGAATCAAGGAGAGTCACAAGTGAGGACTGAAGGATATCTCAGTCCCTAAAAATACTAAGATTTCATTTGACTTGATTCTTTCCACAGAGTTATAGGAAAACTCGTGAATACCAAGACTTAGCACTCAATCCACTAGATTGACAGAGCATCTAGTGAAGATCCAGGATATCTAGAATTTTTTAACTATTTTCTAAAGTATCTTTTCTTACAGATAACTAATTCTTAGAGGATTGTTACTCCTCCTATGATAAAAATCTAGGAGACTTCAACTTTATTACCCAAATGTTGGTAAGCCCTCATAGTGTAGAGATTAGTTTCTTGTGCAAGAGAAGAACACTGTGAAATAAGACTTCTAAAGAAAAGGTGTGGTGAAGCTAGGAGACTGAAGATCTCCATTGTAGATTTAAAAGACCACAACAACCTTATAGAAGCCTTGAATAATAGGCCATAGTAGCCTTGGAGAACATGCCATAGAAGCCTGATACAAAAAGGTCATAGTAGCCTTGGAGAACATGCCATAGAAGCCTGATACAAAAAGGCCATAGAAGCCTTGAATAATAGGCCATAGAAGCTTGATACGAAAAAGGCCATATAAGCCTTTAAGAAGAATCCACATAAGTCTTGATATTGAAAAGGCCATAGAAGCCTTAATATTGAAAAATTCCATAGAAGCCTTGATACTAAAAAATCCATAAACACCTTGATCCTAAAAAAGAAATAAAAAGGAATATCTAATTCAAAAGGAGATTAATATTTCAGTATTAGCATATTTATTGAATGGAAAGAAGATTGAGTGAGTTGGGAAACTTGCTACAAAACAATTAGGAAGGGTATCTTCTTTAGAATCAATTCATCACCTAAAGCAAATGAGATCAAGAGAAGATCTCATTGAAGGACTTCTAGACTTGGAAGAAGGACTAGGAGAGTCATGCTTGAATCCAGAAGTAGTAGAATCAAAGATCTAGAAGATCACATCACCAACACTTCCAAGGGTAAAATGTTGAAGAGGTATCAAGTGAATACCATCATAAGCTACAAGATCAAATACCTTAAAAATGTCTCATTGAGCATCCAAAAAAAGTCTAGGAAAGCCTTACTAAAGAAATCATTAAAGGAGATCTCACTATAGAAATCCACTACCAAGGAGAAGTCCATGATAGTGAAGAACTTGGAAAAATTGTTGCCATCTGACAAGACGAAGAGAAGGAGAATTTGGAAAGGAATTCCACATTTTAGAATAATAATCCAATGAAATACCTCAATATATTCAAAATCTTGAGAGGAAGATCCTTCTTGAAGTTAGAATTTGACAAGAAGACTTGAAGACAGAAGAAGCTCATAAAATCTAGGAGATTTGAATATTGCCTCTCACTGTGAGAAGACACCACTTCAAATATAGAGAATTCTTCAAATATATAGTAGAAGGAGAATATTATAAGAGTAGAACAAGCCACCAAATCCTAGGCTCGTAAAAGAAATTTTGAGACAATCATTTAGTAAATAAGGAGTTATTCAAGAATAGTCTACAGAGAGCTAAAAATCCCTACTCAGAGCAGCAACTTGGTGATCTTAGGCACCAAGATTTACATCCTCTATAGAAGCAAAAGAAGGACCTATAGAAGATTAAAAAGGTATGCAAATACTGGTGCTAACTAAGTCATTAACTAAGATTCATTTGAGCACCTTATCTGGATTAAAATTGCATAAAGAAAAGTAGATTACAGTCTTCAAAAGTGTAAATAGGAGTTTCATTTGTACATTATTTAGGGGTTGATTAGATTTTAAAATTATATCTATCAACTACCTATCATCTGCTTAGAAAATATAAAAGAAGACTAAGTTATACAATATTAGTTGTAATGAATTTGTAGAATAACTTCTAAAGATTCATTTTAGGTTATTCTTGAATAGTTGCAGTAGATTAATTAAAGTGCATTATCTTGAGAGTTAAATTTGAGTTATAAGGTAAAATTCTTAGTGCATTAAAAAAAGGGGGTCTATTAGATTTATTATGCACTAGTACACTACTTTTAAAAGAAATATAGCTTTTGTGTTCTTGAAGGGCATAAAATCTGATTGGTATCAAGTGTCTAAAGACACTATTGAAGCACTAAAATTTACAACTTGTAGTGGCCAATAGAAGCCACCCAAAAAAGGTTAGAATCCTCTAAAACTTGGAGAAGAAACTAAAATAGAAATAGAAGCTTCAGTGAGACTTGGCGAGTCTCAGATCCAAAGCATTACAAGAGTGAATACGAGAAAAAAATATGCATAAACTAGAAGCTTCTATCTATTGTTGTCTAAAGCTTGGATTTAATACAAAAGTGTCCAATCAAAAAGGGAATATGTATACTCATAAAAGACAAACTCAAAACCCTTATATTGTAGGAAGATAAACCAAAAATATATATCTAAAATAAGAGTGCAAAAGAAGGAGGCTAATGTACAATCTATAGTACATTGTATTGCACCATTTTAAATCTCATTTTTTACAGTCCAAGAAGCATATTTGGATGTGTCTCTAAAAGACACAATATCAATAGGAAATGCAACCAACGTAAGCACTCCTATTTCCAATTAATAGTAGCCACTCGGAGAGCACACCTTGGATGGATGAACCTACAAAATTAACCCACAAGAGTCCATCATCAAAGCTATATAAAGGAGTGCACATTCACTAACGAATAGCAATGTGAGACGGATAGCAAAGTGGAACAAAAAAAGATACACTATGAAGAAAAAAAGGGATGTCTAATCCTACCAATGTAAAGCAAAAAGCAATATGGATAGCATATAAAAGGCATCTATATCTACCAAGAAGAAATGAACAACATCTACTCTACAAGGATGTACAGGTTTCAATATGTTGGAAGCATTAAAGTAAAAAAGAGCAACTATCTTGGTGAAGATCATCCACCAAACGAAGCATCAAATTTGTTACTCGGTGAATCATCAATCCACCTATAGAAAATAAGGTTGCTTGCTACTCAAGAAACATAGCAAAGCAAAGGAATGGCAAACTAAAAGACCTGAGGAGTTATAATCTCCTTGTAAGGTGTTATGGTCTACATGTAGAGAGAGTGAATGACACTTGACATACATCTTCCAAGATCAATCGTTACAAGAACGTTGCCTCTCAAATGCCCAAGCATTCGAACTTCATTCTAATTCTCAAGAATTACTAAGAATATTTGACTCTCAATGATTTACTAGAAGCTTTGACTCTCAAGAATTACTAGAAGCTTTTACTCTCAAGCGTTACTAGAATCTTCATATCTTAAGCACTACTAGAAGCTACGATTTAGATGAGTAGAGTGGTGACACTTTTTATCCACAAGTCCCATACAAAGGAGTAAGTGTTACATAGCGACCAACAGTAAGAAGGAGTTACATAGAAGGGCACCCATACGTAATGGACGTGACACGTGTCATGAAGTTGAGTTTGCTCCTCCAATAAAAGTACCCAAAGTTTGAATGTTACAGGAAGTAGAGTGTGATCAAAAATGTAGTCAAAGCCAGTAAACATAGTGTGGAAGGAAGGAAGAAGGAGCATTTAAGACTCTAGGTTATTAGAAGGTCAAATATTCCATATTCAGGAGTGTATACGTTCCAACATTTAATATGTCTACCTCGATTGATTCCAACACCCAAGGGAACCACATCATCACTATTATTTTCAATCAAAGGGAGTGTCGAATAGTGGGGATTCTAGCATCTGTTAGGATCCTATCCTAACACCATGTTGTAATTCTCATTTACCTATGTAATAACCCACTTCCAACGTGGGGATCCCATTTTAATGTTATTATGCAATACTTAGTAATGTAGGTGGCAATAAAGGTACCTCGCCAAGTGGTACCATCTCATGTAACCATTTTTATCAATATTGTAACCGATGTAGTAAGATACCTCGCCAAGTGGTACCATTTCATGTAACCATTTTTATCAAGATTGTAACCGCCATTTGGTGGAAGATTCTAGCTCAAGTGGCATTTTGCATGTAAGCCACCTCTTGAGCATTTAGGTAGGGTTGCATGAAGTTTTCCTTTAAAAATATATGAAGCCATGTACGAGATTATCCTTTTGCAAGCTAATGAAATATTGAAGGAGGTTGCCCCCTCGAAGAGGCCCGCGATTCAGTGTTACTGTGAGATTGTTTCATTTCTGTAATTGATTTCTGCATAGTGATATTGAGTTATTTGATGTATGTGAGTTATTTTTTAGTATTTTGTGTGAGTGTGCTTTATTTTAATAGTAGGTTCCTAACAAGTGGTATCAGAGCGCTTTCCAGGGCCAAGTTCTACTGCAACTAAGATGATTCTTGCCAGTCATTCCGCCTGTTAGGTATAATTTTCCTGTGTGTTTTTTATTTCTGTTTTTCCTTTATAAAAAAAAAATCCAAAAAATACAGTCATTTTTTTCGTAGAAAATCAAAAAATACCAAAAAAATATAGTAGTTGTGTAGGTTAGAAACCCTGTGTCGGGGGTTTTAAAATATCGTGAAGGAGCTATCGTTATTGGCTAAGCTAGATAGCCCATAAAGCATCTAGTGAAGTGAGGGGCGATCAGGCTCCAATACCCAGGCCTCAGACAACACTCGCACATGGAATTGAGCTCCCACGTATCTTCGGGTATATCGGGAGACAATCTAGGTTTAAACAAGATTTTATCCATTAGGAAGCTTTTTGGCCTTGTATTATCCATAGTCCATGGGACACAACATCTCGGACGATTACCCTCTCGTATTGTCAGAGAGGTAGATAGTGTGCTCAAGGGTATGTGTGGAATCCTCCTTGAGTAGTGGCCTAAAATATTGGTCCGAGCACTATTGTTCATCACTACGGTATAATAGAGGGCCTATGGGTATTACATACTCCCTTACTTAGCATACCTGGTTCACGAAAATAAAACAAAAACAAAGTATCATCCCCTTGCAAATCAACCCATCCCTATTCTGCTAACCTGCATTCACCATCCCCAAAAGTGAGCATACGGAGAAGGCTTTCCCTATCATAGAAAACAACTTGCATGCACCAATAGTCAAGACAAATTTTTGCAAGTGTTTGAAATAGCCTGTGGTCAGAATCTGAATAGTCGGGACAACGATAGTAATAGTCCTCTGTACCAGTCTAGAATTGCAGACTTTTAGTGTCAAAAATAGAGTTGTCAGTGTCAAAAAATTCCCTAAGGTCAGAAGCAACAACTGTGTCAGTAACCCTAGTACAGGTGATAGGAACAGAGAATAGTGAGTGACACGGTGGTCAGGGTACAGACTACACAAGTCAGTGACAGTTGATTCCAGAGGGCAACTTTTGAACCGTAACTCCAAATAAAAAATAGAGAACACCAGTAGACTCGTCAACACAGTAGAAAAAAGGCATTGAAATTTTATTAAAATAGGGATATCTCTTCACATAGAGCTCAGATTGACTCAAAAATTTAGCAAAAAATTCTACACTCTATTCCAGACAAAATTGTCCTTGGCAGCTCTTGGTCAAATTTTGCACCAAATTTCTAAAAATAGCAAATTTTGATTTTTCTTGCTAAGGCCATAACTTTTCATCGGTCCATCAAATTGATCCAAATTTTTGGGAATAGAATCTACTTGTTATTCTGCACAAAAGACCCTCAAGGACTCATTGGTGAAATTTTAAGTACAAGTGGAAGAAATTACCTTGACATCGACTTGCAACCAACAAGAGATCACAAAAAGTCAAGAAATTCAGTATATCTCCTCATTGAGCGCTCAGATCAAACAACCACCGGAGTGGACCCTATCCTAAAATCAGTGTTGCAACTCATTTCCCAAATTGAATTTTGGACCCTTACTAAAAATAGTAACTCCTAAAAATTCGAGGTCTATTTTTAGTAAATCAACACAAGAGGGACCGCAATGGCAAGCGACACTCGAGGACAACAACAAAAGGATTTAGACTTGGGCACATTATTGGCCGACCTACAAAAATCCATTGCTGACTTGACCTCTGCAAACAAGAACATAGGCACAGAGATTCGAGAGCTTCGACTGGATCAGGATAACACTAGAATCCGTTTAGAAGAACAACTCACAGAGATGGAGACCAAATTGCACGGTAGTACCAAAACTGAACACCATGCTGAAAACTCTGAATGAGGTCGACGAACACCAGATGACAATCACTCTGATCGGGATCCAACCTTCAGAATGCCTAAATTAGACTTCCCTAAGTTTAGTGGAAAGGATGTCGATGGGTGGTTATGTCGGGTTGATCAGTTCTTCCGACTCCATAATGTCCCTGTCTATCATCGGGTTCAGATGGCTTCCTTCAACCTAGAATCTGAGGCCTTACACTGGTTCCAATGGCTACGGGTTGCTAACCCTGATCTATCCTGGGAGGACTTTGAGTCCCAACTACTCACCCAATTTGGCCCTAATGATTATGATGACTTTACAGGTGCACTGACAAAGCTGAAACAAACCACCTCAGTTCATGATTACCAGACCCAATTTGAGAAATTGGCCAATAAAACTAAGGGTTTGAATGAGGGATTTTTTATGAGTTGTTTTGTTAGTGGGTTACGAGATGATCTCCAGGCTGAAGTCAAGATGTTCAAACCCCACACCATGATGGAGGCTATCAGTTTAGCCCGATTGGCCGAATCTAAACTCTCAGCTCAAAGGCGGACACCATGATTTTTGCATAACCGACCTTCTTTCCCTCCTCGGGTCCAAAACCATACTGATAATAAACCTCCTGCTCCCAAGCGGCTGACTACAGAGGAAATGGATGCGCGTCGCGCCCAAGGGTTATGTTATAATTGTGATGAAAAGTTTACGAAGGGGCATAGATGTGCAAATAAGAGATTGTTTTTAATAGATGTGGAGGAACCAAAAAATAGTGACCATAGTGATGAGGAGAGTGATACAACTGAGGCACCAACTCCATAGGAAGAGGAACCATCAGAAACACCAACAAAAATTTTAGTCCATGCTCTTGCCGGGATTACCACCCCACAAACCATGAAAGTTGTGGGTTATTTCAAAGGCCAACGTCTCACAATTCTTATTGATTCAGGTAGTACGCACAACTTTATTGATCCTCAGGTGGCCAAATGGACCAACTGCTATATACACTCATGCAATTCTTTTGAAGTCATGGTGGCCAATGGAGGCACCTTACCTTGTAAAGGTAAATGTCGAAATGTCAAAATTCAGATAGGGGATTATGAACTCAAGCAAGATATGTTCACCCTCCAATTGGGAGGATGTGACGTTGTGTTAGGATCCCAATGGATGAGCACCTTGGGCACTTTCTCCTGCAACCTTGTAGAACTATGGCTGCAATTTTCACAAAATGGACAAACATATACCCTCAAGGGTATCAAGGCTGGCCCTACACAAATTATTAGTTCCAATCGCATGGAGAAGTTGTTGAAAAAGTCCTCCCATGGGGTCATTGCACAAATATTTTCAATTCAGCCACCCACTTCTACAGTAGATCCACTTCCAGCAGATTTGCAACTTGTTCTAACCAAGCACAATGGCATCTTTTCAGAACCAACTACACTGCCACCTCGTCGCTCTCATGACCATGCTATTCCACTACTTTCGAGTAGTGCACCATCGAACATCAGACCGTACCGGTATCCTCATGCTCTCAAGTCAAAAATCGAGAAGATGGTACAGGAATTGCTCAAGGCAGGTGTCATTCGACCCAGTACCAGTCCCTATTCTTCTCCAGTTTTGCTAGTTCGCAAGAAATATGGCTCATGGTGATTGTGCATAGACTACCGTGAGCTCAATAAGATCACCATCAAGGATAAATTTCCCATTTCGGTAGTGGATGAATTGTTGGATGAATTACATGGAGCTATGTACTTCTCCAAGTTGGACCTTCATTCGGGGTACCATCAAATCAGGCTCAAGGATGAGGATATTCCAAAAATTGCTTTTCGTACTCATGAAGGTCACTATGAGTTCTTGGTAATGCCATTTGGTTTGACAAATGCACCATCCACATTTCAAAGCCTTATGAACAACATCTTTCATCCCTTCATGCGGAAGTTCATCCTGGTTTTCTTTGATGATATATTGGTTTATAGCCGCTCGTGGGAAGAACACCTTACCCATGTGGATCAGACATTACAGTTATTGGCCCAACATCAACTTTTTGCTAAGCGGTCTAAGTGCTCCTTTGGTCTGACTGAAGTGGAGTATTTAGGACACATTGTTTCCAAATATGGTGTCAAGGTCGACCCTAAGAAGATTCAGGCAGTTCAGGACTGGGCAAAACCCCGCACTCTCAAAGGACTTCGGGGATTCTTAGGACTTACAGGTTATTACAAGAAATTTATTCGTAATTATGGGAAAATAGCAGCTCCCCTCACATCTATGTTAAAGGACTCTTTCACTTGGACAGGACCCGCTGATCAAGCCTTTCTTGAATTAAAGCATGCCATGACCACCACACCTGTTCTAGCCATGCCATATTTCTCTAAACCATTCATCATTGAAAGTGACGCTTTCGATCATGGCATTGGGGCAGTATTGATGCAAGAAGGGAGACCCTTGGCCTTCACCAGTAAGGCACTCTCTGAGCGTAATTTGGGAAAATCTACATATGCCAAGGAGATGTTGGCCATCTTACATGTTGTCACCCATTGGAGACCATATCTCATTGGGCGCCATTTCTCCATTAAAATAGACCATCAAAGTCTCAAATATTTCTTAGAACAATGGGTTGCTACCCTAGAACAACAAAAATGGGTTTCTAAACTCATGGGCTATGATTATGATATCACCTATAAGAAGGGCAAAGAAAATCTTGTGGTTGATGCTCTCTCTCACCAATTTGAGGCCCTCGGTATGATATGTGCTATCTCCACACCTGTCCCCCAATGGATAGATTCCTTACGATAGGAGGTACTTCAAGATGCAGACCTGCAAGCTTTGATGGCTTCACTTCAAGCTGATCTGACTTCATCCCCAGGCTACAATTGGGATGGCCAAGATTTGCGTTATCACCAATGCCTTGTTATTCCCCGTGCCTCACCACTCCGTGACCTCTTCATGAAGGAACTACACACTGCTCCCTCTGTAGGTCATTCTGGATTTCTCAAAATGTATGAACGCCTCAAGCACACATTCTTCTGGAAAGGGATGAAATAGGACATCCATGACTTCGTGGCAGCTTGTGATACCTGCCAATGGATGAAAGGTGAAACAGTTCATTCTCCGGGTACTCTTCAACCCTTGCCCATTCCAGATCAGGTTTGGACTGATATTTCTATGGATTTTATCGAAGGGTTACCTAAATCGGGTGGTAAGTCTATTATTCTCATGGTAGTGGATCACCTTTCGAAGTATGCTCATTTTTGTCCCCTTGCCCATCCTTACACAACCTCCACCATTACCCAAATCTTCCTCGATTCCATTTTTCGCCTTCATGGTATGCCCACCTCCATTGTGTCCGATCGAGACCCAACCTTCACTAGTCATTTCTGGCAAGAGTTGTTTAAGTTGCAGGGAACGAAGCTCAAAATGAGTTCAGCCTATCATCCACAAACGGATGGTCAAACTGAGATTGTCAACAAATGTTTGGAGACCTATCTTCGTTGCTTTGCATCAGATCATCCTTCTCAATGGGCGAAGTGGCTTCCTTTGGCCGAATGGTGGTACAACACGTCCTATCATACAACTACCAAACTCACTCCTTTTGAGGTTGTTTATGGGCGCCCTCCACCCACGCCTTCTTCATACATTCCAGGCAGCTCCAGGGTCCAGGCAGTCGACATTACTCTTCGCCAGTAGACCGATGTCCTTCACCAGCTGAAGCATAATTTGGACATGGCCCAGAACCGGATGCGACAACAGGCCGACCAACATCGATCCGAGCGTAGCTTTGATGTGGGTGATATGGTTTTCCTTCACTTGCAGCCGTACAAATAGTCATCCCTCCAACTCCGTCGGTGCCAAAAACTTGCTACAAAATTCTATGGGCCTTACCAAGTCCTACAACGGATTGGTTCCACTACTTACAAATTGGCTCTTCCGCCCACCTCCAAGCTCCATCCTATTTTCCATGTTTCGTCTCTCAAGAAAGTTGTGGGCACACAGGTACAGGTTCAATCAACATTACCAAAATTGGATGAGGAAGGGTCCATCTTACTCGAACCAGAATAGTTGTTGGATCGCCGCACCCGCACTCTCCGCAATCGTACCATCACAGAAGTCCTTGTCCAGTGGCGTGGGCTCCAGCCAGAAGATGCTACATGGGAGTCTCTCCATCAACTCCAACACCAGTTTCCTCAATTTCAGCTTTGAGGACAAAGCTTTTCGAAGGGGAAGGACATGTTAGGATCCTATCCTAACACCATGTTGTAATTCTCATTTACCTATGTAATAACCCACTTCCAACGTGGGGATCCCATTTTAATGTTATTATGCAATACTTAGTAATGTAGGTGGCAATAAAGGTACCTCGCCAAGTGGTACCATCTCATGTAACCATTTTTATCAATATTGTAACCGATGTAGTAAGATACCTCGCCAAGTGGTACCATTTCATGTAACCATTTTTATCAAGATTGTAACCGCCATTTGGTGGAAGATTCTAGCTCAAGTGGCATTTTGCATGTAAGCCACCTCTTGAGCATTTAGGTAGGGTTGCATGAAGTTTTCCTTTAAAAATATATGAAGCCATGTACGAGATTATCCTTTTGCAAGCTAATGAAATATTGAAGGAGGTTGCCCCCTCGAAGAGGCCCATGATTCAGTGTTACTGTGAGATTGTTTCATTTCTGTAATTGATTTCTGCATAGTGATATTGAGTTATTTGATGTATGTGAGTTATTTTTTAGTATTTTGTGTGAGTGTGCTTTATTTTAGT
Organism: Wollemia nobilis; assembly: GCA_028583015.1. Lineage (NCBI taxonomy): Eukaryota > Viridiplantae > Streptophyta > Pinopsida > Araucariales > Araucariaceae > Wollemia > Wollemia nobilis. Next base: position 17,110,279 of record JAQPPZ010016947.1, on the reverse strand, counting down.
AGTAGGTTCCTAACAACATAAAAAAGGTAAGGGTGAAATCCCATATTATTATTGCTTTCAAATTTGGAGATAAAAGGGTTATAAACTAAGGTATAAAATTTATTTTAGTGAAAGCAAAACTATAGGGGACAGCTTACCAAATTAAAATAATATTTGCACCTCAACATAGGAGAAATAAGGAATTCAACTTGGATTAATTTCTTTGATATTTTGAAAATATTATTAATTTTCTAATTTTCCAAACTTTGGAGTGATAAGGGTTACATCATCAAACTAGGTCTTTGGAAATTATAAATTAAAACCTAAGGGTCATAAAAAAAGGTTATTAAATATTTATTTTTAAAGTTGGAAATTATATTGTTACTTGTCTTTAAATTTCTCAAAAAAAAAGTACAAAAGGATACCAACAATAAAACCTTTTGAAAATTGGAAAAGTGCTTTGTTCAATTAGGAGAAATAAGGTGTTAGATAAATTTATTTTTGATTGTACAAAATCAATCATAAAATTGAACTTTATCTTTACAAAAAACACTATATCATACTCCAAAAACATTAAGGAGTTATTTGGCATTTTACAAAACTTGATCAGAGGTAATCAAGTTGGGAAGATATAAGCTTTCTTCAAAACCTAAAATTAGGTGTTCATACTCTCATTACTAGGGAGACATAAGGAAGCCTACAAATCTAAAGGTTTAATCAAATCAAGCTTATATACTTCAATCAGAGTTTACATATTATCTCTTCAAATTCAACCTCCTAAAAATGAGTAAATGAATGTCATATAGTGAATATAAACATTTCCTGTCAACATGAACCAATTCAAAAAGCATGAGCACATGTGGTATATTGACTTAGGAGCCAATCATCATATGACAGGAAATATACATTGGTTAGACTATTTTGAAGTCTCTAAAGGTTACAGACTAAGAATTGTAGACAACCAAACTTATCCTATTCATGGATATGGATGTGTAACTCCCAACAAATTATTTCCAAATCTTCTACTACAAAATGTATTGTATGTTCTTGGATTAACATTCAATCTCATCTCAGTAAGCAAGCTAGTATAAAGCAACTATATGATTAAGTTTGGATATATGAATGGGATAAATACATGTATTATTATGAATCAATATGGAATAAAAGAAATAGTTTCAATCCATTAAAATACATACATCCTAGACTCAATGGGAATCTCACAATATGTGATTCAAAATATTGCTAACACATTTATAGAAGAACAGGTTGAAGAAAATGAAGGACTAATACACCTAAAAGGTAAGATTAGGATAACTTTATCATGCTCTACTTATACATCAGCAATCAAAACCAGATGAAGACACTTGCAAAGAAAACTATAAATTTGATTGGATAGAATATAAGGAAGATGAATAAGAACAAGTCAAATATCATTTGATGAAAAAATAATTATAAGCTTCAACTACAGGTTACTTTACATCATATGAAGACACAAATAACCTACTAAACCAGAATACAAAATATACAGAAGGATAATACGAAGCCCAAGAATAAGATGAAGATCCATATTGAATACTAAAAGTCTTCAATACATAAATAATGTAATACAAGGGGGTGTTATAAATAGTTTATATTCCATATTTTGGGTTATGTAAATGTATCTTCAAAGGTACATACTTAGGAAATTTGATTACTTTAGGGGGAAGTTATCTAGTTACTTCATGTAATTTAATAAATGCACAATTGTCCATGTGCAAGTTTTAAATATGCAAGGTGTCACTTGTACAACTAGATAGAGTGTTGGCCAAGTAACCTATTTTACCTATATAAGGATGGCCTCATTTTTAGAATAGAGAAGCAAGAGGAGTGTTGGTGACATAGTAGATTAGGTATCTAAATAGGTAGTTCAGTTCTGTATGGATCACCATCCATTGGTGATGGATGCAATGTAGTCCAGTAGCTATATTGATGGAGTGCTCATTTCCTCCATAGCTACATTGTATTCATTTATATATAATTTATGTTTATTGCATATCTTAGTCATATTGTAGATTTACTTTCTTTAATATTATTTTGCATCTCGTGATTATTATCTCCTTGGGATATTGTATCAAAATATAACACCACCTTATTTTGAGCCATAGGTAGTGATGTTGCTTGATGTGGGCTTGATGTAGAGTGCTCTATCTTCCCATAAAAATTACTATGTTAGGAAGCAAGCACCTCTATCTCTTCATTCAAAATATTTTCATGAGATAATTCGAATGATTTAGTAACAACCTATTATTTTATGGTGGTTTATTGTGGTGGTGTATTCTCCTAACATTTGACGTGTTGAATTAGGTTTGAAATTAGACTATGATGCCCTAATACTTCCATCATTTCTACCTTGTATCTATTTACTTTATCTCGTAGGGCACTCATAAAATAGAACAAGATGTTAATTTAGTCCCTATGCAATAAATGGTTTAGGAAGCAAAAATGATTGGCGTTAAGCCATGAATACCTCCCGATGTAGGTGAAGGACCACACCAATTGTTCAAACGCCAACCTCCATACCTCTAGGATGTACTACTTTAGAAACCCCAAATACATCAATCATGTTGTGGGTTTTCCAAATAACCTATGAGTGCATCACTCGATTTTATCATCCTTATACGTTTGGTCCCCTTTGCATGGGAGGTTTATCACCTCTGATATGTACTCCTCTATTACTAGTATCACCAACCCTTGCATTTGCACAATCCTATTATCCATGGCTACTACAAAATCTTGTGTTGCAAATATGTATTGGTCCTGGCTGACCAGACAATAGTAATCCAACCATCTTACAACTTCAAACTAGTCTTGAATAAATTTTATGATGCTCAAAATATCCATGGGTTAATTTCTCTTTTGTGCACAATTATTTGAAGGTTTTCCCATGGTTTTCACTTTTATTTTGGCCTTTATGGTGTTGAGGTATCAACTATATCTGTATTTAACATGCTGAAGTATGCGACTATGTTTGCATATATAGTGGGCAATTACGCCCTCGTAATTAGAAATAATTATGATATATGTATAATTAATCTTGAAGCATGCACCCAGATATAGGTGGAGTTAGTTGCTACCTCCCCCATTCTTGATTGGTTCCACGTGGTAAATTATTGACATGGGGTCGCATGAATGGATGGAAAAAATGTGGGGCATGTATTGGCACTTAACATTGAGATGTTTTTTGTGATAACTATGCACATAAATAAATAAAAAATTAGTACATACCTGGGTGATTTTTTGTGGAACATGATGCATATGATGATTGGTGGTGTAATTTTATTGATCATGGCGTTGATTATAGTTTACTAAGGCAAATCAATGGCTTGCGTTCTTCCATGCGATGCGATCTCGTCAACATGGTTTTATTGGGTACTATAGAATTTTGAGTTTCAAGATCTCATGCTAAAAATAAAAATAGTGATTATTCATTGCAAGAAAACATACTTCCTCATTGGAATTCAAATTTAAGTATCCCCATTGAAAAATTCTCATGAGCAGGCATACTTTCTGTGTCAACAATAAAAAAGTAGGCATACTCCATCGATCAAAAAGTTAGTTGTAGGTACCGCTTACAAATTGGAAAGTAGGCACCTTCACTACTACTGGATATAGGTGTCACATTCATAGTGAGAATAAGGTGCTTTCTCTACTACTATATTATATGTAGGCACCACCTTCCTGGTGGGATGTAGGCACTTTGTTTTTGCGTCTAGATCGGATGTAGGTACCACCCTCCTAGTGGGAAGTAGGCACCTCTGTGCTGATCCAAATATAGGCACCACCCTCCTAGTGGGAAGTAGGTGCTTCTGTGTTAGGCTAAAAATAAGCACCTTCCTCATGGTGGAAAGTAAGCATTCATTTATTGGTATGGATATAGGTGCCACCCTCCTGGTGAAAAGTAGGCACCTTTTTTCATATTTCTACACTCCTAGAAAGTGAGAAAAATAGAGGAACGTAGCTTCATACCTGATAGGCCTGATTGGCCTAGATACCTACAACTTGAAACAGATTCCATGTGGCCCTACAAAATGAAAAGAAAATAAGAAAAATAGGAGAATGTAGCTTCATGCTTGATAGGCCCAATTGGATCGGGTACCTACAGCTTGCGACATATTCCACATGGCCTTGCAAAATGAAAACAATAATAAAATAAAATCTATTCTAAAAATATGTTAGAAAATATCATAAATATATATATATATATATATTCTATTTTTTCTCTCTTTTTTATGTACGTGAGTGTTCATCAAACTGCTGGAATGGTTTTGGAAAATGGGGTCTCCCCCATACCTACACCTAAGTCAATTGCACAAATTCGAGGTGCATGGTAAGGCTGTAAGCAGTGTTTATTGACCGTCAAGACTATTCTATTGCCGTTAATTATTTTAACATGGATAGCCCCATTGTTTATCACTTCGAGCACCTTGTATGGGCCCATACACCTCTGCATGAGTTCCTTTCAATCCTAGAATCAAGAGTTGTATAATAATGCCCAATTTTCTTCTTTAAATATTTTTGGCCTTATGTGGTAGTCATACCACATTGCTCTCTACTTCTACATTATTTATGTATGCTACAGTGCATCTTGCCTATATTCGACCAACTAATGTAGTTGGAAAATACACTTTCATTGTGTAATATCTAAGTTAAAATCTAGTTCTACAATAGTTCATAGAGTTTTTACCTCAAATTCAATTAGCATCATTGCATTCTTCCTATACACCAACTGGAATGATGTAAATATTGTAGTGGATTTCCACATAGTTTGATATTCCCATACCACTTTTGGGATATGTTTCTCCCAATACTTCTTGTGTTGTTGCATTATCTTTGTCAATATGTTCGTCAACTCTCGGTTCATAACCTCCACTTGCTCATTAGCTTGTGGATGATATGGGGTGGTTTTTTTTGTGCTGAATCTTAAACTGTTGCATTACTTTCTATATAATGTTTGAAGTGAACTGAGCTCCTTGGTTGATGGTAATCTCCCTAGGAACACCAAATCTAGTAAAGATGAATTCATATAGGAACTGTGCTACATTTTCTTCCTTTGCATTCTGTAATGCCTACACTTCAACCCAATTAGTAACATAATCAGTACATACTAAAATATATCTCTTATCATTAGACTATGGATTGATAGGCCCAAAAAAATCCATTCCCCATTATCAAATTGTTCAATATGCACGTGGCTGAAAGGGCATTTTGTCTCATGAAGTTGGTCAACCCATACTTTGACATTGATATCAATGGTTGACATATTTAATTGTATATTTAAATAATGAGGGCCAATAATAGCCTATTTATAAAACTTTAAATGTAGTTATTTTGCTTGCAAAATGTCCACCACATGGTTCATCATGATAGGATTTAAGATATCTTGGGTTTCATTTTCTGCCATACATCTCCTCATGATTTTATCTAGATCTATTTTAAACAAACAACCATCAATCCATGAGAAGGTTGCATTCTTTTTAGTTAATGTTTGAGCTTCTCAAGGGGTGAGTGCAGGTGACACTCTACTAGTTGCTAAGTAATTATTAAGAGTAAAGAGATTCTCATCCAAGAATCTATCCTCAGTTACATTGTTATCTTGAGAGACCAATCTAGATAGAAAATCTACAACAATATTATCTTTGTTGGTTTTGTCTACTATAGTCACATCAAATTCTTACAGGAGTAAAAGCCATCGAATAATCCTGTCACTTACCATTGGATTTTTCATCAGATATATGATGGTTGCATGATTAGTATACACAAATATTTTATAGCCCATGATATAATGGCAGAATTTTTTAATTACATGTACAACTGCAAGAAAAAAAATTTATGTGACATTGTAATTTAGTTTAGTGCCTATAATTTTTTTACTGACATAATAAATGACATATATCACATTCTTATATTTCTATCCCAATGTTAAAACTATAGCATTTTTGGATGCATCTACATAAATGTAGAAGGTGAGGTTCTAATTTAGACCTCTAAGCACAGGAGCAGTTGTCAGTTTTTATTTTAAATTTTGGAATGCTTGTTCACACTCATTTGTCTAGACAAACTCAACATCTTTGGTTAATAATGTGTGTAGTGATTTGGCAATTTTACTAAAATATTGAATAAATCACCAATAGTATCCAATAGATCCTAAGAAACTTTGAATATATCTCTATGTTTTGGGGGTAGGTAGTTCTTTGATGACTTCAACTTTTCTTTTATCTACTTTTATCCCCTCAATAGATATATGGTTTCCCAAGACCATCCCTTCCCTCATAAGCATGAAGTATTTCTCATTACTTAATGATAGGTTAGTTTCTTGATAGCACTAAAGTACTCTCTCCAGATTTGTCATAGCCTCTTCAAAACTTTCTGTAGACACCAAAATAGCACCAATCTGATTATGTGACGACAAGTGTTGATCGCATTGACACACACAGCCCCTAGGGCAGCCCCCAGAGGTTAAACAATGGTTCTAACCACTCCCAAAAGTAGTTTTGGAAGGTCAAAAGTCAATTTGGCACATTTTTGGCACCAAAAAAATTTGGGTGATAGAGGTAAAATTGGAGAAATCTTACCTTCTGGGTCTTCTCAAAACACCCCCAATTAGCTAACCCCAATTTTGTAGGTCATTTGGAGCTTTTTGGATAGGACATTGAAGAGGGTGCTTTCTGACAGGTTATTGCAGGTCTATTCGTCCCACCCTAGAGCGAATACAAATATGTGAGGAAATTACCAACTATTCTTTTTGTAGTGGTCTTCTATTGACATATTTAGGCTACTGTGAAATTTTTAGGTTGATCCGAGGTCATTTCATTATCGTTTTAATATTTTCATGCATTTATTGACAGTAGGCCTTGGGAAATACATGCTTCATTCTGTCCGTAGGTGCTACTAATATTTTTTGTTTCTTTGAACGTAGGTTTCTGATAGCAGAGGAGAAGGAAAGAGCAAAGAATCATATACGCAAGCGATGACGACATTTTGGTCCACCCATATTACATGTGGGCACGCGAAAGAAGGATTGTCATCCCTGGATGTTGTGACAAGAAACACATTTGACGCTCATATCCCCTAAAAAGGAAGGAGACGTATTGTAACACATTTTGAAAAGTGTATCAATAAAGATATTATGATATTTCATATTGCTTTTATCTTGTGTCAATTTGCATATGTCCTTTCTTGTTCTTTCTTGTGGCATATTCCTTTTTGTTTTCGTATCCTCGTGCTTTCAATGGCGATCACGGTGGGACCTCTATCCCTTGATTTTTAAGATTAAAATTCTGATTAAAGTTGCTTGTTTTGTTTCTTACAGGTACCAAGATTTCTAACGCTAGACTATTTCAGGCAGAAATTCAGAGACATCCGATTTAGGCAGAGAAGAGGTAGGGGTTTTAAACACCCTTTGTCAATTTTCTATTTTCTATTTTGTGTTCTTTGATTTTTTCTTACATAGGAGAGTTTAGAGGCTTGCTTGTTTCAATTTTGCAACTTAAAAAGAACCCCACACACCACGTGGTATTTTAAACACAAGGAGTTGGTCGTAAAACCCCAACCCTTGAGCAAGACCAATGGTGGATTTCATCATCACCTTGGCTTGAGATATTGCATCCATAACCCCGATCGTGACTGTTGCTAGACGTAAATCCTGACGAAAGCTGACCAAGTGTAGTTTGGGGTGATTCCCAGTGCATGAGGATAAGTCTTCTATGGTAGGTGTCATAAACAGAGCGATTCCCCTTTCGTACCGCCTATGTTCCATGTATCATCTGCTCTCACATACCTATAGTCTCCCTCACGTAAGGGCGGGTATATAGAGAGGTTGGTATATCGGTCCGACAATGGTATATTGAAGGGGTGACCATTTTGGGAGTCATAAGAGCCTTCATAATTGCATTTAAACGGTTTTCACAAAAATCTTTCAAAACAACATCAAAATACACTAAACCAAATTTTAGGGCACACTTTTAAATCTTTAAACGAGATAATCATTGCATTGATTGTGTGTTTTCTTTCTGTTTAAGTGTAGCGTAAAAAATCCTAAAAAAGATAAAAATCTATTCATCTTTAGGAGCACATCACCATGGTGTTCACTCGTAGCTGAGCCCAATCACGGGCAAGCACTACAGAAAGTGCACCAAGGGGGACAAGTCACCTCCGATATAGTCCTGAGGACTTAGCCATCCTGCCTTGGTGGCAAGGCACCCAAGAGAGTCCCCATAATGCCATAACAGAATAGGACTATAGAGGCACCTCTTTGAGGGGCACCCCCACTCAGCATAGGTCCTTTCAAGTGGAGAACCTACACGTAGACAAGAGACCTCCCTTAGACACTCGTTATGAGTGGCCTAGTGATGAAGTGTTAGAGCAAAAAAGGGTCCACAAGGAGGGGCCACATGATTTCTTCATCCTTCCTTTGCCTCGTATTACTGTTAGAGACACTAGGCAATATCCAGAGTATCAGGCTCTCCAAACAGGGCAAGACAATTCTGCCCGCACCTTTTACCCATACGAAAGAGAGTACGAGGAAGATCACTACGTTCCTCAAGAGTAGTACACAGTGTAGGAATGATGCACGTCCACACCCGCAATGTATCAGGATCGCTCATTGAGGCCAGAGCCTCAAGTGAATGCCGCTAACATTGACAGAGAGAAGCAACCCATAGGGATCTCGGATCACCATGACCGAGAAAGACATGTAGGGGAGGCATCTAGGCTTCCTAAACAAGAGACGGTGGAACAAATTGACTTGGTGATTACCAAACATGCCACCCGCCAAGCGCAAATCGCATAGCTTAGGCAAGATCAAGAACAGTTAGAGCATCTTTGTCGGCTTAACAAAGAGCACATTCAACGTCAGATGACCGAATTGCTTCATAACAAGGTGCCTACGAAGGGTCCAATCCCTCGCATGCATAAAGAAGAAGTGTATGAGAGGTAGGACCCCTTGGTATGAGGGAGGTCCACGCGACCTTATCAAGCACTGCCTCCGAGACCTCCTAGACCTGAGCGGGAGGCCACTCCCAGAAACAATGATGGACACCCTCCGCGGGCACCCACCTATGCTTATAGAACTCGGCCAACCACTCCTCAAGAAGCCTATGAGGAGTATGAACAAGAAGAAGAGCGGGCGGAAACACTCTATCAAGGCAGAGGGGGTGCTGGCCAGCTACCTCTCAATAGGCCTCAAGTTCCCCGTAATCCACAATGAGAGCAAACTAAGGAGGCAGAAATTAAATCCTCTGATGCATATAAAGTGTTGTTAGAGCGCTTAGAATTTATGGAGATCAAGACTTTTGGGCCCCAAAAGCCCACTTTACGCCAACTCCGTAGTCATCATGTGCATCCGTCAGTGTCGACACCTCCATACCCCGAACACTTTAAGCTGCCCTAGTTGGCACTCTTTAGAGGGGAGGAAGATGCCCAAGAGCATGTGACTCGATTCCTGAGCCAATGCTTTGGCATTCAGGACAATGATGTTTTGCTATTAAGAACATTTATAACCACATTCGTAGGCCCTGCCTCGGATTGGTTTACTCAATTACCAAAGCACAACATCTATAACTTAGATCAGCTAGTGGACGCGTTCCTAGAATGTTTCACTTTCAACACAAAGAAAAAGGCGTCACTAAGCGATCTAGCTAGCCTCAAGCAGTATGAGGAGGAATCTATGGCGGCATATGGGAACCGATGAAGGACGTTGCTTTCAAAGCTACCCTACCTCCCTCCTATGTCTGACTTGACCCAAATGTTCTCCAAAAACTGTTTGAGATCAATATTCATGCTATTGCAGCTGTAGCAATATGCCAGTTTAGAAGAAGCACTAGCACAAGCCAGAATCATCGAGGAGATTAAGATACAGGATGGCGAGATCACCAAACCTAAGAAGAAAGAATGGACAAAGAACACTAAACCAGGGACCACACAACCGAAACCTGCTACGGTTAATCAGGTTGCCATCAACGTCCCTAAGCCGACACAAGCAACACAACCTCAAAAGGCTAACTATCAAGTGGTGCCTCCTAACAACTATGAGAGAGAAAACCAAATGCAGGAGCAAAATCAGCAGTGTCACCCTAGGCGACAATTTACTCCTTACACAAAGTCCAGGGATTCTCTGTTTGACCGCTTGTCAGCGGCAAACTTGATCAACCTTCCAGAGATTCAAACTATAGATCCCAATGCACCGAAGCCTAAGGGGTACAGAGAGGATTTGTACTGTAGGTTCCATAGATGAAAGGGACATGACCTTAACGCCTATTGGAAGTTCAAAGGTTTGGTGCAAGACCTCATTGACAATAATACATTGGCAGTGGATAACCCCATAGCGCCCAACAACCAACAAATGGGCATTTTCATAGATCCTTTGCCCGCACATGATGCACAAGCAAAACCCCTTCACGTCAATGAGGTGCAACAGAATTGCCCCATGGAAGGGTATGTAGGGATGATAAGCATAGTGACAAGGAACAAGAGATACCTAGGAGCTGCCCTCGTGATAGCCACAAGAGAAGTTCCATCAACGTCACAACCTCAACCGAACCCTACACAGCTTCCCCCACCTAGACCAATGGCCACAATTCGAACTAGACTTACTCAAAGTCTAAGGACCACGTCGGCTAGGCTCTCCATATATGAGCTAATTCAATAATCAACGCCCCATCGGGAGGCTCTAATGGAGATTTTAAAAGCTATCGAGTTGCAGCCCCACGAAGCAAAATCTTTCAACAATTTTGTGGGGCATGTCAAACAATGTACAGAACCAGTCATCACCTTTAGAGAATATGAATTGAAAGCGGTGACTGGTGATGTGGTGGATCCACCCCTGCACGTTATTGCATGGGTCAACAGGATTCCATATAAGAGAGTGTTGGTGGACACTGGCTCATCCAGTAATATCATCACTATAGCAGCACTGAAACATTTGAAGTTGTCAGCATCTCACATTGTGGCCTCTACTTACACACTGTGAGCATTCAACGATGCAATCTGCTTGAAAGTTGGCACAATTGTCCTACCAATCCAAGCGGGACAAAAGACCATTCATACATTGTGCCACATTTTAGAAGGTGATATGGCTTACAATATCTTGCTAGGGTGACCTTGGATCAGGGACATGAAGTGTGTCCCTTCAATAGCTCATCAGTGCCTGAAGTATACATTTGAAGGATAGATGCATGTAGTCCCAACGGACTTGGAGCCCTTCAAATACTGCAATACAGTGCAATTCATGCCCCAATCGAACCTTCCCTCAACACATGTGGATTTTTAGTTGAATCCATCTCAACAGGGTTCGATTTTGTAGGCATCTCCAGTGATTAATCCGTCAAGCCCTCAGCCAGGTCCGTCTTCTTCTTGCTAGTCCTTCAACAATGATGCCACCTACGATGGCCACATCCAAGGACAAGGGAAAGAAACCCATAGAAGAGGAGCCACCTCTAGTCTCAACCATCTCGATAGAAGAGATGCCTAGCAGAATGGAAGTCAAGACGCCTAGTTTGCCCCACATGGAGTGGACTCAGGAAGGACTCCCATTCGCCCCCCCTCAACTGCCAACGGTCACCGTTGAAATGGCCAACATGGGCCTAGGGGAGTATCTAGTGAAAAACATTGTAGCAACGCCCACGCTTGAGTCCATGCGGGATATGGGGAGACCTCGACTCCCCATTGGCTCTGTGGTTCCTCTAGGCTACCCACCCAATCAGACAAACTTTGTTTATGGGAGCCTGGATAATGGCATTGAGATTTGTATGCAAGAAGACGAAGATGAAGAACCCTTTGTTGAGGATGTCAACTACCTGTCCAACCCAAACTTTGCTTTGAGGTATCTTGGCCAATGCAATTGGCACGGATATGGGTTGGGCCGGTATGAGCAAGGAGTGCATGTTCTTTGCCAACCAAGATACCAAATGCCATATGATAAGTCAAGAGTAGGGTTCAACCACCCCCTACCCCTAGACATCTTGGTGGAGAACATGCAAGGCCTAAGGATAGGCAGCAAGGATGGGTTGGCATTAGATCCATATGCCAATCCTCACACAAAATATACATTGGGGGATTATCACCCATTGTTAACAACCAACCTTGTTGACCATAACAACCCTTTCCCTTCGGCCAAACAAGGAGAAAATTCATGGACTCCCCTACAAGAGGGATATGGACAAGACCAAGAAGGGTCTTCGAAAGATGAGTCGAAATATGAGGTAGCACCTTGGGATCCTTTCGAGTCTGACATCAATCATTCACAAGTACATCCCATGGATGATTATCAAGAAAGCTTCATGACAATGTTCCCTTTAGGTGCTCCAATTGAGCATATGCCCTTTCAAGAGAATCAGGTCCCCCCGTATAGAGTGGAACAACCTCGATGGGACCACATTAATTTTCTCAAACAAGATGAGCCTCCTATGTCGCAAGCAGTTGTTGGAGCCGACGAAGGCCTTTGGATCTCTGACAGTGACTACGAAGATGAAACTAAGATGGCCTATCTCAACCACATGTGACAAATGCAACAACAGTATCCCTTAGGCATAGATGACATGCTTGAACACCTACACATAGGGCCAAGACATAAGTGGCACCTCAACCCAGCATAGTTATAGCAATTATTGCACCCGCCACTCCAGGTACACAGAGAGCATCTTTCACCTGGAGACCCTATCAAACCATCAGTGCCTAGGGCAGACCCTGTCTTCATCTCCGCGCATAGGGCTAACCCATTTGTGCTAGTGCCCACAGAGCCAGATCCAAAGCACAAAGGTTATCTAGGATGTCCAAGCAGTCATACTCACGGTAATGGAGACCACAATCATTTCATTAACATGATCTCCATTCATTTAACCGCCCCCATTCATGATCCAACCGACCTGACACGGTCATTGTATCTAAATCTAGATGCTATCGACTAGGATCGCACTGACACACCACCATCCCCATCAGAGTACTGGCCCTACGGTGGGATGTTCCATTTCATCCCAGGACAGACTCAGGATGTCTTCCATGCTGAAGAGGAACCTGACGTTCCAAACGATGATCTAAATTCAGCAAACGATATCCATTTGATCCCAACTCCACACCAGTTGGAGGATGGGTCCCACATGTCGATCGAGGAGATGACTGATGTAGACATCAGCTCAGATCCAGTGAATTTGCAAATCATCAAGCTGGGGATAAGTCTCTCCCCCGAAGAGCAAGCCGACTACATTGCCCTTCTCAAAGAGAAGAAGGAGGTTTTTGCATGGTCATACAAAGACATGCCGGGACTAGATCCACAGCTAGTCACGCATAATCTGATGCTTGATCCGACAGTCAAGCCAGTGAAGCAAAAGATATGTAAGATGCACCCAACAGTGGCCTTAATGGTCAAAGACGAGCTACAAAAGTTGTTGGATGCGTAGTTTGTCATCTGCATGGATTACCCGCCATGGTTGTCTAACATGGTTCCCATCAAAAAGCCCGACGGGAGGATTCGCATATGCACTAATTTTCAAGATCTCAACAAAGTGAGTCCTAAGGATGATTTCCCCTTGCCGAGCATCGATGCATTGGTAGACGCTACAGCGGGCCACGAAATGCTTTCCCTCATGGATGGTTTCTTAGGATATAATCAAATTTGTATCAATCTTGAGGACCAACTAAAAATAACGTTCACAATGCCTTGGGGGACATTTTGTTATAAGGTCATGCCTTTTGGCCTTAAAAATGTTGGCGCCACCTACCAACGTGCCATGACGTACATCTTTCACGATTACATGCACAAAACTTTGGAAGATTACATGGATGATTTGTTGGCCAAATCTCTTTTGTGCCCAGATCATCTCGATGACTTAAGCAAGATCCTCGATCGCCTCATGGAACATAAAGTCAGACTAAACCCCAAGAAGTGCGTCTTTGGTGTCACATCTGGAAAGCTCTTGGGTTACATAGTCTCCAAACGAGGAATTGAGGTAGACCCACACAAAGTCAAGGCAATCCTTGAAATGCTTCCTCCAACTACCATCAAGCAGCTCAAAATTCTATAGGGAAAGGTCGCGTTGATCAAGCGCTTCATAGCACAGTTATCTGACAAGTGTCGACCCATGAATAAATTATTGCACAAGGGGGTAACATTTCACTGGGATGACGAGTGCCAGTTCGCCTTTGATGACATTAAACAATACTTGGCTTCATCGCCAGTATTGGAACCACCTAGACCAGGAGTGTTGTTCTACTTATACATCTCAGCTACTGAGGTGGCACTGGGCGCCATGCTATCCCAAAAAAATGAACTACACAAAGAACAGGCTACATACTATCTTAGCCGCACCCTGGTCAGTTATGAACTTAACTATGCATACGTTGAGAAGCTCTGCTTGGCCATGGTGTTTGCTACCAAAAAGCTATGCCACTACATGCTCAACAATACGACGTATGTTGTGTCTAAGGAGAATCCATTGTGATACATGATGAGTCGTACTTATCATAGTAGCCGCACGATGAAATGGATCATGTTGTTGATGGAGTTTGACATAGAATTCATTGGACAGAAATCCATAAAAGGTCAAGTCATCACCGATCAACTGGCAGAGGCTCCTCTTGAAGACGATCAACCTCTAACCATAGAATTATCGGATGATGGGGTTTTTCATGTTTCAGAATCACCAGATTATGATGAGCCTGAGTCCTAGGCTGACATGACCCTATTCTTTGATGGTTCTAAGTGTGAGCAAGGAGGTGGCATGAGAATTGTATTCTTCACTCCATAAGGGGCTCCAATGCCTCTGTCATTTAAATTAAACTTCCCATGCACTAACAACAATGCAGAATATGAAGCCTTGCTCATAGGTCTTCAAACAGCAATCACCATGAACATTAAACATTTAAACATCTTTGGTGATTCATTGTTAATTGTCAATCAAGTAAAGGGGATATTCCAATGTAGATGTCCAGTTCTGCAGGCCTACAAAGCCCTTGTGGACAAATTCCTGGCATAACTTGAATGGTATGACATCGAGGCACTCCCTTGATCATCGAATCATTTTGTGGATACTATGGCCTCCTTGGGGTCACTAATCCCGCAAGACCCTTTCGGTGAAATGACAACCATTCAGGTTAGAACATTATCGCAATCTGTGATGGAGCATGCAATCTCTGATCTAACGCCAGGAATCCACCTGATCCAGATTGAACCATCTCAGGATAGGTTCTCTCGAATCCATGATTGTCTGACTCGAGCCAACTAGGGGTCCTTGTTCTCCCCGACCCCTCTTAATAGCAACACAACATTGTTTTTACAAGTTCTTTCTCGCTTAGCTTTTGCTAGGGATGAACTTCAAGAGGGATTGGTCGTTCATACCATCGAGGTTTCTGATCAGCAGGATTGGTACACACCCATTAGGGATTACCTCAAGCTAGGTAACCTCCTACTTGGATTGACACAAGCCGTGAAAAGATCATTCAAATAGAAAGCGACAAAACATGTCTTGTTAGGAGATATTTTGTATCGTCGAAGCTATGAAGGAATTCTCCTCCGTTGCTTGGACCAGTAGGAGTCTGCTTGGGCGATCACCTAAGCACATGATGGTACATGTGGTGGCCACTTCAATGGTATGGCCATCACAAAGCACATTCTTTACATGGGCTATTATTGGCCATCTTTAGAGCGAGATTGTTGCGCATATGTGAAGAAGTGCGTGAAGTGTCAACACCATGATAATTTGACACATGTACCTTCTCAGGCCTTGCAATCGATCCAATCGGCTTGGCATTTTTCATAGTGGGGCTTTGATCTAATCGAAAATATCTCCCCTGCGTCATCGGTTCATCACACATTCATCATCATGGCCACAGAGTACTTCACCAAGTGGGTGGAAGCAATTCCGCTAACCTCTACGACTGGAACCCGCATTGCAGAGTTTATTTTGCATAACATCATATGTCATTTTGGTATTCCATCCAAGATACTTTCGGATAATGGGACACCCTTCAAGAATAAATATGTGCGTGCTTTGACCACAAAGTACAAAATTCAGCACAGTTTTTAAACACCCTATTATCTGTAGGCAAATGGGCAAGCAGAGGCGTCAAACAAAATGCTAGTCGCCATCCTCAAAAAGACTGTCACAGATAATCATAAGGATTGGCACATTCAGATCTCGCTTTCCCTATGGTCTTATCGCACTAGCATTCGGACGCCCACTGGGGCAACTCCATTTTTGCTGGTGTATGGCTCCGAGGCAGTCATGCCTCTTGAGTTGGAAATCCCTTCCCTACGCATTTCAATGCAAGAGTTCATCGATGATGACACTGCATGGCAGGACCGGTTAGACCAACTTACGTTGCTTGATGAACGACGCGTTAATGCTCTCGAGCATTTGTGTATCTATCAAGAGCGACTTAAGAAAGCATACAACATGAAGGTCCACTTGAGGGAATTTCAGGTTGGTGACTTGGTCTTAAAAGAGAACCAATAGAATTCTAATTTACCATCCCATCTGAGGGACAAGTTTGTAGCAAAATGGTTAGGTCCTTATGTGATTGATAGTCGAATAGGACCTGGAACTTACCGGCTTGCCTCTCTTGAAGGAATCAAGGAGCTTGAACCCTTGAACATCATTCATTTGAGGCCATTCCACATTTAGAGAGCCATAGTCCAACCAAAAGCTCCAAGGATCCCCACAATCACTTGGTCAACCCTAAAATGCCCCAAAGGTATCTATAAACCCTTTGGTCAAGTCAAAAGCTCTAAGGATTTCCACAATCGCTTGGTCAACCCCAAAAATGCCCCAAAGGTATCCATAAACCCTTTGGTCAAGCCAAAAGCTCGAAGGATTTCCACAATCGCTTGGTTAACCCCAAAAATGCCCCAAAGGTATCCATAAACCCTTTGGTCAAACCAAAAGCTCCAAGGGTTACCATAACCGCTTGGTCAAAATATAAATCATCAAAAAAAAAAAAAAACAAACAAAAACAATAAATATTCAAAAACAAACAAAAACAATGAAATCATCAAAAATTATAAAAAAATTGCATTTCAATTCCATGCATACTCATAAAAACATCAAAAATACAAAAATATAAGTGCATTAGGCATCGCATCCATACATTGCATATTTGCTAAGTCATCCAAGTCATAAGCACCATAGAATGTCATTACTTGGCAATTCCATTATTGTCCCCATCAAATCCATTTCACAAACGCATACATCCAGCATAATACCATCACCATTTTTAGCATTAGTCAGTTGTCTCCTAATGTATATAGGGTTTTCGTCATTCAGCTGTCTTTAAATTGCTAGCCAAATACTGTACAAAGTTAAACAACTTTTACACGAGAAAGTTTTACTTGGATCCAACCTTGTTACGTAGCATCCCAACACAATTAAAACACATAAAATAATTCCTAAGTTGTGTGCACGCGAGAGAAACCTACAAAGCAGTCTAGGGTACCATAGGTGACAAATTAGCCTATTCATCCCCCTGTGCGAATGGTTCAATAGTGTTGAGAATTGACAAAAGGACAAGCTCTTCCCCATCCATTCCCCCTAATCAACAATGGTTTTCACCACTACCACAACTCCCAATCACCGTTGGTCCTCAAAGTTGTAAGGATTCGTACTACACGTCCCTGCCAAGGATGGGTAGTCATCCCCAAGGCCTAAAAAGATTAATGATCATTCAAAAACAACATTTCCACAAGCCATCATCACAATCACCTTTGGTCTCCCAAGTCGTAAGGATTCGTACTACACGTCCCTGCTAAGGATGGGTAGTCATCCCCAAGGCCTAAAATATCAATACCCTTACTTCATAATCTCCATACTACCCTTTGGTTCCCAAAGTCGTAAGGATTCGTACTACACGTCCCTGCCAAGGATGGGTAGTCATCCCCAAGGCCTAAAAGGATCAATGTTATTCACCAATCACAAACATACCAGCTTCACCTTACAAAGCTCAAAAGCCAAATCAAATAACAGTGGTTATTACCACTATTCAAAATCCTTGCTCCAAAAGAAAAACAAAGAAAGAACAAAATAAACAGTGATTTTCATCACTTTGTATATGAGCAAATATCCTAAACCGTTGAGCCAATAAAAAGCCCGAACTTGAATCCCTGGAATTCTCAGCATTCGGAAAACCATCTAGGTGATCCTCATTATGGGTTTGGTGGACAGCCTACCTGGCAATGGCGGTATCCTACACGCATGATGATATGTCTATCACATTAGCTTTGCATGTGAGCAGACCAATGTTTGCATGTGGATGAGCTAGCTTATGGTACTTTAGGTTGTCTCGTGGATTAATCTTACTAAATACAACAACGGAGTTAGTGGAGCTAATTAGGTGATCCTCAGTATAGGTTTGGTTGATAGCCTATCTGGAACTGGCGGTATCCTGACAAATACCACATAAACGAACTCAATTGCACACATAGGGATGTGAAATAACTGGGCAAAGCTCAAGTCTGATTTATACCTTGTTCACAAATCTTGCGAGATAAATGTACAGTTTTGGCTAGTTAGGTAAAATATCTGAGTCTCAGAAAAGCTTAATTACATTTTAAAACAACTGGTACATTTCATTACGTCCATCATCATCAGAAAATATGTAAAATACAAAAACAAGTTCTCGCTTGCAAAGTCATTCCACAAAGCCATCCCATAAGTACAACAAGCCAGTCAATCTTGTACAGTCTATGGTGCCATCGACAAGTTATCAACAACTCATTTCATTCATTCCATATGCATACATCATATAATTAGACACATCGCATTCATCATACCACATGCATACATCATCCTAAATAACAATGTATAAACACAAAGACAGTAATCTATCTATATCAAAAATACCCACAAAACTTTTAAAAACATCAAAAAACTACACAAAATGCACAAAAAAAGCAATAAAACTGTCCAATGAGAGTGCTTTTGCACTTGACATTCTGGGCATACAAAATAGATGTCGGGGTCACAAATCCTTGTTATCCTACTCCCTAAGAAGGCTACCATAGCCGGACTGCTCCATGGGAGGACGGATTTTTGAGAATTTCATTCCTAAATGGTATCCCAAAATGGGTCAAAACCCAACCAAAAATAGCAATAACATTGCCGAACGAAGGCGCTTTTGTGCTTGACATTCTTGGCATCCAAAATAGATGTTGGGGTCACAAATTATCACTATCCTACTCCCTAGGAAGGCTAGCATAGCCGGACCGCTCCACGGGAGGATGGATTTTTGACAATTTTATCTTCACAATGAGTCACAAAAAGGGTTCACACCCACCAAAAATAGGTCAGAATGTTCGAAAACTGCTTTCGCATTCAATGGTAAACAACTGCAGGCACCCTTACCTAAGTCATCTTGGGTCAAGCGACTCGTCGCTTTTCTCATGTCGGTCATTCCCTCATCGATTCGTCGCTTGAGGGGGTAGTCACACTTAGTCGCCAATCAACAACAACATACCCAATCAAGGAAATGACACGCATTCAAAGGATCATTGACAAAGACAATCGCGCCCCTGCTTGGGGCAGCAAACAAGCAATAATCACAAGCTGATCAAACACTTGGCATTCATGAATCATGAACTCAAGGTTCCCACAGATAAAAGGTTGTGCCCTTTGCCTATTCATGACTGATCAATGTCCAAGCTCAAGTAACACCTCACTGAACAAGGTTAACACTTGAATGAAGTTCCTTAGCTCGTTAGAAGCAAGGATTCAAGAATGCATGCCCTTTCCATACTTGGGGCATCAAGAGTTGGTTAGGTTACTGAGAAACCCTAATCATTAGTGCTTTGGTTATCTATTTTTGCTCGGCGCTATGCCTTGCACAGTGCTTCCCAAAAAGGGGCATCTGTAGACACCAAAATAGCACCAATCTGATTATGTGACAACAAGCGCTGATCGCATTGACACACACAGCCCCTAGGGCAGCCCCTAGAGGTTAAACAATGGTCCTAACCACTTCCAAAAGTAGTTTTAGAGGTCAAAGGTCAATTTGGCACCTTTTTGGCACTTTGCTTTCTGTTCGTCCCACCCCAGGATGAATACAAACTGTCATTCGTCCCACCTAGGGACAAATAGCAGAATTCGCCCCAGGGTGAGGCGAATAGCAAGTTTGACTGGAAAAAAGTCAAACCTCGGTAACTCTGCCAGTTAACTGAGGCTTCAGGTCATGCAATTGTGAGGAATAGATTTTATTCAAGAAGAGAGACTTCAGTTATGAGTGTTTTTATTTTAGAAACCTCATGCAAGGAGATTCCAAATCAGGGAATTAGCTTTTCTCTGAAAATAGGACAGTCAACTCAAGTAGCGCCCTCGCATGCGCAATTCAAACAGAGAGACCCTAAGGTCTATAAATTGGGGAGTTTTCCCACCCAAAAGAGATACAGATAAGGAGCATTTGAGCAACGAAGTGTTGCCAATTTACATACCTACTTGCGATTTGTGCTTTTACATCCTTAATCTCTCATTCGAAAGGGAGGTTATTGGGCGACTATTAGAAACGCGAATCCGGACCCAAAACCCAATTTTTGGCCACAACGATTCCCAAAATTTGTCGACAACACCCCATAACCAGTTTTGGACCCATCCCAAGTGGATTGGTGCCGAAAAAGTGCCTCAAACGGTGGGCGTCCTGCCCCTGGGCGCTCCCCAATCTATCATAGTCAAATTCGCCCCCCGGGATGAATAGAAATCTGTGATATATTTCTTTGGTTTTTCTTTTTCATTTGATTCTAGATAGGTTAAATAGGTTACAGTTCAAATTTCATTTCATTCTAAGCAATTTTGACCAGGTTTTTGTCATTTCCCGCCTTCACTAACTTGCAGATGGCACCAGAAAAATCTGGGTTCTAGAGGCCAAATTGGAGAAATCTGACCATCTGGGTCTTCCCAAAACACCCCCAATTAGCTAACCCCAACTTTGTAGGTCATTTGGAGCTTCCTAAGCAGGACATTGAAGAGGGTGCTTTCTGATAGGTTATTGTAGGTGAATTCGTCCCACCCTGGAGCGAATACAAATATGTAAGGAATTTCCAGACTGTTCTTTTTGCAGTGGTCTTCTATTGAAATATTTAGGCTACTGTGAAATTTTTAGGTCGATACGAGGTCATTTCATTATCGTTTTAATATTTTCATGCATTTATTGACAGTAGGCCTTGGGAAATACATGCTTCATTCTGTCTGCAGGTGCTACTAATATTTTCTATTTCTTTGAACGCAGGTTTTTGATAGTAGAGGAGCAGGAAAGAGCAAAGAATCATATACGCAAGCGATGGCGACGTTTTGGTCTGCCCATCTTACATGTGGGCACGTGGAAGAAGGATTGTCATCCCTGGATGTTGTGACAAGAAACACATTTGACGCTCCTATCCCCTAAAAAGGAAGGAGACGTATTGTAACACATTTTGAAAAGTGTATCAATAAAGAGATTACGATATTTCATATTTCTTTTATCTTGTGTCAATTTGCATATGTCCTTTCTTGTTCTTTCTTGTGGCATATTCCTTTTTGTTTCCGTATCCTTGTGCTTTCACTTTCATCATAAATAGTGAAATCATCCATATAAACCTCTACGATCTCTCCTAACATATCTAAAAAATACTAAGGATTACTCATTGGAAAGTTGTGGGTGCATTACACAACCCAAAAGGTAAGAAACTATAGGAAAATGTACCCCAAGGATAAGTAAATGTTGTCTTTTCTTGGTCCTCTACCCCTATTTGAATCTGATTGTAGCCACAATACCCATAGAGGAATAAAAAATATTTTCATCCTATCAAGGTATCTAGGACTTGGTCTATGAACAGTAAGGGAAAATGACATTTTTTAGTGGCTTTTTTCAAGATTCTATAATCCACACAGATCCTCCATTTGCCATTTTTCTTAGGTACTACCACCAAAGGCAACACCCACTGAATATAAAAAATGGGATAGATGAATCTGTATCGCTCCCACTGAGAGGCCCTTTGAAGGTCCCGCCTCTCGGGGGAGGTGTATAAGGGTGAATTTTCGATGGATGGTGGGTTCACCAGGAAACGTTTAGTGGCAGTCTCCACGCCTAGGTTGGGAATGTGTTTGATGTGTTCAGCTTTACCTTTAATCATTCAAATCCTAGGTTTGGCCAAATGAATCTAAACTGTTCTACATGAAATGCAGGTTTAAATGAATACAAAAATAGAATTAAATAGAGAATACAGGAAATATACTAGATTAGAAAAAGTCATACCTGATCCGGATGTCTGATGGAGGTTCTAATTTTTGAAGCAGTCAAGATCGCCTCTGATCTGACAGGATCGTCTAAAATCAGACAGGATCATCTGAGATCTGATGAATTTGTCAGAGACCTGCAATCAGAGAAATAGACATAGAACACAAAAAATGCAACAATACTAATAGAGGAAAATGGTGTAAAATGACAATATAGATACTAAAACGATAATTACGAATAGAAATTCAAGTAAATCATAGTATTCTAATGACAAATTATGATCTTATCATGCACTTAAGCTATATGGGTGAACTCCAAAATGTAGAATAGCAGGAAATAATAATAAAACTAACTAGATGCAGAATAAAATAGCAGAAAGGTATAGGAAAAGCGCAAACTCTGGGCACTGATTGCCCCCAATGTCGACTATAGTCGAAATCGTCTAGAGAAGATGAAATCATCTCGAATTGTGGCGTGATCATCCGAGATTGTACAAGATCATCTGCGATGATCTGAGCTTGCTCCGACTGAAGAATAACAGAGTTCCTGCAAGAAAACTCGAAAAGGGACAAAGGCAAATAGTAGTCTAAGACATTCTAAGGCATGTAAAACTCGAAGTACAAAAAATTTCAGCCAGGGGAATGTCAAGGGGAGGGCCTAAGATTAAATAGGCTTAGGAGGGAGGTTAGGAGGTTGGAGATCATCCTAATCTGGAAGATCTCCAATGGGGGAGGTCTCTAACGGCGTAGACACGCTTTTGCCCAGGTTAGAGACGCCGTTGAAATAGAAGCTAAATATGAAAAATCAGTTTTGGGACGAAATCGTCTGGACGTTCTTCTCCAGACGAATTCGTCCGATCTGAGGTGATATCGTCTGATCGGTGACGATATCGTCCAACGGTCAAAACAAACTCTAAAAATGGCACGAAAAATAGGGAAAGCGGTTTAACAGGCGGTTAACGGGCGGTTCGGGGTTAAAATTTGAATTTGAATTATTACTAAGGTAATTTTAATTATTTGCTAAGGTTTACTACGCCAATTTTAGGGTGCTACATTTTGCCCCCTCTTTAGCGAATTTTTTGAAGAAAATGCGTTAAAGATGAGTTCTTCTCGATCTACGAGAAAGCAAAAATTATTCCCATTTTTAGGCGACGATTCTAGGTCGAATCGTACGACAACTTACTATGGTGCCCCCTCCGTGTTTTTACCCAAATCGAACGTTTGAGGTAAAAACGCGAAAAGCAAAATTTTAAAATGTTGTTAAGTGTTTTTGAATAAAATTAAGAAAAATAGGGTAAAACCCTAATTCATTGTTACTGTTCATTTTCCTGGTTTCTAGAGCTCTGCAGACAAGATGGTCGAGACAGCGCATAGATCGACAGAGGTCCAGCGCGGGCTACGGGTAAGGGTCCAAACTTAATTTAGAATGCTTTAATTTTGAATTTCATGCTTTTTAGATTAATTTTGAATGATTTTTGAGCATCACGGCCATTTTTGGGCCATCGACGTCATCGGGACGAAATCATCTCAATTTCATCGAAATCGTCTCGATATCGCCGATTTCGTCCAAGGGCGAAATCGACGATATGGGGACGATTTCATACAATAAGGGACGATTCCCTCTTACGAAATCAGAGATGAATTTGCTCAAATTTTGGACGATATCATCCAATAGTGGACGATATCATCATTTGTATGAAATTGAACTTGTTTTACTTGCATTTTTAATCACTGTTTTATTAATGATTTTTATTGTTTTGTTGTTTATGTTGCAGAGAGGATTACTAAAGAGCCGAGAATGGAAATACGATGGGCTGAGGGATGACTTGGCCACTCTATCTCAGGTAGAGCGAGATCAGTTGGCTCAAGTCGGCTTGCAGCATGTGGCAGATATGCCACAGGTTTCTACAGATATGGGGCTATTGACAGCCCTAGCAGAGAGGTGGTATCCGGGTTCGTCTTGTTTTCGGTTACCGACAGGGGAGATGACTCCCACATTGGAGGATGTATGGAGGATTTTGAGGATCCCCATACAAGGATGGCTAATAACTCCCATGGCCAATCAGGGCCATGTGATGATGCGACTGTGCAAAGATCCGAGCTTCGCCCTGGAGAAGGGCGGAGTGAACATCGAGTCGCTACGCCAGATGCCTGGGGCATCTAGACTGACACAGGTTTTGGCTGGGGTGGTAGGTGGTCTACTGCTATGCCATCAGAGTGGATGCAGACTACCATGGCTACTGATAGATGTGGTCTATGACATGAGAGACCATGGGTATAGGTTTGCTTGGGGGAGCTTTGTACTATGTCGATTGTATAGGATCCTGCATGGGGTCGTATACAAGGGCGACCGATGTCTGGTCATGACATCACTACTACAGGTTTGGTGCTGGGAGCACATCATGGTGCGGAGGCCGGTAGGGCTCCCACTGATAGGGATTGATGGGGAGAGGCCCCGAGTTTTCTACTGGTGGCTCCGAAGAGGGTCACAACGGTGGATAGATCTGCCACTGTCCCGGAGACTACTTGACGACCTTGTCTCCGACCAGATCACCTGGAGGCCTTGGAGAGATCATCCAGGGTGGGCCGAGGATGGACAGGAGCTGGCTCATGTTAGGCAAACTTGTTGGCTGAGGATGGAGAGGAGAGAGGTGGAGCTCCACCGCTATGACCAAGTTTTGAGGCAGTTCGGTCTACAGTAGGGGATCCCATCTCTCAGAGACTACGAGTTTTCTTGGACCATCCGGGATAACACTACAGTCAATGGGGCTCCAGATATGCAGTGCTTCTGGAGTGAGGACACGGACGATGCCCCCATTCAGCCAGTGGATGGGGACGACGTAGGGGTTGTTGATGGCTACGATGCCTGGTACGTAGGCATCCGCCCTCCTCGGATGACGAGGGCTCAGGGTTCGATTCATGTAGTTGTGCATCGGATGGGGAGGCGGTGCCAGCGGCCATTGAGGTGGCACAGGGTCACGGTGGGAGAGAGCAGAGGAGGCCACAGGCTCAGCAGAGGCCATGACAGTGGGAGAGGAGGGAGGAGAGACCCCCTTCTCCATGGAGAGAGAGGCCACCATCGCCCGATAAGGGCAAGGGTGTCGAGGTAGGAGAGAGTAGCGAGATGGCTACTCTCCGAGCGAAGACTATCCGTCTCCAGGCTCAGGTGCAATCCTTGCAGGATGAGGCTGCACGACACCGAGAGGAGGCCACACAGCTCAGAGATGAGGTCGCACGCCTCAGAGCATGGAGCGGAGGGGCGAGCACTCGAGACCTAGCATGGGCTATTGCCCAGATCACATTCTATCAGATGCTATACCACCATATGGTGCCGGAGGGGCAGAGGTTACCATTGTCGGCCCCCATTGCGGAGCCTATCATGATGAGGTCATCGAGGACATCATCACGATCAGAGTCCAGGACTCATAGCACCACATGGACTATGATGGGGCCACCTCGTCCACCTCAAGGCGGGGGAGGAGATGAGGCTGAGAGCTCGAGGGGTTCTCGAGGCTAGCTGCTACTGACTGAACTACACATATTGATACATAGTGTTTATTATTTTTGATAGGGGATTGAGTATGCCGAGGTACAGATTGTGGCATACCGATCCAGTTTTGAGATGATGTATATATTGTTGATATATATATAAGATGAGATATTTTTGATCATATGACTTGTCTTATGTGTTTGTATGATGCTTTAATGTTTTGATGTGATTGATTTGATGATTCATGTAATTATGTCGTTTGGAAATATTATGGTTTGAATGTCATGCTTTTAAAATTTAAATGAAATAATCTGATGTAAACAAATTGGTTGTTTGTGGGATAATTTGAAAAAATAAAAAGGGACTTTTAACAATAATTTCAAAGGACATTGTCGCTATTATAGACCATTTCATGGAGTCGCCGCTCGCTAGGTCGTCAAGCTAATCCTGGTATAGAAATATTGCTAAAAGTAAAAGAGTGCTTAAGAGACTGTCTTAAGACTTTGTTGTGATGATGCAAATGATGATGATGATGGTGATTTGTTTTCAGATTTCCATGAAAATATTATGCATGAAAACATATTAGAAAATGATTTTTGCTAGGCATAAATTCCTAAGTGTGATAAAATTGTTGAATAATTCCCTAGGAATTATACCATCATTGCAAAATTGAAGTTTTGACATAATGACATGAAATAGTAACAATGTGCGTTTGTTTTAAAGCATAATTGTGTAACATAATGATTTAAGTCATATGTTTTTATGATTTTAAATAAATGGGAAATAAAATTAGTACAATGGTTTGCGCTAGGCATAGAATATTTAGGTATAAACTTATACCATCATCGCGAAATCCAAAGAAGAAAATAATAGTTTTATTGTATGGTTGATTTTTAATTTTTGAAAATAAACAAAAAATATAAAGATGAGGACTTGCGCTAGGCATAAAATTCCAATTTTGGTTTTGGAACTATACCATCGTCATGAAAGTCAAAAAGTTATATATAAATGTAACTTTATTGCATGTTTTTTGAAAATGATTTTGATTTTTTTTGATAATGCATGTAGTTGTCTTTATACTAAACAACGGTTCTCAGATAAGAAAATGAAATTATTCCAGACAATTTGCAAAAATATTTCAAAGTATCTTAAAGACAAAAGTTAGATTTATAAGGAATCCCATGTGCGTATGTGAGTTCATTTCCGATCTTGATTTATCATAATGATACACAAAATCTCTCAAATACAAATGTGTGTGCAATTGCTTTGTGCATTTACCAGTTTTGAGCAAGATAATTTGATACAAGTGATTTGAATTAACCAAATAAGTGTTCATTAACCATGATTTAGATGCATATAACCGTACCGGACTACTATGTAAGTCGGGTTATCAAGAGCTAGCTAATCCATAAGCAGACATAGGTCTGTACAAAAGAAGGTCGCTAATGTGACAGACATATCACCACGCTAGGAGTTACCCAAGGCCAAGCGGGTTGGGCACAAACCACTTGTTATGGGGCTTACCTCACAGTTTTCGAATAATTGAGAATTCCAGGGATTCAAGCTCATCAACCCTTCTTTTCTTTTCAATGGGTAGGGAAAGGGATTTTATTGCTTTTGCTTTTGCTTGTTTCTTTTGCTTCTTTTTTTTCTTTTTTCTTTTTTTGTATTTTTTGCTTTGATATTTGAGATAATGCTGAAATAGTGCTAAGAGAGTACAAAATAATTCTGAAATAATGCTTCTTGTTCTCATGATTTTGCTTGATTTTTCTTTTTCTTCCTATGCTAGGGATACTTGCTCGGATTAGCTGTAGAGCAAGGGATTTTTATTCTGGGTAGGGGTGAGCTTGTCCTTTTGTCAATTCTCAAAGATTCTAGACCATGTGCATGATAGGATAGCAGGGGAAACTTTTCGCTCAAGAAACCACTTCTACTATGTAGCATAGCATGGACATTACAAATATAATCATTTTATTGTGAAAGGATATGCTTGGTTTAAGTAAATAACAAGATCAATTCTCTCGTGCTCAAACTTTATTTAATTGAATTTTGTGGACTTTGATATAAGAGAGATTAGTAATCATGCCAAATAAAATCAAGATATTTATTTTTGTGTTTGCAAAAGTGAGAGATTCCAAATAAATGCTAATTTATCCAAAATAATTTGAAAATATAACTGCAATACTTTAAGAAGAAATATATATAACAAATATTTTTGAGGAGTTTGATAGTTTTGACTCTCTCTTTCTTCTCTTTATTTTTTATTTTTTGGTTTCGAAAGAGTCAATAATATTGTTGTTTTTACTTTTATTTTTGTTTGTTTTTGTTGAAATAGTTTTATATATATTTTTAAAATGAGACAACATGCAAAATATATACAAATGATGAAATGACCAAATTTTTATGCATAGTAACGTTTAAGATGCATAATATTCATAGGTTCTTTTAAATCTTTACCATCTAAGGTAGCTAATTTGTATGCTCCCGATTCAAATTTAGCAGTGATAATATATGGTCCAAGCCAGTTGGGTTCAAATTTACCTTTAAGGTCTTTAGTTGCATTAGTATTTTTTTTATTTTCTTTTAAAACAAGGTCACCGACCTCAAAGGATCGATGACGAACTTTCTTAGCATATGATCTTTTAAGCTTGTTTTGGTAGGCACGAAGATGCTCCAAAGCATTGATGCGCTTTTCATCTAGGAGTTCCAGCTGATCGAGTCTCGCAACTCGATATTCATCTCCTACTTCGGTATCTTGAAGTAGTAGAGCCAAAGAAGGAACTTCTAATTCAAAGGGAAAAATAGCTTCAGCGCCATAAACCAAAACAAAAGGTGAAGTACCTGTGGGAGTACGCACACTAGTGCGATATGCCCACAAAGCTGGATATAATTGAATGTGCCAGTCACGGCCAGATTTATTGACCAATATTTTAAGGATTTTAATTAATGTTTTATTGGATGCTTCTGCTTGGCCATTACCCTGAGGATAATAGGGAGTGGACCAGCGATGTTGAATCTTATATTTTTGGCATAATTTCTTAACATCTTTATTTTTGAAACAAGTTCCATTGTCTGAAATGAGATTGGCAGGAATTTCGAACCTACAAATGATTTGATTAAAAATAAATTTAGAGACTTGTGTTCCAGTGCAGGAAGCTAAAGGCATAGCTTCAACCCACTTCGTAAAATACTCGATGGCAGTTATGATGAATTTGTGTCCATCAGATGACACAGGATTAATTTTGCCAATAATGTCTAAGCCCCATTTGGAAAAGGGCCAAGGAGATGAAATAGCCTACAGTTCTTGTGCAGGGGCATGGACAAGGTCAGCATGTTTCTGGCACTTGTCGCAATGGCGCACATAATCATGTGCATCAGTTTCCATGGTAGGCCAAAAGTAGCCTATCCTAAGGAGCTTTTTAGCAATGACACTACCACTGAAGTGTCCTCCACAAGATCCATCGTGGGCTTCACTCAAAGCTGATTTGGATTCTTCTAGATTCAAACATCTCAATAGGATACCTTCAAAAGATCTCCTATATAAAGTATTGCCAATTATTACAAATCGACTTGCTCGTCTACGTAATAACCGATGCTGGTTTCTATTAGAACTGGCAAGGAAAGTCCCATTGTGAAGAAAATCAAATATATCCGTATACCAAGGTTCAGGAGTAGTTTCATTGATTAGAAACACATCCAAAGGTTCTAAGCATGACTTATTTGAAGCGGGTTCCTGGAGTCGATGAATAATGATGGTGGCATATTCGTCATCTAACTCCAAGGGCAGAAGAGATGCAGCTACGGCCATAGCGTCGACCGCACGGTTGCTAGTTCGAGGAATAGCTTCCAAGGTAACTTGATCAAATAGAGATATTAATTGTAAAACATATGCTTTATATGGGCGTAATTTATCATCTCTGGTCTGATAAACTTCATTGATTTGATTTATGACAAGTTGTGAGTCACCGAAAACCAATAAAATTTTGATTTTCAATGCCAAAGCAGCTCGTAATCCAAGGATAAGAGCTTCATATTCGATAGTGTTATTGGTGCAAGCAAATGTTAATTTGAAGGACAGAGGTATAAGATGTTTTTGGAGAGATATTAAAATAATACCCGCACCAGCCCCACTCATGCATCGGGCTCCATCAAAGTATAAGGACCATTGCTCTGAATGGTCTGCCTCTAGTTTAAGGCATTCATCAGGAAACTCAATGAGGAGGGGATGAGTAGATTCTAAGGGTGCAACAACTAATTGATCAGCTATGATTTGACCTTTAATAGACTTTTGTCCTATGAAGGTGAGTTCAAACTCGCTTAGAGCAAGAACCCACTTTGTTGTACGACCCGATAAATAAGGTCGACTCATGAGATACCGCAAGGGATCATATTTGGCAATAACATAGGTTTTCTGACTGAGCATATAATGTCATAGTTTCTGTGTAGAAAATATGACTGCTAGACATAATTTCTCTAATATGGTATAACGAGTTTCATAACTGATTAAGGTTCTGCTAATGTAATAATTAGCACGTTCTTTCTTCTCATCATCCAACTGAGCTAACATAGCTCCTAAGGCAGAATCAGAAGCAAAAATGTACAAGATAAAAGGACGATCAGATCTAGGCGGTGAAAGCACAGGTGGGTTAAGGAGGTATTGTTTGAGAAGTTCAAAAGCTTCCTTACATTCGTCGTCCCAATTAAAAGGGACATCCTTCTTAAGAAGCTTAAGAAAGGGACTGGTTTTGTCCGCCGACTTATCGATGAAGCGACGGATAGCTTGAAGCTTACCTTGTAAACTTCGTAACTCAGATATATTGGTAGGTGCGGGCATATCAGTGATAGCCACAATCTTGAGAGGGTCGATTTTGATACCACGTAAAGAAACTAAAACCCCTAATAGTTTACCGGACTTAACTCCGAATATGCATTTAGCTGGATTTAATCGAATAAGATATTCTCTTAACCGATTAAATACTTTTCTCAAATCATCTAAATGATCATCTTCATTAATAGAGCGAGCTATAATATCATCTACATAATCATGTAGGATATCATGCATCATGTCATGAAAAATATAAGTCATAGCTCGTTGATAGGTTGCACCAGCATTCTTTAAACCGAATGGCATCACTTTCCAACAAAAGGTACCCCAGGGGGTAATAAAGGTTGTTTTAGCCTGATCTTCAGGAGCTATCCTGATCTGATTATAACCAAAAAATCCATCCATTAGGGACATCATTCCACTCCCCACAGTAAAATCAATGATTTGATCCATGTTGGGAAGAGGAAAATCATCTTTAGGGCATGCAGCGTTAATATCTCTAAAGTCTATGCAAACCCTAACTTTGGTAGCTTCTTTCTTGGTGACTGGAACTACATTCGAGATCCATTCAGCATAATCAATAGCTTGTATAAAAATAACATTCAGGAGTTTTTCTAACTCCCCTTTGACTAGCAAGGCCACTTTGGGATGCATTTTTCTAAGTTTTTGTTTAACAGGTTTAGCATCCGGATGGACTACTAGGTGATGCATGACTACGGAAGGGTCTAAACCTGGCATATCTTCATATGTCCAAGCGAAGACATCTTCATATTCTTTAAGGAATGCAATGTATTGCTCTTGTTTTTCTTGACTTAATTCTGATCCAATACGGATGATGTGAGGATTATCCTCAGTTCCAATGTTAACCTTAATGACGTTTTCTACTTCCATGTGTAGATCTCTTTCAAAATTAGGTGGGGCAGGTGAAACGCCCAATTCTTGTAATTCCTTTAAGGTTAACTTGGATAATTCATCTTGAGGAGTCGTGGCCTCAAGTTGGGCTATACTAGGTATAGAGCCATCAAAATAAAATTCATTGTGTAACATCTCTTCCACGGAGACATCATGGAAAATATCTCCTTCCAACTCATCGTCGGATTCAGCAATCATTTCAGGATAGGCTATGGATAGCATATTGCAGGTAGAAGAATTATTCTTGGGATACAAAGAATCTTGTTTATCTAGATAATCTTGATAACATATGAGTTGATCATCATCTTCAAAAGGGAAGGGTTGATCCTTACTAGGAAATAGGCCCACACCACATCGGGCGGGCCATGGTTCTACCTCAAAAGGTTCTTTCATACCATCTTGGAGAGGTCCCAAGCCTTTCCCTTTATATCCCAATTTAAGCATTATGGGTTTAGCTTTAATATATTCATTAGCAAAATAGCATCGAGCATATCCATCACAATGCGTCTTGATGTTTCGGGGTATTCTTCCCCAATCATATCCTTTATAAATAAAAGCACAACTCCCGACTTGGTAGATACTTCCCATAGGTTGTGGGAGGCCCAAGGTACGAGGAGAAGGTGGCAAATTACTTAAGATAATGGAATCTTGCATAGAAGCATTTGTTTTTTTCTGATATAAGAATTTTAGATAAATCAGGTAAGAGTTCATCAGAAAGAGCATAAGAGGTAGAAGGATCATTCCCTATATCTATAGATGTGGAAGGTATGATAGATGTAGATAATGTGGAGGTGTTAATAAATGGGTCTATAGGTTTTGAAATTATAGGGATGGAACACGAAGGATTGGTTGTGGATTTAAGATCTTTTTGAGGTTCTAGTGTGGTTTGTTTAGAAGATTGTTGAGCTATATATGAGGGTGAAATTAATGGAGGAGAAATAGATGAAGTTATGGGTGTGTGTTTCACACGTTTAGATGAAAAATAAGAATTAGGATGTGTGGATGACAGAGCAGGGCAAAATTGAACTCCAACAGGTTCCGCCAAAGCACACATATCAAAGGGTCTAGGATCACCATGGATAGTGACCAACTGATTTTTAAATTCGAATTTAACACATTGGTGTAAAGTTGATGGGACAGCCCGCATTGCATTGATCCAAGGATGACCCAAGAGTATATTGTATGATGCGGGGCAATGTACAATAAACACGGTCGTGTCTAAGGTTCTCGGACCAACTTGCAATGGGATGGTGATAACTCCACACGTTTCTTGTGTTTCGTCATTGAAAGCTTTTATGATCATGTCAGTTTTCTTCATTTCATCACTTCTAAACCCAAATATTTGGTAGAAGTCAAAAGTGCAAATGTTTAGAGATGAACCATTATCAATCAAGACCCTTTTGATCGCTACATCTCCTATTAGGGCAGTAATATATAAGGGGTTATCCTTATGTAAACTATGTTGTGGGATATCTTTATCTCGAAAGTCAATACAATCGACTTCTCGAGTGATGATAGTATTGGACATGGCTTCAGGTTGAATATTTTGAGGTACCATCATTTGGCTTAATGTGAGCATTAATTCATCCCTATGGGTAGGAGAAGATCTTAACAAGTCCAACAGGGAAATTCTGGTTGTAGTATTGGATAATTGTTCATTAATATTGTAAGGAGGCTTAGGTTGAACATTAGACATATGATTCCCTTTATTGGGATTTTTCAAAATAAATGGAGCTGATCCATCATTCTGAGTTTGATCCTTTTGAGAGTTTTGAGCCTGTTGTCTGGTAACAACTCCGATGGTACCTACAATGTTATATTGAAGATGCTGAATTGGTCTCGGTCTAGCGTTTATGGCTTGTTCATTAGGAAGGAACTGATTAGAAGAGGGTCGAGTAGTAACTCTTCTAGGAAATGGTTCTTCCGAAACCATAGCATCTGTGATAGGTTGAATCGGATCTGATTCATTTTCAGAACTATTCGATTGGTTTGAGGTGATGTCTATTTCACTTTCAGTATCCGATTCTACATCACTAGGATCCGGTGTTTGAGTATTATATAGGGGTCTGGACGTAACCATGGAGAAAGTTGTGCCAAATATTTGAGGATCCTGAATAGATAATTGTCCGCTAATAGTCCCTACATATCGGGTAGGAGGGGGAACATTATGATGTTCAATTTGATTGGCCACCTCTTTACCATGTTTTGGTAAAGGATGTTGAAATATATCTAATGATTGATTAGCATTTTGATTCTGATTTTGGGGAATGTTCTTTTGAGTATTACTAGGAGGATTTTGTTTAGGTTGAAAGGCTTGCACCTCCATTTCATTATTATCAATCAAGTCTTGTATTTTATGTTTTAATATTTTGCAAGAGTTTGTAGCATGTCCAGGTCCTCTATGAAAATCACAATGTAAATCAGCTCTGTATCCGGGTATAGTTGGATCAGGTTCCCGGATAGCTGGTAATTGAATCAAACCTCTTTCGAGTAATTGGGGTAGAATAGTTGATAATGGTTGATTCAATCTAGTAAACTCTCGAGGTGGTTTATCAGGAGGTTTTAATATAAACTTCTCCGTTGTTTTCGTAGTATTAACATTAGCAATGTTTCTACTATCGGTGACTCCGTCACCTACAACTTGTTTGTTTTTATATTGATTTCTGGATGTTTTCTCATCATCTTTCTTTTTGAGCTGACCTCTTCTAATGAGAGCATCTTCCACCCTTCGAGCTAAGTCTATAGCTTGATCGAAGGTGGTTAAGGTAGCAGTTGATAATTCATAGGATATTTGTTCTTGCAAATTATTAATAAAAATGTCCAACATTTCCCTATAAGGTAGCACAAAGTGCAGTTTTCCCGTCAACTGCCTCCATCTAGCTAAGAAATCAGCAAAACATTCATCTTTGTCTTGTTTTAAGTTGTATAAATCTTTAATGGTCACGTGTCTCTCGATGTAGGCACTAAATTGATGGACAAAATATTCAGTTGTTTCTTCAAAATTCCTCAAAGAATGAGTGGGCAATTGATAGTACCACTCTAATGCCATTCCTCCTAAAATTTTTGGGAACATTTTTAGTAATAGCAAGTCATCATGTGATATATCATGACATGCTATCCTAAACATGCGAAGATGCTCTATGGGATCTTCAGTTCCTTTATATATAGGCAGGACGGGCATGGGAAAGTGCTTAGGGTATGGTTGTGCTACAACTATGGGATCCAAAGGCTGACTACACATCTCTCGATAATTATACGAGGGATGGTAGGGATCTATCTGGTCCATGCGGGAAGCTAACTGTTTCACCATGGCTTCCAGATTATTGGTTTGCCCACCATATTGGTTCGGTAGGGCATTAATATGGGATTTGTGAGCATATGATGGAGGGACATGAAGATTAGATGCTATATTGCTATTGTGTAAATTGTTGGTAGGAAGGGTGTTATGAAGAAGTCTTGAAGTTGTATTATGTTGTATCCCAGATTGTTGAAAATTGGTGTTTGGCTTCATTTTAGGTTTTTGTCGATTTGAAGCATATTGATCAATAGTTTGGCGAAATAAAGCAGTGAATGAAGGTCTCTTTTGTGTGGGAATGATTTTAGGCTCAATAACAGGTTCCTTAGGGGGTTGGGTAACCTGTTGTTTTTGCATGTTCTGAATCATAGTGACCATATCTCTATTGGATGGTCCAGCTTTATCACTTTCTTGATCAACAAAGGACAAAGGATTAGTGTGTATGTTAAACATATCTTCCATGGCTGCTTGAGTGTCACTAATTTGTCCTCTATCAATACGAACTGCCATATTAAGAGCACCAATATTATTATTGAAGAATTTCCAAAAATGATCTATGTTATCAAAAGTAACAGTTTGTCTCGGAGCCATTCTAGGGGATGAGGATCCTTCCTCTTTAACATTTTCTTCTTGTTCATCTACAACCAGCTCATCTTCTGGCTGTTCTAGAGTTTCTCCTTCCGGAATTGGATCCTCAGGAAGGGCATTTGATTTTTTTGTTTTCTTTCCTAACCAATCTTCTTCTTCTTCTTCTTCAGTTTGTTTACCATTCCTAAGTCTAGTCATTGTGCTTAAACTTAGATTTCAGCAAATATATATATACTTATATATATATATATATATATATATATATATATATATATATATATATATGCAACAAGCTTAAGAGGTATATATTTTAATTATATACCTACTATAGTATTTAAAATAAAATATTTTGGTTTTGTTATGTTTTTGGTTTTTCTTGTTTTTTTGTAACAATATTATAAAGATAACAAACAACACACTAAATGCAAGAAATAATAATAATGAAAGCAATGATCTAGTTTTCTATGAACAATTTATAAATATCATTAACGGGCTCAAGTTCTTCAGGAGTCATGAAATGTTCTTCTTCAAATTGAAAATTTTCTTTCAAGAATTTGACAAAAAGTGCTATAGTGATATTATCTGTTTCAGATTTCGGTTGGTAGAAATAAAGTTCGTGGCAATACTCTCGATATAACACAGCTCTAGGAACTCTCCTCCACCTTTCCCTATCCGTAAGAATGACCTCTTGGTCTTCTACACGACCTAGGAATTGGTGTATAACAGTTGCGTTCTCGAGGTATTCCTCGAAGGTGAACAATTCTGAAGACACAAGAGCTCTCCTATAAGCTAACCACCTATGGCAAGCTCTCTGAAGTTCATGATAAAAAATGAGTTGATGAGGATCCAGGATTCTATCTAGGGCAAACCTCTTAATTTGCCTAAGTTCGGTTGATCTAGATGAAATAATACCCAATCTCCTATTAAGTTCGTCCCACAAAGGTGGAACTCTATATGTTTGAGATAGTCTAAGCAAAGAATTAAACTCTATGGCTATTATTTGATTTTCAACATTAATGGTGACAACTAGTCTTTTCTTAGGAGCTACCATCTAAACATGATATGCAACTTAGTAGTTTTCTAATGATTTTAAATGCATCTATGTTTTTTTTTGTTTTCAAAAGGTTTTAGTTTCACGTCGGGTTCACCAAAATGTATCGCTCCAAATTTTTTGCACCCTTACCTTCAGGCTATAGGATCCATGCCCGAAGGGGGATGTGAAAAGGATGGGACAATACCTCGGACTGAGAGGCCCTTTGAAGGTCCCGCCTCTCGGGGGAGGTGTATAAGGGTGAATTTTTGATGGATGGTGGGTTCACCAGGAAACGTTTAGTGGCAGTCTCCACGCCTAGGTTGGGAATGTGTTTGATGTGTTCAGTTTTACCTTTAATCATTCAAATCCTAGGTTTGGCCAAATGAATCTAAACTGTTCTACATGAAATGCAGGTTTAAATGAATACAAAAATAGAATTAAATAGAGAATACAGGAAATATACTAGTTTAGAAAAAGTCATACCTGATCCGGATGTCTGATGGAGGTTCTGATTTTTGAAGCAGTCAAGATCGCCTCTGATCTGACAGGATCGTCTGAAATCAGACAGGATCATCTGAGATCTGACGAATTCATCAGATGAATTTTTCAGAGACCTACAATCAGAGAAATAGACATAGAATATAGAAAATGCAGCAATACTAATAGAGGAAAATGGTGTAAAATGACAATATAGATACTAAAACGATAATTACGAATAGAAATTCAAGTAAATCATAGTATTCTAATGACAAATTATGATCTTATCATGCACTTAAGCTATATGGGTGAACTCCAAAATGCAGAATAGCAGGAAATAATAATAAAACTAACTAGATGCAGAATAAAATAGCAGAAAGGTATAGGAAAAGCGCAAACTCTGGGCACTGATTGCCCCCAATGTCGGCTGTAGTCGAAATCGTCTAGAGAAGATGAAATCATCTCGAATTGTGGCGTGATCATCCAAGATTGTACAAGATCATCTGCGATGATCTGAGCTTGCTCCGACTGAAGAATAACAGAGTTCCTACAAGAAAACTCGAAAAGGGACAAAGGCAAACAGTAGTCTAAGACATTCTAAGGCATGTAAAACTCGAAGTACAAAAAATTTCAGCCAGGGGAATGTCAAGGGGAGGGCCTAAGATTAAATAGGCTTAGGAGGGAGGTTAGGAGGTTGGAGATCATCCTAATCTGGAAGATCTCCAATGGGGGAGGTCTCTAACGGTGCAGACACGCTTTTGCCCAGGTTAGAGACGCCGTTGAAACAGAAGCTAAATATGAAAAATCAGTTTTGGGACGAAATCGTCTGGACGTTCTTCTCCAGACGAATTCGTCCGATCTGAGGTGATATCGTCTGATCGGCGACGATATCATCCAACGGTCAAAACAAACTCTAAAAATGGCATGGAAAATGGGGAAAGCGGTTTAACAGGCGGTTCGGGGTTAAAATTTGAATTTGAATTATTACTAAGGTAATTTTAATTATTTGCTAAGGTTTATTGCACCAATTTTAGGGTGCTACAGAATCCAACAGATAAAATTATTTGTAATTCATATTTTATGATTTATTTCATGGTTGGATTCATCCACCTCTAAGGTTGCCTTATCGATCTTGAATCATCTTCTAGGTAAATTCTATGCATGCACACTTTGGTTGAAATATCCCTCATGTCTCTATAATTCCAAGTGAAATAAGTTGTATGGGTTTTTGATATGTCTTTCAGCCTCTCCTCTTGGATAGTTATCAATGCACTATCAATATTTAATGCTCTTCCAGGTTCTATCTCAATTCATTTGATGCTCCCTACTATCAACAAGTGAGGAATTCATGGGAGGTTGTGAAGATTCTCCTTGTAGAAATTTTTTTATAATCAGATCTTCATCTGTTTCATCTTCCACTTCATCTATAATCATGACTTTTTCTAACATAGGCAAGGCATCATCATTTATGACCTCAAAATTAGGTTCTTCCAATTCATCGGTAGCCTGTGCAAGAGGATAAATGACTAGATTTTTAACATTTTGTCCATCTGATATAGCCATTTGTCCAGTATGAAAACTAATAAAGGCATCAACTATTGCC
The DNA here is from genome assembly GCA_028583015.1 of Wollemia nobilis. Lineage (NCBI taxonomy): Eukaryota > Viridiplantae > Streptophyta > Pinopsida > Araucariales > Araucariaceae > Wollemia > Wollemia nobilis. The sequence continues at coordinate 17,071,854 of JAQPPZ010016947.1, read as the reverse complement.
AACCAAAGATGTCCCACTATGAGTGGATAACCACCTAATCCTTATTTTGACTTTAGGACTAGAAAAATTATTGGGTATTCCCATGCATCTATAGTTACGATGACATCTTCTAGCATACCCTCTGGGAGTACTGTGGACTTATCTGCTAATTATAAGACTATTTTTGTTGACCTCATGTTGGATAACTATATTTTATGTATGGTTTCCTTAGGTATTACATTTATAGCTATACTAGATCTACCAAAGTGTTGGGTATAATTAAACCTAAAATTCTAACAGTTAATACCAAGCTTTCTAGATCATTATATTTTGGGTGGTAGGTGTTTCCTAACATCAAGTCAGCTAACTGACCTACCATATGTACTAATTTTGATTTTTGTCTTCATCCTATTTTTTTGAGACACAATTCTCTAATGGCTTTCATATAAATAGGTACATCTCATATAGCCTGATAGAGGGGAACCATGAAAATAACATTTTCAACCTTACCATTATATCAAATTCTGGTTACATTATTTTACCAGTTTCTTGTAACCTTTTGGGGAAATGTGGAACCCTTTCATTAGTTACCTATTCAGCAGTTAGATTTTCTTCTACCTCCTCTATCGAAGGTGTCTATTCTATTTCTTCTTCTACTTCCTCCTCCTCCACTACTAGAGGTGTTGGATCTACTCCTACTTCTCTACCTGATCTAAGTTGTATTGGACTACAATCTACATGCTCTACACTAATATGATACATAGGATACATCCCCATGTCTACTTGATAAGTGGGTTGATTTATCTTATTGTTATTTAGATTTGAGGTTGGTTGTGTTGGTAGTTATTGTGGCCTGGAAGTATGTGGTTTCAATAAACTAGGAAGCAATGGGGATTGCATGGTTATTTGTAGAGGTGAATTCCATGTATTAAAATTCCTCCATTGTGTACCAGATTTTTGGTATGGAATTCATGGATATGGTGTATAGGGAGCAGTCCCTTGGGTATTTTTCATCAAGATGGCTAATCCCACCATCCCATATTGGGTGTTTGGGCTTATCATTAGCTCATTAGACCCACCAAATGGTGGTGCTACTCCAGGTATTCTACTCCCATAGGATACTATTGCCAATTCCTCCCATTACCCATAAAATATGTTTTAGCTACTTCCAGTTCCTCTTTCATGTTTTCTAATTTTGGGCACAACTTTGTTTTATTGTCCATTTGACAAATTACACAAACTCAAACTTTGTATTTTGGACATTCATTTCTTGGGTGCTTCTTCTTATATCTTGGATATAAAATAGCTAATGTTTCTTCACTTTATTGATTCTTTTTTGAAGCTAGAATGTATCTAATTGGATCACAAGAGAGGATAAAATATCACTCTTCATGTCTTCTAGTAAAGTGCCTATTTTTACCTTTTTTATCAAGGTTGTTGTTTTAGTCCCTCGAGTGGTGGGTTTACCTTTTCTCCTAGAGTAATTCTAACATAATTATTGGATATCTGACATTTGGACTTGGTAAATATTACCTCTCGCTAATAATTTTAAATCTTCCAATGATTCATTAATGATACCTCTCAAGAATATACTTCTTAAGGATTTTTCTCCCAATTTTCTCCTAGTTTTCTCCTAGTTTTACATGGGGTGAGCATTGGAGATTGAAATTGACTCTACCTCAGTAATCCTCTAATGAATCTTCCTCCCTTTGTTATATTTCTAGGCCTTCCTCATGAGCATCCCTTGCCCTAAAAAAATCTTGGTATTATTGTAAAAATATTTTCTTCATGTCTTCCCAGGTGGTTATTTGTTTATTCCCTAAACAGATAAACCAGAGTAATGTTAAATCATCTAACATGGAGGGAAAAAGCTTTAATTTTTGGGCATCAATTTTTTTATCAATTGATCTACATAAAACATCAAATTTAAATAGAAACATATCATGATATTCTATTGGTAGTCCTCTAAATATAGGAAGGTGTACAAGAGAGATGTATTTCTTTTTTGTGTCTCATCTAGATTCTTCAATCAGGAATTCAAAATTGGATGAAGCCTCTTCATTTCTAGCCATGGTTTTAGATGATTTAGGTGTTAATTTGATTGCTTCTATAGCCACTAACAAAGTTTCACACCCATTTTTGGTGTCCTAAAATAGTAATCCCAAATTAAAACCTAAGGTAAACCCTCCTAATATTTTATACCTTGAGTCTTTAAATAAATTTTAGCCAAATACTAGATTAATATGCCAAGGCGTGTTAAGTGGAGATGATGGCCGGGCTTTAGGAAGTATTTTAGAATCTTCCAAAGGGATTTTTGGTACTTCCAAGGTGACTTCTACTCTTTTATTAAAATTATCATCAGGTCCTCATGGCCTTGGTATACTCATTCATTCTTATGTAGGGTATCTATGAGTAAGATAGTTTGAACAATGATTTTTAGGCTAACTAACCTATGGATCCTAAATACTACAGTTGGCATTCCCTAGAAATGGTGCAAAAATGATGAGTATAAAATGGTGTTCTATAAAATGGTTAATTCCTATCCATTTAATTATCAATCTAAGAGTTTGTAAACATGCGAGTACCTATGCGCAGTTTATGTCTATAGCATGGGATATGTATTCCTATATATCAATTGGTTTGGTGGAGGAATGTTGTTCGTGTAGTTCTAGTTTTAGCCAACCCTTTAAAACTAAGGGCAGGAAATAAATAAATAAATTGTAAATTTAAAATAACTAAAATATAAGAACACAACTGAAAGAAACTACAAGAAGTAAATTGCACATAGTTAAAAATAAAGTGCAAGAAATAAACACACGACAAAAAATAATAAAGCAAGAAAAAAAGAAAGAAAATAAAGTAGGAAATAATTAAACTACAACAAATAAAATAGGGAATGATTACTTCCTGGAGTGGATCCAAGATATCATAGGTGTTCTTCCAACTGATTACATAAAAATCACTCTCTTAGTTCATGTGAATAAGAACGCTCAAAAATATTTATTAATAATTGATGCAGTACAAAAAATATTAAAAATTAGTGGATCTTATTTTTAAGGGATGGCCTATGCTCTTATACAAAATGTGGTCAATCCTTATTACAAAAATAGATTATTAGATAATAACTAATTTAATTACAAATCATGATTTGCTATGGTCGATTCGTACACAATTGTCGTTTCCATATATTAAAAGAGTGGATAATTCTAAAATTAATCCTCAAAGGATAAGAATGATAATCTCCTATTTTTCACAATAGTTTGTCTAAAAATTATGTTATCTCTTTATCAATTGGTTAATGTGCATAATACAAGTGTTATGTAACCTCTATATGTAAGCACCTACTTATGGTCGGATATAGGTGTCTACCTATGCTGGGATATAGGCACCTGCCTACTGTGGGATATAGACGCCTACTTGCACTAGGATATAGGCACCTACTTTCATTGGGATATAGGCACCTATGTCCTTGTAGTATGTAGTCACCCTACCCTTAGCAGAATATAGGTGCCTTTTTTATTCACCATAATCTCTTTTAAGATGTCTCCATACTTCAAAAACATTATACTCTTCATGCATTGTCAGGTCCATGTGGGACCTCGACTAAAAAATGTAAAAGAACAAAAACCTGCATCTACACATATTTTCCACTAAAAATACCAATCAAGCATAATACATCATTTTATATTAAATATATGCAATAATTACACAAAAAAATATTTTTTATGTTAAGTATGCCATATAATACACATGAAAACATGCATAAAAATGAGCATTTCTGGTGCTCATCACAAGTCACCCTCCTAACCTTTCTAAAATATCTTCAATTTCAAGGACTTATTCTATTCTATCATCCTCCCTTGCTAGTTTAGTGATTTTTAAGGGATCTAAAAGATACTTCCATAGATCTCAAATATCAGCAATGTTTCCTGAGGAGTCTGAAATAGCAAGAGGGCTTAGCGCAGATACTGGATCCTTTCCAATTCTAGGGAGGAAATAAAATATCCAACAAGCTAAGGACAAACCTTTGATGGAGGTAAAGAGTGGAAAATAAAAGTCTATCATAGGGGCACTTAGAGAATTCCATACCCTAGATTTAATTAATTTATCACAACTCGCCCCTATAGGACCCCTGACGAGGAAGAAATATAGCTAGACTTATTGTTTTAATGGCTAACATTTATTGATGCCATGAATATGCAAGGATATGATGTAGTATATGATTACGTTTTATGAATTTGGTGCTACTAATTTTATGTGATTTTGTACGACCAATTTTTACCTGCAGGTGGACAATGGTGAGCTAACAACTTAATAGTTGCCTTGATGATGCTTTTAAATTGTTTAGCAAATAAAATGTTTAATATTGTCATGTGAGAATATTGATCAGATTAAAGTAATTAGCTATTACTTTATTAAAATAAAATTATAATATTGTCTCGGTTATTGCTATCAAAATTGAATAGCAAATAAAGATGTTTAATATTACCTTGTGAATTTAATGGTTAAACTAAATTGATTAACCATTTCATTGCATTTAGAGGACAATTTAATATTTTTTTAGGTATTAATTTCAATTTAATTAAGTAAAAATGAACTGATTAAATAATTTTTTTATGCAGGTGTTGGTTTCATTTAATGTGGCAGGACCATGAATAATTTAATATATTTTTATATTTGAATGAACCTCCTTTGACTTTCTGAAACTAGAAAATATTTTGAAGATAAAAAAAGAATGGCTATTATGGAAGCTATAAGGAGGGCCATGTTAGTTAGGTATAACTATGGAGGTTTATCATAAGGAAAACACCTATCCCTACCAAATGAAAAAAAGGAGAGTGAGAGATGAACATGATGTTTTTGGAAAAAAAAGTGCATAAACTCCTGGAGAAGGGGATGGCTTGAGGGAGAAGCCAACATGTCTTGGATAATGGAAGAAGAAAAAAAGGAAGGTCATTACACTTGGAAGGAAAGAGGGAAGGGGTATGAAGAGGTTGTTGAGGGAGAGAGACTAGTGATGAAGAAGGAAGAAAGCTAATCAAAGGGGGATAGAGTGATTTTTTTTACAGGTTGGATCTAAAATAATTTTCTCCTATGTATTGTTTTTTTTTTTTTTAATTAATTAGAATTTTATATACAAATTGGGTTTTTTAAGAGGATCCCAAAAACTTATAAAAAAAAATGTCGTAGCATCGATATTTAAAGCAATTCCTTAGTACATGAAAATAAACACAAACTGAAAGGGAAAGGGCCAAAAACAACCCTTGATCTAGCAGAAAGACCAAATTCTAGTACCAACTAGTGAGGCCCACTTCACAAAAATATCATCCTCCCATTGCTGGCAGTCTGGGATCCTCCCAAGGGTGGATACAATAGTTTGGGATCCACCTAGGGGTGGATACAATAGTCTGGGATCCTCCTAGTGGTGGATACAGTGCACTTTACCAGACCTATGTGGGGAGAGCAAGAAGGACAAGAATAACTTACAACCAGAAATCCTACTTGAAAACTAGTAGTAGGGAATTTTTAGAAAACTGGAGAGGATCCTCACCCAAGGACAGCTTAGGATGCAACCCAAGGTGTAGCAGAGCAGCAAGCAATCACGCAAGAAAAGCAGTAAGCAGCACTAGGATACAATCTAGGGATCAACAATGAGATAGCCTAGGAAGTGGCATTAAGGTCCTCAAATAAAAGAAGTGAGAAGCCTTCACATGAGCCTAAAAAGTGGAACAACACTACTGGGGATATCTACAGGCCAAGATATCCTTGTGCACAACAAGGAGAAAAATGAGGAAGCTGGAAGGATCTAGGGAAAACAACAACATGCATAAATATAGGATCTTGAAAGCTAAAATTGAAGGAGGAAGGAGGGACCATAGCTTCAAATGCACTAATATCCCCCCAAACTAGATAATACAGAAGGATGCCCCCACCACTCCAGCAAAAAGGCCCAGGAACCACTGTCCTTGCTCATGAATAGATCCAAGGATCTAGGACCAAAATCCCCTAAACATGAACTAAAATGAACAACCTGAGGATACCAAGTGGGAAGTGGCAACAGGCACAAATATGGGATCCTCAAAAGCCTAACTAGGGGAACCAAGATCTGCATGCACTGATCATGGTCCCCCCCAAGATCCATATATGCAACAAAAACCCTATGAACCCTAGAAGAAGGGACCAATATGACCTCATCCTTGCTCATGGATAGCTTTAGGAAATTGGTACTGATACTGTGAATAGCCCAGGCAAAGGAAGAGGCCCACCCTGAAGGACAACCAATGCCATGGATTTCCACCAAATCGTAGATCCACAAGAAGAAGCCTCCAAATAGGAAACTAAAAAGGGCCCTACCCAATGGGATGGGACCAGCAGCAACCATAGGCATCCTAGAGAGGAGTCACTGGCAGAAGAGGAAACTAGCCCCCCATACCAACCCCGAAGTAGAGAGGACCTCACAGGATGCACCAAAAAGTAGTCAAAACCCCAAAATGCCACCACCACCAATCAAGGAAGCCTTGGGAATCGGATCCACATAAAAAACCTACAAAAAAACCCTGGGGAAAGCCTAAGGGAGATCAAGGAAGGGATCCCAAAAACATGTAGGAAACCCTAGGAGATCCTTGGGATGCACTAGACCACGAGCTCAAGCAAGGAAACCCTGAAACTACTAGGAAAGGAGTAGAAAGTGGAGAAGGATCTCCCCCCAAGGAGATCATCTGCTACAAAGCATTCCTAGAGGGGGATGAGCCAGGGATTGGGAAAGAACCAAGGGAGGGGGAGCAGGGAGAGGAAGTAGGACCCTCCCCCTCCCCCCAATCCTATGTATTTTTTTTAATTCTCTATATGAGTGCTTATGTTTATATGGTCTCTTCTTACTAGTGTTATTTATTTTAAAAAAATGAAGAGTGATCTATCCCCGTAAATTTTTTGGTAGGATCTAGCTTATGGTCGTTGTTGCCATTTTTTGGAGATGTCGAAGCTATGAGCAGTGGATAGTTTTACTATCATAATAGCTGTCTTTAGGTTTCTCTTTGGTTTGGTTTGTTTGAACAGGGTTCTACAGTATTAAAGCCTAAAGGCTATGCTCAATGTCACCTATAAACTTTGGTCTTAACACTCAAGCCCATTTGATGTTTTGTTCCAAACTGAGGATGTTTGAGTAGGTTGATTCAACCCCCTATTATTTGTATTTGTCATGTGCCTTTAGAAAATAATAATCCTTGTTGTCACTGAGCGCATCTTGATAGAAGCTTGTAAATCAATATTTTTAGATCTTGTTTTGACTCTATGTTGGTTCTCCTTCAAGTCGTAGATAGCCTCTCTATTACTCCTAAATTTCCATAGTTCTTTAGATGCCTTGACCGTTGTTTTTGCATGATGGGTATTTTTCTATCTAGAAATTTATTTGTCAAGGAATCCAAAGCTTAACCCTAATTGATTTTTACACCAAATTCATTGCCACTATAAACTCCATTGTACTATTGCTCTGTTCAACTATGTTGAGGAAGACTTACTTCCCTTTAAATTGAGGTGGAAATATGTGTATAGTACTTGAAATTATTCCTCTACCCTATGAGGGTTTCTCCTCCTTGGTCGTTCAATTTTTGAAGCTTAAGAGAGGATTGACCTCATAGTTTTACCATGTTGTTGTGCTAACATTCATGTTTGAATCCCTACTCTTATGGTGGATTGTTTGGCTTCACCGTATTTTTTTCTCATTATCTTACCATCCAACCTAACTAATCTTTCTTGAGTGTACACTTGTGTAGGTGTTGGTCAGTTTTTGGGACCCATCCGTGCAGAGGCAGTGTCGGGTGGAGATACTAGTGGGCCTCCCATGCAAATTCGAGGGTCTCGTTGTTGGTAGGATCGAATCGTATGCTAGTTTGGAATTAAGGATGAATCCTCATGACTAATATTGAATCACATTGGGAATTAATTAAAACCTTGGATTTGCATTTTTATTAATTAAATATTGTCCAATGTTCCATTTCTTTTGAGTATTTATAAAAATGCTTAGTTGAAGAATGATCAATTGTTAAATTGACTAGATGAAAGGACTTTTAATGAAGGGAAAATTTCATGGCTTTTCAATTGAATTTAGAGAGTGAAATTTTGATTAACTAAATTAAGATAATGAGAGGAGTATTAAATGTTTTTTTTAATTTGTGTGTAGAATTCTTGATATATAAATACAATGCGTACTACACAATGATGCATCAATATAATTGTTGTATCTAATAATCATTATTGCATCACATTGTGATGTATATTAATTGTAATAAATCAATGTATTTGTAAGCAAACAATTACATTGATATGTTTACATATTACGCAATTCATCAATACATATAGCATGCATTATGCATGCATCATCAACTTGATGCATTTTCAATGAGTATCGTAATCAGTACTATTATTCATTGTAGCATATTTTTATAATTAGCACAATATAATTTCATAGATGGTTTGGAAAATGTTTATATATTATCAAATTTAAATTTTTAATACTAACACATTGTGTGTAACATGAAATTGCTAATATAAAAATACCATGGTTGAAAACTGTGCATTGCACTAATAATTGAACCTGATGTGCAAAATTATTACACATAACCACATTGATTGTTTTGTTGTGATATATATACATTGTGTATGTTGTATATAAGTGTGCAATACTACAAAAAACCCTTTTATTAATCTCTAGAATGGAAGACCTTGGATTAAGGGGATGGTTTGTAGTAATTTTAATTATATGAAATATTATTTAGTTAAGGAAATTGATTATAGTTTTTCTTGACTTAAAAGAGTATTATAGATGGAATAGAATGAGGCATATCTAATTTTAAACCCCTGATTAAATAGAAGGTTATCTATTGTTTAGTTTAAAAGGGGGGGTTTTAAAGTATATTTTGTTTGGTGAGTATGAATGAGAAATATAATAACGGATATCATAATCCATTTTGATTTTGAATGAGCGAAAAATAATAGTGGACATGATGCTTCATCTTAGCAGAGTGCATTCGTAAATAGTAGTAGATGCTATGTTTCAATTTGGTGTAATGGACTTAAAATATAATAGCGAATATCATGTATCACTTTAATTAAAGAATGGATTTAGATCTATTAGTGGATAGTACTCCTTTCCTTTGAGTAATATAGTTGGGAAATGTATTGGTGAATGGTATATTTCATTTGAATAATTTTTGTAAGAAATGTATGAGTGGATAATATGGTCCATTTGGTTATTTGAGTAAAGGAACATATCATTAGATGATTGCCATTGTAAGATGTACAAAATATCTAACACCTAAACATGTAATATGAAATCAAATTGATAATGCAAATTATGTAACCATAATGACAAAGAAATAGAGAAAATAAAGTGCCCTTCTCATTGATATTTGAAAATTGTCTTTACAAGAGGTTACAAAATATCCCTCTTAGGGATTACACCAATTGATACAAATTACAACAAGAAACCAATAATAGGTGTCTTCACAAGATCTTTGTAATCTCCCAAAACTGATTATGGAGGGTTTCTTAGCGACCTCCGCTTGATGATGCAAATATTGAGGAATATTTATGATGATTTGCTCCTATGGAAACCTGAGATCTGCACACATAAGCACTTACAAGAAATTAGTAGCAAATGTGGAACCTCTCAAGATGAGGTCCATTTCCATGATATGCAAATGAAAAATGCTGAAAATAGTAAAGAAATGCATGAAAACTTGAAATAAACTATGCTAAAACATATATTAAAATGTTGTTAATCTATTGTATCTAAGAAAATAGGAAAAAAATAGATTTATAGAGAGGTCATCATGGATTGGCTCGGCCTATACTATTGGTTGTCATCGACTCTAGAAGCTCCGCCTATAGCCCATCTCGGCGTGAGACAATCGCTGAACAGTGAATTATTTCTTCAAATTTGATGCGGGGTGACATCTAATTTATCTATCAAATTGATGTTTAAGGGTCTCTCTATCGAAGCACAATTGAATTATGGAGAATTAGCTCTAAATCCAAATGTTTGATGGCAAAAATGGTTGAATTGGGCTCTTCAAACTCAAATGATCTCCATTGATGGACATGCAAGCTTCATGATGCGATTTGGGCAGCACCTTGATGCTTATGAGAGAGTGTTCTCTCTATTACTCAAATCGGAAACACTTCATTGCATTAGATTTCGATCTCAACTCTTTATTTTTGAAGTTTTTGGGCACCTTTTATAGATTTTCCCAATTGGCATTCTTGGCTTGCAAGGGAAGCCAAGATCAAGATTCGGTTAGGATTAGGTATCCCAAGCATCACCTTCTAGAAGCTTCTCACACTTAATCTGTTAAGCTCAACTACCCTGTAATTGATTTGGCTCGACTCAAGAAGCTCGAGTTTGTTATAGGTGCAACCATCATTGGCTCTGATAGCTAGGATTGTGGACCATCTAGGTTATGGTGGTTGCTGTGAGGCCATCATGGAGAACCATGGTTCCAGAGAGCCATCAAAAGGAACCATGACTTAGGCTGCAAAGGGTCAAATTATCCCTATTTGAGTGGTTAGAACCATTGTTAGGTCTTGGGAAGGCCCAAGATGAGTCATATGGCCTAAAAAGGTGTCCATATGGGTAGCCTCCTCAACATGATGTGTTTTAGGTGTCTATAGATGCCCCTTTTTGAGATGCATTGTGTGAAAGCACAACACTGAGCAAAAATAGACAACCTAACATCACATTGCAGGTTGATTGATGTTCATTGATCTGGTCAACTTTAGATGCCCCAATCATGGAAAGAGCATGCATCTTTGAATCATTACCTCCAACAAAATGGGTAGGCTTAATTTGAGTAAAACTTTGATGAATCTGAAGGTAATCAGGTAGCATTGTCAAGCTACATGTTTTTCTAGTCAGACTGACAAAGGTTTAGTTATCATTTTTGCTTTTTGCCCCAACAAATAGGGAAGCTTATGATAGTTGTTAGCAATGATTCTTGGATGAACGCAATTTGCATGATTAAGTGTTTAATTATTGATTTTGATTATGAATTCTTTGATTATGACTACCCCCTCAAGCGATGAGTCGATGAGGAAATGGCAAGTGATGAAAGCGATGAGTCGCTTGACCAAGATGACTTATTTTGAGCATTGCAAGATGATAACAAATGTAAAAGGGAAAGTCCTATTACAACTATGATTTCAACCATTATAAGTAATTGTACATCTCTATCCCATGGAGTAGTCCAGCCACATGGCTTTCTTAGGGAATCAAGATGATAGCAATTCAATTAAAGCTTGAGGTGAATCACTATGTTCGATGATTTGATGAAATTTCATAGAAGAATGAAATGTACGCCTCGTTCCCATGGAGCAGTCCGGCCGCATGGCCTTCTTGGGGATTGAAGTGAAGACATTTCAATTCATCAATGAATGATTTGGTTCAAATGGCCTTATGGTAATTTACTCATCTTACCGGATTGCATGGATAGCAAGTCGCTGCAACCACCAAGTGTATAGGGTAAATAACTAGGTATGAGGCACATTTGAGATTTTGTTTATTTGATTTTTTGTTAATTTTGCAATTTTTGATGAAAGTGGACCATTAGATGTGCTTAAATGTCCAATTTAAAGCTCATGATGCTGACAAAATGTATGCATTTATTGCCATTTGGAGGTCATCTTGGGGTACAATGATGGTGATCTACAAATTTTAGGGTCATCATGAGGTACAACGATCACACCAAAATGTGATCGCTCTTCAAGTGAGCGATTACCAAATTTGGAAAATATAAAAGCAATTTTGGCAATTTTTATTGTCATTTTTATAGCTAGCAGTGAGAGAAAAGTGAGTTGTGAGGTAGAAGGAGAGATATTTGATACAGAATATTACAAACTTACTAGAGATACCATGATGGACCAACTAAGAGGCTTCAATGAGTGGTGGAGCTAGAGCTCCTAAGGTAGAACTCTCAATCCTTCTCTTGTAAATTATGGAATTTAAAATGAACCTCACTAAGTAATGAGATAAAGGAACCTCATTAAATTATAAGTAATGAACCTCACCCTAGCTTAGGAATGTAGATTAGGCTAGCTTAAGGGTAGGTTAGAATTAATTTTTGGCATTTTTAGGAGGGTAAAGTACCCTAATTAGGTGCCATTACAGGGTCATCCTTGGTAGGAGTGGCTCCCCTTTGGTGGGAAGGGGGCCATCATGGGGTATGGTGACCAATTTGAATTCCAATGGTAAAAAATTTGATCATTGGGGTGGTCATTGCGGGGTACCACGACTCACCTGCCAACCATCGAGGCCTATAACGGTTGCCAAAAATTTATTTTTTTATACTTTTTGTAATGATTTTCCTTGATTTTTTGGATCATTTGATTTTTTTTATTGCTTGTGAATTTATTGGGTATTATATTTTGATGGCTCATGGTAGGGAGCCCACTCTATTGGTTGAGTTTTAGAATTAGTTGACTAAGGAGTACTAGAAGTGGTTTGAGGTGATCGACCTCAAATAGGTGGTGCATATTCCGATCGTGATGTCGGATCAGGCATATCTGATGGCCCTAGCTCATCGTTGGGATAGTAGGACCAACACTTTCCATCTCTTGATTGGTGATATGATGGTGACATTAGAGGATGTCTATCAGATTTACAGGATCCCTATTGAGGGATGAGCCATTACATCCACTCCTCTTAGGAATCGATCGAGGGTTCTATAGTGGATCTTTGGTGCTAGGGTAGATGAGGCTTTGATAAATATAGATCATGGTGGGGTCCTAGTTAGTGCATGGTATGAGGAGGATGTATTCTCTCAGTGGTAGGTAGTGGTGATGTATATCATCTCCAATGTCCTATTGCTAGACTCTTCAGGAGTGAGGTTCCCTTGGAACCTCCTCGATATGTTACAAGATCTATTGGAGTGTGATCTTGAGTATCCTATCATTATGGCATGGGGGAGTACATTTTTAGCTCATCTTTATGATGAGTTGTATGAGATACAACATCAGATATGGATGGGATTGGGGTGTAGTTTACTGCTCTATATATGGGGTTGGGAGCACATTCGAGTAGATCGACCCATAGGATTAATGGTTCCTCGACCTGAGCTAAGGGAAATAGACATTGGGTATGTAACTTAGTGGCCATGGGATCAAGAGACAAGGTGGAGCTGACCACACTAGGGTATCCTATATCATTATATCAGATCATTGGATAGGTTATAGCGAGAGCAAGTCATATGGAGGTCATTATTAGATTACCTAGAGTAGACTGAGGTGACTACTTACTTGGATTGGGTTAGAAGGGAGAGGTGGATTATTGGGTGCCACAACAATGAGTGAAAGTATTTCCACTACTCTTAGGTGACTCAATAATTTGACATTTATGAGGATATGCTAGAGGAGATAGTCCTCTATCGTCATCATAACAATGAGATATAATTTGAGCTACCTATAGTGGAGGTGCTAGAAAAGGAGGAGGACCTTGTAGTAGTAGTTACTAGTGTAGCTAATCCTAGGACCAGTGTAGAGTATGACACCTGGTAGGTTACTCAGTTATGGTAAGGAGGTGGTTCAATGGGTATGCCTAGAGAGGCGAAAATGGAGGAGGATGGCGGTGATGATGAGTGATGAGTACATTATAGGAAAAAGGGCGAGTGGGGGTAGGCTACAAAGTAGGTATAGGGGGCCTAGGTTGATGAGGAGGTCTAGGAGGATGCTCCTATAGATGATATGGCTCAGCTATAGGCACAATTATAGGTTACACAGGTGCAGTTGCAGACTCACGGGGGTGGTTGGTAGAGTGAGATACATCTCTCATAATTGCTCAAAGCCATTTGAGTGTTGGATAGCAGTTATGGTAGGGATATACTAAGGAGAGAGCTCTCCTCAAGGTCCAAGTAGTGATAGTGTACATAGTTATTTATTAGGTTAAAATGAAGAGGGATACTCTATGCACACAACTGGCTACTCAGACCACCAAGAGGGATGCTAGGATAACAGAGCAGGATTCTCTACAGACTCATGTGGATACATTGATTATAGCCTAGGAGTAGATAGTTATAGGTGGATAATCTAAAGATGATGTGGGAACATTTTAGGCACAAGTCACTTGATATTCTGCTCATCATAGGGTAGATCAGGACTAAATTAGTAGCTTGGAGGATGAGGTGGAGTGATATTGAGGTATACTACCTATGCGATATTCATTAGGGGAATCTCATCAGAGAAAATGGATTGAGTTAGGGTATCCATCAGTGAGGAATCTAGTGCCTAGGTTCTGAGATCTTCCATAGAGATCAGAGGCTAGTGGTTCTCAACCTCATCAAGATGGAGTTGAGGGTGGAGGTGAGAGTAGCGATGTAGGGCCAACTTGATTTATCTATGTATGCTCTATCATTTTGAGTGTAAGGTCTGAGGACCTACTCTAGTTGTAGCCTATGAGAATTTTTGTACCATGATGTACTTTATTATTTCCACATACACATATATATATATGAGATCTTCTTTATGCCTCATTATGTGTTTATGGTTTTGATTTATGTTTATGGATGCATTGATGTATGTAATGCTTATATGATGATGTATTATTCTATATATGTGATGTACTAATGACATGCAATAGTTAGATGATTGATGTATGATTAGATTCTATGATCTAGATGTGTGGATGTACTACTATGTATGCTTATATGGATGCAGTAGTTAATGTTAAATGCATGTTTAGATTTGTTTAATTGATTATGCATTTAATTTTTGTTATATGATATGGTGGATGTAATGTGTATGTAATGCATTAATTTCATGTGGATGGTCTAATGCAAATGTACCTGTATGCTTTAATCATTTAAAACATAATGAATGAATCTAATTTGTGTTTAACAAACTAATGGTAGACACCACAGAATGTATAAAAATCATGAATGAAAATGTTAACTCTTATCATAAGAATTAATCATTTATACATGCATATGTGAGATGAAATGATGTGATATGTAGGGGCTTTCCCTATAAGCTTTTGTAAACTAAAATATATGCATAAAATAGTCAGTGGCCATCTAAATATCATTGTTGATATCCATCTGGTATCTATCCTATTTTATGAAGACCCCTTAATAAACAAAAGTTCATAAGGAAAATTGTGATTGTTTGATGAGATGATTTGTTGCTATGAGGGGATTTTTGAGGTTTTCCATGAGACTCAAACACCCTAGTTGATTGATCAAAAGTTGTATAATGACTACACAAGACTCTTGAAAGATACAAGCCTATTAAGAAGACCTAGATATTCACTATCCCTGTGTGTGCAAAGTGAATATATTAGATGAGGCATAAGACTACCTCATTGCCAGGCAGGTTTCATTCAACCCATTATTGTAATGAGGATCACCCTATGGTCATCATGATCCTGAGTTTGGATGCAGTTAGACTAGACTACTAGGCAATACAAGCCACCTAAAGCTAGCTCATCCATAAGCTGACATTGGTCTATACAAAATAAGGTCGCTAATGTGATAGACATATCACCATGCGTAAGGCTACTCCATTGCTAAGCGGGTTTCATTCAACCCATTGTTGTAATGGAGATCACCCCATGGCTTTTGAATATTGAAGATTCTAGGGATTCAAGCTCGTTACCCCCTTATTTTATTTTGATTGCTTGGGATACTTGCTCATGCTTAGTGGTGAAAACCACTATTTATTTTATTTTTTTTTTTTTAGCAAGGGATTTGCTTAGTGATGAAAATCATTGTTTATTTTGTATTGTTTTGGGAATTTGCTCATTTTGTGTAAGAGCAAGGGATTTTTTGGGTAGGGGGAGCTTGTCCTTTTTTCAATTCTCAACATTCTAGACCATGCACATAATAATATGAGCAAGGAAAACCTTTCGCTTAAGGTGACAAGGATCACTTTGTAGTGTCATCCTTCCTTGTTCAAACTAGGATTGTTAATGTGTAAAATTGTGTTGGGATTTTGAGATATGCAAGGTACTATCAAAACTAGACCTTACCTTCAAAAGCCAAGATAGCTTTCTACAAAATCTGAAAAGATAACTAGGGATGGTTGAATGACCAGAAAACCCTAGTATACACCTTATAGCAACTCATAAGTTGTGTTGAAAAACATAGTTACTCACAAGGAAAATATGAATGATAAGGATATGTGGATTCATGATTGGCATACAAACATGGTGTCATTCGTAAGAATGTAAACACAACCTATCCTAATGCAAATGCAATGGATGAAGATGCCTAATGCAATGCAACTAATGAGTGCATATAATGAAATGCATGATAACATAATGTAAATGTTTTTGTGTTTTAATGTTTTGTATTGTTTTTGTGTTTTATGTTTTCTGATTTGTTTGGAATTTTGATGATTTTTTGTTGTTTTTGTGATTTTGATTGTTTTATGAATTAAGTATAAAATTCCCGTAAGTGAAGAATGTTGAGAGGCTCAGGCTCCTCAACACCTTCTAGCGAAGTTAGGTGATAAGTTCTTGGTCCTATCTTCTCTGTTACGATGAAGGGACCTAACCAATTGGCCATAAATTTATCTCTTAGATGAGGTGATAGGTTTGAGTTCTGTTGGTTCTCTTTAAGCACAAGATCCCCAAATTTAAAGTCTCTTGGATGGACTTTAGTATTATAAGCTCATTTAAGATGATCTTGATAAACACGTAGATGCTCGAGAGCATTCACTCATCATTCATCAAGAAGGGTCAATTGATCGAGGTGAGCTTGTCACGATGTGTCATCATCGATGAACTCTTTCAATGAGACTCACAATGATGGAATTTCTAATTCCAAGGGTATAATGGCCTCAGTACCATATACTAGCAAAAATGGGGTTGCCCTAGTGGGTGTCCGAATGCTAGTTCGATAAGCCCATAAAGCTAGAGGTAATTGAAGGTGCCAATCCTTATGATTCTCCTTGATGATTTTCTTCAATATGGCAACTATAGTTTTATTAGAGGCCTCTGCTTGCCCATTTGCTTGCGGATAATATGGTGTTGCAAAGTTGTGTTGAATGTTATATTTGGATGTTAAAGCCCACACATATTTGTTCTTAAATGATGTTCCATTATCCGATATGATTTTGGATGGAATACCAAAATGACATATAATATTATGGAGTATGAACTCCACAATACGAGCTCCAATCATAGTGGTCAAAGGGATTGCTTCCACCCATTTGGTAAAGTACTCAGTGGCCATTATAATGAATGTGTGATAGCTTAAATATGGAGGAGAGATCTTCCCAATTAGATCGAATCCCCACTAAGAAAAAGGCCAAGCTGATTGGATCGATTGCAAGGCCTGATATGGTAGGTGTGAGAGATTAGCATGATGTTGACACTTTACACACTTCCTGACATATGAGCAACAATCCTTCTCCATCATGGGCCAATAATAGCCCATTCTAAGGATGCACTTAATGATAGCCATGCCACTAAAATGGCCACCATAGGTACCATCATGAGCTTGCAAGATTGCCCAAGCAGATTCTTGGGGCTCGAGACAATGAAGGAGGACTCCATCATAGCTCCATCGATATAGAATATCTCCTAGCAAGACATACCTAGTCACTTTCTATTTAAATGCTCATTTTATGGCATGCGATAATCCTTGAGGGATACTACCAAGTTTTAGGTAATATTTTAATTGGATGAGCCAATCTTGATAAGCTTGAGCTTCAACTGATTGAACAACTTGTTCCCATTGTGATTCATTATGCACAAATGTAGATTGGGAGATAACCTTATGATGAATGGTAGTGCCATTCTCTGAAGGACCCTACGAGATCAAGGACCCCCAAGATGCCTATTTCAGAAAGTCTTGTGCTTTGTAGAACCACTCATGATTTGGTTCTATCTGAATCATGTGGACTGATTCTTTATTGTTTGGAGCCTCATGCAACATCATTGATTGTGAGAGCATTTTAACATGGATGGTAGTAAAATCGATGGAAGGATTCTGAGGGATTAAGGATCCCAAAGATGCCATTGTATCAAGTGATTAGATGTACGAGGGACTACCTCGATGTCATACCAATCTAGTTGGGCTAGTAATGTGTCCACAAGCTCTTTGTAAGCTTTCAATATGGGACATCTACATTGATAAATACCTTTTACTTGGTTTACAATGAGCAAGGAGTCACCAAAGATATTTAGCTTTTTAATCTTCATGGTGATAGTTGTTTGGAGACCCAAGATTAGAGCCTCGTATTCAACATTATTGTTGGTGCAAGGGAAATCGAGTTTAAAATACAAGGGCATAGGAGCTCCTTGTGGTATGAAAAACATAATCCCTACACCACCCCTTGCTCACACTTGGAACCATCGAAGAACAAAGTCATGTCTACTTTGTTATCTGGTTCTTCGGGTTTAGGTGATTCAGATAGTGCAAACACTACATCATCGGGTAGTTCTATGATGAGAGGCTTATCATCCTGAAGAGGTGCCTCTACTAATTGATCAGCTATGACTTGACCTTTAATAGATTTTTGACTGATGAATTCAAGATCAAATTCTATCAATAGCATGATCCACTTTGTGGTTCACGTATTATGATACGTGTGACTCATCATGTATCACAAAGGATTTTCTTTTGATATGACATACGTGGTATGACTTAGCATGTAGTGGCACAACTTTTTGGTAGCAAACACCACTACTAAGTAGAGCTTTTCAATGTATGCATACTTCAACTCGTAACTGACCAAGGTGCGACTAATGTAATAGATAGCCTGTTCTCTATTTTCTTTGTTCTTCTAGGCTAACATGGTTCCCAGAGCAAAGTCTATGGCTGAAATGTATAGCAAGAAAGGCACACCTGGTCGAGGTGGAGCTAAAATTGGTGGTATTGCCAGGTACTATTTGATCTCATCAAAGACCTTTTGATAGTCTTCATCCCAATTGAATGGGACCCCCTTGTGTAGTAGTCGATTCATGGGTCGACATTTATCTGACAATTGTGCTATGAAGCACTTGATGGATGCTACTTTGCCTTGTAAGCTATGAAGCTCTTTGATGTTCATTGGAGGAAGCATTTCTAGAATCACTTTGACCTTTGCAGGATCGACTTTGATCCCTCTTTTGGAGACTATGAATCCTAGGAGTTTTCTTGATGTGACATCAAAAATACATTTCTTAGGATTCAACTTGACATTATGCTCTATCAGGTGATCGAAGACTTTATGTAGAACTTTTGCATGCTCTTCATGCAATAATGATTTGGTGAGCAAATCATCTATGTAATCCTCTAGTATCTTATGCATGTAATCATGAAAAATATATGTCATGGCCCATTGATATGTGGCACCAACATTTTTAAGATCGAATGGCATAACTTTATAGTAGAATGTTCCCCATGGAGTGGTAAAGGTTGTCTTATGTTGATCTTCGAGTTTGACTCGAATCTGATTATAGCCTAAAAATCCATCCATAAGGGATAACATCTCATGACCTGTAGTTGCATCTATGAGAGCATCTATGTTTGGTAATGGGAATGCATCTTTGGGCATTGCCTTATTGAGGTCTCTAAAATCTATGCAAATATAGATCCTCCCATCAGGTTTACCTATAGGTACCATGTTTGATACCCATTCTGGATAGTCGATGGGCTGAATAAACTCTACATCCAACAACTTTTGTAATTCATCCTTCACCATTAAGGTGATTGTTGGGTGCATATTTCTAAGTTTTTGCTTGATCGGCTTCATAGTGGGGTCTAAAGTAAGGTTATGTGTAACCAACTTCGGATCTAGACCCAACATGTCTTTGTATGACCAAGCAAAAATGTTAGACTTCTCTATCAAAAGAGGTATGAGGATGGCTTACTCCTTAGGAGATAGACTCTCTCTAAATTTGAATTTCTTAGGATTGTTAGGATCATTGCCAATATCCATGTCAAAAGTCTCCTCGATTGACATATGGGATCCCTCCTCAAGCTGATGAGGTGTAGGGATCAAGTGGATGTCATCCATTGGGTTAGGATGATCTATCATATCAGATTTGACCTCAGCATTACAGACATCCTGAGTATGGCCTGGAGTAAAATGAAATGGTTGTAACATTTCTTCACATGGTAAGAACTCCTCAGGCGATGGTGGTGATGTGGCATGATCAAATTCAATGGCCTCAAGGTTGAGGTGCAATGACTTTGAGGGGTCACTTGGATTGTGGAGGGGTGCGGTTAAATCAATGGAAATCATGTTGATGGATAGTTGGTGATCTCCATGACCGTAGGGGTAGGACCTATTGATTGTTGGTTGCTCTAGATGCTCCAGATGTGGCTTAGGAGGTATTGGGATCTCTGGGTCCACTCTAGGAGTAGATAGGATAATTGGATCCTCAGGCGGGAGCAATTATCTCCAGTTAGGTGGAGCAGGAAATACCCTATGATAGATGTCATCTATGTCTATAGGGGGTCTAGTAGGCTCAACATCTCCTGTATAGTTGTTGAGATGATGAAGGTAGGTAGGACCTAAGTATGCAATTTTTGTTGCATCCTCATACTCATCGTCTTCATCCACCCAATCATTTTTAGGAATATCTTCTAGTTTAGATTCCTCTTCTGGAATGGTCTCATGATATATTTCAAGAGGTTCTATGGCAACCATTGTTATTGGGTGATGATCCCTCCATAAATGAGAAGGGTTGGGGTCAGTGTATTCATTCCAATCAATATCTTCCCCAAAGCCTAGGCTTAGGCATTGCAAGGAATCAGCTAGGAGCTCATCTGGTATGCGTATAGAATACCCTAAACCAAACTTATCCATAGGCAATTGGTACTATGGTTGGAAGGGTGTTCTATGACCCTACTCATATATACCTAAACCATTACCATGCCAATGGCAATGGTAGAAGTATCTTAGAGCAAATTTAGGGTTTGACATATAGTAGATATTTCCTGTAAAAGGTTCATTATCATGATTGATAACAGGAGATTGATTTGAGGCTTGGTCAAAACCCCCATATATAAAATTTTTTTGGTTGGGTGGTATGCCTAGGGGTACCACCATTCCAATGGGTAAAGAGGGAACATGAGGTCTCCCCATGTCTTGAGCAGACTCAATAATTGGTGTAAAAGTTATATTTTGAACCAAGTATTCAGTAAGCCTGGGATTGACTAAATGGATAGTCACTTGAGGAGTGGATGATCCCGTAGATGAAGTAGGTGATGCAGGTTGAGGTACATCATCCATCATGTCAAGTGACTCTTCCTCTTCCATGGGAATCAGAATCTCTACGATAGAGACATTGGGGATGACTTTAGGATCATCTACCATGGGTGCTTTCAACTTCTGTTTGATCTTCGGATCAGATGATGAAGGTTTATCAAAAGTAGCTACTAGTTTAGGTGATGATGATGGTGCTAAGGTGGATGGATCAGCACATGCTACTTTAGGTTTGTGCTCTGGATGCTTAATGGGAGAACTAGGTCTGATGTCTAGATGCATTGATGGTAAGACAAATTCCCCCGGATTGCTAACCTGATTGATGTACTTAAAGGGTTCATCATCCGATGGGATGACATGAACCTTTCCTTCATGAACATATTTAATACATTGATGTAAAATAGAAGGGACACATTTCATGTCTCGGATCCAAGGATGACCGAGCAATATGTTATATTGCATCACTCCTTCCAACACATGGCATAAGATGGAAATGGTTTTTAGTCCCACCTGAATAGGCAAGACTATGGTGCCAACCATTGAGCATAATGCATCATTGAATGCTCACAATGTAAAAGTGGATGCCACTATGTGTGATGTTGGAAGACTGAGATGCTCTAAAGTAGTCATCATTATTATGTTAATCGATGAGCCTGTATCGATCAACACTCGCTTGTAAGGTATCCGATTTATGCAAGCGATTATGTGCAATGGAGGATCCACTACATTAGCTGGTACTTGTTTGATTTTGTGGTCATAGAAGGTGACCACAGGCTCTTTGCACTTTTGAACATGCCCCACAAAGTTAGTGAATGCATTAGGATCTTGGGGCTGAAGCTCAATGGATTTTAGAATCTCCATGAGCACTTCCCTATGTCTAGGGGATTGTACAATAAGCTCATAAATAGAGAGCTTGGTCGAGGCCATCTATAGACTCTGAGTAAGCCTATTTCTAATGGTAATCATCAGTTGTGATGGTGGTGTAGTGATCCCAGGGAAGTGGTGCACCATCCACTACTCTATTTGCAATTTTATTTGATCTTTTAATGTTTAATATGCATTAAATGAAAGGCATAAAAGAGAGACATAGCCGAAATACAAAGAAATAAATGAATGAATGCTTTGTATTGATATTTCCAAGATCTAGTTACATATAAATCCCTCTATGGGATACCCTTCATTTGATACATGATTTTACATAAAGAGGGTAGCAGATGTATAAAATATCCCTGTGCAAGGGGTGATGCACTTTCGTAGGCTTCTCGGTGATGCACACAGAACTGTATGAGGGCTTACAGATGCCTCCTTCTCCAGGTATGGTTCCTAGAGGTATCTTTGTGTTTCTAAATGTTGTGGATCTATCCGATGAACCTGTAGCCCTGTAAGCAATGAAATAATAGCACACGCTTAGCTGTCCAAGATTGCCTCCCCGGATGAGGTTGTTAGCAATAAATCTGGCAATAAAAGGAAATATGCTCAATGATAACAAATGTAATGAAACTAGTGCTATGAAAGCAAATAAATGAAGCACAATGGATCTTATGCTAATGATATGAAAACATGAAGCAATCTGCATAAAATAAACTAATGCCTAAACCCTAGACTAGGTCTACGAGCCACTATCCAGGACAATGACCACTAAGATGAAACTTGTCTCTATTGATCCAAAGGCTATGGGTCTAGGTTTGCTACTGATGTTAAATGATTGTCGTATGTGAATGGATGATCACCTCTTAGTCGGCTAGCACTTTGTCACTCCTCAAGGGTGCTCGAATCTACTCTCCAATATGATAGGGCTTCGCTGCGTATGTTCTCCAAGAAAAGCTCTCTCAAAGAAGGTTTCTAAAATATGATAAAATTCCCCCCTTGGTGCTCTTAGGTTTGCACCTTTTAAAGTGTGTGAAGCCCTAGGTCTATGTCCAAACCCTAAGACTAAATTCTTCATGCACACTGGATGTCCACATGAGAAGTTTTGCCTTTGTCTACCCTTGAGGGCCAGTTAATTGGTGTCTAAATCGAGACATGAGTCTCTCATGAAGAATGGCCATGAGGAATCATGCAAAGTTATCCCCACTCAACTTTATTGCATGCAAACTACCACTTTCGCCTATGATTGGGTTGATTTGATGATAAATTGCCTTTTTAGGATTTAGTCACTATCATATACAGTGACTAATATTTGGCCGTTGTCATCTATAGTACCTAAGTTTTGGTCGCTCTGAGCTTCAGTGGCCAGGATCCAGCTGCTCTGGTTCATAGCGGCGAGGCTTGGATGGGCTTAGAATACCCCAAATGAGTGGTGAGAACCACTTTTGACACTTGGAAGGTCCAAGGTTTAGTCACATGATCTATGAATGTGCCCATGTGAGTAGTCTCCCTGAACATGACATGTTTTAGGTGTCTATAGATTCCCCTTTTTGCGATGCGTTGTGTGGAAAAACACAACGTGGAGCAAAAATTTAGACTGCTTAGGGTGTATGATGATCATTGATCTGATCAACGGTGGATGGCCCAGTCACACAAGATGGTGCCCATCCCTGAATCATTGCTTCAACATGATTGAAGGCTTAATTTAGCATAGGGCTTGCACATATTCACTTGCACTCATTCCTCAAATGCAATCAGGCAGATTTGCATAGGGCTTAGACCTGACCGGAGGAGGGCTACAAACTAAAAATGTCACATTTTGCTTATGAACCGAGCAAACAAGGGAAGTTTTGCAATAGTTACCTGCAATGATTCATAGGATGAATGCTATTTTGACGTGATTGAGAGTTTTTTAGTTGAGGCCTTTGTGAGTTGACCAAAGGGCTTATGTAAGTTGACCAAAGGGCTTATGCCCTTTGGGGCATTTGTTAAGTTGACCAAAGGGCTTGTGTCCTTTGGGGCATTTGTTAAGTTGACCAAAGGGCTTATGTCCTTTGGGGCATTTGTTAAGTTGACCAAAGGGCTTACGTCCTTTGGGGCATTTTTTAAGTTGACCAAAGGGCTTATGTCCTTTGGGGCATTTGTTAAGTTGACCAAAGGGCTTGTGCCCTTTGGGGCATTTGTTAAGTTGACCAAAGGGCTTATGTCCTTTGGGGCATTTGTTAAGTTGACCAAAGGGCTTATGTCCTTTGGGGCATTTGTTAAGTTGACCAAAGGGCTTGTGTCTTTGGGGCATTTGTTAAGTTGACCAAAGGGCTTATGTCCTTTGGGGCATTTGTTAAGTTGACCAAAGGGCTTATGTCCTTTGGGGCATTTGTTAAGTTGACCAAAGGGCTTATGTCCTTTGGGGCATTTGTTAGTTGACCAAAGGGCTTATGTAAGTTGAACAAAAGGTTTTTGCTCTTTGGGGCATTTGTTAAGTTGACCAAAGGGCTTATGTCCTTTGGGGCATTTGTTAAGTTGACCAAAGGGCTTATGTCCTTTGGGGCATTTGTTAAGTTGACCAAAGGGCTTATGTCCTTTGGGGCATTTGTTAAGTTGACCAAAGGGCTTATGTCCTTTGGGGCATTTGTTAAGTTGACCAAAGGGCTTATGTCCTTTGGGGCATTTGTTAAGTTGACCAAAGGGCTTATGTCCTTTGGGGTATTTTGTTAGTTGACCAAAGGGCTTATGCCCTTTGGGGCATTTTGTTAAGTTGACCAAAGGGCTTATGCCCTTTGGGGCATTTTTAAGTTTGACCAAAGGGCTTATGCTCTTTGGGGCTTTTGTTTTGACCAAAGGGCTTATGCCCTTTGGGGCATTTTGGTTTGACCAAAGGGCTTATGCCCTTTGGGGCATTTTGTTAAGTTGACCAAAGGGCTTGTGCCCTTTGGGGAATTTGTTAAGTTGACCAAAGGGCTTGTCCCCTTTGGGGCATTTGTTAAGTTGACCAAAGGGCTTGTCCCCTTTGGGGCTTTTGTTAGTTGACCAAAGGGCTTGTGCCCCTTGGGGATTTTTGTGAATTGATTGCTTAACTATTTGATTTTTGATTAGGGGAGGTATGATACCAACATGCCCCAGTTGATGTTTAGAAATGTTTTTGTTTTGATTTTATGTTATGGATGCAATGATGGATGCTATGCCTAGATAATGATTTGATTTTTCTATATGTATGTAATGTGCTGGTGACATGTGCTAGCTAGATGATGGACGTATGCTTTAGATGGTATGATCTAGATGATGATGATGGATGCATATGTGGATGCATGTTTAATTTTGGTGTATTGTATGCATCTAACTTATGTTGTTATGATATGGTAAATGAAATGTGTGAAATACATTATGATGGTGATCTAATGTACATGAACCTGTATGCTTTAATCACTTAAAACGTAAGAAATGCATATGATATGATTTTAACAATCTAATTGGCGACACCACAAAAAGTATAACAACCATGAATGTCAATAATCATTCTTATCATAAGAATTAATTATTTAAGCATCCATATGTGAAATGTAATGGCGTGGAATGTATGTGCTTTCTTGATAAGCTTATGTAATTTAAAGGATTCAAAATAGTCAGTGGTCGTGTAAACATCATTTTTGACATCTATCCATATCTAGCCTACTTTGTTAATACCCCTTAATTCACAAAATATCATAAAGAGAATTGATGATGTGATTGATGATATGATTTTTTGCTATGTAGGAATTTTTGAGGCTTTTCCTGAGACTCAAACACTCTAGTTACCCTATCAACAACTGCGTACTGACCATACAGGACTTTTGAAAAGTGAGGCTTTCGTTATGAACCTAGATATTCATTATCCCTATGTGTGCAAATGAATGTATTTAGATAGAACTCAAGCATTTCCTTCGATGTCAGGCAGGATTCTTTCAGCCCATTGCTAATATCGGGGATCCTCAAGTGTTCATCTGATCCTTATGTTGGACTTAGTTGGATTATACCACTAGGCAGTATTGTGTTACCCAAAGCTAGCTCATCCACATGCAAACATTGGTCTACACAAATGCAAGAAGCTATTGTGGTAGACATATCATCATGCATAAGGATACCACCATTGTCAAGCTAGTTGTACACCAAACCTGTAATGGGGATCACCTTCTAGTTTTGTACAATGTTGAGAATTCCAGGGATTCAAGCTCCATTCCCTTCTTTTCTTCATTTTATTTGGGATACTTGCTCATGTTTAGTGATGAAAATCACTGTTTATTTTTTATTTTTATTTTTTCTTTTTGAGCAAGGGATTCATGTAGTGATGATAATCACTATTTGCTTTGTTTTTGTGCTTTTTGGTACTTTGAATTTATGACTTTTGGAATCTTGAATTTGTGCTTTGTTTCGGGATTTTTGCTCATTTTGATTTAAGCAAGGGATTTAATTGGGTAGGGTGGAGCTTGTCCTTTTGCCAATTCTCAACACCTTTAAACCGGTCGCACAGGGGGATAAGCAAGGAAAATCCTTTTTGCTTAAGGTAACCTAGACCACTTTTGTAGCTTTCATCTTTCCCTTGTACCAACTAGGATTTTAGTGTTTCAATTAGTGATGGGATCCTAAATATCCAAGGTATTATCACGATTAGACCTTACTCTCTACTAATCAAGGTGGCTTCCCACAAAAGCTGATAAGACCACTAGATATGGTTGAATGACCAGAAAATCTTAGCCTATTCCTTATAGCAACATGATATGGTTGTGTTGAAAAACATAGTTACACACATGGATGAATGGATGAAGGTGGATTTGAGTATTTGTGGTTGTGATACAAATGGTGGCATCGTTTGCAAGAATGTGATCATAACATATGCAAATGCAATGGATATGCATGTTTGATGTAATGCAACTATATGGATGCAAATGTAAGATGCAAATATTTTTGTATTTTTGATGCTTTCAATTGTTTTTGAGTTTTTGATTATTTTGAATGTTTTTGAATTTTTGATTTTAAATTTTTTTATGCTTTTATGTTTTGCTTTTGACCAAAGGGCTTTAAGATGCCTTTGGAGCCTTTTGTGATTTGATTTGACCAAAGGGCTTTAAGATGCCTTTGGGGCCTTTTGTGAATTGACCAAAGGGCTTTAAGATGCCTTTGGAGCTTTTTGTGATTTTATTTGACCAAAGGGCTTTAAGATGCCTTTGGAGCCTTTTGTGATGGTTTGACCAAATGGCTTGGAGATGCCTTTGGAGCTTTTTGATGATTTGACCAAACGGCTTGGATATGCCTTTGGAGATTTTTGGTGGTTTGACCAAATGGCTTTAAGATGCCTTTGGAGCCTTTTTGATGATTTGACCAAATGGCTTGAAGATGCCTTTGGAGCCTTTTGATGATTTGTTTTTTTTTAATGTTTTCTATTGTTTTTGAAACTTTGAATTTATTTGAATGTTCTCAAATTTTGTTGGTGTATTTGAATGTTTTTGGTATTTTGTTGTTTATTTTTTACCAAAGGGCTTAATATGCCTTTGGGGATTTTTGTGGGTGTGACCAAGCGGCTTGGGGATGCCCTTGGAGCATTTTTAGTTAAGGTGACCAAGCGGCATGAAGATGCCCTTGGAGCATTTTGATTAATTTGACCAAGCGGCATGAAGATGCCCTTGGAGCATTTTTTATTAATTTTGACCAAGCAACTTAGAGATGCCCCTGGTGCCTTTTGTTTTTGGATTTTACTATTTTTTGATTTGTTTGTATTTTTATGTTTTATATTGTTTTTGTATTTTATGATATATTTGAATGTTTTTGTATTTTTGATATATTATGGGGGGAAGGTGTGATACCTTAGATACCCCCAATGTGTGTGCCACTCAATGAAAGTGAGGAAGGTGTGATACCTTCAGAACCCTCACTTTGTCTCATTGAACTTGATGTGGATGATGGGGAAGGTATTTTACCTTTAAGACCCCCAGTGCACATGTTATCCACCATAATGTAGTCATCTTGCTTAGGAAGAGTGACAGAAATCAGCTCTCCCAATTGGGGCATGGACCTCTACGGGGTGCCCCTATCTTGATGAGATGAAATGAATGAACCATCTGTGTGGAGCTCATTTCATTCTAATAGACCTTGAACCACCTTCCAAAATGAATGGCAGTCATGGATGTCATGCCCCTGTATACGATGGTACATACAATGGATGCTTTCATCAGTGGACCCATGCTTGGGCTCTCTTTGCTTGACCTCGGGCAACACAAATGCATTTGTCTCGTACAAATTTTGAAATAAAGTTGTAGTAGTCATTTCAAATGTTACCTCCTACTGAGGTGGCTTGTTAGGCCTACGAGGCTGTGACTGACCTTGAGATCTTAGTTGGGATGATGTGGCCTCTATTTTGGTAGGCTGGGGCACTATGGATGAACCATCTATGGGAAAACCCCACTATCTATGATACTCTGAACCACATTCCTGAATCCTTTGCAATTGCAAATGCCATGCCCCTCTATTTGGTGATAGAGACAATAATGGTCCTCCCTATAACCCTTGGGTTTAGCTCTGTTTGGGTCTAGAGGCTTTATGTCAGGTAAGGTGATGACCCTAGCTTCCTGCAGCTTTTGAAAAATATCAGACATAGACTCATTTAAAGGAGTCCAAATGTGTTGCTATTGCTTTGATTGTTTAGCATGCTTTGGCCTAGTATGAGGACCAGGTTGAGCCCTAGGTATGTCACTTGCTGGCTCAAGGGGCTCTTCTTGCCTTTTTGGTGCAAGAGATGGATTGCTGACTATGGTCACTTGTTGGTTGACAATTTGAAGTTGCTTTTTGTTGAGCATGTTGTGTACTATGGCTTTGAAACCTCGACATGATTGAATATCATGCCCATTTTGCCTATGATATAGATAGTGTGACTCTTCCTCATACCCTCGGGGTTTAGGATGATTTGCATCTAAAGGTTGCACCTCTAGTAGGGTGATGGCATTTGTGGCAATTAATCGATTGAAAATTGATAATGCAGGCTCAGGCAATGGGGGATACTTGTTCAGCTTCTGAGGTGGTCGAATCGATGTTTGCTCTAGTTGAGGCTTTTCTTGTGACTTTGCAAGAGATGGTTTGACCTCAGATGAGGGTTGCTTCTGTAACTCTAGGGTCTCAAGATGGTTCATGATAAAGTGCAATGCCTCATTTTGTTTCTCCATTTGGGCCTCTATATTATAGAGGTGATTTTGCATATGCTCCAATACTGATAAGGCTCCCCTGTGTATTTCTAGCGATTGGTTTGAAATACCATTGTCTACTGAAGGAGGCAAAAGAGCGGGTGCTAAAGATCGACCAAACAACTCTAAGTCATCGATTTCCTTCCTTTGAGTTGATGTGGAGGCTTCATGATGACCCATTTTAATAGTGGCATCCACATGCTCATGTTTATGACTCAGTTCATGTTTTTGTCTTACTTGGTGGTGTTGAACTGTGTCAGCTTGAGTATCCCCAATCTGATGTGGGGGGAGCACTTGTTTTTGCTCTTGATGAGGCAACATGAGAAGTGAATCGGGGGTGACTAAAGCCAATGGTTTTGATCCCTTCACTGGGGATGCAACATCTGATTGCTCCACACCTTGTTTTATATGCTTTAGATACACTTGGTCCTCTGTCTTGTAGTTTGCCATTACCACAAACTCTTGAGAAGGCACTTTTTCTTGTGTCTCATTGACCTTCTTGTAATATTTGAATGGCTCGGGATCATGGGGGACCACATACACTTGTCCTTGGTGTATGAATTTTAGATTTTGGTGTACTATGGAAGGCACACATTCCATATCCCTCATCCATGGTCTGCCTAGCAATATGTTGTACTACCTCTCACCTTCCAAGATATGGCACAATGTAGGTATCATCTTTATCCCAACCTGTATAGGTAGGATTATTGTGCCAATTGTTGAGGAAGTAGCATCATTGAAGGCCCTCAATGTAAATGTTGTGTCCTTAATGCGTGAAGGTGGAAGATTTAAATACTTCAAAGCTACAGTTGTGATGATGTTGATGGATGACCCAGTGTCAATCAAGACTCTCTTGTACAAAATTCGATTGATGCTTACTATGATGTGGAGCGGAGGATCAGGTTCATCCTGAGAGATTGTCTTAATCTCCTACCTATGAAAGGCAATCACAGGGTCCTTTTGTAAGTGCATTGAACTCATTTTTGGTGTGAACTGTGATAGATTATCAGCTTTAGTTGACTTTTTTGGTATGTTGGGTTGATCAAAGCATCTTTTGCTTCTTATTGTAGTATTGATCATACCAATAAAACCCTCCTCAAGTGGGGCTATGTGCACCTCATTGACGTGCTCAACTTGATTGTTTTTGGCCCCATGATTGGGGGGAATATTTTTGAATATGTTGATGTTTTGCAATTCATTCTTATCCAACATATCCTGCACTATATTCTTGAACGCAACACAATCCTGGATATCATGGCCATTTTGCCGATGATAAACACAATAGAGATCTTCCCTATACCCCTTAGGTTTGGGGCAATTAGGATCCAAGATGCGCTCCTTAGGCAATTTTAAAACCTTGGCCTCAAGAAGGTGGTTGAAAATTGATGCCAAGGATTCAGGCAATGGTGTATAGTTGCGAGGGGGTTGTTTCTGTTTGCCCCTACCTTGATTCTTGTTGCATTGGTTGTAATGCATAGTTGGAGGTTGATCCTGATAGTTTTCTTGTTGTTGGATCTATGCTGCTTTTGGAATGCTTAACACAATCTGGTTGACGTGCACAGGTTCGGTCTATTGTGGTTGATGTTGCATGCTCTCGTTCCATTATTTCTTGCTATGGAGCTTTAGGTCTCCTTCTTCCAGCTTTATATCTTCAATAATCTTGGCTTGAGCCAAGGCTTCTTTGAATGTATCATACTGTTGTAGTTGCAATAGTAATGAGATGTGCTTGGCATAGATTTTTGTGAACATTCGGATTAGCTCTTTGATCGGGATGGAAAATGATAACTTTGCCATGATTTTTCTCCATCTATCCCCATAATCCATGATTGGCTCATCATCATATTGCTTTAGGTTGGCCAGGTCTAAGAGATTCACCTTCTTCTTAGCACCAAAAGAGAAACGTTTTAAGAATGCATTCACTAGTTGTTCAAAAGTGGATATGTTGTGCTTGGGAAGTTGGTTGAACCATTGGGTGGTAGCCCCCGAAAATGTCATAATGAAAGTTCTCAGCATAAGGGCATCACTCTCTTCTAGATGAAAGCATGCATTGATAAAGTTGGTGACATGCTCTTGTGCATCCTCTTCACCCTTGAATTTTTCTAACCTAGGCATCTCAAAGTGCTTAGGATATGCAGGGCTAGGAACTGATGGGCACAATGGTTGGTTGTGTATCTTACTCAGTGTCGGTTGGTGCCCAACCGCATCTTGCTTCTCAAAGAATTTGATCTTCTCAGTGAGTTCTTGGAATGCCTTTGAGGCAAGGAGCTCCTTTTCTTGCAGACCCACTCATGGTGGTAATGGAGGTAAACCTCTATCCACTTGTCTTGCTCTATTCTCCTCCCTCCTATGAAGGGATTCAGGATGTGTCTGATCCTGATTTATCATGTTTGCCATTTCCCCACCAGTTTTATTTTGTTCATGGTTTGAGTGGTGGTTTCATTGTGGGATTTCTTCTTGCCTAATGCACCCTTCTTTTGGTGAGTCAGCACGTTTATCTCTTTGGTGATCATTACCATTTGCTTGTAGGTTGATACGAGCTAGTTGCTCAACTTGTTCTCTTAAATGTTGCTCATGTTGGCACAAAAGCCTTTCTCTTTTTTTTTCATGCTCGAGAGCTTCCACTAGCTCTCGCTCTTTGTGCAATGCATTTTCTAACCATCGCACACGGTCATATTACACTGCTAAGGAACACTCATGTTTGACAGCCTTGAAAATAGAGTAAAAATAAAACCAAAATATTTTTTTCGTTATAGCTCCAATTTGCACGATTCTTGATCCGTTGGATGCAGAATCAAAAAGTAGATTTTTACTTGTTTTTTTTCAATAAATTATATTAAAAATTAGGGTTAGGTTTTTGTCCCAAATAATAAAGAAACACACAAAGCAAACAATATGATTATCTCTTTTATGGATTAAATGTGTGTCCTAAAACTAGTTTTAGTGTGTTTAGATTTTTTGTTTCTCTTGCTTTCTTGATCTTGCTTTGGATTTAGAATGAGGGGACTCATCCATAGTGGGAACCAAGAACACCCATGCCAAACATATTTTTCTCAAAAAGAGACTAGGTTACACTACTTAAATCCCATTGGGGGGTTTGCCTACCTCTTCCACTCTAAACTAATGATTGTCCCAATAGTGGGAGATAGTTTGAACATAAGTAACTAATACCACTATAAGTAAATGTCTTACTCCATTCTAGGATATCTAGGGGGAAATCCAGTGGAAGGAGGTGAATTCCAATGTCATCGAACTGAATTGGGGATTGGTGATGAAATCCAACTCCCCAATTTTTAAAATGATACGTGTAAATGTATGTGATTCTTTTTAGATTTTAAAATAGAAAGTGATGCATCAACCAGCATTCATGACTATTTTCCTACAATGCCTAAAAATAACGTTTCATTTTCATACAAATGCATCTATAACTAGTCTATATGATTTTAATGCATTCTCCTATTTTGTGATGAAAACAATCACTGATTGGGCCACATGCAAGCAAACCAAAACACAATGGCCTAGCACGCTGGAGACTAGGGCAGATATTACAAGTAGAGGTCCATTGTTCTTAGTAGCACCTAGAGGAAATCTAAAAGAAACCTAGGAAATACAAAATGCAGTTTTTATTTCTTTTTTCTTTTATTTTCCCTAATTAATCTATGTTTATGCTTGTTATTTATGGAAATCAAATGCAGACAAAAAATCAGAGAAATACATAAAAGGGTTACCAACCTCGAATCCCACTCAGATGATAGAAATTATACCCTCTGCTACACTTCCCTATTGGCCTCTGTTGATCATAGTGGTTGATTTTTGGCCACTGTCAATAGGAGCAACTGATTTTTGGCTATTGTAAACCAAAGCGACCGAATCTACGCACAAAAAAGAACCCAAATATCAGTTATTTGAAAAGCAAGAAATTGGTGGGGATCCCACCATGATCGCCATCTGTAGCAACCTTGGGGAAGCGGCACACCATCCACTACTCTATTTGAAAATTTATTTGATCTTTTAATATTTAATATGCATTAAATGAAAGGCATAAAAGAGAAACATAGCCGAAATACAAAGAAATAGATGAATGAATGCTTTGTATTGATATTTCCAGGACCTGATTACATATGAATCCCTCTATAGGATATCCTTTGTTTGATACATGATTTTACACAAAGAGGGTAGCAGATGTATAAAATATCCTTGTGTAAGGGGTGATGCACTTTCGTAGGCTTCCCAGTGATGCACATGAAACTGTATGAAGGATTACAAATACCTCCTTCTCCAAGTATGGTTCCTAGAGGTATCTTTGTGTTTTTGAATGTTGTGGATATGTTCGATGAACCTGTAGCCCTGTAAGCAATGAAATAACAGTGCACACTTAGTTTTCTAAGATTACCTCCTCGAATGAGGTTGTTATCAACAAATCTAGAAATAAAAGGAAATATGCTCAATGATAACAAATATAATAAAACTATTGCTATGAAAGTAAATAAATGAAGCACAACAGATCTTATGCTAATGATATGAAAACATGAATTAATATGTAGAATAAACTAATGCCTAAACCCTAGACTAGTTCTACGGGCCACTATCCAGGACAACGATCGCTAAGATGAAACCTGTCTCTATTGATCCAAAGGCTATGGGTCTAGGTTCACTGTTGATGTTAAATGATTGTCGTATGTGAATGGATGATCACCTCTCAGTCGACTAGCACTTTGTCGCTCCTAGAGGGTGCCTGGATCTAATCTCCAATATGATAGGGCTTCACTATGTATGTTCTCCAAAAAAATCTCTCTCAAATAAGGTTGCTAAAAGATGATAAAATTCCCTCCTTGGTTCTCTTAGGTTTACACCTTTTAAAGTGTGTGAAGACCTAAGTCTATGTCCAAACCCTAAGACTGAATTCTTCATGCACACTGGATGTCCGCATGAGAATTTTTGCCTTTGTCTACCCTTGAGGGCCAGTTAACTAGTGTCTAAATAGAGACATGAGTCTCTCATGAAGAATGACCATGAGGAATCATGCAAATTTATCCCCACTTGACTTTATTGCATGTAAACTACCACTTCCACCTGTGATTGGGCTGTTTTGATGGTAAATTGCCTTTTTAGGTTTTAACTGCTATCATATGCAGTGACTAAGGTTTGGCCGTTATCATCTATAGCGACTAATATTTGGCCGATCTGAGCTTCAGTATCTGGGATCCATCTGCTCTGGTTCATATTGGCTAAGCTTGGATGGGCTTAGAATGCCCCCAATGAGTGGTGAGAACCACTTTTGATACTTGGAAGGTCCAAGGTTTAGTCACATGATCAATGAATGTGCCCATGTGAGTATTCTACCTAAACATGACATGTTTTAGGTGTCTACAGGTGGACCTGGCAATGAGTTTTGAACTAGCCTTTTTTGGGGTGTAGAAGGTATTCAAATGGGAGCCACAGGTGGCTTTGCTTGGTTGTACCTTCTATTTTGTATTACTATGTTAATCATACCTATGAACCCATGTATTTGTGGATCTGTATGTATCTTTTTTACCTACCTGGTTTGATTTGCTTTGACCTCGTGGGTGGGCAAGAGATCTTTGAATATTCCCATCTATTGATTATCCATAGTGAGAATGTTATCAATTTGTAACAGATTATTATCATGCATATTATGTACTAGGTTTTTGAAACCATAGCACCCTTGGATATCATGTCCATTTTGCCTATGATAAGAGCAATATAAGTCCTCTTTGTACCCCTTAGGCTTTGGATGAGCAGGACATAATAAAGAAATTTTAGGTAATGTAATCATATTAGCCTCGCATAGTCTGTTAAACAAGGATGACAGACTTAGGCAATGGTGTGTATGTGCGAGGTGGACAACATTGTTTGTCTTGACCTTGATTTCACTAAAACTCATTATTTTATTGCACCGTAGGGGGTTGAGCCTGATAATTAGGCTATTTTTGTGATTTCTCTGCTTTAGTAATTTTTAGAATAATTTGATTCATAGTCATTTTATTTACCTGATGATGAGTGTTATGGGATTTGTTTTCCACTCTTTCTTACGAAGCTTAATCTCTCCCTCTAGGACCTTGATGTCCTTGATAACTTTGGCTTACTCCAAAGCCTCTTCAAATATTTTATATTGCTACAATTGTAATAGAAGTGATATCTATTTCAAGTAGCTTTTGGTAAACATTCAGGTTAGTTCTAAAATAGGCATGGTAAAAGGTAGTTTGAACATTATCTTATGCCACTTGTTCCCATAATCCAACACTGGCTCATTGTCATATTGATGTAAGTTTGAAAAGTCATATAGGTTTACCTTCTTCTTGACTCTAAAGGAGAAGCATTCAAGGAAGGTGTTCGCTAGTTGTTTAAAGCTAGAGATGCTATGTTGAGGTAGTTGGTTATACCACTCTAAGGTGAAACCAGAGAGTTTTATCATGAATGTTCTTAATAACAAAGCATCATTATTCTGTAGTTGAAAACACAAGTTCATGAAACTTGTGACATGTTCTTATGCATCATCATCCCCTCTAATTTTGTCTAGATTATGCATTTTAAAATGCTCAGGGTAAGTGGGACAAGGAACTAATGGATCTATGGGTTGATTATAAAATTTGCATAATGTGGGTTTTTGATAACCCACTATCTACTTCTCTAGTGATTGGATTTACTTTGTGAGAACCTTATATGCTTGAGATACGATGATCTCATCTCAAAGGTGATTAGAGGGAGTATCTCTCCCATGTCAACCAAGTAATGGTATGTACTTTACTTCAAGTTTAGAGGGGTTTGTGGATCATTTGGTAACACAAATACGTATGATCCCTGTACTCGACCCCTCTATGGGTGGATCTTATCTAGAAGAAACATGTGATGAATGAGGTCTGATAAGATCCTCTTCTTGGTTGTGGGAGGTCCCATAGGAGTCCTCTTATTGGGGGTATCTCGATGCTCAAATCCTCCATGTGTAGAATTATCTTTGCAATGACTATTATAATGTTGTTCATGTAAACCTAAATATGTTGGATTGTATTGAAGGTATTCTAGACCTTCTGGTGCATTATAGGTAGTTGCATTCTGTGAATGGGCATGGCTGTGTGCTGTGACCATTTTATCTTTACTAGGCATTTAGTAAGGAAACAAACAAATTAACTAAGATTATTATCTCTTTTAAGGATTATTTGTGTTTCCTAAAATTGGCTTATGTATTTTGATTCGTTGTTTCATTACATTTTTCTTGTTCAAGTTTTTGATATTGTTGATGTAAATACTCAATTTAAAGGGTTTTCACCTATATACGAGCCTGGTGATGAAGTCCAAACTATGAAACCCACCAAGACTTGGTGATGAAATCCAAATCTGGTGAGGGAGCATAGGTCCTACCAATCCTCACCCAATTCATCGTGGTCAGTGATACACCTCTTCGAAAAGAGATGCATGTTATTTTCCATGGATAGGATAGTTCTTGGAGTTGGCCTTGACCAAAATGGGGTGCGAAGAACCACAATACAAGCTAACAAGGTGGTGATGAAGACCACCATTTTTAGTCTTGATCAATGGTTGGATGTGACTTCCAACTCACTGATGTTTAGTTTGAGACATGATGTGTGTGTGGGTTCTTTTTATTTCATGCAAAAAGGAAAATGCAACATAGAGCACTCATGATTTTTTGCTAATGCATGAAAGAACATTTCAAATTTCCAAATTCTAAGTAAAAATATTTTAATTTTCAAAAAAAAATGAAATGCAACCCTAAATGAAATTAGCCTTTAGATAGACTGCAAGCAAGCAAGCCCTAACAAGAAGTTTTAAACAAGGGTTGTTACTATGTAAAACTGTATGCAATAGAGGCCATCAAACATAGAAATGGTTAGATAGGGGGGCCATTGTACCCTAGAGTGGCTAGCAGTAAAGGTCACTATTCCCAGAAGTGGTCATGAGCAAAGAGTTTGAAATTGAAAATTGCTTTAAATTTCTCTACCAAAGCTTGAAATCTTAACCTTTTTTGTACAAAAATAGTAAATTGAAGCACAATGATACTCATTGGTGTAGCCAACATTTGATGAAGATGTTTCCAAGTTGATTTTTTGACTCTGCTCTGAGGTCATCAATGGGTAGAGTGGTAGGGACTGCTAGCCATCATTGGCTCTATTTGCGGGCCATTTCAAATCAGAGCGGTGGTACCTGCAAGATCAAGAAAAATAAGAAAATAGTAATTAGCATCAAATTAGGAGATTGTTGAAAAAGTCCCACTGTGATTGCCACTATAAGATGTACAAAAGATCTAACACCTAAACATGTAACATGAAATCAAATTGATAATGCAAATTATGTAACCATAATGACAAAAAAATAGAGAAAATAAAGTGCCCTTCTCATTGATATTTAAAAATTGTCTTTATAAGAGGTTATAAAATATCCCTCTGAAGGATTACACCAAATTGATACAAATTACATCAAGTAACCAATAATAGGTATCTTCACAAGATCTCTGTAATCTTCAAAATTGATTATGGAGGGTTTCTTAGTGACCCGCTTGATGATGCATATATTGAGGAATCTTTATGACGATTTGCTCTTGTGGAAACTTAAGATCTGCACACATATGCACTTACAATAAATTAGTAGAAAATGTGAAACCTCTAAAGATGAGGTCCATCTTCCAAGATATGTAAATGAAAGGAAATGCTAAAAACAATGAAGAAATGCATGAAAATTTGAAATAAACTATGCTAAAATAGATATTGAAATGTTGCTAATCTACTATCTAAAAAAATAGGAGAAAATATAAATTTATAGAGAATCCATCATGGATTGGCTTAGCCTAGATGGTTGGTCATCATCATCTTTGGCATCTCCGCCTACGGGTCATATTAGGGTGAGATGACCATTGAACAGTGAATCATTTCTTCAAATCCAATGCATGGTAAAGTATAATTCTTCTGTCAATTTGATTTTTCAAGGGGTCACTCAATCAATGTGCAATTGAATTGCAAATAATTGGCTCTAAATATAGATATTTGATGGTAAAAATGGTTGAATTGGGCTCTTCAAACTCAAATGATCACCATTGATGCAAATGCAAGCTTCATGACATGATTTGGGTAGCATCGTGACACTTATGAGAGATTATTCTCTCTGTTAGACAAACTAACAACACTTCATTGCATTATATTGGGGATCTCAACCCATTATTTCTCAAGTTTTTGGGTACTTTTCCCAATTGGAATTCTTGGCTTGCAAGGGAAGCCAAGATCAAGATTTTGTTAGGATTAGTTATCCCAAACATCACCTTCTAGAACCTTCTCACCCTCAATCTATTAAGCTCAATTATCATGTAACTGATTTGGATTAGCTTGGGAAGCCCAAGTTTGTTATAGGCGTGACTATCATTGCCTCTAATGGCTAGAACTACAAGTTGAAATTGGGTACAGTAGCCACTATGAGGCCATCATGGAGCACCATGACTACCAGGGATTCATCAAAAGGCACAACGACTCAGGCTGTAAAGGATCATATTTCCCTGTTTGAGTGGTTAGAACCACTTTTAGGTCTTGAAAAAGCCCAAGATGAGTCATATGGCTTGAAAATGTGTCCATATAAGTAGGCTCCTCAACATGATGTGTTTTATGTGTCTACAGATAGCATGTTATTTTTATCACATAGAGTAAATAGGAGAAGGTTTTACATATCCTTGGCAAGCTTGCATTGGGAATTCATTGAGGGGATTGTGGGGTCCTCTCTAATGAGTTGTGTGTGCTACTCTTTGGTTTAATTCATGGTAACTTAATCATCTTGGAAGGGAGGAGTTCCTTACATTTGGGTCAAAGAGGTAACTATCCTTTGAAGGATAAACATGGAGTTAATTCAAGGGGATCGTGGGGATTACCTCATGCATTGGAAAATGTGAATTAATGGGTCAGTTCACAATATGGGGCATAAGGATTAAGGGGTCCTTATGTACCCATAATTTTATAAATATTTTGGAAAGAGGGATTACAATATTTCTAGAATGATTGTATTGGACTCAATTGCAATAAATAAAATATGGATATATTTTAAGGTTGGGTTTTTTCCTTAGGGGTTTTCCTAAGATATATGATGTGTCATATGTGTGATGTGTAATTGGTAATTTTCATCTTGAGAACTTGTTTTTATTGCTTTCTAAATCCAATTTATCATAGTTATATTCTCTAATAAGTATAAATTCACGATACTTTATAGACTATAGGTATGAGTTTCTTAAGAACTATGTGATTAGTATGTGGTGCCATTTATGGTAATTATGATGATTAACTATAAGTAATCTAGTTATGGTGATTAAGTAATTCACACTCCTTGTATTATTGGTTATTCCTTGCTATGATGAAGCATCAATGAGAAATGAATGACATCTATTAATCCATATGCTTAGGAACTAGAAGCATATAAATATATAGATAATGAGTGATTAAAGGAATTGTGATAGCATGATCACAATACTCTTAGTGCATCTACATGGATGGACTTATATATGGTGTAGATATGGGTGTTCCCTTTTGATAGACCAAAAGGAATAAGTTGGGTCATCATAAAGATGAGACGGATAACTTAATCATGGGACTTTACTTCAATAGACATCTGCATTGAATAACTTATGCAAGATTGAGATATGTATCCCTAACGAGTACCAAAAAAATCCTCTCTTGAGTGGCTCAAACTTTAGGATTGTTATATTTGGTATTAGAGCTC
Source organism: Wollemia nobilis (assembly GCA_028583015.1). NCBI lineage: Eukaryota > Viridiplantae > Streptophyta > Pinopsida > Araucariales > Araucariaceae > Wollemia > Wollemia nobilis. The sequence goes on along the minus strand of JAQPPZ010016947.1, from coordinate 17,031,898 downwards.
TAGGTACAATGGACTAGATGCTTTCATGAAGGAGCTCTAGGTATGATGGACTAGAAGCTTTCATGGATAATCTGGAGATGCTTAAGAATAATAACTAGATAAGGTAGCTTTACTTTGATATGGTACCTTACCCAAAGCAAGTGTGACCATATTTAGGAAGTGAATGATAAGGTTTAAGGCCTACCTAGGAAATAATGATTGATCTTAAATTGAGAGGACCCCTTATGGGGATACAAGGGTGATGGTGACCATTAATAATTTAAGTTAGCTCTTGGGAAGATATAGCTAACTATCAATAGTATGATTGAAAGTATTTGTAACTTACCAAAGTGATAAAGGCAATGATGGGGAGAGTACAAAGGTAATATTAGTTTTCAAGTATCAATTAGGTTTAGATTTGACACTATTGGAGAAACTTGCCTTAGTCAACAAAAATCAGTAAAACCTAAGGGTGAAACCATACCAAAAGATGTTATGGTGTAGCAACATATGAAGGATTTGCTATGGGCACTTTGATAATAGACATTCTAAGTGGACCCAAAGAGAAGGACTTCTTTGGGAATATTTAGGTGGTGTAGCCTAAGTTCTCTTTTCCAATAGTGGAGGTTTGGATCCCATTGTTAATTGGATTGGTGATAAAACTCCAAAGGACTATTGGGTGTCCATGTGAGGGATGTCACACAGAGTGATAGTTACCTCAATCAAAACCATCATAGAGTTGGAATGATTGAGCACCATAGTTTTCTCATGGTGTAATATATAAACTAAGAGGTTCTTACTCCTAAGTACTATCTTGAAGGATTGAGATTAGTAAAGGAATTGGTATCCCTTTTCTCAATTAAATAAGATAGGGTTAATCTTTACAATGTGATCGAGTTGTTCTACATTCATGGAAAGTTTCAAGAAGTGGGGAGACCATGTGAATGTATCCTTTAAGTTGTATGGGTAGTGTACAAGGTGAACCCCAATAAAATATGGGAGTGATCACTTTTGTCCTCTCGAGGGATGTCTATAGCATCTAGAACTTGAAATGTGATGGAACCTCTATAATCCTATCTAGTACATCATTTATGAACCTTAACTATGCAAAAGGAAGTAATTTTACTCTCTCTCCTAGGATGGTTAAATTTGGATTGTTACTTTTTCATCCAACTCATTTGAGTGTGTGTGTCAAGAAGAATTAGCACCCAAGATAAGAAATTGAAGTACGGGATCTTCAAAAAATCTACGACTAGCTATGTAGGATTGAAGTATACTCCAAACCAATGAATTAATTGCATTCAAGTCCGAGGTGATTTAAAACCTGTTTGCAAGCAAGTCAATGGTGAATGGAAAATGAGATCTAGAAACATTACTAATTGGAGTAGAGAGACAAAGGATTCAAGCTTTTGATTCAAAGAATTTGATATAGATCATGTGCCTTGAACATCCAATTCTAAAGCATATTCTCTAGTAAATGAGGGTATTTAACTCCCATATGGTAAATGGGTGTTGAACTGGATCCTAAGAAAATTTATTTTGGAGAAACTATACAAATAGGTAGAGAACATCATGATTGTAATATAGTTGCTACAAGAACAATTGAATGGTAGACAGAATAGGTGAATCAAAATGAGCAATTATTAGAAATTATTAATGATCAAGTTCCCTAGAATGAATACTTTGAGTGTAGATAGGATGAGTATCTCATTGCAAGAAGATAAAGAAGGTAAATCTCGAATATCGGTAGAGCTAGCCAAGAACCTGGAAAATATCAGGGCATCCAAATTAGATATTTTAGTTGAGACATAGTTATAATAATTGGAAATGAATATTTTTATTGAGGAATTATTCATTTGTAACTCAAATAGTAGGGTTACCCTTCATGTGCTCGATATAGCCTTAGTATGGTGGAATTACTTCATATTTGGCTAGAAGAAGATTCAAGTTATGAAATTTTAGTAGATGGTTTTGTTCAAACCATAGTTATTTTGAGGATGAACTTATCTATTGATATATAATTCATCTGGGTTATAGGTATAATTCATGTTTGAGGATTTTTTATGTTCATTATAACCACAATGAAGGATAATTATTTAAATCAGATAGGCTTAGGGAAGCTTTTACACGATGTAGCTTGGATTGTGATAGATACATCTGGTGGTGTCATGAACATTAAATTGTGCTCTTTACTTATTATAAACATCAATCATGGATCTTGGTGAACCTAGGCTATGTATTTAGTATAGTAAGTGAAATAGAGAAAAGGATTGGAGGAGACTAGGTGGGGAATATATTCTCAAGAGGAGTATAGAATCCTCTGAGAACAATCTAATTTGTGGTCAAACTTAACAGTAAGGAATGGAAAATGGAAATTCCATTCATAGGTTTGAACAATTCTTAGTGGAAATAATAGATGGATAAAATCTATTCTTTAGAGGAGTGTGAAATCCTCTCTTAAAATGTTGATAAATTATGTACCAAACTATGAGATTGATAGGCATTTGGAAGTACAAAAATTCATCTTAAGAGCAGATCCTAGGATTAAAATAGGGTAAACTTGTTCAAGCCCAAGATATTGAGAATGAATTATGGTTGTTTGGACCCATAGTCACAGGGACTTAATGGATTTATTCAAGTGAATATGATCTCGGGGTGAGTGTTGTACTAAAACTTCAAGCAAAAATAGCAGAAATCCTGAAGAGAATAAGGACTTCAATGTTGGGGGATGGACTCTTGTGCTTTTAATATTGAGTAACTATACCCAAAATTATGAAATTAAGGAGATTGATCTTGTATAAAGCACATAGATCTCCAAATTTTGCTCATATTGAAGGGGCTAAGATGGGAAAACCATAGGGAAAGGCCTTCTTCTACAAGGATATCATTGATTTTGTTGATCAAATTTTGGGATGGTACATTGCATGAAGTAAGTGTGGCCATTTATATCATCAATGGATGATGATAATGCTTGTAATGGAACCTTGTATGGTAAGCATGGTTATTATCAGTGAATGGTAATACTCTTAGATGGCATATCATGTGGAGTGAGTGAGTCATTGATATTATCAGTGGATGGTAATATTCTATGTGATTAATAGGATGATAGACATGTTTTCTTATTTAATTTGAAGATGTAATGATATATTTCTTATTGCAGGTAAACACATGGGACTATGTTTAGTCCTAGGGGGTGGAATGTCACAACCTACCCTTGTAGGACCCTTGATGAGGAAGCAATATAATTGGACTTATTGTTTTAATGGTTAACATTGATTGATGCCATGAATATGCAAAGATACAATGTAGCATATGATTACATTTTATGATTTTGCTGCTACTAAGTTTTTGTGGTTTTGCAAGACCAATCATGCTTGCAGGTGGACAATGGTGAGCTAACAACTTAATAGTTGCCTTGAAAATGCTTTTAAATTATTTAGCAAAGGAAATTTTTAATATTGTAATGTGAGAATAATGATTATATTAAAGTAATTAACCACTATTTTATCAAGCTAACATTATAATATTATCTTGATTATTGCTATCTAAATTGACTAGAAAATAGAGATGTTTAATAGTGTCTTTGAATTTAATGGTTAAATTAAATTGATTAACCATTTCATTGCATTCAAATGGTAGTTTAATATTTGTTTTAGGTATTGCTTTCAATTTAATTAAGCAAAAAGGAATTTATTAACTATTATTTTATGCAGATGTTGGTTTCATTTAAAGTGGCAGGAGCATTAATAATTTAATATAATTTTATAATTGAATGAACCTCCTTTGAATTTCTAGAAATAGCAAATATTTTGTGAAAAAATGGCTATTATGGAAGCAAGAAGGAGGGCCATGTCAATTAGGTTTGACTATGGAGGCTTGTCATAATGAAAAATCTTGTCCCTACCAATTAAAAAAAAGGAGAGTGAGAGATGAGCATGATGTTTTTTGTAAAAAAGTGCATAAATTCTTGGATAAGGGGATGTCTTGAGGGGGAAGTCAACACATCTTGGAGAAGGGAAGAAGAAAAAAATAAAAATGCCATTATGCTTGGCAAGAAAGAGGGAAGGGACATGAATAGGTAGCTAAGAGAGAGATCAGCGATGGAGAAGGAAGAAAGCTAATCAAAGGGGGACGAAGTGATTTTTTTTATAGGTTGGATCTAAAATAATCTTCCCCTATGTGTTTTTTTTAATGCTCTATATGAGTGCTTGTTTTTATTTGGTCTCTTCTTGCTGGTGTTATTTCTTTAAAAAAAATGAAGAGTGCTCTACCCCTATAAATGTTTTGGTAGGATCTAGCTTATGGTCATTGCTACCCTTTTTTTAGATGTCCAGGCTATGAGTAGTGGATGGATATACTATAACAATAGATACCATTAGGTTTCCCTTTGGTTTAGTTTGTTTTAATAGGGTTCTATGGTATTAAAGCCTGAATGTTGAGCTCGATGTCGCTTATAAACTTTAGTCTTAACTCTCAAGCCCATTTGATGTTTTGTTCCAAACTGAGGATGTCTGAGTAGGTTGACTCAACCCCCTATTATTTTTATTTACCCTATGCATTTAGAAGTTGATTGTATTTGCTATCATTGGGTGTGTCTTGATAGATGCTTGTAAATCAATATTTTTGGATCATGTTACGAATCTATGTTGGTGCTCCTTCAAGCCATAGATGACCTCTCTATTACTCCCAAATTTCTTCCCTAGTTCTTCATATACCCCGACCACTATTTTTGCACGATGGGTATTTTTTCTATATGGTAATTTATTTACCAAGGAATCCAAATCTTAACCCTAGTTATGTTTGCACTCGATTCATCATCGTTGTAAAATCCATCATGCTATTGCTTTGTTCCACTGCTTTGAGGAATACTTAATTTCCCTTTTAATTGAGGTGGAAATCTATCTGTAGCACCTAAAATAATTCCTCCACCCTATGAGGGTTTCTCCTCCTTATCCATTCGATTTCTAAAGCTTAAAATAGGTTCAACCTCACATTTTTGCCATGTTGTGCCAAGATTCTTGTTCAAATACTTACCCCTATAGTGGATTGTCTAGATTCATCATCTTTGTTGCTCATTATCTTACTAACCAAACCTAACCAATCCTACCTAAGTGTACACTTTTGTAGGTGCTAATTAGTTTCTATGACCTACCCTCATGAGGGCAACACTAGGTGGAGGTACTAGTGGGACTCCTACACAGGGTTGAGGATCCCATTGTCGATGGGACCGTATTGTACACTAGTTTGAAATTAAGGATGAATCATCGTGACTAAGGTTGAATCACATTGGAAATTAATTAAAACCTTGGATTTTCCTTTTTATTAACAAAATTTTGTCCAATGTTCCATTTCTTTTGAGTAATAGAAAAATTCTTAATTGAATAATGATCAATAGTTAAATTGACTCATGGACTCACAATAAAAATTATCTGAACTGTCAGTCTTCATGGATGCTGCTTGGAAATACCACAAAGACTAATGAGAATAGTCACATGGAAGATAAAATGGCTCCTAGTCATCTTAGTAATTTGAGTTTGGTTGATAATCACAGGGCAGGAAAGAAACGACAATATAAGACTTCGAACCAGAGCCACGTGGACCACCAGATAGCCATCATCATAAATCTATCCAGCAGGTTCACTTCTCCAAGGCTTATTGGCCAAGACGGGATGTGGTCCCAAAGCATGTCATATACGGAAGAAAGTAATTACAAAATAATTATTAGGAGTAACTATCAATACAAATCTTGTAGGAGTTTTTTTCAGTACTCTGCTATGTGTGTCTACAGCTTTTTGTTTCTCCACTGTTTCAAGGAAGGGATCCGTGTCTGTTTCTTTTTTTGTAATTATGATACATGTGTGTTTTCTTGAGGTATACCCAAAATGTTGTATGGGAAGTTTCTTTTTGATAATAGGATATGTGCCTTATCGGATGTAATGGCTTTGGCAGTATGTATATTTTAAATATATAGGATCCTTAGTAAGGACATGTTCATCAACAACCCTGGGCTGATTTTTGTAAAAGGTTTTGGATCAACCTATAAAACCCGGTATTAATGCTATAGTATCTTATCTACCAAAAAAAAATTTGACTCATGTCTAATGACGGGAAAATTTCATGGATTTTTTATTCAATTCAGAGAGTGAACTTTATATTAACTAAATTAAGATAATGAGAGGAGTATTAAAGGTTTGTTTAATGTGTGTGTAGAATACCTGATATATAAATATAGTACACACTACACAACACTGCATCAATATAACTGTTGTATGTCAATAATCATAATTGCATCACATTGTGATGTATATTAACTGTAATAAATCAATATTTTTGCAAGCAAAGAGTTACATTGATTTATTGACCTATTACACAATTCATCAATACAGCTAGCATGCATTATGCATGCATCATCAACTTGATGCACTTCAGTGAGTATCATAATCAATATTATTATATATTGTAGCATAGTTTTATAATCAACACAATATAGTTTCATAGATGGTATGCATAATGTTTATGTATTATCAAATTGAAATTTAGAATATTAACACATTGTGCATAACATTAAATTTCTAATATAAAAATACCATTGTTGAAAAGTGTGCATTGCGCTAATAATTGAACTTGATGTGCAAAATTATTACACATAAACACACTAAATTTTTAGTTGTGATCTATATACACTATGTATGTTGTATATAAGTGTGCAATAATACGAAAGACCTTTTGATTACTCTCTAGAAAGGAAGACCTTGGATTAAGGGGATGGTTTATAGTTATTTTAATTATATGAAATATTGTTTAGTTAAGGAAATAGATTATAGTTTTTCTTGACTTAAAGAGTATTATAGATGGAATAGGAGGCATATGTGATTTTAAACTCTTGATTAAATAGAAGTTTATCTATTGTTTAGTTTAAAAGTGGGGTTTAAAAGTATCTTTAATTTGGTCGGTATGAATGAGAAATATAATAATGGATAATATAATCCATTTTGATAAATTGAATGAGAGATACATTAGTGGATATATCTATATCTCATTATGATAGGTCGAATGAGTAAAAAAATAGTGGATATGATGCTTCATATTAGCAGAGTACATTTGTTAAATAGTAGTAGATGCTATATTTCAATTTTGTGGAATGCACTTAAAATATAAAAGTGGACATTATGTATCACTTTGGTTAAATAATGGAATGATCTATTAGTGGATAGTACTTTTCTTTGAGTAATCTAGTTGGGAAATGTATTGGTGAATGGTATAGTTCATTTGAATAATTTTAGTAAGAAATGTATGAGTGGATAATATGGTCCATTTGGTTATTTGAGTAAAGGAGTGTATCATTAGATAGCATGTTCTCCTTGGAGAGGTTGCATTGGGAATTCATTGAGGAGATTATGGGATCCTATATAATGAGTTGTGTATGTTTCTATTTTGTTTTATGCATGGTAACTTAATCATTTTTGAAGGGAGGAGTTCCTTGTGTTTGGGTCAAGGAGGTAACTATCCTTTGGAGGATGAACATGGAGTTCATTCGAGGGGATTATGGGGTTCCCTCATGTATTGAGAAATGTGAATTAATGGATCAATTCATGGTATGGGGCATAAGGATTATGGGGTCCTTATGTGCCCATAATTGTATTAATATGTTGGGAACAAGGATTAAGATATTTTTAGAACAATTGTATTGGACTCAATTGCAATAAACGAAACATGGATATATTTAAGGTTGGGTTTTTCCCTTAGGGGTTTTTCCAAGATATATGATGTGTCATGTATGTGATGTGTAATTGGTTATTGTCATCTTGCAAAATTGTATTTATTGCTTTCTAAATCCAATTTATCATAGTTATGTTATTCTATAATAAGGAGAAGTTCATGGTATTTCATAGACTATAGGCATGAGTTCCTTAAGAACTATGTGTGATTAGTATATGGTGCTATTTATGGTAATTGTGATGGTTAACTATAAGTAACCTAGTTGTGGTTATTAAGCAATGCACACTCCTTGTATTATTGGTTAGCCCTTGCTATGATGAAGCATTTATGAGAAATGAATGATATCTATTAATGCATATGCTTAGGAACTAGAAGCATATAAATATATATAGAGAAAGAGTGACTAAAGGAATTGTGATAGCATGATTGCAATACGCTTAGTGCACCTACATGGATGAACTCATGTATGGTGTAGATATGGTCATGCCCTTATGATGGACCAAAAGGGATAAGATGGCTCATCACAGATATGAGATAGATAACTTAATCATGGGGATTTGCTTCAATAGACACATACATAGAATGACTTATGCAAGGTGGAGATATGTATATCCCTAATGAGTGCAAAAAAATTCCTCTCTCTCAAGTGGGTCAAACATTAGGGTTGTTACATAATTAATGTAAACACTTTATCATAATATCTGGGATTTGGGTGGTAACTTTAAAAAGTCTACCTTTCATAGGTTAGTTCAGTTACATCAACCTAACATTTTGCTACTTTAAGAGACTATAGACATAGGTGTGAAATTTGAAGTTCTACTTCATTCCCTTATAAAAGAGTGGGATCTTCTCACTTTGGCTTAGGAGAGTAGATTTGGAGGACTAGTTTTGGGCTAGAGAAAGAGAGATTTTTGGCTAAATAATTCTATATTTTACTTCTGGTTTAGGAGTTGAAATTTTATCATTAGAGCTAGATAAATCCTTAGTGGTAGCCAACATATATAGGCCTTATGAGAAAAAAAGGTAGTATTGGGAAACACTCTTAACTAATTATTTTCTATAGCAGGGGAATATTATTGTAGGGTGAGATTTAAAATTTACATTGAATAGAGCTAATGTCTAGGGGACTGTAGCTAGATGTGACCCACAAGTTGGTTTTTTTAAATGAAAATTTGAAGATGTGGATCTGGTGGATGTGGAGCCTATTAAAATTATCCCAAATTGGTGTAACAATAGGGTGGGAGATAATTTTATGGTAAAAAGGTTGGATAAATTTTATGTCTCTAGTTCTCTTTTGATGGATGGTGAAAGAATTATATCTTGGGTGGATCTAAGAGGTATCTCAGACCACTATCCTATCCTTCTTCAAGTTGGAAATTTAGATAGGATACCTTCTATCCCTTTCAAGTTTAATTCAACTTGGTTTAAGGCTAAGGAATTCCAGTTACTGGTTAAAGAATAATGGATCCCCTTTGATGCAAAGTTGGAAAGCTCATCATGCTTTCAATTTGCAAGTAGCCTAAGAAAAGTAAAAATTGTTGCATCAAAGTGGGCCTACATTAAGTCTAGACAACAAAGGCAAGAAATTACTCTTTTATAGAGGCAAATTGTGAAGATTTATGAGGCAATGAATAAATATGGTTTCTCAAAGGAATCCAAAGAAATCATAAGAGCATTGGTAGAGAAAAAAATAATATTTTGTTAGATCAAGAGGCACAATGGAGGCTTAAGAGTAAAGCTATTTGGATGGATATAGGGCATGAAAATACTAAATTCTTTCACAATTATACCAATCATAGGAGGAATAAAAACACCATTTGGAAAATGTCCAACTGTGATGGATCAAAAGCTAGGTCTTTCATAGACCTTATAGCTCTCAACACTAAACTCTTTTAAAATATGTTTAAAGAACCTGAGAGGATAAACTTGGATGAGATTCTAAAATTCACCTCTTTATTCCCTAGCTTTGTGGATGATGCTATAAATGAGATGCATCTTGAGGGAGTTCCATAAACAAATTAAAAAAAGTTTTTACCATCTTCCAAAAGAACAAAATCCCTGGGCCAAATGGTTGTGGGGTTGATTTCTTCTTGGGTTTCTTTGAGTTGATAGGGGAAGATCTACTAAGAGTGGTGGAAGAAACTAAATCTACAAGGAAAGTTACAATAGATATCAATTCAAACTTTATTATTTTGATTCCCAAGAAGGATACTCTTGAATATTTTGGCAATTTTAGACTTATATCTTTGTGCAACTACCTATATAAAATTATCACCAAATTGCTTCAAGGATTAAAAGAGTTTTATTGGATTCAATTACTAGTGAGAAATTTGGGTTTCTTAATGGTAGGTAGATCCATGATGTTGTGATTGTGGTGCTCTGATACCATTGTTAGCTTTTGATGTTATATATTAAAGGAAATGCAACCATAAGAAATACATTCCTTGATTCCATTGTGAGTTATCATTCACAATGATTTTGGGTATACCATGTAGTTTGAAAATTGAATCAAGGAATGGAAGGAATTATTTTACCTTAGTGGTACCAAGTTGAGTATGTCTTTTGTATATCATCCCTAGTCAAATGATCGAACAGAGTTTGTTAACAAATGTGTGGGTACTTACCTTCGTTGTTTTCTCAAGATAAGCAATATCACTATATTCAATGGATTTTCTTAGTATAATTATGGTATAATACTTCTTACTATTTTCCCCTTAAGATATCTCCATTCGAAGTCTTGTATAGTCAAAAGGCACCAGTAATCATAGACTATGTTCCCAGTACTTCCAAGGTAGCCCAAGTAGATGATTTGTTACAAAAATATCAGATGATGCTTAAACTTATTAAATATAATTTGATCTAGGCACAAAACTATATAAAGCAACAATAGGACCTACATCATTCAAAATGACAATTCAACATCAGAGATAAGGTATTTTTATGCGTACAACCTTATAAGCAATTGTCCTTTAAGATCAAGTCTAATAAAAAGTTAACCCCTTGATATTATGGGCCCTATAAAATGGTTCGTTGCATTGGTGAAGTAGCATATCAATTAGAGCTTCCTCCTTTATCTCGTATTCATCCAGTTTTCCATGTATCTTGCCTCAAAAAATTATTGGTCAAAATGTGCAATCCCAAATAGAGCTTCCACTACTTGATGAAGAAGATCGTATAACTCTCCAACCAAAAGAAATACTATGATCTAGAGTGCATCATATTCGATCATGCCAAATTCAAGAGTTCCTAATTAAGTGGTTTGACCTTCCAGAAGAATATGCTACATGGTATATTGAGATTATTTTCCAATATTTTCCAACTTTGAGGATAAAAAATTCTGAGGGGGGAAGCCATGTAATGATTTCAAATGAGTCATGTTGGTTCATTTATTAGTCATATCGATTCATTTATTATTTTCATCTATTAATAGGTAGAAATATTTATTAAGTTCTAATCATTGAATAATATAATTCTATTACGTATATCGCAAGAGACTCCACCCTCTCTAAGTGGCTACGAGACTTCACCCTCTCTAAGTGGCTATTAACTTGGTTTATATCATTATCCTGGATTTGATTGATATTTGCATTTGATTTATTCATCGAGTAAGGATTTTCCTTACACTTAAATTGGGATATTTTAATGAAGAGGGATTTCAAGGACCTAGGAGGTGTACTCTATGTCATGTGGAGCTTGAAACTATCAACCATTTATTGGTTGGCTATGCATTTACTAAGACTATGTGGAAGGAAGTAGAGGTAATAATTGGAAGTATAGGTACTTGGCAAGGGGACACTTTGAAAGAGTTTTTGAAGGAGTGGTCTGATAAGAATGATCTGAATACTTTTAGAGTGCTTCCTTTTATGGTGGCATGGGGAGTGTGGTTAGCTAGAAATTTAGATATCTTCTAAAATACATTTTTTCCAGCCTTCCAAGTTGCTATCCAAATTCATTCCTTGATTTTCATTCTCATCTTACCTAAATGCCCAAGAGTGATCAAAGATGCCAATGTTAAAAAAATAGTTCCTTGGGTATATTCTGATAGGGCTTGTCAAAGTACTCTCTCTTTGTGTGGGGTAGGGGTAACCCTCTATTTTCATGGTTCTCATTTTATAAAGTTCAAGGTATGCTTGGGTGTGGGCACCAATAACTATACTAAATTAATTACTTTGAAGTTACTTTTGAAAACTGTACTGGATCAAAATTATAGCAGCTCTAAGTCTTAAGAGATTATTTGGTGGTCATCAATTGGATGAAGGATCAGTTTAGAATGGAGAACATAACCCTATGACCTATCTTAGAATAGGTGAATCTTATAGCAAGTTTTTTCAACCTCATCACTTATCAACATGTATATAGAGAACATATTCTCTTGTGGATGCTTTGTCGAAGGAAGGATTACGGGTGGCCAAGGGTGTTGGGAGTGGAGTTAAGTAAAGGATGATGGGACTATCCATGAGGCATCGATGCAAATTTTTGATGTTTAAGAAAAAATAAAAATATTATTATTATTATTTTAGTGTTGTTTCTTTATGCGGAGTTTTTTGCCTTGTGATAACTGCTTTTTGGCCCATAATTTTAACTCTTTTTACTGTAGGGTTCTCTTATGTTGGCGGTGCTAGATTTCTTAAAATTTTATATGATGGGGTAGTTAGGATTGTCTTTTATTATCTTTGTAATCCTTGGGTATATATGCATTGTAATCTTATTTTCTCAATTAGAATAGAAATTATGAGTTTTTTCAAGGAAAAAAAAGAAAGTGGACATTTCACCTGGATTGATGTATTTTTGTTCAAATTACGTTTTTATCATATTTTTTATAGATGCGTGTAGGAAGAAAAAATATATGATATCTTGCATGTATCTCATGATGAGCCTTGTGGTGGACACTATGTTGCTAAAAGAACCATTCATAAAATCTTGCAAGTAGGGTACCATTGTCCATGTTTACATAAATATACCAAAATCTATGTTGGTAAATGTGATCAATATCAAATAACTAGGAGACAAAATTTAACTGATGAAATTCCCCTCCATCCATAGTTAGTTCTAGAACCATTTGAGAAATGGAGCCTTGACTTTGTAGGTCCCATTAGCCCTACTTGCCAGTTCAATGATATTTTGGTATATTAATAGACTATGTAACAAAATGGGTAGAAATGAAACCTTTGCAACAGACATGTGATGAAAAAGTTGTTGAATTTATCTATGATTACATTTTTCATCACTTTGGAGAACCCCATAAATTTTTTATGGATCAAGGACCCAATTTTTTTTTGAAGTGGTTGTAGACTTTGTCCAAAAATATCAAGTTAATTATCAAAAATTCTCTCCTTACTACCCATAATCAAATAGATAGGTAAAGGTTGCCAATAGGAAACTTGAAAATATTTTGATAAAGACAATAGCATCACATAGGAGAGATTGAGCACATAAATTAAAGGAAGTTTTTTGGGCCTATAACACCACTTGGAAAACAATAGGTCTCACCCCTTATGATATGGTTTATGGAAATATGTTTAATTAAAATTAATTTTAAAATCCAAAATTTAATAACTACCTTGTAGGTTGGAATCAATATTTCTACAACTTAACAAGACAAACTTATTTAACTTAATATTTTGGATGAGATATGGCTTCAATAAATACATCATACTAAATGTTTCCGAACATAGTGGAAGAAGTGGCATGACAATCACATCATTCCATGTACATTTCATCTAGGAGATTGGGCATTATTGTATGACTCCAAGTTTTAAAATTTCAAAGGTAAACTTCATACATGGTGGTTAGGTCCTTATGAAATTGGAAATTTTTTTATAATAGTGTGGTTAAGTTGAAAATCATTGATGAATCTATTTGAGGCTTAATAATTAATGGATATTTCTTAAATCTGTATTGCAAGCCACTTTTAAAATTTGACTTTATTCAGCTAATCATCAAGCAAGCGCGGTTGTAGTTCATAGAAAAGTCCTTCCTCTATAGGAGAGTTGATTTATTTTGTAGCTCATTTACCTTTTCTTTTGTAGCTCATTTACCTTTTTTTTAGTTCTCTAAGAAAACAAAAATAAAAATAATGTTGTACAATGAAAACATTTGCAGGTATTTTAGAACCAAGGATAGAAATGAAAACCAAATTTTTGGCTTTCCACCCTTGTAGAAATATTCCACTTGTGAAAACCTCTTTTGGAGGTGCAAACGAATAGAAATTTTCTAAAAACTAGTATACTGGTGAAAGTATTTTGCATTAAAGAAATGATGAATTTGTTCTATTTTCTCTGTAAACATCCACTCTTCTAGAATCTAGAAAGTAGTTATTGATAGTTGATATTAAATATTGTATATCACCTCACCTGTTCATGCCTCTAACAATAAAACTTGTTAAAATATAGGTACTCTTTATTTCTCTTGTTATTCTAAACAAGTTTTACTTTATTTGTATATATGTATAGTATAATTTTAAATCTACATTCCATATTTTTCCTCTATATTTTTGCCCTATTTTTGCTTTTCATGAGACATAAAAATCCTTTAGATTGGGGTGGAATATTGTCCTTTTGCCAAAACTTATTTTTGTAATTGCCTATACATATTGCATGTCCTGACTAAAACAAGGAAGAACATCCTCAAAGTTTTTTGCAATAAATTCTTTTGGTGTATACTTTCTTGTAGAAAGTTGTTTGTGTCATAGTCTTGCAATAGCACATAATAAAAAAGGAAATTCAACTTAGTTTGACTTGACATGGCACATGGCTGGGTGATGTGTAAAACATGGTTAAAATTGGTATACAGTTGGCTAGGTGACATGGTAAGGATATATACACACATGACTGGGTATACAATTGGCTAGGTGGCATGGTGTGATAGGTGACAATTGGTAACATGTTTGATTTCAAAATAATATAAAAAACAAAGAAACCAAAAAGTGCATTCTCTACCATTATTAAAAAAAACAACTATCATGGTACATGTGTCCCAATTTAAATTAACATGCATAAGTATAATCACTTTGCATACTTTATTTTCCTTCACATACTTTGGGTATAGTATTGTCAACCTAGTCGACTGACTTGCATGCCTCCATTGTATTTTTCCAACATTCATTGTATTCCTCATTTATACAATTGTGCTTCATTTTCTACAACCATATGTTCTATTTTATATGGAAAATGCATCCCATTTTCTATAACCATACTTCATTTTCTATAGCCATGCACTCCATTTCTCACTAAATATACATCTCATCTTCTACAAAGCATGTTTTATTTTCTACTACAAATTCATTCCAAATTGTACCCTAATTTTTTAATTATGATGTGCCATATTTTCTTTAGGCACATTTGTTCTTACTTTGGAAGGCATATCTCAAACAATATGGTAGGACCATGTAAGCATAGTGAACCAACCACTATGAATTCTTAGCATTTTTCTAAAGAGGCCAAAAATAGACTACATGCAGTGGGGTGGTATCAAGCTATGAAATGATTCTAGGGAGGAAATGATTCAATGACACTAAAATTTGCAAAGAGTTTAGATTTAGAAACCATGATAGCTAGCCTATTCCATCACATTACCATGGAGGTCTTCCTTATTAATATTGGTAGAGTTTTGTGGTTGCCCTTGATGAGAAATATGTATAGAATGCTAGGGATCAAGGTCAAAGAAATCGTAAACACATTTGGATATCCTTGTTCCATGGATGACCACAAAGGTAAAGGAATTTTTTAAAACTCTCTACCAAACATTTTCCAAGAGGTAAGCAATGCAATACTGCATTACTTCACTTTGAAGAGTATATTTACATACTTATACGGTTACCATATTTAGTTCCTTTTAGCCATAAAATTTCCTTAAAATAGTGAATATAGTATTTACATTCCCTTCTATTTAATGGAGTGTATTAGAGTGATGGCCAAGAAAGTCCAAAATGGATACACTAATGTAGTGACCCATAACAAACTTATAAATTTGTTAATTCTAGAAGAGCTAGAACATACACATATATCATGGGTTAATGTGGTTTCTTCAACCCTTTTTCCCTCCAATAATGATGACTCAAGGTAAAATAAAAATGACTCAAAGGAAGAAGACTCTATAGAATATGAATATAATAAAAATGACTCAAAAAAAGAGTACTCAAAGAAAGAGGACTCAGAGGGGGATGACTCAAAAGGAGAGGAAAGTGACTCAAAAGAGGAAGGTGATTTAGAAAATTAATCTAAAGTCTTCTTATAATTTTAAAAGTCTTCTTCATATTCTTATAAATACACCCCCCTAAGAAAAAGTAGCCATAATATTCTAAAAAATCTCAAAAGAGGTATGGAACTATAAATAAATCTAGCCCCTTGTGAAAAATAAAGTACAAAATTCTAAAAATATTAGAAGGGGCATAGCACTATGAAACAATCTAGTTGCTCTATGGAAAAGGATGTACAATATTCTAAAAAATCTTAGGAGCATGGCACTACAGGAACAATTAGAGCCACTAGAACTTTTAGACTTGTGACTCATGCTTCAAATAGGAAAAAGGACAAAGAATTTCAAGAAGAATCACCTATTGTTTAGCAGAGGAAGCAAAATGTTTTTGAGATATCTATTGAAGATAACTCATCTTAAGGATATGTAGAGTTTCATAGTCCTGTACAAGCTTCAAGAAATGTTACTAAAAGATATCATATTCCTACAATAGAATTTTTAGAGGTTGTTTCTATAGAATTTAAAACTTCTACAATAGAAGATACAAGTGATGCTACTAAAAAAATGCAACTGAAATAGTTTAAATCCCTTCACCCCCAACTACTATAGGAATTTCTTTGTCGGTTAAAAATATCAAATAAAAGGTATAGCTAATAAAAGGGATATTGAACCTAATGAATAATGAATTGGCCACCATATAAAAGTAGTTTAATGATCTGGAGGTATTGCTACTCTCAAAAGCATTCCCTAGGGTCAACATCATAAGCTATAGAAGAAACATTTGAAAAGCACAAGAAAAAGGTATAGAGCTATTCTAGCTCAACATCCACTTTTGAGAAGCACAAGGAGAAGGCACAAGGACAGTCCAGGGTTATGCATAAGGGTTCGAACTTGGAATTTACTTGTAAAACAATGGTGAGTCCTAATCGAAATCAAGGCAAATCCTAAATCAAATCAATATTCACACCAAAATTTAGGGTATTTGAAGCCCTAAAAAGTAAGGTCATATTTGGGGAAATTTTTTACCTATTAAATCACCTTATAACTTCATAAAAACACCACCATTAGATCATGCTCAAAAATATATTTCCAACAAGTACAAATATGCCTTTTTTTGGATATATATTATGGTGAATTGACCCTAAGAAAAAATTGATCTAAAAATTTTAGGCGAATGGACCAACGTCGAGGGTCCTCATATTCACCAATTTCCAATTTTTGAAATCCTAATATTCACCCAATTTGTGAATATTCACCACTATGCATAACCCTAGGATAGTCTACCCCAACATTCACTTCTAAGAAGCCCAAGGAGAAGGAACAGAGGCAGTCAAATTTAGTACGTGTAAAATAGAGACCAAAATACATCATGAATTTGTAGATTGATGATCCAGTAAAATAGGCCAAATATGATAAGATGAAGAAAACCTATTTCAAAGGATTTGACATAGGAGATAAGTAATCATCAATAGTGTTACTCAATTTTGGTTGCATGGAGACATACAACATGTTTAGTTGGGGGGTAAAATGATGGGATTTGACATTAACCACCATTTTTATCTTTTTTTGTCTTAACTTAATCCCAAACTAATTATCTTTTATAACCTATGCAGATTTATATGTATGTTTTGCATATATATGAATAAATAAAATTTGTTTGAATAAGAATATAAATAAGATATTATTTGTTATTTTGATGTGAGTAATCTTATGCTTTACTAAGGAAATGGAATTCCAAATGAATGTTTATTTCTTGTTGAGCATATATATAATTTTTGGTTTAGTAGTTTCCCAATTGCTATAGAAAAAAGTTTATATAAGTACTACAAAAGGGTAATATAGTTACTAAATAAGAAGATAGTTGTGTCTAGCAAACAATTCTTATAGAAAAATTGGCAAATAATAGAGTAACAACTAATAGATTATCGACTAATAGCTAGCAAAAAATACTTAGAAACTCCAATCAAGATGTCTCAAACCTAGAATGTCAACCACACCTAATCCTTTAAAAGTAGGAGCTAAAATATGAAAGGATAGGACAAAATTATCTCATTCCAAACAAGGAAGAAGTAGTTGCTAGATTCCCTTAGGTACTTGAGAAATAACAGGGTTGACTTCTTTTATAGGGTTGAATTTGTTAGATTTATTTTAGAACATAATCTATTTTGTTTTAGGTTGTTAAATTCTATTTAATCCAGAAATAAAGGATTGTCTATAAATTAGACATCCTAGATTGTAATAAAGGTTGAATTTTTATAGAGCATAAAATTAAGAAATTAGTTTATTTCATTTTTAGGTATTGTCCATTGTAAGGCACTTCTACCTAAGTGTTAGCATGAACAAAGTGTCATTTTTATTAAAATTGATGTTCCTATTTTTTTTCTAAAATTGGTACTTCCTATAATTATGTTATGTTAAGTTTTATAGTTAATTAGTAATTAGTTGCAAGGACAAATTCAAATCTAGGTTGTCTAGGTAGGGTCTACCTTGTTTCATTAGAGCATATTGTATTTCTATCCCTATTAAGTAGGAATTATATTGCAGGTATGTTCAATTGTTTTATATAGTAGTCGTAGAGTTCCTTCAATAATTTCCAGTTCTAAGATTTTAGTTGTAGAGAAAAAAATCACTTAACTTCATAAAATCCTTTCATTAGCTCACACAAAGCAATATCTCTTTTGAACTTATAATCTTGGTTCAACAATTGAAGTGTAAAGTGAAAGCCTATTGAGAAGTGAGTGCTTGGATACATGGCCAAGATTGTACTTGATGAATAATGTATGTCTTCTCATGACTCCCACTAGCCCACTGTAATATACTCTTGCTAGGTGTAAGTATATGTGAGACCCTATATATGTGATTGGTATCCCAATCTCACTATATACCTAACATAACCTAGTAGCTCATATGATAGCTATTCAAAGTAACATGAAGACCCTTATTAGGACTAGCAAATAGTTATATTCTTGTTATGTAGATTTAATTGTGATCTGATATAAAAAAATAACATTAAATGATCTTATTTAAAGTTTGATAAATTTTAGCTTGATTAATGTTTATCTTGGTCAATAAGATCTTGGGACCCATGGTGGCGTTCACATCATGTTCACAAAAATGTAAGAAGATTTAATTGGAAAAGTATCAGAAAGGGCCTTTATACAATGCTTTTCAATCCTCACCTAACCTTGAGGATAGGGGTAGTTTGTGAGCATAGAGTCTAGAGTATGATGGATTGATTGAAGAAAAATTGTGTTTCTCCTAAGATATTATTTGACTAAGCATAAACTTCATCTATCCCTAATGCAATATACAAATGCAACAACAAGACCTAAAACTAAAATATTTTTTCTTTTGATGATAAAGTAAATTATAATTTTTTTTGAAGGAAAGGGTGTAAGGGATGTACGACAAACAATTCCTAGTTGTAGTTATGTGTAATTTCTATTTAATGATAACAAGATTGACGATTCGGTTTATCCCCTAAATGATTAAAATGCTAAAATAGTTCCTTTTTCTTTTTTCTTTATTTTGATAAATAAATAGAAAATAGAAACTATGGTTGAAAATAATCCAATCTATAATCGAAGTCTAGTCGAAGAACACCTAGTTATGTCATAGAGGTAGAAGTATTACTGGTCTTGTAGAAGCATTATTGATGTTATTAAAGGGGTATGTATGAGTTACAGGAGAGTGTTAGGCTTACTTGGCTAGCATCAAACCCTTGTGTAGCACCCTAAAATTGGCACGGTTAAAACCTTAGTAAAAAGATAAAATATTAAAATTTGAATTTCAACCCCAAACTGCCCGTTAAACCGCCTTTTACCCGCTTTCCCCATTTTTCATGCCATTTTTAGGATTTGTTTTGACCGTTGGACGATATCGTCGCAGATTAGACGAAATCGTCCCCGATCTGACGAATTCGTCTGGAATAGAACGTCCAGACGATTTCGTCCCAAAACCAAATTTTCATAATTAGCTTCTATTTCAACAACCTCTCCAACTCGGGCAGAAGCGTGTCTGCACGGTTGGAGATTTCCCTGTTGGAGATCTCCCAGATTGGGATGATCCCCAACCTCCCAAACCTCTTTTTAATCCTATATAAACTAGGATTTTTCTAGTTTATCCCCCTGCCTCCTTGCCTAATTCTTGTTGATTCTCCCTGAACCCCCAACCCCTTTGTTGACAGGATTTCATTGCAGAGTTAGCTCCTTATTCCCTCGCATTATTGCTTGCATTTTGGTATTTTGCATTTTTTTATTGCAGGAATTCTACTATTTTTCAATCGAAGCTAGCTTGGATCGTCGCAGACGATCTCGGACGATTGCGGACGATTTCGTACGATTGGAGGCGATCCTGACTGTAGTCCAGATTGGGGGCAGTCCGAGTTTAGAGTTCGCATTTTCTTAAGCTTTTCTGCATTTTCCATAACATATTTCTGCACTGTTTTAAGTTATTATGTTTTATGCATCTTGGAGTTCACCTCATTTAGCATAATTGCATGATAAAGGTAAAATCAATCATTAAATTTATTGCATTTCCTCATTTGTTATTAGACACTATTATTTAGGCATGTTTGTTATTATTTCTATCATTATCCCTTGCTTCTGCATTTGCATATTTGGTATTTTGTGTCTGTTTCTGTGATTGCAGGTTTCTGACGGATTCGTCTGACGAATTCATCAGATTTCAGGCGATTCTGTCCTATTTCAGATGACCTTCTATGATTTGAGATGATCCCAAGAAATATCAGATGATAATGTGCAAACTGAGATGATCTGAACTGCTACAAGACTCAGAATCTCCATCAGACATCCGAAATCAGGTATGAATTCTTCTGGTTAGCATATTCTCTATAATTTGCATCTATTTCTATTTTTTGTATTCATTGAAATCCGCATTGGCATATAGAATAGTTTAGATTCATATCGGCCAAACCTAGGACTTGAATGATCAAGCATAAAAATGAACACATCAAACACACTATCAACCTAGGCGTGGAAACTGCCATTCAAAAGTTTCCTGGTGAACCCACCATCCATCAAAAATTCACCCTTATACACCTCCCTCAAGAGGCGGGACCTTCAAAGGGCCTCTCAGTCCGAGGTATTGTCCCATCCTTTTCACATCCCCCTTCCGGGCATGGATCCTATAGCCTGAAGGTAAGGGTGCAAAAAATTTGGAGCGATACATTTTGGTGAACCCGACGTGAAAACTAAAAACCTTTTGAAAACAATTCAATTCAAAAACAAAAAAACAAAACATAAATGCATTTAGAATCAAAGATTGCATGTCATATTTAGATGGTAGATTATAATAAAAGACGAGTTGTCACCATTAATGTTGAAAATCAATTAGCAGCTATAGAGATTACTTCTATGCTTAGAGTACCTCAAACAAATAGGGTTCAACCTTTGTGGGACGAACTTAATAGGAGATTAGATCTCATTTCATCTAGAGCAACTGAACTTAGGCAAATCAAGAGGTTTGTCCTAGATAGAATCCTGGATCCCGATCAAGTGATTTTGTACCATGAACTTCAGAGAGCTTGCCATAGGTGGTTAGCAGATAAAAGAGCCCTTGTGTCTTCTGAGTTGTATACCTTTGAGGAATACCTTGATAATGCAGTTGTAGTACATAAATTTTTGTCTCGTATAGAAGATCAAGAGGTCGTTCTTACGGATAGACAAAGATGGTATAGAGTTCCCAGAGCTGTGTTATATCGAGAATATTGCCATGAGATTTATTTTTACAAATCAGAGTCAGAAGTAGATAATATCACTATAGCACACTTCATTAAGTTCTTGAAAAACCATTTCCAATTTGAAGAGGAGCATTTTATGACTCCTGATGAACTTGATCCTATCAATGACATCTATAAACTATTTATAGAAAACTAAGTTATTATTTTATTATTGTTGTTTCTTGTATTTAGTGTGTTGTTTATTGTCTTTATAAAAAATAAAAACAAAAACAAAAACAAAATAAAATTATCATAAAAAAAAAAAAAATCAAAACATTTTCTTTTAAGTATTATAGTAGGTATATAATTAAAATATATACCTCCCAAGATCTGTTGCAAATATATTAATATATATTTGCTAAAACCTAAATTTAGACACAATGACTAGACTCGGGAATGGAAAACAAATTGAAGTAGAAGAAGATTGGTTAGGAAAAACCAATAAACCAGATGCCCTTCTTGAAGAACCAATTCAAGAAGAAGTAACCTTAAACCAACAAGAAGAAGAATTTGTGGACGCAAATGAACAAAAAGAAAATGATAGAGAGGAAGGATCCTCATCTCCTAAAATAACTCCAGACGGAGCTGTTACTTTTGAGAACATGGACCATTTTTGGAAATTTCTCAATAATAATATTGGCACTCTTAATAGAGCAGTCCATATGGATAAAGATCAAATTAGTGATACTCAAGCAACCCTAGAAGATATATATCACACACGCACTAATCCTTTGTCCTTTGTTGATCAAGAGAGTGATCAAGCTGGACCGTCCAATTTGGACATGGCTGCTATAATCCAGAACATGCAACAACAACAAGTTACCCAACCACCTAGAGTGCCTGTTACCAAACCAAGGGTTATTCCTACACAAAAGAAACCTTCATTCACTACTCTATTTCGCCAAACTATTGATCAATATACCTCAAATCAACTAAAGCCTAAAACAAAACCAAATGTTAATTTCCAACAATCTGGATACAACATAATGCTACCACAAATCTTCTTCATAATACTCTTCCTACCAATCATTTGCATAATAGTAACATAGCATCGAATCCTTATGTTCCGCCTTCTTACGCTCACAAATCCCATGCTCATGTACCACCAAACCAATATGGTGGGCAAGCTGGCAATCTGGAAGCCATGGTGAAATAGTTAACCTCCCGTATGGACCAAATAGATCCCTACCGTCCCTCGTACAATTACCGAGAGATGTGTAGTCAACCTCTAGATCCTATAGTTGTAGCACAACCATATCCCAAACACTTTCCTATGCCTGTCCTACCTATATATAAAGGAACCGAAGATCCCATAGAGCATCTTCGTATGTTTAGGATAGCATGTCATGATATATCACATGATGATTTGCTATTACTAAAAATGTTCTCGAAAAGCTTAGGGGGGATGGCATTGGAGTGGTATTATCAACTACCCACTCATTCTTTGAGAAATTTTGAAGAGACCGTTGAGTCTTTTGTGCATCAATTTAGTGCCTATATCGAAAGGCATGTAACCATTAAATATTTGTACAACCTAAAACAAGACAAAGATGAGTGTTTTGCTGACTTCTTAGCTCGATGGAGACAGTTGATAGGAAAACTACACTTTGTGTTACCTTATCGGGAGATGTTGGATATTTTTATCAATAATTTACAAGAACAACTATCCTATGAATTATCAACTGCTACCTTGACCACCTTCGATCAAGCTATAGACTTAGCTCGAAGGGTGGAAGATGCTCTCATTAGAAGAGGTCAGCTCAAAAAGAAAGATGATGAGAAAACATCCAGAAATCAGTATAAAAATAAACAAGTTGTGGGTGACGGAGTCACTGATAGTAGAAACATTGCTAATATTAATACTACGAAAACAACGGAGAAGTTCATATTGAAACCTCCTGATAAACCACCTCGAGAATTTACTAGGTTAAATCAACCTTTATCAACCATTCTCCCCCAATTACTAGCACGAGGCTTGATCCAATTACCAGCTATCTAGGAACCTGATCCAACTATACCCGGATACAGAGCTGATTTACATTGTGATTTTCATAGAGGACCTGGACATGCTACCAACTCTTGCAAAATATTAAAACATAAAATACAAGATTTGATTGATAATAATGAGATGGAGGTGCAAGCCTTCCAACCTAAACAAAATGCTTCTAATAACGCTCAAAAGAGCACCCCTCAAAGTCAGAATCAGAATGCCAATCAATCATTGGACATATTTCAACATCCTTTACCAAAGCATGGTAAAGAGGTGGCTAATCAAATCGAACATCATAATGTTCCCCCTCCTACCCGATATGTAGGGACTATTAGTGGACAATTACCTATTCTTGATCCTCAAATATTTGACACAACTTTATCCATAGTTACGTCCAGGACCCCTATATAATACTCAAACACTTGATTTTAGTGATGTAGAATCTGATACTGAAAGTGAAATAGACATCACCTCAAATCAATCGAATAGTTCTAAAAATGAATCAGATCCTATTCAACCTATCACAGATTCTATGGTTCCGGAAGAACCATTTCCTAGAAGAGTTACTACTCGACCCTCTTCTCATCAGTTCCTTCCTAATGAACAAGCCATAAATGCTAGACCGAGACCAATTCATCATCCTCAACATAACATTGTAGGTACCATCGGAGTCGTTACCAGACAACAGGCTCAAAATTCTCAACAGGATCAAACTCAGAATGATGGATCAGCTCCATTTATTTTGAAAAATCCCAATAAAGGGAATCATATGTCTAATGTTCAACCTAAGCCTCCGTATAATATTAATGAACAATTATCCAACACTACAGCTAGAATTTCCCTTTTGGATCTTTTAAGATCTTCTCCTACCCATAGGGATGAATTAATGCTCACATTAAGCCAAATGATGGTACCACAAAATATTCAGCCTGAAGCCATGACCAATACTATCATCACTCGAGAAGTCGATTGTATTGACTTCCGAGATAGAGATATACCACAACATAGTTTACATAAGGATAATCCCTTATATATTACTGCCCTAATTGGAGATGTAGTTGTTAAACGAGTCTTGATTGATAATGGTTCATCTTTAAACATATGCACTTTTGACTTCTACCAACGATTTGGGTTTAGAAGTGACGAAATGAAAAGAACGGATATGATTATCAAAGCCTTCAATGACGAGACACAAGAAACGTGTGGAGTCATTACTATACCCTTGCAAGTTGGTCCTAGAACCCTAGATACGACCGTGTTTATTGTACATTGCCCTGCATCGTACAATATACTTTTGGGTCACCCTTGGATCAATGCGATGCGAGCGGTTCCCTCCACTTTACATCAGTGTGTTAAATTCAAATTTAAAAACCAGTTGGTTACCATTCATGGTGATCCTAGACCCTTTGATATGTGCGCTTTGGCAGAACCTATTGGAGTGCAATTTTGCCCCCCTGTCATCCACACATCCTAATTCTTATCATCCATCCAAACATGTGAAACACACACCCATAACTTCATCTACTCTTTCAACTACACCTATACATTTAGCTCAACCATCTTCTGAACAAACCACATTAGGACCTCGAAAAGAGCCTAAACCTACACCCAATGCTTCCTGTTTTACTCCTATATCTTCCATACCTCTAGATTCACCCGTCAATATCCCTATGACATCTACATCCACTACTGGCATCCTTTCTACACCCGACGATGTAGGAAATGTTCCTTCTACCTCTTATGCTCTTACTGATGAGCTCTTACCCGATTTATCTAAAATTCTTATATCAAAAGAGATCAACACTGCCATGCAGACTTCCCTCCTTTTAAATAAACTCCCACCTTCTCCTCGTACCTTGGGCCTCCCACAACCTATGGGAAGTATCTACCAAGTCGGGAGTTGTGCTTTTATTTATAAAGGATATGATTGGGGAAGAATACCCAGAAACATTAAGACACATTGTGATGGGTATGCTAGATGCTATTTTGCTAATGATTATATTAAAGCTAAACCCATAATGCTTAAATTGGGCTATAAAGGGAAAGGTTTGGGACCTTTCCAAAATGGTATGAAAGAACCTTTCGAGGTAGAACCGTGGCCTGCCCATTGTGGTGTGGGCCTATTTTCTAGTAAAGGTCAGCCCTTTCCATTTGAGGATGATGACCATCTCGTATGTTATCAAGATTATCTAGATAAACAAGATTCTTTGTGTCCAAAGAATAATTCTTCTACCTGCAATATGCTATCCATAGCCTATCCTGAAATGATTGCCGAATCCGACGACGAGTTGGAGGGAGATATCTTTCATGATATTTCCATTGAGGAATTGTTATATAATGAATTTTATTTTGATGGCTCTATACCTAGTATAGCCCAGCTTGAGGCCTCGACTCCTCAAGACGAATTATCCAAGCTAACCTTGGAAGAATTACAAGAATTGGGTGTTTCACCCGCCCCACCTAATTTTGAGAGAGATTTACATATGGAAGTTGAAAACGTTATAAAAATTAACATTGGAACCGAACATAACCCTCACATCATTAATATTGGATCAGAATTGAGTCAAGAAAAACAAGATAAATACATTTCATTTCTTAAAGACTATGAAGATGTCTTTGCTTGGACATATGAAGACATGCCAGGTTTGGACCCTTCCATAGTTATGCATCATCTAGTAGTCCATCCAGATGCTAAACCTGTTAAACAGAAACTCAGAAAAATGCATCCCAAAGTGGCCTTACTAGTCAAAGGAGAACTAGAAAAACTGTTGAAAGTCATTTTTATACAAGCCATTGACTATGTTGAATGGATCTCAAATGTAGTTCCAGTAACTAAGAAAGAAGCCACTAAAGTTAGGGTTTGCACCGATTTCAGAGACATTAATGTTGCATGCCCTAAAGATGATTTTCCTCTTCCCAACATGGATCAGATCATTGAATTTACTGTAGAAGTGGAATGATATCCTTAATGGATGGATTTTCTGGTTATAATCAGATCAGGATAGCTCTTGAAGATCAGGCCAAAACAACCTTTATTACCCCTTGGGGAACTTTTTGTTGGAAAGTGATGCCATTTGGCTTAAAGAATGCAGTGCAACCTATCAACGAGCTATGACTTATATTTTTCATGACATGATGCATGATATCCTACATGATTATGTAGATGATATCATAGCTCGTTCCATCAAAGAAGATGATCATTTAAATGACTTAAGGAAAGTATTTGATCGGTTAAGGGAATATCTTATCCGACTAAATCTTGCTAAATGCATATTCGAAGTTAAGTCCGATAAATTATTAGGGGTTATAGTTTCTTTACGTGGCATTGAAATTGACCCTCTCAAGATCGCGGCTATCACAGATATGCCCGCACCCACAAATATATCAGAATTACGAAGTTTACAAGGTAAGCTTCAAGCTATTCGCCGCTTCATCGACAAGTTGGCAGACAAAACTGGACCCTTTCTTAAGCTTCTTAAGAAAGATGTCTCTTTTCATTGGGACGACGAATGCCAAGAAGCATTTGAACTCCTTAAGCAATATCTCCTCAAACCTCCAGTGCTTTCCCCACCTAGATCTGATCGTCCTTTTATCTTGTACATTTTTGCTTCTGATTTTGCCTTAGGGGCTATGTTAGCTCAGCTTGATGATGAGAAGAAAGAACGTGCTAATTATTACATTAGCAGAACCTTAATCAGTTATGAAACTCGTTATACCATATTAGAGAAATTATGTCTAGCAGTCGTATTTTCTACACAGAAACTACGACATTATATGCTCAATCAGAAAACGTATGTTATTGCCAAATTCGACCCTTTGCGATATCTCATGAGTCGACCGTATTTATCTGGTCGCACAGCCAAGTGGGTTCTTGCGCTAAGCGAATTTGAACTCACCTTCATAGGACAAAAGTCTGTTAAAGGTCAAATCATAGCAGATCAATTAGTTGTTGCACCTTTAGAATCTACTCATCCCCTCATCATTGAGTTTCCTGATGAATGCCTTAAACTAGAGGCAGACCATTCAAAGCAATGGTCCCTATACTTTGACGGAGCCCGATGCATGAGTGGGGCTGGTGCGGGTATTATTTTAATATCTCCACAAAAACATCTTATTCCTCTATCCTTCAAATTAACATTTGCTTGCACCAATAACACTGCTGAATATGAAGCTCTTATCCTTGGATTACGAGCTGCCTTGGCATTGAAAATCAAAATTTTATTGGTTTTCGGTGACTCCCAACTTGTCATAAATCAAATCAATGATGTTTATCAAACCAGAGATGATAAATTACGCCCATATAAAGCATATGTTTTGCAGTTGTTATCCTTGTTTGATAAAGTTACTTTGGAAGCTATTCCTCGAACTAGCAATCGTGCGGCTGACGCTATGGCTGCAGCTGCATCTCTTTTACCCTTGGAGTTAGACGATGAATATGCTACCATCATTATTCGTCGACTCCAGGAACCCGCTTCAAGCAAATCATGTTTAGAACCTTTGGATGTGTTTCTCATCAACGAAACAACTCTTGAACCATGGTATACTGATATATTTAATTTTTTGCAGAAAGGAACCTTCCCTGATGGTTGCACTAGCAACCAGCGTAGGTTATTACGTAGACAAGCAAGTCGCTTTGTGATTATTGGTAATACCTTGTACAGAAGATCTTTTGAAGGCATCTTATTGAGATGTTTGAATCTAGAAGAATCCAGAGCAGCTTTGAATGAAGCCCACAATGGATCTTGTGGGGGACATTTTAGTGGTAGCGCCATTGCTAAGAAACTCCTTCGGATAGGATATTTTTGGCCTACCATGGAAACTGATGCACATAATTATGTGCGACATTGCGACAAGTGCCAGAAACATGCTGACCTTGTCCATGCACCTGCACAAGAGCTACAGGCTATTTCATCTCCTTGGCCCTTTTCAAAATGGGGCCTAGACATCATTGGAAAAATCAACCTTGTGTCATCTGATGGACACAAATTCATCATAACCGCCACTGAGTATTTCACGAAGTGGGTTGAAGCTATGCCATTAGCTTCTTGCATTGGAACACAAGTTTCCAAGTTTGTTTTTAATCAAATTATTTGTAGGTTTGGAATTCCTGCTAATCTCATTTCTGATAATGGAACTTGTTTCAAAAATAAAGATGTCAAGAAATTATGTCAAAAATATAAAATTCAACATCGTTGGTCCACTCCCTATTATCCTCAGGGTAATGGTCAAGCAGAAGCATCTAATAAAACCTTAATCAAAATTCTCAAAAAATTGGTCAATAAAACCGGTCGAGACTGGCACATTCGGTTATATCTCGCTTTGTGGGCCTATCGAACTAGTGTTCGAACCCCCACTGGAACTTCACCTTTTGTCTTGGTTTATGGTGCTGAAGCCATTTTTCCCTTTGAATTAGAAGTTCCTTCTTTAGCTCTACTACTTCAAGATACTTGAAGTAGGGGATGAATATCGTGTTGGCAGATTTAGTCAGCTAGAACTTCTAGATGAAAAGCGCATCAATGCTTTGGAGCATCTTCGCGCCTACCAAAACAAGCTTAAGAGAGCATATCTTAAGAAAGTTCATCCTCGATCCTTTGAGATCGGTGACCTTGTCTTAAAAGAAAATCAAAAAAATACTAATGCAACTACAAACCTTAAAGGTAAATTTGAGCCCAACTGGCTTGGACCATATGTCATCAATGCTAAATTTGGATCAGGAGCATACAAATTATCTACCTTAGATGGTAAAGAACTTAAAGAACCTATGAACATTATGCATCTTAAACGTTACTATGCATAAAAATTGGTCATTTCATCATTGTATATATTTGTTTAAAACATTTCAAAAAAACCACTATCTTGTATTTCTTTCAATTCATAAACTTAAAATATAAAAACACCAAAAACATCCAAATCATCAAAATCTTCAAAACCGTCTTTTATCTTTGTACCTCTCAATTTGTGAAGTATTGCAGTTATATTTTCAGTTATTTTGGATAAATTAGTATTTATTTGGAATCCTGCACTTTCACATTCACATGAATAAATCTCTTGATTTTATTTGTTATGATTATTCATCTCTCTTATATCAAAGCCCACAGTTGAATTAAATAAAGTTTTGAGCATAGAGAACTGATCTTGTTATTTACTTGAACCAAGTATATCTCTTCACATTAAAATGATTTCATTGCACATTCGATATGATGCTACATAGTAGAAATGGTTTCTTGAGCGAAAAGTTTCCCCTGCTATCCTATCATGCACATGGTCTAGAATCTTTGAGAATTGACAAAAGGACAAGCTCACCCCTACCCAGAATAAAAATCCCTTGCTCTACAACTAATCCGAGCAAGTATCCCTAGCATAGGAAGAAAAGAAAAGTTCAAGAAACAAAGAAAAAGAAAAAGGTTATTTGAATCATCACAGCAATATTTCAGCATTATCTCAAATATCAAGCAAAAATACAAAAGTACAAAAAAAAAAAGAGAAGCAAAAGTGAAAAGCCAAAGCAAAATACAATAAACTCCTTTCCCTACCCCTTGAAAAGAAAAGAAGGGTGAATGAGCTTGAATCCCTGGAATTCTCAATTATTCAAAAACTGTGAGGTAAGCCCCATAACAGGTGGTTTGTGCCCAACCCGCTTGGCCTTGGGTAATCCCTAGCGTGGTGATATGTCTGTCACATTAGCGACCTTCTTTTGTACAGACCTCTGTTAGCTTATGGATTAGCTAGCTCTTGATAACCTAACTTACATAGTAGTCTGGTATGGTTACATGCATATAAATCATGGTCAACGAACATTCATTTGGTTACAATGCAAATTACTTGTATCAAATTATCTTGCTCAAAATTGGTGAATGAACAATACAATCGCACACACATTTGTATTTGAGAGATTTTGTATCATTATGATAAATCAAGATTGGTAATGAACTCACATTTGCACATGAGGATTCCTTATAAATCTACATTTCTCTTTGAGATAATTTAAAATATCTCTGTAACTCTTTTCGGAATAATTTTATCCTTTTATTTCAGAATTTTTGTTTTGTATAAAAGCAATTACATACATCTTCTCATAAAATCTCAAAAATAATTTCAAACAAAATTTTCATATTATTATTTTTCTGTTTATCAAAAGTCAAAAATGCATCTTGCAATAAAACCAACAATCTATTTTCTTCTTTGGATTTCACGATGATGGTATAAGTTTATACCTATAATTCTATGCCTAGCGCAAACCATCATTCTAATTTTCTTTTCCATTTATTTTAAAACAAAATTCATCAAAACATGTGACTTGCATCATTATGTTACACAATTATGCTTTACAAACAAACAAACACCTATTCTATTTCATGACATTATGTTCAAAATTCAATATTGCACCCATGGTATAAATTCTAAAGGAATTGTTCACAATTTTATCACACTTAGGAATTTATGCCTAGCAACATCATATTTTCATGCATACTATTTTTATGAAAATCTGAAAACAAATCATCAAACCATCATTATCTCCATCATTACAACACAAAGTCTTAAGACAGTCTCTTAAGCACTCTTTTACTTTTAACAATATTTCTATACTTGGGATTAGCTTGACGACCGAGTGAGCGGCGACTCCATGAAATGGTCTATAATAGCGACAATGTCCTTTGAAATTATTGTTAGAAGTCCCTTTTATTTTTATCAAATCACACCACAACCACCAATTGTTTACATCAGATTATTTCATTTAAAATCTTACAGCATGACATCAAAATTATAATATTTCAAAACGACATAATTATATGAATCCTCAATCCAATAAGCAAACAATTCAAACATTAAAGCATCATAAAAACATATGAACAAGTCATATCATCAAAAACAAGATCATATATATATATATATATCCAAAAATTATTTACATCATATCAAAACTGGATTGGTATGCCACAATCTATACCCTGGCATACTCAATCCTCTCAACAATCTCTACAAAATCTATAGTCCATAGACACCTAGCCTCGAGAAGCCCTCGAGCTCTCAGCCTCATCTCCTCCCCCACCTTGACGTGGAGGAGGTGGTCCCATAGAGGTCCGAGCTGTATCTCGGGTCCTCATCGTCGATCGTGAGGATGTCCTCGATGATCCCATCATGATCGGCTCTGCAATAGGGGCTGGCAGTGGTACCCTCTGGTTCTCTGGAACCATGTGATAGTATAACCCCTGGTAGAATGTGGTCTGAGCAATAGACCATGATAGATCATCCCTGCTCACCCCTCCCCCCGAGCTCTGAGCCATGTAGCCTCATCCTACAGTGTCTGCACCTAAGCCCGGAGGTGGGCAACCTCAGCCCGGAGAGCCACCGTCTCGCTGCTCTCCCCTACATCCACACCCTTGCCCTTATCGAGCGATGGTGGTCTCTCCCTCTACTATGAAGGGAGCCTCTCCTCCCTCTGCTCTGTCTCCCATGGCCTCTATGGAGCCCGTGCCATCCTCTAGCATCTCTCCTATGGGATCCATCGTTGCTCTCTCCCCTGTGACCCCGTGCTGCCTCAATAGCAGCCTGTCCACCTCCCCATCTGGCACACCGTAGCATGCACTGGACCCTGCACCCTCGTCATCCGAGGAGGGCGGATGCCTATGTACCAGGCATCATAGCCATCAGCAACCTCGATGTCGTCACCATCCACTGCTGGATGGGGGCATCGTCCATGTCCTGACTCCAGAATCATTGCATATCTAGAGCCCCGCTCAGTGTAGTATTATCTCAAATAGTCTGAGAGTACTCGTAATCCTTGAGAGAAGGGATCCCCTATTGTAGACCGAACTATCATAGTACCCGATCGTAGCGGTGGAGCTCTACCTCTCCTCGCTCCATCCTCAGCCAATAGACTCGCCTGATGCGAGCCAGCTCCTGCCCATCCTCTGCCCACCTGGGGTGCTCTCGCCATGGCCTCTAGGTGATCTGGTCTAGGATGAGGTCATCTAGCAACCTTCGTGACATCGACAGATCTATCCGCCATTGTGACCCTCTCTGTAGCCACCAATAGAAAACTTGGGGTCTCTCCCGGTCAACACCTATCAATGGGAGCCCTACCGGCCTCCGCACCGCAATGTGCTCCCAGCACCAAACCTACAACAATGATGTCAAGACCAGACATCGACCTCCCTTGTATACGACCCCATGCAGGATCCTATACAAGCGGCAAAGAACAAAGCTCCCCCATGAAAATCTGTACCCGTGGTCTCTCATGTCATAGACTATGTCTGAGAGCACCCACGGTAGTCTGCATCCGCTCTGGTGGCACAACAATAAGCCATCGACAACTCCTACCAAAACCCGTGTCAGCCTAGATGCCCTAGGCATCTATCGTAGCGACTCGATGTTCACTCTGCCCTTCTCCAGGGTGAAGCTAGGGTCTCCAGTGAGCCTCATCATCGCCTGGCCCTGATTGGCCGTAGGCATCATCAGCCGTCCTTGTATGGGGATCCTCATGATCCTCCATACGTCCTCTAGAGTGGGAGCCATCTCCCCTATCGGTAACCAAAAGCAGGACGACCCCGGATACCACCTCTCTGCTAGGGCTGTCAGTAGCCCCATGTCAGTCGGCACTTGTGGCATCTCTGCCACATGCTGTAGGCCGACCAATCCAAGTCGGTCATGCTCTGCCTGGTCAAGCGTGGCTATGTCATCTCTTAGCCCATCGTATTTCCATTCTCGGCTCTTTAGTAACCCCTTCTGCAAAACAAACAATAAAACAACAAAATCATTAATAAATCAATCATTACATCAAATTAAACAACTTAAAATCAAGTTTAAAATGATATCGTCCACCATTGGATGATATCGTCCCCAATTGGGCAAAATCATCTTTTGTGAGGATGAAATCATCTCCTATTTCGCAACTTGGGAATCACCCCTTGTTGGACGAAATCGCCCCTACTTCATCGATTTCGTCGTCAGACGAAATCGACGATCTAGGGACGATTTCGACGAAATCGAGACGATTTTGTCCCGACGACGTCGACGGCCTAAAAACGGTCGTGATGCCCCAAACAATCAAATTTAAATCAAAACAACTTGCATAAAGTTACATTAAACCTAATCTACTAGGATTAGATCCTTACCCGTAGCCCGCGCTGGACCTCTGTCGCTCTATGCGCTGTCTCCACCATATTTTTTTCTCTACAGAACTGTGAATAGTAAAAATGAATTAGGGTTTTACCCTATTTTCTTAATTTTATTTAAAAAACTCAACATTTTAAATTTTGCTTTTTCACGTTTTTACCTCAAACGTTCGATTTGGGTAAAAACACGGAGGGGGCACCATAGTCAGTATTCGTACGATTCGACCAAGAATCGTCGTCTAAAAAATTGAGTATATTTTTGCTTTCTCGTAAAACGGGAAAAACTCGTCTTTAACGCATTTTCTTCGAAAAATTCGCTAAAGAGGGGGCAAAATGTAGCACCCTAAAATTGGCACGGTTAAAACCTTAGTAAAAAGATAAAATATTAAAATTTGAATTTCAACCCCAAACTGCCCGTTAAACCGCCTTTTACCCGCTTTCCCCATTTTTCATGCCATTTTTAGGATTTGTTTTGACCGTTGGACGATATCGTCGCAGATTAGACGAAATCGTCCCCGATCCGACGAATTCATCTGGAATAGAACGTCCGGACGATTTCATCCCAAAACCAAATTTTCATAATTAGCTTCTGTTTCAATAACCTCTCCAACTCGGGCGGAAGCGTGTCTGCGCAGTTGGAGATTTCCCTGTTGGAGATCTCCCGATTGGGATGATCCCCAACCTCCCAAACCTCTTTTTAATCCTATATAAACTAGGATTTTTCTAGTTTATCCCCCTGCCTCCCTGCCTAATTCTTGCTGATTCTCCCTGAACCCCCAACCCCTTTGTTGACAGGATTTCATTGCAGAGTTAGCTCCTTATTCCCTCGCATTATTGCTTGCATTTTGGTATTTTGCATTTTTTTTATTGCAGGAATTCTACTATTTTTCAATCGAAGCTAGCTTGGATCGTCGCAGACGATCTCGGACGATTGCGGATGATTTCGTACGATTGGAGGCGATCCCGACTGTAGTCCAGATTGGGGGCGATCCGAGTTTAGAGTTCGCATTTTCTTAAGCTTTTCTGTATTTTCCATAACATATTTCTGCACTTGTTTTAAGTTATTATGTTTTATGCATCTTGGAGTTCACCTCATTTAGCATAATTGCATGATAAAGGTAAAATCAATCATTAAATTTACTGCATTTCCTCATTTGTTATTAGACACTATTATTTAGGCATGTTTGTTGTTATTTCTATCATTATCCCTTGCTTCTGCATTTGCATATTTGGTATTTTGTGTCTGTTTCTGATGATTGCAGGTTTCTGACGGATTCGTCTGACTGAATTCGTCAGATTTCAGGCGATTCTGTCCTATTTTAGATGACCTTCTATGATTTGAGATGATCCCAAGAAATATTAGATGATAATGTGCAAACTGAGACGATCTGAACTGCTACAAGACTCAGAATCTCCATCAGACATCCGAAATCAGGTATGAATTCTTCTGGTTAGCATATTCTCTATAATTTGCATCTATTTCTATTTTTTGTATTCATTGAAATCCGCATTGGCATATAGAATAGTTTAGATTCATATCGGCCAAACCTAGGAGTTGAATGATCAAGCATAAAAATGAACACATCAAACACACTATCAACCTAGGCGTGGAAACCGCCATTCAAAAGTTTCCTGGTGAACCCACCATCCGTCGAAAATTCACCCTTATACACCTCCCCCGAGAGGCGGGACCTTCAAAGGGCCTCTTAGTCCGAGGTATTGTCCCATCCTTTTCACATCCCCCTTTCGGGCACGGATCCTATAGCTTGAAGGTAAGGGTGCAAAAAATTTGGAGCGATACACCTTGTTTAGATAAGATTTAAAAAATAATAGAATGACAGATGCATGGAATAAATAATCAATGGTAGAAGATAGCATTATCGATGCTTTCACTTGATAAACACTGCTATCACTCTCCATGATTATGCAAAACTAGAGAGTGATAGTTCCATCAAAATTGCAATCCAATAGTGCTTTTACTTTAAAGATTAGTAAAATGATATTAAATGCAAGATATGATTATTTTATGACTAAAGTAAGGAAGCTCTAAATGAAAAAATAATAGAAATATTGTTTTCTTAAAATGTAAACTAATAATGACTAAAAATGAAGTACCAAATTAAATACAAATGAGATATTCAAAGCAAGTGAGTTATGCAACAAGATTAAAAAAAATAAGTTTCAAAAGCAAATAAAGTGTCAAAGCAAGCAAAGGGAAAGAGCATGACCCCAAAGTACACTTGTTAGTCCAAGATGCTAAGGTTGTTTCCCCCTTGTTGTGGAAGCTTGATTGAAGTTTATTTTTTGTTTGTAGACACTTGATAGTTTGAGATTTGATTCTTGAATTCTTAGATAGTTGAATGCTTGAGTGTTCTCTTCACAAGATTATAGCAATATTTTTCCATAATATTTCCATGCACGAAGATGAATACCTACAAATATATATAAAATTTGGAAGAATTTTGTTGCTGTTAAAAAATCATGAATTGAGCTCTCAAAAATGTTGGCTTTATAGGAAGCCATGGCTTCTTGTGGAAGGATTGGATTCAAGATGGTAGGATTGGAGAATTTTAAATGAAATTAAGATGTCATTAATGGAGGATGATTATAAATACCAGTTCTTGGGCTTGGGATTTCTATTGGGACTATAAATTAGATCTTAGTAATTGGATATATTATTTATGGGCATCTTGAAAGGTACCTATGGTCAATGTGTATCGCTCCAAATTTTTTGCATCCTTACCCTCAGGCTATAGGATCTGCGCCCAGAAGGGGGATGCAAGAAGGATGGGACAATACCTCGGACTAAGAGGCCCTTTGAAGGTCCCGCCTCTCGGGGGAGGAGTATAAGGGTGAATTTTTGATGGATGGTGGGTTCACCAGGAAACTTTTGAGTGGCAGTTTCCATGCCTAGGTTGATAGTGGGTTTGATGTGTTCATTTTTATACTCAATCATTCAACTCCTAGGTTTGGCCAAGATGAATCTAAACTATTCTATCTACCAATGATAATTTAAATGGATACAGAAAATAGGAATGAGTGCTAATAACAGAGAATATGCTAATTAGAATGTGTCATACCTGATTTCGGATGTTTGATGAAGATTCTGAGTTTTGTAGCAGTCCAGATCACCTCAGTTCATACGTAATCATCTGAGATCAGACAGGATCATCTGATATCTGATGAATTCATCAAAAACCTGCAATCACAGAAATAGATGCGAAATACCAAATATGCAAGTGCAAAAGCAAAGGACAATGGTAGAAATAATAGCAAACATGCCTAAATAATGGATTCCAATAACAAATAAGGAAATGCAGTAGATTTAATGATTGATTTTAACCTTACCATGCGATTATGCTAAATGAGGTGAACTCCAAGATGCAAAAAACATAATAATTCAAGACAATGCAGAAATACAATATGAAAAATGCAGAGAAAGCTAAGGGAATGCAAACTCTGGACTCGGATTGCCCCCAATCTGGACTACAGTCAGGATCACCTCCAATCGTACGAGATCATCCGTAATCGTCCGAGATCATTTGCGCCGATCCGAGCTATCTTCGACTGCAAAATAGTAGAGTTCCTGCAAGAAAATGCAAAATATAGAACACAGACAGTAGTGCGAGGGAATAAGGAGTTAAATCTATCAGCTAAGGGGTTCAGGGAAATCAGAATCAAGGGGGTCATGTAGGGTCAGGGGGGTAAACTAGAAAATCCTAGTTTATATAGGCTTAGGAAGAGGTTTAAGAGGTTGGGGATCATCCCAATCTGGGAGATCTCCAACAGGGCAATCTCCAACTATGCAGACGCGCTTCTGCCCAAGTTGGAGAGGCTGTTGAAACAGAAGCTAATTATGAAAATTTGGTTTTGGGACAAAATCGTCTGGACGTTCTGTCCATGATGATTTCGTCAGATCTGGGATGATCTCGTCTAATCTACGATGATATCGTCCAACGGTCAAAACAAATCCTAAAAATGGCATGAAAAATGAGGAAACGGGTAGCAGGCGGTTTTGGAGCGGTTTTGGGGTTAAAATTCAAATTTTTATCTTTTATCTTTTACTAAGGTTTTTAACCATGCCAATTTTAGGGTGCTACATTTTGCCCCCTCTTTAGCGAATTTTCGAAGAAAATGCGTTAAAGACGAGTTTTTCTCGTTTTACGAGAAAGCAAAAATGTACTCAATTTTTTAGACGACGATTCTTGGTCGAATCGTACAACTGCTGACTATGGTGCCCCCTCCGTGTTTTTACCCAAATCGAATGTTTGAGGTAAAAATGCGGAAAGGCAAAAATTAAAATGTTGACTTTTTAAATAAAATTAAGAAAATAGGGTAAAACCCTAATTCATTTTTACTGTTCATCTTTACTGTTCCAAAGTTCTGTAGAGAGAAAATGGTGGAGACAGTGCACAGAGCGACAGAGGTCCGACGCGGGCTACGGGTAAGGATCTAAGCCTAGTAGATTAGTTTTGATTTTGCTTTGTGCAATTTGTGGATTTAAATTTTGATTATTTGGGACATCGCGGCCGTTTTTAGGCCGTCGACGAATGAAATCGTCCCTATTTCGTCGAAATCGTCCCTAGATCATCGATTTCGTCCGAGGGCGAAATCAGCGAATTAGGGGCGATCCCGTTCAACAAGGGGCGATCCCCAAGTTTGCGAAATCGGAGACGAATTCATCCTACAAAGGATGATTTTGCCAAATTTAGGACGATATCATCCGATGGTGGATGATAACATCTTTAACTTGATTTTAAAATGTGTTTAATTTGATTTTACTGATTGGTTATTAATAAATTTTGTTGTTATTGTTTGTTTTGCAGAGGGGATTACTAAAGAGCCAAGAATGGAAATACGATGGACTAAGAGATGACATAGCCATGCTTGACCAGGCAGAGCATGACCGACTAGGACAGGTCGGGCTACAACATGTGGTAGAGATGCCACAAGTACCGACTGACATGGGGCTACTGACAGCCCTAGCAGAGAGATGGTATCCGGGGTCATCCTACTTTTGGTTACCGATAGGGGAGATGGCTCCCACACTAGAGGACGTATGGAGGATCATGAGGATCCCCATACAAGGATGGCTGATGATGCCTATGGCCAATCAAGGCCAGGCGATGATGAGGTTGACTGGAGACCCGAGCTTCACCCTGGAGAAGGGCGGGGTGAACATCGAGTCTCTACGGTAGATGCCTAGGGCATCTAGGCTGACTCAAGTTTTGGTAGGGGTGGTAGGTGGCTTATTGTTGTGCCACCAGAGCGGGTGCAGGCTACCATGGCTCCTCTTAGATATAGTCTATGACATGAGAGACCACGGGTATAGATTTGCATGGGGCAGCTTTGTACTCTACCGCTTGTATAGGATCCTGCATGGGGTCGTATACAAGGGAGGTCGATGTCTGGTCTTGACATCGTTGCTACAGGTTTGGTGCTGGGAGCACATTGCGGTACGAAGGCCGGTAGGGCTCCCATTGATAGGGGTTGACCGGGAGAGGCCTCGAGTTTTCTATTGGTGGCTATAGAGAGGGTCACAATGGTGGATAGATCTGTCGATGTCTCGGAGGTTGCTAGATGACCTCATCCTAGACTAGATCACCTGGAGGCCATGGCGAGAGCACCCCGGGTGGGCAGAGGATGGGCAGGAGCTGGCTCACATCAAGCGAGTCTACTGGCTGAGGATGGAGTGGGGAGAGGTAGAGCTCCACCGCTACGATCGGGTACTATGGTAGTTCGGTCTACAATAGGGGATCCCTTCTCTCAGGGATTACGAGTACTCTCAGACTATTTGGGATAGTACTACACTGAGCGGGGCTCTAGACATGCAACGATTCTAGAGTCAAGATGTGGATGATGCCCCCATCCAGCCAGTGGATGGTGATGATGTCGAGGGTTGCAGATGGCTACGATGCCTGGTACGTAGGCATCCGCCCTCCTCGGATGATGAGGGCATAGGGTCCGATGCATGTAGTTGTGCGATGGATGGGGAGGCGGTGCCAGGCTACCATTGAGGCAGCGTGGGGTCATGATGGGAGAGAGCAGCGGTGGTCCCCATAGGAGAGATGCCAACGGATGGGTCAGGCTCCATAGAGGCCATGGGAGACAGGGCGGAGGGAGGAGAGACTCCCTTCATAGTAGGGGAGAGACCACCATCGCTTGATAAGGGCAAGGGTGTTGAGGTAGGGGAGAGCAGCGAGACGGTGGCTCTCCGGGCTGAGGTTGCCCACCTCCGGGCTCAGGTGCAGACACTACAGGATGAGGCTACACGGCTCAGAGCTCGGGGTGGAGGAGCGAGCACTCGGGATCTGGCATGGTCTATTGCTCAGACCACATTTTACCAGGGGTTGTACTATCAGGCGGTCCCAGAGGGATAGAGGATATCATTGCCAGCCCCCATTGCAGAGCCGATCATGATGGGATCATCGAGGACATCCTCACGATCGATGACGAGGACCCGAGATACGGCCCGGACCTCTATGGGACCACCTCCTCCACGTCAGGGTGGGGGAGGAGATGAGGCTGAGAGCTCGAGGGCTTCTCGAGGCTAGCTACTGTAGAGTGCAGATTTATTATATATGTATATATATATTTGTTTTTGAGGGGATTGAGTATGCCAGGGTTTTGATTGTGGCATACCAATCTAGATGATGTAGATAATTGATTGATGATATATATAGATTGTATTTTTGATGATATGACTTGTGTATATGTTGTATTATGATGCTTGAATTGTTGATTCATGTAATTATGTCATTGGAAGTAAATTATAATGTTATGTCATGCCATAAAATTTGTAAATGAAATAATCTGATGTGCATAAATTGGTTGTTTTGGTGTGATTTTGATGAAAAATAAAAGGGACTTCTAACAATAATTTCAAAGGACATTGTCATTGTTATAGACCGTTTCATGGAGTCACCGCTCGCTAGGTCGTCAAGCTAGTCCTAGTATAGAAATATTGCTAAAAGTAAAAGAGTGCTTAAGAGACTGTCTTAAGACTTTGTGTTGTGATGATGAAAATGATGATGGTGATAATTTGTTTTCAGATTTTTTTCCACAAAATTATGCATGAAATATATTTAAAAGTGATTTTTGCTAGGCATAAATTCCTAAGTGTGATAAATTTTTGAATAATTCCTTAGAAATTATACCATGGTTGCAAGATGGAATGTTTTGACATAATGACATGAAATAGAATAAGTGTTCATTCGTTTTGAAGCACAATTGTGTAACATAATGATGTAAGCCATATGTGTTTTTAAAATGGATGGGAAAATAAAATTAGAACAATGGTTTGCGCTAGGCATAGAATTATAGGTATAGACTTATACCATCATCACGAAATCCAAAGATAAAATAAATATTTTAGTTTTATTGCATGATTGATTTTTTGATTTTTGATTTTTGATAAACAGAAAATAATAATATGATGAACATGTTGTTTGCAATCGTTTTGCAATTTTGTGACACAATGTATATAATTGTTTTTATACAAAACAAAATTCTGAAATAAGAGGATAAAATTATTCCAAAAAGAATTACAGAAATATTTTAAATTATCTCAAAAACAAATGTAGGTTTATAAGGGATCCTCATGTGCAAATGTGAGTTCATTACCGATCTTGATTTATCATAATGATACAAAATCTCTCAAATACAAATGTGTGTGCAATTGTATTGTTCATTTACCAATTTTGAGCAAGATAATTTGATACAAGCAATTTGCTTTAACCAAATGAATGTTCGTTAACCATGATTTATATGCATATAACCGTACCAGACTACTATGCAAGTTAGGTTATCAAGAGCTAGCTAATCCATAAGCCGATATAGGTCTGTACAAAAGAAGGTCGCTAATGTGACAGACATATCACCACGCTAGGAATTACCCAAGGCCAAGCGGGTTGGGCACAAACCACTTGTTATGGGGCTTACCTCACAAGTTTTGAATAATTGAGAATTCCAGGGATTCAAGCTCATTCACCCTTCTTTTCTTTTCAAGGGGTAGGGAAAGGATTTTATTGCATTTTGCTTTTGCTTTTCTCTTTTGCTCTTTTTTCTTTTTTTTTTTTTTTGTATTTTTGCTTGATTTTTGAGATAATGCTGAAATATTGCTGTGATGATACAAAATAACATTTTTCTTTTTCTCTTTTTCTTGCATTTTTCTTTTCTTCCTATGCTAGGGATACTTGCTCAGATTAGCTGTAGAGCAAGGGATTTTTATTCCGGGTAGGGGTGAGCTTGTCCTTTTGTCAATTCTCAAAGATTCTAGACCATGTGCATGATAGGATAGCAGGGGAAACTTTTCGCTCAAGAAACCACGTCTACTATGTAGCATGATATTGAATTTGCAATGAAATCATTTTAATGTGAAAAGATATACTTGGTTCAAGTAAATAACAAGATCAGTTCTCTATGCTCAAAATGTTATTTAATGCCAATGTGGACTTTGATATAAGAGAGATTAATAATCATACCAAATAAAATCAAGATATTTATTCATGTGAGTGTGAAAGTGTGGGATTCCAAATAAATGCTCATTTATCTAAAATAATTGAAAATATAACTGCAAATTCCAAGAATTGACAGGTATATAAAAAAATGTTTTTGAAGATTTTGACAATTTTGATGTTTTTGTATTTGATTTTAATTGATGAATTGCAAGAAGAAATATTATTATTGTTCTTTGAAAAATATTTTGATAGAAATGGCTAAAAATGAAACAATATGCAAAATACAGTATATACAAATGATGAAATGACTCAATGTTTTATGCATAGTAGCGTTTGAGATGCATAATGTTCATAGGTTCTTTAAGTTCTTTACCATCTAAGGTAGATAATTTGTATGCTCCCGATCCAAATTTAGTAGTGATGATATATGGTCCAAGCCAGTTGGGCTCGAATTTACCTTTAAGGTCTTTAGTAGCATTAGTATTTTTTTTATTTTCTTTTAAGACAAGGTCGCCGATCTCAAAGGATCGAGGATGAACTTTCTTGAGATATGCTCTCTTAAGCTTGTTTTGGTAGGCACGAAGATGCTCCAAAGCATTGATGCACTTTTCATCTAAAAGTTCCAGCTGACTAAATCTGCACAACACGATATTCATCCCCTACTTCAGTATCTTGAAGTAGTAGAGCCAAAGAAGGAACTTCTAATTCAAATGGAAAAATAGCTTCAACGCCATAAACCAAAATGAAAGGTGAAGTTCCAGTGGGGGTGCGAACACTAGTTCGATAGGCCCATAAAGCAGGATATAATTGGATGTGCCAATCTCGACCAGATTTATTGACCAGTCTTTTGAGAATTTTAAGTAATGTTTTATTAGATGCTTCTGCTTGGCCATTACCCTGAGGATAATAGGGAGTGGACCAACGATGTTGAATTTTATACTTTTGACATAATTTTTTGACATCTTTATTTTTGAAACAAGTTCCATTATCGAAAATGAGATTGGCAGGAATGCCAAACCTACAAATAATTTGATTAAAAATAAATTTGGAAACTTGCGTTCCAGTACAAGAAGCTAAAGGCATAGCTTCAACCCATTTTGTGAAATACTCCATAGCGGTTATGATAAATTTGTGTCCATCAGATGACACAGGGTTGATTTTCCCAATGATGTCTAAGCCCCATTTTGAAAAGGGCCAAGGAGATGAAATAGCCTGTAGCTCTTGTGCAAGCGCATGGACA
Organism: Wollemia nobilis; assembly: GCA_028583015.1. Classification (NCBI taxonomy): domain Eukaryota; kingdom Viridiplantae; phylum Streptophyta; class Pinopsida; order Araucariales; family Araucariaceae; genus Wollemia; species Wollemia nobilis. The sequence continues at coordinate 16,988,460 of JAQPPZ010016947.1, read as the reverse complement.
AGGTCAGCATGTTTCTGGCACTTGTCGCAATGGCGCACATAATCATGTGCATCATTCTCCATGGTAGGCCAAAAATATCCTATCCGAAGGAGCTTCTTAGCAATGGCGTTACCACTAAAGTGTCCTCCACAAGATCCATCGTGGGCTTCACTCAAAGCTGATCTAGATTCTTCTAGATTTAAACATCTTAATAATATGCCTTCAAAAGATCTCCTATACAAGGTATTACCAACAATTACGAAGCGACTTGCTCGTCTACGTAATAATCGATGTTGGTTGCTAGTATAACCATCAGGGAAGGTTCCATTTTGCAAAAATTTAAATATATCAGTGTACCATGGTTCGAGAGTAGTTTCATTGATTAGAAACACATCCAAAGGTTCTAAGCATGATTTTCTTGAAGCGGGTTCCTGGAGTCGATGAATAATGATGGTAGCATATTCATCATCTAACTCCAAGGGTAAAAGAGATGCAGCTGCAGCCATAGCGTCAGCCGCACGATTGCTAGTTCGAGGAATAGCTTCCAAAGTAACTTGATCAAACAAGGATAATAACTGCAAAACATATGCTTTATATGGGCATAATTTATCATCTCGGGTCTGATAAACATCATTGATTTGATTTATGACAAGTTGGGAATCACCAAAAACTAACAAATTTTTAATTTTCAATGCCAAAGCTGCTCGTAATCCAAGGATTAGAGCCTCATATTCAGCAGTATTATTAGTGCAAGCAAACGTTAGTTTAAAGGACAGAGGTATAAGATGTTTTTGTGGAGATATTAAGATAATACCTGCACTAGCCCCACTCATACATCGGGCTCCATCAAAGTATAGGGACCATTGTTCAGGATGGTCTGCCTCTAATTTAAGGCATTCATCGGGAAGCTCAATGATGAGGGGATGGGTAGACTCTAAGGGTGCAGTAGCTAATTGATCTGCTATGATTTGACCCTTAACAGACTTCTGTCCTATAAACATGAGTTCAAACTCGCTTAGCGCAAGAACCCACTTGGTTGTGCGACCAGATAAATACGGTCGACTCATAAGATATCGCAAAGGGTCGAATTTGGCAATAACATAGGTTTTCTGACTGAGCATATAATGTCATAGTTTCTGTGTAGAAAATATGACTGCAAGACATAACTTCTCTAATATGGTATAGCGAGTTTCATAACTGATTAGGGTTCTACTGATGTAATAAGTAGCACGCTCTTTCTTCTCATCGTCAAGCTGAGCTAACATAGCTCCTAAGGCAAAATCGGAAGCAAAAATGTACAGAATAAATGGACGATCAGATCTAGGTGGGGAAAGCATCGGTGGTTGGAGGAGATATTGCTTGAGGAGTTCAAATGCTTCTTGGCATTCTTCGTCCCAATGGAAAGAGACATCTTTCTTAAGAAGTTTAAGAAAGGGTCCGGTTTTATCTGCCAACTTATCAATAAAGCGGCGAATAGCTTGAAGCTTACCTTGTAAACTTCGTAATTCTGATATATTGGTGGGTGCGGGCATATCAGTGATAGCCACGATCTTGAGAGGGTCAATTTCAATGCCACGTAAGGAAACTATAACCCCCAATAATTTACCGGACTTAACTCCGAAGATACATTTGGCTGGATTCAATCGGATAAGATACTCCCTTAACCGATCAAATACTTTTCTCAAGTCATTTAAATGATCATCTTCTTTGATGGAACGAGCTATAATATCATCTACATAATCATGTAGAATATCATGCATCATATCGTGAAAGATATAAGTCATAGCTCGTTGATAGGTTGCGCCTGCGTTCTTTAAACCAAATGGCATTACTTTCCAACAAAAGGTTCCCCAAGGGGTAATAAAGGCTGTCTTAGCCTGATCTTCAGGAGCTATCCTGATCTGATTGTAACCGAAAAATCCATCCATTAGGGATATCATTCCACTTCCAGCAGTAAAATCAATGATTTGATCCATGTTAGGAAGAGGAAAATCATCTTTAGGGCAGGCAACATTAATGTCTCTCAAGTCTGTACAAACCCTAACTTTAGTGGCTTCTTTCTTAGTTACTTGGAACTACATTTGAGATCCATTCAGCATAATCAATGGCTTGTATAAAAATGACCTTCAACAGTTTTCTAGTTCTGCTTTGACTAGTAAGGCCACTTTAGGATGCATTTTTCTAAGTTTCTGTTTAACAGGTTTAGCATCTGGATGGACTACTAGATGATGCATGACTACAGAAGGGTCCAGACCTGGCATGTCTTCATATGTCCAGGCAAAGACATCCTCATAGTCTTTAAGAAATGAAATGTATTTATCTTGTTTTTCTTGACTTAATTCTGATCCAATATTGATTATGTGAGGGTTATGTTCGGTTCCAATGTTAATTTTTATACCATTTTCAACTTCCATATGTAAATCTCTCTCAAAATTAGGTGGGGTGGGTGAAACACCCAATTCTTGTAATTCTTCCAAGGTTAGCTTGGATAATTCGTCTTGAGGAGTCGAGGCCTCAAGCTGGGCTATACTAGGTATAGAGCCATCAAAATAAAATTCGTTATGTAATAAATCATCAACGGAGACATCATGGAAGATATCCCCTTCCAACTCATCATCGGATTCGGCAATCATCTCAGGGTAGGCGAGAGATAGCATATGATAGGTAAAGGGATTATTTTTTGAAAGTAAAGAATCTTGTTTATCGAGATAATCTTGATAACATGTAAGATGGTCATCCTCCTCAAATGGGAAGGGTTGACCTTTACTAGGAAATAGGCCCACACCGCATCGGGCAGGCCATGGTTCTACCTCAATAGGTTCCTTCATACCATTTTGGAAAGGTCCCAAACCTTTCCCTTTATAGCCCAATTTAAGCATTATGGGTTTAGCTTTAATATATTCATTAGCAAAATAGCATCGAGCATATCCATCACAATGTGTCTTGATGTTTCGGGGTATTCTTCCCCAATCATATCCCTTATAAATAAAAGCACAACTTTCGACTTGGTAGATACTTCCCATAGGTTGTGGGAGGCCCAAGGTACGAGGAGAAGGTGGGAGTTTATTTAAAACAAGGGAAGCTTGCACGACAGTGTTGATCTCTTCTGATATAAGAATTTTAGATAAATCGGGTAGGAGTTCATCAGTAAGAGCGTAAGAGGTAGAAGGAACATTTCTTAGATCTTCTGATGTGGAAAGGATGCTTGTAGGAGATGTTATAGGGATATCGATGGATGAGTCTATCGGTGTGGAAGTTATAGGGGTAAAACAAGAAGCATTGGTTGTAGTTCTGGGATCTTTTCGAGGTCCTAATGGGGTTTGTTCAGAAAGTGGTTGAGCTATATGTAGAGGTGTAGTTGATGGGGAAAAAGTAGGTGATGTTATGGGTGAGTGTTTCACATGTTTAGACGGTTGACGAGAATTAGGATGTGTGGATGACAAAGCAGGGCAAAATTGAACTCCAACCGGTTCTGCCAAAGCACACATATCAAAGGGTCTAGGGTCACCATGAATGGTAACCAATTGGTTTTTGAATTCGAATTTAACACACTGATGTAAAGTGGATGGAACTGCTCGCATCACGTTGATCCAAGGGTGACCCAAAAGTATATTGTACGATGCAGGGCAATGTACAATAAACACGGTCGTATCTAGGGTTCTAGGACCAACTTGCAAGGGTATAGTAATGACTCCACACGTTTCTTGTGTCTCGTCATTGAAGGCTTTTATGATCATATCCGTTCTTTTCATTTCGTCACTCCTAAAGCCAAATCTTTGGTAGAAGTCAAAAGTGCATATGTTTAAAGATGAACCATTATCAATCAAGACGCGTTTAACGGCTACGTCCCCAATTAGGGTAGTAATATATAAAGGGTTATCCTTATGTAAACTATGTTGTGGTATATCTCTATCTCGAAAGTCAATACAATCGACTTCTCGAGTGATGATAGTATTGGTCATGGCTTCAGGCTGAATATTTTGTGGTACCATCATTTGGCTTAATGTGAGCATTAATTCATCCCTATGGGTAGGAGAAGATCTTAAAAGGTCCAAAAGGGAAATTCTAGCTGTAGTATTGGATAATTGTTCATTAATATTATACGGAGGCTTAGGTTGAACATTAGACATATGATTCCCTTTATTGGGATTTTTCAAAACAAATGGAGCTGATCCATCATTCTGAGTTTGATCCTGTTGAGAATTTTGAGCCTGTTGTCTGGTAACAACTCCGATGGTACCTACAATATTATTTTGAGGATGATGAATTGGTCTCGGTCTAGCATTTATGGCTTGTTCATTAGAAAGGAACTGATGAGAAGAGGGTCGAGTAGTAACTCTTCTAGGAAATGGTTCTTCCGGAACCATAGAATCTGTGATAGGTTGAATAGGATCTGATTCGTTTTCAGAACTATTCGATTGATTTGAGGTGATGTCCATGTCACTTTCAGTATCAGATTCTACATCACTAAGATCAGGTGTTTGAGTATTATATAGGGGTCTGGACGTAACCATGGATAAAGTTGTGTCAAATATTTCTAGATCGTGAATAGGTAAATGCCCACTAATGGCTCCTACATATCGGGTAGGAGGGGGAACATTATGATGTTCAATTTGATTAGCCACCTCTTTGCCATGTTTTGGTAAAGGATGTTGAAATATGTCCAATGATTGATTGGCATTCTGATTCTGACTTTGAAGGGTGTTCTTTTGAACATTACTAGTAGGATTTTGTTTAGGTTGAAAGGCTTGTACCTCCATCTCATTGTTATCAATTAAATCTTGTATTTTATGTTTTAATCATTTACAAGAGTTGGTAGCATGTCCGGGTCCTCTATGGAAATCACAATGCAAATCAGCTCTGTATCCGGGTATGGTTGGATCAGGTTCCCGGATAGTTGGTAATTGGATCAATCCTCGTGCTAGTAATTGCGGGAGAATGGTTGATAAAGGTTGATTTAACCTAGTAAATTCTCGAGGTGGTTTATCAGGAGGTTTCAATATGAACTTCTCTGTTGTTTTTGCAGTATTAACATTGGCAATGTTTCTGCTATCAGTGACTCCATCACCCACAACTTGTTTATTTTTGTATTGATTTCTGGATGTTTTCTCATCATCTTTCTTTTTGAGCTGACCTCTTCTAATGAGAGCATCTTCCACTCTTCGGGCTAAGTCTATAGCTTGATCGAAGGTGGTCAAGGTAGCAGTTGATAATTCATAGGATAGTTGTTCTTGTAAATTATTGATAAAAATATCCAACATTTCTCGATAAGGTAACACAAAGTGTAATTTTCCTATCAACTGCCTCCATCGAGCTAAGAAGTCAGCAAAACACTCATCTTTGTCTTGTTTTAGGTTGTACAAATCTTTAATAGTTACATGTCTTTCAATATAGGCACTAAATTGGTGCACAAAAGACTCAGCGGTCTCTTCGAAATTTCTCAAAGAATGAGTGGGCAATTGATAATACCACTCCAATGCCATCCCTCCTAAACTTTTCGGGAACATTTTTAGTAATAACAAGTCATCATGTGATATATCATGACATGCTATCCTAAACATACGAAGATGCTCTATGGGATCTTCGGTTCCTTTGTATATAGGTAGGACAGGCATGGGAAAGCGTTTAGGATATGGTTGTGCTACAACTATAGGATCTAGAGGTTGACTACACATCTCTCGATAATTGTACGAGGGACGGTAGGGATCTATTTGGTCCATACGGGAGGTTAACTATTTCACCATGGCTTCCAGATTACCAGTTTGCCCACCATATTGGTTCGGTGGTACATGAGCATGGGATTTGTGAGCGTAGGAAGGCGGGACATAAGGATTAGATGCTATGTTGCTATTATGCAAATGATTGGTAGGAAGAGTATTATGAAGAAGATTTGTGGTAGCATTATGTTGTATCCCAGATTGTTGGAAATTAACATTTGGTTTTGTTTTAGGCTTTTGTTGATTTGAGGTATATTGATCGATAGCTTGGCGAAATAGAGCAGTGAATGAAGGTTTCTTTTGTGTAGGAATAACCCTTGGCTTAGTAACAAGCACTCTAGGTAGTTGGGTAACCTGTTGTTGTCGCGTGTTTTGGATTATAGTAGCCATGTCCAAATTGGACGGTCCAGCTTGATCACTCTCTTGATCAACGAAGGACAAAGGATTAGTGCGTGTGTGATATATGTCTTCTAGGGTTGCTTGAGTGTCACTAATTTGATCTTTATCCATATGAACTGCTCTATTAAGAGTGCCAATATTAGTATGGAGAAATTTCCAAAAATGTTCCATGTTTTCAAAAGTAACAGCTCCTTCTGGAGTTATTTTAGGAGATGAGGATCCTTCCTCTCTATCATTTTCCTTTTGTTCATTTGCATCAACATAATCTTCTTCTTGTTGGTCTAGAGTTCCTTCTTCCTGAATTGGGTCTTCAGGAAGGACATCTGGGTTATTTTCTGTTTTCCTTAACCAATCTTCTTCTACCTCAATTTGTTTTCCATTCCTGAGTCTAGTCATTATGTCTAAATCTTAGATTTTAGCAAATATATATATTGATATATTTGCAACAGATTTGGGAGGTATATATTAATTATATACCTACTATGATGCTTAAAAATAAAATGTTTTGATTTTTTTGTTATGATTTTGATTTTTTTATTTTTTATTTTGTGCTTTATAAAGACAACAAATAGCACACTAAATGCAAGAAATAACAATAATAGAATAATAGCTTAGTTTTCTAAAAATAGTTTATGAATGTCATTGATAGGATCAAGTTCATCAGGAGTCATAAAATGCTCCTCTTCAAATTGGAAATGGTTTTTCAGGAATTTGATAAAGTGTGCTATAGTGATATTATCTACTTCTGACTCTGATTTGTAAAAATAGATTTCATGGCAATACTCTCGATATAACACAGCTCTGGGGACTCTATACCATCTTTGTCTATCCGTAAGAACGACCTCCTGATCCTCTATACGAGACAAAAATTTATGTACTACAACTGCATTATCGAGGTATTCCTCAAAGGTATACAACTCAGAAGACACAAGGGCTCTTTTATCTGCTAACCACCTATGGCAAGCTCTCTGAAGCTCATGATACAAAGTCACTTGATCGGGATCCAGGATTCTATCTAGGACAAACCTCTTGATTTGCCTAAGTTCGGTTGCTCTAGATGAAATGAGATTCAATCTCCTATTAAGTTCATCCCACAAAGGTTGAACCCTATTTGTTTGAGGTACGCTAAGTACAGAATTAATCTCTATAGCTGCTAATTGATTTTCAACATTAATGGTGACAACTCGTCTTTTGTTATAATCTACCATCTAAATATGACATGCAATCTTTGATTCTAAATGCATTTATGTTTTTTTTTTTTTTTGAATTGTTTTCAAAAGGTTTTTAGTTTTCACGTCGGGTTCACCAAAATGTATCGCTCCAAATTTTTTGCATCCTTACCCTCAGGCTATAGGATCCGTGCCCGAAAGGGGGATGCGAGAAGGATGGGACAATACCTCGGACTGAGAGGCCCTTTGAAGGTCCCGCCTCTCGGGGGAGGAGTATAAGGGTGAATTTTTGATGGATGGTGGGTTCACCAGGAAACTTTTGAGTGGCAGTTTCCATGCCTAGGTTGATAGTGGGTTTGATGTGTTCATTTTTATACTCAATCATTCAACTCCTAGGTTTGGCCAAGATGAATCTAAACTATTCTATCTACCAATGATAATTTAAATGGATACAAAAAATAGGAATGAGTGCTAATAATAGAGAATATGCTAATTAGAATGTGTCATACCTGATTTCGGATGTTTGATGAAGATTCTGAGTTTTGTAGCAGTCCAGATCACCTCAGTTCATACGTAATCATCTGAGATCAGACAGGATCATCTGATATCTAACGAATTCGTCAGAAACCTGCAATCATAGAAATAGATGTGAAATACCAAATATGCAAGTGCAGAAGCAAAGGACAATGGTAGAAATAACAACAAACATGCCTAAATAATGGATTCCAATAACAAATAAGGAAATGCAAGTAGATTTAATGATTGATTTTAACCTTACCATGCGATTATGCTAAATGAGGTGAACTCCAAGATGCAAAAAACATAATAATTCAAGACAATGCAGAAATACAATATGAAAAATGCAGAGAAAGCTAAGGGAATGCAAACTCTGGACTCGGATTGCCCCCAATATGAACTACAGTCAGGATCGCCTCCAATCGTACGAGATCGTCCGTAATCGTCCGAGATCATTTGCGCCGATCCGAGCTATCTTCGACTGCAAAACAGTAGAGTTCCTGCAAGAAAATGCAAAATATAGAACACAGACAGTAGTGCGAGGGAATAAGGAGTTAAATCTGTCAGCTAAGGGGTTCAAGGAAATCAGAATCAAGGGGGTCATGTAGGGTCAGGGGGTAAACTAGAAAATCCTAGTTTATATAGGCTTAGGAAGAGGTTTAAGAGGTTGGGGATCATCCCAATCTGGGAGATCTCCAACAGGGCAATCTCCAACTGCACAGACGCGCTTCTGCCCAAGTTGGAGAGGCTGTTGAAACAGAAGCTAATTATGAAAATTTGGTTTTGGGACAAAATCGTCTGGACGTTCTGTCCATGACGATTTCGTCAGATCTGGGATGATCTCGTCTAATCTACGACGATATCGTCCAACGGTCAAAACAAATCCTAAAAATGGCACGAAAAATGAGGAAACGGGTAGCAGGCGGTTTTGGAGCGGTTTTGGGGTTAAAATTCAAATTTTTATCTTTTATCTTTTACTAAGGTTTTTAACCGTGCCAATTTTAGGGTGCTACACAATGTTTTTATTTTAGTGCATGACAGTAAAAAGTGGAGGGCAAAATCATTGGCAACACTTTTGATCTAACACTTTTGTTGAAATGATCATTGGAAATCACATTTGGATAGGAAATATTAAAAAGTCAATTTTTGCAAAAGCTCTACCTAGGAGGTGAAAGCATTGGCAATAATTTAGTCATGCCCTAGTGCTTTCACTTTTTGAGCAATATGTAAATCGAATCGAACAACACCGATACAAAAGATAAAATAACAAAAACACAATAATAACACAATATTGCACAAGATGAATAAGTTTTTTATTAACATGGGTGGATATCAAAATAATACAACAATGCTTTTGTGATATAATTTTTACAAATACTAGGGTTCTCTAAAACCCTAGGTCAATACACTGTTGGTGTCATCATGTTTGTCTTCAATCTAAATGAGGTTGTGGGTGGGCTTGTGTATCCTTGGTAGGCCACCCTATCTTCAACAACTTTCATATAAATGATTCCTATACTTGCAATCAAAAACACAACAAATGATATTAGAAGCACCTGTGAGGGCTCCACAATGTGAGGCCCTCAAAAAGATAAAACAACTAAAACCCTATATGTTGTATAACATAACTAAAAAAAAGTGCAAATATATAAAATAAATGCATAGAATATCATTTACCTTTTCAAAATGCTAATTTTATATTTTTGCTCCTGTCGGTGATGGTTGCGAGGATTCCCGAATGGAGCTTGGGGTCTTAGGATGACAAATATACTGTGGGAAATATCCAAGGGTGTTCTATGATGGATTTGGATGTACCAAAAAGATTCAAAAAAATCCCAAGGGCATCCTAGCGGCTCTATGGTGCACTTGGGGGATGAATAGAATGTCACAAAACCATATTTGATTTTGCATGGGATTGATAGTGGCAAAAAATGGGTGATGTGATGGTGGCAACGAGCAACAAAAGTGATGGTAAAGGGATTAGGGCAAAAGGGTTTAAGGATTTAGGGCTTCCAATATTAAGGGAGCTTAAGAATTCTCAAAGAATCCAAATCTTTAGGTACCAAGGGGATTAAGGGTTTGATTCATCAAAATGACTCATATTTTATAATCTTCCCTTGAACATGTTAGGGTTTCAACGACACAAAATGTTTGGCCAAGATTAAAACATGAGTAATTATGGATATTAAATCTTGGTAAGTGGTATGGATTGATGTGGCTATATGGATGAGATTAAAATGTAGTGGATGGCTAGGATTAATTCATATAAATACATATATATTTATTAAATATATATAAATATAATATTTAAAATATTAATATTTAAATATATTAAACAAATACACGCATATATATATAATGGATGGTTGTGATTGGATAACATGGATGGATGACAAGTGGCTATATTTTGGTGTCTACATATGCCCTTTTTTGTATCGCATTGCATGAAACACAATGCGGTGCAAAAAAACAAGACACCTGGTTTTTCTTGGTGAAGAAGCAACTTTCTTTCGTTGGAATGCAAAGATGATTTTGAAGATAAAATAATTTGTATGTGTAGCTTACCCCCTCAATTTGTGAATGAGTGAATAATTAATCTCACAATCCAATTGATAGAATTGTGCAGTGAAAATGCAGTTGAATGGTGTAAGTGCAAATGTATGATGTAAATGTGGATGATATGAATGATGTAAGGTGATGTCATTTTTACCCCAACGGAGGAAGGGCTTGTTGTAAAATGCAATTGGTTGATTCTACTTTTATCCCAATGGAGAAAGGGTTTTTTCCAAGTGTAGATGCCATGATCATGTAAGATGTATCTTGTTGTGGGAAATCAGAATCCAATTTGGTTGCCCCAAGTTTGGGATGATTCCATGTTGTTGAAGAAACTTTCTTTTGGCATCATTGAAATGCAAATTGATGAAGATGCAGAATATCAAAAACCAATCATCCTAATATTGGTTGATTTCTAGGAGGCCCCTCCTAGTGACTATGTTCAATTTTTGAATGTAAATGAGAATGATGTAGTATAAATTGTCCATGTTTCAAGCCCCATCGACAAGGCCACCAATGATAACTTTTGAGCAAATTGGTTGTGGCATAGTCTCACTTAAAATATGAGGGACCAAAATTGATTTTTTATTTTTTGAACAAGGATATATTGAATTATGAATATGGCCAATTGTTCTTATGGTGATTTACCCATATTACCAAATTGCATGGAAAACCAATCACTGCAATCGCCAAGGAGATAGGATAAACCACTAGATACAAGGTTCACTTGAAATTGTATGTGAACTTGGTAAATGTTCAAATGCAATGATTTATGGATGAATATGATGTTGAAATTAATATTTTATAATGAGAAATGCATTGATGATGGAATTGCATGATTTTGTGAAATTTTGCATTGGTTTGGAGTGTTTTTGAAACAATTTTGGTAAATTTTTGTGACGTTTGGTCGCAAACAAAAGTTAACGACCCAAATAAATCCATGTTATCACAAAAGTTATGAAGTTATATAATGAATTATGAGAATTATGACTAATTTCATTTTGTGAAAATTTGGACCGTTTTGGTGCATTTTGAAAGTTGTAAAGTGATTTTGTGCCTTTTGGGTGCAAACAAAAATTAAGTGTCCAAATCAATTTTTGTTTTCACAAAATATGATATGATGATGAAATGAATGTATGGATTCAATTTGGAGTGATTTTGTGGAGGTAAGCTACCTTTTTGGATCATTTTGGTCTTTTTACAAATTTTGACACCAAACGTTGGCCCGCATCTACAGCAACCCCAGACACCTATGGGCATCTGTCAATCTACAGATGTTGGTGTGCATTTTAATATGTCTATGAATGCACATGGGTGTTCCAGTGTTCCAAAAATGGCTATAAATAATATGCAAAAGTGAAGTCAGATTCATTCTTTACATTCATGAATTTTAGAATATGCATCTGAAGGAGTGAGTAAGGAAGTGAGGTGGAGTGAAGGAGTTTTGTGGTGCATAAGCTATGGAAATGGAGGGTGTGGATGCCAAGGTAGGATTAGAGTTGCATGTTGCTAAGGTAAGTGCCCTTTGCACTCTTGTTTGGACTTATGCAAAAATTTTATGTTGTTTCCTTTTTTTAATTATGTAAATGAATGTGACATTAATGTATGTGCATTATTTGTGTGTTGTGCTATAGCTAAAGATCTTGGAGGCTCAACACCAATTCTCACCTCTCATATCAAGGGTGAGAAATGCAATGCAGGATGAGCATTGGAAGTGGTTGGATGATGTGGGGTTGGTTGGGGTAGCTAATATTGATGTGGTGAGGGTGGATGAGGGGTATCTCTCTGCCTTGGTAAAGAGATGTGATCCATATAGGGAAACCTTTCAACTTCCTATGGGAGAGGCAATAGTTACACTTGAGTATGTATATCACATCCTAAAATGATCGATGGAGGGGTTACGTGTCAAGGTTGGACATGATAATAGATATGAGATGGGTCAAATATTTGGATATGGATGGTGGGGTATGAGTGTGAAGGGTGGAAGGATAAGATATTTGTCTATGTACCTAGATAAGAAGTTGTATATCTTACCTACCTTATTCATGTTTGTGCTGGCCAACATAGTGGTCCCAAACAATACTGGTTACCGGTTTCTATGTAACATGATTAGGCTAGTGTATGATATGATTGATATGCCTTGGGTGTATGAATGGGTACCTATTCTACTATCTCAGTTATACTAGGAGTTGTATGAGATGAGGAGGCAAAGGTAGAAGGGGTTGGGTTGTAGTTTGCTAGTATAGTGTTAGGGCTAGGAGCACTTTAGTGTGGATTGACCTGTGGGCTTTCCTACCGAGGCATGGGATAGAGAAACCCTATGCTATGGCTAGTGGTAGATGAGGTGTTGTCGATTTGTATTATTTGAATTGGACCAGAGTATATGGATCTATGGTCAGGGCTAATGCCTGCTCATATTTTATGGAGACCATGGTGATGTGCCACTTGAACTAGTGATGGGAAGTAGCTATAGATAATATGGCAGGTGAGATGGGTGGTTGGGAGACATAAGAATGAGGTGGATTTGATCCAATTCTCATGGGTTCTAAGGTAGTTTGGGTTGTGGCAAGGGGTTCCTGATGCACTAGTACTATACAGGCATCATCGATATGAGATGGGTCTACCTTGTGTTGAAGCATGGAGGGTTACCTATGAGGATGATGAGGAGATGGATCTCCCTAATTTGGATAATGTAGGGACTACTACATAGTACGATGTATGGTTCACTACACAACCACCATGGGCACCAAGTCTGGTAGTGGATGAGGGGAATGGGGATGAGGATGAGGTAGAGTCCAAGATGGAGGAGGCATAAAAATCTCCCAAACATCATAGATACCTTTGGTCTAATAGTCGAGTGATGTTGGAAAGGGATGTAGTAGAGCAGGATCCAAATATTGGAGGTGATGGAGGTTATGATGATGGTGATATGGAGGAGGTTCCAAAGAGACCTCTAGGCTAAAGTGAGGAGGAGGAGTTCCTCAGGAATAGGAACTTTATATGAAAAATTGGTTGGTGAAATGGATGAAATGTTTGATGATGTGAGGAAAAGGTGAGTGGATGGAAGCATGGATTCATAAGGATTTGAAATAAAATTACAATACTTAAACGGTTCAACATTCACTGGTATGTAATGTATCTATCCCTCATGTATATATTTCAAGCTTTGATGAAGTATAGAAGGGACACATCTCATTTTCCTAATCCAAGGAGTAAATTATATGCCATGGACCCTTCCAAGATGTGAAACATGGTGTGCAAAATTTTTACCCCTACTTCAATGGGTAAAACTACAGTACCAACTATGGAATAGAGAGAATCATTAAATGCTTTCAAGGTGAATGTGGATTTTGTGATGTGAGATGGTATAATATTAAGATGTTGGAGAGTAGATGTGGTGGTGATTTTTATGGAGGAGCTGGTATTAATAAAAACTCATTTGAATGGCTTCTTGTCAATTTGAGTCATGATATGCAATGGAGGGTCCACCGATCCTGATGATATTGGTTTAATTTCAAAATTGTAGAATGTAATAGTGGATTCCACACATGTTCATATGCTCCCCATAAAATTGTTAAAGGCATTAGTATCTTGAGATTGGAGTTCAATGGATTTTAAAATCTCCATTAATGCCTCACGATGTGGAGGAATTTATTTAATAAGCTCATAAATATATAGTTTAGCTGAAGCCATTTTAAGGCTAGTGGTTAATCGTCTACTAAGAGAGATGATTGGCCTTACTGGATGATTGGGAGGATGAATAGGTAGAGATGGATGATTTGGAATATGAATGGGTTGGGAAGGATTGGCAAATATCTAGATAGGAGATTATGAAGTGGCAGGTTGTGGAGACACACCTACTTGTGGTGCTATGGGAGATTGAACAGGCTACTACTATGTATTCTATTGATTTATGCACTATTGAACTCGGGTAACTACATGAATAGCACCCACAAAATATTGGTACTATTGAACATGATTAACTTGATTAGGAGGAGTATTGGTATTTGACCCTCCTATTGTTGGTTACACTTCCTCATGATGGGGAAGTGGTGTTTGATATATATCAATGTTTTGGTTTTGTTAAGCTAAGGTACTATCAAGCTTAATGGCCCCTAATTCAATGAGATCTTGCACCATATCTTTAAATTTGTAGGAACTATTGATATCATACACATTTTGGTGATGATAAGGACAAAACAGATGATCTCGATAGTTTTTTCTACGTTTGGTGGGATCATTAGGTTTGACCTCAAGCAAGGCAAGTTGGTTGGTGTCATACAACCTATGAAATACAAAGGCATATAATTTGTCTAAGGAGGTGTATTGGTAATTTTGTCGATCAAATTGCAGGAATTGGAAATTTTCCATAGTTGTCACTATGTTTTGAGCTTGGGATGGTGAGGGAACTACATGATATAAAATTTGTTATGGTTTTTTTTGCACATATTGTCGTTGTTGAGCCACTACTGACTGGCTCATGACCACTTGATTTACTTGATTTGCCTGACTTGGATTGAATAGGCCAGAATAGGTTCCTTTAGATTGGTGCTTGTTCTACCATTCTTTCATTTTAGGCTTGAGCACAACTTCTTGGATTTTGATTTCTTTGATTATGCTATCCTGGGTAAGAGCTTCTTCAAATGATATGTATTGTTGTAATTTCAATAACCATGAGATGGGTTTTAAGCAACTCTTGAAATAATTGGGTTAGCTCTTCTATTGGTAGGGGGAATGGCAGATTTGTGATAACATCCCTCCAATGGTTGCCAAATTCATAGACTAACTCATCATAAAAAAAAATTAGATTATATAAGTCAGTCAATGAAATTTTCTTTCTAACATTGAGGAAAACCTCTCAAGAAATTGGTTCACCAATTGCTCAAAAGTATAAATGATATGATGAGGCAAGTGATTATACCACCCCACAACATCTCCCTCCAATGTCTGAGGAGAGGTTCTGAGCATTAGAGCATATTTATTTTGACTTTTGAAACATGAATGGATGCATGTGCTCACATGCTCTCTAGGGTCCTCAATAACTTTTAATTTATCAAATTTTGGTCCTATAAAATCTACTAAATATGGCGGTGATGGTACCAAAAAGTGAATTGGTTGATTGATAAGTTATCTCAAATTTGGCTTTGGGTTCATCATACTAAGAGTATATTGTATCAAGATATCAATCTGCTATTACAAAGCTTAAATTCTAGGGTATTCCCCAAGTATGTGGAAGCTCTGAATTACTTGATGATTTTGTGAGGGTAAAGTGGTGAAATATTGAGGTGTGATGATATTTTGAATATTTGATGGACTGGATTGAATTCAGTGATGTTGATGATTGAATGATTGCAAATTATGGAATGGAGATGATGTTTAAGGACTATGAATGGGTTGACTTATTGGAATGAAAGGGGTGTGAATTGATGGAGGTGTGGTGATATGGAAATTAAATTGAAGCTAATTATTATTGAAAACTTAGGACGTTAAATAAGTCCAAAAATAAAACCGTAAACCTGGAAATCATGAACGACTCCAAGGATTTACGCACACAAATCTGGAAAGGCTAAAGATGTAAGCCCGACAATGCTGAAAACAAAAACACCTACACCTAGACCAGTCAACGGAGGTTAAAAACAACTCACGTTGATTATTATGAACACTAAGTCCTAATTAACATACCCTAGGTCTAAAAACATAATTAGCCCCTAGGTCTAAGATTCCTTATCATTCGTCCCAACAAAAGAAGCATTGGACTCCAATGCTTTTAACAATGAGGGAAAATCCCGGGACAGAATGTGAGCAGAAATCCAGCGAGCCTGATGTGGAAATTGGCCTCGACGGGCCACAAGATATGAAGTAGAAACACCTTGGCGTGTTTGTCGGGTCTTCGTATCAAATATTGTATCGACGTCAAGCGGAAGCTGAGCATCAGGAACCACATCAACTGGATGAATGATGGCTGGAACTGTCTCCAATGTGGAATCATAGTATGGTTTGAGAAGATCAACATTGACAACATCGTGAATGCCAAGATGTGCTGGAAGGTCCAAGCGAAAGGCATTCTCAGAGATTTGTTGAAGAATAGTATAAGGCCCATAACGAAGAGGCTTGATTTTGCTATGTGCCTTATCTACAAATCGTCGTTTGTCAAGATGAAACCATACTTTGTCACCAACCTGAAAGGAATGAGGAGTGCGGTGCTTGTCCATCTGTTGTTTCTACTTTTTTTGAGTCTTCTGAAGAATTTGAACCACTTTGGCTTGAAGACTCTGCAAATGTTGTACAAAAGAGTTGGCCTTGTCTTGTTCCTTCTGAATGTGCATTGTGGCTGAAGAAGGCAAAGACAAAGGTAACTCATAAGGAGCAAGTGGTTGAAAACCAAAACACACTTCAAATGGAGAGTGCCCTGTAGAACTGTGGACGGCCCTGTTGTAGGCGTGCTCAATGTGAGTGAGGCTTAAGTCCCACTTGGCTGGAGTGGAATGATGGTAAATCCTCAAACTCTGCACTAGAGTACGATTAACTACCTCTGTCTGCCCATCGGATTGTGGATGATAAGCAGTAGAGAAGTTAAGAGATACTCCCAAAATCTTCCAAAGTGATCGCCAAAAGTGACCCACAAAGCGTGAGTCACGATCAGAGACAATGCTGGTAGGAAGACCAAAAGAACGCCATACCACCTCAAAGAAGAGTTGGGCAAGATCCTGTGCAGTACTTGTCTTGCGACAAGGAATGAATTTGGCCATTTTGCTGAATCTGTCCACCACAACAAAGACACAATCATGCTTGCGTACTGTCATTGGAAAACCGCTCAAGAGATCCATGGAAATGCTTTCCCACGGACGAGAAGGAATGGGCAAAGGCATGCTCATTCCCAATGTCCTATTGGCTGATTTGGAGCGATTACATACTGCACATTGTCGCAAGAAGCGAAGAACATCTCTTTGCATGTGTGGCCAAAAGAAGAACCTCTGAAGATGATGTAGAGTTTTCTGCCTACCAAAATGTCCCCCATAGAGTGTGGAATGAGCCTCCTTCAGAAGAGACTCCCTGTTCCCATGAGGAACACAAAGTTTGTCCAATTTGTACAATAGTCCATCCTTAATATGAAAGTCTTGAAGAGCTCTCAAATTTGAAGAAGAAGGATTGGAAAGTTGGTGGAAAACTTTGCCAAAATCTGGATCCATAGGATACTGTGTAGGCCAAGTTTGGAAGCCAAGATGAGAAGTAGTGACAATTGTCAAAACAAGAGTAGAAGGAGGACGACTCAAACAATCAGCCACTGCATTGTTTCGTCCTTTCTTGTACTTGATTACCAAATGGAATTGTTGCAAGTACGATGCCCATTTCATGTGCCTAGCTTCTTCAATTTTTGTTTGAGATTGAAGAAACTTAAGGGGCATGTGATCTGTATGAACAATTGTTTCTTTTCCCAAGAGATAATGCCTCCAATACTTGATTGCTTGAACCAAAGCATAGAACTCCTTATCATATGTAGAATAGTTCTTCTTGGCCTCTAAAAATGTTTCTGAATGATAGGCCACTGGATGGCCATTCCGCATGAGCACAGCTCCAAGTGCAACTTGCGAAGCATCAGTTTCTATCTCAAATGGTTGAGACAAATCAGGAAGAACAAGAACTGGTGCAGTACTCAATTTATGTTTCAATGTGTCAAAGGCTTTTTGTTGATCCTTTGTCCACTGAAACTGAACTTTGATCTTTGTCAAATAGTGTAAAGGCGCAGCAATAGAAGAATATCCTCCAATGAACTTGCGATAGAAATTAGCAAGTCCAAGAAAACTCCTTAACTCCGTGACTGAAGTAGGAGTTGGCCAAGAGAGGATAACTTCAACTTTGGAAGGATCTACTTGCACACCTTTTTCACTAATTACAAATCCAAGATAGGCAATGAATGTTTGCCCAAAGGAACACTTAGGAAAATTTGCATACAATTGGTTCTTTCGAAGAGTTTGAAGAACCGTTTTCAAGTGTTCCAAATGATTCTCCCAAGTAGAAGAATATATAAGAATGTCATCCAAATAGATGATTACAAATTGATCCAAACAATCTCTGAATACTTCATTCATCAGCCGCATGAATGTAGCTGGAGCATTTGTAAGGCCAAAGGGCATGACAAGCCACTCAAAGAGCCCCATTTTGGTCTTAAATGTTGTTTTCCAAGTGTCTTCTGCTTGAATTCTCACCTGATGATACCCACTTTTGAGATCAATTTTGGAGAAGAATTTTGCACCTTGCAATTGGTCCAAAAGATCATCAATGCGAGGAAGTGGATATCGATTCTTGATTGTAATCTTATTGAGTGCCCGGAAATCAATGCATAGTCTCCATGTGCCATCCTTCTTCAACACAAGCAAGATAGGAGAAGCACAAGGGGAAGTATTGGGTTTGATGAACCCTTTAGTCAACAATGCTTGAATTTGCTTTTTAATTTCTTCCATTTGCACTATTGATTGTCTATACATTGAAGAATTAGGAAGAGATGATGCAGGAACAATCTCAATACTATGATTAATCTGTCTTTCAGGAGGAAGACTTGTGGGTTCTTGAAAAACATCAAAAAATGATTGAAGTATTGAATGAACTGAAGAACTCCTGTTATTAGTGTGCTTAGGTGCTTGCTTTTCTTCTTGAATTGGTCTGATGAAGATGAGTGCTAATTCCTTTGCTTGATTTACAGACTTTGCGTGCTTGTCTACAACTCAACATCAAATTATGTGGTGTTTGTTGTGTACTTCTGATTATGAATGCTTTATTATCTTTGTGCAAAGTGTATGTATTTTTGTACCCATCATGTATAGACCTCCTATCGTATTGATAGGGTCTTCCAAGCAACAAGCCACAACAATCCATTGGAGTTACATCGCACACAACCGAGTCCACAAAAGAAGGAGTCGAAAGCAAAATTCACGGTGCAAGTGTGTGTGATGTCGGATGTAATCCCATTGTCCTTCCATCCCAAAGGATAAGGATGAGGATGGGGATTCATCGGTAACTTCAGTTTGTCAACAACGGACCTCGCAATTAGATTTTTCTGCGAGCCGCTATCGATTATACAATCAACCATAAAGGTGTCACTGAGATGGACCGTAGTCACAAACAAATTCTCACGATCACCTTGTGAAGTATTCATAAGGGTCAATTTGTTTAACCCTGCCAATTCCTTATAAGGCTTACGTTCCCCTGTAGCCTCAATGGGACTTTCTTGTGAGTCCTCATTGGAAGGCTTTACAACTAGGGATTTTTTCTTCATATTTTGCAACTTAAAACACCTCTTTTGAGTATGTCCTGGCTTTTTACAATAATTACAAATCAAAGGTGATTTAGAAGAAGAAGATTTTTGTGAAGAAGAAGGGGAAGATGAAGAAGAGGGAGAAGGAGAAGAAGAAGAAGATTTAGCTCCCTTGGAAGGTTGTGGAGAAGCCTTCTGATTTCCTCCCGACGTAGAAGAGCGAGTCCCACGCGATTGCTCCCTCATTTCCTCCTCAGCAAGAAGGGCTTGATTGAAAGCCATGTCAATGTTTACAATCAACTTGTATTTCATCTTCCTGTAAATGGGCTCCTGCAAACCACTTTTGAATTTGTTAACAAGTTGTGCTGCATTATCCTGTATAGAATTCAAAATTCGCAACTTGCTAAATTGAAAAATATAATCAGAAACAGTCATATTTGAGGTTTGTCGAAGACGAAGCCACTTGATCTCAAGGTCAGTGGCATAGTTTGAAGGATAAAAATTATTCTTCAATACTCTTTGCAATTCATCCCACGTGTCAATGGGATTTTGGGTCCGTTGTCGATCAGTGACAAGGACCTTAGCAATGCCGAAAAGTTTCAATTTGGCAAAGTTAACCTCCTGATCCTTTGCGATCTTGATATACTGAAACCAACTGTCCATGTCCAAAATCCAACTGTTGAGGACTTCGGGATCTCGGGAACCAGTGTAAACTGGAACCTCACACTGTTGTTGCACTTCATTAGATGTAACTTTATCAGCCAACACGCGACAAGTTGGGTTACTTGAGCCAACTTATCGGCTAATTCGGAAGCCATTTGACCCCGAGTGATCGCCAAGAAGAATTGTCACAAAAAGACAAATTACAAAAATGTGCAAAATAAAAATGTGCCCAAATTAATTTGCAAAATTTGCAAATTTACAACATAAAAGGGCAAAATAAATATTTGCACAATGGTGCAATAGTATGCATGCACAATATTAAAAAAAAAAAAGTCAAATTGACTTATAAAAACAAAAAGGAAATTTTTTTTTTTTTGAAATTAAACTTTAATATCCTTGTTTTTTTTGTTTTTCTTTTAATATGGAAATCAAAAGGTGGTTTTGAGTTATATCACCACCACGCTATGGTCACAGGCGAATAGCCGATTTGAAATTGCGGGCCGGCGGGCATGCGAAAAATGTGGGATTTTAACCCACCGAAACCAACCGAAAGTCCACGCGACGGCCAAACCGCGTGTCTGCCAATGCAGTCAGTGATGACGTCACCAAAAATTTCTACACTGCATTGCAGAATACCATGGGTTGGATGTCGGCTACTCAGTCGCTATTCTCTATCGCAATGCACAGTGGTCATCAGAATCTCCAAGACCGGCAAATCGTGCACCTCCGAGACTGGCAAAGCCATAGAAATCAGGGTTGGGCGGATCACCAAATAGAACGTCGATAAAGTTAGACTGAAACAAACCACCACCAGAAAATGCAGAATCACCTGTCATTGGAATTTCATGCAAGATGCCAGAAATCGGAAAATGTATTGCCACAAATCGTGGGATCCACCACCGGGGGTTCGTGTGTCGCCTGCAAAGACCAAGCTACCATGAAATGAAATTTTGTCTTGCTGTAACTTGCTGCAGTGAAATGACATCGAATTATGGTGAACGGTTGGAAATTTGGCCGCCAGTCGTCGTGAATTATGTCGGCTAGAAACAAAATTCACAATCGATACTGCCAGTCGATAAAAGGCGTCAGTTCATGCAGTGCAAGAAGACATCGAAAATTAGGCTAGATGATAGCAACAGAGTTTGATGGTCGGCTTAGGGTTGTTTTAGGTGTGGCGACGATGAACAGGTCTACCAGACCACACATCAAGGCTGGCACGCAGGCCAAAAGAACTGCGATCTCGTCTTGGGGACCATCGGCGTATACAGGAATTAATCCTGGTGAGCACGTGCATCCAAATATCGGCGGACACAAAACACTACGTTAGCTAGACGCCGTCACGTGGTTCCAAGGCAGATTTGGCAATGCTAGACTACCAAATGCTAACAGGGGCAGCAAGGGAATCGACCGTGTTGACAACGGCAATCTCAACGCATAAAAGAAAGTCATAGCGGCAGATTCGAGTCGGCTCCTCCTCACGGATTTGTCAGATCTGAACGTTCAGAAATATAATTGCTGCACGAAATTTAAAAAGAAACCAGTCCAGACCTTTACTGTCGACAGTGTCACGTTTGCCAAATTTTTGCGTTAGAAATTGGTATGGCGGAGTGGACGTCAAAAATCGGCGAATGAAATAGCCGTCGGACGTCACAACTTGCCAGGTCTAGCTGTGAGCAGCAGCCGAATATCCTTCGACTCATGAATGGCAGTGGCCTCAGACCAAGAATAAATTTGCAGTTAACAAAATTTTGCCACTCCAAAAGTTGACAAAATATTGTCGACAATTTTGGCAACGATAAATTATCGTCAACAATTTGTGTCGACAGCAATGGAAATTGGCAGCAATTTTCCTGCAAGAGTGGCAACAAAAATTTTGCAATTCCCCTAAGCTTCAATTGGAATGAAGAAACACTTTGGAGGTCGAAAATGACCCAAAACCTCCAAAACTAACCCGCTCTGATACCAATGATATGGAATTATCGAAGCTAATTATTATTGAAAACTTAGGATGTTAAATAAGTCCAAAAATAAAACCGTAAACCTGGAAATCATGAACAACTCCAAGGATTTACGCACACAAATCTGGAAAGGCTAAAGATGTAAGCCCGACAATGCTGAAAACAAAAACACCTACACCTAGACCAGTCAATGGAGGTTAAAAACAACTCACGTTGATTATTATGAACACTAAGTCCTAATTAACATACCCTAGGTCTAAAAATAATTAGTCCCTAGGTCTAAGATTCCTTATCATGTGGGAATGGAAACCATAGAAGGTTGCGATATCCATGATGGATTTGATGAAAAGAATGGAGGTTGAGTGGAAGTGGGTTGATTCTTAAGATTTTCCACCTATACTTGCTACTGGGAAAAAGAATGAGCATTTTATCCCTCCTTGCGCAATTTATTAAGGTGTTTCTATGCATATTGTATGGCTATATTTGAAGCAGATGTGTGGATGTGGTTGAAATAGATGAAGTGGATGGAGGATAAGTTGCAATAGATATTGCAACTAAATGTGGGGTAGTGGATGTAATGGAAGCTAGCATTTGTAAAGCAGCATTGACATGTACTTCATATAATGGATTGCAATAGGTAGTGGTATATGAAAATGGAATGGAAGTGCTTTGGACACATGACTATTGTGGAATGGACCAATGATGGGAAGGTGCAAATGATACCTCAAAAAGAGGGTTAGTATACATCTGGGTGAAACTGGAGGGCTGTGAATTGGAAATTTCCTGCTAAAAAGAAGGATCATGCCTAGGTGGACTATGGATTTTTTCTAGAACATAGTTATCAAATATTTGAAAAGCTTCCACTTTAGCCATGTCTATGTGGGTTATGTGAGGATTTATGGGTGATGATGGCTCAGTTCTTAAGATGGCGATGTTGGTGGCTTTGTGTGACACATCGATTTTTGAAGTGTACATAGTGTGCGATGGACTCATAGACAAACTAGAATATTGTATCTGTATCACACTGATAGGGTTAGCCATAGAAGTGGCAGGTCAAGAAGTGGAACACTCCATGGATGAAGTGATTTGGTTCGCAAGGGTTTGAATCAGAATATTTTCTTGGATTCGGGTTGAAACCATAAGCTAATGAGTTATATGAAGGTGGTGAAGTGTATGAAATATGCAGAAAGAAAAATGCAAGTGGAGAACACACAAAATTAAACAAGAAATTCAATATTATGCTTTGCAATAGATTTTTTATTTATTTTTATCTCACTTTAATATTTTTTGTGAGTTTTGTGTGTAGTAAATATGATAATCTAAATTATGCAAGGTGAAATCTACGGTTGGATGACAAATGAGATTCTTCCTGGTGATGAAATCCAAAAAATTTGCTCATGGATGACTATGGTTGCTAAGGGCAGAGATTGACATATGGAGATGAAGCCTAGCATCACCAAATCTCAAACAATGGTTGGTGATGAAATCCAACTCACTATTGTTTATTGTAAATCATGCAGTGTGTGATTCAATTTAATATGTATGTTATCTATTGTGTCCACTCAATGTTAAATACAAACTTATTTCATAGGTCTAAATTAGAATCCAAAAACAATAATACCAAGTTCCTCAAAAGAACTTAGGGTACACTACTTAAGTCCCACTCTGAATCATCACATGATTCCAATAGTGGAGGGTTCACCTAGTTATTTTACCTTGAATCACCAAATGTGGGAGTATACTTTAGTATTATAATATTTTTCCAATTTAGATAAGTAAAAATAGAAATTTAAAATCCTATTATGCAGCTAATAATGCTTTTGTAACTTCAAATGCAAACAACATACAAAAATAGTGAATGAATACACCATAAAGCAACAAAAATTTAAAATAAATGTGATCTACTATGAATGCATGAATGCAATGATGTAAATTCCTAAGATGCAAATAAAAAAATATAAATGATTTAGATAGAAAAATAAATGATTTTCTTTTGTTCATTTTACTGTAAAAAGCGTGAAAATGATAACAAAAATGGGTTAGAGTTTGAAGCAAGCTTACCAAGAAGCCTACATATTTCTTCCCCACTCTATGAAAAACACCCTAGAGCCATTGTATTGTTGTAGGGCATATCTTGAATGCACCAGGGCATCCCTCGAGCACTTTAGGGCATCCATGCAACATCCGATCGAATTCTGCAACCTTCAAAAACCTTTTTTTTTGCAAAAATTACGCGATCGAATTCCTGGAACCTGAAAAATGAATACACTTTTTATAAACGCGGGTGGATATAAAAATAATTAAATCAATGTGCCCCAATATGGGGTTTTACAATGCTTTTGTGATACAAATTTACAAATACTAGGGTTCTCCGAAACCCTAGGTCAATACATTGTTGGTGTCTTCGCATTCATCTTTGATCCAAATGAGGTTGTGGGTGGGCTTGTGTATCCTTAGAGGGCCACCCTAGCTTCAATAGCTTCTAGATAAATTATTTATATACCTACAATTAAAAACATAGTAAAATATATTAGAAGCACCTATGAGGGCTCCATAATGTGAGGTCCTCAGAAAGATAAAATAATTAAAACCCTAGATTTTGTATAACGTAACTAAAAACAAAAGTGTAGGAATATAGAATAAATGCATAGAATATCATTTACCTTATCAAAATGCTAATTTTCTATTTCTGCTCTTATTAGTGATGGTCATGAGGACACCTGAATGGTTCCAGAGGGTCGTAGGACTGCAGATCTATTATGGGAAATACCCAAGGGCATTATGTGATGGTTGTGGATGCACTACAAAGGTTCCAAAAATACCCAAGGGCATGATAGTGGTTTTATGGTGCATTTGGGGGATGAAGAGAATGTTGCAAAAACAAATATGGTTCTACATGGGATTTGTGGTGGCAAAAAAAGGGTGATATGATGGTGACGGTGAGCAATGAAAGTGATGGCGAAGGGATTAGGGTAGAAGGGCTTGAGGATTTAGGGCTTCCAAGATTAAGGGAGCTTAAGAATTATTAGAGACTTCAAATCTTCATGGGCCAAGGGGATTAAGGGTTTGATTCATCAAAATGACTCATATTTTATAATCTTCCCTTGAACATGTTAGGATTTCAACAACACAAAATATGCGGCCACTATTAAAACATGAGGAAGGGTGGAGATTAAATCTGGGCAAGTGGCATGGATTGAGGTGGATGGATGGCTGAGATTAAAATTTGGTGGGTGGATAGGATTAATTCATATAAATACATATATATTTATTAAATATATATAAATATAATATATAAAATATTAATATTTAAATATATTAAACAAATACACACACACACACACACACACACACACACACACATATATATATATATATATAATAGATGGTTGTGATTGGAGGACACAGATGGATGACAAGTGGCTAGATTTTTGTGTCTACACAATAATCTAAATTTGGGCATGAGGATGACTGATTCAATTTGAATTTTGGTTGATAGATGATAGGATAACCAAACTTGAAGATTAACGATGATCTCAAAATTGGGTGTCTATACATAGTCCTAAAATAAATGTATAAAAAACCTTATAATCAAAAAATTCTCAAAATAATTTGTCATGATGACCAAGGGAATATGAGAGATTATTTTTTATTTAGCCTTGAATATACCACTAACAATCATGTTGAGGCACAGGCCCTCCTTGAAGGGTTGTTGTGGGCCCTTAGACAATATTGGTAGAATATTTATGTTGAAGGGGATTCCCAGGTGTTCATCAACTAATTAAAATACCAGAAATGATGTTCCTCACTCTCTAACTAGAGGCTAGGGGATATTATTTAGACTATAAAATAATTTTGACATTCATTTCAATCCTTGGAGTACTTTCATGTGTGGAGATCTACAAACAAGGTGGCTAATGCT
This sequence comes from Wollemia nobilis, assembly GCA_028583015.1. NCBI lineage: Eukaryota > Viridiplantae > Streptophyta > Pinopsida > Araucariales > Araucariaceae > Wollemia > Wollemia nobilis. The sequence goes on along the minus strand of JAQPPZ010016947.1, from coordinate 16,962,331 downwards.
ATTGCTAATTGGGAAATGGATAGTTTGAGAGAGATGACCTGGATCAACCATTTTGCTAACATGGATGTTCTTGAGGGCATCAAGCATATAATTATTTATCTAATCAATAAATATAATGAGGGTTCTACTAGCACTAGTCATGGTGAAAGCAAGTTAGAGAAATCCTTATGATTATTGCAATCTATATGAGCCTTGAGGAATTGGTTTTTTGTCGACCTTTATAGCTAGTACATGTGTGGTTGTTGGCTAATTTACTTTGGACTAGGCATGTTATTTGAGTGTGCCAAAGGGGTTAGACTAGGTGTGAGCCCTGGGTGATTTTGCTAGAATAGATACACGTGCCTACGTGGGACTTTCTTGAAAGTGGCACCCTAAAATGGGTGTTTTCCACAAGCAAAAAAAAACTCAAAATAATAAAATGGCATGATCTTAACTAGTTAAATACCTCAACTTCCAAGAAGGAGACATAATTTTGAATCTTTTTAAGCAGTAAATGCATGTGTTTCAAGGTTCTATACTACCACTATTTAGTCATGAGGTAATACAAGTGGGACCTATTTCAATCACATATAACCAATTAAAAAACAAGTTCTCAAAATGACAAACTTAAATATCAAAATGCTAACATGGAATAAGTCCTTACAAACATTTATAAAATTTAAGCTTCTTAATGGCCTATTAACATAAATTTTTTCCATCGTCACTAATATTTTATGCAAATATATGAATATCAATTTGAATAATCAAATGTTTTATAATAAGTAAACATGATTATTAACCTAGGAGAAATAAATCATTCTAAGCAAATACAATAAATAAAGATACTAAGGACTAATATTATTTCTTGTAATTAGATATATCTAATTTGATTAGTAAATCATAATCATCATTATAAAGAAGCAATGGATGGATAGATACCATTTTATGATAGTACCCCTATAAATGCTCCCTATAATTTATTGAAAATGAAACAGTTTCATGAAAAATATTAAATATATAATTAATAAACAAGACATTAAAATTTATATATGAAAAAGATAACAAATTCTATGAAATAGAAAATATTTCTTAGTGATAGAAAAAAATATGAGATATTTTGCATGAAACATAAATCTGTAACAAATGTTATGTTTGAACAAGTAATACCAATAATCAAATTTGTAAATGAACAATAAAAAATATCAAGACCTTACATTAAAATCCAAGGAATAAAAGACAATGAAATTTTCAATTTATCCTTATTGTATATATTATATGAAGTTTTAACAACACTTTAGTTGCATGAACTAGATACCATTCACAACCCCAAAACAATGTCAATATTTATTAATGTACACATTGTGGTTATAATAGGACCTTCCTCATAATAAAAAAAATCACATTGAGGATATTCATAGGGTTGGCACCTTTATCATGGTGTAAGAATTTGTACTTAGTTCATGCTCTTAATAATGTATCCCATGTATAATTACTCTAAAAATACCTTGCAAGAAATCAAGTTAATTTTGCTTGTTTCTATTAGCTCAAATTAAATAATATTGAATTATAATAAAAATTACTATAATTTTAAATTCCTATTATAAAGTAAGCCATTTGATGTCTACTAGATGTGGACTAATGCATTTTCTAGTAGGGACACATAGTATAAAGCTACAAAAAAATTGAAGTCAATTGAAGTAGGGTATGTGGATAACTATTAAATATTATTTTTTAAAAAGTAAGTGAATATAAAATCCTATGATCGTTGATAAGTATTGCATGCTAAATCATAGATCCTTTAAGCCTAAAAATATTACAAAACTTTATTCTCATTAACAAAAATTATTCACCAATATGTAAAAATATCAAATCATTCATCCACAAATAATTTTCCACAATAACAATCCACACACGATATAGAGATAGATAATACCCTTAGGGTAGTGCAACATCAATAATACTCCTTAAGGAAAACTCTACAAGATCTCCTATGATAATAACACCACTTAGAGAGGGCAAAGTATCATAAGCCACTTCATGGGTAAAGATAATTACAAGCAGTACTCCATATGAATGATCTCCATGATGATTACAATGAAAAATATCTCTTCTATATATACCCATATTTTAATTCAAATTTGAGGAACTAACTACTAATTGTAGACACCTAAAACTACCACTTTATCCCTTGTACAGTGCTAGTGATTAATTAATTTGTAAAAATACCCAAAAAACTAATTAATTTGCATTAAAACACTTAGTAGCCATCTTAGCCTATTTTCCCCACTAAGCCCCATCCTACACTTAGGGGGATGGTCACCATGTGACCATCCCCCTTACCTAGCCTAGGTCCACATCACCCTAGTCTACCCTTTGACTCTAGCCTAGGTCCACCTCACCCTAGTCTATCTTACCCCTACTCTCCACATCCCCATGCTCATTCAATGCCTTAAATGGGATGAAGACTTTCTCCATCCATGTGCATTAATGACATGAAGACTTCCATCCACATGCCATAAATATGATGAAGGCTTTATTCACCCCTATACATTTATGATGCATGGTGCATCCATGCCCATTTAATGCATATAGGTCATGTGAGGACTTTATCCATCCAATATCATTGATGCAGTATGGTGTACCCATGCCACCTCGCAGGCCACCTCACCCTCCCAATCCTTGCAAAATTCTATAAATAGACCCTCATTTATTTCATTTAAATTAGTGTGATAAGTACTTAGAAAAACTTTACCAAAATTACTCCAGATCCCATTTGCATTCAATTCCTCTCTTATGATAAACCCATGGATGCCTTTTTATGCCTCTCCTTTTATTCCCTTGTTTTATAAACTGCTCACAGGTCCAGATTTAGACAACCATCAAATTTGAAGCAGAGCTTCCTGGAAACTAGCAGAAGGTTTCCATAGAAGAAAATTTCACCAGGTTCAACCAGTAGAAATCATCCAAACAATGATGGTTTATAGTTAGAACCATCCTGATAGGGACATTTTCCATTAGGAATCATTTTCAAACATCTATAAGCTAGAAAACTAGAAATAGAGGTAAGACTATTTTAATGTGTTTTTAACTTATTTCAAGTTATATTTTAATGCAGTAGATTAAGTTTTATTCTTGCACTCTTTTATAAATATGGGTCTAACTAAGGTAGACCCATAGGTGCTACTAATATCTTGTTTTGGTTGTGTGTAGGTTTTGGAGACTCATTCAACTAGTGGTGGTAGGCATAAACCCACCCCCTTTTGAGGTGGCCACAAAAAGCATGGAGTGCCATAAAACTTGATTGTAAAGAGTTTCTTCATTGAAAGACAATAATTGTAGTCCAAGGGGAGTTTAAAAAATCTATATTGTAATCATGATTTAATATTAATGAAATGACATGCTTTCGTTGACCATATTTTGGTGATCACAATGGGACTTCTAAAACCTACACCACACATAGGCAAAAAATCTCTTTAGGTTGTAGAATTTATATTCTCAACTTCTTTTCCTCTCTTTTGCCTTTTTTGTTAGATTTTTATCTCATTTACTAAATTATTGTATTTTTTGCCTATGTTTGCAGGTTGGAAATTTATCACAAGCCCCCAAAAATTGGACCCATCATGGTCAGTCCAAAGCAAAATCCCTAGTAGGAACTATTAGCACATAGAAAATCTACAACCAGAACCATCCAGACATGGATGATTTTTATACATAACTATCTAGACCTAGATAGTTTTTGTAGAGCTCCAAAACTAGGATCCATCATGTCAGGTAACCAATTTTACACATCTAACATAGCAACAATAGTGGTTGTAGGTAAGTATGAGGTAATATTCCTCTACTTAACAATTATTTATTATTTTCATGCATTAAGTGCCTTCTTAGGCCAACACGTCACAATAAAAGATATTCAAAGGTGTCTCATCCCACCTATCATCTCCCAAAATTAGTCCTTTTATATCTTTTCTTGCAAATTTCATATTTTTCTAGGTTAGATTATTGTTTTTTATTAGATTAGTTGCTTCAAATTGCATCTAGGATTTAAGTAGTTAGGATTAGTTCCTTTTTATATTTCTTGCAATTTTTGACATTTCAACTCTCTATTTTTATAGGAAAATCCACAAAAAATGGATCCTCTATGATAGAAAAAAAAAGACCCCAAAAAAGAGAGAGACTAAAAATATCTTCCATCATAAACCATCCTAATAGGGATCATTTCTATTAAAAATCATCTGGATAGGGCCAATTTCTACTGTGAATCAAAATAAGATAAGCAAATTCTATGCACCAATCTTAGACAGGTTCTAGAGAGAGTTGGACCTCTGATAAGTGCTTCTTTTCTTAGTCTAGTTTTGCTTTCCCAAAATATCATTTACTTCAATTAAGACTAGATTTGCTTTCCCAAAATATCATTTACTTTCAATTAGACTATATTTGCTTTCCCAAAATATCATTTACTTTCAATTAGACTAGATTTGCTTTCCCAAATCATCACTTGCTTTCAATTAAGACTATATTTGCTTTCCTAAAATTTCATTTACTTTCAATTAGACTAGATTTAATTTTCCAAATCATCATTTACTTTCAGTTAGACTAGATTTTCTTTCCCAAAATATCATTTATGTTCAATTAGACTAGATTTTCTTTCCCAATTCATCATCTACTTTCAATTAAGACTATATTTGCTTTCCCAAAATATCATTTACTTTCAGTTAGACTATATTTGATTTCTCAAATCATCATTTACTTTAAATTAGACTAGATTTTATTTCCCAAAATATCTTTTACTTTCAATTAGACTAGATTTGCTTTTCTAAAATCTTATTTATTTTCCATTTGAATAGATTTCATTGCATGTCATTTACTTTATAGTTTTATGTTTTCCTTTTCATAGAATAGATTTACTTTCATATCATTTCCCTTTCCATATCATACTTCACTTTCAATAAAATATCTTTTCTTTCAGAAATTGTTACTTACTTTCAATTAGTGTAGTTATTTTTTGAAATTGTCCTTTGCTCTCAGTTTTCCTCTTTCTTAAGATAAATTGTTTGCATTGCACTCTAGGTAGAAAATCTTCATTCCTAGTTTAGGATTTAATTTTTAGTATTGATCTTAGAAAAAATAAAAAAATTGCATTTTCATTCCTAGGATAGATTTTGTTTGTGCTTCTTAGTTAAAAACAAATCCACAAAAATATTAATCACACATGTGTATGTCTTTATAGACATAAATTGGCGATATTGGATTTCATCATCAATCATCGATTGAGATCAATAAGTTGGATTTCATATCCAATTGTCAAATCACCCCTTAAACACCATAGTATCTTACATATACTTTCCTATACTTCATCACCGGGAAACTCACTACCCTTAGGATTATCTTGGGGTATTCTAGGTTAGATCCCTCGCTCACAAGGCTATAGAAATAGTGAGTGTGTAGCTATCATTTTTTACCAAGCCTACCCAAGGGTGAAGTGAAGGATGACTCATATGATGTAGTTTTAGATAGTTCCACCTCTTATATTCCCTAACAAGTATATTAGAGATCTCATTTTTCTCTTTTGGATACCCTGAGCCATCTCTACTTTAGGCATATTTCGTCTATTTATGCACATCATATCTCTTCATGTACCTTTGGGTATATCAAGGATCATGCATAAACACACCTTTAGATTCCATTCATCCACCCTTTGTTGATTTTTAGGGGTCATTAAAACAAAAAAAAAACACAAAAACATTCAAAACAACACAAAAAATAACAAAAAAATGGACATATAAGCAACATCAAAAATATTAATATACAATCACATTCAAACCTCTTCATAAATTAATTATTTCTTGTGTGCTTAATTAGGTCATTATTCAAAAATTAAAAAAAAAATAGAAAAATAAAATGAAGAAAATAATAGAAAACATCTCCTTTATGCTTTTCCATCCTTGCTCACTCCATATTATCTCTGATAGAAACTATTTAGACAATGACGACTGTAGCCAAAATCATCCCAACAGGGATGGTTGTAACCAAAATCATCATGAAAATGATGGTTTACAATCAATATCATCCTAACAAGTATGGTTCTTATTGGATTTGAGTTATAGTCCACCCTTCCTATACCTTCTTCTTGTACACCACCACTCATTCTATTTATCTTATCTTATGATTCTAACTAGAATCCAAGCTTGAGAACAAGAGTGTCATGCCATGGATACCTCTAGAGTGACCCCTCATTCAACCAAACTACTAGGATGTCTCAAGGAAGTATCCTCCACATTACCTCCTAGTCTCTCCACTCTCTCCCATTTTCCATATCCAAGTGACATGTCACAGCATGGGCCTTCCTACTATGATCAAGGCCTAATGCATCAGGCCACTCACACTATTCTATCGAGATCCCTAATGAGGGTACCACTTCATCCTCCTCATCATAGCATGTGCAGCATATCATATCTCAACCTCATCCCCATATTAATTTTTAAATCCCTTCAATTTCATATTCTCAACCTCCTCCTCCTCTCCCTTCAAGTCAAATTACTTTCTTCACTCACCCTCCTTTGTGGACCCCCATACCACCTACTACTCTACTTCTTATACCACCTCCTCTCACTCCTTATCAATGGCTACCCTCATAGTTTTAGGTTCCAAATTAGATCTTGTACATCCAAAATAAGCCTCCTTCGATCTAAGCTAATCAATTGGTAATTCCACCACTGTACCAATCCCCTTCATCCTCTTATCTTCTTCAAACACAATATTTTCCATCTATTCTTCAAGAACCATATCATCCACCTCTTCTTTAGACACCCTCTTCTCCATTACAAATGGTCCAAACAACTTACATCTCATAGGATTCTCATCCTTCTTATCCACCTCCTCCACCTTACTCGTATTCATATTCATATCCATATCAAATTGAGCCTTCCCACACTACCATCCCCATCAATCCTATCTAAGAAACTCAAAATCCTCCTTCAAATGAAATTCAATAAATGTTATACCATCTCAAAAGTCTTAAGATACTTTTTAGTGGCTATGGGCATCAAAAACCCACCTATACTCTAATCTACATTGAACCCATCTATAATTAGGTCAAAAAGAGTACCACAATAGTTACATCACAATAGGGTAATCAACCTTAGTAGTAGGATTTTTAGTCATACACTACTCCTGGGCAAGCATTCACCCAACCTCCCCCTAACTAACCTTTCACTCAACCTTAGCATCCTCCTCATCTAACTCACAATTGGACTCTCCTTTCTAAGCCATTTTCCAACCTCTTTCAAAAATTATGATGCAAAAGCAATCACCTTACCTAATGTTTAACCAAAATATCCAAATTGGGTGAAACCAAAGTGGTATGATGAGCATCATTTTTATGTCTACCATCAATAGAGAGGTCACACTGTTAATAATTATCAATATTTAAAACACCTAGTACAATATCTTCTTGATTGATGGGATGTATAATTTGACAATCCCATTGCCACCTCCAACAAACACCTTTCGTATATTTAGAAATAAATTGACACAACATGGGATGCAACAACAATTCAATACCTCAACATCTTCACCTATGCATTAACAAATTAACTATGTAAATCACATCCCTTCACACTAAGGTTTTATGGTAATGATCAATATTGTTACCAGACATCAACAAAAAATATGGGGTAACCACCCCAATAATGTGATCCTCCTACTACACCCCTATCATCATCTATTTTCTCATCAAATCCACTCTAACTGCTCTTCCTTACTCCCCTCTTTAACATTCTTCTCCTATTTATCCCACATCACCTCCCTCAACCTTCTTTTTCTCCTCCTTTCTCTCCTCCTCTTCAACCCATTTTTGTGTTTGGGGGAGTCGACCCTCTGTCAAACCACATTTCTATCTGGAGGAGTGGGCACTCCTTCCAACCTTTTTATATCTGGGGGAGTTGACACTCCGTCCAAATTGAATTTTTTCACTTCTCACCTACAAATCATGTGGGATTCTCTCTTGGTATTCCTTTTCATTACTTTCATCCAACACATCCATACATAAATATATCAAGGCTTATAATGTGCTAATTTGGTCACCTTTTTATGTGTGGGTATGCAATCCCAAATCCTAATTGGAATAATTAATCAATTGTAGATATGCATCATAATTTATTCCCATTTTTATGTGTTGCATTTTTATTCATTTCACATCTCCTTATCATGCATATAAATGTAGTGTTTTATCATTTGCTATGTTGTCTTGTCAACCTTCTTGCACATAAACATCTCTTTCATCTTTTACAAGTTTTCAATAAGCATCCACTATTTATCCCAATTGTCATAATATCTTGTTCAAATCATGTTCTTAGGTTGCTTGGAAATAGAAGTCTTTTTTGTTATTCAACTATTCCTAGTTTCTTCAATCAACATTTGTCGAACATTTTTGTGTTCTAAAGAAATTTTAGGATTCCCTTGACTGATTGGAGTTCTTTCTTGGATCAATCACATATCACACATTAATAAAATTTTGAGTTTAGGGAAGATAACACCATGAGTAGTCTTTCAGTAAAGCAAAAATTTCTCGCTCATCCTATCATTCGCATAATCTAAACCTAAGGATCCAAATTACAAGTTGCAAAAGAAAAGAGAAAAAGAGATCTACAAATTGATTCCCTTAGGTATTTTAGGTGTCTCCACCATGACTATATATGCTTGGTTGGTAGTGGAGCTATGTCAAAGAATTATGGGGCTAACATCCATTGGGGCTATATTTTTTTGTCTGGTAATGAAGTATACCTTCTAACTGGTGATATGTTTGTCACATGAACGACCTTCTTTTATACATACCTCTACACACTTGCAAATGAGCTAGCTTATATTGGCTTAAGTTATAATTGGTTAGTCCAACCTTACTCAAGATAGAAAATGAACATCATTGCACACACTTTGGTCCATGATAGGCTTGATCTTATTTGGGATGGTCTAGATTTCTATGGGATATTGATTGACCATTATATGAGTTTGATTATTCAAACTAGGGTGTTTGAATTTCATGAAATTATTCTAGCATACCAGATCCCTAGGGTATATAGGAAAATCACATCAAGGCTAGCCTTAATGTACTATATATGTCCTCAAGTCATTTTTCCAATGTTCATTTTCCTTGTTTCTTATGTTCAATGTTCCTTGTTATTTAGTTAATGATTAATTATTTTTCTCTATTAGTCTATCCATGATCATAATTAGCATTGCATTCATCATGTTCATTACATGTTATCTTGTCCTATGTTGTATTAATATGTCATTGTAATTTTTAACTTGTCATTGATTAATTAAACTATTTTTATTGTAAAAACCATATCCACACATCTAGAAAATTATTAAACAAAAGCATGTGAGTCTAAACCATACATATAAATAGAGAAAACATCAACCATCACATAATCATATCAAATTCATCTCATCTAGCATATCATATCTATCTAATCACAAACATCCATCCATATTCAAAAATCATAAATAAAAAAATTAAAAAAATCAACAAAACCCTAAAAAAATTTAAAACATCCTATAAAATATACATCACATAATCCTACATATCATATGTAAATCCTACATCACATCATCCATCCATAATAGCCCAGCATGGCACCCATCAAATTATCATCACACTGACCATTGTTGTGTAGAGTTCATTGTTGTGTTCTGCTTCTTCACTCATCAACTCAACGCTTAAGGAGAAATATTTTACCCATAAATATTGTCTTGAACATGTTAAATATCCAAACACTTGATCTTGGAATCACATTTATCCATGAAATTTTCCTGAGACTATCACTAACCCCACTCTATTAGGGCTAAAAAATTAGAATTTCTCTTCTCAACTTAAACTCTAATCCAATACAATTTGGTACACTCCATGCCAATGATTGTATGGTTACTCATACACTCACTTCATCAAGATGGGAATTTAATTCCACTTACACTTGATAATAGAATCATGAGGATACCTACCTATGGTTGGTTAGCTTGATAAATCAAGTGAGTCCAATAATCTATCAAAGGCAAAGTTTCATGAATATTCATCTCTTTCACAATTACAGTATCTTACATTGTTCATGATTTGAGATAATATTACGTCTCCTCTCTTAACTATCATTTTAGCACACCAAATTTTATGGTTTACCATGATCATCCATTATTAACTCATTCTTGTCATAGTCATCCACTCATCTAGTATCATATATTTTTTCACTGCATCGTGTTTACACACATTGTAGCACAAAAAGTGGTAAATATAAACACCTAAAAATATTACTTTATCCATTGTGAAGTGCTAGTGATTAATTAGTTTGCAAAAGGACCAAAAAATATAATTAGTTTGCATTAAAAACTAATTAGCCATCTTAGCCCCTTTTTCCCACTAAGCCCCATCCTAAACCTGGCCCATGGTCATCATGTGACCATCCCCCTTACCTAGCCTAGGTCCACCTCACCCTAGTATACCCTTTAACTCTAGCCTAGGTCCACCTCACCCTAGCCTACCTTACCCCCTACTCTCCACATCCCCATGCTCATTCAATGCCTTAAATGGGATGAAGACTTTCTCCACCCATGTGCATTAATGACATGAAGACTTTCATCCACATGCCATAAATGGGGTGAAGACTTTCTCCACCCCTATGCATTTATGAGGTATGGTGCACCCATTCCCATTTAATGCATATGGGTAGGGTGAGGACTTTCTCCACCCAAACTCATTGATGAGGCATGGTGCACCCATTCCACCTCACCCCCAATCCTTACCAAATTCTATAAATAGCCCCTCATTTCTTTCATTTACATGAATGTGATAAGTGCTAAGAGAATTTTTTTTAAAATCACTCTAATCCTATTTGCATGCAATCCCTCTCTTGTGCTAACCCCATGGATTTCCTTTTGTGCCTCTCCTTGTATTCCCTTATTTTATAAATTGTTCACAGTTCTAGATTCAAACAACCATCAAACTCATAATAGAGCTTTCTAGAAACCAGTAGAAGGTTTCCACCAAAGGAAATTTCACCAGGTTCAACCAGTAAAAATCATCTAGACAAAGATAATTTATAGTCAAAACCATCTTGACTAGCAAAGATTATCCAAAAAATGATAGTTTATAGTAAGAACCATCCTTATAGGGATGGTTCCCACCAGGAACTAGTTTCAAACACCTGTAAGCTATAAAACCATAAACAAAGGTGAATAAGACTATTTTAATGTGTTTTTTTACTTATTTCAAGTTATGTTTTAATGTAGTAGTTTAAGTTTCATTCTTGCACTCTTTTATAAATATGGGTCTAACCGAGGTAGACCCACAGGTGCTACTAATATCTTGTTTTGGTTGTGTGTAGGTTTTGGAGACTCACTCAACCAATGATGGTAGGCATAAACCCACCCCTCCTTTGAGGTGGCCACAGAAAGCATGGAGTGCCATAAAAATTGATTGTAAAGGGATTCTTCATTGGAAGACCCTAATTGTAGCCCAAGGGGTATTTGAAAAATATATATTGTAATAATGATTTGATATCAATGAAATGGTAAGATTTCTTTGACCACACTAATATAATATTATATTATAATATAATCAACATTGGCCTATGTGTGGCCCATTCCAACCCTTATACAATATAATATCATATCCCCACATACCTAACAAAACCTTAATATTTACTCCTATAACTAAATGTATATGTATGGGTGGATGGTCCTAAGAAATAGTATAAATCGATATTAATCCACACAATAGAGATGATTGTTGGAATTATTGGATGCTTGAATCTTATGCAATTCTAAGATTAAAATACTTAAATGGTATAAGAAGTCCATGGAAGGTAATCAATATGTTTTAAAATGAATGCATGTAAAGAGTAATATATAGTATAACTAGATAATTATTGAATGCTAATAATGGGAAGATAATTACACAATATTATAAAAAATAGTAAAGATGATAGTCATAACAAAAATTATGGAAGCACTAGAGTGCTAGTATGTTGCTATAGGTATTCTATGGCTTTACATATATTATAATTTAATCGATTAAATTTTAATTGTTTATGATGGTTATGTATAAATGTTTAAAATCCTTGTTCCTTGATTGGATAAGTATTGGATACTTGTTTATAGTGTACCCCACCCATATTACATCATCACCACATAGTGGTATTACAACAAATCTTGAATATTATCCATGTATCGCTTTTCAAGATTTGAACCTAGGTCTCCTCTTTGAATGTTGAGGAATATAATCAGTTGAGATAATATCATTTGATATCATAACCTTGTCATTACTTGGACATAAAATGCTCTATCCTAGTTTCATAATATTAGTCTCATATCATATTTGAGTATGATGGTTCAATAATCTACTAATTTATGTTTGTAATAAGTTCCTAAAATGTATAATATAAAATTATCTATTAGGATTCATTGGGATAGAGGTCCTAAGATTTAACCATGAGTATCCTATTTGATAGGCATGATTTAAGATAAAAAATTTGTCATTTATTTGAAAATAAATAGAATTGTGTATGGTCTGCATGACTCAATAATTTTGGTAAGATATGCCTTGTGGAAGTGACATGTATTTTTCTTGTTGAGATGCATTTTTTTTTGTAAATATTTTATGATATGTGGATGCAATGAGGAACCTTATAATAACTTGATAAAGACCTCCTAGCTATAATTTTATGAGACTTAACACAAAATTAATATATGATGGTAATTGATATTGATTGAAATACTAATAAGATATATGAGATACCTTGTATTCTTGTTGTTTATAGATTCTCTTATGATCAAGTGACTTAATTAATTACATGGCAAGTTATATTGTAAAGAATAATGGTTATCTAATGAAACATGGTATTTGATATTTTCTTTATAAAAATGAAGTTTATTTCTAATCAATACACTAAGAAATTCTGGATTGTATGCGTGTATTTATAAAATTTCATGTCTTATTATTTGTCTACATATAGAAAGAAATGAGCTAGTATCCACTAATCAAAAATGGGAGGGAGTATACAAAATGTCAATGAAATATGCTATCATGTTTAATCCATGAATACACATTATTTGATAATGGTTTTTATATATGTATACAAGGTTGTTAAACCTTATAAAATATTTCTATGCTAAAAAAGATTGCTAGTTGTGTATAAAATGATATGAATTTGCTAAAATTTCCTATATTTAGCATGTAATTGAGTTTTTGTCAAATAGATCAACCTACCAAATACAAGGAAGATAGTAGTCCAATGGAAAACATTGAGTCTACATACATTCAATCTTGGAGATAATTCCACATAAATATCATATCCATCACAAGGAAATCTAGGATTAACAAAAACCCATTACATCAATAAGGTAACTCAAGGAATAGCATTTAGAAATAATAAGATATGTTTATCCATTAGTTTATGGTGGGAATGGACCTAAAGCTAATACAAGGAAGTAGTATATTCACTATTAACATATTCTACGTTATCTATCATGAAGAATAGAGTATAATATTTAATAGAGAAGGATGTTTGCATGTGATCAAATTAAATTTCTCTAGAAAAATAAGTAAAGAGGGCCCTTGGTAATTAAAAGGAATCAATATAATGTAAATAAATAAAATAATACTTATAAATAATTCCTAGAAATACCTACAAAGAGAATTCCTTGAGGAATAAATTATATGTGAACACTTGTCATTACTAATATTTATAATAATGATTTAATAGTTTGGATATCCATTCCTTCTATAAGAGATGGAAAATGTTGGCATAGCCATGACTAAATTTGTGTTCCTAGGTACAAGAAAAAAATATAATTCAATACTCCATGATGTTTAGGTAAAATGGTAAGGAGTGAAGAGTTTCATACCTCATGGGTGAACTTTAACATTTTCTACACACATAAGCCAATGTTCAAATTTGATGGGTGAAATTTAACATTTTCATCAAATGGCATGATCTCAATTGGTTAAATACCTCAAGTCTTAGGGTTGAGACCCAAGTTTGAATCTTTTCAAGTGATACGTGTATAATTGTCAAATACTACTATGTGATCACAATGTAATATGGTTGGGATCTGTTTCAATCCCATATAACCAATTAAAAATATAATAATTTGATTACATTGTTGTTGCTTTGTATGATATTTATCTGATATAATATTACTAAAAATACCTCTCCTAACATTAGAATTTTGTAGGATCATTATTTTTAATTATTCTTTATGCTAAAGCATTAAACACATCCAACCTAGTAAAAGGGGTAATTCCAAAATATAATTGTGAATAATGATATGTTAAGATTCCATGACCATACACTTGGAAGGAAAATCAATTTCTTGAATAAGAGCATTATAAAATACCTCTAAATAATGAATATTTCTATAAAAAATATACTCCTATGAAAGGTATTTATGAGAAAATTCTTTTGAATTTTAATGAATATGTGATTATTATTTGAATAATGTAAAGAATTACAATGTAATGAAAACCTATGCAACTAATATTTTTTCAAAAGGTATCATAAATATCATAGTTCAATATTAGGTAGTGGAATCCATATAATTGATGGCCTTGAAAAACTATCATACCACCTATACATAGCAATCACATGTGGTATAACATTTATATGAGGTAAAGATAATAATCCATGAAGGTTTTAGGGATTGGATCTTCATGGGCCCAAATTGTTTATTATCCATATCCACGTTGAAACACTTACCTCTGGTTATTTACTTCAAGAACTATAAGAGATGAAGGTAAAGTTACCTTGAGGTAAAGCATAAAATTTAAGAGACTACCTATAAATTTGGGAATGAAATGTAAAATGGATTTGCATTAACCCCAAATTTTGGACCAATGCATGGTATATTACATGTATGGAGGAGATCATATGAATAATTTGAGTCTAAAAAACTTAATTTTAAAAATGAGGAAAGATTCTTCACTATAATGATCAAATAGGTATTGGCATGAGGTTATGACAAACTTCATATGCTAATTGTATTTGAGAGTGACTTGTTTTCCTTTCCATCAAGGAGTCATGGATGATAAAGAAAGGGTGTAAAAATTACATGGGAAACCCATATATGATCAAATTACTATCATTTGAGAAGTTATATAATTGAAGGATCAAATTGTTATATGAATATTTATTAAATAAGGTTGTGTTATAAGATGGAAACTACTATAGCAATTATATTTGTTGAGGGTACTAGTCATGAAATAGATTGAAGGAAATGATATTAGGTATAATAAAAATCTAAGTCCTAAGAGGGTAGAAAATTATCTCATTGGAAAGACAATGTTGAAAATATTCTTGCAACTAGTTTTGAAGCTAGAGAGACTTGACGGATCACATAAGTTGAGTAAAGTATTTGGTGACACTACTTATCATTCAATCCTTCTTCTTCAAACCAAATTGAATCCATGATTTACCCATGATGGATAAATGGAATTATGATGTATCAAAGTCATAAATCCAAGGATAGTTAAGAGTTGGTTAACATGAATACCCAAGTATTAGATAGTTTTCAAATAAGGAGAATGAGATATGATGTACTAAAATCCAACACTAATTAGGTATTGGATTGTCGATACATCGTTATGTGGATTCTTCTAAATATCCTAATGATTATGTTATGGTATGTTATTGATATAGAATTGTAATAAATGTTATTAATGTGTATTTAACATATTTTCATCATATATTTTTATTGGGTTATATTAGTTTTTGGTACCTAAACATTTTGTTTATCTTATTATGATGACTTATTCAAAGTCTATATTAGAAGATAATTTGTAACTTCCAAAGGTAAATTAAGGTATGTGTTTAGATTTCACTTTTTCATACTAATCCCACCATACAAAGGGTCCATGTCGCTTCTAAGTTTTTATTTTCTAGTTTCAATAATTGCATTGGGATAATACCACTAGCCTAACTCTAAAAAAAATGAGGATCAAAATTTTTCATTGTAGTACCAAGTTAATAATTATTACAACAATGGTGCTATGCATAAATTTTATTTGTATTATATAAACAATATAATTTATATTTTAGTGGCATGATGATGATGTTAATAATGTCATACTAGATTCAAAGTGTACCAATGAATACATCAACTATTATTATCTCTGAATGTGATGAAAATGGGGGTTATGTTAGAGAAAGGTTATAGGTTGTAGAGGGGGATGTTAGAATGGGTGATAGAATAGAAATTAGGGGGTAATATATCTAGATTATATATTATAAATATGAAGTGAGATGTATAGGTCTATTTAGTATAAATAATTCTTGAAAATATGATTGTGTGATATTATTAGATTGTTTGTCAATTGTTATTGATTATGGTTTTATTATGATGTATTTAATTGTTTTTATTTCATGAAAGTGATTGAATGTTTTTTCTCAAGGGACAAACTAATCAACATGTGGAATATCCCTAAATATAGGGAACATCCAAGTAATGTGTAAGTCTATGTTGAATCAGATTTGTTACAACCATGATGTAATATTAGTAAGATATGAGCTCATTAGTGTAGGTTGGTGAAGATTGAAAACTAATTTGTTGGACATTTTGAGTCCCTAAGTCAAAGTTGTCATTGATTTCACCATTGATGCCACCAGATGGAATCATCATTAATACCAAATATTTTAGCAGGAAATAAAGGTGACAAAGATGGTCATTTGATATTCAACAAGAAGGTAGAAGTTCGAGTGAAACAGTGCAAAAGACAAAAGTTTTTTTTTTTTGTATTTACATGGTGGAATTGGTAGCCGCCACAAATCCGTGCAGGCTCTCCAGATTTTTATGGCTGCCACAGTATTCGGTGTTGTCTGCCCTAGAAACCACAACATAGATCTTCATGTAGTCAGCCCCTATAACCACCATGCCATAGTCATTTTAAAACTTTTACGCCATTGAAAGCACCAGGAAAGGGACAAGAATTCAGTCCAACGAGGCCCGAGATTTGAACCTTGGACCTCCACCCCCCTTATGGGGTTTGGATGAACCAATTGGTCTACACCTCGGACCTCTAGTTTAAAAAATTCAATGAGTTTACATATGTTTTTATGAGGGGTCATGGTCCTCTCATACTGAGTGGGGTTTGAACCTTGGACCTCTCAAAGAGAAGCCAAAGCCAAAGAATAGTGCTTTCGGGGAGTAGAAATACTCCCACCCCAAAATTAACCACCTCATGTGGAGGTGGGGGAGGGGCTAAGCTAAGAGGCTTATTCTTAGCCCCGAGCCCCAAAGGTGACCCTTTGCCATTGATGTCAAAGGGGGAGAGATTTGTGTATATTGGGGAGAGATTTGATATTTGAGAGAGCATTGAGCCAGGGGGAGCAATGTCCTAGGGGGAGTAGAAGAAAAAGAAAGGTCAGGTTTCAGTAAAAGGATATGGGTTGCCATCAATGACAAAGGGGAATATTGTTGGACATTTTGAGTCCCTAAGTCAAAGTTGTCATTGATGTCACCATTGATGCCACCAGATGGAGTCATCATTAATACCAAATATTTCAGTAGGAAATAAAGGCGACAAATATGGTCATTTGATATTCAGCAAGAAGGCAGAAGTTCGAGTGAAACAGTGCAAAAGATAGAAGTTAAAAAGGAGTTATAATATTTATTTTATAAATTATTTAAATTCAGGATGAATTTAAATTTTATAAATAAATATTAAAAGGTACTTTATCAAAGGTGAAATATTATAATGGTTAGAAGTGCCATGGTGAAAACCCAAAATAAAATATTTGTAATTTTCATTACAATATTTTATATTGCAAAAGTGGGTTTATAAAGTCTAAAAATATTTTAATAAACCCAAAGGTTGGGTTTAAAGGTTTAAGACCAAAGAATATTTTAATAAATCCAAAGGTTGGATTTAAAGTTTTAAACAAGGCAAAGTTTATTTCCACCGACGTCATAGAAGCCAAAGGGAAGCACCGACATTTTTGATTTAGTGGAAATGCATATAAATACCATGCCCAAAGTTGATTTCCGAATTATCCTTGCTCGAATTGGAAAGAGAAAGCATACGAATTAAATGCAGAGCTCGTGAGATAGAATTGCGAAATTCGTGTTTGACTTGATGGTGAAAGGAAACAAAAGCAAGCGCGTTGATTAGTTGGAAGCCAACAAGGCACCTTGGCCTAGTGGCAAGTGGGCTGCAAGCTTACGTTTTGGTGTGCATGGTGGATAGTGTTCGAATCCCATGGAAGCTTTTGGTGGACGTGTTGAAGGCGCCAATCGTTAGGCGCATACATTTTGCAAGGCAAGGAAGGGGTGTTGAAGCACGTGGTGCTTCTTCCTTCCCAACGAGCTTGTAGCTCGTGTGGTGGTTTGCGCCATGGGCAAAGACGTTTGTGTGGGCTGCGTTGAGAGTTCGAAACTCTCCAAAGGCAAAGGTACATTTTTATGTTTTATTTTATTAATGCCTAAGTTGGAGGTATAAGGTATTTGGTGGTTGAAGTCTTTGCATTGTGATAAAGGTTGGTAGTTGAGAAATACCATTAGGAGTTATAAGGAGAATTCTATTTTTATTTTCAAGTCTTAAATTTTGCTATTGTGGAATATTGAAAGGTTAAGACTTTGTGGGTTGTATGTTATTTTGAATAAAGGGTTTTGTGATTATTGTGAGGATATTGCTTATTGTTTAAGTTGGAGTGATAAGGTGTAATTGTGATATTATTTTTGTGATATAAAAATTATCCTCTAACCCTTATTGAGTTTGTCAAAGAAGTAATTGTGAGTGTGGCAGATTTGTAAGGGCAACTACTCTTCAAGAAAAGGTATGGGTAAAATTCTTCTTTGTTGAGTTAGGTGATTGGCTTGATTGAAAATTAAGTTTGGAGTGAAAAGGATTTGATTAGGGTTTCCTTTTTGAAAGTGGTTGAGTTAATGCTTCAAGGTTTTCTAGATTGAGAGTTGTGATTAAACCTTGTTTGATAAGCATTGTTGTTTAGACCATTGGTTAGAAGTATTAATTAATTTATACCATTGGTTGAGTGAAGTACTTTGAGTTTATGCTTCAAGGTTTTATGAATTGAGAGTTGTGATTAAAACCTTGTTTTATTAGCATTGTTGTTGAAGCCAATGGGTTATGCAAAGAACTTGAACTTGAGTTAGAAAAGAACATGAGTATCATTGTTATGTGAGATTTGTTGTTGAGCATTGTTGGAAATATTTTGAGTTGGGAGATACATGCTTGGACTAGGGTTTGTGAGAAAGGGTTGTTTCTTGAAGTGATTGGTTGAGTAGAGTTGATTGAGCCTAGTCAAGTGGATGCATGTAGTGGTTGTTCAAGTTCCATAAAACAAACTATTCTATATTCTGATTTGAGTTGAGATTGAGATTTGAGAATAGAACATATTGAGTCTCTAACAATTATCTTTATGCTTCTATGAGATTGAGTTGAGAAAGTGATTGAGTTTGAGTATAGAACATATTGAGTCTCTAACAATTCTCTTTATGCTTCTATGAGATTGAGTTGAGAAAGGATTGAGTATTGAGAATAGAACATATTGAGTCTCTAACAATTCTCTTTATGCTTCTATGAGATTGAGTTGAGAAAGTGATTGAGCATTGAGTATAGAACATATTGAGTCTCTAACAATTCTCTTTATGATTCTATGAGATTGGACAAGTTCTGTGTGGACTTGTTAAGCTGATTTGAGGTAAGTCTTTGAGAAGGCTTGTGGACTATTTTTGTGTGAGCTTTTGTGGAAGCTTGCAATGCAGATTTGAGCAAGTCCTAGAGAGGACTTATTGAGCAGATTTGGACAAGTTCTATGTGAGCTTGTTGAGCAGATTTGGATAGGTTTTGTGTGGACTGTGTGAGAGATTTGGATAGGTTTTGTGGACTGTTGAGAGATTTGAGCAGGTTTTGTGTGGACTTGTTGAGCAGATTTGAGTAGTTTTGAGTGGACCTATTGAGCAGATTTGAGCAGGTTCTGAGTGGACCTATTGAGCATATTTGAGTAGGTTTTGAGTGGACCTATTGAGATATTTGAGTAGGTTCTGAGTGGACCTATTGAGTAGATTTGAGCAGGTTCTGAGTGGACCTATTGAGCAGATTTGAGCAGGTTCTGAGTGGACCTATTGAGAATATTTGAGAAGGTTCTAAGTGAACCTATTGAGTAGAGCTTTGGAGGTGATAGAGCAGAGAGGATAGAGTCTCTAGTGGATAGAGATCCATCAGCCAGGACATTGAGGATAGGTCTTCTGAGTGAGGACAAGAGTCTTCAAGTGGAGAGAGATCCACAATCAGTGCAGTGGAGGTAGTGTCTTCTAGAGGATCACCAACTAGAGCATAGGAGAAGGAGTTCTCCTATGGATAGAGATCCACAAACTAGATTTAGGGGATCAACATCTCCTTTGGATAGAGGTCCATAAACATTGTAATTGGGAAGGATTCCCAAAATATTATTTGAGAAATATTTAGAAGAAATATTTTCTCTATGGAGGTAGCCCACATTGGGTGAACCACGTTAAATCTGTGTCTCTATTGTGTATGGTGTTTTGTGCATTGCTTTGATTACTGCTATTGATACTGCTATCTATACACTACATAATATTGATTTGAAAAGAAAAGTAAAAAGTGGTCTTATACTGTTCACCCCCCTCTCAGTATAAGCTTGTGTTCTTCAATTGGTATCAGAGTGGGTTCCTTCAGAAGAGTTTGACAACTTGAAGGAAAAGTGGTCTAAGAACACAATGGATCAAAAGGATCAAAGGGAAGGGTCCATCAATAATGCAGTACCAGTATTTTATGGAAGTGACTTCTTGTATTGGTGTGTGTTGATGAGATTTCACCTGATGGCACTTGGAAATGAAGTTTGGGATGTAGTGGAATTTGGATATGATTCAGTAGTCAATCCTCCTATATATAAGGAAGGTAAGCTTCTAATGCATGCAAATTCAAGAGCTATGAATGCAATTATAAAAGGATTGTGAAGATCAGAATCTATGAAGGTTATGGATTGTAAAACAACAAAAGATATGTGGGAACTATTGCATACCATATATGAAGGAGATAAAAGTGTCAGGAAAGCTAAGATCAGAAATCTCAAAGGAGAATTTGAGAACCTAAGAATGCGGGATGATGAAAACATTCATGACTATCTCAACAAGGTTGATGAACTTATACATGAGATGAAAGGTCTTGGAATGAAGATTGATGAATCTGATGCTTGTGATAAGATCTTGAGAACTCTTCCAAAAAGGTACAGTGAAAAGGTCTCTGCTATAGAAACATCAATTGATAGTGATAGTCTAACAAGAAATGCTTTGCTTGGCATGCTCACAACTTTTGAGATAAGAACAAAAGATCCTATTCCTCCGAAAGAAGCTGCATTCAAAGTGAACAAAAATATAAAGGGTAAGAAGTCAGAATCAAGCAGTGAGTCTTCCAGTGATGAAGAAGCAAATTATGGTAGAAGAGATAAAGGTTCCAGAAGACCCATAGATCTAAGATCTGTTAAGTGTTTTAATTATGGAAAGTATGGACATTATGCAACAGAGTGCAAAGAGCCAAAGAGCAACAATGATGAAGAAAAATAGGATCACAGGTACAGGGAATCAGAAAGACACAGATACCAGAAGAAAAGCAAGGATGGACAAAACAGACAAGGAAAGAAGTTCTTCCAAAGGCAAAAGAGAAGCTACTATGCGGATAATGCAAGTAAGTACTCAAATGATAGTGATGCTAGTTTTTCAGACAATGATAGAGATGAAGTCCTATTTATGGTTGAAGAGAAAGATCCAGTTAAGAAAAGGACTCCAGTTATTCTCAAGTGTTTTAGATGTGGTAAATTTGGACATCTTGAAGATGATTGTACAAGGGATGGTTATAGTTTTAGTGATGATGATTTTGAAGATGCACTTGATAGACTAGATGAAAATCTTCTTATGGCATTAGAAGAAGAAGTGAGTGATCCTATAGAAGACAAGCCAAAAGAAAGAAATGATATGGACAAAGGTAAAAAAATAGAGGATTATTCAGCAGAGAATGGTTATGATCTCAAGGGAGAACTTATCTATGCCCTTGACACTATAAAGAAGGTAAGAAAGCAACACTCTAAGCTTGAAAGTCAATTTCAAGAATGTGATGAAGAAAGATTATTGCTCATAGAGGATTTAGAAAAATCAAAGGCTAAGGCAAGCAAGTTCAAAGATAAGTTAGAAGCAAAGATCTTGGAATGTGAGAAGCTAGCACAAGAAGTGGCTCTACTAAAGGAAGATGTAGAAGACTCCAAGAATAAGCTATACAAGTATGTAAACAATGCAAAGAGTGTGGATAAAATAGTCAAGATACAAAGAAGAGCAACAAACAAGATAGGTCTTGGTTCTAAATAGGTTCAAAAGAAAAGGGAAGAAGAGTCTACTTCAAGTCTTGAAGAAGAAGAAACTTTAGAAGAAGATACATCAGAAGAAGATAGTGTAAGTGGGAGTGAGACATCAGAGGATGAGTTGGACAACAAAGAGTTCAACAAAGATAGGAACAATGCATAGAGAAGATACAGATGGAACAACAATCAGAATAGGAGACCAATGAGGTCAAGACAAGGAAGCTTCAATGGAAGATGTTTTTCATGTCACAGGTTTGGGCACATGGCTTCACAGTGCAGGACACATGAAAGATAGGAATATGGAAAAGGATAACTTTTCCAAGGGTATTGCTATTCATGTAATGAGTTTGGTCACAAGGCAATGAATTGCAAGATTCATGACAGAAGAGGATATGGCTTCACTAGGAGAAATCCTAAGATAGTTGCACCTCCAAGGAATAATAACATTAAGTGTTATAAGTGCAATAATGATGGTCACACAACAAGATGGTGTAGAGAAAATATTCTAGAAATAGGCATGAACAGGAATAGGAATATGAATAGAAATAGGAACATGAATAGAATAGGAATATGAATAGAAAAGAATGGATGAGAATAGAAGAAAAATGGATGAGAAAACATGGATGAGAACAAGAATAGGAACAGAAGTGATGATAGGAACAGGGATGATGACTTGGAAAGAAATAGTCAGAGGATTCAAAAAACTCAGAAAAGAAGAGAAAAATATAAAGGTAAAGAATAGTGCTTTCAGGGAGTAGAAATACTCCCACCCTAGAATTAACCACCTCATGTGGAGGTGGGGGAGGGGCTAAGCTAAGAGGCTCATTCTTAGCCCCGAGCCCCAAAGGTGACCCTTTGCCATTGATGTCAAAGGGGGAGAGATTTGTGTATATTGGGGAGAGATTTGATATGGGGAGATATTTGATATTTGAGAGAGCATTGAGCCAGGGGGAGCAATGTCCCAGGGGGAGAGAAGAAAAAGAAAGGTCAGGTTTCAGTAAAAGGATATGGGTTGCCATCAATGACAAAGGGGGAGATTGTTGGACATTTTGAGTCCCTAAGTCAAAGTTGTCATTGATGTCACCATTGATGCCACCAGATGGAGTCATCATTAATACCAAATATTTCAGCAGGAAATAAAGGTGACAAATATGGTCATTTGATATTCAGCAAGAAGGCAGAAGTTCGAGTGAAACAGTGCAAAAGATAGAAGTTAAAAAGGAGTTATAATATTTATTTTATAAATTATTTAAATTCAGGATGAATTTAAATTTTATAAATAAATATTAAAAGGTACTTTATCAAAGGTGAAATATTATAATGGTTAGAAGTGCCATGGTGAAAACCCAAAATAAAATATTTGTAATTTTCATTACAATATTTTATATTGCAAAAGTGGGTTTATAAAGTCTAAAAATATTTTAATAAACCCAAAGGTTGGGTTTAAAGGTTTAAGACCAAAGAATATTTTAATAAATCCAAAGGTTGGATTTAAAGTTTTAAACAAGGCAAAGTTTATTTCCACCGACGTCATAGAAGCCAAAGGGAAGCATCGACATTTTTGATTTAGTGGAAATGCATATAAATACCATGCCCAAAGTTGATTTCCGAATTATCCTTGCTCGAATTGGAAAGAGAAAGCATACGAATTAAATGCAGAGCTCATGAGATAGAATTGCAAAATTCATGTTTGACTTGATGGCGAAAGGAAACAAAAGCAAGCGCATTGATTAGTTGGAAGCCAACAAGGCACCTTGGCCTAGTGGCAAGTGGGCTGCAAGCTTACATTTTGGTGTGCATGGTGGATAGTGTTCGAATCCCATGGAAGCTTTTGGTGGACGTGTTGAAGGTGCCAATCGTTAGGCGCATACATTTTGCAAGGCAAGGAAGGGGTGTTGAAGCACGTGGTGCTTCTTCCTTCCCAATGAGCTTGTAGCTCGTGTGGTGGTTTGCACCATGGGCAAAGACGTTTGTGTGGGCTGCGTTGAGAGTTCGAAACTCTCCAAAGGCAAAGGTACATTTTTATGTTTTATTTTATTAATGCCTAAGTTGGAGGTATAAGGTATTTGGTGGTTGAAGTCTTTGCATTGTGATAAAGGTTGGTAGTTGAGAAATACCATTAGGAGTTATAAGGAGAATTCTATTTTTATTTTCAAGTCTTAAATTTTGCTATTGTGGAATATTGAAAGGTTAAGACTTTGTGGGTTGTATGTTATTTTGAATAAAGGGTTTTGTGATTATTGTGAGGATATTGCTTATTGTTTAAGTTGGAGTGATAAGGTGTAATTGTGATATTATTTTTGTGATATAAAAATTATCCTCTAACCCTTATTGAGTTTGTCAAAGAAGTAATTGTGAGTGTGGCAGATTTGTAAGGGCAACTACTCTTCAAGAAAAGGTATGGGAAAAATTCTTCTTTGTTGAGTTAGGTGATTGGCTTGATTGAAAATTAAGTTTGGAGTGAAAAGGATTTGATTAGGGTTTCCTTTTTAAAAGTGGTTGAGTTAATGCTTCAAGGTTTTCTGGATTGAGAGTTGTGATTAAACCTTGTTTGATAAGCATTGTTTTTTAGACCATTGGTTGAGTGAAGTACTTTGAGTTTATGCTTCAAGGTTTTTGAATTGAGAGTTGTGATTAAAACCTTGTTTTATTAGCATTGTTGTTGAAGCCAATGGGTTATGCAAAGAACTTGAACTTGAGTTAGAAAAGAACATGAGTATCATTGTTATGTGAGATTTGTGTTGAGCATTGTTGGAAATATTTTGAGTTGGGAGATACATGCTTGGACTAGGGTTTGTGAGAAAGGGTTGTTTCTTGAAGTGATTGGTTGAGTAGAGTTGATTGAGCCTAGTCAAGTGGATGCATGAAGTGGTTGTTCAAGTTCCATAAAACAAACTATTCTATATTCTGATTTGAGTTGAGATTGAGCTTTGAGAATAGAACATATTGAGTCTCTAACAATTATCTTTATGCTTCTATGAGATTGAGTTGAGAAAGTGATTGAGTATTGAGTATAGAACATATTGAGTCTCTAACAATTCTCTTTATGCTTCTATGAGATTGAGTTGAGAAAGTGATTGAGTATTGAGTATAGAACATATTGAGTCTAACAATTCTCTTTATGTTCTTTGAGATTGATTTTAGTTGAGAAAGTGATTGAGTCATTGAGTATAGAACATATTGAGTCTCTAACAATTCTCTTTATGATTCTATGAGATTGGACAAGTTCTGTGTGGACTTGTTAAGCTGATTTGAGGTAAGTCTTTGAGAAGGCTTGTGGACTATTTTTGTGTGAGCTTTTGTGGAAGCTTGCAATGCAGATTTGAGCAAGTCCTAGAGAGGACTTATTGAGCAGATTTGGACAAGTTCTGTGTGAGCTTGTTGAGCATATTTGGACAAGTTCTAGTGGACTTTGAGAGATTTGAGATAGGTTCTGTGTGGACCTATTGAGTAGATTTGAGAGTTCTAGTGGACCTATTGAGAATATTTGAGCAGGTTCTGAGTGGACCTATTGAGCATATTTGAGCAGGTTCTGAGTGGACCTGTTGAGTATATTTGAGCAGGTTCTGAGTGGACCTATTGAGTAGATTTGAGTAGGTTTTGAGTGGACTTTGAGATATTTGAGAGGTTGAGTGGACCTATTGAGCAGATTTGAGCAGGTTTTGAGTGGACCTATTGAGCATATTTGAGAAGGTTCTGAGTGAACCTATTGAGCAGAGCTTTGGAGGTGATAGAGCAGAGAGGACAGAGTCTCCAGTGGATAGAGATCCATCAGCCAGGACATTGAGGATAGGTCTTCTGAGTGAGGACAAGAGTCTTCAAGTGGAGAGAGATCCACAGTCAGTGTAGTGGAGGTAGTGTCTTCTAGAGGATCACCAACCAGAGTAGAGGAGAAGGAGTTCTCCTATGGATAGAGATCCACAAACCAGATTTAGGGGATCAACATCTCCTTTGGACAGAGGTCCATAAACATTGTAATTGGGAAGGATTCCCAAAATATTATTTGAGAAATATTTAGAAGAAATATTTTCTCTGTGGAGGTAGCCCACATTGGGTGAACCACGTTAAATCTGTGTCTCTATTGTGTATGGTGTTTTGTGCATTGCTTTGATTACTGCTATCTATACACTGCATAATATTGATTTGAAAAGAAAAGTAAAAAGTGGTCTTATACTGTTCACCCCCCTCTCAGTATAAGCTTG
This sequence comes from Wollemia nobilis, assembly GCA_028583015.1. Classification (NCBI taxonomy): domain Eukaryota; kingdom Viridiplantae; phylum Streptophyta; class Pinopsida; order Araucariales; family Araucariaceae; genus Wollemia; species Wollemia nobilis. The sequence continues at coordinate 16,935,777 of JAQPPZ010016947.1, read as the reverse complement.
TGTTCTTCATAATTAAATTTGAAATGAGTTGAACTTGAATTGATGAGTATTTTTAGGTGTGGGTTATGTATATACCCTTGGTGTTTTATTTAGTTTGTTAAGCATAGGGTATGGGGGAAGTAACTCACCAATGAAGGTATGTGTCCTATGAAGTAAATGGTAATTGAGCATAATGAGCAATAGTTCGTAATAAGTCCTCCTTACCAAAATAGTTGTTTTGTGAAGCATACAAAGTAAGGGGTCAACTTTAATGAAGGAATAATATACCCATGAATATTTATCCTTAAAAATGCATTGTAATTAACTAAATAGTATATAATTCAATCAAAAGGGAGATGGTACATATTCCTAAAATTTGAAATTAGCCTTCCTTATTCGAGATAAGAAGCTCAATTTGAAAAGAAACTCTTAAGGACATCCAACATTTTCTTCAAATGAGAAACATGAAATACAACATGGATGGGGTCTTTCTTTATAACATCCAATACACAATAAAATAGAGTGATTTGCATGCCAATTTGATAAGGATTTTAATTTGGGGAGGGGGGATATTTTCTTATTTTCCTTAGGAGAATATTGTTTGTATAATTGAAAATAGATGCAATGGTAATAATTATCTTTAAATTGTTGTCCATAGGTTGATTATTAGCTTTTATTTTAATTTATTTTTAAATTATTATTCAAAATAAATAATTTCTTAGGATTATTATAGGCATGCATGCTATCAATACCTTAAATTTGATATACATAAAGGCTTCGGGATTTAGTGGCTTGTAACATATAAAGATTTGAAGTATTTCATTATTTTTAGAAAATACTTGATAAGTGATGTTATACCAACATGAGGTAAGGATATGTACTTAAAACATTGTTGGTTGTTATATGATACAAAATAATATAATATTTTAAGCATTTGTTGAAAATCTCCATTTGACCAACGATTTAAGTGCAATAGGAAAAACTCAAATTTTAAAATGGTTTATTGTCTTCAAGTAACATGTAGAAAAAGTTAATATCAAATGGCATTAGATCAAATAATTCAATTCCTCAATATCTAAGGAGGAGATCCAGGTTCAAATATTGCCAAGAAATACATGGAAAATATCCAAGCTCTATTGCAATACCACTATGTGGCGATGATGTAATATGGGTGGGACCTATTTCAATCCCATATACTAATTGAAAAATCTGGTAGAAAAAAGTGATAATTATAAATAAGCTTTTCTTATTTATGGTTAATAAGGGGATTTAAAGGGCCTTGTCCCTTTTACAAAACATGTCCAAAGATTTTACATTTTAGTCTAACCATCTAGGATGATAATTGGAACAAAACAATAGCTAAAAACAAAAATAGCTACAAGATAGACTTCTAAGCAAAATACTAGTAGCTAAATCAGTCAAGAAATGACAAACACAAAAAGGCCATGTTGGAGCCCAAAATGATCCAACATGAAAGTACCCCTAATTTTCAAATTTTGGAAATCTTTATATTATCATAGGAATAGGTTGTTTTTGTCAAATCAAAGAGAGTTCCAAATTTTTGCTATTAAAATTGCTAAGCCAAAGAGGGTACAAATTATTCATTAAAATTGGATGTCACTCATAAGCTTCCCTACTGGTCTAGATTAAGATGATTGATTCATAAGGTTGAATGGTTATAATTCTAAAATGATTCAGTTGATCATTGAGTATGACTAAAGGTTTCAAAAAAATAATGGTTACCTATTAAAATCTATTCCTAAAGTCATTTTCACTAAAGCCATCTTACCTAAAATTTCCTCTAAGTCATGATCTACCTTATTTAAAATTTCAAATAAGATTATTTTCTAAATTTTCCTAAGTTTCAAAATACCATCATGTCAGCGTGCCCCTTTTAAGGCTAAAACCCTTGCATCTTCCCTACATCATAGGATGTGCGCATAACATGTTGATAATATAAAAGAGCGCATCATATGAGAAAATATGTGACTTACCCAAAGTTTAACTCATTATCATTTTATTATAAGGTAAAAGTCCCTAAGTATAACCGATGAATTAAATATTAAAATATAAAAATCATGCACCTTCTATTAATTTGATAGTGCTCCTGTATCTTAATTAAGATCTAAGAGAGCGCCCGACATAACAAGCACATAGATTAAACCATTTCTATCCTGAAGATAAATTCTTATCACTACTAATGTTTAAACTAAAGCTTAGGACTAAGCTAAAATAAAGATATTAAACTTCACTTAAACAAGTCTATGCACCCCCTTCATGTTTAAAGGTCTCACATGTCCCTGAGATCCAACGGTGCACTCTCAATGACCAAGATTCGAGGGTGCACTCATTTTCTATCTATCCATGCTTTAATGCCAACTTTATTAAATTCCTAAGGTTCTTAATCTAAAAATTAATTAAGGGATAAATTTAAATTTTTACCAAAAAATACCTAAGTCACAAGCACCCCTTTTGGTAAATCTCAATCATCTCTTTAGATCTCAGAGGCACATGCCCAGTCCACAAATAATCTAATGGCGCACGCTAAAAAAAAAGTGTTCAACATTTAGTGAGTAAATTTTGAGTCATCTATTAAAAATCATGTGACTTTGGTGGAATGGAGGGTGTGTGTGTATTAAAGATTAATCGAATGAAGCTCATTCTTTGACCTAAGAGAGGCTTAATTTGAATGTTTAATTTTTCACCATGTGCCTAACATCCTCCTAAGATCTAAAGTTTAAAAATGATAAAGAAAACTAAATTAAGTCCATGTGCCCCCCTTCATGTTGAAATATTGCACATGTCCCTAGCATCTGACATGTGCACATCCCCAATCGAGATCACACAGTGCACACGCATCATACTCGCATATATTTTAAAATACGAAGAACCATGGTCTAAGATTTGTTTAATGTATTGAAAGTCTTCTAATCAATTCCCTAAGCTCTAAGTAAATTTATGTCCCTTTCCCCCCTTATTTAAAAACCATTCACTTTGAAAAAGGTAGAAGGCACGTGTGTGATCCCAACTCTATCCAAGGGTGCACATGCATAAGAGTTAGTCAAATTTTAAAGGCACTGCTACATAAAAAGTTTTTTCCTAAGCATAACTTAGAAGGATATATATTTTCAACATGGTGAACACCTCAAAATCTAAGTCGTGTCCCCTCTCATGTGCAACGCGCCTCTTTTTAGTTAAAATATGAGAATATCTCGGCTAATAAAGAGTACACACAAATTAAATTCTTAATATAAGGGCACGCACATGTTGAGTTGCTCAATATTTAATCAAAAAAGTCAAAGTCTTCCTATTAAGACCTTAATCAAGATTTTTTATGAAAATCCATTATTTAAAATTTGAGCAACTTGGCTGAAGTAAATGATGCACATGAATTAAAGAGTGGATCTAATGGAGTGCATACATTGAATTGGAAGAGTTTTAATCCAAAATTTAACTTTCATATTCTTTCTAAAGTCTAAATTTTGAATATGGTAAAAGGATTAAAGCAAGTACATGCACCCCATTTTCATGTTTAAAATCCCTTGTAGGTCTGTAGCATCCAACTGTGTGCACTCGTTGGATCAATATCTAATGGTGTCTATTACATCATAATAATTGAGCTTTAATATTAAAGGGTTAAATTCTAAGAAATCATAGAAATCATAGTCTTGGCCTCATTAATAATATCTAAAAATAAAAATGTTGCTTATCATATTTTTAATGTTTTTAAAACACTTACACCTTGGTCAAGATGAATGGTGCACATCGATCCGAAGAAAATCCAACGACGTGCGTGGACCCTCAAAAAGAGTTGATTACACACCATTAAAAAAAGAGGGGAGTATATCTAAGGCCTAAACTTAGAGTCCATGAGGAAAGCTTAATAAAATCATGTTTGAGGTTTTCTAAGAACTCTAAGCCCTAAGAACCCCTCTTATCCTTAAGAATCATTCATATTTTCTAATATGATGGGCGCACATGATTTCCCAACTTCATCTAAGGGTGCACATTCTCAAATTTGCATGGGGGATAATGGTCCAAAGCAAATTAATAATTATTAAACATTTTTCCTAAGTCTAGATGTCAAACTTGATTAGATGTTCCTTAATGTTAAATTTCTCCTATCGTATTATGGGTTATGCATCCCCTTATCTTAATGCTTAAACATCTTCTGAAAATTGAATGATGCACATGAATTGAAGGTGAGACCCAATAGATTGCATTATTTAACTTGCCCAAGTTTTAAATAAGAGTCCCGTTAATAATTAAATTTATAGGAGATTAAGGTTGTCCACCAAATGTTAAAACACTTGCATCTTAGCCTAATATAATGGTGTGTGTTGATTTAAAAAAAAAAATTATGGTGCACCTATATTTTCTAAATGGGCCATTCGTATGCCATATTGATGAAAAATATATTTTCTAAGGTCCAAATTTGGTATTGTTGGGGCACAATTAAAAAAATCAAGATAGGATTATCCAAATGATTATAAGCTTAGGCACCTCTTTTCCACTTAAAGATCGAGCATCTTAACAAATATGAGTGGTGCATGTGCTTCCTTAGATCCGTCCAAGGGTGCATGCCCATAAATATACCCAAATATTAGTGACCCAATGCAAACAAAACCATCGAATCATTTAACATTTGGATGTCAAATGTGACTGAATGTCCCTAAAGGTTTAAATTCACAAATTAGAGTGTACTCCAAATTTAAGGTATATGAAAAAATTGATGAGCAAGGTGCAACCAAAGTATTGTCATTGTTGTCAACACAGTAAGGTTGATCAGTTGATGCAATGGACATGAGTTCATTGATGAGCAAGGTGCAGCCAAAGTGCAATGGACAAGAGTTCATTAATGAGCAAGGTGCAGCCAAAGTATAATGGACAGGAGTTCATTGATGAGCAAGGTGCAGCAAAAGTATTGTCATTTTTGTCAACACAGATAGAGGATCGGTTGATGCAATGGACAGGAGTGCAGAGGTCATTAGATAGATCAGTTGATGAAGTGAACAAGAGTTCAGAGCAGTCAGAGCATGTACAGTGAATTTCCAAGAAGATAGAAGTGGCCCAGATTCAAAGGATCAAAGAAAATGATAAGTAATAAAACTGTCGCGATATCGCGACATTTTTTCTATCGCGACATATTTGGCAAGTAAGAAAACTGTCACGATATCGCGACATGTTGAAAAGCTAGAAAAACTATCGCGATATCACGACATGTTTGAAGAGAGAGAAAGCACAAGAAAAACTATCATGATTTCACGACATGTTGGAAGAGAGAGAAAGCACAAGAAAAACTATCACGATTTCGTGACATGTTGGAAGCAAAGAAGGCAAGTAAGAAAACTGTCATGATTTCGTGACATGTTTGAAGAAGCAGCGCATACTGGAAAGACTATCGTGATATCGCAACATGTTTGAGAAGAGAGAAAGCACAAGAAAAACTATCATGATTTCGTGACATGTTTGGAGAGAAGGCGCAGACAAAGAAAACTGTCATGATTTCGTGACATGTTTGGAGAGAAGGCACAAGCAAAGAAAACTATCACGATTTTGTGACATGTTCGAGGAGAAGAAGCTCACAAAGAAAAGTGTCACGATTTCATGACAATCTGTAAGAGAGGTAGTACAGACAAAAATGTGTCATGATTTCGCGACATGTTTGAGAGAAGGAGCTCACAAAGAAAAGTGTCGCGATTTTGCGACAATCTGCAAGAGAGGCAGTACGGATGAAAATGTGTCACGATTTCGTGACATGTTTGAGAGAAGAAGCTCGCAAAGAAAAGTGTCACGATTTCATGAAAATATGCAAGAGAGGCAGTACGGACGAAATGTGTCACGATTTCATGACATGTTTGAGAGAAAGAGCTTGCAAGGAAAAGTGTCGCGATTTCACGACAATTTGCAAGAGGAAGCGCTAAGGAGAAAAAGTGTCGTGATTTCACGACATGTCGAGTTTTCATGACCCAAAGGGAAGAAAAGCGCCAAGGAGAAAAAGTGTCACGATTTCACGACATGTCAAGTTTTCACGACCCGAAGAGGAGAGAGAGTGTACGGAGGTGAATGTGTCACGATTTCACGACATGTGTTTTCACGGGTGAAAGGCAGAGAAAAGCACAAGGCAACGAAAGTGTCGTGATTTCATGACATGTTCCATTTTTGTGGGCTAAAAGCAGAGAAAGGCACAAGGCAGCAAAAGTGTTGTGATTTTGCGACATGTCATGTTTTCATGGGTGCAAACCAAGAAGAGTGCAAGGAAGCAAAAAGTGTCACGATTTTGCAACATGTCATGTTTTTGTTGGTACAAGCCAAGAAGAGTGCAAGGAAGTGAAAAGTGTCACGATTTCGTGACATGTCATGTTTTCACTGGTACAAGCCGAGAAGAGTGTACGAAAGCAAAAAGTGTCACGATTTCACATGTCATGTTTTCACGGGTGCAAGCCAAGAAGAGTGCAAGGAAGCGAAAAGTGTCACGATTTCGTGACATGTCATGTTTTCACAGGTGCAAGCCAAGAAGAGGACAAGGAGGCAAAAAATGTCATGATATCGTGACATGTCATGTTTTCATGGTCAAACTCCCAAAAAAAGTCAAAGGGGCAGAAATGTCGCGATATCGCGACATGCTGTTTGTTCATGACTAAAAGCCGAAGTAAAGTTAACTGAAGTAGAAAGACAGTTATAGGGGCAGTTGTAGAGGAAAATCATGCAGCCAAAATAAGTAGAGTTAACTAAAGTTAGTGCAATAATTACAGGTGCAGTTACAGATAGAAATCATGCAAGTTAAATAAGAATAGTAAAGAACGACAGTTACAGGGCTTGTGTCATAGTGAAACCATTGAGCGAAAGTTATACTGACAGTCTGAAACAAAGACAGATCTATTAATAGGTTACATGCAATAAATACTATGCTATAAAAGAGTTACCATCAGAAGTGGCTATTAAAAGGTTGCATGTGGGATTACAGAAGTTACAGAAGACAAGGAGTCTCAATGATAAATAGGGTTATAAAAGGGCAGTTGTGCAAAGAATTAAAATGTTGCTGTGAGTGAAAAAGTGCTACACAAAGAAGGTTAGTAGAGGGCGGCATGTTATCGGTTAGAATATATGGGCTACGAAAAAGAAAATATAAAGTGTGTCTGAGAAAAAGAGCAGCTGAGAGAGAGCAACTGAGAAAGAGCGACTAAGAGAGTGCAGTTGTAAGTGCACAGTAGGAATATGTGTTTCTTGAATTGAAAGAGAGGTTGGGTGAGCAATAGACCAGTAAGGTTCTTGTAAAAGTGAAGGCATATTTATGTCAATCTAATATTCAAAATAGAAATCCAAGTTGGTGCTTGGAATTAGGGGTTGGTGCTCCTCCCAGTTTGTGCTGGTAAATTAGGGGTTGGTGCTCCTTCTAGTGGGTGCTTGTAAATTGATTGTAAAGTTGGTGCTTTGCAAAGGATGGATTTGGATGGGATTCCAAGCAATCTATTTTTTAGGAGTAGCCAAAATTGGTGAACCTCGTTACATATTGTGTTATATGATGCTCTCTTGTGATACTTGTTGTTTCTGGTTTTAAGTTCTCCTTGCTTCAGCTTTAAGAGTTGTATATTTGAAATTAAATAGCTACACTGATTCACCCCCCCTCTCAGTGCCATTGTAAGACTAACAATTAGTATCAGATCCAAGTTCCTGAATAGGCTAAATCAGCTAAGGTTGATCTTGGATTAGTACGCAATGGGTAAGAAGAATAGATCCTCCTCCAATAAGGCATCTCAGTCAGTTTCAGTTCCTGTAGAAGAGAAAATTGCACTAGAGAAGGTAGAAGAAGTGAACTCTGAAGTATGCAATGAAAACCTAGAGATTGAAGTAGATCTAGAAGGTGAGTTGATCGTCGCACTTGAAGAGTTGAGTATAGAAAAGAAAAAGAACAAAAGACTATCCAAGAAGTTGGAAGAATATGAGGATGAGATTGAAGATCTCTTCTTACAAGTTCAAAAGGCCAAGAAAATAGAAGAAGCTTTGAAGACACACCTGGATGTTGAAGTCGATGTATGCAGCAAAAGTGAACAGGAATCTAACAAAGTTATTATTGATCTAAAGCTGCAAGTAGAACAGTACAAAAGGAAAGAAGATATTCTCAGGTCTCAGATCAATGAGAAAGAGACTATTTACTGCCAACAAGAAGAAGAGATTGTTTCATTGAAGAAACAACTAGAAGAGGCCAATATAAATCTCAAATATGAGAAGAGCACAAAGTTGCTAGATAAAATGATAAACCAACAAAGAAGCTCCACGGCTAAGCTTGGTCTTGGATTTGAAGCTGAACAACCCTCGTATTTCAAATATGTAGAAAAAGGAAAGTTGTAAGGTTATTATTGTATAGTTGTCAAGTGTGTTGTTAGTTCATGTAGTTGTGTGTGGAAGTGTCGTGAAGGGTGATGATTAAATTGAGAATTTTCACCATTGGTAGTATTGCTATACGTCATTATTGTTCTATTGATAGTTCTTACTGCCACTATTCAAAGTGTCGAATTATAACAGACAGTTTCATTTTAAACTGTTGATAAAATGCCAATATGAGATTACGAAGTATGAGGTTGAGTAAGGTGCACCATGGTTGGCCATGAAGTGTTTGACTAAATGTCTTCTCCTGATTTGCTCAATTGAAAGTAAAGTGTGACCAATGGTGACTGTAGAAAACATAGATCAGGTTGTAAATATAAAAAGGAATTTGGTTGTGCTGTAGTATAGTATTTGATGCTTACACAGAGTTGAAAGTGGATTGAGGTAGCCTGCTATATTCTCATTGAAGAGAGAGACAAACAGCTGACATTAGGTTCAAGATTTTTGAGAATATCCAATATGCATTTGCAGATGCTGCCAGCATTGCAGAACAAACTATTGGATATATACAATCAGTGTATGCCTTCACTAACAGTGGACAAGTTTGAGATTACAGAGCAACAGAGGGTTGGTACTTAGAAGACGATGAGTCCAGCCATGTTCTTACACATATTATATTGGTGAAGTTGACAGTGATGATGTCATTCATTGGTTATTGCTGCTACTCACATTATTGATTTTGTTGATGCCTATTATGCTTATCGTGATGTTGTCACAGTGAAATGAAGTGGTCACATATTCCCAAGAATAGACTAAGAATTGACTAGCCATCGGGATCAAATTCTCAGGGGGAGATTTTATGCATCTATTTATCATATTGCTCATGTTTATGCTTTTTCCTAACTGTAATAATGTTTTCTTGAGAATGTTGTGCATGGACTCAGGGGGATTTTTGCAGCCGCCCTTTGGTATTATTGTCAAAGGGGGAGAAGAATTATAGGTAATTGCACACAATTACGTGTGTTGCCAACAATTCCAAAGGGGGAGATTGATGAGCAAGGTGCAACCAAAGTATTGTCATTGTTGTCAACACAGTCAAGTTGATCAGTTGATGCAATGGACAGGAGTTCATTGATGAGCAAGGTGCAACCAAAGTGCAATGGACATGATTTCATTGATGAGAAAGGTGCAGCCAAAGTATAATGGACAAGAGTTCATTGATGAGCAAGGTGCAGCCAAAGTATTGTCATTGTTGTCAACACAGACAGAGGATCGGTTGATGCAATGGATAGGAGTGCAGAGGTCATTAGATAGATCGATTGATGAAGTGAACAAGAGTTCAAAGTAGTCAGAGCATGTACAGTGAATTTCCAAGAAGACAGAAGTGGCCTAGATTCAAAGGATCAAAGAAAAAGACAAGTAATAAAATTGTCACGATATCGTGACATGTTTTTTGTCACGATATCGCGACATATTTGGCAAGTAAGAAAACTGTCGCAATATCGCGACATGTTGAAAAGCTGGAAAAACTGTCATGATTTCGTGACATGTTTGAAGAGAGAGAAAGCACAAGAAAAACTGTTATGATTTCGTGACATGTTGGAAGAGAGAGAAAGCGCAAGAAAAATTGTCGTGATTTCGTGACATGTTGGAAGCAAAGAAGGCAAGTAAGAAAACTATCGTGATTTCACGACATGTTCGAAGAAGCAGCACATACTAGAAAAACTGTCGCGATATCATGACATGTTTGAGGAGAGATAAAGTGCAAGAAAAACTATCATGATTTCGTGACATGTTTGGAGAGAAGGCACAAGCAAAGAAAACTGTCGTGATTTTGTGACATGTTTGGAGAGAAGGCACAAGCAAAGAAAACTGTCATGATTTCGTGACATGTTCGGGGAGAAGAAGCTCGCAAAGAAAAGTGTCGTGATTTTGAGACAATCTATAAGAGAGGTAGTACGGACAAAAATGTGTCGCGATTTCGCAACATGTTTGAGAGAAGGAGCTCGCAAAGAAAAGTTTCACAATTTCACGACAATGTACAAGAGAGGCAGTATAGACGAAAATGTGTCGCGATTTCGTGACATGTTTGAGAGAAGAAGCTCGCAAAGAAAAGTGTCGCGATTTCGCGACAATCTGCAAGAGAGGCAGTACGGACGAAAATGTGTCACGATTTCGTGACATGTTTGAGAGAAAGAGCTTGCAAGGAAAAGTGTCACGATTTCGCGACAATTTGCAAGAGGAAGCGCTAAGGAGAAAAAGTGTCACGATTTCGTGACATGTCGGGTTTTTGCGACCCGAAGGGAAGAAAAGCGCCAAGGAGAAAAAGTGTCACGATTTCATGACATGTCAGGTTTTCGTGACCCAAAGAGGAGAGAGAGTGTACGGAGGTGAATGTGTCACGATTTCGTGACATGTGTTTTCGTGGGTGAAAGGCAGAGAAAAGCACAAGGTAGTGAAAGTGTCACGATTTCGTGACATGTTCCGTTTTTGCGGGCTAAAAGCAAAGAAAGGCACAAGGCAGCGAAAGTGTCATGATTTCGTGACATGTCATGTTTTCACAGGTGCAAACCAAGAAGAGTGTAAGGAAGCAAAAAGTGTCACGATTTCGCAACATGTCATGTTTTTGCTGGTACAAGCCAAGAAGAGTGCAAGGAAGCAAAAAGTGTCACGATTTCGTGACATGTCATGTTTTCACTGGTACAAGCCGAGAAGAGTGTACGAAAGCAAAAAGTGTCACGATTTTGTGACATGTCATGTTTTCACGGGTGCAAGCCAAGAAGAGTGCAAGGAAGCGAAAAGTGTTGCGATTTCGTGACATGTCATGTTTTCGTAGGTGCAATCCAAGAAGAGGACAAGGAGGTGAAAAATATCGTGATATCATGACATGTCATGTTTTCATGGTCAAACTCCCAAAAAAATTCAAAGGGGCAGAAATGTCACGATATCGCGACATGCTGTTTGTTCATGACTAAAATCCGAAGTAAATTTAACTGAAGTAGAATGACAGTTACAGGGGCAGTTATAGAGGAAAATCATACAGCCAAAATAAGTAGAGTTAACTGAAGTTGGTGCAACAGTTACAGGTGCAGTTATAGATAGAAATCATGCAAGTTAAATAAGAATAGTAAAGAACGGCAGTTACAGGGCCCGTGTCACAGTGAAACCATTGAGCGGCAGTTATACTGACAGTCCAAAACAAAGACAGATCTATTAATAGGTTGCATGTAATAAATACTATGCTATAAAGGAGTTACCATCAGTAGTGGCTATTAATAGGCTGCATGCGGGATTACAGAAGTTACAGAAGACGAGGAGTCTCAATGAGAAATAGGGTTATAAAAGGGCAGTCATGCAGAGAATTAAAATGTTGTTGTGAGTGAAAAAGTGCTACGCAAAGAAGGTTAGTAGAGGGTAGCATGTTGCCGGTTAGAATATATGGGCTACAAAAAAGAAAATATAAAGTGTGTCTAAGAAAAAGAGCAACTGAAAAAGAGCGACTAAGAGAGTGCAGCTGTAAGTGTGTAGTAGGAATATGTGTTTCCTAAATTGAAAGAGAGGTTGGGTGAGCAATAGACCAGTAAGGGTCTTGTAAAAGTGAAGGCATATTTATGTCAATATAAGATTCAAAATAGAAATCCAAGTTGGTGCTTGGAATCAGGGGTTGGTGCTCCTTCCAGTTGGTGCTGGTAAATTAGGGGTTGGTGCTCCTTCCAGTGGGTGTTGGTAAATTGATTGTAAATTTGGTGCTTTGCAAAGGCTGGATTTGGATGGGAGTCCAAGCAGTCTATTTTTGAGGAGTAGCCAAAACTGGTGAACCTTGTTACATCTTGTGTTATGTAATGCTCTCTTGTGATACTTGTTGTTTTTGGTTTTAAGTTCTCCTTGCTTCAGCTTTAAGAGTTGTAGATTTGAAATTAAATAGCTACACTGATTCACCCCCCCTCTCAGTGCCATTGTAATACTAACAAAAATTTGCGCCTTGTGAGTTTTGGTTATAAATATAGAGAATCAACATCAATACTAAAGTTTTATAAAGTGTATTTTTCCTCTAAAAACTCCCCCTTCTTTCTCATACCTTTCTCGCTAACATGCTTGCAGGTTATAAAGATCAAACAACACGTGTTCATCCTAACTATATCCAATAGAGTGCATAGAGTCAAGTCAAAGTATTTTACTTAGGATTATCATAGTCATTAAATAAAATGAAGCTTGTCTTATTATAAATAAAATTTTATGGGGTGCCTAAACCCAAATTAGATCCAACAATGCACGTTGAATGTAGAATAAATACAAAACTATACTTTCAAAAAAAATTATAGAAGAGATACGATCAACGCCCATTCCAAAACCAATTTAGATAAGATATATAAAAGTAAAGTGATCGAGTTTATGCACAATTGAGAAGTATATATACCAAGGTTTTGTCAGTAATATTCTTTCTTAGGGTAGATAACTTTTGAGTTAGGTGGTTGAAAACGATGAGGTGGCAAACGCATACAAGTAAATTTAAAAACAAATGGTTGGCAACCATAAAATCATGTCATGTGAAAATTCAACTTCTAAAACTATAAATGGCTCACTCAAACACTCTCAATACACTGAACTAAAGCCATAGTATTACTAGAAATGAAGTTGATGCAATACTTTGCAACTTTCACAAAGGCTGGTGGAGAATTTGGCTACCAAAAAAAAAAGAGGAGAGAAGAGAAGAAGAAATGGCTTCCTCAAGTACACCTATTGTCCTGTAGAACACTGAAGAGGCTATTAAATTCATTACATACCAAAGACCTTATCAACAATTAAATGGTTTGATCACCCTCAAAAAAAAATTGATAGATTATTCAATGAAATCTAGGCTAGAAAAACATCTCTCCATTGTACAAGAGTACGAGACTGAGAACACTACAGTAGTCTAATTTGATAAAACATAGGAAAACTTGTAGCGTAGCTCTTGGTTACTAACTAAACTTTTTAAAAGAGCTCAAGATTCATAATACAAACTAGCACCTCGTTCCAATAAAAGGATTAGTAATTTGGGGAAATTAGTCTGCCCGAGAGTGCATTATTCTTTAGATTTTTTGGTATGGTTAGCAATGACGCATGATGAGTTCACCAAGTCAACCAAAGATATTAACAATTGACCATATTTGTAGGTGAGAATAAATTACAGGCTATAGCCAAAGAAGGTCTAAAATTAAGTCCATTCATAGAAGAGAGGGATACCAAGGCTTTGCCATCAATGGCAATAATTACAATCCTAGATCCTAAAAATCCTACTACTTTTTAGGTAGATATGAAAACTGGTGATGTCTAGATGATGGGAGAGATGGAATATTTGGTATATATGAGAGAAGCCCAATGAGCACAAACCATACAACTACTATTGAAAGAAAACAAAGAGTTGAAAACCAAATTAAAAGCTACTCAAGGTTTACAAGTTGAAATAGATAACTTGAAGGCACAATTGTCACAGGTCACTATTCCACAGGTCGAACCACAGGTAATAATTAAGAGTATTGATAGTTTGACTACCTCTCTAAAATAAAGAGGGATATGGTTCACAAAATACATAATGGAATAAGGGATATAACAAATATGTTTAAAGAGATTAGTACAATAAGAACCACAATAGTGGAGGTGAAGAATATACTAGCCTATGGGGAAGATAGAATAGACACCATACTCCCAATATTTTAGCAATTCAAAAAATATTATCAAGATATTCAAGATAAAAAAATTACTCTGGGATATTGTACCAAGGTAGAATGTGCTACAAAATTCATTAAAGTATCCATGTTCAAACTAAACATAGCAGGGTGGTATAAGTGGATGGAAGACATGGATATACTACAACAGAAGGTAAGATATGATATGGCAAGAGTTGACCTTTCCCTTGAATATTTTCTAGAAGTGTCCAATGTGGAAGACCTTATCATCAATAGGATCCAAGAATTTGATTGTGATCCATAATATGAAGCAGAAATGACTAGATAGATTATGTTCCTAGATGATATGACCAACTTTCTGTGTTTCATAAGTGAGAAGAATAGAGGATGGATAAAGATATAAAATAATAAGAGACTCCAAGACAAAAGATGTGATATTTTCTATCTTTCAATGAATAATCATGGAGACTAATAGGCTTTTTAATCAAGAATGTAAAACAAGAAGAAAATTGTAAAAAATGGAATTAAGCCTGGTAGCCTAGAAATAAGGTTGAGAATACCCCCAAGCATTGGGATAAAAATAACTGAAGAAGGTTAAAGCTCAAGAAAGGATGTGTTGCTATATATCAACATAGATATGGATGGGTCCACTACCAAAGAAGAAATAGAAATTGTTGACCAAGGGACCATCCCATGAGTGCATGATAGTTGTAAACCACTTTTTAGGAGAATCTAAAGGCTCAATTGAGGACAAGAGGAAAAATTTGTGACTAAGACAAATCCAGGAAAATTTCTACATATTCAGGTAATTAGAGATAGGAGATCATGACAGGTGGATAGCTCAGATTAAATCAGTTATAATAGATTCAAGAACTAGAAGTTATAAAAGTAGTCATAGCCAAAATATGGATCAAGCTTTTGCATAGCATATTTTTACTAAGAGGCATACTTGAGTGCTCTATTATTTGTTGTTGTATTTTCCCCTTGTAATTTTTCTTATTTTCCATCTCTTATTCTTCCCATTACTATGCAAGTTCTAATAGGAAAGTGCCCAAGAAATTGAGGTTATTTCTAAAATATTGAGCCAGAGGTCTAGATACTCAATTGTTACCAGAATAGAACAGGAGTGTGAAAAGTCCCTATTAAATTATTTGAACAAGGATTTTTATTGTATGAATATTTAAAAGAGTTCAATGGAAAATTTAAGCCAACTCTTCATGTAATCATTTGATATTAATACAATTCTAGGCTTCTTTCCTGTCACATCTTTGTATTCAATCTCATGTGTGTCTTCATTATGGGTTACATTATTTTAATGTATAATGAAAGTTTCTTTTATTGATCACCAATTATGTTTGTTACGATATTAGAATAAATTTAATTAAATCAATTCTTTCTTTTCCTCGTTCTTTTTATTTCACTTATTTATTATTAAATCTTGCTACAATAGCTGAAAGGATTAAGGCACCGATCATACATAAGGCATAATAAAAATGTTATTGTTTAAGTGTGGTCAATTTTATAAAAATTTTACTTAATAACATAAATCTGGAAGAGCACGAACATAAAATGTTAAAACTTTAAGTTCACCTCAAGGGTTTCCTTACCATACTTGGTCTATCTAGAAAATATTTAGAACTTTATTCCTAAGTTAAAGAGGCAGGTCTACCAGAGCTTGTAATTGCTCATTGGTAATTATTTCTTTTTGTAGCATGATAGCATATCCTAAGGATGCAAGAAAAATCTCCAAAAGTATAATGGTGTCATTGCTGGAGATAAACTTGTAATCTTGATTACATTTTAAAACCCTAAGACAATTTTAACCTTAAGAAACATTTGGCCTAGTAGAGAATACCCAGTTTTAACTTCAGAATATTTTTTATTCTATTCCCCTATACGACCCCTGTTTCCAATTTATTTTTCAAGAAACCAACCCTCATAATATTGTCTTGATCTTGATTTAGTTTCTTGAAAAAGGTATCATCCCAAAAAACATAATCTAAGAGTTTGAGAGTGTTACAGGTCAAGAAATATTGACCAAAATTCTTTTCTTTTTTCACATCTTGTGCTAGTGACTTTGACTAGCTGATAGCCAAAAATCAAAAATCAAGAAAGAAGAAACAAAACATGTTGGTGTAGACAAGAAGAACCGCTCGGGAACTATATCCAAATTTTTCAAATCCAGAGGTATTTTTTAGAATTAATCCTTCTATTTCATCACCAAAGAGTACTAATTCTAGATAATATACAGATATTGTTATAGTAGAGAATATATTTCACACACCCTCTACTACTATTGGTGAAATCAATATTACACCACCCGCTATTATTATTATAAAATCTATTAAAACTCCTCAAAATTTTAATATGGCCAACCCTCCTCCCCCAAACAATAAGAATATCCAATTATGGAGAACCAATAGATACAAGCCTTTTTAATTACCTATTTCTACATGATCTCCCCAGCAAGGCTCATAAATATTTACCAAAATTTTAGGAAAATAATGCATTCACATGAGAGGACCATATTAAGAGTTTTTTGTATACTATGGACAGTCTTGAGGTTGATAATTAGGATGTAGTCTTGATATTGTTTCTTCAAAACTTGGAAAAATATGCTAGATAATGGTTTAACACTCTCCCAAATAATGACATTGCTAATTTTCCAAATTGGAAACTGTGTTTCTGAAAAGGTTTGGAGAGAGGAAAAATGAGCAATCACTATTAACATATTTAGTAACCATGAAAAGAAAGAAAATGAGTCAACCAATCATTTTAATAGGATATTTTCTAAAAAAAGAAATAAAATTCTTACTCACTTAAGGCAAGATGATATACATTCTATCTATTTTTATAAGAATACCTTTCCTGAAGAATTCAACTATGAATTAAGATAGGAATATATTGCTACCATAGACGAATGCATGTAAAAAGCTATAGAAATTAAAAGAAACATGTTGGATAGTGGAAAAATGAAACCATACTCTCTATAATTTATCCAACCTAATAGGAAACTTAATAAATTAAGATTCAATTTGCAAAGAAGAACAACTACCAAATGAGGAATGTAGAAAAACACATGATGTCGATAAAATAGAGTTCAATGTTGGTACAGAATTGAGTAAGCAAAAATTCAACATAAATTTTGGTGAGTTAATGAACATATAAAAATACAAAGAACAAGTCTGTAAAGCTTTTGGGTTAACTAAACAAAAAGAAAACTAGTCTTGCAATGCAATTAAACCTACAACTCATGAGACTAGAACACCCTCATATGTCAAACCATTCTATGTATCCCTTAGATATAACTCAGATGAATGAGAAAGGTATGTCACAATTATATGCTTGATAGTGGTGCATCCCATAATATCATGCCCAAAAAGATAGTAGATCAGCTAGGACTAATTTGCACAAGGGATTCTCCACCTATATTAGTAATGGATAATAGGTAGATACCTTATGTAGGAATAATTACGGGTCTACTTGTCTATATAGATCAGTATCCTAAAAGCGTATAGTAATGGATGTTGTAATAGTAGACGTGGATCCTTTCTTATCATTAATTTTGAGCAGACACTGGGTAGAATAGTTGGGTGGTTCCATACAATTAGATTGGTCTTATGCCACAATCCCTATTTTAGGAAAAGAAAAGGTAACTCTTAGGAGAGATTCATTTAACATATACTTAATAGAACTAATAAAACAATATGATACCATGGTTAAATTAGTAAACTCTATAGAAGATAAATATATGGGGGTTTATTCAATCTGGCATAACCCACTTTTAATGGAATTCCCTAATGCAAATGATATGGATCCTAAAACTAGAGAACTGGTGGATGCAGAATCTACTAGAGTTCTAACCCAGGAGGTGTGGACCATGTCATTTTATGGGGTAAAGTCTCAAACTAGAGTAGGTGGAGTTAATTTAACAAACATTAAAGGTAACTACCTAGGAACCCCTTACAGACTTGAGTTCCCATGCACCAATGATGTTGCCAAATATGAAGCCTTATTGCTAGGACTAAGAAAATCAAAATAATTGGGAATAAACTTCCTAACTGTTATTGATGATGCAGAATTGATTATCCAACAAGTCAAAGGTAAGTATCAAACTAAACATCCTAGGTTAAAATAGTATAAAACCATAGTCTTGGATGATAATGACAATTTTTTGGTATTCAACATTGCTTACATTCCTAGATAACATAATCATATTGTAAACCTATTAGCAATAAATGCATCAGGTGCAGATTATCTTGAGATCGACACAGAATATATGGATAGATTTCCTACTATTTTTGTATACAAGCCTTTTGTACCTGACAACATTATTTCAAGATGATGTAGATATTAGAGATTTCATGACCCTCCAGAACCATTATGTTGATGTTCTATGTGAAGAGGAGGATGAAGAAAAGTTGAAAGATATAATTGGAGAACCTGTAGAAATAATTCAACTTAAAAAAAATAGAATCCCAAAGGGGTTAGTTTCTTTATAAATCCTATTTTATGACTTTGACAAGGCATATAAGCCACTTCTCAAAGAAATAGAAGTTGATGATATAAACATTGGAATAAAAGAGGAGCCTAGATTGGTTAAAATTTATAAAGTCTTGCCAAAAGAAGGAAAATAATTAAATGCTAGCTTTCTAAAGAAAAATAAGGAGGCTTTTGCTTAGAGTTACGAAGATTTAAAGACATTCAAAACTAATGTCATGACTCATATCATCCCTCTAAAAGAATATGCAAAACCATTTAGGCAAGATTAAGGAAATTCAAACCCACTTTGCATCTAGTCATGCAAAAAGAAGTTCAAAAACTAATGGATGCAAAAATAGTAAGAAAAGTAAGATTCTCTTCCTGGATAGTGTAGCACCCTAAAATTGGTGCAGTTAAACCATCAGTAAAAAGTAGAAATTTTAATTTTAACCCCAAAACCGCCCTTTAACCGATTACCTCATTTTTCAAGCCATTTTTAGAGGTTGTTGTGACCGTTGGATGATATCATCGTCGATCTGATGATATCATCCCAAATCGGATGAATTCGTCTGGAACAGAACGTCCAGACGATTTCATCCCAAAATTGAATTTTCACAATTAGCTTTTGTTCCAACGACCTCTCCAACTTGGGCAGAAGCGTGTTTGCACGGTTGGAGATTCCCACATTGAGGATCTCCCAGATTGGGATGATCCCCAACCTCCTAAGTTCCCCATAATCCTATATAAACTAGGATTTTCCTAGTTTATCCCCCTGACTCTCTCCCTAACTCCCTACCTGGTTTCCTGGCTAATTATTTCCCTACAATTTTATTTTTTGTTGTGATCTCCCATCATTCGCACTTGTGTTTTCAATTTTTGTTGCAGGATTTCACTGTGTTTCAATCGGAGGTAGCTCGGATCGTTGCAGGCGATTCAACTATGATTTTAGATGATCCTGTCAAGATCAGCGATGATCTTGTACGATTACAGATGATCTAGTCTGCAATTCAGCTTGGGGGCAATCAGAGCCCTGAGTTTGCATTCTCTATCTCATTTTCCCTATTTATTGGTGCATTAGATTAATTTACTTCTATTTTGCATCTTGGAGTTCACCTCATTTAGCATAATTGTAGGATAAAATTAAAAATAAGTTTCCAAAATAGTGCATCTCATTTAATTTGATATCTGTATTTATCATTCAAACATCTATACTCTTATTTCTATCATTTTGCATCATTATTGCAATTGTATTTTTGGTTTTTGGTGTCTATTTTCTTGATTGCAGGTTTCTGACGAATTCGTCAGATCGCTAATGATATTGGGTGATCTCATATGATCTCCTATGATTTGGGATGATTCTATACAATTACATATGATCCTATCATATCCGGGATGATCTGTACTCCTACAAGCTTCAGAATCTTCATCATACATCAGAAATCAAGTGTACTCTTCTCCATTTTATATATTCTTTGTATTCAATCACATTAGGATTCATTCATGTCTGTTGTCTTCATATAAATCAGAATCTTCATATAGAATAGCTTAGCTTCATTTTGGCCAACCTAGGAATCTGAATTATTGAACATAAAATGAATAAATAATGTTCAAAAGAACACCCCACGAAACCAGGATCAGAATGCCAATTAGTCATTTGACATCTTTCAACATCCCTTACCAAAACATGGTAAGGAGGTGGCTAATCAAGTTGAACATCATAATGTCCCTCCTTCTGCCCGATATGTAGGAACTATTAGTGGGCATTTACCTGTTCATGATTTGGAAATATTTGACACAACTTTATCTGTGGTTACAACCAGGCCTCTATATAATATTTAGATACCTAATCTTAGTAATACAGAATACGAGACTGAGAGTGATATGGAAATCACATCAAATCAATCGAATAGTTCTAAAGATGAATCGAATCCTATTCACCCTATCACAAGTTATATGGTTCTAGAAGAGCCATTTCCAAGAAGATTCACTACTATACCATCGTATCATCGATTAATTTCGAATGAGCTAGCTATAAATGCTAGACCAAGACCCATTCATCATCCGCATAATAATATTGTGGGTACCATCGGAGCTGTTACTAGACAACAGGCTCAAAATTCTCAACAAGATCAAATTCAGAATGGTGGATCAGATCCATTTGTTTTGAAGGTTCCTAATAAATGGAATCATTCACCTAATGTTCAACCTAAACCTTCTTATAATATTAATGAAAAATTATCAAATATTATAGCTAGAATTTCTCTCTTGGACCTTTTAAGATCTTCTCCTACACATAGAGAGGAATTAATGCTCGCATTAAGTCAGATGATGGTACCACAAGACATTCAACCTGAAGCCATGACCGATACTATAATAACTTGTGAGGTTGATTGTATTGACTTCTGGGATAGAGACATACCGCAACATAGTTTACATAAAGATAACCCCTTGTATATTACTACCTTAATTGGAGATGTAGCAATCAAACAAGTTTTGATTGATAATGGTTCATCTTTAAATATCTGCACTTTTGAATTCTACCAAATATTTGGGTTTAGAAGTGATGAAATGAAAAGAACTTATATGATCATAAAAGCTTTCAATGACGAAACAAAAGAAACGTGTGGAGTTATTGCCATTCCATTGCAGGTTGGTCCAAGAACCTTGGATACGACTATGTTTATTGTACATTTCCCTGCATCATACAATATACTCTTGGGTCATCCTTGGATCAATGCGATGCAAGCTGTTCCCTCAACTTTACATCAATGTGTTAAGTTTGAATTTAAGAATTAGTTGGTTACCATTCATGGTGATCCAAGACCCTTTGATATGTGTGCTTTGGCAGAACCTATTGGAGTTCAATTTTACCCCGCTCTATCATCCACACATCCTAATTCTCATTATCCATCTAAACGTGTGAAACTCACACCCACAATGTCATCTACTTCTTCTCCATTAGTTGCACCTCCACATATAGCTCAACCATCTTCTAAAAAAACCGCATTAGGACCTAAGAAATATCCTAATCCCACAACCAATGTCTCTTGTTCTACTCCTATAACTTCCATACCTTTAATAGACCCATCTATCGAAACCTCTACATCGTCTACATCCACCAAATTCATATTTTTTGCATCGAAAGACGTAGGGAATGTTCCTTCTACCTCTTATGCTCTTACTAACGAGATCTTACCTGATCTATCTAAAAATATTATATCAGAAGAAACGAATGCTTCTATGCAATATTTCCTTATTTTAAATAATTAGCCACCATCTCCTCGTACCTTGGGCCTCCCATAGCCTATGGGAAGTATTTACCAAGTCGGGAGCTATGCCTTTATTTATAAGGGATATGACTAGGGTAAAATACCCAAAAACATCAGAACTCATTATGATGGATATGCTCGATGTTATTTTACTAATGAGTATATTAAAGCCAAACCTATAATGCTTAACTTGGGATATAAAGGGAAAGGTTTGGGACCTTTCTAGAATGGTATGAAAGAACCTTTTGAGGTAGAAGCATGGCCCTCCCGATGTGGTGTGGGCCCATTTTCTAGTAAGGTTCAGCCATTCCCATTTGAGGATGATGACCATCTTAAATGTTACCAAGATTATTTAGATGAACGTGATGCTTTGCGTTTAATGAATAAGACATTCACATGTAATATGATATCTATAGCTTATCCTAAGATGATCACTGAATTCGACGATGAGTTGGAGGGAGATATCTTTCACGATGTCTCTATTGAGGAATTATTACATAATGGATTTTATTTTGATGGCTCTATACCTAGTATAGCCCAGCTTGAGTCCACGACTCCTCAAGACGAATTATCCAAGATAACCTTGGAAGAATTACAATAATTGGGTGTTTCACCCGCCCCACCTAATTTTGAGAGAGGTCTACACATGGAAGTAGAAAATCCCATAAAAATTAACATTGGAACCGATGATAACCCTCACATAATCAACATTGGATCATAATTGAATCAAGAAAAATAGGATAAATACATTGCATTTCTTAAAGAATATGAAGATGTTTTTGCTTGGACATATGAAGATATGCCAGGTTTAGACCCTTCTATAGTTATGCATCACCTAGTAGTGCATACGGATGCTAAACCTGTTAAGCAAAATCTTAGAAAAATGCATCCTAAAGTGGCCTTACTAGTCAAATGGGAGTTAGAAAAACTCCTGAATGTTATTTTTATACAAGTCATTGATTATGCTGAATGGATCTCGAATGTAGTTCCAAGAATAAGAAAGAATCTACTAAGATTAGGGTTTGTACGAGACTTTAGAGATATTAATGTTGCATGCCCTAAAGATGATTTTCCCCTTCCCAATATGGATCAGATCATTTATTTTACTGCTAGGAGTGGAATGATATCCTTAATGGATGGATTTTCTAGTTATAATCGGATCAGGATAGCTCCTGAAGATCAGGCTAAAACAGCCTTTATTACCCCTTGGGGGACTTTCTATTGGAAAGTGATGCCATTCTGTTTGAAGAATGCAGGTGCAACCTATCAATGAGCCATGACATATATCTTTCATGATATGATGCATGATATACTACATGATTATGTAGATGACATTATAGCTCATTCTACTGAAGAAGATGACCATTTAGATGACTTGAGAAAAGTATTTGATCGGTTAAGGGAATATCTTATCCGATTGAATCCAGCCAAATGTATATTTAGAGTTAAGTCAGGTAAATTATTGGGGGTTATAGTTTCTTTACGTGGCATCTAAATTGACCCTCTCAATATTACGGCTATCACTGATATGCCCGCACCTACAAATATATCTAAATTATGGAGTCTACAAGATAAGCTTCAAGCTATCCGTCGCTTCATCAATAAGCTGGCAGATAAAATTGGACCCTTTCTTAATCTTCTTAAAAATGATGTCTCTTTCAATTGGGACGATGAATGTAAGGAAGCATTTGAACTCCTCAAATAATATCTTTGTAACCCACCTGTACTTTTTCCACCTAAACCTGATCGCCCATTTATCTTGTATATTTTTGCTTCAAATTTTGCTTTAGGAGCTATGTTAGCTCAACTTGATGATGAGAAAAGAGAGCATGCTAATTATTACATTAGCAAAACATTAATTAGTTATGAAACCCACTACATAGCATTAGAGAAGTTATGTCTAGCAGTCATATTTTCTACACAAAAACTATGCCATTATATGCTCATTTAGAAAACATACGTTATTGCTAAATTTGATCCTTTGTGGTATCTCATGAGTCGACCTTATTTATCTAATCGTACAGCGAAGTGTGTTCTTGCTCTAAGCGAGTTTGAACTCACATTTATAGGACAAAAGTTTGTTAAGGATCAAATCATAGTAGATCAATTAGTTACTACACCCTTAGAGTCCACCCATCCCCTTGTCATTGAGTCTCTTGATGAATGCCTTAACCTAGAGGCGGATCATTCAAAGCAATGGTCCCTATACTTTTACGGATCTTGATGCATGAGTGGGGCTAGTGCAGGTATTATTTTGATATCTCCATAGAAACATCTCATACCTCTATCCTTTAAATTAACATTTGCCTATACTAATAACACTACTGAATATGAGGCTCTAATCCTTGGATTACGAGCTGCCCTAGCACTGAAAATTAAAAATCTATTAGTTTTCGATGATTCTCAACTTGTTATAAATCAAATTAACAATGTTTATCAAACCAGAGATGATAAATTGCACCCATATAAAGCATATGTATTATAATTAATATATTTATTTGATCAAGTTACCTTGGAAGCTATTCCTAGAACTAGTAATCATGCGGCTGACGCTATGGCTGCAGTTGCATCTCTTTTACCCTTGGAGTTAGATGACGAATATGCTATCATCATTATTCGTTGACTCCAGGAACCTACTTCAACTAAATCATGCTTGGAATCTTTGGACGTGTTTCTAATCAATGAAACTATTCCTGAACTTTGGTACACTGACATCCTCAATTTTCTTCAAAATGGAACCTTCCCTGAAGGTTTTAATAGAAACCAGCATCGGTTATTACATAGACGAGCAAGTCGCTTCGTAATAATTGGCAATACATTGTATAGGACATCTTTTGAAGGTATCCTATTGAGATGTTTGAATCTAGAAGAGTCTAGATCAGCTTTGAGTGAAGTCCACGATGGATCTTATGGGGGACACTTTAGTGGTAGCACCATTGCTAAGAAGCTCCTTAGGATAGGATATTTTTGGCCTACCATGGAGAATGATGCACATGATTATGTGCACCATTGTGACAAGTACCAGAAACACGCTGACCTTGTCCATGCGCCTGCATAAGAACTGCAGGCTATTTCATCTCCTTGGCCTTTTTCAAAATGGGGCTTAGACATGATCAAAAAAATCAATCCTGTGTCATCTGATGGACACAAATTCATCATAACCACCACCAAGTATTTTATGAAGTGGGTCGAAGCTATGCCCTTAGCTTCTTGCACTGGAACACAAGTTTCCAAGTTTATTCTTAATCAAATTATTTGTAGGTTCGGAATTCCTGCAAATCTCATCTCGGATAATGGATCTTGTTTCAAAAACAAATATGTAAAGAAACTATGTAAAAAATATAAAATTCAACATCGTTGGTCCACTCCCTATTATCCTCAGGGTAATGGCCAAGCAGACGCATCTAATAAAACATTAATTAAAATCCTCAAGAGACTGGTCAATAAATCTGGACATGATTGGCACATTCAATTATATCCTACTTTGTGGGGTTATCGAACTAGCATTCGTACTCCCATGGGCACTTCACATTTTATTTTGGTTTATGGCGCTAAAGTTATTTTTCCCTTTGAACTATAAATTCCTTCTTTGGCTCTGCTACTTCAAGATACTAAAGTAGGAGATGAATATCATGCTGGCAAATTTAGTCAGCTGGAAATCCTAGATGAGAAGTGCATTAATGCTTTGGAGCATCTTCATGCCTACCATAACAAGCTCAAACGAGCATATCTCAAGAAAGTTCATAATCGATCCTTTGAGATCGGTGACCTCGTCTTAAAAGAAAATCAAAAAAATACTAATGCAACTAAAGAACTTAAAGGCAAATTTGAGCCTAACTGGCTTAGGCCATATATTATCACTGCTAAATTTGTATTGGGAGCATACATATTAGCTACCTTAGATGGTAAATATCTTAAATAACCTATGAACATTATGCATCTTAAGCGCTATTATGCATAAATGGTAATTTTGCCACTGTATATATTATACATATTGTCTCATATTAGTAATTCATATAAAAATTTCAAAAACAGTAATATTATGTATTCTCTCAATTCATAAATTAAAATCAAAATATTAAAAAAAAAAATCAAAATCATCAAAATCCTCAAAAACATCTTCTATTTTGCACCTATCAATTCTTGAAGTATTGCAATTATATTTTTAGTTATTTTGGATAAATTAGCATTTATATGGAATCCCTCACTTTCACACTCACATGAATAAATATCTTGATCTTATTTGGTATGATTATTAATCTCTCTTATATCGAAGTCCACAGTTGAATTAAATAAAGTTTTGAGCATAGAGAACTGATCTTGTCATTTACTTAAACCAAGTATACCTTTTCACATTTAAATTATTTCATTGCAAATTCAAAACTATGCTACACAGTAGAAGTGGTCTCCTGAGCGAAAAGTTTCCCCTACTATCCTATCATGCACATGGTCTAGAATCTTTGAGAATTGACAAAAGGACAAGCTCACCCCTGCCCAGAATAAAAATCCCTTGCTCTACAGCCAATCCGAGCAAGTATCCCTAGTATAGGAAGAAAAAGAAAAAGAAAAAGAAAATCAAGAAAAATCATGAGAAAAAGAGAAATTATTCAGAAGCATTATTTAAGTATCATTTTGTACCATCTCAGCAATATTTCAGCATTATCTCAGTGTCAAGCAAAATACAAAATACAAAATACCAAAAAAAAAATACAAAATAGAAAAAGAAAAGAAAATAAAGAGCAAAAAGCAATAAATCCTCCCCCTTTGAAAGAAGGAAGTGTGAAGCTTGAATCCCTGGAATTCTCAATTATTCGAAAACTGTGAGGTAAACCCCATAACAGGTGATTTATGACCAACTTTCTTGACATTGGGTAACTCCTAGTGTGGTGATATGTATGTCACATTAGCGACCTTATTTTGTACAGACCTATGTCCGCTTATGGATCAGCTAGCTCTTGATGACCCAACTTACATAGTAGTCTGGTACGGTTACATGCATATAAATCATGGTCAACGAACACTCATTTGGTTAATTCAAATTACTTGTATCAAATTATCTTACTCAAAATCGGTAAATGAACATTACAATTGCACACACATTTGTGTTTGAGATATTTTGTATCATTATGATAGATTAAGATCGGCAATGAACTCACGTATGCACACGAGTGTTCCTTATAAATCTAAACTTTTTCTTTGAGATAATTTAAAATATTTATTCAAATCTTTTGGAATAATTTAACTTTCTTACTTGAGAATATCTGCTTAGCGTAAAATCGATTAAATACATTTTTTTCAAAAATCCAAAAATTTTCTTGCAAAACATATTCAAAAATCTAGCAATAAAGTCACATTTATATATTTTTTTGACTTTCACGATGATGGTATAGTTCCTAAACCTAAATTGGAATTTTATGCCTAGTGCAAGTCCTCATTTTTATATTTTCTGTTTATCTCAAAATCAAAAATCAACTATGCAATAAAACTATTATATCAATTTCTTCTTTGGATTTCGTGATGATGGTATAAGTCTATACCTAAAATTCTATGCCTAGTGCAAACCATCATTCTAATTTTATCTCCCATTTATTTAATCCATAAAAGCATATGGCTTAAATCATTATGTTACACAATTGTGCTTTAAAAAGAACGAAAACTTTCCTATTTCATTTCATTATGTCAACATTCATTTTTTTTTCGACGATGGTATAATTCCTAGGGAATTGTTCAAATTTCTATCATACTTAGGAATTTTATGCCTAGCAAAAATCATATTTTTAATATTTCATGCATAATATTTTCATGGAAATATGAAAACAAATCATCACCATCATCATTTTTCATCATCACAACACAAAGTCTTAAGAAAATATCTTAAGCACCCTTTTACTTTTAGCAATATTTCTCATACTCGGGATTAGCTTGATGACCTAGCGAGCGGTGACTCCATGAAATGGTCATGTAACAACGATAATGTCCTTTGAAATTATTGTTAGAAGACACTTTATTTTCATCAAAACACACCACAACAACCAGTTTGTTTACATCAGATTATTTCATTTAATTTTATAGCATGACAAAATTATAATATTTTCAACAACATAATTACATGAATAGTCAATCAACAATTAAAATATTAAAGCATCATAAAACATATGCACAAGTCATATCACAAAAAGAACATCATATATTAAGAAGTATATACATCATATCAAAACGGATTGGTATGCCACAATCTATACCCTGGCATACTCAATCATCTCAAAAATAGTCTATGTACAATGTGCATCTAGTCTTAAGAAGACCTCGAGCTCTCAGCCTCATCTCCTCTCCCACCCTGAGGTGGAGGATGTGGTCCCATCGAAGCCCATCCTATATTGTGGGTCCTCAACATCGATCGTGATGATGTCCTCGACGACCCCATCTTGATAAGCTTCATAATGTCAGCTGGCAACTATATCCTCTGGCCCTATGGAACTAGCTGGTAGTACACTCCCTGATAGAATGCAATCTAAGCAACTGATCATGCCAGCTCCAGAATTCTCACCCCTCCACTCTGAGCCTTGAGCCATGTAGCCTCATCCTACAGAGTCTACACTTGAGCTCGTAGGCAAGCATTCTCTATCTAAAGAGCTGCCATCTCACTGCTCTTTTCCACCTCGACACCCTTGCCCCTATCGGACGATGGTGGCCTATCCCTCTGCTAAGGAGGGATTCTTTCTCTCATCTCCTCTCTCCTCTCCTCCCTCCTCTTTGGTTGTTGTTGTCTCTCCAAAGCCTGAGGTACTCTTTGACGTCTCTCCTGAGGAGGCCGTCATTGATCCCTCCCTCCATGACCCCTCACTACATCGATGGTAGCCTAGCGCCACCTCTCCATCCATTGCACTACAACATGCATCGGACCCTATACCCTCATCATCCAAGGAGGGCGGATGCCTACATACCAAGCATCATATTCATCTGCTATCCTCGCATCATCCCCATCCACTGGTTGAATGGGGGCATCATCAACATCTTGACTCCAAAACCACTACATGTCTAGAGCCTTGCTCGGTGTGGTACTATCCCGCATAGTTGAGAGTACTCATAATCCCTAAGAGTAGGGATCCCCTACTGTAGATCGAACTGCCTCAAAAATTGGTCATAACGGTGGAGCTCTACCTCTCCCCGCTTTGTCCTCAACCATATGACTTGCCTGATGTGATCCAACTCATTTCCATCCTCTACCCACCCTGGATGCTCTCTCCATGGTCTCTAGGTGATCCGATCTGGGGTGAGGTCATCCAGCAACCTGCGAAACATCGACAGATATATCCACCATTATGAC
Organism: Wollemia nobilis; assembly: GCA_028583015.1. Lineage (NCBI taxonomy): Eukaryota > Viridiplantae > Streptophyta > Pinopsida > Araucariales > Araucariaceae > Wollemia > Wollemia nobilis. The sequence continues at coordinate 16,906,723 of JAQPPZ010016947.1, read as the reverse complement.
CCTCTCTGGAGCCACTAATAGAAAACTTGAGGTCTCTCTCGGTCAACTCCTATCAGTGTAAGCACTATAGGCCTCTGCACCATAATGTGCTCCCAGCACCAAACCTGTAGAAGTGATGTTAGCACTAGACATCGACCCCCCTTGTATATGACCCCGTAAAGGATCCTATACAAGTGGCACAGTACAAAGCTGCCCCAAGCAAACCTATATCTATGGTCTCTCATGTCACAGACCAAATCTGAAAGTAGACATGATAATCTGCATCCACTCTGGTGGCATAGAAGAAGGCCACCCACCACCCCTACCAAAACCTGGGTCAACCAAGATGCCCTAGGCATCCACCTCAAAGCCTCGATGTTCACTCCGCCCTTCTCCAGGAAGAAGCTCAGGTCCTCGCACAATCTCATCATAGCATGGCCCTGATTGTTCGAAGGGGTCATGAATCGACCGTGTATGGGGATCCTTAAGATCCTCCATACATCCTCTAGATTGGGAGTCATCTCCCCTGTCGATAGCTGGAAGCAAGACAACTGTAGATACCATCTCTCTGCCAGGGCTATCAGTAACCCCATGTCTGTAGGAATTTATGGCATCTCTGCCACATGTTGCAGTCCTACCTCTGCCAATCTATCTCACTTGGCCTGATCGAGCGAGGCCAAATCATCTCTTCGACATCCGTATTTCCACTTCCGACTCTTTAGCAATCCCCTCTGCAAAATAAGCAATAAAACAACAAAAATCATTAGTACATAATCATTAAAAAATCAATTAAAATCAAATCATCCCATAAAAGTTGATATCACCTATTATTGGATGATATCATACCAAATTTAGATAAAATCGTCCTTAATAGGATGAAATCTTCTACGTTCTTCAATTTCGGGATCGCCCTATTTCACCGATTTTGTTCCTAGACGAAATAGGCAATATAGAGATGATTTCGTCAATAGCCTAAAAACGGTCGTGATGCCAAAAAAAAAACAATTAAAATTCAAGTCAAAAATCAAGTAAATCAAGTTAAAAACACAATAAACTAGGTTTAGATCCTTACCCGCAAACCGCGTCGGATCTCAATCAATTTGTGTGTCATTTCCACCATTTCACCTGCAGAGCTTTGAAACAACAAAAGTGAACAGTAAAAATAAATTAGGGTTTTACCCTATTTTTCTTATTTTTATTCAAAATGACATTTTTTTACCTTTTGCTTTTCCGCGCTTTTACCTCAAACGTTCGATTTGGATAAAAACTCGAAGGGGGCACCATAGCGAATAGTCGTACGATTCGACCTAAATCATCATCTAAAAAATGGATTAAATTTTTGCTTTCTCGTAAAGCATGAAGAACTCGTCTTTAACACATTTTTTTGAAAAATTCGCTAAAGAGGACAAAAAATGTAGCACCCTAAAATTGGCACAGTTAAACCATTAGTAAAAAGTAGAAATTTGAATTTTAACCTCGAAACTGTCCGTTAACCACTTACCTCATTTTTTGTGCCATTTTTAGAGGTTATTATGACTGTTGGACAATATCATCGTCGATCTGACGATATCGTCCCAAATCGGACGAATTCATCTGGAACAGAACATCTAGATGATTTCGTCCCAAAACAAAATTTTTGTAATTATCTTCTGTTCCAACAACCTCTCCAACTTGGATAGAAGCGTGTCTGCGCGGTTGGAGATTCCCACATTGAGGATCTCCCAGATTGGGATGATCCCCAACCTCCTAACCTTCCCCTAATCCTATATAAACTGGGATTTTCCTGGTTTATCCGCCTGACTCCCTCCCTGACTCCCTACCTGGATTCCTGGCTGATTATTTCCCTATAATTTTAGTTTTTTCTATGATCTCCTATCATTCGTACTTGTGTTTTCATGTTTTGTTGTAGGATTTCACTGTGTTTCAGCCAGAGGTAGCTCGGATCATCGCAGGTGATTCAACTATAATTTTAGACGATCCTGTCAAGATCGACGATGATCTTGTATGATTATAGACGATCCGGTCTGCAATTCAGCTTGGGGGCAATCAAAGCCCTGAGTTTGCATTCTCTATCTCATTTTCCCTATTTATTGGTGCATTAGATTAATTTACTTATGTTTTGCATCTTGGAGTTCACTTCATTTAGCATAATTGCAGGAAAAAATTCAAAATAAGTTTCCAAAATAGTGCATCTCATTTAATTTGATATCTAGATTTATCATTCAAACATCTATACTATTATTTCTATCATTTTGCATCATTCTTACAATTGTATTTTTTGTTTTTGATGTCTGTTTTCTTGATTGCAGGTTTCTGACGAATTTGTCTAACGAATTCATTAGATCGTTGATGATATTGGGTGATCTCGGATGATCTCCTATGATTTGGGATGATTCTATACAATTACAGGTGATCCTATCATATCCGAGATGATTTGGACTCCTACAAGCTTCAGAATCTTCATCAAACATCAGAAATCAGGTGTACTCTTCTCCATTTTATATATTCTCTGTATTCAATCACATTAGGATTCATTTATGTCTGTTGTCTTCATATAAATTAGAATATTCATATAGAATAGCTTAGGTTCATTTTTGCCAACCTAGGAATCTGAATGATTGAACATAAAACGAACAAATCAAACCCATTCTCAACCTAGGTGTGGAAACTGCCACTCAAAGTTTCTTGGTGAACCCCACCATCCGTCAAAAATTCACCTTTATACCCCTCCCTCGAGAGGCACGACCTTCAAAGGGCCTCTCCAATTGTTCCATACTTTTCTCACCCCCCTTTTGGGTACGGATCCTTTATCCTGAAGGTAAGGGTGCAAAAAATTTGGGCGATACAGATAGCAAATTTAGTACCAGTAAGGAAGAAAAATGAATAAATTAGACTCTACGTTGATTTTAAAAATTTTAATAAAAGCTCACTCAAGGATAACTACCCTCTACCCAATATGGAATAATTTTTACAAGTTGTAGTTGGTTCATCCAATATGTCATTACTAGATGGTTTCTCAAGGTATAACCAAATTTAGGTAAATCCTAAAGATAGACATAAAACTGCATTCACTACCCCTAGGGAACCTTTGAATACCCCTAGGGAACCTTTGAATACCTTAGAATACCATTTGGTTTAATGAATATAGGAGAAATATTTTAGAGGGCCATGGATTTTACCTTTAAAGGTTTAATGTTCAATATAGTCATTGTCTATTTAGATGGCGTACCAGTGTTTTCAAAAAACCTAGAAGTTCATCTTGAAAATGTAGCTACAATATTTTCTAGATGTAAAGAATATGGGATATCTTTGAATTCAAAAAAATGTATATTCATAGCAACACAAGGTAAACTGTTAGAAAATATAGTATAAGAAAAAGGTATAAGCATTGATCCCTTGAGAGTGGAAGTTATTGCTAAGATACCTCCTCCTAAGAACCTAAAAGGATTTAGAGCATTCTTTAGAAAAATTAACTTTGTAAGAAGGTTTGTGCCAAATTTTGTTGAAATAACCAAACCTATTAATAACATGATTAAAAAGAATGCTAACATTAAATGGACAAAGGAAAACCTTGGAGCTTTCCAAAAAATTAAAGATGCCATAACCACTGCCCTAGTGCTAAACTATCCTGATTACTCTTAAGAGTTTTAACATTTACTCATTTTCTTGAGAGCATACTATTGTTACAATAATTTCCCAAAAGGATGATGAAAATAATGAAAGACACATAGAATTCATGAGTATAGGACTTAAAGGAGCTCAACTAAGATTAAATATGATTGAAAAATGAGCTTCTGTTGTAATACAAACACTTGAATATTTTAAAGTTATTTTTGGTTCAAACAAGGTCATATGTTGTATTCCATTCATTGTTATAAAAGAAGTTTTGACCCAATCAGAACCTATAGGTAGTCCTGCTAGGTGGATGGTCAAGTAAATCCAATATGACGTAGAATTTAAACCTATAAAAATTATTAGAGGACAAGGTTTAGCTAAATATATGGCCAACAAAGAAGGGGAAGACATGCATAACATTGCCATGGTTGATGAAATGCACGAGATCAAAAGAATAGATAATGTTGAATGGAAATGGTATGATGATATTTTAATGCAAACCCTATATTTCTCCAAAGACATGTCTACAAATAAAATGAGGTCATTTAAACAACAAGCACAAAAGTATTACACACAAGAAGGCAAACTCTACTAGAAGCATCCAGATGGAGTGGTATTACTCTGTCTATTTGAAAAAGAAACCTAATATGTAATAAAATAATTTCATGATGGATTTTATGGAGGTAATTTTGCACCAAAATCCACTATAAATAAAATTATGAGAGCTGGTTATTATTGGTCTTCTTTATTCAAGGATGTACACCATTACATGAGAAGTCATAACTGCTAAGTATTTGTAGGAAAGAAATAATTAGTAGTGATGCCCCTTAAGCTAGTCATCACAAAAGCACCATTCACTCAATGGGAAATTGAAATCATTGGTGAAATAAACCCAAACTTATCAGGTAGGCATAAATGGATCATCACCACAAAAAACTATTTTACCAAGTGGGTAGAAGCAACCCCTCTAAGAAATTCAACAACTAAAGTAGTCATAAATATTTTAGAGAAAAACATTCTAACAAGAATTGGAGTCCCAAAGAAACTGGTGACTGATAATGGAAAGTACTTTGTCTCTTATGAAATAATTGAATTTTGTGCCAAATATAGCATCAAGCTATATCATTACGCAAATTATCACCCTCAGGGCAATGGACTAGTTGAATCATCTAACAAGAATATAATAAAAAGGATCAAAATATCATTGGGTAAAAATAAAAAGGGGTGGGATAGTGAGCTAAAATTTTCTCTAAAGATAGATAGACGATCTATTAAGAGGAATACAGGCATATGAAATGGTATTTGCAGAAAAAAATTTGCTACCCCCTCACATAGAAAGAATAGCCCTATCCTTGTTGCTCCAATATCATGAGAGCCCTAATGCTTTACAAAGGAGGTTAGATTAGATTGCACATTTGCAGGAAGAAAGAAGAAATGTACTAAACAAAATTGTAAAACAAACTCAAAAGACAATGCAACTTTTTAAGAATAAAGCTAAAGGCACATCATTTTTTGAAGGGGGTATAGTCATTTACTAGGGACCCCAAAAATGAAATACATGGAGAGAAAGGTAAGCTTGAACCTAAGTGGTTAGGTCCCTATCAAATAGTTCATATTGTTGGTAAAAATACTTATAGGTTACATATCTTGGAAGGTGAACAGATGAAAAGTCCAATAAATGGCCAACACCTAAAGCTATATTACCTATATTGTGGGGTCATAAGAGAATAAACAAACAAAAATAAAATAATAAAATAATAATGTCAAAAAAACTTGCTAGTTTTCCAGTTAGGAGAATTTCCATTTGTGTCATTTTCACTTTATTTTTTATATTAGAGTGTCAGAGTGTTGTAAATTTTCTTATCAATGTTTGTGTTGTCTACCTTGTTGTAACTTATTCTTAGTTATACAAGAAAGGGGAATTTGAATTAAAGGTATATGTTGTTGATAACTTACAGAGCTGGATGTTTATTAATCATCTCATAGTGTTGGAACCAACACAGATGAAGTTAGAAATATTGCCACATCATGCCAAAGCTTCACATTTATCACTATTTTAAAAGGATATGTTAGGATTAGAAGAATGAGGTCACCTTTGGTAGAACAGTTAGTCCAAAAACAATTACACTTATTTCTTTAGCCTTACAGATCCTTAACCGAGAAAGCACTCTAAAAACTTTGCAACTCATCAAAAAAAATCTTAATTAGGAAGAAAAATATTAATAGTGTAAATTGAGCAAGTGCTTGGGCTATTTGGATAACCTCTATCGGGGCTATAGATGCTTGAATGGTAGTAGAGTAGGTCCAAAGGGATCAAGGTCATATCCACTGGAGCTATAAATGCTTGACTGGTAGTGAAGCAATGCAAAGGCAAATATCTTTAAGAGTGAAATCATTAAAAGGCCAAACTCCTTTCAAAATTATGAAATTTTAATTGATCAGGAAATAAAAGTAAAATAAAACACTAGCACACACTTCAAGCCAATGTATGATGTGACCTCAATATCTAATTGATTCTATTTAACTCTACCTTAAGATATTTCTAGATAATCTAGGCTCTATAAGCATAAGTTCATCTGACTCTAAAACAAGTCCTCTGATTTTATTGACTAAAAGCAATGTCAATTTTCTTTTTGGTATTTAGGTAGGTCCTATAAAACTATTTTATGTTGTGTTTTTTTCTTCATCTAGAAAATGTTTTCTCAAGTCAAATACTTGAAGTTTGGATTTAATAACCAGAGATTCTGGAGTTCTCAAGTACCTCAATTTTTCACCACTTGTCCTTGTCAAAGCCTATGTTGGAGCCCAAAATGATCCAACATGAAAGTACCCCTAATTTTCAAATTTTGGAAATTTTTATCCCATCATAGGGATAGGTTGTTTTTGTCAAATCAAATAGAGTTCCAAATTTTTTCTATTAAAATTTCTAAGCCAATAAGGGTACAAATTGTTCATTAAAATTGGATGTCACTCATAAGCTTCCCTACTATTCTAGATTAAGATAATTGAGTCACAAGGTCTAAGGGTTATAATTTTAAAAATAGTTATTTGATCATTGAGTATGACTAAAGGTTTCAAAAATATAAAGGTTACCTATTAACATTTATTCCTAAATTCATTTTCACTAAAGCCATCTTACCTAAAATTCCCTCTAAGTCATGATATGCCTTATTTAAATTTTTATAAAAGATATTTTTCTAAATATTCCTAAGTTTCTAAAGGCCATCATGTCAACGTGCCCTTTTAAGGCTAAAACCCTTGCATCTTCTATACATCATAGGACGCACGCATAACATGTTGATAATATAAAAGAGCGCATCATATTAGGAAAAAGGTGACTTACCCGAATTTTAACTCATGATCATTTTACTATAAGGTAGAAGTCCCTAAGTATAACCGACAAATTAAATCTTCAAAGATAAAAATTGTGCACCTTCCATTAATATGACAGTGTTCCCGTATCTTAATGAATATCTAAGAGAGTACTCGACATAACAAGCACACAAATTAAACCATTTATATCGCGAAGTTAAATTCTTGTCAATACTAAGGTTTAAACTAAAGCCTAGGACTAAGCTAAAAGAAAGATGATTAAACTTCACTTAAAAAATTCTATGTGCCACCTTCATGTTTAAATATCTCACATGTCCCTAAGATCCAATGATGCACTTGCAATGACCAATATTCGAGGGCATGCACATTTTGTATATATTTGTGTGTTAATGCCAACTTGATTAAATCCCTAAGGTTCTTAATCTAAAAATTTATCAAGGTATTAAATTTAAATTTTGACAAAAAAATACCTAAGTCACAAGCATCCCTTTTGGTAAGTCTTGAGCATCTCTTTAGATCTCAAAGGCATGCGCTTAGTCCACAAATAATCTAATGGTGCATGCTAAAACAATTTCCTGACATTTAGTGAGTAAAGTATGAGCCATCTATTAAAAATCATGTGACTTGGGCTAAATGGAGAGTGCACGTGTATTAAATATTAATCTAACAAAGCACATGTTTTGACCTGAGCGAGGCTTAATTCGAATGTTCAATTTTCACCATGTGCTTAACGTCCTTCTAAGATCTAAAGTTTAAAAATGATAAAGAAAACTAAATTAAGTCCATGCACCCCCCTTCATGTTTAAAGATCACACATGTCCCTAGCATCTAATTGTACGCATGTACCCAATCAATATCCAATGGTGCACGTGCATCATACTCATAAATATTTTAAAATACGAAGCACCATGGTCTAATCTTTGTTTAATATCCCAAAAGTATTCTAACCAATTCCCTAGGCTCTAAGTCAACTAATGTCCCTTCCCCCACCCTTCTTTAAAAATTCACTTTGACAAAGTTAGAAGGTGTATGTGTGCTCCCAACTCTATCCAAGGGTGCACACACATAAGAGTTAATCAAATTTTAAAGACATGGATAAATAAAAAAATTTCACCTAAGCATAACTTAGAAGGACATAATAATAAAATTTCAACATGGTGAACACCCAAAAATCTAAGTCTTGTCCCCTCTCATGTGTAACGCAACCCTTTTTGTTTAAAATATGAGCATCTCTTAGTTAACAAAGAGCACACACAAATTAAATTCTTATTCTAAGGGCGCGCACATACTAAGTTGCTCAATTTTTAATAAGAAAAGTCAGTCTTCTGATTAAGACCTTAATGAAGATTCTTTACAAAAATCTAGTATTTAAAAATTGAGTAACTTGGGCTGAAGTAAATGATGCACATGAATTAAAGAGTGGATCTAACGGAGCTCATATATTGACTTGGGTGAGGTTTAATCCAAAATTTAATGTTCACAGTCTTTCTAAAGTCTCAAGTTTGAATATGGTAAAAGTATTAAAGCAAGTGCATGCTCCCCCTTTTCATGTTTAAAAACCCTCGCAAGTCTGTAGCATCTAATGGTGCACACTCATTGGATCAAGAGCTAATGGTGTGCATTACATCATAGTCACTAAGCTTTAATATTAAAGGGTTAAGTTATGAGAAATCATAGTCTTGGCCTCATTAATTAGATCTCCCAAAAATTAAAAGTTGCTTATCAATTCTTTAATGTTTTTAAAATAGTTACACCTTGGTCAAGATGAATGGTGTGCATCAATCTGAATAAAATCCAATGGTGCACATGGACCCTCAGAAAGAGTTGATTGCATGTCATTAAAAATAAGGGGGAGTAATTATCTAAGGCCTAAACTTAGGGTCTGTGAGGAAAGCTTAATAAAATCATGTTTGAAGTTTTTGAAGAACTCTAGGCCTTAGGAATCCCTCTTATCCTTAAGATTCATGCATCTTTGCTAATATGAGTGGCGCACATGATTTACCAACTCCATCTAAGGGTGTGCATTCTCAAAGTTGCACGGGGGATAATGGTCCAAAGAAAATTAATAATTGTTTAACCTTTCTCCTAAGTCTAGATGTTGAACTCGATTAAATGTTCCTTAAGGTCAAATTTATCCTATCGTATTATGGGTTATGTGTTCCCTTCTCTTAACGCTTGAACATCTTCTAAAAAGCAAATGGTGTGCATGATTTTAAGGTGAGACCCAATGAAGCACGTGATTTAACTTGCCCAAGTTTTAATTACGGGTCCCATGAATAATTAAATTTTTAGGAGATTAAAGTTATCCACCAAAGTTTAAAACACTTGCATATTAGCCTAAACTAATGGTGTGCGTTGATTTAAACAGAATTTGATGGTGCACATGTATTTTTCAAATTGGCCATTCATATACCATATTGATGAAAAGAGATTTTTTAAGTTCTAAAGTTGGAATTTTCAGGCCACAATTAAAAATAATAATAATATAGGATTATCCAAAATATTATAAGCTTAGGCACCTCTTTTCCCCTTAAATATCAAGAGTTTTAATAAATATGAGTGGTGCATGTGCTTCCTTATATCCGTACAAGGGTGCATGCCCATAAATATACCAAAATATTAGTGGCCCAAAACAAAAAAAACCATCGAATCATTTTCCCTACATCTGGATGTCAAATATGACCAAATGTCCCTAAAGGTTTAAATTCAAAAATTAGAGTGTACTCCAAATTTAAGGTATATAAAAAAATTTAGTGCCTTGCAAGTTTTTATTTTATGAAAATAGAGAAACAACATTGATACCAAAGTTTTATAAAGTACATTTTTATATCTAAAAACTCCCCTTTCTTTCTCGTCCCTTTCTCACTAACGTGCTTGCAGGTTATAAATATCAAACAGTACGCATTCATCCTCACTATATCCAATGGAGCGCATAGAGCTGAGTCGAAGTATTTTACTCAGGATTATCACAGTAATTAAAGAAAAATAATTTGGTCCTATTCTAAATGAAATTTTATGGGGTGCCTGAACCCCAATCAGATCCAATGATACGCGTTGAATGTAGAATAAAAACAAAATGATACTTTCAAAAAAAATCTAACATAAGAGATACGATCAGTGCCCATTCCAAAACCAGTTCAAATAAGAGATATAAAAGGAAAGTGATCATGTTTACCCATTATTGAGAAGTGTGCATACCAAGGCTTTGTCAATAAAAGTCTTGCTCAAGGTAAATAGTTTTTTAGTGAGGTGGTTGAAGAATGATGAGGTAACAAATGCATACAAGAAAATTTAAAAACAAACGGTTGGAAACCATAAAAGCACATCATGCAAAAATTCAACTCCTAAAACTATAAATGACTCACTCAAACACTCTCAAGACACTAAACTAAAGCCATAGCATTACTAGAAATGAAGTTGCTACAGTATTTTGCAGAGTTTCACAAAGGCTGGTGTAGAAATTGATTGGCAAAAAAAAACAAGGAGAGAAGAGAAGAAGAAATGGCTTTCTCAAGCACACCCATTGTCCCATAGAACATTGAAGAGGTTATTAAATTCATTATAGACCAAAGGTCTTATCAGTATTTAAATGGTTTGGTCACCCTCAAAAGAATTCTAATAGATTATTCAATGAAATATGAGCTAGAAAAATGTCTCTCCACTATACAAGAGTATGAGACTAAAAATACTACAGTAGTCTATTTCAATAAAATGTAAGAAAACTTGCAGCGTAGCTCCTGGTTACTAACCAAACTTTTCAAAAGAGCTCAAGATTCACAATACAAACTAGCACCTCATTGCAATAAATGAATTAGTAATTTGGGGAAATTAGTCTACGTAAGAGTTCATTATTCTTCAGATTTTTTGGTATAGTTAGCAATGGCATATGATGAGTCGACCAATTCAATTAGATACACTAACAATCAACTAGTTTTCAGAGTTATTCCTAGGAGCTTACAAAAGGTGTTTCAACTGAACAAGTCTGACACACCATTGATACAAAGAGGTAATAGAATGCCAATACAAACAAGTTCTTCATGCCCACTATTATAATACTTTTTTTGAACCATATGAAGATGTAGCGCATACTTTTCCTATTAGGAAGGGTGCATTGAAACATTGGGTAAGGGACTATGTGGATATGATAAATTTAGTGTTGGGGGTCCTATATTTAAGTATGGTAGGAAGAAAATTCATACACTTAGCTATGCAATGTAATAGATTTTTTATCCTATATATGCATGGGAAGATGATTTGAGTAGGCAGATGCATGTTGAGGTGGTCAAACTAAAAAGGCTATTTTAGAACAACAAGAGAAGATACCCGCTTTCTCTCACTATTTATGTTTTATACACCTCATAATGGTACAACTAGGCTATGATATTTTAGACATAATAGTTCAGACTAATGCTAGAGATATACAAGAAATACTCCTTTGGATACATAAAGAGCACTCTCACATAGGTTGGTTTTTTGACAATTTTATGACAAAAATACACAATGTTCTATGTAAACGCCTCCGAGCCAGAATAGGCCCTGGTATTGCTACATTCCTGAAGGAAGAAGAAGTAGAGGATTACTTTATGATGGAATATTTTTCATACATAAGATTTAATTGGGGTAAATATCCCTTCGAAGGCCTTGCCAAATTATTTTCCTATGTCTGTAGCTTCACTTTAAATCATCAGGAAAATTGTAGAAGAGGTGAAAATGTGTATGAGGAAAATACATGGAAAAGTATTTTGGCTAACAGTCCCATGCCAATTTGGGCATTACATATTCCAAGGATATTCAATAATGCTCAAAGCCATGTGGGATATAGAAATTTTTTTTTTGATGAAGTAACATTGAGACCTTATGACCCAACGGGGAATTACATGATAATGATGAAAGTGCACAAATATGAATGGATATATCATAGGAAATACAAATACAAAGAATAATTATTGAAATGCATACAAACAAACACTAATTTAAAGGAGGTATTGTTGAAATGTCCATAAAAATAAAGAGGAAATTCTAGAATTGAAAAGGTGGGTGACTATCCTCAAGTGTTGGTGAGGTTACAGGAAATATATGTAGAATTAGTGGCCCCTATTTTTCCAGTAATTACTCTAGAAGAACTACAAGATCCATTTCTTGAGGTAGTAGACCAAGGGACAGACCAAATAGATATATCAAATGATGTTGAAGATATAACTCAGGTGTTAGAAGAAGTTTTTGAATTAGTCCAGTTGATAACAGAAGAAGCTACTGGCTCAAGTCAGTTAGCAGTAGAGGAAACTCTTGTTTTAGCCCAGTTAACACTAGAAGGAGCAAGTATAAAAAAAGGAAAATTTGTAATTGCTACACCTCTAATTTATTCCATAGCCACTATAGAAATGGTGCCTACTAATCTCATAAAAAGACCAGGGCCTGATCCTCTAAATAAAAAATTGATTTTGGTGATGTTCATGCCGAGACTAGCACCAAAGGCAATCCCCAAGTCATTGATCATAAATAATAGGGAAATTAAAATCTTCGTGGCCATAAAAAATAAAATATTAAAATCAAGATATTTTGATGAGCTATTTAGGGGACACCAAATCAGAATAAAGAGTCTCATTCCCTTCTATAGCATAAAATGGCTAGGCTAGCCCTCCCATTGATAGAGAAGGCCCAAGGCAAAGTGACATTGGTAAGAGTTGAAGAAGACATACTTGTTAGTGACATTAGGGAGAAGGAATTGCAGGCTATAGCTATAGGAGATGATCTAAAATAAAATCCAATCATAGAAGAGAGGGATACCAAGGATTTTCCATCAATGGCAGCAATTACAATCCCAACTTCTAAAAATCCTACTACTTTTTAGGTATATACAAAAACTAGTGATGTCCAAATGATGGGAAATATGAAATATTTGGTATAGATAGGAGAAACCCTATGAGCACAAACTACACAACTATTTTTGAAAGAAAACAAATATTTGAACACCAAATTAAAATTTGCTCAAGGTTTACAATCTAAAATAGATAACTTAAAGGCATAATTGTCACAGGTCATTGTTCCACAAGGTGAACTGCAGGTGATAATCAAGAGTATTGATTATTCTAATTACCTCTCTAAAATCAAGAGGGGGATGGTTCAACAGAATGGAATAAGGGATATAAGAAATTTGTTTAAAGATATTAGTACAATAAGAGCCATAGTAGTAGAGGTGAAGAATCTACTAGCCTATGGGGATGATAGAATAGACACCATACTCCTAATATTTTAGAAATTTAAAGAATATTATCAAGAGATTCAGGATAAAAAAGTTACTCTAAGAGATCGTACTGAGGTAGAATGTGCTACAGAATTTATTAAAGTGTCCATGTTTAAACTAAATATAGCATGGTGGTATAAGTGGATGGAAGAAATGGATATACTACAACTGAAGTTAATAGATGATATGGCAAGAGCTAGCCTTTACCTCAAATATTTTCTAGAATTGTCCAATGTGGAATACCTTATCATCAACAAGATCCAAGAATTTGATTGTGATCCAAAAGATCAAGCAAAAATGATCGGATAGATTCTGTTCTTAGCTAATATGACCAACTTCCTATGTTTTGTAAGTGAGAAGAATAGAGGATGGATAGAGGTTTTTTGTCTTTCAATGAAGAAGCATGGAGACTAATAGGATTTTTAATCAAGAATGTCAAACAAGAAGAAAACCATAAAGAAAATGGAATTAAGTCTGGTAGCCTAGAAATGAGGTTGAGAATACCCCTAACCATTGGGATGAAAATAACTAAAGAAGGTCAAATCTTAGGAAATGATGTGTTTCTAGATATCAACATAGATATGGATGGGTCCACTATCGAAGAAGAAATATAAATTGTTGACCAAGGGACCAACCCATGAGTGCATGATAGTTGTAAACCACTTTTTAGGAGAATCTAAAGGCTCAATAGAAGACAAGAGGAAAAATTTGTGAATAAGACATATAGGTAAGTTGTCACATATTCAATTGATTAGAGACAGGAGATCATGACAGGTGGTTGGCTTAGATTAAATCAGTTATAACAAATTCAAGAACTAGAAGCTATAAAGGAGTAGTTTCAGCCATAATCTGGGTCAAGCTTTTGCATAGCATATTTTTTCTAAGATGTATACTTGAGTTCCCTATTCTTTGTTGTTGCATTTACCAATTGTGTATTTTCTTATTTTCCATCTCTTATTCTTTCTATTACTATGCATATTCTAATAGGAAAGTGCCCAAGAAACTGATATTATTTCTAGAATATTGAGCTAGAGTTCTAGAGACTCAATTGTTACCAAATATAGGGGAGTAAAAAGTCCTTGTTACATTATTTGAACGAGGATTTTTATTGTATTAATCTTTAAAAGAGTTCAATGGTAAATTCAAACCATCTCTTTATATAATCATTTAATATTAATATATTTGGGCTTCTTTTCTGTCACATATTTGTATTTAGTCTTGTGTGTGTCTTCATTATAGGTTATATTATTTGAACGTATAATGAATGTTTCTTTCATTGATCACCAATTATGTTTGTTATGATATTCAAATAAACTTAATTGAATCAAATTATTTATTTTCCCCATTCTTTCTATTTCACTTAGTTGTTATTAAATCTTGCTATAATAGCAAAAGGGATTAAGGCATCGGTCATACATAAGGTATAATTGAACTATTATTGCTTAAGCTTGGTCAATTTTATAAAAAAATTACTTAATAACATAAATATGGAAGAGCATGAACATAAAATGTTAAAACTTTAAGTTCACCTCAAGGGTTTCCTTACCATACCTGGTCTGTCTAAAAAATATATAGAACTATATTCCTATGTTAAATAGGTAGGTCTACCAAAGCCTATAATTACTTGTTGGCAATTGGGTTTTCTTGTAGCATGACATCATATCCCAAGTATGCAAGAAAAATATCCAACAAGCCACCTACACTTAAAACCCAAAACATTGACAATTCAACAACAACATGCATCACTAATAGGAAAAAATTCTCCCTACAAAGATAAGCTAAAATTTCCACTACCTCAGTCACATATCTAGGTCTTCTGACCACTAGGTGATTCAAATTTGAATATAAATAAATGTCTGGTAAAATGAGTGGATTCAACACTTGTAAAATACTAATAGGAAAATTGTTCAGCTGGCTCGAGCAAGTCTAATTTTTGCTTCTATTCCATGCCTTAAGGGGGGGTATTTTGTATTACCCCACACACCACTGTAAAATCCTTAGAGTCCTTAATCTCTTCTCCTACACCTCTACTTCTCATGAATGATACCTTCTCTAATTTCCTTTGTAGTTGTAAATTCAATAATTTGGATCAAGAATTCATCCTAGCAATGGTGAAATCTTCATCCTCCATCCCTATATTCATCAAGATATCTGCAACTATGTTCCCTTCATGATATACATGATTTAATTAAAAATTTTAAAGATAACATAAGATCTATTTTGTTTCACTAGTCATATCCTCAATACTCCATCCAAATTCCTGGTTTTCTTTTTTAATATTGATTAAATTTAATGAATCACCTTCTACTATGATGTTCTTAGAATTAATATTGCTCTGTAAAAGTGATTTGATTGAATTCCAATAGTCTCAATAAAAACTAATAGTATCTTACCATTCGAGTCTCTGAAGACCCATCTAGCCCCTGCTAACCCTAAATTTCCTTTTTTTTTGTCATCCACATTAATTTTTATCCAACCATGGGGTGGGGGCATCCATTTGGTATCACATCTAAAAGGTTTTAATATCTTTTTAGGGCATAGAGGTAGAAGGTGGCATCTTAGAGTAATTGCTTCTTCCTCTTTATTTTCTAAAATCTCCTTAAAATTGAGGATTCTTATATTTTTTGTTGTCGCACTTAGAAAATGAATATCCATAGAAGATGCTTCCTTCTTCTTGTTTTTAAATATTCTACTATTGTACTCCTTCTATACCCTCCAAAGGAAATAAGAGAGGTAAAATTTCCATAGAGTAGTAAACCTTTTACTCTTAAATTGTGACTCCCATTATAGACACAAATCTACCATATTGTTTAGGCAAATCCATGAGACATAAAGATGTCTCATCAAGTCACCCAGTATCTATTGAGGGAAGGGGCATTTAAGGAATAGATGATGCATTAATTCCCAACTTTTATCACATAAGAAACATATATTCACTACAGGAATACCCCTTTTATGGATATTATCTATCAAAAAAATCCTATTTTGAACCACCAACCAAAATAAGGCTACCAAAAGGCCTTTGATCCAAATTTTAGAAATTTGAATCCATACCCTTCCTTCCTACTCCAACATGTGATACCTTTATTTAACAGAGTAATAACCATTGTCCTCCCCTTTCCAGATGATAAAATTAGTATATCTAATGTTACTCATAGGGTTCAATTGGAGGAGCCTTTGCAACTTTTTAACCACTGATAATAAATTTAACATCAAACCTGGGATAGCCAAGTCCTTCCACACCATCATCTATGACTAACATGTAATTAGCCACAATATTCCCAAATTACTAAGAGAATATTGGTTCAAGAATATTTACCTATGGGTCCTTTATCAAAGGCACATCTTTCAACCATCTATCCTTCCAAAAACTCATCAGCCTTCCATCACTGATACGCCATCAAAAACCCTTCAAGAGAATAAATTTGATCTCCATCAAGCTATTCCATAAAGAATAACCTTTTGGCAAATTTTTGGAGTGGAGAAAGTTGCTCACATTTCTTAGGTATTTAGCTTTGAATATTTTGATCCAATATAACTGATCATTCTTCAATAGTTTCTAGCCTATTTTCCCCATCAATGTTTTTTTCATTTTATTTATTCTAATAAAGCCTAAACCAATCACTTCTTTCCTTGAGCATATTTTATCCCATGCCACCAAAACAAAATGCTTTCTTTCTTTGAAACCATACCACAGGAACAATCTCTGGATTTGTTCCATTTTGTCTCTAATTTAAGCTAGAACTTTGAATAGAGACATAAAGTAAATAGGGATAATCTAAAGGGTATATTTGACTAACTAAGATTTACCTTATTAGATAAGGAGGCTTCCTCTCTAGATAAATAGTTTTTTAGTCAACATATCAATTACTAGATTCCACAAGCTTGTATTCATCCTTCTTTTGAACAATGGCATCCCCAAGTATGTTACTGGGAGATCTTCAATATCACATCCAAAAAATTTGGAAATCCTCCTCTGTATTATGATAGGGGTATTAATAAAGTATACTTTACTTTCAAAAATATTTACCTTTTATATCATTGTTGCTTCATACAAATCCATAATAATCTTTAGCTCCTTCACCTATGGGATTGAGGATTTCAAGACCAAGATGGTGTCATAAACAAATTTTTGATGTGAAATTGGGTTTGATGTAGATGTTGGTTTGAAATATCCCACCTTACCTTCCCCCACTATATCCAAAAAAACTCTACCTAAAGCTTTTGCAAGGATTATAAATAGATAGGGAGACAATGGATCACCTTGGCATAACCCTCGGTTGTTACCGAAGTATCCTGCTAGAGCACCATTAACCAAAATTGAGAACATTGTTTTTTTTTTTTGAAAAAAATGAAAAACTTGTATTAATACAAAGAGCAATTACAAGTGGGAGAGAACACATCCCAACCAAGAACAGCAAACAGCACAACAAGAGAAGAGCACAAAGGCAACCCAGCACAACACAAAGCAAAGAAGTCAACTGGGCACGAAAAAGTGACATGTCATGAAATCGTGACATGTCGTGAGATCGTGACATGTCGCGAGATCGCGACAGTCAACCCCGGCTCCCCCACTGCGGTGCCAACAGTCGCGAAAACACGACATGTTGCGAAATCGCGACATGTCACGAAATCACGACATGTCACGGAATCGCGACATGTCGCAAAGTCGCGACGATAGCACCCACCTGCAACCCTTCGACAAAAGTGTCACGAAATCGTGACAAATTCACCATATGGCAACCAGAACGCAAAAGCGTCGCGATATCGCGACAATTTTTGCCATTCCGCTGGAAAGCCAAAATTGTCGCGATTTCGTGACGGGTTTTCCTTATGACACCAGACCGCCAAAAGTGTCGCGATATCGCGACGGTTTTTCCTTTCGGCGCCCAGTTCTCAAAACTGTCACGATATCACGACGAAATTTCCTTTCGGTGCCCAGTTCTCAAAACTGTCGCGATATCGCGACGAATTTTCCACTTTGCTCTCCATCTACAAAAGTGTCGCGATATCGCGACAATTTTACCAGTTAGCCCCAAATTGCCAAAACTGTCGCGAAGTCGCGACAACTTGTCCAAGCGCCTTCCCCTAGGGCCACGATGGCGCGACATGTCGCGATGGCGCGACATGTCATGAAATCACGACAAAAACCCGCCAAAGGCCGAGAGGGCGCAACCTGTCGCGATATCGCGACATGTCGCGATATCGCGACAGAAACCATCCTTAGCATAAAAACACTGCACATCATTTTAGAAAACGTTCAAGGCCTTGTCGAATCTCTGCATCCTCCACAGGCATGTCACTGTGCAGCTACATCCCAACCTCCCTTTCAGCACCCATCTTAGCAAGGAAATCGGCCGCCTTATTGAGATCTCGATTCACATAGACAGGTATCACATCATCTAATTCCCTCCAAAGCTCTTTGATTTGGGAAACTAAGATCCGCAACCTCCAAGATTTCGAGACAAAGTTTCTCATACAATCAAGAGCACCCACCAAAATTTGAGAGTCAGACTCAATAATAATCTTCCTGTGTCCCTGTTTGGCAGCCCAGAAGGAGGCAGATTTAATGGCAAAGGCCTCGGCTTCATTGTTTGTGGCACATCCCAGACCCTGCAGTTCCCAATAGAGCAAAGACCCAGCATGATCGCGGCACACAACTCCAATTCCAGCACTTCCCGGATTGCCTTTAGCCGCTCCATCAGTATTGATTTTGATCCATCCTTCAGGAGGAGGTTTCCAACTACCACTCACCTGCCTTTGTTGAAAAACAGCTCCCTCGTCCAAAGGCTCAAAAGCAGACTGAATTTCCCCCTCGGTATGAATGGCAACCGTTTCCGCCACTTTGCTCCAAATGACTTGCCATATTCCTTCTAAATTGAGAACATTGTTAAGGAAACAAATTTTCTAATTAGCCCCACCCATCTAGCCTGAAAACCAAATTTAGCAAAATCTTGGACAAGAAATCCCATCAAACTCCATCATAAGATTTATTCATATCCAATTTCAAAAGCATCCCTCCATTTCACTTTTCTCCATAAAGTGGATAACCTCATGAATGGTTATAATTCCATCTAGGATTTGATGACCTTTAACAAAGCCACCTTGTTGGCTAGCAATGATGAAAGGCAAAACTGCTTTCATCCTATTGGTAATAGTTTTTGACAAAATTTTGTATAAAGTGTTATATAAACTTATAGGTCCAAAATCCTTTAGGTCTTTGTCTTCTATAATATTTGAAATTAGAGCTAGAAAAATTGAGTTCACATCCCTTAGTAAGTAATGAGATATTTTTACTTCTATAACAACCTTTATAATATCAGATCCTACAATATTCCAAAATTTGTGGAAAAAGGCCATGGGAATACCATCCAACCCTAGGGCTTTATCCCCTCCTAAACCAAAATTTGCTTTCCTAATATCCTCTTTAGTAAAAGGAATCATGATATAAGTTTTTAGTTGCTCTGTAACCAATGATGGAATGTTATTAATAATTTTTCTTTCAACATCCTCATTCACAATCATTGTTGATTCAAGCAGGTCTAACAATAATCTTACTACTTTAGCTTGGATATCCTCATTTTCATTAGTAACAGTTCCATATTCCTTAACTAGCTCTTTAATTTTATTACTTCCCATATGTATCAAGGTAGATACATGAAATAAATTTATGTTCCTTTCACCTTCTTGAGCCATGTTAATCTAGACTTTTATTTCTAAAATACTTCCTCACAGGTAATAATATTATGATAATTTTATAGAAGATTTCGTTCATATATCCTTAGCTACTCATTAAGCCCCCTTTCATTAATATTCTTATCAATTTCCTCTAACTTCTATTTAATTTCTAGTTTCTATGAGAATATATGCCAAAAAATTCTTCTATTCCAAGATCTAATAATTTATTTGATAAATCTTAATTTATAGGCTACTTGGGTGATCACAGGATCCAAAAAGTCTTTCTTCCACCATTCCTCTATTTTGTATTCTAAATTCTTATGTCTCATCCACATTAGTTCAAAATGGAAAGGATACTTAAACTTTTTCCTCTTATTCTCGACCTCCCAAATGACTAGATTATAGTCAAATCCTTTTTTTGGGAGGGTTGTAAGAGTTGTATCCTTGAAAGCCACCAACCTTTCTGAGAAACCATAAAATGATCTAAACTTATCTAAACTAACTAATATTTGAGCCTTCTATTACTCTAGGTATACTTCATTCTTCTAAGATCTATGTCCATGAGTTCATTTTCATTCAAGAAATTTTCAAATTCTCTCATTCCTTTGGAAGGGAGATGAGATCTCCATTTCTTGTTATATGGATATAGCAGAGATTTGAAGTCCCTAGCTAGGACCCAAGGGATACCCTTGAAGCTTAATTTGATTTAATATAATTTTGACCATGGTTGTCTTCTTCCCATCACCAATTTTAGAGTATAAACATTTGTTAGTATCCAACTTCATTTTATCTCCAAATTGTGACAGAACAAGAAAATGAAATTACTATTGCTAACTATATGTCTTCCTTCAATTTTATTTTATTCCATAGGCACATAAGACCCCAAAATATCCCATTTTTCAAACTCACCAAGCATTTTTCCTCCTTCCAAATAACATGTTTTATTCTTTCTAAATTTTGAAGATCTATTTTAGTCTCTTGCAACAAAATCATATATGGTTGATGATCCTGTCTTAAAGCAAAAACCACCCAATATTTTGTAGGGAAATTCAACCCCCTAATGTTCCAAGATATTATTTATATTACTTATATTTTTAAGGGTCTTTCTTTCCCCCAAAGTTAAGGATTTCCTAAGTGTCATTTGCCACATCAATAGTCATTTCCTTCTCTCTAACTTCTACCTTCGGTGGTCTTCCCCTTTGAGAATCTGATCCAACATCTACTTTCCCTTTCTTTTGGCTTCTTGTAATCCTATTTGGACTACTACTCTCCCCTCATAATTTTACTATAATTTCCATATCTTTCACAAGTGGGTAGGGTATAATACTTAGATATGCTTTATTTCCTTCCATTCAAACCGGTTCCTCAAAGGGGAGCTCAGGATTTACCTTGCTATGTTCACCAAAACCATCCACTTGAGTTGTCTTATTTTCTAAATCTTAAGATAGCTAAAATAATTTTTTCCAAAATTTGCATTATCCTTCACATAATATTCATAGACTGGGAGGCTTACCATAATATTTTCTTCTTCAAACTTACCTTCTTTTAGAGTAACCCCTTCTTTTGTTAGAGCCTTATATTGAATATTTTCTAGAGCATCTCCATTGTCTACCAAATTGATACTTGTCTCCAATTGTCCCTCCTTCTCAAAAGGGTAAGGATTTAGGTTTTTTTTACATTACCACATATTTTCCCCCTAGTTTCCTTTCTTTTTCATGGCACAATTGAAGTTGGAGTGTTTGACCTTCTTACATAGAGAGCATTTGACTGCAACATTCTCATATTCTAAAGGTTGTGTCCATATGCCATGCTTTGATTTAATATCAATTGACTTTAGAAACTTCCTTTTCATATTCACATTCACACATATTTTAGCAAACATCAACCTAGACCAATCTAGGGTTATCAGATCTATCACAATCAAATAACCAATTTCTCAAGCAATACCACCAAGAATCTCTTCATACCATAAATGGAGGGGAAGGCCCAAAAGCCTAGCCAAGACCGATGGTTTAGCAATAATCTGAGTGTTTAAATCAAAATTCGATACCCAATTTCTCAAGAAGAGCCCTCTACAACCATAAAACCAAGGTCCCCCTTGAAGAATCCTATCCTAATCCTCCTCACAGTTTAGCTTCACAAGAAAGAAGCTCTTAGGCATGGCCAAAATCTCCATGAACCCTAGTGGTTTCCATTTGGAACTTATCCACTTTCTAATAGCATCTAACTCAAGTCGGACACTCAAAAAATTTCCAACCATCATAAGCTTCCCGTGTGCAACAACCATGTCCACCAAAGAGTTTGGTATTGAGAGTCTTCTTATAAGTGGTTGTAAGTTAAAAGAAAAATATTTCACCTTTTGCTTGCCCTTTAGAATATTTACCCAAGATTGGACCCTATAATCAAAGGTCCTTTGTCTGTTGTCCTTGCTACCCTCCTACAACTATTCTCTTGACCCATGATCAACATCCTTTGTGCTAGGGTTTTATCAAGACTCTAAACTAGCACCACACAATTGATGCTCTCCAATGAATTAAGGTAAGGATAACTTGTGTATGGCAAGGATTTTCCAATGAATTTGTAGACACCAAAATAGCACCAATCCGATTATGTGATAACAAGCACTGATCGCACTAACACACATAGCCCCCAGGGCAGCCCTCAGAGGTTAAACAGTGGTTCTAACCACTCACATAGCAGTTTTGCAAGTCAAAAATCAATTTGGCACCTTTTAGACACTCAGCTTCTTATTCGTCCCACCCAGGGACGAGTGCGGATTTGTACTCGTCTTATCCAGGGATGAGTGCAAATTTATACTCGTCTCACCCAGAGACGATTACCAGCACTCGCTTTGGGGTGGGATGAATGTCAGGTTTGATCGGAAAAAAGTCAAATCTCGGCATGTAACAACTCAGAACTGCCACTTAGCTTTTCCTGCATGACATAGGAGTGCGAGTGAGTTCTTTTGACAACTCATATTTGCCAATTGACGTTCCCCTTCACCTGCATGGGAATAAGAGTGATCTTTTTAAGACAACTCGGATTTGCCACTTAGCTATTCCTTCATTGCATGGGAGTGCAAGTGAGCTTTTCTAAAACATAAAAAGACATGCATAGAGGCAGTTAAGAATCCCTTGATCAAGAAGAAGTCTTCTTTTCACACAAAAAGCATTCATGCAAAGAAACACTTTTGCATGTTAATTCAAAGAGACCCCTTGGGTCTATAAAATGGTGAGTTTCCTCACCCAAAAGAGATATAGAGAAGGAGCATTTTGAGCGACAAAGTGCTGCTAATTCACTTACTTGCGATTTGTGTTTTCAACATCCATAATTTCTTAATCGAAAGAGAGGTTATTGGGTGACTTTTGAAGGCACGAATCAAGGACCAACACCGATTTTTCTGACCACAATATCCTACAAATTTACCGACAACACATCTCATCAGGTTTCAGACCCATCCTAAGTAGATTGGTGTTGAAACAAAGTTTCACCCGCGGGTGGTTTGCCTTCAGGCACCCCCCGCTTTATTTCTTTTATAGTATTTAGCTAGTTTCATGTTTATGCTTTTGTCAAGTTATCATTTTAATTTAAATTCATTTTAGCTATAGTTAGATTTATCTTTTATTTTTCATACACAGGTGCTATTGATTCTTTGTTTGTTTCTTTGAATGTAGATTTGCAGAATTAGAGGAGCAGCGAGGAATCTACCTTTACCAACACAAGCGGCGACGACGTTTTGGTTCACCCATCTTACATGTGGGCACGCAAAAGAAGGAATTCTGAAACAAGTTGTAAAAGAGCAACATTTAACGCTCCTATCCCCTAAAAAGGAAGGATACGCATTGTAACACGAATTTGAAAAAGCATATCAATAAAAGGGTCAATTTTATATTGCTTTAATATCTTGTGTTCATGTTCTTTCTTTTTATGCAATTTTCAATAACATAGGATTTAAGCGTTATTTTATTTTCATTTACATTGCAATTTTAGTTTATCCTTTTTGTTTTTAGAATATCATTTTTTCAATGGCGATCACGGTGGGACCTCTATCCTCTATTTTTTTTTAGGTTAAATTACTGATCTAAAATTGCTTGTTTTTTTTTACAGGTACCTATTTTTCAACATCAGACTGTTATTCGTCTCTGCAAGTAACGATTACAAAATTGGTATTCGTTTCACCCCGAGATGAATAAACTATTCATTTCACCCTGTGACGATTACGGTTCTGATATTCGCCTCACCCAGGGATGAGTATAATTCTGTGCAATTTTCAAAGCAAATTAGAAACTTTCGATTAGGCAGAGAAGAGGTAGGGGTTTTTACAGCTTCTGTCAAATTTCTATTTTTTTTTTCTGGTTTTCGGTTTGTAAGGTTTAGGGAAAGATTTATTTTCATTTGCCTGTTTCAATTTTTGCAAAATTAAAATGAACCCCACACATCACGTGGTATTTTAAACCAAGGCATTGGTCGTAAAACCCCAACCCTTGAGCAAGACCAAATGTGGATTCCATTATCACTTTGGCTTGAGATATTGCATCCATTACCTCGATCGCGACTGTTGCTAGACGTAAATCCTGACGAAAGCTGACCGAGTGTAGCTTGGGGTGATTCCCAACATGCAAGGATAAGTCTTCTATGGTAGGTGTCATAAATAGAGCGATTCCCCTTTCGTACCACCTATGTTCCACGTATCATCTACTCTCACGTACCTATAGTCTCCCTCACGTAAGGGCGGGTATATAGAGAGGTTGGTATATCGGTCCGGTAATGGTATATTGAAGGGGCAACCATTTTGGGAGTCATAAGAGCCTTCATAATTGCATTTAAACGTTTCACAAAAATTTTCAAAAATAAAACAAACAACAAAAACACACTAAACTAGATTTAGGGCACACTATTAATCTTTAAAAGAGATAATCATTGCTTGTGTGTGTATGCTATTTTTCTGTTTAGACAAAAAAAAAATCATAAAAAGAATTTTTGCATTTTTAGGTTAGCATTACCATGGTGAATACTCGTAGCCAAGCCCAATCATGGGCAGAAGCTGCAAAAAATGCACCAAGAGAGACGAATCATCTCCAATATAGCCTTGAAGACTTGGCCATCCCGCCTCGATGGTAGGGTACACCAGTTAGTTCACACCATGCAGAACATGGCTCTAGAGGCCCCTCCTTGAGAGGCACTCCAACACATACAGTTATAGAACATGGTTCTAGAGGCCCCTCCTTGAGGGGCTCTCCAAGTTAGGCCTTCAATAGACAAGAATTTATAACCCCCTCCCTAAGGGGAACTCATGAGCAACAAGAATCTTTTCAAGAAAATAACCTATATGTACCACCTGGTCTAAGCACGAGGCCTCCTTTGGAAGTTCATTATGGGTGGCCTAGTGATGAAGCATTGTGTACTGCTTTAGAACAACAAAGGGTCCAAAAGGAAGAACCATATGATTTTGTGGTTCCTAATTTACCCCCAATTAATGTCGGACACAGTAGACCATATCCGCAACATTAGGTTCTTCCGACAGGGCAAGACAATTATGCCCGCACTTTTTATGCATATCACAGAGAGAGAGAGAGGAAGATCACTACATTCCTCCAGAACAGTATCCAGTGCAGAAACGATGCATGTCTGCACCTGCATTATATCCAGATCACTCATTGAGACCAAAGTTTCAAATTAATGCGGCCAACCTCGACAGAGGGAAGCAACATATAGGGGTCTCAGAGCACCATGATCAAAACAGATATGTAGGAGAGACATCTAGGCCTATTAAACAAGATACGGTAGAACAAAATAACTTGGCATTTGCACAACTAGCCGCTTGCCAAGCACACATCACACGGCTTAGGCAAGAACAACAAGAATTAGAACATTTGTGTCACCTAGATCAAGAACGCATTCAGCATCAGACAGCTGAATTGCTTCATAACCATGCACCTGAGAAGGCCCCAGTCCCTCGCACACAACAATCTGAGATGTATGTGAGGCACAACCCCTTAGTGCGAGACAGGTCTCCATGACTTCAGCAAGCACTGCATCCAAGACCTCTTAGACCTGAGCGAGAGGCCATTCCTCGTAACTATGATGGGCATCCTCCACGGGCACCCGTCCATGTTTACAGGCCTAGGCCAAACACTCCTCAAGAAGATTATGAGGATTATTACCAAGAAGAAGAGCGGGCTGAAACGCCCTATCAAGGCAGAAGGGATGCTACCCATTTATCCATTCAAAGGCCTCAAGTTCCCCATAACCCACAGCGAGAACCAACCAAGGAGGAGGAGATTACGTCCTCTAATGCATACAAAGTGTTGTTAGAATGCTTAGAGACTATGGAACTCAAGACTGCTGGGCCCCAAAAGCCTACCTTATGCCAACTCCGTAGTCATCCAGTGCATCCATCAGTGCCAGCACCTCCATACCCCAAACATTTCAAGTTGCCCCAGTTGGCACTCTTTAAAGGGGATGAAGATGCTCAAGAGCATGTGACGTGATTTTTGAGCCAATGCTTTGGTATACAAGACAATGATGCATTGTTATTGAGAACATTCATAACCACATTGGTAGGATCTGCCTCGGATTGGTTTACCCATCTATCGAAGCATAGCATTTACAACTTGGATCAACTAGTGGACGCGTTCTTAGAACGTTTTGCTTTCAATACAAAGAAAAATGCATCACTCAATGATCTAGCTAGCCTCAAATAGTATGAGGAGGAGTCTATGGTAGCATATGGGAATCGATGGAGGACGGTGTTTTCAAAGTTGTCCTACCTCCCTCCTATGTCTGACCTAACTCAAATGTTCACAAAGAGATTTTTGCGATCGATCTTTGTGCTATTGCAGCTGCAGCAATACGCCACTTTAGAAGAAGCTCTGGTGCAAGCTAGATGTATCGAAGAGATCAAGATACAGGATGGCAAAATTTCCAAGCCTAATAAAAAAGAGTGGAATAAGAGCACCAAAATAGGGAATACGCAACAGAAACCCGTCGTAGTCAATCAAGTTGCTATTAATGCCCCTACGCCTACCCAAGAAACACAACCTCCAAAGGCTAATTATCAGGTGGTGCCTCACAATAATTATGAGAAAGATAACAAAAAGTAGGATCAAAATCAGTAGTGTCGCCCCAAGCGACAATTTACACCATACACTGAGTCTAGGGATTCCTTGTTTGACCGTTTGTCAGTGGCAAACTTGATTAATCTGCCAGATATTCCAACAATTGATTCCAATGCACCAAAGCCTAAAGGGTATAGAGAGGATCTTTTCTGTAGATTCCACGAAGGAAAGGGCATGACCTTAATGTCTGTTGGACGTTTAAAGGTTTAGTGCAAGATCTCATTGATAATCACACATTGGTAGTGGATAACCCCATTGCACCCAACAACCAACAAATGGGTGTTTTCAAAGATCCTTTACCCACACATGATGCACAAACAAAACCTCTGCATGTCAAAAAAGTGCAACAGAGTTGCCCCATGGAGGGGTATGTTGGAATTATTAGCATCGTGACAAGAAACAAGAGACACCCAAGAGTTGTCCCCGTGACAACCACTAGGGAAGTTCCATCCACATCACAACATCAACCGAATCCTACACAGTTACCTTCGCCTAGACCAGTGGCCACAATTTGAACTAGACTTACTCAAAGTCTATGGACCACATCGGCTAGGCTCTCCATTTATGAGCTTATTCAACAATCGGTGCCCCATCGAGAAGCTCTTATGGAGATATTAAATGCAATTGAATTGCAACCCCACGAAGTGGATTCGTTCAACAATTTTGTGGGGCATGTCAAACAGTGTACTGAACCAGTCATTACCTTCAGGGAAGATGAGCTAAAAATGGTGATTGGAGATGTAGCGGATCCACCCCTGCACGTTATTGCACGGGTCAATGGGACTCCATACAAACGGGTGTTGATAGACACTGGTTCATCCAGTAACCTTATTACAATCGTTGCATTGAAACATTTGAAACCGCCAGCCTCTCACATTGCACCTTCCACTTATACCCTTCGAGCATTTAATGATGCGATATGCTCGACAATTGGCACAATTGTCCTACCCATACAAGTGGGACAAAAGACCATTCATACATTATGCCACATTTTAGAAGGTGAGATGGCTTACAATATCTTGCTTGGGCGGCCTTGGATCCGGGATATGAAGTGTGTCCCTTCAATTGCTCATCAATGTTTGAAGTATACATTTGAAGGACAAGTGCACGTGGTCCCCATAGATTTGGAACCTTTTAAGTATTGCAACTCAGTGCAAATCATGCCGTAGTCGACCCTTCCTTCAACACACATGGATTTCCAGTTAAATCCATCTAAACGGGGTCTGACTAAGCAAGAATATCCATCACCAAGTCAATCAAATTCTTAGGTGGGTTCATCTTCTTCATCCAGTCCTCCCACAATGATGCCACCTATGGTTGCCACACCAATGGACAAAGGAAAGAAGCCCCTAGAAATGAAACCACCTTTAGTCTCCAACATCTCTACAGAAGAGACGCCTACTAGAATGGAAGTTGAGACGCCTAGTTCACCCCACATGGAGTGGACTCAAGGAGAAATCCCATTCGCTTCCCCTCAATCACCAACGATTACTGTTGAGATGTCTAACATAGGCATGGGGGAGTATATAGTGTGCAATGTTGTTGCAACGCCCACACTTCAGTCTATGCAAGATATGGGAAGACCTCGACTCCCCATAGGCTCCGTGGTTCCTTTAGGCTAACCACCTAATCAAACAAACTTTATTTTTGGGGGCCTGGATCATGGTGTTGAACCTTCCCAAAAAGAAGAGGAAGATGAAGATCCCTTTGTGGAAGATGTTAATTATCTGGCTAACCCAGACTTCGCATTACGATATCTTAGCCAATGCAATTGGCATGGATATGGGTTAGGCCGGTATGAACAAGGAATGCGTGTTTTGTGTCAACCAAGATACCAAATGCCTTATGACAAATCAGGAGTAGGGTTTAATCACCCTTTGCCCCTCGACATCTTGGTCAAAAACATGCAAGGCCTAAGGATAGGCAACAAGGATGGGTTGGCATCAGATCCATATGTCAATCCAAATACAACTTATACATTGGGGGATTATTTCCCATTACAAACAAATAACCTTGTTGACCTCAACAACCCTTTCCCTATGGCCGAACAAGGAGAAACCTCATGGACTCACCCACAAGGGGAAGATGGACAAGACCATGAAGGGTCTTCTGAAGATGAGTCGAAGTACGATCATTCGCATGAATATCCAATGAATGACGATTAGGAAAGCTTCTTGACGATGTTCCCATTGAATGATCCTAGTGCGCATAGGCTACCTCAACAACAATAAAATCCTTTGGACATAGATGACATGTTTGAACACTTACACATAGGTCCAAGACCTAGGAGGCATTTCAACCTGGCACAGTTATAGCAATTACTGCACCCGCCACTCCAGGAATACAGTGAGCATCTTTCTCCCGGAGACCCTATCAAACCATCAGTACCTAGGGTAGACCCTATTTGTAGGTCCGCGCATAGGGTTGATCCCTTTGTGCCAGTGCCTATAGAGCCAGATCCAAAGCACCAAGAACATCTCGAATGTCAGAGTTGTCACATTTGTGATAATGGAGATTACAATCATTTCATCAACATGGTCTCCATTGACTTGACCGCCCCCATCCATGATCCAACCAATCCAACATGATTATTGCATCTAGACATAGAAGCTATCGATTGGGATCACGCTGACACACCACCATCTCCATCAGAGTATTGGCCTTGCGGTGGGATGTTTCATTTCACTCCATGACAGACTTAGGATGTCTTCCATGTCGAAGAGGAACTTGACATTCCTAATGACGATCTTAATTCAGCAAACGATATCCATCTAATCCCAATTCCACACCAGTTGGAAGACGGATCCCATATGTCAGTTGAAGCAACGACTGATGTTGACATTGACACAGATCCAATGAATCCACGGATTCTCAAGCTAGGGGTAAGTCTTTCCCCCGAAGAGCGCATCGAGTATGTTGCCCTTCTTAAGGAAAATAAGGAGGTTTTTGCATGGTCATACAAGGATATGCCGGGACTAGACCCACAACTAGTCACGCACAATTTAACGCTTGATCCGAAAATCAAGCCAGTCAAGCAAAAACTACGCAAGATGCATCCAACAGATGGCCTTAATGGTAAAATATGAGTTACAAAAGTTGTTGGATGCCCAGTTTGTCATCTGTGTGGATTATCCACCATGGTTGTCTAACATGGTTCCTATCAAGAAGCCCGACGGGAGGATTCGCATATGCACTAATTTTTGAGATCTTAACAAAGCGAGTCCTAAGGATGATTTTCCCTTGTCGAGCATCGACGTGTTGGTAGACACTACAACAGGCCACGAAATGCTTTCCCCTATGGATGGTTTTTTAGGATACAATCAAATTCGTATTAATCCTGAAGACCAATTAAAAATGGCATTCACAACGCCTTGGGGGACATTTTGCTATAAGGTCATGCCTTTTGGCCTTAAAAATTCCAGAGCCACCTACCAACGTGCCATGACGTACATCTTTCATGATTACATGCACAAAACTTTGGAAGATTACATGGATGATTTGTTGGCCAAATCTCTTTTGCATCTAGATCATATCGGTGACTTGAGCAAGGTCCTTGATCGCCTCATTGAGCATAAAGTCCGACTAAACCCCAAGAAGTGTGTCTTTGGCATCACCTCTGGAAAGCTCTTGGGTTTCATAGTCTCCAAATGAGGAATTGAGGTTGATCCAAACAAAGTCAAGGAAATCCTTGAAATGCGTCCCCCAACCACCATCAAGCATCTCAGGAGTCTACAAGGAAAGGTTGCGTTGATCAAGCGCTTCATAGCATAGTTATCTGACAAATGTCGACCCATGAATAAATTATTGCATAAAGGGGTCACATTTCATTGGGATGACGAGTGCCAGTCAGCCTTTGATGACATTAAATAGTACTTGGCTTTGTCGCCAGTATTGGCACCACCCAGACCAGGAGTGCCATTCTATTTATACATCTCAACCACTGAGGTGGCACTGGGTGCCATGTTGTCCCAAAAAAATGAACTTCACAAAGAACAGGCTACATACTATCTTAGCCGCACCCTGGTCAATTATGAACTTAACTATGCATATGTTGAAAAACTCTACTTGGCAGTGGTGTTTGCTACCAAGAAGCTATGCCACTACATGCTTAGTAATAAGATGTATGTTGTGTCTAAGGAGAATCCATTGCGATACATGATGAGTCGTACTTATCATAGTAGCCACACGACGAAATGGATCATGTTGTTGACGGAGTTTGACATAGAGTTCATTGGACAAAAATCTATAAAAGGTCAAGTCATCACCAATCAACTAGCCGAGGCTCCTCTTGAAGACGATCAGCCTCTAAATTTTGAACTACCTGATGATGGGGTCTTCCATGTTTCAAAGTTGCCAGATTCTGATGAGCCTGAGTCACAAGCTGACATAACCCTATTCTTCGATGGTTCTAAATGTGAGCAAGGGGGTGGTGCAGGAATTGTATTCTTCACTCCGCAAGGCGCTCCAATGCCCTTGTCATTTAAACTAGACTTCTCGTGCACCAACAATAATGCAGAATATGAAGCCTTGCTCATAGGTCTTTAGACAGCAATCACCATGAACATTAAATGATTGAACATCTTTGGTGACTCGTTGTTAATTGTCAATCAAGTAAAGGGGATATACCAATGTAAATTTCTAGTTTTGCGGTCTTATAAAGCCCTTGTGGAAAAATTCCTGGCACAACTTGAATGGTATGACATCGAGGCACTCCCTCGATCATCAAATCATTTTGCGGATACTATGGCCTCCTTGGGGTCACTCATCCCGCAAGACCCTTTTGGTGAAATGACAACCATTCAGGTTAAAACATTATCACAATCTGCGATGGAGCGTGCAAGCTCTGATCTGACACCAGGAATCCACATGATCTAGATTGAACCATCTCTAGATAAGTTCTCTCGAATTCGAGATTGTTTGAATCAAGCCAATTAGGGGTCCTTGTTCTCCCTGACCCCTCTTATTAGCAACACCACGTTGTTTTTACAAGTTATTTCCTACTCAGCTTTTATTTGGGATAGACTTCAAGAGGGATTGGTCGTTCATACTATCGAGGTTTTTGATCAGCAAGATTGGGTGACTTTTGAAGGCACGAATCAAGGACCAACACCAATTTTTCTGACCACAATATCCTACCAATTTGCCGACAACACATCACATCAGGTTTCGGACCCATCCCAAGTGGATTGGTGTCGAAACAAAGTTTCACCCGCAGGTGGTTTGCCTTCGGGCACCCCCCGCTTTATTTCTTTTGTAGTATTTAGCTAGTTTCATGTTTATGCTTTTGTCAAGTTTTCATTTTAATTTAGATTCATTTTAGCTATAGTTAGATTCATCTTTTATTTTTCATACACAGGTGCTACTGATTCTTTGTTTGTTTCTTTGAACGTAGATTTGCAGCATTAGAGGAGCAACAAGGAATCTACCTTTACCAACGCAAGCGACGACGACGTTTTGGTTCGCCCATCTTATATGTGGGCACGCGGAAGAAGGAATTCTGAAACAAGTTGTAAAAGAGCAACATTTAACGCTCCTATCCCCTAAAAAGGAAGGAGACGCATTGTAACACGAATTTGCAAAGCATATCAATAAAAGGGCCAATTTTTATATTGCTTTAATATCTTGTGTTCATGTTCTTCCTTTTTATGCATTTTTCAATAACATAGGATTTAAGCGTTATTTTAGTTTCATTTACATTGCATTTTTAGTTTATCCTTTTTGTTTTCGAAATCTCGTGTTTTCAATGGCGATCACGGTGGGACCTCTGTCCTCTATTTTTTTTTAGGTTAAATTACTGATCTAAAATTGCTTGTTTTTTTTACAGGTACCTATTTTTCAACATCGGACTGTTATTCGTCTCTGCAAGTGACGATTACAGAATTGGTATTCGTTTCACCCCGAGACGAATAAACTATTCGTTTCACCCTGTGACGATTACGGTTCTGATATTCGCCTCACCCAGGGACGAGTATAATTCTATGCAATTTTCAGAGCAAATCAGAAACATCCGATTAGGCAGAGAAGAGGTAGGGGTTTTTACAGCTTCTGTCAAATTTCTATTTTTTTGTTTTCTGGTTTTCGATTTTGTATGGCTTAGGGAAAGATTTCTTTTCGTTTGCCTGTTTCAATTTTGCAAAATTAAAATGAACCCCACACATCACGTGGTATTTTAAACCAAGGCGTTGGTCGTAAAACCCCAACCCTTGAGCAAGACCAAAGGTGGATTCCATTATCACTTTGGCTTGAGATATTGCATCCATTACCTCGATCGCGACTGTTGCTAGACGTAAATCCTGACGAAAGCTGACCGAGTGAAGCTTGGGGTGATTCCCAAAATGCGAGGATAAGTCTTCTATGGTAGGTGTCATAAACAGAGCGATTCCCCTTCCGTACCGCCTATGTTCCATGTATCATCTGCTCTCACGTACCTATAGTCTCCCTCACGTAAGGGCGGGTATATAGAGAGGTTGGTATATCGGTCCGACAATGGTATATTGAAGGGGCGACCATTTTGGGAGTCATAAGAGCCTTCATAATTGCATTTAAACGTTTCACAAAAATTTTCAAAAACAAAACAAACAACAAAAACACACTAAACCAGATTTAGGGCACACTATTAATCTTTAAAAGAGATAATCATTGCTTGTGTGTGTATGCTATTTTCTGTTTAGACAAAAAAAAAAAAATCATAAAAAGAATTTTTGCATTTTTAGGTTAGCATTACCATGGTGAATACTCGTAGCCAAGCCCAATCACGGGCGAAGCTGCAGAAAATGCACCAAGAGAGACAAATCGTCTCCGATATAGCCTTGAAGACTTGGCCATCCCACCTCGACGGTGGGGTACACCGCTTAGTTCACACCATGCGAACATGGCTCTAGAGGCCCCTCCTTGAGAGGCACTCCAACCCATACAATTATAGAACATGGTTCTAGAGGCCCCTCCTTGAGGGGCTCTCCAAGTCAGGCCTTCAATAGACGAGAATTTAGAACCCCCTCCCTAAGGGGAACTCATGAGCAACAAGAATCTTTTCAAGAAAATAACCTATACGTACCACCTGGTCTAAGCACGAGGCCTCCTTTGGAAGTTCATTTTGGGTGGCCTAGTGATGAAGCATTGTGTACTGCTATAGAACAACAAAGGGTCCAAAAGGAAGAACCATATGATTTTGTGGTTCCTAATTTACCCCCAATTAATGTCGGACACAGTAGACCATATCCAGAACATCAGGTTCTTCCGACAGGGCAAGACAATTCTGCCCGCACTTTTTATGCATATCACAGAGAGAGAGAGGAAGATCACTACATTCCTCAAGAACAGTATCCAGTGCAGAAACGATGCACGTCTGCACCTGCATTATATCCAGATCACTCATTGAGACCAGAGTTTCAAGTTAATGCGGCCAACCTCGATAGAGGGAAGCAACATATAGGGGTCTCAGAGCACCATGATCAAAACAGATATGTAGGAGAGACATCTAGGCCTATTAAACAAGAGACGACAGAACAAAATAACTTGGCATTTGCACAACTAGCCGCCCGCCAAGCACAAATCACGCGGCTTAGGCAAGAACAACAAGAATTAGAACATTTGTGTCGCCTTGATCAAGAGCGCATTCAGCGTCAGACAGCTGAATTGCTTCACAACCATGCGCCTGAGAAGGCCCCAGTCCCTCGCGCACAACAATCTGAGATGTATGTGAGGCACAACCCCTTAGTGCGAGACAGGTCTCCACGACTTCAGCAAGCACTGCCTCCAAGACCTCTTAGACCTGAGCGGGAGGCCATTCCTCGTAACTATGATGGGCATCCTCCACGGGCACCCGTCCATGTTTACAGGCCTAGGCCAAACACTCCTCAAGAAGATTATGAGGATTATTACCAAGAAGAAGAGCGGGCTGAAATGCCCTATCAAGGCAGAAGGGATGCTACCCATTTATCCATTCAAAGGCCTCAAGTTCCCCGCAACCCACAGCGGGAACAAACCAAGGAGGAGGAGATTACGTCCTCTGATGCATACAAAGTGTTGTTAGAATGCTTAGAGACTATGGAACTCAAGACTGTTGGGCCCCAAAAGCCTACCTTACGCCAACTCCGTAGTCATCCGATGCATCCATCAGTGCCAGCACCTCCATACCCCGAACATTTCAAGTTGCCCCAGTTGGCACTCTTTAAAGGGGATGAGGATGCTCAAGAGCATGTGACGCGATTTTTGAGCCAATGCTTTGGTATACAAGACAATGATGCATTGTTATTGAGAACATTCATAACCACATTCGCAGGATCTGCCTCGGATTGGTTTACCCATCTACCGAAGCATAGCATCTACAACTTGGATCAACTAGTGGACACGTTCTTAGAACGTTTTGCTTTCAATACAAAGAAAAAGGTGTCACTCAGTGATCTAGCTAGCCTCAAACAATATGAGGAGGAGTCTATGGTAGCATATGGGAATCGATGGAGGACGGTGCTTTCAAAGTTGTCCTACCTCCCTCCTATGTCCGACCTAACTCAAATGTTCGCAAAGAGTTGTTTGCGATCGATCTCTGTGCTATTGCAGCTGCAACAATACGCCACTTTAGAAGAAGCTCTGGCGCAAGCTAGACGTATCGAAGAGATCAAGATACAGGATGGCAAAATTGCCAAGCCTAAGAAAAAAGAGTGGAACAAGAGCACCAAAACAGGGAATACGCAATAGAAACCCGCCGCGGTCAATCAAGTTGCTATTAATGCCCCTACGCCTGCCCAAGCAACACAGCCTCCAAAGGCTAATTATCAGGCGGTGCCTCACAATAATTATGAGAAAGATAACAAAAAGCAGGATCAAAATCAGCAGCGTCGCCCCAAGCGACAATTTACACCATACACCGAGTCTAGGGATTCCTTGTTTGACTCGTTTGTCAGTGGCAAACTTGATTAATCTGCGAGATATTCCAAAAATTGATCCCAATGCGCCAAAGCCTAAAGGGTATAGAGAGGATCTTTTCTGTAGATTCCACAGAAGGAAAGGGCATGACCTTAATGTCTGTTGGACGTTTAAAGGTTTAGTGCAAGATCTCATTGATAATCACACATTGGTAGTGGATAACCCCATCGCACCCAACAACCAACAAATGGGTGTTTTCAAAGATCCTTTACCCACACATGATGCACAAACAAAACCTCTGCATGTCAACGAAGTGCAACAGAGTTGCCCCATGGAGGGGTATGTTGGGATGATTAGCATTGTGACAAGAAACAAGAGACACCCAGGAGTTGTCCCCGCGACAACCACTAGGGAAGTTCCATCCACATCACAACATCAACCGAATCCTACACAGTTACCCCCGCCTAGACCAGTGGCCATGATTCGAACTAGACTTACTCAAATTCTACGGACCACATCGGCTAGGCTCTCCATTTATGAGCTTATTCAACAATCGGTGCCCCATCGGGAAGCTCTTATGGAGATATTAAAGGCAATTGAATTGCAACCCCACGAAGCGGATTCGTTCAACAATTTTGTGGGGCATGTCAAACAGTGTACTGAACCAGTCATTACCTTCAGGGAAGATGAGCTAAAAACGATGACTGGAGATGTAGCGGATCCACCCCTACACGTTATTGCGTGGGTCAACGGGACTCCATACAAACGGGTGTTGATAGACACTGGTTCGTCCAGTAACCTTATTACAACCGCTGCACTGAAACATTTGAAACTACCAGCCTCTCACATTGCACCTTCCACTTATACCCTTCGAGCATTTAATGATGCGATATGCTCGACAGTTGGCACAATTGTCCTGCCCATACAAGTGGGACAAAAGACCATTCATACGTTGTGCCACATTTTAGAAGGTGAGATGGCTTACAATATCTTGCTTGGGCGGCCTTGGATCCGGGATATGAAGTGTGTCCCTTCAATTGCTCATCAATGTTTGAAGTATACATTTGAAGGACAAGTGCACGTGGTCCCCATAGATTTGGAACCTTTTAAGTATTGCAACTCAATGCAAATCATGCCGCAGTCGACCCTTCCTTCAACGCACGTGGATTTCCAGTTAAATCCATCTAAACGGGGTCCGACTAAGCAAGAATCTCCATCACCAAGTCAATCAAATTCTCAGGCGGGTTCATCTTCTTCATCCAGTCCTCCCACAACGATGCCACCTACGGTGGCCACACCAACGGACAAAGGAAAGAAGCCCCTAGAAGCGGAACCACCTTTAGTCTCCAACATCTCTACAGAAGAGACGCCTAATAGAATGGAAGTTGAGATGCCTAGTTCACCCCACATGGAGTGGACTCAAGGAGAACTCCCATTCGCTTCCCCTCAATCGCCAACGATTACTGTTGAGATGTCTAACACAGGCATGGGGGAGTATATAGTGCGCAATGTTGTTGCAACGCCCACACTTCAGTCTATGCAAGACATGGGAAGACCTCGACTCCCCATAGGCTCCGTGGTTCCTTTAGGCTACCCACCTAATCAGACAAACTTTATTTTTGGGGGCCTGGATCATGGTGTTGAACCTTCCCAAAAAGAAGAGGAAGATGAAGATCCCTTTGTGGAAGATGTTAATTATCTGGCTAACCCAGACTTCGCATTACGATATCTTAGCCAATGCAATTGGCATGGATACGGGTTAGGCCGGTATGAACAAGGAATGCGTGTTTTGTGTCAACCAAGATACCAAATGCCTTATGACAAGTCAGGAGTAGGGTTTAATCACCCTTTGCCCCTCGACATCTTGGTCGAAAACATGCAAGGCCTAGGGATAGGCAACAAGGATGGGTTGGCATCAGATCCATATGTCAATCCAAATACAACTTATACATTGGGGGATTATTTCCCATTACAAACAAATAACCTTGTTGACCTCAACAACCCTTTCCCTACGGCCGAACAAGGAGAAACCTCATGGACTCACCCACAAGGGGAAGATGGACAAGACCACGAAGGGTCTTCTGAAGATGAGTCGGAGTACGATCATTCGCATGAATATCCAATGAATGACGATCAGGAAAGCTTCTTGATGATGTTCCCATTGAATGATCCTAGTGAGCATAGGCTACCTCAACAACAACAAAATCCTTTGGACATAGATGACATGTTTGAACACTTACACATAGATCCAAGACCTAGGAGGCATTTCAACCTCGGCGTAGTTATAGCAATTACTGCACCCGCCACTCCGGGCATACAATGAGCATCTTTCGCCTGGAGACCCTATCAAACCATCAGTACCTAGGGTAGACCCTGTTTGCAGGTCCGCGCATAGGGCTGATCCCTTTGTGCCAGTGCCTACAGAGCCAGATCCAAAGCACCAAGAACATCTAGAATGTCAAAGTTGTCACATTTGCGGTAATGGAGATTACAATCATTTCATCAACATGGTCTCCATTGACTTGACCGCCCCCATCCATGATCCAGCCAATCCAACACGATTATTGCATCTAGACATAGAAGCTATCGATTGGGATCACGCTGACACACCACCATCTCCATCAGAGTATTGGCCTTGCGGTGGGATGTTTCATTTCACTCCAGGACAGACTCAGGATGTCTTCCATGCTGAAGAGGAACTTGACGTTCCTAATGATGATCTTAATTCAGCAAACGATATCCATCTAATCCCAATTCCACACCAGTTGGAAGACGGATCCCATATGTCAGTTGAAGCAACGACTGATGTAGACATCGGCACAGATCCAATGAATCCATGGATTCTCAAGCTGGGGGTAAGTCTTTCCCCCGAAGAGCGCACCGATTATGTTGCCCTTCTTAAGGAAAAGAAGGAGGTTTTTGCATGGTCATACAAGGA
The DNA here is from genome assembly GCA_028583015.1 of Wollemia nobilis. Lineage (NCBI taxonomy): Eukaryota > Viridiplantae > Streptophyta > Pinopsida > Araucariales > Araucariaceae > Wollemia > Wollemia nobilis. The sequence continues at coordinate 16,867,953 of JAQPPZ010016947.1, read as the reverse complement.
TATGCCGGGACTAGACCCACAGCTAGTCACGCACAATTTAACGCTTGATCCGACAATCAAGCCAGTCAAGCAAAAACTATGCAAGATGCATCCAACAGTGGCCTTAATGGTAAAATATGAGTTACAAAAGTTGTTGGATGCCCAGTTTGTCATCTGTGTGGATTATCCGCCATGGTTGTCTAACATGGTTCCTGTCAAGAAGCCCGACGGGAGGATTCGCATATGCACTAATTTTTGAGATCTTAACAAAGCGAGTCCTAAGGATGATTTTCCCTTGCCGAGCATCGACGCGTTGGTAGACGCTACAGCGGGCCACGAAATGCTTTCCCTTATGGATGGTTTCTCAGGATACAATCAGATTCGTATTAATCCTGAGGACCAACTAAAAATGGCATTCACAATGCCTTGGGGGACATTTTGCTATAAGGTCATGCCTTTTGGCCTTAAAAATGCCGGAGCCACCTACCAACGTGCCATGACGTACATCTTTCATGATTACATGCACAAAACTTTGGAAGATTACATGGATGATTTGTTGGCCAAATCTCTTTTGCGCCCAGATCACATCGGTGACTTGAGCAAGGTCCTTGATCGCCTCATTGAGCATAAAGTCCGACTAAACCCCAAGAAGTGCGTCTTTGGCGTCACCTCTGGAAAGCTCTTGGGTTTCATAGTCTCCAAACGAGGAATTGAGGTTGATCCAAACAAAGTCAAGGCAATCCTTGAAATGCGTCCCCCAACCACCATCAAGCAGCTCAGGAGTCTACAGGGAAAGGTTGCGTCGATCAAGCGCTTCATAGCGCAGTTATCTGACAAATGTCGACCCATGAATAAATTATTGCATAAAGGGGTCACATTTCATTGGGATGACGAGTGCCAGTCAACCTTTGACGACATTAAATAGTACTTGGCTTCGCCGCCAGTATTGGCACCACCCAGACCAGGAGTGCCATTCTATTTATACATCTCAGCCACTGAGGTGGCACTGGGCGCCATGCTGTCCCAGAAAAATGAACTTCACAGAGAATAGGCTACATACTATCTTAGCCGCACCCTGGTCAGTTATGAACTTAACTATGCATATGTTGAAAAACTCTGCTTGGCAGTGGTGTTTGCTACCAAGAAGCTACGCCACTACATGCTTAGTAATAAGACGTATGTTGTGTCTAAGGAGAATCCATTGCGATACATGATGAGTCGTACTTATCATAGTAGCCGCACGGCGAAATGGATCATGTTGTTGACGGAGTTTGACATAGAGTTCATTGGACAAAAATCTATAAAAGGTCAAGTCATCGCCGATCAACTAGCTGAGGCTCCTCTTGAAGATGATCAGCCTCTAACTTTTGAACTACCTGATGATGGGGTCTTCCATGTTTCAGAGTCGCCAGATTCTGATGAGCCTGAGTCACAGGCTGACATAACCCTATTCTTCGATGGTTCTAAATGTGAGCAAGGGGGTGGTGCGGGAATTGTATTCTTCACTCCGCAAGGCGCTCCAATGCCCTTGTCATTTAAATTAGACTTCCCGTGCACCAACAACAATGCAGAATACGAAGCCTTGCTCATAGGTCTTCAGACAGCAATCACCATGAACATTAAATGATTGAACATCTTTGGTGATTCGTTGTTAATTGTCAATCAAGTAAAGGGGATATACCAATGTAAATGTCCAGTTTTGCGGTCTTATAAAGTCCTTGTGGACAAATTCCTGGCACAACTTGAATGGTATGACATCGAGGCACTCCCTCGATCATCAAATCATTTTGCGGATACTATGGCCTCCTTGGGGTCACTCATCCCGCAAGACCCTTCCGGTGAAATGACAACCATTCAGGTTAAAACATTATCGCAATCTACGATGGAGCATGCAAGCTCGATCCGACGCCAGGAATCCACATGATCCGGATTGAACCATCTCCGGATAAGTTCTCTCGAATTCGAGATTGTTTGACTCAAGCCAATTGGGGGTCCTTGTTCTCCCCGACCCCTCTTACTAGCAACACCACGTTGTTTTTACAAGTTCTTTCCTGCTCAGCTTTTGTTCGGGATAGACTTCAAGAGGGATTGGCCGTTCATACTATCGAGGTTTCTGATCAGCAAGATTGGTACACACCCATTCGGGATTACCTCAAGCTAGGTAATCTCCCACTTGGATTGACACAAGCCACGAAAAGATCATTCAAATAGAAAGCGGCAAAGCATGTCTTATTAGGAGACATTTTGTATCGTCAAAATTATGAAGGAATTCTTCTTCGTTGTTTGGACCAACAAGAGTCCGCTTGGGCGATCACCCAAGCTCACGATGGTACATGTGGTGGCCACTTCAGCGGTATGGCCATCGCAAAGCGCATTCTTCGCATGGGTTATTATTGGCCATCTTTAGAGCGAGATTGTTGCGCATATGTGAAGAAGTGCATGAAGTGTCAACACCATGCTAATTTGACACACGTACCTTCTCAGGCCTTGCAGCCGATTCAATCGGTTTGGCCTTTTTCGTAGTGGGGCTTTGATCTAATTGGAAAGATCTCCCCTGCATCGTCTGGTCATCACACGTTCATTTTAACGGCCACAGAGTACTTTACCAAATGGGTGGAAGCAATTCCACTGACCACTACGACTGGAGCCCGCATTGCGGAGTTTATTTTGCATAACATCATATGTCATTTTGGTATTCCATCCAAAATCATCTCGGATAATGGGACACCATTCAAGAATAAATATGTGCGTGCTTTGACCACAAAGTACAAGATTCAGCATAGCTTTTCAACACCCTATTATCCGTAGGCAAATGGGCAAGCAAAGGCGTCCAACAAAATGCTAGTCGCCATTCTCAAAAAGATAGTTGCAGACAATCATAAAGATTGGCACATTCAGATCCCGCTTGCCCTATGGGCTTATCGCACCAGCATTCGGATGCCCACTGGGGCAACTCCATTTTCGCTGGTGTATGGCTCCGAGGCAGTCATGCCTTTTGAGTTGGAAATTCCTTCCCTACGCATTTCAATGCAAGAGTTCATCGATGATGACACTACGTGGCAGGCCCGGTTAGATCAACTGACGTTGCTCGATGAACGACGCGTTCATGCTCTCGAGCATTTGCGTATCTATCAAGAGCGACTTAAGAAAGCATACAACATGAAAGTCCACTTTAGGGAATTTTAGGTTGGTGACTTGGTCTTAAAAGAGAACCAACAGAATTCTAATTTGTCGTCCCATCTACGGGACAAGTTCATAGCAAACTGGTTAGGTCCTTACATCATTGACAGTAAAATAGGACCTGGAACATACCGGCTTGCCTCTCTTGAAGGAATCAAGGAAACAGAACCCTTGAATATCATTCATTTGAGGCCATTCCACAGCTAGAGAGCCATAGTCCAACAAAAAGCTCCAAGGATTATCACAATCGCTTGGTCAACCCAAAAGCTCCAAGGATTATCACAATCGCTTGGTCAACCCAAAAAGCTCCAAGGATTACCACAATCGCTTGGTCAACACAAAAGCTCCAAGGATTACCATAATCGCTTGGTCAACCCTAAAAGCCCCAAAGGTATCTATAAACCCTTTGGTCAACACCAAAAGCTCCAAGCATTACCATAACTGCTTGGTCAACATAAATATTCAAAAATCAACAAAAACAACACAAAAATCAAAATCACAAAACCAATTGCATTTCAATTCCATGCATAAAAAAAAATCAAAATCACAAAAACAATTGCATTTCAATTCCATGCATTCTCATAAAAAAAAATCAAAATTACAAAAACAATTGCATTCCAATTCCATGCATTCTCATAAAAATCAAAAATACAAAAATATAGGTTCCATTAAGCATTGCATCCATACATTGCATACTTCGTTAGGTCATACAAGTCAAAAGCACCATAGGTTGTCATTACTTGGCAATTCCATCATTTTCCACCTCAGATCCATTTTCATAAATGCCTACATCCAGTATATCACCCTTTTATTTTAGCATCGTCAGTTGTCGCCTAATGTATATAGGGTTTTCGTCATTCAGATGTCTTTAAATTTCTAGCCAATAACTGTACACAGTTAAGCAGATTTTACACGGGAAAGTTTTACTTGGATCCCACCTTGGTACGTAGCATCCCAACACAAATTAACACACATAAAATAATTCCTAAGTTGTGTGAACGAAAGATGAAACCTGCACCGTAATCCCGGTTACCATAAGCGAAACGGCTATCTTGCTTATCCCCCTTTGCAATTGACCCTAGAAATGCTGAGAGTTGGCAAAAGGACAAGCATCCTCCCTACCCAATTCCCCATGAATCCCAAGTTCTCAAAAGTTGCAAAAACATCAAAAATTTGCAAAACGTCAAAACACTAAAATTTGACATCCTACAGTGCACACATCAAAAGGCACAAACAATAGTGATTCTCGTCACTCCATATTCAAATCCCTTGCTCAAAAAAAAAAAAAACAAATAAAACAAAAATAAACAGTGATTTCATCACTATAAAGAGCAAGTATCCCAATACCCTTGAAGAAAAGAAGGGAGTCAAACTTGAATCCCTGGAACTCTCAGTATTTTGATAGGTCATGAGGCAAGCTTCAGTACCGGTTTGGTTGATAGCCTATTGGTCACTGGCGGTAAACCTCCCGCATGATGATATATCTGTCACATTAACTTGTGTGCAGATCAATGTTTGCATGTGGATGAGCTAGCTTATGGTATCCTAGATAGCATCGTAGATTAATCTGACTAAATACAATAAAGGAGTTAGTGGAGCTAATTAGGTGATCCTCAGTACAAGTTCGGTTGAAAGCCCATCTGGCACTGGCGGTATCCTGATGAATAACACATAAACGAACTCAATTGCACACACAGGGATGTGAAATAACTTGGTTAAATTCAAGTCGGATTTATACCTTGTTCAAAAAGTCTTGCGACATAAATGTACAGTCTTGGCTAGTTAGTTAAAAATATCTGCATCTCAGAAAAGCTTAACTACATTTTCAAACAACCGATACATTTCATTCCATACATCACCATCAAAAATAAATAAAAATAAAGACAAAATACAACAACAAAGTTTTCACATGCACAAGCATTCCACAAAGTTATCTCATTACTATAGCAAGTCAATCCAATCTTGTACAGTCTATGGTGCATCGACAAATCATCAACAATTCATTTCATGAATGCATACATCATACAAATTAGAATCATCACATTCATAATCGCATATGCATACATCAATGTAAAAACATGTACATAAACATAAATCATGAAAAAGGATAAACACCAAAAAGAATAATCTGTATATATATCATAACAAAAATTGCCCACAGGCTACAATGCACTGGTCCTCGGACCTCGCTCCCATCATCCAAAATCTCAAAAACCCCCAGCCTAGGGCGTCGGCCACCATGATCACGTAGGATCGATGCGACGAGAGCTACCCCCCGTGGTATCCATCCTCTGAGACCTCTCAGGGCGACTGCTCGCCCCTGCATCCCGACCACTCGCTCCTCCCTCATCTCGTCGCCTACGTCGAGATGATGCCGACTGCTCCGTCCCGCTGTCTCTCGTCCTATACGACGAGCCACTGGCCGGAGGCTCTGGTATTCACCCACCAAGGCGGATAATCTCACCCTCCATCTCCCATCGATGCCGACTCCACTCGGCCTCTCACCTACGGTAATACGTGATGGCATCATCACGCTGTGCTAGCTGCACCCGTAGGAGATCCCTCTCCCGTGCAGCATCCGTATCCCCCACCTGCTGGTGAGACGTAGCCCCTACGCTCCCCTGCCCTACCAACTGTGTCCGTAGGAGATCCCTCTCCTGCGTCATCTCCGCAAGCTCTCCATCTCACCTCCGTAATAACCCCATCAGACGCGCTACCTCAGCGCGCAACCCCGCCTCTGTCTCCCCCGAGCCAGCCTGCTCTGGAGCATCCTGCATCTCCGACTGCTCCTCCTCCTCAACATCCTCCCTCGCATCTGCCACCTCCACCATCTCCACATCCGCAGGAGCTCCCCAACCCTCTCCTGGTGCCTCTGCACCCTCTCTGCCTCCCGCTGCCTCCTCTCCTCCCAATGGTCCCTCACCTCGCCACTATCGTAGCGTCCACCACTCCTGATACTCAGCCGTCACTCCGACATCATCTACGTCCGGAATGTCCAAAACTGTATCAGACTCCTCCCCCAATGGCTCGAGGATCGACGCAGCTAAGGTCCTCTCATCACTCTGGCATCGATAGACTACGGGTTCCCCAGGCAACCCCTGGCGTACCCCAAACTGTCGTGTCACTCGGAGGTAGTGGAAGTACTCCTGCTCTGTCCCATGCCGCCCAATCACCCATCTCCCCCTTCGGACCCACCGAAGCCAATCATCCACCTCTGGCCATGCGGGACAATCTCGATATGGCCTCCATACCACATCTCCGGGAGTCAGTCGTGCCAATGCATCTCTGTAATGGTCCACGTCTCCCGCAAACCGTCGACTCTACCCCTGCTCCTCAGATCGATACCATAGAGCACCATACCCAATATCTCTGTCAACCATGTCCGCCCGTGTAGTCCAGGGCAGCCCTCGTGGTCGCTCTACGGCTATATGCTGCCATGCCCAACACTGCAACAAGAAACTACAGCCAATCCCCTTCCGCCTCCGACAGCGGACCTCGTATAACTCATCATACAACTGAGCCAAAAGCGTCTGGCCCCATCTCATAATCATCGGCTCTGTCATCGGGCAATCCACTAGCTGCCACACCACCTCCAATAGGTTCCATGGGAACCTCGCTCCTGATGAGTCTGGCAGGAGCATGTTAGAAATGAGGCTCATGAGTAGTGCATGCCTCACTCCCAACATTCCCCTCGCATACCAATATCGCACCAAGATCCCCCCAATATGGCAATCCAACTCCGCCCTCTCCAACGAGGTCATCCCATCCTCATCCTCTCCATATCCAAAATATCGGGTCAGCACAGCTGTCCTCTGGCCCCGTGGAGTCGTCCGAATGGGAACCCCGTCTATCGAAATCCGCAGAATCCGATACACGTCCTCTAAGGTGACTGTCATCTCCCCTGTCGAAAGATGGAAGGTGTTCATCCGAACATCCCATAGGCCGATCAATGCTGTGAGGTACGCCCGATCTGCCACAACTGCATCCAACCGAGCCACATGCTTGAGCCCTAAGGCATCAAGCCACTCCCAGTCATCATCACTCAACGCCTCGCGGGCATTAGAAAAAATCGTCGACACCCGATGTCGACTCTTCACCACCTGCACATCACAGAAAACAACAAACATCAAAAACATGCATCAAATTACCATCACATGTACAAAAATGCATAACTGTACAAGTAACATCTTTCATTCACATGTACATCCACAAAAAAAAATAATAATAATAATAATAACAAAAATTTGACATGGTTTACCTACGGTTTTACCTAAGTTTACCATTTCAACCAAAAAAATTCATCTTTCATTTCATCAAAAACAATAAAAATTTGACATGGTTTACCTACGGTTTTACCTAAGTTTACCATTTCAACCAAAAAAAATTCATCAATTTTTCATCTTTAATTTCATTAAAAACAATAAAAATTTGACATGGTTTACCTACGGTTTTACCTAAGTTTACCATTTCAACCAAAAAAATTCATCTTTCATTTCATCAAAAACAATAAAAATTTGACATGGTTTACCTACGGTTTTACCTAAGTTTACCATTTCAACCAAAAAATTCATCAATTTTTCATCTTTAATTTCATTAAAAACAATAAAAATTTGACATGGTTTACCTACGGTTTTACCTAAATTTACATTTAAAAAAAATTCTTTAATTTCATCAAAAACGATAAAAATTTGACATGGTTTACCTACGGTTTTACCTAAGTTTACCATTTCAACCAAAAAAATTCATCAATTTTTCATTTTTAATTTCATTAAAAAAATAAAAATTTGACATGGTTTACCTACGGTTTTACCTAAGTTTACCATTTCAACCAAAAAAATTCATCAATTTCATTTACATCAAAAACAATAAAAATTTGACATGGTTTACCTACGGTTTTACCTAAGTTTACCATTTCAACCAAAAAAAATTCATCAATTTTTCATCTTTAATTTCATCAAAAACAATAAAAATTTGACATGGTTTACCTACGGTTTTACCTAAGTTTACCATTTCAAACCAAAAAATTCATCTTTCATTTCATCAAAAACAATAAAAATTTGACATGGTTTACCTACGGTTTTACCTAAGTTTACCATTTCAACCAAAAAAATCATCAATTTTCATCTTTAATTTCATCAAAAACAATAAAAATTTGACATGGTTTACCTACGGTTTTACCTAAGTTTACCATTTCAACCAAAAAAATTCATCTTTCATTTCATCAAAAAAAAAAAAATTGACATGGTTTACCTACTAAGTTTTACCATTTCAAACAAAAAAAATTCATCTTTCATTTCATCAAAAACAATAAAAATTTGACATGGTTTACCTACGGTTTCGACCTAAGTTTACCATTTCAAACAAAAAAAAAATTCATCCATTTTTAATTCCATAAAAATAACACAAAAATTGGGCATGGTTTACTTATGGTTTCGACCTAAGTTTTACCATTCACATAAAAAAACAAAACATTTTTAACCATGGTTACCCTAAGGTGTTACTCTAAGTTTCATTTTGGGTTTATCCTATGGTTTTCCATCTAAGTTTCCATCGGTTTGCATCCACGTTTCATTTGGTTTCATTCATTCACCTTTTAATTTAATTAATTAGGGTTTCATGTTTTAAACAAACAACAAACAATAAAAACACATTTGCATTTTTCAAATTCAAACTCGAGGAGATAGTGCACTTACTGGTCTCGCCTCGGCTCCGCCGCTCGACGACCCGGTCTGTGCACTCATGGTGGCTGGAAAATCTGGCAGCGCTTCGCGTCAGAAAATCTACCTCCTCCTCCCCAGAGCTCCAATCCGCAATCGCTGAACAGTGCAAATGAGCCAAAACCGTCATTTTCGCATATTTATACTTTTTTCCAGCTGGTAATCGTCCCTGACCGGGACGAGCGCTTTTCGAGCGCTCGTCCCACCCCAGGACGAGTACCACCATCACGCACTCGTCTCACCCCCGGACGAGTACCATCACGGCACTCGTCCCACCTCGGGACGAATAAAAAAAAAAAAAAAAAATCAAAAATAACCAACACATAAAAATGACAAATGCCAACAAAACCACTAAAAATTGCCGGACACAAGTGCTCTTGCACTTAACCTCTTGGCATAAGAAAACTGATGTCGGGGTCTACCTTGTCGTTATCCTACTCCCTAAGAAGGCTACCATAGCCGGACCGCTCCACGGGAAGACGGATTTTCGCCAATGTTAACCCCAAATGGCATCTCAAAATGGGTTCACACTCACCAAAAATAGGTCAAAACAATCGGGAAACTGCTCGAGCATGCTTAACGGTAAACCATCTAAAGGCACCCTTGCACAAGTCATCTTGGGTCAAGCGACTCGTCGCTTTTCTCATGTCGGTCATTCCCTCATCGATTCGTCGCTTGAGGGGGTAGTCACACTTAGTTGCCAATCAACACCAATATACCCAGTCTTGGAAATGACACGCATTCAAAGGATCATTGCAAAAGACAATCGCGCCCCTGCTTGGGGCAGCAAACAAGCAATCATCACAAACTGATCATATACTTGGCATTCGTGAATCATGAACTCAAGGTTCCCACAACAAAAGGTTGCGCCCTTTGCCTCTTCATGACTGATCAATGTCTAAGTTCAAGTAATACCTCACCGAACCAGGTTAATACTTGATTTAAGTTCCTTAGCTCGTCAGAAGCAAGGATTCAAGAATGCGTGCCCTTTCCATACTTGGGGCATCAAGAGTTGGTTAGGTTACTGAGAAACCCTAATCATTAGTGCTTTGGTTATATATTTTTGCTTAGCACTGCACCATGTGCAGCGCTTCCCAAAAAGGGGCATCTGTAGACACCAAAACAGCACCAATCCGATTATGTGACAACAAGCACTGATCGCACTAACACACACAGCTCCCTGGGGCAGCCCTCAGAGGTTAAACAGTGGTTCTAACCACTCACACAGCAGTTTTGCAAGTCAAAAATCAATTTGGCACCTTTTAGACACTCAGCTTCTTATTCGTCCCACCCAGGGACGAGTGCGGATTTGTACTCGTCCTATCCAGGGACGAGTGCAGATTGATACTCGTCTCACCCAGAGACGATTACCAGCGCTCGCTTCGGGGTGGGACGAATGTCAGGTTTGACCGACAAAAAGTCAAATCTCGGCATGTAACAACTCAGAACTGCCACTTAGCTTTTCTTGCATGACATAGGAGTGCGAGTGAGTTCTTTTGACAACTCATATCTGCCAATTGACGTTCCCTTCACTGCATGGGAATAAGAGTGAGCTTTTTAAGACAACTCGGATTTGCCACTTAGCTATTCCTTCATTGCATAGGAGTGCAAGTGAGCTTTTCTAAAACATACAAAGACATGCACAGAGACAGTTAAGAATCCCTTGATCAAGAAGAAGTCTTCTTTTCACACAAGAAGCATTCATGCAAAGAAACACTTTTGCATGTTAATTCAAAGAGACCCCTTGGGTCTATAAAATGGTGAGTTTCCTCACCCAAAAGAGATACCGAGAAGGAGCATTTTGAGCGACGAAGTGCTGCTAATTCATTTACTTGCGATTTGTGTTTTCAACATCCATAATCTCTTGATCGAAAGAGAGGTTATTGGGTGACTTTTGAAGGCACGAATCAAGAACCAACACCGATTTTTCTGACCACAATATCCTACCAATTTGCCGACAACACATCACATCAGGTTTCGGACCCATCCTAAAGCGGATTGGTGTCGAAGCAAAGTTTCACCCGCGGGTGGTTTGCCTTCGGGCACCCCCCGCTTTATTTCTTTTGTAGTATTTAGCTAGTTTCATGTTTATGCTTTTGTCAAGTTTTCATTTTATTTAGATTCATTTTAACCATCGTTAGATTCATCTTTTATTTTTCATACACAGGTGCTACTGATTCTTTGTTTGTTTCTTTGAACGCAGATTTGCAGCATTGGAAGAGCAGCGAGGAATCGACCTTTACCAACGCAAGCGACGACAACGTTTTGGTTCGCCCATCTTATATGTGGGCACGCGGAAGAAGGAATTCTGAAACAAGTTGTAAAAGAGCAACATTTAACGCTCCTATCCCCTAAAAAGGAAGGAGACGCATTGTAACACGAATTTGCAAAGCATATCAATAAAAGGGCCGATTTTTATATTGCTTTAATATCTTGTGTTCATGTTCTTCCTTTTTACGCATTTTTCAATAACATAGGATTTAAGCGTTATTTTAGTTTCATTTACATTGCATTTTTAGTTTATCCTTTTTGTTTTCGGAATCTCGTGCTTTCAATGGCGATCACGGTGGGACCTCTGTCCTCTATTTTTTTTTAGGTTAAATTACTGATCTAAAATTGCTTGTTTTTTTACAGGTACCTATTTTTCAACATCAGACTGTTATTCGTCTCTGCAAGTGACGATTACAGAATTGGTATTCGTTTCACCCCGGGACGAATAAACTATTCGTTTCACCCTGTGACGATTACGGTTCTGATATTCGCCTCACCCAGGGACGAGTATAATTCTATGCAATTTTTAGAGCAAATCAGAAACTTCCGATTAGGCAGAGAAGAGGTAGGGGTTTTTACAGCTTCTATCAAATTTCTATTTTTTTGTTTTCTGGTTTTCAGTTTGTAAGGCTTAGGGAAAGATTTCTTTTCGTTTGCCTGTTTCAATTTTGCAAAATTAAAATGAACCCCACACATCACGTGGTATTTTAAACCAAGGCGTTGGTCGTAAAACCCCAACCCTTGAGCAAGACCAAAGGTGGATTCCATTATCACTTTGGCTTGAGATATTGCATCCATTACCTCGATCGCGACTGTTGCTAGACGTAAATCCTGATGAAAGCTGACCGAGTGTAGCTTGGGGTGATTCCCAACACGCGAGGATAAGTCTTCTATGGTAGGTGTCATAAACAGAGTGATTCCCCTTCCGTACCGCCTATGTTCCACGTATCATATCGCTCTCACGTACCTATAGTCTCCCTCACGTAAGGGCGGGTATATAGAGAGGTTGGTATATCGGTCCGACAATGGTATATTGAAGGGGCGACCATTTTGGGAGTCATAAGAGCCTTCATAATTGCATTTAAACGTTTCACAAAATTTTCAAAAACAAAACAAACAACAAAAACACACTAAACCAGATTTAGGGCACACTATTAATCTTTAAAAGAGATAATCATTGCTTGTGTGTGTATGCTATTTTCTGTTTAGACAAAAAAAAAATCATAAAAAGAATTTTTGCATTTTTAGGTTAGCATTACCATGGTGAATACTCGTAGCCAAGCCCAATCACGGGCAGAAGCTGCAAAAAATGCACCAAGAGAGACGAATCGTCTCCGATATAGCCTTGAAGACTTGGCCATCCCGCCTCGACGGCGGGGTACACCAGTTAGTTCACACCATGCAGAACATGGCTCTAGAGGCCCCTCCTTGAGAGGCACTCCAACACATACAGTTATAGAACATGGTTCTAGAGGCCCCTCCTTGAGGGGCTCTCCAAGTCAGGCCTTCAATAGACGAGAATTTAGAACCCCCTCCCTAAGGGGAACTCATGAGCAACAAGAATCTTTTCAAGAAAATAACCTATACGTACCACCTGGTCTAAGCACGAGGCCTCCTTTGGAAGTTCATTTTGGGTGGCCTAGTGATGAAGCATTGTGTACTGCTATGGAACAACAAAGGGTCCAAAAGGAAGAACCATATGATTTTGTGGTTCCTAATTTACCCCCAATTAATGTCGGACACAGTAGACCATATCCAGAACATCAGGTTCTTCCGACAGGGCAAGACAATTATGCCCGCACTTTTTATGCATATCATAGAGAGAGAGAGGAAGATCACTACATTCCTCTAGAACAGTATCCAGTGCAGAAACGATGCACGTCTGCACCTGCATTATATCCAGATCACTCATTGAGACCAGAGTTTCAAGTTAATGCGGCCAACCTCGACAGAGGGAAGCAACATATAGGGGTCTCAGAGCACCATGATCGAAACAGATATGTAGGAGAGACATCTAGGCCTATTAAACAAGAGACGGTAGAACAAAATAACTTGGCATTTGCACAACTAGCCGCCCGCCAAGCACACATCACACGGCTTAGGCAAGAACAACAGGAATTAGAACATTTGTGTCGCCTAGATCAAGAACGCATTCAACGTCAGACAACTGAATTGCTTCACAACCATGCGCCTGAGAAGGCCCCAGTCCCTCGCGCACAACAATCTGAGATGTATGTGAGGCACAACCCCTTAGTGCGAGACAGGTCTCCACGACTTCAGCAAGCACTGCCTCCAAGACCTCTTAGACCTGAGCGGGAGGCCATTCCTCGTAACTATGATGGGCATCCTCCACGGGCACCCGTCCATGTTTACAGGCCTAGGCCAAACACTCCTCAAGAAGATTATGAGGATTATTACCAAGAAGAAGAGCGGGCTGAAATGCCCTATCAAGGCGGAAGGGATGCTACCCATTTATCCATTCAAAGGCCTCAAGTTCCCCGCAACCCACAGCGGGAACCAACCAAGGAGGAGGAGATTACGTCCTCTGATGCATACAAAGTGTTGTTAGAACGCTTAGAGACTATGGAACTCAAGACTGTTGGGCCCCAAAAGCCTACCTTACGCCAACTCCGTAGTCATCCGATGCATCCATCAGTGCCAGCACCTCCATACCCCGAACATTTCAAGTTGCCCCAGTTGGCACTCTTTAAAGGGGATGAAGATGCTCAAGAGCATGTGACACGATTTTTGAGCCAATGCTTTGGTATACAAGACAATGATGCATTGTTATTGAGAACATTCATAACCACATTCGCAGGATCTGCCTCGGATTGGTTTACCCATCTACCGAAGCATAGCATTTACAACTTGGATCAGCTAGTGGACGCGTTCTTAGAACGTTTTGCTTTCAATACAAAGAAAAAGGCGTCACTCAGTGATCTAGCTAGCCTCAAACAGTATGAGGAGGAGTCTATGGTAGCATATGGGAATCGATGGAGGACGGTGCTTTCAAAGTTGTCCTACCTCCCTCCTATGTCCGACCTAACTCAAATGTTCGCAAAGAGTTGTTTGCGATCGATCTCTGTGCTATTGCAGCTGCAGCAATACGCCACTTTAGAAGAAGCTCAGCGCAAGCTAGACGTATCGAAGAGATCAAGATACAGGATGGCAAAATTGCCAAGCCTAAGAAAAAAGAGTGGAACAAGAGCACCAAAATAGGGAATACGCAACAGAAACCCGCCGTGGTCAATCAAGTTGCTATTAATGCCCCTACGCCTGCCCAAGCAACACAGCCTCCAAAGGCTAATTATCAGGCGGTGCCTCACAATAATTATGAGAAAGATAACAAAAAGCAGGATCAAAATCAGCAGCGTCGCCCCAAGCGACAATTTACACCATACACTGAGTCTAGGGATTCCTTGTTTGACCGTTTGTCAGTGGCAAACTTGATTAATCTGCCAGATATTCCAACAATTGATCCCAATGCGCCAAAGCCTAAAGGGTATAGAGAGGATCTTTTCTGTAGATTCCATAGAAGGAAAGGGCATGACCTTAATGTCTGTTGGACGTTTAAAGGTTTAGTGCAAGATCTCATTGATAATCACACATTGGTAGTGGATAACCCCATCGCACCCAACAACCAACAAATGGGTGTTTTCAAAGATCCTTTACCCACACATGATGCACAAACAAAACCTCTGCATGTCAACGAAGTGCAACAGAGTTGCCCCATGGAGGGGTATGTTGGAATGATTAGCATTGTGACAAGAAACAAGAGACACCCAGGAGTTGTCCCCGCGACAACCACTAGGGAAGTTCCATCCACATCACAACATCAACCGAATCCTACACAGTTACCTCCGCCTAGACCAGTGGCCACAATTCGAACTAGACTTACTCAAAGTCTACGGACCACATCGGCTAGGCTCTCCATTTATGAGCTTATTCAACAATCGACGCCCCATCGGGAAGCTCTTATGGAGATATTAAAGGCAATTGAATTGCAACCCCACGAAGCGGATTCGTTCAACAATTTTGTGGGGCATGTCAAATAGTGTACTGAACCAGTCATTACCTTCAGGGAAGATGAGCTAAAAATGGTGACTGGAGATGTAGCGGATCCACCCCTGCACGTTATTGCGCGGGTCAACGGGACTCCATACAAACGGGTGTTGATAGACACTGGTTCGTCCAGTAACCTTATTACAACCGCTGCACTGAAACATTTGAAACTGCCAGCCTCTCACATTGCACCTTCCACTTATACCCTTCGAGCATTTAATGATGCGATATGCTCGACAGTTGGCACAATTGTCCTACCCATACAAGTGGGACAAAAGACCATTCATACGTTGTGCCACATTTTAGAAGGTGAGATGGCTTACAATATCTTGCTTGGGCGGCCTTGGATCCGGGATATGAAGTGTGTCCCTTCAATTGCTCATCAATGTTTGAAGTATACATTTGAAGGACAAGTGCACGTGGTCCCCATAGATTTGGAACCTTTTAAGTATTGCAACTCAGTGCAAATCATGCCGCAGTTGACCCTTCCTTCAACACACGTGGATTTCCAGTTAAATCCATCTAAACGGGGTCTGACTAAGCAAGAATCTCCATCACCAAGTCAATCAAATTCTCAGGCGGGTTCATCTTCTTCATCCAGTCCTCCCACAACGACGCCACCTACGGTGGCCACACCAACGGACAAAGGAAAGAAGCCCCTAGAAACGGAACCACCTTTAGTCTCCAACATCTCTACAGAAGAGACGCCTAATAGAATGGAAGTTGAGACGCCTAGTTCACCCCACATGGAGTGGACTCAAGGAGAACTCCCATTCGCTTCCCCTCAATCGCCAACGATTACTAGTTGAGATGTCTAACACAGGCATGGGGGAGTATATAGTGCGCAATGTTGTTGCAACGCCCACACTTCAGTCTATGCAAGACATGGGAAGACCTCGACTCCCCATAGGCTCCGTGGTTCCTTTAGGCTACCCACCTAATCAGACAAACTTTATTTTTGGGGGCCTGGATCATGGTGTTGAACCTTCCCAAAAAGAAGAGGAAGATGAAGATCCCTTTGTGGAAGATGTTAATTATCTGGCTAACCCAGACTTCGCATTACGATATCTTAGCCAATGCAATTGGCATGGATACGGGTTAGGCCGGTATGAACAAGGAATGCGTGTTTTGTGTCAACCAAGATACCAAATGCCTTATGACAAATCAGGAGTAGGGTTTAATCACCCTTTGCCCCTCGACATCTTGGTCGAAAACATGCAAGGCCTAAGGATAGGCAACAAGGATGGGTTGGCATCAGATCCATATGTCAATCCAAATACAACTTATACATTGGGGGATTATTTCCCATTACAAACAAATAACCTTGTTGACCTCAACAACCCTTTCCCTACGGCCGAACAAGGAGAAACCTCATGGACTCACCCACAAGGGGAAGATGGACAAGACCACGAAGGGTCTTCTGAAGATGAGTCGGAGTACGATCATTCGCATGAATATCCAATGAATGACGATCAGGAAAGCTTCTTGACGATGTTCCCATTGAATGATCCTAGTGAGCATAGGCTACCTCAACAACAACAAAATCCTTTGGACATAGATGACATGTTTGAACACTTACACATAGATCCAAGACCTAGGAGGCATTTCAACCTGGCATAGTTATAGCAATTACTGCACCCGCCACTCCAGGCATACAGTGAGCATCTTTCACCTGGAGACCTTATCAAACCATCAGTACCTAGGGCAGACCCTGTTTGCAGGTCCGCGCATAGGGCTGATCCCTTTGTGCCAGTGCCTACAGAGCCAGATCCAAAGCACCAAGAACATCTCGAATGTCAGAGTTGTCACATTTGCGGTAATGGAGATTACAATCATTTCATCAACATGGTCTCCATTGACTTGACCGCCCCCATCCATGATCCAGCCAATCCAACATGATTATTGCATCTAGACATAGAAGCTATCGATTGGGATCGCGATGACACACCACCATCTCCATCAGAGTATTGGCCTTGCGGTGGGATGTTTCATTTCACTCCAGGACAGACTCAGGATGTCTTCCATGCTGAAGAGGAACTTGACGTTCCTAATGATGATCTTAATTCAGCAAACGATATCCATCTAATCCCAATTCCACACCAGTTGGAAGACGGATCCCATATGTCAGTTGAAGCAACGACTGATGTTGACATCGGCACAGATCCAATGAATCCATGGATTCTCAAGCTGGGGGTAAGTCTTTCCCCCGAAGAGCGCACCGAGTATGTTGCCCTTCTTAAGGAAAAGAAGGAGGTTTTTGCATGGTCATACAAGGATATGCCGGGACTAGACCCACAGCTAGTCACGCACAATTTAACGCTTGATCCGACAATCAAGCCAGTCAAGCAAAAACTACGCAAGATGCATCCAACAGTGGCTTTAATGGTAAAATATGAGTTACAAAAGTTGTTGGATGCCCAGTTTGTCATCTGTGTGGATTATCCGCCATGGTTGTCTAACATGGTTCCTGTCAAGAAGCCCGACGGGAGGATTCGCATATGCACTAATTTTTGAGATCTTAACAAAGCGAGTCCTAAGGATGATTTTCCCTTGCCGAGCATCGACGCGTTGGTAGACGCTACAGCGGGCCACGAAATGCTTTCCCTTATGGATGGTTTTTCAGGATACAATCAGATTCGTATTAATCCTGAAGACCAACTAAAAATGGCATTCACAATGCCTTGGGGGACATTTTGCTATAAGGTCATGCCTTTTGGCCTTAAAAATGCCGGAGCCACCTACCAACGTGCCATGACGTACATCTTTCACGATTACATGCACAAAACTTTGGAAGATTACATGGATGATTTGTTGGCCAAATCTCTTTTGCGTCCAGATCATATCGGTGACTTGAGCAAGGTCCTTGATCGCCTCATTGAGCATAAAGTCCGACTAAACCCCAAGAAGTGCGTCTTTGGCGTCACCTCTGGAAAGCTCTTGGGTTTCATAGTCTCCAAACGAGGAATTGAGGTTGATCCAAACAAAGTCAAGGCAATCCTTGAAATGCGTCCCCCAACCACCATCAAGCAGCTCAAGAGTCTGTAGGGAAAGGTTGCGTCGATCAAGCGCTTCATAGCGCAGTTATCTGACAAATGCCGACCCATGAATAAATTATTGCATAAAGGGGTCACATTTCATTGGGATGACGAGTGCCAGTCAGCCTTTGACGACATTAAATAGTACTTGGCTTCGCCACCAGTACTGGCACCACCCAGACCAGGAGTGCCGTTCTATTTATACATCTCAGCCACTGAGGTGGCACTGGGCGCCATGTTGTCCCAAAAAATGAACTTCACAGAGAACAGAGCTACATACTATCTTAGCCGCACCCTGGTCGGTTATGAACTTAACTATGCATATGTTGAAAAACTCGCTTGGCAGTGGTGTTTGCTACCAAGAAGCTACGCCACTACATGCTTAGTAATAAGACGTATGTTGTGTCTAAGGAGAATCCATTGCGATACATGATGAGTCGTACTTATCATAGTAGCCGCACGGCGAAATGGATCATGTTGTTGACGGAGTTTGACATAGAGTTCATTGGACAAAAATCTATAAAAGGTCAAGTCATCGCCGATCAACTAGCTGAGGCTCCTCTTGAAGACGATCAGCCTCTAACTTTTGAACTACCTGATGATGGGGTCTTCCATGTTTCAGAGTCGCCAGATTTTGATGAGCCTGAGTCACAGGCTGACATAACCCTATTCTTCGATGGTTCTAAATGTGAGCAAGGGGGTGGTGCGAGAATTGTATTCTTCACTCCGCAAGGTGCTCCAATGCCCTTGTCATTTAAATTAGACTTCCCGTGCACCAACAACAATGCAGAATACGAAGCCTTGCTCATAGGTCTTCAGACAACAATCACCATGAACATTAAACGATTGAACATCTTTGGTGATTCGCTGTTAATTGTCAATCAAGTAAAGGGGATATACCAATGTAAATGTCCAGTTTTGCGGTCTTATAAAGTCCTTGTGGACAAATTCCTGGCACAACTTGAATGGTATGACATCGAGGCACTCCCTCGATCATCAAATCATTTTGCGGATACTATGGCCTCCTTGGGGTCACTCATCCCGCAAGACCCTTCCGGTGAAATGACAACCATTCAGGTTAAAACATTATCGCAATCTACGATGGAGCGTGCAAGCTCTGATCTGACGCCAGGAATCCACATGATCCAGATTGAACCATCTCCGGATAAGTTCTCTCGAATTCGAGATTGTTTGACTCAAGCCAATTGGGGGTCCTTGTTCTCCCCGACCCCTCTTATTAGCAACACCACGTTGTTTTTACAAGTTCTTTCCTGCTCAGCTTTTGTTCGGGATAGACTTCAAGAGGGATTGGCCGTTCATACTATCGAGGTTTCTGATCAGCAAGATTGGTACACACCCATTCGGGATTACCTCAAGCTAGGTAATCTCCCACTTGGATTGACACAAGCCACGAAAAGATCATTCAAACAGAAAGCGGCAAAGCATGTCTTATTAGGAGACATTTTGTATCGTCAAAATTATGAAGGAATTCTTCTTCGTTGTTTGGACCAACAGGAGTCCGCTTGGGCGATCACCCAAGCTCACGATGGTACCTGTGGTGGCCACTTCAGCGGTATGGCCATCGCAAAGCGCATTCTTCGCATGGGTTATTATTGGCCATCTTTAGAGCGAGATTGTTGCGCATATGTGAAGAAGTGCGTGAAGTGTCAGCACCATGCTAATTTGACACACGTACCTTCTCAGGCCTTGCAGCCGATTCAATCGGTTTGGCCTTTTTCGTAGTGGGGCTTTGATCTAATTGGAAAGATCTCCCCTGCATCGTCTGGTCGTCACACGTTCATTTTAACGGCCACAGAGTACTTTACCAAATGGGTGGAAGCAATTTCGCTGACCACTACGACTGGAGCCCGCATTGCGGAGTTTATTTTGCATAACATCATATGTCATTTTGGTATTCCATCCAAAATCGTCTCGGATAATGGGACACCATTCAAGAATAAAGATGTGCGTGCTTTGACCACAAAGTACAAGATTCAAGCATAGCTTTTCAACACCCTATTATCCGTAGGCAAATGGGCAAGCAGAAGCGTCCAACAAAATGCTAGTCGCCATTCTCAAAAAGATAGTTGCAGACAATCATAAAGACTGGCACATTCAGATCCCGCTTGCCCTATGGGCTTATCGCACCAGCATTCGGACGCCCACTGGGGCAACTCCATTTTCGCTGGTGTATGGCTCCGAGGCAGTCATGCCTTTTGAGTTGGAAATTCCTTCCCTACGCATTTCAATGCAAGAGTTCATCGATGATGACACTGCGTGGCAGGCCCGGTTAGATCAACTGACGTTGCTCGATGAACGACGCGTTCATGCTCTCGAGCATTTGCGTATCTATCAAGAGCGACTTAAGAAAGCATACAACATGAAAGTCCACTTCAGGGAATTTTAGGTTGGTGACTTGGTCTTAAAAGAGAACCAACAGAATTCTAATTTGCCGTCCCATCTACGGGACAAGTTCGTAGCAAACTGGTTAGGTCCTTACATCATTGACAGTAAAATAGGACCTGGAACATACCGGCTTGCCTCTCTTGAAGGAATCAAGGAAACAGAACCCTTGAATATCATTCATTTGAGGCCATTCCACAGCTAGAGAGCCATAGTCCAACAAAAAGCTCCAAGGATTATCACAATCGCTTGGTCAACCCAAAAGCTCCAAGGATTATCACAATCGCTTGGTCAACCCAAAAAGCTCCAAGGATTATCACAATCGCTTGGTCAACACAAATGCTCCAAGGATTACCACAATCGCTTGGTCAACCCTAAAAGCCCCAAAGGTATCTATAAACCCTTTGGTCAACACCAAAAGCTCCAAGCATTACCACAACTGCTTGGTCAACATAAATATTCAAAAATCAACAAAAACAACACAAAAATCAAAATCACAAAACCAATTGCATTTCAATTCCATGCATAAAAAAAATCAAAATCACAAAAACAATTGCATTTCAATTCCATGCATACTCATAAAAAAAAAAAATCAAAATTACAAAAACAATTGCATTTCAATTCCATGCATTCTCATAAAAATCAAAAATACAAAAATATAGGTTCCATTAAGCATTGCATCCATACATTGCATACTTCGTTAGGTCATACAAGTCAAAAGCACCATAGGCTGTCATTACTTGGCAATTCCATCCTTTTCCACCTCAGATCCATTTTCATAAATGCCTACATCCAGTATATCACCCTTTTATTTTAGCATCGTCAGTTGTCGTCTAATGTATATAGGGTTTTCGTCATTCGGGATGTCTTTAAATTTCTAGCCAAAACTGTACACAGGTTAAGCAGATTTTACACGGGAAAGTTTTACTTGGATCCCACCTTGGTACGTAGCATCCCAACACAAATTAACACACATAAAATAATTCCTAAGTTGTGTGAACGAAAGATAAAACCTGCACCGTAATCCCGGTTACCATAAGCGAAACGGCTATCTTGCTTATCCCCCGTGCAATTGACCCTAGAAATGCTGAGAGTTGGCAAAAGGACAAGCATCCTCCCTACCCAATTCCCCATGAATCCCAAGTTCTCAAAAGTTGCAAAAACATCAAAAATTTGCAAAACGTCAAAACACTACAATTTGACATCCTACAGTGCACACATCAAAAGGCACAAACAATAGTGATTCTCGTCACTCCATATTCAAATCCCTTGCTCAAAAAAAAAAAAAAAACAAATAAAACAAAAATAAACAGTGATTTCATCACTATAAAGAGCAAGTATCCCAATACCCTTGAAGAAAAGAAGGGAGTCGAACTTGAATCCCTGGAACTCTCAGTATTTTGACAGGTCATGAGGCAAGCTTCAGTACCGGTTTGGTTGATAGCCTATTGGTCACTGGCGGTAAACCTCCCGCATGACGATATATCTGTCACATTAACTTGTGTGCAGATCAATGTTTGCATGTGGATGAGCTAGCTTATGGTATCCTAGATAGCACCGCAGATTAATCTGACTAAATACAATAAAGGAGTTAGTGGAGCTAATTAGGTGATCCTCAGTACAGGTTCGGTTGAAAGCCCATCTGGCACTGGCGGTATCCTGATGAATAACACATAAACGAACTCAATTGCACACACAGGGATGTGAAATAACTTGGTTAAATTCAAGTCAGATTTATACCTTGTTCAAAAAGTCTTGCGACATAAATGTACAGTCTTGGCTAGTTAGTTAAAAATATCTGCATCTCAAAAAAGCTTAACTACATTTTCAAACAACCGATACATTTCATTCCATACATCACCATCAAAAAAAAAAAAAAAAAAAAGACAAAATACAACAACAAAGTTTTCACATGCACAAGCATTCCACAAAGTTATCTCATTACTATAGCAGGTCAATCCAATCTTGTACAGTCTATGGTGCATCGACAAATCATCAACAATTCATTTCATGTGCATACATCATACAAATTAGAATCATCACATTCATAATCGCATATGCATACATCAATGTAAAAACATGTACATAAACATAAATCATGAAAAAGGATAAACACCAAAAAGAATAATCTGTATATATATCATAACAAAAATTGCCCGCAGGCTACAATGCACTGGTCCTCGGACCTCGCTCCCATCATCCAAAATCTCAAAAACCCCCAGCCTAGGGCGTCGGCCACCATGATCACGCAGGATCGGTGCGACGAGAGCTACCCCCCACGGTATCCGTCCTCTGAGACCTCTCAGGGCGACTGCTCGCCCCTGCATCCCGACCACTCGCTCCTCCCTCATCTCGGTGCCTGCGTCGAGATGATGCCGACTGCTCCGTCCCGCTGTCTCTCATCCTATACGACGAGCCACTGGTCGGAGGCTCTGGTATTCACCCACCAAGGTGGATAATCTCACCCTCCATCTCCCGTCGATGCCGACTCCACTCGGCCTCTCGCCTACGGTAATACGCGATGGCGTCATCGCGCTGTGCTAGCTGCACCCGTAGGAGATCCCTCTCCCGTGCAGCATCCGTATCCCCCGCCTGCTGGTGAGCCGCAGCCCCTGCGCTCCCCTGCCCTGCCAACTGTGTCCGTAGGAGATCCCTCTCCTGCGTCATCTCCGCAAGCTCTCCATCCCGCCTCCGTAGCAACCCCGTCAGACGTGCTACCTCAGCGCGCAACCCCGCCTCTGTCTCCCCCGAGCCAGCCTGCTCTGGAGCATCCTGCATCTCCGGCTGCTCCTCCTCCTCAACATCCTCCCCCGCATCTGCCACCTCCACCATCTCCACATCCGTAGGAGCTCCCCAACCCTCTCCTGGTGCCTCTGCACCCTCTCCGCCTCCCGCTGCCTCCTCTCCTCCCAATGGTCCCTCACCTCGCCACTGTCGTAGCGTCCACCACTCCTGATACTCAGCCGTCACTCCGATGTCATCTACGTCCGAAATGTCCAAAACTGTATCAGACTCCTCCCCCAATGGCTCGAGGATCGACGTAGCTAAGGTCCTCTCATCACTCCAGCATCGATAGACTACGGGTTCCCCAGGCAACCCTTGGCGTACCCCAAACTGTCGTGTCACCCGGAGGTAGTGGAAGTACTCCTGCTCTGTCCCATGCCGCCCAATCACCCATCTCCCCCTTCGGACCCGCCGAAGCCAATCATCCACCTCTGGCCATGCGGGACAATCCCGATATGGCCTCCATACCACATCCCCGGGAGACAGTCGTGCCAATACATCTCTGTAATGGTCCACGTCTCCCGCGAACCGCCGACTCTGCCCCCGCTCCTCAGACCGATACCATAGAGCACCGTACCCAATATCTCTGTCAACCATGTCTGCTCGTGTAGTCCAGGGCAGCCCTCGGGGTCGCTCTACGGCTATATGCTGCCATGCCCAACACTGCAACAAGAAACTACAGCCAATCCCCTTTCGCCTTCGACAGCGGACCTCGTATAACTCATCATACAACTGAGCCAAAAGCGTCTAGCCCCACCTCATAATCATCGGCTCTATCATCGGGCAATCCACTAGCTGCCACACCACCTCCAATAGGTTCCATGGGAACCTCGCTCCTGATGAGTCTGGCAGGAGCATGTTAGAAATGAGGCTCATGAGTAGTGCATGCCTCACTCCCAACATTCCCCTCGCATACCAATATCGCACCAAGATCCCCCCAATATGGCAATCCAACTCCGCCCTCTCCAGCGAGGTCATCCCATCCTCATCCTCTCCATGTCCAAAGTATCGGGTCAGTACAGCTGTCCTCTGGCCCCGTGGAGTCGTCCGAATGGGAACCCCGTCTATCGAAATCCACAAAATCTGATACACGTCCTCTAAGGTGACTGTCATCTCCCCTGTCGAAAGATGGAAGGTGTTCGTCCGAACATCCCATAGGCCGATCAATGTTGTGAGGTACGCCCGATCTGCCACAACTGCATCCAACCGAGCCACATGCTTGAGCCCTAAGGCATCAAGCCACTCCCAGTCATCATCACTCAACGCCTCGTGGGCATTAGAAAAAATCGTCGGCACCCGATGTCGACTCTTCACCACCTGCACATCACAGAAAACAACAAACATCAAAAACATGCATCAAATTACCATCACATGTACAAAAATGCATAACTGTACAGTAACATCTTTCATTCACATGTACATCCACAAAAAAAAAAAAATAATAATAATAATAATAATAACAAAAATTTGACATGGTTTACCTACGGTTTTACCTAAGTTTACCATTTCAACCAAAAAAATTCATCTTTCATTTCATCAAAAACAATAAAAATTTGACATGGTTTACCTACGGTTTTACCTAAGTTTACCATTTCAACCAAAAAAAATTCATCAATTTTTCATCTTTAATTTCATTAAAAACAATAAAAATTTGACATGGTTTACCTATGGTTTTACCTAAGTTTACCATTTCAACCAAAAAAATTCATCTTTCATTTCATCAAAAACAATAAAAATTTGACATGGTTTACCTACGGTTTTACCTAAGTTTACCATTTCAACCAAAAAAATTCATCAATTTTTCATCTTTAATTTCATTAAAAACAATAAAAATTTGACATGGTTTACCTACGGTTTTACCTAAGTTTACCATTTCAACCAAAAAAAAAATTCATCTTTCATTTCATCAAAAACAATAAAAATTTGACATGGTTTACCTACGGTTTTACCTAAGTTTACCATTTCAACCAAAAAAATTCATCTTTCATTTCATCAAAAACAATAAAAATTTGACATGGTTTACCTACGGTTTTACCTAAGTTTACCATTTCAACCAAAAAAATTCATCTTTCATTTCATCAAAAACAATAAAAATTTGACATGGTTTACCTACGGTTTCGACCTCAGTTTACCATTTCAAACAAAAAAAAAAAATTCATCCATTTTTAATTCCATAAAAATAACACAACAATTGGGCATGGTGTACTTATGGTTTCGACTTAAGTTTTACCATTCACATAAAAAAACAAAACATTTTTAACCATGGTTACCCTAAGGTGTTACTCTAAGTTTCATTTTGGGTTTATCCTATGGTTTTCCATCTAAGTTTCCATTGGTTTGCATCCACGTGTCATTTGGTTTCATTCATTCACCTTTTAATTTAATTAATTAAGGTTTCATATTTTAAACAAACAACAAACAATAAAAACACATTTGCATTTTTCAAATTCAAATTCGAGGAGATAGTGCACTTACTGGTCTCGCCTCGGCTCCGCCGCTTGATGACCCGGTCTGTGCACTCATGATGGCTGGAAAATCTGGCAGCGCTTCGCATCAGAAAATCTACCTCCTCCTCCCCAGAGCTCCAATCCGCAATCGCTGAACAGTGCAAATGAGCCAAAACCGTCATTTTCGCATATTTATACTTTTTGCCAGCTGGTAATCGTCCCTGACCGGGACGAGCGCTTTTCGGAGCGCTCGTCCCACCCCAGGACGATTACCACCATCACGCACTCGTCTCACCCCCGGACGAGTACCATCACGGCACTCGTCCCACCTCGGGACGAATAAAAAAAAAAAAAAAATCAAAAATCAAAAATAACCAACACATAAAAATGACAAATGCCAACAAAACCACTAAAAATTGCCGGACACAAGTGCTCTTGCACTTAACCTCTTGGCATAAGCAAACTGATGTCGGGGTCTACCTTGTCGTTATCCTACTCCCTAAGAAGGCTACCATCGCCGGACCGCTCCACGGGAAGACAGATTTTCGCCAATGTTAACCCCAAATGGCATCTCAAAATGGGTTCACACTCACCAAAAATAGGTCAAAACAGTCGAGAAACTGCTCGAGCATGCTTAACAGTAAACCATCTAAAGGCACCCTTGCACAAGTCATCTTGGGTCAAGCGACTCGTCGCTTTTCTCATGTCGGTCATTCCCTCATCGATTCGTCGCTTGAGGGGGTAGTCACACTTAGTTACCAATCAACACCAATATACCCAGTCTTGGAAATGACACGCATTCAAAGGATCATTGCAAAAGACAATCGCGCCCCTGCTTGGGGCAGCAAACAAGCAATCATCACAAACTGATCATATACTTGGCATTCGTGAATCATGAACTCAAGGTTCCCACAACAAAAGGTTGCGCCCTTTGCCTCGTCATGACTGATTAATGTCCAAGTTCAAGTAATACCTCACCGAACCAGGTTAATACTTGATTTAAGTTCCTTAGCTCGTCAGAAGCAAGGATTCAAGAATGCGTGCCTTTTCCATACTTGGGGCATCAAGAGTTGGTTAGGTTACTGAAAACCTTAATCATTAGTGCTTTGGTTATATATTTTTGCTTAGCACTGCACCATGTGTAGCGCTTCCCAAAAAGGGGCATCTGTAGACACCAAAACAGCACCAATCCGATTATGTGACAACAAGCACTGATCGCACTAACACACACAGCCCCCAGGGCAGCCCTCAGAGGTTAAACAGTGGTTCTAACCACTCACACAACAATTTTGCAAGTCAAAAATCAATTTGGCACCTTTTAGACACTCAGCTTCTTATTCGTCCCACCCAGGGACGAGTGCGGATTTGTACTCGTCTTATCCAGGGACGAGTGCAGATTGATACTCGTCTCACCCAGAGACGATTACCAGCGCTCGCTTCGGGGTGGGACGAATGTCAGGTTTGACCGGCAAAAAGTCAAATCTCGGCATGTAACAACTCAGAACTGCCACTTAGCTTTTCCTGCATGACATAGGAGTGCGAGTGAGTTCTTTTGACAACTCATATCTGCCAATTGACGTTCCCTTCACTGCATGGGAATAAGAGTGAGCTTTTTAAGACAACTCAGATTTGCCACTTAGCTATTCCTTCATTGCATAGGAGTGCAAGTGAGCTTTTCTAAAACATACAAAGACATGCACAGAGACAGTTAAGAATCCCTTGATCAAGAAGAAGTCTTCTTTTCACACAAGAAGCATTCATGCAAAGAAACACTTTTGCATGTTAATTCAAAGAGACCCCTTGGGTCTATAAAATGGTGAGTTTCCTCACCCAAAAGAGATACCGAGAAGGAGCATTTTGAGCGACGAAGTGCTGCTAATTCATTTACTTGCGATTTGTGTTTTCAACATCCATAATCTCTTGATCGAAAGAGAGGTTATTGGGTGACTTTTGAAGGCACGAATCAAGAACCAACACCGATTTTTCTGACCACAATATCCTACCAATTTGTCGACAACACATCACATCAGGTTTCGGACCCATCCTAAAGCGGATTGGTGCCGAAGCAAAGTTTCACCCGCGGGTGGTTTGCCTTCGGGCACCCCCCGCTTTATTTCTTTTGTAGTATTTAGCTAGTTTCATGTTTATGCTTTTGTCAAGTTTTCATTTTATTTAGATTCATTTTAACCATCGTTAGATTCATCTTTTATTTTTCATACACAAGTGCTACTGATTCTTTGTTTGTTTCTTTGAACGCAGATTTGCAGCATTGGAAGAGCAGCGAGGAATCGACCTTTACCAACGCAAGCGACGACAACGTTTTGGTTCGCCCATCTTATATGTGGGCACGCGGAAGAAGGAATTCTGAAACAAGTTGTAAAAGAGCAACATTTAACGCTCCTATCCCCTAAAAAGGAAGGAGACGCATTGTAACACGAATTTGCAAAGCATATCAATAAAAGGGCCGATTTTTATATTGCTTTAATATCTTGTGTTCATGTTCTTCCTTTTTACGCATTTTTCAATAACATAGGATTTAAGCGTTATTTTAGTTTCATTTACATTGCATTTTTAGTTTATCCTTTTTGTTTCCGAAATCTCGTGCTTTCAGAATTAAGGTAAATGTAACTTGTGTATGGCATAATCAATACTTGTTGGCAATTTTGGGTACCTTGAGTACATTGCCTTTGCCTAAGTTTAGTTGTTGTCATTGATGTCAAGGAGCTCTTGGTAGTTGTTGTCTTTGATGTCAAGGAGTTCTTGGAGCAATTTGTTTTTATGTCTAAGTATGTGTTTTGATGAAGGTTTCAGCTAGTCAATAAGTCTCCAAGAAAATCAGAGTAGCCCAGTTGCAAAAAATCAAGAAAAATATAAGTTAGAAAAAGTTTGCAGGCGGCTGGAAAAACTGTCACGATTTCGTGACATGTTTTAGGAGAGAGAAAGTTCTGGCAAAACTGTCATGATTTCGTGACATGTTGGAAGGCAGAGAGAAGCGAGAAAGCGTCACGATTTCGTGACATGTTTGAGGAGAGAGAAAGTTTTGGCAAAACGTCACGATTTTGCGACAAGTTGAGGGGGAGGAAGCGTCATGATTTCAGACATGTTTGAGGAGAGAGAAAGTTTAGGCAAAAGTGTCACGATTTCGCGACAAGTTGAGTTGGCAGTGTTGAGTTGCAGGAAGTGTCACGATTTCGTGACAAGTTTCAATGAAGTTGTACGGATGCAGAAAGTGTCACGATTTCACGACAAGTTGAGTTGGCGATGTTGAGTTGGCAGAAGCGTCACGATTTTGCGACAGTTTCAAAGAGTTGTACGGAGGCACGATTTGGACAAGTTGAGTGGAGCTTAAGGCAGCGAAAGCGTCGTGATTTCGTGACATGTTCCAGTTTCACGAGCAGTTGGCAGAAAAGAGCTTAAGGCAGCGAAAGCGTCGCGATTTCATGACATGTTCCAGTTTTGCGAGCAGTTGGCAGAAAAGAGCTTAAGGCAACGAAAGCATCACGATTTCGTGACATGTTCCATTTTCGCTAGTGCAAACCGAGAAAAGGTTGAAGAAGCAAGAAGTGTCACGATTTCACGACAAAGTTGCAGATGACGTCAGCAAGAGGCAAAGGTGTCACGATTTCACGACAGAAGCTGAGAAGAAGGCTTTGGAGTCTAAAGCATCATGATTTCACGACAGAGTTGCTGATGACGTCAGCAAGAGGCAAAGGTGTCACGATTTCATGACAGAAGCGGAGAAGAAGGCTTTGAAGTCTAAAGCGTCACGATTTCGCGACAGAAGTGAGATGACGTCAACGAAAGGCAAAAGTGTCACGATTTCACGATAGAAGAGCAAAGGAAGCAGACAAAAGCAAAAGCGTCGCGATATCGCTACAGCAAGCTATAGAGGGTGTACGACAGGTAAAGGTGTCGCGATATCGCGACATGTTGAAGTTTCGCGCCAGGAGCTTCAGGGAGGCAGTGAAGCCGACAGAGTTAAATCTGGGCCGACGCAGCACAGGGTTTTACAGCCGACGTGATTGAAGGTTGAACAGCCGACTAAGAACAAGATTTCAACTTGAGATTGTGAGTATTAAAGGAGGGTTGTTTGAGCAGTTTTGGCATCGATCGAAGTGTGCGTTCGAAGAGTGGCATTCACAGATTTAGTGCGACAGTGAGGTTCGATCATCGAAAAAGCAGAGTGCAAAGTTCGATTGCAGTATAAGAGTGCATTTCGTCGAATCATCTAAGTGTGGAAGACTATGCTGTTGTTCATGCGAAGACTGTGCTATTGTTTATGCGAAGACTATGCTGCTGTATGCGCGAAGAATGTGCTACTGAGTTTTTCACAGAAGAGTATAATTTGATCGAGTGTTGTTGTGTTTGCGCAGACTATGAAAAGTTTGTTTCGACCAAGTAGGAACTATAACAGAAAAGAAAAGAGGAAGAGGACAGATTTGTGCCAGACCGAAGGACTGTGTTTTGGTGCAGAAAAGAGGACCAGCTTGCTGTGACAGAGTTGAGGACAGAGATCTCCAGCCAGAGCAGGGAAGACAGGTGTCTTCTGTGGATAGAGTTCCACTTGCTAAGGGCAGAAGAGGTAGAGGTCTTCTAGAGGATCACCAGCCAAAGCTGAATTAGGGGAAGGTGTCTCCTTTGAGCTGTGGCTCATAAACATTGTAATCGGGAAGGATTCCCAGAGGACTTTGATACAACTTTTAGAAGAAAAGTTTTATCCGTGGAGTAGCCCACCTTGGGTGAACCACGTAAATTGTTGTGTCACTTTGTGGATTGCATTTTGTGCATTGTTTTACTATTTTTATTATTGCTATCTTTATTCTGCATGTTAGTGGTTTGAAAGCTGTATTGAAAGATAAAGTTAAAAGTGGTCTTATACTGTTCACCCCCCTCTCAGTATAAGCTTGTGTTCTTCAATTGGTATCAGAGCAGGTTCCTTCGAAAAGGTTTTACAGTCGAAAGGAAGAACTGATTAAGAACACAATGGATTTCTCAGGTGGCAATGCAGCACCTATTCTTGATGGATCAGATTTTGGTCTGTGGAGTGCAAGAATGAAAGTCTATCTAATGGCTCTTGGTAATGAGGTATGGGAAGTTATTGAAGATGGGTACACCATTCCTGCAAATGGTCCTTATACTAAAGAAGACAGGCTCCTACATCACAGCAACTCAAAAGCCATGAATGCAATCCTGAAAGGTTTACAGAAGGCTGATCTTACCAAAGTTATTCACTGCAAGACAGCTAGTGAAATGTGGAAACAATTGCAGGTTGTTCATACAGGTGATGCAAATGTCCGAAAGGCCAAATTGAGACATTTTAAAGGTATGTTTGAACAACTCAAGATGAATGATGATGAAAATATTAGTGACTACATGCTTCGGATGGATGAGATTGTGAACTCCATGAAAGACTTAGGTCTTGAACTTGCTGAAAATGATGTGTGTGATAAGATTTTAAGATCTCTTCCTAATAGATTTAGTGAAAATATTTCTGCTATTGAGGAAGCCAAAGATTTAGATAAGTTGAAAAAGGATGAGCTCCATAGTATTCTTGCAGCATTTGAGCTGAGAACTCAAGTGAATGTTGATATAAAGAAAGAGGCAACTTTCAAAGCTACCAAGAAATCAAAAGGCAAACAGATTCAAGAGAGTGATGAGTCTTCTAGTGAGGAAGAAGCATATTACAGCAAGAAAGGCAAATTCTCTAGAAAGCACAAAAGCAAGAAAAATATAAGATGTTTCAACTGTGGAAAGTATGGTCATTATGCTACTGACTGTACTTGTTTCCAAAGATGAAAGTGATGAAGATATACGAGGATGTTAAGAGCAAGGATTCTGAAAAGCACAGGTATTACGAGAAAGAACAAAGATGAACACAACAATCAAGGAAAGAGGTATTCACACAAGAACAAGAAGAGCTTCTATTTGGACAAAGTAAGTAAGTGTTCTAGCAATGATAGTGAAAGCTCTTCCAGTGATAATGAAAATGAGATGTTGTTCATTTCAGAAAAGGAGGAAGAACCGAAACATAAATTCACGGTCATGAAATGCTTTAGATGTGGAAATTTTGGGCACCTTGAGGATGATTGCACAAATAATGAATTGGTTGCTAGTATGTATGAGGATGCTTCAGAAAATGATAAGGAAGATGCATGTATGGTTTTTGAAAAGGGTAGCACATCTAGTAATAAGAAATCAGAAAAAGGTCTTGATAATTCAAAGTGCAATCAAATAGAGAATCTTGAATGTGAACTCAATAATGCTCTCGGTGTTTTGGAAAAGGAAAGAAAGAAGAATGATAGACTCAAGGTTAAGTTAGATGAATGTTGTATGGAGAGAGACGATCTTATAGAAAGTCTTGACTTCTCTATAGCCAAAACACAGGAACTCAAGGATGAGTTAGAGTCTAAGATTCTTGAGTATAATGAGTTAGAGCAGAAAATGGTTTCTTTGAAAGAAGAAAATAAAGATTACAAGGATAAACTCTACAGATTTCAGGATAGCTCCAAGAAGGTTAAGTCTCTCATCAAAAATCAAAGAAATCCAACAGATAAAACAGGTCTCGGTTTTGTTGAGCCGCACAAGAAACAGGTTGGGGAATCTAGCAAGAGATTTCAAAAAGAAGAAAGTTCTGATGATGAAAGTACTTCAGATCATGAGTCCGTGAGTGATGAATGCGCAGAAATAGAAAATAGATTTTTGAATGTGAAACAGAAGTTCTCGGGACCCAAGAGATCGATTAAAAGAATATTTTTTGGCAGATGTTTTGCGTGTTACAGGTTTGGACACATGGTTGCACATTGCATGTCTCAAATAAAGAAGGTTAACAATAATTTCAGAAGTCATAATTTATTTCAAGGGTATTGCTACTCTTGTAATCAGTTCGGGCACAAGGCAATTTTTTGCAATTCAAATAACAGGCGGATTCAAAGAACAACTATGCCTGAAAGAAATAATGTTGTTCTGTTACAAGTGCAACAATACAGGTCACTCAGCCAAAAAGTGCAGAGCTGATCTTCCAAGGTACAGGAACAAAAATAGTGGTATAAACAGGTCCAAGGATCAAGGTGTGGACAAGAAAAGAGATGAGAACAAGAACAAGAAAAGTGCCAAGAACAGAAACATTAACAAAGAGCTCAAGAAAAGGCCCGACAAAGAAATTGTAGACACTGATGATGATGAGTGTCTAATGGGAGTTTCACTCCCAACCCTATTTTAAAATCACCTCATTAGGAGGTGGGGGAGGGACTAAGCTAAGAGACTCATTCTTAGTCCCAAGCCCCAAAGGTGACCCTTTGCCATTGATGACAAAGGGGGAGAGATTTGAGTAAGGGGGAGAGATATGAGTAAGGGGGAGAGCTTCAAGTGAAGAGGAAAGCTTCAAGTCAGGGGGAGCAAAACTTCAAAGAGATTGATTTCAGTTTTGGCTCTTGAAGATGTGTTTTTAGTAAAGGGTTGCCATCAATGACAAAGGGGGAGATTGTTGGCAATTTTGGGTACCTTGAGTACATTGCCTTTGCCTAAGTTTAGTTGTTGTCATTGATGTCAAGGAGCTCTTGGTAGTTGTTGTCTTTGATGTCAAGGAGTTCTTGGAGCAATTTGTTTTTATGTCTAAGTATGTGTTTTGATGAAGGTTTCAGCTGGTCAGTAAGTCTCCAAGAAAATCAAAGTAGCCCAGTTGCAAAAGATCAAGAAAAAGATAAGTTAGAAAAAGTTTGCGAGGCGGTTGGAAAAACTGTCACGATTTCGCGACATGTTTTAGGAGAGAGAAAGTTTTGGCAAAACTGTCATGATTTCGTGACATTTTGGAAGGGAGAAAGAGAAAAATGCAGATTTCATGACATGTTTGAGGAGAGAGAAATTTTGGAAAACTGTCATGATTTCGTGACAAGTTGAGAAGGAGAGATGAGAGGAGAAAGTGTCACGATTTCGTGACATGTTTGAGGAGAGAGAAAGTTTAGGCAAAGTGTCACGATTTTGCGACAAGTTGAGTTGGTAGTGTTGAGTTGCAGGAAGTGTCACGATTTCGTGACAAGTTTCAATGAAGTTGTACGGATGCAGAAAGTGTCACGATTTCGCGACAAGTTGAGTTGGCAGTGTTGAGTGGCAGGAAGTGTCACGATTTCGTGACATGTTTCAAGAAGTTGAGGAGTAGAAAGGCATGATATGACAAGTTGATTGAGCTTAAGGCGAAAGCGTCACGATTTCGTGACATGTTCCAGTTTTGCGAGCAGTTGGCAGAAAAGTGCTTAAGGCAACGAAAGCGTCACGATTTCGTGACATGTTCCAGTTTCACGAGCAGTTGGCAGAAAAGAGCTTAAGGCAACGAAAGCATCACGATTTCGTGACATGTTCCATTTTCGCTAGTGCAAACCGAGAAAAGGTTGAAGAAGTAAGAAGTGTCACGATTTCACGACAAAGTTGCAGATGACGTCAGCAAGAGGCAAAGGTGTCACGATTTCATGACAGAAGCTGAGAAGAAGGCTTTGGAGTCTAAAGTGTCATGATTTCATGACAGAGTTGCTGATGATGTCAGCAAGAGGCAAAGGTGTCACGATTTCATGACAGAAGCGGAGAAGAAGGCTTTGAAGTCTAAAGCATCATGATTTCGTGACAGAAGTGAGATGACGTCAGCGAAAGGCAAAAGTGTCACGATTTCGTGATAGAAGAGCAAAGGAAGCGAGACAAAAGCAAAAGCACGTCATGATATCGCTACAACAAGCTATAGAGGGTGTACGACGAGTAAAGGTGTCACGATATCGCGACATGTTGAAGTTTCATGCCAGAAGCTTCAGGGAGGCGATGAAGCCGACAGAGTTAAATCTAGGCCGACGCAGCACAGGGTTTTACGACCGACGTGATTGAAGGTTGAACAGCCGACTAAGAACAAGATTTCAACTTGAGATTGTGAGTATTAAAGGAGGGTTGTTTGAGCAGTTTTGGCATCGATCGAAGTGTGCGTTCGAAGAGTGGCGTTCACAGATTTAGTGCGACAGTGAGGTTCGATCATCGAAAAAGTAGAGTGCGAAGTTCGATTGCAGTATAAGAGTGCATTTCATCAAATCATCTAAGTGTGGAAGACTGTGTTGTTGTTCATGCGAAGACTGTGTTGTTGTTTATGCGAAGACTGTGCTGTTGTATGCACGAAGAATGTGCTGCTGAGTTTTTCGTAGAAGAGTATAATTTGATCGAGTGCTGCTGTGTTTGCGTAGACTGTGAAAAGTTGGTTTCGACCAAGTAGGAACTATAACAGAAAAGAAAAGAGGAAGAGGACAGATTTGTGCCAGACCGAAGGACTGTGTTTTGGTGCAAAAAAGAGGACCAGCTTGCTGTGACAGAGTTGAGGACAGAGATCTCCAGCCAGAGCAGGGAAGACAGGTGTCTTCTGTGGATAGAGTTCCACTTGCTAAGGGCATAAGAGGTAGAGGTCTTCTAGAGGATCACCAGCCAAAGCAGAATTAGGGGAAGGTGTCTCCTTTGAGCTGTGGCTCATAAACATTGTAATCGGGAAGGATTCCCAGAGGACTTTGATACAACTTTTAGAAGAAAAGTTTTATCCGTGGAGTAGCCCACCTTGGGTGAACCACGTAAATTGTTGTGTCTCTTTGTGGATTGCATTTTGTGCATTGTTTTACTGTTGTTATTACTGCTATCTTTATTCTGCATGTTAGTGGTTTGAAAGCTGTATTGATAGATAAATTTAAAAGTGGTCTTATACTGTTCAATCCCCCCCTCTCAGTATAAGCTTGTGTTCTTCAATACTCTCCATCTAATTGTTTTAGGGTTTGCTACATAATTTGCTTAGTAAGCAACTAGAATTATGCTATTGTTAGATATCTTACAAGTTTTTATAGAGAATTTATACTTTAATTTTGTATAGATACATAGAAACATGCTTGTTAGTGATCAATTTATTAAGGTGTTATCATGGCTAAAATAATGGGTAATGCAATTCATGATAAGGAAGGGGAAGTGAATGTTATTTTTTAACTTTATTTAATTAACATGTAAAATAAATAATAATATTAAAATCTACAAATAAGCTTTCACATAAACACATATTTATATTTTCCATAGTAAAAAGGAAAAATTGCACTCTTAAAATAGTATTTCCAAGGAATTAGAGGCGATGAATTGTATATGCCATTATTGATATTCTATGGCAAATTATTTACACTTTCATCATCATTTATGCTTATTGATCATCCTTGTATAATCTTACAAATTTATAGGATCACAACAAAGTTGTTGCAACACCCTCATTTTCATTTATGCTTATTGATCATCCTTGTAGTGTTTTTAATAATATTACAAATCTATAGAGAGAAATTATAGGATCACAAAAAATTTATTGCAACACCCTCATTGTTATTTATGCTTATTGACCATCCTTTTAGTGTTTTTAACAATCTTACAAATTTATAGAGAGAAATTATAGGATCACAACAAAATTGTTGCAAGATTGTTCAAACATATGAAGGTAAAAACAAGAAATAGGAGGGAAGAATATTAATAAAATTTGGAGGAAATCCTAAACAAGAATGAGGATAGGTTTCAATAAAACATGTATATTCATAATTTTGCATTTTTAAAAAATGAAACTTTAAAAATCTAACTTGATTTTGTAAAGTCTCAAAAAAAATTATTTTTTTGAAATAATTTATAAGTTGTTTGTAAATTCAATTCAAAACCTTAAGGTGTGAGTTAATTTTGTTCAAAAAATAAATCTTAAGTAAAACTTGCAAGGATTTTGTTATTTGAAGTTAAATTCTAGGGTTTAGTTTTAGTTAGAAGTTGTAAAATCATCAAAAAACTAATTAAATCTTGCATCCAAACCCTTTTGCTTTTGTACAATTTTTAATTGTAAAGAAAGTACAAATATAAATGAAAGAAAAAACAAACATACAAAGGAGTTGTAAAAAAAAAAAAATTTGACTAAAATATTATTTGAAAATTTTTGCAACGCATATACAAAGACTCATATGAGCTAGGAACTATTAGAATCAAATCCTACCTCTATATCCCCTCATTAACCTTCTTCTTCATTTGCATATATGTATCCCTCCTCCACTCACACATAGACATAACTATAGTCATGACATGGATCCACATAATACCCTCAACCCTCAACAAATATCAACTTCCTCTAATCTATCAACATCTACATATTTTTAGTCTCTAGAAATACATTGATTACATATTACAACTAAGTCTATATGTTAATATACATGTTACACATATACAAGTGATCTTACCTCTTCTTCCACTTATCTAATTATTAGATTAAAAAAATTATCCCTTCCCCTTTATTTTCTTTTTTTGTTGGAGAGAAGAGGTTGTACTCAAGTCCCCCACACTCAAAAAATCACAACTCTCTCCTTGAGAGATTAAGATTTTATAAACAGATTCAATTATCATCTCAATTGAGTTGCTATAGCTAGATACCTACATCATTTTTCATGAAAAGTTTGAATTATTTATTTTCATTTTTTGGAAAATATTCCGAAATTTAACATTCTTCTTGATATTTTCTAGTAGCAGCCTTCACAACACCAAAACTCCACCTCTATGCATTACATCTTAGTAGAGTAATATTTCCAAAACTTCATGCTATCATAGTCTATTTAACCAGATCTAGATTGCTAGTTTCCTTCGTGAAACATAAGTGCAACCACAAAAATTGTAATAAATAGTTTATATGAAAACACATTAATATTATAAAATAAAGAAAATAATACCAATGGAAAACATTAAAGTAAATGCTAATCATTATTTTATTTAGGTAGTCAACATTTTCTTATTAGCTTAAGCTAAAATTACTAGTTCCTCTAACCATAGAAAAAAGAATTTAACTTTACAATCCTTAATTAAAACCCCTCTATTGGATATTATAACTACACATTTGTTTCCTTCCCTTAGCATATAAGTAAACCTGATTTCTTCAAACTTTGTAGCAAGGTCTTGTATTTCCACAATTATTTCTTGTATGTTCCATGGAGCCTTTGTATTCCTTAAAATTACATTTATTACTATTAATGAATCACCTTCCATCCATATTGTATTTCATTTTATTCATCTACATATTTTTAACCCTTCCAAAGCCACCCAAGCTTTAGCTTTATTATTTGTCTTAAATCCACTATTGAAAGAATAATAAGAAAATATCTCCCCTATTATTTTTAACTATTCCTCCTACTACAAGTCTTGAATTTTATTTAGATGCTCCATCAAAATTTAATTTGATCAACTCCACTTTTGGTGGTTTCCAATTTATATTCTTTGCCTTTTTTTTTTTCTCCTATATGCAACATCATAATTCTATTTTATGAGTTGACTTCATCTATCAAGGCTCTTTGCTTCAAGATTAGGGGTTGGATGAGTTAATAGGATTGGTTTAGACTCCTCTAAAAATAAACAAATCTTTCTTTTCATTACCACTAAAATACTTTCCTTTCCTTTAAATATTTTTCTATTCCTTTCCAACCATACAGTCCAAAGTATTGTATCTTTTGATATATCCTAGATTATCTATAAAGCCTCACTGTTAAAAGTTCTTTACCATTAATTTAACCATTCTTCAATTGTTCAATTCATCACCATGCATTTACCAAACATATTAAGAATCCATTTCCATAATTTTTGGACTATTGAGCAGTGTCCCAAAATATGGTCTATACTCTCCTCATTTTTACATAGAACACATTGTGAGGGGCTATGGAAATCCCTTTTCATAAGGTTATTCTAGGATAAAAGTCTTCTATGACCTACTAGCCAAATACAAATTTTAACTTTAGTAATGCTCGATCTATCCCAAACATCTCTCCATATTTTGTGGTATTCCTATTTTTTTGGTGCTTTACATTATATCCATTTCTTCTTGTGTGTTCTCATGAGCTATTCAACTCCCAAATCAGCTTATCCTCTTTCCCCTCGAAATAATCATTGTTGTTATCTTTCTACTCATCTACCTCCTGGCATAAATGTCTTATATACTTTATAAAAAATATTATTTCCATTTGTATCTTCCTTCTTGATCCTTGTACAAAATATTTAAATCCTATCACCATATTTATATTGAAGTAATCTCATCTATGGTTTCAAAATTATATCTATATTGAGTGGTTTTTTATCACACCAAGTATCCATCCAAATAGAAATTTTTCTCTAGTTCCCATCATCCATATTAGACATTTAATCATTATATAAATTGATTTTTATAAACTATTTCATAGTGCAACACCATCTAGTATTGAGAATATCATAAATATTAAGCTTGGGTCATTGGGACCAACTTACTAAGAATAATTATTGCCCATTGTCTTTAACTCTCTTTGTACAATCTCCAAATTAATTTTCCCCTGAGAGCTAATTTTTCATCCATAAGAACTCTTTTTTTAACATGGTGGAATCAATAGTTGCCATGGTTATCCATGTTGCCCACCCCTAAAACCACCATGCTACATTATTTTAAACCTTTTACGCCACTACAAGCACAAGGAATACATATAAGCATTCAGTCTGATGAGGCCCAAGATTTGAACCTTGGATGTTTGTCCCCCTTACAAGGTTTTTCCAAACCAATTGGTCTAAACCTTTTTTTCAATGAGTTTACACAAGTTTTATGAGGGATCTTAATCCCCTCATATCGAGTGAGGTTTAAACCTTGGACATCTCAAATAGAGGCTAAAGCCCTTACCACTATAGTAAGCTTACAACTTTATCGTAAGAACTCATAAACTAAGACCTCCCCTAGTTTTATCATCACACACCTTACTTTATTTCATCAAAGGAAATTTCCTATTATCATGTAATCTTGACCACAAAAATGATCACTTAATATATATTAAACTTATTTCTATCAATTTTATCATAGTGTACATGGACATATAATATATTATAATTTCCTATAAGACTAATTTAATTAGTTAAACTCTTCCTACTAATGATAACCATCTACCTTTCCATACTTGTAATTTATTCTAAACTTTGTTTATAACTGGATTCCACAATTCTATCCTCATTCTTCCCTCACATAAGGGCATCCCTAGATAAGTTGTTAGAAAAATTGCCTCCTCCATTTGAAGTAACTTGCATAACCCTACTTTGATTCTTTTAAATTGTTTCATAATGCAAAACCATATGATAGTGAGAATGTAGTAAATACTAAGCTTGGGTCATTGGGCTCAATTTACTTAAAAGAATTCTTGACCATTCTCCTAAACTCT
This sequence comes from Wollemia nobilis, assembly GCA_028583015.1. Taxonomy (NCBI): domain Eukaryota; kingdom Viridiplantae; phylum Streptophyta; class Pinopsida; order Araucariales; family Araucariaceae; genus Wollemia; species Wollemia nobilis. Next base: position 16,827,850 of record JAQPPZ010016947.1, on the reverse strand, counting down.
TTGTACAATCTCCAAATTAATTTTTCCTTAAGAACTAAGTTTGCATATGTAAAAACTCTTCAATCGATATCCCCCCTATTTTTATCATCACACATCTTGCTCCATTTCACCAAAGGAAATTTCCTTTTATCATGTAATTTTAACCACAAAAATGACCGCATAATATAGATTAAACTTTTTTCTATCAATTTTGGCATAATATACAAGGACATATAATATGTTGGAATGGCCTGTAAGACTAATTTAATTAGTTGCACTCTTCCTTATAATGATAATTGTAGTGATTCTTCACTACCTATCCACAATTAAGGTAAAATCCCAATCACAAACAAATCGAAGCTTTCTATGTTGAGGTAGAAGAGGCCCAAATAAATCTTGATAATCGAGACTTGCACAAAAGTTTGCTCAAAAAAAAGTCTTGATAATTAAAATGGAGCACCAAGAGATCCTTATTTTAGAACAAGTTTCAATATCAAATATTTTTAAATCCATGATGAAACGCTAGCAACAAAAATTTTTGACTAGTTTTTAAGATGACCTTGGATATAGAAGAGGCACTAGAAATTCAAGCAGATATTGATGCCTAAGTTTAATCAAAGGTGATAAAGGTAGATGAGCTAAGTTAATGCTTCTCTAAATAATAATATAAGGATCACCTACCATATGATTAAATTCCTAAGATATTCATTCAAAACGAGTATGGTGATGATAGTATCAAACCTAACAGTTATTATGGTTAAAGATTACTTCATTCAATAACCATGATTCCTAGGAAAAGTAGATGAGATTGTCAAAATTATTTACAGGAAATTTTGAAGGGAAAATTTCCCTATTGTAATATATAAATAGCTATAGTTTAGGTTGTAGAAAGGATTGACAAGTTTGTAATTGTATTCTATTATAAGCTTTCCCTTAATTTCTTTTTGTAAAAATAGTCGGCTCCTAAGTGGCTTGTGGGTAATCTCGAAACCCTCGCTTCTAGAACAATATTTGTAAAATATTGCTTGCATATATATATATATATATATATATATATATATATATATATATATATATATAACATAGAAGCCTCTATGGCCATAATGTTTTGGTATAGCCATCTATGGCCTCTTGTTGACTCGTTTTTGTGTGTATGTATGTGTGAAGGGCCTGCATCTATTTTTGGACCAATTATCTATTTCTAGCTCTCTTGTAGGATCCATCTCTTTATGCATGTATATAATTGGTAACTCTCATTTGTGCTTCACTATGTTGAGGAGAGGAAGTGTTCATTGATAACACAGCATTTAGGTCTATTTTACAAGAAGATATTAGCGGATCTCTTAGTGCATTACCACCCCTTTTATTTTGTTAAGTTTTTTTATTTTATCTCTGATGCAGGAGCATCCGGTGTGAGAAGGGCAATCTTGCATCCTCCAAATTCTTTTATTTTATTTTCTAAGTACTTTGAATTTAGTGTGGTTCCAAACCTTTCCTACGGGGAAGTTTTGTAAAAGGAGGTAAGTTTCGGGGAAGTTTTCAAAAGCAAGGCAAAGGTTAAGCTGGAGTCACGAAATAGCGACATGTCATGATTTCACGACATGTCACGAAATCGCGACCCCAAGACTTCGGCATGGGCAAGGGACAGTTTGGGTCGCGATATCGCGACGTCGCGATATCGCGATGTGATATCAAAAGAAAACAAAGGGCGATGCAGACTTGAAGGGAGGTTGGTTTGGTCGCGATATCGCGACGTCGCGGTATCGTGACGTGGCGATATCGTGACATCGCGGTATCGCGACGTGTCTTGCAAAGAAGAGAAAGGTTGATCTTTGGGTCGCGATATCGTGGCTTTGTTTGCCAAAATGAAGGCGGGAAGACAGTGGGTCGCGATATCGCGACATGTCACGATATCACGACTGATAGGAAGTCAAGCTTATGAAAACACGAAGGCTGGTGAGAAGGCAAGCTGCAGTGACACGTGGTCTCCATGTGTCTTATGGTGACGTGGCCAGTTGAATACCGAGCTAGAGTTAGACGCGCGGCTGTCGCGAAGGTTAAAGTTTAAAATTGACGACCGCGTGTATTAAAGAGGGGGATGGCTTTCGCAATAGTACAGAGCATGGACATTATGGGCATAACAGAGACTGAGAAGGACGATCTGAGCAAGGCGGCGTTTGCAGGTCAGAGAAGATCATTAATGGGGGTTTCTCATGGTGGGTCGGACAATGGCCCCTTTATGACAGAAATTTGGAAGTTCGATCGAGGGAGGGAAAATTCGAATTTGAAAATGGTTAGGCAGAGCATTGATGGCCTAGAGGATCGGGGGCCTCGTTAAAAAAGACCAAAATTTCTGTAAGGGGGGATGGTGAAGTCGGGATTGGGGAAGAGAGACTGTAAGCCTGGAAAAATTATTGTATGACTGTGTTAAGAAATTTAATGAAAGTTACTGTGATTCTACTTTGAATTTGTGGTGTGAATCCCGGCTTGCCATCAAGTGGTATCAGAGCGGGAGCTCCTGAGAGTGTAACAGATCGTCGAAGAAGGAGGCAGTTACACCAGGATCTGTGGAAAGATATTCTAAAAAAAAAAAAGAGAAATATAATGCCTCCACGAAGGAACCGAGGTGGAGGAGGAGATGTGGTGTCGGCCGAAGACTTTCGAGCCTTGCAAAGGCAGGTTCAAGCCCTGCAAGAAAAGTTACGCAGAAGGCACGAACTCGAAGGGGATGAGGAAAGTGAAGACGAAGTTGAAGAGGAAGAACAGTCTGAGGAAGAAGAAGAAGCTGTGGATCCAGCTCAAGCCCGGTTGTATAAGGCCATCTCTCAGATTGGAAAGCAGCCTAAAATGGAGGTTTCTACATACTCGGGAAACCTAAATCCAGAAGAAGTGATTGACTGGATAAATGATTTAGAGGAATATTTCGAGTACGAGGAAGTTGAGGACCCTAACCGGGTCAGATTTGCTAAGACTAAGTTGAAGGGTCATGCCAGCATTTGGTGGAGAGGAATACAGTTGGAGAGGAACAGAAAAGGGAAGGAGAGAATAACGAGATGGGATAGAATGGTGGAGAAGCTGAAAATACAGTTCATCCCGGCAGATTACGAGTTAGATCTGCTAAGAAAAATGCAGAGCTTGAGACAGACAAACAAAACTGTCCAAGAGTACACTGAAGAGTTTTACAAAATTTCTATTAGAACAGGGCATTTAGAGGCAAACAAAGAGAAGGTGGCCCGTTACATTAATGGGTTGAGGCTTGGTATCCAGGAAGAACTGAGCCTGGTTCGAGTAAACACCATTGAGGATGCTTACCAATTTGCCTTGAAGGTAGAAGAAAAGCTGAACAGGCGGTTTGAAGGCAAGCAAAGAGGAAGAGGCCGTGGTGGAAGAACTGGTGGGAGGACCAGTGGAGAAAAGTATAAAGATCCGAAGAAGGCTGGGGAAGCCAGTAATAACCAAGATCAAAGAGAGGAGGATGTTTATCAGCCCCGAGACCAGAACAGCTACCCAAGAGGACGGGGTGGATCTGGACGGGGGTTTGGAAGGGGAGTGTTCCGTGGAACATGTTTCCACTGTGGTGAAGAAGGGCATCGTGCATTCGAATGTCCACAACACCGGGAGAGAACGAACAAGAGGCCTGAAGGTCCAGCCAGAGCTGCTGTGGCAGAAGAAGGTGCTGAGTCTGAGCATTCCGAAGATGCGAAGAGAGGAGAAACAATGATTGTAAGAAGAGTCCTGTTGAACGAGGAGAAGGACACAGACCAGAGAAAAAGTTTATTCCGCACCAGATGTAAATGTGCGGGCAAGGTTTGCAATATCATTATTGATAATGGTAGCACGGATAACCTGGTTTCTAAGGAAATGGTTACAAAGTTACAGTTAGAAAGGAAGAAGCACCCACACCCATACCGGGTCGCATGGTTACAGAAGGACCACGGAGCTTTGGTCAATGAGCAGTGTTCCGTTAAATTTAACATTGGAAATTATTGTGATGAGGTCTGTGTGACATCCTGCCCATGGATGCTTGCCACATGTTGCTGGGGAGGCCCTGGCAGTTCGATCGGAATGCATTGCATGATGGCCATGCCAACACCTACTCATTGACAAAGAATGGTGTACGCCATAAACTAAAGCCCTTAAAGGATGCAGATGAAAAGGTATGTAATATTTCCAGAGTCTGTTTAGTTGAGGGAAGAGAGTTTTCGAACGGGTTAAAGCATGAACATTTATGTTATGCAATAATCCCTAGAGTTAGGGGGAAGGAATGCCGGGATACCCCGACAGAAGTTCTAAATCTGCTGGAGGAATTTCCAGACATTGTGTCTGACAATGTACCTGAGGGCTTACCCCCTATGAGAAAAATTAGCCATCATATAGATTTAGTACCAGGATCAAGCTTGCCAAATAAAGCTGCACATAGGATGACACCTGTAGAGACTGAAGAATTAAATAGACAGGTCTAAGAATTATTAGAAAAGGGATTGATCCGAGAAAGTTTGAGTCCATGCGCAGTACCTGCAGTGCTGGCGCCAAAGAAGGATGGGGAATGGAGGATGTGTACAGATTCACGGGCCATCAACAAAATTACTATTAAGTACAGATTCCCATTGCCAAGAATGGATGATATCATGGACTGTTTAAGTGGAGCTGAATACTTCACAAAGATTGACCTGAAAAGTGGCTATCATCAGATCCGTATCCGAGAGGGAGATGAATGGAAGACAACCTTCAAGACAAGAGAAGGCTTATATGAGTGGTTGGTCATGCCATTTGGGTTGTCCAATGCACCAAGTACTTTCATGCGGCTGATGAATGAAGTACTGAAGGAATTCTTGGGAAAGTTTGTTATTGTTTACTTAGATGATATATTGATATTCAGCAGGACCCTGGAGGAACACCTGATGCACATCAGGAGAGTTTTTGAGAAACTGCGGGAAGAGCAGTTGTTAATAAATCTAAAAAAGTGTAATTTTGTCAAGAAGGAGTTAGTATACCTAGGATTTGTAATCTCAGCAGACGGCCTGAAAATGGACCCAGAGAAGGTAAGAGCCATCATTGAGTGGCCTACCCCGAGAAGCACAACAGAAGTCAGGTCATTTCATGGTTTGGCCAGCTTTTATAGGAAGTTCATAAAGAACTTCAGCAGTATTTGTGCACCTCTCACAGAAACAATGAGGGGGGATAAAAAGGAGTTCAAGTGGACATTAGGGGCTGAAAAGAGTTTTGATACATTAAAGAGAAAAGTGATAGAACAACCAGTTTTGGCACTTCCAGACTTTGGCAAAGTATTTCAAGTGGACTGTGATGCCAGTGGCAGTGCAATAGGGGATGTACTGAGTCAAGGAGGCAAGCCAATTGCTTATTTCAGTGAAAAGTTAAATGATGCTCGAAAAAGGTATTCAGTCTATGATCAAGAATTTTATGCTATAGTTCAGGCTCTGAAAAAGTGGAGACACTATTTATTGCCAAAGGAGTTTGTACTATTTACTGACCATCAGGCTTTACAGTACATTAACAGTCAGACAAAACTGAATCAAAGGCACATGAAATGGGTGGAGTTCCTCCAAAGTTATACCTTTGTGCTAAAACACAGAAGTGGGAAGTCAAATAGAGTTGCAGATGCCTTGAGCAGAAGGCAGACTTTACTGATTAGATTAACAGTCGAAGTAGTGGGGTTTGAAGAACTGAATGATTTGTACCCTGCAGATCCGGATTTTTCAGAAGCTTGGAAGGCTTGCTTAACACCTATTACGGTGGACCGAACAAAATGGTTGGATTTCCTGATCCAAGATGGAATGCTGTTCAAAGGAAGCAAATTATGCATTCCAAGGAGCTCTATGCGGGAGAACTTAATTAAAGAAAAACACAGTGGAGGACTGGCTGGGAATTTTGGTCGGGATAAGACCATTGCCCTGGTGGAGGAAAATTACTACTGGCCACAGCTTCAGCAGGATGTGCGGAAGTTTGTGCAAGGTTGCAGAGTATGCCAGATGGCAAAGGGTGTAAGGCAAAACACAGGACTGTACCAGCCCTTACCTGCACCTGAGAGGCCATGGGAGGATATAAGCATGGATTTTGTCCTCGGGTTGCCGAGAACACAGAGGGGAAATGACTCTGTATTTGTGGTGGTTGACCGATTCTCCAAAATGGCACATTTTATTCCTTGCCAGAAGACAAGTGATGCAGTTCACATTGCTGGATTGTTCTTCAAGGAGGTGGTACGACTTCACGGTCTACCAAGAAGTATAGTTTTGGACAGAGATACAAAGTTCGTTGGGTATTTCTAGAGAACTCTGTGGAAGAAATTGAAGACAGACCTAAAATTCGGTTCAGCATACCACCCACATGACCGATGGGCGGACGGAGGTGGTCAATAGAAGCCCGGGTAATTCTTCGAGATGTTTGATAGTGGATCAACCCAAGGGTTGGGAATTGGTCTTGCCGCAAGAAGAATTTGCATATAACAGCTCAGTCAATAAGAGCACCAATAAGTCTCCTTTCCAGATAGTATATGGACACAGCCCGAGGAATGTATCTGAACTGAGGAAGTTGGACAGGACAGAAAAGTGTAGTGCCGAGGTAGAAGAATTTGCAGAACACATGAGAAGTCTGCATGAGGAAGTGAGGAAACAGATTGTAAAAATGAACACTCAGTATAAGACAAGGGCGGACCAGAAGCGGCGGTTCAAGGAGTTCAAGGTGGGAGATGAGGTTATGGTGCATCTCAGGAAGGAGAGATTTCCTGCCAAGACTTATAACAAATTGAAGATGAAGAAATTTGGGCCATGCAAAATAATGGGAAAACGGGAGTCAGGAAATGCTTATGAAGTGGAATTGCCAAGTTGGCTTGGTATTTCGCTTGTCTTCAATGTTTCAGATCTAGTGGAGTACCATGAAGGGGAAAGTGCAAAGGCACCTAGTGCAGAAGTGTGGCAATTTTCGGCATCTACTCCAACCACCAATGAGGTTGAAGAGATATTGGATACTCGTGAGGGCAGAAGCACCAGAAATAGACAATATTCTGAATACTTAGTTAAGTGGAAAGGTAGACCTGTTGAGGATGCAACTTGGGTGTCAAAGATGGAGGTTGACCGCTTGGGTCTTCCCCCAACAAAACAGAAGTGAGGCTCACTTCTAATCTACCCCGGGTGTCTGATGCAGGAGCATCCGGTGTGAGAAGGGCAATCTTGCATCCTCCAAATTCTTTTATTTTATTTTCTAAGTACTTTGAATTTAGTGTGGTTCCAAACCTTTCCTGCGGGGAAGTTTTGTAAAAGGAGGTAAGTTTCAGGGAAGTTTTCAAAAGAAAGGCAAAGGTTAAGCTGGAGTCGCGAAATCGCGACCCCAAGACTTCGGCATGGGCAAGGGACAGTTTGGGTCACGATATCGTGACGTCGCGATATCGCGACGTGATATCAAAAGAAAACAAAGGGCGGTGCAGACTTGAAGGGAGGTTGGTTTGGTCGCGATATCGCGACGTCGCGATATCGCGACGTGTCTTGCAAAGAAGAGAAAGGTTGATCTTTGGGTCGCGATATCGTGACATGTCGCGATATCATGCCATGTCATGATATCGCGGCTTTGTTTGCCAAAATGAAGGCGGGAAGACAGTGGGTCACGATATCGTGACATGTCGCGATATCGTGACTGATAGGAAGTCAAGCTTATGAAAACATGAAGGCTGGTGAGAAGGCAAGCTGCAGTGACACGTGGTCTCCACGTGTCTTATGGTGACGTGGCCAGTTGAATACCGAGCTAGAGTTAGACGCGCGGCTGCCGCGAAGGTTAAAGTTTAAAATTGACGACCACGTGTATTAAAGAGGGGGATGGCTTTCGCAATAGTACAAAGCATGGACATTATGGGCATAACAGAGACTGAGAAGGACGATCTGAGCAAGGCGGCGTTTGCAGGTCAGAGAAGATCATTAATGGGGGTTTCTCATGGTGGGTCGGACAATGGCCCCTTTATGACAGAAATTTGGAAGTTCGACCGAGGGAGGGAAAATTCAAATTTGAAAATGGTTAGGCAGAGCATTGATGGCCTAGAGGATCGGGGGCCTCGTTAAAAAAGACCGAAATTTCTGTAAGGGGGGATGGTGAAGTCGGGATTGGGGAAGAGAGACTGTAAGCCTGGAAAAATTATTGTATGACTGTGTTAAGAAATTTAATGAAAGTTACTGTGATTCTACTTTGAATTCGTGGTGTGAATCCCGGCTTGCCATCAATCTCTCACACCCCCTTTTCCCTTTTATGAGTTCAAGTGTACCTCGAATATCACATCATAACAAGGAGTTGACCTTGTAAAAATCCTCGAAGGCCCCTAATTGAGTCAAATTCCATGCTCTTGGTTGTGGCCCTATTGTGTTGCTCCCTACAAAGTGCAATTGCCCTACCAAGGATAATTAAATATGAAAATAGTTTAATGGTATACCTTATGGGACCCCAATGATACATCGGTGGTGCCATAATTATAATAAGGAGTAGGGCTTAGACTTGGTGAGGATCTTTATCTGTTCTCTCTTGTTGAAGTTTCTATTTACTCATCTAGTGACTCTGTTCTATAATTAACACCAAAAGAAGCCATTTTGAAGATACTAGACCAAGGTTTTGGATGAAGAATTTAGTATACCAACTTTATATAAGCACCAAGTTGTATTCACCTAGTGATTCTATAACAACAACAAGAAACCCAGAGGTACATAAGGAAAACTTGTTAAAGTTTCATTACCATATTTCAAACATGGTTAGCTTCCTATTTAAAAGTAACATCCCCTCAAATTTTGAGGATTCAAGTCCCTTGTACCCGCAAGATCACCTAATATATGGAATAATATCCCATAATACATACTAGCAATATTACCAAAGTATATTGGAAAAGGTCCAACCACTCTACTAGAGCACCTTAGGGAGATGGTATTTATGTATCAAATACATAATATTGTGGAGAAATATTTGGCTTTAAGGTTGTTAGTGGTATATTTCAAAGAAGAGGCTCTCAAGAAGTATAGGTCACTTCCTCCTCACTCAATCACATAATGGGATTAATTGACCTCATTACTTATGAACGATTTCACTATGAAAAGTGAAGAAAAGGTAGTTCAAACCAAAAATGAGCCAACCCAAGAGAAATATATATCTCCTACCCATCATGAATAACAAATAAACCAACCTAATTATCCTTGATTTAAACTTTGAATCCACGATCAAAGGAATCTATCAGCACAATCATACAAGAAAAAATGGCCATCCAAAAATAGTCAACTTGGAAAACTAAAGAGATAGGGCTTGGACCAACCAAATGGATAGAATCAAGACAAACCCAATTGAACAATTTGTCTTCCCCACTTCCACTAGCATACAAAAATATGCTATTAAGGTTAAGAAAATATGGGAGAATAATACCTTAAAGCCTACATATTACATAGGCATAAGGATTACAAATGTATTTGATTGTATTATTGTCAGCCTTAAGGTGGTCGCAGCCAAATCAAAAGACTTAGAAATAAAGAGCTTTTGCATCTATAATGAACAAAGGAACCAATGGTTGATTATAACATGGGACCTAGGCCCAAGAAAATCCAAATCTAGAGATAGGGGATAATTAAAATCCATGTCTCATAAAAATAAAAATAAAAGGGGGTGAGCAAAAAAATGTGGTACACAACCCAAAGTACACTAGCCATAAAATCAATAGATAAAATTTAAAATTAGGAAACTCTCCCATAAGAATAAACCTTGGGAGGGAAAATTTGATAGCCACACTTTAAGTTCACATTAAATATTATCCCAAGTCAAAATCCTATTCCTAAACAAAATTTGACAGGAAATATTATGGAAATAAATTAACCTTAAAAGGCATGAATATGTATGAAGGCATTACCCAAAAATTATGGCATCCTCTAAAAACTGTGTTGAAAAAGAAAAAGAAATGCAAGGCACATAGGGACAAGAAATGAAAGTAGGGTAAAAAGAAGTAATCATTCAAACCCCAAAACACATAAGAATCTTACTCTATAGTGAAATTCACAATTGAAGACTACAATTTGATATTTTCTATTAAGTCAAGAAAGGAAACCAGGCTCAAGCTTAGAATGACAAAGTCAAAAGACTCTCATGCTAGAGAAACATGGAAAGTACTTTTATCCACATACTCTTCCAACATCAGTGTTTTGAATGATATAGTTAAATACTACTCTGATTTAAAAATTTGTGAGGGCTAGAAGGTTAAGATAGATGCCTATGAATGCTTTAGATCTAGCAAGCCTTCAAGCTTTGATTCACAAATATGGACCAATTTCCTAGCATAGTACATGGTGTTTGAGGTGAATTTTTATTACAAACTAATAAAAACATGCGTAGAGTTTTATAAACCAACTACCTAAGAAATTAGCTTTTCAAAGGAAAATTTTAAAATAAAAAATTGATGGTCCTAGTATCATAAAATGTTGTTGCTTCTAGAGGGCCAAATATGCGTCAATGAAAAGGAGGAAAATGATAACTTTGAAAATCTTTCGTAAAGAAAGAAAATGACCTTCTTTAATATGAAGGTGCAGGACGAATTAACCTAGTTCTACAGAGTTTTATTTCCCTCAATTTATTTTATGAAAGCATAAAGGACACACTGAGTATGATGGCCTTCCTCTTAGGTAGAGAACTTTATATAATTGTCAGTATGGCTCAATTGGGCATTTTATATAGAATGAAGTAAGGGCCATGAACCTTGAATTTTTTTGAGTTGATAGAAAAAGAAATCAAAGAGGTCCTAAGGTGTTTTTTGTCAACACAGATGTTCAAGTACTCATCATTTCTAGTATATCTCATTTTATATCAGCATGCAAGAATTTTTCTTGAATTAAGAATAAAATAGAAGGATTCAAAAAGAAATGATATACCAGTCCATAATTGGGCAAAATATTTAAAGAGCGGTTATTTCTATTATATTTTTGTTGATTATTTTTCTACCTCAATTATTTTCTCCATAAAAGGGTCTCAAGTACCAAAAATTTCAAATGATTGTAAAAAAATTCTTGAGGACACAATCCCAAGGGACTAGTTCTTTGCTGAAGAGGGGACTCTAATCAGAATGCATGGATATATTTTTTTGGTTTACCTCTTTCCAAGATATGTTCCTAATGGATTATTTTCCTTAGAAATATTTAGGCAAATTGACACCATAGATTTTAAACATGAAAGTGGTAAGCAAATAGCATAATATTACCTACAACCTCTTAGTTTAGGAGGAATAATGATGCATAAACAAAGAGGATCCTCCCTTGTATAAGTAAAATTAATGAAACTATGTCTTGAAAAAATTAAGGATATATGGGAATTTGACCCTGAACAAAAATGTGTTGCTTACCTAAAAGGTATAAAGGGGAAAAAGATCATTTATGATAAAAGACCTAAAATTGAGAGGTTTAGGAGCCCCAAAGATGAAGTATCAACTTTTCCTTTGAGTGAACTAACCAGGCCTCCACCTACCTTGAAATCCTATGAATCTTTCTATGAAGTAAAAGGGGTTTTTAGTCCATGGAAAAAAACAAAGTAGGATTATATAGAAGAACTGAGGAAACAACATTGGAAAATCCCTAAAATAGAGGTATAATGGAGGATGAGATAGTTGAGTGGAGAGAAAGAGGTAAAGCCTAGCTTGATAAAATAGGATGTAATATTTAGCAAATTACATAATAAGGAACATTCAGATGCTAAAATTTTAGAATCCATAGAAGGAATTATTGGAGAAGTGTCATAGAAAATAGGGGAATTCAAAATATAATAAGAAGAAATATTGGAACTGTTGTCTTACACCCTAGAAAAAATTGTAAGTCCTTTCACTCACAAAAATAAAGCAACATCCTCCTCGTTGAACCTATAGCTACCCTTGCCCAAAGTTGCATAGGCAAAAGGTCTAGAGAGGGGTAAATCAAGAAGCAAGACCTACAGATAGTACCAACAAGGGAAAGAAAATGAAACTTGATACAATGACAAAAGAAGCAAGTGATAGTAGAATATAGGCTTCAAGTCATTCTCTCCCCCATGCAACCAAGGGGAGACCTCAAAAATTAGGAGAAATATCTCCATCAAAAAGTCCCAAGATTCCCTGACTAAGTAGATTATATTGTCCTCAACTTGCTCAATGATAAATTCTAATTATAAGGAAGGATAAATATTACCTTCCTATAGAATTTCCCCTCTAGCTTCAACTCCAATTACTCCAATATCTCAATATGTGGCTACCCCACTAATCAATCCACTAGAAGTATTTACATCATTCTCAGAGTGTCAAGAAGGAACATCAGAGAACATGGAAGCCCTTACCCCTTGGAAACAATTCTAGAGAATATGATAACAAATAGCAAAATATAAGTAGGAGAGGTAGGCCTAGTAATCTCAACAAATAGTTACCACCCAAGTGGATTTCCATTTTGCTTCTTAACAAAGAGAAATATTAATTTCAAGAAGTCTATTGGTAGCTAAACGCATACAAGATATGACAAAGTAGGATTGGTATACATTAGCAATAGGAATATATTTAAAGGATGCTCAACCCCAAGGTGTGTTTAAACTCATGAAGGCATCCAATAGAGTGGTTGAGCATGATTTTGAATTAACCAATTGAAAAATAGGAAGAAAAAAATAAGTTGTAACAAACCAAGAGGATCCTGAAAGACTCATAGAATGAATTCAATGCCCTAAAAAATCAAATAATTTTATTAACCAATAACTAAAAGAGTAGGAGTTTGAGGTCATCTTGAAATAACAAGAGCAGAAATTAAATAAACTATCAACCCAACACATCCAATTTTATTATGAAAATAACACCTTATTGAAGGAATTGGAACATCTCAAGCAACAAAACAAAGAAATACAATGGCTTGAAACCAGGAATCTCATCAGACAATCCTGATATGCCTACTAGGATGATAGTGGAATAATGGTTCTAACACTATTTCCAATCTTTAAGTTTATGGATTCAATAGCACTATTGGACCTGAGGGTATATGAGGAGGAAAAAGTGGATATGAACATAATCAACATGAAACTCAAAGAAGCTAGACTCTAAAAAGCCTAGTTAGCCAAAGCACCTAACTCCAAGATTGTTTCTATTAAAATACTGAATAAAAAAACCATGGTATAAAAGGTAATCATCCCTTTTAGAAGAGAAAAGATAGTTGAATAGTGCATCAAACAAGTTGATAGCTTGTACAACACTATAGGAAGACTTAACATAAAAATGGACTTGGTATTAACTACAGGGATACCCTCACCATGGAAATAACAATGCGGTAAACTATGATCAAGGGAAGAATACCAAAGGTTGATTGAATCAAATAAATAAATTTTGCTTAACTATGGATATCAAATCACCCCCCTAAATATCAAATAAATAGCCTAGATTATTTTAGCCATTGGCAAAGCTTAACGCAAGTAAATGAAGTAATGAGCCAAACAAAAGACTTATTCCAAGAGGACAAACATGAATTGTTTGCTCTATACAATGAGTTTCAATTGACTCAATACCCATTGGATGAAGAATGGGTAGAAATCAAGGGAGTGCCTGAGAAGCTCTCCATATAATAACCTTTTATTAATAAGCTATTTTAGTTTTTTATGTTTTATTTTGTATGGATTATAAGAATTTTGACTTCAATACCAAGGACAAAGGTAAATTTTGAGTTCTTCAAGCAAGCTAGAAGGCCTCTTTGAGCTGCTAGAACTATAGTGATTCTTCACTACCTATCCGTGACTAAGTCAAAAGCTTGATCATAGGAAAATTGAAGCTTTCTATCTTGAAGTAGAAGAGACCTAAATAAATCCTAATAATCAAGACTTGTACAAAATTTTGCTCAACAAAAAGTCTCAAGAGTTAAAATGAAGGAGCGCTAAGAGATCCTTCTTTTAAAAATAAGTTTCAATATTAAATTTTTTTCAATCCATGATGAATTTCTAGCAACAAAAACTCCCAACCGGTCTATAAGATGACCCTAGATACAAAATAGATGCTATAAAATCAAGCTTACATTAACACCTGATTCGAATAGAAGATGATGGAGGTAGATGAACCAATTTAATTCTTCATCACCTACCAAAATACACCTTGAGTAAATATCTCATATATTCATTCAATACAAGTATGGTGATGATAGTCTCAAATATGACAATTATTATGGTCAAAGAATACTTCATTCGATGACTAGGATCCCTAGGAAAAGTAGATGAGATTGTCAAAATTATTTACAGATAAATTTGGAGGGAAAATTTCCCTCTTGTAATCTATAAATATGTTGGAAGTATTACATAATTTGAAACCCTTTTTTGTATTAGTTTGGTATAATGTATGTAACAACCCTCCTTGGTAGAACTTTTATGGACAATGAACTATGTATTAATGTGAATTTTAATGGCATAGTTTCTTTAGTGATGTCTATATGATGAGATGAGTACATTATTTTGAACTTGGAATATGGTACTACTAACATAATTGTGGATGCAGGATCAGGTGCTCTCTCTCTCGCTAATGGGATCATAAGGGTGAACCACCTACAAAGATATATATTTTATAGAAATTATGATGATGACTCATTCATCGATAGCTCAAGTTAACAAGGAAAACTACCCCTCATGTAGATGCATTGTTGTGTGTTAAATCCATGTTCACACCATTGGGTTAGGAAATTGCCTAAGCAATGAGTCTCCTTAAAATATTTTCATAGTCTAGGACTATATTAAAAGAGTCACCTATTTAAGGATAAAACAATGGTATGAAATATTATTAGTGTGAATCTATGTTTGTCATGGAATGAATAGATTGGATTTTATTAAGTATTACGGAGTTGCTGATATTAATACTTTTGAATTACTAAGTTAATTAAAATATTAGATTTAATACTTTAGATTAGTAAAGTATTAATTGGTTTGATGACATAGATATTTGGAACTAATGTTAAAATGAATTAATATAAATAATTATTGAGGATATTTTCATTATGGCACTATTCCTCTAATGTTTGGAATAAAATTAATTTGGCTTGTAAAATTTAGTTTAAGTTCCTTTTAATATGGCCATGCTTCGATGGCACCTTTATGAAAAGGTAGCGATTTATTTCCAATAATGTCTTCTTGTTTTCTTAAGAAAATACCTTCTCATCCATGCAAGCGCTCGATTGTTATTTGAACAAGGGAGAGTACTTTAGGGAGGTTAGGGAGAGAAGGATGGTGCTGGAAGGGTAATTTTGGGAAGGACAAGCACAGAGCAACTAAATTTTTAGTAGCAGATAAGCTAGAGGCGAGTTTCAGGTGCCTTCTTTATGTTTTGGTTTCCTTATGCCATGCTTTAACTTTAGATTTTTTTTAGAATTTCAATCCATATAGTTGGATGTTTTATGTTTCCTTATTGTTTTCAATTATTCTTGATTCAGTCCAAGTCTAGTTGTTGTTGTCAACTTTTCTTTTCTCTTTTCTAAGTTTAGGTTTATTTAAGGAAGTCATAGGATGGTTTGTATACCTTTTATCTTGGTAGTCGGCTTTGTGGTTCTAGCTTCTATATATAGCTTCAATGTCTCTCCTTGCTTGTGTGTCAATTAGAGTGAGTTGTCAACCTAATCATTGCCCTTAATCTTATTGTTTGGTTGTGAGTAAGCTGATGTGAAGTTGTGTTATGTTCACTCTTCATTTGTTTGAATGCAATATTTGTTAATGGTAGTCATATGCTTTTACAGTGGTTTAGTAACCTCTTTAATTATTTACCCTTCCTCTTCAAGGGTAGCGGTTCATATGGTGGTTTTCCCTGGTTGTGTTGCTTGTTTGGTTTGGTTGGTAATATTTGAAGTGATGGATATGGTTTAGATGAGTTATTTTTTGTTGCTTTTCCATATTTGCTATAGTAGATAATTGTATACTCAATGCTTTCAACTCTTATCAAATTTTCCTTTGGAATCTAATGAGATGTGAGATCCTTTACTTTTCTATTAATAATTAGCAAGGAAAAATTATTGTTTTGGTTGCAAATTTATAGCTTGAGATTATAGGGAAATAACTCTCTTTTATCTTGTTGTAGTTAGAATGTTGGAAGTTCTTTTTAAATATGGATTAAGGATTCATTATTATAATGATTCCTAAGATCTTTAGGGATTAAGTATTCATTATTAAGAGAAGTAAGAGATTTTCTTTTATTAGATGGATTGTAGTATGTTGGTTTTGAAAGAGAAACTATTATAATGATTCCTAAGATTTTTGTAGGTTAAGGGATCTTTATAAAGAGAAGTATGGGATTCTCTTTTATATGATGATTGTTTATTTTAGTTTTGAAAGAGAAAATATCTTTAATTATTCTTGAGATCTATGTGGATTAAGGGATCATTATAAAGAGAAGTATGGGTTTCTCCTTTATAAGATGTATTATTGTATGTTGATTTTTAAAGAGAAACTATTATAATTATTCATGTAGGTTACGGAATCATTAAAAAAATAATTATGGAATTCTCTTTTTGGGTTTCCTGATTTCTTTTTAATGCATGGATGTTTGCATTTTGAAAGCGGTATGTTTAAGTTGCATTGATTTTAGAGATGTCTTGATACCTAAGTATTTTCATAAGTTGTGGATGATTATCCCTATCATAAAGAGGTTTGCAAATGCTTAGACGACTTTGAATATAACTAGTGAATGGTTTCATAGGCTTTATAAATATTCAGTTTGATGAAAAAGAATCAATGGCTATGTAAAGTATTACTATGTTCAAATGGTTTTTTAAACTTGAATATTGTATAAATTTAAAGAGTATATTATTTTAATGATGTTATGGGTTTTGAAATTTAAGGTGTGTTTAGTAATATTAGTCATGGATAGATAGAATTGGTTTTATTCAATTGCAAGAATGCATCATTATGATAATTAGATCTATTATGTTAAAGTATACTTGTTAACAAAAAAGATCCTCAAAGTTTTATGATAAGCATTTGTATTATGTGCAATTTTGTTTTGTTTCATGTTGAATAATTATTATCAATTGTAGCATTTTGGATCATATAGCTCTTTAATAAATGCTTTCATATAATGATATATATAATGTTATGTTTCAATGCAAGATTTATTACCTTGGGTGGGGTGGTTAGAAATACCCTTGAAAACCAAAACATAATAAAATATAATCCTAGGAGGAGTTGTGTGGATGCAATAACTAGGTAAATATGATCCTTAGGAGTTGCAAGTATGCAATAGATAAGGACTCATAAAATTAGGAGTTGTGTGGATATAATAGCTAGGTATCTTGTGAATCTTTACACCTTGAATAAGTAGGATCGGGTGTATTCCAACTAGGAGTTGACAAACCATTCATAAGTTAGTAGTGGTGATCCCTCAATGTTAGTTATCATCGAAGTGGCAATGATCTTAGTTAGCCCAAAAATGTGTGGTAACTAAGCACCAAGGTTCTATTCTTGAGTAACCTATCTAGATGGAATTAGAGTTAGGTTAGGAAATAGGTGTACCCCTTTAAGTGTTGTGGACCTTAAAGGTTAATCCCTATGCCATGGTCACATGGTCCTATGCCAATGAGGGTATAGGAAAATTAGGGGGACCACTATTGGCATCCTTATAAATGTGTATTTTTAGTAAGGTGAACCCTAGAGAACATGGAAGTTGGCCACTTTTGTCCATTGAGTGTTGTCTATAATGACTTGGAACTCAAATGTGATGAAGCATTGTATGCTAAGATAAATAAAATAAGGGCGTCTCCCTTGTGAACTACTTGTAATCACTCTTTTTTTAAAAAAAATTGGATTGGTAGTTTTGGGTTGTTACAGTTGGTATAAAAGCTCTAGGTTCATAGGACAAGAAGCTTTCGTGGAGTGTGACTAGGTTGAGCCTTGACTTGATGTGTAACTTTAGGGTAAGCACCTTGTGAGTAGGTAAGTGAGACCCCAAATTTTATTGATTGATTGTTAATATTATTGTTAGCTCATGAGGAGAATGAAGCTAATGGTTTATAAGTGCAATTGAGGAAGAATTGCAAGTTACCTCACTTTATTTTTGTGGATAGGGATGGAAAATATTTAGAAAATAATTTCATTAAAGAAAACCAAAAAGGTTGCACAAGAAGGTGGTGCAGCACAAAAGACCAGATGAAATAGGAACTCTAGTAAGAAAACTAGGAGAATGGCAACTCCTAGAAAGAGATCTAAGATGACAGTAAATCCTAATAAGAATGTTCAAAAAATAATAAGATCTAATGAGAGAATAGAATATCTCTTCTTTGTGGTAAAATTACTTCAAGAGTGATTGGAACAACAACAAAAAATGATAGAAACCCTAATCAATAAAGAAGCCAGTACTAGAAATGTAGTGGATAGACAAGAGAACCCTATCAGAAGAAGCCTTGAATATAGAGCCCAGATAGAGGTTGAGTTAGCAAGAGATATCAAGAATTTTAAAGGAACTATTTTTAATGGGAAATAAGGATATGTGGTCGAGTCATGGCTAAAAGAGTTAGAAACTTTATTTTCCATGAAATGTTACTCATTTAAGACTAAGACTATGTGGGCTACCCTTCAGGATTGATAGAACAAGAGAGACTTGAACTCAAGAAAAGGAAGAGTGTTGGTTTTGTGAAGTGGGATAAGGAGCAAAACAAAAGAAACAAGGAAAACCAAAATTTCAATAATAAGAACAACAAAGGTCAAGGGCAAAACAAGAAGAAATTCCAAAAAATAGATAATTCAAATCCTCATCCTCTTAAGAAAATAGAATCAACACAAAAAGAAGAAATAGAGGATAAAATACAAGAGAGGACACAGGCACCTAGGATAGGTTTCTATATGTGTGGAGGGCCTCACTATACTAATAAATATCCCCAAATATTAGAGCTGAGTCACAGGGTAGAGGAGCAGTCGCACCAAATATATCTCACTACTGGGAGTCAAATATTTAGGGCAGATCATTTGAGCTAAGGATAAACTATCAAGTTTAAAGTATATCTTCATCCAACCTATGTTGAATGTAAGGTAGAGAAGATAGGTAGAATTATTAGTAGAATATAACTTTGGTATTTGCATATATCAAAGAAAATGTGAATAAGGTTATAAATACCTTCAGTAGGAGAAGGCAGATAGCAGCATTGACCTAGAACCATATAGATATGATGGATAGGGTCAAGGTAATGCAACTACAAGACCTATATTGCATAGAAATATAGGATAAAACCAATGGAAATCCTAAGGAGAATAAGGACTTCAATATTAAATATGGGCATTTATGCTTTAAAGACAAGGTAGTTATACCCAAAACTGATAACTAAGAAGATTAATTATGCAAGAGGGACATAATTCTCCCTATTCTACTCATCTATGAGGTTTAAAAATGAAGGAACACATGAAAAATACTTTTTATTGAGCCAAAATGAAGGAAGATATCACTAGTTTCATTACAAGGTATTTAGAGTGCTATAAGGTGAAGGTAGAACATCTACACCTAGCAAGAAAATTATACCCACATGATGTGCCTATGCAGAAATGGCAAGTAATCTCTATGGATTTCATTGTGGATTTACCTAAGAATAGGTACTAGCATGATGTAATCTTGGTAGTGGTTGATAAGTTGACAAAGAATGCATACTTTGTTGGCAATTTTGGGTACATTGGGTACATTGCCTTTGCTCAAGTGTTGATGTTGTCATTGATGTCAAGAAGCGGAAGGGTTTTTGTGAAAACCAAGGCAGACAAAATAAAAGGTTTTATTTAAAACCATGGACAACAGATTTGAAATGGGTTTTTCTTAAAACCCAAGTTGGCTCTTCGTTTCGTTGAAAAAGGTGCCCCGGTGATGAAGATATTTAATTTTAAATATTTAGTTTAAATTTTATTTATTTAAAATTTAAATTAATATTTTAAAATTAAATTAATGTATTTTTCGTCGTGGTTGAAAATGCCGACGTATTTGGAAATAAAGGGCGAAATGAAAGTGCATATATAATAAGGCTATTAAATTCATTTAATGGTGTGCGATATTCGAAAGGCGCTCGTTCGATGAAATAATCGAAGAAGGATATAAGACTGTGCTTCGTGCGACACACGAGTTTCAAAGGTCTCAGTGACAGTGTTAGAGACAAGTGGTAGCTCGTGCTCCCTTGGACTCAAGTGGGCGTGTAGCCCGTGTGGTTACCTAGGCATGACCAAGAGTACTAGGTAAACTAAGGACAAGTTGAATGATGACATTGAGATAAATCGATTGGAGGATATGGTGATAGATTTTAAAAGTATGAATTAATGAAGTTTAATTATTTTATTACTGGAGGAGAAGAGAGCGAAATCGGAGTTCGTGCTCGCTTAGAGTCAAGTGGGGTGCTAGCCCACGTGGTTGACCCTCTCAAGATAGGGTGTAGGCTAGCATAAGATGCAGGTTCAATTTCCTGCGGTGACGGCAGCGAACTTCGGGTAAGTCCTTTTGGTTTAAATTAAAATAGTTCTTATTCTAAAGCATAGGGAGACATAAGGGCTTGAAAGGCTAAATATTTTAATTTAAATTTTGTTGTTTGAATTATTAGAATTCGGGGAGTTATAAGGGTTTAGATATTTGTGAGATTAAAAGGTATTGTATGTTAAAAAATAATTAGAGAGGTGTAATAAGTTGTTGAAATAATTATTGTGATTTAGTTTATGGTACAAGTGGTTTTAGGAGAGATAAGGAAGTTGTGCAATTAGAGACCTTGGTGATGATTATTGAAAAGTGGAGTAATGTTGATTATATTTGTGATCTACTAACCTTTGTGAAGATTGGCAAAAGAACTTTGTGATTGTGGCAGATTTCCAAAGGGGTTCCTTCACTTCAATAAGGTATGGGCACATTCTTCTTATGAGTATGATTGGTGTATGTTTTCCTGAAATAAGATTGGAGTGAAAAGGTATTCAACAAGGTTTCCTTTGGTTGGGTGTAAGTCCTAGTTTCTGGTTTGTTGAAGACTACTTATGCATTGTTATCATTGATGAGAGTTTTGGTGAATGCATAATTCTGGTTTGAGGTAGTGGAAGCATTGTGCACTAGGGTTTATGTTTGTGAGTCTTGCTACTTGCTTTGAGTTGGTGAAACCCTTAGTTGGCTGTTTTGATATTGATGGTTGAGTTGCTTCCATAGAGGTTGTGTTGATCAAGTTAGTGCTTTACTTGATACATGATATTGGGCTTACTCCATTGAGTTGATTTGAACAAGTTATTCTTTGCATTTGGTGATATTGTGTTGGTGGCTGTTTTGTTCAAATATCTTTGGAGGGAAAAGGATTTCTACTTGTTTCCTTTTCTTGTGATGATTGGTTGAATGCTTCAAGGTTAATGTTGAGTTGAATGATGTTGGTTAAACCTTGTCTTTGAGCATTGTTGTTGAAGCCCTAATTGGTTGAGAAAAGATATTGGTTGTTGGAAAGAACATGAGTATCATTGTTATATGAGATATTGCATGGTTGGCAATTGTTGGGTTGTGTTTCATGTTCTTGAGAAAAGCATACTACATCTATCTTATTCTTTTGAGATTTGAGATTGAGTTGAGATTGAGATTGGGAGTTAAGTATAGAACATATTGAGTCTCTAACAATTCTCTTTATGCTTCTATGAGGTTGATGAATCACATTGGGTCTCTAACAATTCTCTTTGTGGGTTCATGCCAAGCAAGTGTTTTTGATGAACTTGTGAGCAGGTTTTGGATAGGTTCCATTGGGGACTTGTGAGCAGATTGTGGACAGTTGTTGAGGACTTGTGAAGCTGAGGTTGATAGTTCTATCAGAGAACTTGAGGACAGAGGTGCATTGGTTCTATGAGAAGAACCTGAGGATAGATTTGTGCCGGACCGAAGGACTTGTGTTTGGTGCTGATCAAAGACAGAGGACGAGGACATTTGTGCTAGACCGAAGGACTGTGTTTAGTGCAAATTCGAGGACCAGCTTTGAGGTGATAGAGTTGAGGACAGAGGTCTCCAGCCAGAGCAGGGAAGACAGGTGTCTTCTGTGGATAGAGTTCCATTTGCTAAGGGCAGCAGAGGCAGAGGTCTTCTAGAGGATCACCAGCCAGAGCAGAGGTAGGGGAAGGTATCTCCTTTGAGCAGAGGCTCATAAATTCAGATTGGGGGAAGGTTTCTCCTTTGAGCCGAGGCTCATAAACATTGTAATTGGGAAGGTTTCCCAAAGAACTTTGAGATAACTTTTAGAGAAAAGTTTTGTGGATGAACCATGTAAATTGTTGTGTCACTTTGTGGATGGTTTTGTGCATTGCTTTGATATTGCTTTGGATATATTGCTTTACTATTTTGAAGTATAAAGGAAAAAGTAAAAAGAGGTCTTATACTGTTCACCCCCCACTCTCAGTATAAGCTTGTGTTCTTCAATTGGTATCAGAGCGGGTTCCTTCGAAAAGTTTAACATCTTGAAGGAAAAGCTAGTAAAGAACACAATGGATCATTCAAGTGGCAATGCAGCACCTATTCTTGATGGGTCAGATTTTGGTCTTTGGAGTGCAAGGATGAAGGTTCATCTAATGGCACTTGGGAATGAGGTTTGGGAAGTGATTGAAGATGAGTACACTATTCCTGAACATGGTCCTAATACTAAAGAAGAGAGGCTCCTACATCACAGCAATTCAAAAGCAATGAATGCAATCTTGAAAGGCTTATAGAAAGCAGATCTCACCAAAGTGATTCACTGCAAGACAGCTAGTGAAATGTGGAATCAGTTGAAGGTGGTTCATACAGGTGATACAAATGTCAGAAAGGCCAAGTTGAGACACTTCAAAGGTATGTTTGAACAACTCAAGATGAATGATGATGAAAATATTAGTGACTACATGCTTCGTATGGATGAAGTTGTTAACTCCATGAAAGACTTAGGTCTTGAGCTTGCTGAAAATGATGTTTGTGATAAGATTTTAAGATCTCTTCCTAATAGATTTAGTGAAAATATTTCTGCTATTGAGGAAGCTAAAGATTTGGATAAGTTGAAAAAATATGAGCTCCATAGTATACTTGCAGCATTTGAGTTGAGAACTCAAGTGAAGGTTGATGTCAAGAAGGAGGCAACTTTCAAGACTACCAAGAATTCCAAAGGTAAACAACTTCAAGAGAGTGATGAGTCTTCTGGTGATGAAGAGGCATATTACAACAAGAAAGGCAAGTTCTTTAGAAAGCACAAAAATATGAAAAACGTGAGATGTTTCAATTGTGGAAAGTTTGGTCATTATGCTACTAACTGTACTGTTGCCAAGGATGAAAGTGATGAAGATAAACAGGATTGTAAGAGCAAGGATTCTGAAAGGCATAGGCATCAAAGGAAGAACAAAGATGAGCACATCAATAAAGGAAAGAGGTATTCTCACAAGCACAAGAAGAGCTTCTACCTAGACAAAGCAAGTAAGTGTTCTAGTAGTGATAGTGAAAGTTCTTCAAGTGATAATGAAAATGAGATAGTGTTCATATCAGAAAAAGAGGAAGAACCAAAACATAGATTCATTATCATGAAATGTCTTAGATGTGGAAATTTTGGTCACCTTGAGGATGATTGCACAAATAATGAATTGGTTGTTAGTATGTATGAGGATGCTTCAGAAAATGATAAGGAAGATGCATGTATGGTTTTTGAAAAGGGTAGCACCTCTAGTGATAAGAAATCTGAAAAAGGCTTTGATGATTCTAAAAGCAAACATATAGAGGAAAGTGAAGTAGATCTTAAAGGTGAACTTATTAGTGCTCTTAGTGCTTTGAAAAAGGAAAGAAAGAAGAATGCTAGACTCAAGGATAAGTTAGATGAATGTTGTATGGAGAGAGATGAACTTATAGAAAGTCTTGATGTCTCTATGGCTAATGCACAAGAACTCAAGAATGAGTTAGAATCTAAGGTGCTTGAGTATAGTGAATTAGAACAGAAAATGGCTTCGTTGAAAGAGGAAAATAAAGAGTACAAGGATAAGCTGTACAGGTTTCAAGAAAGCTCCAAAAAGGTTAAGTCTCTCATCCAAAGTCAAAGAAATCCAACAGATAAAACAGGTCTTGGTTTTGTTAAGCCTCACAAGAAACAAGTTGGAGAGTCTAGTAAGAGATTCCAAAAGGAAGAGAGTTCTAATGAGGAAAGTATTTCAGATCATGAGTCCTTGAATGATAGATGCATAGAAACAGAAAACAGATTTCGAATGAGAAGAAGGAGAAGTTTTCAGGACCTAAGAAGTCAAATAAAGGAAAGTTTCAAGGCAGATGTTTTGCTTGTCACAGGTTTGGTCACATGGCTGTACATTGCATGGCTCAGGTGAAGAAGGTAAATAACAGTTTCAGAAGTGGTGATTTCTTTTATGGGTATTGCTACTCTTGCAATCAGTTTGGGCACAAGGCAGTTCATTGCAAGGCAAACAACAGGAACAGGTTTAGTCAGAACAGGTGGATTCAAAGAACAGGTATGCCTCAAAGAAATAACATTGTTACTTGTTACAAGTGCAACAATGAAGGTCACATAGCTAGACAGTGTAGAGCTGAAATTCCAGAATACAGGAACAGGAACAATGGCATGATCAGGTCCAAGGATCAGAACAATGACAGGAACAGGAATATGGACAAAGAGTTCAAGAGAAGGCCCGACAAGGAAGTTATAGACGCTGATGATGATCAGTGCCTAATGGGAGTTTTACTCCCACCCCAGAATTAATCACCTCATCAGGAGGTGGGGGAGGGACTAAGCTAAGAGGCTCATTCTTAGTCTCGAGCCCCAAAGGTGGCCCTTTGCCATTGATGACAAAGGGGGAGAGATATGAGTAAGGGGGAGAGCTTCAAGTGAAGAGGAAAGCTTCAAGTCAGGGGAGCAAAACTTCAAAGGTAGATTGTGAGTTTCAGTTTTGGCTCTTGAAGATGTGTTTTTAGTAAAGTTTTGCCATCAATGACAAAGGGGGAGATTGTTGGCAATTTTGGGTACATTGGGTACATTGCCTTTGCTCAAGTGTTGATGTTGTCATTGATGTCAAGAAGCGGAAGGGTTTTTGTGAAAACCAAGGCAGACAAAATAAAAGGTTTTATTTAAAACCATGGACAACAGATTTGAAATGGGTTTTTCTTAAAACCCAAGTTGGCTCTTCGTTTCGTTGAAAAAGGTGCCCCGATGATGAAGATATTTAATTTTAAATATTTAGTTTAAATTTTATTTATTTAAAATTTAAATTAATATTTTAAAATTAAATTAAAGTATTTTTCGTCGTGGTTGGAAATGCCGACGTATTTGGAAATAAAGGGCGAAATGAAAGTGCATATATAATGAGGCTATTAAATTCATTTAATGGTGTGCGATATTCGAAAGGCATTCGTTCAATGAAATAATCGAAGAAGGATATAAGATTGTGCTTCGTGCAACACACGAGTTTCAAAGGTGGTGAAGTGTTAGAGACAAGGGTAGTGTTGTGGATCAAGTGGGTGTAGGTGTGGTTATAGGATGAAAGAGTATTAGAATAAGTAGTATTAAATTATAAAGAGAGGAAATGGAGTTCGTGCTCCTTAGAGTCAAGTGGGGTGCTAGCCCATGTGGTTGACCCTCTCAAGATAGGGTGCAGGCTAGCGTAAGTTGTAGGTTCAATTTCCTGCGGTGACGGCAGCACATTCGGGTAAGTCTTTTTGGTTTAAATTAAAATATTTCTTATTGTAAAGCATAGGGAGACATAAGGGCTTGAAAGGCTAAATATTTTAATTTAAATTTTGTTGTTTGAATTATTAGAATTTGGGGAGTTATAAGGGTTTAGATATTTGTGAGATTAAAAGGTATTATATGTAAAAAATAATTAGAGAGGTGTAATAAGTTGTTGAAATAATTATTGTGATTTAGTTTATGGTACAAGTGGTTTTAGGAGAGATAAGGAAGTTGTGCAATTAGAGACCTTGGTGATGATTATTGAAAAGTGGAGTAATGTTGATTATTTTGTGATCTACTAACCTTTGTGAAGATTGGCAAAAGAACTTTGTGATTGTGGCAGATTTCCAAAGGGGTTCCTTCACTTCAATAAGGTATGGGCACATTCTTCTTATGAGTATGATTGGTGTATGTTTTCCTGAAATAAGATTGGAGTGAAAAGGTATTCAACAAGGTTTCCTTTGGTTGGGTGTAAGTCCTAGTTTCTGGTTTGTTGAAGACTACTTATGCATTGTTATCATTGATGAGAGTTTTGGTGAATGCATAATTCTGGTTTGAGGTAGTGGAAGCATTGTGCACTAGGGTTTATGTTTGTGAGTCTTGCTACTTGCTTTGAGTTGGTGAAACCCTTAGTTGGCTGTTTTGATATTGATGGTTGAGTTGCTTCCATAGAGGTTGGTTGATCAAGTTATTGCTTTTACTTGATACATGATATTGGGCTTACTCCATTGAGTTGATTTGAACAAGTTATTCTTTGCATTTGGTGATATTGTGTTGGTGGTTATTTTGTTCAAATATCTTTGGAGGGAAAAGGATTTCTACTTGTTTCCTTTTCTTGTGATGATTGGTTGAATGCTTCAAGGTTAATGTTGAGTTGAATGATGTTGGTTAAACCTTGTCTTTGAGCATTGTTGTTGAAGCCCTAATTGGTTGAGAAAAGATATTGGTTGTTGGAAAGAACATGAGTATCATTGTTATATGAGATATTGCATGGTTGGCAATTGTTGGGTTGTGTTTCATGTTCTTGAGAAAAGCATACTACATCTATCTTATTCTTTTGAGATTTGAGATTGAGTTGAGATTGAGATTGGGAGTTAAGTATAGAACATATTGAGTCTCTAACAATTCTCTTTATGCTTCTATGAGGTTGATGAATCACATTGGGTCTCTAACCATTCTCTTTGTGGGTTCATGCCAAGCAAGTGTTCTTGATGAACTTGTGAGCAGGTTTTGGACAGGTTCCATTGGGGACTTGTGAGCAGATTTGGACAGGTCTTAGCAGAGGACTTGTGAAGCTGAGGTTGATAGTTCTATCAGAGAACTTGAGGACAGAGGTGCATTGGTTCTATGAGAAGAACCCGAGGACAGATTTATGCCAGACCGAAGGACTCGTGTTTGGTGCTGATCAAAGACAGAGGACGAGGACATTTGTGCTAGACCGAAGGACTATGTTTAGTGCAAATTCGAGGACCAGCTTTGAGGTGATAGAGTTGAGGACAGAGGTCTCCAACCGGAGCAGGGAAGATAGGTGTCTTCTGTGGATAGAGTTCCATTTTCTAAGGGCAGCGGAGGCGAGAGGTATTCTAGAGGATCACCAGCCAGAGCGAGAGGTAGGGGAAGGTATCTCCTTTGAGCAGAGGCTCATAAATTCAGATTGGGGGAAGGTTTCTCCTTTGAGCCGAGGCTCATAAACATTGTAATTGGGAAGGTTTCCCAAAGAACTTTGAGATAACTTTTAGAGAAAAGTTTTGTGGATGAACCATGTAAATTGTTGTGTCACTTTGTGGATGGTTTTGTGCATTGCTTTGATATTGCTTTGGATATATTGCTTTACTGTTTTGAAGTATAAAGGAAAAAGTAAAAAGAGGTCTTATACTGTTCACCCCCCTCTCAGTATAAGCTTGTGTTCTTCATACTTTATACCAGGAAACATCAAGGATGATGCATTGGTGGTGGCTAACAATTTTGTGAAAGAAATCTTTAGGCTACATGGGTTTCCTAAGATGATCATATCTAACAGGGATTCTAGATTTACATCAAACTTTTGGTACGATCTACATCATGTAGTAGGCACTAAGCTAAATATTAGTTCTACATATCATCCCAAAATAGATGGTCAAACCGAGAGGGTCAACCATATTTTGGAATACATGTTATGCATGTACTGCATGGACCAAAAGTCTAAGTGGGAATACTTTTTGCATCTTATTGAATTTGCATACAATAATGGGTACCATGCATCATTGGGGATGTCTCCTTTTAAAGCCTTGTATGGAAAAAGATGCAGAATACCTCTATCATGGGATAATATGGAGGATTGGGTGATGATTGGATTAGACATTATCCAAGAGATGGAGGAACAACTTAGAGCAATACGACTTAGGCTCAAGGAAGTGGTTGATCACCAAAATAGCTATGTCAATCTGAAAATATCATCAAAAGAATGTTTTGAGGGAGACATAGTTTTCTTGAGGGTAAGACCCATGAAAAGTGCCATCAATTCAACCAAATTGGATCCTCATTATTTTGGTCCTTTTGAAATCATTAATAAGATTATCCTAGTAACCCATAAGCTCGCTTTATAGCCCAACCTATCAAAGATCCATGATACTTTCCACATATCCTTGCTTAGGAAATATGTTGTTGATCCTACTCATGTATGGAATGTTTCTACATTACAGATGATAGATCCCTCAGCCATTGATGTGAGACCAATTAATATTCTAGGGTTTCATTACAATATATTGAGGAAACAAACCCTAGATCAATGTAAGGTCCAGTGGGACTAATTTTCCAAGAACAGTGCTATGTGAAAAAAAACAAAAAAAAATATGGCAATTTTCATAGATATTTGAATGAATTTTTCTATGTACTCTTTTGTAGGGGAAAATACAAAGGATTGTGTTTAGTCCAAGGAGGGAGTATGTAACAACCCTCCTTGGAAAAACTTTTATGAACAATGAACTATGTATTATTGTGAATGTTTAATGGCATAGTTTCCTTAGTGATGTTTATATGATGAGATGAGTATATTCTTTTGAACTTGGAATATGGTACTATTGACATAATTATAGATGCAAGGTCAGGTGCTCTGTCTCTCACCAATGGGATCATAAGGGTGAACCACCTATAAAGAGAGATATTTTAGGGAAATGATTATGATGACTTGTTCATCGACAACTTAGGGTAACAAGGAAAACTACCCCTCATGTAGATGCATTGTTGTGTGCTAAGTCCATGTTCACACCATTGGGTTAGGAAATTGCCTAAGCAATGAGTCTCCTTAATAGATTGGTGATAGTCTAGGACTATCTTAAAAGAGCCACCTATTTAAGGATAAAACAATGGTGTGAAACATTATTGGTGTAAATCTATGTTTGTCATGGAATGCATAGATTGGATTTTATTAAGTAGTTGCTGATATTAATACTTTTGAATTACTAAGTTAATTAAAATATTGGCTTTAATACTTTAGATTAGTAAAGTATTAATTGGATTGATGACATTGATATTTGGAACTAATGTTAGCCTTTGAAAAGTTGATAAAGTGAATTAATATAAATAATTATTGAGGATATTTTCATTATGGCACTATTTCTCTAATGTTTGGAATTATATAAATTTAGCTTGTAAATTTGAGTTTAAGTTCCTTTTAATATGGCCATTGATTCGATGGTGCCTTTATAAAAAGGTGGTAATTTATTTCTAGTAATGCCTTCTTGTTTTCATAATAAAACACCTTCTCCTCGATGCAAGCGTGCAATTGTTATTTGAACAAGGGAGAGCAACTTGATGTTTGAAAGCAGATCAGCTAGAGGCTAGTTGCAGGTGCCTTATTTATGTTTTGGTTTCTTTATGTCATGCTTTAACTTTAGCACTATTTTGGAATGTCACTCTGCATAATTGGATGTTTTATGTTTACTTATCATTCTTAGTTTTTCTTGAGTCATTCCAGGTCTAGTTGTTGTTGTTGGCTTTGTTTTTCTCTTTGCTAAGTTTAGGTTTGTTTAAGGAAGTCGTAGTATGGTTTGTATAAATTTTATCTTGGTAGTCAGCTTTGTGGTTCTAGCTTCTAACTATAGCTTTAGTGTCTCTCCTTGCTTGTGCACTAGTTGGAGTGAGTTGTCACCTTGATCATCACCCTTAATCTTATTATTTGGCTATGAGCAATTTGATGTGAAGTTGTTACCTTTATGCTTCGAATCGACCTTGATGGTAGTGAAAGTTTGGCATGTTTTATTTTTGGTTTCTTTGCTTGTGTTACGTTCACTCTTTGTTGGTTTGCAAGCAGTATTGATTAATGGTAGTCATATGCTTTCCTGATTATTTGGTAACCTCTATGGTTGTTTACCTTTCCTCTTCAAGAGTAGCAATTTGTATGGTGGTTTTCCTTGGTTTTGTTACCTATTTGGTTTGGTTTGTAATATTTTAAATGATGGATATGGTTTAGATGAGATGTTTTTTATGCTTTTCCATATTTGCTATAGTAGATAATTGTATACTCAATGCTTTCAACTCTTATCAAATTTACCTTTGAAATCTAATAAGATGTGAGATCCTTTACTTTTCTATTAATAATTAGCAAGGAAAAAGTGTTGTTTTGGTTGCAAAACTATAGCTTGAGACTATAGGGAAAGAACTCTCTTTTATCTTGTTGTAGTTAGAATGTTGGAAGTTCTTTTTAAATATGGATTAATATATTTTGGTTTTAAAAGAGAAACTATTATAATGATTCCTAAGATCTTTATGGATTAAGGATTCATTATTAAGAGAAGTATGGGATTCTTCTTTATTATATGGATTTTAGTATGTTGGTTTTGAAAGAGAAACTATTATAATGATTCCAAAGACTTTTGTAGGTTAAGAGATCTTTATAAAGAGAAGTATGGGATTCTCTTTTATATAATGATTGTTTATTTATGTCACGACCCACCTTGGAGGGACTCTACTATTTGTATTATGATAGCTGATTTATAATGCTTAATGTACTTGCATTATATTAGTTTTAGTCAAGAGAAAATGATGCTGCATGCATTGACTATTGCAGGAACAGGTATTCTTGAAGGTGGAAGATTTACCACCGAGAGATGAGAAGGGAAATGATGACCAAGACAACTCAATAGGTAAAGCTCATATTCCTATCATCACTAGTTACCTCCCTGATGGCGGTGTTACTAGAGAATAACTCTAAAATTCCTGCCACTCAAAGGAAAAATAGTGATGGGGGATACTGAGCACGTGCATCGAATTCTTGTATGCCTTTTGAGTGATTTATGTTTGATTTTACAATTAAATTTGTATGAGATTGACATAGTGGAATTTTACATTAATTAATGTTCACTATTCACTGTTCACTGTTCATTATTCATTTCACTTTCACTTTCACTTTCACTTTCACTGTTCACTATTCACTATTCACTATTCACTATTTACTATTCACTATTAACTATTTACTATTTACTGAATTGGGTGAAGTGTCCTATTATACAAACTTGTCCAATTTTGATTGGACCAAAATAAAGAGAACATTATATTGACTTGATGGTCCTATCCTTTCCTCCACATGGCAACTTTAGGATGAGCAGAATGGTAGGTGAGATTCTTCCAATTTCAATCTTGCAACACCCGTCTACTAAATAGTAGTAGATAGACACCCTTTTTATTAAAATAATTAGATGCCCATAAAGTGGACCCAATTTTTATTGAGCTTTAAAGGACTTTAGAATTATTAAAAAATATATATACCCCATCCTTTTGGGAAATCACCCACTTGGCTCCCCTACATCGGTGGAAATAAAAGGGAGATCTCTCCTATTATCATTAATAGTCATAGCTTTGTATCTATTCTATACCTCAATAGTATTAGTTTTGTATTTGTTCCCATGAAAAGGGAACACAAAACAAGAGAAGGTCACCTACCTTAACCTTATTTGGACCCTCTTCAACCCTCTACGTGACATGATAAGTTTTAAGGGACCCAAGGCATATTTTAATAATAAAATAATGAGGCCACTATTTGGCCATACGTGGGAAATTTTCCTATAAATAGAGGGCACCTTGGGATGGAAGGAGTATCCAGGAAATCTCGGGGCTTAGGGATTATGCTCTCCACTTATGTGGATCAGAAACCAAAAAGCTTTGAGAAAGTACTAAGAATTAGGTAAAAGGGGAGGAAATCTTGGAAAACTTAGGGAGTATGCTCTCCACCTCGGTGGATCAGAAACCAGAAGGTTTGAAATACTCCCCAGTGGTAGAAAAATATATTTAGAGTGGTCCTTTGAAGCTGAGAAGATAATAAGTTGTGTTGGAAAGGAAGCAAGAGGAGGAAATACCCAAGTCAAAGTAGGAACACCTTGCAAGGATT
Source organism: Wollemia nobilis (assembly GCA_028583015.1). NCBI lineage: Eukaryota > Viridiplantae > Streptophyta > Pinopsida > Araucariales > Araucariaceae > Wollemia > Wollemia nobilis. Next base: position 16,795,879 of record JAQPPZ010016947.1, on the reverse strand, counting down.
CCAGGTTGGAACTTTCCACTCTACCTCTTTATTAGAATTTTATCTGTTCTGAAGTGAGGATGTTTTATACTGCTTGATTATAAAGTGTAACCATAGTTAATGATCTATGATGTATTGGATATATGAAGGCTTACTATAAGTGCATAGAAGTTAGTAATTTCCTGTGTCTTTCAATGAAGAGTGGTTTCTATGTAGAGAGTATTATAACCTTGTATTGGAAGATAGGTTAACGTAAGTAAATTATATATCATGTCATGGAACCATTATTGGAATTGTCTTGAATAGTTTGATAGTATTGCATATGTTGACTTGATGTATGCAGGGTATCTAATAGAAAAGTGAAAGTTTTGTATTCATGCATTGAAAGATGCCAAGTGATAATTTTAACTCTTTTGTAGGATTTGAATTTATATATTTTGGATATTTGGATTAAAGAGATCTATTCCAATTTAAATGCTTTGTTTGGTGACAAAATAAAGTGATACGTTTTCTTAACATTATATGTATGGTAAACTTCTAGTATTGAAAATATTGGTGTCTTTTACCTTAGGAAGAGGTATGGGACTCTTCCTTGAATGAAGACAAACCAAACATATGATGATAAGGATTGTGCAGTAGACTTTACTTTGCATGATGATTTATGCAACTAGCAAAGTTAATATTGCATGTATGCATTTAAATATGAAAAAGCATGGTTTGCTTGTGTTGCATTGGCATACTCTGCATGCGAGTTGTCCTGATCCCTTACAAACTCATCTCTCACACATCATGGAGATGCAAGAAAACCAGAGGAGAACCAGTCAAGCATTGAAGATGATTGTACTGTAGTTCATTTTGTATAAGCATGTTTTGATATGTTCATATTGTAGTCTTGAAGGGCTGAAATGATTAAGCCAAGTTATGTAATATTTGATGTATTTCTCTACTTGCTTTTGGATATTGTAAGGGAATACTTTTATATGTTGTAAAGGAAAAACTCAATTAGATGGTAAATGATGTATAATCTTGGAAAAATGATCAAATGAAGATGTCTTGAATAAAGCTTATTAGCAGTTGTGATTTGATGTTAATGATATTTTTGTAAATAGAGACTACTTGTATGATTGCTTATTATAAATGTGAGTGTAAAATATATGATGATATTTGGTTGTTTAGTAGCATCATTTCTTTATATGGATTATAGTAAAAGAGAGACACAATTATGTAATCAATCCAAAGATTTAAACTTAAGGTATAGGACCCACCACCACCATCAAACTAACAACACCTTGATGACAAGAAATATTTATAATAACGCTTAAGACGTTTAACCCAAGTTGTATGTAAGTTTCCATAAAGAGCAATAGATTAATGGAGTCTCCTAAGACACTACCCTTTGTTGGTAGTTTGGAGAATTGGAGAGAGGTATTCCTTTGGTGAGGATTTATTCTCCTAATTGGTTGGAACAACCATCAAGATGTCCTCTTGTCATTTGGAAAACGTATTATGAGGACATAGCCATTGCACTTTGATATTCATCCACCATTATGGGATGGTGAGATGGTGTTGTTGGGGTTGACGCTCCAACTTGCAATTGGCTCAGAAAGACATATAGAGGTTGGTGCTTCTATTTATTTAATCTATTGCAATTCAGACTACTTACATCTTAAGTGGGATAACTTTGTCTTAGAACGTTATTATAATCTTAACTTTTCGAAAGGTGACCAAAAAAAATGTGTAGTGACAATTGGGGATGTTACATTTGGTATCAGAGCCTAGGCTAACTGATAGATTCTAGATAAATCTAGGTTAGTAAAATATATGGGACATGGATCAAAACATGAACTCCCTAACTCTTTAAGATGCATATTTGATAAGGAATAAGTCAGTTATTGAGAACACTGATGCACGAGCTCCTTTCTCCCATGAGTAGATCCACAGTCGTTCGAAAGGTGGAAGAGCTAGGTGAACCTCCCTGTATGGGTTTTGAGCGGTGTACCCTAGACTCTTTTGGGAAACTTCTCAGCATCTGTGTCTCATGACTTACTTATTACTTACTTCAAGTATGTATGATTTTCAACTAGAGTTAGAGGAAGAAAACTAGGATACAACATAACAACAATAAACTATTAGAAAATTGTTCTGGTTAATTAGAATCTTGAACCTTGGAAATGAGCAAGTATTAATATGAATCTTTATTCTAGGTTAACATGGCATCAAGAGGGAAAGGTAAGAGGATAGGGACCTCACAACAAGCTAGTCCCAATACTCCTGAAGCCAGACAGTTAGGGGAAAGTTCTAGAAACTTGAATAAGGAAGTAGAAAACCTTGTCGCTACCGTGTCTGTTATGCAAGATCAAATCCAACAGATTCTGCAAGCTATTAGTTCAAAATATAACACCACCAATAACCATGGAGTGGACATTTCAGATGATGAGGCCAGAGAGAATGAAGATCCTAAAGAACAGGCAAATAGGATTCGTACACAAAAGGAAATTGGTAATGATATGAAATACATTAAAGTGACTAAGTTCATTGGAAAGGGAGGTGAGACTACGGTAGAAGCATGGTTAGAAGAACTAGAGCTTCATTTCACTATAAGACATTATTCTTCCACCACTAAAATGGTGTTTGCTCTTTCTCATTTGGGAGAAAGAGGAGTTGACTGGTGGAATGCCTATAGTAAGGACCTTGATGTATCTCCTAATAAGTTGAGGTGGGAGGTCTTTGTGGAAGCCTTTAAGGATAGGTTCCTTACCAAGAAATTTTATCTGAATAGGTATAAGGATTTTTTCGCACTTCAACAAGGCTCACTCTCTATGGAAGAATACTATGAGCAATTTGTAAAACTTCTTAAGTATGTACCATCTCAAAATATGAACAATGAAATGAAAATAGAAAAGTTTGTCCAAGGATTGAGACCTACACTTAGAGATAGTGTAAACATGCATGTTCATAAAACTATGCAAAAAGCCTATGATAGAGCTCAAAGAGCAGAAGCTAATCAGGCTGCTAGGGAAGTTCGAAACAATTCCTCAAAGTGGACACACAAAGGACAAAAATTTTAGAAGAAGAGAAAATGGGATAATGGTCAAAACCAGATAAACAAAGGAAGTTCAAAATTTGTGAAGTATGGTAATGGTGGCAGGAAGGATTTCAGGAAAGAATTCTGCTACAAGAATAATAACGGGGACTTTCAAACTCCTCAACAACCAACTCCATTACGAGCAGTAGATACTGGGAAGCAGGTTCAGGAAGGAAACTCAAACCCAAAGGTAAGATGCTTTGATTGTGGAGGTCCACATTATGCTATCAATTGCCCAAAGCGTGCCAGCACTAGCATAGATAGGTCGGGTCACAAGATCTACGCAGCGACAACCGCACAAGACTTGGATGGTCAGGCCACTCCTCTACTTCTGAATGGTAAACTTTTTAATAAAGATGTTAAAATTTTGATAGATAGTGGGGCTATAGATAGTTTTATTTCAAGTAACCTATTAAGGGATATACCTGAAAAGCCAGGATCTTTGGCACAAGGGTGGAAGGTTGAGTATGGGTCAGGACAGACCTACCAAGTTAGCCAATGTTTTCCCTCAACTCAAATTACCCTACCTAATGGCTTTACTAGATGGCATCTATATGTAGCACCCTTACATGCATTTGACATCATCTTGGGGATAGATTGGTTGAAGGCTCATGAAGCCTTGGTAAATTTCCATGAAAGATGGATTGAGTTTACTAATGAAAATGAGGACAGACAAAGAATGTTTAGTGAAGCAAGGGAATTTCAACCCAAACTAATTTCAGCTATGCAATTGAAGAAGACAATTAGAAAAGGAGGAATGGTCTATGCAGTGAAAATCAAAGAAAAAGAAGAAATTCCAAAAGAAGAAATATTTAATAAATTTCCACTTTTGCAGGAATATAAGGATGTATTTGTTGATGAAATACCTGGTTTACCACCTAAACAAGAATTTGATTTCACCATAGAATTGTTGCCAGGAACAGAGCCTATCCATAGAGCTCCTTATAGAATGAATCCCATCGAAATGCAAGAATTGAAGGTGCAACTCCAAGAATTGCTTGATAAGGGATTAATAAAACCAAGTGTATCACCATGGGGAGCACCTGTATTATTTGTTAAAAAGAAAGATGGTTCTTTGAGGCTTTGTATAGATTATAGAATGTTGAATAAGGCAACAATCAAAAATAGATATCCATTACCAAGGATTGAAGATCTATTTGATCAATTGAAAGGTGCTTCAATTTTTACCAAAATTGATTTGAAGTCAGGGTATCATCAACTAAGAATCTGAGATGAGGACACACACAAAACCACGTTCAAGACTAGATATGGTCACTATGAATTTACAGTCTTGCCATTCGGTTTGACTAATGCACCAACAACTTTCATGAATTTGATGAACAAGTGTGTTCAGGAATCAGCTAGATCAGTTTGTGTTGATATTCTTGGATGATATTTTGGTTTATTCTCGTAACCGTGTAGAGCATGATAAGCATTTAAGGATAGTATTAGAGTTGTTAAGGAAAAATCAACTCTATGGGAACTTGTCTAAATGTGAGTTTTATGTTTCCCAAGTGCATTATTTAGGGCACATAATATCAGTGAGTGGAATCACTGTAGATCCAAAGAAAATAGAAGCTATTTTGAATTGGCCACCTCCAACAAATGTGACAGAAGTTAGAAGCTTCATGGGATTAACAGGTTATTACAGGAGATTTGTGAAAGATTACTCCAAAATTGCTTATCCTATAACCAACCTTCAAAAGAAAGGAAAGGAGTTTAAGTGGACTGACAAATGTGAAGCGACATTTAATTTGCTTAAACAAAAGCTGACCACAACTCCTATTCTGAAGATACCGGATCCATCTGGGAATTTTTTAGTTTGCACTGATGCTTCATCAGAGGGGCTTGGAGGAGTCCTCTTCCAAGATGACTCTGTAGTAGCATATGAGTCTAGGAAACTCAAAAAGCATGAGGTTAATTATGCTACTCATGATTTAGAGCTTGTTGCAGTTGTGCATGCTTTGAAAATTTGGCGACATTATCTGGTGGGTAGACCATTTGAGTTAAGAACTGATCACCAGAGTTTAAGATATATTTTCACTCAACCATTGTTAAATGCTAGGCAAAGAAGATGGATAGAATTTTTAGCCGAATATGAATTTGGTATTGAATATATTAAAGGTAAAGAGAACAAGGTCATCGATGCTTTAAGTAGGAGAAGGCATATAGCAACACTGACTCGTAGTCATGTGAATCTAATGGACCAGGTTAGGAAAATGCAGCGCTAGGATCCAAAGTGTAGTGAAATTTGGAGTAAGATAGAGCAAAATCTAAAGGAAAATCTAGGTTATAGCATAAAGGATGGACTTTTATGCTTTAAGGAACGTGTGGTCATCCCTAAAATGGGTGATCTAAGAAGAATGATTATGCGAGAAGCTCATAACTCACCTTACTTCGCTCATCCTGGAGGAGCTAAGATGAAGGAAAATATGAAAAAGACCTTTTACTGGTATGGCATGAAAAAAGACATCACCGATTTTGTGGCATGATGTTTGCAGTGCCAAAAGGTGAAGGCTGAACACCAACATCCAACAGGAAAGTTGTTTTCCCATCACATTCCTACTCAGAAATGGCAGGTGATTTCGATGGATTTTATTGTCGGATTGCCTAAAACAAAATATCAACATGATGCAATTTTTGTGATAGTAGATAAGCTCACTAAGGTTGCACACTTTATAGCAGGTAGTACCACAGATGATGTTGTAGTTGTTGCCAACAGATTTTCTAAAGAAATTTTCCGGTTACATGGATTTCCTGAGATGATAATCTCAGACAGGGACTCTAGGTTTACTTCTGAGTTCTGGCAGGCTCTCCATCATGCCATTGGCACCACTTTGAATATTAGTTCTGCATATCATCCAGAAATGGATGGATAGACAGAAAGGGTAAACCAAGTTTTAGAAGATATGTTACGCATGTATTGCATGGACTAGAAGTCTCATTGGGAAGACTATTTATATCTGGTTGAGTTTACCTATAATAATAGCTATCATTCTTCTTTGAAAATGGCCCCTTTCAAAGCCTTGTATGGTAGACGATGCAGAACACCATTATCATGGGACAATCCTGAGGATCGGGTTGTCATTGGACCAAAAATGGTTACAATCATGGAAGAGCAGCTAGCACTGATCCGACAAAGGCTTAAGGAAGCCTCGGATAGATAGAAGAGTTATGCAGATTTGAAAAGAACTCCTAGAGAATTCTCTGTGGGTGATAGGGTGTTTCTGAGAGTGAAACCTAAAAAGAGTGCAATTAAATCAACCAAATTGGATCCTAGGTTTGTAGGACCCTTTGAGATTGTGGAAAAGATAAGTCCTGTAGCCTATCGACTTGACTTACCACCTAACCTATCAAAGATCCATAACACTTTTCATGTATCTCTACTTAGAAGATATATTGTTGATCCTAATCATGTGTTAGATGTTTCTAACTTGCAGATGGCCGATCCAACAACCTTTGAGGTGAAACCTATGAAGATCTTGGAATTTCATTCCAAGGCTATGAGGAAAAGAAATATTGAGCAGTGCAAGGTCCAATGGGACCAATATTCTGAGAAAAATTCCACTTGGGAAAAAGTGGAGGACATGAAAAAATATTTTCCTTATTTATTTGATAATGTTTTGAGATGATGCTATGTAATAATACAGGTTGAGACATCTACCACTTATGAAAGTGGAAAAACTAAGCAAACCTTATGTTTTATTGATTAATTTGTAATATTGTAGGAAACACAGGGGACTGTGTTTATTCTAAGGGGGGAGTATGTCACGACCCACCTTGGAGGGACTCTACTATTTGTATTATGATAGCTGATTTATAATGCTTAATGTACTTGCATTATATTAGTTTTAGTCAAGAGAAAATGATATTGCATGCATTGATTATTGCAAGAACAGGTATTCTTGAAGGTGGAAGATTTACCACCGAGAGATGAGAAGGGAAATGATGACCAAGACAACTCAATAGGTAAAGCTCATATTCCTATCATCACTAGTTACCTCCCTGATGGTGGTGTTACTAGAGAATAACTCTAAAATTCTTGCCACTCAAAGGAAAAATAGTGATGGGGGATACTGAGCACATGCATCGAATGCTTGTATGCCTTTTGAGTGATTTATATTTGATTTTACAATTAAATTTGTATGAGATTGACATAGTGGAATTTTACATTAATTAATGTTCACTATTCACTATTCACTGTTCATTGTTCACTATTCACTGTTCACTATTCACTATTCATTGTTCACTGTTCACTATTTACTATTCACTATTAACTATTTACTGAATTGGGTGAAGTGTCCTATTATACAAACTTGTCCAATTTTGATTGGACCAAAATAAAGAGAACATTATATTGACTTGATGGTCCTATCCTTTCCTCCACATGGCAACTTTAGGATGAGCAGAATGGTAGGTGAGATTCTTCCAATTTCAATCTTGCAACACCCGTCTACTAAATAGTAGTAGATAGACACCCTTTTTATTAAAATAATTAGATGCCCATAAAGTGGACCCAATTTTGATTGAGCTTTAAAGGACTTTAGAATTATTAAAAAATATATATATCCCCATCCTTTTGGGAAATCACCCACTTGGCTCCCCTACATAGGTGGAAATAAAAGGGAGATCTCTCCTATTATCATTAATAGTCATAGCTTTGTATCTATTCTATACCTCAATAGTATTAGTTTTGTATTTGCTCCCATGAAAAGGGAACACAAAACAAGAGAAGGTCACCTACCTTAACCTTATTTGGACCCTCTTCAACCCTCTACGTGACATGATAAGTTTTAAGGGACCCAAGGCATATTTTAATAATAAAATAATGAGGCCACTATTTGGCCATACGTGGGAAATTTTCCTATAAATAGAGGGCACCTTGGGAAGGAAGGAGTATCCAGGAAATCTCGGGGCTTAGGGATTATGCTCTCCACTTATGTGGATCAAAAACCAAAAAGCTTTGAGAAAGTACTAAGAATTAGGTAAAAGGGGAGGAAATCTTGGAAAACTTAGGGAGTATGCTCTCCACCTCGGTGGATCAGAAACCAGAAGGTTTGAAATACTCCCTAGTGGTAGAAAAATATATTTAGAGTGGTCCTTTGAAGCTGAGAAGATAATAAGTTGTGCTGGAAAGGAAGCAAGAGGAGGAAATACCCAAGTCAAAGTAGGAACACCTTGCAAGGATTCCAGGTTGGAACTTTCCACTCTACCTCTTTATTAGAATTTTGTCTGTTCTGAAGTGAGGATGTTTTATACTGCTTGATTATAAAGTGTAACCATAGTTAATGATCTACAATGTATTGGATATATGAAGGCTTACTATAAGTGCATAGAAGTTAGTAATTTCTTGTGTCTTTCAATGAAGAGTGGTTTCTATGTAGAGAGTATTATAACCTTGTATTGGAAGATAGGTTAACGTAAGTAAATTATATATCATGTGATGGAACCATTATTGGAATTGTCTTGAATAGTCAGATAGTATTGCATATGTTGACTTGATGTATGCAGGGTATCTAATAGAAAAGTGAAAGTTTTGTATTCATGCATTGAAAGATGCCAAGTGATAATTTTAACTCTTTTGTAGGATTTGAATTTATATATTTTGGATATTTGGATTAAAGAGATCTATTCCAATTTAAATGCTTTGTTTGGTGACAAAATAAAGTGATACGTTTTCTTAACATTATATGTATGGTAAACTTCTAGTATGGAAGGAATAGATTGGTGTCTTTTACCTTAGGAAGAGGTATGGGACTCTTCCTTGAATGAAGACAAACCAAACATATGATGATAAGGATTGTGCAATAGACTTTACTTTGCATGATGATTTATGCAACTAGCAAAGTTAATATTGCATGTATGCATTTAAATATGAAAAAGCATGGTTTGCTTGTGTTGCATTGGCATACTCTGCATGCGAGTTGTCCTGATCCCTTACAAACTCATCTCTCACACATCATGGAGATGCAAGAAAACCAGAGGAGAACCAGTCAAGCATTGAAGATGATTGTACTGTAGTTCATTTTGTATAAGCATGTTTTGATATGTTCATATTGTAGTCTTGAAGGGCTGAAATGATTAAGCCAAGTTATGTAATATTTGATGTATTTCTCTACTTGCTTTTGGATATTGTAAGGGAATACTTTTATATGTTGTAAAGGAAAAACTCAATTAGATGGTAAATGATGTATAATCTTGGAAAAATGATCAAATGAAGATGTCTTGAATAAAGCTTATTAGCAGTTGTGATTTGATGTTAATGATATTTTTGTAAATAGAGACTACTTGTATGATTGCTTATTATAAATGTGAGTGTAAAATATATGATGACATTTGGTTGTTTAGTAGCATCATTTCTTTATATGGATTATAGTAAAAGAGAGACACAATTATGTAATCAATCCAAAGATTTAAACTTAAGGTATAGGACCCACCACCACCATCAAACTAACAACACCTTGATGACAAGAAATATTTATAATAACGCTTAAGACGTTTAACCCAAGTTGTATGTAAGTTTCCATAAAGAGCAATAGATTAATGGAGTCTCCTAAGACACTACCCTTTGTTGGTAGTTTGGAGAATTGGAGAGAGGTATTCCTTTGGTGAGGAAATATTCTCCTAATTGGTTGGAACAACCATCAAGATGTCCTCTTGTCATTTGGCAAACGTATTATGAGGACATAGCCATTGCACTTTGATATTCATCCACCATTATGGGATGGTGAGATGGTGTTGTTGGGGTTGACGCTCCAACTTGCAATTGGCTCAGAAAGACATATAGAGGTTGGTGCTTCTATTTATTTAATCTATTGCAATTCAGACTACTTACATCTTAAGTGGGATAACTTTGTCTTAGAACGTTATTATAATCTTAACTTTTCGAAAGGTGACCAAAAAAAAATGTGTAGTGACAATTGGGGATGTTACAATTTTAGTTTTGAAAGAGAAAATGTCTTTAATGATTTCTGAGATCTATGTGGATTAAGGGATCATTATAAAGAGAAGTATGGGTTTCTATTTTATAATATGTATTATTGTATGTAGGTTTTGAAAGAGAAACTATTATAATTATTCATGTGGGTTAAGGCATCATTATAAAATGATGGAATTATATTTTTGGGTTGCTTGATTTCTTATTAATGCATAAATGTTTGCATTGTGAAAGTGACATGTTCAAGTTGCATTGTTTTTAGAGTTGTCCTAATCCCTAACTATTCTTCATAAGCTATGGGTGGTTCTTCCCATGCTAAAGAAGTTTGCCAATTCTTAGACGACTTTGAAGATCACTAGTGAATGGTTTCTTAGGCTCTAAAATGTTCAATTTGATGAAAAATAATCAATGGCTATGTAAAGGATTGCTATGTTCAAATGGCTTTGTAAACTTGAATATTGTATAAATTTAAAGAGTATATTGTTTTAATGATGCTATGGATTTTGAAATTTAAGGTGTGTTTAGTAATATTAGCCATGGATAGATAGAATTGGTTTTATTCAATTTCTAGAATGCATCATTATGGTAATTGGATCTATTATGTTAAAGTATACTTGTTAACAAAAAGGATCCTAAAAGTTTTATGATAAGCATTTGTATTATGTGCAATTTGGTTTTGTTTCACGTTGAATCATTATTATAAATTGTGGCATGTTAAATCATGCAGCTCTTTAATAAATGCTTTCATATAGTGATATATATAATGTTATATTTTAATGTAAGATTTATTACCTTGGGTGGGGTGGTTAGAAATACCCTTGAAAACCAAAACATAATAAAATATAATCCTAGGAGGAGTTATGTGGATGCAATAACCAGGTAAATATGATCTAGGAGTTGCAAGGATGAAATATCTAAGGACTCATAAATTTAGGAGTTATGTGGTTACAATAGCCATGTATCTTGTGAATCTTTGCACCTTGAATGAGTAGGATTGGGTGTATTCCAACCAGGAGTTGAGGAACCATTCACAAGTTAGTAGTGGTGATCCTTCGATCATGTAGGATTAGGTGATCGTGTTAGTTATTGATGAGAGGATATTTGGCATTTATAATAGAATGTTTCATTCTTATGTTTAATTGATGATTATAATATGTTTTATGTAAGTTATTGTTGTATATTTATGTAATTTGTCAATAAAATGATAAATGCAGTTAATCTGATAAATGTGTTTGTTTTATGTAAAATTCATTCGAGTTATGAGTAATTATGCAGGCAAGGTGTTAAATAATGTTCCAAAAATGAACGATGTAGTAAGTGCAATATTTGAGATACACCTTAGATGCGAGGAGATGGACGTAAGAATAGAGGATGCATGAAGCTTAAGGTATGGTGACAGAACAAGTGGCAGATTACTCTTATAGAAGATGGTATCTTAAGCATGTTACAGAAGATAGTAGTTGAAGCATGTTATGAAAGATAGTTACCGAAGTACGTTATAGAAGGTAGCTACTAAAGTATGTTACCAAAGGATTTTTACCAATAGTTATCGAAGGATGACTAAGTCCATTGACTTATGTTATGTGCCACATCGTTTTCACGCGACAATAAGTATTTTTTGTCAGTATAATATTTGATTTGTCATATATTATTCACATGGAATATTGTTATTAGTAAAGTTGTTATTATTTTATTAAATAAAGTTGTGTAATCCAGCTATTGTTAGGTTTATTATATTTAGATGCAAGATTGTTGCACCTTTTCTTGGAATAAAGGACATGAGGTTATATTGTATATCTTACAAAATGTCAAAGTTAGTGTTTATTTTTTAATTTAGCTTACGTATTACCACTTGGACCATTCAGGGTGTTTATTGAGTCCAAGCAGGAATAGGAATTGTATTAGTTTAGATTATTTTGGTTAGTACATAGTTATCGCATCATAAGTACACAAACTCCACATGGAAAAATACGTGGAATAATTTATTCAGAATTGTACAAGTCATAATATATATTACATAGGCAAACCTTTGAAAAGGTCTAATGGAGAAATAGCTAATGTCTAATATTCTAATGTCAAAAAAAATTGAATAATTGCATCAAGCATGTACATTTGAATTTCCAACAATAAAAGTAGCACTTCATTCTTCGCATATGGTAACTGTGTCATTTGTATTTACTATTTAATTTCATTTATGTAATTGTAATTGTACATTCCTGCATACATAGAATAAAATAATGTTAGGAATAGTTATGTATTTTAGTTACTAAGATAAAGTAAACTAGGGGAGAAAGACTTACACTATCTTCTAGGAGACAGGGCCCACTTCTATAGCCAATCCCTGAGCTCTCGCCCCTACAATAGGTTATAAATAGTTAATTAACCTTAGAAAATAAAGTAAATTGCATTTTCATCAAATATAAATTTAGAATAGATAAATAAAACTAACTGCATGAGGATCCTCATCGATAGATCAACTCATCAATAGGCAATCATTATTAATTATCCTCACCAATATATCAACTCATCAGTAGGCAATCATTAATAGTTATCCTCACCAATAGTTAAACTCGTCAATAGTAAATTACTATTAGAATGATTCATTAATAGGTAATTATCATATTTACTTCATAAATCAGAAATTGCATTCTATTTTCATACTTGCACAATTTAATTTCTTTTTATTTTTTTTTTTGCAAACACTTGAAACTGAATAGAAATTTGAACTAAGCTTAGCATTGATCCCCATGGTACAATCTATACTAGATTTTTATTCTTTAAATCTAACCTTGATTTACCCTTGGATTGATAAATTAAATGTAAGCTATTATAGCCGATTATTTTGGCACCATTATCGAGGAGAATAGTGTCATAGTGGTTAATCAGAAAAGTTGTTTAGCAGTGCAATTAGGTGAGGCTTACTTATATATAGAAAAAGGTACATATGATTCCTTGGGAAGCATATGAGTCGGAGTGGCACGAGATGGTCTAAACAAGTCCCTTTGTACGATGCAGCTAGGTTCATTTTTCTTGAGGAATCAATTTTACTACTTTCTTAATTAGAATTTTATTTCCTACAAATTTCAATTTTTGCAAATTTTATTTCCTGTAAATTTCTTGCTTTGGGTAATTATTATTGCTTAGTTGACTTAGGACCTACAAGAAAAATAGGAAGTAGGTATACATTGAAAAAGACCTAAACTTAGCATAGGACCCTGTCAAAAGTAGGAAGTAGTTATGGTTGAGTGACACAACCGTAGTTAAACCCTCCTAACAATCAAAGAAGTAGTAATAGTTTACCTTTTATTTCAGAAAATTATATTTTTTCACATTTCCAGCTTTGGGTGATTATTATTGTTGGTTTGAGTTAAGCCCTGTGAGAAAAGAAGGAAGTAGGTATACACTGAAATAAACCTAAACATTGGTTTAGGACCCTGTCAGAAGTAGGAAGTAGGTAAGTTTGAGTGACACAACCTTAGTGAAACCCTCCTAAATAATCAAACAAACAGTAATAGTTTAACCTTTTATTTTTAGTAAAATTTTACTTTTCTTGCAATATTTCATTTTGTTCCTAATATGCTAAAGTTGGTTGTATAAATATTTGTAGGAACGTGAGTCACATCTAATTTTAGTAAAATATTAGGATTATTATGAAATTTTATTTTAATTGTTCTCTATTGTATCAAGGATAGTTATAAACTCAATTGATATGATTTGTATCTAAGCCTAATAACAGTAGGATTAAAACAGAAAATCAAAACCAAAACCTAAACAAAAACAAAACCAGAGAGAAAAAAAAATGGAAATGCAAATAAGTTGCTAGATGGTGGAAAAAAGTCTAAATCAGTCTCACTTATAGACCTTAGAGAACTATTGATAAAACAATAAGTTAACCTTCTTTTTGGGCAAGGAAATAGAGCATCTAGTAAAGAGTGGGAAAGTTTGTATGAATGCATTGGCATTATTAAAGAAAAATCAGACAAACTGAAGAAAATCAAAAGGATCTACATAGCTAAAACTCTAGGGACAAACTACCATTCATATTACCTAGATATTAAAATAAACTGTGAACGTTGGCTTTGGGATAGAAGAGCAACAATAAATCCAACAATTTACACTTGGAATTAATATTTTGAAGACTCCCTCCTCATTCACAGGTTCCTTGGAGACCTATAAAAAAAATAAGTAGCCCTAGAATATAGCAAGAAATATCAAAGGATACCTAGAGTTGTGCACTTTAGGGAGCTGTGTCAAGATTTACATTGTGAGTTACAATTTGGAAATCCCGACCCCATTCCAACTCAAGCTTTTCTTATTCAATTGATTCAATTTGGTGGTAGACCATTTTAATTTTGAAGAACACTTCATGACACCCGAACAACTTGATTCGATCAATGATATTCATAGACTATTCAAGGAATATTAGACGTGTTGAAAAAACAAGAAACTTAGAAAATTCATGAGCAAACCTAGAGACTCTAAGGGAAGATTCATAAAAATTAGCAACTCAGAAGGAAACTTCCAAAGAGACTTTAGTAGGCAGATTGGAATTTATAAGTTAGAGGAATTTGAAATAGCAACATCAACCAATCAAGCTAAAATCCTAGAACAAGATCCTGACTCATACCTATTTCTTGAACCAGAATTTGAAAATCACATAGATCCTTCTTCTATTTTACTGAATTCATACCTAGTCCAATTCTTGAAAACTTATATTCATCCATGGCTGACCAATAAAGTGGGCAAGAATAAGTAGACAAGAACCAAAGGGGGAATGAACAATTATAGAATAGAGACCAAAGAAGAAATGGGTAAAGAAAGACGTTTGGCCTCCCAATCTTACATATAGATGGGATAACAAGAGAATCTAAGTCAGTCTCTATTTTTGTATTACCCACCTTCCATGGGAAACCACGTGAATATCCATATGCTTTTCTCTTTTAATTTGAAGTAGTGTGTCAAGCTTACTTTTACACTACCGATGAACAAAAGCTAATATTATTTCCCTTTACTCTTAAATATGCAACTTTAAGATGGTTCATGGATCTAGGAGAAAATATTTGTAATCAATGGGATGGAGAACATGGATTAAAATAGTTATTCCTTAAATTATATCAGGATTACTGTAGAGTTAGGGATAATAAAGCTGAGCTATTTTGCATGAATTAAAAAGAAGAAGAATATTTGGAGGATTACCTTGAGATATTTCTATTTGTTGGATCTAGGGTAAATATAGACCTTGATGAAGAAATCTTAAAATAACTCTTTTTAAAGGGACTAAAGGAGGATGTCCTCGAGGTTTTAAATCTCATGGAAAAAGGAGATATCCATATTATGGCATTTGAGGAGATTGTGAACCTTTGCAGAAACTATTCAAGAAATAACCCTCTAAGGGGAAATAAGTATACATCTATAGGAGGAGTGATGAGAGCAGAAATTGGAAACATGTTGGAAGGGTTAAAAACTAATTTTTTAAGTACCTTGACTACATATGAGGATTTAATGGATAAAAATACAAAGGGGTAAGATAGTGAATAAATTTATTGTCATATATGTAGGAAAAAGCACAATTTGAGAGAGTGCCCTCTCAACATTACCAACATCTCCAATATTGCTACTTGTAAAATTTGTGATAAAGGTCGCAAAACTGAAAACTGCAAATACATATTCATTGTTAAAGATGTCATAAAAGAACCTGAAGTTGAAGAGGTAGAAGATATTTATTTTTTAGCCCAAATATGGAATGGTCCATTCAACGGACCACCAAATTGGTCAAACCCTAGTTATTCCAACTCGTAAAGGCCTAATCAATGGTCTAATGCACCAAACTACGCAAATTGGAATTCTTATTCAAACAATCAAGACTGGAATATACCTCCATGAGCCCAATTTATGACCAATACCTATGGAAATCCACCATGGAATCAAGTAACGTACAATCAAAACAATTGGAATACTAGTGGCCAATATAACCAAGGAGGATCTGGTTGGTCTCAAAATCCATCGCAACAATAGAACTTTAAAAATCAATTTAGGGGACAAGCCCCTCAAAATTTACCTCAAAATAGACTTCTTCCACCTTCAATTAATAATAATAATCCTCCTAAGCACCCTCCTCTTCCATATCAATCGGTCCCTAATCCTAAAAACAACAACAACATTCAACAAGCCTATGAAACTAGTGAGATGTGTTCTATATCTGCAGTACCTTATCAAAAAATTCAATTAAGATCAAGAAAAGTATTGGAAAATAATATAACTCTCACAGAGCTTGAAAATCCCACTACATATTTGTTCAAAAAGGAGGATAACAATGAAAAACAAATGGGAAGTTCACCAGAAAACATTCCAAAAAAATAGCAAGAAATCCAATTTCCTCAAATAAAGGAAGTAGAGGTACCTTTTCCTCAAATACTGGGAATACCAAAAGAACCATTTAAGCAAACCTTTAACTTCCTTCAGAAATTAGAAAATGTTACCATCAATATCCTTTGTTACAATCTATCAGGGATATACCCATCTATTCCAAGCTCATTAAAAACATTTGTACAAATTCAGGAAGGAAAAAGAAGAACGAAGCCCAAACTATTCAAGTCATTGGATAATTGTCTGAGATAATAATGAGAGGTAGGTTATTACCAAAATACACAGATCCTGGAATACCTATACTCATGGTGCACATTGGTGACATAGCCTTGCAAAATATCTTGGTCTATTTAGGAGCCACTATTAATGTCATGACTAAAGAGACAATAAAATCTTTAGGATTACATAAATTACAATCAACTTCTATTGTACTTCAACTTGCAGATAGGTCTACTATTAAGCCAGACAAAAAACTAGAAGATGTTATAGTCTCTGTAAGTTCATGGGAATACCCTGTAGACTATATAGTCTTACATCCTAAGAAAATTTAGGGGGACATCCCTTAATTTTAGGGTGCCCATGGCTTGCAAACAACGGATGCTTACATTAGCTATAGAACGGGAAATATGACTATTCCTGATGGTAAAAATACTAAATACCTTAGTCTATTTCTTGAATCAACAATAGAAGATGAGTTTCCAAAGCAATTGTGGTATGAATTCCCTCATGATTTTGATGAAATCCAAACCTTATCAATAAATGTTCTGAGTGAACATCTTCAACAAGAGGTCAAGGGACCATTACCATTACTATTAGGAAATCAAAGCAAGGATCAAGGTCAATACAATGGTTTTTCATCTGAATCTACCATGGCTATTAATGAAGCAAGAACAAGTCAATCTCAACAAATGATACCATATGACTTTACTTAGATGTTACTGAACATGAGATAATGGAAATAGATGCAAACACAAAGAAATGCAAGCAAATAGATATCACACTAGGAAGAATCTTGAATATTAGTGATGAGATCACAAGCATACAAGAGTCATAATTAATAGATATGCTTAAGAAATATCAATCGGTATTCACATGGAACTATGAGGATATGAAAGGGATACATCCAAATGTTTGTACCCATCGTATATTTATCCAATAAGGATGTTATCTAGTAAGACAATCTCAAAGAATATTGAATCCAGCTATGAAATATGTGGTTTAGGAAGAAATCATTAAACTCTTGAAGGCAAGATTTATATATCAAATTTCCAATAGTCAATGGGTGTCACCTCTTGTGATAGTCCCTAAAAAGAATGGAAAATGGAGGATTTGCATGGACTATAGAGAATTAAACAAGGTAACAAAGAAGGATTATTTTCCCTTGTCATTCGTTGATCAAGTTCTTGATACATTAGTTGGAAAGAAATATTTATGCTTTCTAGATGGGTTTAGTGGCTATAATCAAGTTTCCATAGCTAAGGAAGATCAATAAAATACAACCTTCACATGTCCAGTAGGCACCTATGCTTATAAAGTATTACTTTTTGGGTTATGCAATGCACCTGCCACTTTCTAAAGGATTGTTTTAGCTATTTTTGTTGATCTAATAAATGAGTGTGTAGAAGTCTATATGGATTACTTCACAGTATACGGTAATACCTTTGAAGAAACCTTGTCAAGCTTACAAAAAAAATTTATTAGATGTGAAAAGCAAAACCTCTCTTTGAGTCATAAAAATTGTTTCATGATGATGAGAGGAAGGATTTTTCTAGGGAATTACATATCATAAGAAGGTGTTAAAGTAGATCCTACAAAAATACAAGTTATTCAAACCCTTCAACCTCCAAAAACACAAATAGAGATGAGAATTTTCCTAGGACATGCAGGATACTACCATAGGTTCATTAAATATTTTAGTAAAATTGTTGCTCCCATGATTAAGCTCTTAACTAAAGAAAGCAAATTCAATTGGACTGAAGTATGTCAAGAATCCTTTGAAGTTATAAAATATAAATTGATTATTGACAGTTTACCGCCTCCACTTTCATGCAGCTTATTTTATTTAAGAGGGAAAAGTCTCATTCTATTTTGAGAGGTCGCTCACTCCTGCCCAACCGATAGGGAGAGGGAAGCCGCCTGCCCAGCACTCTAAAGCCTTTTAAAGCCCTCTCCTCTCTATTTTGAAAAGAAAAAGTGCACTATATAGAAATGTTGAGCGCCTTATGCATTAGAGTGTAGCGTTCGTACAATCTTAAGGTTATGTTCCTTCACTTCATCGCTCCACCGATATCTCTTCCCAATTATAAAAATTGAATCCTTCCTAGCCTTTCTGTTGGCCCAGTGCGTGAACCATGGTTGGGATTAGAACATTATTAATCAATCGCCCTCTCTATTTTAAAAGGGTTTCAAGTGATTCTTGCACCTTAAGAAAGCTGATCTCTCTCTTAATTTAAAAAGTCCCAAGCTATTTATTAAAGGAGATCGCTTTAGAACGGAGATAGCTGCTTTTAAGCACTCGACTCTATATCAAGAGTTCAGTTGTTAATACGTATATAAAACGACTCCACTCGCTCGGGCCCTCTCTGTTTTAAAAAGGGGCCTTTTAGAAGCCGAGGGGGAGGTAACAAGGGCGTATATAAAACGACTCGAGCGATATCGACCGCTCTCTATCTATAATCCCGGGCCAGAGGTCCACACGCTCTTTAAAAAGCCTCCGCACGGCCCGCTCCTATCCCTTTATGCGAAGCCCAGCCTCTCTTCCCACACACGTCCGAATGGATGAGGGATGGCGGATGCCGGGGCCAGAGCTCTTAAAATCCTCTTCTATCCCCTCCGGATTGATCGAGTGATTGGTAAGGCCCTCTACACTCTCCTTTCACTCTTCTTCCACTCTTCCTCCACTCTATTCTCACTTCTTTTCCACTCTTTTTTCACTCCTCTCTCACACCAATATCATGATTATCTAATGACAACCATAATAGCGGAATCAACATAACTCCCTTCCTTCACTCTTCTCTCACTCTTCTTCCACACCCCTTGAACACCCTTTAGCCCTTATAAATAGAGGGGCGAGCCATGACTTTGTAATGATGTACTACTACATAACGAAATCCTTTTAAAATAGAGAGCTACCGCTCCCGCTCTCCGTTATTTATTCCTACCCAACCCTATATTCCCATCCCTTCGCTTCTATTTCCTCCACCCCTCGCCGTCACCCACTCCAACACCTTGGGAACGACCCCTCCGGGCCACGCCTCACTTCCTCCTTCCGCTGGCCTGCTCCTGGTTCTGGTTCCCTATTCCAATTCTAAGAGGTGGGAAAGAGCAGCCCCACCCCGCATCAAACTTCCTTGGCCTTATATAAGAGAGGGCCCCTCCCTTTTGATTTTAAGGTGGTTGCCTTTTTCAAAATGGGGAGAGAGCATCAGCCTGTCTGTATCTATTCGTCAGTATCTATCTATTATGGAAATATTTATTTAAACCCAAGAGAGCGCGATCAATTGAAATGCGCCGAGGGATGTAGAACCTCATGAATGGGGAGCTCCGCCTATAGATCAATTGAAATGCGCCTTTTGATATAGAACCTAGAATGACTCGGTTAGGGGCGTGGGACATTACTCAGTGAGGGGCGCCCCATCATATCAAAGGTTTGGATTTTATCCTTCTCCTTCCCCAACCCACACGAGAGAGCCCGGCTCCAGGCTATAGATATAGATCAATTTCCATGCTTACCCAACTCTCGCCTCCTCTACTCGCAAGCATCTACTCGGATGGATCGGGAACAATTTAAACAACTTGGGAGGGCAGGGTGTATATATACGTTCTCAATCAATTGGAGCATTCAATAAGTAGCATCAATAATATTGGTGCACCGCCACACCACACATATTCCTACTTTGCCTTTTTGGAGGAACTAGCTCTGCTTTTCAAAAGGGGGGGGCCTCCTTATTCGGCTTTAAAAAGGAGGGGGAGAGGGCCCCTCTCCTTTGCCTTTTAAATGGTGGGGGTGGGGGTGGGGTCTTAAATTCATATAGAAATAAATCTATCTCGTAATTCTGTAGTTCCCTCTATCCTTTCGATCTAAGAAAGTGCTTCCCTGCAATCTAGGAGCTTTTTTAACAAAGGCCCCCTCATTTTTTAAGAGGGTTGTAGTATGAAGATGCTCTGGGGCTCTACTCTAAAAGTTTTGTTATCGTCTGATCATATTATGTTCCTATAGTTATTCTCTCCCCATGTTTGAAAAAGGCAAGGACCCTAAAATTCCCTCCCCCACCATTCAAAAGGGCCTGTTAAAAGGGGTTGGCTTTAAAAAGGAGGGGGATAGGATTTTCATTTAAAAAGGGGCGCTCTCCATATTTTAAGGTTCGCTAAGGGGAAGTGCCCATACATAGCTACATCTTTCCCGATTTTCAATAGTCAGTAGTGCCTATAATAACACACATCATATGATGTATATAAGTGAATCATTAGTTGGGAAACTGAGGCCTTTTAAGATAGAGTGATCCTTTCAATCCTTTCGATCAAATTAGAAAGGATCTATCGGATCTCTCGGATCGAAAGTTGTCCATATTTATGTTGGCAATTTTGGGTTTGAGATCCTAGCTTCTTGTCTATGAGTTGTCATTGATGTCAAAAGGAAATGACATTAATGTTAAGAGGATGTGTTGGCTTCAAAGGTGGAAGATTCCAAGAGAATATTTTTAAGAGAATCCGGAGAGATTCCATTGGCAATGGTTTTTATTAAAACCAATGGAGGTTCTCTTTATTATTTATTTAATTATTATTTAAAACCCTTCAAGGTTTTAATTAATTAATTATTTAATTAATTAAGGGAGAAATTATTTTTAATTTATTAAAAATACTTTAAGGGTTTTTAAACCCTTTAGAAAGCAAATTTCAATTAAATTCGAAATTACTTTTCTTTGCAACCGATGTGTTCTAAAGTCCACATATGGACTATAAATATGAGAAGGTTCCTAAGGTTAAACC
The DNA here is from genome assembly GCA_028583015.1 of Wollemia nobilis. Classification (NCBI taxonomy): domain Eukaryota; kingdom Viridiplantae; phylum Streptophyta; class Pinopsida; order Araucariales; family Araucariaceae; genus Wollemia; species Wollemia nobilis. Next base: position 16,774,523 of record JAQPPZ010016947.1, on the reverse strand, counting down.
CACTTGGAAAATCAAATACAATTAATTGGTTTGGCTGCGATCGAATGTTCCGTTTACGCTGTGAAAGAGGAGAGCTTGTGGTTTGAAAAGCTTTCGGAAAGCTTGACCATTTATGTGGAAGGAAGTCCGTCTTGGACTTCGTAAGCCCCTTGTGGGCTAGTGGCAGCGAAGGCTACATTTGGGCCTTGCGTAGGTGGAGGTCTATGTTTCGATCCCCGCGAAGGGAGCTGTGCATGGATTAGTCATGTTTTTATTAAAACATGTTTTGTGCCGCGAATTTTGGATTCTTCAAGGGCAGCCATTATAAGGTGTGATTATTTTCTTGATATGATTTTTGGCATTGTTTAGCATTGTTTAAAAGACATAGGAGAAATAAGGGGATATTTCTTTGATTGTATTTTTGAGATTAGACTTTTGCTATGCTAAATTTAAAAATGGAGATATAAGGTGTAAGTTTTGGTTGTTGTGTTTTTGGCTTCTTTGGTGGTTGTTTTTAAAGAAGAGGAGCTACAAGGTGTATTAAGGAAAGTTTTTATATATGCTCATTTATCTTGGTTCTAACCCTAACTTGGTTGGAAGTTTGAGGGTTGTGTGTGGTGACAACTTTAAGGATTAATTTTCTTCTACTCCAAAAAGGTATGGGCACATTTTCCTTATGAGTATGATTGGTGTATGTTTTTCTAAAATAAGGTTGGAATGAAAAGGTTTTCAACTAGGTTTCCTTTGGTTGGGTGTAAATCCTATTTTCTGGTTTGTTGAAGACTTCTTATGCATTGTTATCCTTGATGAGAGTTTTGGTGAATGCATAATTCTGGTTTGAGGTAGTGGAAGCATTGTGCACTAGGGTTTATGTTTGTGAGTCTTGCTACTTGCATTGAGTTGGTGGAACCCTTGGTTGGCTGTTTTGAGTTTGATGGTTAAGTTGCTTCCATAGAGGTTGTTTGATCAAGTTATTGCTTTACTTGATTCATGATATTGGGCTTACTCCATTGAGTTGATTTGAGCAAGTTATTCTTTGAATTTTATGATATTGTGTTGGTGGTTGTTTTGTTCAAATATCTTTGGAGGGAAAAGGATTTCTACTTGTTTCCTTTTCTTGTGATGATTGGTTGAATGCTTCAAGGTTGATGTTGAGTTGAATGATGTTGGTTGACTAAACCTTGTTTGATGAGCATTGTTGTTGAAACCCTAATTGATGGTGAAAAGAAAATGAGTATCATTGTTATGTGATTCTTTGCATAGTTGGCAATTGTTGGGGTTTCATGTTCTTGAAAGAAAACATTCTATCCTATCCATTTCAGATATTGAGTTGAGTTTTCAGATTTGAGATTGAGTTTGAGCTGAGTTTATTTGAGTTGAGTTTTGAGATTGGGATTTGAGTATAGAACATATTGAGTCTCTAACAATTCTCTTTATGCTTCTATGAGTTTGACAAATCACATTGGGTCTCTAACAATTCACTTTGTGATTTTCTACTAAGAAATTTTTTCTTGGTGAGCTTGCTGAGTTTTGGATAGGTTCCAGTGGGGACTTGTGAGCAATTTTTGGATAGGTTTCGGTGGGGACTTGTGAGCAGATTTGGACAGGTCCTAGTAGAGGACTTGTGAGCTGAGTTTGATAGTTCTATCAGAGAACTTGAGGACAGAGGTGCATTGGTTCTATGAGAAGAACCTGAGGACAGTTGGCAAGTCTTTGAGAAGGCTTGCATGTAGAGGATTGATTTGTTCAAGAGTTGGACAGATCTGACAGATAGAGGAAGACTAGTACTAGACCGATTGACTGTGTTTGGTACAGGTTGCTGAGCTACTGTGGACATGACCATAGAAGGCAGAGGTCTCTTAGGCTAAGCATTAAGTATAGGAGGTCTTTGGTGGAAAGGAGTTCCACGTGCTGGCAAGAGGTAGAGACAGTTGATCTTCTAAGGGATCATTTCCAGAGCAAAGGGTAAGGTATCTCCTTTGAGCAAAGGCTCATAAATTTTGATTGGGGGAAGGTATCTCCTTTGGGCCGAGGCTCATAAACATTGTAATTGGGAAGGATTCCCAAAGAACTTTGAGATAACTTTTAGAGAAAAGTTTTGTGGACGTAGCCCAACCATTCTGGGTGAACCACGTTAAAATTGGTGTCACTTTGTGGATGATATTGTACATTATTTTGATATTGCTTTGGGTATATTGCTTTACTGTTTTGAAGTATAAAGGAAAAATTAAAAAGAGGTCTTATATTGTTCACCCCCCCTCTCAGTATAAGCTTGTTTTCTTCACTTTTTGCATGTACCATATGATTACCGGTGCACTCTCTATCCTCTTTTGACCTCTCACAAAAAAGTTCAAACACTTAATTTCGATAGGTCGTCGAGTCCTCATGCTATCTCTAAAAAAGAGGTCAAGTCTTATGACGTAAGTAAGAAGACTGCTTCTTATATAAGAGAGGAGGTTGTTTGAAAGAAGGTGGAAGGTCGAGCAAGGTTACTTTCTCTCCCCCAACCTATCCAGAACGCAAGTCGTATTAAAGAGCGGGGATAGTGCCTCAATAATGGAAAAAATATTAGACAGTTTAAAGGTCGAGAGGGCCCACCTCCGCATTCATGCAGCTTATTTTATTTAATAGGGAAAAGGCTCATTTTATTTTGAGAGGTCTCTCACTCTTGCCCAACCGATAGGGAGAGGGAAGCGGCCTGCCCAACACTCTAAAGCCTTTTAAAGCCCTCTCCTATCTATTTTGAAGAGAAAAAATGCACTATATAGAAAGGTTGAGTGCCTTATGCATTAGAGCATAGCCTTCGTACAGTCTTAAGGTTATGTTCCTTCACTTCATCGCTCCACCGATCTCTCTTCCCAATTATAAAAATTGAATCCTTCCTGGCCTTTTTGTCGGCCCAACACGTGAACCATGGTTGGGATTAGAAAATTATTAATCAATCGCCCTCTCTATTTTAAAAGGGTTTCAAGTGATTATTTTCCCTTGTCATTCGTTGATCAAGTTCTTGATACATTAGTTGGAAAGAAATATTTCTGCTTTCTATATGGGTTTAGTGGCTATAATCAAGTTTCCATAGCTAAGGAAGATCAATAAAATACAACCTTCACATGTCCAGTAGGCACCTATGCTTATAAAGTATTACTTTTTGGGTTATGCAATGCACTTGCCACTTTCTAAAGGAATATTTTAGCTATTTTTGTTGATCTAATAAATGAGTGTGTAGAAGTCTATATGGATTACTTCACAGTATACGGTAATACCTTTGAAGAAACCTTGTCAAGCTTACAAAAAAAAATTATTAGATGTGAAAAGCAAAACCTCTCTTTGAGTCATGAAAATTGTTTCATGATGATGAGAGGAAGGATTTTTCTAGGGAATTACATATCATAAGAAGGTGTTAAAGTAGATCCTACAAAAATACAAGTTATTCAAACCCTTCAACCTCCAAAAACATAAATAGAGATGAGAAGTTTCCTAGGACATGCAGGATACTACCATAGGTTCATTAAATATTTTAGTAAAATTGTTGCTCCCATGCTTAAGCTCTTAACTAAAGAAAGAAAATTCAATTGGACTGAAATATGTCAAGAATCCTTTGAAGTTATAAAATATAAATTGATTATTGCTCCAATCCTAAGAGGACCAAATTGGAAATTACCATTCCATATACATTGTGATGCTTCGGGTTACGCAATAGGAGTAGTATTGCAACAAGTTGAGAAAAAAATACCTTATGCTATCTATTATGTAAGTAAAAATTTGTATGGAGCTGATCATAATTCCACTGTTACTGAAAAAGAATTTTTAGTTGTGGTCCATGCCATTAATAAATTTAAACATTAAATAACAGGGTATGAAATATTCGTTCACACTAATCACTCTACCATTAAATACTTAATGAACAAAGTGACAGTAGGAGGTAGAGTGGTTATATGGCTTATTTTGCTACAATATTTCAATGTCACAATTATAGATAAGGCAGGAAAAGATAACATCATCGTAGATCACCTATCTTGTATGCAAATCTTTGATGATGACGAGTTAATTCCTGATAATTTCCCAGATGAATATTTGTTTTCTCTCTCTATTTTACCCCTTGGTATGTTGATATTGTAAATTACTTAGTAACAGGAAAAATACCTCAAAACTATACACCACATGAGCATAGGAAATTGATACGTCAAAGCACTCATGATATGTGAATTCATGATGTCTTGTTTAGAAGATGTTTTGACCAAGTAATTAGGAGATGTGTGCAAGAAGATGATGTATATGACATCATTCTGGAAGCACATGAAGAACCTTGTGGAGGTCATTATGCCACCCAAATAATAGTTAGTAAAATAATTCAAATCTGTTATTTTTGGCCTTCCAAGAATAAATGTCCATAAAATTTTTGAAAGATGCAACACTTGTCAAAGAGCTAGTAAGCCTACTCCTTTGATGGAAATACCTTTGGTTTCGCATGTAGTATTTGAACCATTTGAAAAGTGGGGAATTGACTTTTTTGGACCAATAGACCCTCCAAGTGAAGGTAATAAACATATACTTGTGTGTACGGATTACATTACTAAGTGGGCTGAAGTTAAAGCTTTACCACAAGCGCAAGCTGAACCAGTCATTGATTTTCTTTATGAAAACATTATGCAACGCTTTGGAGCACCTAGAGAGTTAGTTTCATACCATGGAACGAAATTTATCTCCAAAGTGATTGAATATTTTTTTGACACTTATCAAATAAAACATAATAAAACCTCATCATACCACCCTCAAACCAATGGACAAGTAGAAGTTACAAACATATAACTTGAAAAGATCATTACAAAAATTGTAACTGTTAATAGGGGTGATTGGGCTGAGAGATTAAAATAAGTTGTATGGATATACAATACAAATTGGAAAACCACCATAGGATTATCACCTTATGAATTATTCTATGTAAAATAAGCTATCATACCCATAGAATTTGAGATAGAAACTCTTCGCACAGCGGTACAACTTGATGTAAATTTGGATAAAGCATAAAAAGCTAGATTGGAAAAGTTAAATATTCTGGATGAAAGGAGACTAGAGGTATTACATAGGATTGAAATAATCCAACATAAATGAAATAAATGGCATGATAAACACATTGTACCATGCACATTCGAATCAGAAGATTGAGCTTTGTTGTTTGATTCTCGTTACCAAGACTTTCAAGGTAAACTGAGGACCAGATGGCTAGGACCCTATGAAATCAAAGAGATATTCAGAAATGGTATAGTCAAGCTTAATCCTATAGATGATTCAACAAGAAAATACTATTAAATGGCCATAGGCTTAAACTTTATAAGAAGCCATTATCTAAGGAGGAATTCATACCCCATCTTAAGCAGCAAGTCGAATTGCAGTGCATTTATGAACTGCAATCAGCCATTATTAAATAATAATTTCTATCTCACTTAAAATATATATATATATATATATATTATGCTTCCTTTTTTTCATCATGAATTTTCTACATCTGCAATATTTTTATCTTATTCTCATCATTTTTCAGTATCCATGTTTCAAAAGTAGCTTAAAAAGGTAATTCTTTAAAATCTTGTAGAAAATTACTATCATATGTTGCATAATACTTTGTTTGCTAAATAAAATATGGATGTTTTCAATTACTCAAAAAGCATTAGTGTTTTGAGCAATTTTCATTGAAAATTAAGCAATCTTTTCATGTTGTAAGTTATTCCTAGTCAATCAAACCTTTTCTTGGACTACACACATTTGAACATATAAAAAAAAATTGAGATGTGGAGAGATTAACCGATGTGTTACTATTGCCACAAGTGAAAAATTTCCCTTTCTTATCCATCTATGTGCATGGTCTATAGTACTATTGAATTGGAAAAAGGACAAGCTTACCCTTCATCCCTAAACATAAATAATAAAAGGAGAAGAATAGTAAGGATAGGATCAAATTCGCATCAAGACTTTGATAGAGTAGTTGGGAATCCAACTCCCCAAAATTCTTACTCAAAATATATATATATATATATATATATATATATATATCCCTTGCTCCTCATCTAATCGAGCAAGTATCCCAAAAATTATCTTCTTGCTTCTTATAAAAATAGGCAAGAACCCCAAAAAGCAATAAAAGCTCTTGCTCCCTCTCAAAATGAGCAAGTATTTGAAGAAAAGTCAAAGTCTGGACAATAAGGTATCCCAACTAATTTGAAGAAAAGTCAAAGTCAAAGTCAAAACTTGAGCAAGTATTTCAAGCTATTGTTGTGATCCATTACAGCAATGGGTTGAATGAAACCCACCTGGCAATAAGGTATCCTTATATAGTAGCACTAAGTCTGGATAAGACCTATGGATTCTCACAGATAAACTAGTGTGTTGGCATAAGTGATCTTTGTTGTTACTCAATCCTCACTCATAATGTTAAATTTATACTCATTGCACACACAGTTGGTCCTTGAGGAAGCTTGAAAACATTAGGATAACTTTAACACCATAATGATTTGTAAAATGAATAGATGAAATTATTTAAAAACCACTAGGATTTTTGAAGTCTTTGAGAAATAACTCTAGAATATCCTGAGAAGGCAAAAGTTAAAAGTAAATTTCTATAGTTCATTTTCTCCTACCAAAATATGGATTTCATATCCCAAAATCTTGTATCTTTTAACAGAAGCCATCATAATATCCGAATATCTATTCCATTTTTTAAATGATTGAAAATACTCCAAGTCTTTGAGAGATATCTATTTTTATATGCATTGATGACTGATATCAAGATTTATAATCATTATATTTCTCTCACTTGGTTACTCCCTAATGAAATTCAGGAAGCACAATCACAAAAATTATAATAAACCCCCACAAATAAAACTTATTATGATATTATCCATCAATATAAATAAAACACCCTTTATCTTGTTTTGGCTATATAGCCAAAATTACAGTTTGGGGGGATAAATAGAGTTATATAAAGTTCAAAATACAATTTATGGAGGAGAAATAGGTAAATTATTATCTCAAACTCTAGAAACTATAGTCTCGTAGATGTCTTTTGTAGATGTCTTCCGTAGATGTCTTTTGTAGATATCTTCCATAGGTGTCTTCCGTAGGTGTCTTCCGTAGGTATCTTTCGTAGATGTCTTCTGTAGAGGTTTTATGTAGACATCTTCTGTAGGTGTCATCTATAGATATTGTATGTAGGTGTCTTCTATAGATGTCATCCATATATGTATCCCATATAGGTCTTTTGTAAAAGTCTTACGTAAGTGTCTTTCGTAAATATTATTAGTAATAATCTTCTGTAAATAATTTTTGTAGGTATCATCAGTAACAATCTTCTGTAAGAATCATCTATAGACGTCATCCATAAAAATATATCATGAAATATTCTAAGTATCAAAATCTAAAATCAGCTTGGCAAGTGATACATGTGGCAATTCAAGAAACACCAAGACAAATAATAATGGTGCGTCAATTAAGACTAAGAGAAACTTGGTGGTAATGTTTTAAATCAATTAAGGGGGACAAGACAACAAAATAAAGAAAAATTAGCCCTCTTATGACATGTACACTTAACCCAACACCATGTGCTACCTCTTATGATGTGTCCATGCAAACAGATGCCATGTGTCAATTAAAATTTAAAATCCCTATTGAAAACACAACCGTTCTCGGGGTCGAAAGTAAAAAGGTAAATAAGTTTATTGGAGCATGTGCATAAATGAGGACATGGACCACTCCACTTGGATGCATCAGCAATAAATTTCCACATAAGACAAAACATGGCATAAGGAAATGATTAAAATAATGTTTTTTATCCAACAGGTGACCAAAAATTATAACATGTGGCAGGTAAAATCCACCCTCGCCATGCAAGATGGTGGGTAGGGTTGGTTCCAAATAGAAACCAACCACCCTAGGAACCATAACATGGTAGGATAGGTGGATTCTCTTTCCAATTGCAAGAGACAACGCGGATAAACAATATGAGCCCTTGATTAAATTTTAAATGAAGGGTCGTGATGCAAAGAAAAAATACTATGGGTCTAGAAGCTTTGCAGGAAGAAAACAATCACCGACACGTGGCCCTCATTGATGAATAATGTATTAGGACATAGATCTAAGCTACAAGCCATTAATTAAATCCAAATTGATGAATGATGGTTTTCAAACCTAAAATTATTTCCATTGTCATTAATTTTAGGGCAAATGGTCCCCACCATCGATAGAAGTTAGAACAGTCTTCATTGTTGGATAGGGTTAATCGATGATATACAATCTCTGCATGCAAACATGCAGAGTAAAACTAGCCTAAATCATCTCTTCTATAGAAAGCCGCTCAAAATTACCGATGACCGTTTGTAACTCGATCCTGAGTGAAAATTCTTGGTTTTTCCAGTAGAAATTGTTGAATTCCTTCAATTAAACGGTGGTAAGCATTTAAATTTTGAATAATCGTACAGGTAGGAGGTTAATTTCTTTGATGACGTAGGAAGGGTGGCAAAATAACATTGAAAGTGAGAGGTAAAAAACACTGTTATATTTTTTTAATTGTTGTAAAATCATTTTTATTTGTATTCCACTGCACATAAAGTAAAGGGATGTTAAAATAAAAAACGTACATAGTATGCAGAAGATTAGGATGAATTAAGAATGGTTTTGTCGATAATAATTTTTTTGGGGGTTAACCAGTAAAAAAGTTCATGAAAAGAATACTTCGATTTTATTTTTATATTTTTATTTTTGAGAATAATAAAATACTCTACGGAATTGTAAAACAAGTTTTCTCTTACTATTGGAATATTTGCAAGGTTTTCGAGCTATAAAATATTGAAAATTTCTAAAAATAAAAGAGATAAAACTCTACCTACCCCTTTCTACCCTAAAAACCCTAAACTTCGCCATGCCTCACTCTATGTTTCAAAAACATAGTGAATCATCCTTGATTGAAACCCAGAATCCTAGTGATTCTATAATTGATTTATTCCAAAAATCTAAATGGTGGGAGGCTCTCACAAAATTTATAGGGCATGACCAGGGGGTGGCTAAACATTTTATCCTAAATTGTGACCTTGATAGGATGACCACCCAAGTTGGAGGTATTCAATTTGACCTTAACCCTAGCTTAATTTCTGAGGTACTAGGTCTACCGGAAGTAGGGTTACCATACTATAAAAATCCCTCTAAAAGTGTCACCCAGCTAGTAGCTAAATTTGGTGAGAAATGTACTATTATTCGACATAAGGAGAGTTGGATTAAGGGTGTGTCTACTTCTTCACTCTCCCTCTTATGGTAGGAGGCAGTCATCCTGATTATTAAGTTCTTTACTTTAGAAGGACATATGTATACCTGCACAGCCTACCATCTTTGTATGTTAATGACTTTAAAGTTTTCTAAAAATAGTGAATGCATTATCAATCTACCTTACTTCTTATTTCAATCATTAAAGTCTACAGTTTTACAAGTTAAGCCTAAAAATCCCCAAGAAAAATCCAAATTGCACCTACTTGCACATCATGGCCTGATTAAGTTAATAGTTTTAAAGAAAGCTCATGAAGTCAAAGTTGCTTGGAATCAGATAGTGGATGAATCTAACCTGTTGGAGTACTCTGAATCCACTGAGAATGAGTTTGAATAAGATGATTCGACTAAAGAATAACATGAGTCCAACATTCAGGAGGAAGAACCATACAATCCAAAATGTAAACGTTGACCTGCTAAAAAAATTAAATCAACCCAGTCAAAAATTAGGCTTTAGAAAAATAATATCAAAACCTATAAGAAAAAGGATACACCAGGGCATGAGTCTGATTTACCTGAATATGATTTGACTACCAAAATCCTGTCTCACCTTCGGGTGCAAAATACTGTCTTACAGATAAAAATTGACAAGTTGCAAGAGGATTTCATAGAGCATTCTAAACTAATTCAGCGGGCCCTTACCCTTCAGATAGACATGATTAAACAACTTTCAATGGATAGGATGACGAAACCCGTTGATTCTGTCAACCAACTAAATATTATAAATGTTAGTAAAATTCAGCAAAGCAACCCATACAAATAAGCCCATTGACTTTTCTAAACTCCTTGACGAAGAAAGTCCCCACCAGCTCATCAGCCTAACGCAACAAAATCAACCTAAGAAATCGGTTTCTCCCACCAAGATAGGAACCGCACCAGGGAATCTTGTCTTGAATGTTGGGATACCCCAAAAATCAATGTAGTGATAAATAATATTGTTACATTAGTTGAGGAACTCCTGCCTTCTTAGATGTGGGATGCATAGTAGAAGGAAAATTCTCATGAAGTTGAGCATATCAAAACTGTCATGGTTGAGACACTAGTGGGCGAACAAAAAGCCAAGGAGCAGGTACAAAAAGTAAAAAGAGAACACAGGTTATCGTAATTGAGACCACCATATTCAAAAATATTCACCCAACGAACACAAGTCAGGTTACCGTAATCGAGACCACCATATTTAATATTTTATAATTTCTAAGACTTCCAAAATCTGATTTGTATATTATTATCTGTAACATTTTTATATTCTTTATCTATAAATATTTTACGCATTATATATATATATATATATTTACCTCTGATAAAATATTGTGAATGTCTTTATTTTTAACTATTTTGGGTAATACAAGTTTGGTATCTATGATCACAGTTTTAGTATATTGTTGCAGTAAGATAAACTAAAAGAATTGTTATTTTTATATTAAAGATTGTTATATCCCAAGACTATCCCTAAAGATGATTAGATGATTTGTATTGTATGTGATTGATGAAATTGTTCTATTATTTAGAAATCATCATTTTTTTATTTGCTTTTATGAGAATCTATATTTTTATCAAAATGATACATGACAACCCAAAATATTTTATTTCAACTACAAAATTCAACACTTTAATCTGATTGATAAATTTTGTACTATGTAGGTTGTCATGAAAATGATCTGGAAGATCCAAAACCCTGTATTTTTCTGTAGTTGTATGACTTAAATTGTGTGCTCTGATTGTGATATGTTGGCTTATGTTTTACGTATTTCTAGAAATATTCATTTCTCAGTATCAATGATTATTTTCTAGAAATTATGTCTATTTGTTCATTCCTAAATAATTATAATGCCATGTTTTGTGGATTGCAAATGATTTTCTAAAAATACAATATAGAAAGACAGTATGAATTTTGATAAAATTTAATCTTTCATTTATTTGCAAATATCTGGATGGTGACATTTGATATATGTGTAAAAAAAATGTCATATTTTCTTTGTCTTATTTCTCCATATGCATGAGGACATGCATAGATTTCAATTTGGGGGAAAATTATGAGAGGATGTTTAGAATATATTTTTGTAACATAATGTTTTATTCTTATGTTTAATTTATGATTATAATATTTTTTATATGTTATTGGTGTATATTTCTGTAATTTGTCAATAAAAGGATAAATGTAGTTAATCTGATAAATGTGTTTGTTTTATGTAAAATACGTTCAAGTTATGAGTAATTATGCAGGAAAGGTATTAAATAATGTTCAATAGATGAATGATGTAGTAAGCACAAGCTTTGGGATACACCTTGTATGTGAGGAGATAGACATAAGAACAAAGGATGCAGGAAGCTTAAGGCACGGTGACAGAACAAGTGGCAGATTACTATTACAGAAGATGGTAGCTAAAGCATGTTACAAAAGATAGTAGCTGAAGCATGTTATGGAATATAGTTACCAAAGTACATTACATAAGGTATCTACTTAATTATGTTATCGAAGGATTTTTACCAGCAATTACCGAAGGATGACTAAGTCCATTGACTGATGTTGCATGTAACATTGTTTTCACATGACAGCAAGTATTTCCAATCAGCATAATATTTGATTTGTCACGTATTCTTCACATGGAATATTATGATTAATAAAGTCATTAATTTATTCAATAAAGTTGTGTAATACAACTATTGTTAGGTTTATTAGATTTAGACACAATATTTTTGCACATTTTCCTAGAATAAAGGGCATATGATTATATTGTATATCTTGCAAAATATTAAAGTTAGTGTTTCTTTGTTAAGTTAGCTTACGTATTGCCACTTGGACCATTCAGGGTGTTTACTGAGTCCAAGAAGGAATAGGAATTGTATTAGTTTAGATTATTTTGGTTAGGACATAGTTTTTGAATCATAAGTTCACAAACTCCACATGGCAAAATACATGGAAGAGTTTATTCAAAATTATAAAAGTCATAATATATATTACATAGGCAGACCTTTGAAAAGGTCTAATGGAGAAATAGCTAATGTCTAATGTTCTAATTTCAAAACTTTCTGAAGAACTGCGTCAGCATGTACATTTGAATTTTTAGCAATGAAAATAGCACTTCATTCTTCACATATGGTAACTGTGTCATTTGTATTTATTGTTTAATTTTATTTATATAATTGTAACTGTACATTCTTGCATACATAGAATAAAATAATTTTAGGAAAATTTATGTATTTTAGTTATTGATATAAAGTAAACTAGGGGATAAATACTTACATTGTCTTCTAGGAGGTAGGGCCCACTCCTACAACCAGTCCCTAAGCTCTCACCCCTACAATAGGTTAGAAATAGTTAATTAACCTTAGAATATAAAGTAAAGTAAATTGAATTTTCATAAAATATAAATTCAGAATAGATAAATAAAACTAACTACATGAGGATCCTCACCGATAGATCAACTCATCAGTAGGTAATCATTATTAGTTATCCTCACCAATAGATCAACTCATTAGTAGGCAATCATTATTAGTTATCCTCACCAATAGTTAACTCATCAATAGGCAATTACTATTAGAATAATTCATTAATAGGTAATTATCATATTTATTGCATAAATCAAAAATTGCATTCTATTTTCATACTTGCACAATTTAATTTTTGTTTATTTATTTTTTGCAAACACCTAAAACTGACTAGAAAGTTGAACTAAGCTTAGCATTGATCCCCATAGTATAATCTATACTGGATTGTTATTCTTTAAATCTAACCTTGATTTACCCTCGGATTGATAAATTAAATGTAAGCTATTACAGCCGATTAGTTATCATCGAAGTGGCAATGACCTTAGTTAGCCCATGAAGGTGTGGTACACTTGAGTAACTTGTCTATATGGACTTAGAGTTAGGTTAGGTAATAGTTTTATCCCTTTAAGTGTTATGGGATTTAAAGGGTAATCCCTATGTCATGGTCACATGGTCCTATACCGATGAGGGTATAGGAAAGGTGGGGGGAACACTATTGGTGTCCTTTTAAATGCATAGGTTTAGTAAGGTGAATCCCAAAAACATAGGAGTTGTCACTTCTATCCACTAAGTGTCATCTACATTGACTTGGAACTTAAATGTGGTGAAGCCTTGTATGTTGAGATAGATAAAATAAGGGTGTCTCCCTTGTGAACTTCTACTTGTAATTATTCTTTTTAAAAAATTGGATTAGTAGTTTTGGGTTGTTACAGTGTATGTGTCAATATGCAAAGTGTCAAGATAGAGAATGAAGAGTCACATGATATGTGGCAAGATAAGAGTTTTTCTTTATGAGATAAATATGAAATATTGCATCTCCTGAATGTTAGAGGAGAGAAATAGTCAAAGTATTGAAAAGTCATGTAAAATTATATATTGGAGATAAAGCTCCATGCAATGTAATCAATCTAAATCATTCTTGTAATATTTTGATATTGTATATATTTGAGTTATATTTGTGAGATATTTTTGTTATTCCAATATTGAGATTCATTGTTATTTTTGATTAGTGGCATATATTTGATTTATACTTGATCTTGGATAAAGCTTTATGTGATTTAATCTACCTAAAAAGCTAACATTGGTATTAGAGCTACAGAGTGCTATGAAATGTCATGAATAACCTGAATAAAAGTACTGGGACAATCATTGACATCCGACGATGAGCCCAATTAAATAAGTTTACTTGTTGATTTACTTGTTGGTTGATTGCTTGTTTGGAAAGTGCTTGAAGAGGTTTTTTGAGCATCCTGTCATGGAAGTGTTTGCTGCACCTAAAGAGTATTATCTAGATAAAATGTTTGCTACCATAAGTGACATAGTGGATAGAGCATAAGTGCCAATAATAAGAGGATATTTTTTGGATGAGCATAGAAGATAAGATAGAACCTATGAAGTGAGGATCCTGAGAACCAAAGTGCAATAGGAATATTAAAGGCCAAGAAATCTAAAGCAGAATAAAAATATTAAAGAAAATTTGTAGCAAAAAAAGAAATAATAGAGTATCAAGGTGTCCAAATTGTAGCAAATAGAAAAAATTGCCTAGGTAAGGCATTAATTTATTTTAAAAAGTTATTTTTTATTAGAGAAAATAAATTGGATTAAAAGAATAATTTGGAGAGATAAGAAGAACTAATATTAAAAAATATTTTCTCAAGAAAGAATTTGAAAAGAATTTTTTATAAATATTTGAAATTGAATGAAGATTATTTGAATTGGAGAATTAAAAAAAAAATCTTTAAGTAAGATATTAGAAATTGATATTTATTTGGAGAGTTTATTTATTTAAAAATGGAAAATATTATTGAAGAAAAGGATTATCATTACCAAAGTGAAAATTGAAAGTATATTGCTCTATATTGCCTGAGAAAAGTCAAAAAGTTTCTCATTTTAAAAGGAAAGAGGTTGCACATTAAGAAGATTCAGATAGTGAAGAGACCCTTCAAAGAAAAGAGGTCCATGTAAAGAAAGGCCCTTATAAGATAAGAAAAGAGGCCATTATATCAGGAAAATAAATGCCCTTATAGGATAAGAAAATAGGTATATATAAAGTAGAAAGAGAGGTCATTGGAAAGAGGTTGAATTGTAGAAGGAATGTAGAGGCTTCATATTGAATTAAAAAAAAGCAAAATAAGGAATCATAGCATCATATAAGGTAGCGTAGCACCATCATTTAAGGTAGTAGAGAGCCATCATTTAAAGCAACAAATAACCATTGGAACAACATAAAGTTGCAGATCAAGATAAGTGTAGGCAGATATCAAACTACGTTAGTGCAGAGGTTGAAGCACAGAGGTAGGTATGTAGAGGCAGAAACATAGGGTAGGTAGATATCAAGTTACAAATCATAGAGGCTAAGATATTAAGGCAAAGGTTAAGTTTGCACTAATAAAAATATAAGAAAGAGGTCATCACAAGTTGATGTGAAGGCCTATATATTCAAATAAGAAGATAGATTATCATATGCAAATGAAGGAGGCAATAGGGTGAAAAAAATAGAGAAGAAAATAATTAATAGCACAAGGAAATAATATATTCAACAAGATGCAAGTGAGAAGCACCAACGCTATCTATATTTCATAGTTTTGAGCCTAAACTTGCAACACATTAGCATACCAAGTAGCAAAGCATCAAACATAGCACTGATTTGGAATACCAATCGCTCAGGCAACAAGTAAGACTAAATGTTAGCACCTGAAAAGGAGGAACTGTAGCAAGCAAGACCAAATGTTAGCACTTGCAAAGGAGGAATGGCAACAAGACCAAAACTTTAGTGGCAGCAAGTGAGTAAGAACAAATGTTTAGAGTTTAAAAATGGTGGTAATCAATTATCGAGCATTGAGGGTTGTAGTAAGGCATAACATAAATTGCAATAGGGATAGTAATGAATATTTATCGCTAGTGTAACATCTATGAGATTTTTATTTCATTGCCATGTAAGTAGAGAAAATTTTGGATACAACGATGATCGATCAGAACTCAATCGCCTTAAGGTAGAAATTTTTGAAGCCACATTGCATTGAAGGATGTTGAATAAAGGAGTTTTCCCAAGTTACTTTTGAAGCATTCAAGACAACACAATGGTACAAGGAGAAAAGGCATAAGCAAATTTAGAGGTAAATTTAAAATTAGGTTTTCAAAATTTATTTTGTGGGTGATAAATTATAAGGTTTAATTTATTTTTTTAGGGTTATAAAATTTTAAGGTTATATTTGATTTATTAAGTTAAGGAGTGATAAGTGTTTTATTAAAGTTGAAAAATAAATAATTAATGGTAATAAGTTTGTCATTAATTATTTAGTTAATGGAGGGATAAGTAGGATTATGGTATATTAAGATTGGAGTTATAAGGTTTCTTAATAGTTTTTTTTTTTGCTAGATAAATTTGAAATTGATTTGATTTATTAGTTTTTTGAAATAAAATATTATTGAATTCTTGCAAATTAATTATTTGGGAGTTAAAAGGATTACAACTTCAAACTTAGGAAAAATAAAATTTGCAAAATTCATATTCTTAGTTTCTAAAAAAACTTGGAAGTTATAAGGAAGTTTATATCATAGGATTTAATTTAGAATTTTTTATTTATTTAAATATAGGGAGTTAAACGAATTACTACTTCAAAGGAACATGGCAAGGAAAAAACAAGTAAAAAGAAATTAAATAATCAAAAAACATAAATACAAAAATATGACTTGTTAAAAATAAATGAATAATAAGAACAAATATATATTTAGGATATCTCATTAGAAGAGACTAAGGAAATGTTGCAAGATTAAAAATATTGTACTTAATACGTAATAGAAAAATTGAAGGACCAAAGTATACATTAATAAAAGAAAAGAGAGTCTTACAATCAATCATGAGAGAAGCCAAAGATAAAAACTTTTCAATGCTTGGAATTTATCTAAATTCAAAGCTTGATGAAATAGTTGAAGACTCTAAAGGTGTTTTTACATTACCTAATGATATAGGAAATATAATGTATATGGTATTACTCTCTACTAAAATTCTCAAAGGTAAGAATAGAAAACAAGAAGAAATGACTAAAGATTTGAAGAATAAGCTTGTTGATATTACTAGTGAAGAAAAAAAGAGAGAATTTTTAATACTTCAACAATGCATGCAAAGTATTCTTAATGATGCTAATGATTGTTATGAAATTTTTGTTATTGTACCTGTTAGTCTATGGAAAACAATATACAAGGGAATAATCACTCTAAATGTTTCCAAAATAATAAAATAAGGAAAGGTTGAAGAATTAGGGAACAAAACAATGATGAAAGATGTTTATTGTGATACAAATGATTTAAGGCCTATGATAGCAAATGAATGTTGTGATACCATAGAATTAAATCCCATGATGATAGATGCATGTTGTGATACTAATGATCTTCATCAAAAGGAAAAATATGCATGTTGTGATCTTCATAAAATGAAAAAAGAAATTGTGATGAAAGCAATGATACTTGTGACTTAGAATTCATGCCAAATATAGAACTTACTACAGAAATAGATGCTACATATGACACAAGGGATTTGAATACAGTTTGTGATTATTCAGAAAAATCTTATGCTATCAAAATTGATGATGAGAAATATAGTGATGCTCAAAGTTGTGTTGATGTCGATAGGAATCAAACTGATGATATTTTTGGTTATTTTGAAAAGTATACCAAAAGAATTGGTTCAAAATTATTAATAAAATGGGATATAAAGACACAAGTTTGGGAAAAAATGGACAAGGAATGAAAAGAGATAATTGTACCAAAAATAAGACCAAAATATGAATGTCTTAGATGTATAAGATAGACAAGAATCAATGAATCAAATACTAAGTTTGTGATAGGAAATAGTGACATCAAATCTATGATAGGGATTGATAAAATTAGTAACAATGAAGGACAACTGAGAAATAATGAATCAAAAAATAATAATAAACGTAATATTATAATAGGGAATATATTGTAAGGAACATACTATTAAAATAAAACGCACACACAAAAATACTGAATAATAACTGAAATACATGTAATAACATAATAACACTATGCAGAAAGTAATTGCAAAATTGAAACAATCTCAAAAATAAATCAGAATCACAGGCCTCTTCGAGGGGGAAACCTCCTTCAATATTTTACTAACTTGCAAAAAGATACATTTGTACATGACTTCATGCCTTTTAAATAGAAAGCTACATGCAATCCTACCTAAAGGCTCAAGAGTTGGCTTACATGCAAAATGCCACTTGAGCTAGAATCTTCTACCAAACTTCAGTTACAATATTGATGACGATTACATGTTATGGCACCACTTGGATAGGTGCCTTACTTGCCACATACATTACACAGTATTACAATAGAATCCCCCCATGTTGGATGTGGGTCATTACATAATAATGAGAATTAAAAAATAACGTTAGGATGGGATCCTAATATGTCCTTTCCCTTCAAAAAGCTTTATTCTCAAAGTTGAAGGTGAGGAAACTAGTGTTGGAGTTGATGGAGAGACTCTCATGTAGCATCTTCTGGCTAGATACCATGCCACTAAACAAGGACTTCAATAATGGTGCGATTGTAGAGAGTACGAGTTCTATGATCCAACAACTATTCAGGTTCAAGAAATATAGAACCTTCTTCATCTAACTCTAGGAGTGTAGATTGAACCTGTACCTGATTGCCTACCACCTTTTTGAGAGAAGAAACATGAAAAATAGGATGGAGCTTGTATGTAGGTAGAAGGGTCAATTTGTAGGTTGTGACACCAATCCGATGTAACACCTAGTAGGGCCCATAGTATTTCATAGAAATTTTTTTGCATCTGCGAAGCTAGAGGGACAATTGTTTGTATGGTTGCAAGTGAAGTCAAATCATATCATCCACATCAAAACTACACTCAAAATAATGTTGTTCAGTCTATTGGTGCATCCAATTATGGGCTGCATCCAAATTCATCTTGAGTTGATGGAGTATGTTAGCATGCTGACTGAGAGTAGTGTTGACTGCATGGACCTTGGAGCTACCTGGAATGTAGGAGGAAGGTGTGGGTGGATGGCGCCCATAAACTACCTCAAAAGGGGTAACCTTGTTTTTTGTGTTATAGGATGTGTTATACCACCACTTTGTTAAAGGAATCCATTTCACCTAATGCGTAGGATGATCAGAGGTAAAGAAACAAAGGTAGATTCCAAATATTTTTTGATGATCCCTATCTGGCCATCCATTTACGAATGATAAGTTGAATTCATTTTTAGTTAAGTTCCTTGAAACTTAAACAATTCTTGCTAGAAGAGACTAGTAAAGGTTGGGTCACGATCGAACATGATGGAGGAGGGCATACCATGAAGGTGAAAGATAAAATCAAGAAAAATTTGGGTAACAATGGAATTTGTGTAAGGATGGAAGAGGGAAAAAAAGTGAGCATACTTTGAAAGACGATCCACTACCATGAATATAACAACTTTACCTCTAGACTTAGGTAATCCTTCAATAAAATCCATAGAAATATTCATCCAAACCTGGTCAGGAATGGGCAAGGATTGATGAGTGCCTGGAGAACACACCGTTTCACCTTTCATCCATTGAAAAGTATCCCAAGCTGCCACAAAATATTGAATGTCTTTTTTCATACCCTTCCAAAAAAAATTGTGCTTTAGTCATTCTGGTCGAAATATGGGGTAGCATGTAGTTTCATCATGAGTTCCTGTATTGGGGACTTGTGGGGAACAACAAGGTATTGGTGGTAACACAATTCTTGACCATCCCAAGTGTATCCTAGACATGAAGTAGGCTCAATTTTTAGGGAAGAAACCAAAGTATGTAATTTATAATCCTAATGTACCTCCTAGAATAAGGAATTGATCCATTGGGGAACTGATAATGAAATGGCACACAACATATAGAGCCTTAAATTGGCAAGAGAGGGCATCGACCACAACATTATCCTTGCCCTTATTATAGGTGATATCATAATCATATCCCATGAGTTTAGAGACTCATTTTTGTTTTTCAAGGGTGGAAACCCTTTTCTCAAAAAAGTATTTAAGACTCTAATGGTCTATTTTAATGGATAAATGATGTTCGATAAGATACAATCACCAATGGGTTACGGTATGTAGAATTGCCATCATCTCCTTAGCATAAGTGGATTTTCCCAAATTATTATTGGATAGAGCTCTACTAGTGAAGGCCAAGGGTCTCCCTTCTTGTATCAACATGGTACCAATACCATGACTTGAATCATCATTTTCAATGACAAACGATTTGGAGAAATCTGGCATGGCCAAAATAGGTGTAGTGGTCATAGCATGCTTTAGTTCTAGAAAATCTTGTTCAGCGGGTCCCATCCAAGTAAAAGAGTCCTTCTTTAATATGGAAGTGAGGGGAGCTACAATTTGACCATAGTTACAAATAAATTTATGATAAAAACCTGTAAGCCCGAAAAATCCCCGAAGACCTTTGAGATTTTGAGGTTTCATCCATTTCTAAACTACTTGGATCTTCTTGGGGTAAACTTTGATGCCCTCCTTAGTGACAATGTGTCCCAAATATTCAATTTTTTTCAACCCAAAAGAATATTGGGAATGCTTACCATAGATTTTATGTTGTGCCAACAGCTGGAGAGTCTGATTCACATGAATAAGATGCTCTTCCCATGAGCAACTATACACCAACATGTCATCAAAGAAGACTATGATGAATTTTTGAAGGAATGGGTAAAAAATGTTGTTCATGAGGATTTGGAAAGTGGAAGGGGCATTAGTCAAACCAAATGGCATTACCAAAAACTTATAGTGACCTTCATGAGTATAGAAAGCAATCTTGGGAATATCCTCATCCTTGAGCCTAATTTGATGGTACCCCGAGTGAAGATCGAGTTTAAAAAAACATAGTCCCATGAAGTTCATCCAGTAATTCATCCACCACCAAAATAGAAAACTTAACCTTGATGGTGAGTTTATTGAGCTCTAGGTAATCGATACACAATTTTTAGGACCCATCTTTCTTGTACACCAGTAAAACTAGAGAAGAGTAAGAAATGTTGCTTGGCTGAATGATGTCGACTTGTAATCATTCCTATATTAACTTCTTGTTTTTTAACTTAAGAGCATGAAGATACAGGTATGGTCTAATTTTAGGTGGTGCATTTCCAAGTAACAAAGGAATAGCATGGTCATGAGAGCGACAAGGCAGTAATTCTGATGGCTCAGCAAAAATAGAATTGTGGCTGGTCAAAATAAGTTGCAAATATATAGGAACATAATCATCCTCTAAAGGATGAGTTTGGAACACAAAAATCTAAGCTATGACACCTCGAGATGATTTTTTAACAACTCCATCCAACTTGAACTGATAATCTGTGAAGACCCTACTTTTAAGCCATGGAGAGTGTGGGAATATCCATTCTATGAAAATTGCATCCAAAGCTTGGAAAAGTGCCATGATATGACCCCCAATGTGCTCAACCATTGAGCTCCCAACACAATATCACATCCCCCTAGTTGAGGTGTAAACATATCCTGTTTGAGCTCATAGTCCCCAATTTTGATCTTAACATCATGATATTTACCTTTGCAAGGTAAGGTCCCACCATTTGCTACCATAATATCAAAGGAATTACATGTATGTACATAAAAATTTGCCTGCTTGGCAATGCAAGGATCAATAAAATTGTGTGTACTACTAGAATCAATCAAGATGGTAAGACATAGGTCCTTGAAATATCCCACAACTTTTATGGTTTAGGGAGTAGTAATGCCAGCAAGAGCATGAATAGAAATCTCAACCTTTGGTTCATCTTGGTTGTCTTCCATTGGATTGTATGGTTCCTCAACTGATTATGTGTCATCATCAGTGTGGTCACTAGTGTCAGGATCATCAGCATCTATGAGGAATAACTTCTTTTGGGTGCACCTATGCCCATAAGAAAACTTTTCATCACAATTGTAACACAACCCATGGGCGCATCACACATCCATTTTGGCAATGGTTAGATCTTTGGGTGCAACAATTTTTTGTTCATTCTTATTTTGAAATCTAGGAGGAAAAGTGGCTTTAGCCTATGGGGATTTAGATATCTGCCTCTGAGCTGTAAATTTAGATTCAACCAAACGAGCCAACTTGATAGCCTACATCATGGATTGTGGTTTAGACATAGTAACCTCATCTTAGAGATCCTCCCTCAAACCACTAATAAAACAACTCATAAATAACCCTTCATTCATTTGATAATATCTAACTATCAAAGTTTGTTTCAACTTTATCAATTGTCTAGTAAAATCATCATACTCACTAGGACCAAAGTGAGTGAGTAATTGAGACTCAAATTCTTCCCACAAAGGATTAGGGTGAGTTTTCCACAACCATTGGTACCACTACAAAGCTTCATATTCCAAGTTGAAGGAAGCTATTTGAACTCGATGATATATGGGAACATCATGGAGGCTAAAGAATTGAGCAACACGACATAACCACCCATCCACATCCTTTCCATTAAACTTAGGAAAGTCTAATTTGGGCATCTTAAAGGTAGGATCACGATCATAGTAAGGATGAGAGTCATCTATTGCCCTTCCTTTACCTCTATTAAAATATGATTTTTCAGTATGGTACTTAGTCTTTCTTGGACCACCTTACAATTTGGACTCAACTTATACAAGTTGTTCTTCTATGCAGGCTCTGGAGGTAGCGTGATCAATTCTAAGATTTTGAAGCTTTGTCATCACTTGACTTGAGTTTTTCATGTCATCAATGGTGCTTTAGAGTTTTTCAATCATTGAGGTGATCGACTCTATCTCTTTCTGTTGTCCACGAGTGCCACCAACCATTTTGGATAGTCTTGAACCTCTTTAACTGAATTACTAAAAATAGAAGTGTGGTTTTTAGGGGTTACTATTTTTAGTAAAGAGGCCAAAAAAGCATTTGGGTGTGATATATCAAAATTATCAGTGCGATGAGCTTATCATAATGGGCTAAGACTCAAAAAATGTTTTTGGGATCAAATTTTGTATTTGTGGAATATTTGGCCAAAAAGGAGTAGTGGAAAAAGGACAAATTTGAGGAATTTTGAGAAAATAAAGAGTTACGACTCAAAACAAATTTGAAAGGTGCATAAGGGGCTAACTAAGATAGCACAACAAATTTGAGGATTTTTGGGGTTGTCTTGGGCTTTTTATGACTTTTTTAGTGCTATTTTTCCCTATTTTTGGTTTAAAAATTACTCAAAATAGAGTAATGATAAAACCACTACAACTTCTTTAATATAGCTCCGATTTGCACGATTTTTTATTTTTTGAGTGCAGAATCAAAAAGTAGCAAAAT
This sequence comes from Wollemia nobilis, assembly GCA_028583015.1. Taxonomy (NCBI): domain Eukaryota; kingdom Viridiplantae; phylum Streptophyta; class Pinopsida; order Araucariales; family Araucariaceae; genus Wollemia; species Wollemia nobilis. Next base: position 16,751,429 of record JAQPPZ010016947.1, on the reverse strand, counting down.
ACTCTTTTTTTCTTTTTTTCCTTTTTTTACGAGTCTAGTGTAGTTGGTTTTTTATTTGGAGCTACAGTTCAAAATTTGGGTACTGGATCAACTATCTCTGATCTGTGCGTTCTATCAACTGACCACCTTGACATTGTCTTGTCACATGTACTACAATTATTGAAACTAAAGGTTTTGTTTCTAACCCTAACCACCTGTATTTTTTATTGTTACTGTTGCTGACCCGACTGTTCTTGTCATTAACTTGATTGTTACTATCACTATCCTGACTGGTACTATCACTGACCCAACTATTATCACCACTAATATAGATGGTACTGGAGTATTTTATATTGTTATAGATACTTGCAAAATCTGTCCTAACTGTTGGTGCATGCAAAGTGTGTTCTTCTATGATAGGGAAGTCCTTCTCCATATGCTCACTTTTTGGAATCATGAATGCAAGTTCAGTAGTATAGGGAGATGTGTATTTTTATAGGTTGAAGTTTTTAACAGAACCAGGGTATGCTAGGTAGAGGAGTATGTAACACCCATAGGCTCTCTATTATACCATAGTGATGAACAATAGTGCTCAAACCAATATTTTAGGACACTATCGAAGGAGGATTCCACACATACCCTTGAGCACACTATCTTCTTCTCTAACAATATGGGAGGGTAATCATCTAGGATGTTGTGTACCATGGACTATGTATGCTATAAGGCCAAAAATATTCCTACTATATAAAAGTTTTTTCAACCTATAATGGTGTCCCGATACACCCGAAGATGTGTGGGAGCTCGATTATGTATGTGAGTGTTGTTTGAGGCTTGGGTATTAGAGCCTGATCACCCCTCACTTCACTATATGCTTTATGGGCTATCTAGCTTAACCAATAATGATAACTCCTTCGCAATATTTTAAAACCTCCAGGACAAGGTTTCTAGCCTACTCAACTACTCAAAAAAAAAAGCAAACTCTATTTTTTTTGTTTTTGTAGATTTTTTTGGCTTTTTGAATAAAGGAAAACAGAATGAAAAAATACAGGAAAATCATACCTAACAAGTGGAAATGGCTAAGCAAGAATTTTCATAGTCGCAAAAAAACTCGATCTTGGAAAGCACTCTAATACCACTTGTAAGGAACCTACTATTAAAATAAAGCTCACACACATTAAATACTAAAAATAACTAAAATACATGTAATAATAGAATAACACTATGTTGGAAGTAATTGCAGAATTGAAACAATATCACAAATAACTCAGAATCACAGGCATCTTTGAGGGGGCAACCTCCTTCAATATTTCATTAACTTGCAAAAATATACATCTGTACATGGCTTCATGCCTTTTAGAGAGAAAACTACATGCAATCCTACCTAAAGGCTCAAAATTTGGCTTACATACAAAATGCCACTCGAGCTAGAATCTTCTACCAAACATCAATTACAATATTGATAATGGTTACATGTAATGGCACCACTTGGATAGGTGCCTTACTTACCACATACATTACATGGTATTACAAAATAACATTATAATAGAATCCTCCCATGTTGGAAGTGGGTCATTACATAATAATGAGGATTACAAAATAACGTTAGAATGGGATCCTAACATAGATGTAGTCATTTTGGCAGATATGGGCATAATATAGAAGAATTTTGGAATATCAATTATTGTAAAATTTGTGGAGGACATAATCATTCACAAATATTTTATCTACAAAAAGAAAAGAAAGACTATAGATTAAAAATGGATTGTGGATAAATAAACATGAATGAATGGGATAAGATAAAAGGAATGTTGCATGGTTTCTACAAAAGGAAACAAAGTATGATAAATTTTGTTGAGAATATTGTTATCACAAATAAATAAATTATTATGACCTAAGCATAGCTTGGAAGATGGCCTATAGTGAAAGTACTTCTGGTGATGATCCTATAGATATGATAGTCTTATGAATGTTCTAGTGGATGATCCAGAGACAATGATAATCCAGAAGCAACCTAGTGGGAGTGACCCAGAGGTAGTGACCCAGAGGCAAACGCCTAGAGGTAGTGACCCAGAGTTAGTGACCTAAAGGCAATGACCTAGGGACAGAGATCGAGAGGTAACTCAAATACATTGATCCATAGGAAGACAAAAGTAAATTATAAAGGAATACCTAATGAAGGTTACATATATCCAGCCATGTCAAATTTAGAGTTGAAGAATGAAGATAATGAAGGTAAAATTCTTCTTACCAAATAATATAATACAGTGGGTGTTGGAAGTATTACATTATTTGGCCCCCTTGTAAATACTAGTTTATGTATGTGTCAATATGAGAGGAAGTGCGAAGTGTCAAGATAGAGAATGAAAAGTCACATGATATGTGGCATGATGAGATTTTTGTCTTTATGAGAGGAATATGAAAGGTTACCATAACTTTGGAGATTATCTTACATGCCATATTATAAAGGCTTATGGGCCTAAATGAATCAAACAATTTTGCATCCTTCTTTTTTAAAATTAGGATAATATATGTTGCATTTATTTTGTAAGGTATATATTTTTTTATCCTAGATTGTTCCATTATCACCAATATATAATCCTTCACTATATCCCAATTATGTTGATAGAATGATGTAAAGAACCCATCCAAAATTAGGAATTTATCCTTATCAAAATAGAAAAGAGCTAAATGAACTTCTTCTAGAGTAATAGGCTCCATTAGTTTCCTATTGTCTTCATTTGTTATAACTAAAGGTACTTCTTGTAGTAGTTTATCATTAAGAACTTCAAACTCCTCCAATCCTAGAATATTCTGGTTAAAAAACCTTACCTCATTTTTTATTTCACTTTGATCTTCAATCCAAACCCCTTCTACTAATTTAATTATACTAATTCTTGATGTTGATATTTGTACTATTGCCATCCTATGAAAAAAATATGTTTTTATCTCCTTTTAACCAAGTCTATCTCAATTTTAATCTCCAAAATTTCTCTTCCTTGCTCAAAATATTATGATATTCACTAAGCAACTCAAGTTCCTCTGAGCTTGGGTTATTATGCTCACCTTTTTGGAATTTTGAAAATTTCTCTTTTGGTTCTTCTTTCTTCTCAAAAATATTTACAAAAGTGTTCTTGCTCCATTATTTTAATCTAGATGTCATTGTTTTAATTTATTTTGGAAGTGTATACAATCCACCATTTTCTAAATAATTCTATGTTTATGTTATCATATCAACAAATTGATTATGGTACTACCACATCTGCTCATATTTAAAATATGATAATTATTTAAATTTTCTTACCATCATTTTAACTCTTATTGGTCGATGATTTGAAATGATCCTTGTCAAGGTATTAATTTTACCACAAGTCCCTTCATCTATCCAATGATCTAAGAGTATGCATCTATCTATTTTATTTTATTAGGTTTTGGCCTCTCCTATTGTTGGTCCATGTATTGTTTTCCTCTTAAAACTCAACCTCCCATAGATTATTGTTTTGAATAAAAGCGAAGAAATCTCTCATACTTTGGGTTATTTTCCTAATTCCCCTAAATTTTTTATCTAGCTTGGTTATGGTATTAAAATCTCCTATGATCATGAATCAGGTCTCTTGGTCCTTACTTCTCATAAAGCCTTCAATCCAACTCCATACTTCTAATCCATCTAACTGAGTTTTAGGTCCATAAACATTCATAAGGATGAAATGAATATTTTCAAAGTAGCATGTGACTAATGAAGTTATCCAATGCCTCGTTTTATGAATGGTTGTATAGGAGGTTCTAAAAAATTCCAACATGTTACAATTTCCCTTGACACTCTTTCAGAATCCATAGCATCTCATTCCCATATTGTCCATATTGCTTTCATAGTTTTGGAAACTTCTTTCTTTGTCAATTTAGTTTCTTGGATACAAATAAAATTAGGCTTATTACTTAAATAGAGGTATTTGATACACCTTTGTTTTGATATGGAATTAGCACCCCTTATATTTCATGAGATGGTAATCATGTCTCATTAGGAGCTACTGGTCCTACCTACAAATTACCAATATCATTTTACTATTTGGTAAAGAGAATTTCAACCAACTTAGATTGTGTTCCTTTCTCTATGTTTGTTCTTACTTCTATAGATCTTGCTTGATAATTTGAGGAATTTTATTTTTTTCCTTGCTTGTACTAGGAGTAGGTATTATTATTCTATTCCTCAATATTCTTTCACAACTTTTATTTTCATTAGATTTATCCTCTCCTAGTTGTGCTACAGAATATTTTGACTTGTCCTGCTCATTTTCTAGAAATTTCCTTATTAATGGTAGGGGTATTAACATCTAACACTACATCTTTTCTACTATTTTTCTTCTCCTAAATTATGCATGGTACTTCAAGAGAGTCTTCAAATTATTATGAGGCACATTCCTTAGGTTCAGTGGGAATTTTCATCCCTAAAATAGGAGCATACTAAATAGATGGATCCTTGTTAATATTTTGATCCTATTGTACCATGTCCTCTAATATTTAACCTACTTTTTCTTCATAGGCTAAAGCCTCAAAAAAATGGATATTTATTCCAATACCCCTCCTTACTAGTATCCACTATTTATTTACTTTCATCTATATAGATCTATTTTTTGGAAGTTGAAAACCATCCTCATCCATATCCAATTGTAATTTTCTCTTGCAGTTTTTTACATCAATTTCTATTTCTCTTCTTAGAGCATGACCTCTCAATATGCCCCACATCAAAAAAAATTCTACATATAAAAGATATGTTTTCATAATCTATGTTTTGGCTCCATAACTTACCCCAATACATAAGAATGATTTAGTCTGGTAAAGGTTTACTTATATCAATCATGACTAATATCTTAGCGTAAATAGCCAAGAATCCAACTTTTGTAATTTTTGAAATCTTAAGGAATTCTCTCAGAGTGTTTCCTATTGCCTTGAAGGTATTTTTTTCCCATAATTCAATGGTAAATCCATACATACTAACCTAGACAGGTACTAGGGAAATATTTATATTTTCAAGTGTAAAGCCTTCATACCAGCAAGTAAGGAAGAGTCTTGATCTTCCTATAAACCAAGGACCTCCTTTTAGAATTCTATCTCTTTCCTCCCTAGAAAAAAAATAATAGATATAAACATTTGGGAAGAAAGGATAGACTCACTCTTGGAGAATTTCAACTCCTATCAATCCATTTTCTCAAGGTCAAATCCCCTAGCCAAGACCTACTAAAATTACCAATAGTTGCCCTATCTTTAAGCAACAAGGATTGCTTCTCTTTGAGGTCCTCACTAACCTCTATTACTAGGGATGATTCTAAGTATTTAGCTTTAAATAAGTCCATGGGAAGAAAAATATAACTCAAAACCTACTTAAATTTACCATTATATCCTATAGCAATTATATTATTTGAAAATTACCTATAATAATTTACATGCAAAACTTCTAATATAATGAAGAGAAAAAAAAACTTAGCTAAAAAATTCTACACCTAGACATAATGTCCTACCTCATTTATTTCCTAGCCCTTCATTGCTCCTCCCATCATTTGAACCCTCGCTAAGAAATATCTACAATTTTTTTTCACAACTTGAAATTTTGTCATTGTTCTTATTCTAGATGGTTGACTTCATAGGGTCATATCTCCCTCAATATTTCTTAGATCCCTTTATATGACCACGCATTTTAAAGATCTTCAATTTTTTCATAAATTGATCCAAGAATCATCTAAATCTAACAACCCTTCACAAATAAATGGCTCCTAAAAGATAAAATATTTTTCAAAATAAATCTCTAGCACTACCCTAGTTTTGAATAGTTGTCTTCATTGTTGGATGTATAACATCATTTGATCCATTGTAAATATTTAGTTTAGGGTGAGTTTGATTTTATGTATAAAGTATGTGTCAAGTTAGTAGGAGTGTGCAAGTGTCATGTAATTAAGTGTGTGAGGTGTCTAGTTAGGAAGTGAAGAGTCTTTGAGTGATGTGTCTAGTTTAGAAGTAGGGAGTTATATGCAATCATGAGATACTTTATCTTTATGTAATATGTGGGACTTATTATGTAAGAAAAAAATGTGAAGATTCAAGTTCTCCTATGAGTTTGAGGAGAGAAAAATCCAAGAGTCATGTAATGTGAAAAGTCTCATGTATCTTTATATTAAGATAAAGCTATGTAATTTGTAACTCCAATAAGCTTTATTTTATGCATTGCTTGAGTTTTTATTATCAATAAAGAATTTAGTTTGATTCATGTGAGATTGATATATGCTTTGATATTTTGATATGTGATTGAATATTGATGTTATTATTTTGAATGATTTATAATCTTGGGAAGTGAATCCTATGAGATAATCCTTCATATTTGCTAATAGTGGTATCATAAATATTATGTTGCAGATGAAGAAGAAGAGACTTGATCGTTACCATGCATTATTCTTGCATCGATAATTAAAATAAAATACTCTATTGGGAAGAAGAATCTTGAATAATTGTTGGAGAATATTTGAAGAGCAATCTAGAAGGGATACATTGGAGAATATATGTGTTGGAAAAGTATTGGAGAGCATACATTGAATGTTGGAAAGCATATTTTTGATATTGAAGAGCAAACATTGAGTAGATACATTGTATATTGGAGAGCATACATATTGTATATTAGAAAGCAAATCCTAAATAGGAGAGTAGACATTGGATATAGGAGAGTAGATATTGGATGTTAGAGAGTAGCCTAGAGGAGATGTTGAAGAAGCTTGAGAACGCAAAGATGCAAAACATGAGGTGAGTGTTCTACATCATATAAGCTTGAGAATTCAAAACTCTAAAATGAATGTTGAATGTTGAAATAGTATACAAAGCATTGAGACCTATGAGTGGAAACATTAAATATTGAAGCTTATAGACATTAAGGAGAAATATATGTTATTCTTTACTACATTGGATCCTACTAGAGAAAGTTTGGGTGTATAATTGGTATCGCAGTAATGCTCTAGCAAAAATATTTTTGGATACGCCTTGTATAGATGAGAAGTTGAGTGCCAGATATAGGTTAATTATAACCTTTACATCAATTGATATTTGGGAGCACATTTGGAGGACTATATTTGATTTAATTTGATTGTTGGAGTGATAAGAGGATTTAATTTGATTGAATGGAAGTTATAAGGAATTGATTAATTAATTTAAGGAGAAATTATTTGATGATTTGATGAAGTGAATTGACGATTTGATTGATAATTAAAAAGGAGAAGACTCAATTGAATTATTTATTAATTATATATGTAAGAAGAATTTTATTGAAATTGATAAATTGATTAAAGGAATTAAATAATTTGATTAAGTTGATAATTAGAAGGAAGAAATTAAATGATTGGGAGTTATAAGTGAAATTGATTAATTGAGTGATTAATTATTGAAGGACATTGATTGATGATTGAATTGATAAATTGAAAGGAGACATAATAAAAAAAAATTAATAAAGTGATTTCAGTGAATTGATGAAGTGATTGAATTAAATTAGTTGGGAGATATAAGAAGAGACTTTGACATTGAATTTGAATCAATGAAGTTGAAAGGGAAAAGATTAAAACTGATTGAAAATGATTGAAGAAGAAAAATAGATGAATTATCTAATTAAAATTAAAATTGAAGATTTAAATTATTGAGATTTAGAATTAATAGTGGATTGAATGTGAAGGAGATTGATTGATTGAGAAAGATTGAATTGAAAGAAGAAATAGTGTGAATTAAAAACTCATCATGGTGACTAAGAAAATGTTGGCAATTTTGGGTACCTTGGGTACATTGCCTTTGCTCAAGTGTAGATGTTGTCATTGATGTCAAGAAGTTCTTGAAGCAATTTGTTTTGATGTCAAAGAATTTGTTTTGATGAAGGTTTCAGTTTGGACAGTGAGTTTCCAAGAAGATCAAAGTAGCCCAGTTGCAAAAGATCAAGAAAAAGACAAGAAAAAGTATGCAGTGCTGGAAAAACTGTCGCGATTTCGTGACATGTTTTAGGAGAGAGAAAGTGCTAGAAAAACTATCATGATTTTGCGACATGTTTTAGGAGAGAAAGTGCTGGCAAAACTGTCGCGATTTCGTGACATGTTTCAAGAGAGAGAAAGTGCTGGCAAAACTGTCATGATTTCGCGACATGTTTTAGGAGAGAGAAAGTGCTGGAAAAACTATCACGATTTTGCAACATGTTTGAGGAGAGAGAAAGTTCAAGAAAAAGTGTCACGATTTCGTGACACGCTAGAAGACAAAGACGAAGCTGGCAAAACTATCATGATTTTGCGACATGTTGGCAGAGAAAGAGAGCAAGTTGGAAAGTGTCACGATTTCGTGACATGTCACATTTTCGCGACTCAAAAAGTGCAGGAAGGCAGAGAAGGAAAAGTGTCACGATTTTGTGACACATTGCCAGGAAAGTTGTACGGACAAAAAGGTGTCACGATTTCACGACATTTTGCAGAAAAGAGAGTCCGTAGTGTGAACTATCGCGATTTCGCGACAAGATCGAAGAGAGAGAAAGTTATTCAGGAACTATCACGATTTCGCGACATGATGCAAAGTTCCAAGTGAGGACTGTCATGATTTCACGACATGCTGAAAAGCTCAAAGTGAGAACTGTCACGATTTCATGACATGCAGCAAAGGAAAGAGTTTGATATGAGAAGCGTCGCGATTTCGTGACAGGTTGAAGAAAAAGCGTACGGACGTAGAGAGTGTCACGATTTCGTGACAGGTAGTAGAGAAAGTGAACGGAAGCTGAAAGCGTCACGATTTCATGACAAGTTGAAGAGAAAGCTTGCGTTAGCAAAAAATGTCACGATTTCGTGATAGGTTGAGAAGGCAACATTGAGTTGGAGAAAGAGTCACGATTTCGTGATAGAAACTGGAAGTAGGTCTTCTATAGGAAAAGTGTCATGATTTCACGATAGAAGCAGAGAGGAAGGCTATGAAGACAAAAGCATCATGATTTCGTGACATGTTCCAGTTTCATGGGTGTAAGGCAAAAAGAAGCTCAAGGCAGTAGAAGTGTCGCGATTTCGTGACAAAAGCTGAGAGGAAGGCCTTGAAGACAAAAGGGTCACGATTTCGCGACAAAGTTAAAGATGACGTTAGCATAAGCAGATGTGTCACGATTTCATGACAGAAGCTGAGAGGAAGACCATGAAGACTAAAGTGTCACGATTTCATGACAAGAGTGAAGATGACGTCAGCAAAATATAGAAGTGTCACGATTTCGTGACAAGGACACAGTCAAGGCAGACAAAGGCAAAAAGTGTCACGATTTCACGACAATAGGCAAAAGAAGGTGTACGGCAGGAAAAGGTGTCGCGATATCATGACATGTTGTAGTTTCGTAGGAAAAGCTACAGAACCAGAGGCGGTTGAAGGACAGATTTAACTTTGAGCCGACAGAGTTAAATCTGGGCCAACGAAGATTAGGGTTTTGCAGCCGATGATCTTTAGGGTAACAGCCGACTAAAGATTAAGTTTTTGATCATGAATTTATGCTATAAAAGGAGGACTATTTCGAGATTGAATGTATCGAATGCGAGTATCGAACTTGCGCAAGTAAAGTCCACGATGTGCAGAGACCGAGTCGAATCGATTCGAGCAAAGTGTGCGAGATGCAGCCATAACAGCGTAGATAGCGTAGAAGTGGCGAGTTGATTTGCAGAATGAGGAGTTCGATCATAGAGTGTTGAAGTGCTGCTGTATTTGCGAAGACAGTACAAAGGTTGGAATTCGATCAAGGGCGGCTGTGATTGTGGCGGTGTTTGCATGCATGCATTTGTGTTTCATATTCTTAAGAAAAGCATATTACATCTATCTTATTCTTTTGAGATTTGAGATTGAGATTGGGAATTAAGTATAGAACATATTGAGTCTCTAAAAATTCTCTTTATGCTTCTATGAGGTTGATGAATCACATTGGGTCTCTAACAATTCTCTTTGTGAGTTCATGCTAAGCAAGTTTTCTTTGTAAGCTTGTTGAGGTTTTGGACAGGTTCAGGTGGGGATTTGTGAGCAGGTTTTGGACAAGTCATTGAGAGGGCTTGTTGGACAGCATTGAGCAAGCTTTTGTTGAAGCTTGTGGAGCATTTTGGGCAGGTTCTAAGTGAGAACTTGCAAAGCAGATCTGAAACAAGTCTTGAAGACTTGGGTGAAGATCAAGCCAGCATTAGTGCAAGCTAGTGAACCATTTTTGTGAACCAGATTTGAGGACCAGTTGAGGACAGAGATTGATGAAGAGTTGAGGACAGATTTGTGCCTGATCGAAGGACTATGTTTGGTGCAGATCAAAGAAAGAGGAAGAGGACATTTGTGCCAGATCAAAGGACTATGTTTGGTGCAAATTCGAGGACCAGCTTTGAGGTGATAGAGTTGAGGACAGAGGTCTCCAGCCAGAGCAGGGAAGACAGGTGTCTTCTATGGATAGAGATCCATTTGCTAAGGGCAGTAGAGGCAGAGGTCTTCTAGAGGATCACCAGCCAGAGCAGAGTTAGGGGAAGGTATCTCCTTTGAGTAGTGGCTCATAAACATTGTAATTGGGAAGGTTTCCCAAAGAACTATGATATAACTTTTAGAGAAAAGTTTATCCGTGGAGTAGCCCACTTTGGGTGAACCACGTAAATTGTTGTGTCACTTTGTGGATGATTTTGTGCATTGTTTTGATATTGCTTTGGGTATATTGCTTTACTATTTTGAAGTATAAAGGAAAAAGTAAAAAGAGGTCTTATACTGTTCACCCCCCCTCTCAGTATAAGCTTGTGTTCTTCAATTGGTATCAGAGCCGGTGCCTTCAAAAAGTTTAACAGCTTGAAGGAAGATCTTACAAGAACACAAATGGCAAGGAAAGGCAAAAGCAAAACCATAAGACACAAGAAGAAGAAAACTCACATGGTCATGAAAGAAAATGAAGATGAACTCAATGTTGCTGTTTTGGGAATGGAAATAGATTCAAGAGATGAATCAAACAAGTGGAGAACAAGCCAGATTAATAAAGTTTTGCACTAGATGTGGAAAGACCGGTCACTTTGCAACTGATTGCTCACAAGGAAGAGAATGTTTTGTTTGTGGTCAACTCGGTCATAATGAACGTCAGTGCCATGGGTTTAGTAGCAGTGAAGATGAAGATGATCCGTTCAAAATCGATGAAGAAACAGATTCAGAACAGGAATGTGATGAAGAAGGAAGTGATGCAAAAGCAAATTGGAAACATAAACTAATTTCAGCTCTGAGTAAAAAGGTTGAGGATGCAGAAGATATAATCACCAGTTTGAAAGTACAAACAGAAGATTACAAGAAAATTTTTGAAGATCTCGAAATGCAATTAACCAAGAAAATAGAGTATTACAAGTAAGCTAGAAAAAGAAATTGACGGTTTAAGAATGCAGACGTAAGAAATGAGTAATAAAGTCGATATATGCAGCAAACATGAAAAGGAATCTAACAAAGTTGTTAGCAATTTGAAGCTGCAAATAGAAGAGTCCAAAAGGAGTGAAGAAACTCTCAGGTCTCAAATCAATGAGAAAGAGACTGTTTGCTGCAAACAAGAAAAAGAGATTGTTTCTTTGAAGAAACAACTAGAAGAGGCCAATACAAATCTTAAAATCAAAGATGATCTTACAGAAAGTCTTGACTTCTCTATGACTAAGACACAAGAACTCAAGGATGAGTTAGAGTCTAAGATTCTTCAGTATAATGAGTTGGAACAGAAAATGGCTTCTTTGGAAGTGGAAACTAAAGAGTACAAGGATAAGCTATACAGGTTTCAAGATAGCTCCAAAAAGGTTAAGTCTCTCATCAAAGGTCAAAGAAAGACAACAGATAAAACAGGCCTCGGTTTTGTTGAGCCGCACAAGGAACAGGTTGGGGAATCTAGCAAGAAATTTCAAAAGGAAGAGAGTTCTAATGAAGAAAATACTTCAGATCATGAGTCCGTGAGTGATAGATGCGCAGAAATAGAAAACGAAATTTAGATTGAGAAGAAGTTTTCGGGACCCAAGAGGTCGAATAAAAGAAATTTTCACGACAGATGTTTTGCGTGTCACAGGTTTGGTCACATGGTTGTACATTGCATGGCTCAAGTGAAGAAGGTAAATGATAGTTTCAAAAGTGGTAATTTCTTTCATGGGTATTGCTACTCTTGTAATCAGTTTGGGCATAAGGCAATTTTTTGCAAAGCAAATAACAGGTACACCGTTAGTCAGAACAGGTGGATTCAAAGAACAGATATGTCTAAAAGAAATTACAGTGTTATTTGTTATAAATGCAACAATGCAGGTCACACAGCTAGACAGTGTAGAGCTGAAATGCCAAGGTACAGGAATAGGAAAAGTGGTATGAACAGGTTCGAGGATCAAAACAGTAACAAGAATATGGACAAAGAGTTCAAGAGAAGGCCCGACAAGGAAGTCATAGACACTAATGATGATCAGTGCCTAATGGGAGATTTACTCCCAACCCTGTTTTAATCACCTCATCAGGAGGTGGGGGAGGGACTAAGCTAAGAGGCTCATTCTTAGTCCCGAGCCCCAAAGGTGACCCTTTGCCATTGATGACAAAGGGGGAGAGATATGAGTAAGGGGGAGAGCTTCAAAGTGAAGAAGAGAGCTTCAAGTCAGGGGGAGCAAAAACTTCAAAGACAGATTCTCAGTTGTTGGATCAGTTGGTTTCAGTTTTGGCTCTTGAGATGTGTTTTCCATAAAGGTTTGCCATCAATGACAAAGGGGGAGATTGTTGGCAATTTTGGGTACCTTGGGTACATTGCCTTTGCTCAAGTGTAGATGTTGTCATTGATGTCAAGAAGTTCTTAAAGCAATTTGTTTTGATGTCAAAGAATTTGTTTTGATGAAGGTTTCAGTTTGGACAGTGAGTTTCCAAGAAGATCAGAGTAGCCCAGTTGCAAAAGATCAAGAAAAAGACAAGTAAAAAGCAGGTGGCTGGAAAAACTGTCGCGATTTCGTGACATGTTTCAGGAGAGAGAAAGTGCTAGCAAAACTGTCGCGATTTCACGACATGTTTTAGGAGAGAGAAAGTGCTGGCAAAACTGTCACGATTTCATGACATGTTTCAGGAGAGAGGAAGTGTTGGCAAAACTATCACGATTTCGTGACATTTTTGAGGAGAGAAAGTGCTGGCAAAACTGTCGCGATTTCGTGACATGTTTTAGGAGAGAGAAAGTGCTAGCAAAACTGTCATGATTTCGCGACATGTTTGAGGAGAGAGAAAGTTCTAGCAAAAGTGTCACGATTTCGCGACATGCTGGAAGACAGAGACGAAGCTGGCAAAATTGTCACGATTTCACGACATGTTGGCAGAGAAAGAGAGCAAGTTGGAAAGTGTCACGATTTCACGACATGTCGCATTTTCGCGACTCGAAAAGTGCAGGAAGGCAGAGAAGGAAAAGTGTCACGATTTCGTGACACATTGCCAGGAAAGTTGTACGGACAAAAAGGTGTCACGATTTCATGACATATTGCAGAAAAGAGAGTCCGCAGTGTGAACTGTCACGATTTCGCGACAAGATCGAAGAGAGAGAAAGTTATTCAGGAACTGTCACGATTTCGTGACATGATGCAAAGTTCCAAGTGAGGACTGTCGTGATTTTGTGACATGCTAAAAAGCTCAAAGTGAGAACTGTCATGATTTCGTGACATGCAACAAAGGAAAGAGTTTGATATGAGAAGCGTCACGATTTCGTGACAGGCTGAAGAAAAAGCGTACGGACGCAGAGAGTGTCACGATTTCATGACAGGCAGTAGAGAAAGTGAACGAAAGCTGAAAGCGTCATGATTTCGTGACAGGTTGAAGAGAAAGCTTGCGTTAGCAGAAAATGTCACGATTTCGTGACAGGTTGAGAAGGCAGCATTGAGTTGGAGAAAGTGTCATGATTTCGCGACAAAAACTGGAAGCAGGTCTTCTATAGGAGAAGTGTCACGATTTCATGATAGAAGCAGAGAGGAAGGCTATGAAGACAAAAGCGTCGTGATTTCGTGACATGTTCCAGTTTCACGGGTGTAAGGCAGAAAGAAGCTCAAGGCAGCAAAAGTGTCACGATTTCGTGACAAAAGCTGAGAGGAAGGCCTTGAAGACAAAAGGGTCACGATTTCGTGACAGAGTTAAAGATGACGTCAGCATAAGCAGATGTGTCATGATTTCATGACAGAAGCTGAGAAGAAGACCATGAAGACTAAAGTGTCATGATTTCACGACAGGAGTGAAGATGACATCAGCAAAAGATAGAAGTGTCGCGATTTCGTGACAAGGACGCAGTCAAGGCAAACAAAGGCAAAAAGTGTCATGATTTCACGACAGCAGGCAAAAGAAGGTGTACGACAGGAAAAGGTGTCGCGATATCACGACATGTTGTAGTTTCGTAGGAAAAGCTACAGAACCAGATGCGGTTGAAGGACAGAGTTAACTTTGAGCCGACAGAGTTAAATCTGGGCCGACGAAGATTAGGGTTTTGCAACCGACGATCTTTAGGGTAACAACCGACTAAAGATTAAGTTTTTGATCATGAATTTATGCTATAAAAGGAGGACTATTTCGAGATTGAAGTATCGAATGCGAGTATCAAACTTGCACAAGTAAATTCCATGGTGCGTAGAGACCGAGTCGAATCGATTCGAGCGAAGTGTGCGAGATGCAGCCATAACAGCGTAGATAGCACAGAAGTGGCGAGTTGATGCACAGAATGAGGAGTTCGATCACAGAGTGTTGAAGTGCTATTGTATTTGCAAAGATAGTGCAAAGGTTGGAATTCGATCAAGGGCGGCTGTGATTGCGGCTATGTTTGCATAGACAGATTTGTGTTTCATATTCTTAAGAAAAGCATATTACATCTATCTTATTCTTTTGAGATTTGAGATTGAGATTGGGAATCAAGTATAGAACATATTGAGTCTCTAACAATTCTCTTTATGCTTCTATGAGGTTGATGAATCACATTGGGTCTCTAACAATTCTCTTTGTGAGTTCATGCTAAGCAAGTTTTCTTTGTAAGCTTGCTGAGGTCTTGGACAGGTTCGGTGGGGATTTGTGAGCAGGTTTTGGACAAGTCATTGAGAGGGCTTGTTGGACAGCATTGAGCAAGCTTTTGTTGAAGCTTGTGGAGCAGTTTGGGCAGGTTCTAAGTGAGAACTTGCAAAGCAGATCTGAAACAAGTCTTGAAGACTTGGGTGAAGATCAAGCCAACATTAGTGCAAGTTGGTGAACCATTTCTGTGAACCAGATTTGAGGACCAGTTGAGGACAGAGATTGATGAAGATTTGAGGACATATTTGTGCCAGATCAAAGGACTATGTTTGGTGAAGATCAAAGAAAGAGGAAGAGGACATTTGTGCCAGATCGAAGGACTATGTTTGGTGCAAATTCGAGGACCAGCTTTGAGGTGATAGAGTTGAGGACAGAGGTCTCCAGCCAGAGCAGGGAAGACAGGTGTCTTCTGTGGATAGAGATCCATTTGCTAAGGGCAGCAGAGGCAGAGGTCTTCTAGAGGATCACCAGCCAGAGCAGAGTTAGGGGAAGGTATCTCCTTTGAGAAGTGGCTCATAAACATTGTAATTGGGAAGGTTTCCCAAAGAACCGTGATATAACTTTTAGAGAAAAGTTTATCCGTGGAGTAGCCCACTTTGGGTGAACCACGTAAATTGTTGTGTCACTTTGTGGATGATTTTGTGCATTGTTTTGATATTTCTTTGGGTATATTGCTTTACTGTTTTGAAGTATAAAGGAAAAAGTAAAAAGAGGTCTTATACTTTTCACCCCCCCTCTCAGTATAAGCTTGTGCTCTTCAGAAAAGAAAGAGCAAAACATGCATTCATAATTTATCATCAAAAAATAGTGTATTTAAAGAAAATATTTATAAATAAGGAAACTACGAATCGACATAATTTATGGAATAGCTTCAATCCATTTACAAAAGAACTAAAGATAGAATATCTTTAATACTGCAACATTGCTTACATTGTCTTCTCAAAAATGCTAATAGCTATTATAAACATCATATTGCAATGCAAATAGCATATGGAAAATGCATACAAGGTGATGGTCATTCTAAATGATATCAAGACAAAAAGACAAGAATTGAAGAACAAATATTTAATGAAAGATGCATGCTATGACACTAATGATATTTAAAAAAAAATGATAATTCAAAGGTTTATACAAAATGTGGAAATAATATGCACCATATGAAAAAATGTAATCATTGCAATAGATTTGGACACAAGGAAGAAAAATGTTGGAATCTTTATCCTTGTAAATTATATGGAGGTACTAATCATCCTCAAGAAGATTGTTGGCGCAAAGAAAATAATTATAATGAAAATGGAAAAGAATATTGATGATGGCACTAGACAAACATCTTTAGAAAAATCTTTCTAAATCAATTTTCAAGAGAAATTAAGCCACTACTAGAGTTGAAACATATGGTCAAAGATAAAATGGACACAATACTAGGATTCCAAGCAGCATAAAATCAAAAGAATGAAGACAAGAGGGAAATATTAAAATATTAAAGGAAAGAAATATTCACACCAAATAATGTAATAGAAGGGGTGTTGGAGGTACTACATTATTTATGTTAGCTTTTGATGCTTAATACTTAATTCAAATAACCACAAAATCTCAAATAAAGTTGCAATATAAAGTATACAATAATGGAAATATTTTAAACATATAAAACTCATAAATAACTTCAAATATAACTCATAAAATGACCATTAACAAATGCTCACAAAAATAGTAAATGACATAGAATAAAAGGCCTCTAATGCATGCTGTGAGCAATGCATTTTTGATAGTCATTACAATACTTAGTTACAAATATATAATGGAATATGACTCTTCATATGGAATACTCTTGGTCTTATCCCTTCTTGAGACTCTTCACTTTCCTACTCTAATGACACATGTGCACTCCTACATAATGGACACTTGTGCACATCTACACTCATCACACTTGCACACTTAGCTACAAGACACTTGTGCATTTCCTGCACATTATTACATTACATAAAATATTTACTCACACTCTAATCTAAGACACACTCCTAATCTAGAGATGTACCCAAGGTGGTACATTAACATATACTAAATAATGTAATAGTCTCCAACAATTTAGTCCATTGTAAATATTTATTTTATGGCGTGAGTTTGATTTTATGTATAAAGTATGTGTCAAGTTAGTAGGAGTGTGCAAGTATCATGTAATTAAGTGTGTGAGGTGTCTAGTTAGGAAGTGAAGAGTCTTTGAGTGATGTGTCTAGTTTAGAAGTAGGGATTTATATGCAATCATGAGATACTTTGTTTTTATGTAATATGTGAGACTTATTATGTAAGAAAGTAATGTGAAGAGTCAAGTTCTCTTATGAATTTGAGGAGAGAAAAATTTGGGTCATTTAAAGTGAAAGTATCATGTATATTTATATTGAGACAAAGCTATGTAATTTGTAACTCAAATAATCTTTTCTTTATGCATTGCTTGAGTTTTTATTATCAATAAAGCTTTCAGTTTGATTCATGTGAGATTGAATATTGATGTTATTATTCTAAGTGATTTATAATCTTGGGAAGTGACTCCTGTGAGACAATCCTTCATATTTTTTAATATTCACATGGTCATATATCCCTCAATACTGCTTGGATTCTTTTAAATGACCACTCATTTCAAATATTTTCAAATTTTGCACAAAATGGCACAAGAATTGTTTGAATCGGATAATTTTATACAAAGATGTGGCTCCTAAAAGATGATTATTTTTTTAAATCCCTAAGCTCTATCAATTCATAATAACATTGTATTTATAAAAATAAAGGTTGCACATAATTTGTTCTCGCTTCTCCTTTATACAAAGAGGATAATGAGAAATTGTCTTCCCGTTTGAGCATTGCGCATTATTGTCACATCTCCAAAGACATTGTAAATTGTGACTTTGAGTAAATTTTTAAGTTTTTAGGATTTTTAAATACTATTTTTTTTTTAATTTTTCATTGATTTTTTTTGAAAGATAACTAAAATTTCATTTTGAAAGTTTTTAGAGGCATGAAATTAGCTTTAAATTAAAATAATTATGTAACAATTACTATGATTTGAACTTTAGGAAAAATCCTAGTAAAAACAAAATTTATCTAAATAAAGATATTAAAGAGGAATTTGGGATAGAATATGATCTTAGGTTCCAATAAAGAAGGAAGACCCTTTTTATGGACTAAATGCAATCTTTGTGTAAGTTTGAATTTAATTTAAAATACTTATTATTTTTTGTTCATAAAATTTTAATTTGGTTATATATAAATTGAAACAGGCCCCACCCATATTAAATCATGACCACGTAGTGGTATTATAATATCATTTTTGGCAATTATACCTATATTGCCTAGCAAGATTTGAAGCTTGGTTTTCTCCTTAAAATTTGAGGTATTTAACTAGTTAAGCTCATGCCATTTGATTAAAATATTAAGGTTCACCCATGAGATTTGAACTTTAATGTACAATGTGAAATTCCTTGCTCCACATCACTTTTACTAAACTACATGGAAAATATTATGGTTCACCCATAGGATTGGAAAAATGTTAAGGTTCATCCATGAGATTGGAATTTTATTTTATGGCATGAAATTCTTCACTTCCAATTAATTGCACTAAAAATCTTGCCAAGCAATACATGCATAATTGCCATACTATTATAATAACACTATGTGGTCAATATGCAATACAAGTGTGACCCATTTCAATCCCATATAACTCATTCAAAAATAATTAAATAAAATATAAGCAAGTACACAACATAACTATAGTATTATTACAACATCTTGGTAATTATACATGTATAGCTTGATAATATTCGAACTTGGGCCTCCTTGAAAGATGAGGAATTTAACCATTGAGATAATGTCATTTGATATATATTTTATTTAATTATTATTTTCATTTATAGGTGGAATATCATAAAATATTGAACATTGAATGGCATAAAAAATATGATGCTCGTGGCATTTGAGCTTAGAACCAAATTAGTGATCAATGGCAAGAAATCAAGTAATGTAGAAAGTGGATAATACCAAGGCTATGTTGTGAGGGTCAAAAAATGGATATTATTGGAAATAATGAGCATGGCCATAACCATTGTGAAATGCGAAAGTGGTGAAATTTTTACTTTTTATGTCTACTGAATTAGTTATATTACTTAAACATATCTACGAAAGGTAACCCATGTAGAGATGGGGGAGGAGGTGTCATTTGGAATGAGAAAGGTGCAATGATTGTTATGGGCTTATGTAAAAAGTTATGGGATACAAACCAATCACTATGTAGAAGCTAAAGTCCTATACTCTAATGTAATGTTGCTGAGACAAAAGAGTGTAAGGAAGGCCATCATAAAAGGGGACTCTATGAATATTCTTAGGGATATTAAGAAAGAAGAAGCTAATAACTGGAAGGTGTTAGTTTTAATTAAGGATACCTAATCCCTATTAAAATAAATGTCGGAGGTGAAAATATTACATATATATTGGTAAGGAAATATTGCAGGTGATTTTTTGGCAAACATTGGAGTTCATTTTGATTAAAGGAAGATATGGGAAAATAATTTTCTCTTCTCTTACAAGGATTATCTCATCAGAGGTAGAAGAAAATTATATTCCATAGGGTGTTATATTTTGATGTTGTTGGTATTGTTGTTGCTTCTAGGATTTTTTGGTGCTCCTGATGTGACTATATGTTGTTGTTATTACAACAGTTGTAGTTCTAGCGAATGCTACTATAATGTGATTCTGCTTTTGTTGTTGCTACTTATGTTACCTATTGTTGAGAATTGGAGTGACTACTGCTACTAATATTGGTGTGGAAGGGAGGAATAAATAACAATTGCGTCAATCTTTGTTCCTTTGCTAGAAATAGTTTTTGATATCAGGCAGAGTGTTATTTTTTATCTGGTTCTATTCTAAGATTTTTGTTGCAACTTTGTTTTTATATCATGATAATCTCATTTTGATGCTATCCAGGGAGGAGGTTGATGTTTATCTTATAACCTTGAAAAGCTTAATTCTGTAATAGGGTTGGGGCCCCTCCAAACCCCCTATTTCACCATTACCCAAAAAAATAATTAGGTATATTAATAAAACAAATTTGATATCTATGTACTTACCTATTATAACATTTTCGTTATTTTGTGGATTATAAATTTTTAAAAATATTATAGAAGAGAAAAATGTTATGACTAAAGATAATTGCTATAATGGATTTGAACATTTGGTCACTATCTATCCCTCAACATGCATTTGAATATTGAATTATTTGGATTTACATATTATAAAATAAATTAGTTGATTTGTAATATTTTGTTTTTATTTCTATAATACATCCACTTTGCTTATGTGGTTATAAAAAGTTGTTGGGAATAGACTTTCTTTGATGAAAATATTGATTTATAGGTTAAAAATGATGACGAGGACAACATTTGAGAGACCGAGGAAGCCAAGGATACATTAGATAAGAAGTGTCGGAGCAATGAGGTAATTCAAGAGGGACAAGAGGAGGGCCAAGGTGATGACGATCAAGGAGATGATAATGAGTGTAATAAGGATGATAATGGTGATGGTGATTAATTTGTGTTGATAAGGAGGGTGGCACTGATGATAGCAACACTGATAATGACATTAGTGCTTAAGATAGTCATGGAATTAATATTGGAAATTTATCTGACACAACATTCATCATCAATCAAGATAATTATATCTATCAACATGTTTTTGGTTCAATGGTTTTAATTCATATATATAATTTTGTTGTATATTGTTTTCTCATTGATATTAAATATATATTACAATAATTTTTTTACCAAAATTTAAAATCTTTATTTAGTTGCTTCTTACAATACTTAAATTGACGGTCTCAAAAATTAGTTACACATAGAAAGTCTCGTTAATATTAACCTTATGGTATACATTTATAGTATGTAAATGGTGAAGTATAATTAATAACTAATAATCAATATAAAATTTAGTAATGTTAAAAATAATTTTATAATATGATTAATGAGGAACATGTGTAATGAATTAATTGATATATAAAATGTAATAAATAAATAATTGATTAAATTAATTATTTGGCAAGGATAGTATAATGGTTAGGGCTTTCGCCTCTCTTTAGGGAAGTCCAAGGTTCAAACCATGGCGTACCACGAAAGGGATAGGTTGGATGGTAGCGGTTGAATGTTTGTCGATTGGCTGCCCCAGTTCCATACCTTGGATGGTTGAGGGTCTCGTTGACTTCGTCTAACCCAGTCGGCTAAGGTTTATAGTGGTAACACCTAATGGTGTTACCGATTTCCCTATGTATTAAAATAAATATAAAAAATAATAATTTACCTATTCACCTAATGGTGTTACCAATTAAAATTAATTTCAATAACTATATTTCACTTTTTTAATTCTAATTTTAGCTTGTATAATTGTAGCATCAATAATATAATAATAATATAAAGATATTATTATAGTGTTACATCGATAAAAAATTATAGCATTACATTAATAATAGATGTACACGAGTTCTATTATGGCATAGCTAAAGAGAATAGTAGCACTAGGACAACATCAATGTAATATTAGAGAAAAATATATTAAAAATAAATTTTGATGCTAGACTAGCACCGCAAGTGATGCTACAACTTTAAAATGTAGTAGTGTATAGGTGGTTAATGGATACTATCTCATTACCTAAGGATGCACCACATATGCTTCTTTTTTGAAACAATTATATAAACCATGTTGTTATCCTCCTTATGAATTAGGTACTTGCATGTATATACAACTTGAACACAAGAATAGATGTATAAACATTGCTTTGGAATCATTAAGTATGTAGTTAAAAGGTCTTGATAATGGGAGAAAGCCGCTAGTGATATTTGTGGTGTGACTAAGTATTATAGTGAAGTAGAAGTTGAATTCTCTCACTCTCAATCAAGTCATGAGTATAAAAGGGAGAGTCAAGTGAAAAGCTTCACTCCTTACCAGCTTGAGAGCTTCTTTCATCTATCACTAATGTGTTAGAGGTAACTACCTACTAGGATTTGCTTTAATTCCTTTAGCTAGGGTTTCTATGATTACTTATTATTGAATGTTGCATCTCTCCCCCTATAATATTGAAAGGGGAGTATGGGATATGATATTTAGTAAATGGATTTCATAATTATCAAATCATTATAACTTCGCTATTTAGGTGAGGTTTGAAATCTTAGATGGAATCCCTACGCTCTTCTATTCTATATTTTCGGTTCTAATGATTGTGATAATGAGTTTTCATGTTTGCCATTGAAACTATATTATAATTTGGGTTTGCCAAAAGGGTGTAGAAACATTTATATTGATAATAGCATTAGAACCTTGTTTATGGATATAGTATAAATCTAGGGCTCTAGTGGGACTTTTTGTGAACCAATGACTTGTGATTTATGATAAATACACAACTAAGGCTTAGTGTAATAACCTTATATAGGATAATATTATACTTGTCATTAATAGATGGATCTCGTGTAGATATATAATATAGTCCAATAACATAGAGCAAGTGTTAGGATGGTTTATTATGTATAATAATGTAGACTAAATTCATTATCTATTGTAAATGATGTGATGACATGAAATTTGGATTGATGCTCTTTTTTTCTTATTGTAAGATGGTGAAAGTAGTATGAAATATGACTCTTATTTTTATTGATATTTTTCAATCATACATATGTGTGTTTTCCATGCACGCCAAAAAGTTTCTTATGATAGAGGTTGGCTAAGTTTTTTAGGGCTAAATATTTATTTATTGTGTTTTGGGGTGCAAAGCATTTTTTGTTAGTCTATCATTAAGTGAATTATTTCAAGATAGCCTTGAATCTTGTATGTGAAATTATGGTGATTGTTATCTTTAGGGTAAATTGATAGTCCAAAGGCTATATATTTATTTACATTGGCTATATTATAGTTATTGCACTTGGTTTATTGAAGTCATTAGCACATATTGTTAGTGTAGGAACCAAGCATGATAATACCATTAATATACTTAACATTTCTTCTTATTTTTAATTAGGGTAAAAACTATGTTTTTGAAAGGGCCTAAGACCCTTTTAAACTTTTCAATGGGCATCACCAATCCTAGTGCACAAAACCTTTTCTTATAAGACTAAATAATTTTGGGTTATTTCCATAAATTTTCAACCATTTTCAACTTATTCCAAACTACCATCCTAATTCCAAACACATATCTAAAATTGCTCTTAGAGCTTACCCAAAGGTCTAAAATGTTACAACCCTCATCCATAGACCATTTATATTCCCCCAATCGAAACCACCATCGAACTGCACCCCCTATCAGCCCTTAATATTTTCCTTAAGTTCGATCATTTTTAGGGACTTCCCTCAACCAGTTAATTGCTAGAAACTTTATGCCCTCAAAATATTTTCCTTATTCCTAAAAATAATTGATAATTGTTATTGAACTATCTTCTTAGATATTTGATACAGTATTACATGTCTAGATGGGACAATCTACAGGTATGTTGTCCTTCGAGGGACATCTTAATCAAACTACCACTACATCTTCCATGTTATAAATGACTACCAATGACAAAACAATCTGTTGGAAAATCAGTCACTAGCATTTTGTAATTGTGAAGACCAACTAGATAAAAAAATATTTCTTGACGCATTGCCATGTGACTATATATCTGCCAATGGAAGGGCTTAATCCCAGGATTTTACTCCTCTAACTTGTGAAAAAGTACAAGCCATGGAATTTATCGTTGATCGAATCATAAATAATATATTTACACCTCTTCCCTTTCTCCTAACTCTTTAATGTTTGGATGAACATTATCTAGGGGAATCTACCTTTGGTTATGTTCATGAAGTGCCCCCTCGGTTAGCCATACAAGACACCACCCTATAGACTTCTCTAAAAACATGATTCATCTCCACTTGCTCTAGTGAGTTAAGGATCCTTAGATTTTTTGTTATTATACTTGACACCCACTAGCTCTCTATAGTCCTCTTGTTAAGGTAATTGATAATATTAAGAGAATCTCCCTTCGTTATCATCTCTCTTACTCTCAACATTGATACTATTGCACCTAGATGGTAGTATTTTTTACTTATATAGGAATGTAGTGACTACTTGAAATAAGTTGATGTTATAGATGATGGTCAAAGCTTAGACTTTTCTTACACTCAACTATTATGGTCTTGATTATCAAGTCACAATTGTACACTTGAAGATAGTGATGAAGCCTAGATTTGTTATTATTGTACCTAATTAATAGTTATTTTTCTAATTATTTGCCTAGAAAATATTGTGCCTTTGTTTTAATTAACTACCCTATGAAGGAAATTGCTAGTAGTACATTCCCTATTGTCTAGATCTTCGAGTATGGACTTTGCTATAACTATAATTGACTATTAAAGGATTTTGTCATTTTGATGCTTGTATTAATGTTTAAATATTTGACTACCAATATTATAATAGACTACCAAATCCAAAATATATACTATATAATAGACTATCATGTATTTGATGAAATGATTATATAGTATTTAAATACCTTCTAATATTTGGCTATTATTGATTTAGATTGAAGATTGGGTAAAGCATGAAAAGCAATAACATAAAGTTAATTTATGGATTTGAAGAGAAATAAAAATTTGAAAGGTCATTGGAGAAGAAGTTGAAGAGGAAGGAGCATGAACTTTGGCTTTCCATGCCCCACTTTCCTTCCCATTGCTAGAAAATCATAAATTGGAGGTATTGTTGCATTATTAGGCCATTGGAAAGGTAAAATTTTGTAGATATCTTGAGCTATGCAAGTTTTTGTGCTCCCATTCTCTAGGAGAGACTTTGTTCCAATTTTTAGGCATTGTACTTCTCTTATTTTTTAGTAATATAAGTTGTTGCAACTCTTTCTCATGGGTTTTCTTCCCCCAGAGGGTTTCCCCACTTAAATCCTTCGATTCCTATTAGTTTTTGATTTCTTAAATTTATTTTCAAGGGTTATACTATAATTATGAATTATTTAGTTGATTGCTTTTCTTTTAATGCATTAAGAAAAGTATATTCTTTTGTTTCTAGTAATTTTGTTGAAAATTTTGTGGGAGTAGTTTGAGGGATGCCACAAATCATATGGTATCAAAATAGTTTTCTTTTACTTGTTGGTACATGTATTTATACCAAAATAAAGGAAAATAAGTTTTGTTATTTGTAGATCCAAAAATTGAAACCAAATCATGGAAGCTACGACTAGAGACAATGGTATAAGGTGTATGCTATTCTTCCAACCTTGGAGAGAGGTTAACCAAATTTGAATATATTCTTACTACATTAGAGAAGAGAATAACTAATATAGATGATAAGTATTATTATATTGAGACATAGGAATATTTTACAATCCTCTTATATTCCTTTCACTCTTTTAGCATTTAAGATAGAAGTTAAGCTTGAGGTTCAATATTTTGAGAGAAAGCAAAATGCAAAAGAATTGGAGCATTGGTTTAAATAGTTGGAGGTGTTATTTGATGTTCATGGATATAATTATTTACAAATAATTGATTGTACATGATTGAAAATATCTTAAGATGCATAATCTGGTGAAGGAGCTACACTTAAGCCTTGGCCAAAGATAGAGATCCAACCATAAAAAAAAGTGGTCACAAATGAAGGATATTATGAGGGAATAATTTTATCCTCTTGGATATACTTTAAAAAAGAATCAATAATGGAAATTATTATGTCAAAAGCAAGGATAAATGTTGATGAATATACAACCAGATTTTGAAAACAAGCCATGTTGATGAGAAAGTCATCAAATGATGAGGAGGTAGTTGCAAAATATCTTTATGGACTTTAGCTTTATATGGAGAGGATTTTATCACTTTTTTCATCAAGAACTTAGAATAGGCTAGTATAAAAGCTTATGAAATTGATGACAATTACAAAAAGGGAGTGATCTCACCCCACAAGCCAAGGAAAGAGAAGGACTAAGTTGAGAAGAAATAATTTTAAAAAATAGATAGTTGCTACCACCACAACCAAAGTAGAAAAGAGCATACCCATTGTGGTCTATATGGCTGTGAAGAAGCTATCTATTTGAATCTACACCCAAATATGCATGAATATTTTTTGAAGAAAGCGAATATTATGACCATTACTACTTAAACAAAAGAGAAATATGTCTTCTGTAAATAAGATATTTTTTGCAACTGTTCTTCTCAAATATATTATTTCTAAATAATAAATCAACAAGAATTAATAAAAATGTCATTCCAATAAAGAACAAATGGAATGCTTGTTTATTTCTAAAGAACATATAAATTTGTTAATTGGTTCTAGTTTCAAAAAAAAAATTGAAAAGATTGTAAACAAACTTAGTTTGAGCACTCTTCCTCATCTTAAGCTTTATCCTCTTGGTTGGGTCTATAATGATGTTGAAATGAAAATTAGATAGAATGAAATATGTAATTTTGGTTGTCTTTGTTGATGAGATATTATGCAATGTTATATCATTGAATGTTTGTGAGCTTTTGTTAGGTAGCCCTTATTTGTGGATAAGGAATATTATTTTTTATAAGAAGAGAACAAGGTATCTTGACTAAAGGAGGATATCACTATATCATAAAATATTATAAAGTAAAACCAACTATCAAAATTATTTTAGCCAATAAAACAAAGAGATTGGTCAATGCAAATAAAAAGTGAATTCTCTTCATCAAAACCAAAAAAGGAATGAGAATATTTTGAAGTTAAGAGCTCAAACTTTAGTTGCACTCCTAAACAGAGGCGAAAAATTTAAAAGTTTCTTCAATGCTTCAATTTAATATCTAAAGAAACAATAAGACTCCCACCAAAGAGAGAAGTTGAACATGAGATACATTTGCAACCAGAAGCCCCCTTGTCAAATTTAGGGTTGTATCATAGATGATATTGAAGAATGACAATATCAAGATGCAAATCCATTTAATCAAGGAATTGTTAGATTGAGTTCATCCCCTTGCAAATCACCCATTGTTTTAGTACCCAAGACAAATAACACTAGAAAATGTGCATAGATTACTAAACATTGAAGAAAATCACCATCAAGAATAACTATCCACTGCCTCAAATAGAGGATATTTTTGATCAATTATAGAAGGTAAAGTTCTTCACAAAGTAGGATTTGAAATATGGTTACCACTATTTTTTTATGGAAGAAGACACTTTGAAGACATCCTTTAAGATAAAACAAGGTCCATATTAATGGTTGGTTGGTATTTTGACCTATGCAATGCTTCTACCACATTCATAAGGATCATGAATGATATTCTTCATCCATATATAAAATAATTATTTTTTTATTAGGTAGAATAAGTGGTTTTGATAGATACCCCAAACCTTTGACAATAAGAACCAGAGAGCAAGAGAACCCAAAAACTAACTCAAACCGAACAGAACAGGATCATCAATCTCCAACAAAGAGATAACCCAACAAACTAAGGACTGGAAAAGACCCAAATAAACACCAAACCCAACAAGGCCAAATAGACCAAAATCAAAAAAAAAAAGTAAAAAATATTTTAATTCTAAGAGTCCTCTGAGAGATCCATCTCCACCTCTTGAGTATTATAGCCTTGCTCATACTTCAGTCTCCAAGATATTTCATTCATATAAAATGCAAATAACTTAATAGATATCTTGAGAGATTTCACCAAATCTTTGATAGAGTCTGAGGTCTTGCTCGGGGTCCCTTTAGTCTCCACCTAGAAATTACAATTCACCACAGACATTGTCAAAGTCTTCAACTTCTTACTACTTATCGGAGTAGGAATAGAATCCCCAAAATCCTCTATATCCTGAATAACCTACGTAATATTTTGATTCTTCATCTTAGATTTCAATCAATTCAACCTCCTTTCCCCTATCATCTCCCTCTTTAGGATCTTCAACATCTTAAATTTTTTTCTTGAATTCAGATCAGGTTTTTCTTCCTTCGAAGAAGAGGAATCTCCCTCTTCTATAGGTCCAATAGGATCAAGAGAGGGGGTTTTGTAATCTTTACTTTCAAAAACCAAAGGGGCCTCACCTTCTTTCAAGCTTTTAGGATTATCACCTCCAATATTCTTTCCCAAAAAATCACCAACTTCAATATTTACAATAACCTTAACTAGATAATTCTTGGCAACCATAGAGTCCATAAGGGTAAGACTATCTGGCTCAACACCAATATTATCTTTTTTGTACAACTTTTATCTAGCACAACCCAAACAATAATACTTTTTGGAATACACATTGCAGTCTCCACATCAGGGTGGAGGCTTCCAAAGCCTTTCCTGAACCAACTCTACTTTTCCCCAAAGCAAATGCTTTCTTCTTCAAGTCAACATAATTAAAAATGAGCTTAAATAAGCCTTGATGATTAGGGAAAGATGAATTACCCTGTTAAACAGTCAATGTCACTCTTTCTAGATATTTTTAGAGAAAAAATGAAATATTCATTATTTTTTTATTTTAGAGATGGTTTGCCAGCACAATATGGAAGCTCCTCACCACTTCCTGATTGCACTCAAGATTAAAGTAGTCCATTAAAACTAAAAAAAAATTATCCCACAAGGTTTTGAAAGACTTCCTCTGATAACCATTATCAAACTTAATAGGCCAGCCACCTTTACGCCCAGACAACTCTAACTCTTTAGCCATGGAATGCTTTTCCCTATTAACACAATCTCCATCCACTGGGATGCCATAGATCTTAGAAAGGAATACAATTGAGATAGTAAACTTAATACCTCTGGCCATAACATCCCCATTTTTCCACAAGAAGGCAATCTCCTTTGCAAGATCTAGATCATGGTCGTTAAATTGTTTCAAAAAACTCAGAAGACCTTTTTATATAAACTCATTGTTATTATGCATTTGAAATATACTTTAAATTTTACTGAGATATGGGATTAGTATATTGACCATTTGAGAAAGATGTAATATTTGTTGCTATAAAATCAGCTTAAAGCAAATTTGAAGAAGTGTGAATTTATAAATCAAAGTTTAGTATATATTGGTTTTATTGTAGGTGAGGAAGAATTGAAGATTGATCGATCCAAAGTTGAGGTTATTTTAAATTGGCTTACTCCCACTAATATTACTAAAGTTATGAGTTTTGTTGGAGCAGTATAGTTTCTGAGAAAATTCATTCCTCGCATTTTAGTTATTGTTGCTCCTTTGCATGTCTATCTTCCAAGAGAAAAAATTATTTAGGAGAAATAACATGCTCAATCATTTTAAGAACTAAAACATAAAATCAACAATAAATTTGTATTTCCATTTGTTTTAACTTACAACAAAAATTTGAGGTGAATATTGATGCATCTAATTATGTTATGGGTGTTATGCTTTTATAGGAAGAAGACCAATTTGTATTTCCATTTGTTAACCCACTTATAATAAAGAGTCGTATGCCTTAGTGCAAGGTGAAAGAAACCATTGTTCATACAAGTCATCAAATTTTGAATTATCTTAAAACTTAAAACAAGCTACAATAGACTAGATATTTCAGGTGGATGGGTTTCTTGTAGCAATTTTATCTTGTTATTAAGTACAAAAAAAATGCTAATAACAAGATATTGATTTTTTGTCTTAACCTTTTATTTTTATAGCTAGTGTTTTGATGTAAATTGAGCCCTTGGCACACAAGGAGCCTTTAGAGTACCTCAAGATGCATTTAAAGACCTCCAAAGTTTATGACCAACAAGGTATGGATGATTATCAACTTATTTATGGTCTAATTTATAGATTAGGTAAGCTTTGCATACCCAAGAGATCAAGGATGCACTTGATAAGAGAAGTTCATATTTTTTTAATTACTCATGAAGAATAGCATTGTTAACTTGCAAAGACATGTTTTGGCCAAAAATGGTATTTAATGTTGCTAAGTTTGTGAAGGGTCATGTTTTATATAACACGAGCAAGTCAAATAATAGAAAGTTGGGTTGTATACACCATTACTGATTCTATCAAGGCCTTGGGAGAGTGTCTCCATGGATTTCCTTGGTGGGTTATCTAAAACAAGGCAAAATATTGATTATCTCTTTGTTATAGTGATTGATTTAATAAGATGTATGTTTTGGTGCCCTGTAATAAGACTATTTGAAGTCAAGAAGTTGCTTACAAGTTTTTACATAGGTTTGGGTCCATTTTGGGTTGCCAAACTATATTCTTTCATATTGGGATAGTAGATTTCTCAATGCCTTTTGGACAACATTATGGGATGGGATGGACACTAAGTTGAAGAGGTCTATAACTTTTCATCCACAAACATGTGGACAAATAGAGGTTATGAACTGGACATTGGTTCTATTGTAAATATTACATCACCTATGAGGGTGTTGGTTGGTGTCTAATGTGGTTATAATACGTTCTACCTATATGCCTAAAGTTGGTTACTTGGCCATTGTGTTTATTGATCTTAATTGACTCCACATTGTACTATAAATGTAATATTTTCTTAATAATACATTTGTCTAGTACCCTACTAGTCCAACATGGGGTATTAGAGAAGGATATATGAGCATAATAGAAGTGGCTTCAAGAGGATTAAAGTCTATAGGAAACCAAAGCAATGAAGATGTCGTTTGTTGTTTGTTTCATTTTACATACATCAAGTTGATGTTATGCAATCTTCTTTATTGTTTTAGGTAGTACTGTGTCCCTATTTGCATATGTACTTGTGAATGGTCATGGTTGTCCCTACTCACAGGAGATTTGTTGATAGTGTGTGTGTCCTTGTTTGCATGTGAGTGATCCTGAATATCATATGTGCATGTTGCCCTGGTGAGTCTAGTAGATGTAGACACAAGAATTTATGCATCATTAGCCAAAAGAGCAAGGCATGCAGCAGTAGAATCATGCCTAATGTAATAGGCAACAAAATTTTGTGAGCCTAAGCAATGATTGGAATACTTTGTAGAAGGTAGAAGATTACAAAATTTCATGTCATGATCAGCTTAAAAAAAAAATTCCATTTTTATTGTTGTTTATTCTATAGATTCTTTCTTAATTATCCTCCAATTTGTGTCCTAGTGGCATGAAGAATGGTTGGAAAAAGCATGATGAAGCTTGGTGTGTGTATACTAGAGAACATTTGATGTACTAGAGGCCAAAGAAATATTTATTTTAGATGTGTTGTGCACAAGACTACCAGCATGAAGAAGAGCAAGGGAAGAGGTTCATTTAAGGGTTGTTTATCCTATTGTCATCTTGAGATGTTATGCAATTTGAAAATAGTGTTGACATCTAGATAGTGTCGTTTGATCATGCATAAATATTCGTCAGACAAATTTTATTGTCTAAAGTTTAAGTTTAATATATGTCATCATTTGATTGTGTCATTTGGAGAAGAGATATCATCTAGAGTTGTCATCTAGAGCTCTCATCTATAGGAGAGTTGTCTAGGGATGCCATCTAGAGAAATGTTATTATTTGGAGTTATCATTTGGAGAAGATTTATTATCTAGAGCTACCATCTAGGGAAGAGCTATCATATAAATATATTATCATCTAAAAAATAGACCATCTAAAGACATTGGTGTCACCATATAACTTGTTATCTCGAACAATTGTCTAGAGTCATGATAATATATTGTTGTCTGGGGTGAAGTTTAATATTACCATCTAGAAAATAACCTTCTAAAGTGAACTTTGATGTTAACATCCCTTGATGGGGTTGTCTAGCAACAAGGTCATCTGAAGATGCACGAGGGTTGATTATTATGAAGTTGCCATCAAAACAATGAATGGGCCTTTTAAAATTTAATTTCAACTTAAGTGTCATCAGTTGAAGGCTTGTGCCATGCATTTAAAAAATTACCTATTGCCTACAATTTACCAAGATGAAAGTGTTGTGTAATCTATTGCATGCAAAGAACACACCATCCAAAAATGGAAAGGAGGTGTCAAACCTAATAAATTATAGTTTACAACCATCTAATTGAATAACAAAGGTGGAGAATCAAATCACTCAAGCATACAATGACAACAATAGAGAATTTGTTGTGGGAGGCATAGCCTAAATAATATTAAACGAAGTGTTGAACTCATTGTATTGTTTTAAAAAATATATTGTTGCAGACCTAGTTGAATTTGGACAACACATGTCATTCATAGAATTTAGTTAGAAAGAAGGCGATTAAATATGACGATGATGATGAAAGAAGAAAAAATACTAACATTTATCCCACATTCGTAAGGAAGATAATAGAAATGACATTTTTATATTATGAAATCCTTGTTGAATGTGAACATCCTACAATTGAGAGACCTTTGCATAGTGTTCCATGCAAGTTGATATGATTTGATTGGTTGGTGGTTCCATGTCACGTTGTGGAGATGATGTTCTTTTGAATTTAGAGAAAGCAATTAATATTCCACATTCTCTACATGAAGGAATGATTGGGATTTATATGTTGTGATGAGACAAATAATGCACTCATATGGAGTGAGGCACATGTGGAATGCAAGGACTAGGTGATGGTTTGTCAAATTTATGGGGGATTAGAAAACATTTAGCATGATTGAGGAATGTTTTGTCTGATTTAATCCCTACTCAAATTTAATATGGTCAGATTCTATTTTTGATACCTTATTTTTTTGTCAAATTTTGAATATAGTGATTTTGGACATATGGATCTAAACCAATTTAATTAATTTTGTCTACTATATTGATGTGAAAGACAGGAATTTCTTTCCAATCTTGACACACGTTGAAAAATTGATACCAAATGAAATAGTGATTGTTGTTGAAGATCACTTGATTAAGGGGTTACACTAGTACATTTATTGAAGTCTACTGAACTTCAAGATGATTTGACGATTGTAATGTTCAAGAAGATAATGGAAGCTACCTTGTCAAATTTTGATAGTCATGTTTGTGGTCGCTAGAAGACGTGATCATGAGAGGAAAGAAGGGCATGAAGCCTTACTTCAATATGTTAGTGAAAAAGTGCACGGGAAATCCAACATTGTTATCAATAAATCCAACTTAATTTTATGTATTTGTGTGTATACTCCATAATTTTTGTAATACAATGAGGTGAATCCCACCATAAAATGCAATATAATGTATGGTCCTAGTTTGGTCCTATTGATGATTTCATACCCCATTGAGCAATGATGTAAATAAGGGAGGAATGTTATAAATATTACATCATCTATTAAGGTGTTAGATAGTGTGTAATGCGGTGATAATAGGTTCTACCCATACACCTAAAGTTGGTTACTTGATCGTTATGTTTTCCAACCTTAACTAACTCCACATTGTACTATAAATGCAATATTTTATTAAAAATACAATTAAATAGCACCCTACTAGTCCAACATGTTCATCCTTTAAGAGGCTATAATTGAAGGAATTCAAATACTTGGGATGAGAGTTTGCCTTGTACGCAACATGCATAATAGGGAATTTCATAGGTCTACTAATATGTCACCTTTCGAAACTTGTTATGAATATCTTTCTAATTCATATTTCGATTTGGAATTTGAGTATTAGCATAATGACACAATATTCATGGGGTAAACAAAGACAAATGATTTTTGGAATATCAAGTTGATTCCCAAAAGGACCCAAGATAGCCTAAAGTAGAGTCAAGCAAAGTTTAAGGTAAGGAATGACAAGCATAGGCTTGACCATACTTTTCAGGTTGGTGAATTGGTATGGTTGCACTTAGAAAAATACAAGATTCATGGGATTAATACATTTTGTATGGTCCTTTACAAATCCTCCAAGAAGTAGAAAACATTACTTTGAGTTGGATCTCCCACCTTTTTGAAGATGTACTATGTTGTAAATGCGAAGAACTTGGAGTTGTTTGAGCCTTCTATGCTTGATTAAGAGCAAGAACGGCAAATTCTACCATTGCTTGAAGATTATGTTCCTAGCAAGGATGCTCATCTAGATGAAGATACCAAGTTACAAAAGTAAAACAATTATGTATTGGCAAGTGGGGCTCAAGGGACAACTAGTGAAGAAAGCAAAGTGGTATACTAGAAATTAGGTGGAGGAAATATTCCTTACCTACTTCAATTTCTAAGCTTTTGAGGGACCAAAAGCCTCCCATTGGGAAGGTGTGACCCAGATTAAAGATTGGATTAAGCATAAATAAAAATAACATAAAGTCAATTTTTGGAATTGAAGAGAAATGGAAAATTGAAACGTCTATGGATAAGAAGTTGAAGAGGAAAGGGCATGACATTTGGCCTTATGCCCCATTTTCATTCTCCATTACTTGAAAAGCATAAATTGGAAGTATTCTTGTATTTCCAAGCCAATGACAAGGTAGGAGTATGTAGAAGTTTTGCGTTGTATGAGTTATTTGTGCTCTCATTCTCCATGAGAGACTTTGTTCCAATTCTTACATATTGTACTTCTTCTATTCTTTTAGTAATATAAGTCGGTGTAGCTCCTTCTTGTGGGTTTTCTTCCCTTAGAGGGTTTTCCCCACTTATGTTCTTGGGTTCTTGCTAATTTTTGATGGCTTAGATTTATTGTTAATGGTTATTTCTTTCACTATGTTGAAGTTGTGCATTGTTCATTTGATTCTTTTCCTTTTGATGCATTAGGCAAAGTACATTATTTTATTCTCAATATTTTTTTTTTTAATATCTGTGTGAATGAGTCAGTTTGAAGGCTACCTTGGATCAATTACTAATGGTGTTGTTGATCTAGGAACATTAAATAAGGGTCTATGTGCTGCTATTTGGAAACTAATTATGACAATGGTAAATGGCAAAAGGGATATTCTCCCCCTTTATGGATTATGGCAGTCTTATGCCATGCAATGGTTAAGTGAATGGATATAACTTAGTTCCTTGCTTATAGAGGCAAAGGTTGAAATCACCAAAATAGTGTAATGCCTCATATATGGCACGAGCCTTATATCTTTTTCTCTTCATTCAAATGCATTCAAAAACTTCATGCAATATAGATTTTATGTATTTCGTAGATAAGTAGTTCAATATTATGTGCTATTAAAATGTTCAATCGATAAATCAATTATGTAGCATTATATTAACTATGTTGTCCACCCATGTGAATTTTTTCTTGGTTTTATGTGGTCTCCTTTCCCATTCCAAGTGTTTTTGTATTGGCTTTGTGATTTTCATTACTAGTCTATGTTGTCATTCATCCTTTTGCCAACTTGTAATTTTCAACACTACAGTTATTTTCACTCAATGAGGCCTTGCACCCTAACATCTCAACAACCTTCCCATTCTTAGCAATTGCAATGTGGTATTGCCTTGCTAATTTGGAACAATGGTATAAAGAGCAAACGTACCTTTGATGCCCTATTTATTTTATCATGGAAATATGGATCATAATCTTCAGTCTCGCTAAACTAGGGAGTTTTTCTCCAAGCAAAACATAACAAAATAGTCATCTATTAGTATTCGTCAACTTATCACCACCTCAACATGATAGGTTGGATGATAATGTCATAGATCTTGTAATGTCAACTTTTCCTCACATCTCAAAGTGTAATGACTAATTTCTTAAGCTTTGATTACGGTGTTTTTCCCCTTTTGAAGATTTCACCATGTGAGTACAATGTTCATCTTCTAATGTGGTCGTGTTTATTGCTCATCCATGGATATCATCTCAATTTCTACACTGATGCAAGTTAAATCACAATATACAAGTTTGAATGCAAAATTGTCTATTAACTATGAAATAGTGGAAACACTATTTGTACCAACATGTAAAAGACTGCTAAAACCAATTTTCAATAGTATTATAGATCTATTTGATAAATTCCTAATAAAAATTTCAAACCCATCTAGGTTAAAAAACTTGACCTTTGAAATATCATTGTAAGTTATATATTACATAACAATGCCTTTAAAAGTTATATTGCATGGTACAAGTGGTCCAGAACACTGCACTTAATTTGAAACCTTTTTATTTTCAAATGAGAGGAAGTTAAGTAACCCATAAACTTTAACACCAATCCTAGTTTATGTGATTATGTGACAACTTCAATTATCATTAACCATAATTCCAAAACTATGGGGCAATTAATTATAAAATTTGTCTAAATTTATAGCTTTGTGATTTGGTAACATTGTTTTAAACCACCTCTATAATAGATGCCCTTAATTGTCTTATTTTGCCTTGGGTAATTCATAAATACAAGCAGTAACAATTTGATACAGCTGTGATAATGAACACTTCACAACTATTGGATTAAATTAGTTTGTAAGAGCCTTCAAATCATACTTATTCGATTAGGAGAGGGTTAATGTCTTAAACTTTATAATAAATTTTCCAAGATTTGTTTAGTTACCCCAATTTAAGGTTTCAATTTACTAACTTATAATTAATGCAAATGTATGTATAATTGAAGCAAATATTGTTGATAATATAATATATAAAATGGTATGTTCTAGATCAAATGGTATTAGTTCAACCTATTAAATTCCTTATTTTAAGGAGGAGACACAGGTTCAGCTCTTACCAAGCAATACATGCATTATAGCCAAGCTGTTGTAATACCACTATGGGGCAATGATAAAATACAGGTGGGGCCCGTTTCAATCCCATATAACAAATTGAAAAAAAAAAATTATTACATTCTAAAAAGACAAACCAATTGATCTTGTAACTACTGCATCTTGTAAATGATATTTTCCCAAAAACCTCTGAATTTCTCAAGGTAAATTTTTAAATGCTTCAATTTATAACATAAAAAAATTATGCTGCAACTCTAAACATAATTTAGAGACTCCACCACACCTGTTCTTGAGATTTCCTTGATATATATTACAAGCTTTTAGATTTCATTGGGCATTAGCATGTAAGCTTCCCCGAAATCCTGTCCAAAGGGAGGCAACCTAACAATTTAAAATTGCCCACTCGTATAATAGTGCTTAACCTTCAGCCATACTCCACAATGCTCAATAAAAAAAAATCTGTACAAACACTCCACTAAACAGTCACTAATCCATCATCATATATGTAACATAGGTGTGATAGCTTTGGCTGTGGTACAGTGTTCCTACGCTCCACATGTATGACACCGATCATGTTGTAACCAACATTTTGTTCATGGCAAACAGAATATCACCCTGTCTACATTAACTAAATATATACAAAAACCAAGTCAACTTGCTTTGAATTAGGTATCAGAATTTTCTGAATCCCAGGAAGAATTTATAATTTAGTAATTTACAAAAAGTTCTTAGTAAACTGAAGTTTGGACAAAAGATGACATACAAAATCATCAAATGATCAAAAAACAAAAACAGAAGATGTAACCTAGATAGAAGCATTCCACTGCACCAGCATCTTTGAATTTCTATTTGTACTAGGTATTCATGAATTGTTACCGTAGTGGGTTATTATAATAGGCAATCACCATGTAGCCCAAAAAATAATGCAGCAGTATAATGTTCCCACACTCCACATGCCTGACACCGATTATGTTTTAAGCAACATTCTGTTCCATGGCAAACATAATTTCCTTCTGTCTATGTTAACTAAATATAGCTAAGAACCAAGTCAACTTGCTTTGAATCAAGTTTCAATTTTTGTGAATCTCAGGAAGGATTTATAATTTACAAAAAAATCTTAGTAAACTGAAGTTTTGAAGGAAATGGGCATACAAAATCGTTGAATGATCCAAAAGCAAAAACAGAAGATGTAACCTCGATACAAGCATTCCAGGCCACAAGCAACTTCGAATTTCTGTTTGTACTAGGCATTCATGAGTTCTTAGATAAGTGGGTCATACAATGGACAGTCAACATGTAGCCCAAAAAAAATGCAGTAATACCAAAGGCCAATTTCTTCTCATAGACCTGAAATGAAATTTTTTGTCGTTTTTCACATTGTATATCTACAGATATGTCTGGAACTCAAGAAAGATAAATACAATTGCCAGCTACCTTGTTAGTAGAGATGTAGAAGCCACCTCCTGCTTTTAAGCAAAATTATCATCTCCAAGAATTGTGCAAAGACATGAAACTGCTTCTCTTTTTTTTTTGTAGAATATCTTCAAGTAGCTTCCACAAATGGCCACTTGGCACCATCACTTTCATTCTGCAATCACAGAAAACACAACTTGAATTGGTAATAGAATTACAACATATAAAATGAAATGGGGAGCTACATTCTATAATAGACGGTCATAGAGACAAGTTTGAAAGTCAGTCTCGAAAAATTTTGCTTGAAGAAAATCAAACAAAGCAGCCACCCAGTAGCAACCTTCGCTTAATGATCAAGCAAAGAGCCCGATGAGCATGGTATTGGAAGTAATTCATATACATAAAAAGTTGACCTCCAAAAGCTCAAAAGCAATACTTGCACGTAATTAGAACAAGAAATTTAGTTATTACATTCAATATAAACTTGGTTAGGTCCACACAATGTTTTGCACTCGTGAGAGGCCAATTTGAACATTTCTATCATATAAAGGACAATAGGGCCCTACTATAAATTACAAAAGGAATTCTTATTTTGAAGGGGGTTCTTTCAGTGAAAATGTTAGCAAGTATAACATTATTTGGTACCATTGAATAACATTGAGTTTCATGAAGTACCATTGAATACTATTGTAAATATTTATTTTAGGGAGTTTGTTTAATATTTGTTTACAGTATGTGTCAAAGTGTGAAGAGTGTTATGTAATAAAGCATGAAAGATATAAAGTGTGCAAGTGTGAGTTGGGTACGCATGGTGTCAAGTGTGCAAGTGAAGAGTCATAGGTGATAGGTGTCAAGTATATAAGTGAAGAGTCATATGAGATTTGTCAAGATGTGAAGTAGGAAGTTATGGAATTATGAGTCTTTGTCATAACAAGAGGCATGTGAAAGGTTGCATGGAAGAGCAGAAGTCATAAGAATTATTATATATTGGAGACAAAGCTCCATGCAATGTAATCGGATGATTTTGTAATATGAGATATTATGATTTATGAATGTAATAGAGAGTATTTTGTTGTGCAATACTTGTGTTACTTGTGAATGTGATTTTATGTGAGTGATATTCGATCTTGGAGAAATTTACCTGTGAGATAATCTGGCATATTTGCCATCAGAAACGATATATGATATAAAAAAGAAATATAGGAAAAAAGGAGAACCTCGAATTATAGCCAAGAAATTGACAAAAGTACATAAGCTCTTTTACCTAGAGATCTGCAGTGCTACTCCTCATGTATATCTTCTTAAAATGCAAATGGAGATTCCAAGGCCCACTTAGATAGGTTGAAAGTCAGTAATGGGGAACCCTTTACTGCCTTGCAACTAAAAAGCTTAACAAGGCTTCATATTTTCTCTCAGTTGAATGCATAAAAGGAGAAATCCAGGATCCTGAGGAAAAATGTTTGGCAAGATGCCAACGTATACGAGAGACTATAGCTACTTTTAAGCATAATGTGTTGGGTTTGTTGCTTTGCCCTCAAAGCTTAACAGTCAAAATGAAGATTTTTATGAAATGTGCATTTTGCAGCACAAAACAATTACAATATTTTGCAATGGATCCAAGCAAAATTTGTAAGGATTTTTTATGGAATCCTTCCATTGGGAGGGGGCGCTGTAAAGAGGAAAGGTAAGCTGTGTATTTTTGCAAATCTCTTCCCTCTGGGAAAGAGTTTAAAAAAAAAAAAAAAACTTTCAGGGAGATCACTCTCCTTGCACAGAACAGAGCTTCTTTTAGGGTCTCTTTAACATTATACAAACATGTAAATGAGCTAAATGACTTGGAAACAAAACACACCCATGCATTCACACAGCTCAGAGTAATGAAAAGGAGGCTCCTACCTGTAAGTTGTAATCATTCTTAATTAGATGTCATCACCTTAAAGGCTTAAACATACACCATATTTGTCTTCTCCCATGGCATTTTGCCTCTTAATGCCATCATATCTAACCAATCAGCTTTAGTCTCCTCCTTTGAT
Organism: Wollemia nobilis; assembly: GCA_028583015.1. Lineage (NCBI taxonomy): Eukaryota > Viridiplantae > Streptophyta > Pinopsida > Araucariales > Araucariaceae > Wollemia > Wollemia nobilis. Next base: position 16,711,475 of record JAQPPZ010016947.1, on the reverse strand, counting down.
AAATACAAGCCTACAAATTTTTGTCCATACGCCTCCGCTAGTAAGATTCAAATGAATTAAAGCTTTTGAATTACAGTAGTTTGGAAGAACTGTTTGATACACCAACACTGCTTCAAACAGTTCCTGCCATAGTTAATCCTAAGGCTCATCACTACAGCAAGAAACCCCTCCAACAATGACGTTGTATGACAAATGTTTATGACCACTCTATAATTATAATGCTTTTATTATTTATGAATGGAGAATATTGTTTGTTGCCTCTAAACACAAGTTTTAATGCTTTTAACCCTTCTAGCTATCTTGGGCCAGTATCTCAATATAGTTGTGAATTGGGATGCATTTTCTAGACGGTGGCATGCATTTCTGATATGACACCAGGACAGTGGCACTTGTTTCCAAGACTACACAATGTGTCTCCAAGAAGGCTCCCCAAGCACGGGAGGATTCCCTATGGAACTTATTACTGTTTTAAAATTTACAATAAATAACATGTTTCAATAAAACAAACACCATGTTCCATTAAGTTTCCAAGAGAGGGTGGCAGAGTATAGCAAAATGAGTTTCAGGGATGGCTAGGATTTCATTTGATTTTTGGAGATGGTGGCAAGATTGCAATAGGACAACATATAAATAGATATATTTTAATGCATGGCTAAGCATCATTACACAACTTAAAGGTTGAAATAACATTATAAATTCATATGGAATATGTGCAACATGGAAGAAAGTAAGATACATAAATAAAGTTCCAACTCTGAAATCATTCATAGCCTATGGAAACAAAATTTAAACCATAGAAGTTGAACATAGCTATATATGAGTCCAAATGTCCAAAACATAGTCAAAATGAAATCTGAAATTCTTAGAAAAAATGTATCATAATAAAATATTACCATTCATCAAATGGCATTAGCTAAACTGGTTAAATTCCATAACTTTCAAGGAGAAGACCCAGGTTTATAACTTGCCAAGCAATACATGCATATTTGCCAAGCTGTTGTAATACCATTATGTGGTCATGAATACGGGTGGTGCCCATTTCAACCCCATATGTAACATAATAAAATATTATCATTCATCAAATGGCATTAGCTCAACTAGTTAAATTCCTTGACTTTCAAGGAGACCCAGATTTGAATCTTGCCAAGTGATACATGCATAATTGCCAAGTTGTTGTAATACCACTATGTAGTCATAAATATAGGTGGGGCCCGTTTCAACCCCATATAACCAAGCTATATATATATATATATATATGTGTGTGTGTGTGTGTGTGTGTTATCATTCATCATCTTCTAACTCATCTGCTCCCATGGGATTGCCAAGTGGGATCGTCATCATCACTACTGTTTAAATCATGGGGCTCATGTAGCAAGACTCCAAACAATCTCACTTGTATCTCCTTATTCTCATCTTTCTCGCATTCTTAAGATCAACATTCAATCATGTTACTAGACTCTACGATACTCAATTGTTATAATCCTAGAGACACAATGCACTATGCATTGCAGCTACCTTCTTTCCTCTAATAGAACGAACTTATTCCTCTTGATAGAGTGGATGAGGCTATAAAGTGACCAGTTTCTCTCAACAACAAAGAAATTGACCTGTAGTTGCCACCATCCAATGGGATTTTGATAGACAATAGTAAGTTTCTGATCTTTAGCATTCTGTGTAGAAAAGCTTTTTACCTCTAAGCTCTGCAAATTCCACCAATTGATCACAAAGTGATTGTGCCCCATCTCTAGTTTACATCCTTTTGATGGCTTTCATGAACCCCCTCTTCACCTCACCGTCCTCTATAGAAGGCACTCTCCCAAGCCTTGCTATACAACTTGGGGGCTAAGAGCATAAATTGACATGTGCAATAGAATGTTCAATGTATCCCACTTCTTTTGAACAATGGGCCAAATGCGCTCCTCATAAAATGCTAGTGTGGGTTCCCTCTCCCCAGTGGCTGCCCTCATGTCAAATGTCTTATTTATCTCTCCAAGATTAGAAAAGTCCATGTCAAAGTATTTATTGACATCCACAGCACGTAACACAATGGATACTACATAACTGAATTACCATGCCAATCATCATTGGGCAACATTTGTTTCTCTCTTCCCCTCATCTATTCTGGATATCTCAAAACTTAGTCCATGCACTACATATGACCATATAGGCTACAAGTCCTGCAACTCAATTGTCCTCTCCAACAAAAGGAAGCAGCTAGCATATCTCTCTCTGCAAACTTGCAGAATTCCTTCCTTGATAAGGAACTAAAGATGCCAAAAAGGAATGATGGTTGCCTCTAGCATCAATAACCATTTCTTTCACCCAATTAAATTTTGCCCATGTCCTTCAATGTGTTTGTTCAACATATGTATTATGAACACATGGAGTCACAAAAAGTATGGTCGTAGATGCATTGAATAATCATCTCTATTTCCCTACACACAATGAACCGCATTTGATAGCACTTGAACTACATGGGAAGGCCCGACCTCTATAGCATACTTGAAAACTTATAATTGTAAAGGTGCATTCTCAATTTTTGGAAACAATCAAAGGCGCTAAGAAAGTAAAGGACCTGCTTTGCATATAACAATAATGTTTATAAGTAGCCTATGGGCAAATATCAAATCAATTACATTAAATCAAAACTGTTCTAATTACATCCATGGGAGACCCTGTAAGATAGATGGAATGTTAAAAAGAACAAACTATGAAGAAAAAAGGTTAGATATTTCTAGAACCTAGCTGCCATTAGCTTCAAAGCGGTCACCAGTCATTATAAGCCATTTGAACCTTATCAGTCTTCATTTTGTGATTTTCCAAGACATCCTTGATATGGCTACCAACTGCTTTAAGTGGCAGACTCAGTAAGTTGTATAAGCTATTGAAGTCATCATGTTGTAATTAATGTTTCTGTCTTATTTGTTAGTGCTCGGGACTATGTAACGTTACATGCTTCTCATCCTCAACTTCCAGTTGCTTGCAAAGTAAACAACGACAATGTTCCTAATTTATATTTTTCCATCTTTCTGTGTCAATTGCAAGATGATTTGAGTTTGTTCTAAATTGGTTAATTGTTTGTCCTTTTGGCACAGAGATTTTCTCTTGTAATTTTGCTCTATGTATGTTACAATGGTTTAATCTCACATTTACAGAGTGACATATCCTCACTAGAATCTCACCAAAGCATCTTTATTACCTTGTTTTGAATAAATGCCAAATGACCAATGGATTTTCAGGCAAATCAACTACTTTGATCCTCCACTTGGTAATCCATACCATCCTCAGTACCAAACTTACCTAACTATAAAGCATTGTGTGATATGGTAATAACAGTATGCTTATATATGTATTCCTTATTTGATTAGATTGTCAAACTTTGGCATAATTCTTCTCCTTCTAAGAGTAACACTGTTGTTTCTGATGACATCCCACAATGAGGAATTTGCAATTTTGCTCCAAGTTTTCCTTACAGAAACAAATTTGGACTCCCTCAGTCTTCCTTAAAGATTCTTTTAATAGAACTATATGTCAAATAGACAAAAGCCACTGTCTGCACCAGTGTTTTGAAAAGGAACTTTTTTAATTTCTAATTAAATAATTGTATTTGTTTGCATTTGTTTTGCATGGCAGAAAGAGTATGCATACCTCCTATTTTACATTTCTTGAATCAGATTCAAGACCCAAGTACTTGTAAGAATGACTAACCTTCAATTCCTCACCATTGAATCTGATATTTATATCTTTATCTTGAGTAAATTACCATTACTTTTGTTTTAGTTATATTTACTTTCATCTCAGAGTAGCTAAAAGATTTCTTTTAAAGAGACATTATGTCTTTGTAGACTACCTTTTTGTTTGGTCGATATTAAAACATTATCTGCATAGATCAGTAAGTTGTATAAGTTACAGAAGTCATCATGTTGTCATGAATGTTCCTGTCTTATTTGTTAGAACTCAGGACTATGTAATGTCACATGCTTCTCATCCTCAATTTCCCTTTGCTTGCAAAGTAAACGAAGGCATTGTTCTCAATTTATATTTTTCCATCTTTCCGTGTCAATTGCAAGATGATATGTGTTTGCCCTCAATTGGTTAACTGTTTGTCCTTTTTGCATAGAGATTTTCACATGCTTCTCATCCTCAATTTCCCATTAACCAATTGGTTAATGTCACATGCTTCTCCTCCTCAATTTCCCTTTGCTTGCAAAGTAAACGAAGGCATTGTTCTCAATTTATACTTTTCCATCTTTCCGTGTCAATTGCAATATGATATGTGTTTGCTCTCAATTGGTTAACTGTTTGCCCTTTTTGCATAGAGATTTTCTCTTTTTTGTTTCTATGCAAGTTACAATGGTTTGATCTTCCATTTATAGAATTTCATTTCCTCACTAGAGTCTTGCCAAAGCATCTTTATTACCTTCTTTTGAACAAAATCCCAAATGATTGATGGATTCTCATGCAAATCAACTTCTTGGATCCTCCACTTGGTAATCCATATCATCCTATCTCGGTACCAAACTTTCTCTTGGGGATCAAGCATTGTGTGATATGGTAGTAATAGTATGCTTGTATATGTATTTCTTATTTAATTGGAATTGTCAAAATTTAACATAATGCTTCTCCTTCTAAGAGTAGCATTCTTGTTTCTGCTATCAAATGGTATTAGCTCAACCAGTTAAATTCCTCTAACTTTCATAGAGAAGAATAAGGTTCGAAGCTTGCCAAGCGATATATACATAATTGCCAAGTTGTTGTAATACCACTATGTGGTCATGATGAAATACGGGTGTTGTCCATTTCAATCCCATATAACTAATTTAAAATATATATATATATTCCTGTTTCTGCTAACATCCTATAGAGAAATTTGCAACTTTGCTCCAAGTTCTCCTAACAGAAAAGAAATTTGGACTCCCTCAGCTTTCTTTCAAGATTCTTTTGATAGACCTATACCTCAATAGGACAGCCATGCAAAACCACTGTCTGCACCAATGTTTTGAAAAATAACTTATTTAATTTCTAATTAATTAATTGTATTTGTTTGCAATTGTTTAGCATGACACAAAGAGTATTCATACCTCCTATTATACATTTCTCGAATTAGATTCAAGACCCAAGTACTTGTAAGAATGACTTACCTCCAATTTCTCACAATTGAATCTGATATTTATATCTTTATCTTGAGTAAATTACCACTATTTTTGTTTTAGTTATATTTACTTTCAGCTTACCATGGCAGAGAGGGCCTGAGCCTCACCGTGGCAGAGAGGGCCCGTGAGGGTTTCCCCTGCGAGGGTTTCACTCCTGCGAGGGTTTGATGCTTTGAAACCCTTTGAGCGGGACACCTCCTTTCTCCCATTCTGGATCTGGCTGCTAGTCATGCTTAGTTTCTCTGTTGTGGTTCGTGACCAAGGTGTTTTGCTTGTTGGGGGTCTTGCTGGTATGTTCTGCTCTCTTATGGGTTTGGCATTATCACTCTTATCTGGGGCAGAGGGCCAAATGCTGACCCAAACCTGTAGGGGTGATCCTGGGCTGTTATAATGCAGTGGAAAATTTTGGTTGTTGACCCCTTGGCTGGCTCTCGCTCTGGTTGGTGGGTGTGTTGGGTGGCTGCGTTTCTTGGGTTGTTTGCTAGTTTCGGGGACTTGGTTGGATTGTGCAGCATTTCTTTTGGGTTCGGTAGTTTCATGTTTTTTCTAGCTTTCCAGGGAGAGGAAAGGGTCATCTACCAACCCAAACCCATTGGGGTGAGCTTGGTATGGTGTTTGGCTGCGGAAATCTAACGGTGTTCCTTTGGCTGGCTTCGGCTCCGATGGCTTGGCTACTTTGGTTGGATGGTGCTTGGATGGCTCTTTTGCTAGGGTTTTCTACCAGTAGTGGGTCCGTGGCTGGTTTGTGCCGCTTTCTTCTGGGTTCGGTAATTTCTTGTTGTATCTGGTTGTTTCGGGGAGACAGGGCCAAATACCGACCCAAACCAGTTGGGGTGAAAGTGGGTTGTTATGTTGCGGTGGTTTTTAGCTTTTGGCCCCATGTCTCTGGTGGGTTTCCTAGCTTCGACGGTCTGCAGAGATCTCTTTCTCCAGTTCCAACAGTGGTGGTGTGTTTGATCCCAGGGTTCTAAGGCTTATTTTTTCAGGATCTTACCCTTCTCCCTCTCAGGTGCGGTGCGGAATGTTGCTATCTCCTTTTTCTTGTACCTGAGAGCGGTTGTTCTTGTTTTGCGGCTCTTGCTTCGGTTTAGGTGGCTCATAGTTTTTTACTTTCTCTTTCAAACCGTTGCAAGTGTAAGCCTCAGATCCTTCGCTGGGCAGAGTGATTGTTGAGAAATATAGCTCGGACAGGAACTTCTTGCACAGGCTTCAGTATGAACGTGCTAGAAGTGGTTCGAGACATTTCTAATTCTATTTTGAATTTCACTTAAGTGATTTTCTATTTTTAAGTTCACTTAAGTGATTTTCTATTTTTAAGTTCACTTAAGTGATTCTATTTTGTAATTCACTTAAGTGATTCTATTTTGAAATTCACTCAAGTGATTTTCTATTTTTAAGTTCACTTAAGTGATTCTATTTTGTACTTCACTTAAGTGATTCTATTTTGATATTCACTTAAGTGATTTTCTATTTTTAACCTTACATCTCAAGATGAGATGAGATCTAATCTTAGGGTTAGAAAGATTAGGGTTACCTTTTTCAAGGATAAAATGAGAAGATCAAGAGTGTTTTAGATACACAGACAAAGACACAAAAAAGAATGGGAGGCGAACAGATTGATGAAGGAAAAATACAAGCTTAGGAGGAGAAGAACAGTGCTTGCTGGCTAGAAAAGCAGCATGAGAGCAAAGTGTTCTGCTGTAGCTGTAGCCTCTTTTATTTGTAATATTTCAGGTTCAGAAATATATTTAACTTCCGTTGTTCACGCTGTTTATGTTTTCCAGCCATCTGTGTGCCTGTTGCATGTTTGTATAAATTATTCTCAGATCTGATTTATTTTAAAAGAATATAGGACAACAGTTATCTAGGGCTGGAAAATTTACATGGTATCAGAGCTAGGTTCTGTGATTGAGATCCTCAAGGGTTTACAGCAGTAGATCACTGCTGGATATTAAGAAAAAAAAAACAGCAGTTAGGGTTTCAAGCGAAAAAAAAAAAGAAACAGCAATTAGGGTTTCATTTTTTTTGGCTTGAAGGACTAAGCTTATTTGCAGGACTGTTTTTTTGAGTCATTAATATTTCAGCAGTTAGGGTTTCAAGCAAATAAAAAAAAACAGTTAGGGTTTCAAGTAAATAATAAAGGGTTTCATATTTTTTTTGGCTTGAAGGACTAAGCTTATTTGCAGGACTTTTTTTTTCAGTCATTAATATTTCAGCAGATCTCATAAATGGCAGCAGCTAGCCTCAGATTTGAGGATATATTGGAAGGTGCCTCCAATTTTTTGCCCTGGAAAGTTAGGGTAATGTTCTTATTGGAAGAGAATGATCTCTGGGATATTGTCAAGGCTGATGTGACTTTGCCTATAGATCCGCAGGAATTAGCAGCTCACAAAAATAAGGAAGTGAAGGCCAAGCGGATGATCTTGGATGCAGTGAAGGATCACCTGATTCCTCACATATCTGAGAAGACTAAGGCAAAGGTGATGTTCGATGCCCTGGTTACCCTCTACCAGAGCGAGAACATAAACAAGAAGATGATATTGCGGAACAAACTCAGATCTATGGAGATGACCAGATCTGACACCGTTACCAGTTACGTAATGAAGATCACACAAATTCGTGATCAATTGACAGCAGTAGAGGAGAGGGTTGAAGACACAGAGTTGGTGAACGTGGCACTTAATGGTTTCTCAGCTTCATGGGAACCATTTGTCAAAGGCATTTGTGCTCGTGAGAACCTTCCCAAATTTGAGAAACCGTGGGATGATTTCATCCAGGAGGAGACTCGGATGGAGTCAAAGGCCAACAAGAAAGGTGGTGACGATAACCTAGCTCTTTTTGGGCAAACAAAGAAGGGCAAAGGTAAAGGACCCAACAAGGGTGAGGTAAAGAATGAGGAGTCAACCTCACAGTCAGGGAAGGACTTGAGCAAGATCAAGTGCTTCATTTGTCATAAGCACGACCATTATGCATCACGGTGTCCAGACAAGAAGGGCAAAGGGAAGCAGCAGCAAATGCAGGTAGCAGCCTTTGCAGAAACTCAGATGAGTGAGTTTGCTGCCAAATTCGAGAAGGATTTCTCATTGGTCTCTTGCCTTTCTACCAGCACGGTTCCAAGGAATGCTTGGTATGTGGATAGTGGGGCATCTCGGCACATGACATCAGCCCGACAATGTTTTACCAGTCTACAAGAGCAGGACTCAGGGGTTCAGGTTGAGCTTGGTGATGATACCAAATATCCAGTTGTAGGAATTGGTACCATTCCTTTTCGACTCCAGTCAGGGAAATATTTAGACTTTGATGATGTATTGTTTGTTCCAGGTCTCAGGGAGAACTTGCTTTCAGTTTTGGTTATGGAGGATAAGGGTTATGCAGTGGAGTTCAAGAACCAGCATGTCCTTATTAGACCAAAAGAATCTAGCTCGGAAACAACACAAGTAATAGGGGTTAGAGAAGGCAGTTTATACAGGTTGCAGGGTGAACCTATTCGAGCCCTAGTTCATAGCAATAACAACTTGTGTGATTTGTGGCACAAGAGGATGGGGCACCTGCATCATAGAGTGTTGCCTATTCTAAGGGAGATAGTCACAGGTCTTCCAGAGTTCAGCATTGAGCAATAGGGAGTATGCAGAGGGTGCACGCTTGGCAAGCACGCCAAGGCTGTTTTCCCAAACAGTGAGCATAGGTCTAACAAGATACTAGATCTAGTACATTCGGATGTTTGTGGACCGATGTCAGTAGCATCAATTTCAGGTAGCATGTACTATGTTTCCTTTATTGATGATTTCTCTCGCAAGACATGGATCTATTTTTTAAAGACCAAGGATGAAGTCTTTAGCAGGTTTCATAAGTTCAAAGCTCTATTTGAGAACCAGACAGAGAAGAAGATCAAGGTCTTGAGATCAAACAATGGGGGTGAATATACCTCCAAGGAGTTCGATGGTTTCTGCAAGCAGGCAGGAATCAAGAGGGAGCTGACTGTTCCATACAACCCACAGTAGAATGAGGTTGCAGAGCGAAAGAATCGATCCATCATAGGGGCTGCTAGGGCCATGATTCATGACCAGGGCTTGCCAATGTTTCTTTGGGCAGAAGCATGCAACACGGCAGTCTACATCCAAAACAGGTGTCCTCACAGGATCTTGGAGGACAAGACACCAGAGGAGGCATTCACCGGTGTGAAACCAGAAGTGAGTCATTTCCGCATATTTGAATGTCCAGGTTTATATCCATGTTCCAGTAGAGAAGAGGACCAAGTTGGAGCCCTCCAGTAGGAAGGGTTTCTTTGTAGGATACAGCGAGACTTCAAAAGCTTACAGGGTTTATATTCCAGAGAAGAGGAAGACAGTAGTGAGCAGGGATGTAAATTTTGAGGAGGACGTTGCATCCAGGAAGTCCCATGAGCCTATTCCAGTGATAGAGAATGAGGAGCAAGAAGCTCCGAAGGTTGAGCCAGGGTCACCAAAGACACCAATGGTTTCCAGTTCAGAACAACAACCTTCAGGTGAGGAGGTGGAGACATTAGCCCCTTCCAGTTCTATTAGGAGACCTCAATGGCTTACACAGACATTGAGGGATGTTGAGGAGTATGTTGAGGCTCCTAGCAGCATGATTAGGGAGAGCAGACCTCCAAGGAAGTTTTCAAGCTACATGGCATTGATGAGTAAAATCATAAATTCAGAGCCTACCATTTTTTAGGAGGCAACATACCAACAAGTTTGGCGGGATGCCATGGTGGAGGAGTACACTTCCATCATGAAGAATGATGTTTGGGACATAGTGCCAAGACCGGAGGGGAAGTCATTTGTGAGTTCCGAGTGGCTCTACAAAATTAAGCATGCTGCAGATGACAGCATCGAGAAGTTCAAGACAAGGTTTGTGGCGAGAGGGTTCTCCCAAAAAGAGGGAGTGGACTATGAGGAGACTTTTGCTCCAGTTGCCAGGTACACTTCCATTAGAGCAGTTATGTCTTTAGCTTCATCTATGGGATGGCAGATTCAGAAGGGAGCCGTAAAGCTCCAGTATATTCCCACAGATCAGCAGGTAGCTGATATTCTAACCAAGCCCTTAGTGAAAGGGAAGTTTGAAGCATTCAGAGACAAACTTGGATTGGTGCAGAATTCCTTCCTCGCTAAGAGGGAGTGTTGAGAAATGTAGCTCGGACAAGAACTTCTTGCACAGGCTTCAGTATGAACGTGCTAGAAGTGGTTCGAGACATTTCTAATTCTATTTTGAATTTCACTTAAGTGATTTTCTATTTTTAAGTTCACTTAAGTGATTCTATTTTGTAATTCACTTAAGTGATTCTATTTTGAAATTCACTAGTGATTTTCTATTTTTAAGTTCACTTAAGTGATTCTATTTTGTACTTAAGTGATTCTATTTTGATATTCACTTAGTGATTTTCTATTTTTAACCTTACATCTCAAGATGAGATGAGATCTAATCTTAGGGTTAGAGAGATTAGGGTTACCTTTTTCAAGGATAAAATGAGAAGATCAAGAGTGTTTTAGATACACAGACAAAGACACAGAAAAGAATGGGAGGAGAACAGATTGTTTAAGGAAAAATACAAGCTTAGGAGGAGAAGAACAGTGCTTGCTGGCTAGAAAAGCAGCAAGAGAGCAAAAATGAAATGAAATATTATTAATTTCCACGATGGGCCAAAATAAGACCCAAGGGACTATAAGAAGTACAATAATGACTGCCAGCTAGCATGCTAAAAAGCCCAACAAAGAAAAGAACTAAGAAAAATACAAGATCAAACCCGACAAACGGGCCAAAGAGAAAGGGAAAAGAAAAGAAAAGGGAGAGCAGAGGAGGGGAGGGCTGCAGTCCAACGAGAGAGGAGTGCATGCCAAGAAGAACGGAGAGAGAGAAGGAGGGGGAGGGAGCAGACCAGGAGGGGCAAGCTCCGAGAATCCCCCAAAAACTAATCTCTCCTAATAGTCGAGGCCAAAGTACCGGAGCTGAAGAAGTCCATGATATGTCTCTGCCCATTGCTAGTTCGGAACCCTAACAAACTGTTGGTGCGCTGTCTAGTGACCCTGCTTCTGTTCAAACTGGATGGTGTGGGGCGTTTTCGATCGAAGTCACCTGGTCCGTCGGAGTTGGTGAAGTATGTTGTGATGAGCCGATGTTGAGGAGGGTGAGATCCATTTGGAGAACTTTTATGTCGTCGAAGCTGAGTTATCTCCCTAAGAAAGAGTGCGAGACAACGTTGGTCCGGGTATCTGAAGAAGGTAGAAACTCATCGAGAGTTGTCCCTGAAAAGGCAGTGGAACCTACCCCGGATCTTATAATAAATGGGACAACAGAAAATGAAGTGATGCAGGGTCTCAACTTCACCCAAGGAGCAAAACAAGCAAATCCGCTCCTCCATCGGAAGATGGTGATCTGACTCAATCCGAAGTTGGTGAGAACACACCCTGAGTTGCCCAATATTGATCCGAAAACTATGTATTGTGTGCTGCTGAAGGTATTGTGGAGGAACTATTCTGCACTCTTGTATTTGTAAGAAGTGCCCATGGTAGAAAGACAGCTTGGGGGAAAGAGGGGCAACAGGAGAGATCCATGTGCATCTGGTGTACTGGAGACTAACATCCTTCCGAATCTCGTGGAGCATCTTCTCCTTAGTAAGCCGAGAGGGGGGGAGAACCCCCAAAGAATAAGGGGGCAGCCTGTCTATCTGTATCTGAATGTTGGCCAGGAGAGTAGAAACCTGAAAATACCAGCTCCTCCGGCCTCCTCGAGAACTCGGAGAGAGTTCCATCGAGGAGCGAAGGGCAGAAGTGTTCTGCTGTAGCTGTAGCCTCTTTTATTTGTAATATTTCAGGTTCAGAAATATATTTAACTTCCGCTGTTCATGCTGTTTATGTTTTCCAGCCATCTGTGTGACTGTTGCATGTTTGAATAAATTATTCTCAGATCTGATTTATTTTAAAAGAACATAGGACAACAGTTATCTAGGGCTGGAAAATTTACAGTGATCTGCTCCTGGTTTTAGTTTGCTCCCATTAGATGGGTGTGGTGTTGTTCCCCATCTGGGGTGTTCAGTTCATATCCTCTAGGACTTTATTGTTGTACTTTACATAGGAGGGTTGGTGGCTGGTTTTTCCGGCCTTTGCTCCTTGTTGGTGGGTTACCCTTTTGGGTGTAAACTGTATTTCTCCTTTTGGAGCTTGTTGTTGGGTAACCCTTTTGGAGCTTGTTGTAATGGTTGTGAGATCCTCTCAAAACCCTCTCGGGCTGTGGGTCCCTATCAAAACCCTCAGGTTTGGGGATCCTTAAAACCCCTTCTTTACCTAATCAAAAAATATATATTTACTTTCAGCTCAGAGTAGTTAAAAGATTTGTTTTAAGGCGGCAAGATGTCTTTACTATCTTTTTCTTTGGTCAATATTAAAACATCATCTGCATAAATCAGTAATAACAAAGCATAACCTACAATGTGCACACCCCCTCCCTCATCCTCCCTAATCCACTCATCTAATTCATCTGTAAATAAGCTAAATAAATCTGGATGAGAGGAGGCAATCTTGTTTCAAGCCAATATTACTGTCAATTGTGAATTTCTTGCTTCCATTTTTTATCATCCATTGGTATTGATAATTCTGCATGACATTTTCATACACGTGCAATGTTACATTTCTCTACTTAACTTATACTTCGTTTTTCCATTTTCTCCCAAAGTTTATTTGTGGGAATGTATTAAAACCCTTACCAAAATCTACAAAGCATAGATGCGTAGCATAATTTTTTCACCTTGTTTTATCGGCAACAACTCTAAGAGTTATGAAATGATCAATGGTCAAAACCCAGCTTGCCAGGGAGCTCTTACCTTCTTTTCCTTTGCTCATTCACTTACTCCAGAATGGTGCCAAGCAACTTGACAAACAGGCTACCAACTATGATGGTTCTAATTTCTCACATTATTTATGTACCCAGTTTTGTAGATAGACATGGCCTTGCTAACTTGCCACTCAAGTGGGAACTCATTCCATATCATTTCATTGAACATATTATTCAGAAGATCAACCAAATATGGACTTCGCCAAATGATCATTTCAACTATCAGACCCTTCAGATCAAGTGCTTTGTCATTAAAAAGATGTTTGATACCAACCTCCACGTCATATTTTGAAATAACATCTACATATTTAATAGATAAGTTCATGTTGTGATAGTTTTCCTCGGAGTCTTTCTCATTAAGTTCATTAACCTATGCAATCATATTTTCCTCTTTTATCTCAACCCATTGTGTGGTTCACAAATGTAGTTGCTTTCAGTTTTTTCTTGGATTCTGTCTCAAGGTTTTAGTTATGTCATCCTGCTTTTTCCCCCCTATGAGTTTTTCATCCTCGTTCATCCAAACTTCACAATTCTTTTCGAGCTAATTTCAACTCCCATAATACCATTCATTGGATGGCCCTTGATTAGTTTTCCTTTCACCAATCTCACGACATTTCTTATTTATTTGTAATTACAATTCTATTAAGTTTTTGCCTTGTCCTTCAAGACTTGTGGAGCCATGATATGTTCTTGACAGCCTTCTCTAATATTTGTCCAAAAAGATTGGCTTTTCAATGGGTTAGCCTTCGTACTCGACTTTCAATCACTATTTTTTGGTCTCATATTTATCCATCCCATTAATTAAAAAGATAGGCATGTAAGAATATTCTAGAAGTTTATCTCCAATCTTAAAGTGCACCATTTGATTGATACTTCTCTCTTGTACTTTCATATAATCAACTATGCTAGATCCTTGAGCTATATGGCAAGTATCCTCCTGTCCCAATAAAATTTAAAGTAACATCATAGTTAAACAATTACTGCAACTGCATGATAATTGTAGATGTTTTCCTATCACTATTATATCCCCAGTATGAAATGAAATCCTTGAACAATCCCTAACTCTAATATCCTCTTTATCGAGTTCATTTATCCATAATGGTTACCTACCCTCTATAGGCATGCTTGCCTACCAATTTTTTGTCCTAGAATTGAAATCTCAAACTAAAATAGCTTTTAACGTTTTCGGGTTATCATTTGCTAAGAACATGAATGGGCCCTTGATGGATGTGTTTAGCACTTTTTAAACTGGAGACTGAAGAGGACATGCTGCTATATAAATGTATTTTCTTCTTTGTTCACTTCAAGTCATAAGTACCATTTATCAACATCAAATCCAATAACAACTACTTATCCATGATAATGCAACAGCCTGACCTCACCCATGTCTCGCTCAATTCCATCAAGAAGTTAATCTCCAGGTACATTTTATCAAGAAGAGTTGTTTGCATCTTACACAATCCATGGGACGCATAAGAAGGACGAGCTAGGCATGCCTTACTAAAATGCCTCCATATACTAAGCAAAAAAAGTAACATTGAAAGACGACTCCTTAAAGGGTTCGATCTTGCCAGTGTTGTGAAGGGTTTTGTTGTTTACAACATGTTTTATGAATTGCAATGCAATTAGGATCTATTATAACTCTCAAAACAGTTCTATTCTATCTACAGTTATGGATGCAATATCTATTTCTTTTTTATAAGGTTTCTAAATAAATGAACAGAAATGGAGTAGATCTGCAAGATACACGTTTTTTTTTTCTAGTTCTTCAAACACCACAGCAAGGACAAAATCCATGCAAGATCAGATGTACACTGACCAAGAATAAAAACTTCTGAAAGATTTGTTTGTCTCTACTCCAAATCAATGTCTCGAAGAGTAATCAGCCACACTTTTTCCATACAAATCACACTGGTTTTGATACAGATAGTAGACATACAAAAGAAACTTCTAAAAGTTCAAAGCACCTTATGAATTACTGAAAACACTATGTTAATCCATGCATAGACAACAATTTTCTTGCAAGCCATTATATCCATTCTAACTTCTCAATATTTTCAAGCATAAATTTAATAAATTTTGGTCCAATCTTACCAATGAAACCAATAGATGTAAAAGCCCTCTTAAATCATTTCAAACAGCTGAAACTTGATGCATGACTTTTGCAGAATTCACAGGTATGTCGAGCATGAAATATGTTCCTTAGTCCCACAATTGTCGTGAGAAGGGACTTTTTAGTGTAGAAAGGTTTTTTATAAAATGGAAATCCCATGAAACCTTTTTTTACAACTTTTTGGTACTTAAAATGAGGACTTGCACATCCAACTCAAGGTCATCTTTCAAGAGGTAGGATTGGTGTTGTTAGTTAAAACTTCAGATTTTACCTGCAAGCAGAAAACACAATAACAAAGAACAAAACAGTAACACAGAGATTTTACGTGGAAACCTGCAATGTGCAGGAAAAACCACGGGGCAATGGCAGCTTCTTTATTTTATTGATTTCAGCAAACTTTACATTCACACAACTTGTGTACATGCAAGGGGTCATTCCCCTTTTATAGATAAACAAAGGAAGACTCCGAAAACTGTTTGTTTCCTCTCCCAAAGGAAGACTCCGAAAACTGTTCGTTTCGTCTTCCGCAACTACCCGTCTGGAGCTACACGTCTGGCGACTACCCGTCTGGAGCTAGATGTCTGGCGACTACCCATCTGGAGCTAGACGTCTGGCAGGTTACCCGTCTGGAGCTAGACGTCTGGCGGCTACCCGTTTGGAGCTAGATGTCTGGCGGTTACCCGTTTGGAGCTAGACGTCTGGCAGGCTACCCGTCTGGAGCTAGACGTCTGGCGACTACCCGTATGGCGCTAGACGTCTGGCGACTACCCGTTGGAGCTAGACGTCTGGCAAGTTACCCGTCTGGAGCTAGACGTCTGGCGACTACCCGTCTGGAGCTAGACGTCTGGCAGGTTACCCGTCTGGAGCTACACGTCTGGCGACTACCCGTCTGGAGCTAGACGTTTGGAGCTACCCGTCTGGAGCTACACGTCTGGATAGTGACTTCACCTCCTAACATTCTCCCACTTGAAGTCAGTATACAGGAATTCTTTGCCTATGTTTTTCCATCCAGTGCCAATTGCCCAATGCTGCCCTTATTACATTTTCAGCAAGCCCAGAGAAGTTTTGCACCACTCAAACTTCTCTGTCTTGACCGACTTTGTAAGCATATCTGCAGGATTCACTTCAGTATCAATTTTCTCCAACAGGATCCTACCTTCTTCCACCACATTTCTTATAAAATGGTACTTAACATCAATGTGTTTCGTGCGATCATGGAATGTTGGGTTCTTCACTAGCTGAATAGCACTTTGGCTATCACAATGCAACGTAATTTTCTCCTGCATTATCTTGAAGTCACCCAACAATCGCTCTAGCCAAATTGCCTCTTTGCTGGCCTGAGTCGCTGCAATATATTCTGCTTCAGTGGTTGATAAAGCCACCACAGACTGCAACTTAGAAGTCCAACTCACAGCTCCACCAGCAAGAGTGAAAGTATATCCTGTAGTGGACTTTCTCCCATCTCTATCTCCACCATAATAAAAATCCACAAAACCTATAACTTGCAAATTTTTCGATCCGTAGTAAATAGCAGCATCTGAAGTGCCTCTTAAATATCTAAATATCCACTTCACTGCATTCCAATGCTCCTTACTAGGATTTGCCATGTACCGGCTGACAACTCCCACTGCTTGGGCAATATCCGGTCTGGTGCTCACCATGGCATACATGAGGCTTCCTACTGCTGATGAATACGGTACACGAGACATGCTTGTCTTCTCTGCTTCTGTTCTAGGACATTGTTTGGAAGACAATTTTAAGTGTGAAAGAAGTGGGGTACTAACTGGTTTTGCATTCTGCATATTGAAGCGTTGCAGAATCTTTTCTATATATGACTTTTGACTTAACCAGATCTTTCTTCCTGTTCTGTCCCTGTGTATCTTCATCCCTAAAATTTGGTTTGCTGCTCCTAAATCCTTCATTTCAAATGTCCTAGCCAACTGAGCCTTAAGATCAATGATTTTCTTCATGTTGGGGCCTGCAACCAACATATCATCAACATACAACAACAAAATAATAAAACTGCCATCATCAAACCTCTTATAGTATGCACAATGGTCAGCTTCACTCCTGCTGAAACCTTGGCTCTTCATGAAGGTGTCAAATTTTCTGTACCACATCCTTGGCGCCTGTTTCAACCCATACAGAGATTTCTTGAGTCTGCAAACCAAATGCTCTTTGCCTCTTTCTTCATAGCCCTCAGGCTGATCCATATAAATCTCCTCCTCGAGATCACCATGCAGGAAAGCAGTCTTTACATCAAGCTGCTCCAGTTCTAAATCCTGTGTTGCTACAAGTGCAAGTAAAACTCTAACAGTAGTCATCTTCACAACTGGAGAGAAAATTTCATTAAAGTCTATACCTGACTTTTGCACATAACCTTTTGCCACCAAGCGAGCTTTATAGCGTTCCAACAACCCATCATTGTTCTTCTTTACTTTGTACACCCACTTGTTTCCAACAACCTTTCTTCCAGGTGGGAGATCCACAAGTTCCCATGTTTTATTCTTGCGAAGTGCCTCGATTTCCTCCTCCATGGCTTTCCTCCACTTTTCTGCATTCTCAGACTCTCTAGCTTCCTGAAATGAACTAGGCTCACCATCATCAGTTAACAAAGCAAAAGAGGACTGATAAATAGGAGAATACCTTTCCGGACACTTTTGTGGACGTGTAGATCTTCTAACCCAATGATCTGTTGATTGTGGCTCTTGGTCTTGTGACCGTTGTGGCTGCTCTACTTGCTGTTCTACTTGTTGTTCTGCATGCTGATCAAAAACTTCAGCATGCTGATTTTCATATTCATCTTCGTTCATATCTACTTCAACTGGTACAACATTAGGAGTTTGTTGTACCTCCTTCCTTTGCATGGATTTTTCATCAAAAATAACATCCCGACTAATAATTACCTTGTGGGCAGTAGGATCCCACAGTCTATACCCCTTCACTGTATCTCCATAGCCGAGAAAAACACATTTGCTTGACTTTGGGTCAAGTTTGGACCTTTTTTCTTTAGGCACATGGGCAAATGCATCACAACCAAAGGTACACAAATGAGAGTAATCAATTGGCTTACAACACCAAACCTCCTCCGGAATCTGTCCATCCAACGCAGTTGTAGGTGACTTGTTAATAAGGTAAACAATTGTATTAACAACCTCTGCCTAGAACTTTTTATCCAACATGGATGCGCTGAGCATGCTTCTTGCACGTTCCATGATTGTGCGATTCATCCGCTCAACCACACCATTTTGTTGTGGAGTATATGGTACAGTCTTCTGGTGCTTAATTCCTTCCTGCGTACAAAATTTATCAAATTCCTTGGAGCAATATTCACCCCCATTATCTGACCTGAGACATAAAATAGGCTTGCCCAAACTTTTCTCTACTCGTGCTTTGAACTCTTTAAATTTCTGCAAAGCTTCCGACTTCTTCAGAAAATAAACCCACACTCTCCTAGAATAATCATCTATAAAAGTCAGAAAATAGATAGCACCATTTAAGGACTGAGTGGGGACTGGTCCAAATATATCCGAATGTATAAGTTGCAGAAAATCAGAACTCTTACTAGGGCTTGCAATAAACCGAACCCTCTTTTGTTTACCAAAAATACAGTGCTCACACAAGTCTAAATTACAAGACTTAATCCCATAAAGCATACCTCTGTCATGCAGAATTTTCAGACCTTTTTCACTCATATGTCCTAGGCGTTGATGCCATAGCATTACTGCATCCTAAACAGAATTTGTTGTTGCTGCATGGTTTGTCACCGTATCACCGCATAAACGGTATAGGGTCCCATAAGATTCTCCTTTTGCTACTACAAGAGCTCCTCTGGTAATTTTGCAGTAGTTGTTACCGAAAGTGACAGAATACCCTAGCTTATCCATCATCTTGATTGAGAGCAAATTCTTCCGCAAATCGGGCACATGTCGTACATCACATAACATCCTTTCTCTACCATCGTCCAGCCTGATCCTTATGTCCCCTCTTCCCACAATTTCTAAAGGATGATCATCACCTAAGTAGACCATCCCACCACAGTATGGCTGATATTTGTCAAACCAGTCTCTGTGAGGAGACATGTGGAAAGATGCACCCGAGTCCAAAACCTAGGTATATAAAACAGATCTGCTGTTGCTGATACAGAAAGCCTCACATGTTGTCGTCTCTCCTGAATCTATTGTACTGGCCTCAGCTGATGGCTGAATTTGCTTTTCACCATTCTTTTCCTTTTTTAATTGCCAACAGTCCTTTGAGTGCCCTGGCTTCCCACAATGCCAACACTTCCCTTTCTGCTTGCGTCCTTTAGACTTAGATCTGGACTGTGATCTACCTTGTTTACTCCTCTCGAAAGATCGACCTCTCACAGATAGGGCTTCATTGGTTGAGGGTTCCAGAGACGTTTTTCGCCTCAACTCTTCTGCCAACAAAGCGGCTACCACATCATCAAATTTTAGAGCTCCCGATGATGCATTATTGATGGTCATCACCATATGATCCCAAGTGTCCGGGAGGGAACAAAGTAGGGTGATAGCTCTATCCTCATCCTCCATCTTCACATTAACTGAAACCAGTTTACTGATAAGGGTATTAAACTCATTCAAATGATCTGCCACAGATGAACCCTCCTTCATCCTCAGGCTATAAAGTTGTTTTTTCAGAAAAACCTTATTTGTTGCTGATTTTGTCTCATACAACTTTTCAAGCTTTTGCCAAAGGGCTTTCGCGGTCTTTTCTTCAACAACATTGAACAAGACAGAGTCTGCTAGGCAGAGACGGATTGTAGAAACCGCCTTCCTGTCCAACGTTGCCCACTCCTCATCTTTCATGCTGCTTGGTTTACTCGCGACCCCTTTCAAGGCTAGGGCTTGGTCATTTTGAACCAACAAATCCTCCACCTTCATCTTCCATAGAGCGAAGTTCCTGCCATCAAATTTCTCAATCTCGAACTTGGTTACACCTCCTGTCATTGTTTCAGCTCCCACTTGCACAAAACCTTAGGCTCTGATACCAGATGTTAGTTAAAACTTAAAATTTTACCTGCAAGCAGAATAACACAAGAACAAAACAAGTAACACAAAGATTTTACGTGGAAACCTGCAATGTGCAGGAAAAACCACGGGGCAATGGCAGCTTCTTTATTTTATTGATTTCAGCAAACTTTACATTCACACAACTTGTTTACATGCAAGGGGTCGTTCCCCTTTTATAGATAAATGAAGGAAGGCTCCGAAAACTGTTCGTTTCCTCTCCCAAAGGAAGACTCCGAAAACTGTTCGTTTCGTCTTCCGCAGCTACCCGTCTGGAGCTACACGTCTGGCGACTACCCGTCTGGAGCTAGACGTCTGGCAGTTACCCGTCTGGAGCTAGACGTCTGGTAGGTTACCCGTCTGGAGCTAGACGTCTGGAAGCTACCCGTCTGGAGGGTTACCCGTCTGGAGCTACACGTCTAGCAAGTTAGCCGTCTGGAGCTACACATATGGCGACTACCCGTCTGGAGCTAGACGTCTGGCAGGTTACCCGTCTGGAGCTACACCTCTAACGACTACCAATCTGGAGCTAGACGTCTGGCAGGTTACCCGTCTGGAGCTACACGTCTGGCGACTACCCGTCTGGGGCTAGACGTCTGGCAGGTTACCCGTCTGGAGCTACACGTCTGGCGACTACCCATCTAGGGCTAGACGCTGGCAAGTTACCCGTTTGGAGCTACACGTTTGGCGACTTCTCGTCAGGGGCTAGACGTCTGGCAAGTTACCCATATGTAGCTACACGTCTAGAGATTACCCGTTTGGGGCTAGACGTCTGGCAGGTTACCCGTCTTGATAGTGACTTCACATCCTAACAAGTGTGCAGGCCAAACCAGTTCAAGCCAAATGCATGTGTCAGTTTGTCTCATGGGCCCAGGAGTCAGGCCGGTTGTCTCAATCACGAGGCCTTCAAAGTTAGTCCTTGGGTGGGGTGGGCCTGCTCTACTCGTTTGAGTGATAACCCAAGCTAACTTGTTGAGCGCTCTGGGGCCAAGCTCCTGCTTTGCTAGAACCACACTGCTATTAAGACTACATAACTATGAGCTAGATAAGTGTCTAAAGGGGACACATCATTTTATTGATTAAGAACAAAAGGAGTACGAAGCATCAAAACATCAATGGTTTTTGAGCCACCAACCCTGTTGAACATTGGCAGGGTGTTTAATAGGCAGACCACAATTCTATTAGAGGGCAAGTGCCTCAATCACCAAGAAGATAATTATGTCAAATAAATATAGACTACAGTCTAACACCCCCTATATCTATGAAATAATCAAAACTATAGATGACTTTGATACAACATAAGTTCATGCTCTAATACATTTGGACAATTAATCTAATAGCTCTCAGTATTACCAAGATCTTCCAGATTTGATGTTCTTGCAACAGTGGCATGTTTAATGTGTGAGTGGCATCATACTAAAATTTTCCTAGGTTGATGATATCAATCATTTCTACATCTTTATAGTATAAATTACAATAGAGTCCACATTGCACTCATCACCTTGATATGCACCATCAACATTAATTTTCAGAAACAACTTGTGTGCCTTTCTATATGCCACATAACTAAACTTTAAAATATGGTAGCTCATAAATATAGGGAACCGCCAGAAATGGACCAATGCTATCTCCTTGGGTGGGGTGCTCAATTAGTTTCGTGAAATCCATGAACCATGGCTATCAAATGAAGCCTATACCACACCTGTTGTGCTACTTAGTCCAACTTTGAATACCTAAAGTAAAAACATGATGACATCTTGCTCATTCAATGAACAAAGAAAGGGAAGGATCATTTATTTCTCTGTTTCATCTTCAAATATAAATGGTACCATACCTGCTTGAAAAAACCTCTTTACTAATACAGGCTGTAAATTGTACCATCAACATTAAATTTCAGAAAAAGGCTGTGTGCCTTTCTATATGCCACATAACTAAACTTTGAAAAATAGTAGCCAATAAATATAGAAGAACCTTCAGAAATGGAACAATACTAACTCCTTGGGTGGAGTGCTCTAAAGTTTGGTGAAAGCCATGAACCATGGCAATCAAATGATGGCTATGCCACACTTGTTGTGCTAGTTAGTCCAAACTTTGAATACCTAATGTAAAAATATGATGACATCTTGCTCATTCAAATGTTATGAACAAAGAAAGGGAAGGATCATTTATTTCTCTGCTTCATCTTCACATATAAATTGCATTATACCTACTCGAACAAAGCTCCTCATTAATACAGGGATTTGGCTTTGTCCTTAAGCTCATAAATGATCTGAAATGGGGAATTTAGAATTTTAAACCACACCTAATTGCACAAGTACGAATTTGAAATAAAATGTCCACATACATCTATCACCAAAAAAAAGGAAGTTGGAGTTCTATAACAAAGCAGGAAATGCCAAGATCTATCCATCAAGCAATATGATACAAATAATGCCTAACAAGATAAGTTCAAATGGTAAAGAATATGGAATCCCATAGTGGATACCCACGTTCAAATCGTGGAGGGATTTGTAAAATAGTTATAAGCTTGAAATTTGTTGAGTGGAGTCTTGTGTTTGAGTGGAGTTTTGCAAGGTTGATAAAATCCCCAAACCAGGAGGGAGGCCCCTGGCTGTGCCCTTCCTAGGTTCATGGGTCCTCAATAAAAAGCATTTAACAAACCAGAACATATACACACACCCAATTAAAAATAATATAAAAAATAATTAAACTAATGGAGTCCTCAAACTCCACAGTTAGTAGTCTTCAAAAATAGCTAAAAATAAATCTGTCTTCAAAATCGCTCCAAAATAGCTAAAAATAAACCATAACTAAAGGATGATGTATGCATATCTGTGTGTGTGTGCCCACTTCTCAAAATAAACTATAGGACATCATGAGAAGTATATCATTCCAACAATAAATGCAACAAAGAAAAAGGACTCGCTGTAATCTAACTTATCACATCCCAATAATTAATTTATTTTTTAAATTATTCAATTTCAAAAAATTGATAATATTTAATGATTAATGATTTTATTAAATTTTATTTTCGTTAATTAATATTTTGAAGATTGACTAACTTGCAAAATTGGCTGCACGTGTTGACAGGTTAACCCTCCAGGTGGCAGAAGAGGGAAGGTATCATCCAAGAGAGGGTGGCAGATTTGGAAGAAGCAGCCAGTAAAGACAGACCATACATAAACCACTTCTGCATATGCATTTAAACTAATAATTTCCATTAAATTGCATTTCTGATTGAGTATGCCTTGAGTGCTGTTTGCGGAATCACAAAAAGCATAAATTTCAATTTCATTAAAAAAAAAGTTGACTTCCATTCAAATGCATATTTTTCATATAATATAATGACATCACTACAATGGGAAAATCTTCAAACTGCATGATAGCTTGGGTGAATTGTTTGCGATATTTTATGCATAAATGTTTGTTTTATATGTTTAGGGTGGTGTAGACACCCAATTTTGAGCGCATTGTCAATCTCCAAGCTTGCCAATATCTCCATCAATCAGCCAATCAATCATCCTCCTAACCAAATTTGGAGCATTTCTTGCTCCAAAAGCAAAAGAGTCAGGTCATGAGCAAAAGCACCACCAGCACTTTCGCAAAATTTAACCTTTCATCGTTTCCCGCATTTCCCGCCCAAATTCGACTACCATGTCATTTCGGCAAAAGCACCGGAGCATTAGCGCCACCAATGTTATGGCCCTCCAGCACTTTTGACTGTCATGCACCAAAAACAAAAAAATTGACAACTAGTACCCTCCAAGCCACCCACCAACATCATGACTTCTTCATGTTTTTCTCCCAAAGTTCATGCTTTAGGCCTACCTTCTGACATTGTAAGGATCAAAACAACCCACAAAACATGCACATATGGCCCTTCTGCCAGCTTATGATATATACAAAAATACTTTAGCTTGTTTTGGGGCAAAACTTCTTCATTCCTGAACCTTCTCTTGTTGATCCTGCTTCTCTAGCTCTTCATTCTGCACCTTTTCAGTATCTCCTATGTTCTTTTCATTTTGGCCTCCTTGGTGTATTTCTTCTTCATTGTCATCCCCCTTGTCTTCTTCACCCTCTTCTTTTTCTTCAGCCTGTGGTTCTGCTCCAAACAACTGGATCATCTATTTCAGTGTCTCTAATGCTTGGTTCCAGGCTGACTCAGTGGGATTAGTCATTTCCTTAAGCTGCCTATGAGAATATTCAAGCTTGGCAGTCTCTTCATAGGACATAAAATTACCCTTATTTACCAAGTCTTCCATTAGGTCATTAAGCTTGGTTAAGTCTTTGATCATTTGAGATACCTGATCCTGATTGATCGGCTCCTCCCAAGCATCTATTTCAGACTCATCTTGTATGATTGAGGCTATGCTGGTTTGGAGTTCTTCTATCAAAATTCTTCAGCCTGTGGTTCTGCTCCAAACAACTGGATCATCTATTTCAGTGTCTCTAATGCTTGGTTCCAGGCTGACTTAGTGGGATTAGTCATTTCCTTAAGCTGCCTATGAGCATATTCAAGCTTGGCAGTCTCTTCATAGGACATAGAATTACCCTTATTCACCAAGTCTTCCATTAGGTCATTAAGCTTGGTTAAGTCTTTGATCATTTGAGATACCTGATCCTGATTGATCGGCTCCTCCCAAGCGTCTATTTCAGACTCATCTTGTATGATTATGATTGAGCTATGCTGGTTTGGAGTTCTTCTATCAAAAGAATTTTGTTTTCACCCCCAAGTCCTCCAAAACCATACTACATCATTCTTGATTGACCTCTACAATCTCCTGCAGCATACCTTCAATTCTATCAGATAACAACCATCCTTTCTGGAGCAGCTTGTTTTTATTGATCACAATCTTGGCCACCAATCTGGCAGTGTTCCATGCCTTGTTTGGGATGGGCTTGGTAGCATCACTAAATCTATTCTCGGAGAGCTTATACATCTGCTCTGCTTGTATCACCATGGGCTGTAGCTCTTCATTGAACTTGTCCAAGTCTTCCTTGGTTGCTTCCAGCAAATGACTGACCTCATCCATGTAGTCAATTACAGGCTGTAGTTCTGAACATTTCTCCAAAATCTCAGACCATATTTGCTTCCTGACCTGTTTGACACTTTCTTTAGAGAAGCCTATAGATCTAGCCTTTTCAATCTGAAGCTGATGCTTCAAGTCTTGTATTTCTTTGATCTGGGCCTCATTCTTCTTCTTCAGTTCTTCAACCTGATCTTTGAACTTGATGGCCTCCTAATATTTATTTTGCCAGCTCTTAACCTCATTTCTCACAGCCCTCTCCACCGTCTTCTAGTTGCTGATTGTTTTCTCCAATTTCTCAACCTTTTCCTCAAGTTTATCATATTGCTCCTTGCAAATGTCAGTCTTGACATAAATGGTTTCAAGGTGGGCCTTAGCTATGACTAATTCGTCCTCCAAAGGTATTTGATTGATGTCTTTAATGAATTGTAATGATTGTAATCAATTCATTATTTTCCAATAAAAATCTGCAGAAATCTCTTTGACCATGGTTTTACCCATTTTGGGGTTTCCATGTAAATTTGGTGTTTCTTTTGAACTATGTGAATGTTTTTCTGAGATTATTGTTGTTATTTTCCTTTATTGCTGCAATTATCAGATTAATACTAACACACAAAAATCACAAATTAATCAAGCATAAGGATTAAGCAAGATCCATAGATCTGTATGTAGAGGTGAATCCACAGTGTGGCACTTTATAGATCATGGACTCCACTATTATAAGGGATGGATCCCTTCAAAGATTAACAAAAAAACACTTTTTTTAATAGAATACCCAAATTTCAACTCTTATATGCACTAGAAAAAGAAAAAATCATCAAAAGGTATAAGCTCAAGTGGTTGAATATATGGACTTTCAAGGTCGAGGCCCAGGTTCAAATTTTGTCAAACAATACGTGCAAAATTGCCAAAACTGTTATTGTAATACCACTAAGTGGTTTGAAATATTGTGGTAATGATTGTGATGTAGATGGGGCCTGTTTCAATCCCATGTAACCAATTTAAAAAAGATCAAAAAAAACAAGGAAAAAGCACAAGTTAAAAAGAATAAAATTTTATAATTTCAGATCTATTTTTGAAAAATCTCAAACCATAATTTCAGACTAAAGGATGATGTATGCATACCTGTATGTGTGTGCCCACTTCTCAAATTAAACTATAGGACATCATGAGAAGTATATCGTTCAAACAATAGATGCAACAAAGAAAAAGGACTCACTGTAATCTAACTTATCACATCCCAAAAATTAATTTTTTTTTTTTTTTTTTAAAGCAAAAAAACCCCTTGCGGGGCCGCCTTGGTCTAAGAGACCACGAACAGGGGGTTCTACACCGTCAAAGTCACTTGGGAGTTGCACCCAGCCCTGCCCGCACCAACATTATCAATTGGATTTTGGGTACCCAATTCAGCTTTTTGGTAGGGTGGAGATTCGAACCTGGGACCTCCCTTGGAGGATTGCCCTCTCCTCTCCAACTCACCTACAACACCTGGGTATACTTGTCATATTTGTCAAAAAGAGAGTTGACTTCCATTCAAATGCATATTTGTCATATAATATAATGACATCACTACAATGGGAAAATCTTCAAACTGCATGATAGCTTGGGTGAATTGTTTGTGTTATTTTATGCATAAATGTTTGTTTTATATGTTTATGGTGGTGTAGACACCCAATTTTGAGCACATTGTCAATCTCCAAGCTTTCCAATATCTCCATCAATCAGCCAATCAATCATCCTCCTAACCAAATTTGGAGCATTTCTTGCTCCAAAAGCAAAAGAGTCGGGTCATGAGCAAAAGCACCACCAGCACTTTCGCCTCACGGGCAGCACTTTTGCAAAATTTAACCTTTCATCGTTTCCTGCATTTCCCACCCAAATTCAACTACCATGTCATTTCGGCAAAAGCACCGGAGCATTAGCGCAACCAATGCTATGGCCCTCCAGCACTTTTGACTGTCATGCACCAAAAACAAAAAAATTGACAACTAGTACCCTCCAAGCCACCCACCATTAATGGATCTAATCACCAAGTTTCGATTTGCAGCCCCAATAGAAATCCCAAGCCCAAGAATTGCCATTTGCAATCTTCCTCTACTAGTGACATCTTGATCCCATTTCAAATTCTTACCCTCTCCAATCCTATCAATTTCAATGCAATCCTTCCCCCAAGGAGCCATGGTTTTCTATAATGCAACAAAATTCTTCCAAATTCCATCTAGATTCATCTCCATGCATGGCAAGATTATGCCAAAATCTTGTCACAATCTTGTTAAGGCATCCTCCAAGCATCCAAGCTCTCAATCCTTCAAGCATTCAAGCTCTCACTCCTTCAAGCATTTCAAGCATCCAAGCATCCAAGCATTCAAGCATTCAAGATCAAGCTCTCAAGTGTCTTCAAGCAACAAGCAAGCTTCAATCAACCTTCCACACCAGGGAGGAAACAACCTTAGCAACAACTATGCTTTGGAGTTGTGCTTCCTCCCCTTACGTGTTTTTGACACTCTTTGCTTTTGCCGCTCTAATCTTTAATCTTATTGCACATTAATTTGATTTGGTCATCAAATTCAAAAATAAAAAATTGATTTGGTCATCATACTTTACATTTAGCTTGCAATTTCATCTTTGTTATTGTTAATTTGCATTTTAAGCAAATCTTTCCATTTTTTTGTCGTTTAGCAAGGTCCTTGTACCCCTTCGTCAGGAACCTTCCTTGTATCAGCCATCAAGTCATTAATCTTGCATTTAATTTCATTTTGCTGCACTTCTAAGTGGAAGTGCTTCCAGATTGTAGGTCCAGTGGCACTACCACTCTGTTTTTTATACAGTTACAGAGCAAAAGCACTATCTATTAGGCCAAAGCGCCAACAATGCTATTGCTAGCCCAGTAGCGCTTCTGCCGCTAATCATTTAACCCATGCTTTTATTTTTCTATCATTTTTCAGCTCCTATCTAAACAAGGGTCTGATGCTGGCCAAGGGAGCCTGATACTCTCCTCCAACTCAGGCATACCCCTTTACCATTGATCCCTTCTTATTTGTTTTTCAGGAAAGCGAAGGAGCCATCAAGACAGCAGCACTTTTGGGGGACCAATGATGCTTCTGCCTCTGTGGCAGAACCAAGTTCTGATCCATATCTCTTTCACTTTAGCATTTAGATTGTAAAATCTGTTTGCTGTTTCCAAAAGTTGGTTTCTGCTTTCTGTTTTCCAGTTCTTCATTAAAAAGAAAAAGAGAAAAAGAAACTAGCTAAGCTTAATCATTTAGGGGACCATCTCTAATCTTATCATTGAAATCAAAATCGCATATAGTTGCATTTAGGTTGTTTATTACATCTCTCTTGTACTCTAGCCTTTGAAAAGTGAAAATGTTTTACTTCCATCACCAAGTCGAAAATCATTTTAGTGTTAGGCCTTGTTGTTGCATTAGTATGACGCATTAGGGCTAGATTAAAGTTAAGCTTAGTCAAAGTAACTTAGGAGAAATGTAGGTGTTCTTCAATCAATCCATCAAACTTTAGACTCTAAGTTTACAAACTACATGTACTCGAGTTGATGAAGGAGAGGGAAGCATCGCAAAGAGGTCCTTCACAATACTTTTCCCATTCCCCTTTATCACATTTTGGTGAACTCAACGTGAACACCTTTGTGGGTCCCAAAATTTTCTTGACCAAGCTAAAGCTTAATCAAACTTTAATCAAGACCATTAATCTTGTTTGTTTATATTAGATCACATTAAGTCTAGATAACAAGAACATAACCAATTGCTACTCCTACTAAGGCTATATTGGGTATATAGCAAGCCCAGGCCACCAATCGTCCACATAGGGTCTCCCACATACTTACACCTAGTAAGGAGTATATTGCAGTGGGCTAGTGGGAATCATAAGGAGGCATCCTCTTACCCCTCACTTACAATACTTGGCCACATATCCAAGTGGTCACTTCCACATATCATTAGCAACCCACATATCAGCTTTTTCTCACATACTAACGAGTATATAGAGAGGAGTTAGGCATATCAAGACCTTCAATATATTGGTACGGCCCTAAGGTTTATAGGTCAGATTCAATATATCGAGCGAAGGGGATATAAGGTTGCTAAAACATATTCTCTTTAGTCTTTAATTAACTCTATAAAACTTTGAAAACTTAACTAATCTTCTCTTTTCTCCTAAACCTATGGCTGAGAAACACTACCTAACCCGTAGCACTGCTCATTAGTTGGCCATTAACCATAACCCTCCTTTGGAAGGTCATGACAACCAACCCACCTTTGAGAACCCACCCTTCGAGCAACAAGAGGAGGTTTCTATACCTCGTTCTCTAAGCCCTACCCATGATGAGGATGGAAGAGTAGTCTTCCAATCCACGGCTCACATTGCCTACTTCTTGCAAAAGGATAGGGAAGTTGTGGAGACCTTTCCTAGGGAAGGTCGTGACACCCTAGGCATATTTGTAGGGGAAGGTTCACTCATGGACCACCCCCAACAACCTAGCTCAAATCCTTTACCATTAAATCAATTGAACCCATCCTTTGGATCTATAAGTGCAAAACCTTAATGCATCAACTTCTCATTTTATTAATTAAAATCCTACTATCATCACCACTCCACTGACGTCTAGAGACAAACCCTCCTGCCTACTTTGGAACATCATTCATCTTTGCCTAACCTTGAGGAATTATTATAGGGCAATATAAATTGTCTCGTATCCTAATCAAGGTGTAACATCAAGCACCCCAACCTCTTATCCTCATGTCAATAACCTTCCTTCAAATCTCACAAACGCGGATATTGGAATGTAAAACCCTGATTCTATAATCTTTCATCCTTCATCTTCTAATTCTTTCATTTTAGGTACATTGGGAACAAATCATACGATGCCAACTTCAACATTGTATGCCCAGGTGTACCAACCTCCTTATGTCAATTATCAACAAATTCCTCATGTCTCCCAACACATACCTTTTGTGCATCAAATCCTATTTCTTCCGAACTTCAAACTTCTCAATTAGAGCAATTGAAACAACAAATGGCTATCATCTAAGGGTCTTCATCTAGTCACAAGTATTCATATGATGACTTGTGAAACCAACCCCTAGATCCTTTTGTAGCTAGTCACCCTTTTCCTCCCAACTTTGAAACTCCTAAGTTTCAAATGTACA
Organism: Wollemia nobilis; assembly: GCA_028583015.1. Taxonomy (NCBI): domain Eukaryota; kingdom Viridiplantae; phylum Streptophyta; class Pinopsida; order Araucariales; family Araucariaceae; genus Wollemia; species Wollemia nobilis. The sequence goes on along the minus strand of JAQPPZ010016947.1, from coordinate 16,681,136 downwards.
AAGGGAAGGAAGATCCTGTCAACCACCTTAGGTTGTTTAGAACAACTTGTAGCGATATTTCTTATGATGAAACATTGCTACTTAAAATCTTCCCTAAGAGCCTTAGTGGCCCTGCCTTGGAATGGTACTACCAAATACCAAGGCACTTCTTGAAAAGCTTTAGGGACCTTGTTGAAATGTTTGTTAAGAAATTATCCATCTACATTGAGGAAAAGGTCACCATTAGTGACCTATACCAAATCAAGCAATCCAAAGACAAGAATTTTACCAACTTCTTAGCAAGATGGTGAGCCCTAGTGGGGAGACTCCAATATGTTCCTCCACCTAGAGACCTATTAGACATCTTCATAGGCAACCTTAATGAGCAATTGGCCTTCTACTTAGAGACGGTCAATGTGTCTTCCTTCGGAGGCATGATTGACATGGCTAAGAGTAGAGACCGCCCTTGTTAAAATAGGGCAATTGAAGACCAAGTCCCAAAAAGAGAAAGATAAGTCTTCCTCTAACCCGAAGGGGCAGTACAAAAACAAACACATTGTAGGCGATGGAGTCACAGACTCACGCTAGGCCAACAATATTAGTGCTACTACAAAACCTTCAAAAGTTTGTCTTAGGGAAGCCACAACAAAAACTAAAGAGGAATTACTCCAGCTAGACGAACCCCTTTCAGCCATTTTAGATCAACTCTTGAAAGCCAAAATAGTAGAGCTTCCACCTCTAAAGCCTCTTGAACCCGGAAGGGAAAAGGCTCCTTTGTTTCGTCCCAATGAGCAATGTGCCTTCCATCGCATCAACAATCATGTGACCAATAGATGCATGAGCCTTAGGAATGTGATCCAAGACCTAATTGACAAAGATCAAGTTGTTCTCAATAGCTTTGATTCTCAATCTTCTTCTAATCAAGATCTTGGAATTTTCCAAAATTTGTTGCCAAATCATAATCAAAATCAAAACACAGCAAATAATGTTCACTACAAGAACATCCCACCTCCAAATCAAGGGATGGTTGGGGTGCTCCATTCTTCTAATCATATCTCTCACATTTGTATTGTAACCAGACAACATAGAGACATCTTGCTCAAAATTTTGAGTGAACAAGTCGTTCCTCAAGACCTCAACCCGAATGACCTTACTTCCATAGTAGGATCCATTGGGGTTAACCATGCAACTATATCATTCCATGAGGATGATATCCCTCAATCCTCTATGGTTGGAGATCTCCTATTATACATCACAGGCCATATCGGCAACAGGTTCATCAAGCAAATCCTAGTCAATAATGGTTTTGGTCTCAATGTTTGCAACCTGAGATTCATTAGTCATTTTGGGCTAACCAAACAAGATCTGGAGAAGTCAGATCTTGTCATCAAGGCTTTAAACAATGGGGAACATGAGGCTAGTGGCATTATAGTCTCACCCCTCATAATTGGACCTCGCACTCTCAACACTCTCTTCTATGTCATGCCATGTGATCTAACCTACAACATTCTTCTTGGGAGGCCATGGATCCATGAGATGTGGGCCATCCCTTCAACTCTTCATTAGTGCCTTAAATATGAATACAAGGGCAAGACTTATCATATTCCAGCCGACGTCAAACCCTTCAACTACTGCTAGATGATCGAGGTCAAAAACCCTATAGCTCATCTTTGCCCTTCCCTCAATTCATCTCTTGAATCATCTTCTTCTTAGCTTCCAATCACTGATGCATTAAGGTCTCTTACCTTAAATAATTCATGTAACAATGAACCTAAGGGACAAAGTTCTAATCCAACCAACATTGATGATAACAAATCAAATAATAATCAGCTTATCCTGGACCTAGCCAAGTTTCATTCGTCTCCTCGAACCTTAGGCTTGCCTTCTGGCAATAAAAGTAAAACAATACAAATAGGAAGTGCTCCTTTACCGCCAACGATGAGAAAATCCATGACAGTAACCCTTTCTCAGTTGAATGACAGTATGCTTCATGCATCTTGTCAAACTCGTATTCCATCCCTATGCAAATGCTTTCTAATATGGGATATCGAGGTAAAGGACTAGGCCTGTATAAGTTGGGCATCAAAGAGCCTTTACAGACTGAAACCTGGCCAAGACGTTAGGTTATATCCCCCAACCGTAGTCATCCCTTGCCCTTTCCTTTTGATAGCGAAGATGAGGCCAACCACCCTAATATGGTGTCCCATAACAAAACCATTTACTTAAACAAATTGGATTGGGATGAGGAAGATGATGATGAGTCATCACCCCTCATAGATCCTAGCTTTTCCCAGTTTGCCCAATCTGTCAATGTGAACCTCCTAACCCTGGCCTATCCCCAGTTGATTGTTGATGAAGAAAACTGCAAGACGGAGGACATCCTGAGCGATCCTCCCCAAGATGGTCCTTAAGTCATTAAAATATTTTCCCCAAATCGCAAATGTCGTTATCTCACAACCAATCGACAACAATGAACCAACCTTAGATCCTGCAGCTCTAGTGAGCTTGGGATTGTTGCCAACTCCCCCTCAATTGGAAGATGAATCTCGTATTCTAACAATGGGAATCCTGGAGATCACCTAGGCAAGGTCTTAACCCTAACTGAGCGTGAGGAATACACCTAGCTCTTGATGGAGTTCAAAGACATCTTTGTTTGGTCCTATGCCGATATCATGGTGCAAAACCGGTAAAGCAAAAGTTACGGAAAATGAATTTGAAAGTCACGTTGCTAGTCAAAGAGGAGCTTCAAAAACTTCTTAATGTCGGATTTATCAAAGCCATCGACTATTCCAACTAGATCTCTAACATTGTCCCTATTGCTAAGAAAACAAGCAGTGTTAGAGTGTGCACCTACTTTCAGGACATCAAAAAAGCATGTCCCAAGGACGACTTCCCTTTGCCCAACATTGACATGATCGTCAATTTCACTACAAGACGTGGAATGGTGTCTCTAATGGACGGTTTCTCAGGCTATAATCAAATCAAAATCACTTTTGAGGACCAAGCCAAAACAACTTTCACCAACCTGTGGAGAATCTTCTGCCACCAAGTCATGACCATTGGGTTGAAGAATGCAGGGGCTACCTACTAGAGAGCCATGATATAATCTTTCACAACATGATGCATGACATCATGAAGACTATGCCGATGACCTTCTCGATCGGTCTTTAAACTGGGAAGATCATGTTCAAAGCCTAAGGCGCATCTTCAAGCAGATGCAAGAGTACAAGATATACCTAAAGTCTCAAAAGTGCATCTTTGGGTTTACAACAAGAAAACTGTTAGGATTCATTGTATCTCAACAAGACATAGAAGTTGATCCTAACAAGATATTAGCTATAGTCGATATGCCACTTCCCCTAACTCTGACCCAACTTAGGAATCTCCAAGGCAAGATCCAAGCCATTCGAAGAATCATTTCCCAGCTACCTAACAAGTGTCAGCCCTTCGCCAAGCTTCTAAAGAAGGATTCGGTCTTCGAAAGGTATGTTGATAGTCAAAATACATTCGATGCTCTCAAATCCTTCCTTTTGTCTCCTCCTGTTCTTGTCCCACCTAACCCCCATAGACCCTTGTTGCTATACATAGCGGCCACAAATCATGCCTTAGGATGTTGGCACAATACAATGACCACAATAGAGAGAGCCATTTTCTATATCAACAAGACTTTGGTCAATTACGAAGTCCACTATACCCCTTAGAAAAGCTTTGCCTAGCCATAATGTTTGCTTCCCAAAAGTTTAGACACTATATGCTCAACCATAAAACCTTTGTCATCACGAGGGTCGGTCCCTTGCAATATCTCATGTCCAAACCTCACCTGTTGGGACAAACAGCTAATTGGGTCATTGCACTTTAGGGAATTTGATCTTGAGTTTGTTAGCCAAAAGGTTGTAAAATGTCAGGTTATCGTTGACCAATTAGTAGTTGCATCTTTAGAAGCCATCCATCCTTAGCAATAGCGTTTCCCGATGAGTCAATCTTCAACCTAGAAGCACATCAACCTAACTCTTGGACTCTATACTTTGATGGCACTAGATGTGTCAAAGGAGCAAGAGCAAGAGTCATCTTGGTCACTCCTCAACAACAACTAATCCCTTTATCCTTTAAGCTTATGTTTTCTTGTACTAATAATATCGTTGAGTACAAATCCCTTATTCTAGGGTTACATGCAACATTAGCTCTCCAAGTTAGAATCCTTTCTGTCTTTGGAGACTCCCAGCTTGTAGTCAACCAAGTCAATGGTGTTCATCAAACTAAAGATGAAAAGCTCAAGCCATACAAAGACATTATCGATAAACTAATGGTTGCTTTAGACAAAATCACCATTGCATCCATCCCTGGATCTAATAATCACCATGTCGATGATATGGCCTTCGATGGATCCCTTATCCCCTCAGAGCTAGATGACGAACAAGCTACGATCATCATTTGGCAAATTAGGGAGCCTTCAACCCTAACGTCTACTCAACTTCCTTTAGGAGTTGTCTCCACAAAAGCAACTCCATCCCCTAATCCTTGGTAAAAAAATATCTTTGCTTACCTTAAGGATGGCACTTTGCCTGATGATTTGAATCGTAATGAGCACAAGAACCTCAAGCAACATGCCTGTAGGCATGTCATCCATGCCAATATCTTATACCGCCATACCTTTGATGGCATTTTTCTTAGATGCTTAGCCTCCGTCGAAGCCCAAGAAATCGTCAAAGAGGCCCATGATGGATCATGTTGGTGGTCACTTCAGTGGTGTTGCCATCACCAAAAGAACTCCTACTAATGGGTTATTATTGGCCTTCCATGGAAAAGGACTCTTGCAACTATGTCAAGAGGAGTGATAAGTGTTAAAAGCATGACAACCTTATTCATGCCCTTTCCCAAGCTCTCTAGTCCTTGACTTCTCCTTGGCCTTTTTCCATTTGGGCCTCAAACATCATTGGGAAGATCAAACCAGTGTCATCCAATGGACACAAGTTCCTTATGATGGCTACTAAGTACTTCACCAAATGGGTCAAAGCCATGCCTTTGCCTCAACCATTGGAGTCCAAGTCTCCAAGTTCATCCTCAACTAGATCCTTAGTTGTTATGGCATTCCTTCTATGCTAATATCTAACAATGGAACACCCTTCAAGAATAAGGATGTCTAGAAAATTTGTGTTAAATACAAGATTCAACACAAATGGTCTACGCCTTACTATCCTCGAGGCAATGGCCAAGCTAAAGCTTCTAACAAGACTCTTCTCAAAATCCTTAAGAAGCTCGTCTGCAAAATTAGTAGAGATTGGCATCTCTAGTTGTATCCCGCCTTATGGGCATATCGCACTAGTGTCAAAACTCCCATTGGCACGATGCCCTATGCTTTGGTTAATGGAACTGTAGCAATAATCCCTTTTGAGCTAGAGGTGCCTTGTGCATTTTGTTGCAAGACTCCTCTATTAGAGACGAATATCATCTCGCCTGTTTAGCCAGCGGGAACTGCTTGCCAAAAAGTGGATCCACAACTTAGAAAACCTACAGGTCTACCAACAAAGGCTTAAACACACCTATAGCAAGAAAGTACAATCCCGTTATTTCGAAGTTGGTGATCTTGTCCTTAAAGAGAATTAGAACTGCCAAGTATGGTTCAGGTGCTTACTGCCTCATCACACTTGACAAAAAAAAATTTAAGACCCAATGAACATAATGCATCTTAAAAGATATTACATTTGAGTCTACATTAGCCACCTATTTGCATTCAGTTGCTTGTCGCTACTTGCTTGCATCTACTTGACTTCATAATTGTCTGCATGCACATGGTCGTCTCTATTTGGACTACCTGTTGCATATCGAGTCAAGGATCTGTGATGACATGCAAATGATGATCATAGTTAGGACGACTTGTTCTCCATCCACTAGGCAACTGATGCGAGCAGATCCTCCCAATCCCATCTTTCCAAATCAATTAGGGTTCACACAACATCAATCCATCTTAATCTGGTTTACCTCAAAATTTATCTTCATCTATTCTTCCAATCATCAATATCTTGTTGCATGATGAATACTACAAGCTTCACAAGCATTGATAGCAAGAACAATCATATCATCTTTCGCCTCCTATACACCACCATGCATAGGGGAAACATATCAACAACAAATTCTTCCTCCCAATTGGCTGCATCATTCATTGTCACACCAATCAATCCAAGTCCTCCATGACACTTCTTTACGAGGCAAATCAATCCAAGAAAAAGTCCTTTACAAATCTTAAATCTAAATCAAAATTCCTACAAGAAAAGCTAAATCAACAGCCCTACAAGCAAAGCTAAATTACAAGTCCTACGAGCAAAGCTACAATCAAAAGTCCTACGGGCAAAGTAGAAGTCCTTTAGACATTTATTTAAAGGAAAATCTCTTTTTTCTTGCACATGTTTGTATATATTTGTACATACTTTGTATCATAGCAAGCTAACCAAAAAACCTCCAGGCAAAGCTAACTAAAGTCCCCTTGGTCAAATCTCAAAGCTAACTCGAAGACCTCTCCAAGCTAACCAAAAGACCTCCAAGCAAAGCTAAATAGAGTCTCCTTAGGCAAATCCCTACGCAAATATTTGTATATAGTTGTAAATATTTGTATATACATATTTTAATCTAAGCTAAAGTCCCCTTGGACAAATCTAAATTTGTGCATAGTTGTATTATAGCGACGCCTCTTGGCAACATGCAAAAGCCCTCTTGGGTGCAACACTTGCTAATTATGCATCCATCCTCTATCTATCATGAAAATATTGAGATCTAATCATCTCATCATCTTTGCATTTTCCTCATAATAATTAAGTCATCATAACATCCAACATCTCAAACATTAATCAATAATCATCCACAAATCAAATATAAATCAATCAAAAGAACAATTAATCATCAATCTAAAACCACTCAACATTAATCGTTCAATCCCATAAACATTAATCATCATCAAACATGCATCATAAAGCAATTAAAAGGCACATCATAATGAATCCAAAGTTTGGTACATATATAATCATCAACTGTATCCATACAAGGTTATCATATGTACAATCATCATCATAATACAATTATAACATCTATCCACCTCAGGACAACAGCCCAAAATCAGGCTAGCTTTGGGAGCCCATGTCCGGCACTCCTATGACTCCTTCTGCAGGCAGTGGCATCCTGACCAACCGCTACAACTAGTGTGTCATGAACCAAGAGTGGGCCCGCAACCTCGTCCTCGTAGGCAATGGTAGGCACCTATCGACTGGGACGGCTACAAGATAAACAACTTTGTAGTGAGTCGCCTGCATGTCCCTCTAAATCTGCGCCATCTGGTCCAACAAAGTTTGCACCACCTAACTCCCTTCGGCCGCTCTTGTTGCTGTTGTGGCCCTTGCCATTGCCACATCCCACAACGCGATCAAACCTTGAATAGTTTGCTGCATCCCAATGACCTAACCTACCAGTCCGTCTCACCTTATTGCCCATGCCATTGCCTCTGCCTAAGCAGTGTCCAACACAGCATTCAGACTTGTCGCTTGTCAAACTACGGAATCTCGCTCTGCCTCAACAACAGATAGAGGTGACATGCTCAATCTTGCCTCGTTTGTCGTGCTCATCGACAATGCCAAGAGTAGTGTTGTTGTCATTGCTACTGTTAACTCTGCCTCTTGTTGCCTCCAATACTTTGTACTAGCAAAACAAAACCAATGCTGCCTGTTTCACTTTGCTTGGCCTCCGCTACTCCCCAGGCCACAACCCACCGATGGTTAATCTCAATGGCCTGATGGTCTAATACCATCGCCAATATTCGTCGTTGGCACCATGATCATTGTTGCCTAGGTCATGAATGGTTGGATCATCGATGTCGACCTTGGCATAAGAGTCAGGATCCAATGTTGGCCTGAACCCCCTCCGCCTATACCAACCTAGCCCTCTTGGGATCCCCTACCTGGCACCAAACTAGCAGGCCACAAAATCAAAACGGTAGAGCTCCCACTCTCCCCGTTGCCCCACCAACCACTTAACTTGCCTAACACAAGCCAGTTGGTAGGCATCATCCTACCAGTCGTGATGTTGCCTATATGGTCGCCATATGATCTATTCTAGCCGCAGATTGTACATAGCTCTCCTCACCACCGCCAACACGCCCCTGTTGGGCCTGCTCTTCCTTGCCTCAAAGTACCAGCCAGCCTCCTAATCTGCCACCAACCCTAGCAGTCCCAATGGCCTCATCACAACAATATGTTCCCAAGCCCACACCTAGAGCAATGTGCAGCAAGTGAGGCTACTCCTAGCTCTGTACACCACATTCTGAAGTGACTAATATAAACACATCAGCACCACAAGACCCCACACAAAAGTTGTCTGATGGTCGCGCATGTCAGCCACAACCTCTCCATACCCCTAGTGGACCAACCTCTAGCTAGTGTCGCCAATGAGAACGTCCAAAGCCTCAACACACAAGAGTACGGCTTGTCCGTCCAAGCGGCCCCCAGCATTGATGTCAATGCCTAATTTCACTACTGGGAAGTCCGCATCTCCCATCAACCTCTCCAGACACCATCTTTGATCCTGACTAATCTGGACCTATGGGCCCCTGATGGGCACTCTAAGGATCCTCCAAACATACTCAAGCATCATTGTCATCTCCCCTGTGGGAAATTAGAAGGTATTTGTTTCTAAATACCAATGCTCTAGCAGTGTTGTGAGGAGTGCCCTATCGAACTCTACCTTTAGCATAAGGGCTATGTGGTATGGCCCTAACGCCGTGAGCAAAGCGTAATCAACAAATCCCAAGGCCACATAGCCCTAACGCCGCGAGCAAAGCGTAATCAACAAATCCCAAGAGACCTTGAATGGTCTCGAGTGCATGAGGACGCCACTCTTTGTAGTCTAATATTTGCAATCGCTCTTGCATCCACAGCCAAAAACCTTGTTAGCCTCAACTTGTAGAATCAAGACAAAATAATAAAAAATGTAAAATATGTGAAGGCGCCACCTAGACGTGAAAGTGCCACCCCAACACAAAAGTGTTGCCAAAGGGGCAATAGCGCTGCCGCATGGCGAAAGCATTTTCCCAAGTGATGATAATGTTGTCGCATGGTGAAAGCGCCAGTGCAATAGTGTCATTGCATGGCGAAAGCGCCAGTGCAATAGTGTTGTCGCAAAGCAAAAGCATCGCCCATTCCTTCAAGCATGCTTTTGGAGGTGAATGTGACCTAAAAAGGTTGGTTTTCCGGTGCATACCTATGCTCGTGCTCCCCCTCCGACTGCAAGTGCCCTCACCCGGTTCATTCGACACAGCGGGCATACATATTAGGGCATCGTAAAATCAATAGCTTTCCAAGTTCTAGAGCTCCTTTTCTCTCTTTGTGGTGAAAATAAATTCATTTTTACCCCAATCCTTTTTAACCCCGCCCCAAGTCACCCCATCCGATTTTCGTTGTTTGTCCTCAATTCTTCACCCCTACACCAATGTGGATCATAATCAAGGCAAGTTTCCTCAATCGAACTTGATTTTCACTCTAAAACTCGAGGGGGCACACAAGGGCATGACAACATTTAATGCTATCCAAATGCAAAAATTAACATCACCTTTTAGCAAACAATCAAAGCATCAGTCATCTTGCATCACTATCCTTAAGCAACAGTAATTCTTCCTGTATTGAAATTGGGGCATCTATGACAAATTTTTGACACATTTATTATAAAATAAATGCATCAAAGAGGGGGCGAATGTATACACTCGATTTTGAGTGTATCACCAATCTCCAAGCTTGCCAATATCTTCATCAATCAACCAAATTAAATCAATCGTCCTCATGACCAAATTTGGAGAATTTACTACTCCAAAAACAAAAGCGCCACGACACTTTTCCAGGCAACGCTTTTGCAAAATTTGACTTTTTATCATTTCCCACCCAAATTTGACTAGCAATGGTCATTTCAACAAAAGCGTCGTTGCATTAGTGTCACCAACACTATCACCTCCAACACTTCGATTGTCATGTGCCAAAAACAAAAAAATTGACAACTAGTACCTTCCAAGCCACCTACTATTAATGGATCCGATTACCAATATTCGATTCGCAGCCCCAACAAAGATTCCAAGCCCAAGAATTGCCATTTACGATATTCCTCTATTAATGGCATCTTGATTCCATTTCAAATTCTTACCCTCCTATCAACTTCAATGCAATCCTTCCCCCAAGAAGCCATGGCTTCCTATAAAGCCAGCACTTGGGGTGCTCAATTCATACCATCTTGTAATGCAACAAAATTCTGTAAAATTCCATCAAGATCCATAGGAATTCATCTCCATAAATGGCAAGATTATGCCAAAATCATGTCCAATCTTATGAAGGCATCCTTCAAGCATCCAAGCATTTAAGCTCAAGCTCTCAATCCTTCAAGCAACAAACAAGCTTCAATCAAGCTTCCACAACAAGGGGGAAACAACCTTAGCATCTTGGAGCAACAAGTGTGCTTTGGGGTTGTGCTCTTTCCCCTTGCTTTTGACACTTTCTTTGTTTTTACACCTCCTATATTTAATCTTATTGCACATTAATTTGATTTGATCATCATACTTTGCATTTAGCTTGGCATTTCATCTTTTTCATTGATAATTTGCATTATAAGCAAATCTTTCTTTTCTTTGTCATTCAGTAGGGTCATTGTACCCCTTGGTCAAAGGCCTTCCTTGTATCAGTCATCAAGTCATTAATCTTGCATTTAATTTCATTTTGCTGCACTTCTAAGCGGAAGTGCTGCTAGATTGCAGGTCCGGTAGCACTACCACTCTCTGTTTTTGACAAAGTCACAAAGAGCAAAATCATTGTCTGTCAAGCCAAAGCGTCGACAGTGCCACTAATCATTTAATCCATGCTTTTATTATTCTGTCATTTTTCAGCTCCTATTTGAACAGGGGTCTAATGCCAGCCAAGAGAGCCTGATACTCTCCTCCAGCTCAGGCAGATCCCTTTATCACTAATCCCTTCTTTTTCTGTTTGGATTTCAGGAAAGCAAAAGTGCCATCAGGGCGAAATAGTGCCGGCAACGCTTCCATGAGACCGGCAATGCTTCTGCCTCTGTGGCAGAACTAGGTTCTTCTGATCTATATCTCTTTCACTTTAGAATTTAGACAGTAGAATCTGTTGTTGTTTGCAAAATTCAGTTTCTTCTTTTTGTTTTCCATTTCTTCATTAAGATAAAGAAAAAGGGAAAAAGAAACTAGTTAAGCTTAATCATTTAGGGGACCATCTCTAATCTTATCATCGAAATCAAAATCACATATAGTTGCATTTAAGTTGTTTATTGCATCTCTCTTGTACCCTTGCCTTTGAAAAAAAAAAAAAAAATTATTTCCATCACCAAATCAAAAGTCATTTTAGTTTTAGGCCTTGTTGTTGCATTAGGGCTGGATTAAGGTTAAGCTTAGTCAAAGAACCTCTTAGAAGAAACGTAGGTGTTATTCAATCAATCCATCAAACTTTAGACTCTAAGCTCACAAACTGCTCCTTTCCTCAAGGTGATGAAGAAGAGGGAAGCATCACAAAGAGGCCCTTCGCGATACTTCTCCCACTCCCCTTCATCATAGGCGGACCACCTTCTAAATGTGATAAACTTGGTTAGCCTTGTACCTTTAAAAAGGGTGGCCTTCATACTTAAAATTTCACCATAGGTGATATTGTCAAACCAAGCAAAAAGTAGGTAAGTTGTGTGGTTTTCTAGCAGAGGCACTGCCTTTCTTGCATATTCCATTCACCATTTTGCCATTACGGCATGAGTTTTTTGTTTGGGAAAACAAACATCTAGAGTAGTGGAGTGGTGAGAGCTTAAGGAATCGAGAGAAAATGTCCGAATCTTAGCATCATCATCTTGTGCATGCAGATTCCTGAAACACCTGCTCATTTACCAGCATCTTTCCTTCTTTTGTAACTGTTATGGAAGAATTTTTATTGAAGTGTTCGCTAGAGAATGGGGGACACAAAAGGACGGAGGAAAACACACAACTTAAAAACAAAGAGCAGGAGAGATCGTTAACCAGGTCAAGTTATTTTCTTTGCATGGATGAAAATGAATCTTTCTGTAGTTAGCAAATCTAAATGGAAAAAGGGAATAGCTTCTGAAACAAATTCTTGTTTGGGTTTGCTTTGTATAAATCAGAAAACACTAGTCAAAAAAAAATGGTTTTGGGTTTCATTAATGATAGAAAATGTATGTCTTGGCTGGTATTGTTTCTCTTTCCAATAGAAAGTTTATAAGACAATTCCAGCATGCCCAGAATGAAAAATTAGGGCCTTTTCATTTCAGCTGAGAGTGCACACCGAGACATTATGGTATTTGTATATTTTGGTTTTCCTTAAAATTATAAAAAGAGGAATGCTTGCCATATATCCCAACTTCTGACTGCAAACCCATTTGCTAATACAAACTACAAGGAAAAAAGTTGCAGTTGAAAACTTGTGAAATCCGAACTCTGTTCCAAACCTGCAATTTGTATGTAAGATGCTCTGTTTCATATGTCCACTGGAATGGCTACCTGTTATGGGCATTCCTGATGTTTTTATATATATTGCTCAACCATATGTTAACAACACTCGTTGTTGTCATGAGTATGCCAAATCTGATGTATGTAAAGCTTGCATTCATATAACAGTTGCTAGCATGTGGGATCATTTACCCATGCCTTGAAATAGTCTTCTTTATGAGGAATTACAACTACATTGTACTGCTTTTCTGTCCAACACTTCTAAACCAATCTGGAACTCTTTATGAGCTGAAGCCTTCTTTTAGAAAAAGGGAACTACTATCTGAGACCTATATGGATCTGAATGCTGAATGTTTTCTGAGTAAGTGAGCAATCCTGTTGACTGTTCCCATCTTCATAGGGAGTAATAAAAAGAGTTGTATGTTTTGGGTCTCCAAAGGCAGAATCAGAATTATATTGATATGTATTGTGTGAAATGAGTAAATATTGACAGTCACTGAATGGTCTGTTACAAAATTGTTGACATTAATATAAATCATGTGTGACAAAAGGAATTTTGATGTCATTCTTTTAAAGAAAAAGGCTGTGGAGTTCCAGTTCTCTTTAAAATAGGTTAGAGACTTGGCAGTTGGTGTTGATAATATTATTATTATCTTGATTGAAACCCTGTATTGATATGAGTACTATAATGCTCTTTAGAAGGATGCTGTTCAAAAATCCTGTTTGAAAATATTATGGCAATAATTATACAATTTGGAATATTCTCCTTTTTTACATGCTAGTAGCAGAAATGAAAACTGTTAAGTAGTTGTGAATGCAATCAAAGCTAAATATATATTTGGTTTTGAAACAGTTGGTCTTTATAGACTTTGAAAATGTTTTACCTAAATGAAACAATATGATTATTACAATATAGACTGTGAGCCAATAAACTCATTATTACATGTTTTTTCATAACTAGATGGCTCTAGCTCTACATTAGTCATTAAAGCATAGTTTACAACATCTCCCTTAGGTTCTTGGGAGTTTTCATCACCATACATGTGCAAATTTTCAAGTCTTTTCAAGACTTCATTCATCTCACTAGCTTGGCTTCTAGTGTACCTTCTTTGAAAATTCTTGTCCATCATTTGAAAAAAATGATGGTACTGAAGTGTTTTCTCACCTCGTGGTGGTGTATCTTCTTCCATTGGCATTGGAGAAGAACTTGATGATCTTGGTGGTCTTTGTGGAGAATTTGGAGTAGCACTTGTTGTACTTGAAGTAGAACTCTTTCTTGGACTTGGAGGAGGACTTCCATTGTTGTTCTTGTTAATGGGCTGCATTTGGGAGGAGCTTACACCTTGAGATCCATCATCAACAAAAAGTTTTTGATGACCCCATACTCCCCCTTCATCAAAAATTACATCTCTTGAGATTACAACTTTGTGTGTTTTTGGATTGTAGAGTCTATATGCCTTTGAAGACTCACAATACCCAATGAAAATACATGTTTGACTTTTGGGGACAAGTTTCTTTCTTGTCTCGTCAGGAATGTGTGCATATGCAAGACAACCAAAAACTTTGAAGTGCTTTACATTTGGCTTTTTGCCATACCATCCCTCATATGGAGTTATCCCATCTAAACTAGAAGTGGGACTCCTATTCAAAATGTAAACACTTGTCCTAACAGCATCAGCCCAATACATGTTACTTAGTTTCTTTGTTTGAAGCATTGATCTAGCCATTTCTACAATAGTGTGGTTCTTTCTTTCAGCCACACCATTTTGTTGTGGGGTGTAGGCAGTAGTGAATTGCCTTCTGATCCCACAATCTTTACAATATTTGAGAAATGCACTTGAGCAAAACTCCCCTCCTCTATCAGTCCTTAATCTTTTTACAACATACTTACTTTGATTCTCTACATTATTTTTGAAATCCTTGAAACTTTCAAAAGCTTCATCCTTAGTTTTCAAAAATTAAATCCAACACATTCTAGAGAAATCATCAATGAAAGTGAGAAAGTAAGAATTTTTACCCAAGCTTTTGGTATGCATTGGACCACAAATGTCCGAATGTACCAATTGTAGTGGATGGCTTGCTCTCCATGCTTGACCTCTTGGAAACTTTGTTCTTGAGTGCTTTCCCAAAGCACATCCTTCACACACCTCCTCGTGCTCTTCAACTTTTGGTAATCCACACACCATAGCTTGTGAAGTCAACAACTTCAAGCTTGAAAAATTAAGATGACCATATCGCAAGTGGCAAAGCACACTTGGATTTTCTATGGCTACACTAGCAAGTTGGGCACCTCCTTGTTCTCCAAACTTAAGAGGAAACAACCTATTCTTTGTCATAGGTACTTGTGTAACAACTCTATTACAATTGTTTTTGTCAAAAATTACACATTTTCCATCTTCAAAAACAAGCCTATAGTTCTTTTCCATGATTTGTCCAACACTAAGCAAATTATGCTTAAGGTTAGGAGTGTAATAGATATTGTTTACCTTCTTTGTGCCTTCATTTGTTGGAACCTCCATGGCTCCCATGCCTTCAACTTGTAGTGCCTTTTCATCTCCCAATTTGATCTTGGACTTGTATGTGGAATCCATTGTAGCAAATAACTCTTCTTTGCCACTCATATGATTTGAGCAACCAATATCCAAAATCCAAGTTTCATTAAGATTTTGATCTGATTTTCCATATGTGAGGAACAAATTTGAAGAAGTTCCTTCCTCTTCTCCATAGTTTCCATAATTATTACTTCTCCCTTCTTGAGAAGCCTTTATTCTACAATCTCTTGCAAAGTGACCAAGCTTGCCACAATGAAAACAAGACTTGTTTGATTTGTCACCTCCTCTTCCTCTTCCTTTTCCTTGGTAGCCACCTCTTGATCTACCTCTTCCTCTTGCTCTTCCTCTTCCTTGTCCTCTTCCTTGTGCATTGCCATGAGTCTCACCTTCCTTGGATGAGAATGCTTTTTCATCACCTCCAAAGCTTGATGATGTAGAACCTTGGAGTCTCTCTTCATGGGACATCAAAGAACCAATTAGTGCATCAAATGTTAGAGTAGAAAGATCTTTAGATTCTTCAATAATAATAGCAATATGATTCCACTTATAAAGAAGTGTTCTCAACACTTTCTTCACAACCACTTCAGTTTTTATGTCTTCACCAAGTGTCTCCATTTTTTTTACAATTGCTTTCACTCTCACACAATAATCTCCCACTCTTTCATCATCTTGCATCTTGAGATTTTCAAAATCTCTCTTCAAAGTTTGAAGCCTCACTTGCTTCACTTGATTGCTCCCTTGATAGCTATCTCTCAAGGCATTCCATGCTTCTAGGGCAGATGAACAAGAAGCAATCCTTGGAAAGATGTTTTTCTCCAAAGCTGCTTGGAGATGGTAGAGAGCAAATGAATTTTTCTTTTGGGCATCCTTCTTACTAGTTCTATCAGCTGCATTTAAAACAGTCCAATCTGCTGGTTCAGTGTAGCCTTCTTCTACAATGTCCCATAACCCTTTGCCAATGAGTAAGGTCTTCATCTTGATAGACCAATACTCATAATCTAGCCCATTAAATTCAGGAATGGGCAGGTTATTATTGGCAGCCATTGATGCCAATCAACAAAACTTGTAAACAGCAGCAGTAAAAATGAAAAAAAAAAAAATTAAATTAAATTCCTCTCTCTGTCAGCAGCAGAAAAATCTATTTCACAGCAGCAGTAGTAATGGTGCATTTTAATCAAAAAAAAACAGCAAGTAGTCAAAATAGTAGCAAGTAGTCTCCTCTTGGTGTCTTATTTGAAACGGTACATCTGCTGTTTTATAATACTTTTAAAATCTTCAGTGGTCCTTTCCTTTCAAATCTTTATCAAACAGCAAACTTTTAATACAAATCACAAACGTTGCCATTCAACTTTAATAAAAAATTTACCAAAGCTTCACTTGACAACAAATCGTTGTGACGCTCCTCACAGCAAAATGACGTTCACTTGATTTCAATGCTCACAGTCAAACGAGCAAATCCTCACGTCGTCAGGCAAATGCACGTCTCCTTTCTGCAGAGCGTTACGTCTCCTTTCTGCAATCTTCCTACAGTTGCACCAGATTTCGGTGCCGCCTTAGCAATCTTCCGATACTCGCGATCTCCGCCACAAACTAGCCACAAAAATTACTCCACAGATTGCGCAAATCGAGTAAATCACTCCACACAGCATTCGCGCAAATCGAGCAAATCACTTCACACTTCGTGTTCTCGATCGCAAATCGAGCAAATCACTCTGGATCGCTTCACATTTTTTTTTTCTTTTTTTTCTCGGAACGCTTCACGTCTAGATCTTTTCCTCCACGGGGCTCCTCCTCACGCAGCCTTCACATGCACAGAGACGAGACGTAGCGCGTAGCAGCTCCTTTCAGCGCAGGAATTCAAAATCAATTTGTAGCAATAGTGTTCCTTATGCGCTGTCTTTTGTCAGGTTGCACAGATCTCAACCAGTGCTTTTTACCTCTTCTCACAGCGTCTTCAGCTCGCAGCAGCTCCTCGAAATCACGTTGTCGTCAGGCAATATCATTTGTCACAGCAGACAATCTTCCAAATCACGTTGTCGTCAGGCAATACCATATGTGATTACAATGCGCGATATGGAACAGATTGGGCTCTTCAACGTCTCGACTCTGCACGTCTCGGCTTCTGCACACAAAGATCTGCAACTACCGAAATCAGCAACAAATGTAAATTGTTCCTCAGCATGTCCTACGCCTCGTTTGCACAGCACGTCCTACGCAGCCTTTTTTTTTTTTACTGTCGTTTACTGTTGAGGAATAGTTCCACGACGTCGTTTGAAAAAAAATTAACAACGCCAAGCACGTTTTTCAAATAGACGCGCCAGGCACGATTTTCAAATAGACGCGAGCATACAATGCTATCTTACGTCCACATAACCCGACCGCAGCACTTCTTATTTTATTTAGAGCGGACGTTAGATTCTCTTCTGCGATCCGCACTTCTTTGTAGCCGTGACAAGCCTTCAGCAAATCGTGTCTCTACCGTGAGAGATCACACAGATGTCCGAGCTTGCCCACCAACGCAGACGTCCCTCTCGTCCAAATATTTTCAAACTTTGTACAACATGCAGATTGTGCTCACAGCAATGTGATGAACAACCAGATGCGCACCATTCCACAGGCTTTGATCTTCCACAGGCTCTGATACCAAAATGAGACAATAAACTCATTATATTCATATGCTGGAACAGGTTACATTATATAGGCTTGAGCAGAACAGATCATAGCTCAGATTAGTGGAAGCCCATTTATTCTCGTAAATCAAATCTCCCTAACATAGCTTGACTAACATAGCACATACTAACTTATCTCCTATATGCTCTCTCAATTCTAGAATAGCAATCACGTCTAAATTAGCAAAGCTAATACAAAGATTAAACTATTGCTTAATTATTGAAACCTAGATACTTAGGAAAGATTAAAGTATGCTCTAAAGTCCAACAAACATTCCAGAAATACATTGCCCACTTGTATGCTGCATTGATTGCTGTGGAATGAATTGCTTGCATGCATTTTAGAAATCACACCAGGATATGGAGAGAAAGATTGAGAAAGAAATATGTGTGCCATGAAGGGGAATTAATAGTTAAGTTTGCATGTTGAGGGCAAAACTATTAATATGTATGCATAGTAGTTGCATCCCAATAGTGTAGGTCAATCACTGCACTAAATCTAGATCTAGTATGAGTATAGAACTCGTTCATGGGAAGTATACACGAAGCATTTGCACAGATGATCTCTCTAGCTGGGTGATTCTACATATCTGCCTGCTCGTGAAAGGTCAAAGCTTCATCATGAAGCTGAGATGGGGACACTGTAGTAATGTTACTTGGTTGGACAGTAAAGTGCTCAGATGATGCTTTCTCTCCGTCAAGCCGTAGCTCTAAATGGAAGAAGGAATGAAATGGAGTTGTACTTTTCTTGGTTGAAATTGAGATAGACTGTTTAATATTTGGATTTACTCTGTGAAAGAGACGTAACTTGTATACCTTAAGACAGTTTTGACTGCAATTTAATGTGTTGCACTTGTAAGCTTTGGCACAGTTTTGACTGCAATTTAATGTGCTGCACTTGTAAACTTTGAGACAATTTTGACTACAATTTAATGTGATGCACTTGTAAACTTTGAGACAGTTTTAACTGCAATTTCATGTGCTTACACTTGTAAACTTGAGACAGTTTTGAATGCAACTTATTGTACTTTCACATGAAAACTTTGAGACAGTTATGGCTGCAATATATATTGTGTTTTACTCGTAAACTTTGAGACAGTTATAACAGTAATTTAATTGTGTGTATATGACTGTAATTTCTAGTGCTTTCACATATGTATTCTGTAATAGTAATAACTGTTATTTATAGCACCTACACTTCTGTAATAGTTATATTGTGATCCTGAACATTGGAACCTGTTATAATCTGGCTGAAAAGTCTAACATTTATTTGAAGGGTTTACTATAAAAAAAAACAAGTACAACCATTAACTAGCTAATTTAAAATACTTCCAATTACATTGGACCAATTTTTATTGTTTTGATCCACATCTTTTTTGCCCTGCCATCTTTGATCGTCCATGTGCAAGAATTATTGTCTGACCTGAGCTATACCGTTTTTGTACAAGGTGAAGTCTGCATTTTCCATTCTATTAATTTTGGCTTGATTCCACTGCAGTGTGAGACATTTGATCTACATCCCATGACAAAATTTCGAGGTAATTCTGCAAAGATAAATTATTCACATTCTGTGCTACAATTATTTCAAAACTCTTTGCATACATCATTCCTGCATCTGGTTGCAGAAGTGTTTCTCTCTTTTTTAAATAATTATTTAGAATTTTTCTTTTGAAAAAATACTTCAACTTGTTAAACTGTGGTTCCTTTTCTTTCTTCACCATTTTCATCAATAAAATTTATCCTACAATCATTAATATATCCCTTAAGATTTCACACCCAGAAATTAATCTTGGCTTTGGACATATTGACTTAACTTTTAAGTTATGTTCACTGATCTGTCAAAGGAAATCAGCATAAGTGCCTAAGGGATTCTTCATTGTTATGTGCAAACTACAATTTATGATATATTTAAGTTGTTTCTTTTTAATATTGTTGCTTAAGACGGATTTCATTTAGATCTTTTTTGTGCATCCTGGCAGCTTCATCCATTATTTTATATGCATAGATTTATAGACATCTCCCAAAAGTTACTTATTTTTAAGCCGATTTTATCTGCCCATCACTTTCATTAGTTGCTAACTTTGTACTGACATTTTAAGCCTGAGGCTGATATATTAGTTGAGTAGACATTTCTTTAATTTCTGTTCACTTAGATCATCAATTTCCTGCATTGTAAGACAAGATGAGACTTCAATAAATGATTTCTTTCACTTCTTTCCCAAGTCATTTCTACAGCTACCAATAACTAGACATAACACATGCAAATTGTGCTGAAGTATATCCATGGACTTGAAAATAAATCTTTCAACAGAACTATCTATTTACACTGCAATGAAGTCTTTGTATATTCAAGATTGATCCATAACTACAATGATTTTAATCAAATTACCCAAAGGTACTACTCAATTATTGCAAATCAGGAACATCATAGAGATTGAGTCTAGAATTGACAAAGTTATAAGAAGAATCAAGAATTTTGTATGAGAACAATGAGAACTTACAGCCATTCCAGCTTCTCTGTCTTCAACTTCTTGTTTTATTTTTTTGGCAGGTTCACGATATATAGGTGGTGGCCTTCTACATGCAGATCAGTGCTTTATGGTAAGAACCACATGATATAAAATAAATAGGACTGAACTGAACTCTAGAAGGAAGAGAGAGAGTGCTCAAAAGGGATTACGATTAGATTATATGTAATATGAAAGTCAAGAAAGAAAATGAGAGAGTTGTAGTAAAAAGAAGCACGCTTACTATGATTATATTGCTAATATTGACAGTCAACCATAACCAAAATTATAAACATTAGCAAATACATTTAAGTTCACATATGGTCAATCAAAGGCAAATCCAAACAAAGTAGATATTTTCCATAGCTCATTAGCAAATTAGCAAACATCTTAGCATCTCTTTCTAGATCAGTGCATAAGATTCAGAAGGACCATATTGGTACATGCCTTGGAGGAGATTTCCCCGCAACCTCTACATCACGGTTGCGAGGTTTCTGATCTTCTTCAGAATCTGAACCAAAATATTCTCCATCCCATCTCTGACCCTTCGGTCGCTTTTCATAATCCTCTTCCTCCTGTTGCCATTTATAATTGAAGTGAGAAGAATGATAATTACAATTACTGAGTCGGGTATAAAATATATTTACAAATTGTGAGTTCATATGGTAAATCAACAAAATGTGTTAAATCAAACTGCAAAAAATTGAAAGAAAAGAGTGTAACCTCCTCAGGAAATTTAGTGTCTGGTGGCCTCTCTTGAAAGGGCACACTAGGAACATGTTGAATTTTTTTCAATTGTTCCAGCAAAGTATTCCTGCAGAAAAGATTCAAAGGTCAAAATGTTCTCTTGAAGGTAATTTGTATCATGGACCAAAATGACAAAGGAATTACACTTTGTTATCATAAACTGTTAAATGCCTTGACCCTCCAAAGCAAGTACAAAATATTCAAGAAAATATACAGCTTAAAGTTTAACATAGACATTAACTAATTGGTTTCCCTTCCTAAAAAAATAATCTAACACAGTTCAAATCACAAACAAAACAAATGGTCTACCTTATTTTTGCTAATTCCTTAGCCGAGTTTTGATTTTCCATATTGCTGGGAGTAACATGGAGAGTATAGTCTGGCCCAAAATATTCATAGTACTCATTGTAAGGCAATTTGTCTTGGGGTTCAACACCCACGGCAACTGCAGTCTACATCAAGCAAGTTGAGACATCTAATTAGAAAGTCCATAATGAATCAGAAAGAAAAATATAATAAATAAGCCATGAAACATCCCAAATAATACAAACCTCATAACACCAACAGCGGGCAACATTCCGAATGGTGTAACCCCCTCCTCCAACAAGCAACAGTGGAACATTGAATGACCGAAGAAATCGAACACAATCTGCATGTCCTTTAACTGACAGATTAAAGCAGCCAAGCCTATCACCTGAGAGGGAATCTGCTCCACATTGCAAGACAACTGCTTCTGGTTGATATACTTCCATGACCTTTTGGATTATAGGTCTAAATAGATTCCTGTAGCTCTCATCATCAATCCCATCATTCAAGGGAACATTCAATGAATAATACTTCCCTTTCCCATGTCCTACATCTTTAAGTTGACCCGTGCCTGGAAAATAATCTCCAAACTTGTGAAATGACACCGACATAACTCTATCTGTAGTGTAGAAGGCCTCCTCAACGCCATCACCATGATGAATATCAATATCAATGTAAAGCACTCTCTGCGATATGGGAAAAAAGTCTAAATTATAACTTTGTCGTCCCTCAAATGATCAAAAGATTCTGTTTGTGTGGATCATTTAAAGATATTTTATCCTGCAAACAGTATTTTATGCAAACATGCTCGTAACACCACAGCAGAAAAAAAATGGTTAAATTTGTCCTTTGGACATATAGAATATTATCGTTGTGAGACTGGGAGGATTAGAAAATGCACTCCTGTATGTTGGGTGATTCAGTCAGAGAAGAGCTATTTCAGGAGACCTGGGAACGATCAGGCAGCATGGCATACATTCATTGCTACTGTTGAGTTCAAAGAAACTACAGTCCTTTGACAGAAATGTACATGGCCTTTAATGATGAAGGTTCCAACACTTACCTGGGAGAATGAGTTAACAAATTTTAAAGCTAATGAGTTAACAAATTTTAAAGCTCATCTACCTGCACAAGTTTCAGGATATATTGGGGAAAGATATAAATTATCAAGTTTGGTGCTAAGGCAGATGTGCTGGCCATATACACCTATGTTAAGAAGAGAAGGCCTATATGCCTACGGTGCCTGAATGGGAAAACACCCTTGTGTTAAGCATCAACATTCTATATGGTTGTTCTGGAACAGCTTAGTTATGCAAACATAAATAAATTGGTGCAACAGTAAATCAGTTTTGCACGACTAGAACCATAATAGGAGAAGCAAGTTATGTTGAGATATGCCAATCATAATGGAATGAGTTATATTGGAACATATCAGTTCTATTTGATCATGTCGGTGATGCTGGAGTAAATCAGTTATGTTTGGCCATAACCATTACACCAGAGTGTGTCAGTTATTTCCTAATTCAATAATCAGTCATGCAATGAGTTACTTCTCATACGTCACTACCATAACTGACATTAACAGTGGCAAAAAGTATAGGAGGTCAGTTATATTAAGGCTAGGGACAGCAAAAGTTATACAAAGGGCCTTTAAGCCTGAAGGGGAGGCCTTCTTTTTTATTTGGAAAATTGAGCAGGATCTTTAAAGGATTCAGCCCACTGCAGCATCTACACTGCCTGGGATCGGGCTTGAGTGAGAACTTTCAGAATATGTGCTTCTCCTAAAGTTTAATTTTTTAGATCTCTATATTCTTTATAATAAAAAAAAGACAGATTTCCAGATAATTTTTTTTCAGTGATCCCCTGTAGTGAGTTGTTTTATCAGTTCCAGACTAGGCTCATAACAGTGGTATAGGAGCAGATTTCCTGACCAGATTTAGTCTTTTTTTTCAGATTCAGATTTTGAGATTTCCCATGTTCTGGAACACAGCAATGGTATCAAGCCACTTTCTTGGCATTGTGGAAGTATTAATAATGGCAGTATCATAGACCTGAATAGGACTGTATATGCTCTAGTCATATCCATGGAAAATGAGGAGAAAGAAACAAATGGTAATAATGAAAAGCACCAGCATATTCCTTGAAACTGAAGAAGAAACACTTGACAACATGAACAATTGGATGAAGGTCTACAGGAAGAGAAAGCACCGTGGGGGGTATGGGATGACCATTTCTATCAAAATGCCGACAAGTGGTATAAGATGAGGACCCCTGTCAAAATGAGGAACAATCGCAAGTGGTATGCAACGAGAATCTCTACCAAGATGAAGAACAGCCACAAGTATCGTGGAATGTGGATTGTCATGACAAGGGACGAATGATATTTGTGGATATGGACAAGCAGAACATCATGAAGATATTAAGAAGTATACAACCAAGCCTATATCCCATATGCCCAATAATCCTATAGTATTGTTGCAAGAAGTTATTTCATGTTTGGCCATATCTAATGCTACTACCCATATTGGTCTTTATAAGAAAGTTCCATGCTTCACCTCATTCAATCCAGAAGTAGCATAAAAAAAACAAAGAAGTCAACATCCAATTTGGCAATTTACATTTGAATATGACATGAGATGCACAAAGAAGAAGAAGCAGCATGGTGGAGCTTCCATTTGGTCCTTAAGCTCTGGGGCAAAGCTTTTCAAGGAGCGTTGTATTATGAACCATTTTGTTTTGTCATGTTATGTTCTTGTCATATTAGAGAATGTATTAAGTCATAGATTCAAAGGCACTTATGTATGATTACAATTTAATAAAAGTTAAAAAGAATCTTGCCATGGGGGTCATATTTGTTGGAAGTATTACATTATTTGGCCCCTTTGTAAATATTAGTTTGGTAGTTGATTTATATTTTATATAATGTATGTGTCAATATGAGGAATATGAAAGGATGCATCTCCCAGCTGTTAGAGGAGAGCAACAGTCAGAGTACTGAAAAGTCATGTAAAATTATATATTGGAGACAAAGCTCTAAGCAATGTAATCAATGAGTATCATTCTTGTAATTCTGTGATATAGAATATATTAGAAATATATTTGAGATATATTCCATTTCTGTAATACATTGTTATTTTATGTGAGGCATTTATATGATTTATTCTTGATATAAGATAAGATTCATGTGAGCAAATAGCAGTGGTATCAGAGCTACGGACTTCACAACAGTGAGCAAAGAGATTGAAGCGCGAAAGCAATTTGAAATTGCGAGCAAATCGAAGGTTGCACATTATTGAAGGTATTCTAAAATTTTATTATTAAATCTTTTATTTAAGCTATTGAAGGAGGCATAAGGTTAATGGTTTAAAAGTTTTTTAGGAGTTATAAGTTTATTTTCTGGTTTCTTAATTATTTTTAGGTATGGAGTAATAAGGATGTCAACTTAGTTTATTTTTTGTATTAAAAGAGTTAGAAGATTTATTTTCTGAAGTTTGGAGTGATAAGGAATTCAACTAGTTTGTTTAAAAGTTTTTTTTTTTAATTAAGTTTTTTTATATAGAAGTTTGAAGTTTTTTATTTTGAAGAAGAAAGAGGCGCATATTGAGAAAAGAAAAATAGAGAACCAAAGACAGAGACCCAAAGGCAATGACCCAGAAGTAGACCCAGTGGCAGTGACCCAGAGGCAGTGCCCCTGAGGCGACTAATACATTGATCCAGAGGCAGACAGATAATTTTAAAAGGAAGACCTAATGAAGATTGCATATAACCAGCCATACCAAAGTCAGAGCTGAAGAATGAAGAGAAAGAAGAATCAGTGAATGAAGGCAAAAAGCCTTCCTACCAAATAATGTAATAGGGGGGGGTGTTGGAAGTATTACATTATTTGGCCCCCTTGTAAATATTAGTTTGGAAGTTGATTTATATTTTACATAATGTATGTGTCAACGGAATATGAAATGATGCATCTCCCAGCTGTTAGAGGAGAGCAACAGTCAAAGTACTGAAAAGTCATGTAAAATTATATATTGGAGACAAAGCTCCAAGCAATGTAATCAAAGAGTATCATTCTTGTAATTCTGTGATATAGAATATATTAGAAATATATTTGAGATATATTCCATTTCTGTAATACATTGTTATTTTATGTAAGGAATTTATATGATTTATTCTTGATATGAGATAAGATTCATGTGAGCAAATAGCCCTAGGAAGCTAACGATATTGAAGGAGTTACAAAGAATTATAAATAAGTGTTTTAGGGGTACTAGGGAGTTACAAAGAATAATGAAAAAGTTACAAAGCATTTCTCATAGCGAGGGAGTCACAAAGAATCTTATCATAACTAAAGGAGTTACAAAGCATCTTGTCATAATACGACGAAAAAGTTACAAAGCATTTCTCATAGCGAGGGAGTCACAAAGAATCTTATCATAACTAAAGGAGTTACAAAGCATCTTGTCATAATACGACAATTACAAACAATCTTGACATATGAACAATTACAAGCATCTACTATCTCTATAAGCCTAGAATCTTGTCATAACTAAAGGAGTTATAAAGCATCTTGTCATAATACGACAATTACAAACAATCTTGACATATGAACAATTACAAGCATCTACTATCTCTATAAGCCTGAGGCAAAAGTTGTTTTTTGGACAATTGATATGGACATGTTCTTTAGATTTCAGAGCACATTCACTTGGGCAACTAGAGAGAATATATTTTAGACTAAACATTGACAAGAACACCTTTGGTCAGTGGAAAGAACTGCCTCCAAGAATGCTACACTCTAGGTCCTGAGGTACTCCAACATGTGGCAATTTGTTGCTTTAAGGACAAAGCAATTCAACGGGAGGGAAGTGAGGGCCTGCTGTTACAGTGCCTAAAGAAGTAATACCCGTGTGTTAAGTATCAGCTTTCTATATGGTTATTCTAGAACAAATCACTTATCCAAAACTACATAAGTTGGTGAAAGACTAAACTGTGTTTGAAAGAATATAACAGTTGAGTTGTGATAAGTTGATTATGTTCAAATATGTATTTCATGATGGAATATATGAGTTATGCCAAAAGAAATTATTTATGTTGGTTCATATCTGTCATGCTCAAATAAATAACTTTTGTTTGACCATGATAGATATGCCAGAATATGTCGGTTATTTCATAATTTATTCATGTGTTGTCCATTAGTCATGCATGCAATGAGTTACTCTTCATATGTCAGTTTCAACAATTAACCTTCCCAGCAAAAGGAATCTCGGGTAAGTTATATTAAGGTTGGGACAAGCAGAAGTCATAAAAAGGGCCTTGAGCCTCTAGAGGAAAACTTCTTTTGGTTTTTGAAAATTGAGCAAAATCCTGAAGGATTATTGCGGCCTTGCCTTCTCTAAAGAGTTGCTTATCTTCTCAGGGTGGTGTCACATCTTTCCAAATTTATGTTTTCCCTGCAGTTATTTTATTTTTTTCCAATTTTAAATTTGAAAGAAAAATTCAAATTCTGTTTCCCAATAATTCCTTTCAACTTAGCTATGATGTGTTGTTTTATCAATTCCATATTGGGTTCATAGTGATTTCCAGATCAGAATCAGCATGTCTTCATATTCAGATTTCAGGTCTTTTTCAAGTGATCTGGAACACAATACATTGCCTTAAATTAGATGCGCTTTTTGCTATGGTGCAACATAAGATGTAGCTTTTTCAAAAGAATAAGAAACAGATAAGGATTAAGCGTGTTAGCTTTTTAAGAAACAATAATTTATTGTGTAAATGACCATTTCCATAAACCTATACTTTCAATATTGGACAAAAAATAGAAAGGCTTGCAATCAAAGTAAAAGCCAAACACCTTATGTTACTAAGCCTGAGGACTTTTATACCTCACTGCTCAGGAAGTGGCTCACGGACTAGACCTAAAATTCAAACAGATACTCTAGATAGAAAAAATTGCAGAGTGAAGGATGTATCTAGAAACTCATTTTAAGGGCATATTAATGTTCAAAAATACAGAGAAACCAAGTTGCCTAAATACCATGGATGGACTGTATCTTATCATTATAAAAACAAAACTCTGAAACCCAGAAATGCATATGCTAGGATGGGATATGCATCTTAGCAGGGGGCTGCAAGAGATTCTCCCTACCGCAGTAGACATCTTTAGCAGGCAGGGGACATGACCTGATGTGTCTTAACACCACAATGGATATTGACCAACTAAAAAATTAAAAGTAAGTCAAATAGTCTAAGCACTGAAAGATCAAAAGAGTCCCTCCTAAGTCATTCCTCACTAGTCAAACAAAGAATTTAGCAGGGAATTTGAAGAGCAGGCAAAACACATTTGTTTTGTATTTTTTTTTAAATGTGAGATTTAGAAGATTGCAGGTTTGGGCATCATAGATTTGCAAGGAAGATATCAGACATACCATACCCCTGTAACCTGTTTCTGAAAATGGCATCCATCCCCTACGCATAATACCCATACAAACATATCCCAGGTATGTTGACACAAACATGACAGGGAACCCCCGATTTTCATTTTTCACATCAGAGATGGTGACATGATGGAAACCACCATTGCCAACGGGTCGTTCAGTGTTTGTTTGACTGCAAACATTGGCCAAGTGATAAGGTCTATAACATGATTTTTCGAAAATCCCAGCTATGTTGCCAAAAGCGCAATTGGGGAGCCCGGTTTCACATTTTTTCTTTTGGAATCAGAAATGACGTCATAACAGAGACCACCATTGCCAATTGGCCTTTCAGTGTCTGTTTGACTGCAAACATTGACCTTGTCATAGGATTTATGACCTGATTTTTTGAGGTATTTTTCATCCAACCAATATTTTTCATCCTAAGCACTTTCTTTTAAAAAGAGCTGTGATGAATAGGTATGGGGGTTTTGCGCTAGACAGGGTTTAAGTTCAAATCTCTATGGAAATTACCTCTGAACATAAATGCGTTTCTTACATGCAACCTTTGCTAGGCTACATTTCTCATCATGTCACGGTTGCAGTCACGTCTCACATTTTTAGTTTCTGGCAACATAGTAACCAGTAACCGGATTATGAAAACGGCATCCATCCCTTAACCCTACCTTTACCCACATCTACTGGTGGCTATTTAAAAACAGTTGATAGCACTAGCAGGGCAGTTGTTAACTAGTCAGCATAGATAAGTTGGCACATAACACACCAAGATTCCACTACAAGTTCATTCTAAACAATCCCGGGTAATATTAGGTTACCCAATCCATGCTTTGAATCTGGAAACTTAATAGATGTGGGCTAAATTTTCAGCCTGAGTATTACCAATTACCAAGTAGATTAGTGTAGGCCTGGCATCCAAGTAGAACGGAACCCCTATATGAAGTAATTTGCAAAGTGATTTTAATGGCTCATTTCAATAACCTTCCTAATACATGGAAGAGGTCATTTTAAAAATGTTCATAGATCTGAACAGCCATGTGTAAAGGCAGGGTCCCATGCGGGGGTACAGGATGTGGAAACACGGTCTCATCAGATAAAAATTCATCCTGGAGATTAGAATCTTTCCTTGAAGTTCAGAGCAGGCCAGAAACCTTAAGCGGGTGCTCAAGAGGGGGGTTGAAGGATTAAAACACGCGAAGAGGAGGGGCTTAAGAATTAAGCACCCACGAGAGATTTTAGGGCCAGGTGGCATCACAGATTTGATCAAGCTCTCTCCATCTCCGGTGCAATTCCGAATTTATCTCAGTATTTATATAGGTGAAGTTTTATCTCAGTATTTATATAGGTGAAGTTTTCACGAGACAAAAGTTCTCCTAAAACATCCTAAAAATTCTCTCTTGCTACCCGCTTAAAATTTTTATGCGTTCTCGTGGCATGAAACCCCGACCTAATTCAACTCCAAGAACATTGGAATTCAAGCTATGTCAAGGATTGCCGATATCCTAAGCCCATGAGTCGGAGTATGCGACAGCCAACAAATTCAAGAACTGCTCAAATCACAAACACACATGGCAATTCCATAAATGGGTATAAAAGCACTTACTTGATGGACCTTGAGAAGCTCAAGAATAGCCAAGACAATATCATTGACATAGCAAAAACCAGAGGCCTCACATTTCTTGGCATGGTGGAGGCCCCCAGCCCAATTGATGGCAATGTCAGCATCCCTGTTGTTAAGCTTCAGAGCTGCTCCCACGGAGCCCCCTGCATAAGTTTGGCAAAAGTTATAGAGCCCATCAAACACAGGACAATCCTCCCCCACGTTGAATCTCTTAAGCTGCCTTAGCTGCTCATGCTGAGTCTCAGGTGTAACAGACTGAAGAAAGGAAATATAGTCATCAGCATGGAAGACCCTGAGCTCCTTGCTCTGCAAGAGATTAGGCCTGCAAACTTCCATCTTCTCATGAAGGCCATAGTGAACAACCAGACTGTGAGCCATTCTGATCCTGTGAGGTTTCATAGGATGCCCCTGGCTGTAGTAATAGTTCCCGATGTCGGAATCATAAAAGTAGGAAACCTTTCTCTTGCTTCCATCTGGACCAGACGTCAATGCAATGCCTGATTCATCCATTTTTCTGAGATTTCCTTAATGTAGACAAGTGAGTGCAACAACAACCGCAACACCCACTTTGCTAAATACAAGCATGTTTGAGCAAGAGGGTCAGAAGGGCACCATTGATAAATGGAGGAAACCAATCTCAATGAATAAAATCAATGAATTTAAGGAAATGGGCATTCGACAAACCTTGTGTTCCTTGTTGGCGAAACTTCAGAGTACTTGTTGCGAAAGTGGAGATCTAAATCAGTCGATTGAGTTCAAACCTCCATATCTAGAGCATTTCGTTGATTTCTAACATGTAAGTTTTGTTGTTTTATTGTCTTGGCTGAACTGCCTTCTATTCTCCACGTCCAACCCTGTTACATATGGTGAATACAACAATGAAAAACATGAAGCGGAATGAACAGGAGTGACGCTGACTTACCTCCAGTAAGACTCCCAAAATGGAAAGATGGGTCTCAGCTCATATATATATATATATATGGATTATGGAGCAGATTAGACTTACCAAGCATTCTACTTTAAAATAAAAATCTTGTAAGGTCTTTTATTGCACAATTCATATTTGGGAGTGGTAAGCCGTGGGGTTAGCCGTTAGGGTTTGGAATAATGGAAAAGGGGCTTACTGGTCCAAAGTGTTTTGATTGATCTAGGGAAGATATAGTTGGAATCAATTCTTTGAAAGATGTTTTAAATTTTTTTTTTTAATGTTTTAATTAATATTAAAACAAAATGAATACCAATTTTTTTGTGAGGTAATATTAAGATATAGGGTTCTGACCAAGAATCCGTCAACTGTTACAACAACTCTACCAGAGACACACGCACCCCTCACACACTCACCCACCCCACGGTTTGAACCTTGGACCTCCCGAAAAAGAGCCAAAGCCCAAATCGTTGCGCTGCACCCAGGTGCAACAATGAATACCAATGTTATTAAAATGGTTGAGTAGAGTTTTTTTTTTTCGCGTTTTAAATTATTGGGAAGAGTGGGAGAGTGTGTAAGAAGCAAGTGCGAGCAAGTTTTTTTTTGGAAATTCAAAAAATAAGGATTTGTATTTAATTTTTGGGAAAATTTTAAATATAAGGATTTATATTAAAATTATGTAATATGGAATGAAAGTTATATTTGAAAGTTCGTTCCAAATTTGTGGAGAAATTCAAAAAATAAAGGATTCATATTAGAGTTATAGATGGTCGGTATTCTACTTGAGGCAATGGGAGGGCGTGAGGATGAAACAGAAGATTATTGGTAAGAGAAGATTTATGGAAGAGGAGATTATTGATAAGATTACTAGCAAAGAGAAGCATAAGATTATTGGTAAGAGAAGATTTATGGAAGAGGAGATTACCAAAACAGAAGATTATCATCAAAGAGAAGCAATTTGAAGATTATCGGAAAAGAGAAGTGATTTGAGTTTAAATTGCAATATCTTGTTTAGCAATAAAATAATATTCCAGCATTATTACCGCAATCGAGAAGAACCGCATTGTCACTAAAGTTGTCCACGCTTCTTCATAAATAGTAGTGGTCTATGCAACAATGTTGAACCCTTTGGAGGAGAAGCTTGGTAATGGATTAATGCAAAATGGTAATAGACGATCACATTCCTTTTTATGTCAATTATATTACATTTAAATTATTTTACTGGTGATAGCAAGGATTAGAGGAGTTTGAAAAAAAGAGAATTTTTTTTTTAACCCTAGTTTTTTCTTTCCAAAACCCTGTCTGCTTTTGGAATTGTTTTGGGTTGAGATCATGGAATTACCAATTTTCACATGAAATTATGACATTGATGCTTGAGAATGGTGGATGAAGTTTAGATCTATATATTCTAGTGAGATTTTTTGGAATTGCAAACTTTTTATCTTTTAAAAGAATAAGCTTATGATTGGTGGGATATTCTTACTAAGGAAAGTCATGTTAAGGAAATAATTTTGACATGGGATGAAATGGAGCATGCATTCTTGAGTCAGTGAAACCCTTATAAAAAAATAGCTAGTTTGAAGGTCACCATCAAAGGATATGAAGAAGAAATAAAAAAAGCTTAAAAGGGAACTAAAATGTTAAAAATAGATTATATTACATCATTTGGGTCATGTAAATGTACCTTCCTTGGTACATACTTAGGACATTAGATTACTTTAGGAGGAAGTTATCTAGTTACTTCATGCAATGTAATAAATGTATAAGTGTCAATGTGCAAATTGTATATGTGCAAGGTGTCCCTTGTACAACTAGGTAGAGTGTTGGTCAAGGAACCTATCTTCTTATATAAAGGGCCATAGATAGAGTTATATA
This sequence comes from Wollemia nobilis, assembly GCA_028583015.1. NCBI lineage: Eukaryota > Viridiplantae > Streptophyta > Pinopsida > Araucariales > Araucariaceae > Wollemia > Wollemia nobilis. The sequence continues at coordinate 16,649,046 of JAQPPZ010016947.1, read as the reverse complement.
TACATTGAGGAAGTGAAGTGTGGTAGTGTGGAGAGTGTGTGAGCTATAAGCTCATAGCTCATTCGTGAGCAGTAGCTTAGATCATAGAGTGTTCATTTTCTCCATAGCTACTTTGTAATTATTTTCGTCATTTCTATTTATAGCATATTTCAATCATCTCATACATTTACTTTCTTTCTTATTATTATGCATCTTGTGATTGCTATCTCCCATTACATATTGTATCAAAATCTAATAGTGGTATTAGAGCTACGGTAGATCAAGCTACAGTAGAGCAATAGGAAAACCACCATTATCATTGACCCTAAGTTTTTTATCAACTTGCTACATCGTTGGACCACTCATTGTCAAAAACTCTCAGAAGAGTCTAGGTGGTAGAATTAAGGAGAGCCATAAGTGAGAACTAAAAGAAATCTGAATTTTAGAAATACTGAGATTGCATGTGGCTAGAGTCTTTCTACAGAGTTGTAGGAAAACTCATGAAGATTAGGACTCAACATTTGATCCATTAGTTTGATGAATCAACTAGTGAAGCTCATCTAAGAGATCTGAAAAAAATTACCTGAAGTTTCTTTTATTATAGGGAATTAATTCTTATATGATTGGGACACCTTCTACAATAGAAAGCTAGGAGATTTCAACTTCGTTGCCTGAAGGTCGGAGTGCCTTCATAGTGTAGATATTAGTTGTTGCAAAGAGGAGAATAATTTAGAAGAAACTTCTAGAAAAGAATCATGGTGAAGTCAAGAGATATGAGATCTCCATTGCTAGATTGAGAACTTCACAAAAAGAAAAAAAAAGGCCATAGAAGCCTTGATTCAGAAGAAAAGGCCATAGAAACATTGATCTAGAAGAAAAGGCCACATAAGCCTTGATATTGAAGAAAAGGCCATAGAAGCCTTGATCTAGAAGAAAAGGCCACATAAGCTTTGATATTGAAAAAAGCCTTGAAAAGGCCACACTGAAATAGGCCATAGAAACCTTGAAACCGAAGAAGACTCTAGAAGAGAGAATCTAATTTAGAAGCATAATTTAGTACTAATACTTTGCTGCAAGAAAAGGAGATTCAGTGAGTTGGGAAAAGCTTCCTACAAGAAAGTTAGGAAGAGTATCTTCTTCAGAATCAATCTAGCACCTGAAGCAAAAGAGATCAGGAGGATATCTCATTGAAGAACTTCCAGACTAGGAAGAAGAAGAAGGACTAGGAGAGTCCTGCTCAAATCCAAAAGCAGTAGAATCAGAGATCTAAGAGGTCTAACTGCCAACACTTTTAGAAGGTTGAAAATAAGATCTCAAGAAAGACCAAAAGAAGTTGCAAGATCAAAGACCTTGGCGAGGTCTCAACGAGCATCCAATAAAAGGCTTGGTGAGCCTTACTGAAAAAATCATCAAAGGAGTTCTAAGGAGAGCTCATTGAAGAAGAATAATTTGGCAAGGAGTGTCAAATCTCTGAAGACCTCAAGACATCCAAAATCTTGAAAATAAGACTTGAGACAATTATCGTCATTCGACAACAAACCCATGGAAAACATTAAAGTAGCTCTTAATCATTATTTAATTCAGGTAGTCAATATTTTATTATCATCTTTGGCTAAACTTACTTCTTCCTCTAACCATGGAAAGGAGAGTTTAACTTCACGATCCTCAATCAAAACCCCTCTATTGGCTAGCCTCTCTTCACATTTGTTATCTTCCCTTCAAGTATGTGTAAACCTAATTTCTTCAAACTCTTTAGCAAGATCTTGTATTTCCATAATTATCTCTTGTATGTTCCATGGAGCCTTTGCTTTCCTCAAAATTGCATTTTTTACTATGAGAGAATCACCTTCCATCCATACTCTGTTCCATTTTATTTGTTTGCATATTTTTTCGCCCAAGCTTTAGCTTCTTTATTTGTCTTAAATCAACTATTGAAAGCGTAATGAGACAAAATATTTCCTCTATTATTTCTAATTATTCCTCCTCCTATTGGTCTTGGATTTCCTTTAGATACGTCATCAAAATTCAATTTAACCCACTCCACATCTGGTGGTTTCCACTTTATATTATTTGCCTTCTTTTTGCTTCTCTTGTACCCAACATCATAATTATATTTAATGACTTGACTCTATCTATCAAGACTCTCTGCTTCTAGATTAGGGATTGGGTGAGTTGATAGGGTTGGTTTAGACTCTGTTGTAACCATTTCACAACGTACCCCAAAATTGGGGACCCATTTGAAAATTGGAAAATTTGGAATTTTGTTTGCTAGTTTTGTTGATATGTTATTTACCCTATGGTGTTATTGTGTTTTATGGTTTGTTTGAATGTTATGTTTATCATGTTAAAGTATTGTAGTTTCTTAATATTTTTAAGGTTAGTTTTAATTTCTATCGGTGTTCAAATATTCAAATTTAAAAAGGGGGTTTTTCTTTATTTTAAATATTTTAAATTCAACATGGGTTAAAATGTTTAATATAAAATATTTTAAATTAAACTCAATTTAATACATCTTGAAAATATATACTCACTTTAATCATTTTGAAAATATTTTCATTAAAATGTTTGTTTATGTTTTACAGTTTTTCGAGATTAACGACCTAGTTTTCAAGTTAGAAGACAAGTAAATCATGAGACATCTGTTCAACACAGTTTCCAAGGTAACGTTTGCTTGGCATGGCTTCCAAGGATAGAATGGTACTAATGCACGAGGTATGAGGCACCCACTAAGGACCCACGACTGAGTGACTATGTTAGTACTTGTTTGGATTGATAAACCCGCCATATGCTACTTTAGGTCGTATGTGGGATTATATCCCATGGTTCGTGTGCTATTGAGGAGTCTTTGCAATGGATAATCAAATGGAGGTGATTATAGAGTGGATGCATTCCCTAGAAAGCGACATCATTATCAACATGGTCAAGATCCTGGGTGGCATCGTGATGCAAGGGATACATCAAAGGATCATCAACAGATGGTTAATGAAGAACAAACAGAGGCGACTATTTTGCAGAGAATTACCACGTCCACATTGGATGTCCATTAAAGCAAGACAAATGCGGTTACGATTTTTTCTTCTTTTTTTTGATAAACACAGGTAGTGATGGACAAGTGCAGTCAAAGACATCATGACCTGAGCTAACATGTGATTGGCAGGGATGTGGATTTCTCCAGGGCATGCAAGTAATGTGGCACTGTGACTTAAATCATCTATGTGGATGTGTAGTAGGCGGGTTTAGAGCCTGTTACTGCCATGGAAGCTTCGCAAGACAAAAATAAGGATACAAACGTGACATAAACACAACGTAGAAGAGGTATTAAAATGGAACTATGATAGATTGATGTTCATGACTATTCCAAGACATAAAGAGGACATGGATTTTGATTGACATGGCAGCATGTTTAGATTTTTTGAAAACGTAGAATTTCCATCAAGGTAATATTAGTTGTGCTCTAATATATGGAGAAAACAATTTTTTACAACGATGTGTCGAACATTTTTTGGTGGCGAATAACGATGTCTAGGCGTAGATGGCAATAACAAATATGGATAGTGTGTAGAAGATGTCATTGAATCCCAGGTTACGTAGATGGACGCCAAACAAGACTTCGAACGTGACATTTGGGTAAATTATATGGACTAATGGTTGGGTTTTAAAATCGCGTTTTTGGCATTCATGGGGCAAATTGTTTTCAAGACAAGGACGTCGTGGATTACTCAAAAGAATATGGTGAATGGAGATAATGAATACAATAGAGCAGTGGTGTAGAACTATTTCAATGGGAGTTACAGGCAAACAATAATAATGTGCACAACCATTGAAAATTTGTTGTGAATATGGATAAATCATTTTTTTGAACAGTAAATTTTCCATGTCAAGCGTAGAAGAAATACATGGAGTTTACCTAAAGTTTTGGTGCATGATGGGATGCCCAATAAAAGGAATATCCTTAAAAATGGTAAAAGTTACATGATGTTGTGCACGGTGGAATTTGGTTCATTAGAACTTATCATAGGCATTGAATTTGTTGCAGGTTGTGAGTTACGTATTGCATAAATAGCAGATTAAATTGTCACCAGCCCAATTGAACAAAACATATAGAATGTCAACATAGTAGTTCAACTCGACAAAACTGTTATGCAGTGTTTGTGATTGTTATTTTCATTACTTAGATAACACTTTAACAATACATATTTTGCTATTGACGAAGTGATCAATGGATTTGGTGTTCACACTATTGCAGAAGATATTTGTTAAAATTTATGATAATGATTTTGTGAAGGTTGAGATATCTCAATATATCTTTTACTACAAGTTTCCTACAAAAAGTTGAGATGTCTAAGTACGCAACAGAGAATAGTAGCCAAGAAGAATTATTGATGCAACCCATACTAAATTTTGATGTTAATGTCATTGATAGCAAGTGGTCGTAAGCTAGGAAAATAAAACACGATATCCGGATGGTTCACACAATGGATTGGTGTTGCACGTTTGGGATAAATACTATTGCAACTATATGAACCAATTTTTTCATGTTGTAGTAATAATCCCAAAGTTGGATCCCGTTGCTGAAACGGAGTTTGTGGTTGATGTGAAATTTTGTGTAAGATGGAAGACGCCAAAGCCCAAACTACTTATTCACAAATTGATGTCACCAGATAAATTGGCACTATGATGATGGCCAACTTCAATGTAATAGAAAAACTCATGGATGATAATCGATGCAAGGAAATGTCTCTACACATGCTCTCTAAGACAACCATTGTTGAAGTTACATTCAGCGATGTGGGTGCACTGTGGCATGATGCACTACAATTGATGTTTATGAAGAAGCAAGTGGCATATTTTATATAATGGCAGAATGAAGTATTGTATGGACAATTTTTGGATGCCATAGAGAGCAATTTGAAGATGTTGCTAAGATAGGTAAATAAATAATGGTTACATTCACCAAAGTTGTGATAGCGAGATTTAATTTAATTAAAGTTCTATTGTTACGGAGAACAATAAATTGGTGGTTAAAGGAGATAGTTATTGAATTTTGTTTCAAAATAGTTATATATTTGAAATGAATTTAAAAATTAAATGAGCGAATTGAAGAACGAAAAAGTTCATGTTATAAATAAGAGTTTGCAATTCAAGAAAGGGGTCGAAGACTTTAGACAAGATTGCAGGTGGAAACAACAAGTTGGCGCTCAATTTGTTTGGAGCCTCTCCTTTCGAGTTATTGCTGAAATTACATTACTTCACCATTAATGCCCTCGGAGTTGGTATTTTCTACATGTATATTTGATTATTTTGAAAATATTTTAATGTCAATATATTGGATATCGAATGAGTTTTATGCATGATTTATGGTTGAATCATTTATTATATTTAATATATTGCACCTTTTGCCCTTAGAATATTGCACCTCGTTAAATGTGGAATTACGTGAATACAGATCACATAAACGCAATTTTTATGCATGATGTCGATGTTTGCAGGATTTATGTGAAGTTTTTGAGTTTCAATTTTTGGTTTTATTTCATTTTATTATTTGTTTATTTTCTAAACCCTATCCTTTTCATTTTTTTAAAGTTTTCCAAATAAAATAAAAAATGTAAAAAAATAAAAATCCAAAAGAAGAGGCATGGATTCAAATAACAAGCTTTAAGTTGTTATTTAAAGCAATTTCGATTTTAGTTTGAAGTAAGTTTGAAATTATAAAATTGTTTATAAAGTTCACATTTTCAAGGAATTTTAAAATTTCAAAAGTTTTATTTCACATTTCAAGCTTTGCATTTCATTTTCAAGCAATAAATTAACTTTCCTTTATGAAAATTATAATTTCATTAAAGGGAGTAATTTTTTTGGCATTCGAAAGGCCATTGTATTCAAGGTTATAGATTAACTTCCCTTTATGAAAATGCGATTTCATTAAAGGGGGCTAATTTATAAGGTATTTCAAAGGTTATTACATTTTAAAGTTAATCATTTGGATCATTTTCTTTCATGTTTAAAACAACATAAAATCAATTCACTCATCATTTCATGTTCACACTTAGAGATAGATTTTAATATTTTATTTCATGCTCAAAAGCAAGGTTTAATAAAAGATAAAACCTGTTTAAAACTTGCTTAATGAAAGAAGATAAATCTACCTAAAAATATGAGTTTCATGAGCAATCACTAGCATAGCATAATAAAATATTATCAACACAAGCCCTTGTTAACAGTTGTTTGTAAATCACTAAGGTATTCTAAGCACTTATTTGATACATTTTCACAACATACAAGCACATATTAAGTAAAAGGAACCTTGGAGAAATTTCTATTTCTTTGCAAAAGAGGGTTGTCATTTTAAAATCGTGACTATGATGGTGATTTTGCAATTGGGAAAAATTTCCACTTAACAGACTCCTCTATGGCTAATCATATCTTCCTTTTCATTACCTCTAAACGACTTTCCTTTCCTTTAAATATTCTTCTATTACTTTCTAGCCATATAACTGGATTCCATAATTCTATCCCCATTCTCCCCTCAAATAAAGGCATCCCTAGATAAGTTGCTGGTAAATTTACCTCCTCCATTTAATGTAACCTACAACTTCTTGCTTTGATATTAGTTGGAGTGTTAAGGAAGTAAATTTTGGATCTTGTCCTATTAACTTTTTGCCCCAATGCTCTTTCGTATTCCTTGAAACGTTATTCAAAGCTCTGGTCTCATTTATCCTTGCCATTCCAAAAAGGGTTGTATCATCTACAAACTGTTGATGGGTGATGTTGTCAATGTTATTACTAGCCTTAAGTCCACTTTTAAACCCATATTTATAAGCCTTATTTAAGTTCCTACTCAAAACCTCTACCATAATAATGAACAAATAAGAAGATAGAGGGTCTCCTTATCTAAGGCCTCTCTTGGACTTAAAAGATTATGTTACGACCAATACTAAATAAGAAATTGTAGAGACACAAGCTTTAATCCATCTAACCCATTTCTTCTTGAATCAAAAATTTTCTAAAATTGCAAAAAAAAAATCCCATTTAACCCTATCATAGGCTTTACTCATATCAAGTTTTAAGATCATTGCTTTCTCTTTTCTTGAAGTTGTTGAATGTATAACTTCATGAGATACTATGATCATGTCCAAAAATTTTCTCCCTTTCACAAATCCTCCTTGCTCTTCTAAAATAATTTTGTCTAACAATGGCCTTAATTGATTCACCATAACTTTGGAGATAATCTTATATGTCATATTACATAGGTGTATGGGTCTAAAAGAATCAAACAATTCAACATACTTCTTTTTTGGAATTAGGGTAAGATATATTGCATTAATTTTATAAGGTATGTATTGTTTTACCCTAGACAGTTCCACTACCACCACCAATAAATAATCCTTCACTATATCCCAATTATGTTGGTAAAAAGTTGTAGAGAGTCCATTTGGACTTGGGGATTTATCCTTATTTAAAGAAAAAAGAGCTAAATGAACTTCTTCCAGAGTAATAGGCTCCATCAATTTCCTATTGTCTTCATTCATTATCACTGGAGGAACATCTTGAAGAAGTTTACCATTAAGAACTTCAGTCTCCTCTGATCCTTGGATATTATGATAAAAAAACTTTACCTAATTTTCTAATTTCACTATGATCTTTAATCCAAACCCCTTCTATTGATTTAATTCTACTAATTTTAGTTTTTGATCTTTGTACTATTGATTAATGAATTTGAAGGGGATATTAAGTACATCAAATTAATTAGTTTATTTAAATAATTAATTATTTTACAAAGGGAATTCAAATTCAAAGTGTTGTTTGATTTTTCCCCTTTTGTATTTAGCCAAAGAGCTAAACTAAGGGATAAAATTGTAAATTAAGACTAATTTTCTTTTCTTGCACCACATTGATCAAAGAATTCCCTTGCTCTTGACTTATACTCGCTTGACTATGGCCTCAAATTTAGCAACACAAATGGTAAAATTGGTCAATGTTATGAGTGCCCTAGCCAATAAAGTGAATGACATTAATATCCAAATTATTTCTCTAGATGTAAAAATTTACAACAATGACCAACACTCCAAAACAAAATGTGAGGTCTCATTGTATGATGGATCTAGGGATCCCGATATTCTAAATAGTTGGATTTTGGATATGAAAACATGGTTTTCATATAGTCAACTCCCTAAAGAGGAGAAGATTTCTTTTGCTAAGATTTAGCTTTTCAACTTAGGTGAAATTTTGGTGGAACTTCAAGAAGGTCAAAATCCTCTCAACATAAGGGAGGATCTTATTAAAGCCTTGAAGTAAAGTTTTTATCCTTCCAAATATGAGCAAGACTTAATCATCAAATGGTTTTAATTTTGGCAAGGAAATAACATGTTTGTGCAAAATTACATATATCAATTTAATAGGTTTTAAATTCTCCTAGGCATGACTAATGATGAAGTTGCACTCATTCTCAAGGTCAATAGTGGCCTTCAAGAGCACCTATATAGATAATTGAAGTATGTTCCCCTTGCAACATTGGATCTTGCTTTCAATCATGCTTAGTTGGAATAAGAAAAATATGTTGCACAATCAAATGTGATGTGGCAATCAAGAATGAAGCTAGCTATTGCATTATGAGTAGTGCATAAATAGTACAAAATAGAATCAAAGAGGTTACATGGGTTACAACCAACTACTATACCAGGATAACAACCTATAACCATCATGGAGTGCAAACAAGAAACAACCCTGCAAGAGATAAAAATAGTCTCAACAAAAAATCTAATTCACCCTAACAAACTAACAAGCCAAACAAACATGAGCAACAAAAGTTGCACATGAATACAAAGCAACAATTATATTAGGCTTAAAAATAATAAACTTAATATCCAAAGTTGTTCTCATCATTCCTCCCCACCATAGAAGCATTAGAACCCAACGCTATCAATAAATCTAGGAAGTCACGAGCCATTTGGTGGTGAGAGATCCAAGAAGCCTGGTGTGGAAGCTGATCGCAATGGGTGATAAGGTATGATGTGGAAGAACCTTATTGAGTGTGACAAGTCTTCGTGTTAAATGCTCTATCTATATCAAGCAAAAGCTAAAATTTAGGTACTACATCTACTGAATGGTTGATGACAGGCTCAGTCTCCAAAGTAGAATCCTGATATGGCTTTAGAAGATCAACATTAACGACATCATGTATGCCAAGATATGCTGGAAAGTCCAAGTGATATATATTCTTAGAGACTTGTTGAATGATGGTATATGACCCATAGTGAAGAGGTTTGATCTGGTTTGATATTACTATGTACTTTTTCTAAAAGTGTTGTTTGTCCAAATAAAGCCATACTCTATCTCCAACCTGAAATGGATGAGGAGTGCTATGTTTGTCCACTACTCATTTCTATTGTTGTTGAGTCTTTTGCAAGTTTTATGTTACCTTGGATTGAATTATCTATAAATGTTGAATGAAATAAGTTGTCTTATGTTGTTCCTTCTTTATTTGTATAGTGGTTAGAGATGGCAATGCTAAGGGCAACTCATATGGGGCCAATGGCTGAAACTCGAGATAAACCTCAAAGGGTGAACATGTTGTAAAACTATGGATTGCTCGATTGTAGGTATGCTCAATGTGGGTGAGGCTCAAATACCACTTTTTTTGAGAAGAGTGGTGATAGATCCTCAAGCTTTGCATAAGTTTGTGAATGACGACTTTAGTCTGCCCATCTGACCATGGATGGAAGCCATGCAGAAGTTTGTAGACAAGGGTGAGGGTGTTACCGAGATGCGGTAGTGACAACAATTAGGAAGGGATGATTAGGTTCATCATAGCTCTGATTAGACATCACAAATATTATACGTCAGGCTGCACTGGTAGAAATCTAAGGGTAGATGTCTAAGCAACAAGTTTAGATGTCTGGGGTGACTAGGCTAGATGTCTAGGGAGTAGATGTCTAGACAGTTTGGGATAGAAATCTAGGGTGAACACGTCCTATCATATATCTTGGTCAACAGTCAAACATCTAGGTCTACGGGTCAAACGTCTGGGTTGCAGGGGTAGAGATCTAGGTACGTAGATGTGTAGGCAATTAATTGTCTCGGCTAGACGGGTAGGCTGGGCACTTGATGAATTTATCGAATGGCAAGGCTAGACATCTAGCGAGGTGTGAATATGCAATCTCTAGTACCTACAACCATAATTAATGTTATTTCATTCTCCAAGTGTTGAACACAACCTGCAATACAATTTTGCAACACAATCCTGCAACATGTCTACAATCCACAACTATCAACACGCATTCCAGAACAATGGCTTCGCACAACAATTCTGTATTATCAACAAGTAGATATATATGTACAAAATAAATAGGGGGTACTTATAGGTGAGCAAAGTGGTTATTACAACTACTTGCATCAATCGTCTCAATGTTCTTACCCTAACTACTTACTTTAGATGCCTAACACAACTTGTAGGACATCTAACTAATTATCGCCTTAACAACTTGATGGTTGTGTTTGTCTTCTAGTATAATTTGTACGTAATCAAACCATATTCATTGATTGGTTGATTTTACATCATTAAACATTAAAAAATTGCATTCCAAAATTTTTATGTACAATCAAAATTGTAGGACATTCTTTCTCAGCTAGTTCTATATTTTATTCTTTTTTAGAATTTTTATCTACATCTATCCTCCCCTTTGAAGAAGTTGATGTCCTGAATGACATTCTTCGCTCAGTTTGAGAAGTATCAGTATCGATGGTCATTGGGGTTTTAATATTGGTATTCTAAAATGCTTTCTCATATTCCTGGAGTTGACCCTGCATGCTCTCGCATTCCTCCTTGAGCCTCTTGGAATAGTTGAAATATTTGGCCCATTTCACTCCCAAGGCATTAGCACGTTCTTCAGTATGCTTGATATTGGATAACAGATCAACCTCCCTCTTTAGGAAAATATCTTTCATTCACTCTTCGAATATTGATGAAGAATTTGTAGCTTTTTGTGCCAACTGCTATTGCAGGGCTACCTCACATTGTTGCATCTATCGTAGTTCTTCCATCAAGGCTGCCTATTCTTGTTGTCAATTCTACTTTTCATATTGCCAAGCAAGTTACTTTTGATTCTTTTGAGCTGCCAATGTTTCTGTTTGCTTGAGTAACAGTTCCTTAGCACTTTTAAGTTGTGATACTTCAGCTTCCAACTGGAAAATGTGTTGTTCCTTTTCCTTCAATTGAGTGGTAAGGTTATGTAAATTTTGTGTTAGTCCCTGAATATGCTACTAAAATTCATTCATTTACGCCATTCCTTCCTCTAAGAGTTGATCCTTTCATTCCAAGGCTTGATAGATAGTTTGCAATTCACTATCAATTGCCTGCTTTGCTGAATGCAAACATTTGATCCCTTCTCCAAGCCAACACAACAAATGTGCAAGGAAGTTAAGTTGAGTATATATCGACTGTAATTCTCGCACTAAATCTACTTGTGATCCTTATTCTAAGGGGTGCTGAGGAGGGTTAATATTGTGGCCACAGACATACACATGCACTGTCTCCAGATAGAGGTTGTGCATCTTTTCAGGAAAGCACTCAATGCCCTCCATAGTTGTCAAATTGGTAGTGAGCAGTGTCTAAGGCTGAGCCTGGTATATTATGGAAATATTGTTATGCCAAGGATATTATACCGCCCACTTGACCAATCTATCTAGTTCTTCCTCTATCATCCCTTGCCACTTATTCCATTGGCCCACACATGCAATGTCAAACTGCAAACGTAAGTTATCCATGATTTCTCCCAATCCTGAGAAATAGGTTACTGCTTGTTGATCCATAGAATCTGATGGATCCATAAATTTGGATACTCACACGAGAAAATATTTGGACCATGTGTCCCTTTGTTCCTCCTCCTATCCTTCTTTATGCACTACCTCCTTCCTCTTATATGAGAGGTCAATAGTCTTCTTTGATGCCTTCCCTTCGGTTACTACAAACTGCATCAGAGTCTGGCTACTCATGCCTTTCTGCTCTACCAAATGCTGCAAGTCTGTTATCTATGAGGGTTATTTTCCTTCACTTGTGTTGGTATCATTTTTCTTTGAGGCCTTTGCATCCTCTGTAGTGATGGGATTTTCTATTTTAGGTGTCAAATTTCCCATATCCGAGGGTGGTATGCCCTCCTCTACTACTAGTGTGGTAATCACTTTTGGATTACCTATGTCATCTGATATCTTGGCTATGTTTATGTCTAATAGATATTCCAATAAAAATACACTCAACGATGTTGCTAATGTGGTTGGTCTAGCCAAATATTCCTCCATTGGTTCGGGTGAACCTGCACAAGCCCAAAATTTAGCCTCTACCAAATACTTGTGGCGTCCAATATGTATAGCCGTACTGGATCCAGCTACGGTGTTATGAAGAACTGAGAGGATAGCAAAATCAACTTCCTCCTTGTGTGTTATCGATTGTTGCTCTAGAGCGTGAGCTACCTCTAAGTTCTATGTTATCTTCTGCAATGCTTCCTAAGAGAATGTTGGGGGTGGTTCATCAAATCGCCCTTTCTTTTTATTTCATTTGGGCTCTTTCAGTGATTGGGTAACATTCTATGTTTTGGACTCCTTTTCCTTGACTTGCGATGTAGTAGTATCCTCCCCTTCTAAAGCAGCTACTAATTTTTCTTGGCACGACTTATGAGATATATGTTTCACCCAAGCCTTCTTTACTGGTGTTAGCTTCTTCACTAATTGTTGAGCATCCTTCTACCATAAGATGGATGGTGCTAACTCTGGTAGCTTTGTCGGAGGATCGAAGTCTAGTATTTGAACTCCTGCCCTGGAGGCTGCATAAAAAATCAGACCAATGGTATGAAATACCATCAAAAAGTTCTTTGATGTTTACATCAAAAAAATTTGAATACGACACGCTAGGTGTGTTGCCCAGTCATAGACTACTCCCTTCTTTATCCCTTGTAAATACAAGATCAACCAAATAGGAAGGTTTGAACTTCTTTGCTTCCCTAATAATCTGGTCATAAGTACATTCATAATGCATTCCAATCCTGTGTTCCGTAATTGCGTCTGTTTCACTCCTCTTTCTCCATGAGTAGCCAACATAGTATCCACCTCCTCTTTTTTCAAGTTAGTGATACTCATGATTAACTCTGGCATTTTCTTTGGATCCACTCATTCATTGACTACTGCTTTGCCCTTCCTAGGAAGCCCAAACGTGCGTTGGAATACTGCGGGAGAGAATTCCACAACCAAGGTGTGATCACCTATTTGCACTATGTTGTGGTTTTATGCTACATTGTATGTATGCAACATTTGTAGCAGATACTCCTTGAAAAACTCCTTATCAAAGCTAGAAACTTGCAAAAAAAAATGCACTCTCGCTTCCTCAAATTTGGCTCTGAGTGGGTTATTTATTGGTGTTTTTGCCTACCATTGATGGAAAAAATCACCTTTAGGCAATATCCAGCTAATGTCATCAATTGCAACCTAATCCTTGTTACTTTGTTGAGCTTTCTTATTTTTTCAAGTGGCTATTTTTGCTGCCTCTGGTTGACTATGTGATTGTTCTTTGTTGAGGCTTTCGATTTGTCTGTGCATCCTATGTTCTTGTTGATACAGCAATATTTTGGCTACAACTGAGTCAAATTCCACTTTAGATCGGATTGGAACTTTGCCAATTTTTTTATAACTCATTATTTCCTCCCAAGTTCTCCACTGTCTTTGTATTTCGATTTGAGACGTTGTCTGCTCACTAGACGTCTATCTTTTCTTGCTAGACATCAACTTATGGTATACATCTAATATCTTCTGCTAGATTTTTGCTACATTTTTCTAGACATCTACTACTTCCTAGACGTCTCCTGCCTAGTAGACGTTTGTTGCCTTTTTTTTCTATTTTTGTCTTCTTATTTTTTTATCTTTTTATTTTTATTTTCTTATTTATTTCTCAAATTTTTTTGTGCACTGCACTTCTACTTAATGTCATCGGTTAAAGTGCACAACCATGCCAATGCATATATCAAAGATATCTAATGGGTTATCATTCCAATGATGGCTATAGGTTCCAAAATTGCTAAAATTGTCATCATCGTCAGATTCTGTTTCTTTTGTCTATTGACGTCTTCGACGATTGTTCCATATATGGAGAATTTTTTGCTTATGGTTGTTGTGGACATCTTGTGGTGTCTTACCATAATATGCCAGTCTGGTCGTTCTTCCTCTGGTTGATGTGGGTTTTTGGTCCATATGCTTGGCGATTATCTGCTTGATGTCTAACACTCGAATTGTTCCTCTTAATTGCCATATGTGTTTGTTCCATCCAATCCTCTACCAGATGGATTTCCCTCTCCTCTAGGCTATTACTATTTTGATCTAGATGTTCTATTAGGTTTTCTATGCATCTAATGGCAGGTTCTATATGTGTAACTTAATTTTCTATACGGTTAAGCTCTTATTCCAAAGGAATTCATTTTGTACTTCTGTCAGGTCATCGAATGATTATACAGTCATCTAAATAATGGAATATGTCCCCTTCCTATTTTGGTTGATCAAGGGTATTGTGATTGGGCTATTGCTGCCTTTGCTATCCCTTATTTTGATAGGCTCTTCCTGCTATATGGCATCTTCCTTGAATTCTCTCATTCTACGGGTGAGAAGCTACCCTTCCTTGGTCTCTTTGCTCCAGATTTTTATTCCAAGTTCCTCTTCTCTTGCAAACTTGGTTACTACATCCTCAACCTTTTTCCAATCAAATATCTCTAGTGTTGGGCTGCCTTACTCCTAGTTGCCCAAGATTTGATCGGTCCCTCATTCGTTCTTGATGATGTCTTCAATTCCTACGAGTTTGTTGAGGTAGATCCAACGGTTTATCCTCAAGATCACGCAGAGATGAGTTAACTAGGACTATATCCACGGATGGGCCTTGCGGCTCAGCCGATGGACTAGTTGACTTAGAGGTACCCAAATGTGAATTTCTCCCTCTCTAGCTACTGGGATGGAGGTTAACCACACTCTTCCTTGGTTAGGTAAATTTTGGTCATCGAGCGGTTTTGATGAACCATCGAGACTTCACAAAATACCTCTATTTTAGGCTTGATCTATGAGTTCTGCTCGAGAGTTCCATTCTACTTGTCTCTAGTTTTTAGGTGTTAGTTGATATAGGATTTACAACCTTTTGTCAGCTCTTATTATCCTTCATTACCACCTCACCTCCTCAAAGCATCGTTGGGGTGTGCATTGGGTTAAGGCTTCTTGGTACCGATCCGAGAAGGTTGAATCTGTACTAGAATAATTTCCTTCCCCTGTTGGAGTCATGGGCCAATTTGAGGTTTCATGAACCCTTCATTCTAGTCTTCTAACTTCTCTCCTATGTTGTCTAAGATCCATTTTTTCCAACTGGTACATTGTTGCTGCTTGGCGTTCATTTAGACATTGCATAGCTATCTCATATGGGGTTTTGTATCGATGTGGTAGTGACAGTCCTAATGCTTCATCTGTACTTGTCTCAAAATTATTCCCTCTTAGAATCTCTTCTTCTAAGGAATCCTTGCTTCCCAGTATTTGGACTGCTTCCTCAAATTGAACCTGTGGCTACTGATTGCTAGTATGGTTTTGTGGTCTTCTCCTAGGGTTTACTTGAGGTATGTTAAGATTGAAAAATTTGTTTTCATCACTACTTGATTTGTCCAGCCAATCTCCTATTTTCAATTTCTTTGGTACTATTCGAACATCACTCCATATGATTGCTACCATTTCTTCTTTGCTCATTTGTTATTGGCAATTGAACTCTGTCCTGCTTTCCATACCCTAGGTATTTCTAGTGATTCCCTTGTTTCTTGAGGGTTCGCAACTGGTGTCGAATCTGAGTTTGAGGAATATTTTGAATTAAGCACAATCCTTAATGTGGTTGATGATGAATTCTCTAAGTGTGCATCAATTGCTATTTCCTTTCTCCTTATACCTTCTGCTTGGCTTTCTATTCTCAGGTCTCTCTGTATTTTGTTTACTAAGGAAAATATAATTTTCAAAGAATTACCTATTGCACTCCCTCTTAGTTCTCCTTGATCTCGCTCAATCCATTCATCTTGGCGTGCTTCTTAACATTCATTCATTCGTTACATTATCGTATCTAATTTCTAAATCACATGTTCTCACAGTTGGGTATTATACCACCTCAAGGTTTCATATTTCTCTTGTAGCCTCTGTATCTCCAACTGCATTTTCTACAAAATTTTAGCTCCTTGCCCTTCATACTCTTCTACTTTTGGTATGTCTTGTAGAGCAACCTCCATCAGATTTCGGAGTCGATTTTCTTCATTGCTATTTGGAAATTGAACATGTATTTCCAATCATCATCGCTCTCCTTCCTAAGGTTCTAACTCTTTGTTCAATTATTGGTTCTCCTTCGATTCCAAATAGCCAATCCATGTTATGGGTTTCATCCTCTTGAACAACACTACTATGCTCATTATTCTCATGAGATTTTGTACTTGGACTTGATTTTTCTCTCCTTATCCCGAAATTTCCTCTTGATTGCTCCAAGTTGATCATGTTTACCTAAGCACGTGGATTGTACACTTTCAAATTAGAACCATTTATTACCTTGGAGCATAATGTTCCATCCAAATTCCTTAGTTTCATCACCTCGTTCTCCAGTACTTCTTCCACCCAGAAGGGTCCAAGCCATAGAGTTTTGAATTTCTCTAGATTGAGTTCTCTCTTGCCATTGCACTTGAGAACTAGTTCACTAGCTTTGAGATCCATCTTCCAAAGATGCTTGTCATGCCAAAATTTCTTTCTCTTATGTGTGATATTCGTTTCCCATTGTGCCATTATCCTTTTTCATCCAATTGCACCAATGTTGTTAGTCATTCATTGATGCTATCCTCATCATTCAATTGATTGTCCACTACCACCCTTAAACTTGGTACAAGAAACTCAATTGGTACTACTGCTTCTTGTCCATACATCAATTGAAAAGGTGTGTGTTTCTTGGTGGGCTTGAAGGTGGTTATGTATGCCCATAATATTACTGGTAACTATTCCTCCTAGTAGGCTCCTTCCATGCCGCATGTCTTGTACATAATTGAAACCAGGACTTTATTTGTCACTTTCGCTTACCCATTTGCTCTCGGGTAATATGGACTCGACAAAGAATAAAAAATCCTAAATTCTTTAATTAGATTATGATTGATATCATTTACGAAAATGCCTCCTTTGTCACTTTTTAGTTGTAGAGGTATTCTGAACCTTGTGATCACTTGCTCATACAAAAAGCGAGCCATGCTTCTTGTAGAGTTGTCAAGTAAGGCTATTACTTCTACCCATTTTATGAGATACTTTGTGGTAACTACGATATATTAACACTTTCTCTTTTGACTTGTTTTTAAAGGACCTACAAAATCTAACCCCCATCTCTCAAAGAGTTCTTGAGGTTGCGATGGATGTAGTGGCATGAAGTCTCGTTTCAATGGCTTTCCTGTTATTTGACACGTATCACATGTTGTAACAAAATTCTTTGCATCGTGAAAGAGGATGGGCCACCATAGTCCTGCCAACAACACCTTTCTGTCTATCACGTTCGATCCCATGTGTCCTCCTACCATTCCCTCGCGTGTCTTTTTTAGGGTCTATTGTACTTCATCTTCCATTACGTATATTCTTAAAATGTGGTCCTCCTCCATCTTGTATAACAATCCTACAATCAAGGTGAAGGGTGTTGATTTAGTAATCACCTTCCTTTTTTTGGTTGTCATCATCTCCTTTGGTAGCTTTCCTATCGATAAGTATTCCCCTATGTGCTTGTACCATTTTGGTATTACACTAATCATGAACAACTAGGCATCGGGAAGTTCGTCTGGTATTCCTACCTCTATAGATTCTCCTGAGCGAATCCTTGATAGTGAATCCCCTCATGTGTTTCTTTCCTAGTATTACTACCACTCTAAACACAAACTCCTGCAAGGTTATGAGTCATCGACTCAATCATTCGTAGATCGTTGGTTTGTTGATCAGATACAACAGAACTTGATGATATACATAAAAACCTAAAAGGTTAGCTAATAAATAGTGCCTGTATTTTTCTACTATATACACCATTCTCAATGCTTCTTGCTCTGTTGTACTATAGTTTTTATTGGCTCGTGATAGTAGCCAACTTACAAAGTATATAGGCTGATCTAGCCCAAATTGGCCTTCCTGAGCCAATGCACATCCAATGGCAAAGTTTGAGGCATCGACATGCACTTGGAATTCCTTCTCCTAGTAAGGGTAAACCAGGATAGGTGCCTTTACCAAGTGCCCTTTTAATCCCTCAAAAGCTCCCTAGTGCTCCTCTATCCATTTAAATATAACACTCTTATGTGTGATAGCATCTAGTGGATGAGAAGTAAGTGCATAGTTTCGGATAAATATTCTATAATATCTAATTGTTCCCAAAAATGTTTTTACTGAGCTCACATCATGTGGCTCCTCCATTAACAATATTACCTAAATATTATCCAGGTCAGGTTTCAAACCCTCTTGGCATACAATATACCCTAACAACTTCCTGTATGGTACCAAAAAGACACATTTATTTGGATTCAAAGATATTCGAGCTTTCCTGCACAATCCCGTGCATTCTTCTAATGCCTTTAAATACTCTTGTGTCCTGCCATACAGTGACCAATCATCTAAGAAGACTTTGAATTTTCCTGTGGATATCTTGTCAAAAATGTATAAGATGATCCTTTAGAAAGTATCTGGTGCATTATATAATCCAAATGGTATGCGACTATAAGAATATATCCCAATTTCCACAACAAAGGTGGTCTTCATCTTATCTTCCTCCGCTATACTGATCTAGTTGTATCCTAAGAATCCATCCAAAAATGAATATATCTTCTGGCCTGCTACTTCTTCCAATATGGAGTCTATGAAGGGTATCGAGAAGGGATCCTTTATGGTTATGGCATTTAAAATTTTGAAATCAAAACAAATTGAGATTTTATCTACTTCTCTCCTTAAGGTAATCAAAATAGGTGAAACCCATTCGCTTGTTGTAACCTTGAAGATAATGCCTGCATCCAACATTTTTTTGATTTCAACATTCACCCGTGCTACATACTTGGGATTCATTCTGTATGGTCGCCTTCTTACTAGTTGTGCACCTTCAATCAGAGGAATCTTATGTAGGCATAGTTCTGGTGGAACTCCATTCAAATATTTATATGTCCAAGTGAAAACATCCTTATATTCTAGAAAGATTTTGAATGTTGTCACTTTTAGGACTAGATCCCAATCATCTCCACATTTAATCATCTTTTCTTCATCCTTTTCTCCCAAGTTCACTTGAATTATTTTAGGACCTTCATATTTGATAGATTCAGGGTCATTTACTGCTTTTAGCACATCGATGGGATGAACTGGCTTATCTTCAATAACTGCGTCTTCCATTGTATATTATGCAAAGTTCTTGGGAAATATTCATTTCTCCCTCTCCTTATCTTTTTTCTGTTGTTGTATGTCTCTTATTGCTAGCTCCCTTTTCAGATTCTTGTGTCTCATCCTCTTGAATCTCATTTTTTGCATCAATGCAAAAATATTGGGGAGAAAATATCTAATAATCCTCCATCTGCCAATGAAGTAGACCTTTGTCTTGGTCGTACTCATCCTTTGTGCAGTCTTCTAGGTGCAACACACCTTCCTCATGTGGTTCATATCCTATTTCGCCATCTGATGAAGAAGATTCTGAATCATCTAATGTTGCTATATCCTGACTCACTGTTTGATTTTTCAAATTTATTATGTACTTGTGCTATCCCTACTTAAAAGATAAGTGTTCTTTCTCCCAATTATGGTTGACTTTTATAGTTCTCAACCATCCTAGTCCTAACAATGCATCATATGCGGTCTTCTGCATAGCAATGACAAAAAAATCCAAGATGAAATCTTGTTCTACTATGCATACTTTATGACTCATTAAGATGCCTATTGTTTCAATGCCATATTGATTAGCACCATAAAATTTGAAATTTGGAGCGACCGAGTGTTTGTCTGTTGGCTACCCTAGTTCGATGCCTTGGAGGGTTGGGGGTCTCATTGACTTTGTCTAACACAACAAGATAGGGTTTATAGTGGCAAAACCCAATTGTGTTATCGATTCCCCTATGCATTACAAAAATAAAGGTTTTTAATATTAAATAGTTTATTACTAATAAAAACAAAATATTATACTTAAGGTTTTATAATAAAATAAGTATTCATTTAAAATACACAAAATAATCTTACATAAAATTAGTAATATATGAAGTGTGAGCTGGGAATGAGTGTGAACCAGGAGTAAGCCCCACTAGGTGGCATGGAAGGAAAGTCATATTTAAAATCCCTAATAGGAAGTCAAGATGTCCTAACTAGAAGTATGGATCCCCAAGTTGGAGATAAGAGGAACAACAAACATATGGCAAGTTTGATCGAGGGAGCATATGTTATACCAAAAATTATTATCAAGGATGAAATGATCAAGAATGATATAATGGTTCTTAAAAGTGGAGGACTAATATGTAATTTCCATGGATACTGGTCAGGGTTTTCAAAGATTCAAAATTGGATCAAGTGGAAGTGGGGATTGAAATTTGAATTCAAATTACTCTATGGCCTTTCTTCTTAAATGTTTTTCCTAGTCTTTTCTAGTTCATAAATTAGGGATAAAATTATGGGTGTTGGTCCACATTTTATGGGGGAAATGCCCTTTATTTAACATCATGGAGTGAGAATTTTTCTATTGAGACAAAAACTATAAAAATCTTCTGGTGTAGGTTAGGATTTTTAGACTTCCATATCAATTTTTTTTTTTTGGAGAACAAGGGGTTGTACTTGGGTCCCCCACCCTTGAAAAATCACAACTATATTCTTTAGAGCATGAGAGTTTATAAACATATTCAATTCTCATCTCAATTGAGTTGTTATAGCTAGAAACCTACATCATTTTACATAAAATGTCTGAATTCTTGATTTTCATTTTCTAGAATGTTTTCAATTTTCCATGTGAATACAAATATTCTAGAATTCAACACCCTTCTTGAAATTTTTCTACAACCTTCACAATACCAAAAATTCACCTCTACTATATATGCATTGCATCTTAGTAGAGTAATATTTCCAAAACATCGCACTATCATAGCCCACTTTACTAGATCTGGATTGCTAGTTTCCTTCTTGAAGCACAAGTGCAACCACAAAATATGTAATATATAGTTTATATGAAAGGCAAAGTGATATTCTAAAATAAAGCAGATATTACTAATGTAAAACATTAAAGTAACTCTTAATCAATATTTAATTCAAGCAATCAATATTTTCTTTTCATATTTAGCTAAAATTACTACTTCCTCTAACCAAGGAAAAGAGAATTTAACTTCAAGATCCTCAATTAAAATCTCTTATTGGCTAGCTTATCTACACATTTGTTTCCTTCCCTTATTGTATGTGTAAACTCGATTTCTTCAAATTCTATAACAAGGTCTTGAATTTTCACAATTATCTCTTGTATGTTCCATGGAGTCTTTGCTTTTCTCAAAATTGCATTTATTACTATGAGTGAATCACCTTCCATCCATACATTGTTCCATTTCATTTAATTATATATTTTTAACCCTTCCAAAGCTACCCAAGCTTCAACTTAATTATTTGTCCTATATCCACTATTAAAAGTGCAATGAGATAAAATCTCTCCCCTATTATTTCTAATTATTCTTCCTCCTCTTGCTAGTCCTAGATTTATTTTAGATGCTCCACCAAAATTGAGTTTGACCAACTCCACATCTAGTGGTTTCCACTTTATATTCTTTGTCTTCTTTTGTTTCTCCTATCCCAACATAATAATTCCATTTGATGACTTGAATCCATCTATCAAGGCTCTCTACTTCAAAATTAGGGATTGGGTGAGTTGATAGCGTTGATTAGACTCCTCTATGGCTAAAATATTGAGGAATATTACTGTAATATAAAAAATAAGACCATTGCAATAAAAATGAAACATTGCATTATATTAGAGAAAGGCCCTTTTGATACAATTTGACCCTTTTAGGGTGCATTTTACAATAAGATGTGTCAAAAGGGGAATCCCTTTTACAAATCAAGGATGGTGTCTTTCATTTCTTCTATGCCATAATTAATGTCGGAGATGGGTTTTTAGTGACCACTGTGGTGGTTTTGAACTTTTTGAATCTGTAACCTGCACACATGCCAATAGGCAAATGGTTTAGTAGCACTTATCACAATGAATATGATAAATGACTAATACAAATTGTATAATATAAAATGAATATGATTATTGCTTACATGAGTAATGATTTTAGCAGTATAAAATTAGCATCTCTTCCTCTCTTTTCTTGATCAAGTGATGGTGCCTTTATAGACCTTTGAGGGTTTTAGAGGGAAGGATAGGTGGTAAGCCAGGGCTACCAAGTGGCAGGGACTAGGTAGCCACCTATCCTAGGTAGTTACATTGAGTCACAAAGAGTGTCTCACTTAACTGGGGAGATGTGGCAAGTGGGTAGGTGCAAGTGGAGTGATATGTGGAGTGAGGTGTGAGATGTGGCAAGGTGAGGGGTAGTGGTGGCTAGGACATGTGTCAAGTGGGGAGACAAGGTATCTTATGCTGATTTTCTAGATTTAATAAATCTGGAAAATATAAATTAATGTGTAGGAAAATACACCTAAGTTTAGACTTAGGTATATTATTTTTATTATGTAGATGTGCAATGTGAATGAATAATGTGTAGGAATTATATGCCTAAGTTTAGACTTAGGCATATATTATTATGCAAAATTATGATGTGAAATGTGGGTGAAATGTATAGTAATTGATATATATATTTTTTAAAGCGAAAAAACCCTTACGGAGCTGCCTTGGTCTGAGAGATCATGAACAGGGGTTCTACACCGTCAAAGTCACCCGGGAGTCACACCCGACCCTGCCCGCACCAACATTATCAATTGGATTTTAGATACCCAATTCAGCTTTTTGGTAGGGTGGAGATTTGAACCTGGGACCTCCCTTGAAGGATTGCCCTCTCCTCTCCAACTCACCTACAACACATGGGTGTATAGTAATTGATATGCTTAAGTTTAGACCTAGGCATATAATTTAATATGCAGAATTATGTGATGAAATGCAAATGCCTATATTTTGGTGTCTACAATTACATTATTTGGAACATGCTAATTTACCCCCATGGTACCTTCATGATACATTTGTAAATATGTAATAAATTAGGGTTGAGTCTATAGTTTAGAGTATGATTTATATTTACCTTTTTATGTAAGTGTTAATGTGCAAGAAATGCACAAGTGTCATGTAAGATTGCAATGTGCAAGAAATGCACAAGTGTCATGTAAGTTAAAGTGCAAGTGTAGGTTGATATAATGTGCACAAGTGTCTTGTATGTAAGAGTGTAAATATGTAATGTGAGGATGTGCACAAGTATCCTAGATTAGGAGTGCATGTAGAAGTGCAAGAGTCATGTAGATGTGTGCAAGTGTTGTAGAGTCAAGTGTCCATCTAGTATGCAAGTGGCAATATGATAAGCCAAGAGTCATGAGACTTGGCATATGGAGAGCAATATTCAAGTACTTGAAGAGTCATATTACTATGGCTATATAATGGAGATAATGCTCCATAGGAAAGAATTGAATGGAAATATAATTCACATATCTTATTGTAAGAGGAAGAGGAGCAATAAAGTTTGTATACATTTTGAGAAATTAATATTGTAAGTGTTCTTCATGCATAGTTCATGAATGATTCAGGATATTTACATTCATATTTCAGTATATAAATTAATGTTATTTGATTTATTATATAAGCCTTGATATACATATTAATTTGCTCATATTATTCTACTCATATAATATTACTTTGAACTTTAATATTGTGGCTATTTTATATTTGGGATCTATGTGATATTATGATATATTTTGTGGTACTAAGACTAAATAAGTCAACAGTGGTATTAGAGCTACCACCAGACTCTATCTAGTTTGATAAAGTTATTTATTTAACCACAATTATTAATTGACTTTGTCCACATTTGATACAGTTGATTTAGAGTTTATCCATTTCAAGGTAGTGAATACTTGGATTCTATTTTTAAAGGTATTATTGAGTAGAGGAGGCTAGAGTCTTTACACTAGGTTGAAGGCAAACTATTGAAGACTAGGACACAACTATATTATAAAAGGGCCAACTTAGAAGAGAAGTTGGACGTTGATAGATAGGTAGAATCAACTTAAGATATAGTTGATCATTTAGGAAAAGATCCACCTTGAAATTGATATTGGGTTCTCTAGTAAGGAGGAGAATCATATTGAGTTCTTAGGTACGACCTAATATATTTAATATTTTTAGAAAAATAAAGCAAATATTAAGCTACAAAAGTTTGAGAAGCTTCCTACAAAGATAGAGAATAGTTTCATATTCTAAGTTGCAGCAAATTGAGAAGCATTCAAAGCTTCCTAAGTTCGAAAATAGAAGAGATATAGAAGACAGTAGCAAAAAGAAGAGAAGAGAATAAGGTCAAATTGACCTTGACATATTTGAAGAAAAGTAAGATATTACAAAGCAAAAAATAGAAAAGTATCTTCCTAAAATATATTGAAGAACTAGGCTAACTAACTATATCTTTATATAATTTCAATCTTTGTTGTGAAGAGAAAGGACCTAGAGGACAATACATAAAAGAAAGGCCCTAGAGGCCAATATAGAAAATATAGTCCCAAGAGGACAATATAGAAGAGAAGGGCCCAAGAGGTCAATATAGAGGAGATAGGCCCAAGAGGCCAATATTGTAGAGAAAATTCCAAAGACTAAGTTAAAGGGAAAAGGTTCAAGAAGCCAAGAAAGTAGAGAATGACCTAAGAAGTTAATACAAGAGAAAGAGGCCTAAAGTATATTAGTAAAGAAGATAAATCCATTTGGCTATCTTAAGTGAAAGTAAGCATAGGATATTGGACCATCATCAAAAATCAATGTACAAGCATAGGTCATTTGACCATTATCAAAAAGTAGCATAGAAGCATAGGCCATTCGACCATCACCAGAAGGTAGTGAAGAAGAGAATAGGCCATTCAGACAATACTAGAACTACAATACAATCAACATAAGAGATTTGACTTATAGATCCAATGTTAAAAGAAAGGAAAATAGAAGTGTAAAAGAAAAGTGAAAGATACAAAATCGAACCGGTCTCCCATAGAGCAAAAATACAGGTGAACTAATCACCTACATAGAAATTGACCAACCACAACACTATTAGATTTTGATGCAGTGTGTAATGGGAGATAGCAATCACAAGATGCAAAATAATATGAGAAAAAGTAAATTTATGATATGACTAAAATATTCTATAAATGGAAATGATAGAATTGAATACAATATAGCTATGGAGGAAATGAACACTCCACGAAAAAATATACTAGACTACATTGCATCCATCACCAATATATGGTGATCTACACAACACTATGCTACTACCTACAAATATACTCTGAGCTTCTCTATGTGTATGTTTCTCTGTCTCTATCTATGCTTGTTACAATGAGGCCCATTTTATATGAAGATAGATTCCTTGGCCAACACTCTACCTAGTTGTGCAAGGGACATATTGCACATAGCTTGTACATTACTACTTGTGCATTTATTACATTGCATGAAGTAACTAGATAACTTCCCCCTAAAGTAATCTAATGTCCTAAGTATGTGCTTAGGAAGGTACATTTACATGACCCAAATGATGTAATATAATCCATTTCTAACAAACATAGAGGTCAGGTGAATCAGTCACCTACACCAAGGTGGACCAACAACAGAGTAGACGTAAGGTAAACCAATCGTCTAAGTTAAGCAAATAAAAGTTCACTTAGGGTAAACCAGAGCCAACCACCTAAGTAAGATTGAACCAGATAAAGTGAACAAAAATTTCCTAACAACAAGACAAACCAAAATGTTTTGTAACCAACAAGTAGAGTAAACCATATACACCCTTCAATTATGACAACAAAGTTAAGTACAAATGCTATCAACAACAAATCCACCATCAATGTTGTTCAAAAATAAAGGAACGATTGAACGCAGTGTCAAATTCACCTGTGGAATTCAATTGTGCAATGAAAGAGGCTTGGGCTCAATGTGAGGTGAATTGTCTAATGGGCAGATGTAGTGAATGAAGCAAGAGCGTTATGTTACATGCATTAGAGCATTGAGCATTACCACTAAGCTATATTCTCGTCAATGTTTCAAAGGTAAGTACCATTTAACACTAAATATTTTGGAGGGAAATATTAATATTTGAAATTATTTTTAGTGCTAAGGTTATAAGGAGCTATAAGGGTTAATTAAGGTTTTAATTATTTTATTTTTCAAATAGAAGAATTTAGAAAATTAAAAGAGATGGAGTAATAAGAGGTTAATGTTTTACTTTTTTTTATATTTGAAGAAAGTCTTTTTAAAGTTTGATAGTTATTTAAAGATTTGAAGTTTTCTAATTCTTTAAACCTTTAAATTTTTTAAAATGGAGTTTTTTTGAAAAGTAAATTTTTTTGAATGTTTTGAATTTTAAAAATTTACAAATCAAACTGAGGAGTTAAAACGTTTTCAACATCAAACATTTAGAAAAATTAGAATTTGTAATTGTAGATTTTATAATTATTTGAATTTGGGATATATAAGGTTTACTACTTTATAGGAATCAAATTGCAAACTTTGATTATTATGGATGGAAATATGGAGTTCATAATTAAAAAAAATATATTAGAAGTAAGAAAATTTGACATTAAGAACTTGATGGAAAAATCTAAAGGTAAATTGGATATGGCATTACAGTTCATCTATAGAGAAGCCATGGACAAAAGTTTTGAGACATTTGAATATTATTTACACTCAAAACTTATTGAAGCAATTGACAATTCAAAATATGATATTATGATACCTCTTGAT
The DNA here is from genome assembly GCA_028583015.1 of Wollemia nobilis. Lineage (NCBI taxonomy): Eukaryota > Viridiplantae > Streptophyta > Pinopsida > Araucariales > Araucariaceae > Wollemia > Wollemia nobilis. Next base: position 16,622,105 of record JAQPPZ010016947.1, on the reverse strand, counting down.
ATAGGTAGCATAATGTATATGACATTGCTTTCACTTGAACTTCATAAAGATGAAAATTTGAAACAAAAAGAGTTGATTGAAACTCTAAAAATGAAAGTAGAGATTGATACAAGAGAATCAAGTGAATCATCTCTAAAAATAGTGTTTTGTTTTTCTTTTAATATTAAAATTTTGAGTTCATATAATTTAGAAAATTATTATGATGCTCTAAGTGAATGTTCAGAAGAGACAAGACAACATCAATATTGTAAGAAAACTATATCAAATGAAGCACATGGTCTAGAAATTAAAGATAGAAAGCTATACATGCATATGAACCGGATTCCAATGAAGGAGATCAAGTAGTTTGTGATATAGATCATGAAGATAAAGAATAACTCAAGGTAGAAGTCAAGTAAGAAGCTAAAGAAAAATCTCAATTAGAGGTTGGGGAATAATGTAAGGTCACTTAAAGATTGAAGACACAGATGAAGACCAAGATTGAAGATTAAAGTCTTCAATAACCAAATAATGTAATACAGGGGCTGTTGAGGAATATTGTTAGAGTTAGAGTATATTACATCATTTGGATCATGTAAATGTACCACCTTAGGTACATAGTTAGGATAGGAGATTACTTTAGGGGGAATTTATCTAGTTACTTCAAGCAATGTAATAAATGCACAAGTGGCAATGTGCAAGTTGTAATGTGCAAGGTGTCCCCTTGTACAACTAGGTAGAGTGTTGGCCAAGGAATCTATCTTCCTATATAAAGGGCCTCATAGTGGTAGATTAGATATCAAGCTCATATCAAGTTCATAGTAAGTTCATGTCAAACTCTTGGTAGTAGTACTCCTGTATGGAGTACAATGTAGCTCTTTAGCTCATATTAATGGAGTGACCATTTCCTCCATATTGCATTGTATTTCCATCATTTCTATTTATAGTATATTTTAGTCATATTGCAGTCTCACTTCCTTTCATATTTACTATATTTTATTAGGACCTGTGTTAGATCTCTCCACTGCATATATCCTCAAAATCTAACAATGGTATCAGAGCCATGGTAAATCGAGATAGGAGGACCTACATCCATCATAAGAGAAGTCCAGTAGGTCAAGAGGAATAGGGAGAGTCACCATTACTACTATTGGCTTGCATCTTTGCAAATCAGATCTACCATTGTGCACCATTGCATGCAAAAGTTGCCATTAGGAATCAATTGATAGAAATAGCCACAATAGTCAATAGGATTAGAAAAGTGAGGACTAAAATAAATCTTAGTTGCAGAAATCCTGAGATTATATTTGGCTAGAGTCTTTCCACAGAGTTGCAGAAAAACTCGTGAAGACTAGGACTCAACATTCAAGCCACTAGATTGACAAATCAACTAGTGAAGATTATTATCTCTAGAATTACAAATTCTTCAATTCCAGTTTCTAACAACTTGTTGCAAGGAAAAGAGATTCAAGAAAAAGTTGGGAAGCTTCCTACAAGAGAGTTAGGAAGAATATCTTCTTAGAATCATTCCAGCGCTTGCAACAACAAGGAAGAAGATTGAATATTTCAAAGACCTCGAAGAAGGTCCCATTACAAGAGTTGCAATCCTGCAAAGTGCAGAAGTAAAGAAAAGACCATAGTAGCCTTATAGCAGACTCAAGGAAGAAGAGACTCCAAAAGTTGAGTCAAGGAGGAGATAGGAGATTGGTGATCTCCATTCAAGATTAATACCTATAGATTGCAAAAGCAGAAAAGGCCATAGAAGCCTTGATCAAGAAGAAGGCCATAAAAGCCTTAATACTAAAGAAAACTTTAGAGAAGAATTCCTGATTTAGAAGAAGAATTCCTGATTTAGAAGAAAACTCCAAAGAAGAGTTTCTAAAGAAAATTTTAGAGAAAATTCTTGATTTAGAAGAAGACTCCAAAGAAGAGATCTCTGAAGAAAATTCTAGAAGAAATTTCCTGATTCAGAAGAAAAGTTCTTGATTCAGAAGAAAAATCTAGAAAGGAGTTCTTGAAGAAGACTCCAGAGAAGAGTCCAAGAAATAGGAGATTGGTGATCTCCTTTATTGATTAAATATTTCCTTCAGAAGCAGTAGAATCAGAGATCCAAGAAAGAAGATCTCATCACCAACACTTCTAGAAGTAGAAGGTTGAAGAAAAGGTCTCAGTTGGAAGACCAGAGAAGTTGCAAGATAGAAGACCTTGGAGAGGTCTCAAGGAGTTAAAATAAGAAGGCTTGGAGAGCCTTGTTGTAGAGCTCGTAGAAGCATCGTCAAAAGAGTTCCTAGGAGAACTCATTGGAGAAATCCACTACCAAGGAGAAAGCTCCTGATAGTGAAGGACTTGGGACAATTGTCACCATCCAACAACAAGCCCAAGAGAAGAAGAATTTGGCAAGGAGTGCCAAATCCCAGAAGAAGAATCCAGTGAAGACCTCAAGAAAATCAGAATCTTGAGAAGAAGAATATCCTGTTTGAAGTCAAAATTTGACAAGAAGATTGAAGGAAGATTCAGATAGAAGAAGCCTACCAAATCTAGGAGATTTGGAGATTACCTCTCACAGCAAGAAGGCACAGTTTAGAGAAAGGAGTTCTCTAAATCTACAGTAGAAAGTAGAAGATCACTGGAAGGATCAAGCCACCAAATCCAAGGCTCAAGATAGAAAGTTTGAAGCTATAGTTTGGTGAAGCAGGAAGCTATTCTAGATAACCAACAAGAAAGTTGTAAATTCATCCATCTACTACAAGGCAACAACTTGGTGAATCAAAACACCAAGATCATCATCTACAGAAGCCATAAAAAAGGTAAGCAACTTGGGTGCAATTAGGTTCATTGATTAAACCTCAAATTAGATTATTATCAAATTCCATTAAGGCACCATATTCAGATTAAAAGTTGCAGAAGAATAGATTGCATTATAGTCTTCAAGAAAGTGCAAAAAGGGAGAATTCATTTTAAGGATTATTTGCACATTAAATAGGAGTTGGATATTTTTGAAAGAAATAAAATTATCATCTACCTATTTGCTATCTAGAAAGCAAGAAGACTATATCCTACAATATTGATTGTAGTGAAAATTTGTAGAATACTTATTAAGGGTTCATTACAGATTACTCTTAAAAGTTGCAGAGAATATTAAGTGCATTTGAAATTATTTTGAGAGTTTATTTATAGGAGCAATAAGGTGAGATTATTGTTACTATTAAGTGCATTATTAATCCATTAGCACTATACTAGTTATTCTTAACTAGTTACTCTCAAAAAGGTTAGTTTGTGTTTGTTGATTGTTAAGGATCAAGAGCACAAAAACCAGCAGATTAATCAAAGTGTCTAGAGACACTATTTGGTGCACAAAACTTGCAACATTTCATGGCCCAAAGAAGCCACCAAAATCAGATCAGATTCCTCCAAGGAGTGGAGAAGAAAGCCACCATTAAAATCAGCAATAGAAGCTTCAAATCGAGACTTGGTGAGTCTCAAGATTCAAAGTGCACTAAAGGCTATTTACAAAAAAAAGTGCAAAAATTACTTCTACAAAAAGAAGCTTCTATCTACGTGGTTACAAGCTTGGGTTCATTAGAAAAATATCCAAGCAAAAGTAGAGAGGTGTCTAATCAAGGAGACAACCTCAAAATCTGCCATTACCTACAAGGAAGCTATCATAAAACCAGAAAAAATCAGATTGCAAAAAGGAGGTGCAAAAAAGGTATTTTATATACAAAGTTTTTTACATTTCTAATCTACCATACGTAGGAAAAAGGGTAAGGTTTTAAGTGCCTCAAAGGCACAATATTCTCAGGGTAAAATAACCCAAGGCAACCGTATAATAGCACACTCCATGCAAGGGAATAGAGCCTCTCAAAAGGCTCATATCTTCTACGATTTGGACAGCCGAACCTGCAAGCAAACAAAGCACAATACAAAGAAAGGAGGAGCATTATATTCAAGGGCAACATTATCTAAAAAAGGATTTCATAATAGGTTGAAAAAGAAGGCACAAAATATTACATTGGACGTACGTCCAAGGAGCATCATTGGAGTACTTCAAAATCCCCCATAGCATTGCTTGAAGCCTTCAAGATCATTATCAAATCCTAGCTCCAAGACTCCAAAGGCGTTGCTCTCTACTCCAGCTGGAACCAACTCATTCCAAGCATCATCGAACAAAGAAAGAGTTGGTCGTATTGCATTGATAATAAGGGCATTGCAAAGATACGTTGAAGAAGCGTTACGTAGAAAGCTCATGCACAAAGGAAGGTGACACTTGTCACCTAGAAGGAAACATTAACGTTTCCCACATGAATGCCCATCCATTGCAAGTCTGACCAAGAAAGCATTACAGGAAAGAAGGTTGGTGTCATCAAGAAGGTATGAGCGCTCATCCAAGACTGTAATATCCGTTCAGCAGAAAATTACAAGTGGCATTAAGCATTTTCTCATCCCTCAAGTGCTCAAAGACAACCACCATGACACTTGTCACACATATCAATATTCTCCTTCTATTAAAGGCACCAAAGACCAAGGAGATCATAAATACATAGAGCACATTCATAGCCACCAGAGTTGCAACATGGAAGAGAAGTGAAGAGCATTAAAAGCTCTGGTCAAGATATTCAAAGGAGGTCAAAAGTCCAGGGTTGAAGCTCCACCATCCAAACATCCAAGCCAAGGGAGAATCAATGTACACCATAAGCTATAGCACCCAAGGAAAAGGTATTAAAGAGGACTATCATATACATCCGAAATCTGGGCCGAATACATAGGGAGTACAACACTAAAGGTAAGGTTTTTACTTTATCAAATTTGCTTTCATTAATAGGGAGTCATAAGGTATAATATAAGGTTGAAACATTAAGAGAAATCAACCATATTTGAAAGCAATATCTAAATGGAAATTTTATATATATATATATATATATATATATATATATAGCCTAATATTTGCAATATTAAAACATAGGAGAAATAAGGGTTTCTACTTGAAAAGTTAGAATTGCAAATATTATTGTTTTCTAATATTCCATATTAGGGAGTTATAAGGAATACTACATCAAAGTAGGTAATTGGAAATTAGAAACATTAAACATTAAATTATTAAAGGCTATAAAAGGAGGTTTATTAAGGAAAATCAAGAGTTGGAAATTAATTGGTATACTTGTCTCAAAACACATAAAAGGGACAAAATAAATCCAACTATTAAAACCTCATCAAATTAGAAAGTGCTTAAGTTCAATAGGAGTAATAAGGTGTAAAAGAAGTTGATTTTTGTTATTCACAAAACTTTACAAAATCAACTCAAAATTGAACTATTATTCTCAAAAGCACTTTATCTATCATATAGCATATCCAAAATCACTTGGGAGTCATAAGGGTTCTACAAAACCTAGAATTTCACCAAGGCATCATCAAATCAATACTAGGGAAAATAAAAGAAGACTACAAGGATCATCATGGCATCAAACAAATTCTTTCTTGCAGAATCCCAATTACTTAAGGGACCAAACTATTTCTCCTAGAAAAATAAGGTTAAAGCAATCTTAGTATATGAAAAACTTTGGGAGATAACTCAAGGAACAACAAAAAGACCAAACACAGGTGATACTAAAATTCAGAAGTTTGATGAAAATGATGCAAAAGCCCTAATGATAATAACCTTTGCTATCACTGATGAAATACAACCTTATATCAGTTCAACAAAGACATCTACAGAAGCATGGAAAAGCTTAGAAAAGATATTTGAAGGAAAAAATAAAGCCACTATCCTTCATCTTCAAACTCAACTACATTCTCTAAAAATGAACAGTGGCGAGAGCATAGAACTATTCCTAAGGAAAGTAGCAGATATTAAAGGGAAATTATTAACCTTAGGAGAAGAAATTAAAGATGAACTTCTTACTCAAGTAACCATGAGAGCACTTCCAGATAGCTACAAATATTTGGTAACATCTTTACAAGTCCTAAGTAAAGATACTTCTTTTGATGACCTAATCAATATTCTTCAAGAATATGAGGTAGAGAATACAATTAAAGATGAAATGACTAACACTGCATTGGCATCAAAAGACAATCCACAGGGAAATATTGCTTCATCATCAAGAGGACGAAGACCATGGTATAACAGGTATTGTCAGATATGCAAGAGAAAAGGTCATAGCACTAACTATTGTAGATTCAATCCCAAAAATAAGAATCAAGGGAATCATATGAACAATGGAAGCAAATTTCAACCATGACAATATCAAAATCAGCAGCAAGCTCAACGTCCAATCAATTATCCCCAATTGGAGTATCAAAAAGAGAATCAGAAAGGACACCTAGCTCAAAGGATAGAAGAAATTGAAGAACTAGAAGAATCTATAGATGATTATGAAGTCAAAGCTCTTTCAACAAGAACAACAGGTTATGGAGACACTAACTACTTGCTTGAACAGGTTACAAAAAATAGAGAAGAAGAATACAAGCTCCAAGACAAAGAAGAAGATCCATATTGAAGATTGAAATCTTCAATACCCAAATAATGTAATACAAGGGGGTGTTAGAGTTAGAGTATATTACATCATTTGGGTCATGTAAATGTACCACCTTAGGTACATAGTTAGGATAGGAGATTACTTTAGGGGAAGTTATCTAGTTACTTCAAGCAATGTAATAAATGCACAAGTGGCAATGTGCAAGTTTTAATGTGCAAGGTGTCCCCTTGTACAACTAGGTAGAGTGTTGGCCAAGGAATCTATCTTCCTATATAAAGGGCCTCATAGTGGTAGATTAGATATCAAGCTCATATCAAGTTCATAGTAAGTTCATGTCAAGCTCTTGGTAGTAGTACTCCTGTATGGAGTACAATGTAGCTCTTTAGCTCATATTAATGGAGTGACCATTTCCTCCATATTGCATTGTATTTTCATCATTTCTATTTATAGTATATTTCAGTCATATTGTAGTCTCACTTCCTTTCATATTTACTACATTTTATTAGGACCTGTGTTAGATCTCTCCACTGCATATATCCTCAAAAGCTAACAAATATTATATTATTTGGTACATGCTAATGTACCCCCATGGTACCTTCATGGTACATTTGTAAATATGTAATACATTAGGGTTGAGTCTATAGTTTAGAGTATGATTTATATTTACCCTTTTATATAAGTGTCAATGTGCAGGAAATGCACAAGTGTCATGTAAGAGTGCAATGTGTAGGAAATGCACAAGTGTCATGTAAGTTAGAGTGTAAGTGTCGGTTGAGAGAATGTGTACAAGTTTCTTGTATGTAAGAGTACAAATATGTAATATGAGGATGTGCAAAAGTGTCCTAGATTAGGAGTGCATGTAGAAATGCAAGAGTCATGTGGATATGTGCAAGTGTTGTAGAGTCAAGTGTCCATCTAGTATGCAAGTAGCAAGATGATAAGCCAAGAGTCATGAGACTTGGTATATGGAGAGCAATAGTCAATTACTTGAAGAGTCATATTACTATGGCTATATAATGGATATAATGCTCCATAGGAAAGAATTGAATGGAAATATAATTCATATATCTTTTTGGAAGAGGAAGATGAGCAATAAAGTTTGTATACATTTTGAGCAATTAATATTGTAAGTTTTCTTAATGCATAGTTCATGAATGATTTAGGCTATTTACATTCATATTTTAATATATAAACGAATGTTATTTAATTTATTATATAAGCCTTGATATTCATATTAATTTGCTCATATTATTCTACTCATATAATATTACTTTGACCTTTGATATTTTTAAATTTAGAGTTTATTACATCATTTGGATCATGTAAATGTACCTTACTAGGTATATACTTAGGATATTAGATTACTTTAGGGGGAATTTATTTAGTTACTTTATGCAATGTAATAAATGCACAAGTGTCAATGTGCAAGTTGTAAATGTGCAAGGTGTCCCTTGTGTTGGAAATTACCATCAGTAAAAGTTAAAAATATTTGATTTTACTTGGGGTAAAGGTAACTTACCTTTACCTTACCGACGGCGATGGACGACAACATTTGGGCGGCAAGAGAACTCAAGTTAACTTTCTTTTCCCCCAATTTCTCCTTTCCCCCCTTTCTTTCTCGAATAGGTTATTTACCTTGTATTTAAGCTTTGTAACCTTTGATTCAATGTTAATTCAATTAATCCTATTTGCAAATCACTCACCTTTCACATTTGGTATCAGAGCGATGCGATTCCCGAGGCGATGGGGCCCGTAGTTTGAGGCAGCGACATGGATCCCGAGGCGGCCCGCAGGAGCCGAGGCAGCACGGATCCCGAGACAGCCCGTAGGAGCTGACTGGCATGTTTTTCAAGGCGCTGGTGGAACTGGACAACGTGGCCCATAGGAGCAGCAGATCTGCTTGATTCTCGAGGTGCTGTTGATGTGGCATCGACATGATTCCCGAAGCGGAGCTGAGGTGGCGATCTGCTGCATGCGGCCCGAGGTGCGAGATCGACGTGGCACGACGCGTGGCGACGTGAGGCTGGTGCACGACCCAAGAAGGTGATGTGGCGATCTGCAAATTGTGCTGACTTGGCACTGGTGCGTGACCCAAGAAGGTGACGTGTCAATCTGCATGTGCATCATCAGTGGTAAAATGCTACGACATTGGTGACTGCCCGTAGGCAGTCAAAGCACATTGCATGCTTTGTTGTTTTTAAACAACAAAAACATCGCTCTGTGAGCGATGTGGGACTAATAGTCCCAAAGAATATAAAAGCTTCGCACCGAAGCGCGAAGCCAAAACTTGCTTCACGCTCGACGTGAAAGTCAAGAGGCGGGGAGCGCGCGTTGCTCCCGGATCAGCTCGGATAGCGCAGCGGCTACCCTCAGCCCTAAGACCCACGAGGTCGCAGGATCGACTCTCGGCGGGGTCGATAGAAAATCAAATTTTTTTTAATTAATTTTTTTTAATCAAAAGAAAAACTAAGGAATAAGTTTAAAATTAAAAAAAATATATATATATATTTTTTTTAGTTTTTTTTAAACTGTTCATTAGCTTTTATAAAATTTTTTTTTTTTTAGTTGAGTGAAATTTCCTAAGAGGAAATAAATGTGAAGTTTTTTATTGATTGAAATTTCCTAAGAGGAAATATATGTAAAGTTTAAAAAAAAAAAAACTTGGAAAGTTCAATTTTTTTTACTATTTCCTAAGAGGAAATCCTTGTAAAAGAAATTTTTTGGGAAATTTTCTTAAATGATAAGATCGAAAGGTTGTTATCATGCCCTCTACAAGTTGTTACTGAGAACAACTCCTGAAAACTTTGATAGGAGCGTGAAAACACTAAGTCTTAATACAATTTTTTCACAGTTGCAAAACGCGGTTATTGCACACTAGAGAAATCCTGATCAAGGATACGAAGCCGATTCAGAAGATAACTCCTTCGGCAACAAGTTTGAACAATCTGACACAGTTGCAATTGCTGCACAAGGATCCGAATATACTCATTATAGTAATTCAGTTGAAATCCTTCAACCTCCTTCTCCTGAAATAATATTGATCAGTGACGATGATGAACAAGTCACTGACAATTTTGTAATTGCTTGAACAAGTTTGAGTTGTTCATGATTGTAAATCAAGCAGGGCTTGATAGTTTGTAAAGTCTTTTTGCAATAAGACTATAAAAGAGAGGTTTCTTGTTTTAGTAGATTAAAAAATGGGATCACATAATAATCTACCAATTCTCGAATTCAGAGGGGGATAATTATGAGTATTGGTCCATCAAGATGAGGACATTACTCATCGAAAAAGGACTATGGGATATTATTGAAGACGGTTACATTGCTCCAACAGATTGGACTACTTTAAGTGCAAATGATAAAAAGATCTACAAAGATGCACAAAAAAATAATTCATTTGCCTTATACCATCTTCAATCAACATTAGATCCTAGTATATTTCCAAGAATTGCATATTACTTAATCACTACGAGATGCATGGAATGCCTTGAAAGAAGGATTCCAAGGAAGTGATAAAGTAAAGCAAGTCAGGCTTCAGACTTTGAAAAGAGATTTTGAAAATCTCAGAATGAAGGACAATGAAAGAGTTGGAGACTATTGTGTTCGTGTTAAAGCAATAGTTGATATGATGCAAACTTTAGGTGAAGACACAAAAAATGAAACAATTGTGAAGAAAGTGTTGCGAACACTTCTTCCTAAGTGGAATCACATTGCAATCATAATTGAAGAATCCAAAGATCTTTCTACTCTTACATTTGATAGTTTGATTGGATCATTAACATCACATGAAGAGCGACTTCAAGGTGCACCTTCAACAAGCTATGGAGGTGATGACAAAGCCTTCACTTCGAATGAAAGTGTAAGACGAGGACAAGGAAGAGGACGAGGCAGAGGACAAAAACAAAGAGGCAAGGGCCAAAGAAACTCCTACAGAGGAGGTAATCCAAATAGAGGTGGAAATCAAAACAGAGGAGCCAATCGAACCAAAGCGGCAATGCGAGCCGTGGAAATCAAGGACAAGGAAGTAATAAGCCTAAAACAACATTTTTCAATTGTGGGAAACAAGGCCACTTCGCTCGTGACTGCTGGTCAAAGTCTTCAAAAGATCAAAGCAGTCAATATGTCTCATTCTACGGAGAAGAAGAAGGTCCACCAAATCTTTTTCTCTCTTATGGACAGCCAGATCAAAATCTAAATGATACATGGATTTTAGATATTGGTTGCTCCAACCACATGAGTGGCAAAGAAAATCTCTTTGCTACATTAGATTCAAATTACAAATCTCAAGTTAAGTTAGGGGATAATAAATCCTTGCAAATTGAAGGCATAGGAGCTATGGAAGTTCCCACAAAAGAAGGTATTAAAAATGTGAATGACATATACTATACTCCACAGCTACAACACAATTTGTTAAGTGTTGGCCAAATGATGGAGAAGCATTACAAATTAGTTTTTGATGAAAGAAAATGTACAATCTTTGATAAAAACAATTGTAACCGGGTCATCACAGAAGTCCCTATGACAAAGAATAGGTTTTTCCCTCTAAAGTTTGGTGAGCTAGGGGGAACTCAACTTGCAAACATTGCTATTACAAATCCAAGTGAATTGTGGCACTTGAGATATGGTCACCTCAATTCCGCTAGCTTGAAAATGTTAACATCACAAGCTATGGTGACAGGACTACCAAAAATACCAGAACATAAAAAGGTATGCGAAGCATGTGCTTTGGGAAAGCACTCCAGAATGAAGTTTCCAAGAGGCAGAGCGTGGAGAGCAAGCTATCCTCTTCAGCTAGTACATTCGGACATCTATGGTCCAATGCAAACAAAGAGTCTTGGAAACAATTCTTATTTTCTAACATTCATAGATGATTATTCTAGAATGTGTTGGTTGTATTTTTTGAAACACAAAGATGAAGCATTTGATTGCTTCATAGACTTCAGAAATAATGTAGAAAAGCAAAGTGACTACTATGTCAAATGTCTTCACACTGATAAAGGAGGAGAGTACTCCTCAAATGAATTTCTTCATTATTGTAAGCAAAATGGGATAAAAAGGCAGTTCACCACTGCCTACACCCCACAACAGAATGGTGTGGCTGAGAGAAAGAACCGCACCCTTGTTGAAATGGCACGAACAATGCTTCAGGCAAAACATCTCACAAATAGCTATTGGGCAGATGCAGGTGAGAACAAGTGCATATATTCTAAATAGAAGTCCGACTTCTAGTTTAGATGGTATCACTCCTTATGAAGGATGGTACGGTAAGAAACCAAATGTCAAACATTTCAGAGTATTTGGTTCTTTAGCTTATGCACACATTCCTAAGGAGAAGCGAAAGAAGCTTGATCCAAAGAGTCAAGAATGTGTTTTTGTAGGGTATTGTGATTCAACCAAAGGGTATAGATTGTACAATCCCACGACACATAAAATCATTATCTCCAGGGATGTAATTTTTGATGAAGGGGGAGAATGGGGTCATAAAAAATTTGTTGATTTTGACTCTAATTCGGACAGTACCACACTAGTACCTCCCATAATGGTACAACCCAAGAAAAGCAGTCCTCCTCCACAGATTCCACATCAAGAAACTTCATCAAGTACATCAAGTGGTACACCAAGTCCAAGAAGGAATTTTTTGGCACCCCCAAATTCTCCAAAATGATTCCAAAGATCTATAAGTGCTCCAAGTTCGATGGATATTGATTCAGTTTCTCAAAGGAAAGAGAGAAATAGAGGAAAGCACATACTACAGAGTCATCCATCTTCTCAAATGTTGGATAGGAATTTCCAACAAAGATACACTAGGAGTCAAGCTAGTGAGATGGATGACATTTTGTCAAGACTTGAAAATCTTCAAATGTTAGGGGATGATGAGTCTCATGAACCAAGGGGTGATGTAGTCAATTATGCTTTGTTGGCCAGCGCACTGCCTAGAACCTTCTAGCTATGAAAAAGCATGCATTGAAAATATATGGCAGGATGCCATGGAAGAGGAAATATCCTCTATTGAAAAGAATGATACTTGGGAGCTTGTGAAGCTTCCCAAGGGAAAAAAATGTGTTGGATGTAAATGGGTCTATAAGACCAAATTCAATGCTGATGGAAGCATTGAAAGGCACAAGGCGAGATTAGTAGCTAAAGGTTTTACTCAGAAATATGGAATAGATTATGAGGAAACTTTTGCTCCAGTTGCTCGACAAGAAACAATTAGAACTATTCTTTCCTTGGCAGCCCATAAAGGATGGAAGATTCAACACATGGATGTGAAAAGTGCATTTTTAAATGGATACCTGACAGAAGAGATGTATGTTCAACAACCTCAAGGTTTCCAAGAACCAGGAAAAGAGAACCTTGTTTATAAATTGAAAAAAGCACTATATGGCCTCAAGCAAGCACCAAGAGCATGGTACTCAAGAATTGATGGCTATTTCAGCAAATATGGTTTCACAAAAAGCAAGAGTGAACCAACATTATACTACCTGAAAAATGGAGTAGATATCCTCATAGTTTGTTTATATGTGGATGATCTAATATTCATGGGTAGTAATGATAAAATGAATATGGAGTTCAAAAACTCCATGATGAATCAATTTGAGATGAAGGATCTCGGATTAATGAGATACTTTCTAGGAATGGAAGTACATCAATCAAAGAATGGGATCTTCATATGTCAATGTAAATATGCTCATGACATGATCAAGAAATTTGCTATGCAAGCAGTTGCAAATCATCGCAACACCAACTGGACATGGAATCCAACTAAGCAAAGAAGATGGAGCACCTAATGTCGACTTGACCAATTACAGAAGCATGTTTGGGAGTTTAATGTTTCTCACCAACACTAGGCCAGATATACAATATGTTGTTTCTCTTGTATCACGATTTATGGCATGCCCATCCGAGCTGCATCTTCAAGCAACCAAACGAATTTTACGATATGTAAAAGGTACATTGGATTTTGGAATCCATTACCACAAGTCTAACTCGTGAAGTTATTTGGTTATAGTGACAGCGATTGGGGCAAGTAATATAGATGACGAGAAAATCTACATCATGGAACTGTTTTAGTCTAGGATCGGGACTAATAACTTGGAGTTCCAAGAAGCAATTTGTTGTAGCATTATCATCTACAGAAGCTGAGTACATAGCCATTACTCATGCAAGTACTCAGATCCTCTGGTTGAGGAAAATCCTTGAAGAGATTGGCGAAAAACAAATTGGCCCAACCAAATTGAATTGTGATAATATAAGTGCCATACAGTTGGCATATAATCCGATCCACCACAAAAGGTCAAAACACTTTGATATGAAGTATCACTTCATAAGAGATATGGTGGAACAACAGACATTTGAGCTTCAATATTGTAGCACTTTGGATAATCTAGCAGACATCTTCACCAAAGGCATGGCTAAAGCTCAATTTATAAAGTTGAGAGACTATATAGTTAGTCCTCTCAACTTTAAGGGGGAGAATGTTGGAAATTACCATCAGTAAAAGTTAAAAATATTTGATTTTACTTGGGGTAAAGGTAACTTACCTTTACCTTACCTGGACAGCAGTGGACGACAGTATTTGGGCGGCAAGAGAACTCAAGTTAACTTTCTTTTCCCCCAATTTCTCCTTTCCCCCCTTTCTTTCTTGAATAGGTTATTTACCTTGTATTTAAGCTTTGTAACCTTTGATTCAACATTAATTCAATTAATCCTATTTGCAAATCACTCACCTTTCACACCTTGCACAACTAGGTAGAGTGTTGGCCAAGGAATCTATCTTCCATTATAAAAGGGCCTCATTGTAAGAGTTTGATATGTAAGTCAGTAGGTAGTAGTAGTAGTACTGGGTGACTCCATTAGTGATGGAGCACATTATAGTTCTGTAGCATCTTGCATGGAGTGTCCATTTCCTCCATAGCAATATTGTATTCATTTTTGTCATTTCTATTTATAGCATATTTTTGAAATCTCGTGAATTTACTTTCTTTTATATTTTTGCATCTTGTGATTTCCATCTCCCATTGCAATCTACCTCAAAATCTAACAGTGGTATCAGAGCCATGGTAGGTCTAGTCACAGTAGAACTAGCTACTGTAGAGTGAGAGGAGAACCACCATTATTGTTGAGCCTAATTTTTTTTGTGAACCTGATTTGCCACAGTGCACAGGCTCTTGCAAAAATATTCAGAAGAATCAAGGTGGTAGGGAGAGCTTTGAGAAAGTGCTATTGCTAAAATAGGGCCAATCACCATAGCTTCAATTTTTGCAAACTGGATGTTCCATTGAATCCATTGCATGTGAATTTCATTAAGATCATCTGGTAGAACAGACTGAAAAGAGAAATTCTAAAATTCATTGGGCTCAAAGTCTTCCCATAGAGTTACAAGAAAAAACTCATGAAGATAAGGACTCAGCATTTGATCCACTAGTTTGATGAATCAACTAGTGAAGCTCATCTAAGAGATCAGAGAAGTTTACTATTGCCTAAAGTTTCTTTTATTGCAGGGAACTAACCCTCAGATGATTGGGGCACCTCCTACAATAGAAATCTAGGAGATTTCAACTTCGTTGCTCAAAGGTTGGAGTGCCTTCATAGTGCAGAGATTAGTTGTTGTAAAAAGAAAACTTCAGAAGAGACTCTAGGAGAAGGAGTCATAGTGAAGTCTAGATATTGAATATCTCTATTGATAAAGTCAACTTCACAGCAGAAAAGGCCACAAAAGCCTTGATCTAAGAAAAGGCCATAGAAGCCTTAATCCTAAAAAGGCCATATAAGCCTTGATCTAAGAAAAGGCCATAGAAGCCTTAATCCTAAAAAGGCCACAGAAGCCTTGATCTAAGAAAAGGCCACAGAAGCCTTGATCCTGAAGAAGACTCCAGAAGAGAGTACCTAATTTAGAAGTAGATTCAGATTTTAGTACTAATCATTTATTGCAGGGAAAGGAGATTCAGTAAGTTGGGAAACTTCCTACAAGAAAGTTAGGAAGAGTATTTTCTTCAGAATCAATCCAACACCTAAAGCAAACTTGAAGGTGAAGAGATCTGGTGAAGATCTCATTGAAGAAACTTCTAGTCTTGGAAGGACAAGAAGGACTAGGAGAGCCCTGTTCAAATCCAGAAGTAGCAGAATCAAGTGATCCAGGAAGAAGATCTCAATTCCAGAAGTTGAAGAAGAAGGTCTCAACGAAGACCAAAGTAGCTACAGAATCAAATACCTAGGAGAGGTCTCAAGGAAAAAGGCTTGGAGAGCCTTGTTGTTGAAGCAAGATCATCAAAAGAGTTCCTAGAAGAACTCATTGGAGAAATTCTCCATCAAGGAGAAAATTTTTGATAAGGGAAATATTTGGGATAATTATCACCATCTGACAACAAGCCCAATCAGGAGAAGAAGAATTGGCAAGGAGTGCCAAAGAAGATACAGAAGACCTCAAGACATTCAGAGTCTTGAGAAGAAGAAGATCCTGCTTGAAGTCAGAATTTGACAAGAAGACTTGAAGATAAAAGGAGTTTATCAAAGCCAAGAGACTTGAAGATTGCCTAAATATTCCTCTAAATCCACAGTAGAAAGGAGAAGATCAAACCACCAAACCCCAGGCTCATGAAATAAAGTTTGAGATCTCTTTTTGGTGAAGGAGGAGCTATTTGGAAAAGCTAACAAAAGTTGCAGAAAGCAACAAGCTTGATCTACATTCTCTACAAAAGTTGTCAAAAAGGTAAGCAATTATTGGTGCAAGTGAATTCATTAATCAGATTACTCAGCAGATTTGTTAAAGCACCTTATGTTAGATCAAAAGTTGCAAAGAGGAATATTGCATTATAAGTCTTCAAAGAAGTGCAAAAAGGAAAGTTCTTTTTAAGGTTCATTTGCACATTAATTTGGAGTTGATTAGATTACAAAATTACAACTATCTATCAACTACCTATCTTATATCTTGAAAAAGAAGACTAGATCCTACAACTGTGTTTGTAGTGAAATTTGCAAGAATTTATTCTAGATTATATTTGAAAGGTTGCAGTGGAATTGTTAAGAGCATTTTTGAGAAATTAGTGGAGCAATAAGGTGAATTTATTGTTACCATTTATAGTGCATCTATTAAGCACCATTCTAGTTAATTTTTTAACTAGTTGCTCTAAATTAGTTTGTGTTGTTAAGAAGCACAAAAATAAAAATCTACAACACTTTAGTGGCCAAAAGAAGCCACCATTACAAGTAGAAAGGTGGAGTAGAAAACCACCATTGAAATCCTTGAAGGAAGCCTCAAATCGAGACCTTGGAAGTCTCAAGATTCAAGGAGAATATAAGGATTTATTTTTCAGCATAGAGTGCAAGAATCCTCATTTCATTAGCTTGGATTGACTATCATCCAAAAGAAGCAAGAAGGATTATAAAAATTCTTTATTTTGGTGCAAGAATTACATATTACAAAAGGCACCTCTTTTGTTCCTTGGAAGAACAAAGGTATTACCATTCACAGGGGGGTAGAAGGACGTTCTTATCCAATAGACTTACGACCAAGGGAAGGAGCTATCAAAAAGCTCACATGAGCAGTAGATTTACGACCAAAGGAAGAGCCACCGAAGAGCTCACATGTCCTTGTTCAATAGACTTGCAGCCAAGCGAAGGAGCTATCAAAAAGCTCACACGAACAATAGATTTACAACCAAAGGAAGAGCCATCGAAGAGCTCACACGTCCAGGAGTGGAGGTGTTTAAAAACACCATTTTTCCTTCATCAAAATCAGCCCTATAAGTAGCGCATCACCTGCAATAGTGGAGGCATTATCACTCATGCTTACGTAGAAATAAGGGCAGCATTCAGTGATAGGTTATCTACGTAAAAGATAAAGAAAAAGGATATTCATTGGCTATTATAACCAGCACTGAAGAAAGGTAGAAATCAACATTAAAGACCTACAAACAAGTGCAGAGATAAGAGCTATACCTAGGGCATCCATTGAAGTGAGCATCCACCAAAAGAAGAGCTCAAAAGTGTGCCATAAGATCGTGAAGCTATCCAGCTGTAGTCGTCCATCATCCTCACCAAGCCAACATGCAAAAGAAAGCTTGCATACCAAGAAACATAGCAAGCTCACATAGGGTGCAAAGATAAAGGAGAAATTAGGGTTGCAAGCTCATCCTTGGAGCGTTAGAAAGAAGGCTTGCATGCACAAGCCACTTGGCACAAACTCTCTACATATCCCAATGTTCAAGTGCTCACCTAAAGGGAGTTACATTCATTTGGAGGGAGTTAAGATTCTTTGGAGGTTACCACCAACCTCATCACTATCGAAGGAACATCCATCATTGCCGAAGGAATGTTAAAGAAGTCTGTCTTGTAACACTTTGTGTGACACTTGTCACGAAGCCCATCCTTCTTAAGATGTCGATCTTGGAGAATGAAAGACACAATAGTGTGTAAAGCATCGAGGTGAAATGGCTATACACCATTCAACGGTGTAAGGAAGACATTTAAGATGCTGTCATAAAACCAACGAACATTACTTGCATTTGGAGAAGCCCTGCAAGGGATATCCAAAGATATATTTCATTGCTAGTTGCAGAAGTGAAGGATCGCCAATCAAGGAATGATTTTACACCGATCAAAGAGGGCTCTGACTGCCCATGAGTGCTACGCAACACGTAGCTACAAATTTGCTAATGCACAACATTAAAGAGCGATTGAGGTAAAGGTTGATCTTTATGCTTGTTTTAAATTAAGTTTTTTGGAGTTATAAGGGAACATTTTATCTATTGCAATATTCAACATTAGATATTCATTAAACAAGCATACTTCATATTTGTTAATATTTGCAAAAGTTATCAAGGAGGAATAAGGCTATTATTATTGTTATTTAAATTACTTGCAAATATTATTTTCTAATTTTTCCAAATTTGGGAGTTATAAGGAATACAACATCAAACTTAGGAATTGGAAATTAGAAAATATTAAAATCAACCAAAAGGGGTATTTAAAGAGGTTTATTAAAGTTTTTCAAAAGTTGGGATTTTTATAGTGTTGTCTCAAAAACACTTAAAGGAAGAAAATAAATACCAACTTCAAAACCTCTTCAAAGAATTGAAAAATAGTGCTTAGTTCAATAGGAGTAATAAGGAGATAGAGAAGTTGTTTTTTGTATTTACAAAATTTTACAAAATCAACTTAAAATTGAACTACAATTTACAAAATCACTATATTGATCATATATCCTATCCAAAACATCCTAGGGAGTCATAAGGCATTCTACAAAACTTGGTAATATTAGCATCCATAAAAAATTATCAAGTTCTAAATTCATTGGATAGATGTAATATTGCTACAAAACCTAAAAACTTATTAGGTTTGTGAACTCTCATCATTAGGGAGACATAAGGAAGTCTACAAAATCTAAAGAGTTGATAAAGGGAATACAATGGCATCCAACAAATTCTTCCTAGATGAATCCCAACTACTCAAAGGGCCAAATTATTTCTCATGGAAGAATAAAGTAAAAGCAATATTGGTATATGAAAAACTTTGGGATATTGTCCAAGGGAAAACAAAGAAACCTACCACAAGAGATACTGAGATTAAAAAATTTGAGGAAAATGATTCAAAATCCCTAATGATCATAACATTTGCTATCACTGATGAAATACAACCTTATATCAGTTCAAAAAAAACATCTTCTGAAGCTTGGACAAGCTTAGAAAAAATATTTGAAGGGAAGAATAAAGCCACCATTCTTCATCTACAAACTCAACTACATTCCTTAAAAATGAGCAGTGGGAAAAGCATAGAAATTTTTCTAAGGAAGGTAGCAGATATTAAAGGAAAATTGTTAACTCTTGGATAGGAGCCTAAATATGAACTTCTTACTCAAGTAACCATGAGAGCACTTCCAGAAAACTATAAGCATTTGGTCACATCTCTAAAAATATTAAGTAAAGATACTTATTTTGATGACTTAGTCAATATCCTTCAAGAATATGAAGTGGAACAAACTATGAAAGATGATATGACTAACACTGCATTGACATCAAAAGATAATCCATAGGAAAATATTGCTTCATCAGCAAAAGGATGAAGAACATGGTATTTTATGATATGCATAATGAAAGGTCATAGCACCAGTTATTACGGGTACAATCCCACAAACTAGAATCAAGGAAATTAGAAAGGACACCTGGTTTAGAGGATAGAAGAAATTGAAGAATTGGATGAACACTCAGAAAATTATGAGGAGAAAGCTCTATAAGCAAATGTAACACTTTTGCTTGAACAAGTTACAAAGAATCCAAATAAAGGATACAAAGTTCAATATGAAGAAGAAGATCCATATTGAAGACTAAAGTCTTTAGTACCCAAATAATGTAATACATGGGGTGTTAGAGTTAGAGTCTATTACATCATTTGGATCATGTAAATGTACCTTCCTAGGTATATACATCGGACATTATATTACTTTAGGGGGAATTTATCTAGTTACTTTATGCAATGTAATAAATGCACAAGTGTCAATGTGCAAGTTGTAAATGTGCAAGGTGTCCCTTGCACAACTAGGTAGAGTGTTGGCCAAGGAATCTATCTTCCATTATAAAAGGGCCTCATTTTAAGAGTTTGATAAGTAAGTCAGTAGGTAGTAGTAGTATTGGATGACTCCATTAGTGATGGAGTACATTATAGTTCTGTAACATCTTGCATGGAGTGTCCATTTCCTCCATAGCAATATTGTATTCATTTCCATCATTTTTATTTATAGCATATTTCTGAAATCTCGTGAATTTACTTTATTTTATATTTTTGCATCCTGTGATTGCCATCTCCCATTGCAATCTACCTCAAAAGCTAACAAATATTGTGGTTATTTTATATTTGGGACCTTTGTGATATTTTGAGATATTCTATAATATTTTGTGGTAGTAAGGCTTAAAAAGCCAATAGTGGTATCAAAGCTACCACTAAACTCTGTTCAGTTTAATAAAATTATTTATTTAGCCACCATTATTAATTAACTTTATCCACATCTGATAAAGTTGATTTAGAATTTATCCATTTTGAAGGCAGTGAAGACTTGAAATTTATTTTTTAAAGGTCTTATTGAGTAAAGTAGGCTAGAGTCTTTCCAAAATGTTGAAGGAAAACTAGTGAAGACCATGAATAAACTATATTAGAAAAGGGTCAACTTAGAAGAGAAGGTTGATGTTGATAGATAGGAATAATCAACTAATGAGATAGTTGATCATTCAGGGAAAGAGCCACCTTGACATTGATATTGGGTTCTCTAGTAAGGAGGAGATTCATATTGAGTTCTTAGGTGCAACCTAAGATATTGAAGATTAAAAAAAAAGAAAGCAAATATTAAGCTACAAAAGTTTGAGAAGCTTCCTTTAGAGATGGAGAAGATTTTCAACTTCTAAGTTGTAGTAGATTGAGAAGTATTCAAAGCTTCTTAAGTTCAAAAATATAAGAAATATAGAAGACAATAGCAAATATAAGATAAGAGAATCAGGTCAAATTGACCTTGACATATTTGAAGAAAATTAATATATTACAAAGTAGAAAAGAAGGAAGTAACTTCCTAGAATACATTGAAGAACTAGGCTAACTAAATATTTTTTTATATCATTTCAGTATTGGTTGTGGATCATTTTTTAAAGTAGGTTCTTCAAGGTAGAAATTCTTGTAACAGAGAAGAGAAAGGCCCTAGAGGCCAATACAGAAAATAAATGCCCTAAAGGACAATATAGAAAAGATAGGGCCAAGAGGTCAATATAGAAGAGAAAGACCCAAGAGGCCAATACAAAAGAGATAGGCCCAAGAGGTCAATATTGTAGAGAAAATTCCAAAAGACTAAGTTAAAGGAAAAAGGGTCAAGAAGCCAATAAAGTAGAGCGTGTCCTTAGAAGTTAATACAAGAGAAAAAGGCCTAAAGTATATTGGTAAATAAGAGAAATCCATTTGGCTATCTCAAGTGAAAGCAAGCATAGGCCATTCAACCATCATTAAAAATTAGCGTACAAGCGTAGGCCATTTGGCCATCATCAACAAGTAGTGTAGAAACGTAGTCCATTCGACCATCACTAGAAGGTAATGAAGAAGAGAATAGGCCATTCGACCAACACTAGAACTACAATACAATCAACGTAAGATATTTTTCTTTTAGAACCAATGTTAAAAAAAAGAAAAAAAGAAAAGTGAAATATTAAAAGTGAACCTATCTCCCACAAATCAAAAATAAAGGTGCACCAGTCACCTACATAGAAGTAGACCATCCACAATGCAGAGGTAAGGTGAACCAATCACCTACAACAAAATGAACCAACAATAGACAAAATGGTAAAACGAACGAATCACTTGAGTTAAGCAAAGTAGAGTTCACTTAGGGTAAACTAGAGCCAACCACCTAAGGAAGATTGAACTAGACAAAGAAACCCAAAATTACCTAACAATAAGACAAAGCAAAATGTTTTGTAACTAGCCAACAAGGCAAACCATAGGTGCTCTTCAATAATGACAACAATGTCAATTATACGTGCTATCAACAACAAAGTCACCGTTGGTGTTGTTCAACAATAAAGATATGATTGAACACAACATCGAATTGACCTATGCAATGGAAGAGGATCAGACTCAACATGAGGTGAATCATCTAATTGGAAGATGTAGTGAACAAATAAAGAGTGTTATATTGCATACATTAAAGTATTGAACGTTACCACTCAAATATATTCTCATGAGGTAACTGCCATTCAATGCTAAATATTTTGAAGGAAAATATTAATATTTGAAATTATTTTTAGTGCTAAGATTATAGGGAGATATAAATAAAGGTTTTAATTATTTAATTTTTCAAATACTTAAGAATTTGTAATATTAAAAGAGATGGAGTAATAAGGGGTTAATGTTTACTTTTTTATATATTTGAAGGTCTTTTTTGTTGGATTTATACTATATCTTTTTTTTTTTTTTTTTTTTGAAAAAATGAAAAACTTGTATTAAAACAAGAACCAGATACAAGCGGGAGAGAACACATCCCGAGCCAGAGCCACAAGCAAAACAACAAGGAAGGCGCACCAAGGCAAGGCAAAGAACCGCAAGGCACAGAGAACGGAAGGCACGAAACAGCAACAGGTCGCGAAACCGCGACATGTCACGAAATCACGACAGGAAAACCCAACACGGCCACTAAGGCACCAACAGGCGCGATAACGCGACATGTCACGAAATCGCGACAGGAAAGGCCCTCGACAGCCACCCGCAGAAAGCGTCACGACATCGCGACAGAAAAAGAAAGCAACTAACAAGCCTCAATATGGTCGCGAAATCGCGACGGAAAACCACCCAGTCGCAAAGGAGCCAAACATGCCACGAAATCGCGCAGGAAAAACGCCAGAGACCAGGAGGGCACAACCTGTCGCGAAATCGCGACAAAAACCAGCACAAAGAAGCAGCATCACAACAGGTCGCGAAAACGCGACAGTTAACCACCCAGACGCCAGGAAGGCGGGACCTGTCGCGATATCGCAACATGTCGAGGAATCGCGAGGCGCGAAAACGCGACATGTCGCGATATCGCGACATGTCGCGATATCGCGACATGTCGCGATATCGCAACAAGACGCGGGATCGCGTCACGCGATAACGCGACATGTCGCGATAGCGCAACATGTCGCGGAATCGCGACCCGCGATAACGCGACATGTCGCGATAGCGCAACATGTCGCGGAATCGCGACCCGCGATAACGCGACATGTCGCGATATCGCGATAGAAACCAGCCGGAGACTACAAAGACTCAACCTGTCGCGATATCGCGACAGTAACCAGCCAACAGCCGCGACAGGGCAACAAGTCGCGAAATCGCGACAGAAAGGACCCTTAGCAAAAAAAACTTTGCACATTATTTCAGGAATTGATCAAGGCCTTGTCTGATCTCGACATTCTCCACAGGCAAATTGCTATGCAGATGAATCCCAACCTCTCTCTCAGCACCCAACTTAGCAAGGAAATCGGCCGCTTTATTAAGAGATCTACTAGCATAAACAGGAATCACATCCTCAATTTCTTTCCAAAGCTCTAAAATTTGGGCAACCAAAATACTGAGCCTCCAAGCTTTTAAGGCAAAGTTCCGCATGCAATCAAGAGCACCAACCAAGATTTGAGAATCAGACTCAATGATTATCTTTCGATGGCCATGCTTGACGGCCCAGATGGAAGCAGATTTAATAGCAAAGGCCTCAGCTTCATTGTTAGTGGCATATCCCAGACCTTGCAATTCCCAATATAGCACAGTCCCAGCATGATCACGGCAAATAACACCACTGCCAGCATTGCCCGGATTACCTTTAGCAGCTCCATCAGTATTGATTTTGACCCAGCCTTCTGGGGGAGGTTTCCAACCACTTCTTACCTGTCTCTCCAGATCAGCACCTCTCCCACTCAAAGACCTAGAAGCAAGTCGGTTTTCCTTCTCAGCATAGATGGCAACGGTTTCCACAACTTTGCTCCAAATGTTCTGCCAAATCCCCTCCACCGAAGAGAAGGTTTCACGAAAAATACGAGCATTTCTTTCCAACCAAACCTGCCACCAAATAAAAAGGAAACCGATCTCCCGACCAAGTACGAAGAGCTTTAGAAATAAATCTACCTCTCTTCCAGCTTTCCCATAAATTGGTCCGGGACAGATCTCCAAGCACTTGAAGTTTAAAGTGGGAGAACCAACGTTGCCAAATCTGCTGTGTGAAAGAGCAATCAAACAGAAGATGGTTCACAGTTTCCTCATTCCTATAACATAAGACGCACTGGGAAGGACCAATGATGCCTCTAATTCTAAGGTTGTCAAAGGTCAAAATACCATTATGCATCAGTTGCCAAGCAAAGAAGTTCACTTTCGGCCAGCTCTTGGGATGCCAAATCTTCCTCCATTCATGAACAGGAAAAGAGTGTGGGGGGGGCTCAGGTAGGATCGAAGCATAGCCCTCCTTCACAGAATAAACCCCAAGGTTCCCAAAGCCCCAAGCAAGCTCATCCTCCTCATCACTCCCAGATAGAAACCTTTCAGCCAAAAGTTTTTCCAGAGTTGGGGCCTGCTCCGGGGGGATTGGAATAGGCCATTCACCCAACCGCTTAAATTTTTTAACCTTATATTCCCCCAGAGGGCCGGTAGTGAAGTAGGACTCGAATATGAATCCGGCCTTTGTCTTCAAGAGCTATTTTTAGCGGAAGCAGATCGGGAAACACTCTGCAAGAATAGGAGGATGCCTGATCCCAAGAGTCGATCCCGTAACCGGACCTTCTCCCCTCTCCCAACTTTCCCGAACAATTGATCTTTGATAATGCAAGAACCAAGCTTGAGCTCCTGCCACACAAGAGAACCATTACCTTCCAGAGGATAGCGGCCCAAGTCATTGGGAGGAACAGTACCCAAGTATTTACTAGAAAAGATTCTACTGCAGAGAGACGAAGGCTGAGAAATCCACCTCCAGTACAATTTCCCAGCCAGGGCCCGATTGTTAAACTTGGAGCTTCTCAAGCCCAACCAACCTTTTTCCTTGGGCCGGGTGACCTTATCCCAACCAACCAAGGCCCATTTCCTCTCTCCATTGGCACCTTCCCAAAGAAAACTTCTAGCCGCTTTGTCCAACTCTTTCCAGATTGAGGGAGGGGCGGCCAGAATTGAAAATTTGTAAATAGGCATAGCCTGAATAACAGACTTCAAAAAAGTTAATCGGCCCCCATAGCTTAACCATCTATGGGACCAATGATTCATTCTCTCTTTGATGCCATCAAGCAGGTCCTTCCAGAAATCAGCTGTCAGTTTTTTAAAGTGCGAGAGGAACCCCCAAATAAACAACAGGAAGGGAGGTCCGAGTGAAGCCCAGAATCTCCATAACTCTCTCTTGTGACCTTTGATCAAGGTTGAAGAAGACCACTTTTGATTTTGAATCATTGATGGCTTGATTAGAAGCCCGAAGGTAGACGTTAAGAGTATCTTTGATTCCTCTTGCTTCTCTGAGGCTGGCAACTCCCACCAAGCCCGTATCATCCACAAACTGTAAATGAGTCAAAACTTCGGCTCCGATTTTAATTCCTGTAATCTATCCTTGACGTCTTCTTCTCAGGAAGAGTCTGCCAAGACCTTCAGCCAAGATAAGAAAGAGATAAGGAGAGTAGGGATCTCCTTGACGGAGACCCCGAGAGGCTCCAAAAGGTGGCGAGGGAAGCCCCTTAATTAAAACAGAGTATGAAGGCGTAGAGATACAGCTCATGACCCAAGCAATCCAGTCCTGAGAAAAACCAAAGGCTGCCAACATCTTGACCAAGAAACCCCACTCTACTCTGTCATAAGCCTTAGACATATCCAATTTGATGAACATTCCTTTGTTACCCGAATTATGCATAGAATGGATAGCCTCCTGAGCCAAGATCACTCCATCCAAGATCTGTCTTCCTTCAACAAAACCCCCTTGCTCAGGGGAAATTAAATTTTGAAGGAGGGGTTTTAGTCTTTCAGCCATAAGTTTAGAAATAATTTTGTAGATCACATTACATAGAGCAATAGGTCTGAAATCAGAAATGAGAGCCCCCCCTCTCCTTTCGGAATTAAAGAGATAAAGGTATGATTTAGAGCCTTGAGCATTCTTTTGTTAATTCGGGATTCCTCAATGACAGCCAACACGTCCTCCTCCGGGATGTCCCGTAAGGCCTGAAAGAACTCAATAGGGAAACCGTCCGGCCAGGCGACTTTCCTGTGCACATCCCAAATACTACCTTCTTGAGTTCATCACGATCTATGGGCTTAAGAAGGGACTGATTCTCTTCATGAGAAATAATAGAGGGAATTCCGTCAATGACTTCATTTTGTGCTTCCACATCATGTTGCAGACTTTCCTTGAAGAGGTTTGAGAAGTACTCCATAGAAATGGAGTGCATGTCAGGAAGAGTGTCAAAAGAATTTCCAAACTCATCTTGGAGGAACTCCATGTTATTCAATTGCCTTCTAGCACAGGCAGAACGATGAAAAAATTTAGTATTTCTGTCTCCTTCTAATAGCCAAGTATTTCTGGCTCTCTGTCTCCAGTAGATCTCTTCTTGATTATCAATGTCCTCAACTGCTTTGCGTAAGGCGTCATCCTCAAATTTAAGATGCTCATAAATAATTCCTTCTCTCGAATTGTTTTTGCACCTCATTCCATCTATCCAAGCAAGGGGGCCCGTTGGAGCTGGAAATCGGATTTGTTAGTTTGCTTCCACTGTTTCGCTTTACTCTTAACATAGAGAAGCTGTTTGTGAATTTTGAACATAGCTGTTCCAAAAGGGGGACGGCCTTCTTTCCACCACTGTGGAATTTTCCTTCGTAGGTCCTCTTTTTGCAACCAAAAATTTTCAAATTTAAAAGGTTTGTAATACTTTCCTGACATAGTCCCTCCCTCCAACAGAAATGGGAGAGTGATCGAAACTCGGGCCCTCCAAGATCCGGGAATTTGATATTCCATCTAACATAAGCTTCCTCCGAGACCAAAAACCTGTCAAGCTTAACCCTCCTATTGTATGGCTCTCTTCTCTTATTAGTCCATGTAAAGTTTGTACCAGGACCTTTGATGTCAACAAGGTTAAAGGCCTGAACGTGGGCAATAAACAGCCTATCCCCTGTATCCAGAACAGGGATGCCACCTTCCTGATCTCTAGCGGATAATTTAGCATTGAAATCCCCAGCTAAAATCCAATCAAGATCTTCCCGGGAGGACCTCATGTTTTGAACAGCTTTCCATTGAGACCGCTGACCTTCGGTATTCTGTACCCCATAAAAATTTGTAATTAAGACTTGTTCAGCTGTAACTATATTCTTGAAAAGAGATGTTAGGACCCCTCTCCAGGCCTATATGATCTATCGCTATCCATGCCAAAGGATTCCAAAGAGTAGCAATCCCTCCCGAGGCACCAAGAGCAACCACTGCCATATGGCCAGCACCCCTCCAGATTCGGCCGAGAGTTTTACTCATGAGGTCTAATGACATTTTTGTTTCTTGAATGAGCAAGAAAGTCCGTTTTACTTCTTTCTAAAAGTCTTTGAACAAGCAGATTGATGGGTTCTACTCGTTTAAACCCCTCACATTCCAAGATTGTATAATCATTGGAAACCTTGGGAGCAATACGAATCAATTGTTCTTGCCAGTCCTCCATTGATTAGCTTATCCCCTTGCACTGCGATTAGATCCTTATTGGATTTCCTGCCCACCCCTTGGGAATTACTATTTTTCGATCTCTTCTCCACCTGTGAAATTCCAAGAGCTGGTCTTTCTCTGAGCTTTTCCGCAATTCCCATAGAAACATCTTTGATAACAGGCTGGGCTGGGGCGTGGATAACCAGAGTCCCAAGGTTTTCATGGTGCAAA
Source organism: Wollemia nobilis (assembly GCA_028583015.1). Classification (NCBI taxonomy): domain Eukaryota; kingdom Viridiplantae; phylum Streptophyta; class Pinopsida; order Araucariales; family Araucariaceae; genus Wollemia; species Wollemia nobilis. Next base: position 16,594,283 of record JAQPPZ010016947.1, on the reverse strand, counting down.
GTCTCAGAGGAATCAAAATCCTGTTCAAGGACAGGGGTTGAGGAAGGAGGAGCATGAGTAGGGATAATATTGTCCTCAAGGATCCCATCTGCTCCATCCATAGGTTGGTCTTCTTGATCCACAAGAGATTTGAAGATTTCATACCGATTTGTTGGCTTGGGGAGAGCTTGCTCCTTACCATTTCTCTTTTTGTTTCTTCTCCTCTTCTGCTGTTCAAAGCCATCATTCTGGCCCTCAGACCCAGTGGGAATGACAGATGGTTCCTTGGCCGAAGTGGACTTACCTCCTCGGGAGCGATTTGACATTCCCTGTGTAGCATCCGCATTGGTGCTCAAGATATTTGGACAGAACCTTGCCAAATGGCCATGCAAATGGCAGACTCTACAACGGAAAGGTAGGGCTTCATAGTCTAGTTGTTGTACCCAAGAATGTCCTGCTAGCTCCAATTCCATCTCAGCTGGTAGCGATTGACTAATATCCAATTCTACACAAATTCTTGCATAAACGGCAGTATTTCCTTCAATGGTATCCTTAGAAACTCCCAAAAATCTACCTAGAGAGTTGCCTATCAATTCAAGAATCTGCTCACCCCAAAACTCCATCGGGAGCGCGTACAGCCGGATCCAAACCGGGACAGCCGTGGGTTCAATGCGAGGGTCAAAACCCGCTCTCCATGGCTGGACAAATAACCCTGCCGGGCCATGGCTCCTCTTCTCTGATTCAAATGCTCTGTTTCTATCCATTAGGGAAGAAAAACTAATAATGAAATACCCATTGCTAATGGGCCATAAGGAGTACTCACCGATTGGCTCCCAGTTTTGTCTCACCCAGGAATGCAAAAAGTGCAGGGTGGGTCGAATGCCCATGAACTTGCAAATCAGATCATGCGTGGTCCGGTAGTTTATCGTGTCTTCAACCAGCTCTGGTTCGATGACAATTTTCGGTCTTAATGTAGATTGCGGGAGACAACCATTAATTCTGTGCCCAGGAGAGCCCTTGCCCGCATTCTTGGCTAGCAGATGGAAGGCACTGCGTTGAGCTTCAGCAGAGGAAGACGCAGGAGTCTCTCGAAGAATCTCCGCATAAGAGGTATTTTTTCCTTCGCGAGAACCAGGAAGAGACCCCATTGGGCCCTCCCAGGAAACCGAAAGATCCTTGTCCAGAGGCCTGCAACAGACCCCAAACACGCTGAAGGAGGTTTCCGAACTGAAACCCTAGAGCCACGGCCGTCGACAGTGCAGAGGAATTCCCGCCAAAACGCCAGAGATCGTCAAGCCTCGACTTATGCATCCAAAACTAATTTATAGTGGAAAACACCCCTTTCGAGGTGCCACTTTCAACAGGTTGGGCATAGGAGGAATGGAGCCTTTTCGGCCTCTACCAGCACATAGGACATTCCTAACTATACCATATATCTGCAAGATGGAGACAAGGGGAATGGAACCTGGGTCGACCTCTACCAACACCCAGGGCATTTACCACTGCACCACAACAAGCAGATTATTTATACTATATCTTAATATGACAAAATTGACACATATTCGAAGGTAAATAACAGGCAATAACTTTATTAGATTAAATTCAATTTATAAAAAATTGTCATGGATTACAAATAATATATAGAAAAGGAGGAAGAGAAAGCTGGTGACACATGTCACCATATGAAAACCCAAATGACACATGTCATGTACACATGTTAAGGGTAAAACAAGGGTAAAGTACACAGGGTAAATTACACATTATATTATTTCTAACATCCCCCCTTAATGTGTACTTTCCTAAAAAAAGTAAGTCAACATTAGATACATCCCCCATTAATGTTGACTTCCATTACAACATACATAGAGCATTTTGCTAAAATTGGAGAATTTATCAAGTGCAAGGAACTTGATGAAGATGTCAGCCGCTTGTTCTTGAGTAGATACATACTCCAGCTGTATGATGTTCTCTTGGACCATTTCTATGATGAAGTGATGATGGATATTAATGTGCTTTGTTTAGGCATGGAAGACTTGATTCTTGGTCATCTTAATGGTACTTTTATTGTCATAATATATATGTGTTGGACCATCTACGAGTATCCCTATATCCTTAAGTAGTTTCCTTAACCAAATTGCTTCCTTAGTTACCCTAATTACTTCCTTATACTCTGCTTCTACTAAAGAAAAGGAAATCGTATGCTGTTTCTTAGTTCTCCATGAGATGGTACCTTGACCCAAATGAAAGTCATAATCAGTAGTTGATATTCTAGATTTAGGACAACTGATCCAATCTAAATCTATGTACCCAATCAATAAAAATTCATCACATAATGTGTACATAAGACCATGATGAGGGATCCCCTTGAGGAATGTCAAAATCCTCTTAGTAGCTATTCAATGACTCTTCTTGGGTTCCTACATGAATCTAGAAATAATATCCACTGAATAGGTGATACCTAGTCTAGTTGAAGATAAGTAGATCAAAATTCCAACTAGTTGTCTATAAAGGGTGTCATCAACCCTTTCTTAATCATCACTATTAATCAATTTCAATTAGGTTTCCATGGGAGTGGGGGATGGTTTACACTCCTACATGCAAAACCTCTCCAAGAGACACTAAATATACATAGCCTGAGAGATGAAGATATTGCTAGGCTATTGCCATACTTCTATGCCTAAGCAGTAGTGAAGAAGGCCCAAATTAGTCATTTCATTTTTTTTGCATAAGTCCTCTTTGAGAAACCTTATTCCCTTTGTGTAATCACATGTAATGAGAAGATCATCCACATACAATGTCACCAAAATGATGCATTTTCTCCAATGTTTCACATAGAGAGTAGATTCTACTATAGATCTAGTGAAACCAAGGTTGATTAAATAAGAATCAATTTTGAAATACCAAGCTCTTGGTGTCTTCTTCAACCCATATAGAGCTTTATTCAATCTAAGGACTTTTTTTCTTGACCTTTGACTATGTAACTTGGTGGTTGATCAACATATACTTCTTCTTTCAATGCACCATTAAGGAAGGTACTTTTTACATCCATTTAATATATAGGCCAATTTTTCTGAGCGGCTAAAGCAATAACAATGCATATTGTAGTCATTTTTACCACAAGAGCAAAGGTATCCTCATAATAAATATCTTCTTGTTGCTTATAGCCTTTAGCTACTAGGTGAGCCTTGTAGTGATCTAATGAGCCATATGATTTATACTTTACCTTATACACCCATTTTGTGCCAATGGTGGATTTGCCTCACGGTAAATCAAATAACTCCCATGTGTGATTATGTTCAATGGAATTCAATTCTTGTTCCATAGCAAGAGTCCATTTAGGATCACCAAGTGCTTCTTTGACATTATAAGTTTCTGGTTGGCTCAAGACTTTGGCCATGAGGATATAGTTCACTTGGTGTCTTAGGGAAGACAATATTTTACCTGTATAAGTGGGCAAGTGGCTTTGGGTTGCATCTATGGTAGATTGAACCCACTTAGATAAAGGATTTGATGATGTGGCATTATCATTAGATGGAGGAGAAGTAGGAGGGGAAGGAGGACAAGGATCATGAGTGGGGAGGTCCTCATGTTGAGGAAGGATCAGGTGAGGGAGTGGATGCCAAGGGAGTAACTATTTTCTTATTTTATTGAAATGAAGGGGCCATAGGAGAAGGATTTGGTGGGGCATAATCATTGAAGATAACATCCCTAGAGAGAAAGTCCTCTTGGAAATAGGCTAATTTAACTTATAGGCTTTGGCACTTTTACTATAGCCAACAAAGATGCATTTTTGGCTCTTGTCATCAAATTTATTTCTTTTCTAATAAGGTATGTGAGCATAGGCATCACATCCAAATAACTTAAAATGGACCACATAGGACGTATTTCCACTCCATAATTCCTCTGGTGTTATATCATGCAAATCCTTAGTGTAGGATCTATTGGTCAAGTATGCAATAATAAGGATAACTTCTCCCCAAAATTTATTTGATAATGTAGCAGCAACTACCATAGATTTGGCCCTGTTTGTGATGGTTTGATTCATCCTCTCAGCTACATTTTTCTAAGGTGTATAAGGAGTTGTGAACTACCTCTTTATCCCATGATTATTACAAACATAAAAAATCTTTGGAGATGTATTCTCCACCATTATCTGTCCTCAAGGTGGAGATTTTATAGCCACTTTCTCTTTCAACAAGTACCATGAATTTCTTGAATGTATCAAGAGCTTGCCATTTATACTGAATGAGATAGATCTAAATTTTCCTGCTATAATCATCAATAAAAGTGATGTAATATTTGGCTCTAGTATGATAGGGAACAAAAATTGATCCACAAATGTCTGAATGCACTGGTTGTAGTGGTCTGTTGGCTCTCCAAGCCTTTCTTGACTAAAAATGATGTCTATAGTGTTTGGCAATAGTACATGGTTCACAAAAGCATTTAGACTCTTTTAAGTGAGGAAGTACTTTGACTAAACTTATTCTTTCCATCATTTGAATATTAAGAAAGTTTAAGTGAACCATTCTTTCGTACGACATATGCTCCAAAGAGAAAGTAGTAGTTGTATGCAAATATTATTGAGTTACAAATTGGGTAAGGAGGTAGTAGACACCATCCTTCTGGACTCCCATGGCTTTGACAAAGCCATCTGGTTCCTGAATATAGCACTTGTCTTTGTAAAAAAATATAGTATAACCCTAATCTATAAGTTTTCCAATAGAAAGGAGACTCCTTTTGAGGCTAGGTACATAGAACACATCTATGGTAGGGAAATTATTTCCATTATGTAAATCAAGTGGTGCATCTCCTAAACCTTCAAAAAAATGAACTGGTTATGGGTAGGTTGAATCTTGGTTAGCCAATATTACCTTCTTGTCATATGTTTAGCAACCATTGAGTCTATATACCAATATTATTTGTCTTCAACATTGAATTTGTCTGCTACATACATTGTATTAATATTACGGTCTTGTTGACCCTTTTGATTTCTTTGTCTATTCCTTTGATAGCAATCAGTTATAGAATGACCCCATTTTCCATAATAGTCACACCCTTGTTGGTTGTTGGATTGATTTGATTGTTTTTGAGGCCTATAATTTTGAGGCCTTCTATTTGGATTTTCCCTTTGGGGAGGTCTTGATTACTATCTTGGTTGTTGATTTGGCTGTTGTTGTGGCTACTGATGGTATTGTTGTGGCTATTGATGTTGCTAATGTGGATGCTGGTTCTGTTGACATGGCTAAGACCTCTATCTACCTCTCTAATTTTACTTATGTGGACCTCTATTGAGTATATGATATAAAGTTGCCTTGGTGGCAAAGGCTACTATTGTAGAATCAACCTCTTCATCTTTGATGAATACTTGCTCATGTTACTTAAGAATAACCTCAATCTCCTCAAATGGAGCACTTAATATTTTACCAGTTATATTTAACATTATAGTTGTAGAGTAAAAAGCACGATAATAAAACAAGAAAGATAAAATAGAACTCAAAGAACTACATATTACACAAATGAAAGAGACATTTTATTAATAATGGGGGAGCTAAAAAACTCCTTTGATAGAATCAATAGTTCAATGTGAACTTGATACAGTTATTACAGACTGCTAGGGTTCTCCAAAACCCTAGCTACAACAGAATGTAGTGTCTTCAATGGTGTGCTTTCCTCCCAATAGGTGTGAGTGGGCTTTTTAGTTATCTTTTGGCCAAACCACTCCAGCTTAAACAACTGCAAATGCTCTTGATTGTATTGCTAAACCTGCACACAAATAAGTAGGGCAATCAATAAAAACAAATGAGGGCTCCACAGTGTGAGCCCTCAAAAATTAGTGCTAAAAAAATTCTAGATCTGATAAAATAGTACATGCAGAATTTAATAATATGAAATAAAATACATGAATGATTTACCTTGCTATTTTATCGTTTTGTTGTATGATCTAGAGATGCACTGTAGACTCACATCCAAAGATAAGGTTTCTTTGCAATCTCTGTAGATCCAATCAATATAAAATTTTGTGGAGACATTCTAGAGTGTATTAGGAACCTACCCTAAAATTTTTGGCTCAATCTAACTCTGGATGAGTGAGACATGGCCAAAATAGTCTGGGTAGTTTGTGCAGTCCTGTACAAACGTGGGTAGCCTCTGTCTGTAGGAAGATCAGAGACTCAAGATGAGGCTTCAAGAATCTTAGGATGAGCTAGGGTTTGGTAATGGTGGAAGTTATGTAGAATCTAGAGCTTAAGGAAATTATGAGTTCTCAAGATTGCATTCAAATCTAGAAGCAACATTCTTTTCTCTGCTATTAATCCCTGGTTGCTGGGAAACGCTAGATATTAAGAATGTAAATCAAAGAACACCATGAAAACAATCAGATGGCTAGAATTTAGAATTTGGGTAGAATCAGCATCAGAGACCTCAGGTATCAAAAATATTTTTCCTTCCATCATTGAGCATCAAAGATGCTCATATAAATAGTCAAACTTAGGGTTTATACCAACACTTTAATCGTGTGGCTATAATTAAAGCAAATGCAAGGGCTAACATTTAACTTTGATTGTGGCATGGATTGATGTAAATGGATGGTCAATATTAGAATAGATCTGACGACTGGGGTTAATTTAACTTATAAATATATATTTTATTATACATATATTAAAATATTATATTTAAATATATATAAAATAAAATAAATATAAATTAGGGTCAAAAATGGTGGGAAAAGGGTATGGTGGGCCATTGGATGGCGGGAAGGCATGTATGGAGAACAAGTGGCTAGGTTTTGGTGTCTACAGATGCCCCTTTTTGTACCATGTTGTCTGAAACACAATATAGTGCAAAAAAAAACATGAGACACCTAATTGGGCTTGGGCACAAAAGCATCTTCTCTCTCTTGTTGGATTTGTGGATCAATATTGAAGACAAAAGAATAAATAATTTTGAGTTATTGTGTAGCTTACCCCCTCAATTGGCGAATTATATGCAGATGAACTCATGAGCCAATTGAAAAAACAATGAATAGAAGATATTTGTGCAAAAGAATGAAATGGGAATGATGAAATGTGTGATCATTTTTACCCCAACGGTTGAAGGAATTTGTGGAATGAGGAATGATTATTGCATCTATTTTTGCCCCAATATATGGAGTGTTATGTGTCAAATGCAGATGTCATGATCATGTAAGATGTATCCTGTCATGGGAAATTTGGAATCAAATGTGGTTGCCCCAAATTTTGGGTAATTCCATGATTTTGAAGAATTTTACCATATGGCATCATTGATATGCAATATGAGATGCAAAACATAAATCTTAAAGAAGTCAATATTTAGAGGGCTTGCTAGTTACTGTAGGATACTTCCTTCCACTAGAACCAATCACCCTAGCTAGTGCTAATCACTATGATGACTTTTCATGGAGTTTTTGAATGAAATGATTTGATTTTTGTCCATGTTTTAAGCCCCGTGGACTAGGCCATCAATGACACTTTTAAGAAAAATTCATCTTGTCGAGTTTCACTTGGATTGTGAGTGACCAAATTTGATTAGGATTTCGAACCAGGAGATATAGAATGATGATGATGACCAAGTGTTCTTATGGTGATTCGTTCATCTTACCGTATTGCATGGACAGTAATCGCTACAATCACCAAGTATATAGAACAAACCACTAGATACAAGATTCACTTGTAATTTGTGCAAAATTTTGATTTGTTGTTGCTATTTTTTTTTTGAAATTAATACTAATGCAAAAATATTTGTTGCTACTATTGAGGGATATAGAGCCTCAACATCATTTTTCTTCGTTCATTCCTAGGATGAAGAAGAAGCTTTCAGAGGCAGAATGGGGGTTGTTGAAGAAGGTGTGGTTGGAGGGGGTAACTCGGTTGGATGTGGTGAGGGCGGATGAAGGGTATCTTTCGAATTTGGTGGAGAGGTTGGATTAGGATAGGGGGATATTCCAGCTGTCGACTAGGGAGATTACTGTTACTCTTGAGGATGTATATCGCATCCTCTAGGGCCGAGTCATATAGGCATGCTAAATCTAGGTAGAGTTCTAGGTCTAAGGCTCCTACTAGGTCATAGGGGTCTTCTCATGGATATTAGCTTAGTGCTTAGATGTATTTTTTGTATATTAGCCTTGGTGCTCCATTGTATGTAGCCTTTTTTGGCACTCATTGTATATGCGATATTTTATATATATACATGGCTTTATATTTTTGTGTGAATGCTTTTTGTGTATGCAATGCATGTTTATGAATGTTTTTATGGATACCTTATGGATGATTAATGCAAGCTAAATGGTATATGAAATTCAAGCTAAATGATGTATGTATGCATGATGTTCTATTGATAATTTATAGTTCAGAATTTTGTTGGCCATTTTTGTTCATTGTTTTTTAATCAGGGGCACCAAACTTGGTGGCATTTAGGTGGGATGATCCATGAAGACATGGATGTCATCATGGAAGAAGATATGGAAGTTGATATGGAAGAAGATACAAAAGAAGATATGGAAGTTGATATGAAAGAAGATATAAATTTTGATATGGAAGACTGAATGATTGTCAGAGACTCAAACATACTAGTGATATCAACAAAAATTACTAAAGGATATCTAATTTTATTTAGGACCAATGTGTGTGTAGTGAATTCATGTACCAAATCTTGAGCACGACAATGACCCTAGATAATAATGAACCAGTGTGTGTGCAAGTGAAGTTCATTAACCCATCTTGAGTAAATTGGGCATGAACTATTATGGATAGGACCAAGAAGCTAGCTTGTCCGTATGTGCGGTCAGAGGTCTTTCTTTTTGTAAGAGAGATATGCCATCCCGCATGAGCTTACTCCATTTCTAGTAAAATATCTACATATCTGGTGGAGGATCACTCCATAGTCCAATAATATGATCTTTTAGGACTTGGGAATGACTACCTAACCTTTTGAGGGGAAATGTAGTACGATCCTTACAACTTTATGGATATGTGGTGTGCGAGTGGAATTTGGAGCTTTGGGAAATCTGATTCTCAATCGAAGTGTGATGAGAATTTGACCCTATCCTTACTAATCTATATTTTGTATTGGAAGTAATTTTGATTGTGGTGAAAACCACTATTTTTGATTTTGGTCTATGTTACATGATGGGACGAGCGAGGAATACCCTTTTCACTTCAAGGTGTAACCCAAGTATGGTATTATCTCTCTTTGACACAAGATATTTTTAAGATGCAAAGATGTGTGTTTGGTTCAAGAATATTTTTGGAATTAGTTTTCAAGACTCAAGATTTTCTTAATGTGATAAAGTGATTTGGTCCTAAAGAAAACCGAACATATTTTTGTAGTTTGCTTAAATCACTAGAAGTGGCTGAGTGACCGAAACCTAGGGTGTAAGGACTTTATAAAAGGGAATGTTGGCTTAGGATATTTAGAGGAAAGTGCATAGATGCCTTTGTAGATGTCCTTGATTAAGGTAACTTGACTTTTGTTTGACATTTTCATCACTACTAATAAATGATTTTCGAACATGGGTGAAATGAATGCAAATGGGTGATGCAAAATGTAATGAGATATTGAAATACAATGGCATTTGTGAATGCAAATGAAATGTATGTAAATGCCATGTGAAAATGTATGTGAATGCAAGTAGGATGTATGCAAATGCATATGACATGCAATTTGAAAATTTGTTTTTATTTGTTTTGTTTATTTGTTTTTTTTTTAGCCATGTATATACATATATATAAACATCACATTAACAATAAAATACTTTCAAATGGATAATATTAAGTGGTTCGGGCTCCTCAACCCCCTATAAAATGGTAAGTCTATAAGTACCATCACACACTTTCTAAGAAATTATGTATGCACCTAACCAATTAGCCGTGAATTTATCTCGAAGGTGCTGTAAAGCATTGGTATTTTGTTGATTATCTTTAAGGACAAGATCTTCTACTTGGAATTCATGTAGTTGGACTTTGGAATTGTAAGCACACTTTAGGCGGTCTTGATAAACTTGTAAGTGTCCTAGTGCATTGACTCAACTATCATAAAGAAGAGTGAGTTGGTCAAGATGTGTTTGTCTAACAGTATCATCATCTATGAATTCCTGCAAATAAATTTGCAAGGAGGTAATCTCAAGCTCAAGAGGCATGATAGCTTCATATACATAGACCAAGAAAAATGGTGTTGCTCCAGTTGGCGTTCATATGCTTGTTTGATAAGCCCATAGTGCCAAAGAGATTTTTGTATACCAATCTCTATGATTTTTGCTGACAAGTTTCTTGAGAATAGCAATTAAGGTCTTATTGGTAGCTTTGACTTGTCCATTTTCTTGTGGGTAGTAAGGTGTTGCTAAACTATGCTGGATATTATATTTCTTGCAAAGTGCTAGAACATCCTTGTTTTTGAAAGACTTGCCATTTTCTGAAATGATTTTAGAGGGGATACGAACGAGGAGGAGCTAAGACTGGCGGAGAAGCTACATATTGCTTGATATCATCAAAGGCTTTTTGACATTCATATGTCCAAACAAATGGCACCCCCTTTTATAGCAGGTGGTTGAAGGGCCTGCATTTATCAAAAATTTACACAATGAAACATCAAATAGATTGGATCTTTCCTTGTAAACTACACATTTCTTTAATTTTTGTTGGGGAGGCATTATTATGAAGGCCTTGACCTTGTTTGGGTCCACTTAAATACCTCTTTTGAAGATAATGAATCCTAGAAGTATACCTTAGGTAACACCAAAGACACACTTTTTGGTATTTAACCTCACCATATGTTCTATTAGTCGATCAAATATTTTCTCCAATACACCAATGTGCTCTTGTCGAGTTTTAGATTTAGCCAAGAGATCATCTACATAGTCTTCGATAATCTTATGCATGTAGTCATGGAAGGTGTAAGTCATGGCTCGTTGATAGGTAGCATCTGCATTTTTAAGGCCAAAGGGCATGACCTTGTAGCAAAAGATCCCCCAAGGTGTGGTGAATGCTATTTTATGTTGGTCATTAGGATTTATTCGAATTTGGTTGTATCCTAAAAAACCTTTTATTAAGGAAAGCATTTCATGGCAAACGTAGGTATTGGGAAGAGTATCAATGTTTGGAAGAGGAAAATAATCCTTAGGACACACCTTATTAAGATCTCAAAAATTAGTGCAAATGCATATCAACCCGTTAGGCTTGAGAACGAGTACCATGTTTGAAAGCCACTCAGGATAGTCAATAGGAACAATGAAGTTGACATCTAGGAGTTTTTGAAGCTCTTCCTTGACTATGAGGGCAATGGTAGGATGCATCCTTCTAAGTTTTTGCTTGACCAGTTTAGCATTGGGATGTAAGGTGATATTGTGGACCACAAGGTTAGGGTCAAGACCGAACATGTCTTTGTAGGACCATCCAAACACTTCCTTCTTTCTCTTGAGGAGAGTGATAAATTGCTCTAGTTCATCGAATGATAAGATTTTTCTAAGTTTGACAATTTGTGGATTGTCATGATTTGAACTAAGGTTCACTTTGATGGTATCTTCAATGGATATATGAGAACCTTCCTCAAGTTGATGGGGTTTTAGGATTAGATGAATATCATCTAAGATGTCATCCAACTCTTCTTGCTTATCGTCATATAGCTCTACCTAAAAAACCTCAAGATTATTGGCTGAAGATGGAGGTGAAGGTGGAGGGGAAGGAGGAATGTAGTTGGTGGAAGCCCTTAACAATTCCTTGAATAGGACAAAATCTGAAAAGGAGGGTAGAGAAGAAATCTGGTCCATGTGTTACATACCAAACATAATATAGTCGTCGACTATATTATGAAAGATTTCATTTGATTATATAAATCCAATTGTTTTGTTTTAAATCATTTATCATCTTTTATTCTCATATTTCATTTGTGTTCTCGCATATAAGCCTTTACGACGGGATCTGCCCTCCTAGTGGCGATATTCATTTCATTAATTCATCCTTCACTGATTTACCTATATACTTTCGTTGTCATCTATATTCACTGTTATATTTACGTTCAATAAGTTGTGTTTCCACGCATTTGGGCGAGGGAAGGTAAGGAAGACCTTACCAAGTGGTATCAGGTTGGTTCGATCATCAGCCGGGCCAAGATAGTTTTCATCGCACAGCTTACCTCTCATGATCAGTTTCGCCAGTTTTAGGCTGCCATAAATCCATTGAACGCGTCTCAACCAAACTTCCAAAACCACCATTCACGGTTCACTCTGATTCGACGAATTTCAAAACTGGTTTGACAAGCAGGAGAAGTGGCAGTAGCCTCCATTCTCCAAACGTACAAAGAAAAACAAAAAAATTGCGATTAAACTGGTGTAGACCGTCGCGTTTTCAAACCAGCCACGACGACCAATCAAAAAATAGGAACAAAATAAAAAAAAATCAAAATTGCGCGTTAACCTAAGGTACGCCAGGTTTATATTTCATTTTGTCTTTTTGGCTTCGAGGTTTTATCCCACATTGGGTAGGCATTAAGCCCCAAATGGTTTTTTAAAGAAGAAAGGGAAGGTAATAGTTTGTGACTTTGGTCACACGGCCAACTCCTCTCTCTCACGCGAAGCCATCCCCACGTGTCTGGTCTCTGTCGTGTCTTCCATCAGTGTCCCACGTGTCCATTCATGCTGCTTGCATCATGTCAGTTTTTGTTCTTCATTGTGCCGCTTGCATCATGTCAGTTTTGGTTCCTCGTTGTTCATTTCGTCTTCGGTCTTGTCATGTCCTCACTGTCAGTCCGTCGTCTTCGGTCTTATCGTGTCCTCGCTGTCCGTCTATCGCCTATGTCCTCACTGTCTGTTCCTCATTGTCCTCACTTTCCATTCTGTTCCTTGTTGTCCATCTATCGTCTGTGTCCTGGCTGTCCATTGTCCGTCATCTTTGGTCTAGTCGTGTCATTATGTTTCTGTCTTGCGGTTAGTGGTTAGTCCCAGTCCAGTTATTGTCAAAGTTGTACAAAAATTGTCAACAGTTGCTAAAAACTTGCTGTCAAAGTTGTTGAAATTGTCCAAATTGAAAAGTTGTTGAAAGTTGCTGTCAAGGAGGCCACCCAAATTCAAATCCGCATCGCAGTTGGAGCGACAGTTGAAGCGAAATCCAAATTTTTGCCAAATTCAACCAAATTTTGCAGAAATTGAAGCTCAAGGATTACTAAGCAGGAAATTTTGAACAGTGCATGAGTAGAAGTTGGATCAAAGGATCTGATGGTCGATTAACAAGCTCGAAAGCTCCCAACAAAGAAAAGTCAAACATAAGAAGACCTCATCGAGGCCAAGGTACAAATAATTCTCCTTCTCCTTTCAAATTGGCAGTTATAATTCGAGTCATCCACTGGTTGACCCCATGGCTACTAACCCTCCCCCAACTCACAAAAACGTCACACAAGGAGAATCAAGCAACTCTGCCATTACCACTGATGAAGCTCTTCGACTCTTACTAGATGGTATGGCCCAACTTAATATCAAAATATCTAAACTGTTGGACACACAAACTCGACCTAATCCCAACGCTAATTCCCAAAATCACTATCACAAACAAAGGAATGAGGAAAATAATGACCAAGATGAAAATTAGGAGCAACAAAGAGGCAATCCGGATAATTATAGGAATCACCTTCATCGACAGAGATATAACCAAGATCAGGATAGGGATATGGGTTATCACCAACCGAGAGGCCCTAATAATTTTCCACGCATTGATATGCCCACTTTTGAAGGTCATGATCCTCGTGGTTGGATAGCAAAGATGGAAGGCATTCTGGACTTATACCAAATTAGGGATTCTGATAAAGTCCCTTTCGCGACATCAAAATTAGGCACTGAGGCTTACCAATGGTTCGTATGGCTTAAACGTGAGAAAGGAGCTACTATTTTTTGGAATAATTTCACTACCTATTTTTTAGAAAGATTTGATGAAGGAGCTACATCATCATACACAGTAAGACTGTTATCTCTTAAACAAGAAAGATCAGTTAGTGAGTTCGTCTCCGAATTCACCAGTTTACTACCGTATGCATTACACCTCAGTCCAGACACAGTGGTAGGAGCTTTTCACAATGGATTGAAAGAAAATATTAAGGTGGAGGTGGACATTCAAAATCCAACCTCGTTGAATGATTGCATAAGAATAGCCAAGCTAGCTGAGAAGAGAATTCAGATGTATACACAACATGAAACTTATAGTCATCCTTCGTATGGCAACAACTCTTTTTGCAGAAATGATCAACCATCAAGATACTTCTGCTATAAATGTCGCAATCACCATCCCAGAGAACAAGCATGTGCACAAAAACAAAACTTTCATATTGAATGCACTCAATATGAAGGAGAAGAGGAAGAAGCATACCACCAGGAAGAACCTATTCAAGAAGAACTATCGATTGTTCTAGAAGAGAAGGAAGAGGATACAATGGCTATTTCCGTGCATGCCCTCATGGGGTTAACAACCCACCATACAATCAAGGTACCGAGATTTCTCCACCAAAAAAAGGTGAATGTGCTAATTGATTCAGGCAGTACCCACAATTTTATCGACATCAAAACAACAAAAGCTTTGAATTTATTCATTAACTCTTCCAACAAAGACAAATTCCAGGTTCTAGTAGCCAACGGGTTGAACGCTCAATGTATTGGGAGAACATCTCAAGTTTCCATTAAAATGGGAACTTATACATGGTATGGATCTCTCTTCGTAATGAATTTAGGGAACTCTGATGTCATTTTGGGAGTCGAATGGTTGGAAACACTAGACACGGTTAGCTTCAATTTCAAAAAATTATTTGTGGAATGGAAGGAAAACGGACGGGTCATTCGCTTACAAGGTATTACTACTCCCCCATCATAGATGGTGAGCTCTCATAGTATGGAGAAAATATTAAAAAAGGGTGGATACGGATTCATAGCTCAAATTAATTGTTTGGAAAAGCAATCTCGAGCAACTTTGGGTATTTTTGCTCCAGATTTACGGGACATCGTAGCACATTACGAAGAGGTCTTCCAAGAACCAAAGGGACTACCTCCCAAAATATCCCATGACCATGCCAGACAGTGTCTCAAGAAGGTGATCGGCCAAAAAGTGAAATCTCAGTCAGAAGTACCAATACTAGATGCAGAAGGGCATATATATCTCCAGCCAGAAGCAGTTCTACAAAGCAGAACACGCATACGGAGCTCTCGTCACATCCAAGAATTTCTCATCAAATGGTAGGGCCTACCAGATGAAGAGGCTACATGGGAACCTGAAAGGATTTTCCAGACATTTCCAGCTTTGAGGACAAAGCTTTTCGAGGAGGGGAGTCATGTTACATACCAAACATAATATAGCCGTCGACTATATTATGAAAGATTTCATTTGATTATATAAATCCAATTGTTTTGTTTTAAATCATTTATCATCTTTTATTCTCATATTTCATTTGCATTCTCGCATATAAGCCTTTACGGTGGGATCTACCCTCCTAGTGGAGATATTCATTTCATTAATTCATCCTTCACTGATTTACCTGTATACTTTCGCTGTCGTCTATATTCACTGTTATATTTACGTTCAATAAGTTGTGTTTCCATATACTTCTGTTGTCGTCTATATTCACTATTATATTTATGTTCAATAAGTTGTGTTTCCACGCATTTGGGCGAGGGAAGGTAAGGAAGACCTTACCACCATGTTAATGGGAATTGGCTTAGCCGGATTGTATGGATTGCGGAGTGGGGTGAATAAGTCAACAGGATTCATGTTGACTTAGAGGAAAATGGATGGATTGGAAGAATTCATGGATGGGTGGAATGGATGGATAGGTGGAATGGATGGATGGTAGAACTAGGAACCAATGCTAAGTCTTGTTAACCCTGGATAGCAACAACAAACACAAAATAAATTTTATGTACATGCGAAGTAAAATTTATTTTTGATTTTGATTTTTTTGAATTTTTTTGTTTTTTTTATGTACATATGTTACAAATTTGGCTTGTGGAATGGCTCAATAGAATTGGGGTGGAGGTGGTTCACTAGGTGGATCGACTTGTTCTTGTGGAAGAAGCAAGTGAAATATGGGCTCATTGATGGGGAACATTCTGAGATAAAACTCATCCTGTTGGGTATGAGGAATGATGGGTTGATATTCTTCTTCAGAGTCGTCAGAAGTGATTATCGTTATCAGAGTCATCAAGTGGTTAGGAATCTTCTCCTACATTGAGGTTAAGCCTTTGGAAGGCATGCTCAAGAGAAGAGGTGGAAGAAAGTGGGGTGTATCCCAAGCCTAAATGGTCATGTGCCTCTCGATAGGGAACATCAATTATATCATGTATTCCTTGCTCATGGGAACCTAAGACTTGGCCTTGCCAATTAACTATATGGAAATAATGAGATGGTAATCCCATCATGTTTTGGATATTGGCAAGTCTTGGTTCTTTGGGTTCTTTGGGAGGATTTTTCCCAATTGAGGAGTCAAGCCCTCCATAAACAAAATTGATGTTGTTTGGAGTAGAACCCATATCATAGATGACCCCTATGGATAAAGGAGGGTCACGTGGGTGACCAAAATCCTTGGTTCTTGGGATGGTGAATGGGGTGATGGTGATGTATTGGACCACATATTCACCAATACCAATACTAATGAGGTAAACCTCGACTTGGGCTAAGGTGGTGGAAGATGTGGAAATCAATGGCTCAAGATTTGATGATGGCTTAGTCAATGGTGGGGGATGTAATATTTTGCAATCCATAAGTTCGACTTGTGAAGTATCGGCTGATGAAGAAGGATGGGATGATGGCTGAGAATTGGAAGTTGGTGGATGAGAAAATGATGATGTGGAAGAAAGGATGGTAGAAGAAGGAGTGGTTGATGTTGATGATGTGGTCAAAGTGGATTGACTATGACCACATGTGCAAGAAGAAATGGATGATTGAGGGGGATGTGTGATGGGTAACTCCTCAGGAATGGGAGCTTTAGAAGAAGATGTGGATGGAGTAGAAGAGGGAAATAACAAAATATGAGTGGAAGGTAACATGGAATCATAAGGATTTGAAATGAACTTATAATATTTGAAAGGTTCTACATCAACTGGGATGCAATAGACTTGGCCATTATGAATATATTTCAAGCATTGATGGAGAATTGAAGGAACACATTTCATTTCTCTCATCCAAGGTCTGCCAAGGAGTACATTGTACGCCATGGCCCCTTCCAATATGTAGAACATTGTGTGCAACATTTTGACCCCTACTTCTATGGGCAAAACAACAGTGCCAACTATGGTACATAAATCATCGTTAAATGCTTTAAGGGTGAAGGATGAGTTGGTGATGTGAGATGGAGTAAGATTGAGATGCTTGAGGGCAGCGATGGTGATGATATTTATGGAGGAACTGGTATCAATCAGGACTCTTTTGAATGGCTTCTTATCAATTAGAGCCATAATGTGCAATGGAGGATCCACAAATTTTGATGATGTTGACTTAATCTCAAAGTCATAAAAGGTGATTGAGGGTTCCATGCATGTTCGAACACTCCCTACAAAGTTGTTAAAGGCATTAGAGTCTTGGGATTGAACCTCAATAGATTTCAAAATTTCCACTAAAGCTTCTCTATTCCAGGGAGATTGTTGTATAATCTCATAAATAGATAATTTGGCTAAAGCTATTTTTAAACTAGTGGTTAACCAACTACTCAAAGATACCACTGGCCTCAAAGGATGATAGGTGGGATGAATTGGAGGATCAAAAATATGAATTGGTGGAGAAGTTTGGATGGGTGGAGGTGAAGGCTATGACACACTTGGTTGAGGAGCATTTTTTTGATTTTGTCATTGACCTCTAGTTACCACATTGATTGCTCCTACAAAACCTTGGAATTGTTGAACGTGGTTGACTTGATTAGGAGGTGTTGGAATGTTAGTACCCCCTACATTAGGTTGTGCCTCTTCATGGTTGGGAAGAGGTGTTTGAAATATCCCAAGGTTCTGATTTTGTGGGGCGAGGGGGTTATCCACCTTAATGACCCCCAAGTCTATGAGATCTTGAACAATGTTTTTGAACACGTGGTAATTATTGATATCATGACCATTATGTCTATGGTATGGATAAAATAGGTGTTCTTTGTAATTTCTTCCATGTTTAGTGGGGTCATCAAGGCTTAATTTTAGGTAAATCTAGCTTGTTTGTGTCATACAACCTACGCAAAAGAGAATAATACGACTCCGTTAAAGGAGTGTATTGGCGGTATTGTCAAACAGGTTACCAACGGAGAGGGTTGTTCACAGTTGGTCCTATGTTTTGTACTATTGGTCCTTGGTTGACTGAGGGAACCACATGAAAAGAAATTTGTTGTGGTTGATGTTGCATAGGTTGTTGAGCCATTATCGGTTGGCTCATGACCACTTGATTTACTTGATTTGATTGGTTAGTCGAAGTGGCTTGAGATGATTTATTTTGGCTTGAATAGTTACTTTTGTATTGGCCCTTGGTTTGCCATTCTTTATTTTTGGGCTTAATTATGCCTTCTTGGATTTTTATTTCCTCAATGATGCTAGCCTAAGCTAAAGCTTCTTCAAATGATTGATATGTCTAAAGCTAAAGCATCCAAGAGATGGGTTTTAAGCAACTCTTGGTGAATAGTTTTATTAATTCATCAATTGGTAGGGAGAATAGCAATTTTGTGATGACTACCCTCCAATGGTTTCCAAAATCATAAATTCTCTCATCATCCCATTGTATTAAAGCATAAACATCAGATAATGAGACATTATTCTTGATATTGAAGATAAAACGTTCAAAGAAAAGATAAATCAATTATTTGAAAGTGTAAATGCTATGAGTAGGTAATTGATTGAACCACTCAATGGCATCTCCCCCAATATTTGAGAAAAAGTTCAGAGCATGAGAGAATTATCTGTTTGAATTCAAAAGAAAGCATGGAGAAATGTGCTAACATGCTCTTTAGGATCCTTGGTTCCCCTAAATTTATCAAACTTTGGTACTGTGAAATCTTTTGGATATGGTGGTGATGGCACCAAAGGATGAATGGGTTGATGGATCAATTGGCTTAAGGTTGGTCTTTGGCTGGAAATTCCAGGAGTATTTTGCATCAATTAATCAATTTGTTGTTGCATGGTCTTAATCCTAGGGTCTTCCCCAGGAATGTGGATGCCTTGGATTACCTGATGATTGGGGGATGGGCTGGAAGAAAAATGTTGAGGAGTGATCAAATGGGGTGATTGATGATGTTGATGAAATTGAGTGGCTTGGAATTGATGAGGGGAAGATTGATGATTGAAAGATGGAGAATTTTGGTGTGGAGGAAAGTTGTGGATGAATTGATTTGGTTGGCTAGAAGGAATTGTGATGGGAGGAGTTGGAATGGAAACCACCGAAGATTGTGGTACCCAAGTGGGGTTTTCGTTAACGATGGCTGGTTGGGTGGAGATTGTATGAGACAAATGACTTATGTGTACTTGTTGTCTAGCGTTTTAATGTTTTTGAAACAATTTGTTCATGAAGCCCAATGTATCATGAAGCTCTTGGTTAGACATGGATGAGATAGAAGAAATAGGTAAGGATGTGGATGGACTAGAAGACATGGACATGGGGCAAGTTGCACTTGATGTGGCAACTTGGGCGGTTGACACCTGTGAGGCAGCATTGACTTGCTCCTCATACAAAGGGTTAGAGCAACCATAGGTATAACCAGGTGGGAGGGAAGTGTTAGAAACACTTGGGTATTGGTGATATGGAATGGAGGAAGAAGGCATACCATATTCCTCATGAGAAGAACTAGTATACACTTGGGTGAGGTTGGATGGTTGGGAAGTAGCCAGTTCCTACTGTGAAGCAGTACCTTGGCTAAGGGGCTCAAGAACATAGTTAGAGGATCTATAAAGAGCCTCTACCTTGTCCATATCTATGTGGGTGGAAGGTTGTTCAATGTTATGAGGAAGGGATCCCTCTTGTGGTAGGGATGGGTAAGGAGGCCTAGACAAACTGGTTTGTGCCACATTGGAAGGATTTGCCACCGAAGTAGCAGGTGAATTGGATGTATTTTCCATTAAGTTATTTTGATTTATTACTTTCTTCTGATTACGTGTTAATACCATAAAGTAAATAAATCAAAACTTAAAACTATCAAAATAATCACAAAAACTAAAACTTTTACAAAATTTAAAATGGAAGAAACAATCAATGCTAAGTTTTCACCTTGTGTGGCTTACCTCATACATTAATTATTTTCTTCATTATTGTGTATTCCTTTTAGAGTGATAGTTTTGTGTGTTCTGATGTTCTAATCTTACTTAATGAAAAATAAAGGTAAAAACTAAGGCTAGGCAAGGGCAACAAGATTCTTGTTGGTGATTAAATCCAACAAGTTTGCTCGAGGGTGATCCTATGGTTTCTAGGGTAGATATTGGTGGATGGAGATGAAAGCCACCATCACCAAATCTCAAGCAATGGTGGATGAAGATGAAAGCCACCATAACCAAATCTCAAGCAATGGTGGTGATGAAATCCAACCACTATTATTTTATGTGATACGTGCAGTGTGTGATTTATTTTAAGTTTCCTATTTTGTATTGTGATCAAACAATGTTAAAGATAACAAATTTCATAGACCTAAATCAGAAGCCAACACATGAAATGCAAATTTCTTCTAAAGAGAGTGGAGTACATCGCTTAAGACCCCCTACCTAAATAGCAACCAGAGGGTTCATCCACCTCTCTACTAGGAATCACCCAATGGCAGGAATACTTTTCACACTCAAGTATTGTTCCTATTTAGATAAGCAAAATAAGAAATATTTAACCCTAAGATGCAAATCTAATGCATGCTTTTATAATTTCACATGCATTCAAAAATGCAACATTCATTCAAATTTGCAAATTTCTTTAAAACATAAAACCCTAAAATAATATGTGGGGAATGGATGTAAAATATTCTAATATGTAATCTACCATGAATTATTTTCCATATTACTTAGTTTGTGTTCATTTTATGTCCAAAATCTGAAAAATACAGCAGAAGACCCAAAAACGTAAAGCAAAAATGAGAGGGAATTGATGGACTTACTGGATAACCTACGTTTTGTTCCAACTCACTACTAAACGTTGTAGGGCACCTCTGTAAATGCCACAGGGAACTTATAGGGATCTCCATATGCTTCAAATCATTTGCACACCTCCTGCAACTTCCATAGAACTTCCAAAACCCTAACTGGCAAAATAACCTATTTTATGCTTCTAAAAACCTGCAAAATAGGACAACAGAAACAAGTTAGAATAGCAAGGTAAATCAACAAATGAAACCCTTAAGGGGTCCCACCGTGATCACCATTTGTAGAGTAAAAAGCATGACACTAAAACAAGAAAGATAAAATAGAACTCAAAGAACTACAAATTGCACAAATGAAAGAGATATTTTATTAATAATGGGGGGAGCTAAAAAACTCCTTTGATACAATCAATAGTTCAATGTGAACTTGATACAATTATTACAGATTCCTAGGGTTATTTGAAACCCTAGCTACAATAGAATGTAGTGTCTTCAATGGTGTGATTTCCTCCCAATAGGTGTGAGTGGGATTCTTAGTTATCCTTTGGTTGGACCACTCCAGCTTAAATAGATGCACAATGCTCTTGATTGTATTGCTAAACCTGCACACAAATAAGTAGGGCAATCAGTAAAAACAAATGAGGGCTCCACAATGTGAGCCCTCAAAAATTAGTGCTAAAAATACCCTAGATCTAATAAAATAATGCATCTAGAATTTAACAATATGAAACAAAATACATGAATGATTTATCTTGCTATTTTACCGTTTTGTTGTCTGATCTGGAGATGCACTATAGAATCACGTCCAAATATAAGGTTGCACTACAATATCTATAGCTCCAATCAATCTAAAAATTTGTGGAGACATTCTAGAGTGTATCAAGAACCTACCCTCAAAATTTTGGCTCAATGCTAGCTCGAATGGTGAGTTGCAAAAATTTGGGTAGTTTGTGCAATCCTATACAAACGTGGGTAGCCTCCGTCTGTAGGAAGATCAGGGACTCAGGATGAGGCTTCAGGAATCTTAGGATGAGCTAGGGTTTGGTAATGGTGGAAGCTATGTGGACTCTAGAGCTCAAGGAAATTAGGAGTTCTCAAGATTACATTCAAATCTAGAAGCAATATTCTTTTCTCTGCTATTAATCCCTGGTTGTTGGGAAACACTAGATCTTAAGAATGCAAATCAAAGAACACCATGAAAACAATCAGATAGCTAGAATTTAGAATTCAGGTAGAATCAACATCAAAAACCTCAAGTATCAAAAATCCCCTTCATTTCACCTCTTGAGCATCAAATATGCTCATATAAATAGTCAAACTTAGGTTTTACTTTAGGGTTTTTACCAACACTTTAATCGTGTGGCTGTAATTAAAGCAAATCCAAGGGCTGACATTTAACTTTGAGTGTGGCATGGATTGATGTAAATGGATGGTCAATATTAGAATATATCTGATTACTGGGGTTAATTTAACTTATAAATATATATTTTATTATACATATATTAAAATATAATATAAAATATTATATTTAAATATATAAAATAAAATAAATATAAATAAATATAAATTAGGGTCAAAAATGATGGGAAAAGGGTATGGTGGGCCATTGGATGGCGGGAAGGCATGGATGGAGGACAAGTGGCTAGGTTTTGGTGTCTAAAGTAGCATATGCATACAATTTTGAAGGGAGAACACATAACATAATAAGAACCAACTCACTATTAGGAAGAGTTGAACTGGTAGCTAAGAAATAATTTCTAATAGACTTCACTTCCATGAGATAATTGGTAAGTGAACCTTTCATATAAATATTATGCAACTTATGTTTTAAATACAAGATTTTGTCTTGGATAGGCCCATCAAATAGTCTCATGAGTGCATCCCAAGCCTCTTTTTGTGTAGTGGTAGCCCTTATTGTTTCTCTACATGAAATTCTAGTAGATAGCTTGATTAAGCTTAATGTTATATTAAAGTTCTTTTCAAATAATGCTCTAGTTGTAGTATTTTTAGGTGGATTCAATGGTGGTTCATTATATTTTCTATCTCTTACATAATACCACATGCTATTAATCATTAGTATTGATTCCATTTCAAATTTCCAATTTGCAAATGAATTAGCTCCCTCAAGTTTTTGTGTGAGGCCATTAAGGAGATTTTTTGTTGCCATGATGAGAAAGTGGTGGGAGCTCAACCAAGGAGGTAACTAGGAACACAAGTGCCAAAAAAGAGACCCTCAAAAGAGTCTAAGGTTCACCACTTAAGATCCATAATGTGTGGAGGGTTCACTTAGCTCTTCCACTCTAAATCAACAAGTGTTTCCAATAGTGAGAGGTATCTTGAATATAAGTGACATGTTCCAACAAAGGAGAGTAAGAAGTGGGGGTAAAAATTTTCTTATTACAATGAATTGCTTGTTTGCTTGTCTAAAGAAAAAAATTCATAATTGATGTGCCAAAAAATCAAGTTTTAGGTGCAATTTGAGCTACACTTGCTTACTAAATGAAAAACTCCAAAGACATGTGGTGGGGGTATAGCAAGAATAGAAGTTGATATGAAAGACAAGCACAAGAAAGGTATTACAAGCATAATATAGCCAAGAAAAT
The DNA here is from genome assembly GCA_028583015.1 of Wollemia nobilis. Classification (NCBI taxonomy): domain Eukaryota; kingdom Viridiplantae; phylum Streptophyta; class Pinopsida; order Araucariales; family Araucariaceae; genus Wollemia; species Wollemia nobilis. Next base: position 16,570,644 of record JAQPPZ010016947.1, on the reverse strand, counting down.
ACCACAATAAAGAGACTCAACAAGAAAGGGGCCCTAAAACACCCCTTATGATGATGATTTTATTGAGGGAAGTGGTTAAAAAATAGCCCAAAATGGTTCCTCCAAGAGTAGTACAATGTAAACATCTTCAATGAAAAATACCTTCAAATTGACCAAGTACAATGAACAAATTGGCCTAATAATCCCCTAAGACCATTACAAAGGTGCTGCTCCAAATGTGGCACAAGTTTTGTTGAAGAGTATTGGGCACTATTGATATTACACTCTGTTTTACAAGAATCAAATGATCACAAAGCTCAAAAATGACCCCACCAATGTGTCTAACTCAATTTTTTTTTTCCAACAAGTATATATAAGGGTATACTCGATTACAAATGAGTGCCTCAAAATGATAAAAAATACAATGTCCCTACAAGCAAGATAAACCTTTTTTCAAGGTTTATAAACTTATGGTTTTTAAATACCCCCTTTTACATTCCATAATTAAGTTTTCTCTCCATAAAGTTCCTTGAATAAAAAATAAAGCCACTAAAAGTTTTTCTTCGAATATATGCAAGGGTATAGTATATAAAAATAAGGGCCTTAATTTATATATAAAAAGAATGGTGCTCCTACGACAAGAAGTTAGGTGCAAGTATTTTCATTGCTCAAATAGGTCCTTTCCTTCAACAATATATTATAAGCATATTCAAAATATAATATTTATAGAATATATTTTCATGAAAAATATAATGCTACCTAACATGTGTGTAGCCAAAGGGAGTATTAGGGTGCAAAGAAAATTGGGTGCCTTCGAATGTGGAAATAGAAGACACACCTAGATGAGGCAACTATTTGTATGGACACTTATCACAAAACTTCTTTAGTGCCAGGGTCAGACTACAACTTCACTAGCTTGAACTCCAACTGAGAGGTCATTGTGCCATTTGTTTTACAATGATGTATTGAAAACAGGGGAATTTGTTGCGAGCCAGCAAATGAGTACTTCAATAGGATCCCAAGATGCCTAATCCAGGGTTGAATCAATACGATCATTTAAGTCACTGAAGAAGAGGCCCAAAGGTGGTATAATGGATCAGGATTGTATTTTTTAGATTGAGGTGATGATTTGAAGGTACCAATTGGTCAAACCCTTCTCTGTACCATGTCCTAAAAAAGAGGAAGCTTTTATTTATGGCCTCATACATAGTTGAGGGAGCATATTCCACGTGCTCCACTTGAGTGCTAGACACAACAACATGTAGGATCTTACCATTCAAGTGTGTATTTGATTTGACCTACATGGCAATATATTTTGGTCCTTGGATGATAGGGCACACTCTATGAGAACAACACCATTTGGTACATGGTGTTGTAGGGACTGATTTCTATTTACTGGAGCAACATCCATGCACAAACCCTAACACAAAAAATGCAAAGTCAAAGCCTCGACTATGGGATTATCATATACAAAGTGTCCAGCCATAGGTGTTGGTATGAAGAACCTGACCACATCGCATGATTTTTAGCCCAAGTGGGAGAATTACCCATTGTTTCATTGTAGGCTGTGAGCCAACGATGAATATTATCAAGTGCATCATGCACCCTCTATCGCTAGACAGAATTTCACCCCATCATGGAGCCTCTGAATGCATAAAAATGACATGAATAGTGCACCATAATATTGCACACATAATATGTGTACCTATAACTAATTTGATATCATGTAGCGCTCACAGGAGAGGAGATCCACATAAACAACTATTGATAAATCTAATCCTTTATACTACTAAGATAACCGACTATCTTTCCATTGTCAAAATTAGGAGAGCCTCTAGGATTCAAATAAAAATATGCAAACAACTATGGATTGGATCAAAGATGCATAGGCAAGATATTTTTTTATCTACACCATCGATATAGATGATCCTAACGTCCAACTAGTGGTTTTGCATTACATCTCATAGGTGGATGGGTTTTACCTCTCGTGCATGGTCTCTTAGGGCAAGCGTGCTAATACATTGGTAGACTTTGAGGTGGTTGGGCAGGGGGTGGGGTGCTATAGTGAGGGGAATTTTAGTGGGAAGGACACTGCAGCGGGGGAGCACTGCATGGGGAGGAGGGGGGATGCACAAAATAGTTGCACAAGGGGGAGCTTATGCAATTTTTTTTGAAATAAAAAAAACTTTCTTAACCATTCAATAGAGAGACATAACCAGTCAGGTGATCGAATCAAGGATAGCAAAAGGACACTTCTTGAGACAAAGGATCTTGGTATTTCTATTATTCAAGACCTTCATGGGCCCACTACACTTTCATTGCACAAATTGAAACTTACAAATAAAATAAATCATAGAAAAAAAACATAGGAAGGGACTGACAAGATGTATCATCCCCTGTTTGAACTAGATTGGCCTGAGGGAAGAGGATACTCTCTTTGAGCCAACATAACCTTGCTATGATACCAAATGTTGGATTATCCTATATATTAATATGAAAAAACAAACCCATATTAAGAGGTAAACAATAGGCAATAGCCTCATTAAATTGAACTTAATTCCTCAACAATTTTTACAGATGACACATAATATATAACAGAGGAAGAAAAATCTAGTGACACATGTCACCATATGAAAACCCAAGTGACACATGTCATGTACACATGTCACCATATGAAAACCCAAATGACACATGTCAAGGATAAAACAAGGGTAAAGTACACATTAAATTATTTCTAACATTTTAAAAGTTTGATAGAATTTTAAAGTTTTAAAGTTTTCTAATTCTTTAAAACTTTAAATTTTTGAAATTTGGAGTTTTTTTGAAAAGTATTTTTTTTGTGTTTTGAATTTTGAAAATTTGCAAATCAAACTAGGGAGTTAAAAGGTTTTCAACATCAAAGGTTTAGAAAATTTCTAATTTGCAAATTTTATAATTTTTTAAATTTGAGAGATATTATGTTTACTACTTTATAGGAATCAAATTACAAACTTTGATTATTATGGATGGAAATATGAAGTTCATAATTAAAAAGCAAAGATTAGAAATTATAAAATTTGGCTTTAAGAACTTGATTGAAAAATCTAAAGGTAATCTAGATATGGCTTTACAGTTCATCTATAAAGAAGCCATGGATGAAAGTTTTAAGACATTTGAATATTATTTACAATCAAAACTTATTGAAGCAATTGACATTTCAAAAGATAAAATTATGATACCTCTTGATATAGGTAGCATAATGTATATGGAATTAATTTCACTTGAACTTCATAAAGATGAAAATTTGAAACAAAAAGAGTTGATTGAAACTCTAAAAAGAAAAGTAGAGATTGATACAAGAGAATCAAGTGAATCATCTCTAAAAATAGTGTTTCATTCTTCTTGTAATATTGACATTCCAAGTTCATCTAATTTAGGAAATTATTATGATGCTCTAAGTGAATATTAAAAAGAGACAGAACAACATAAAGATTGTAAGAAAACTAGATCAAATGAAGCACATGGTCTAGAAATTACAGAAAAAGAAAAATTTCAATCTATACATGCATATGAAACTGATTCCAATGAAGGAGATCAAGTAGTTCGTAATTTAGATCATGAAGATGAAGAAGAACTCAAGGTAGAAGTCAAGAAAGAAGCTTAATATGAATATCAACTAAATATTCGAGAATAGTGCAAGGTCACTTGAAGATTGAAGACAAAGACAAAGTGAAGAACACAAGCTTATACTGAGAGGGGGGGTGAACAGTATAAGACCACTTTTTACTTTCTTTCCAAACCAATATCAATTAATGTCCTTAATTGCAATAACCAAATATAGCAGTGTGCATTAATAACTCAGATAGCAATAGTAAGCAAGAGCACAAGTCACCACACACAATTGAGACACAAGATTTAACATGGTTCCCCCAATGTGGGGTACTCCACAAGATAATCTCCTTATAATATTTTAGACAGAAATAAGGATCCTTATCCAATACAATGATTTCTTTGATCTGCTCAAAGTTAGGCAATAACAAGATCACACAGAACTTGTCCAAATCTCAATAACAAGCTCATACAAAACTTGTCCAAAACTGCTCAACAAGCTCACATAGAACTTGTCCAAATCCGCTCAACAAGCTCATACAGAACTTATCCAAAACTGCTCAACAAGCTCACACAGAACTTGTTCAAATATGCTCAACAAGCTCACACAGAACTTGCTCAAATCTGCTCCAACAAGCTCACTAAGAACTTTTCCAAATCTGCTCTAGCAAGCTCACCATGAACTTGCTCAAATATGCTCCAACAAGATCACTAAGAACTTGTCCAAATCTGCTCTAGCAAGCTCACCATGAACTTGCTCAAATCTGCTCCAACAAGATCACTACGAACCTCATCAAAATATGTCCCAAATCTGTCCATAAATCTATCCCAAAGGCCTTATCAAAGGCTCAATCAATCATGCTCAAGTAGTATTCAAATCTCATCCACAAATCTATGAAGGTAAGTCTCAAAGATGAACTCAACAATGAATTTCAATGCACTCTACAATGGATGACAACAATGATCAACAATAATCTCAACTCAACTCAACTCAAATCAATCTCAACTCAAGTCAACTCATAGAAGCATAAAGAGAATTGTTAGAGACTCAATATGTTCTAAGATCAATCTCAACTCAAATCAATATCAACTCAAGTCAATCCATGGAAGCATAAAGAGAATTTTTAGAGACTCAATCTGTTCTAAGCTCAATCTCAACTCAAATCAATATCAACTTAAGTCAACTCATAGAAGCATAAAGAGAATTGTTAGAGACTCAATATATTCTGAGCTCAATCTCAACTCAAATCAAAATTATAGAATAGTTTGTTTCATGGGACTTAAACAATAACCTCATACAATAACTTGACTAGGCTCAATCAACTCAACTCAACCAATCACCACAAGGGACAACTATTTCTCACAAAACCCTAGTCCAAGCATGTATCAACCAACTCAAATGTTTCCAACAATGCTCAACCACAAATCTCACATTACAATGATACTCATGTTCTTTTCAAGTTCTTTACATAACCAATGGGCTTCAATGACTATGCTTATAAAACAAGGTTTAAACACAACTCTCAAACCAGAAAACCTTGAAGCATTCAACCAACCACTTTCAAAAAGGAAATCCCAATAAGTCCTTTTCACTCCAATGATATTTTAGAAATCAACCACCATAAACAATCAATAAGATAATGTGCCCATACCTTTTTGATGCCAAGAAGTTGTCCACAAAATCTGCCACACTAAACACAACTTTCCTTTCCAATCTCAATAAGGGTTAGTGGACTTCAAATAATAATCACAAGATAAAGCATAACTCAATTTACACCTTTTTACTCCAACTTAATAAATACATCCACCAAAGTCCTTTTTTAATAAAAACCCTTATCAGAATAATAATCAATAAACCTCTCAGAAATTATTTTATAACAACTCCTTATTTCTCCTAAATCTTAACTCTCAATTTCATGAACATCAAATTAAATCAACAACTCATCCACTTTTGAAATAATAATCACAACCCTTATAAAAACAAAGTTTAATTAAAAAATTTAATTATTCCTAACCACATTATAACTCCAACTTAGGGCTTAACAAAAATAATTAGAGCAAAAATGTATTTACCTCCTCAAGGGGATTCGAACCCCTGACTTGCCCACACCGTGAGCACCTTAGCCACGGCTAAGGTTGCCACATGAGCTAGCCACTCGTTCGAAAGGGAAAGGCACAACGTGCCTTAAAACCTTTCCTCCATTTTCGCAAATCAAAAGAGCTTCGAGTGCTTTTCTTCCAACGCCTTTCGAATGCAGTCAAGGGGATTCGAAACCTCGACGTTTGTGATGCCACACACCTTAGCCAAAAGTCAACTGCCAATGTGCCACTCTACCCACGATGACTTTGGACTTCGACCAACCTTCGTTTATTTGCTACTTCTGCTTTCTAAAATATTTTTGCACGAGCTCAATTCGAATGCTTAGCTAATGATTATTAACCATGAGCACATATTTGTTTATGAACCTTAGGTATCCCCTTTATATGGCCTCCTTATTATTTTCGATGATGTCGGCGAAAATATTGCATATTTAATTTTAAATTTATATTTAAATTTTAAATAATTAAAATTTAAACTAAATATTAAAAATTAAATACCTCCATCATCGAGGCACCTTTTTCGACGAAACGAAAGGCCAACTTGGATTTTATGAAAAACCCAATTCAAATCTGCCATCCATGGTTTTAAATAAAACCTTTTATTTTGCCTACCTTGGTTTTCACAAAAACTCTGTATTTATCATTTGGCCACCAAAACTCAATGTGATCAATGTGACATCAATGACAACATAAAATAACTCAAATTGTCAACACAAAGATCAATATTGAAGACTAAAGTCTTCAATAACCAAATAATGTAATACAGGGGGTGTTGAGGAATATTACATTATTTGGTATATGCTAATGTACCCCCATGGTACCTTGATGGTATATTTGTAAATATGTAATAAATTAGGGTTAAGTCTATAGTTTAGAGTATGATTTATATTTACACTTTTATGTAAGTGTTAATATGTAGGAAATGCACAAGTGTCATGTAAGAGTGCAATGTGCAGGAAATGCAGAATTGTCATATAAGTTAGAGTGCAAGTATAGGTTGAGATAATGTGCACAAGTGTCATGTAAGTTGGAGTGCAACTGTAGGTTGAGATAATGTGCACAAGTGTCATGTATGTAAGAGTACAAATATGTAATGTGAGAATGTGCATAAGTTTCCTAGATTAGGAGTGCATGTAGAAGTGCAAGAGTCATGTAGATGTGTGCAAGTGTTGTAGAGTCAAGTGTCCATCTAGTATGCAAGTGACAAGATGATAAGCCAAGAGTCATGAGACTTGGCATATGGAGAGCAATAGTCAAGTACTTGAAGAGTCACATTACTATGGCTATATAATGGAGATAATTCTTCATAGGAAATAATTGAAGGGAAATACAATTCATATACCTCATTGTAAGAGGAACATGAACAATAAAGTCTGTCTACATTTTGAGCAATTAATATTGTAAGTGTTCTTCATGCATAGTTCATGAATGATTTAGACTATTTACATTCATATTTCAGTATATAAATGAATGTTATTTGATTTATTATATAAGCCTTGATATATATGTTAATTTTTTCATATTATTCTACTCATATAATATTACTTTGACCTTTAATATTGTAAGAAAACTAGATTGAATGAAACACATGGTCTAGAAATTAAGGACAAAAAAAGTTCAAGCTATTCATGCATATGAACCTGATTCCAATGAAGGAGCTCAAGTAGTGTGTGATCGGGATCATGAAGATAAAGAAGAACTCAAGGTAGAAGTCAAGTAAGAAGCTGAAGACGAATCTCAATCAAAGGTTTGGGGAACAATGTGAGGTCACTTGAAGATTGAAGATAAAGATGAAGACCATGATTGAAGACTAAAGTTTTCAATAACAAAATAATGTAATATAGGTGGTGTTGAGAAATATTATATTATTTGGTACATGATAATGTACCCCCATGGTACCTTCATGGTCCATTTGTAAATATGTAATAAATTAGGGTTGAGTCTATAGTTTAGAGTAAGATTTATATTTACCATTTTATGTAAGTGTCAATGTGCAGGAAATGCACAAGTGTCATGTAAGAGTGCAATGTGTAGGAAATGCACAAGTGTCACGTAAGTTAGAGTGCAAGTGTAGGTTGAGATAATGTGCATAAGTGTCTTGTATGTATGAGTGAAAATACGTAATGTGAGTATGTGCACAAGTTTCCAAGATTAGAAGTGCATGTAGAAGTGCAAGGGTCAAGTGGATGTCTACAAGTGTTGTAGAGTCGAGTGTCCATCTAGTATGCAAGTGGTAATATGATAAGTCAAAAGTCATGAGACTTGGCCTATGGAGAGCAATAGTAAAGTACTTGAGAAGAAACACACCCCCACTGGAAAATGAGATTCCATCCTTAGAAAATTTTGAACTTTCATTTTTGCAGCAGGGACCCTCTTGATCTTTTCCAGTTTTAAATCCAGATTTTGCTTGCCTCCTTTTTAAAGTTGTGCTTTTTCTTGCATTCTAGCTGTGTTATCCAAGAATTCACTTTTTACATGCTAGAAATCATTCATGCTTAAGCAAAATCTTGCACCGGTACCGAGAAAAATCCAGAAAACAATTGCATAAATTCATGAAAAATCAAACTTTCCATTTTTGGTAGTGTCGCGATATCGCGACACTTCCATTTTCGGAAATGTCGCGATATCGCGACAGGTAAATCAAAATGCAGCTAAGTCGAAAAAACGTAGCGAAATCGCGACACTTTCCATTTTTGGAAGTGTCGCGATATCGCGACATTTCCATTTTTGAAAAGTGTCGCAAAATCGCGATAGGAGAGAGAAAATGCATGAAAATCGGCTAAGTGCCAGAAAGGGCACGATTTCGCGAAAGCTTTTGGAGAGAGAAGATGAACTGTACGGAAGGGCGCGATTTTGTGACATGTCGCGAAATCGTGACATGTCGCATTTTCACGGTAGGAGAGAGAAAGTGGGCTGAAGAATCAAAAATCCGCCAAGTCATTTTTGTGTAGCGAAATCGCGACACTTTCCATTTTTGGAAGTGTCGCGATATCGCGACATTTCCATTTTTGGAAAGTGTCGCAAAATCGCTGTCTGTCGGAGGAGAGAGAAGAAGGTTGTACGGAGGAGCGCGATTTGGCGACATGTCGCGAAATCGTGACATGTCCCATTTTCGCTGAGGATAAATGATAAAAGTGGCTAAGTCCGAAAATTGCAGCGATGCGCCGATGTCTCAAAATCGCGGGCTAAAGGGTGCAGCGATGCGCTGCATGTTTCCAAGTCGAAGAAAAGTTGCAGCGATGCGCTGCATGTCTCAAAATCGTAGGCTGGAGCTTGCAGCGATGCGCTGCACGTTTCGAAGTCGAAGGGTGAAAATGGTAGCGACGCGCTGCACGTTTTGAGGAAGTTGTACGGCCGCCAGCGAGAGGCGCGATTTTGCGACATGTCACGAAATCGTGACATGTCGCATTTTCACGGCCGACAGGAGAGAAGTTGCCATAGCGCTGGAGACGTCACGATTTCACGACATGTCACGAAATCGCGACATGTCGCATTATCACGATAGGAGAGAGAAAGTCCTCAAAGTTGACCAAAAGTGCATTCCAACGGGAAACAGAAGGCATCCTGGGGTAGCGACACGTGTCAAAGCGTGAATGAGACAAACAGAGGCCGACATGCAAGCTTATTTTGCGGATTTTAATCTGTTTTTAATGTTTTAAGCTTGGATTTAATGTTTATTAAAGTGCTAATATAATCTTTTTGTCTTTCATGCAGGATTCCACCTGGCACTTGCGGGACAACCGGGAAAGACCATAAAGGCAAAGTTAAAGTGCGGATTTAGTCAAGGACCGCCATGCTAGAAGAGAAGCTGCCAGTGAGAGCATTCAATGACAAATTTATTGCAGAATTGATAGCATGAAGACAATTTCAACTCAGAGATGGCTTTGCGGAGATCAAATGATGGAGAAGTGGTGACTCATCCGGCTCACCAGCAGAATTAATGGAGGCATTTATTTGCAGTCGCGGATGAATGCAAGTGCATTTGATTTTATCTTCTCCATTTATGGCAGCTTAACTGCACGGATTTGCCGAAGGGTTAAGTTCTATCTGGACTTTGATTTTAAATGGATTTTTATTGTAAAACCCGGGTCCTAGGGTTTAAGTGCGATAAGATTTAGGGTTTGAGCAAGATATTTTGAAAAGATCATGGTCTGTCCTGAGTCTATAAATACAGATTCTAAATGTAATCGTGAGAGGCGGAGACTTAGAAATAAAAGGCTTATAAGCAATTTCTTGCAAATTTTGTGAAATCCTTTGTTTCTGGACTTGGAGTTGATGTGCTTTAGCTTTTCTGTGATAGCATGGCCAGGAGCCTAATCTTTTGCATAGTGTGATAAGTGTATCTTCTTTTGTTATCCGTTCCATTTAAAGTTTATTAGATATATGTTATAGATCTGACATTATCAAGTTTAAATATGTTGTTAGGCTTCAGTTGTTCTCTTGTCTGCTAGGGGAAATTACAGATTTCAGGTGTAAGTTTGTTCTAATTGCTCTGTCTTCACTGTGTGAGCTAGTCTGCCGGTGAAAGATACCAGTTTTAACCTGACTTCCCTTGGATTTATAATTTTTTGCTAGATCTGTTTCACTCGCCTTGTGCTCTTAGTTGAAAGTGATCTTAGACTCGACCGGACACTTTCTTCTTTGATTTGTTCTCATTGTGAAGCTCGATAGCATAGATAAAATTGATAGTTTAGGGTTTTACAGCTTAATGTTTGATAAACTTCTCTTCTCGCCCTACCCTACCCTCTCTTTGCTTTCGGTGAATGATCCATTTTTATTTTCTTTGTTTGTCTTTTATTTAAATCTACTGACCCATGAGAGCTAGATCAAGAATTCAAGTTAAATCTGATAAACAACTTTTGCAACTACTGAACAAGTTCAAGAACCCCCTGTAAGGTAACGAGAGCATCCATATTGAAATCTATTCCGAAGTGGAAAAGAGTGAATTGCCATTCGACCCAACTCTGTAACTCGCACCTTGGATAACCAACTAGATCCTAAAGATGAGTGGGATCCGTCCCGTGGGTGTCTCCGGAGCTTCCTTGCTTCATCCTTTCCCGGGTGTGCATGAAAGCCGGACCAACACCTAATTGGTGCTAGAAGGAGGGCCAACCTGCACTTAATACTCTCCGACCAACAACCTAATTGGCGCTAGAAGGAGGGCTGAACTCAGTTCAAGTATTGTAAGGGCATAACAACAACATTTTGAAGGACCCACAGTGAACTCCGAACAGTTTTGTAAATTGTCAGTACAGTTTTGTAAATTGTCGCATGCTTTTGTAAATTGTCGTAGTGTTGTGGTGAGTTGTCGACAATATTTCAACTTGCTAAAATACAGAACCTGTTCAGAACTGCAGAGTTTGTCAGTACCTATGAAAACTGGATTCTACATACAGGGTAACAAGGTCCCACCCTAGAGCCGGAGAGCTCCTTGTCCCTGAATTAGAAACTCCGAGAAGAAGTAGCCACAGAAGAGCCACATCTCTATCACAGACAGTTTTATCACCATTGATAGTCACTCCAACCAGAGCTCAGAATATCCCTGTTAATCCATTAGCTATGGCAAATTGGTTGGGCTCCACAGCTTTGAACATTCCGGGTATAGCCCATGACTTGCCCATAAATCCAGAAAGATACCTCCCTAGGTATAAACATGATGGGACAAGAATCGCAGAGGAACACTTAATTGCATTCAAGAATGCACTCGAAGTTATTAAATGTACAAAGATGAGGATGTTGCCTGCAGACTCTTCCCTTTCACTCTCCAGGAGGGAGCCTATGATTGGTTTCTAAATCTTACCAATGATTCCATCACCAGTTGGAATGACTTAGAAAAAGTCTTTGTGTCACAGTTCGGGAAGTGATAGACCCCAGTATTTTATATCAACAGTTTTCTAGCATCAAAAGAGAACTGAATGAGTCTATTAGATCCTATAATGTCAGATTCCATAAAGCTTATGGTAGACTCACCGGCTATTATGTACCGAATGCTGACTCGGCATTAGAGATTTTCAGGAACTCTCTAGACCCAATGACCTCCGTCTTCTTGAAGAGGGATGCCACTGTTACTAACTTGACAGAAGCTTATAAAGAAGCTTTAATCCCGGAAAGACAGCTTGGGACCCCAACCTTTAAATATTCAACAAACTCCTCCGATCACTCAAGTCGCTCCTATATTCAATCCTATCCCACATCGATGATGCCGCCAGCTTGTCGTACTTTACCATCGCAGACACCATTAGTCGCCGCACCTGTTGAGAATGTACAGAACCCGGTAAAAGAGGCTGACAATGCTAGGATTGAAGAAGTTTCAAAGATTGTTCAAAAGCTGGCCAATGATTTTTTGAGTTTTAAAAGGCAAACTTCTACTGGAGACAATCCCAACAGATATTCATATCAACCAAACAGATTTAACAGGCCCCCATATGAACCTAATAAAGATTACAAGGGTAAAGCTCATGATGTGAACATTTGTGACTTAGCCCTGCCCAACTGGTGCAGAATTCATGCCACTTCTCAGCATGGGGAGTTAGATTGTGTGGAATTTTGCAATGCATTTGAAGCCTTGTCAGGAGATTTGATCTCCCCTGAAAATCAAAGAACTGCTGAGGGCCCAAGTTCATCTGGACACAGTGCAGCTATGGTCTTGGATTCTTTTTCTTTCCTGGATGAATCTGAGAATGTAGTTGAAATGCCCATGGATGAAGTACAGTGCTTTCCAGCAGATATGAAGAGATAACTACAACCCGAGGAACAGGAATCCCGAGCCAAATACCACATCAACTCCTCCCTGACAATTCTCATAATATTCCTCCTGACCCCTCTCCAAGCAATAATCCACCTCCACCAAAGGGAGGAGCTCAAAGAGTACCAGATGTTGCTATTCCTCCACTTAACAAAGGATATAACATAGTGGAAGACATGAAAAATATTAAGGCCAACATTACTCTGCATGAGTTGGCACAGATTTCAGAGCAGAGAGACAATCTGATAAAGACATACTCTGGCCCCTGCTGCTAAACCTGTGGATAAAGGGAAGAAAATAGCCAATGCCAATCTGGCCATGTACAAGGAAAAGACCGAAGTTCCCCCATTTTTACCGATCGTCAAAATTTTTGGGAAGAATTTACATAATTGTTTGGTAGATTCAAGTGCATCTGCTAATGTCATGCCACCGGCAATTTGTCGACAGCTGGGGCTGACCCCAATGAAGTCCGAGAGGAGAGTTGTCCAATTGGACAAGTCAGAAGTTAAGGTTGTGGGAGAGCTGCAAAACATTCACATTCAATTGGCATCCGAGCCAAGGGCTCAACATAAGATCGAAATCCAAGTTGTGGATATCCCAGTGGGGTATGGAATGCTGTTGAGTAGGGATTGGTCTAAGTCTCTGAATGGATATCTGGCAACAGACTTTTCACACATGTGGTTGCCATGGAAGGGTGTGGCTAATCAATTGCGGGTTGACAGAGAACCCAGGTACAAGCACACCATTACAGAGTACAATGCTGCAAATGAAACTGTCAATATTGCAGAGGTAGACATTGGTGTCTACAATTTAACAACTGGGCACAATAATAAATTTAACAAAGCTCATCCTGTACATACTAATGAAGTTTGGACACTTCATGTGGATGGAGCCAGATGTAAGCAGGGTTCTGGAACAGGGGCAGTCCTCAAAGGGCCTCAAAGTCAGACATTTTTTATGTCTTACCGCCTGCAGTTCCCATGTACTAATAATTTAGCAGAGTATGAAGCTCTGATTTTAGGTTTAAAATTTGCATTGGATAGAAATGTGAAAAACATTCAAGTTTTCACTGATTCAGAATTAGTGGCAAGCCAAGTCAGGGGTAAGTTTCAGTGTAAAGCCTCTTATCTGAAGGGATACAAGCACATAGCTTGGGATCTTGTGGAAGGCTTTGATGCATTTAACTTAACACATATACCCATGGAACAAAATTCACATGCAGATGTCTTGGCATCTTCACCTGCAAGTTTAAAGCCATTGGAAGATTTTAAGTGGGATAAGTTTTCAATTGAGTTAGTCCCCTGCCCTTCAGTTCCAAACAATATAGATAGCTTTCAAGTTTTCTCAGATGATCAACAGATTGTGAACTTTCTGCAGAGTACCAATACCTTTGAGAATGCTATAATTGATGAGGGCCAAAGGGACACCCTGATGGAACAGCTAGATGATGACAGGGGAATCATGAGATTGAAGGACAACATAATCCCAAAGGGAATGGTAGAGTTGGAGAGGCTATTCGATGTTGACAAGATCAGGCAAAGGGTGAATTCTGAGGATTATGTGGGCACCACAGACAATGAGACTAAAAATTTGAATGTAGGAACTGAAGAGGATCCAAGGAACATCAAGTTGGCAAAGGACTGTGATCCAGAGATAAAGAGAAATATGATTGATTTCCCGCACAAGTCCAAGGATGTAATGGCCTGGTCATACAAGGATTTAAAGGTATTTGATCCAAAAGTTTACACCCACATCATACCTTTGAAAGAATCTTGCAAGCCTTTCAGACAAAAACAGAGGCATGTTAATGCTCTGTTAGAACCCCTTATTCATAAAGAAGTGGAGAAGCTCTTGAGTGCAAGCAATTATTTTTCCTATCATGCATTCTACTTGGGTGGCAAATCTGGTGCCAGTCAGGAAGAAAAATGGGGAGATCCGCCTTTGTGTGGATTTTAGGAATCTGAACAAAGCATCTGAAAAGGACAACTATCCCCCCGCCTTCTATGGATGAAGTCCTGCAAATTGTTAATGGCTCGTAGATGATGTCTTTTTCGGATGGCTTCTCGTGCTATAACCGGATTCTAGTTGAGAAGGAGGATAGAATGAAGACTCGCTTTTACAACTAAGTGGGGCACTTTTGCTTACAAGAGGATGCCATTTGGTTTAATAAATGCAGGAGCAACATTTCATAGAGCAATGGACCATGCCTTCAAGGGGCTTATGGGCAAATGTATTGTAGTTTACATGGATGATCTAACAGTCTTTTCCAAATCTAGGTTTGACCATGTAAAACATTTAGAGTCTCGTGTTTAACAAGTGCAGAGAGTTTGGCATCTCTTTGAATCCAAAGAAATGCATATTTGGTGTAACAGAAGGCAAACTACTTGGGCATTTGGTCACAAAGGATGGCATTTCTATGGATCCAGCAGAGTTGAGGCCATATCTCGGCATACCATTTCCCAACTCCAAGAAAGAGTTGAGATCATTCTTTGGAAAGATTAACTTTGTCGTAAAGTTTATCTCAGTGCTTTGCAGAGATAGTTAAACCAATGAATGATATGTTAAAGCAAACCGCCCGCATTGCCCGGACCACTCGAAGCTAAGACTGCTTTTCAAGAAATCAAGACAACCATTAAACAAGCACCAGCCTTAGTAAGCCCGCATTTCAAGTGCAGATTTCTATCTCGTACACTTTCTCTTCTGAACATACACTTGCTGTAGTGCTGACTCAACAGAGAGATACAGGAGAACATCCAATTGCTTTTAAGAGCACTAATTTGAAGGGAGCTGAACTGAAATATTCCAGATTAGACAAACAGGCTTATGCTTTGGTAAGGGCAGTGAAACAGTTCAGACATTATATACTCAGAAGCAAAACTCATGCCATAGTGCCAGACCCAGCTGTGAAGTACCTTCTAAGTCAGAATGAGTTGGGTGAACTGAGGGGCAATTGGGTCACCAGGTTGCAAGAGTATGACTTGGAGATTAGGCCTGCTAAACTGATCAAAGGACTTGGCTTGTCCAGACACATTGCTGAAATACCTCTACAGCAGGAAGTTAATCAATTAAACTCTGAATCTGATGATTGGTATGGGGATATCATTCATCTGCTACAGTTTGGAGTTTACCCATCCCATTTGAACAGAACTCAAAGGAGAGCATTAAAGTTAAAAGCTGCTCACTATCTCCTCAAGGCAGATACTCTGTACAGGGAGAATTATGCTGGCATCTTCCTAAGGTGCATTTCTCCCAGTGAAGTCAGTGAAGTCATGGCTAGCTTTCATAAAAAACTAGGGGCAGGACATTCATCAGGATCTGCTACAGCACATAAGATATTAAGAGCAGGCTATTACTGGCCTACACTTTTTAAGGATGCACATCAACATGTCAGAACCTGCCATCAGTGCGACATTTGCAGCCAAAGAGGCAAACCGAGCTCGCCATTGCAACCAGCTGTGATAAACAAACCTTTCATGCAAGTGGGGACTTGATTTTGTGGGAGTCATTAACCCAAATTCCTCAAGAGGGCATAAATATGTGCCGACAACCATCGACTATTGCACAAGGTGGGTTGAAGCAAAGACCACTACAAGAAGTACAACCTCAGAAGTGATTGATTTTCTTGAATCAAATGTCATAACTAGATTTGGGGTTCCCCTGAATTTGGTCTCGTGATAATGGGCCAGCCTTCCAATCATTGGAGTTTGCAGATTGGGCATACCATATGGGGATAGTTATCAGATTCTCATCCAACTATTATCCCCAAGGCAATGGACTGGCTGAGTCAACAAACAAGAACTTAATGAATGCCATCAAAAAGTCTACAGCAGACAAACCCAGGTAGTGGCATACATTGTTGAAATATGCACTGTGGGCTGACCGGATAACACACAAAGTGGCTCTTAAGACCTCTCCCTTTGTTTTGCTGTATGGAACCCGGCCAATTGTTCCCATCTCCTTGAAGTTGCCCACCTACCAATTTGCCTTAGATTATTTTGAAGATCATGATGATGCAGAAGCTCGAGTTTTAGACCTCACTAACTTGCAGGATGAAAGACTCCAAGCCCTGGAGCACTTCAGCAGGCACCAAGAAACTGTCAAGCGGTGGTTTGACAAGAGAGCCAAGGTGAAGGCTTTCAGGCTGGCAGACTTAGTGCTTCTGTGGGACAAGGCCCATGAGAAGAAGGGTAAGCACACAAAGTTGCAGCCACTGTGGATAGGCCCCTACCAAATTGCTGAAATATTGGGTAACAATGCTTTCCGCTTGCAAGACCTGGATGGTAATTTTCTGGACCTCCCTGTTAATGGCCAGCACTTGAAACATTATTTCTCTGCCGTTCCATCCAATGTATCATTTGAGTGAGCTATGAAGAAGTTGTAACATGTGTACATATTGTAAATAGCTCCGTAAGTTTTATTTTGTTCTAGTTTAGTTCTTTTAATAGCTCTGTATAGTTGCTTTAGTTGCTTCTTTTTAGTTTTAATTGTGTGTTGTCTGTATAGGTTTGTTTGTTAGATTAATCCTTGCTCTCAGTGCAGTTTTATTTTTTATTTTTATTTTTTTAATATGTCTGTACAGTTGCAGTTTAGTTTATTTCAGTTGCTTTAGTTTATTTCAGTGCTGTTGCAGTTTCCCTTTGTCAGTTTTTAGTTGCTATGTTTTTAGTTAATCCTTGCTTTTATTTAAGTCTGTGCAGTCTTTTGTTTCAGTTTTAGTTGCTTTGCTTCTTTTTCTTTGCTGCCTGTACAGTTCTGTGTTTTAGTCTATACATTTTTATTCTGTTTTGCTTTTCAAGCCTGTGCCTGTCCTTGGATGCCTGTACAAAGTCCTTCAGCTTTTGAAATTTTCTGTCCTTTAACCTTTGCCTGAGCAATCAATGAAAAGTCAGCCTGCTAAAAATTGTTTATTCTAAGCCGATCAATCCAGCCTTCCATCCAATGCCCATGTCGTTCACCATTCTAATTGAGATAGTCTCGCTTGCACTCGAATCAGTAGAACTATTTTGTTATTCAGGACAAAGGTAGAGAGATGATTGGATCTTGTGTCTTACTTGCCCAAGCTTGTTTTAATGATAGAAAAACTGCTATGTCGTTTAGTTGGAGGAACTCCGGGGAATCCAAGAAAAGTCGGTTATGAGAGGGGACTATGGTTCATGCAATTATTTGGGTATCACCAGAGGCTATCAATGCCTAGACTGAAACAGTTCCAGATTGATCAAATGATAAAAGAAAATTGTAATTTCTCTAAGGTCTTCCAGATAGTGATATATTTCAAAAGAGAGAGAGAGATAAGAAAAAAAAAAAAAAAAAGAGTTGAATAATTAAAAGAGGCAGCCAATACTTCCAAAAATATTTTCCCTAGTTATAGATTCTCGCCTCAGCTTGTAAATTTGGGTCGTGTAAATCTAAAGGGTAACTCTGTCTAGGTCGTAAAAGGCTAAACTAGTAAACAGAGCTCTACTCGGTTTCCCCTTTTACAATCTAGAAAAGTTGATCAATCCAAGTTCATCATTCAATTCAGTCATCCTTGAAGAAAGTTTTATACCCTTTGAAATTGCACATCAAAAATCTTCCTTGAAGTAATCCAACCTAGTATGTCCTTGGGAAATTTTAACAACTTGCGCTAGCAATCAATTTATTGTGAAGAATTCTTGTGGCAAGGCATGATGCATGGTCTTTTTGTTTTGAAACCAGAGTCTTGGGTTCTAAAATAGTGCTACTATTTTACCCGCAGATATCGCCATTTGTTGAGAAGCAACACACCCCCACTGAAAAATGAGATTCCATCCTTAGAAAATTCTGAACTTTCATTTTTGCAGCAGGGACCCTCTTGATCCTTTCCAGTTTTAAATCCAGATTTTGCTTGCCTCCTTTTTAAAGTTGTGCTTTTTCTTGCATTCTAGCTGTGTTATCCAAGAATTCACTTTTTACATGCTAGAAATCATTCATGCTCAAAGAAAATCTTGCACCGGTACCGAGAAAAATGCTGAAAACAGTTGCATAAATTCATGAAAAATCAAACTTTCCATTTTTGGTAGTGTCGCGATATCGCGACACTTCCATTTTTGGAAATGTCGCGATATCGCGACAGTAAATCAAAATGCAGCTAAGTCGAAAAAGTGTCGCGAAATCGTGACACTTTCCATTTTTGGAAGTGTGCGATATCGCTACAATTTATTAGGAGAGAGAAAATGCATGAAAATCGGTAAGTGAAAGGGCGATTTGGAAATGTCGCGAAATCGCGTTTTGGAGAGAGAAGGTGGTGTAACATGTCGCATTTTCGCGTAGGAGAGAGAAAGTGGGCTGAAGAATCAAAAATCCGCCAAGTCATTTTTGTGTAGCGAAATCGCGACACTTTCCATTTTTGGAAGTGTCGGATATCGCGACATTTCCATTTTTGGAAAGTGTCGCAAAATCGCTGTCTACTGAGGAGAGAGAAGAAGGTTGTACGGAGGAGCGCGATTTGGCGACATGTCACGAAATCGTGACATGTCCCATTTTCGCTGAGGATAAATGATAAAAGTGGCTAAGTCCAAAAATTGCAGCGATGCGCTGCATGTTTCGAAATCAGGGGTAAAAGGGTGCAGCGATGCGCTGCATGTTTCCAAGTCGAAGAAAAGTTGCAACGATGCGCTGCATGTCTCAAAATTGCGGGTAGAGGGTGCAGCGATGCGCTGCATGTTTCGAAGTCAAGGGAGAAAATGGTAGCGACGCGCTGCACGTTTTGAGGAAGTTGTACGGCCGCCAGCGAGAGGCGCGATTTTGCGACATGTCGCGAAATCGCGACATGTCGCATTTTCGCGGCCGACAGAGAGACAAGTTGCCATAGCACTGGAGACGTCGCGATTTCGCGACATGTCGCGAAATCGCGACATGTCGCATTTTCGCGATAGGAGAGAGAAAGTCCTCAAAGTTGACCAGAAGTGC
Source organism: Wollemia nobilis (assembly GCA_028583015.1). Lineage (NCBI taxonomy): Eukaryota > Viridiplantae > Streptophyta > Pinopsida > Araucariales > Araucariaceae > Wollemia > Wollemia nobilis. The sequence goes on along the minus strand of JAQPPZ010016947.1, from coordinate 16,551,305 downwards.
ATTCCAACGGGAAACAGAAGGCATCCTGGGGTAGCGACACGTGTCAAAGCGTGAATGAGACAAACAGAGGCCGACATGCAAGCTTATTTTGCGGATTTTAATCTGTTTTTAATGTTTTAAGCTTGGATTTAATGTTTATTAAAGTGCTAATATAATCTTTTTGTCTTTCATGCAGGATTCCATCTGGCACTTGCGGGACAACCGGGAAAGACCATAAAGGCAAAGTTAAAGTGCGGATTTAGTCAAGGACCGCCATGCTAGAAGAGAAGCTGCCGGTGAGAGCATTCAATGACAAATTTATTGCAGAATTGATAGCATGAAGACCATTTCAACTCAGAGATGGCTTTGCGGAGATCAAATTGATGGAGAAGTGGTGACTCATCCGGCTCACCAGCAGAATTAATGGAGGCATTTATTTGCAGTACGCGGATGAATGCAAGTGGCATTAGATTTTATCTTCTCCATTTATGGCAACTGATCGCACCGATTTGCCGAAGGGTTAAGTTCTATCCGGACTTTGATTTTAAATGGATTTTTATTGTAAAACCCGGGTCCTAGGGTTTAAGTGCGATAAGATTTAGGGTTTGAGCAAGATATTTTGAAAAGATCGTGGTCTGTCCTGAGTCTATAAATACAGATTCTAAATGTAATCGCGGGAGGCGGAGACTTAGAAATAAAAGGCTTATAAGCAATTTCTTGCAAATTTTGTGAAATCCTTTGTTTCCGGACTTGGAGTTGATGTGCTTTAGCTTTTCCGTGATAGCATGGCCAGGAGCCTAATCTTTTGCAGAGTGTGATAAGTGTATCTTCTTTTGTTATCCGTTCCATTTAAAGTTTGTTAGATATATGCTATAAATCTGAGTTATCAAGTTTAAATATGTTGTTAGGCTTCAGTTGTTCTCTTGTCTGCTAGGGGAAATTACAGATTTCAGGTGTAAGTTTGTTCTAATTGTTCTGTCTTCACCGTGTGAGCTAGGCTGCCGATGAAAGATACCAGCTTTAACCAGTCTGCCCTTGGATTTATAATTTTCTGCTAGATCTGTTTCACTTCGCCTTGTGCTCTTAGTTGAAAGTGATCTTAGACCGACCGGACACTTTCTTCTTTGATTTGTTCTTTGTGAAGTCTAGTAGCATAGATAAGATTGATAGTTTAGGGTTTTACAACTTAATGTTTGATAAACTTCTCTTTTTGCCCTACCCTACCCTCTCTTTGCTTATCGTGAATGATCCATTTTTATTTTCTTTGTTTGTCTTTTATTTAAATCTGCTGACCCATGAGAGCTAGATCAAGAATTCAAGTTAAATCTGATAAACAACTTCTGCAACTACTCGAACAAGTTCAAGAACCCCCCGTAAGGTAACAGAGCAGATCCATATTGAAATCTATTCCAGAAGTGGAAAAGAGTGAATTGCCATTCGACCCAACTCTGTAACTCGCACCTTGGATAACCAGCCAGATCCTAAAGATGAGTGGGATCCGTCCCGTGGGTGTCTCCGGAGCTTCCTTGCTTCATCCTTTCCCGGGGTGTGCATGAAAGCCGGACCAACAGTGCACAAGTTTCCAAGATTAGAAGTGCATGTAGAAGTGCAAGGGTCAAGTGGATGTCTACAAGTGTTGTAGAGTCGAGTGTCCATCTAGTATGCAAGTGGTAAGATGATAAGTCAAAAGTCATGAGACTTGGCCTATGGAGAGCAATAGTAAAGTACTTGAAGATTCACATTATATCTCATTGTAAGAGGAAGAGGAACAATAAAGCTTGTCTACATTTTGAGCAATTAATATTGTAAGTGTTCTTCATGCATAGTTCATGAATTATTCTGGCTAATTACATTCATATTTTAGTAAATAAATGAATGTTATTTGATTTATTATAATACTTGATATATATATATATATATATATATATATATATATATATATATATATATATATATATATATATATATATATATGTGTGTGTGTGTGTGTGTGTGTGTGTCGAAAAATAACTAAACACGAATAAAGATAAACATAAAAAAGATAGAAGATCGACAAAAATACTTTTTGTATTGATATTTGATACAATTGTACAATGATTTTTGAATTACCCCAAATGTGTTGGGGGAAATGTTACAATATATTTTTGCTTTCTTCTGATTACAATGCTATGATGATGGAAAGGGGGGATCTTCCAAGTCTTCAACGAACTCCATGTTCTCCGTTCTTCAGCTACAACTTCAAAGAGGTGAGTGGGCTTCTGCTATCCAATGTGGAGACCACTCCAGCTTCAGTAGCTCTCCAAACATCTATTTCTTGCACACATAAAAAAATAAAGCAAGGGTCAGTAGTTGATCAAGATGAAAAATAACATAGTAAACCCTAGCTTCAGAATCATAAAATGCAATGCAAAAAATAGAGAAATAATTTCTAAAAATGCCTTGCTGCAACCAAATTTTACCAATTTGTGCTATTGTGATTTTCTGAACTTGAGAAATTACGAACCCATGGTGTGGGTTGGTAAACCATGCATAGGTGGTGGGGAAACCGTGCAAGTGTAGTTTTGACTATGTAACCATAAATAGATGGTTTATACTGAATGATAGAAGACTCCAAAATGGAGCTTCGGGGATTCAGATCTCTATTGTCCTCAAGATGCATGCAAGCTCCTGGTCCTATTTTACCAGCCTAAAAATAAGAATTCTCAACCTCCTTTGTTTGATGGGGTGAAGGTACCTTTATAGGTCCCTTGGGCTTTTGGAGGGAAATATGAGGTGGTAAGCCAAGATTGCCAAGTGGCAATCGACTGCTAAATAGAGGGGGCAGTTAGAGTGAGTCACCCAGGGTGTCTCATTTAACTGGGGTGATGTGGCTGCAAGTGGAGTGAGGTGTAAGGGTTATCCCATGTGAAGGGATAAATGAGACAAGGGTGTGTGATATGTGGTAAGGGATGTTGGTGAGGTGGCTAGGACACATGTCTAGTGGGTAGGCAGGGTATCCTAGCTTGATTTTCCAGATTTAATAAATCTGGAAAATAGGATAATGTGAAGGATTTTATACACCTAAGTCCAAAATTAGGTATATAATTCTATTATTTAAGATTTTATGTGGGGTGCCAGATATGGTTTTATGGATGCCTAGGTTTCTGTGTCTACAATTTGCTCATAGTATTCTACTTATAAATTATTACATTGACTTTAATATTATGGCTATTTTATATTTGGGACCTATGTGATATTGTGAGATATTATGTAATATTTTGTGGTAGTAAGGCTTAAAAAGCCAACGTAAACAAATATTCCTTTTCATTACCTCTAAAATACTTTTCTTTCCTTTAAATAGTCTTCTATTCCTTTCTAGCCATACAATATAAAGTATTATATCTTTTGATATATCCTAGATTATCTATAAAGCATCACTTTTAAAAGTCCTTTGCCATTGCTCTAACCATTCTTAAATTCTTCCATTCATCACCATGCATTTACAAAACATATTAAGAACCCATTTCCATAGTTTCCAGACTAGTGAGCAGTGTCCCAAGAGGTGGTCTATACTCTCCACATCCATTTTATAAAGAACACATTTTGAAGGACTATGAAAACTCCTTTTCATAAGGTTATCCCAAGATAAAATTATTCTGTTCCCTACCAGCCAAACAAACATTTTGACATTAGGAATGCTCAGGCTATCCCAAATATCTCTCCATATTCTTGCGATATTCCTATTTGATGGTGCTTTATATTATATTCACTTCTTATTATGTATTCTCCTAGCTATTCAACTTCCAAATCAAATTATCCTTGGCTCTCCTTGAAATAATCATTGTTGTTATATTTCTACTCAACTGCCTCCTAGCATTAATGTCTTGTATACTTCTAAAAAAATCTTCTTTCCATTTGTATCTTCCTTCCTAATCCTTGTACAAAATATTTGAAACCCTATCACCATATTTATCTTGAAGTAATATCATAAATGGTTTCAAAATTGGATATAGTTTGAGTGGTTTTTTTATTGCACCAAGGATCCATACAAATAGAAATCATTTCTCCAGTTCCCACCACCCATATTAATCCTTTAATCACTAGATCAATTGATTTTTTTAAACTATTCCATAGTGCAAAACCATTTTGTAGATATAATGTAGTAAAAATAAAGCTTGGGTCATTAGGCTCAACATACTGAAAAGATTTGTTTCCATTGTCTTTGACTCTCTTTGTACAATCTCCAAATTACTTTCCCCCGAAGAGCTAAGTTTGCATCTATAAGAACTATTAAACCGAGATCTCCCCTAGTTTTATCATCACACACCTTGATCCATTTCACCAAAGAAAATTTTCCTTTATCATGTAATCCTGACCACAAAAATGATCATATAATAAAGATTAAACTTTTTTCTATTGATTTTGGCATAGTATACAAGGACATATAATAAGTTGGAATGGCCTGTAAGATTGATTTAATTAGTTGTACTCTTCTTGCTAAAGATAACCATCTATCTTTCCATGTCGATAGTTTATTCTAAACTTTACTTATAACTAGATTCCATAATTCTATTCTCATTCTCCTCTTAAATAAGGGCATCCTTAGATAAGTTGCTAGCAAATTTGCCTCCTCCATTTGATGTAACCTACATATCCCTGCTTTGATTTTAGTTGTGGTGTTTAGGAAGTAAATTTTGGGTTTTTTCCTATTAAATTTGTGCCTTGATGCTCTTTAGTATTCCTTTAATAAGTTATTTAAAGCTTTGGTCTCGTTTATCCTTGACCTCCCAAAAAGGGTTGTATCATCTACAAATTGTTGATGGGTGATGTTGTCGATGTTATTACTAGCCTCAAGTCCACTTATATGCCCATATCTATAAGCCTTATTCAAGTTACTAGCCAAACCTCTACCATAATAATGAATAAATATGGTGATAGAGGATCTCTCTATATAAGGCCTCTCTTGGATTTAAATGATTATGTTACTAACCCATTGACTAGCACTGAATATGAAACTCTAGAGACACAAGCTTTATCCATTTGACCCATTTATGTCCAATTTTAAAATTTTCTAACACTACAAAAATAAAATCCCATTTAATCCTATCACATGCCTTACTCATATCAAGTTTTAAGATCATTGCTTTTTCTTTTCTTGAAGTTGTTAAATTCATAACTTCATGAGCTACTATGATCTGATCCAAAATTTATCTCCTATTCACAAATCCTTCTTACTCTTCCAAAATAATGTGTAGTAACGGTCTTCACTGATTCACCATCAATTTGAAAATAATCTTGTATATCATATTACATAGGCTTATGGGTAGAAATGAATTAAACAATTTTGCATCCTTCTTTTTGGAAATTAAGGTAAGATATGGTGCATTTATTTTATAAGGTACTTATTGTTTTACCCTATACTGTTCCACTGCCACCAATAAAGAATCCTTAACTATATCTGAATTATGTTATTAGAATATTGTAGAGAGCCCATTTGGACCTGGGGATTTATCCTTATTAAAAGATAAAAGAGATAGATGAACTTCTTAGAGAGTAATGGGTTCCATTAGTTTCCTATTGTATTCATCTGTTATAACTAAAGGAACTTCTTGTATAAGTTTATCATTAAGAACTTCAAACTCCTATTATCCTAGAATATTTTGGTAAAAATACCTTGCCTCCTTTCTAATTTCACTCTAGTCTTCAATCCAAAACCCTTCTACTGATTTTGGATGCTGATATTTGTACTATAGCCATCCTATGAAAAAAATTATGCTTTATCTCCTTTAAACCAAGTTTGTCTTGATTTTAATCTCCAAAATTTATCTTCCTTAATAAAAATATTATTATATTCACTAAGTAACTCCTTTTCCTCCAAGATTGCTTATTATGATCATATTTTTAGAACTTTAATATTTATCTTTTAATTATTTTTTCTTCTCAAAAATATTTCCATAAGTGTTCTTGTTCCATTCTTTTAATCTAGAAGTCATTGATTTAATTTGTTTTGGAAGTGTATATATCCCACCATTCCCTGAAGAATTCCACATTTGTGCTATCATTTCAATAAATTGAGGATGGTATTCCCACATCTGCTCATATTTAAAATATGCTATTTTTTGAATTCACTTACCATCATTTTAACTTTTATTGGCCAGTGATCTAAACCAATCCTTGTCAAGATATTAATTTTAGCACAAGATCCATCATCTAGCCAATGATATGAGAGAATGCACCTGTCTAATTTTTCTACTATTAGGTTTTGGTCTCTTCTATTTTTGGTCCATGTATAGTTGTCTTCTTCAAACTCAACTTCCCATAGATTATTGTTTTGAATAAAAGATAAGAAATCTCTCATACTTTGGGTTAGTTTCCTAATTACCCAAATTTTTTCATCTAGCTTGATTATGGTATTAAAATATCCTATGATCATGAACCATGTTTCTTGGTATTTACTTCTCATAAAGGCTTCAATCCCACTCCAAAATTCTAATTTGCCTGAATGAGTTGTATGTCCATAGACATTGATAAGGATGAAATGAATATTTGCAAAGAAGTATGTGATTAAAGAGGATATCTAATACCTAGTTTTATGAATATTTTTTTTAATTGGTCACATGGGATTGAAATAGGCCCCACCCATATTACTTCATCACCACATAGTGGTATTATAAGAAAGCTTGGATATTATCCACGTATTGCTTGGCAAGATTCGAACCTTGGTCTCCTCCTTGAATGTTGAGGAATTTAATCAGTTGAATTAATGCCAATTTATTAGTTTTATGAATGGTTATATAGGAGGTTCTAATAGGATTCAAACAAGTTAGAATTCCCTTCATTGTTCCTTAGATTCTATAGCATCCCATTCACATCTCGTCCATATTGCTTTCATAATTTTAGAAAGTTTTTCTTTTATAATTTCAGTTTCTTGGATACAAAGAATATTAGACTTATTACTTAAATAGAGGTCCCTGATACACCTATGCTTTGAAGTGGCATTAAAAACCCTTATATTGCTTTCATAATTTTAGAAATTTTTTCTTTTATCATTTTAGTTTCTTGGATACAAAGAATATTAGACTTATTACTTAAATAGAGGTTCCTAATACACCTATGCTTTTAAGAGGGATTAGCACCCCTTATATTCCATGAGATGGTAATCATGTCTCATTATGAGCTATTGGCCTGGCCTACAAATTACCAATATCATTTTATTGTTTGGTAAAAAGAAGTTTAACCAACTTAATTTGTGTTCCTTTCTCTATGTTTACTCTTGCTTCCCTAGATCTCACTTGATAATTTGAGGTTTTTCCTTACCTGTATCATGAGTAAGTCTTATTATTCTATTCCTATTTTTTTTTCGTAATATTGTTTCCTCATATTTATCCTCTCCTAGCTCTATTATGGAAGTTTTTGATTTTTCTTACTCATTTTATGGTATTTCCTTATTAATGGTAGAGGTATTAACATCTAACTCCACATTTTATTTACCATTTTTTTCTCGTGAATGGTGCATGGTACTTCAAGAGAGTATTCAAAATCTGATTTGGCACATTCCTTAGGTTTATTGAGAATGTTCATCCCTGAATCAAGATCATACTAAATATAAGGTTCCTTGTTAATATGCTAAACCTATTGTACTGTGTCCTCAAATCTTTGATCTACTTTTTATTCATAGGCTAAAGCCTCAAAAGAGTTGGTATTTATCCCAATATACTTCCTTACTGTTCTCCACTATTTATTGCTTTCATTTATCTATTTCTATATTTTGGAAGTTTAAAACCATCCTCATCCATATCCATTTGTAAGTTTCTCTTGTGGTTTTCTACATATGATTATGCTGGACTCTTCTTAGGGCATGATCTCTCGATATGCCCCCTCTCATGACATCTTCTACATCTAAATGATATGTTTTCATAATATATGGGTTGGATCCAAATATTATTCCCATACTTAAGAATTATAAATTTGGCTAAATATTTACTTGTATCAATTATGACCAATATTCGAGCATAAATAGCAAAGAATCCATTTTTTACAGTTTATAAAATCTAAAGGAATTCTCCTAGAGTGTTTCCTATAGCCTTGAAGGTACTCATTTTACAAAACTCAATGAGAAACTCATACATTCTAACCCAGACTAGTACCAAGGATAGATTTACATTTTTAGGTGAAAAGTCTTCATACCAGTGGGTAAGGAAGAGTATTGCTCTTCCCATAAACCAATGACCCCATTTTAGGATTTTATCTCTTTCTTCCCTAGAATAAAAATTGACTAGGAAGAAATATTTAGGAAGAAAGGATAGAATCACTCCTGGAGACTTTCAACTCCTATCAATCCATTTTCTCAAGGTTGAAGCCCTTGGCCAATATCCATTAAATTTACCAAAAAATACCTAATATTGAAGTAGCAAGGATCGATCCTTAGTGGTTTTCACACTAACCTTTAATACTAGACATGATTCTAAGAATTTAGTTATAAATCGGTCCATGGGAAGGAAAATAAAACTCAAAATATACTAAAATTTACTAGAATATCCTTATAGACACCTAAAAATGTCACACTCAACTTCGTGCAACAACAACTAATGATCAATTGATGAAACAACTAAAACATTCAATTACCCTAAAACCTAGAACGATGCCATCCTAAACCCTAAGGTGCAATAAAAATAAGGTCAACCTTTGACCATCCAATACATATCTCCCTTAGATCCCTTTGTGTGCTTTTCAAAACACCTACTCACCCCTCTTTCTGTAAAACACCCACTCTCCTTGCAAATAATTTAAGGAATATTAATGAAAAGGTGATTTTACCTTGTCCCTAAGCCTTAGGTGGTCATGGTACACCCATGCCCACTTAATATGCTTAGGTGAAAGCGTATTATCCATCACATGCCTTATTAATAAGGCCTTCTCTCTCATCCTTTCCTCTTGCCACTTCACCAACCCCTTTTCTTGCCCAAGAAATCTATAAAAAGAGGGCATTGTCTACGGTTTCAAAGGGGGATTGAAAAGTATACCAAATTACATGTTGATTCATGCATAATATTTCTAAATAACTAATGCTCCTCCCATCAAGTTTCTTTATAGGTTATTGGTATTTTTAGGGTAGAACAACCATCATTGCTCTTCGGATCGATGCAAACTTCACCGATGGCTTCTATGGTTGACACAATGACCAATCCAAGAAAAAAATGCAAAACACACCCTAAGGTACATTCACACCAAAAAATGCACCTCAAGGTATATTTTCTAGTTTTGAACTATCCCATCGATCTAAAAGGTAACATCTTGCTCCCTTATTAATTTTAGCATGTTTTGACACTTCTTCAATGTATTTCCATTCAATTTTATCAATATGTCTATATTTGCAAGAGGCTTGATTGAGACAGACCTCCAAATGATCTAACACCATTTTTAGGGTTACACAGGATCACGAATCGGTGTAGCTCATGGTGGCATGTGTTATAAGTCCAATACAACTCTGAGTAATTAAAGGAAGACACCTATGATGCTACAAATATGTTCGATTCCAAGGTCCCTCATAACAAAGTCCCTCTTTTGTAGCTCTTTGGGGCATATTGTAAAAGATATCAAAACATCATATTGTAACACTTTTACAAATTATCAATACAATGTGGCATATTTTTCTTTATTTCATTTTGGTGATCATGGTCTATTTGCTTTTTGTTAGTTAATATCTAGATAACAATATTTTGTGGTGTTGCTATCATTGCAGGTACTACAAAATAAGCATGAAGTCTTCCAAACCCCTAAAACACACCTTAGGTCCAATCTTGACATCTTCGTGACTTCATTTTATTTTACATTGTTGTTGTTTGTAGATTAGATGTCATTTCAAGTATTATATGCTTAAAAAGGTACTATTTGAGTTTAGTAAGATTATGATGTTTTGCTTACCACATCATAGGTACAACCCTCAAAATTTCTAAATTCTATCCTTAAGACCCGAGACAGGTCTAAAGTCGCCCAAAATCTACTTTTGGAGGAAAACATACCCCGAGGTATATTTTGACCCAAAAAATGCACCCCAAGGTGTGTTTTACATTTTGAAACATGCGATGAACCCTGTCAGACCCCAAGAGGCATATAGAAGTTGTAAAAAACAAGTATATTGTCTCAAACCATGAATTTCACCTACTTATGTTTTATTTTTGCCTACTTTGAAAACTGAATTGTGATTTAAAATTTTATCAAAACACACTTTTACATGTTTTATTTTTGTCTGCTTTGAAAATCAAATCATAGATCATTTCTCAAAGTACACTTTTGATTTTATAAAATTGCTTTCTTTTACATGCTTTACCTTTAGAAGGCACCTAGTTCATAGGTCAATTTTAAAAAATGCACTTATGCTTTACAAAATATTTTTGTTTCATTTGTTTTATTTTCAAAAGGTAATTTATTTTGAATAGCACATTTGAAAATGTTGTCTTTCTATTTTGCTTTAGCATAGTTTCCTTTCAACATTTCCATTTCTAAAAAGAAAACAAAAAAAACAAAAACACACATGCACACAAGTCATAACATTGGTTTGTGTTGGATTTCATCACCAACTTCCAAAAGAGATCAACGACATTGGATCTCACTAGCAAGTGTTGACTCACCCCCCAATCACCTTAGTAGCCCTCATGAGTGATTTTATATATTTCATCACCATAAAATACCCTACTCTTGATATTACCTCAGGGTAGGATTAGGCTAGATGTCCCTACTCATAGGGCTTACATAATCAGTGAGTGTGCAACTATTGTTCTTGAATAAGACCATTCGAGAGTGAAGTGAAATCTAGGGTAAGCTGATAGCAAGTCTTAGACAACATCACCTCTTTCATAAGAGGAATTTTGTATCTCCCTTCTAGTCACCTCGAGCCATCCTCCATCATAGGAAGCCCTTCACATGTTCTTATACCACCACTCCTTGTGTTCCTTTAGCGATAGCGAGAAGGGTATAAATTAACATACCTATTTAGACATCATTCACATACCTTGTGTTAGTAGCAGTATTTTACGTCAAAACACACAAAAATACAAAATAAAATCATAAAGTATTAACTTCAATGTAAACCATACACTTGTTTGTTGTTTGCGATGGCTAAAACTCATTCAAACACATCATTACAAAACCACCCAAAACACTCCCAAAACTATTGAAAACTTCACAAAAATGGTCCCAGGGACCTCCAAAATAAATTTGGTCACGTTATGGGCATTAAACACCTATTTCCTCATAAAAAACATAGAGAAGTACATTTGACCCAAAATGCACCCTAGGGTGTATTTTCCAGAAAACCACTTTTGTTTGATAAAACCAAGCTTATCATAGCTCAAACTGATAAATTTTATTAGTTTTCCACTGTCATAACTTGTGAAGATTTCAATTTTTACCCAATATGGTCCACACACAAAGCAAATCATGCATTTAAGAGCACACAATCCTAAAACATGCATGATTGAATCTGTTGTTTAAACATCAAGGGAAAACATCATTTTGCCTTCTTTAGTAGTGATCCACATCATCCCATAAAGAGTAATTTAGTTTCCCATAAACCTCATTATCTCCTACAAAAATTCTTCAAGATCATCATCTCTTCCATTAGAATATCCTTCAAATCAAATCACTGATTGTATCCCAAATCAAGATGCCAAGTTTTAGCATTTATTTACTAACATAATACACCTACATTGCATCCTCTATTGTCTATTCAAATTATAATCTATTTGGTACAAATCCTAGATCCTCCACCTTCCTCTTCTCTAGTCCATATTTGAATAGGTTGCAGGAATCTTCATCTTCTAGTAATCCAACATTTATTCCCCCATCCACTAGCCTTCCATATTCAACAAACATGATATTTACATATCCTCCCATGCAACCCAACATCACCCCCCTCATCCTCAATCACAAACTCAACTCAACACATTCACTTATCTCACCCCTAATCATTCCCTCATACATCAACAACCCTCTCAATATGCTATAACTAGATTCTTCATCGCTTCACCTTCTTAGACATCCAGTCATTCTACCATGTCATCTCTTGGACCACCTACCTTCTCTTTGATCAAAAAATCACCATAGTATGCTCAAATACCCTAACAATAATAAGTGCCAAATCAAGGGCCTAATCAACAAGGGTATGCTCAAATACCCCAACAAAAAAGATCCCAATTAGGGGCCTAATCAACAAGGGTATGCTCAAATACCCCTACAAAAACAAACACCCCATTAAGGGTCTAATAAACAAGCATGTGCTCAAATACCCCTACAACAAAAAACACCTCATCAATGGCCTAATCAACAAGGGTATGATCAAATACCACTACAAAAAAAAGAGCCCAATCAAAAGCCTAATCAACAAGGGTATGCTCAAATACACCTACAACAAAAAATGCCCAATTAGGGTCCTAATAAATAAGGGTATAATCAAATACCCCTACAACAACAAGTGACCAATCAACAAGGGTATGCTCGAATACCCTTACAAAAACAAACACTTAATCATGGCCTAATCAATAAGGGTATGCTCAAATACCCCTGCAACAACAAGCACCAAATCAGGGGCCTAATCAACAAGGGTATGCTCAAATACCCCTACAATAACAAGTGCCCAATCAGGAGCCTAATCAACAAAGGTATGCTCAAATACCCCTACAACAACAAGTGCCTAATCAGGGGCTTAATCAACAAGTTTATGCTCAAATACCTCTGCAACAACAATTGCCCAATCAGGGGCCTAATAAACAAGGGTATGCTCAAATAGCCCTACAAAAACAAGTGCCCAATCAGGGTCCTAATCAACAAGTTTATGCTCAAACACCTCTACAACAAAAAGTACCCAATCAGGGGCCTAATCAACAAGGATTTGCTCAAATACTCCTACAACTACAAGTACCATATTAGGGGCCTAATCAATAAGGGTATGCTAAAATACCCTAAAAACAATAAGTTCCCAATCAAGGGCTTAGTCAAAAAGGGTATGCTCAAATACCCCAACAACAAGTGCCCAATTAGGGGCCTAATCAACAAGGGTATGCTCAAATACCCCAACAACAAGTACCTAAATAGGGGCCTAGTCAACAAGGGTATGCAAAAATATCCCAAAAACAACAAGAGCATATTCAAATGCCTATCCAATAAGGGTATACACAAATAACCCAACAAAACCATACACAAAATTAGGTGTTGATCCAACAAGTATAGGTGCAAGGGTTACCACACCAATAGGTGTACATGTAAACATCCCCCCAACAAGTGGTCGTTCAAGGGCTACCTTAGCAAGAATATGTCCAATTACTCCTTCAATAAATCCCTAATAAAACATCATTTCCTCACATGAACAATCAATAAATTCTTGATAATGATTGGTATACCCAAACACCTCCTCAAAATACACAGGTTTAGATACCGACACAAACACAATATTACAAAGGACCTGATCCAATCTATCAACAAGAAACGTTCTTATGGTCAATAAAGTGCAAAATTAGAATGTGAACATGCAGGTGAATCAAAACCTAGCCACTCATAATCCAACTTCACCTTCTAACTACCACACTCTCAACCATCAATATCTTGAGCTCTCTTTCATAGATGCCTCGATTGGTTCCAACCCAATAGCACTAGTCTTGCCACATGCCATTCAAATTATTCAAGATTAGATCAAGAAATTGCAAACATGCTCCAACCACTATGATTCTAATAGATCCACTTACAGCGAGTTGTGTTCAGAACCTATTCATCATTTCATTCATATACCACCATACCCTTCCAGGTTTTATCCTAAATTTGACAACTTTAGAGGTAAGGAAGACCCTCAAGAATATTTGAGCAATTACTGATTTGCTTGCTATCACATCAACAACTTTGATGTCTTAATGCTCAACACTTTCCCATAGTATCTTGGAGTAGTAGCATTAAGTTGGTATGATAACTTGCCCAGGCATAACTTGTATACATTTGAACAACTTGAAAAATACTTTTTTGAAATAGTTTGCACTCAACATCAAAAATAGAACATCATTGCCAAACCTATACAATCTCTGACAGTTTGATGATGAGTCTATCAATGACTATGTTGCATGATGGTGAGTTATTATCAATGATCTACCTTTTCCTCTTCCTCAAAACAAATTGGTTAAAGTATTTTCTATAAGTTGTATTAAGGTCATCTTTGGAAATTTACAAATGCAACAACATAGCTCATTTGAAGAAGCTACTAATCATGCTAAGATCATTGAAGATCAAACCCCACAAAATGTCTGAATATACTCCTAAAATATTTAATAAGGGTAATTTAAATCAAAACCAACCCAAACCTCCTAAAAATTCTAACCTATTTATCAACATAGTAGCCACACTACCCACTCAAAATGCTCCTTTGCAACAACAAGGTCATCCACACCTTGGGAATCCTATTCCTTTGCCTCAATCGTGTAACACCTAATGCCTTGTGAATCATCCACTACACACTTGGACTCCTCTAACTGAACCCATGATCAAAATATTAGAAAGGCTAATAGATGCTGGTCATTTTGTTTTACCTCAAATATTATCAAAAGATCCTACCACACCAAAACCAAGAGGATACAATGAATATGCTCATTGTGACTATCATTGCAACAAAGGGTATGATACCAATAATTATCAACAATTTTGACATCTTGTCCAAGATCTAATTGATAGTGGTATCATTTGGCTTGATAATCCCCTAGCTCCCTCCAACCAAAAATTGTATGTTTTTTGGATTCCACTATCAACATACCTAAATGCAGGATACAACATCAATTGCATAAGGGTAGATCCATCAGGTTAATAAGGTCAATCATGCACTTGAATAATATGGTTTCATCAATATGATTAACATCATCACATGAAATAATAGATATATCTCTCAACTCAATCAACAATAGGCACTTGTGCCTAACCCATCATCTTATACACCTCTATAGGCCCAAGTTTCACCTCCACCATCAAGGTCAATCATCACCATCCGAAGTAACCTTACCCATCAAATTTAAACAATACCTACCAAGTTATCAATATATGACCTCCTAAAACAATCTCAACCTCATTGTGAGGCATTAAATAATATATTGAGGTCCATCAATCTTCAAAAAAATGATAGCAATGTTTTTGCTAAATTCATTAGAAATGTGCACACTAGCATGCAATATTCTATAGTGTTCTACGACCATGAGATAACAAATCTTGAAGGCCCTAGATCAGACCCCCTATGCACATAATGGTAGATGTTAATGGTGTTATCTACAAATATATGTTGATTGATCATGGATCTTCCATAAATATCATTACAACACCCATCCTTAGTCATCTTAATATTCCACTTGAACATTGAGCCACTCCCACCATGGATTTACAAGCCTTCAATGGTACATTGTGTCAAGCGTTGGGTACAATTGTCCTACTAATAAAGGTAGGTGTCAAAACCATACCCACTCTTTACCATATTATTGAAGGAGAAATGTAATACAATCTCCTCCTCGGGAGACCTTGGATTTGAGATATACAATTTGTTCCATCCACCATCCTTCACTACATTAAATATATACATGAAGTAGAGGTGCATCGAATCCAAGTTGATGATGACACATTTAAAATTATGCAACTTGGTTACAATACCACCTCCTACAACCCTTCCTTCCACCCACCTCACAATTACACTAATTACACATCCAACCACCACTCAAGCAACAAAAAATGTAGCATCCACATATGCAGCTCCTCCCTTAGTCACTCATTCTCATCCTTTCCCATGACTGCATGCCTACCAATCCATAAATGCTTTCCCACCCCCCTATTACACCACTCATATGCTGCCTCATCATCCTTCTTATAGTGCCTCTACTTCTCATTTTCCACCCCCAAATATCCCCACTTATCATCCTCCTCCTAGATCTAGTACTCTATCACCCCTCATCTCCTATCCACCCACCAATATTCCATCTAAGTTGCAAGCATCCACCTCTTAATTTGCACCTTCAAAAAATACTATATCCTTGATGTCCCAAATATATCCTGAGACACCACATATATCAATTTTCATAACAAGTCGAAGACCTGGAGAATATGTGGTGCATAAAAATCACATCACCTCGCTTAGTATTCAAAAAATGTGTGATTTTGGCCATCCTCAAAATGCACCTTTACTATCAATGATGTCATTCCAATGGGGGTTCTCACAAGTCAAACCAACTTCGTGTATGGAGTTATCGATACCTCCTTACAATCAAAATAACCCCCATTCTATTGGAATATATTACATTATTTGGTACATGCTAATGTACCACCTTGGGTACATCTTTAGATTAGGAGTGTGTCTTAGATTAGGGTTTGAGTATTTACTTTATGCAATGTAATAAATGCACAAGTATTGTTAGAATGTGCAAAGTACTTGATGATGTAAATGTGCATGTTGTCCATGTGTACATGAGTCCATAGAATAGGAAGATGAAGAGTCATAGGTAGGTGGAAGGCCAAGAGTCACATCTCATTATATATAGGCCTTTGATAGATAAGATAAGAGAGAAGGTAGATAGCATAAGTGAGATGGTAGATAGCATATGCTAGATACAATGTAGAGCATGTAAGGAATATGGAGAGTTTGAGACCTCCATTTTATATCATTGTACTATTTTTGTGAGCCTTCATTAATGGTAGTTTTATGAGTAGTTACAGAAGTTTCTTATGAGTTTTACATGCTTAGTATATTTCCATTATCATATATTTAATATTGCATGCTCATTTTATATCTTGTGGTTGATTTCTCATTAAGTATCTAGCATCAAAAGCTAACAGTGGTATCAAAGCACAAGGGAGATTGATAGGAGATAGGGAGAGCCACAAGAGAGATTGAGAGGAGATAGGGAGATTTCATTTTTAAAAATTTTAAAGTTATTTTTTGGCTAGAGTCTTTCCACAGGGTTGCAGGAAAACTCGTGAAGACTAGGACTCAACATAGATCTCATTCCACTAGATTGAAGGATAACTAGTGAAGTTTATTGATTTTTAGAGATCTAGAGATTTATATGAATTTTCTTGCTACTATCTAAGTTTATTGTTGCAGAAACAACAAAAGAGTAGAATATTGAGGAGACCCAAGAAAGAGGTCCTAAAAATAAGATTGAAGACTTTAGACTAAGAGAAAGAAGAAAGCAACTCTATTGAATATTGAGAAGAGGCCAAGAGAAGCCCTATTGAAGATTGGAGAAAGAGGAGATCCAAGAGAAGAGATCTCATTGAAGAACTTCTAGATTTGGAAGATAGAAGATTAGAAAAAGAAGATAGAGGAGGACTAAGGAAAAGGTCCAATTGAAGAGTTGCAAAATTTGAAGACCCAAGAGAAGAGGTCTCAAGCAAATTTGGAAGGAGAAAGAAGAAGGCTAGAAAAGCCCTATTGAAGAAGTGGCCATTGGAGAAGATTTGAAGAAATCTCAAGGTAGAATATTGCAAGAAGGAGTAGCTCTTGAAAAGAAGAATTTGGGACAATTATCACCATCTAACAACAAGCCCAAAAGGAAGAAGGATTTGGCAAGAAGTTTGCCAAATTTTGGAAAGGATTTTTGAAGATCTCAAGACATTCAGATTCTTGAGGAGAAGGCCAACAAATAGGCCCAATTTGAAGTCAGAATTCAACAAGAATATTGGAGGAGAAAGAAGCTAGAAGAGGCCACCATATTTGAAGTTTGAAGACAACCATAAAGGATTTGAAGGCTGATTTGTGAAGGAGAAGATTGCTGATTTTTATAGTAGAAGTTGAAGAGTCATAGGACAACAAATTGAAGGTGACATATAGCTATGATTTGGAGAAGATTTGGGCAGATTTTGAAGTGCCCTTGAACAACCAATTGAAGGAAGGCTTGACAACAAAAGAAGGTAGCAATTTGGAGAAGTTAGGAGAGATTCTTGGACAACAAGATAAGGAGAAGAAATCAGATTTTTGAAGCAGCAATTTGAAGAGGTTTGAGCTGTAAATTTGAGCAGCATTAAGAGAAGATATTAGAGCTGCATTTTGGAGAATTTAGGGACAGATTTGAACAACAAAACAAAGGAGGAATTGGCTGCATTTGAAGCTACAAAAATTGCAGAGTTTTGAACAGTAGTAGGGAAGCATTTGGATAGCACTAATAGGTGCAAATTTCAGAGTTCGAGAGAATGAATATGAAGGAGAAATACGCATAAATTGAAGCTACAAAAATCAAATTTTAGGGTAGCATTAGAAGGAGAAAAGAGAGCTACGTTTTTGGAGAAATTTAGGGAATATTTGAGAGAGCTTTGGATAACAAAGCAAAGAAGAATTTGGCAGAATTTGAAGAAGGATAATTGCTGCAAATTATAAAGACATTTGGACAACATAGAAGCAGATTTTAAATAGCATTGAAAGCTACAAAATTGATAAGTTTGAGGCAGCAATTAAGTAGAAAGGAGAGCTATAAATTTTACAATTTTGGGGCAGAAAAAAGGTGAATCAAATCACCAAGAATATTAGCTACAAAAGGAGGCCAAAAGGTATGCCACATTGGTGCTACAAAATTTTATTATTTAAGCATTAAAATCAGTTTACTTTAAAGTTATAAGAGCACCATATTAGAGCTATTAAAATCTGCAAAAGAAAGAGTCTTCAAGCCAACGAAGGAGGCAGTATTATTGTCTAAGGAAAGGCTGAATAAGTGCTCAAAGACAACGTGCTCAAGGTGTCTAAAGACACCAAGTAAAGGCACCAAAACTTGAAGAAGGTAACACTCACATTGGATTAAAATCTGCAGCAAAAAGAAGAAGTTAGAGGATAGAGCCAAAGCAAGGATTAAGGTGCAAGTTTCTTAGGAGATAAATAAATTAAAAAGCAAAGGTTTTTACCCAAGTTAAGAAGCTTGGATATCTGGCCGAACAACATTGAAAAGCTATCGAGCAAAGGGGTGGAAAAGCCACCAAGGAAGAGTTATTGGAGCACCACCAAAGGAGGAGCCACCACCATAGAAGAGGAGCAACCATTGATGGAGAAGAGCCACCACCAAGCATTAGAAACAAAGAAGCACCAACAAGCATTGGAGAGTTACAAAATACATTGGAGGAAAGAAGAGTTGGAAGTTACAACTATCAAGTAGCGAAAGATATTGTGAGCATTAAGGAAGGGCAAGCAAGTTTGAGCACCAAAGAAAGCTAAGATGTTATAGAATTACATGCAAGTGTTGAGAGGAGCGTAGCTACCATTTGTCACTTCGGTTGAGAACGTGAAAGAACTTGGATGCCACTTGGCATAGAGGAAAAGGAGCACCAACAACCATTGAGGGAAAGAAAATGCTTCAAACCAGCTATGAGCACTCTTTGAGGAAGGAAGACACTTGTCAAAGGTAATGCCCATATTGTTATAACATTACCAAACTAGGTAGAAGTAACATAGCAAGAAGAAAACACCTAAAGAAGATGTTGAGTGCCATGTGGCACATGAGAAGAGGAATATTGATAGGTTGGAGGAGCCCAAATGATCTTCAATGCACATATTAAGCACATTCAATGATCAGAGAACGTAGAACAAGCACTAAGAGGATAGTCAAAGTCTAGAAGAGAGCACCATACACAAGGAAGAACATTAAATGTAGTGAAAAGACATCATCTAGCATTGAAGACTAAAAGGTAGACAACACCTAAAATAGCGTGCAAGTTGTAGTCATAGGAGAAGTAGACCGAATACGTAGCACTCCATTTACATGAAGGTACAAAATATTTAAATCAATTTGCATTTCATAAAGGTCAAGGAGGTATAAGGTATATCAATACTAAGGTTAAGCTTAGTTAATCTATTATGCTTAAGATTAATTAAATGAATGGAGATATAAGGAAGTGAATTGATAAATTACAACCTTAGATGATTTATTGAATGATTTGAAAGACTTTTGAAGTAAGGAGGATTTAATTTGAAAGCTTTTTGAAATTGCTTTATTTGAAATTCAAGCATAGAAATATTTGCAAATAATTTAACTTGGAGGAATAAGGTTTTCTACATCAAAATTGAAATATTGAATTTGCAAATATATTTGTTTTTCTAAATTTCTAATTAGGGAGTTATAAGGAATTCATCACCAACATAAATTCTTGAAATTTAGAAACTATATTATTGAAAATTGAAAGATATAGGAAGCACAACATAGAGTTGTTAGAAAGTTGGAAAACTACATTGGAATTAGTCTCTTATTCAAATTGAAGGGACATAAGGAATCCAACTTAAAGTTCTTGAAGATAGAAAATTTTATCAATTGAAATTGCATCAAAATTATATTTAACCTTCTATTCATAAATAGGGAGAAATAAAGTGCTTGTCTTGAAGTTGAACATTAGGGAGACAAAAGGGATTCAACTCAAAGGAAAACTTAGAAAGCTAAGTATTTTACCAAAGCTATTTTACATTCAAAATACTAGGGAGCAAAAAGGAATTCTACCTAGAGATTTGATCCTAAAACTTGAGAATTGAAAAGATCTTATCAAATTCGATCACATATTCAAAACACTTGGGAGATACAAGGTATTCTACAAGATTTGAAGAATTGAAAGTGAGTATTTGATCATATATTCAACTTAAAATTTAGAAGTTGAAGAGATTGGGAGACATAAGGAATACAACATCAAAACTAATTTTTAAATATTATAATGGATAAGTTAGCAAGAGGTACATATCATCACAAGATCTACTATCAAAATCCATACAATATTCCATATCAAAAATGTAAAATTACTTCAAGCACAAATAATTCTACAAGTCAAAATGAAAAATATATTTGGTTTATTGATTCTGGTGCAAGTCATCACATGACAAGAAATTTACAATGGTTTGATTATCTTGAAGTCACTAACAATCTTAGGTTGAAAATTGTAGATGGCAAAACCTATCTTATACATGGATATGGGTGTGTAACACCTAGTACATCATTTCCAAATCTTTTGTTACATGATGTAATGTATGTTCCTAGATTAACATCAAATCTTATTTTAGTAGCCAAGTTGGTAGAGAGAAAAAGGATGGTTGATTTTAGATATATAAATGGAGTCAATAAGTGTCTCATCATAAATAAAAATGAGATAGAAGCTACATGATCAATCCACAATGATATATATGCTCTAGACTCAATTGAGATTTCACAAGATATTGTTGTAGTTCAAAACAACACTAATGGATTTTCTAAGGAATAGATTGCAGGAAATGAAAAATCTATATATCATAAAAATCAATGGAGAAATAGAAGATTCAGAATGAGAAAGATGAGAGGACAACAATACTTTGGACTACTTGGCCATCTAAAGATTAAATAAGAAGAAGAAAGATAACCAAATAATGTAATACAAGGGGGTGTTGGAATATATTACATTATTTGGTACATGCTAATGTACCACCTTGGGTACATATTTAGATTAGGAGTGTGTCTTAGATTAGGGTTTGAGTATTTACTTTATGCAATGTAATAAATGCACAAGTATTGTTAGAATGTGCAAAGTACTTGATGATGTAAATGTGCATGTTGTCCATGTGTACATGAGTCCATAGAATAGGAAGATGAAGAGTCATAGGTAGGTGGAAGGCCAAGAGTCACATCTCATTATATATAGGCCTTTGATAGATAAGATATGAGAGAGAAGGTAGATAGCATAGTAGATGATATGCTAGATACAATGTAGAGCATGTAAGGAATATGGAGAGTATGAGACCTCCATTTTATATCATTGTACTATTTTTGTGAGCCTTCATTAATGGCAGTTTTATGAGTAGTTATAGAAGTTTCTTATGAGTTTTACATGCTTAGTATATTGCCATTATCATATATTTAATATTGCATGCTCATTTTATATCTTGTGGTTGATTTCTCATTAAGTATCTAGCATCAAAAGCTAACATATTCTGTGTGAGCCTCAACCACTTATTCAACCCATATATCACCTTGTGCTATTTCTAGGAACACAATTGGTATGGGTATGGTTTGGGTTATCATGAACAAGGATGATGTAATATCATCACTCCTCCCTTCCTACAACACAAGGATAAATCTAGTCTAGGATATCAGGTCAAAAATCAAGATAGGTTGACATGCCAATTCAAACAATTTAACATCACAATCATAGAAATCAATGAGGACTCCATAGATTTAGAATGCTATTCTCCAACAGAAATCCAATCTCCTCAATTTCCCATTGATATTCCTCCTTCTTTCAGATGCCATGATTCACCTTGAATCTCCTAACATCTTTTATGATGATTTGGATGTACAATTTGATAGTCTCTCTGTCAACTCAAATAGCTTTGAGAAAATGTCTGCCCCTATTTTTCCTATCATCAAGCCACTTGAGGGAGATAATGATTTTCTTTGTATGTTTCCCATTCCTCTTCCAATCCTTCGACTTCTCTTACCATGTGAACATACACTACAACAACTCCCTCCACCCACTTATCCTCCCATAATTCTTCACCAACTTCTACCACCACCACAACCTCTAATTTAGCTTGTTGAACCTGCTAATATAGTACAATGTGCACCATCCATGCAACACACGATAAACATAATCTTGGTTGATATTTTATCCCTCTTTGATATACAACACATTAAACCACATCCTTGCCATGAATCTAGATTATATTGATTTTGATCACCTTCCATCCAATCCATCCCCACACCATTGTCTCCCCACCCCACAAGTCCAGTGTCACACCAATTCCTATATTCCTCCTTCCCATTAGTCTTCTATGGTGCACCATGTAGATGTATATAATGATTATGACACTCCTATAGAAAATGCAATTGATGATTTACATATCATTCCCATACCCACCCAACTTGAGGATGGATTCCACATATTGGTGGAAGATACCATAAACATCGATAGTAGGTATAATCCTCAAAATCCCTGTATTCTCTAGCTAGGGGTAAGCTTGACTCTTTAAGAACATCTACAATTCACTACACTCCTTAAGGAGTATAAGAAAGTATTTTCTTGGTCATACACTGACATGCTAGTACTCGATCCCAATATGGTGGTTCATAACATAACACTCGACAAAGATGCCAAACTTGTCAAATAACAACTTTGAAAAATGCACCCTACCATCACTTTGATGGTCAAAGATGAGTTACAAAAACTTCTATATGCTGGTTTTATTTAGCCAATTGACTACCCTGAATGGGTATCAAATATCATTCCCATAGGAAAGCCCAAAGGAGGCATCCACATCTGCACTAACTTTTGAGACCTTAATATTGCATGCCCTAAAGATAATTTTTCTCTCCCAAATATTGATACACTAGTTGATTCCTACACTGGTCATGAAATGTTATCCCTAATGGATGGTTTTTCAGGTTACATTAAAATTTAGGTTAATCCTGATGATCAACATAAGATATCCTTTACATCTCCTTGGGGGACATTCTACTAAAAAGTCATGTTGTTCAACTTGAAAAAAGTAGGTGCTATATATCAATATGCCATGACCTACATATTCCATGATTACATGCATAAAATTGTAGAAGATTATGTAGATTATATTTTAGAAAAATCTAAACAATGAAGTCAACACATTGATATCTTATGAAAAATATTTGACTGCCTCCTTGAATATAATGTTAGACTGGATCCAAATAAATGTGTCTTCAAAGTACTATCCAAAAAACTATTAGGATTCATTGTCTCTTAGTGGGGCATCAAAGTGGACCCTAACAAGGTCAAAGCCATCACTGAAATGCCACCCCCAACAAATTTGAAACAATTGCGTAGCTTACAAGGTAAAATTCAAGTGATTCATCACTTTATTATACAATTGTTAGATAAATGTAAACCTTTTAACCATAGAACCAAGCATGTCAGGATGTTTTTGAGGACATAAAATAATATCTCATTTCCCCACCTATCTTAACTCCACCTCACCTAGACCTACCATTTCACCTATACATATTAGCCACCAATTTTTCTTTGGGTACCCTGTTAGCCCAAAAGAATGAGGCTCACCAAGAACAAGCTATCTACTATATCAGTCACACATTGGTCAGCTATGAAACTCGATATGAATATGTCAAAAAAATATTAGCACTTATCTTTGCCACTAAAAAACTTTGACATTACTTGTTGGGGTCTAAATTGACATCAAGGTAAACTTGAACTATGACTATGAATATTTGACTTCTAGGAGGTGCATACCCGCTAATCACAACTCAAACCCCAACATTGGATGGATTAGAGATTAACTTCAATCCAACCTCTAGAGTAGGTTGGTATACCTTGTCAACTAATTTAGATGTTGACTCAATTAAGCTCAAAATAATGTGTAAGTTTAGGGATAGAAATGAGATAAGGGTTAGAAAATGGTTGAGAAAATAATGGTCGGATAGAGCTAACAACATTGATAAATATCAAGAATCTATCAATCAATCACATTTCTAGTATGCCACACTTGAGACTAACAACAATCAAAACTTATTATCTTCACCATTAAAATAATGAAATGCTCAAAAAACTATTTCAAACATCTAAAATGCTAATAATCCAAATAGAAAAATTAGATCAACACTTAGACTAATAGAAATAGAAGTCTTCTATAGAATTTTTTTAGGCATGAACCATTCCAAGTTGCTCCAAATTAGCAATCCAATATCAACAGAATTGACTAATCATAATAGCAGTAGCATAAATGCATTCATAGAATAAACTCACAATTGATGAAGATAAAATCTAGAGGTAAACATCCAAGTAATTCTCCTTCTATTGATCTCATAACAATTATAGTAATATATCAGGAAAACACTCCAGAGCCGACCCTTAAACATGAGGGTTCGACCTCTTTATATAGATTTTATAATGGTAATAAAAATTGGAAACATTACAAGGAATTTCTTGCCAGATCAGTAGAATGTTGAGGTGGCAGCCTCCAATTGGTTTTCAAGAAAAATATGGAGTTGTACTCCATGAACACCACAATTCTAAGCTTTGTAAGATGTTTGACCTTCAACTAAAATCAATAGTTGGGATGGTTATAGGTCAATCTAGATCATCCTTTGTTCTTGAGAAGACTTTCCACCATCGATCTGCAACTAAAAATGCAAGCGAGTCTTGATTCCGGTGACGTTTGATCTTCCCTGATTTTTCATTGCACTCCTCAGGTTCTATTGCATTCTCCTCTTCTTTGGAATCTACTACTCTAAATTCTACCAGGATAGGTTTGACTATTTTGACCATAGAAATGGGGTTCTTGCGGTGTTTGATGACTTAGTTCAAAATTTGCTACTTTGTTTTCATTGGGTCGAGTTTGACTGTATTGACTGCAAAATGAGGATTCAACAACAATCAACATTCTTTCACAAAATCCACAACAAATTCTTCTAGGCCAATTTTGACCAGATTTACCATGGAATGAGCTTCCTACGGTTACTGATGGTTTTCTATGAAATCCGCTACTTCAATTTTTTCCAAGTCAAATTTGACCAATTTGACTACAAAATTATTATTTTACGTTGGCCTTGGGTAGATTTTAACTCTTTCTTACCTCCTGGAGTCCATAATATACAACTTTGGATTTTGATATGCTTTGTTTGACTATGTTGACCATGGATTTTACCCCTCAATGGATTTTAACCTCATCGTCGCTTAGCGGATGTCCCCTCCGATACCTCGCACATCGACTACACTTGTGTCTTTCTATCATGGAAATACACCTTTGGAGATGGAGTTTTCCTTCTGAATTTTGCTACTTCATTTTTCGCTAAGCACCATTTGACTGCATTGACCGTGAACTTTACCTTGTATCATAGGTGGGCGAGAAATAACATAGAGCTTTTCTCAGCTTGCTTTTGGAGTACCTTCCTTTTCATGACTCTGCTACTTCAAAATCTGCTAGCACTGTCTGACTATGCTTACCATGAAATTTACCTCCCTTAGTAGATTTCTACTATGGATTCTCTACATGGAAGTTGACACCATCTTGGAGATGCGTTCGCCTTTCTACCTTTCGCTCCACTCCTTTGAATTCCATTGGGCGTTGGTTCGTTACTTTGACTGCGAAATTTGTACCTCGGTGGAACCTTGTACTGCCCTTCAGGTTCCTTCTTCTCTTAGCCAAAATTTCACAATTTTGCTAAGTATGTGGCCCTTTTGGGTCTACATTTTGGTGCCTCTCGGGGAAATTTACTTGCAAAGGTAAAGAACTCAGAGCCTTATCCACTTAAAATTTCTAGTAGGATTTGAGGTAAGCAATGATGCAAATTACGAAGGAGAGGAGGGATAATAAAAAGGGAGGGGAAGAATGATAGACCTAGAATTTAAGAAGACTAAAAGAGAATAGAAATGGGATGAAAAAAATGGTGCAGGATTAAATCAGAGCTTAGCAGAGTGAGGTAAAATAGACCTCATAATACACATGAAATGGTGGCGATTGGATAAAACTAGGAACAAAACAAAATGTAGTCACCACCTTAATACAAAAAGGAAAAACTTAAAAGGAGGATATGGTATATTTACAAGGGGATGAGAGGAAGCAACACTAATGTGCTAGGGAAATGAAGAAGAAGGGAAACAAGCGAAGGGAATTGGAGTTACACAAAAATAGGGAGCCATGCACCGCAAATATATGTGTATGCATAATCCATCATGGTGCGGGCTCCATATGCATAATCCATTGAGGTGCAAGATTATTTCTAACATAGATAGATTACCAAAAATGGCAATCCCTCTTTTCCTTTGCTTCACTTACGGTGTTCAACAAGAATGAACAATACCTCCTCCATATGAGAGATATCTCCTCTACCATATTTGGCCTACCGATTGTGACCCATCTTAGACTTCAAGCTATTTTTAAATCAATATTATTCCTTTTATAAACCTAAGAAGGCATGACATCAGCTGATGACGTGGAGATCTTGACTTTAGATATGAAAAATACTTAACTCGCTTCATCTGGTGTTCTTGCTCTCACTGTGTCCTCTACCCTAGTCAAGTTGGGATGTTTCACATAGGGTATTATTCAGGGTATTCTCATAAAGCCTTTGGTTTGACTATCTATTATCCATTGGGAAACAGAGTTAGAAGACCTCATCATGAACCAAACCACCAAAACACCAAAACTTTGATGTTATTCCTTCTACCTTGGATGTTACCCTCTATCCTCAATCCAAAGTTCCCCTTCATTCTCTTCAAAAAAATATACAAAATGGTGAGGGCTGGTGTTTTCACATGAACCTACTTCTACCTTATTATGATAGTTGTAGTCAATCATTTTATTTAAGTTCCAGTTATGTACACAAAAATGTGGCACGTGTGCTCGCACTTGGCTTAAAATATTTCTCATGCTTCTACCCTATGAATATGCAATGTTTGAACCAAATGGCTTTGAACTTGTACTTCTCCTTAAAGCTTTTACCATGTTCTTGGTAGATCTTACTAGTTTGAATGTAATGATGGCCTAACACTTCATATCTTATATCGTAGAGATTGATTTCCACTTGTGTGAGTTCTACCTTTTGTAAATATCTCTCCCACCAATAGGATGTGATCATAGGATTTATCTTAGGACACTCATGCCTCTGATGATGTGAACCCTTTATTTCTCCCTCCATTGCTTCTTTATGAGAATGGTCATCAAACCCCAAAAAAATACTTCTTGATGCTTCTTGAGTAATTAAAAGGGTCTCTCTAACCAATGCTTCATTAGAGTGGTAGCCTATCGATGGGTCTCTTTGAAGGAGGGCTTCTATTCCCACACAATCACATACAGTCATTGGAGGATTGGTGCATGGCTGCTTATAATCCTTGATTATAAAAGGGTGAATATCCTAGCTAGCAATATCAACACTACTCTTTTCTCCAAAGATGCGGATGCTATTGATCTCCTCCTCAAGAAAAAAACCAAAAGGTTCTATTGAAACTTTAGAAAAACAAATGCCAAATAGTGGGGGAATGTCGATGACCATGATATCTAGTACCATGAATAAGTCGAACAGCCCCCACAACATCATTACAAGCCCTTTTATAATGCCAAGAACCTTAATGAATTTCCCTTTAAATTACAAATATTTTGGTTCCATATTTTCAACAATTAGCCCCAAATATTTACATATTTGGAATGGCATCACCTGTACTTTAGCTCTTGGGCTTACTAAGAAATTGTGCACCATTCCCTTTTCAATAGAAACTGATACATAGTATGGGTCATTTTGTCTCTCAGAGAGACCTAGAGTGTTACTCCTCGAGATTGTTTTACTTCCCCAGTTAAAAATATTAAAGAAAGCTTAACCAAATTGACCCCTAAATGTACCAACAAATCTTACCTCAAGCCTTGCTTTGTCTAAGATGACTCATCGAATAGGTCCTGAAATTGATGCACCCTTTCCATTTGTTTCTCAAACATTATTGCAGGAACATACAAGTCCCTTAGGGCCTCAGTATTCCTTTCATTCAAATATTTTCCTACCAAGATATGTTTTGGTATCAGCACTTGCACCCCCTCATCTTGAATGGGAATTTGTAACAAAATATGCATACTACCAGAATTATCCATCAAAGAGCCTATCTCTGCACCACACATTCTTACATTTCTTAGGTAGCCATAATCTAAATCCACTGCCTACTCCAAACTAAAAAAGGGACTGGGCTTAGAAGTGGACTGGTATTGTTAGTCACCTCTTCAGGTTTCAAACACTATCCTTCTTCACCTTCTTCTTTAGCCCAACCTTCATCGTGCCATGGCTTAGAACAAAGGTAGGAGTTAGGGTTTAGTGATATCATCTTATCAAGGGGTAGATCATTCTCTCTCCCATAGTACTGGGAGTACTGCAAAATTTCTTTTGACTCTCAGATGAAAATGATCGGGCTAATCCATTGCCTCGATAATAAAACAACACTAGTCTTTTTATCAGCCCACAAATCTATTTCTTTAACATTCTTACTAACTGAGGTGGAACAAAGGTCTAGAGAAAGAGGGATCTATTGTTCTAGGAGGGAAATTGCCTGAAATGATTAACATATTTTCTGCCCTCATGGCCTCTTGAAACACTTGTGGGAACACCTTTACTTTAGATTGTTGGATCAGGAGACTCAAATTAGGATGTAGTGCATGAATATAATACAAGTATGCCTGAGGGTGGGAGGGTTGGTATTCTTGGGGAATTCTATTCCACATTATTTTGAAACAAACATTGAACTTGAAAAGACTTTCTTGAAGGGACTTATTTATGAATGAAAACTGAGTGAGGAGTAGGAAGGGGTCTCCAAGATCATCAAATTCATCCATAAGGGCTTTGACTAGATCTTCCCATATTTTGATACTACCACAATCTAAGGTTTTGTACCACAACAACACCTTACCTTTTAAATATAAGACCAATAACCTTAACATAACATCCTCAAACTTAATATTGTAGACTGATGACAAGGATGCTATGTCTTGGCAATGCTCTTTTGTAGTTTTCTCTTTCCCTTGATAACTGGGCAAATTTTTAAGGGTAATTTTGGGAATCTCATGTAAAATTGGGATGTCTAAGGGGTCGGAGTCATACCATGGGGGATAATGGTGATAATCCATCAGGCCTACGAGCTCTTAGAATTAAAAATAAGAGCTATATATTTTCAAAGATAGTTCTTTAAAAGGCAACTGGTCATGAAATATGACTTTACTCCCCAACAATTACCTAATCAATTACATTACATACATCATTGCTAGAGATAATCCCTTATGATACATTATGGGCTAGTCATATCAAAATGCAAGAACTATCAAATGGTTAATGATCCTTTTTGAATTTGATCTTGAGTTCATACATCAAAAATCTATAAAGAGGTAAGTCATTGTAGATTAGCTTATAGAATTTCCACTCCCCGACAATAAACCTCTTATCATTGAGCTTCCTAATGATTTCATCTTCCATGTTACCAAGCAGGAAGAATATGTTGATATAGAAGATAAAGTGGACCTCACATTATTCTTCGATGGTGCAAAATGCAAACAAGGGGGAGGTGTTGGATGTGTATTTTTTACACCGCATGGGATTCCAATCCCATTCTCTTTCAAACTCAATTTTCCTTGCACGAACAATAACGTTGAATATGAGGCCCTCATATTAGGTCTAAAAATAGCTCTTGCAATGCACATCAAACATTTACATATCATTGGTGATTCTCTCCTTGTGGTCAATCAGGTAAAAGGTACCTATAATTGTTACTGCATAGTTCTTAAACAATATTTACATGTTGCAAAAGAATTACTATCATAGTTTGAATGGTACGATATCAAATCCTTGCCAAGGTCAACCAATAGATTCATTGATACCATGGCCTCCCTTGGTTCTCTCATTCCTCAAAATCCACACATGGATACTACCCACTTATCTATACAAACCATGTACAAATCTTCCATTTCACCCCAAACCTCGAGTGATAGCACAAAAGTCAACTTTGTTCAAGCAGAACCTACTAGTATTTGGATGTCCCAAATCAAAGACTACCTCAAATTAAGTGTGCTCCCTCCTGAATTATCTCAATTCACTAAAAAAACATTCAGATAGAAGGCTATTCACTACACCCTACTAGGAGGACATTCTATATAAATAAAGCTATGATGGCATCCTCCTTCGATGTCTAGAGTCACAAGAAGCTAACCATGTCATCACTACCACCCATGATGGTACTTGTGGAGGTCATTTCAATGGAATGGCCATCACTAAGTGCATCTTGCGCATGGGTTACTATTGGCCCACAATGGAATATGATTGTTGCACCTATGTCAAGAAATGTGTCAAATGCCAACAACATGCCAACTTAACACACTTACTATCACAAGCATTGCAACCGATTCAATCCATGTGGCCATTCTCACAATGGGGACTAGACCTCATAGGAAAAATCACCCCAACCTCATCAGGTAAACACAAATTCATCATCATAGCCACAAAATACTTTACTAAATGGGTAGAGGTTATTCCACTCATCCAGACAATAGGACCCAAAATTATTGAATTCATTCAACAACACCTCATATGTCATTTTGGAATTCCTTCTCGAATCATATCAGATAATGGCACACCATTTAAAAATAAGGATGTTCATGCACTGTGCAAAAAATATAACATCAAACATAGTTTCTCAACTCCTTATTATCCTCAAGGAAATGGTCAAGCAAAAGCAATGAATAAAACCATTTGTGCCATCCTTCACAAAATGGTTGCCAAATCTCATCATGATTGGTACAATAAAATCCTTTAGCATTATGGATATATCACACTGGCATAAAGATACCCATTGGGGCAAACCCATTCTCATTAGTCTATGGTATTTAAGCAATCATACCACTCGAGTTAGAGATCCCATCTCTCAAAATTTATTGATGATGATACTGCTCGTCAAGATCGTTTGGACCAACTCACACCACTTGAGGAGCATCACATAAATGCCATAGAATATCAACATATCTATCAAGACCATGTTCATTGTGTATATAACAAAATGAATGAAAGTGAATTTGAAGTAGGATATCTGGTGCTAAAAGAGAACCAACAAAACCCAAATAAACCACACCATCTACGAGACAAATTTGCTCCCAATTGGTTGGGTCCATACATCATCACTCACAAATATGGTTTAGGAGCATATCGACTTGCTAATATTGAAGGAATAGCAAAACCTGAGCCTCTCAACATCATTCATCTTCGTGCATTCTACACCTGATTTTGTGAACAAAGATCTACACATTCTTATACATTCTATATCAAAAACAACAAAAATAAAAAAAACAAAAACAAAAAAACAAAAATACAAAATGAACCACTTCACAACACAACACCATACTTATTTTAGTCATATTTCTTCTTCACCACCCCTCTTTCTTATTTATCCTATCCCTATTGTATGGTCATGCTTTGAGTGGCTACATACCTAGGGTAGGTTTTCCATATTCCTCATTCTTATTTTCCCCTCTTTCTTCTCTCTCCTATCTCTTTTGTATGGTCACGCTTTGAGTGGCTACATACCTAGGATAGATTTCTTCTTCTCTTCCTTATCCTCCTTCTTCCTTCACCTCCTATTCTTTGTATTCTCCCTTATAATATCTTCAAATCACTCATGTTGATACCACTAAACATTTGTATAGACATCAATCATAGCATCCATGCATATATCATTCCATGAGACTTCTATGATACTATATCTCCCTTTTTGGATATGTGAATATGCATTAACCAATCATGTTTGGTTCACTTAATCAATGACAAAGTTCATTGCTCATGTTCATGTACATACCCATCCAACTGTCATGCATTTCACCAGTGTCTACATTCTCACATCATTATGTTCATTCGCTTGCACATAGGCATCTTTCACTACATACAAAATCATACACTAGTTATTGCAACTATCAAGATGTCATGTTTAATATTATGCATAGGTTGATTAGTAATGGAAGTATTTTCTGTTAGTCAACCATTTTTAGTTGATCTCATCAAGATTTATCAAACATCATTGGATTCTAATGCAACTTTAGACTTCCCTTGCATGACTAGAGTCCCTTCATGGATCAAATACATGTGCACATTAAACAAAAATTTTGAGTCTAGGGAAGACAACACCTTACATACACTGGCCACTAAGTGAAAGGTTTTCCCTACTCATCCTATCATTTGCATGATTGAAAACCTTGAGGTTCGACAAAAGGACAAGTTAAAAAATTAAGAGAAAATAAAATAAAAGAAACAAAAGAGTACCACCAAAAAATCTTGAATCCTTGAGATCCTCAGGTTCCTAGATCATGGGGTTAATCTCCATCGAGGCTATAGATGCCTGACTAGCAGTGGAGTATGGCTTACAAGTGGTGACATGTCTATCACATTAGTGACATTATTTTGTATAGACTAATGCATGCTTGTGGATGAGCTAGCTTACTTGGCTAAGTTTACAATTGGTTAGTCCAACCTCACTCAAAATAGGTAAATGAACTGAATCACTCTATACACACATAGATCCATGATAGGCTCAACCTTAGTTAGGATGGTTTAAGGTGCAATGAAATATTAGTTGACTAATAGATGGGTTTTATGATAAAAATCAGATATTTGACTCTCTAGAAATCCCTTCTACCATCTGAAACACCTTAGTAGAAGAAACAAACATACATGTTGCTTAGTTGTAAGACTAGCAAGCTATCAAAATAGTTAGGTATTATCTGTAAGTCAGTAGTAAAGTATTACCATCACCATTTGCATACACATCATGATTAAATTTGCATTACCATACATATTACATAATTTATTATGTCATCATATATTCATATATCAAACATGGTCATCACTATGTCATTGATTACTTTTACCATACATGATGGTATAAATCAAACACAAACATCCAAAAAGCTTGATTACACACAACATTGAAAGTCTCAAAAGTTATAACATATTCCATATCATTCATCAACATGCACAAATAACATCTCATAATCAAATCAAATGCATCCATCATTACCATCATCAAACATACATAACTCAAATAACACCAACATGCATACATATCGCTCAATATCAATACATACATCATCAAAATTATTGATCGGCTAAGCACATACATATCATCATCTACATAATAATACCTCACCATAATGATGCATCTGTATACTTTGTATACATCATAAAACAAAAATGAATGCATATCTATCACATCATAATCACCTTAACCATGTCACTCACCAGGTAACTCATCACTCCTCTCTCCTTACCTCAAACTCTCACCATTCCTCCTCTATGATCCCTCACCTCTTTGCATAGAGGTTGATCCTCCCACTGAATATGCCCTTGGCTCTCTAAAGCATGATCTTGAAGGAGTCACTAATGCCATACTCCTATGGCTGCATTGTGATGATGAGCTAGAACATGATGGTAGTGCTATCCAATTGGTAACCAACAATGTTGTGCATGCTAGTACAAAACTTTGCTCTTGCATATAATCTCTCCCATACGCATCCATTATTTGCTACAACTGCATGATCTCAACCTAAAGAACTGACCTGACTCCCTTGACTCTCAAGAACTATGCCTCATATTGTAGTTGGGATCCCTATGTTGTAGTATCATCCAACCCACACTATAGCTCGACCACCTGCACTCTTAGTCACTCTAGCTCTACTATGTCACCTACGCTCACCTCCATAACATCTTGTGCTATAGTGAGGGCATATCGCTCACTTTGTAGCTCGATAATCTATGAAATTAGCTGCTCCATATATCCTTCCATCTCACACATGGTAGCCACTATTGCATCTCTCTCTACAATGATTGCATCCTGCTCTTATCGAAGTACCACCATCTCTACCCTAAGCTATACTAGCTCACCAACCTATGCCCTCAATTGCTCCATCTCCATGATATACATCTCAACCATATCATATTGGTCCTCATACTTTGGTCTTACCTCTATCTCAACTACTCAAGAGGTTCCAACTTTGATATCATATCATGGCTATACGTATTATCTCAAAGGTGATCCTGAGAGGCACCCTCATCCTCCTTAAATATGGTAGTTGCTGACCCGTCAACATAAGCTATAGCTCCACATCACCTATCACTATTGTAGCTTCACTTGTGGTATTTGTTAGCCTATATACTATTATCCATCGACTCTTAGGTGTGGCCTAAGGGCCTGTACCCTCAGCCCCATCAATCACTTCTCATCTAGGCTCCCACCTTTGTGTGGCCCACCAAGCATCAAACTCCATCGTTGTCCTAGACTCATCCACATAAAGTAGAGCTAGCACCTCATCCAACAACATATCAAAAGCCTCTCCCTATAGTTGTGTCCCATGATCTCCATGGTAATGCTAAATCACCATAGGCACATTTGGAATACCTTGTCATAGCCCAAATTGTCTCTACATATGACTAAATGGAAAGAAATCCAACTAAAATACATATCGACCCATCATTCATCTACCTCATCTAACTCATGCTAGCTCCACATCATCCTCATACCAAACTGTAGCTCCTATATAGGGCCGTCACACAATATCATTAGGCCTCAGATCCCCAAACTATCCATAATAATAGAGCGCATGCAATATGATACATCTAGCCCAAATAACACATAAGCCTCAAATGGTATTTCCTTTGACCTCATAACTACTATCTGCTTCTAGGCCCATAGTTGAATCTACAAGCTACTATACAACAACTTCCTATTCATCATTTGTATCCCATGGAGCTTGCAATAGGTTTGGGTCAACAAGGTAGGTGCCCATGCAAATACCTCCCATGCTCAACCATATCACACATAATCCAAATCAAGTTCCAGGGTAATATCACCCTTTATGCATCTGGAAGCATGTAGTTTCTGATGCACACCATCAATAATATGTGTATTCAAGATAAAAGCCTAGACGTGTAAAGATCTGTACAACTAATCCCTCCATTGATAAATCTCATAGTCTTACAAACCTCCCCAAAAGTCTTTGTAGTGTGCTCTCCTATGCTTCCTCACCCTGTGTAGCCATCACTGTCATCCCATCCATTGGAAGCTAGTGAACACGATAAACATCCTCTAGAGTAATGGTCATTTCCCCTGTCAAAAAATGAAATGTGTTCTTATCCGCATCCCACCGCTCATAAATCACATCCAAATATGTGTGGTCGCACCAAACCACATCCATCCATGTGACCCCATAGAACTCGATCTTCTCGAGCCATCGCCACTCTGCCTCATCCAAAAATACCTTCAAATCCTTCACCAACGATAAAAATCGATGTCGCGACATCAAAATTTTGACCTGCAAAAATAGCAAAAACAAACCCATCAACAACATTTTGACAACAAAAACAAAAGCAAAATAAACAACATTTCGACAACAAAAACAATAACAACATTTTGACAACAAAAACAAAAACAAAAAAATAACATTTCAACAACAAAAGCAAAAAAAACAACATTTCAACAACAAAAGCAAAAAAACAACATTTCGATGTCAAAAGCAAAAAAAAAACAACATTTCAGCAACAAAAGCAAAAAAATCAACGTTTTGACAACAAATTCAAAATATCGACAACAAAAGCAAAAAAATCAACATTTCAGCAACAACAACAAAAAAGCAACATTTCAGCAACAAAAGCAAAAAAATCAATGTTTTGACAACAAATTCAAAATGTTGACAACAAAAGAAAAAAAATTAACATTTTAGCAACAACAACAAAAAAGCAACATTTTAGCAAAAAAAGCAAAAAAATCAATGTTTTGACAATAACTTCAAAATGTTGACAACAAAAACAAAAATCAACTTTTTTTGATAGCAAAGTCAAAATTTCAAGAACCTAACAAAAAACTCAAAATTTCCACACAAAAAATCATCTGGAAAACATACCTCGAGGTACGTTTTCATATGAAAAATGTACCTCGGGGTAATTTTTCCAAAAAAGGGTATTTTTGGACACCCTTTTGCCCCAAACATGTAAAAATGTAAATTTTTTCCAAAACAATGGCTAAAACATATAAAATCCTAAACCTAGGGTTTATTTTATTTAAAACACACAAAGTTAGATGAAAAATCTACTTATCAGTATTGCACACCCTCCAACGCTCGATTCGACATTGCTTTGGGCCATTCCATCACTCAGGTTCACACTTTCAATAGTGCTCTGCACCACACACTTGCTGTCACTCACTCCTCTCCCTCCAAATCACACAATGATAATGAAGAGTGAACCCCTCTGAGGACACCTTTATATAGGTGCAAAATAGTTCAAAATATACCCATCTGTACATTTTCGTATAAAAAAACATACCCTAAGGTACATTTTTCATACAAAAAATGTACCCTAGGTATGTTTTAAAAAAAAATGTTTTTTTGGATACCCTTTTGCCCAAAACATGCAAAAATGCTCAAATGTTTTCAAAAATATTAAGAAAATCATATAAAATACCAAAAGTCATCCTTTTAGCACTTGAATTTTTTTAAAATCCATCCTTATCAATCGATTCATTGTTGTCTTCACATTCTTCACCCGTCAACTTATTGCTTGAGGTGGTAGATATCATATACAAAACTACCTTGTGCATGATCACTATTCAAATACCCAATCTTGGAAATTTCTCTTCTCAAAAAAACTCCAACCCAATCAAATTTGACACACTATATGTTGTTAACTACAGGTTTACTCATATGTGTATGCTTCATTGAGGTGGATGATCGAGTCCACTGAAGAAATCATGAGCATACCTACATATGATTGACCCGTCTACCAACCTAAATGATCTCATCAATTAGTCAAAGGTAAAATTTCAAAAACATATGTCCTTTCCATAATTGGAGCATCTTACATCGATCATGACTTAGGATGATCTTACATCTACTCCTCTGAAAACATTCACTTGTCATCAAACACCAATTCATCATCTTCTTCAAAATCAACCACCAAAGAGTGTCATAAGTTTTTGCACTACACTATGTCTTCACACAATGCAATGCAAAAGGGAGCAAAATGTAGACACCTAAAAATATCACACTCAACCTCGTGTAGCAAAAATTAATGATCAATTAACAAAACACCCAAAAACACTCAATTACCCTAAAACCTAGCACGATGCCATCCTAAACCCTAGGGTGCAATAAAAATAGGGTAAACCTTCCCCCATCCAATGTGTATCCCCCTCACATCCCTTTGTACACTTTTTGAAACACCTACCCACCCCCCTTTTCGTAAAACACCCACTCTCCCTACAAAGCATTTAAGGAATATTAATGCAAAAGGTGATTTTCCCTTTTTCCTAAGACTTAGGTGGGCATGGCATACTCATACCCACTTAATATGCTTAGGTGGGAGGGTCTTATCCATCACATGCCTTCTCTTTCCTCCCCTCCCACTACCTCACCAACCCCTTTTATTGCCAAAAAAATCTATAAAAGGAGGGCCTTGTATATGGTTTCAAAGGGGGATTGAAAAGCATTGATATGCTACCAAATTGTATCCTGATTTATACATGAG
Source organism: Wollemia nobilis (assembly GCA_028583015.1). Classification (NCBI taxonomy): domain Eukaryota; kingdom Viridiplantae; phylum Streptophyta; class Pinopsida; order Araucariales; family Araucariaceae; genus Wollemia; species Wollemia nobilis. Next base: position 16,513,338 of record JAQPPZ010016947.1, on the reverse strand, counting down.
ATTTTTGAACAGCTGATACTCCTCCCATCAAATTTATTTGTAGGTCATTGGTGATTTTTAGGGTAGAACATGCATCATTTGCAAAGGTCCCTAATACTTTATTATAAATTTAATGGATAAATTTATGTGAACACCGAAATCACAGGCCACTTTAAAGGGGGCTCCCTTGGAATGACAGGCCACTTATAGGGCTCCCTCCTGAACTTATTAATAAATAGTATTCTTTCTTCTTGATGATCTATGTGAATTGGCCAATCTAATATTTATACCTACCCTAGGGCTACATTGATGAATAGATGTGATGGTTCACGTTTATTAATTAATAATATAATAATAAAGTGATAAATAATATTAAATATTAATGTTAGGATGGAGGATCCTAACAATAATAATGCAAGTTGGGAGTAAGTGTGAGTCATGAGGGAGTGCAAGCTCCACTAGCTAGCCTGGAAGGAAGATCATATTTGAAAGCCTTAATGGGAAGTCAATATGCCCTACCTGGAATTATGGATACCCAAGTTGGAGATAAGCGAAAGAGCAAATATAAGGCAACTTTGATCCAAGTAATTGATTTTACACCAGAAGTGATTATCAAGGATGAGATGATAGAGCATCATTAAATGGTTCTTAAAAGTAGAATTTTAATATATAAGTTCTATGGATACTGGCCAGAGTTTTCAAAGATTCAAAATTGGATCAAATGGAGGTGGGGATTGAATTCAAATTACTTTGACTTTTCTTCCTGAAGGTCTTTTCCTCATTGTCTTTCCAATTTAGAGATTATGGATTAAATAATGGGTGGTGGTCCATGGTTTAGGGGGAGAGATATTCTTTATTTAAGACCATGGAATGAAAATTTTTACGTTGAGACAAACTATTAAGAAGCTTCTGCTGTTGGTTAGGCTTTTTGGACTTCTATATCAACTTATCAATATAGATGCTTTCAAGAATATTGGAAATACATTAAGAGAATTCATCAAGGAGGGACTAATTAAGATTAAATCTAAAACAAGAGAATGGGATCAACAATTGGATTACAAAAATATCGTATTTCAATGCCATAATTGTTATGAGATTGGACACATGGCAAGAGATTGCAAAGCGAATACTATGAAGAAAGAGACAATTTTTTTTTGTCGTGAGATAAACTTCAAGACAAAGCAAGGAAATCATATTGTAGTAGAATCTAGATCAAATCAAGGATATTCCACTCTAAAACAAGAGGTAAAGAAAGCCTATCTACAACATCATATGACAAAGGCCACCATAGCTCACTTGGATCAACCATTAGAATAAACAAAGGATATAAGGGATGAGAAAGTATAATGTGTAATTTCAAATTTATAAGGATTTAAAGCTGTAAAGAAAGACATGGAGGAAAATCCTAAAATAAAGAAAACAGACGAGACCAAGTTTATTCCATGTAAATCATCTTCATTTTTCTCAAGTAGCATAGAATCCTCTCCTGGTAATAAAAGTGAAAGTTGTGTACAGGTTATCCTTTGCACTTTAGGGTTTCAAGATCAACATAATAAAGAAATGAGGATGGAGGAAATCCTTAGTAATTTAGGGTTTTTAGGACAACATAAGAAGGTAATTGTCATGGAATAACATCCTTGCACTTTAGGGTTTTTAGGGTAACACAAATAATAATGTGCTTTTGAGGTTATTCCTTGCATTTTGAAACCTTTAGAGCAAGACAAACCTATAGATGATAAGTATTACTATGAGAAGTGTAAGAAGTTTGAAGAGATTTATGAAGATGAAAGTATTGATGAGAATGAAAGAAAAGAGAGAAAGGCCCAAGAAGCAAAAACAAAGAGAAAAATAAACACAAAGGAATATTGATACAGTAAACCCAAAAGCAAATATTGCAAGTGTTAACAAGAAGTGGGGCTAAACCTACAAATAAAAACAAAAAATGATGATGAAAATAATATCTTGGAATGTTACGGGCATGAATAAGAACCCTAAAAAAGGTATTAAGAAATTATCAGGTTGTTATAGACAATATATTTATAGATATGGAAACCGAGCAACAAATATTTTAGCCATTCACGGTGTTGAATTTCATCTTAACAAAATTTAAATTTCAAAAGGCAACTATATGAGTGACATTATGTCTCCATATTCCAAGAGAAAGTTATGTTCTTCACAAGCCTGATCTTGGGGATGGTATAGAAAATATTTGAAACAAAATAATCCTATGGAACGCTCAAAATTGCAGTAAGGACGATGAGAGTTGAAATGACATCTATATGAAGGACCAAAATATTGGAGTGTTTGTTCTGCTACTAGAGCTATGTGTTGTGCATCATCAAGAGTATAAGGATCGTGCATGTAAATTTCCTTCCAAATTTTATCCTTAAGACCATAGCAAAAGGCAAAGACTACCACTACTAGACTCAATTGATGGGTATAGGTTAGGAGACTTGTGAACTCAAAGTAATAGTCTTCACTGTTATCGTTTGCTTAGTTTTCATAAGATATACCACATATGATGTTGAAGATTCCTTGTCAAATATTTAGAGAAATCGTTCCTTGAATTCAGGTCATAAAAGAGGGCCACCATGTTTCCAAAGCTACCACAACAACCATTGATAAGTTTGTATACCCAACTTAAAAGTTGCTAATGCGACACAACTTGTTTCAAGAATATGGTACAAATGGATAACTCATATTTGGTCAACCATCCTTGAGGATCAACACCTTCAAAGGTAGGAATATCGATGCAAAGAACCTTAACATCATGAGGCCATTCCAAGAAATTGGAAGCATTTTTTGTCAAGGAATAGATCAAAGGCAAAACCTAGGTCATAAGATCCAAAATCTAGACAATTATGATAAAGTGGTTGTTGTGGAAAAATATTAGTGTTTGGTGCTTGATGAATGATCAAAGGTTGGGGCCCAAGAGTTTGTTGTGACTCTTGGATAAGAGGAGGCATAGCAGAGGATGGAACTAGGATTATTTGAATTTTATTCAAGGTTTTAGTTTGATTATTCAAGAGGTTGACAATGGAAGCAATTATTTGTCCTTGTTGCAAATGATAATGATGTAAACCAGGATCAATATTACTAGGAATAGGAACATGACTTGGAGCGGTAGTAGGGGTAGGATTGTTAGATTTTTATGTTATATATTTAAGAAAATGCAACCACAAGAACTAAAATGAGCATGCAATATAAAATCTATGATAATGACAATATAATAAGTATGTAAATAACATGAGAAACTTCTACAATAACTCATAAAACTGTCATTAATGAAAGCTCACGAAAATAGGAACTTCATACAAAATGTGGAGATCTTAAATGCTCCATGCTTCATACAAGTTCTACATTGTATCTACTCTAGTCTATCTTATGCTACTCTCTCCTCTCTATCACTCTATCAAAGGCCTATATATAAAGAGATATGTCTCTTGGCCTTTCACCTACCTATGACTTTTCATCTTCCTATTCTATGACTCATGTACATGTGGACTACATGCACATTTACATTATCAAGTACTTTGTACATTCTAACACTTGTGCATTTATTACATTGCATAAAGTAAATATTCAAATCCTAATCTAAGACAAACTTCTAATCTAAAGATGTACCCAAGGTGGTACATTGGCATGTACCAAATGATGTAATATATTCCAACAAGGGTCAGTGGGAGGATGAGAAGAAGAATCAAACGTGTTGGGTGGGGGAGAAGCCATGGTGTTTAAGGAAGAAATAAGATGTTGATCAAAACTATTGATATTAAAGGAAGTATTGTGATGATTACAAAGATTTATAAGTTGGTGCTTCTTTCTGCTCATACACACCTATTTTGAAGCAATAAGATGTTGTAATCGACCGTTAACTTATGCTCAACCAATATATTAGGAGGTTCATTCATGCACTCACAACTTAAAGAAACAAACACCAAAATTATGTTTGCCCCAAGGATCCAATGACATAGAATACTCTTATCTTCCTCCTCTTACAACATAAGGTAACTATATGAGTGACATTATGTCTCCATATTTCAATTGGTTATATGGAAATGAAATGGGCCTCACCCATATTACATCATCACCACATAGTGGTATTACAACAAAGCTTGGATATTATCCATGTATCGCTTGACAATATTTGAACCTTGGTCTTTTCTTTAAATATTAAAGAATCTAACCAGTTGAGCTAATGCCACTTGATTATATATATATATATATATATATATATATATATATATTATAAAAAGTTTATTTAAATTATTTAACTAAATTGAGAAAGAGTTGGATTAGTAAATTAAAAAAAAGGTGTTTAATAACGAGGGTTTAATATTAAAATAAAATAAAATGTGAAAGCATGGGGTTTAATAATTTTAAAAAATTAAATGTGAAAGCTAGAGGTGGGGGTTTAATAATTTTAAATAAAAAAAATGTTAAAGTGGGTGAGGAAGGATTTAATAATTAAAAAACATAAAATATGAAAGCGGGAGGTGGAGGGTTTAATAATAAATTAATAATTGTGAAAGTTGGGGTGCTTAATAATTTAAAAAAATGAAATGTGAGATCATAGAAACATTGAGAGGGAAAAAATACAAGAGAATGTAATGCATAAATATACATAGTAAAAGAGAAACAATTAAAAAAAAATGAAATGTGAGATCGTGGAGACTTAGGGCAAGATAAAACACAATGAAAATATAAATGTAAAGGGGATGTTTGTGATGATGCAAGTCTAGTGGCATATTCCATGATTGGAATTTCGTTCCACCTTAATACATATCTTTTTATTTATTAATAATTACATTAAGTTTTATTTAATTTAATTATTAATATAAAGTAGGGAAAAGAGTGGCGCCAAATAATTAAAAATAATAATTAACTTCAAGAAATCAAATGTACTTTTTTTAAAGAGATATTTTGAAAACTTTTGTTTTTCTGTAAAAACTTTCTTTTAAGGGTATCAAAAATTTTCATTAATTTCCACTAGTTCCGAAAAATATGCTTTAATACTTATTACGAATAAATATTTAATATGGGCAATAATATTTCAATATATTCAAATGCCACTCACAATAAATTTATATATATATAATTTAAGAGGACAAAGCACTCAACAAACTAATAAAGTAATTCTTTTTATTTATAAACAAAATCAATAATAACTTAACCTTAATCTATAGCCCGAAATAATAATACAAATAATTAGTCGACATAACTATGTTGGGACCCTTACAACATTGATATCACTTTATAGCCTTCCCTTTTCACCTTTTCAACCATAGCAATAAATCCCAAAAAAAAAAAAAAAAATTAAAGAAAATTGCAAGAAATCCATGAGGTTAGGTGCTTGTTAGGATGGAAAGAAATTTTTTTTTTGGTAGATCCTCCATAAATATATTTTTCATCAATATTTCATTTTATTTTTATATGATAACTGATAGAATATTTTAATAGTTGTAAGCTTACTGTAGTGGCAAGGGCTTTGGCCTCTCTTTGAAAGGTCCAAGGTTCAAATCAAATTAATACGAGGAAACCATGACCCTTCATAAAAACATGTGTAATCTCAAAAAAATAAAAAAATATATTCATGCGGGTTGATTTTTTTACACATAAAAATCGACATAGGAATCAATAACGATCTCCGTCATAGTATTATCCCATGGACATGAAGACATCCCGTGGACACGAGGACTTCTCGTTAAAACATTTGTAATCTCATTAAAAAAGTTTAGATCAATTATTATTATAAAATATTATTACATTATTCATGCGGGTTGATTTTTTTTGTTACATATAAAATACAGACCTCTAGTAAAAACATTTGTAATCTCATAAAAAATGTTTAGATCAATTATTATTATAAAATATTATAATTTTACACATAGGAATCGACAACAATCTCTCGTTAAAACATTTGTAATCTCATAAAAAAAGTTTAGATCAATTATTATTATAAAATATTATTACATTATTCATGCGGGTTGATTTTTTTTTGTTACATATAAAATACACGAAGACGATGACCTCTCGTAAAAACATTTGTAATCTCATAAAAAAGTTTAGATCAATTATTATTAGAAAATATTATTACATTATTCATGCGAGTTAATTTTTTTTGTTACACATAGGAATCAACAACAATCTCCGTCATAGTATCCCGTGGACACGAAGACGAGGACCTCTCATAATTTTTTTTTTGTTACATATAAAATACACGAAGACGATGACCTCTCGTAAAAACATTTGTAATCTCATAAAAAAGTTTAGATCCATGGAGTTAATTTTTTTTGTTACACAGGAATCAGCAACAATCTCCGTCATAGTATCCCGTGGACACGAAGACGAGGACCTCTCATAAAAACATTTGTAATCTCATTAAAAAAAACTGTAACAGTCTCCGTGTCATAGTATCCTGTGGACATGAAGACGAGGACCTCTCATAAAAACATTTGTAATCTCATTAAAAAAAACTGTAACAGCCTCCTCTGTCAAAGGGTTGATTTTTTTTTTTTTTTATTACACATAGGAATCGACAACAATCTTCGTCATAATATTCATGGACACGAAGACAAGGACCTCTCGTAAAAAAATTTGTAATCTCATTAAAAAAAACGGCAACAGTCTCCGTCATAGTATCCCGTGGACACTCGTAAAAAAATTTGTAATCTCATTAAAAAACGGCAACAGTCTCCGTCATAGTATCCCGTGGACATGAAGAGGAGGATCTCTCATATAATCTCATTAAAAAAAAGTGATGAATTATTTTGAAAAAGTTTGGTAGAAAAAATTATTAATGCGGGTTATCTGTTTTTTTCTTTGTGGGGTTACACATAGGAATCGGCAAGAGTCTCCGTCATAATATCCTCGTCGACAACAGTCTCCGTCGTAATATCCTCGTAGACACAATTCAAAACTAGAAAGCTGTAACAATCTCTCATATTATCCCTTGGACACGGTTCGAATTTGGAAAGCTATTATTATAACCTCTCCCCGCCATATTATACCATTCAAATCTGAAAAGCTACCACTACTACCTCTTTCTGTCATATTATCCCCTAGACACAGTTCAAATCTAGAAAGCTACCACTATAACCTTAGTCTCTATAATCATAACATAACCTCAGTCTCTATCCACCTCGATAAACTTTTACTCTAAGTGAAAAAGATCTAAAGAAACTCGAAATTGAAACCGTTGACCTTAACAAACACTCAATAAAAATGGAACAACACTATATTGTAACATTGTGTACAATAAGCCTAGACTGGTTTGTTACAACCTCACATAGACACCTATATATATTTATGCACAAAGAATGAATTAAGTGGATATTCCCATCTGAGAGGTTAGAGCTTGATCCATGGGAGGGGAGCCCTTGTATCCATTGCTTCCTTTGTGAAGAGCCAATGTTGGGATACATTTGACCGATACAACGCAAAAAAGGTTATGGTTACCTTTGTTTCCAAGATCAACTGACAGGATTCATTCGATAAACATTGCTTGCGCGTTGTCGCTTTCCCTGAGCGCATTCCACCTTCACGATTTGTATCCGTTGAGCTCTACCGGAAAATATTTTAATACCTGCCCATGCCCTTTGGTACCCAACAAGCGGGTCAGCTGTGTTGGTTGGTTAGCTTAAGTAAGGTTCGAATCTTGGGTTGCTCGCTCTTATAATCTTTGCAACGTCTTGTTTACGTTAATTCCGTGTGAGATGGCGATCGCTCGGGATTCATATCGTAGTCATCAATCTTCCTTTACCAACAGACACCATCAAGGTTTGAACCTAAGTCTCTTCTTGGTGCAATCTAATTAACACTTATCAATCTAATTAATCTGATTAACACTTATAAATCTACTAATCCTTGGAACTTCAATACCATATATTAAAAAAAAGAGTTTTTTTTAGAGGAAGGTGATACGAGGTGATTTATTAAAAGGAATTTTTTTTTAAAATGGAGGCAACTTTTGTTAATAATGAAAGGTTATTATTTAAAAAAAACAGATCTTGAAAAAAAATCAATCCCTTTGAAAAGTTTTTATTTTTTAAATTATAAAGTTTACAATATTAAAAGGGTTGTACACTTTTGTTATAAAAGAAAAGGTGCATTCTCGGCATTGATGGACATCTTTCGAATATTTTGATCAAAGGTAATTATAATAAGGTGCAATCTCGACGGTGATTGACACCTTATAACTTTCAAGAAGTATGGGAAAGGTATAACAAAATTATACCAAAAAATAACTAGAGGTTCAAAAGTGTTTAATACAGATAAATATCTTTATTTTTCACATGGTTGAGATCTTTATAAAGATGGAGAATTTATCACATAAAGGCGTAGTTTACAAACAATTTTTAGAGATTATGAGGTTTGTAAAAATTTGCTTGAAATTGGTGTAATCATTTCAATAGAAATGATAAGAACATTGTACATGCTGCTCATTTCTCTTGACATATAGAAACATATAAAGGAAGGGAACACAAAGGTCATGCCCTAAGTGACATAAGTGAGCTCATGCCTATAATGGCATATATCAATTGTGATACACGTGACCTTATCATTAGGATAGATTTTGCCTATGATATTAGTGACTTAAAAACTAATAATCCTAAAAATGAGCACCATGATCTTGTCAATTGTGATAAAGACAACATTGTTAAAATCCTTGATGATGGAGAACTTGTGTGATTTGAAAAACACACCAAAATAATTGGTTAAAAAATTATGCAAAGAATGGGATATAGTGGTCAAGGATTGGGTATCAAGTGGCATTAGCTCAACTGGTTAGATTCCTCAATATTCAAGGAAGAGACCCAGGTTCGAATCTTTCCAAGCAATACATGGATAATATCCAATTTTTGTTGTAATACCACTATGTGGTGGTGATGTTAATCAGGTGGGGCTCTTTTCAATCCCATATAACCAATTGAAAAAAATGGTCAACGATTGGGTAAAAATGAGCAAGGCGTAAGAAATCCCATAATACCAAATGTTAGGCCAAAGAATGAAGGCCTTGTCTATGATGGTAAAGTAGGAAGCAGTAAGACCAAGTTTGTGAAACCAGAATCCCATACAACTCATAGAGTCAATTGTTGCAGTCATTGTGGTAGAACTGGACATGTAACAAATAGGTGTTAGAACCTACATACTTGTGACATCTATGGTTGTACTAATCATTTCCCTACAAATTGTTGGTACAGAGAGAAAATGACCAAGTTTCATGTTGATTGTGGATGGACAAATGTCACATAATGGAAAAAAATGGAAGAAATATTGAATGACTTCTATAGAAGAGGCTGACCCAGTAACAAACCTAGTGGCAAACCCAAAGGTGAATCCAAAGGTAAACCTAGAGGAAATGACCCAGAGGTAAATCTAGATCCATAGGTAAACCTAGATCCAGATCCAAGAGCCAAGAGCTAGAGCCAAAGTCAAAACCAAAGCCAAAGCTAGGAACCAAGAGCCAAAGCAAGAGATAATGCCAGATTTCATTGTTCTCTTCTCTACACTTATGGGGGATAGTAATATATGTTGTCTCGAATACTGTAATAAGAGGGGATGTTAGAAAATATTATTACATTATTCACGTGGACTGATATGTTGTAACAATAAGCCTAATTTAGCTATAGACTTGTTATAGGTTGTTACAACCACAACCTAAGTTTATCTTAGGTTGTTCATCTATTATGTACGTCTATGTATAGGTTGTTTGTTACAACCTCCACATATACGCCTGTGTATTTATTTGACACAATGAATAAATTAAGTAGATATTTCCCAACAATTATTTTAAAGCTAAAGTATTATGCATTTTGTGGATGATTGGTCTTGGCATTATATATTGAAATTTATAGCTTGAAAGATACAATAGAATTTAAAAAACAAATCTAAAATCATATCCAAGTTTAGAATCATCTTCTCCATTTGAAGCAACTTGCATATCCCTGCTTTAGGATACAATTTTCCTAAAAAATATATCTTTCAAGAGCCATATCTTTACAAAGGATGTTCAATTCAAAATATTCTTGGACCAATTTGTGTATAATTTGAAGAGCTTTAAAATGAGTGGTCATATGAAGAAATCTAAACAATATTGGGAGAGATGACCTTGTGAAGTCAATCATCTGAAACAAGGACAATGAGGATTTTTTCAAATCACAAAGAGTAAAATTATAGACATCTTTGTTAATCAAGGTAAGCAAATTAGTTATAATTCAATTTGTTTTTTAAGAAAATCTATAGAATTATTTGTTAATAACAAGGAATAAAGGAGATCTGAAAAATGAAAAACTCTTTTTTCCCAAAACTCTAAGTGCTTTTAGAATTTATTTTGGGTTGAGATTATGGAGTTACCAAATATCACTAGAAAAGATGACATTGATGCTTGAGAATGGTGGGTGAAGTTTAAATATCTATATTTGAGTGGTCATTTTTTGCCATGCCAACTTATCAAAATTGTAAGAGAAGAAGCTTATGATTGGTGGGCAAGTCTTGCTAAGGAAAAGAATTATAGTTACACTTGGATGAAATGGAGTATGTATTCTTGAGTCAATGGGACCCATATAAAAAGATAGCTAGTTTGAAGGTCATCATCAAAGGATATGAAGAAGAAATAAAAAGGCTTCAAAGGAAACTAAAAGAAATGAATAAAGAGGATATAATAGAAGGAAAAAATACAGATGACAATGTGCAAGTTCATGGTTGCATTCAAAAGGAAAATCTTAAGAAGAAAGGATCCAAGGAGAAGTAAGAAGCATTTACGATAGGGGAACAAGACGAAGAACCCACAAAAGACTAAAAATTTTATTATATAGTAGAAATAGTGATAGAGTCCATGGAAGAAGCATTAGCAAAGTCCAAGGAAGCCCTGTCAGAAGTGCACAAGGATGCACCAAAATAAGGGTATAAGAGAGAAGGTTATGAAGAAGAATTTAAAATAAATAAAGAAATTGTTGAAGAATCAAAGGAAAAAGAATGTTAGGTTAAGGTTGCAGCATATCGAGACGACCACCCTAAGTTAAAATAATCTTGGAGGCATGGCTTAAGGCATCAATATTATATATCTACATTGAGTCAAAAAGGCTTCAAGTATGATAGTGTATGGTAAGAAAAGCATAATGTTTGTGGATTTCAAATGGGTGCAACAACATCGAGAAACAACAAGATAAATCATTCGAAATATTAGAGCATAGAAGTAGAAGCATAGAGTTAATAAAGTAGCTATGGATATTCAAGTGACACAATGGTAGCTTGGAATCATCAAAGACCATCACAAATTAAGATTTCACTTGGATGTATGGATGAACAAGATTGGAAAATATCAAGGAGAAATATGTTGAATATTTGTATTTACAAAAAAATGAAGACCTATAAAATGAATATTAAGAATTTAGACTTGTTGGCATTTTTGCCACATTGTTTTGATTCGTGATTATTCATGCATTAATTGTTAAAGTTCTCATTCCTCTGTGTTTCTCTACAAGTTTTGGTGCCAAAATAGCTAAGTCCAAAGACTGTCGCGATATCGCGACTGAAAACAGCATGCAGAGCACATGTTCAAAACCGTCGCGATATCACGACATGTCGTGTTATCACGGGTCTTTTGAGGAGAGAGAAGCAAAGTCAAAAAATGTCGTAATTTCATGACGTGTTCCAAAATCGCGATCAAAGTGGTCAACAAAGGCAGAGCAGTGAAATTGTAGCGAAATCGTGACATGTCGCGTTTTTGCGACTTGCGATGGCCATGGAGCAGAATGATAGAAATTATCGCGAAATCGCGACATTATTGAGCAAAGGGGCAATGACAATGAATCATGTCGCGATTTCGTGACAGAAAAATGAACAAGGGCCAGAATGTTAAAATTATCACGATATCGCGACATGTCACATTATCGCGGCCAAGTTGAAGAAAATGCATAAGGCATGAAAGGCGTCACGATTTCGCGACATTTTTGAAGATGAGACCAAGCAAGAGCAAGACGTTGCGATTTCACGACAGAAAGTAGCAACAGTAGAGGACGCAAGGAAACGTCATGATTTCGTGACATATTGTGGAGAAAAGCTAAATAGACAAGAAATATCGTGATTTCGTGACATGTTCTGTTTTCGCTACCTGCAAGAGCTTGAGGCCAAGGAAGAGAAAACTGTCACGATTTTGCGACATGGTGCAGTTTCACAGGTGGACAGAAGGACACAAAAGCAAGAGAATTGTCATGATTTCGTGACATGGTGACGTTTTCGCGACTTGGAGGAGTGAAGAAGGCAGATGAAAGAACATGTTACGATTTCGTTACATGTTGAGGAAAGAAGTCCCAACAAAGGATAATGTCGTGATTTCGCGACGTATCAGGAAGATAAAGCCGAAGAGAGAAAGATGTAGCGAAATCGTGACTTGTCACGTTTTCGTAGTTTGAAACAGCGCAAGGAAAATATGAGGAAAGAACGTCACGATTTCACGACAGGTCATAGTTTCGCGAGAACAAGGCAGAGAAGGAGAAGAATAGTAAGGAACGTCGCGATTTCGTGACGCGTCACGTTTTCGCGACCTCAGGTGAAAAAATAGAACAAAGAGCCGAATACATCACGATTTCACGACATGGTTGATTTTTGTGATCCAAAATGGCAAAAGCATACGAAAGAGAAATATGTCACGATTTCATGACATGTCGCGTTTTCACGACCTGTCACACTTTCACGCCAGAAAGTAGTTCAAACAACCCGATGCAGTATTGTGATTTCCAAGGATTAAAAGCACTCCAGAATAGAATGTTTTGCTGCTTTCCAATGCGTGCAAGGTAGAAGAACATGCCCAGGCCTGTAGCTTTCGAAGCACCAAAATTGAAGACGCCTCCATTATTCAAAGCTTCTGTTCGTGATTTCTAACGGTTCTAGCATGCTCCGAGGATGACCATTTAATGAAGACGACCGGTTCCATGTTTCATTTAATTTTTGGTTTCTACGAGGCTAGTTTAAGGGGATCATTTCCTTATTGCTGCTGCACATTTTGTAGATCTCAAGGAGGTTCGTTTTATGTTTTAAATGCTACAAAGAGGCAAGACCTCTATAAATATCAATGTATATCTCAGAAAGAGACATCGAGAGAGAGACTTTTGCTGAAAAGCTTTCAAGTTCTTTGCATGAATGAAAGATATTTGGCCTTTGGTTTTGCAAACAATTTTCTGTGTGTTTTCCATTCTGTCTTATGCATTCCTCATTTACGCTTGCATTTCTTATCTACTGCTTAATTTGAATTCTGTATCTGAGTTTAAATATTGCTAGTGAGGAAGTGAGTTCTGGAGTGTGATTTTGAAGGTTATCTGTGCAAGGTTGTAAGTGAATTACGTCGTTGTCTTTTGTTATATGCTGTTAGCGTACTTAAAGTTATCTGCTGTTAATCTTTCTCGATCTGACAAATTTGGCCTGTGGCTATATTTCCATCTCTTTCTGTAATTTCTCATTTCTTTCTGCATATTTCCAATTCCTTTCTTGCAACTTTAGTCTAAAATCAAGGTTAGATTTAGTAAGGCAACCAGCCCTCTCTGGAGATTGGTCTGGGAGACATTTCTTTCTCCCAGCATTTCAATGTTGGCCTAGTCTAGGGCACATTTCGTATAAAATCCTTTCTTGTGGCAGATTCATGACCAACAATTTTTGGCACGCCCAGTGGGACAGATTGTTTCTGTCTCTCAAAGATCCACAATCGGTGGAATAAGTATTATTTCAAATCGATACCCGCAGGAATCAAGATCTTGATGAACTGTCTTGACCTCATAGCGGAGATTGTAAGTTCATCTGGTGACTCTGTTGAAGGTGATTGTACCTAGAAAGTTCTAATTGTGAAGATGGTCTTTGCTTCATGATCACAAGATCAAGTGCCAAAGAATATGAAGATCCAGTCGAATTCTTTGAGATTGATGTTCATAACTGGAGGGAGCACCTAAGATTGGTAAGACTTGTGAATCCATCATTTGCTGTTTCATCGCAGGATGCAGGTCAGTTTATACCATCCTCGACTCCTCCCAGTACTGCTACAAGCTTCTTAAATCTAGATCCAACATCCCAAATGGCTCAGCATCCTCCAAGGAAGTTCTCGGCATGGAATAGTTCAGGAGCTTTGAACTTATTGACACAAAATCCAGTTCCTCAAGCTGCTTTGAAAGCTTTGCCGACCTATGATGGTACTGGTAAGACTGCTTATGAACATATTAATGATGTAGCTTCTTTTGCAGCCATCCATGACATAACTGACGAAGATGTGATGATTAAGTTGTTAGTGTTATCACTGAGAGGTAAATTGCTGTATTGGTACCGAACATTGCAACCAGGCACTATTACATCATGGGATCAATTAGGATGGAATGAAGTACTTCTTCAGCCACTGGAAAGAATAGACCACCCCCATTTTATCTGTCACTCAAGATGGAGGGTTGGATTGTGCACAATTGCTTGGTTTATTTTGGTGCTGCGACAACTGTCATGCCAAAGGCAATTTGTGAAGCGATGGGAATGGAATATACAAGAAGTAGCCCTGGCGTCTTGCAGTTGGACGGGACTCTAGTGAAAATAGTGGGTGTAATCAAGGATGTTCCTATTGCTCTGCATAATATGCCTTATATTATAGTAATATAAGAGATAGTTGTGGTTGATCTAGAACCATTTTTCAGTATATGTTTATCAAGAGAATTCACTGCTAAATTGGGAGGCTACCTTGCTTTGGACTATTCTCACTTGGAGATTCCTTACAAAGGAAGAAGAGTCCAGATATTTAATCAAAAGCCTTCTACTTTTCATATTGAGAAGATAGAAGAAGAAGAAAAGTCCAAACATGCTGTCAATATGATAACTGAAGAATGGGAGGATCCTGATTTAGAGGATGAGTTTTCAATGCTCAATTTTAATGCCATGATCAAAACTGAGATTGGTTGTTACTCCATTATGAAGCTTGAAGATGTTGAGGTCAAGTTGCCCCCTGGTCAAGTTGGTCCAGACTCTCTGCCAGATCAGCTCTATTTTGATGGAGCACAATACAAAAACGACGCTAACACTGGGACTGAACGATCATGCTTGGGTTTCAAGACGGCTGGGACACTTGGAGTGCAACAGTTTCAAATATTTGGTGACTTTGAACTGATCATCAATCAAGAGTATAATGAGTGTCTGTTAAAGGTTTGGGATCAAGGAGACAGAATTGTGTTTGGGTCTTTCCCGAGAGTTCACAGCTAACTCGGGAGTTACCTTGTACATAAAAAAAAAAAGAGAAAAAAGAAAAAAAAAAATTGTTTTTACTTCGAATCTTTTTGCATGCGAGCCCACAGGTACGTTTTTTTTCTTTTCCTTCCTTCCCAGCAGTTAGTGGCTTCCTTTCTACTTCTCCCCTCTGATGTTCCCCTCTTCATTCCCTTCTTCTCCTACTCTTTTTTCTTCTGCAAGTAATCAAGCCACTGCTGTTGTTTCTACTTCTCCCCTCTGATGTTCCCATTTCTACTTTCCCTTTCTTCTAGTCCTTTTTCGTGTAAGTACTTCATCACAGCTACGGGTCCTACTACCATCTTCATTCCATCCACTTTCATTTCATTCTCTATTTCATCTCCACAGTTGGTAGCACAGTCACAATCTATTGCTGTATCTACCATTTTCATTCATCCATTTCCATTCCTCCATCTTCCATTTCATTCCATCATTCCCCATCCCCGTTCCACGACCTGCACATCCGTGGGTTATTCATTCCATTCATTTCCATTTTGCAACCCCGATGCTTTCATAACTGTCATGGATTTCATTTTCCAGCACCTGGTGAGCTAAGCCAAATACAGATTTATTTGAAGTTTTCAGCAAGAGTTGTTGCAGCAGTCTACAGAGATGTTTCCTATCAGTCAACACTTCCTTTCCTGCTTCTCATGTTTTTATTGACTCTGTTGCCCAATGGATTCAGGCCTGGGATTCGTGCATACAATAGAACTGTATACCCCACGAGCCACCAAGAATTTTGGCATTTTTGCCACATTGTTTTGATTCATGATTATTCATGCATTAATTGTTAAAGTTCTCATTCCTCTGTGTTTCTCTACGAGTTTTGGTGCCAAAACAGCTAAGTCCGAAGACTGTCACGATGTCGCGTTATCGCGGGTCTTTTGAGGAGAGAGAAGCAAATTCAAAAAATGTCACGATTTTGTGACGTGTTCCAAAATCACGGTCAAAGTGGTCAACGGATGTAGAGCAGTGAAACTGTCACAAAATCGTGACATGTCGTGTTTTTGCGACTTGCGATGGCCATGGAGCAGAATGATAGAAATTATCGCGAAATCGCGACATTATTGAGCAAAGGGGCAATGACAATGAATCATGTCGCGATTTCACGACAGAAAAATGAACAAGGGCCAGAATGTAAAAATCGTCGCGATATCACATGTCGCATTATCGTGGTCAAGTTGAAGAAAATGCATAAGGCATGAAAGGCATCGCGATTTCACAACATTTTTGAAGATGAGACCAAGCAAGAGCAAGACGTCGCGATTTCGCGACAGAAAGCAGCAACAGTAGAGGAAGCAAGGAAACGTCACGATTTCATGACATATTGTGGAGAAAAGCTAAATAGACAAGAAATATCATGATTTTGCGACATGTTCTATTTTCGCTACCTGCAAGAGCTTGAGGCCAAGGAAGAGAAAACTGTCGCGATTTCGTGACATGGTGCAGTTTCGCAGGTGGATAGAAGAAGGACACAGAAGTAGGAGAATTGTCATGATTTCGCGACATGGTGACGTTTTCGCGACTTGGAGGAGTGAAGAAGGCAGATGAAAGAACATGTTGCGATTTTGCTACATGTTGAGGAAAGAAGTCCCAACAAAGGAGAATGTCACGATTTCGTGACATATCAAGAAGATAAAGCCGAAGAGAGAAAGATGTAGCGAAATCGTGACTTGTCACATTTTCGCGGTTTGAAACAGCGCAAGGAAAATATCAGGAAAGAACGTCACAATTTTGCGACAAGTCATAGTTTCGCGAGAATAAGGCAAAGAAGGAGCAGAATAGTAAGGAATGTCGCGATTTCGCGACGCATCACGTTTTCGTGACCTCAGGTGAAAAAAGAGAACAAAGGGCCGAATACGTCGTGATTTTGCGACATGGTTGATTTTTGTGATCCAAAATGGCAAAAGCATACGGAAGAGAAATATGTCACAATTTTGCGACATGTCACGTTTTCGCGACCTGTCACACTTTCGCACCAGAAAGCAGTTCAAACGACCCGATGCAGTATTGTGATTTCCAAGGATTAAAAGCACTCCAAAATTGAATGTTTTGTTGCTTTCCAATGCGTGCAAGGTAGAAGAATGTGCCCAGGACTGTAGCTTTCAAAGCATCAGAATTGAAGACGCCTCCATTATTCAAAGCTTCTGTTCATGATTTCTAATGGTTCTAGCAGGCTTCGAGGATGACCATTCAATGAAGACGACTGGTTCCATGTTTCATGTAATTTTTGGTTTCTACGAGGCTGGTTTAAGGGGATCATTTCCTTATTGCTGCTGCACATTTTGTAGATCTCAAGGAGGTCCATTTTATGTTTTAAATGCTACAAAGAGGCAAGACCTCTATAAATATCAATGTATATCTCAGAAAGAGACATCGAGAGAGAGACTTTTGCTGAAAAGCTTTCAAGTTATTTGCATGAATGAAAGATATTTGGCCTCTGGTTTTGCAAGCAATTTTCTATGTGTTTTCCCTTCTGTCTTATGCATTCATCATTTACGCTCGCATTTCTTGTCTATCGCTTAATTTGAATTCTGCATCTGAGTTTAAATATTGCTAGTGAGGAAGTGAGTTCTGGAGTGTGATTTTGAAGGTTATCTGCGCAAGGTTGTAAGTGAATTACGTCGCTGTCTTCTATTATATGCTATTAGTGTACTTAAAGTTATCTGCTGTTAATATTTCTCGATCTGACAAATTTGGCCTGTGGCTATATTTCCATCTCTTTCTATAATTTCTCATTTCTTTCTGCATATTTCCAATTCCTTTCTTGCAACTTTAGTTTGAAATCAAGTTTAGATTTAGTAAGGGAACCAGCCCTCTCTGGAGATTGGTCTGGGAGACATTTCTTTCTCCCAGCATTTCAATTTTGGCCGGGTCTAGGGTGCATTTCGTATAAAATCCTTTCCTGTGGCAGATTCGTGACCAACAAGACTTCTTATGAAAAAATATGTAGGCATATAGCTATAACATCTCAATTGAGATGAGAATTGAATCTATTTGTAAACTCTCAAGCTCTAAAGGAGAGAGTTATTATTTGTCAAGGGTGGGGATCTGAGTACAACCCCTTTTTCTCAAGAAAAAAAAATGATGAAATATTTTGCGAAGGCTTATCTTGTACCTCCTTATATTTCCCAACATCTGACAAAATAATTTTTGAAATAATTAATTGATTTTTTTCCTAATATATTCTTCTTCCTCAATATTTCTTCCATTTGGAGTTAAAATATTTTTAATGTCACGAAAAGAGAAATTTATTTTGTTGTATTTAAAAAAAATGGTATTTCTATCTCCTTCCTTGAGCCATTTCTCCCTAGATTTTTGAAACCAATATGACTCATTTTTAATGCAATATGATATACAAAAAATAATTTTTTGTCTTGCACATTAGAATCTTGGTCATTCCATTGACTTCTACTATCTCTTGTAAATGTTGAGTTTGGATTCAATTTTATTCTTTAGTTTAAAATGTTACAAAGATTTGGCATTCCAAATATTCATTTACCCCTTTAGATATTTTATCTTTTGAATAAACTTGTACATACGTGACCCTTCAAAATTTGCTTCATCCCATCATAACATAACCGTATAGAAAAAATCAAGGTATTGGAGCCACATAGATTAGAAGTGAAATGGCTTTGGATGACCATTATTGAGTAAATCAAGATAATGGGTTTGTGATCTTGCTCACAATAAAATATATGAAGATATTATAAACTTTGTTTGTAACAATGTTTTGAATAGAAAAAATCTGCACAATATTTATTCTATATGAGTTTTCCCAATGCATCTATTATCCCATGCCATTGAAAATTTGAAGAAATAGCATTTCAAAGGTCATTTCAATTGACAAATGAAGGAAAATATTGCATTGATTTAGACAATCCAAGAATAGCACCCTTATTTTTCAAGGGAGATAGAATTGTGTTGAAGTCACCCCTCAGAATCCATAGATTACAATTATGAATCATCAAAGTGTTTAAAAAAATAATGCTAAGGTCCTTCCAACTCTTTCACGAGGAGTAACTATAATTGAAGTATATACATTTATAAACCCAACTTTGATGTTTTCCTCTTTCTTGCAAAATAGTCAAGCAACCTAATTACTTTTTGCTTCTAACAATGGTCCATCCCAGGTCCGAGGTGTAGACCAATTGGTTCATCCAAACCCCATAATGGGGGCGGAGGTCCAAGGTTCAAATCTCGGGCCTCACCGGACTGAACGCTTGTCCCTTTCCTGGTGCTTTCAGTGGCATAAAAGGTTTAAAATGATTGTGGCATGGTGGTTATAGGGGCGGACTACGCGAAGATCTGTGTGGCGGCTTTCGGGGTGGACAACGCAGAATACTATGGCGGCCATAAAAATCGGAAAGCCTGCCCGAATTCATGGCGGCTACCGATTCCACCATGTAAATACAAAAAAAAAAAAAAAAAAAAAAACAATGGTCCATCCCATTTGCATTTTTTCCATATATTTGCAATACTGCTTGGAGCTCCTATAGAAGAAACTATTAGATAATCCCCCATATTCCAAATATTTTTAAAAGTAACATTACATTCCTCACTACTTAATTTTGTTTTTTGTATTAATATAAAATCAGGACTAGAACAAGCTATTTATTCCTTAATAACTATTTTTTTTGTCTTATTCATATCCTTAATATTCCATGATACCATTTTCATTATCATTGCTTATTTTTATTAGTTGTCTTAGCCCCACTTCTTATTAACACCTATACTATTTGTTTTGGCTTCCCATGTCAATATCCCTTCAAGTTTCCTTCTCTTTGTTCTTTCTTTGATGACCATCATCTCCTTTTTTCATTCATACCAACACTTTCATCTTCATCAATCTCTTCTACTTTTCCATATTGTTTATAATGAGACTTATCTTTTGAAGAATTATGTTGGCCTAGAGAATTTAAAATGCAAGGAATAACCTCATAAACACTTTCTTCTTTGTGTTTCCCCAAAAACTATAAAGTACAAGGATAATCCTCCTAAATAATTACTTTCTTATGTAACCATGGAAATATTAAACTTTCATGCATATCCTCCATATACATTTATTTATTATTTAACCCTTGAAACCCTAAAGTATATTGAATACACTCTATAAAACTTTCATTTTTATTTCTAGGAGAGGATTTTTATGCTACTTTGGGAAAATGAAGATGATTTACCCCTATTAATCTTGACCTTGTTCATGTCATTCACTTTAAAATTTACCTCTCCATCCTCCTTCACATGTTTAACTCTTGAATTTAAACTTATGTATTGTATTTCCTCATAACTCATATTGTTCTTTCTTCTAATGGTTCATTCTAGTAAATTGCAATGGTCTTTGTCATTTTATGGTGTAGAGGGGTTTTTTTTGCCACTTTTTCGGGAGTGAAAAATCCTTGATTTGACCTAGTTTCTACTATAATATGATCTCCTTGCTTCATATTGAAGTTTGTCTCATGCCCAAAAATTTCCATCACTTTCACTTAGTAATCTCTTGCCCTAAAATATTTGTATTGTATGATTTTTGCAATTTTCTTTACACCCTTTATCGTTGTTTGTGCAATTTTCCTCTTTTTAGTGCATTTCTGGTTCACTTGTGCAAATTTTCACTTTCGCTTATGCAATTCTCGAGCTATATGATTTACTTTGGCACTGTGTGTAATCTGTTGTATGTCCCTTTCCTTTATCCTTTTTCACGTGCAATAACTGAGGTGTTTTTACTTTTTCACCAACCGAATTTTCATACAGTAGGGTTTGGATTTTTTCACTCCATTCGTTTGTTTTGGAATCAACTCAAACCCTAGCAACATTTTTCTCTACTTAGGGTTTTATCTACCATGAATTTTCTTAAAACCCTAAATCCACCAACCTAAATTTTATTTGCAAGTACATTTTTTGAAAAACCCATATTTTCTTTCAGAGTAAACCCTTGCTTTTGCTACTTTTTCTCCAATTTCGGCTTGCTTTTTCGAAAACAAGAAGATTACTTGGTGCAAATTCATGATGGATTAAAACATTTAGTCAACATGTGATGTTTGCATGCCCATACGAAAGAAAAAACATTCAGTTGCACACTCCTTGCTCTTGGGTGCTCCAAAATTCAACTATTCCTTCATGAAATTTTCAAATTTGGTAACAATAACATGCATGGCGCCTGCTTTTTATAACTAAAACGTCCCCTTACAAAACATTGTGCCACCTCAGCTTTCTTTGCATGTATTTTTGGCTTTTTACATGGATGATTTCCAACTCATCCCTTTTTGCATGCAATTTTGTCCTTTCTTGCTTTTTGAATATTTTATTCTTTTTTATTCTTTTTTTTTTTGAAGAGGCCACCATTTCTATTTTTCAACCATATTTCATCTTAATTGTGTCTCGAGGGATTTTCACAATCAAGATTATTTTTCTATTTTTAGATTTTTTTTTCAAAATTACCAATTTCACACTTACCTTTTGGGAAATTGTACAATGACATTCACTTGTATGATTTCAACTATCGATGTGTCATTTGGAGGTTCCACCACCTCATTATGTGTAATTGGGTATTGTGTAATCATACAATCGAGCTTTGATTGGTCAATTGTACAATTTAGTTCCTCCTATTGGTCATTTGTAAGATTTGTAACCATACAATTGTTAGTTGTATGATTTGCAATGGTGCAATTACCATTTGTATGATTTGGAATCGTACAATTTTAAGTTGTACAATTTGTAATTGCACAATTCCCTCTTTCCAAGGTTGAATTTTATCGTTTGAGGCTTATCCTTTTCCCACTTGATTGATCATTCGGTGAATATACCCTTACTATTCTATTTTAATTAGGGTAACTTCTACTTCTATCCCCACAAACTAAATCAGCCTTCAAACTTGGTGAACGAGTCCTTTGTCGACTGCAACTAGTCTCTTCCACAAATCATACTCTCTCTATACCAACAAGTCCTCTACCTTGCACTTGTCTTCCGTGACCTTGTCCTTGTACCATCGAACCTATTCATAAATTAAATGAGCCAACCTCTTTATAAGAGAAGCCTCTTCCAAATTATATTCTTCTTGGTCCTTGTCGATGTATTGGTGGTCGCTTGAGTAGGTATCATCTCGTATGATTTGGTAAGAATCCTTTATGCACGTTGTGTCCTTGCACATTCATGATCTAATTAAAGGGTCCATGTGATGCCTCCTTAGGTTGTCTAGGCCATCTTGGAGTAGGAGGTCGAATCATTCCCCTCCCTCCTCTGGGTAAAGGATCTGAATGATTCCTTTCTTCATTTAGTGGTCGTAATCCTCCTCTATGACCTCTTTATCGCCCTATGGTACTTGGGATTTTCTATCATCGATCTTGTTGTCGGTTTGGTCCTACCCTTTCCCAAGTAGTAGGAGTCATATCCTAAAACTCTATATTGGCTAGGTGTCCATTTTTTTAGGATCATGAAACCAAATGTTGTAATGCTTTTATTTGATGATCCACACGTCTTAATCGTCTTATCCAATGTCTTTCTTCAAAATGATGTTGTGGGAAAATTTTTACCAAGGTTTCCCTATACTCATCCAAGAATTAAAACACAGTGCTTGAGTCATTACGATTGTCATCTCCTTGTGTTGCCCACTCCGTTGGTAAATCCATTATTCATTGAAGCCTCCTCACTTCCCATATTTGTCTTCTCAACTCACAATAGGTTATCACATAGGCATATGGATCAGGATGAACATAGGGTTCTTGTATCCCGACTAAAAAGTCATTATTACTTTTAGGGCTACTGTCCCTTCTTAGCCAAGGTATTACCTCATCACTAGACTCACTCGAATCCTCATATATATTCCCTTATGGTGAAAGTGGTGTCATGTCTTCTTTTATTTCTCACCAAACTATCTCTACTACTTCATTTGTAATTGGTGGATCATGTGTCGTACCTCTTGGTTCAACCTATGAACTTTCTTCCACACTGGAATTTGCACCTTCTTATCATATGACACTTACTTGAGGTGTAACCTCTTTTTCATATTCCCCTACTTCTATTTCTCTCTGCATTGCAACCTATTGCTCATTAAGTCATTGTATTTTTTCATCCAACTCTTGGATGATCTATTCTCAAACCCTTGTATTATGTGCTTGCAATACTTCATACTCTTACTGTAATTTTTGTGCTTGATGTTGCATCCTCTGTTGCAACATGCCTATTTGAGCTAACAAGGTAAGTCCTATTAGTTCCTCTTATGTAGCTCCATATTCATTCGAATTGAGAACTTCCATATCGAAGGTGTCTGTTTTATCTTCATATTGTACCATTAGTCGTATCCTATGTCAAACTTGTACTATCTGAGGTAATTCCATTTGTTATAATTGTGGATACATTACTACTTCTTATAATTGGTTAGCTTCTTCTCCCCGCTCCCAATTTATTGTATCGCAGGGTGAGGTTCTTTACTTGGCTTTTATTGCATCACAGGGTGCTTACTGGTGAGCATCTTATGAAACGTGGTTTTCATGGCCCTTTTAGATGTGAAATGTGTGGAGAGAATATGGAAAATATCAACCATATTTTTATTGAGTCTACTTTAGCCTCTGAGATATGGAGGAGAATGACCACTTTACTTGGCTTACATTGGTCCAATTTTTTTACTTTTGATCAACTCTAGAGGGATTGGCCTAATCAAGAGGGTGTTGATCATTTTATTAGGCAGTTATTTTGGATGGGTTCTACCATTCTTCTTTGGAATAATTGAAATGAAAGGAACAACCAAATTTTTAATCAATATAGGAAGGATATTCACTATATCTGGCAAAAGACAATTTCCAACTTAGTTGAATCAGTCCACTCCTTAATCACCCCCAAAACTCCCACCAAAGCTGGTATCAAGTGATGCAAAGATTGAATATGAACTCTTCTAAGGGCAACCGACTTAAAGGAAATGTGAGTAATTACAATATGAATAGAACAAGGAATTGGCAACCTCCTCCTAAGGATTTTGGAAAAGTCAATATTGATGGAGCCTTTAGAGGGAATATTGGAAAAGCTAGTGTAGGAGGAATTGGTAGACTTTCAGATGGCTCTCTGGTTTTTACTTTTTTTGACAATTTGGGTACTCTATCCAATAACCTTGCTTAGGGGTATGGTATCCTTAGAGGCCTTCAAGAGGCTACTAAGGTTGGATGGGAAAAGGTACTGGTTGAGTCTCACTCTCAAATCATGATTAATATTTTGAAGACTCCTTCTAAGAATCATAAGGTTGATTGGAGAATAAAAGAATTATTGAGAAGATTCAGTTAATATAGATGGGGTTTTTGAAAGTTGATTATAGTCATGTCGTTAGAGATCAGAACAAGAGTGCTTATGCTTTAGCTAATTGGGATTTGGATAAAGGTGATCTTACTTGCTACAACCACCCTCCTAGATGGTGGGCTTCGCAAATAAGGGAAGCTATTCTTTCTATCATTTCTTTGGATGGCTCCAGTTTTGGAGGTACCTAGTTTCTTCTTGTTTTATTTTTGCTTCTCTTTGGTTCGGTTAGGGTATTTTAGTTCCCTAGCTCAAACTAATCTTTCTTTTGTTTCCTCTGTTGATTATTGCCTTAAAATCATTTTGGTCTAGATAATTCATTGTTGTTTTTTTTTATAGTTTTGTGAGGTGTGTGTGTTTCTATTTTATTTTGTTTTTGTGTTTTTTGTGTTGTTTTTTTTTGTTCTTGTGTTTTTGTTGTTTTGTGTTTTTTGTTGTTGTTCTTATGTTTTTGTTGTTCTTGTTCTCGTGTTTCTATATGTTTGTGTTAATTGGTGTTTTTTAGTTTGGTGTGTGAGTGTTTTCTATGTTTTTATTTTTGTTTGTTGTTTGTTGTTTATTTTATTTTTTAGGTTTTGGTTGTTTTTGTTTTTCATGTTTTTTTTGGTTGTGTCTTTGTAGCATTTTGTTATTTTTTGTTATGTTTATGTTTTGTTTTGTTGTTATATTTTTTCTGTGTGGTTTGTGTTGTGTTTTTTTATCTTATTGTGTGTGTGTTTGGTTGTGCTTTATATTTTTGACACACTCAAGGAGCATGTTTTTTTATTTTTATTTTTTTTTAATATTTTTGTGTGTTCTTGTTTTTTGTTGTTTTAGGTTTGCTCCTTGAGTATGTCAAAGGTGGTAGGCCAGGTGGGAGCCCTGGGTGATTTTGACGGAAGATATACCCTTGCCTCCTTGGGTCTTACCCGAAAGTGGCATCCCTTCTGGGATGTTTTCCACAAAAAAAAACTATATCCAGCTAAGTGGAAGATACATAAAGAACAATAGTAAGGTGATTTAAAAGACCAAAAAAGCGTAATAAACTATAGAGTAATGAGAATCCAAAATGTTAAAAATTAAACTGCTCATGTAGAATATGTCAAGTATGCAAGCTCTTTTATTTGGTTCATATTTGAGATTGGACCAAGTAAACCAAGGCATGGTTCATATGCGTAGTCCAGAATTAAGGATCATACACCCTTAAAGAATTCTTACAAAACAACTAATTAGAAAATTCAACATTGGAAAGAGGTTAATAATGATTCCAACTTTTATTTTTAGAATGTTCCACCATATTAAAGTCATAACCCAATGTCTATTCAACATGACGGAGGAAGGAAGCATGCCACTCTCATAAGTAGATTCTTCCAACATAGTCATTGTAGGTATAAATGGAGTAAAAGCCATAGATATTTCCATTGAGAAGCATAGTCATGTAGATGTAACTTTGTTTAGGGTCATCACTATTATCAATGATAGTAGTGATGTAAAAAAGAAGACAAGGAAATTATAGCCCTCACCATCAGAGAGATATCAGGTATAGGAGTTACAAAAAATCAAATTGGTTGTAAACATAAGTTGAGACAACAACTTTAATTTCTTGAAACATAACAATACTCAACACGACATTGGAGACAACACATTTAACCAAATTATTTATCTAGGAGGGAAATCCTTGGACATTCCACAATACAATTTTAAACTTAATCATTGGTCAATATTTGGAGGTCAAATCCTAAGATAGTAAAATTATTTAGTAGCAAAATTGGGTAATGTTGGGATGAGCCACCTACATATAATAGAGAAAATTCATTTGACTCATGAATAGAGAGATTCACACTTTGAGGGAGACCATGTCACTCCACTCTCATGGGAGAAATGGAATTATGGTTTGTTCTTTATGTTCATTCCCTTTGTTATAGAAGGTTTAGCAGGATAGGTGGAACAACCTCCTTTGGCAGGTGTAAGCTACTATCCATCATGCATATTAATATATCCATGCCTAGGGGTTTCTGGCCAAGAGAGTTGAGGGATAGGAACTTGTTTGACAACCAAGGGTTGTTTATAAAATAAACTAGAATGACCTACTATAGAGGAAGTATGTTGGGTTTTAGCTTTGGCCAATGTTTTTTTGCTGCCACTTCTTCAAATGTTTTTTTGCCTGACAAGGTATTTAGGGCAATTTCGAATAACATATCCTTTTTTCCAACAAAAGAAGCAAGTATTTGATAGTTTATTGGTCGTATCATTTATAAACCTAAAGCAACAATATCCAACAAGGACAATCTAGATAGATGAAATCCATATATAAAAAAACCTTAAGCTGAAGGATGATTTTATCTAGGAAACAAATAAAAATGGACATGAAGGAAAAGTCCAACCATTATGGGTATTTAGGTCTAAAAGACCCTTCTGCGTAAAAGTTAAAGAACTAGCTTTACAGGTCACAAATCTAATCACAGATGATCCATGCACTATAATGAATGGGATATAATAAACACATAGCCTTAACCCCCTAATTGATTCTATCACCCACCCATGACTTTATTTCTAGGTGGTTCTCAACCCCTATATAACTTGTTTTCTATTGGAGCAACTCTTAAAAAAATAAAATGATAGTATGAGAGGAAAGTTCTGTATTCACCTTAGTAAAATTATCAAAAAAATAAACTGGCAGTATGGTAGAAAAGGTCTGTATTCACCTTAGTAAACTCATCCAAGAGCGTGACACACAAGGGCTTACTTATTGTTTAATATCTTGGTTGAGAAGTTCAGTCATGTTCTCGCTACATCATGGCATTGTCAAAAACCAACTATCTAGAAAAAATCAAGGTATTAAAGCCACATATATTGGAAGTGAAATGGATTTGGATGACCATTATTGAGTAAATCAAGATAATGGGTTTGTGATCTTGCTCACAAGGTGCACAGGATCGAAACAACGGAGGCTCTGTGGAGGCAGGTAGGACCAGTGTTCACGGGACAGGCGAGGATCCAGAGGAAGGAACTGAGGCAAAGGACGGTCGAGATTCGATCTCTGACCAAGTAGGCTCGGCCAGAGAGCCTGACCCACCCGACAAAGACCCTGATAAAGGGACCCAACATGGGGCTATGGGACCCAAAAAATCTTGGTCCTTTGCGGAAACCCTAAAAGGTTCGAGGACCAACTTTTTCAAAGATTTTCCTCCACTAGTGCCAGTAAAGAACAGGATCATCGCTCCTGCGAACATCATGGATGGATTCCTGGCCATGGAGAAGTTTTCGTTGGTTGGAAAGTTCTTGGGTGGAAGGCCCGACATTGAAACTATTAGGGCTTGGGCATGGAACAAATGGAAAATGGCAAGAAATTTGGAGATAGTGGCCCTTTCCAAAGGGTTCTTCATAATAAGGTTTAACAACAAGGAAGATGCGGAGAGAATCCTGGTTGGAGGCCCATGGTTCCTAGGCAGACGCAACCTCTATCTCAGAAGATGGGGCGAAGACTTCGACCCTGATACACAAAATATTAACACGGCCCCCATTTGGGTTCGCTTGCCTAACCTACCGGCTCAATTTGTCAATGAGTATTGGCTTCAAGGAATAGCGAAAACTATTGGCGAACTGGTGGCTATTGATCACGCCACCCTGGCAAGGACAAGATTGACTCAGGCGAGGATCTGCGTTAATGCAAATCTAGAAACAGAGCTCCCAACCTTCGTCGAGTTGGAATATGGAAATTACTTAAGGAAGCAACCGGTTGAATATGAAAATAAACCGGCCTTTTGTACGGAGTGCAGAAACCAAGGTCACCTTCCAAGCCAGTGCCCAACAGTGGTATCAAAGAAAGAAGGCCCGAAGAACCAGGACCCGAGAGTGCCCAAAGGTAGAGGGATCATCAAAAACCAAGGACCTAGGGCCCCTCAAGGAAAAGGAGCTTTCAGGAAAGTCAGAATAGACCTTGAGCATCAAGTCCAAAATCGGGAAAAGGAGAAAGGAAAGCAACAAACCGTCGAGGGAGACAAGGTAAGTCCGAAAACCCTAAGCTCCAACAGGTTTGAAGTATTAGCAGATAAGGATTCTGATGATGAAAATGAGGAAGATAATCAAATACAGATTGAATGGCCCGAAGTCCTAGAATCTCTGCCTAAAGCAGGGCCATCCTTAGTGTTGCCTCAAGACCTGACCAACCCTCAAGGTGTGGATTCGAACCCTTTTGAATACAGGATGAACCTCGAGGGAGGTGAGTCCAACACTGACATGATAGGATTCAAAATGACAATGGGGGGATCTAGTCCCGTCCTGCAACAAATAGCTCCTCCTAAGTTTAGCCCAAAATAGACAAGAAGTTCAGCGAAATCCTCGATTGACTTTGGGAGTGAGAAAAAGAGAGGAAGAATGTCCGAGGTAGATCATTATAAACTCAAGATCGACAATGAAATAGCAAATGGGAAATAGAGGACACTTCTACAACAAGTTATCACAAGTCAGGATGATAGCCGAAACAACAAATCTCCCCCACCTCAAGGAAGGGGGAGAGGTAAAAACAATAAGCAGTCTAAATGAAGATCCTCTCATGGAATGTGAGAGGCCTTAATAGCCTGGTAAAACAAAGGACGGTTAAGTCATTAAGGAAAACAATTAATCCGACTATAATGTTACTTCAAGAGACAAAAATGGATGAAGGTCAGGCAATTTCTGTGGCCCCTAGCATATGGAAGCATGGGAGGATGGCTTTCAAGCAAGCGAGAGGCGCTTCTGGAGGACTGATGATGATGTGGGACCCCCGAAAAGTGGAAGGAAATGTGATCCAGGCTGAGGAGAGGGTCCTAAGCATTCTATTCCATGATCTAGATAACAATAGGTCATGGATCACCTCAAATGTTTATGCCCCTAATACTGCTCAGGAAAGAGAGTCTCTGTGGGTTTACCTGACTCATTTGGGTGAAGCATTTCGGGACATTCCTTGGGTGGTAGGGGGAGACTTTAATACTCCGCTATACCCATCTGATAAAAAATGAGGATCTGGGCTGCCTCTCAGAAGTATGGAGGAGTTCAATTCGTTCGTCAACACAAATGAACTAATGGACGTCAAGTTAAAAGGAGCCAAGTTTACTTGGAGCAACCGACGAGTAGGGCAACATCTTATTCAGGAGAGGCTAGACAGGTTTTTTCTCTCGAAAGAGGCTCTCATGGCCTTTGGAGACTCTTCCCTGTTGTCTTTGCCCAAGATCACTTCTGACCACAGCCCTATCCTACTTGAGGTTCCCCAAAGCTCTTGCCTCAAGAAGCCCTTTCGGTTCGAGGCAATGTGGACCAAGCATAAGGACCTCAAGGAAAGAATCATTCAATGGTGGAAGATTGATGGTCATGGAAGCCCTTCCTTCAAGCTGTCCCAGAAACTAAGGATGGTGAGAGATAACCTCAGAATTTGGAACAAAGCAGTTTTCGGGAATCTGTTTGAAAAAAAGAAAGAGGTCAGTGATAGACTGACTATCATCGAAAGGAGCATTGAAAATGGTCAATATGATGAGGCAACCAAATCAGAAGAAAAAATTCTCTTGGCTGAATTCCACAATATCTTGGCCTATGAGGAAATGTACTGGAGGCAGAAATCTAGAGCATTATGGCTCAAGGATGGGGATTCTAACTCTAAATTCTTCCATGTGACCACTCTTCGAAATAGGAGCAACAACAGAATACGTGATCTGATCAAGGAAGATGGCTCCACAACTCAAGATGTCCAGGAAATCAGAAATGAAGTTGTACATTACTTCAACAATCTCCTGGGAGAAGAAGTGCAATGCCAGGCTAATGCAAAAGAATCCCTTTTACATGCTATTCCTCAAACTATTGATAATGACATAAACAGGAAACTCACCGATCCTTTTTTAGATGAGGAAATCAGAAAAGCTTTGTTCTCCATGGATCCGGATAAAGCACCTGGGCCTGATGGTTTCTCTCCCCGCTTTTTCCAAACCTACTGGGACACGGTGGGGGCAGATGTTTGTTCGGCCATGAGGGAATTTCAATCTTCCAAACACATTCCTAGAAGCTACAACTCCACGTTTATAGCCTTGATCCCAAAAGGAGTAGCTCCTAAAACTATGGCCGATTATAGACCTGTGAGCCTGTGCAATGTAACATACAAAATTCTCACCAAATTGATAGCAAATAGGATGAAAGATATTCTACCCCTTATCATTGACCAATGTCAGGGAAGCTCAGTCCAAGGGAGATCTATCCTCGATGGGGTCATCATGGTTCATGAAGCCCTTCACTCTACAAATCAAACCAAGAAAGCGTCCTTTGCTTTAAAACTGGATATGAACAAAGCTTTCGACCGCATAAATTGGGAGTTTCTCGAGGCAGTGCTGATTAAATTTGGATTTAATCCCCAATGGGTAAAACTCATTCGAGGATGTATCCATAAGCCTTGGTTCTCTATGTTAGTTAACGGATCCCCCGTAGGGTACTTTCAAAGTTGTAGGGGTCTAAGACAAGGGGATCCTATTAGCCCCATGCTATTCATCATTGTGGCTGAAGCCCTGGGCAGAACCATCAAAGCGGAATGTTCAGATGGTCTCATCTCTGGTATCAAAGCAACTTCCCAAACATCCCCTGTCACTCACCAACAATTTGTGGATGATACGTTGATGCTCTCTCTTGCATCGGTGGCAGAAGCCAAAAGAATCAAACACATCCTTACCCTGTATGAGGAGGCGGCCGGTCAGAAGGTCAATTTCACCAAAAGCAAAATATTCTTCCTCAACACTCCCATTCAGAGACAGATCAGGATTGCAGGGATCTTGGGATGTGCCATAGCTACTTTGCCAACATCTTATTTGGGCCTACCTCTCTTCACTGGGGCTCCTTTGCGAGTTATGTGGGACAATGTGGTGGAAAGAATCCAGAAGAGGTTAGCAGGATGGAAAGGTCACTTTTTATCCCAAGCAGGCAAAGCTACCCTGACTATGGCTTCATTGCAAAGCATTCCTGTCTACTTCCTATCAGTTTTCAAAGCCCCGACTCGTGTCCTCCAAAATATTGAACAACTTCAAAAAAACTTTTTGTGGTCAGGATCGGAAGGAAAGCACAGGATCCACCTAGTTGGGTGGGACAAAGTGTGCCTTCCCAAGGATGGGGGAGGCCTTGGCCTGAGGAGAGTTTCCCACCTGAATGCTGCCTTGCTAGCCAAACAAGCGTGGCATGTCCTATCAAGCCAAGATAATGAGTGGATAGCCATTGTGAAAAGGAAATACCTGCAAGGTTCTAATTTTTTGAACACTCCTATTCCGATACGAGGATCAACGTTCTGGAAAGCAATTTTGGCAAGCAGGGAGATTGTTAAGAAAGGGATGAGATGGATAGTTGGGAATGGCACTAGGATCAGATTCTGGGAGGATAGATGGGCGAGGGAGGAGGCCCTTATAATAGACCCCAGGTTAGCAAGAATCAAGCATTTCACTGATGAAAATTTTGGACCCATGGTTGCAGACTTCCTAAGACAGGAGGGGAATAAGCTGAGGTGGAAGTCTATAAAGGTGCAGGGACTGCAAGATGAATCTAAGGAACTTGAAGGTGTGTTATCTCAACAATTCATTCCTATGAATGCGGATGAGGATCATCTGAGGTGGGCGATGACTGAAAGTGGGGAATTCTCAGTGAAATCGACGTACAGATTGCTTCTCGACTATGAGGATCCATCGTTTCTTTCCAAAGTGGTGTGGATTGACAAGTTGATCCCTAAGTTGGCTCACTTTTCCTGGGCTACCATTCAAGGAAAAATCCTCACCATAGACAACATGATACGAAGAGGTATGATTTTGCCTAACAGATGTTATTTGTGCAGGAAAAGTTAGGAATCGATTCATCACATATTTCTAGAATGCCCTTGGTCGGTAGCCATCCTAAATGGGGTGTTCCAAACCTTTAACATCTCATGGGCAATGCCTACCATGGTTCTTGAGTTGTTCCATCAATGGTCGTCTCCCTTCATCAGTTCCCAGCTGAGGTTCCTATGGAAGATTTACCTCCATCACTATCTATGGCAGATCTGGCTGGAGAGAAACCATAGAGCCTTTAGAGCCCTTAGTGACTCTATTCTTGACCCGCTTTCTGTCATTACCAAAATTTTGGCCTTTGCCAAAGAAAATCTCAGCATCCTTCCTTCGTCTCCCCAATCCATCCCTCTGCATGAGAAAATCCTTGCTAAATCTCTTGATCTTTCCTTAGACGAGTCCATAGGAGTGTGCAAACCTCATCCAAGGGCAGAGTCTAGATGGATTGCCCCCCCTGCGGATTGGATCAAATTCAATTTTGATGGGGCTGCCAAGGACAACCCTGGCAAAGCTGGAGCGGGAGGCGTGGTGAGAGACCACCAAGGACAGGTCATGCTGGCCTTTTCTGAAAACTTAGGGATCAAAACCAATAATGAGGCCGAAGCCAGAGCTCTGTGGAGAGGGTTGCATCTGCTCCACGAGGTTCAAGGTAATTGCTACGTGGAAGGGGATTCCCTGAATATTGTCAACCTCCTCAATAACAAAAGAAAACCTCCTTGGAGGATAGAGGCCATCATCAATGAAGCAAGGATCCTTGCTGACGTGAGGGAAGATTTTGTCGTCCAACACGTGTTCCATGAAGCCAATAAAGCAATGGATAAATTGGTGAACATCGAGGTCGAGGCTGACGGGCTGATCACGTGGATGAATGAGGTTCCAGGTGATGTGGAAAATATCATCCAATCAGAAATACTATGAGTGGAACAATGAGGCTATCATGTTGGCAAGTCACGTGTACCTCGGGGATCACTATCGTGAGGGGGCAAAATACCCAAAGCAGAAGGCTTTTCTTATTGGCTACGGTTAGGTTGGAATCTGATTGTGATCAACCCAAGGCCAGCTTGGAAACTCGTACTCACAAGTGGCAGGACTACGAGGTGGTGGTGGTATTTCCTAAAAAGGATAGTTATGCGAGGAGGGTGCACCATGGGGGGAGGTGCAAGTTTCCAAACACATTGAGACATGGGCCAACCTTCCCCGAGAGGAGTAGGTTCCCTGCGAGGGGTCTTGGGACTAACCTCCACATCAATACCAAGAAAATAGATCCTATCAGTGGGGTCAAGGCTTACGACGGCATGATCCACATGATGATTTGGCATGATTATCAAGGCAAAGGTGCTTCACGAGTCATTTCCAATTTTGGCATGGGTTTTAAGGACTTAGCAATGGGTGGATACGACAAGCAAAGAAACCACCACCTTTTAATCATTCAATACTGGAGTCTTTTGAAGGAAACCATGAGTGGAGAGCTTTCAGACAATTTAGAGAGGAATTTGATAGTTACCTTATCAAATATGATATACATTGAGCCCAACATGGTGGTCATGGAGCCTACTGCATAGGCTATCCTGACCGATAGGCGTTTTACCTAGTTTTTTGATCTATTTTTGGGTGCGAAAGATGAAATTACGCTGGTTGTGATGGAAACGTGGGAGGATGGTCACGTGGAGATCAGGGGTCATGAATTTGTCATTGATGTTCAGCTGCTGGTGGAAATTACCGGCCAGTCGGTCAAGGGAAGGTCAATTCACCGACAAAAGCACCACTGGGAGGTGGAGCTCAAAGAGTTTAAGGATAACCCAAAAATCTACAAGGAGGCAAAGAATGGCCTCACAAGGATGGACCTCCCGACTCCCTGGAATGCGGTTATGAAGAATGTGCTGGAATTCATCACGGTGGAGGACCCTGGTAAAACTTTACTCAGTTTCCATTACGCCTTTGTCAACTTTTTCTGGGATGTTAACCCCATAAGCATTCCCCAATTTTTGATGAACTCCCTGAACCACACCATCACCTCTTCCCACAACAAAAAAGGCTTTTCCATGCCCATGCATCAAGGCCTTCTCAAGGTCATTTACAAATATGTCCTTCTCCATGCTCCCCAACCTGTCCCTGCCCCTCCTCCTGAGGATCCCCCAATGGTTCATGGTGAAAGTTCGAGGGGATGCGAGAGCCCTGGTCTCCCAAAACCCTCCCCTGTCACGAAGCGTGAGGGTGAGTCTAGCGCTAAGGGAGGCCCGACAAGGAAAATGCTGAGAATTGATGACCAGCCCATTAGGTCTTCCCTGAGGCTAAAAAACAAGCAAGTTTAGGGGAGCAACAAAATCATGGAGATTACGTCTGAAGATGAGGGTCCTAACCCTACAATCATGGAATTGAAAAGGTATGTCCTGAACACGGTGGCCAACATTAATCAACAGATGCAAGAATTACAGGAGATTTTGACCAAGGTTTTCTTCAACGAAGGATACCAGAGCAACAAGTCGGTGGTCTACAACCCGAAGACTGACGACAATGAAGAAGACAAAGATGAAAATCAGGAAGAGGAGGTCGAGGATGAGGACTAGGGTCTTCCTTCGATTGGCCTGTACTATGGCTGGATGGTCTGCATTTTGTTTTGTTGTGTTGGTTGTGGCAGTGGCTTTTTGTTTCCTGCGGGCTTATGGGTGATCTCCTGTGCGAAGTGTGGGTGCTTGGGGTAGTTAGGGTCCTGATAGGACCTTTGTCTCTTTTTGTTAAGGGGGTTTTCGACTATGGTGGGTAGTATGGTCTGGTTCTTTTGGTTTCTGGCTAGGCAGTAGCGTCAGGTTAGAGGACAGAGTTTCCTCAGTTTGGTTCATGGTGGGGTTCCTCAGCCAAGGGCTGATTTTTGTAAATCGGTTTTGGGTCAACCGTTAAAACCCGGTTTAATGATAGACTTGATTTACCAAAAAAAAAATAAAATATATGAAGATATTGTAAACTTTATTTGTAACCATGTTTTGGATAGCAAAAATCTACACAATATTTCTTCTATATGAGTTTTCCCAATGCATTTATTATCCCATGCCATTAAAAATTTGAAGAAATAACATTTCAAAGGTCATTTCAATTGAAAAATGAAGGAAAATATTGCATTGATTTAGACAATCCAAGAATAGCACCCTTATTTTTCAAAGGAGATAAAATTGTGTTGAAGTCACCCCTAAGAATCCATAGATTACAATTATGAATCATCAAAGTGTTTAAAAAAAATATGCTAAGGTCCTTCCAACTCTTTCACGAGGAGTAACTATAGTTGAAGTATATACATTTATAAACCCAAATTTGATGTTTTCCTCTTTCTTGCAAAATAGTCAAGCAACTCAATTACTTTTTGCTTCTAACAATGGTCCACACCATTTGCATTTTTTCCATATATTTGCAATACCGCTTGAAGCTCCTATAGAAGAAACTATTAGACAATCCCCCATCTTCCAAATATTTTAAAAAGTAACAATACATTCCTCACTACTTAATTTTATTTTTTTGTATATAAAATCGGGACTAGAACAAGCTATTAATTCCTTAATAAATATTTTTTGATCTTATTCATATCCTTAATATTCTATGATACCGTTTTCATTATCATTGCTTATTTTTATTAATTGTCTTAGCCCCACTTCTTTTTAACACCTATACTATTTGTTTTGGCTACCCAAATCAATATCCCTTCAAGTTTCCTTCTCTTTGTTCTTTCTTTGATGACCGTCTTCTCCATTTTCCATTCATGCCAGCACTTTCATCTTCATCAATCTCTTCTATTTTTCCATATTGTTTATAATGAGACTTATCTTCTGAAGAATTATGTTGGCCTAGAGAATTTAAAATGCAAGAAATAACCTCATAAAAACTTTCTTCTTTGTGTTGCCCCCAAAACTATGAAATACAAGGATAATCCTCCTAAATAATTACTTTCTTATGTAACCATGGAAATATTAAACTTTCATGCATATCCTCCATATACATTTATTCATTATTTTACCCTTGAAACCCTAAATTATATTGAATATACTCTATAATACTTTCATTTTTATTTCTAGTAGAGGATTTTTATGCTACTTTAGGAAAATGAAGATGATTTACCCCTATTAATCTTGACCTTGTTCATGTCATTCACTTTAAAATTTACCTCTCCATATTCTTTCACATGTTTAACTCTTGAATTTGAACTTATGTATTGTATTTCCTCATACCTTATATTGTTCTTTCTTCTAATGGTTCATTCTAGTAAATTGCAATGGTATTTGTCATTTTATGGTGTAGAGGGGTTTTTTTTACCACTTTCTTGGAAGTGAAAAATCCCAGATTTGACCTAGTTTCTACTATGATATGATCTCCTTGCTTCATATTG
Source organism: Wollemia nobilis (assembly GCA_028583015.1). Lineage (NCBI taxonomy): Eukaryota > Viridiplantae > Streptophyta > Pinopsida > Araucariales > Araucariaceae > Wollemia > Wollemia nobilis. Next base: position 16,476,660 of record JAQPPZ010016947.1, on the reverse strand, counting down.
AAGTTTGTATCATGCCAAAAATTTTCCATCACTTTCATCTAGTAATCTCTTGCCCTAAAATATTTGTCTTGTATGATTTTTGCAATTCACTTTACACCCTTTATCATCGTTTGTGCAATTTTCCTCTTTTCGATGCGTTTCTAGTTCACTTGTGGAAATTTTCACTTTCACCTATGTAATTATCCAACTATATAGTTCACTTTGGCACTATGTGCAATCTGTTGTATGTCCCTTTCCTTTATCCTTTTTCACATGCAATAACTGAGGTGTTTTTACTTTTTCACCAACCAAATTTTCATACAGTAGGGTTTGGAATTTTTCACTCCATATGCTTGTTTTGGAATCAACTCAAACCCTAGAAATGTTTTCTCTACTTAGGGTCTTCTTTGCAATGAATTTTCTTAAAACCCTAAATCCACCAGCATAAATTTTATTTGCAAGTACATTTTTTGAAAAACCCATATTTTCTTTCAGAGTAAACCCTTACTTTTATTGCTTTTTATCCAATTTTGGCTTGATTTTTCTAAAACAAGAAGATTCCTTGGTGCAAATTCATGATGGGTTGAAAAATTGAGTCAACCCGTGATGTTTGCATACCCATGTGGAAGAAAAACCATTCAGTTGCACACTCCTTGCTCCTGGGAGCTCCAAAATTCAACTATTCCTTCATGCAATTTTCAAATTTGGTAACAATAACATGCATGGTGCCTACTTTTTATAAATAAAACATCCCCTTACATGAAAATGTGCCACCTTAGCCTTCTTTGCATGTGTTTCTTGATTTTTACATGGATGATTTCCAACTCATCCCTTATTGCATGCAATTTTGTCCATTCTTGCTTTTTGAATGTTTTATTCCTTTTATTCTTTTATTTTTTATTTTTTTTTAGAAGAGGCCACAATTTCTATTTTTCAACCATATTTCATCTTAATTGCATCTCGAGGGATTTTCACAATCAAGATTATTTTTCTATTTTTAGCTTTTTTTTCAAAATTACCAATTTCACACTTACCTTTTCAAAAATTGTACAGTGACATTCACTTGTATGATTTCAACTATCGATGTGTCATTTGGATGTTCCACCACCTCATTCCGTGTAATCGGGTGTCATGTAATCATACAATCAATCTCTGATTGGACAATTGTATGATTTACTCTCTTCTATTGGTCATTTGTAAGATTTATAACCATACAATTGTTAGCTGTACGATTTACAATGGTGCAATTAGCATTTGTATGATTTGGAATCGTACAATTTCAAGTTTTACAATTTGCAATTGCACAATTCCCTTCTTCCAAGGTTGAATTTTCTTGTTTGAGTCTTCTCCTTTGCCCACTTGACTGATAATTCAGTAAAGATGCCCTTACTATTCTATTTTAATTAGGGCAACTTCTACTTCTGTCCCCATGGACTAAATCAATATTCAAACTTGGTGAACAAGTCCTTTGTGGACTACAACTAGCCTCTTCCATAAATCATACTCTCCCTATATTAACAAGTCCTCTACCTTGCACTTGTCCTCGTGCCATTGAACCTCTTCATAAATTAAACAGGCCAACCTATTTATAAGAGAATCCTCTTCCAAATTCTATTCTTCTTGGTCCTTGTCAATGTATTGGTGGTCGCCTGAGTGGGTATCATATCATATGGTTTTGCAAGAATCCTTCATGCCCATTGTGTCCTTACGCATTCATGATCTAATTAAAGGGTCGTCCATGTGATGCCTCCTTAGGTTAATTAGGCCATCTTGGAGTAGGATATCAAATCATTCCCCTCCCTCCTCTAGGTAAAGGATTTGAATGATTCCTTTCTTCATTCAGTGGTCGTAATCCTCTCCTATGACCTCTTTATCATCCTACGATACTAGAAATTTCCTATCATCGATCTTGCTATCAGTTTGGTGCTACCCTTTCCCAAGTAGTAGGAGTCATATCCTCAAACTCTATACTATCCAGGTGTCCTTGATTTTTTTATGATCATAAAACCAACTATTGTAATGCTCTTATTTGATGATCAATACATCTTAATTGTCTTATCCAACGTCTTTCTTCAAAATTATGTTATGGGAATTTTTTTTTGAAGGTTTCCCTATACTCATTCGAAAGTCAGACACAGTGCTTAAGTCATTACGATTATAATCTCCTTGTGTCACTCACTCCGTTGGTAAATCCATTATTCGTTGAAGCCTCCTCACTTCCCATATTTGTCTTCTCAACTCACAATAGGCTATCACATAGGCATCTGGATCAGGACGAACATGGGGTTCTTGTATCCCAACTAAAAATCCATCATTACTTTTGGGGCTACTATCCCTTGTTAGCCAAGGTATTCCCTCATCACTAGACTCACTCGAACCCTCATATATATTCCCTTATGGTGAAAGCGGTGTCATGTCTTCTTTGATTTCTCACCAAACTATCTCTGCTACTTCATTTGTAATTGGTGGATCATGTATCGTACCTCTTGGTTCAACCTATGACCTTTCACCCACACTAGAACTTGCACCTTCTTGTCACATGACACTCACTTGAGGTGTACCCTCATTTTTATCTTTCTCTACTTCTATTTCTCTCTGCATTGCAACCTATTGCTCATCAAGTCGCATTTTTTTATCCAATTCTTGAATGATTTGTCCTCAAAGCCTTGTATTATGTGCTTGCAATGCTTCATAGTATTCCTATAATTGTTGTGCTTGATATCACATCCTCTATTGCAACATGCCTATATGATATCACAGGGTAATTCCTATTAGTTCCTCTTCTATAGCTCCACCTTCATTCGAATTGAGAACTTCCACATCGAAGGTGTTTGTTTTATCTTCATATTGTACCATTAGTTGTATCCTACATCAAAATTATACTATCTAAGGTAACTCCATTTGTTCTAATTGTGGATACATTACTACTTATTCTAATTGGTTAGCTTCTTCCTCTTACTCCTAATTTATTGCATCACAGGTTGAGGTTATTTACTTGGATTTTATTGCATCACAGAGTGCTTATTGGTGAGCATATTATGAAGCATGGTTTTCATGGCCCTTTTATATGTGAAATATGTGGAGAGAATGACCACTTTACTTGGCTTACAATGGTCCAATTTTTTTACTTTTGATCAACTTTGGAGGGATTGGCCTAATCAAGAGGGTGTTGATCATTTTATTAGGCAGTTAGTTTAGATGGGTTCTACCATTATTCTTTGGAATATATGGAATGAAAGGAACAACTAAATTTTTAATCAAGATAGGAATAATAGTCACTATATCTGGCAAAAGACCATTTCCAACTTAGTTGAATCAGTCGAACAACTCCTTAATCACCCCTAAAACTCCCACCAAAGATAGGATCAAGTGATGCGAATATTGAATATTAACTCTTCTAAGGGCAACCATCTTAAAGGGAATGTGAGTAATTACAATATGGATAGAACAAAGAATTGGTAACCTCCTCCTAAGGATTTTGGAAAAGTCAATACTGATGGAACATCTAGAGGGAACCCTGGAAAAGCTAGTGAGGGAGGAATCGATAGACTTTTAGATGGCTCCCTAGTTTTTTCTTTTGTTGAGAATTTGGGTATTATATCTGTAGACACCAAATTACAACCACTAATCCTCCATCCTAACCATTCTGCCACCCACTTGTCCACCATACACCTTTCCCGCCAATTATTTGGCCCAATTCCACCTTTCCCACCTTCAAAAAGCCCAATTCCACCTTTCTCGCCAATTATTTGGCCCAATTCCACCCTTCCCGCCATTTCCTAACCCAATTGAGATTATTTTAATATTATTTTATATTATTTTGTATTTAATATAATATTTTGTATTATATTATAATATATTTATTATAAAATATAGATTTATAAACTCAATTAACCACATCCATCGGATCCAATTTAATCCCCATCGTCCATCTTCATTAATCCATGCCACATCTAAAAAGTAATATCAACCTTAGGATCTAATTTAATCTTAGACACATGATCAAAAGTGTAAGGCTAAAACCCTAAGAAAACCCTAGGTTGGATTATAAATAAGGACATTTGCAAATGCCCAAACCCTGGAACCTTGAGATTAGAAATTACACCTTGGAGGAGTCATTGTTGAAGCCCTAGTGAAGTAGAGAGAGATAGAGTTTGAAGATATAAAGCCCTAGCTAAGTCAACAAGACTTCTGTTGTTCCAACCATCCATCGCATTCGTAGCCACCCCATTGATCTACTTTTGCAAATTTTGCCCTAACCCGTAGGTGCCCTCTAGAGCTTGCAAGGCTTGCTACAGAGCTTGCGAAGTGCTCACTAGAGCTTGCTATATTCTATAGGCACTCTCTAGAGTCTGCTATATCTCGTAGGTGCACACCAAAGCCTACGAAGCTCACATTAGAGCCTGCAAAGTGCATGTCCGAGCCTACTGTAACCACATAATGCGAATCAGAACTTGCTTCATCACAACATCTGCTGTTAAAATACAATAATGAAGTGAAGAAATATTACAAGCAAGGTATATCTTTATTTGGTTTTATTCTGTTACATAATCTGTTGATTTTGCATACCTTTTTATCTATTTTTAGTTAGAGTTTACTGATGTTTGAGGGTCTCACACTATGGAGCCCTCACAGGTGCTATTAACCCCTTTCTATATTTTTGTGTATGTAGATCTACAGATTCTACACATTGTTGAACAATTGTTGAAGTTGGAGTGGTCCAACATCAAAAACCTAAAGCCCACTCATCCTGTTGGAAGCGAAGACACACTAGTTGAAGACAATTCATTGTTGTGGCTAGGGTTTCGGAGAACCCTAGCATATTGTAAATCATTATATCAAAAACTCTCATTGAGGATAAATTGTATCAAAAGGAGTTTATTGGCTCCCCCTGTTTTATTGAATATATCCATTTGTGCAATCTTGTGTTTATTTGGGTCATTTGATTTCTTTATTGTTTTAAGTGTCGTGTTTTCATCTTCATAAATGGCGATGAGCAATCCAACCCGAAGAACCACAACAGCCTAGGCGTGCCAATATCCCTAACATAAAGGATTTTCCCGCTCGCTACTTTAACATGTTCAATTGGCAAGGTCAAGGCATTGGTTACCATGAGCAAGGGATGCATGATATTTTAGAGGTCCCATATAGAGGCACCCATGATTGTTCCAGTTTAGGCTATACCCTGTTGTCTTCCACTACTTCTCTTGAGCAAGCCTTTAAAAAAATTAGCCTTAATGATGAAGATCACCCCATCCACCCATTACCCTCAACATCTTCTCTTGAACAAGCCTTTCAAGAACTTCGCATCGATGAAGTAAATGAGGATGACCCCATCAACTTCTCATATCCTGTCTTTGATTTTGATGATGAAAGTTATGAAGAATTTGAAGTCATGTCAAACACTTCTGATGATTCTAAAGAGGAGTCACATCCCATTGTCCCCATCACCCAACAGGAAGAGTTTTACCTCCGAATGTTCCCCATCCATCATCCCATATTCTGCCTACTTCTTCCATAAGAACAAGCGGACCCACCTGGTAATACACCTTGAGCCACACACATAATCCAAGAAATGTAACATATGTACATACTTAAAAAAAAAACAAAAGAAAAAAATATGTGTTGCTCATGTTAATGCTGTGTTTATTACAGGGATAACACAACTCGACATTGGTTTAGCTCCAATTGTTCCATCCATGTAGCCTTCCAAGCCATATTTCCTTCCACTAAGTCAATATGAACCCTATTGACTTATTCACACTGCTCCGCAACCCATACGATTCGGCTAAGCCAATTCCAATTGACATTAGCCTTATTGACTTGGACCAGATTTCCTCCTCACCCTCCTTTTCGGAGTTCATCCTATTCAAGGAATTTCTAAGGGCATCGACCTGCTACATTTCTCCCTCATCACCATCCACTTGGGATCCTGATGTATTTTAGGCAGAGTTAGGCAACAATAAACAAGACAAGTTGGATGACATCTTAGATGACATAAATCTGATCCCAACACCACATCAGCTTGAGGAGGGTTCACACATGTCCATTGAAGATACCATCAATGTGAACCTTAGTGTAGATCTTAACAACACACAAATTATCAAGCTTGGCAAAAGTTTAACATATGATGAACAAGAGCAATTCGTTGCTCTCCTCAAGAAAAAGAAAGAGGTGTTTGCATGGTCCTACAAGGATATGCCTAGCCTTAATCCTGACCTTGTTGTCCATAATATCACTTTACGTCCTGATGCCAAGCTGATCAAGTAAAAACTTAGGAGAATGCATCCTACCATGGCCCTCATAGCCAAAGAGGAAATAAAAAAGCTATTGTACATACATTTTATCGTTCCTATTGACTATCCTGAGTGGCTGTCAAACATGGTACCCATTCGTAAACCTAATGGGGTGATACGTGTGTGTAATGACTTTCAAGATCTAAATAAAGTGTGTCCTAAGGATGAATTCCCTATTCCAAACATTGATACTCTTGTCGACACCTATGCAGACCACAAAATGCTTTCCTTGATGGACAGTTTTTCAGGATACAACCAAATTCGAATAAATTCTAATGACCAACAGAAAGTGACATTCACAACACCTTGGGGAAAATTTTGTTTTAGGGTTATACCCTTTGGTCTCAAAAATGTAGGAGCTACTTACAAACGAGCCATGACTTATATTTTTCATGATTACATGCATAAAATCATCGCAGATTATGTCAATGATATCTTGGCTAAATCTAAAACTCGACAAGAACATATTGATGTCTTGGAAAAGATTTTTGATCGACTTCTAGAATACAAGGTGAGGTTAAATCCCAAAAAGTGTGTCTTTGGTGTTACCTCTGGTAAAATTTTAGGATTCATTATCTCCAAAAGAGGCATTGAAGTGGACCCAAATAAGGTTAAGTCCATCATGGAAATGACACCCCCAACCAACATCAAAGAATTGCGTAGCTTGCAAGGCAAAATTCAATCAATCAAATGTTTCATTGCACAACTTTTTGATAAGTGTAGACCATTTAATCACTTGCTACAAAAGGGGATAGAATTTGTATGGATAGATGAATGTCAAAAAGCATTTGAGGACATCAAGCGATACCTAACTTCTCCACCAGTATTAACTCCTCCTAGGCTAGGGGTCCCTTTTCATCTATATGTTTAAGCCACAGAGGCTGCTTTAGGGACAATGCTTGCACAAAAAAATGAACAAAATCGAGAGCAAGCAATATATTACATTAGTCGAACATTGGTAAGTTATGAAATAAGAAACAATTATGTAGAAAAGCTATGCCTAGAAGTGGTCTTGGCCACTAAGAAGCTACACCATTATATGCCAAGTCAAACAACCTATGTTATAGCTAGAGAAAATCCTCTATGTTATATGATGTCTTGCACTTATAACAACACCCATACCGTTAAATGGATAATGCTACTCACAAAATTTGGTCTCGAATTTATTAGCCAAAAATCCATTAAAGGTCAAGTTATCGTTTATCAACTTGCGAAAGATCCACTACCTAGTGATCATCCTTTGATTATTGAGCTCCCAGATGATTTGGTATTTTCAATCACTGAAGTAGACAACGATGTCATTCCAGAGGAAGATGTCGATATCACATTATTCTTTGATGGATCTAAGTGCGAGAAAGGTCAAGGCGTGGGAGTTGTATTTCATACACCACAGGGGATTCCCATCCTCTTATCATTCAAGTTAGACTTCTCATGTACAAACAACACAACAGAGTATGAAGCCTTAATCTTAGGTCTTCAATCAGCTATAGCTATGGGTATTAAGCGTATTCAAATATTTAGGGATTCTCAACTTGTAGTGAAATAGGTAACAGAAGAATACCAATACAAGGAGCCTACCATTAAACTTTATCATGAAGTAGCAATGATATTGCTATCAACATTTGAATGGTATGAAATCAATAACTTACCTCATTCGACAATAGATTTGTAGATGCATTGGCCTATCTTGTATCCTTGATTCCAAAGAATTACTTAGGAGAGGTACAACCCCTAATAATATCAACAATCTCTAAAGCAGCCATTGTGCGCACTAACCCAAAATATGGACAAGATGTTTGCTTTATCCATACAAAATCATGTGAGTCTTGGTCAAGCCCAATAGTAGCCTTCTTAAAATTTGGAACACTCCTAGTGGACATGTCTCGGTCTGCCAAATGTGCTTTCAAGCAAAGAGTAGCTCGTTTTGTTCTCTTGGGTGACGTGTTATATAAATGTGGTTATGATGGAATCCTACTTCGTTATCTCGAATAAGAGGAGGCCCAAAGGGCCATTCACAAAGCCCATGATGGTACTTGTGGTGGTCATTTTAGTTGAATGTACATTGCAAAGAGTCTTTTACGCATGGGTTATTATTGGCCCACAATGGAACACGACTGTTGCACATATATCAAAAATTGTAAACAATGTCAAACACATGCCAATTTAACTCACGTACCATCACAATATTTACAACTAATACAAAGTCTCTGGCCATTTTCAAAATAAGGCCTAGAACTAATTGGCAAGATTTCACCCTCCTCTTCGGGACAACATACATTCATCATCATTGCCACATAATACTTCACAAAGTGGATTGAGGTAATACCTCTAACTAGTATGATAGGACCTCGAGTTGTGTATTTCATACTCCATAATATCATCTATCATTTTGGCATTCCTTCTAAAATAATTTCGGATAATGGTAAGTCTTTCAAGAATAAGGATGTTCGAGCACTTTGCAAAAAGTATAATATCCAACGTAGTTTCTCGACTCCTTATTTGCCATTATTAAGAAACTTTTCAAATAAAATGATAAATATTGGCATACACAAATCCTGTTGTCACTTTGGGCTTATTGAAAAAGTATCAGAACTCCAACAGGAGCAACACCATTCTCTATGGTCTATGGATATGAAGCTATTATGCCTCTTGAACTTGATATTCCCTCCCTACAAGTTTCCTTGCAATAATTCATAGATGACAATACAACTAGACAAGCACGACTTGACCAACTCACGCTCCTAGATGAAAGGTGAGTCAACGCATTAGAACATTTACGAGTTTATCAAGACCGCCTCAAGCGTGCTTACAATGCTAAAGTCCATATTTGAGAATTTCAAGTAGGGGATCTAGTACTCAAAGAGAACCAACAAAACACCAATGCTTTATCACACCTTCGTGAAAAATTTGTGGCAAATTGGTTAGGTCCATACATAATAACTCAAAAAGTGGGTAATGGTACTTATAGACTTGTCGATTTAGAGGGAATAGAGGAACCCAAACCACTTAATGTTCTTCATTTAAAGGAATTATATTTTTAAAAGTGACACTTCATATGTATATATACATGGCTTTTTTTTTTCAAAAAAAAAAATTCACATAGGCATGCACATATTGCATACACTCCATTTGCATTTAAATTTTGCCATGCATCTTCACTTTTTGCATTTATGCATTGTTTCATTCGCATACAACATATCATACATTGCATTGTACAATTCCCATTTGCATAGTAGCACTCAATTACATTAGGCATATGCATTTGCATTCATCCCATCCCATGTTTAATTATCTGGCATAGTAATGATGATATGGCCATAAAAAAAAAGTCAAGTTATAAAAATTGGGGGTACCTAGTTTGAAAAAATCATGCAACTTTGGAAAAATACATAATCCAACAATACCATATGCCAAAATTACAAAGCCCAAGTTTTTAGTCACTCAACCATTTCTAGTGTAGCAAGCAACCTCCAAACGGATGCCTAATTTTATTTAGGATCAAAACACACTTTACATACTAATAAAGTCTTGAGCATTATTGATTGATTTTGAATACAATCCTGAACCAAACACATTTCTCACATCTTAAGAACATTATGAGATAGGGGGGCTAGTACCATCCTTGGGTAGTACCTCGGGGCGAAAGGGAGATATCCCTCGCTTGTCCCATCATGCAACATAGTCCAAAAATTGTGGTTTTCACCACTACCAAAATTGCTCCAAACATAAACATAAAAACATAGAGTAGTAAGGATAGGGTCAAAATTCTCATCACACTTCGGTTGAGAATCTGATTCCCCAAAGCTTTATACAAAATTAACAAATAAAATGCCAAACACCCTTGATCACTAAAGTCGTAAGGATTCATACTACACGTTCCTGAAAAGGATGGGTAGTCGTACCCAAGGCCTAAAAGATCAATCCCATTGGACTATGGAGTGAATCTTCATCGAGGCTATAGATGCTTGACTGGCAGTGGAGTAAGCTCATTCGAGGCGACATGTCTCTCCTCCAAAAAGGGAGACCTCTGAACGCACATAAGGACAAGCTAGTCTCAGGTCATCTCCATAACAAGAGATGCCTAACTTACTCATAATGGGTTAATGAATCTCATGTGCACACACACTGGTACTTGATTAGATAGGGTTATTGTCATGCTCAATACTGGGTTAATGAACTTCACTCGCACACACATCTGGTCCTAAATAAAGTTAGACAACTTAGTGAGTTTGGTTGATAACACTAGTATGTTTGAGTCTTTGAAAATATTTCAGTCTTCCATATCAATGTCCATATCTTCTTCCATATCAACATCCATATCTTCTTCCATATCAACATCTATATATTCATTAAAAGTCAAGTTGCAAAAACACCAAAAAATTATGTACCCCCGATTGCCAAACAATGGACAACAAAAATGGCCAATAAAATTTCTGAACTATAAAAAGATCATTCGAACACTATGCATTCCTCTCATAAAAGTGCATATTCATTATACATTTACTTGCATTAATCATCCATAAGACATGTCATTTAGCAGACATTAATCATCCACATAAACATCATTCATATACATATCATTTAGCTTACATTAATAATCCATATAGGCATTATGCATACACATCATGATTTACATTAAGCATACATAAAACATTCAACACAAATTTCATAAAACATAAAAGCATTCACACAAAAGATAACACAAATATATAAAATATCATATATATAAATCACATATACAATGAATGCCAAAGAGGCTACAAGGGAGCACCAAGGCTCATATACAAAATAGTGCATCTAAACACTAAGCTAATGTCCATGAGAGAACCCCTGAGACCTAGTAGGAGCCCTAGGCCTAGCACTTTGCCTAGACTCAATATGCCTAGATGGCTCAGCCATAGAAGAAGAAGGAGGATCCGACAATGTAATATGGTTTTGCATACACACATCCTCCAAGGAATGTGCATATGCCTCACTAGCTCGAAGATGTTGTAAGTCCATCTAATGCTTATGCTCCTTCGCAAAAATCTCTACCTGAAGTCGTGTGACCATAGCCTAATCACTAGCCATAGCTGCCACCCGCTCTGCCTCTAGCTGAGCTATAGTAGCCTCTGAATCCCTATGAGTCTCGAGCATAACTTCACGCTCCTCATGAAGCTTCTCCAACTTTGCCCGTAGACTAGCCACCTCGAAGATCTCATCCATACCCACATCATCATCCTCCCTCTCCTTCTTGGCCAACCCCATATTCGACGTCTACTGAGCTGATACCCTCGATCGTCTTTGACCCACCGATCATTGAGCCCTCATCCTCTTCAAAGTCACCCCTAACCTTACAGTTGCTGCCTCATCACCCGTAATATTTGGTACCCATATTGGTTGGGCACCAAAAAAATCCACATACTATGGAGTCACCCTAGCATCATCTAGGTTGAGGACCTCCATCTCCTCATCATCCTCAATCACCACTTGCCATGGCTCTGCACATGCATACTCCTAGGGATCCCTCAATAGATCACCCACCAACCCTAATAGGTTCCATGGAAACCTATAACCAGTGCTATTGGGTAACACTAGGTTCGCTAACACAAACATGATCAAGGCTAGGAGTGCATCCAACTCCTTTGCCTTGTACATGCTCAGATAACATATACCCCCATCTCCAATTCGGGCCTCCCACCACTGATCCCCAAACATCCTCTCCATCTCAACCTTCTTGTCTCGACCAACCACCACCTTCTCCCCTTCTACCAGCATCTTGAGAATGCGGCATACATCCTCAAGCGTAACAATAGCCTCCCCAGTCGGTAGCTGGAACGTCCCCCTATCTGGGTCCCATCTCTCTATCAAAGCTGAGAGATACCCCTTGTTAGCCCTCACCACATCAAGCCTAGCCACACCCTCTAGGCCTACCCAACCCAAAAATGCCCAATCATCAACTGTCAGCTTCTTCCTCATCCCATGAACGAGAGGCTAAAACCGATGTCGAGGCTCTATGTCCCTCAACTGCAGCAACAAACAATTTTATTAATACCATTACAAAAAAAAATTAATAACAAAAACATGCAAAAGAGATAAAATGTTTTTAAACATTATTAGGGTAAATGGTGCCTCAGCTCCGCCAGTAGCATTCGATTCCTCCTCCTCCATAGCTTTCGTGCAAATTATCACTAGCCTCATAAAGCTCACAAACCCACTCCACTCCTCAGATGCAGCTTCTCAAAGTTTGAAATGCACAAGTGAGCCTCATGATTCACTCAAAAAGCTATTTATAGCTTTTCCTAGCGCATTCAAGTGCAGGTCTGCACCTACGAATTCACAGGCTCACCTGGGTGCCTGCGGGCGCACCTAAGCACATCTGCACGCCTGCGGGACACCATAGGCACAATCGTGTGCCTGAAAACAAAATGACACAAAGAAAAATACAATAAAAATATCAGCTTACCTCCTCCAAATTTCACAAAATTTCATCCACACATCATGCACATCCTAAAACCAGGTTTTGTAAAAACAAAAATTGTTTTGCATGCATAATTTTTGAGAATAAAACAAATATTCAAATTACACTAATTGAAGCACAAAATACAGCAAAACAATCCAAATTTTTACAAAACTCACATCTAATCATTCTGCATTATATTCTTCATCATCACATACAATTGTGCAAAAATCAGAGTTAAACAAACCTTGTATCTAGTAGGTTATTCTATAAACTTAGCGATGGCAGCGATAGTCATCCATGCAATTCGATAAGATGAATAATCTACAATAAGGACACTTGACAATGATCATCATCCATAATCACATCATCAAAAATCACAATCACATTTGGCACCTCACATTCTGAGTACAGCTTTGCCAAGAACAATTTTCTCAAAGGCGATCATTGATGCCCTTTTTCGTGGGACATGAAAACACGGGTAATAAAAATCACAAACACTCATTCATTTGACAACAATCACCATACAAGACATATCGGTAGATTGATTGGTTACATTATGGAATTGGTGAAGAAATTTCCATAATCACTACCCCACCCCTACATTGACTTAGTCATCATGCATCCTCATAAATTGCATACTTAATGACACCATTGTGACATCTTATTCAACAACATCGAATCATCCCAAAGTTTGGGGTAACCAAAATTTGATTATGATATCACATTTTACATCATTCATATCATCCACAATCACATGGTATTATACACCAACCCCTTTCTCATCGTTGGGACATAAACGGTATCATATTTTACATCATTCATATTGTCCACAATCACATGGTATTATACACCAACCCCTTTCCCACCGTTGGGCATAAACGATATCATATTTTACATCATTCATATCGTCCAAAATCATATGGTATTATACAACAACCCCTTTCTCACCATTGGGGCATAAAAGGTATCACATTTTACATCATTCATATCATTCACAATCATATTGCATTTCACACCATTCATTCATCACTGGCACAAATTCACCACATCATGCATTATTAGCACAAAAAATATTTTCAATTGGCTTGTGAGATACATTCATAACTCATTCGTCAATTGAGGGGGTAAGCTAAAAAATTCTAAAAATTCTTTATTCTTTTGTCTTCAAAATTAGTGCTCAAATCTAACGACAGAGAGAAGCTGCTTCTGTGCCCATAGCCCAAACAGGTGTCTCGTATTTTTGCACCATATTGTGTTTTACGTAACATGATACAAAAAGGGGCATCTGTAGACACCAAATTACAACCACTAATCCTCCATCCTAACCATTCCACCACCCATTTTTCCACCATACACCTTTCCCGCCAATTATTTGGCCCAAATCCACCTTTCCCACCTTCAAAAAACCCAATTCCACCTTTCCAGCCAATTATTTGACCCAATTCCATCCTTCCTACCATTTTCTAACCCAATTGAGATTATTTTAATATTATTTTATATTTTTTTGTATTTAATATAATATTTTGTATTATATTATAATATATTTATTATAAAATATATATTTATAAACTCAATTAACCACAGTCATCCGATCCAATATAATCCCCACCATCCATCTTCATTAATCCATGCCACATCTAAAAAGTAATCTCAACCTTAGGATCTAATTTAATATTAGCCACACGATCAAAAGTGTAAGGCTAAAACCCTAAGAAAACCCTAGGTTGGATTATAAATAAGGGCATTTGCAAATGCCCAAACCTTGGAACCTTGAGATTAGAAATTACACCCTAGAGGAGTCACTGTTGAAGCCCTAGCAAAGTAGAGAGAGATAGAGTTTGAATATCTAAAGCCCTAGCTAAGCCAACAAGACTTCTGTTGTTCCAACCATCCCCCATTCATCCTCCATCGTCGTCACAACCTCCATCCATCTGCCACATTCGTCACCACCCCCTTGATCTACTTTTGCAGATTTTTCCCTAACCCATAGGCACTCTCTAGAGCTTGCGAGGCTTGCTACAGAGCCTGTGAAGCGCTCACCAGAGCTTGCAATATTCTATAGGCACTCTCCAGAGCCTGTTGTATCCCGTAGGTGCACACTAGAGCCTGCAAAGCTCACATAAAAATCTTCCAAGTGCACGTTCGAGCCTGCTGCAACCACAGAACGTGAATCAGAGCCTGCTGCATCACGCCATCTACTGTCAAACTGCAACAACAAAGCAAAGAAACATCACAAGCAAGGTATATCTTTATTTGGTTTTATTTTGTTCCATAATCTATTGATTTTGCATATCTTTTTATCTATTTTTAGTTAGGGTTTACTAATGTCTGAGGGTCTCTGACTATGGAGCCCTCATAGGTGTTATTAACCCCTTTCTAAATTTTTTTGTATGTAGATCTGTAGATTCTACACATTGTTGAACGACTGTTGAAGCTGGAGTTGTCCGAAATTGGATACCTGAAGCCCACTCATCCTGTTGGAAGCGAAGACACACTAGTTGAAGACACTTCATTGTTGTGGCTAGGGTTTCAGAGAACCCTAGCGTATTGTAAATTATTGTATCAAAAAATATCATTGAGGATAGATTGTATCGAAAATATTTTATTGGCTCCCCCATTTTATTGAATATATCCATTTGTGCAATCTTGTGTTTATTTGGGTCATTTGATTTCTTTATCATTTTAAGTGTCATGTTTTCATCTTCACACTATCCAATAACCTTGCTTAGGGGTATGGTATCCTTAGAGGCCTTCAAGAGGCTACTAAGGTTGGATGGGAAAAGGTGCTAGTTGAGACTGACTCTCAACTCATGATTAATCTTTTGAAGAATCCTAAGAATCATAAGACTGATTGGAGAATAAAAATAATTATTGAGAAGATTCAGTTGATCTAGATGAGATTTTTGAAAGTTGATTACAATCATGTGGTCAGAGATCAGAACAAGAGTGATAATGCTTTAGATAATTGGTATTTTGACAAAGGTGATCTTACTTGCTACAACCACCCTCCTAGATGGTGGGCTTCATAAATAAGGGAAGCTCTTGTTTCTAATATTTCTTTAGATGGCTCCAGTTTTGGAGGTACCTAGTTTCTTCTTGTTTTATTTTTGCTTCTATTTGGTTCAGTAAGGGTATTTTACTTCCCTAGCTCAAACTAATATTTATTTTGTTTCCTCTGTTGATTCTTGCCTTAAAAGTATTTTGATTTAGATAGGTCATTATTTTATTTATTTATTTATTTTTTCTTTTTTGGTTTAGTTTTGTGAGGTGTGTGTGTTTTTTTGTTTTATTTTGTTTTTGTGCTTTTTGTGTTGTTCTTGTGTTTTTGTTGTTTTTGTTCTTGTGTTTATGTATGTGTTAATTGGTGTTTTTGTGGTTTGGTGTGTGAGTGTTTTCTATGTTTTTTTTTGTTTGTTTATTGTCTGTTGTTGGTTGTATTTTTGGTTTTATTTTTATTTTTTAGGCTATGGTTGTTTTTGTTTTTCATGTTTTTGTTGGTTGTGTCTTTGTAGCGTTTCTATTGTTTTTTGTTATGTTTGTGTTTTGTTATGTTGTTCTTGTGTTTTTTGTGTGGTTCGTGTTGTATTTTTTTATCTTATTGTGTGTGTGTTTGGTTGTGCTTTATATTTTTGACATACTCAAGGAGCATATTTTTTTAGTTTTTGTTTTTTTGATATTTTTATGTGTTTGTGTTTGTGTGTTCTTTTTTTTGTTGTTTCAGGTTTTCTCCTTGAGTATGTCAAAGGTGGTAGGCCAAGTGTGAGTCCTGGGTGATTTTAGTGGAAGACATACCCCTGCCTCCTTGGGTCTTACTCGAAAGTGGTAACCCTTCTAGGATGTTTTCCACAAAAATAAACTATGTCCATATAAGTGGAAGATACATAAAGAACAATAGTAAGATGATTTCAATGACAATTTTTTTTTTTAATAAACTATGGATTAATGAGAATCCAAAATTGTTAAAAAAATAATTTTCTCATGTAGAATCTGTCAAGTATGCAAGCTCTTTTATTTGGTTCATATTTGAGATTGGACCAAGTAAAACAAGGCATGGTATTTATGCGTGGTCCAGAATAAAAGATCATACACCCCTAAAGAATTTTTACAAAACAACTAATTAGCAAATTCAACATTGAAAAGAGGTTGATATTGATCCCAAATTTTATTTTTAGAATGTACCACCATATTAAAATCATCACCCAAGGTGTACTCAACATGAGGGAGGAAGGAAGCATGCCACTCCCATATGTAGATTCTTACAACATAGTCATTGTAGACATAAATGGAGTAAAAGCCATAGATATTTCCATTGAGAAGCATAGTCATGTAGATGTACCTTTGTTTAGGGTCCTCACTATTATCAATGATAGTAGTAATGAAAAAAAGAAGACAAGGAAATTATAGCTCTCACCATCGGAGAGATATCAGGTAAAGGAGTTACAAAAAATCAAATTGGTTGTAAACATGAGTTGAGACAATAAATTTAATTTCTTGAAACATAGCAATACTCAACATGACATTGGAGACAACACATTTAACCAAATTATCTATCTAGGAGGGCAATACTTGGACATTCCACAACACAATTTTAAACTTAATCATTGGTCAATATTTGGAGGTCAAATCCTAAGATAGTAAAATTATTTAGTAGCAAAATTGGGTAATGTCAGGATGAACTGCCTACATATAATAGAGAAAATTCATTTGACTCATGAATAGAGAGATTCACACTTTGAGGGAGACCATGTCACCTAGGAATAATCCTTCCGTTCGTCCATCAACGTGTTTTGATCTGAACGAAATTGGATCTAATTGTAATGGCATAAACACATCCTCAAAGCCCTTCTTTTCTTCTATATAGTATATATATATATATATATAATATGATATTCTATATCATATTCGATTGTAATTCATCAATCAAAAGGAAAATTTCAAGGATGAAAGAATATTTCATTAAACGTAGTAGTTGCTATAATACATAATGTTGCCACCCAGGCAGGAGGGCAGTTGATTTTATTAACAAAATAAAATTGGCTATAGTTCATATTAGAGTCTATTTAACTCTCTTGAATACGTTTTCGTATATGTCTCCATATCATATTGTCTCTATGTCATATTTGATCGTGATTCGCTTCTTCTTTGCATTAAAACCAATGCCACTCGGTGTTCCAAAAGTGCCTCATCAACACTTCGAAGACGAAGATGCAGTTTGGCTCGACTTATACAACAAACTTTATGAAGAGAGATTACTTTTTTTGGCTAAGCCGCTCGAGGACGAGATTGGAAATCAACTCGTTAGTATGATGGTATATTTGACTCTAGATGATATAACTAGAGAGCAATTTATATTTATTCACTGTACCGGTGGATCAATAATACCAGGAATAGCTCTTTATGATACTATGCAATATATACCACCAGAAATATATACAACAGTCATTGGGATAGCTGCTTCAATGGGATCTCTCATCTTAACCGGAGGGCGTCCTGGTAAACGTATAGCATTTCCTAGCGCTACGGTTATGCTCCACCAACCTGCTAGTACTTACACGGATGGAATGTCAAGAATATGTATACAGAATGATGAAGACGTAACAATTATTAAAGAACAAATTGTAGACATTTATATAGAAAGAACATCTCTTCAAGATAAGTTCGTCGTTTGGGATGAGTTAGACAGAGATCATTTTATGTCAGCAGAGGAGACCCTGGAATATGGCATTGTTGATCTCATAATGGACAAAGAGATGGTACCCCCCTGGCTAGAAATCAAATGGGGTCCTAAAAAACAGAACAATTGGAACAGGATTACTCACGAGAAATTTCTAAATGAAAATGGAGCTCCTCCTATAAATGGAAATACTTTTTCACAGTAAAAGTATTTTATGTGTTTGATTTATTGTTTTTTATTATTAATATTGTTTCCAACTTAATATTGAAAAGTTGGTATGTATTCTTTTTTTTTATGAATTTTTTGATAGAAAAGATCAAGATTTAAAATCTTGATCTTTTCTATCAAAAAATTCATAAAACTACTTATCAAATTAAAATTAGTAGTATCCTTCTAATTTTATAAGCTAAGTTCTGATGAACTTGAATTGGTTTCACATTTGGACTGGATTACTTTATTATTTTATTGGAAGAAAAATAATGCACCCGGAGGAGCAGAGGAGGGTTCTCTACCCGCAGGGGACACAAAGAGAAGAGGTGTACCTTGCAGGATTGGAGCCTCGCAATTACTAGCGAATATGCTTTTTCTTTTATACCCTTCCTCGTTCATGGTTTGAGATTCTGGTGTCCCAGGCGTAGAGGAACCACACCAATCCATCCCGAACTTGGTAGTTAAACTCTACTGCGGTGACGATACTGTAGGGGAAGCCCTGCGGAAAAATAGCTCGATGCCAGGATGATAAAAAGCTTTATGTCTCTTATTTCTATTCAGAGGTCCTCTTCTTTTCAAAACCCCGACATTCCTTCTTTCCCGCTCCACACTTCGGAACGCAAGTTTGATTGTGTTTGATCGGCGGTAGAAATGGGACCAATTCCCACATTGTCTATTGGTACATAGAAATGATAAAATATTTCCGCTTATCCTTGCTGCTATTATGAATAGAATTGTTTTGAAACTGTTCCATTAATGGCCTCGAATAGATATTCACCTTTGAGATAAAGGTTTAGTTCCATAGCATGATATTTTCTAATGCGAGAAAGCTACATAGTGTCTACTTTTTCTGATAAAGGGGTATTTTCATGGGTTTGCCTTGGTATCGCGTTCATACCGTCGTATTGAATGATCCTGGCCGGTTAATCGCTGTGCATATAATGCATACAGCTCTAGTTGCTGGTTGGGCTGGTTCAATGGCTCTTTATGAATTAGCAGTTTTCGATCCATCTGATCCTGTTCTTGATCCAATGTGGAGACAAGGTATGTTCGTTATACCTTTTATGACTCGTTTAGGAATAAAGGATTCATGGGGTGGATGGAGCATCACCGGAGAAACTGTAACTAATCCAGGTATTTGGAGTTATGAAGGTGTGGCTGGAGCACATATTGTGTTTTCTGGCTTGTGCTTTTTAGCAGCTATCTGGCATTGGGTATATTGGGATCTAGACATATTCGTTGATGAACGTACGGGAAAACCTTCTTTAGATTTGCCCAAGATCTTTGGAATTCATTTATTCCTCTCAGGAGCAGCTTGCTTCGGATTCGGAGCATTTCATGTAACGGGTTTGTATGGTCCTGGAATATGGGTGTCTGATCCTTATGGGCTAACTGGAAAAATACAACCTGTAAATCCAGCGTGGGGGGCTGAAGGTTTTGATCCTTTTGTTCCGGGAGGAATAGCTTCTCATCATATTGCAGCAGGTATATTGGGTATATTAGCAGGTCTATTCCATCTTAGTGTTCGTCCTCCCCAACGTTTATACAAAGGATTGCGTATGGGGAATATTGAAACTGTCCTATCCAGCAGTATTGCTGCTGTGTTTTTTGCAGCTTTCATTGTCGCTGGAACCATGTGGTATGGCTCCGCAACAACTCCGATCGAATTATTTGGCCCCACTCGTTATCAGTGGGATCAGGGATACTTCCAACAAGAAATAGATCGACGAGTTCGTGCCGGTCTGGCTGAAAATCTCAGTCTATCAGAAGCTTGGTCAAAAATTCCTGATAAACTCGCTTTTTATGATTATATTGGGAATAATCCAGCTAAAGGGGGATTATTCAGGGCAGGTGCCATGGACAATGGGGATGGAATAGCTGTTGGTTGGTTAGGACACCCCATCTTCAAAGATAAAGAGGGACATGAACTTTTTGTACGTCGTATGCCTACCTTTTTCGAAACATTTCCAGTTGTTCTAGTTGATGAAGAAGGAATTGTGAAAGCTGATGTTCCTTTTAGGAGAGCAGAATCAAAGTATAGTGTTGAACAAGTAGGCGTAACTGTTGAGTTCTATGGGGGTGAACTTGACGGGGTCAGTTTTGGTGATCCCGCTATAGTTAAAAAATATGCTAGACGCGCTCAATTAGGTGAAATTTTTGAATTAGATCGCGCTACTTTGAAATCCGATGGTGTCTTTCGTAGTAGTCCAAGGGGTTGGTTTACTTTTGGACATGCTACATTTGCTCTTCTTTTCTTTTTTGGGCACATTTGGCATGGTGCTAGAACCCTATTCAGAGATGTTTTTGCTGGTATTGATCCGGATTTGGATGCTCAAGTAGAATTTGGGGCGTTCCAAAAACTGGGGGATCCGACTACTAAAAGACAAGTTGTGTAATATGACATTGCTCCGATCTTTAATCAATATTGAGAAATTAAACCAAATATTCATTCTCACTAAGAATCAAAATCTTTTGATTTCTTATCTTTCTTTCTTATCTTTTTTTTTTTTTTTAATGTCGTAATTAGTACGAAAGCTATCTCCATAATTGTAAACTACGATCGAATCTATGGAAGCATTGGTTTATACATTCCTTTTGGTATCGACCTTAGGGATAATCTTTTTTGCTATTTTCTTCCGAGAACCACCCAAAGTTCCAGATAGAGGGGGAAAATAATTTTTGTTCTTTTCCTCCTCATTGTTATTATCAAAGAAAGGCCTTCCCGGTAGGGAAGGCCTTTCTTTCAACTAGTCTTCGTGCTCTTCAAAAGGATCTCTAAGTTGTTCAGAGGGTTGCCCAAAGGCGGTGTACAGGGCATAACCAGTAAAACTCACAAGTAAACAAGATATGGAGATAGCGACTAAGGTTGCAGTTTCCATTGTTAGGTAATCCCATGTATATATATATATATATATGGAATAGTATACAAAGTTAACAGATCTCAACCAATGCAATAGTTTTTATGGCTACACAGACCATTGATGATACTTCCAGAACCAGGCCAAGACGTACTACTGTAGGAGATTATTTAAAACCGCTTAATACAGAATCTGGTAAAGTAGCTCCCGGATGGGGAACTACTCCTTTCATGGGTATTGCAATGGCTCTATTTGCAGTATTCTTATCTATTATCTCGGAGATTTATAATTCTTCCGTTTTATTGGACGGAATTCCGGTTAGTTGGGTCTAGAGAAACTAAACAACCCCCCCCCGAATCCCAAGTTATTCAAAATAAAAAAGAACTAAGGAATTCAAGGCGAGCTATTGGATAGCTCGAGTTTCTAGGTTATGACGTTCCGGTAGTTTGATCGTGTAATTACTTTTATCTAAGGATTTTTGGAATATGGGTGTGCGACTTGTTAAAATTGATCTCTACTCTAGTACAGAAGATCAGTCTGTTATCTTCATAAAGATGGTCCTACCTCGTTAGATATTGATCAAAAGTTAATATTTGGAGCACGAGGAATAGATATATTCAAGAAGATCTGAACTATGGTTTGTACCTGTCACTTGGACCTCGTCACCAGATTTGTAATAACTTGAAAGAAGTATGATCAGAAATTGAGGGATCTCTCCTCCTTCTTCTGCTGGCTCTGGCTGAAGAAATGAGATACTATCTCATTTCTCTTAGTTATCTTATTTCATTAAGTGAGCAATAATTCAATTAAAAGGTTATTACCCAGAGAACCTTTTGGAATTTAATCAAATTATCGGGGTAGAATCTAAATCTGAGGTTCAGATTGATTCATCTGTTGAGATCTCAACAAGATAATTCCTATTGATCGTCGATACTAGTTGTTCTCTAAGTAATTTATATCACGAATAGGATAAAAGATTGTTCAAAAGGCCTATAGCAATTTATTCTGCATAAAAATGAGCCAACTTGAAATTTGAGCATTACAAAGTCTTCCTTCTTATTGCAAGAGATCCTGGATTATTACTAATTTTATTCATTCATATCCCCAGGGAACGAAGTATCGAGTATCTCGAGATTTTACAATTAATATATTCGTTCAAAAAGGTATTTGGGTGTTCTTGTTTAAGCCGTATGAAAGGAAATTCTCATGTACGGTTTTCAGAGGGGGAATTTAAGTTTACCTATCTCAATAAAGTATACGATTGGTTCGAAGAGCGTCTCGAGATTCAGGCGATTGCAGATGATATCACTAGTAAATATGTTCCTCCTCATGTGAATATATTTTATTGTCTAGGGGGGATCACACTGACTTGTTTTTTAGTACAAGTAGCTACTGGTTTTGCCATGACTTTTTACTATCGTCCGACCGTTATAGAAGCTTTTGCCTCTGTTCAATACATAATGACCGAAGTGAACTTTGGTTGGCTAATCCGATCCGTTCATCGATGGTCGGCAAGTATGATGGTTCTAATGATGATCTTGCACGTATTCCGTGTTTATCTCACAGGTGGATTTAAAAAACCTCGTGAATTAACTTGGGTTACGGGTGTAATTCTGGCTGTACTAACCGTATCTTTCGGTGTAACTGGTTATTCTTTACCCTGGGATCAAATTGGTTATTGGGCGGTCAAAATTGTGACCGGTGTTCCTGAGGCTATTCCTGTAATAGGATCTCCTTTGGTAGAGTTATTACGCGGAAGTGTTAGTGTGAGCCAATCTACTTTGACTCGTTTTTATAGTTTACACACTTTCATATTACCCCTCCTTACCGCTGTATTTATGTCAATGCACTTTCTAATGATTCGTAAGCAGGGTATTTCAGGTCCTTTATAGAGAGGAAAGATAGATTTTGAATGAGTATCAATGAGTATTCATAACCCATCCTTTTGTTGAGTAATGACAATATATCATTGCCGGGAATATTTCATATTGGAAATATGGAAATAAGAAACCATGCTCCTCGGAGTTCCTCGGATTTCTCCTTTCAATTCTGAAGTATTATCCATCCAATACAAACAATTGAAGTAGATCCTCAGCTCAGACGGAGAAGATGGATTATGGGAGTGTGTGACTTGAACTATTGCTCAGGCCGTGCAGATACATTCTTCAATCTGCCTTATAAAAATAAAAGTGTCTCTGCCCCAATTTTCTTATCAGAAATAGGAAGTCTAGAACCTGGGTAAAAGGCATCGGTTGATTTGTTCTGTTCCAAGAGAGTTATTTCTATGATCAAATCCAAATTAGGAAGGGCTCCGTGAGATCCGGGTAATAGTGTACCATAATAAATAACATATTACTTATACTTTGCTTTTCATAGTATGAAAATGCATCCATTTCCCTTGCATTTCAATAAGGTAAACTATCGGAGTAAAAGAAGGGATCTAAGGAAGGAGAAAGGCCAGATCAGTAACAAGTCAATACCTTGTATGCTTTTGAGATCTATTCGTGGGGATAAACACGGGTTACAAGGAATAAGATGATCCAAAAGGCATGTTGATCATGATCGAATTTGTAAGCTTACTTGGGTACTGAGCATTTAATCTGAAATAAGAAAATTACCAATAAGGGTATAGGTACATTTGGTTATTATTCTGACGATACACCCTTTATCAGTTTGAGTTTAGCTATTGCTCGAGCCGGATGATCAAAATTGGCATGTCCGGTTCCTTCGGGGGATAGATTCATAAGGGTCTACTTATCCCAATAACAAAGAAACCTGACTTGAATGATCCTGTATTAAGGGCTAAATTAGCTAAAGGTATGGGGCATAATTATTATGGAGAGCCCGCTTGGCCCAATGATCTTTTATATATTTTTCCAGTAGTAATTTCAGGTACTATTGCATGTACCATAGGTTTAGCGGTTCTTGAACCTTCAATGATTGGTGAACCGGCAAACCCATTTGCAACTCCTTTGGAAATATTGCCCGAATGGTATTTTTTCCCTGTATTCCAAATACTTCGTACAGTACCTAATAAATTATTAGGTGTCCTTTTAATGGCCTCAGTACCCACGGGACTATTGACGGTACCTTTCTTGGAGAATGTGAATCAATTCCAAAATCCATTTCGTCGTCCAGTGGCTACAACAGTATTTTTAATTGGTACTGCAGTAGCCCTTTGGTTAGGTATTGGGGCAACATTACCTATTGATAAATCTTTCAGTTTAGGTCTTTTCCAATTTGATTTAACTTAAAATATCCAAATATTGAAACAAATCTTTCGTGGGTATATCTAGGGAGTAGTTGCTTCAAGACAAATTATCTCTGCCTAGATATATCCACCTTGTCAGAAATTTTGAATATTCTATGAAAGAAATATGTTGAAGATTCATTCCAAATAGAGTTATTCTAACTCTTTTCCAGAAGAACTTAGGGAAAAGGAACGAATGCAGAGAGAAAATGGAGCTATTTCATGAACCTAAAACCGATTCCTGGGTAGGTCAATTGCAAAATTATTTATAACTGTCAATATTTGTTCGACAGATTGTTCCCCGAGGCGTTCAATTTTCATTAGATCTTCTCGACTGTAATTCAAGAGGTCCGATAATGTATTTATATTGGCTTTTCTGAGGCAGTTATAGACCCTAGGGGGTAACTCCAATTGGTCAATAAAAATATGTTTGAATTCAACTCCTTTTTTCGTTCTCCCCATATCGGTCGATATATACAAAAGGGGTAATGAAGGAGGCATATTATCATTCTGATTGTTCGTTCCATCGATGCTCTGTTCCTCTGCAGACAGGAAAGGAAGGAATAACTCAATCAAATTCCGAGAAGCTTCGTAGAGTGCCTCTCTAGGAGTTAATCCTCCATTCGTCCATATCTCAAGAAAAATAATTTCTTTTATCTCATTTCCGGTCCAATAAGAATGAATACTATAATTTACACTTCGAACAGGCATAAAGACAGCATCTATAGGAAAAATTCCATCTTTAGAATTGTAATTTTTTGGATTTTGTAAAATATATCCGCGCCCTTTTTCAATTTGTAACTTTATATCCAAGGTAATTGATTTATTTATGTTAGCTATATGTTGTGTAGTATCAATTATTTTCGCAGAAGGCGGTAATATGATATCTTGAGCGGTTACATTTTTGGGTCCAACGATATAGAGAGATGCTTCTCGAATTCCGTACGGATCACTTCTAAGTACAATTTCTTTCAGATTCATCAAAATATCATGCACTGATTCTTCAATACCTATTATTGCAGAATATTCATGTGTTATGTTTTGAAATTTCGCACGTGTGATACATGTTCCTTCTACTTCTCCAAGTAAAGCTCTTCGCATTCCAATACCTATGGTATTAGCTTGACCTTTGCAAAGCGGATATAGAATGAAACGGCCATAATGAAGACGCTTACTGTCTTCTCTGGATTCGACGCACTTCCATTGTGGTCTCTTAAGAGAGACTGAGATTTCATCTTGAATCATATTAAATTAATTTTATTTGAATAGATTATTTTATCATTTTTTCTGTTAAAATTCATTCAATTCTTACAAACGTCTTTTTTTGGGAGGTCTACAGCCATTATGTGGCATAGGAGTTACATCACGTACATAATTTAATACTATGCCACTTTTACGAATGGTTCGTAATGCTGTATCTCTCCCTTTACCAGGGCCACTTATCATAACATCTGCTCGTTTCATACCCTGATACATTAATGTACCAATAACATTTTCTACTGCAGTCTGAGCAGCAAATGCTGTACCTCTTTTCTTGCCTTTGAATCCACAGGCACCGGCAGAAGACCAAGAAACCACTTGTCCCCGTACATCTGTAACAGTAACAATGGTATTGTGAAAACTTGCTCGAACGTGAATAACTCCTTTCAGTATGCGACGTTCATTTCTACGTGAACTAATTCTTCTTCTTTTTGTAATTTTTGACATATTAATCGTTTTTTTAATCGTTTCATATCTATGAGATAAAAAAAATCTTTCTATCTATCTAAATCTATCTATATAGATAGATAGATTTAGATAGATTGGATGTCGAAATCTATTTTCTACATTCGTTTCTTGATATTGAGAAGGATTACCCCTGTCTTTGTTTATGTCTTAAATTGGAACAAATTACCATAACTCGTCCCCGCCTACGAATTAGTCGACAACTTTCACAAATTTTACGAACAGAAGCACGGATTTTCATGTCTGTGGTCCTTCAATTTGGAATTGGTATCATCATATTCCATTTCGTTTTCTGAGAAAATAGAGCCCATCTAATTAATGAGCCTCTATATTGATCCCTATCAGATGTTCGATCAAAAGGGGATCTCATCATTTGAAGATTTGTTGCGAAGTCTATAAACTATGCGTCCTCTAGTTAAATCATAAGGACTTAATTCGACCTTGACTCTATCTCCTGGTAGTATTCGTATAGAGTTCTGTCGAATTCTACCCGAAATATAGGCTAGAATATCGCATCCGTTATCCAAACGGACGCGAAACATACCGTTGGAAAGTGATTCAGTAACTAAACCTTCCGCATTGATCAAATTGGAATCCTTCTTCATAGTAAGTAAGGTCTTAGTGATAATTTCATTATAGAATTACTTCATTATGGATAAGTGGGAATAAGCATCATCTCCAGAGATGAGGATAGTATTTTTTTTTTTTTTTTCACTTGTTTTACTGCCTTTTCATATCTTACAGAATCACTTGTTTTACACAAAATTTAAATGAATTACCATACATAACATAATATTTCTCCACCAATTTTTTTTTGGCGAGCTTCTCGATCGGTCATAATTCCTTGGGAAGTAGAAAGGATTACGATCCCCATTCCACCTAGAACTTTAGGGATCTCCCGAGAATTGGAATAGATTCTCAGACCAGGTTTGCTAGTACGCTTTGAAGTGGTTATGTATGTCTTTTTCTTCCTTTTTCTATATCTTGAAGTTGAAACCAAAAGAGATTTTTGGCCTTCCCGATGTTCCCTAATATCTTCTATAAAACCTTCTCGTAGAAGGATCCTTCCAATCTTCTCAGTAATATTAGTAGCTGCTACTCGAACTGTTTTTTTTTTTACCATGTCAGCGTTTCTTATAAAAGTCATTAGATTGGCAATAGTATCGTTACCCGTGACGAACTAATTCTTAGGAATTCCCGATCTCAATATAAAAGGCATGTTTGATCTTTTTTGAGGAATATGCCTGAAATGCAATCTACAAACTGCATATTCATTTTTGTACTATTACTTCTACAAAATATATCTAGCAGTATTTATAAGACTTCGGGAGCCAATGATACTATTTTGGTGAAATTCAATTGTCTCAATTCCCGAGCAACTGAACCAAAAACTCGAGTTCCTTTTGGATTTCCTTGCTGATCAATGACAACTGCTGCATTGTCATCAGATCGTATTATCATTCCATTGTCTCGTTTTAGTTCTTTACACGTGCGTATAACTACGGCTCTAACTACTTCTGATTTTTCCAGGGGCATATTAGGTGCTACTTCTTTAATTATAGCAATTATAACGTCACCGATATGAGCGTATTTACGATTACTTGCCCCTAGAACTCGAATACACATTAGTTTTCGTGCTCCACTGTTGTCCGCTACATTCAAATAAGTTTGAGACTGAATCATTTTTCCTCCAAAAGATTTGTTATCTCGGCAAAAGAATAAAAAAAAAAGAGAATATCTGATCTACGAACTAGTAATCTTCTTCCGCCAGAAAGATCTCTTTCGTTCTGTATTATATGGTAGGCGAAGCAGTAATAAATTGAGTATGTATAGGCATTTTGTATGCAACGATTTGAAAAGCTGCTCTAGCTACAGTCTCTGATACTCCGCCTATTTCATAAAGTATTCGACCTGGTCTGACGACAGATACCCAATATTTGGGCGCTCCTTTCGGTTTTCCTGAACCCATACGTGTTTCAGCAGATCTCATTGTAATAGGTTTGTCCGGGAATATACGTATCCATATTTTTACGCCGCGACGGGCATAACGAGTAATTGCCCGTCGTCCTGCTTCTATCTGCCCAGATGTGATCCAAGCAGGTTCAAGTGCCTGAAGAGCAAATCTGCCAAAACAAATGCGATTGCCCCGATAAGATACTCCCTTCATTCTTCCCCTATGTTGATGACGAAATTTTGTTTTTTTTGGGTTCTAGTCGATGGTTATAGTGAGTAAGAATATTTAGAATATTTTAATTCCATCTCTACTTCAGAACCGGACATGAAAGTTTCTTCTCATCCGGCTCCTCGTGAAGAATCTATGTCAAAATTGGACAATCAATATTGATATTGTGTGTTATATATTATATATATATATATATATATATATATAGAATATATATAGTATATAGAATTGACGGAACAATTCTTTTATTTCCATCGAGATTGCCCAATAAGAATTTCACAGGCGAATATTGACTCTTCCAGTATTTGCTTCATGGGGTCGACTTATAGACTCCATTGAGATTAATTCCTTGTTGGTTTATTTCGCCATCCTATCCAATGGATGATTTAGATTCCTATATGATCTTATACAGTCACAGGTTCCATCGTTCCCATAGCTTTTAAATTAAATTGATGTTCAGGTCTTCCCTCTGCAATGGAGCCCTCATTTCATTTGTTACAGAATCAATTTCCTTAGTTTCCATCGACCCGCAGCTCTCTCTTTTTTTTTCATAAACTGAATCCATTCAATCCTGAATGAATCAGGATGATTCTTATGCTTTATCACACTGCTCTTTTGGGGTTATTTATGAACCATACAATACTGGAAGGAAGAAGATTTCATTCTTTCTTCTTCTCCTTCCCGCCTTTTTTCTTTTCTTGCATTACCGAACACCTTTCTCGCTTCACGAGAGATATAGATCTCATTTGTCTATCCCTTTGTGGAAGAAGGTCTTTCATTCATTTCATATAACTATGTAATAGATCTATCTACCTATAGTTATTAGCTTTATCTTGGCAATATAAAGTCATGAGTTGGTTTCTAATACCAGAGACCAATCCGTCCTTATTTTGAGTTCTCCATCACTCATTTCAGAAAAGAAGCAAAAGCTCGATCTCAACGAGTCGCACACTAAGCATAGCACTGTTCCAGGATGGTCAATCTAATTTCTATTTGATCTGATAGAATTGATAATTTATCATCGGTCAGATTATGGAAAGGATCAATTATTCTTCATCCTCAAAAATCCAAATTTTGATACCTAATACTCCATAAATGGTTTGAGCCGCATAATAACCATAATCAATTTTAGCTCGAATGGTCTGTAGGGGAACCCTACCTTGCTTGGTCGATTCGGCACGGGCCCTTTCTTTTCCATCGAGACGTCCTGCGATTTGGATTCGAATACCTTTTACACCTGCCTCTTTAGCCAGTTCCATAGCTTTTTGCATTGTTTTTCTGAATGGAACTCTATTCTTTATTTGTAGCGCAATATATTCCGCAAGAATATTAGGTTCTCTATAAGGTTTCGCGACTTTTTCTAGAAAAATGAAAAGTTCTCGGTGCACAGAAAGCCTATTTTGTAAAACCAAATATTGTATATCGTTTCTTAATTTTTTCATTTCTTGACGTACACCTGGCCTTTTGGTTAACAAGTTGGGAAATCCAATATAAATTTTGATATTAAACAAATCAATCTTTTTTGCAATCTCTATACGTGCAAGTCCCCCATAATTCGAGGAGCTCTTTATAAGTTGTATATAATTTTCAATGCAATTATGTATTTTTTCATCTTCTCGTAGATCTTCGGAATAATCCCTTTGTTGTGCAAACCAATGGGAACGATGATTTTGGGTGAAACCAAGTCTAAAGCCAAGTGGATTTATTTTATTTCCCATACATATTTTCCTTTTTGGTATTCTCTCAAATAATTGTATTATTCGATCTATCTGGATATTTCTTCCAATACAATAGTTATATGACAAGTGGGTTTCTGGATTTGATAACCACGTCCCCGAGCTCTAGGTTTAAATCTTTTTAAAAGAGCACCTTCATTCACTTCGGCTCTACTGACAAATAAATTGGCTTTGTTTAAACCCATATTGTGATTAGCATTTGCGGCTGCAGAAGAAATTAACTGTAATATGGGATAACATGCTCCATAAGGCATCAGTTCCAGTATCATAAGTGCTTGCCCATAGGAACGACCACGAATTTGATTAATTACTCTACGTGCTTTATGAGCAGACATACATATATGTTTAGCCCAAGCTCGTATTTCTGGACTTGGACTCTTATTTATCATTAACCTTCATCCTCCCCAATCTACAAATACTATTAACGATAAGATTTCTTATCGTTTTTCAATTTCTTATCGTTTTTTGATTTGTTATTGTTTTTTTGATTTCTTATCGTTTTTTGTCGTATGTTCCCGGAAAATTACAGTAGGCGCAAATTCCCCCAATTTGTGGTTTACCATACGATCTGTTATATAAATTGGTACATGTTCCTTTCCATTATGAACAGCAATTGTATGACCAATCATTGCGGGTACAATGGCAGATGCCCGGGACCAGGTCACTATTATCTTCTTTTCTCCCTTCTTGTTTAGATTTTCAATTTTCCTTAATAAAAAATTAGCTACAAAAGGATTTTTTCTTAGTGAACGTGTCATGGCCAATTACCTTTCTTTTGAATTACCTTTCTTTTTGTTGAAAGAAAAGATAAAATGGATTTCCAACTATTCCTACTTACGTCGACGAAGGATTGAAGCATCACTATATCTATTCCTCTTCCGACTCTTCCTTCCAAGCGCACTATAACCCCAGGGGGTCACGGGTTTTTTTCTACCAATTGGGGCTCTTCCTTCGCCACCTCCATGAGGATGGTCCACAGGATTCATAACTACTCCTCTTACTTCAGAACGCTTACCCAGCCAACGTTTTGACCCAGCTTTACCTAGAGTTCTATTGTTCGAATTGACGTTACCTACTTGTCCGATTGTTGCTGAGCAGTTTTCAGATATTAAACGAACCTCCCCAGATGGTAATCTTATTGTGGCCAATCCATCTTCTTTTGCGATCAGTTCTGCTACAGCACCCGCCGCTCTAGCTAATTGTCCCCCTTTTCTGACTTGTATTTCTACATTATGTATAGCCGTGCCCAAGGGCATATTGGTTGAAGTAGACCTTTAGTTTGTAAAAATCCCTTCCCAAACTGTACGAGCCTCTCTCAGGGCATACAGCTTTCTGGATGTACATGATATTCATGTATCAAATATCAATATAGAATCTATATTAATAGATATCTATATCCATTGATCTAGGATGAAGGACATATATTTTACGCCTTATGCCCCGATTCTCTACATCCTAGGTCTCTCTATTCCATCATCTGGCTTGTGTTCTTTCTTCATGTAGCATTCAGAATGAATGACTTTATCAAATTACGTCAATACTTGCGTATCTTCCGGATAACGTAGGAGGCATTTTAAACATTTTTTCCATCCTTCTTTCTCTTTTCTTCTTCTTTTTTTCCTTATCTGGTAAATATTCTCACTGTCCAGCTCCGAATCTGCCTCTGACCATCAAATCAAATGTGAGTAACTTGTCTTTCTATTCGTAACAAGGGTTCCTCTACCTCGTTTGTTTCTGCTTCAGACAATCCAGTCTTCTCCATATTATCATATCTCTAGAGCCAATGATTCTATATGAGTAACTATTGAACTCAATCACCCGCTGCCATTTATCCTCAGTTTCCCTTTGGGATTCATCCCATACATAAAAGTATCCTAGTTGGATCAGTGATAGATTTTTAGGTTTCGCTGTAAACCCAATCGGTTGCTTCCGATTACGTAAATTAATAATTCAAACCGCACTCAAAGGTAGGGCATTCCCCATCGATATAGGAGCTCTGGGACCGGAAAAAATAGTATCTCCAATCATGGCCCCTCTGGGATGCAAAATATATGTCTTTTCACCATCCCTGTAGTGCACGAGACAGATGTCTGCACTTCTATTAGGGTCGTATTCTATCGTTACAATTTCTCCCGAGATGTCTTTCTTATTCCGCCGAAAATTTGTCCCCCTTTCTAGTTCTAGATATACAACTCAAAATTTTACTTACTCTACCTGTTGCTGAAGTGTTATAGACCATATTTGGTGAAAGGATGGGAAATACAACTTCACTATATTTTTGACCGGGAACAGGACCTATTACAATAATATTTTTTTGATTGGGACGATAGTTCTGAAAATAAAGATTACCTATCTTTTCCTTTATTTCAGGGGAAATACGATCCGGAGGGGCTAATTCAAAGCCTTCGGGTAAAATAAGAACAGCTCCTACATTTAAAGTTCCTTTCTTACCATTAGCAAGAACTTGTTTTATTTGTGTATCATAGGGAATTTTAACGACTGCTTCAAATACGGTATCGGGAAGCACGGACTGTGGAACCTCAATCTCCACAGGTTTTTTAGCCAAATGACAATTGGCACATACAATACGCCCAGTCGCTTCTCGAGGATTTTCATAACTTTGCTGTGCGAAAATGGGATATGCATTCGCAATGGATGTACGAGTGATTATATGTATCATTATCAAGACGGGAATTGGTTGAGTTATCCACTTTTTCACCCAGTCATCATAAGTATTTCTATTTTGCATGGTTTGTGTTAGAGTAAATCACTATATAAAATATATTTATATAGAAAAGCAATTATAGTGTTTCAAACTTTAACGGTAGAATTAAAGAAAAATTAGACAAACACACAAAAGAAGAGACAACGATTTTAACGTGGTTCACCCAATGTGGGTTACATCCACCGAGAATTTTAAGTCCTTCATTTTCTCAATCCAAGCAATAGAGGGTTACAACCTACAGCAAACATCTGTTGTAATTTCCTCTCTATATTTCCAAGGAATTAACACAGTAATTTTCTTTGTCATAGTATTCTTTGTTTTTCCTCACAACTATATATAAGAAAAAAATAGAAAAAACAAACTGCTTTTCTTAATACATTCCAAGATTAACATTTGAGTTCCCAACATCTAATTTTGGGATAAAAACAAAAAAACTTTCCCTGGTTGTCCTGTTGTAAATCCGAAAACTTTCTCTGGTAGACTAACAGACTGTAAATCTGGAAACTTTCCCTGCCCGTCCTGCAGTAAATCCAGAAACTTTCTCTGTTTAGCCTCCTCATAATTAGGCTCCATTCCTAAAAATCTCCCACTTGGAGACTAATTCCATTGCACCATACTGCAACCAAGGACTGAAAAATTCTCATCATGGCCTCTCATTCCTTAAGGCCAACTGAAGTTGAGCAAAAGCTCAACTTTTCTCTTGACACCACTTTTGTAAACATATCAGCAGGATTTTGTGATGTGTGAACCTTCCCTAATTTCAAATATCCATCTTCCACTACTGATCTAATGAAATGATACCTGAGTTTGATGTGTTTAGTTTTTGAATGGAATGCTGAATTCTTTGCAAGGTGTATAGCACTCTGGCTATCACTCCACAACCTATTATCCTCTTGCTTCTTCCCCAGTTCTTCCATTAGTCTTTGCAACCAAACCATCTCTTTGCTTGCTTCTGTAGTAGCAACATATTCAACTTTAGTGGTTGAAAGGGCAACTACGTGTTGGAGTTTAGAAATCCAACTAACCGCTCCTCCTCCTATAGTAAATATGTAGCCAATAGTGCTCCTTCCACCATCAAGATCACCTGCCATATCAGAATCTACAAAACCTTTCAAGCATATATTAGAGCCTCCAAAATTCAAAGAATAATTTGAAGTTCCTCTC
The DNA here is from genome assembly GCA_028583015.1 of Wollemia nobilis. NCBI lineage: Eukaryota > Viridiplantae > Streptophyta > Pinopsida > Araucariales > Araucariaceae > Wollemia > Wollemia nobilis. The sequence continues at coordinate 16,442,419 of JAQPPZ010016947.1, read as the reverse complement.
AAGTACCTGAGTATCCATTTTATCGCTTGCCAATGTCCTTTTCCTGGATTACTCATAAATCTACTCACTACTCCCACTGCATGGGCAATATCTGGTCTTGTACAAACCATTGCATACATCAAACTTCCAACTGCTGATGCATAGGGAACCTTAGCCATATGCTCTTGTTCCTTTTGTGTCTTGGGACACAAATCTTTGGTGAGTTTGAAATGCTTTGCCAATGGAGTAGCAAGAGACTTTGCATTGTTCATGTTGAATCTCTTAAGCACTTTTTCAATGTATTTTGCTTGTGATAATTTCAGAGTGTGACTCTCCTTGTCTCTTGTTATCCTCATACCAAGGATTTGTTTGGCTTCTCCCAAATCCTTCATGGCAAAGGATTTAGCCAACTTCTTCTTGAGCATGTTTATATCTTGCATATTTGTTCCTGCAACTAACATGTCATCCACATACAATAGCAAAATAACATAGTTACCATTTCCGGTTTGCTTAAAATATACACAGTGATCACTTTGACATCTTTCAAACCTTTGATTAGCCATGAACTTATCAAATTTTAAATACCACTTGTCTAGGAGCTTGTTTTAACCCATACAAGCTCTTTTTTAGTTTACATACCCAATCCTCTTTACCTTTCACTGAAAGCCTTATGGTTGGTGCATATAAATTTCCTCCTCCAAATCACCATGAAGAAATGTTGTCTTCACATCCAATTGCTCTAGAAACAAATTTTCTATAGCTACAAGACTCAAAATATCTCTAATAGAGGTCATTTTTACAACTGGAGAAAAAATCTCATCAAAATCAATACCTTTTTTCTGAGCAAATCCCTTGACCACTAGTCTTGCTTTGTATCTCTTATGCCCTTCATTCTCCTCTTTAATCCTGTACACCCATTTATTGGTCAAAGCTCTTTTACCTTTGGGTAGCTCAACCAAATCCCAAGTTTTGTTGTGAAATAAAGAGTCCATTTATTCATTCATTGCAAGCTCCCACTTATTCCTGGTATCCATCTGTAATGCTTCCTAAAAACATTACGGCTCACCAGCATCAGTATACAAAACATAATCAGAGAAACGTTGAGGAATTTTACTTATCCTGGTAGAACGTCTAACAACACTTTCTGGAGATTGAGGTGCTTGTTGTTGCTGCTGTATATTTTGATCTTCTACCACTTTTGGAGTTACCTTTTCTATGTGTCCATCAAGGTCTATGTATTCAACATTTTCCTCTTTCTGTTTCTTTCCTTGCAACCGATCTTTATACAAGTTTTTTTCATTAAATATGACATCCCTACTTCTAATGACTTTTTGATTATCACAATCCCATAATTTGTAACCCAAGCCATCAATACCGTAAACAATAAAATAGCACTTTTGGGCCTTAGCATCTAACTTATTTCTGTTCTCTTTGTCTATATGCATAAAAGCCTCACATCCAAATACCTTAAGGAAAGAATAATTTACTGGTTTACCTGTCCAAAGCTCTTCCGGAATTCCTCCATCCAAGGCACTAGACGGTCCTCTATTAATCAGATATACTTGCAGTATCAACAACATGAGCCCATAAAAATAATGGTAAGCCTTGCATGTATTCTCATGCTCCTAGCACGCTCCATGATGGTTCTATTCATTCTTTTTGCAACCCCATTTTCTTGAGGTGTTCTTGGAACTACCTTGATTCTTCTAATTCCATTTTTAGAACAAAACACATCAAATTCTCTACTGCAATATTCTCCACCATTATCCGACTTTAGACACTTTAACCTTTTTCCAGTTTCATTTTCAACTAATGCTTTCCAATTCTTAAAGGTATTAAAAACATCACTTTTATTCTTAATGCAATATATCCATGTTTTCCTTGTTGCATCATCAATAAAAAGTACATAGTAAGAGGAACCTCCAAGAGAAGTTACCTGAGATTTGGGCCCCAAAAATCTGAGTGCACAAGCTCCAATTTCTCTTTCTTCCTTTCCTTTCCATCCTTGAGAAATCTAACTCTCTTTGCTTTACCATAAACACAATCCTCACAGAATTCCAAATCAATCTCTTTTAACTTAGGCAATAACTTTCTTGAATGTAAAATTTCCATACCTTTTCCACTCATATGGCCAAGTCTTTGGTGCCACAAAGATGCACTCTCACCTATAGAAACTAAATTCATGGAGGAGTGAGAAAAATCAGTAAGTAAATAAAGAGTACCCACCAATTTACCTCTAGCTACTATCAATGAACCTTTAGTAACTTTCCAAGCATTTTCTTCGAATGCAACCGTGTATCCTTCACCATAAAGCTTACTTGCCGATATAAGATTTCTCTTTAAATCTGGTATGTGTCTCACCTCTTTAAGAGCCCATTGACATCCATTTGGGGATTTAATCAAAATCTTTCCAATACCCACGATTTTACATGGTTGGTCATTTATCAATAGAACCTGTCCATAATCTCCAGAAACATAATCTATGAAGTATTCCCTATGTGAGGTAGCATGGAATGAAGCACCACTATCAATTACCCAATAATCACTATTTCTATCAAGAGATAAGATTAAAGCATCTTGTAGAATTTTTCCAGTAATATTGGCTTCTGAAGTGTTACCATTATTATCATTACCTTCATTTCCATCACCCTTTCTTTGCCAACAATCCTTCTTGAGATGACCCTTTTTGCCATAGTGCCAACACTGTAGCTTTCCTTTTCCACGTGATTTGGATCTACCTTTGGATTTTCCACGATGTGAACTCTTGCCACTTTCTCTTCCTCTTCCTCTATTCTCAGTAGTTAAGGTGGTGCTAGATGATTCTCCTGTGGTTTTTCTTCTCATGTCCTCACTGAGTATCACACCAACCACATCATCAAATTCTAATTTATTTGAACTCGAAGCCGAGTTACTTACCGCCATTACCAAATTGTTCCAACTTTCTGGAAGAGAGCATAAGATTAATAAGGCCCTAAGCTCATCATCAAAATCCAATCCTACTGAATGCAATTTCATCAGAGATGTTGAAGGCTACGGTGGCTCCCAAGCACAACCTCACAGTATCCAATGCCTTTTCTATCAAGGAGACTCCACTCCTCATCAGACATAGATGAAGGTCTCTCTGTTTCCCCCTCAAGAGGTAAGTAAAGATCCTTCTGGTACAAGTAATCTTCCATCTGCATCTTCCAGAATTGAAAGTTCTGGCCATTGAATTTTTGAACTCTAAACCTCCCTTCTTCCGCCATTGCTCCCACTTGATCCAAAAATTATCCTTCTTTCAAGTGCACCCAACAAAACAACCGCTCTGATACCACTTGTTAGAGTAAATCACTATATAAAATATATTTATATAGAAAAGCAATTATAGTGTTTCAAACTTTAACGGCAGAATTAAAGAAAAATTAGACAAACACACACAGAAGAAGAGACAACAATTTTAATGTGGTTCACCCAATGTGGGTTACATCCACCGAGAATTTTCAATCCTTCATTTTCTCAATCCAAGCAATAGAGGGTTACAACCTACAGCAAACATCTGCTATAATTTCCTCTCTATATTTCCAAGGAATTAACACAGTAATTTTCTTTGTCATAGTATTCTTTGTTTTTCCTCACAACTATATATAAGAAAAAAATAGAAAAAACAAACTGCTTTTCTTAATACATTCCAAGATTAACATTTGAGTTCCCAACATCTAATTTTGGGATAAAAACAAAAAAACTTTCCCTGGTTGTCTCGTTGTAAATCCGAAAACTTTCTCTGGTAGACTAACAGACTGTAAATCTGGAAAATTTCCCTGCCCGTCCTGTAGTAAATCCAGAAACTTTCTTTGTTTAGCCTCCTCATAATTAGGCTCCATTCCTAATGGTTTGATTATCGGTTCAAATTATTTGTTTTAAAATAAATAGGAGTAGGTAGCTATCATAGTTACCTGTCTGCAATTCTGCTACTATATTAAGATTAAGATTGTAGGTAATAAATCAGAAGTATCCCGCTAAAAAAAGAAAAAAGACGAATATGAAAAAACATTCCAGTTCAATTGTTGTTGGATGTACAAATTTGTTATTCATTCATTGAATGATAAATTACTACAAGTGAAGGAGATGTACGATTGAAACGACGGAAGATCCAATATTTGAAAATTGTATCTAAGATGACTGGAAATGTTGAAACAAGACCAGATATTATTCGTTCGTTATGGGAAAATCCATAATTTTCGAAAATCAAATCGATCATCAGTTCCCAACCATGGGGCGAATGAAACCCAATACATAGATCGGTTACTAAAAGAATAGTAAAAGCTTTGATTGTATCGCCCAAGCTATAGAAGAATTCTTGCATCCAAGAATTAAGAATGGCAAGTTTATTCTTACCCAGAACGAGATAAGCACTTAGAATAGCAGAACCTATTAGATTTGTTAATAAATGTGAGATTATTTGGATACAATCTTGATTGTACATTTTGTACAATTGGATCATTTTTTTTTTCATTTCTATACGAAGATCTTGTGAACCCGTTTCCGAAGAATCTTCCACCATTTTTTCTAAAAGGAATAGCTCTTCTATTTTCTCAAATCTTCCTAGAGCATTTTCTTCTTGTAAAAAATCAAAAATTTTTTGAGATTGATCAGTATTCCACCAATTTGTAACCCAAGGTTCCAAACCTTTCTGTAATGGAATTGAGATTCCCCAAGGCAGTACTACTAAACATGCAAGATATCGTAGAGAAGCTGATGCTTTATATTTGGCTACTTCCAATTCGTGAATCGCTAAGGAACTCGATTTTCTCGTTAGCTCTGTCCAAAATCTGGACAAAGTACGAGTTATAGAACGAGGTATGGGACTCATAGAATCAATCTATTGCGTAATTCTTCAACTCCGAGAAAAAATATCGTTCGGGCGAGGAACGATTCACTTCGAAATAGAAGTAGAATAACAAAGGAGATTGTTCTTAGTAGAATCAATCATTGAAAATCGCTTTGATCTAGACTAATTCTCTATTTGTTCTTTTCCTATCTGACTCTTTCTCCAAAAAGAAGAATTACTTCAAGTGACAATTTTTTTTAAGTAAAATGAAGGGATGTTGATTAGCAAAATAGATCAAACTAGCTTACGGGATAGGATCCATATACATTTTTGGATCTAATCCGGTCGGTATATTAGATGAAATTCTCCAATTTTGTACGCATCTGTAAAAAATAAAATAAAAGAAATGTTTGAGAGAGCGCTATATATATATATATATATAGTAATTCGTTTAGATAATAATTAAATCTATCCTTTTGAGACGTCGTATCCGTCTACTGGCTCTATTGATTCTCTCTAAAGATAGGATGATATGAGAGTGCTTGGCAACTGCCGAAGCATACCGGGCTGATTCCATAACTATCCCCAGACAAATGTTCTATTTTTAACTTCTTCCTCTCGTATATACTATACGGATAGATATATTCATTTGGATGCCGAAGAGTAACAAAATAACTATCCATTTTAAAATCCTTCAATAGATACACGCAAGAAACGGGCTAATTCGGCAGCTTTCTGTTCCATTTCACGTAAAGTAAAATTATCCTCAGTACGAGTTAAGGGAATTTCTTGTTGGCCTTTTATTTCCATATAAAGAACACGACGAGGAAAAAGACCTTCTTGAACTTCCATTTTGATCGCCTGAATATCTTTTATAAGAAATTGGAGGAAAATACGGCGATTTCTTCCAGGAAATCCCCAACGAAAAAGACATACAATTCCTTCTTTTTCATCAAACTTATTGTAGCCACTACCCACATTACACAAAATTGTACACCACAAATAAGAGCTAATGAACAGACCTGCAATACCATAAAAACACATTACAATTCCTTGTGGAATAAAAAGTATTTGCTGAGATGACAATAAGGGTATAAGGTTCCTGCCGAGGTAACTTGAAATTCCAACTAAGAAAAATCCTAGTGAACCCAAAAAAAGGATACAAGCCCAAAAAAAATTACTAATTTTCCGGGACCCTGTTATAGGTTCTATCCAGAGCCATTTGGATCGACGATTCATAACAAATTGCGTCCTATTTAAGTTGAGAGTAGACCAAATATTTTTTTTGGCTCCCCAAGTAATTCTCATAAATTTGCTAGCAATATAATAAACTAGTTATATACATATAAGCATCTAAGTCAATATAGAATATCTATATCAAATTTTCCCTATTATTTCCCCATGCTTTCCATTTTTTCGGATTTTTTTGTTTTATAAATTGTAACTTATCGATTGTAAAAACAGTACTTCATGAAATTAGTAGGATATAAATCCTATCTCTATATTCACATAGATATCCATCCAGGTTCTATCCATAGATGTTATCTATGATGAATAGATAACAGATGGTACATCTGCATCTATTCATCATATATGAATAGATCTAAATATAGATGGATGTGTCTATTTAGATCCATTTCGTTCGTCTTTACAAGAGGTTATGTTATATCATCCAAAAAATATCTATTTATCCCTATTGTTTTATGATTGAAAAATTGAACCCAATTTATGAAATCTGACTGAATCAGATTCATAAAATCTCGTCGTTTTGAATATAGAAATACGAGAGAACCATTGTAATTGCCGGAAATAACAAGCCCACTAGGGGCACAAGAATAGAGGGTAAGCTGGGGTTGATCATAGAACGAGTACCTTAATTAAATATTTATCTTTATTACAAGGAATGATTATAATACCAAATGAGTGATAGGACCAAATCAGTGGACCTGTGCTTCTTTTAAAAGCATATCCACAAGAATATTGTTCTTGCACCAAATATTTTATTTTTTTGAGTCCCCAAAAAAAATAAAAATATTTGATATGTTGAATACGAAATCTTCTTTTGATTTAAATATGATGAAAAATTTTTGATGAATGAGAAAAGGTCAAAAGATTTTCTATAGAAATCAGAACCTGAATATATATTATATATACTTAATATATATATATATATATTCAGGTCTCTGACAATAACGCTTATACATATTGAGAAACTTGATCAAATAGAATAATTTCTATTCTCAAATTTCCTCCAATTAAAAAAAAAATTAGAATAATTTCTATTGTATGCAGTTACAGGATCAATACCTTTGAGGATTGATAAGCAAATGAAATGAATCATTCCGACGTTGCGAAACTGTATAACTGGCAGTTTTGTTACAAGGAGCTCAATTTTATAACTGTTGTTCCTTATTTATAATAAGGGAATTGCCTTTTTTCCAGAATCAATTAAACTTGTAAAGCTTCAGTATATCCCTCAAAACACCTTTTAAAATACTCCGCGGAACGATTTGATCAAATAACCCATGATGAAATAAATACTCAGCCGTCTGGAAATCCTCATCTTCTATTGTCAGATTTAATGTCTGTTCAATTACTCTTCTACCTGCAAATGCAATGTACGCTTTAGGTTCGGCAATAATTATATTTGGCAACATGCCAAAACTAGCAGTCACTCCACCTGTTGTGGGGGATGTTAGAATCGATATATAGAACAACTTTTTCTTGCGCTGATAAATATTCAGCGCAGAAGCTATTTTACCCATTTGCATTAAACTGAAACTTCCCTCTTGCATGCGTGCTCCGCCAGAAGCACACACCGTAATTAATGGAAGAGATTCCTTGATAGCGTACTCGATCAGACGGGTCATTTTCTCACCTACTACCGAGCCCATACTACCTCCCATAAACTGAAAATCCATAACTCCGATTGCGATAGGAATACCATTTAATCGACCTATGCCTGTTTGAATGGCGTCGGTTAAACCTGTGTCTATTTGATAGGAAGTGACATGATCCATATAAGGTTTTTCCTCTCTATCTAAACCTGTGTCTATTTGATGGGAAGTGCCATGATCCATATCATGTTTTTCCTCTCTATCTAAACCTGTGTCTATTTGAGAGACAGTGACATGATCCATATCAGGTTTTTCCTCTCTATCTAAACTTGTGTCTATTTGAGAGACAGTGACATGATCCATATCATGTTTTTCCTCTCTATCTAAACCTGTGTCTATTTGATGGGAAGTGCCATGATCCATATCAGGTTTTTCCTCTCTATCTAAACCTGTGTCTATTTGATGGGAAGTGCCATGATCCATATCAGGTTTTTCCTCTCTATCCAGTTCCTCCTTTCCCTTTTTTATCTCTTCACGAAGCTTCTGAAGAAGCTTTTGAATTTGAAAAGCAAGCCTTCTTTCTTCAATAGGGTCTTCACAAGGCGTAATCATATACTCGTCCAAGTCATCCCATTCAGGGGAATAATCTTGAGGAAGATTCTCCTCTTGTTCAAGAACCTCCTGTTCAAGGACCTCTTCTTCAGGAACCTCTTCTTCAGGAACCTCCTCTTCAGGTTGCTCCTCTAACAACCAATTTACCCACTGATTTACCCACTGAATAGTATCTTCTGAAAAGTCAGAATTCTCTAAGATCCAATTTAACCACTGATTTAACCGCTGAACATAATTTTCAAAAAAGTCAGAGTTTGAAACTTTAATATACTCTTCTTGAATATGCTCTTCAATATATTTTTCCCAAGTCCGCAGAGCCTTAGGCTCGTCCCAAAACTGTTCAGAAAAAGGATCCTCAGGAACCTCCTCTTTAAGAACCTCTTCTTCAGAGGCCTCCTGTTCAGGAACTTCCTTTTCAGTCTCTGAAGAAAAAGGATCCTTTGTTTTTGGAAACAATTTTTGATAAGGAGAATCCATCACCAAAGTTTTTATCTTTCCATACAAAAGTATTTCTTGAAATTCATCTTTGAGAGATTCAACTTCAAAAGATTCTAGATCCGTTTTTTCCAAGATAGATATATGGCGTTTTAACCCATTTTTAATAAAATCTATTAGTATTTGCCTAATATATACACGATATAGCTTTTTCAAGAAATTGAAAGAGCCTTCCTTAATGTCCAGGTTCCACTCTTTAATTTCATTCAAAAAAATTTTATCTTCTAGAAAATTTTTAATGGAAGACTTATCTTCCATCAAATTTTCTAGATATTTTATCTCTTTCATCAAACTTTTGATAATAGAAGACTCATCTTCCATTAAATTTTCTAGGTATTCTTCTATACCTTCCATCAAACTTTTAATGGGTGACTCCTCTTTCATTATCTCTTCGATGATTTCTTCCTTAAGTAGAAATTCCTGAATTTGTGGTAAAAATTCCCACATCAAAAATGAATAATATACCCAAAAATTCCATGAATAATCTATCCAAGATTTTGAATCTTTCCGATTTATCTGCCAGGGAATCTCAATTTTGTCTCCAGTTTTAAAATTTTCAAAATCGGAAAAGACATCTATAGTGGATATATTTTCATCCATAGGATACCAAGTGCCCTGATCAACTAAAAGCTCAATCCTGTCTGAACTACTCATTTGCATAGGAAAGCCGCAATCTTGACAAATTGACATATTTTGTTTCAAATACTTTCTATATTGCATATTGAAGCAATTCTCGCATTGCGCCCATAATTGTCTCAAACGCTCATTATCAATCAGTTGGGGTTGCTCAATATTTTTAGATTCCCCCTTAACAATAGCGAGTTTATTAGCCTTTTCAGTCAAATTATCAACTACTCGATTAATTCTACGGCGCTCTTCGTGCCATTCTCTTAGAGTCATTATTTTTGCTCCATCGTATACAAAAATACGAATAAAAAAAAATTTGATTCATATGAAAGTGGTATAGTATAAAATATAGAATAAAAAAAAATTTCTATTTATTAATATGAATTAAATAGAATAGAATAACTTGCTGGGAAAGAGTTATAATATAGCTCTTGACCCTCGTCATTTTATTTTAATTCTTTTTCTATTAAAAATTATGAATATATTAGTTAGTGAGGATCTATTAAAAAAATAGAATGAAAATAAAATGAGGTGTGAGAAAAGCCATTTTTGCATTCTATCCAAAAAAAGAATGAATTTACAATAGTAGCATTGATGGACGAATTTTTATTCGTCCTTTTCCTTAATTAATATTATAGAACCTTTTTTTTGATTCTAAAGAAAAATTATCTCATATTGTAGATAACCCGAGATAAAGAGCATTTTATTACAAATTCGCCTATTTTAATCAATAGGGCTCGGGCTAGAAGGGATTCGAACCCTTGACTTCAAGGTCCGGAACCATGCGCTCTGATCCACTGAGCTACCAACCCTAGTAGATCTAAAGGTATGTACTAGATTTTATCTATATATATGTATAGATATATACACACGTATTGTTGAGCTACCAACCGCTAGGAGGGCTATAAGTATGTACTTTATATATAGATATTAAATATATATATTAAGAACATCTGATTATTATTCTGGATCAGAATGAAATTCTAATCGTGATTCTGTCGTGATTCGGCTCAATCTTTGTAGTAAAAGATTGGGCCGAGTTCGATTCAATTAGGAGAACAGACGAATTAAAGTCACTGGATTATAAGGTATCAATCGTATCAAATACAAATGTGATCTCTTTCCATACTTCACAAGCAGCAGCTAGTTCAGGACTCCATTTAGCTGCTTCACGGATAATCTCATTACCTTCACGAGCAAGATCGCGTCCTTCATTACGAGCTTGTACACAAGCTTCTAAAGCGACCCGATTAGCTACTGCACCAGGTGCATTTCCCCAAGGGTGCCCCAAAGTTCCCCCACCAAACTGTAATACAGAATCATCCCCAAAGATCTCGGTCAGAGCAGGCATATGCCAAACGTGAATACCCCCTGAAGCTACAGGCAAAACACCTGGCATAGATACCCAATCTTGAGTAAAATAAATACCACGACTTCGGTCTTTTTCAATAAAATCATCACGTAGTAGATCAACAAAACCTAAAGTGACTTCTCGTTCACCTTCAAGTTTACCTACTACAGTACCAGCGTGAATATGATCTCCGCCAGACATACGCAATGCTTTAGCCAGCACACGAAAGTGCATACCATGAATTTTTTGTCTGTCAATAACTGCATGCATTGCGCGGTGAATATGAAGAAGTAGGCCATGGTCTCGGCAATAATGAGCCAACGAAGTATTTGCCGTAAAACCTCCCGTCAGATAGTCATGCATGACTATGGGAACTCCCAATTCATAGGCGAAATTTGCTCTTTTCATCATTTCTTCACATGTACCTGCAGTAGCATTCAAGTAATGCCCCTTAATTTCACCCGTCTCCGCCTGAGCTTTATAAAGTGCTTCTGCACAAAAGACAAAACGATCTCTCCAGCGCATGAATGGTTGGGAATTCACGTTCTCATCATCCTTGGTAAAATCAAGTCCACCGCGGAGACATTCGTAAACTGCTCTACCATAATTCTTGGCAGATAGACCCAATTTTGGTTTGATAGTACACCCCAACAAGGGACGGCCATATTTGTTTAATTTATCTCTTTCAACTTGAATACCATGGGGTGGACCTTGGAAAGTTTTGGAATAAGCAGGAGGAATTCGTAGATCTTCCAGACGTAGAGCCCGTAGGGCTTTGAATCCAAATACATTACCTACAATGGAAGTGAACAGGTTGGTAACAGAACCTTCTTCAAAAAGGTCTAAGGGGTAAGCTACATAGGCAATAAATTGAGTTTCCTCTCCAGGAACAGGCTCGATGTCATAGCATCGCCCCTTGTAACGATCAAGACTGGTAAGTCCATCGGTCCAAACAGTTGTCCATGTACCGGTGGAAGATTCAGCCGCTACTGCTGCTCCTGCTTCCTCGGGGGGCACTCCGGGTTGAGGAGTGACTCGGAATGCTGCCAAGATATCAGTATCTTTGGTCTGATATTCCGGAGTATAATAAGTTAATCTATAATCTTTAACACCAGCTTTAAATCCAACACCTGTTTTAGTTTCTGTTTTTGGTGACATAAAAAGTCCCTCCCTATGATTTATTGATTAATCACTCTTACAACGACGAGGTCTGCTCGACATGGGTCGAACGTGAAGAATCGATTTTTCATCAATCTCCTACAAAGCACTCAAGTTGTCCATTTTTGGACAATAAAACTTTCGGATACACTAATATTGTATCTGTTCTGTATGTATGATGCAACCCAAAATTTGGATTTTGTTTGTCAATTGACTCAAGGACCTTTCAGTTGTTAAACTAGCTCATGAATTTCATGAACCGAATCGACTTTTTACCATAATATATGTATATGCGAATTAATTGTATATGTGATACGTATATTCTGAGACGAAATAAAAAAAAAAAGAATACGCGTATGAAAAGAAAACAACCAATGACAGAAAGGTGATGAATAGGATTCAAGTTCCACATTTCACAGAGGATCTAAACACAGAGTGAAATATTTCTAGTTATGGACAAACCGAGGGCTTCCTCATAATCCTTATGAGTCTACTTCATATTCTAAATATGAAATGTATTAGTTATTGGGCGAAATAGCCCCAATAGCCTCTAATCGTGTTCTAGCTCTTTTGAGAGCTACATCAGCCTCAATTGCTTGTCTCTTGCCTTGAGCTCGAGCTAGATCAGCTTTAGCTATACGAAAGCTTTCCTGAGCCTCTTGAAGATCGATGTCAATACCTCTTTCTGCATTATTTACCAATACAGTAATTTGATTATTGTCTATCTTGGCAAACCCACCCAACAAAGCCATAGTTGACCACTGCGCATTAAGACGTATTTTCATTACCCCTATATCCAAAGCCGTAACAAGTGAAGCATGATTGGGTAATACACCAATCTGACCACTATTGGTAGATAGGATAATTTCTTGAACTTCTGAATCCCAAACAACTCGATTAGGAGTCAGTACACGAAGATTGAGGGTCATTTGAAAAATTAACTTTCCACTTTCAAGTTCATAGCCTTCGCGGTAGCTTCATCAATGTTACCCACCAAATAAAAAGACTGTTCGGGGAGACCGTCTAATTCTCCGGAAAGAATCATTTGAAAACCTCTAATTGTTTCTGTGAGACTAACATATTTACCCGGGGAACCAGTGAATACCTCTGCTACGAAAAAGGGTTGTGACAAGAAACGTTCAATTTTTCTTGCTCTTGCTACTGTTAAACGATCTTCTTCTGATAATTCGTCCAGTCCAAGAATAGCTATAATGTCTTGAAGTTCCTTATAACGTTGCAAAGTTTGTTTAACTCCTTGCGCAGTTTCATAATGTTCTTCGCCAACGATCGAAGGTTGGAGCATAGTTGATGTTGAATCTAAAGGATCCACCGCTGGATAGATACCCTTGGCAGCTAATCCTCTTGATAGCACGGTAGTAGCATCTAAATGTGCAAATGTTGTAGCAGGAGCAGGATCAGTCAAGTCGTCCGCAGGTACATAAACTGCTTGAATGGAGGTTATAGATCCCTCTTTGGTAGAAGTGATTCTCTCTTGCAAACAACCCATTTCCGTACCAAGAGTCGGCTGATAACCCACAGCAGAAGGCATTCTTCCTAATAAGGCGGATACCTCTGATCCTGCTTGGACAAAGCGGAAGATATTGTCAATAAATAATAGTACATCTTGCTTATTGACATCTCGGAAATATTCCGCCATGGTTAAAGCAGTTAACCCGACTCTCATACGAGCTCCTGGTGGTTCATTCATCTGACCATAGACCAGAGCTACTTTGGATTCTGAGATATTTTGTTCCTGAATGACTCCCGATTCTTTCATTTCCATATAAAGATCATTTCCTTCACGGGTACGTTCTCCTACCCCGCTAAATACAGATACACCCCCATGAGCCTTAGCAATGTTGTTGATTAACTCCATAATGAGTACTGTTTTACCCACTCCAGCTCCCCCGAATAATCCTATTTTTCCCCCACGGCGATAAGGAGCTAAAAGATCCACTACTTTAATGCCTGTTTCAAAAATTGAAAATTTGGTATCCAACTGTGTAAAGGCAGGAGCAGCTCTATGAATAGGGGATTTTGCGCGAGCATCTACAGGACCTAAATCATCGACAGGTTCTCCAAGAACATTAAAAATTCGTCCGAGAGTAGCTCCACCGACTGGAACACTCAGAGGAGCTCCTGTATCAAACACTTTCATTCCTCTCATCAAACCATCTGTAGCACTCATAGCTACAGCTCTAACCTTATTATTTCCTAATAATTGTTGTACCTCACAAGTAACTTGAATCAGCTGACCAGTTGTATTTTTATCCTTAACTATCAAAGAATTGTAAATATAGGGCATTTCATCTGGAGGAAAAGATACATCCAGTACTGGGCCAATGATTTGAGAAATACGCCCTGCATTCCTTTCTGCTATTTCTACAAGTTTGGCAATCTCAGCATCATCAAAAGGATCGATTTTCATAAAAAAAAATAGAAAAAAAAAGGATTGATTCGAATTGTTTGCTAATATTATCAAACAAAAAAAGTGTTTGTGTATCGAGTTGATGAGTCAATAATGACTGATAGTTATCACTTTGATTTACTTAGTAATATATTTTAAAGTTCAACTTCGGTAATGATCTGTAAATGGATTCATTATTTCCATGAATAAAAATTTAAATCAAAATAAAAAAATGTAGAAAAACTTATAAGATGCCATCGAAGAGTCAATGGCATCTTATAAGTTTTACCTACTATTGGATTTGAACCAATGACTCTCGCCGTATGAAAGCGACACTCTAACCACTGAGTTAAGTGGGTCATTTATCATCATAGATAGAGTTGGGCTTATAAACGATTTTAAATGGAATTCCACATATAGACAATATGCCCCTAACTAAATAATATCAGATAATATTAGATCATGAAAAATATACCTTGACAGAAAGTGATACATTTGATTAGTATAATATATCATCAAGACTGTCAAGGGCTATAGCTCAGCAAGGTAGAGCACCTCGTTTACACGTGCGCCAATGATTTTCAAGAGAGTTTATCGATTCGTCCGATCCAGAAAATAGATCTTATGTTAAATAGTCTTACTCTATGAATTGAGAGAACAATAGCATGACAAAGATTAAATTCGATCTGATTCGAATTCTAGATCTAGTTGATATGGTCAATCTCAGGGCTATTCAATGCCAGACATAATGAGTATAATATGGGGACCTCAAAATCAATTCTTTTCGCTCTATGAACTTTGAGGTGTATGAAGTCTCATATTATTTAACTTTTGAAGCGATGGAGACTCTATTTGAATTTGAGTCGATCTATGTCTGAGCAAGGCAGACCTACGTCAAGGGAACCTTTTGAATCACTTTGGGATTGCTTCTGAAAAAAAAAGGCACTTGGAGCACACGGAGCCATCTTATTATCTTCCTAGAAAGAGGAGAATGGCAGACTAACTGATCAATCCATCAGTTAATGACAGAGCCCAATGCAATAAAAATGCATGTTGGGTTCTTAGAACAGATCAAATAATTTTGATAATAAGAACTTTGATCTGTTTTACCGAGAAGGTCTACGGTTCGAGCCCGTATAGCCCTATATGTTCCACTAAGTTTTGGTACTCTTATATTCCCTTTTTTTTCATATTGTCCTTCTGACCCAGTCCTAACCCGAAAGGCTCTTTCAGATTGTATCCACTCTTCTCTTCTACTTATGAAAATCAATAGGAACATGGGAACAGGGCAAATCATTAATTCTCATTGATCGAAATTGATTTGATATTAGATGATTGGATCTGTCAATTTGTTGATTAATATAATTAATTTTGTTCATTTAATAAAAAATAGATTGATCCCATCTACCGACGGAATTACTCCGTAATTCATTGCTCTAGCAAATGATAAAACCACATTGTTTTCACTTAGGCCTTAACAAACGAATTGTTGTTAGTTACAAATGAACTGTTGTTTAGCATTTATTTTGATTGTGCAATGGACTAGAAGCGTTGCCTAATTTCACAAATCAGCCATTCTTGAGAGAGCTCTGTATTGAGCTGTGTGGTAACTTGAGGTCTCTACCAACCTCTTTTGGTAATTTGTCTAACTTGACTAGACTTGATATTGATGGCTGTTCCAGCTTGGAATGTTTGCCACCCTCTTTTGGTAATTTGTCTAGCTTGACTACACTTCATATTTGTAATTGTTCCAGCTTGAAATGTTTGCCACCCTCTTTTGGTAATTTGTCCAGCTTGATTACACTTCATTTTTATTCTTGTAAAATATTGGAGTGTTTTCTCGACTCTCTGGGGCGTCTCAACATTTTAGAGGAATTAAGAATGTTAGATTCAAGAGTGAAATCTTTACTAGACACATTCGGGAAACTTGCTAATCTTTGGGAATTACACATTTTTCACTACCCACTCAGAGAGTTGACTTTCAAGTCAGGCTCTACTTCTTCATTGTGCATTCTCAAGGAGATATTTCTACAGAACACATGGGTTGAAACAATATCGATTTCTACCCATCCAAATAATTGCTTGCTTGGAGATTTCTACATAACACACGGGTTTTATTTTTATTTTTTAGGTTTTGGTTGTTTTTGTTTTTCATGTTTTTGTTGGTTGTGTCTTTGTAGCATTTTGTTGTTTTTTGTTATGTTTGTGTTTTGTTATATAGTTCTTGTGTTTTTTTTGTGTGGTTCATATTGTGTTTTTTATCATATTGTGCGTGTTTGGTTGTGATTTATCTTTTTGACACACTCAAGGAGCATATTTTTTAATTTTTTATTTTTTTAATCTTTTTGTGTGTTTGTGGTTGTGTGTTCTTGTTTTTTATTGTTTCAGGTTTGATCCTTGAGTACGTCAAAGGTGGTAGACCGTGTGCAAGCCCTGGGTGATTTTGATGGAAGAGATACCCTTGAATCCTTGGGTCTTACCCGAAAGTGGCATCCCTTATGGGATGTTTTCCACAAAAAAAAACTATAGCCATCTAAGTGGAAGATACATAAAGAACAATAGTAAGGTGATTTCAAAGACCTAAAAAAGCATAATAAACTATGGAGTAATGAGAATCCAAAATGTTAAAAAAATAATCTGCTCATGTAGAATCTGTCAAGTATGCAAGCTCTTTTATTTGGTTCATATTTGAGATTGGATCAAGTAAACCAAGGCATGGTTCATATGCGTAGTCCAGAATAAAGGATCATACACCCTTAATGAATTCTTACAAAACAACTAATTAGCAAATTCAACATTGTAAAGAGGTTTATATTGATCCCAAATTTTATTTTTAGAATGTTCCACCATATTAAAGTCATCACCCAAGGTCTACTCAATATGAGAGAGGAAGGAAGCATGCCACTTCCATAAGTAGATTCTTCCAACATAGTCATTGCAGGCATAAATGGAGCAAAAGCCATAGATATTTCCATTGAGAAGCATAGTCATGTAGATGTACCTTTGTTGAGGGTCCTCACTATTATCAATGATAGTAGTAATGAAAAAAGAAGACAAGGAAATTATAGCCCTCACCATCGGAGAGATATCAGGTAAAGGAGTTACAAAAAATCAAATTGGTTGTAAACATGAGTTGAGACAAAAAATTTAATTTCTTGAAACATAGCAATACTCAACATGACATTGGAGACAACACATTTAACCAAATTCTCTATCGAGGAGGGCAATCCTTGGACATTCCACAACACAATTTTAAACTTAATCATTGATCAATATTTGGAGGTCAAATCCTAAGATAGTAAAATTATTTAGTAGCAAAATTGAGTAATGTTGGGATGAGTCACCTACATCTAATAGAGAAAATTCGTTCGACTCATGAATAGAGAGACACACTTTGAGGGAGACCATGTCACTCCACTCTCATGGGGGAAATGGAATTATGGTTTGTTCTTTATGGTTGTTTCCTTTGTTATAGAAGGTTTAGTAGGATAGGTGGAACAACCTACTTTGGTAGGTGTAAGCTACTATCCATCATGCATATTAATATCTCCATGCCTAGGGGTTTCTGGCTAAGAGAGTTGAGGGATAGGGACCATGAATAGAGAGATTCACACTTTGAGGGAGACCATGTCACTCCATTCTCATGGGGGAAATGGAATTATGGTTTTTTCTTTATGGTTGTTGCCTTTGTTATAGAAGGTTTAGTAGGATAGGTGGAACAACCTCCTTTGGCAGGTGTAAGCTACTATCCATCATGCATATTAATATCTCCATGCCTAGGGGTTTCGCTAAGAGAGTTGAGGGATAAAGACTTGTTTGAAAACCAAGGGTTGTTTATAAGACAAACTAAAATGACCTATTATAGAGGAAGTATGTTAGGTTTTAGCTTTGGCCAATTTTTTTTTGCTGCCAATTCTTCAATTTTTTTTTGCTAAACAAGGTATTTAGGGCAATTCCAAATAACTTTTCCTTTTGTCCAACAAAAGAAGTATTTGATAGTTTATTGATCGTTTCATTTATAAACATAAAGCAACAATATCCAACAAGGACAATCTAGATCCATCTCTAAACAAACCTTAAGCTGAAGGATGATTTTATCTAAAAAAAACAAATAAAAATGGACATGAAGGAAAAGTCCAACCATAATGGTTATTTAGGTCTAAAAGACCCTTCCGCATAAAAGTTAAAGGACTAGCTTTGCAGGTCACAAATCTAATCATAGATGTTCCATGCACTATAATGAATGGGATATGATAAACACATAGCCTTAACCCCCTAATTGATTCTATTACCCACCCATGACTTTCTTTCTAGGGGGTTATCAACCCCTGTATAACTTGTTTTCTATTGGAGCAACTCTTAAAAAAATAAAATGGTAGTATGGGAGGAAATTTCTATATTCACCTTAGTAAACTCATCAAAATAAAATAAAATGATAGTATGGGAGGAAAGTTCTGTATTCACCTTAATAAACTCATCCAAGAGCGTGACACACGGGGGCTTACTTATTGTTTAAGATCTTGGTTGAGAAGTCCAGTCATGTTCTCATGGGCTCAGTCGCTGCATCATGGCTAGATGTTTGCAGAGATTTCAAGAGTTCCTACTGTAGAAGTCTTTCATGAGATTTCAAGAGTTCCTACTGCAGAAGTCACCGGTTCGATCCTGGCAACAACATTTGGGGAGGAGGATATGGTAATTTTGTATTTTTGGTTTGATTTGGAATATGAGTAAAAATTTATTACTTGTTTATGAAGTTTATATTAGTGGGATTATTTATGTTATAAGTGTGATGTCCTATTGATTTAAATATTTTTTCAATACAATAGGTGTTTGACTCTGCACTTCTTTAGACTCAAAAAATGTTGGAAAGTGGTTTTCAAAGTTTATGATTATGTATTTTCAGGAGATACACTTTGCCCATTTAGGTTGCATAAGTTTTGAATTTAGGTCGCCTTATTTGAAGAGGTACACTTTGACCATTTAGGGAGGCACACTTTGCCCATTTAGGTTGTATAAGTTTCGAATTTAGGTCTCACTCTATAATAAGGTACACTGCCCATTTAGGTTGTATAATTTTTGAATTTAAGTCTCCCTCTTTGAAAGCCAAGGTAATGCAAAGCCTAAGCCTAGTGTTCTTTTATTAAATATGCCAAAATATTACATAATAAGTAGAAATACAAAATTAACTAAACAAAACATTAAGAGTCAACAACGGTAGAAAAAGATAATTTATTAAGAAATGGTAGTAATTTTATAAATGTTAATAATTGTATATTTTTATATTTTTATTTTTTTTCTTAATTTTGTAATAAATATATTTATTATAAAAGGTTAAAGTAAAATTTTAATATTTTAAGAATTGAAAAAGGATGATTGTGATGAAAGTAATTATAACACCTAACCAACCAATATATAAACTAATTTTTTTTTTAAAATTTCATCATTTCAAATAAGAATTTATCTTTCAAATATAACAATATAATAAATTTATACCTTTGACTTACAATATTAGAATATATGATTGTTAGTTTTAGAAAAACTAGATATTATATACTAACACTATACTAAAATACACATTAACATGTGTAGTCATATATAAAAATTAAGTACTCTTTTACTATTCCAATTATTTATATTGGAATGTAACTAGATGCAAAATTTTTATATTATTTTTATCTATTGAATTTATTATTTTTTAAAGTTTATCTTTGTATATTTTCTTATTATTTTTACTTTTAGTTTTAGTTTTAATTTTATTTTTTATTTTTCTTGTTTTTGTTTTATTTTTCTTGTTCTTGTTTAACACTTTTTTTACTTTTGTATCTTGGTTTGCTTTTTGAATACTAGAGAATTAGAATTGATATTAGTATCGGTTGATGAAGACCAAGGTATGAGTGTAGACAGGTTAGGTAAGTAGGTCTCGAGGTTTTTATCATGGAATACCTCTTAGGATATCCTACCCATTGACCAAGCCTTAATATTAGGTTTGATCATGATCCTAATAAGCTATAGGTTCTTTAGACAACCTAGGACAACAATGTTTATCCTCATCACCTCATATTTTCTTTTCTTCCTAATTTTATAAGTGAGAGCATGGCTTGTTCATGACTGATACTCTCATAAAATGCTAAGGATTTCCTTAAAAAGAGAACACAATTGTCATCCTTAAGACCCTCTGATGACATTTCTTACCATAATTTCATCTAAATTTTCCTAATTGACAAGTGCATTGATTGTTAGTCAATAATTTAGCTCACTTGACCTAAGCCAATATCAACTTATAAATATGATATTCTAAATTCATTTTAGGAGATATCACAAAATCAAGTTCCCTAAGTTTTGATGATTTTTTGATGAATTTTTATCTTCTCATGAAATGAGAAGAATCTACCTATAATTTCTTTTCTAATTTTTTTCCCTTCATGCATAAGTTAGGGCTCTTTCAAGGACATATAAGAATTCTATAACACTCCTATTATTTCTAGCAACAACATGATTCCACTTGGCTCATACAAAGGATATTGTCCTTATTCTCCCTAGTTAGCAGACCATCTCTAAGCAAGGAGCCCCTTCATCAAGGCCACCTTGGTTAGGCATTTTCATCAACCAATACAATAAGGAGGAAGGATCATGGAATATTAAAAATATCATTAAGCACATTAGGAACACAAACAAAGGTTAGTTCTCTCCCCTCTTTTCTCTCTCTTTATATTCTATTTTCTTGTACATTGGGTATCCTACTTTATTCACTTTACTTAAGTGGGACTAATGATCAATACTTTGTAACTTCAAATAGGTGGTCAAAGGTTTGAATTAGATAGGGGGTAGGGTTCAACACCATGCTCCAATAGATGAATTTTTATTGGATAAACACGTCATCTCATATGACATATGGCCTCATGGACATTAAAATCTACTTTAATTTACTTTGCTATTATATACTTGGGTAAATTTTCTTGCTCCTTACTTTCCTTTTCTATCTATCCTACTTGTCCTTTTACCCCTAGGTTTTCTTCTTATCTATAGGATTATCTTTATCCTAGTTACTAATCAATCCATCATCTCTTTTTCTCTCCTAGTTCTTGTTTGTGTACCTTACTATGATCATAAATTTTTATATTTTTACCTTAGATTTATATTTATCCAAATATTAGTAAAACATCTTGATGAAACTAACATGAAAAAATTCTTATGATTGTGGTTTGGTTTTCAATTTAGGAATTCTTATCTACTCATTCTCTATGAGTCTAAACGTTGGTTTTTCTCTTGCCAACCCTTCTTAGGTAACCAACCGTTTTTATCCAATGATAAATTCAATCATATTCATGAAGTATATGCCATCCAAACTAGAAACCAAGCTAGGAGAAACCATAGAAGACACAAATGAAGATCTTGGTGTTAATGACCCTCAACAAGAACTATTACTTATGCTGCTCCCTCCACCAAAAGTCATCAACAAGCTTATGGAAAGATAACCTACTTGGCTAATCTTGATCAAGAATCTCTAATTCAAATTGGAGTATAAATGCACACAATGAACCATACATAAATATGTACCAACAAGAAGTATATCTAAAAAATCCTAATGACATGACTTTGACTAGTGGGACTAAACAAAGTTGTCATGCTATTTATGTTTGACAAAATTTGAATCATGAATTAATATGTAGAGGATGAGAATGTGGTAGAATCTCAAGATCCACCTCAAGTGAAAGACTATCATTGCATTAAAATTTCCCTTCTTGTGATATAGATAAGTTGTTTATTAGGGAAACTAAACTTTTAAGGAAACCATTTAAATTATCAATAGAAGTCTTACCATATTGATTGCAAGAGATATGTAAAATGACACGAAAAAAATTGAAATTCAATGCAGTAGTTCCACTCATAAGGCTCAAATGAAGATTCAAGGAGCATAACAAAAACAACCAAATATTCCTAACACCTTGAAAGAAATTCCCAAAGATAATCCCATACACCATGGTATAAGATATATGCTTTCAAAAATTTCATATCATTCAATCCATGATGTTACAAGAAAGAGTGACAACCAAATATTCAACAAAAGATTTAAAATATGTTGATGCTAATCAAGCACACCTAGAGTGGCTCTGATACCATTGTTAGAAATAGAGAGTTCTTACAATATATCACAAAAAATCAAGACATAAAAGTATGCATTTACTCAAGCATTTGAACAATAAGTCATTGAAATATTTATTGATAATATCTAATATAATCATTGCATAAATGCAATGTTTCTTTGAATACAATATTACATGGATTTATCCTCAATATATACATACATGAGACTCTTCATATGCACATGACTCTTTACTTTTACAATTACAAATACTCTTCATCTCCTCATTCTTAAGGAAGATCCAACTCTTCACATTTCTCTCTTACATAATAAAAATCTCACATATCACATAAAGATAAAGTCTTTCATGATTACACATAACTCCTCATTTCTAAACATGACACTTAACTCATATAATTCACACTTACTAACATGACACCTCACACATATAACTCCATACTTATTTACATGACACATAACACTCACTTACTAACATGACACATACTATAGACCCAAATATTAAATACACACTAATCTAAATTATTTACTAGATACCAAATAATGGAATACCTCCAACATGAGCCATCTACATCTAATAGAGAATTTGTTTTGACTTAGGAATATAGAGACACACTTTTAGGGGGACCTTATCACTCCACTCTCATGGGGGAAATAAGATTATGGTTTCTTCTTTATGGTTGTTCCCTTTGTTATAGAATGTTTAGCAAGATAGGTGGAACAACCTCATTTGGAAAATATAAGTTACTATTGATCATGCATATTAATATCTCTATGCTTAAAGGTTTTTGATTAAGAGATTTGATGGATAGGGACTTGTGTGACAACCAAGGATTGTTTTCTAGGCAAACTAGCATGACCTACTAGTTAGCTTTTGATGCTTAATACTTAAAGCAAAATAACCACAAGATCTAAAATAAAGTTGTTGTATGAAATATAAGTCAATGACAATATTCTAAACATATAAAACTCATAAATAACTTCAACAACAACTCATAAAAGTGTCATTAATAAATGCTCATAAAAATAGTATCTTGATATAATAAATATCTCCAATACACCATACTTCCACACACTCTCACTCTACATTGTGTCACACACACACATAGACACATATATAATGGAATGTGACTCTTCATATGGAGTACTCTTGGCCTTCACTCTTCTTGAGACTCTTCACTTTCCTACTCTATGGAATCATGTGCACATGGACTATTATGCATATTTACATTATTAAATACTTTGCACATTCTAATAATACTTGTGCATTTATTACTTGCATACAATAAATAATCACACTCTAATCTAGGACACTCTCCTAATATAAATATGTAGCCAAGGTGATAAATTATCATGTACCAAATAATGTAATATACGCTAACACCCTTTTGTATTACATTATTTGGTTATTGAAGACTTTAGTCTTCAATATAGTCTTTGTCCTGGTTCTGGAACTTGTGCTCTTCTTTTTTGCTTTCTTCATTTTACTCTTTGTTTGTATCTTGGTCAAATAAATGATTAGTATCTTCATAGAATACTATATTTACTAAAAATTCTTTGACTTCATGTAATTTTGTAGGTTCTTCCAATTCTTGAATTTCCTGAATCTCTTGAGCTAAGTGCCCCTTTGGATTTCCTTCTCTATATTGTAGTTGAGGTTGATTGTACTGATGCTAAAATTATTGTTGATGTGGTCTATATTGATTCTAATATTGTCTTGGTTGAAATGACCTATTTGATTGGCTTCCAAAATTTGTTTGATTCTCTTGATACTAATTTCTTGGATTGAATCTACAATAATTTGTATTATGTCATCTTTTTCTGCATACTTAACAAAATCTATTATTTCATTTTGATATATTTCTTGATAATGAAGCAACATTTCCTTGTGGATTATCTTTTGAGACTAATATATTGTTAGTCATTTTATCTTTGACTAAATTATCCACCTCATACTCTTGTAGTATATTTATTAACTCATCAAATGATGTATCTTTACTTAGAATTTGTATAGATGTGACTAGATGTTTGCAGCTTTCTGGAAGTGCTCTTAGAATCACTTGAACAATAAATTTTTCTTCTATATTTTCTCCTAAGGTTAATAATTTTCATTTTATATATACCACTTTTATTAGAAATAATTCTATATTTTCACTACTATTAAATTTTAGAGAATGCAATTGGGTTTGAAGATTCAAGATAGTGGTTTTATTCTTTCCTTCAAATATCTTGGGTAAAGTATTCCAAGCTTATGTAGAAGTTACTACTGAACTAATGTATGGTTGTATATCATCTATAATTTCAAATGTTATTATCATGAGTGCTTTTGCTTCATCTTCCTCATAATTTTAAATTTCCTTAGCATCTTTGGTAGGTTTTATGTTTTTCTCCTTTAACAATATCCCAAAGCTTTTCTACTATCAATATTAATCTCACTTTGTTTTTCCATGAAGTGTAATTAGGACCTTTAAGAAGTTGGGATTCTAAAAGAAAGAATTTATTTGTTGTCATGATAACACTTGTAGACTACCTTATATCTCCCTAATGTTTTAATGACAATTTCAATATAAACTTCAACTTCTATTCTCAAATTCATGTAGTATACCTTGTATTTTCTAATGTTTGGACAATGATCAAACAATAGTTTTGATAAAGGTTTCAATTCTTCAAGTGTATAGGTTCAATTCCTTTTATCTCCCAAATTTCAAAAATATAATTTCTTAATTCTAAATTTCACAAACCTATGTTGGTGTTGAATTCCTTAATATCCCCAATTAGAAATTTAGAAATTATATAAAAAATATTTGCAAGTTTTGTATTCCTAATTTGATGTAGGAAACCTTATTTCTCCAAAATTATCAATTTGCAAATATTTAAAATTGTTTTGCAAACTCAAATAATCCAATTACAAAAACTTCAAATTAATTTTTCAAATTTTCAAATCAACTTTTCAAATTCTCACAAAAATTTCCAAATAGCAATAATGTTTCTAAGGTTTCAAATTTCACTTCTATATATTTTCTCTCCAATAATCAAGTAAATAGATTTTTTTTTGGATGTAAAAAGACATTATATTAAAGAAATAACAAAATACATTTTTACAAACAAAAAAAAGAGGTGGATAAATACACCACGTGGCTAATACCATCAACCAAAAAATCATCCTCATAAAAATAGAGCAGGAACCCTGATGTACAATGAAACCAACCCCTAAAAGGGTGAATACACAACATAATTAAGCATAGAAAAAATAGAAACCCTAAACTGTAGAACTGTAACTCTAGGCACCAAGTAGACTTATTGCTCATCATGTGTCTATCCAACGCAAAGTTGTTGGAACTTTCGAGCCAAATGGGTGAAATTTTCTTTTAGGTAGACTATATTTATCTTACTTCCCTTATCGAGGACTACGAGAACATCGAAACCGCACAAAAAGGGAGGGAACTTTAGATTTTTCTTCCTTTGTAAGAACTACCAATTCCATCGATGATGACCCTACATCCAATGGAATATACTCACCACCGCTAAGATACCCCAACACATTGTAGTTTTTGTATGAATCAAGAATATAACTACCCAACTGAACATTGGTCATATGAAGTCATTTCTCTGGAGTAGCATCTTCTTCTATAGATCCCCTTCTTAGGTTGCAGGAGCACCTTGCGTTAGCTGGGAGGAAATATACTGTTGGACTGGATGGTTGGGTAGACTATGAAGAAACCGCTATTGGATCCCTTGGGGTATGAATTTGTTGAGACTGAGGAACCTCATTGTTGGTAGTTTCAGTTAGAGGATAAACTTTTTTCTTTTCATATATTTTTTTATCGGTTGTGAGATATCTGTCAACTTAGACTGTGTACCTTTAGAAGTAGCCAACCATGTATTTTTATGTCCTCCCACAATCATCCAACCATCCTACTGGGGTTGAGGAATGGATGCACTCAGTGTGGTGGGGCTTTGCTTATCCTTGTTATGCAACATCAAGAGATAAAATTTGATCTTTTGTGTTGAGTATTAGCAAAAAAAATAAGTGTTGGGAAAATTAATGTAGAGGACCTATTGGGATAACACAATATCACCAACTTGTATGTCAATAGACTCCTTGAGATCTCAAGAAATATCAATCTTGATGCAAACACATTTTTGAGGACGTGCATGGAAATATTTTTCGACCCCCACCAAAATGACACACCCTAGAGGGGCTGCTATGCAACTGAGAAAGGGAGACAAAGGTAGAGGAAGTCATGGGAATTCCACCCTGTTGGCATTTTTGCCACATTGTTTTTTTGTTGTTGTTGTTCATGCAAAATAACCAAGTTTGTGCAAAAGTGACACTGTCGCGATATCGCGACCTGTCGCAGTTTCACGGTGCCAAATGCAGAAAAGAGCTAAGTATGAAAAATGTCACGATATCGCGACATGTCGCATTATCGCGACCTGTCACATTTTCACGATAAAAACAGTCAACGAAAGCAGGGAAGCCAAACTGTCGCGATATCGTGACATGTTGGAGTTTCGTGACTTGTTACGGTTTGAGAGAATTCAAATGAAAAGTTGTTGTGATATCGTGACATGTCGCGTTTTCACGACTTGTGGTGGCCACAGAGTAGAGCGATAGAAAATGTCATGATATTGCGACATATAGCAGCAAAGGGCAATGTCAATGAAAAATGTCATGATATCACGACAAAAAAGTGAGAAAGGAGCAAATGGTACGGACTGGCATGATATCGTGGAAAGAAATGGGCTAAAAGAAAAACACAAGGCAAGAAAGGGCTGAAAGATAAACACAAGGCAAGAAAGATGTCGCGATATCGTGACATTTTTGAAGATGAAGCTAAACAAGAGAAATTTGTCGCGATATCGTGACAGGAAGCGACAACATCAGAGAAGGCGTGAAATTGTCACAATTTCATGACATGTTGGGGTGGAAGGACAAAGTGCAAAGAAATGTGACATGTCACGTTTTCACGAGGAGGAAGCAAGGTGGCAGCCAAATTGTACGGAATATCACGATTTCGTGACATGTCAAATTTTCGTGGTCTAAAAGCATCAAAGTAAAAGAAGACAGAAAATGTCACGATTTTGCGACATATTGTGAAGATCAAGCCAACTGCGAAACATGTCGCGATATCACAAATTTTTTAAGATGAAAGAGCCAAACGAAGAAAACGTCATGATTTCACGACATGTCACATTTTTGTGACCTGTCGTGTTTTCACGAAATGAAAGCTGAACTGTTCAAGGTGAGAAATTGTCACGATTTCGTGACATGTTGTGTTTTCGTAGGTATAAAGCAGACAAGACAGTGCCGAGTGGAAAATGTCACGATTTCACATGTTTCATTTTCATGATTTGGAGCAGCGAATAAAGCCAGATAGAGGAGAATGTCACGATATCGTGACATGTCACATTTTTGCAACCTGGTGGTAGAGAGAGAAGGCAGCAAGGTAAAAGTGTCACGATTTCGTGACATGTCGCATTTTCGCGACCTGTCACATTTTTGCGATCGAAGCAATAACAAAGGCCCGATACAGTTCTGTTTGCATTTTCCTTCAGGATTGCATAGGAGAACATGTAGAGAAGATAAGGATCAAACGAAGTAATGCAAGTAAAATCTCTATAACTGATTTTTAGATCATGGTCGAAGAAGCTCAAAGATTAAATGTTGCTGATTACCGATGTGCTAGATGGAAGAACATGAAGCAGTTTTTGAAGCCACCAGAATTAAAGACGCCTCCAATATTAAAAGCTCTTGTTTGTGATCTCTTAACAACTTCCAGCTTCCCTTGATAATGGTCATTTAATGAAGAAATATGGGCCCTTGTTTCTGTTTCATTTTTGGTTTTGATCCATTTAAAACAGGGACTGTCATTTCTTCGAGGTAGATTAAGGGGATCGTTTTCTTCAAAATCTGTTTCATATATTGAATGTTGTAATACGAAAGGAAGAGGACGGACCTCTATAAATACCAATGTAAAATCTCAAGCAAAGGGAGGAGGATCTTTTGCAGAAATTAAAACAAAAATCCTAGATGCATTTGCTTCCATTCTTAGTGTCTTTTGGAGTTGGTGATCTAAATTGTTGTGCATGTTTTGCTTTCTGTCTGAGTCACTTCTGTTAGTCCAGTGTTAATATAAGTTAAATTCTGCTGTTTTGAATTTGGCTGTATTTGCATTTGAGCATTTGGAGTACAATTGGAAGTGAACTCATGGCTAATGCGTGATCCAATTTCTGTATACGTATTCTAAGAGTCAATTGCTGCTTAGCTTTAGGATCTAGTTGAGGTTATTACTGTTCGAGGTTGTTCTCCCCATCAACGATTGGCTTCGGCCATATTTACATCCCTTTTCGTTATTTCCCATTTCTTTCTGCATTTTCCCATTTCTTTCTACATTTTCCCATTTCTTTCCTGCATCTCTAATCTTGAAACCAATTTAGATTAGTTTGGGAGCTAGCCCTCTCTCAAGATTGGCCCGGGAGACTTCTCTTTCTCTCAACATTTCAATGTTGGCCAAGTCTAGGGCGCATACATGTACAAAATCCTTTCCTGTGGTAGATTTGTGACCAATAGTTTTTGGCACGCCCGATGGGACAGACTGTTTCTATCTCAGAAATATCCACACCTGGAGGAATCAAGATTTTGATGAACTATCTTGACCTCAAAGCGGAGATTGTAAGTTCATCTGGCAACTTTGTTGAGCTGAAGATCCAAATTTATTGATCGTAGATGCCTTTTGAATCTAAAAGAAGACACCCCGAAGGAATCAAGGTTCGGTGAGCAGCCTTGACCTCACAAGCGGAGAAAAGAATGTTCACCTGGTGACTCTGACTTAGTGGCGATAACCGTGATCTCTGCAGACCGCTGCTATAATGGCAAGTGTAAGTTGTCCTAGCTGGAATGATCCTGGCCCCCTAAATCTTCAAAGTTTTCATGAAATTCCCAAGGACGCTTTGAAGGCATTAACGAAGTATGATGGCACTATGGGCATGGCTCTAGAGCATATTGAAGATGTTTCCACTTTTTCAATGATCCATGCCATAATCCATGAAGATGTCATGATCAGACTTCTGGTTCAGTCTTTGGAAGGAAAGGCGTTGCAGTGGTACAGACTGCTCGGGCGTAAAAGCGTCAGCTCATGGGATGACTTAGCGGGAGCATTAATTAGAACATTCAATGACTCTTAGGATCCCTTCCAGCTCTTGATGCACTTCTCCACCATCATGAGAGCACCTCTAGAGAGCATCACAGACTTCAATGTCCAATTCTACAGAAGTTGGAAGAGAATTCCAGGGGAGATCCAATCGACACCCACCCAAGCCCACCTCTTCTATGTTCGTGCCTTTCACCCGGACATAAGCCTCCTCTTGTTGCAATCAGGTGAACGAAGGTTCCCTCAAATATTTGAAGAAGTAGTGTGAGCGGAACAACTTTTGCTCCTATCAGGAAAGTGGCAGTGGGGAGAAACTCCATCACTTTCCCCGGTAGTCACCGCTCCTGTCTACCCTGCGCAGTATTCACCATGGAAGATTCCTCATACTGAGTAGAGACCTGAGATGCAGCTGTGTGGAGCTCAAGAGGTAGATTTCATCCAAGTCCAATGATGTGAATATGCAAGCTTTGTCCCAGCAATAGATAATATGGTTGCTTGTAGTTTCCATCAGGAGATGAGCGAAGGAGAAGAACAGGCTCAGGTGGAAAAACCTGAGAGCGAGGAGGATACATTTTTGCACCCTTTTTATATCCCAGGGCATAACACGCAAGTATTCAGCCAGAACCCAATAAGCATGTCTCATCAAGAAGCTGAGCCTGAGGAAATCCTAGAACAAGGCCTATCACCGAAAAAGTCCTGTTGTCGCATCAAAGGGTTGGAGGAGCCTGTACTCGGTCCACAATCGGTGGACTCTTCAAAATGGTGGTATTGGCTTCGGAAATTACCACAACTAGTATCCATAAGAGCCCTCCATGTGGAAAACCTCTTTGCTACATTATTCGTCAACTGTGTGGGTACCGACATACATGATAACCTACCACGGTGTACTCTGTTCGCAACATGGAGAACTTCAAGAGGCCAACCGAACTTCAAGGACCAACTCAAATACGATCAGATCTGGTCTATACACTACAGATTCACCGGATAGACACCTGAAGCTAGATTTGTGGTGGCGGCATGCCAATCATGTCGTAAACTTTTGTAAATATTGTAAATAGCTTCGCTAGTAAATAAAGTGCCGAGGGCACTAAATTTTGTACAAAAAAAAAAAAAAAAAAAAATTCGTCAACTTTGGCTCCTTCACGAGCCCGTAGGTATGTTATTTCTCTTCTTTTTCTTTTTTCCTTCCCAGCAGTTAGTGGCTTCTCCTCTACTTCTTTCTTCCCCTCTACTCCATTCCCTTCCTCTCTCTCTCCTTCTTCTTCTGCAAATAATCAAGCCACTACTGTTGTTTCTACTCCCCTCTCTGATGTTCCCTTTTCTTCACTTCCCTTTCTTCTAATCCTTTGTATTTTGAGCACTTTTCCATAGTTCCTACCACCTTCTCCATTCCATCCACTTCCATTTCCTTTTTTGTTTTCAACAAAACCCAACAGCTGGTAGCACAGTAGCACCCTGTTGCCGTATCTACTGTTTCTACTCCATTTTACATCATTTCATCATTCCCTATTTTTGTTTCACGGCCTGCACATCTGCTGGCCATCACTCCATTCATTTATGTTTTGTAGTACAGATGCTTTTCACTACTGCCATGGAGATCCTTGCACAGCACCTGGTGATTACCCAGCTCAATCCGAGCTAGGCAAAGTGCAGTAGTTCTAAAGAAATAAAGGAAGTTCTGTTCTTCCACAAATTTCTATTGAAGGTCCTATTTTTCAGAGCCGAGTACCAGCAAGAGCTTGTTGTAGCAGCCTGCAGAGACGTCCAGCATCAACCAACACTAGTTCTTTCTGCTCCTCTAGTTGCTTGACTCTGTTGCCCAATGGATAAAGGCCTGAGGTTCATGCATACAACAGAACTATATACCCCACGAGCCGCCAAGAATGTTGGCATTTTTGCCACATTGTTTTTTTGTTGTTGCTATTCATGAAAAATAACCAAGTTTGTGCAAAAGTGACACTGTCGCGATATCGCGACCTGTCACAATATCGCAACCTGTCACAGTTTCACGATGCCAAATGCAGAAAAGAGCTAAGTATGAAAATTGTCACGATATTGCGACATGTCACATTATCGCGACCTATCATGTTTTCACGATCAAAATAGTCAATGGAAGCAAGGAAGCCAAAATGTCGCGATATCGCGACATGTTGGAGTTTCATGACTTGTTGCGGTTTGAGGAGCATTCAAATGAAAAGTTGTCGCGATATCGCGACATGTCACGTTTTCGCGACTTGCGGTGGCCACAGAGCAGAGTGATAGAAAATGTCGTGATATCGTGACATAAAGCAGCCAAGGGCAATGTCAATGAAAAATGTCACGATATCGTGATAGAAAAGCGAGAAAGGAGCAAATGGTACGGACTGGCGCGATATCACAGAAAGAAATGGGCTGAAAGAAAAACACAAGGCAAGAAAGGGCTGAATGAAAAACACAAGGCAAGAAAGATGTGATATCGCGACATTTTTGAGGACAAAGCTAAACAGGAGAAATTTGTCGCGATATCGCGATAGGAAGCGACAACATCAGAGAAGGCGAGAAATTGTCATGATTTCACGACATATTGGGACAGAAGGACCAAGTGCAAAGAAATGTCGCGATTTCATGACATGTCACGTTTTCACGAGGAGGAAGCAAGGTGGCAGCCAAATTGTACGGAATGTCACGATTTCACGACATGTCTAATTTTCATGGCCTACAAGCATCAAAGTAAAAGAAGACAGAAAATGTCATGATTTCATGACATATTGTTGAGATCAAGCCAACTGCGAAACATGTGATATCGTGACTTGTTTAAGATGAAAGAGCCAAACGGAGAAAACGTCGTGATTTCGTGACATGTCACATTTTTGTGACTTGTCACGTTTTCGTGGAATGAAAGATGAACCGTACAAGGCAAAGGAAATTGTCGCGATTTCGTGACATGTCACGTTTTCACGGGTATGAAGTAGACAAGACAGTGCCGAGTGGAAGATGTCACGATTTCGTGACATGTTTCATTTTCACGATTTGGAGCAACGAACAAAGCTAGATAGAGGAGAATGTCACGATTTTGTGACATGTCACATTTTCACGACTAGTGGTAGAGAGAGAAGGCAGCAAGGTAAAAGTGTCACGATTTCGTGACATGTCGCATTTTCGCGACTTGTCTCATTTTCGTGATAGAAGCAATAACAAAGGCCCGATACAATTCTATTTGCATTTTCCTTCAGGATTGCATAGGAGAACGTGTGAAGAAGATAAGGATCAAATGAAGTAAAAGCTCTCCAACTAATTTTGAGATCATGGTCGAAGAAGCTCAAATATTAAATGTTGTTGATTACCGATGTGCGCTAGATGGAAGAACATGAAGTAGTTTTCGAAGCCACCAGAATTAAAGACGCCTCCAGTATTAAAAGCTCTTGTTCATGATCTCTTAACAACTTCCAACTTCCCTTGATAATGGTCATTTAATGAAGAAATATGGGCCCTTGTTTCTATTTCATTTTTGGGTTTGATCCATTAAAACAGGGACTGTCATTTCTCCGAGGCAAATTAAGGGGATCATTTTCTTCAAAATCTGTTTCATGTATTGAATGTTGTAATACGAAAGGAAGAGGACGGACCTCTATAAATACCAATGTAAAATCTCAAGCAAAGGGAGGAGGATCTTTTGCAGAAATTAAAACATAAATCCTAGATGCATTTGCTTCCATTCTTAGTGTCTTTTGGAGTTGGTGATCTAAATTGTTGTGCATGTTTTGCTTTCTATCTGAGTCACTTCTGTTAGTCCAGTGTTAATATAAGTTAAATTCTGCTGTTCTAAATTTGGTTGTATTTGCATTTGAGCGTTTGGAGTACAATTGGAAGTGAACTCATGGCTAATGCATGATCCAATTTATGTATACGTATTCTAAGAGTCAGTTGCTGCTTAGCTTTAGGATCTAGTTGAGGTTATTGTTGTTTGAGGTTGTTCTCCCCATCAACGATCGACTTCGGCCATATTTACATCCCTTTCCATTATTTCCCATTTCTTTCCACATTTTCCCATTTCTTTCTGCATTTTCCCATTTCTTTCCTGCATCTCTAATCTTGAAACCAGTTTAGATTAGTTTGGGAGCCAACCCTCTCTGGAGATTGGCCCGGGAGACTTCTCTTTCTCTCGACATTTCAATGTTGGCCAAGTCTAGGGCGCATACATGTACAAAATCCTTTCCTATGGCATATTTGTGACCAACACACCCACACAAGGAATTTGATAGATCTTTCATTAGAAATAGAAAATTCATGGGTCCAAGGAAGAAAAACAAGTAGAGATCTTCTCATGTACAAGAAGCCATGTTCGTAAATTACATTAGCATGGGTAGTTTTTGCAAAGTGAAATAGAAAAAATCCCTTTGTAAGATTTTGAACCATCATTATCTTGACTCCATGAGGATTCCACGTTGTGTTAACATAGGCCCTAAGGGAATAATAATTAGGGATGCACCCAAAAAAATACCCAACAAGGGTGAGTGATTCTAAACTATGACATGCATAATCAACTTCAAGTAATGAAAGAATTACATCAGGAGAATGAGGGTTACCTTGTGGACCATTCTCAGCACAAACCTGCATAGTTGAATGAGAGGAGCCATTATCGCATGCATTCTCTTATATGGTGCCAATGTTGTGCATTGGTCCGCCAGAGTTGGAGACCATAATGATACTCAAAACCCTAGATCCATCTTCATAAAAAATAGATTAATTTCTCTTATTACCCAACATTATAACTACTAACTTGGATAAATAATAAAATTGTAAATAAATTTCTTTACCTCCAAACTTGAGGTACAAACTATTTGGTCAAAAACATTTTAACTTCTCTTGAATGGAGCTCTTCCATGAAATCTCACTCCTCTACCGCACGTATGATGCTTCTACCCACTCTACCGTAATCAGAACTGATGCTGCATGAATATAAATGAATCTATCACACTTTACTCGATGCTAGATGGTCAACGAAGCTAAGTTTAAACTTTGGATGGTGATCTTCTTCAACTAACAATCCACACTACTCTTCAATGGTAAAATTAGATTTTGAATTCTTATTATTCCTTCACACTACTCATGCATTAATAGATGCCTTAAACATTTTGATTCTCCCCAAGGTGATTGGTGTTCTATTTTTGAGATGCCAAGTGGAAAATAATTTATTTACCTCTTCAAATGAGTGCTTGATTCCTCCTACATGCTTCTTCATTGTGTAATGCGCAGTAATGAGCAATATGAACATTTTGAAAATGTTATGACATCCTGGATGTTTCATACACCATGTGGCATCATAAAAATTGCAACCTCAACATCCAATTGTGCAATGTGATATATTTATGCTTGATTTTCTCTAATTCTCCCTTCAACATTCTAAATTCTCCATGCTCACCCTTTGATGTCCAACAAATGTATTTTCTGCTACCTATTCATATGCCACACTTTTCCTCCTTGGATGGTGCTTGTTGGAGGTGTCAATGCTCCGCTCCTCCACCACAAACTAGTGGCACAACTTTGGTGGCTCTATTTTGGTGAATCTTTCACCTCTTTGGTGATTATTCAAATATTTCCATGGTATCTCTTTATCCTCTACGTTCGATGACTTTGATTACTTGGGATTAAATTTAGGTGGCTCCTTCTTCACTAAGGTGGCTCTTCCTTCAATACGGTGGTGCCTCCACTTGTGCTTGGTGGTTCTACCACTCCTTTGGTGAC
Organism: Wollemia nobilis; assembly: GCA_028583015.1. Classification (NCBI taxonomy): domain Eukaryota; kingdom Viridiplantae; phylum Streptophyta; class Pinopsida; order Araucariales; family Araucariaceae; genus Wollemia; species Wollemia nobilis. The sequence continues at coordinate 16,407,167 of JAQPPZ010016947.1, read as the reverse complement.
TTTTATTCACCAATATTTTTTGTAACTTTTAGTTCTCCTCTTGGTGTCTTTAGACACCTTAAATCTACCTTGTCTTTGATCATTATTCGGCCTTATTTTATTTAATAGAGCTTATAAAAAAATTTACACTTATTTTGATTATAAAAATACATATTTTGCTTCTTCTTATCACTCCCTTTCAAGCAAAATTTAACTCCACTTTATATTGTATTTTATAGGTTCGAAGATGACAACAATATCTCCTTCTTCAGCTTGGAGACACTCAACTTTGAATTTATTTTTTATGGCTTTAAAACTTAAATATGTAGCTAATAAAAAAATTTCTTTAATGCTTTAAAATACTTTTATAGTTACCTTTTGTTTTACCATGCTTGTTACCCAAATGGTGAAATCGTAGCTCCTTTGCTTCTTGAAATTGTTGCCCAATATCCTGCAATATTGTTGTCCAAAAATATTTTGATTTGCAACTATTTTCTTCTCAGATTGCTGCCCTCAAAATTTTGAAAATTTTAAGCTAATTTCCTTCTCCAAATATTGTCCAATATTTATGGAATTTGCAAATTTCAATGTTATCCAAAATGTTATCTTCTCATTGTCCAAAATTTCTATAATTTTGCAACTATAAATGTAGTCCAAAAACTCTTCAAATTCTACTCCAAAAATTTTGACTTCTTCTTGTTAGATTTTGAGGTAGATTGCAATGGGAGATGTCAATCACAAGATGCAAAAATATATGAGAGAGTAAATTTACGAGATTGCAAAAATATGCTATAAATAGAAATTATGGAAATTAATACAATGTTGCTATAGAGGAAATGGACACTCCATGCAAGAAGCTACAAGACTACATTGTACTCCATCACTAATGGAGTTACATAGTAATTCTACTACTACCTACTATCACATCAATATCTTACAATAAGGCCCTTTTATAATGGAAGATAGATTCCTTGGACAACACTCTACCTAGTTGTACAAGGGACACCTTACACATTTACAACTTGCACATTAACACTTGTGAATTTATTACATTGCATAAACTATATAACTTTGCCCTAAAATAATCTAATGTCCTAAGTATATACCTAGAAAGGTACATTTAAATGATCCAAATGATGTAATAGACTCTAAATATAACACCCCATTGTATTACATTATTTGGGTATTGAAAACTTTAGTCTTCAATATGGATCTTCTTCTTCATATTGAACTTTGTACTCTTCCTCTAAATTCTTTGTAACATGTTCAAGCAAGTTTTTAGTGTCTCTGTAATGTGTTACATTTGTTGATAGAGATTTTTCCTCATAATTTTTTGTATGTTCCTCTAGTTCAATTTATTCTATCCTCTAAACTAGGTGTCCTTTTTAATTCCCCTTTCGATACTCCAATTGAGGATAGTTGGTTGGTCACTAAAATTATTGCTGACGAGAATTCCTTTGATATTGTCATGGTTGAAATTGATTCCCATTGTTTATATGATTTCCTAGATTTTGGTTTATGGGATTCTACCTACAATAAATGGTATTATGACATTTCTTTCTGCATATCTAACAATACCATGTTCTCTATCATTTTGCTGATGAAGCAATATTTCCATGTGAATTATATTTTGATGTCAATGCAGTTGTAGAGATAAAAATGTAGCACCAAATAACAAGATATAGATTAAACTCAAAAAAATAATATTGCATAATGAATGATTTTTATTAATGGGGGGAGCCTCAAAACTCCATTATTACAATAAAGAATCTTTGAACTCATTGATACAAATATACATAATTCTAGGGTTCTCTAAAACCCTAGCTATAACACTGGTGGTGTCTTCAGAACACGTCCTTGCTTCCAATAGAAATGAGTGGGCTTTTGGTTATCCAATGTCGGACCACTCTAGCTTAAGCAACTGCACAACACTAATGTAACACTTCCAGATTTGCACACAAAAATAATAGCAAATAGGTCAGTAGCAACTATGAGGGCTCCACAATGTGAGGCCCTTTATAATCAATACAAAAACCTTAGCTATATGATGTAAATAACATGAACATAAACTAAAAATGCATGGAAGGAAATAACAAATGAAAAATTTACCTTGTAACACTTGCTATTTTCTGATATTTGATATTTGTTACAGGAAATCAATATGGTGATGCCCTAGCATTGCTCGAGGGCTAGTAGGGCTGCAAAGCTTTGGTGTAAGACACCCATGAGCACTCAGAGGCATCATAAAATACTTGTGGGTTCTTGAGAATGGTGGAGGGTACCCAAAGGTGCTTGGCGGTGGAGGAGAAGCACCCAAAGGTGCTAGACAATGACAAGGACTACTTGAAGGCATTCGAGAGCTGAGGTAAGGATATGCAGAAGTAGATCTGGTTGGGCGAGAGGAGCGGTAGTGGATGTGGGGGCTATGGTGAGTGAGGAAGAAAGGCGAGAGTATTTGGATACTTCAGGGAACTAGGGTACAAATTGCTCAAAAAACTTTGGGGAACTTCAAATCAGGGGAACTCAGGCAAAACTTAGGGGTTGAGCCATCAAAATGACTCCTATTAATAATCTACATTAGGGTATGCTAGGGTTTGAACGACATGAATTATGTGGCTTAGATTAAAACATAACAAAGGGTGGATATTAATTTTGGATGTGTGGTATGGATTGATGTGGATGGATGGCTAGGATTAAGTTAAATTGAATGGCTGAGATCTATTCATAGATATAATATTTATATTTATTAAATATATATAAAATATAATATTAAAATATTAATACTAAACATATATTTAACAAATATGCCTAAATATATATAAATAAATGGGTAAAATGGTGGGAGGACCTGGATGGATAACAAGTGGCTAGGTTTTGGTGTCTACAGATGCCCCTTTTTGTACTGCGTTGCGTGAAACACAATGCAGTGCAAAAACACAAGACACCTATTTTTGGCTAGGTGCAGAAGCAACAACTTTCTCTTGGGATGTGAAACATGAGCTTGAAGACAAAAGAATGAAAGAATTTAGATTTGTGTAGCTTACCCCCTCAATTTGCGAGTGAGTTTGTAGATGAATCTCACAAGCCAATTGAAAAATCTGTGCAAATGAATGATGGAAATGTAATACCATTTTTGCCCCAATAGTATGAAGGGTATTGGTGAAAAATATGAAATGATGTGTCTATTTTTGCCCCAATAGATTAAGGGTTTTGAAGAAAATGTGATGAAAAATGTGTCTTTTTTTGCTCCAACAGATGAAGGATTTTTTTCCAAGTATAGATGTCATGATCATGAATGATATGGAATGAACACTCGAGAGCAAGCACAAGAATTGCACGATGAAAAATGAAGATTGCATTCACACCAAAAATATTTTTATAGGCATGTCTGCCTTTACAAAAGCGACATTTAATGCACCAATCCGTGTGAGCATTAAATGTTGTACAATGTGATCCATGTGAATAGGGATAATATTAAGAATTAAATATTAATCCCTATCATTCCTCCCCACCCTAGAAGCATTGGGCTCCAATGCATCCAAAAGAGAGGGGAAATCATGAGCCAACTGTGCTGAAGTGATCCACTTAGCCTGGTGAGGAAGCTCTCTGCGGTGTGCAACTAGATATGAAGTGGATGAACCCTGGCGAGTGTGGCGAGTCCTGGTGTCGAACAGATGGTCCTCCTCCAATGGAAGCTGGAAATCTGGAACAACATCGAAAGGATGACTTATGGCCGGTGGGCTCTCTAGTGTGGACTCATGATACGGATGGAGGAGATCAACATTGACAACATCATGAATACCCAAGTGTGCTGGAAGGTCCAACCTGAATGCATTCTCGGACAACTATTGAATGATGGTGTAAGGCCCATAGCGAAGAGGTTTGATCTTGCTATGTGCCTTCTCTAGAAATATCTTACGATCAAGGTACAACCAGACTCGATCACCAGTCTGAAAGGAATGTGGAACATGGTGATGATCCATTGCCTATTTTTGCTACTTTTGTGTCTACTGCAGGATGTGTACAACCTTGGACTGGAGCTATTGTAGGTGTTGGATGAATGATTGTGCTTTATCCTATTCTTTCTGCATGTGGACTATGATTGGAGATGGAAGAGCCAAGGGTAACTCATATGGAGCGATAGGTTGAAACCCTAGATAGACCTCAAAAGGACTATGACCTATGGACGTATGGATGACTCTATTATATGCATGCTCAATATGAGTTAGACTGAGATCCCACTTGGCTGGTGATGCATGGTGGTAGACTCGAAGACTCTGGACAAGTGTACGATTGACGACTTCTATTTGACCATCAAACTGAGGATGGAATGCTGTGGAAAAATTAAGGGACACACCTAATAGTTTCCACAAAGACCTCCAAAAATGACCAACAAAACGAGAATCACGATCGGACACAATACTTGTGGGAAGACCAAAGGAGCGCCAGATGACATCAAAGAATAGTTTGGCTAAGTCTACAACAGAACTTATTTTTTGACATGGAATGAACTTAGCCATCTTACTGAAATGATCGACTATGACAAAGACACAATCATGTTGATGGACAGTCATGGGAAAACCACTGACAAGATCCATAGATATACTTTCCCAAGGATGTGATGCAATGGGTAAAGGCATACTAAGACCAAGCCTACGGTTGGATGATTTAGACCGACTACATGGGACACACTATTTTAAGTACTTGAGAACATCTCGTTGCATGTGTGGCCAATAGAAGAATCTTTGCAAATGGTGAAGGGTCTTATGTTTTCCAAAATGGCCACCATAGAGGGTGGAATGAGCCTCTCTTAGAAGGGATGGTCTGCTCTCAGTAGGAACACAAAGCTTATCTAGATGGTAAAGCAACCCCTCCTTGAGATGGAAATCCTGAAAGGGACTTAAATTGGAGGAGGATGGATGTTGTAATTTGTGATAAACTATGGCAAAGTCGGGATCATTAGGATACTCAACAGGCCAATATTGGAAGGCTAAATGAGAGGTAGTGACAATGGTTAAGGCTTTTGCAGATGGAGGATGGCTGAGACAATCGACAATAGAATTTTGACTACCCTTCTTGTATTTGATGACTAAATGAAATTGTTGTAGATAGGAGGCCCATTTCATGTGGCGTGCTTCTTGGATTTTTGTTTGGGATTGAAGAAACTGCAAGGGCAAATGATCTATGTGGACAATAGTTTCTTTACCAAGAAGGTAGTGACGCCAATATTTTATAGCTTGGACTAAGGCATAGAGTTCCTTATCATAAGTGGAGTAATTCTATTTTGCTGTGGAAAAGGACTCAGAATGATAAGCTATTGGATGGCCATTTTGTTTGAGAACAACACCGAGAGCAAATTGAGAGGCATCAATTTCTATTTCAAATGGTTGTCGAAGATCAGGAATGGCCAAGATAGGGGCAGAGCAAAGCTTATCTTTGAGAGTGGAAAAAGCTTGGTTGTGGGTATTTGTCCAATGAAACACAGATTTGGCCTTAGTCAAAGAATGCAATGGAGCAACAATGGTTGAGTACCCTGGAATGAATTTATGGTAGAAGTTAGCAAGGCCAAGAAAACTTCTGAGTTCAGTGATGTTCGTGGGAGAAGGCCAATTGAGAAGAACTTCTACTTTGATAGGATCAACCTGGATACCTTCGGCATTGATGATGAAGCCGAGGTATGAAATGGATGTTTGGGCAAATGAGCACTTGTTCAAGCTGGAAAACAACTGGTTCTTTTGAAGGATGGCAAGGACATTCTCAAGATGTTGTAAATGTTCGGGCCAAGTCTTGGAAAATATCAAGATATCATCAAGATAAATGATTACATATTGATCAAGACACTCACGGAAGACTTCATTCATGAGCCTCATAAATGTAGTTGGAGCATTGGTGAGGCCAAATGGCATAACCAACCATTCAAACAATCCCATATTTGTCTTGAAAGTTGTTTTCCATGTATCCTCTGCTTGTATTCTAACTTGATGGTAGCCACTCTTAAGATCAAGTTTGCTGAAGAATTTAGCCCCTTGTAGTTGATCTAACAAGTCATCAATTCGAGGAAGTGGATACCTATTTTTTATTGTTATTTTATTTAGTGCCCTGAAATCAATGCAGAATCTCCAAGTACCATATTTTTTTAGAACAAGCAAAATTGGTGAAGCACAAGGAGAAGTGCTTGGTTTGATGAAGCCCTTATCTAATAATTCTTGCAATTGTTTCTTTATCTCATCATACTGTAAAATGGATTGCCTGTACATTGGAACATTTGGAAGAGGTGTTGCTGGAATTATCTCAATTGTATGATTAATTGCTCTTTCTGGTGGTAATGAAGTGGGCTCTTGAAATACATTTTCATACTTATGTAATATTTTGTTCACCTATGAATTCTGTATTTGAGATTTAGGGTTATTTTTATGCCCCTTTTCTTTTATGTGCTCTTGTTCTCGGATGAAGATTAGTGCAAGTGCTTGAGCATTATTAGTGGCTTTTCGAGCTTGTCTGCAAGTGAGCAAAAAATTAGATGTTTGCTTTGTTTGCTTTGTGGCTTCAATGAGATAATGCTTTTGATCCTTTTGTAATGTATATGTGTTGTTAAATGCATCATAAGTAGCCCATCTATCATATTGGTATGGTTTACCTAGGAGCAATCCACAACAATCCATTTGGGTGACATCACAAGTCACCTTATCCTTAAACTTGGGCCCAAATGCAAATCCAATTGTGCAAGTGTGTGTGATCCGTGAGGTGTTGTTGTTATCCTTCCACCCTAGAGAGTATGGGTGAGGATGTTTGGTTGTTGGAAGCTTTAGCTTATCGACAATGGACTTCACGATGAGATTCTTTTGCGAGCCATTGTCGATTATACAATCGACAACAAAGTTGTGAAGGAGGTGAGCTCTAGTGACAAACAAATGGTCACGGTCACCACCTTGAGAATTTTGATTCATGAGTGTGACATTGTTCAATTGCCCTCTCAACTCCTCATACACTTCTTCACTACCAGTAGCCTTGATGGGGTTATCACTTGAGCCCTCATCAGACTGTACAAACAAATTCTTCTTCCTTTGTAAGTTAGGACATTGAGTTTTGTCATGCCCTTTCTTTTTACAATAGTTACAGAACTTCTCAGTTTGAGAGAAAGAAGAAGAATAATAAGAAGAAGAAGAAGAAGAAGAGAAGGGATTTTTAGAAGAAAATGATTGATGAGAAGTGGGGTTAATGGAAGAAGTATTAGAATATCTTCTTCGGCCCTGTTGCTCCATGGACACTTCGATGGTCGAGCTTCCTGAAGAAAAATGAGGCTCCTTGTGTTGTGCAATGAACTTCTCCTCTACAAGCTATGCAAAATTGAATGCTTCATCCAACGTATGGCAAGTAGAATATTTGAGCTCCCTGTAAAGATGTGCAAGTAGACCACTCTTGAATTTTACAATCAATACTACATCAGGATCAACAATGGCAAGTAACACTCGAAGGCGGTTAAAATTGTGAATAAAATCTTGCATCGATTGTCTTTTCCCTTGGCGAAGTCTTAGCCATTGATTGAGTAAATCGTCCTCATAGTTGGATGGATAGAATGAAGCCTTTAAGGCTTTGACTAGCTCCTCCCATGTTGTAATTGGATTTTGGCCTTGTTGGCGATTGGAGATGAGGACCTTGGCAAGATTGGAAAGTTTGAGTTTGGCAAAGGGGACTTTTTGGATATCAGGCATATTAGTAAACTCAAACCAAGTCTCCATGTCAAGGATCCAACTATTTAAGACATTGGGATCATGAGAACCTTCATAGATTGTGACTTCACATCGAACATTAGGATGTTGGGAGGAGGAAGAAGAAGTTTGGAGCATTTGCATCATGGCGGCTAATTCAGCCATATTTTCAGTATGGGCGGCATTGATTTCAGCCTGGTTGGTCGTGATCTCAGCCAATTTCTCTGTGATGGCCATGCTGGCGGCCATTGGTCTACTAGAAGTGGAAAATTTTTTATGTGGTGCCAGGGCACAAAAAGGAGATCAACAACAAAAATTGGTTCCAACCTCCTATTCAAGGCAATTGAAGAAGGCAATTAATCAATTTTTGCAGCAAAAATTTTAACTTGTAATGCATAAAAAATTTATTGTCAACTTAAATGGGTCCTTTCCTCTCTAATTGGCCCGAGGAAGGATTTAAAATTGGTTATGTCAAGTCAACACAATATAACCAGGTGGGTGTGAAACTCAACGACTATCCAACAACTATATAATAACAATGTACAATAAGGCACCCAGATCCAATGGTCACGAACTCCACAGCCCACTAACGGTCACTGTGCTTCATAAGGAATTTGCAAAGGCCCAATGGTCACTATTTCCACTACATACTAATGGTCACCATGCAATGAATGTACCACCCATGAGTGAGTCAACCCTGACATGGTGTACGATAGTCAACTTTAGTCGACTCAACAGACAACAATGATCAGCAACATGGCAAAAACATCACAAATCAATGTGGCATATATAGTAATACTCGACGTACGATAGTCAACTTTAGGTGACTCAACAGAAAACAATGATCGATGACATGGCACAGAGAACAATGCTCAGTAGTTCATGATAGTTAGACTATAGGTGGCTCAACTGGTGATGTGGCACAAATAGCATGGATCCCATGGGAGTTTTAGATAACGAGGACCACATGACCCGTAGATGACACGAAGGGAGCAGATAGTGAGGACCACATGACCTTTGGATGACACAAAGGGAACATGAGGCTTAATTGGCATGACACGAAGGAAACTGAAGGTCTAGTTGGCATGGAAATAAATAGATGATCGAATGTAAAGAAAGTAGATCGAATAGTAGGAATTATGGGTTGCAAAAGATGGCCATGTTGATAGGGAGGGTAACTAGCGTAAGCTGGCTACCAATAAAGAGGGACTTTGGTTATAAAAAAATTTAGATGATGCTCGGGCTAAGTAATGTGGGACAAAATATATCATACAGGTTGAAATTGAATAACAAGGATGATGTTGGCGAACACAAATCCATCACTGCAAAAATTAAAAAAATTGCTGCAAAATTACAAATCAACATTGGAAATAAATTAAACCTTAGGATAAAAATAATTTTGTCATAAAAAATATTTTGTTTCACCTGAAAACGTGAACACCGATCAAAAATCATAGAATGATGCAGAGAAAGCAGGGTTGTGCACCAAAGTTGGTTTTACTCGATACCTCCATGGATTGACGTCGCTTAGTCATCAAAGAAAACATCGAGAGTTGCAACAAACACTGACAGTCTTCATAACGTCATCGAAAAGATCATTTGGTCATCAAAATGTACAACCTTTGTCGATCACAAGGTGTAGACGACATCGGGTGCCTTCATTACATAGATCTTTTGAAAATAGTCATCAAAAGGTCACTAAGTTGCAACAGATATTGGAAACCTTTGAATGTTACCAAAAGGATTATTCAGCCACTGGCATGAGCAAGGACTGCACTGATCTACATTGATATTGCAAGCACAGAGAGTCTAACTTCGAAAAATATTGAGTAGGATGACCAATCTATTGAGGTTATGGTTATCACCGTGTGAGGGCCGATCTGGCCAGAGTCTTGAGATGTCGAATTGGTGGCTATTCTCGAATTCCTCCTCGACATCGAGGGAGCGCCGATATGAGGCCAAGTCACAATCTATAATTTGTGATCAGGAGGAGTCATAATCTATGGTTAGGTCAAATTTGAGCAATAACTATACCTTGATTCATCAGATCTGGTTGTACAAACCCAAAATATCCTCTAAAAATTTATGCGCAGATCCACTATAAATCTAACTTAAACACCAGATCTAGAGCCATAAAATGACTATGAACAAATATGATCAGTTTCTTGACGAGTGGATATATGGATTAATAGCTAAAGATCAAAGTTAGAGGGACCCAACTAGCTATGATTCGGTGATGGGTAGGACTCCAGCGAAGGTTTTCAAAAATTATGTTTCTAAAAGATTAACAAGAGTGCTCCTTCAAAGCCAATATCTGTTGGTGGTTTTCTCGTTTCCTCTTTGAACCAGCCTGGCCTAGGGGAAGAGGATACTGGCCAATCCAACACTTGGCTTTGATACCAATGATATGGAATGAACACTCGAGAGAAAGAACAAGAATTGGATGATGAAAACTAAAGATTACATTCACATCAAAAACATATTTATAGGTATGTCTGCCTTTACAAAAGTGGCATTTAATGCACCCAATCCGTGTGAGAATTAAATGTTGTTCAATGTGATCCATGTCAATAGGGATAATATTAAGAATTAAATATTAATCCCTATCAATGTAAGATGTATCCCATTGTGGGAAAGTCAAAACCAAATGTGGTTACCCCAAATTTGGGGTGATTCGATGTTGCTGAAGAATGTGCCTTCCGATGTCATTGATATGCAAAGATGAAAATGCAAAGATAAAAAGAATCAACTTTGGAGGGCCTGCTAGTGACTGTTGAATAATTTCCTCGATTGGAACCACTCATACTAGCTAGTGCCTATCTCTATGATTACTATCAGGGAATTGTGAAATGATGAAATGTGATTTTTGTCCATGTGTTAAACCCCACAAACTAGACCATCAATGACAACTTTTGTGCAAATTAATTGGCATAGTTTCACCCAAAAAGTGAAGTACCAAATGTAATTGTGATTTTGAACAAGGAGATATGGAATTATGAAAATGACCAAGTTTCCTTATGGTATGTTATTCATCTTACCGAATTGCATGGATGCAAATCATTGTAATTGCCAAGTATATAGAATAACCCACTAGATACAAGGTTCACTTGAATGTTGTTTGAACTTGGAAAATATGCAAATGATGATATGGAATGATTTTGATGATGTGCAAATGATGTATTAATGATGATTATGGTCGTTTTGTGAATATTTGGACCATTTTGGAGTGCTTTTGTAACTTGTTAATCGGATTTGCAATTTGTGGTCGCAAACAAGAATTATGCATCCAAATCAGTTGGAACATTCATAAAAATTGTTAATATGATGAAACAGATGCATGAATGCAATATGAAGTGATTTGGTGGGGATAAGACACTATTTTGTAAAAAAATATTCTTTTGTCAAAATTGATGCCAAACGTCGGTTGGTGCTTTTGGCATGCGCAAACGCCTATAAATGTTTGGGTATTTTGCAAATGCCCTGGTGCACTTCAATGCACCATGAAACACTATGGGCATCTCAAGGTACCCCAACTATTAATATCTTTCTAGGTAATATTTGAGCTCATTTGTGTGTTTTATGAGTTTGAGAAGCTGCGTCTGGGAGATTTGGGTGGAGTGGAGTGGAGTGAGGTAAGTGAATTGGGCACAAAAGCTATGGCAGTGGAAGAAGCAGATGTGGGGGCTAGATTTGGAGTGCGAGCGACTAAGGTAATGTCCTTTTTATGCAAAAAATTTATGTTTTTGTGTTTTTTTATTTGTTAATGACAAATATTTTGTGTTGTGCTACAACTTAGGATTTTGGAGGCTCAACACCGATTCTTTTTGTACATTCTTGGAATGAGGAATGCGCTAGTGGAGGAGGAGTGGGAGTTTTTGGAGGCTGTGGGGCTAGAGGAGGTATCCTGGATTGATGTGGTGAGGGCAGATGAGGGGCACCTATCTGCCTTAGAGGAGAGGTGGGATCTGGATAGGGGAACTTTTTAGGTACCTACGGGAAAGGTGACCCTTACCCTCGAGGATGTGTATCATATCCTCAAGGTACCAGTGGAGGGTATTCACGTTGATGTTGGACGCGATCGGGGTATGAAGATGAATAAGATGTTTAGTGATGGTTGGCAGAGTGTGAGGGTGGAGAGTGAGGGTATTCTCTACTTGTCCATGTATGTGGACAATGAGTTGGATTGCCTCTGTGCATTGGTAATGTTGGCCAAAATCATGGCCTTGAACAGTATAGGGTGTAGGTTCATGTGGAACATGATAGGGTTAGTGAGCGATATGCTCACTATGTAGTAGGTGTATGCATGGGTTCCTACCTTATTGGCAAATGCATATTGGGAGCTTTATGAGATGAGGAGGCAGGGGAGGAAGGTGTTAGGATGCAACTTACTGCTGTAGTGTTGGGGATGGGAGTACTTCAGTGTGGCTCGATCGGAAGGCTTACCAGTGGCAAGTTTGGGTAGGGAGCAGCCCTACATGAGGAGATGGGCAGTGGTTGAGGAGGTGCATTTGAGTCGACCTATGTGTATGAGCTAGTGGTATTAAGATTTATGGGATAAATTAACATCTATCCAAGTTATATGGAAACCATGGTGGGGTACTAGGTGGACCAGAGATGGAGAGCATCTGTAACGGGTGCGATAGGCTAGGTGGGTGGTTGGAAGATATCAAAGTGAGGCTGAGTATTTTTAGTTCTCATGAGTACTTCGATAGTTTTTCTTGAGGCAAGGGATTACAGAGGATTTGGTGCTCTATAGGATGCATCGAGAGGAGATAGGTCTACCATGTGTAGAGCCATGGAGGGAGGTGTACGAGGATGATGAGGAGATGGATCTCCCTGATATAGATGATGTGAGGACTACTCTAGAGTATGATGTACAGTTCACTACACAGCCACCATGGGCACCAATTTGAGTAGTTTCTAGTGGATATGGATATGGGGCTGAGGATGAGGGGACCCATGAGACCTCGAAGTGGTAGCGATGAATTTTATAATATAGTCGAAGGAGGATGACTAAGGTGTAGCTAGGTAGGCTCTCAAGAGTGGAGGAGATGGCAGATATGGGGACGATGTGTAGGAGACTCTAGATGGGCCTTCAGGTCAGATCAAGGAGGATTGGGTGAGGCTGGAGTAGTAGGTGGTGGAGCGAGATGTGATGGTGACAACTTGGGATGAGAGGATCACAAGGCTCCAAGAAGAGCTTCTAGAGAGAGAGCATCAACATAATGTCAACATAGCATGCATTCGATCTTGGCATAGGTATATCGAGGTATTGAAGGATAGGTTAATGGAGCATCATATTCCACTTCCTGATCCTTCAATCTCATATGTATTCGAGGCTACTAGGCATAGTGAGTCTAGGCATAACTCTAGGTCTAGGGCTCCTTCTAGGTCATAGGGGTCCTCTTGGAGGGCGTAGCTAGTGCATAGATGCACTTTTTTGTATATGAGCTTTGGTTCTCCATTGTATGTAGCCTTTTGGCACTCATTGTACATGCGATATTTATACATATATACATGACTTTTACCTTTTGTGTTATATATTTTTGTGAATGCTTTTTGTGTTATGCATGTTTATATGGATGATGAATGCATATGATATGTTATGGATGATAAATGGAAGTGGGATGTTATGGATGATTAATGCAAGTGGAAGTGGGATGCAAGGATTCTAATGATCATTCATAGTTTAGATCTTGCTTGGCTAGTTTCTAGCATTGTTGTTTAAACAGGAGCACCAAACTTGGTGGTATGGATACTGAAATGGAAGAATATATGAATGTTGATATGGAAGAAGATATGGATGTTGATATGGAATACTAAAAATTTTACAGAGACTCAGGCATACTAGTGGTATCAAACAAAATCACTAAAACTATCTAATTTCTCTAGGATCAAATGTGTGTGCAATGAATTGATTTAACAAATCAAGAGTATGGTAATGACTTGAGGCAATCAAAAACCAATGTGTGTGCAAGTGAGTTCATTAACTCATCTTGAGTAAATTGGGTATGACATGTTATAGATGAGACCAAGAAGCTAGCTTATCCATATGAGTGGTCAGAGGTATCTTTGAAAGAGATGTGTCACCACACATAAGCATACTCCATTTACAGTCAAGCATCTATAGCTCTGGTGGAGGTTAATTCCATAGTTCATGATTTATGTTTTGATCTCTTAAGTTTTGGGGATGACTTCCTAACCGTCTAGCTGAAAATGTAGTATGATCCTTACAACCCAATGATCAATGGTGTGTGATGTAAAATATTTAGAGCTTTGGGGAATCAAATTCTCAACCTAAGTGTGATGAGAATTGTACCCTATCCTTACTACTTTGACTTTTAAATTTGGAGGTATTTGTGATAGTGGCGAAAACCACTGTTTTTGTGGACTATGTTGCATGATGGGACTAGCAAGGATGACCCTTTTCACTTTGAGGTTCATACCAAGTGTGGTGTTATATCTCTTTGACACAAGATTTTTTAAGAAGTGAAATTGTGTTTGGTTCAAGAATGTTTTGGGTTCAATTCCCAAAACTCAAGATTTTCTTGGTGTATATATGTGATGGTCCTAAAAGGAACTTGACATGTATTTTGAAGTTTGCTTAAAAAACTAAGATTGGTAGAGTGACAAAAAACACCTAAACAAGCTTTGCTAATGAAACTTTGGTTTTATGGAATGGTGCAATGAGATGGATGATGTTGTGAAGGTGTCCCTGATCAAGGCAACATGATTTTATTGGACCAAGTAAAATATTAAACTTAACAAATGATCCTTATTATGAAATTTGAAATGGGAATGGTATTTGTGAAATGAAATGTATGAAATGCAATATGAAATGTGTGTTAATATAATGTGTTGGCATGAAATGTATGCAATTTTTTTTGAAATAAAATGTATGCAAATGAAGTGCAATGTTTTTGGAATGAAATGTATGCAAATGAAATGCAATTTTTTTGTGTATTAGCCATGTATACATACATACATACATACATACATATAAATATATATATATATATATATATATATATATATATATATATATATATATATATATATATATATATATATATATATATATATATATATCATTATGCATAGAATGCTTTCAAGTGTAAAACATTAAGTGGTTCAGGTTCTTCCTCTCCCTCTAGACTGTCAAGCCTATAATTACCTTTACGCACTTTTGAGTAATAATGTATGGACCTAACCAATTAACCACGAATTTATCATGAAGATGCGGTAATGCATTGGTGTTTTGATGATTTTCTTTAAGGACAAGATCTCCTACTTGGAATTCATGTAGATGAACTTTGGTGTTATAAGCACACTTTATACGGTCTTGATAAAATTGTAAATACTCTAAGGCATTGACTCACCTCTTATCAAGAAGTGTGAGTTGGTCAAGATGTGCTTGTCTAGCAGTATCATCATCTATGAATTCCTGCAATAAAATTTACAAGGAGGGGATATCAAGCTCAAGGGGTATGATTGCTTCGGCTCCAAAGAACAATGAAATGACATTGCCATTGTAGGTGTGTGGATGCTTGTTCAATAAGCCCATAATGCCAAGGGAATTTATGTATGCCAATATCTATGATTTTATTTAACAAGTTTCTTGAGAATAGAAATTAAGGTCTTGTTGAATGCTTCAACTTGTCCATTTGTTTGTGGATAATAAGGAGTCAAGAAATTGTGTTAAATGTTATAATTCTCACAAAGTGCTCAAACATATTTGTTCTTGAAATACTTGCCATTATCGGAGATGATTTTCGAGGGATTACCAAAACAAAAAATGATGTGAGATAGTATAAACTCCATAATTCTAGGTCCTATTGTATTGGTTAGAGGAATTGCCTCAACCCACTTTGTGAAGTATTCAGTCACTATGATGATGAATTTATGTTGTCCCGATGAAGGAGGTAAAATTTTACCAATTAGATCTAGACCCCATTGTGAAAAGGGCCAAATAATTTGAATAATATTTAAGGCTTGTGATGGTACATGAGTTAAATTAGTATGTTCTTGACATTTCTTGCAATGTTTAACATAAGTGCAACAATCACGTTCCATTGTGGGCTAATAATAACCCATACGTAAGATACACTTTGCAATGGCCATTCCACTAAAATGACCACCACAAGTACCATCATGGACTTCAGCTATGGCTCTTTTTGCCTCACTAGAATCGAGATCACGAAGGACTCCATCATAACCATGTTTGTACAACACATCCCCCAAGAGAACAAAATGGGATGCTTTTTGCTTAAATGTGCGTTTAGAAGTTCGAGAAATATCAGATGGGAGTGTTCCAAACTTGAGAAAGGCTACTATTTGGCTTGACCAAGGCTCATATGGATATGACTAGATAAAATAAACATCCTTTTCATCTTTAGATTCAACATGAACAATTGCAGATTTAGAGACTATTGAAATTATAAGGGGTTGTACCTCTCCAAAGGATTCTTTTGGAATCAATGATCCAAGGGAGGCCATCACATCTACAAATATATTAGTCAAACATGGAAAACTATTTATTTCATACCAATCAAACTTAGAGATCAATTTCATTGCTACTTCATGATAAAGCTTAATGGTAGGTTCTTTGCATTGGTATTCTCTATTGATTTGCTTAACGATAAGTTGAGAATCACAAAATATATTTATATGCTTAATACTCATAGTTATAGCTAATTGAAGACCTAAGATTAAAGATTCATACTCTGTAGTGTTGTTTGTGCATTGGAAGTTAAGTTTGAATGATAAGGGGATAGGTACCCCCTATGGTGTATGAAATATGACTCTAGAACCTTGACCTTTCGTGCACTTAGAGCCATCAAAGAATAGTGTGATATCGATATCTTCCTTTGGAATGACATCTTCTTCTTGTTTGGTGATAGCAAATACCAAATCATATGGGAGCTCAATAATCAAAGGATGATCACTAGGTAGTGGAGATTTCGCAAGTTGATCGACTACTACCTAATATTTAATGGATTTTTGGCTAATGAATTCAAGGTCAAATTCATTAAGGAGCATTATCCATTTAGCGGTGCGAGTATTATTGTAAGTGTGAGACATCATATAATGTAGAGGATTTTCTCTAGCTATGACATAAGTTGTGTGACTAAGCATGTAATGTCAAAGATTCTTAGTGGTAAAAACCACTACTAAGCATAATTTTTCTGCATAAGCATACCTGGTTTCATAGCTTACCAATTTTCAAATAATGTAGTAGAAAAATTGCTCTCCATTTTCCTCATTCTTTTGTGCAAGAATTGTCCCTAATGCAAAGTTCGTTGCTGAAATATAAAGATAGAATGGGACCCCCAAATGAGGAGGAGATAAAACTGGCAGAGAAGGTAGGTATTGCTTAATGTCATCAAAGACTTTTTGACACTCATATGTCCAAGAAAATTGGTACCCCATTTTGTATTAAGTTATTGAATGGTCTACATTTTTCAGAAAGTTGCGCAATGAAACGATGAATTGATTGAATCTTTCCTTGTAAACTACACAATTCATTTAAGTTAGTTGGAGGAGGCATATCCATGATGGCCTTGACCTTGTTTGGGTCCACCTCAATGCCTCTTTTGGAGATAATGAATCCTAGAAGTTTTCTCGAGGTAACACCAAAGACACATTTCTTGGGGTTCAACCTTACATTATGTTCTAGAAATCGGTCAAAGTAAACAAATATGCCTAAATATATATAAATAAATGGGTAAAATGGTGGGAGGACCTGGATGGATGACAAGTGTCTAGGTTTTGGTGTCTAAAATAGTGTTATTCATATCATCTTTCATAGTGTGTTCCACCTCATATTCCTGAAGGATATTGACTAAGTCATCAAAAGAAGTATCTTTACTTAGGATTTGTAAAGATGTGACCAAATGCTTATAGTTGTATGAAAGTGCTCTCATGGTTACTTGAGTAAGAAGTTCATCTTTAGGCTCTTGTACAAGCCTTAACAATTTCCTCTTAATATCTTCTACCTTCCTTAGAAATAGTTCTATGCTTTCATCACTTCTCATTTTTAAGGAATGTAGTTGAGTTTGTAGATGAAGAATGGTGGTTTTATTCTGTCCTTCAAATATTTTCTCTAAGTTGTTCAAGCTTCAGTAGATGTTTTTGTTGAACTAATATAAGGTTGTATTTTATCAGTGATAGCAAATATTATGATCATTAGGGAATTTGAATCATTTTCCTCAAATTTTAGAATCTCAGTATCACCTGTGGAAGGCTTCTTTGTTTTCCCTTGGACAATATCCCAAAGTTTTTCATATACCAATATTGCTTTTACTTTATTCTTCCAAGAGAAATAATTTGGGTCCTTGAGTAGTTGAAATTCGACTAGGAAGAATTTGTTGGATGCGATTGAATTCCTTTTAACAACCCTTAGATTTTTTGGACTTCCTTATGTCTCCCTAATGATGAGAGTTCACAAACCTAATAAGATTTTAGGTTTTGTAGAAATCTTACATCTATCCAATGAATTTAGAACTTGATAATTTTTTATGGATGCTAATATTACCAAGTTTTTTAGAATACCTTATGAATCCCTAGGATGTTTTGGATAGGATATATGATCAATATAGTTCTTTTTGTAAATTGTAGTTCAATTTTGGGTTGATTTTGTGAAAGTTTGTAAACACAAAAATCAAAATTTTTATCTCCTTATTACTCCTATTGAACTAATCACTATTTCAAATTTTTGAAGAGGTTTTAATGTTTGATTTATTTTGCCTCCTTTATACATCCCTTTTTGGTTGATTTTTAATGTTTTATAATTTCCAATTTCTAATTTGATGTTGTATTCCTTATAACTCCCAAATTTGGAAAAAATTAGAAAATAATATTTGAAAATAAATTTAAATTTCAGTAATTTTTTGTTGGTAGGTAAAATTGCTTAAGTGTGGGGTTTAAATGGGTCCCAAACCCAAGTACATAAATTGGTAGCTAAAATAATAGCATAAGATGACACAAGCCTGTACATTGGCCAGTTGCAACCCGAACAAAAAGGACCAAACAACAGTAGAGAAGGTTGAGTGGATGCCTGATGTCATAAACACAAAAATACAACTCAAGCAATACCCTCGTAGAGATTTCTTAAGAGAAGTAACTATCTATAAACCTTGTAAAGGAGATATAACAAAAACCCATGTAGGAGATGCTCACAAAAGATAAAAAAAAACTATAATAGATACCTGAATAGGAAGAAACATAGTATTAAAAAAGGCCCATGCAGGGGCAATAAAGAACTTAGAAATAGTAATGGGAAGCCCTAGAGCTCAGGTTCCCAATTATGATGATCTCTTTGCACCACTCACATTTTAACCAAAAGTTATATCATCTTAGCCATCAGCTTAACAATTATATTGAAACAGAGGTTTCACACAACAACATAACCATTATTCCATGAATTGATAAAGGCTTCAGTGATATCTTGCTCAACCCCTTTGAACTTGCTGAGGAAAGGAATAAGACCATGAGATTCCAGAAAGGTCTGAGATAGGGGATCAAGCTGAAGGCTAGATGGATCAAGCAGGGTCATGTTGGTAAGATTGGGAAAAAGGAAGACCAAATAAACTAGACACTATGCTTCTTACTGTATAGGACACACAATAGCAAACAAAACTAGATGGCAATGGATTGACATAGACTAGGGTTGTAAATAATGACCATTAAATATAGAAATTTAAATTTTAGTAATAACCCTTATTCCTCCTTGGTTACTTTTTGCAAATATTAAAAAATCTAAAATATACTTGCTTAATAAATTACTAATGTTGAATATTACAGTAGTAGATATAAAGTACCCTCATAAATCCAAAGACCTTAAGTTTAAAGCAAGCTAATAATAAAATCAACCTTTAATTTAATAATCCTTCAATGCTGTGTAGTGGAAAATTTCTAGCTTTGTGCTATATAGCACTCATGGTTAGTCAAAGCTCTCTTTGAATGGCACTGGTTTCCTCCTTGGTTGGAACTCCTCTACTAAAAATGACGTCAAAAAATACCTTGAAATACACTTTGCAAGGCTCCTCCGAATGCAATCGTTGGTTCGATGGTTTTATGATAGTGTCTTAAATATTTCTCTTAAATCATTGAATAGTGTATGGCTTGAATTAGCCTTTTTCTTTGAGTAAGATTCAATTCTTGACTTCGTTTGACTTCACTCTGTCTCCATTTCTAGGATAGACACATTAAATAGAATGAACTTCATTTTGTCACTTGAAGCATTACCAGGTTGGTATCTTAAATGTACCTTTTGTAATGATGAGGTTGGTGGTAATATCCAAAGATTATTAAATCCCTCCAAAACTTATGTAACTCCCTTTTAGGTGAGCGCTTGGGTCTTCATGAATGTTGGGATGCTTAGAGAGTTTGTGCTAAGTGGAACTCAAGACTTGTGCATGTAATGCTTCAAATATGAGCTTGCAATCCTAATTATTCCTTTATCTTTACATCCTATGTGAGATTGTTATGCTTCTTGAGATGTAAGATTCCTTTTGCTTGCTGGCTTAGTGAGGATG
Organism: Wollemia nobilis; assembly: GCA_028583015.1. Taxonomy (NCBI): domain Eukaryota; kingdom Viridiplantae; phylum Streptophyta; class Pinopsida; order Araucariales; family Araucariaceae; genus Wollemia; species Wollemia nobilis. The sequence continues at coordinate 16,386,943 of JAQPPZ010016947.1, read as the reverse complement.
ATGTATGGTTATAGTTGAATTGCTCCACGGTTCTATGGCACACTTTTGAGCTCCTTTTTCTATGAATGTGTGCTTCAATTGATGCCTTAGGTATAGGTCCTTTCTCTTCTCCTATTTGTAGGTTTCATAGCTTGTTCTAATGTTGATTTGTGCTCTTATTTAGTGCTTGAAATATAGTGTTATCTGTAACAACCAATAGGTTGCCATTTTTCTTGGCATTTTATGTAGATAATTTATCACTGAACATTACCATTATTTCTATGTAAACATAGTAGATAATACCTTATTTCAATGGCTCCACTATTTTAGGTGACGTGATGCTTATAGGGCTGAATTTGATGGAGGAAAATGGTATTTTTAAACACCTCAATTATTGTATGTGTGAGCTCTTTTGTGGTTCCTTCCTCTTTACCTCGAATCTACTAGATATTACGATTGTGTGAGCTCTTTGGTGACTCCTAATGATCGTGTGATATTCTTTGGTGGCTCCTTCCTCTTGTCAGAAATCTATTGGATATAACGTCCTTACTTCCCTCTTGTAAATAGTAATACTTTTGTCCTTTAAAAGGAACAAAAGAGGTGCCTTTTTTAATAGAAATATCTTGCACCAAAATGAAGAATTTTTACGTCATCCTTCTTTCTTCTTCTTCTTTGGATGATAATCAGTCCAAGCTAATGAATGGTTATTTTTTAATAAGGATTCTTGCACTCTATACTAAAGTGAAACCCTTACTTTATCCTTGAATCTTGAGACTTCCAAGTCTCTATTTGAGGCTTCATTCAAGGATTTCAATGGTGGATTTTTTCTTCACCTTTTTTCTTGTAATGGTGGCTTTTTTTGACCACTAAAGTGCTGCATATTTTGTGCTTTTAACAACACAAACTAATTGAATATAACTAGTTAAAAATCAATTAGTATAGTAATTAATAGATGCACTTTTAATAATCTCATCTTATTGCTCCACTAGTTTATCAAACATGCACTTAACAATTCCACTACAACCTTTCAAGCATAATCTGGAATGAACTCTTGCAAATTTTACTACAAACACAGTTGTAGGATCTAGTCTTATTTTTCTCTTCAAAATATAAGATTGGTAGTTGATTGTAACTCTGAAATCTAATCAACTCCTAATGTGTAAATGATCCTTAAAATAATTTTTTCTTTTTTGCACTTTTGAATACTATAATTCAATTTGCAATTTTGATCCAATTTAGGGTGCTTTAACGAATCTGATAAGTAATCCAATTAATGAATATACTTGCACCAATAGTTGCTTAGCTTTTTGAAATATTTTTTTAGAGGATGTAGATCAAGCTTGTTGCTTTAGATAGAGTTATGCAACTTTTATTAGATTTTCCAAAAAACTCCTCCTTCACCAAAAAGAGGTATCAGTATTTATTTCATGAGCCTAGGGTTTGGTGGCTTGTTCTTCTCTTCTAACCTTCTCCTTTATGCTATATATTTGGAGAAATATTTATGCCTTCTTGTTGTGAAAGACAATCATTAAATATTTTGGATTTGGTAAGCTTCTTCTGTCTTCAAGTCTTCTTGTCAAATTTTGACTTCAAGTAGGATCTTCTTCTCAAGACTCTAAATATCTTGAGGTCTTCTATATCTTCTTTGGCACTCCTTACCAATTCTTCTTCTCCTTTTTGGGCTTGTTTTCGGATGGTGATAATTGTCCCAATTATTTCTCTTATCATAAGCTTTCTTCTTGATGGATAATTTCTCCAATGAGTTCTTCTAGGAACTCTTTTGATGATCTTGTTTCAACAACAAGGCTCTCCAAGCAATTTTCCTTGATATATCTCCTAAGTATTCAATTTTGCAGCTTATTTGGTATTCCTTGAGACCTTCTTCTTCAACTTCTAGAATTGATATCTCCTTCTTGGATATCTTGATTCTGCTACTTTTGTATTTGAACAGGACTCTCCTAGTCCTTCTCCTTCTTCCAAGAATGGAATTTTATTCAATGAGATCTTCACCTGATCTCTTCACCTTCAAGTTTTCTTCATAATGGATTGATTATGAAGAAGATACTCTTCCTAAATTTCTTGTAGGAAGTTTCCCAACTCATCGAATCTTATTTCCCTACAATAATTTATTAGTACTAAAATCTGAATTTGCTTCTAAATCAGGTAATCTCTTTTGGAGTCTTCTTCAGGATCAAGGCTTTTGTGGTCTTTATTCAGATCAAGGCTTTTGTGGCCTTTTTCAGGATCAAGGCTTCTATGGCATTTTTTGCAGATCAAGGCTTATGTGGACTTTTTTAGGATCAAGGCTTCCGTGGAATTTTCTACTGTGAAGTTGAATCTTATCGATGGAGATCTTTAATCTCCAGATTTCACCATGACTCTTTCTCCTAGAGTTTCTTCTATAGTATTATTCTCTTGCAACAACTAATATTTGCACTATGAAGGCACTATGAACTTCAAGCAATGAAGTTGAAATATCCTAGCTTTCTGTTGTAGGAAGTGTCCCAATCATCTGAGAGTTAGTTCTATGCAATAAAAGAAACTTCAGGCAATAGTAAAATTTTTAGATCTCTTAGATGAGCTTCATTAGTTGATTCATCAAACTAGTGGATCAAATGTTGAGTCTTTATCTTCACAAGTTTTCCTGCAACTCTATGGGAAGAATTTTAGCCAAATGAACTTCATAATTCCTCTTTCTAATCTGTTCTACCAAAAAATCATAAGCTAACAAATTTTCTATACAATGGGTCTAAAGGAACATCTAGTTTACAAAAAATGAAGCTATGGTGACTGACCCAATTTTTAACAATAGTACTTTCTCAAAGCTCTCCCTACCACCTTCATTATTCTAAAGATTCTTGCAAGAGCCTGTGCCCTATGGTGAATCACACAAAAATTTAGGATAAGTAATAATGGTAGTTCTCTCAATCTACAGTAGCTAGTTCTAATAAGACTAGATCTATTGTGGCTCTGATACCACTGTTAGCTTTTGAGGTAGATCACAATGGGATATGGCAATCATAAGATACAAAAATATATGAGAAAGTAAATTTATGAGATTGCAAAAATGTGCTATAAATAGAAATAACAGAATTGAATACAATGTTGCTATAGAGGAAATGGACACTCCATGCAAGAAGCTACATGATTACATTGTACTCCATCACTAATTGAGTTACACAGTAATTATACTACTACCTACTATCACATCAATCTCTTACAATGAGACCCTTTTATAGTGGAAGATAGATTCCTTGGCCAACACTCTACCTAGTTGTACAAGGGACACCTTACACATTTACAAATTACACATTAACATTGCATAAAGTAACTAGATAACTTCCCCTTAAAGTAATCTAATGTCCTAAGTATGCACCTAGAAAGGTACATATACATGATTCAAATAATGTAATAGATTATAAATCTAACACTTCTCCTCTATATTGTTATCCTAAAAATCTTCAAATTTTGCCTTGAAAAATTGCAATCTCCTCCTTCACAAATTAGCCTTCAAAATCTTAATGGCTATCTTCAAACTTCTCAATTTGGTGGCCTCTTCTATCCTCTTTCTCCTCCTTAGCTCTTACTAAATTCTATATTTGAATTTGACCTCTTTGTTGGCCTCTTCTTCAAGAATTTGAATGTCTTGAAGTCTTCAAAAAATAATTTCTCAAATTTGGTAAACTTCTTGCCAATAAACTTCTCCTTGAATCAGTTTCACAAATCCTTTTGGGATTTTTGTTGAATGAGAACAATTTTCCTAAATTTTATGTGATTACCTATTTTTAGGAGTTTCTTCTTCTTGCAATATTCTTCCTCAAAATTTCTTCAAATCTTATCCAATGGCCACTTCTTAAACTTTCTCGATAGGGCTTCTCTAGCCTTCTTCTTACACCTTCCAAATTCACTTGAAATCTCTTATCTTGGGTTTTGAAATTATTAAATCTTCTATATCCTTTCTCAAATCTACAATGGGGACCTCTTCTCTCGGGTCTCCTCTTTCTTAAATATTCAATAGGACTTCTTTGCCCTCTTTATCTCTTCTCAATCTTCAATCTTCTGCTGGGATCTCTTTCTTGTGTCTCCTCAATATTTAATCAGTAGTCTTCAATATTCAATAGAGACCTCTTTCTTGGGTCTCCTCAATATTCTATCTCCAATATCCAATGGGGGCTCTTTCTTGGACCTCCTTAATATTAAATGTCTAGTCTTTTGCTGCAACTCAAAACTAATCCCTGCATGAGGAAAGCACATAGACTTTCAGATAATCGACTGTGAAATTCTTCTCTATCTGTTGTAGGAAGATTATTAACTTTTGAGAACTAATTTTTGCAATAAAAACTTAGACAAAAATAATCAAATACATCCAAATCTACAAAATTTTGAAATCAATAAACTTCAGTAGTTGTTCTTCAAACTAGTGAAAATAAATCTATGTTGAGTCCTAGTCTTCATGAGTTTTCTTGCAACCTTGTGGAAAGACTCTAGCCAAATAACAACTTTTAAATTATGTAAATGAAATCTCCCTATCTCCTATCAATCTTCCTTGTGGATTTGATACCACTGTTAGCTTTTGATGCTTAATATTTAAAGCAAAATAACCACAGATCTAAAATAAAGTCGTATAAAATATAAGTCAATAACAATATTCTAAACGTATAAAACTCATAAATAAATTCTGCAACAACTCATAAAAGTGTCATTAAAAAATACTCATGAGAAGAATATCTTGATAGAATAAAGATCTCCAATAACACCATACTTTCACACACTCTCACTCTACATTGTGTCACACACACACATAGACACATATATAATGGAATGTGACTCTTCATATGGAGTACTCTTGGGCCTTGGCCTTTAATTCTCTTGAGACTTTTCACCTTCCTACTCTATTGACTCATGTGCACATAGACTGTTATGCACATATACATTATTAAATACTTGTACATTCTAATAATACTTATGCATTTATTACATTGCATAAAGTAAACACTCACACTCTAATATAGGACACTCTCCCCATATAAATATGCACCCAAGGTGGTAGATTAGAATGTACTAAATAATGTAATATACGCTCACGCTACTACAAAGGAAGCATGTTCAGTTTTAACTTTGGCCAATTTTTTGTTGTCACTTCCTCAAACATTTTTGCCTAATAAGGTGCTTAGGAAAATTCTAAATGACATGTCCTTTTTCCCAACACAAGAAGTAGGTGTTTGGTAGGTTTAGGTAGTTTATTGATTGTATCATTTGTAAACCTAAAGTAACATTCTCCAATTAGAATAGTATGACTAGGTCAAATCCATCTCTAAACAAACCCTAGGATGAAGACAAAGATAAAAAATTTTCTTGTTCTCATTTTGATACTAGATGATTTTATCCAAGGGAAAAATAGAAATGGACATGAAGGGAAAGTCTAGCCATAATGGTATTTAGATCTAAAAGACCCTTTAAGGTGAAAGTTTAAGGACTAACTTTATAGGTAGAAAATATAATCATAAATAATCCATGTCCTATAATAAATGGATTTGTCATGGTTAAGGTTATTAGATATGATAAACACATAGCCTTTGTCTACCCCCATAATTGATTCTATCACCCACTTGTAATTTTATTTCTATGGGACTATCAACCCCTATAGAACTTATTTTATATTAAAGCACCTCTCAAAAAATAAAATAATAGTTTGGGATGATATTTCTGTATTCACCTTAGTAAACTCATCTAAGATCATGACATAGAGGGGCTTAATTATTCTTTAAGATATTGATTTTGAAGTTGTATCTTGTCCTCTTGGGATCATCATTGGATCATTGCATCACAACATTATCAAAAATTGACTATCTGGATGTTTGACCTCCTTTAATGGTAGTATTAAAGGATTTAATAGGGTTTATGAATTTTAAGAATATAAAAATAGAGATAAAGTATCAATAAGTATATGTGAAAATTTAACAGGTAAAGATAGAAAAAGAATTTTATGAGTGAAACATGACAAGATAAATTTTACATATCCATTGTCACATGTAGAAATCCTATCAAGACAATTGGAGGTATTATATTATTTGGTCCCTTTGGTGTGAGTGTGATATTTTTATATAATATGTGTCAAGTTATAGAAGTAAACATGTGTCATGTAGTTAAGAATATGAGGAGTATTTGAGTGATACATCTTACTTAGAAGTAGGAAGTTACATGTAATCATGGGATACTTTGTCTTTATGTAATTTGTGGGACATATTATGTAAGAAAGGCATATGAAGAGTCAAGTTCTCCCATGAGTTTAAGGAGAGAAAAATCCAAGAGTCATGTAACGTAAAAGTTCTCATTTATCTTTATATTGGAGATAAAGTTTTGTAATTTATAATAGAGAATAAGCTTTGCTTTATGCATTGCTTGAGTTTTATCAATAAATATTTCAGTGTGATTTATGTGAAATTGATATTCATTTTATATGCATGATATTGGTATTGATATAGATGTGATTTATTGATCTTATAATTCTTAAAACTATGATACTTAGCATTATATTGCTAATAGTGGTATCAGAGTTGCTTGAGTAAGCTCTATCTAAGGTCGAGAAAGAGAGGTTGATAGGAAGAAAGAGAGGAGTGAAAGAACATTGACTGGAGATTCTAAATGGAATATTGGTGAATGAATGCAATAAGAGATAATTGCAAAGAAGCTTTGGAGGTGAAGGTCCAGTGGCGCAAGCTGTGAAGAAAAGGCTATGTTTGTGAAAGCAGACTATGTGAGAAGGTAACATCTAGAACTATGTGATAGCAAACTTGTGTTGAAAGAAGTTTGGCCTATATGAAGGATAATACTACTAAAAAATACTTTGGTGGAGGCAAAAGTAAAAGATGAAACAAAAACAATAACATTCTAGAGAAATGTAGCACATGTTAGAAAAAAATATTATAACAATTTTGAAACAAAGTAAAAGAAGGAAGAGCATCTTTAGAAACGACTAGATACATGGTTGGTAGTTGTTGACCGAGTAATGTATAGGGGCTGATATTTTTTTAAGTCTTAGTGTGTAGAAAATTCTTTCTAACGTGAAGGAAAAGAGAATTAACTTAGAGGTTATGCATGTAAGACAATCCTCATTTTATTTAAAAGTATTCAGTGATTATTTTTTTACATTGTGTTTATTATGTGATTATTTTTTACAGAGTGTTTATTCAATGATTTTTTATGGTGGATAAATAGCATACAAAGTTATAAGGATTCAACGATTAAAGTAATTTTTAAAATCTTTTAGTGAGTGTATTTAATAAGTTGTTAATTGAAGTTATTATATTTTGAAGAAGAAAATATTAATGCGAGAAGACGACTAGCTGAGTAAGAATTTGAATGTTGAGAATTGAAGTTGTGTATGAATTCATGAATAACGACTAGCTGAGTAAGAATTTGAATGTTGAGAATTGAAGTTGTGTATGAATTCATGAATGCATGCAGGTAATTTTAGGAAAATATATGTTACAAATTAAAATATTAAAAATAGATGAGGTTCAAACTTTATTCAGACAATATATAGAGTACATATTAATAATATTGTTCTTAATATTAGGGGTATCAGTAACATCATTGGTTGCTGCTACTATAAACCCTAGTCTGTTGGGTTAGAAAAAATCAAAGAGGCCCTCAACCCTTTAGGGCATCAAAGTTAACTAGAAAACAGTCGGATCTTACCATCCAACCTATCCCTTTTTGGATACACTATGGTTTGAACCTTGAACCTCCCAAAGAAAGGCCAAAACCCTAATGTTTGTGTTGTCCTTGTCGAACCAATAAAATTTAAGTTTATATAGGTTTTTATGAGAGGTCTTGGTGCCCTTGTACCATATCCCTTACAAGTACATATATTTTAATTATTAATTTGCATATTGTGATATAATTAAAAGAATTTTTGTTTTTTTTTTTAATTTGAGGGAATTATTTAATTAAAGTGAAACCCTCCAAACTTGGATTTATTTATTAAAAGTGCATAAGAGGTCGTTTATTTAAGTGCTATGAGAAATTAATATTGGAGGGAGATATAAGAAGTATATGTGGGAATAATATGGGAGAAGAAAAGAATGTATTAAAAAAAGGAATAAATATTTTGAAGGAAATTAATTTAAGAGTTATAAGAAGAATTTAAGAGGATTAAATATTTTTTTTAAAAGAAGAAAACTGAAATTGAAGGTGAAGAACTTAAATTTAAGAAGGATTTTAACAACAAAATGACAAATACAAATATTTTTCTCTTTGAATCTCAATAAATAAAAGAGCCTAATTTTACTGCATGGAAAAATAAAATGAGATCAATACTCATTGTTGAGAAACTTTGGGATGTGGCAACTAGAAAATACGTTCCTAAAGATAAAAATGTATTACAAAAATCTAAATATGATGATGTTAAGGCTCTTATGTTAATTATGTTTGTCATACCTGATGAAATTTAGAGACACATAAATGAAGTAGAAACTTAAAAATTACATGGGAAAAGTTATGTACAATATTTGAGGAAAGGAATGAAGCGACCATTTTACACTTACAATCACAATTGTATTATTTAAAGGTTCATAATGGAAATTATATACAATATTTGAGGGAAGGAATGAAGCTATCATTTTACACTTGCAATCACAATTGTATTCTTTAAAGGTTCATGATGGAGAGAGTATAGCACATTTTTTTTTTTTAGAATAAGAGAATTAAAATCAAAATTACACACCATGGGAGAAAATATTGAAGATAGGCTTCTAGTTTTAGTTGTACTTAGAGCACTTCTTGAATCATTCAAAATATTGGTCACATCTCTTCAAGTATCAAACAAAAAGGTGTCATTTGAGGAACTAGTAAATATTCTTCAAGAATATGAACTTGAAAATCAAATAAGAGACGATTCATCTACAAATGCCCTTACATCAACAAAAAGTTTTTTCAATTCATATTCATCATAAAATAAAAAACAAAGTGGTATTGTTATATTTGTGAAAGAGATGGACATAGTACAACATTTTGTAAGTATTATGCATTGAAAAGAAGGAATCAAGACCAAAGAAATCAATCAGAATATCAAAAAAATAATAATCAACAAGGGTTTATTGCACAAAGTGAAACAAAATCAGAATATACACACAGGACTCTTATGGTAAATCAAATTTGTATGTTATCAAGTAATGAAGAATTCATAAAACTAAGATCATGTTTGCAATCGATTCTAAAGAAATCTAATGAAGGATACTTCAAAGAAGGTGCAATAATATCTACAAATAATATAAGAAAAATGTGTATGGCTCTAGAAATCCTAGAAACACAACATCAAAAACAAGTTGAGAAATCCAATAATGACTTGCAACTTGTATGTTGTGACACAAAAAGAAAAGATATAGAGTACAACTCAAATGATTTGAATATAGTTTGTGATTGTTCAAAAAAAACTTATGTTGTCAAAATTGATAGTGACAATGATAGGGATTCAAATGATGATAGGGATAGTGATGCTCAAAGTTGTGTTGATATTGATAGAAATTATTGTAATGATGATTTTGGTTATTTCAAAAGGTATACTAAAGGGATTGGTTGAAATTTGTTAAATAAAATAGAATACAAAGACAAGTTTGGGAAAACATGGGCAAGGGATGAAAGAGCCAATTGTACTATAAATAAGACCAAAATGTGAAGGTCTTGGATATATAGGACAAACAAGCAATAATGAATCAAAAACTAAATTTGTGATGAGAAATAAAGACATTAAATTTGTGACAAGGATTGATAAAACTGATAACAATGAAGGACAAATAGGTCATAATGAATCAAAGAATGGTAAAAGACATTTTGCAATAAGGAACATGTGTAACTATTGTGATAGATATAGATATAAGATAGAGAAATGTTGAAATCTCTATTGTTGTGAAATTTGTGGAAGACATTATCATTTTCAAAAATTTTGTCAAAATAAAGAAAATGAAGACACCAAATTAAAAATGGATGGTGGATGGATACGTATGAATGAAATGGATCAGGTGAAAGGAATGTTGTATGGTTTCCATAAGAGGAAACTAAGTATGATGAAAAATCAAAGTTTATTGAGTGTAAAGAATAATGTGAGTCTTACCATGGAGAAATGTGAAATGAATGATTATGACCCAAACACAACTTGGAAGATGACCTATAGTGAAAGCAACTGCAATGATGATTTAATAGAAGTAATGACGTTGTGATTGTTCTAGTGGCTAACCCAGAGGTAATGATAATCTAGAGGTAGATACATTCAATTTATAGAGGAAGACCTAGTGAAGGTTGTATAAATCCAACAGTACCAAAAAACGAAGAAAAGAGAAAGAATTAGAGATTGAAGGCAAAAGGTATTCGTACCAAATAATGTAATACGTAGGGGTGTTGGGGTGTCATACATTATTTAATCCCTTTGTAAATATTTATATTAGGGTGTGAATCTCATATTTATATATAGTATGTATCAAGTTAGTAGGAGTAAACATATATCATGTAAATAAGAGTGTGAGGAATATATGAGTGATGTGTCTTGCTTAAAAGTAAGGAGTTACGTGTAATCATGAGATACTTTGTTTTTATGTAATATGTGGGAGTTATTATCTAAGAAAGATATATGAAGAATCAAATTCTCTTGAAGTTTGAGAAAAGCAAAAGTCAAGACTCGTAATTTGAAAGGTTTCATATATTTAAATTTGTAAAAATAAAAAATTACTTTACTTTATACATTACTTAAATTTTATCACTAAAAAATTTAATATAATTTATTTGAGACTAATATTTATTTTATAGATGATATTAATATTGACGTAATTTATTGATCATGAAATTATGTGGTAACAACGTTATATTGCAGGTTTGAGGTGTAGACCAATTGGTTCGACCAAACCTCTTAAGGGGGGCAAAGGTCCAAGGTTCAAATCTTAGACCTCGTCGGACTAAACATTTGTCCCTTTCTTGGTGCTTTCAGCGGTGTAAAAGGTTTAAAGTAAATGTAGCATGGTGGTTATAGGGGCGGACTGCGCGAAAAACTTGTGACGACTTTTGGGACGAACAACGCAGAATACTGTGATGAAAATAAAAATCCAGATGGCCTACTCGGATTTGTGACGGCTACCGATTCCACCATATAAATTAAAAAAAAATATATATTATATTGCTAACAAAAACCTCGGCTTTTGAGCCTCCATTGGTGGTCTCCCTCACACTTGGTCCTTGATAACAAGGTGGTGAGATCGTTGGCGGTTCCTATCTGAGCCCACCAGTGGTCTCCCTCACACTTGGTCCTTGATAACAAGGTGGTGAGATCGTTGGTGGTTCCTATCTGAGCCACCACTGGTGGTCTCTCTCACACTTGATCCTTGATAACAAGGTGGTGAGATAGGAATTATAGAAACAGCTCCAAAGATTTGAAGCTAAAAAAAAATATTTCAAAATATAAAAGTTGACCGAGCAATGTGAAAGATCACATGAATGTTATAATATCTCGCTTTTAGAGGATCCCAACTAACCTAATTTAAAAACCGAAAGACTGGCCTGCGTGCTACATCTGCCCTTCATATTCGCTTTCCAAAAATCTTTCCAGAACAAAACAACATACACACAGCATCTGCCAGGCATACGAACATTAAAAAGGTCCTCGTCACGTCTACTCGACTATCATAAGACAATTTTATTTAATTTTTGTCGAACAGTTGTCTGTCATCCTCAGCTGGCTTTAAATAGTTCCTCGGATCTCACACAATACCATACCAAGCAATCACCAATCTCAACTTAATTCGCACATTTGCAAAGCTACCCCTTACATCGTTGGACGTGTGGAAATCTCTCATTTAGGTCGAGTTTTGTAGACTTTCTGCTTTGGGCCATCGTCAACAATGGCTGCCCAGAACATCACCTCCCAACTTCAGGTATATTCCACTTTTAACATTTTGTTTCACTGGTTTTCACTTATTTTGTTGTTTTTATTAAACATTTGTTGTGTAGGAGGTAATTTCTTTATGGATTTGAATTTCCATATATACTGTTGAATGAATTTGCAGTCAGTTGAAGTTGAAGGTCATGTGGTGGATTCGAAGGCCAAGGCATTACATTACGAGGACAACGTGCCCTCTGCCGACGTGGCGGATGCTACTCTAAAGCAGAAGAATGTCGATGAAGAGGAGTCCAACAAGGATATCGCTCACGTCCTTCCTGCTGAGGAGAATGACGTGGCAAACACGGCATCAGATGATGTGGAGACTCATGTGAGTGCAGAGGTCCCTGCAAAAGCTGAATATGATGAGAAGAAAGTAATTGAGGAGCCAGCGGGGTCTGCCCATGACGTGATTGTAGTGAAGGGAAAAGAAGACATGGAGGTGAAAAAGCAACGCAATTTCAAAGTGGTTGTGAAATCTGCAGGTGGGAAGATGATGCAGCGAATGAAAAACTTTATCAACTCTGTCTCCACTTTTATATATATTTCCAAGAGAGAAAAATAAGGGATGAGGAGGCATTAGCATTAGCTCATTTTGTAAGAGATTTCAAGGAGTTTGATGATAATAGTAAAGGTGTTGTAATAGTATTATTTGAGGGTTACTTTCGATAGTCTTGATGAAGACAGACAAGTGGTTTCTGGTGCGAAGGAAGTATAAGCTCCAAGGTTTATGTCAAAGCTGTGTAACATGTGGTACTTGGAATCCTCTTGTTTCTTGTTGGTGAGATTTAAAGAGCTCCTATTGCACAAATCACCGATTGGGTCCCGGTAACAGCATTTGGGGAGAAGGATACGTCAAATTTATATTTTTGGTTTGATTTGGGATATGAGTAAAGAATATATTACTTGTTAATGAAGTTTTAGGAAAAGTAAGATTCTTTATCTTGGGTGAGGTGGTTGGTCCTTTTAGTTTGTTATTGATTTATTTTAATATTTTTAAAAATAAAAATTAATGTTGACTTTGCACTTCTTTAAACTTGAAAAATGTTGGAAAGTGGTTTTCAAGGTTTACAAACGAGTGATTATGTCTTTTGAGGAGTACCCATTTAGGTTGTATAAGTTTCAAATTTAAGTGTTTCCTTGAAAGTTAAGGTAATGCATTAAAGATTTTAAAATATTATATAATAAGTAGAAATGCAATTTTTTTTTGTTATATAAGAGAGTTGGTCACAATCACATTATTTTTAGTAATTAACAAGCACAGGGTTTAAAATATAAGGGCTGCTTCCATTAAATTTATTTCACCTTGTTATTGTTGACACGATGTGAAGGGGAACACTGATCGCTTGGGATTCGTATCGTCATCATCAGTTTGGCACGCACTTAGAGGATTCAGATTAGACTACTACAATTGCAAAAAGGCTACCCCGGAGGTTTGAACCTAGGTGTCTTCTTAGTAAGTGCTTGGCCAGATAAGCACTTACCAATCCACCTAACCCTCAAGGACGAGTAGAAATGCAATATTAACTAAGCAAAGTTTAGATTAGTCGGATTCTTTATGTTGTAAGTGTGATGTGGTTGGTCCTTTTAGATTTTTTATTGATTTAAATATTTTTTAAATAAAATAGGTGTTTGAATTTGCACTTCTTTAGACTATTTTCAAGGTTTACAAGCAGGTAATGCATAGCGGTGAATTATCGTAAATTAATGAATATTAGGATATTTGAAATTTAAAATTGGCTAATATGGGGACCTTAGACATCAGCCCATTCACCTGCAATTTTTGGGGGAGATTTTTTTAGGGTTGGTTCACCCCAAAATTATAATACTTTTATGGTTTAAATTTTAAATCGCTAGCCTTCCCACCTAGATTTTGGACCTTTTTGCCTTAAAATTATATATAATTTTATTAACATAATTTTTTTTACCTATTATACCCCCAGTACATATATCTAATGTGATAGCGATAATCATACACGTTAAACATTAGTTCTCCTTGACCAACAACAGAGACGATGAAAAACGAGCGGTAGTAGAGAACAAAATAAACAAATAACATACTACAGATGAATGATGATCGGTCACATAGAAAAGACTACAAATGAAAGATGCCCAACCGCATAGAAAAGACTACAAATGAAAGACACTCGATCACATAGAAAATACTACAAACGAAATATGCTCGACTGCATAGAAAAGACTACAAACGAATGATACCTAGTTGTAGATGAAAGGCAACATGACAATAGTAGCATAACCGAAGATGATAGGAGGCATATCAAAGACGATCAGTGGCATCATGAAGATGACCAGTGGTAGACGAAAGGTGATATGATGATGGTGGCATAGTCGAAGATGATTGGTGGCACAAATATGACCGATGGCATCACAAAGATGATCAATGGCATAACAAAGATGACCGATTGCAAATAAAAGGTGACACAATGATGTAGTATAGTCAAAGATAATCGGTGGCATAACAAAGACAACCTATGAAATAACGAAGATGACAATCAACAACATTTAGACCATGATGTCCCTTATGGTTGTAGAATTATCAAAATTTTATTCAACCTCGTGTTCTTTTTCTAACATTTTCCTTTATAGGTACAATGGCTCCAACTCCCAATGGAAACAAGGGAGAAAAATATTCTAGAAAGAAGACTACCCTAAAATATATTAGCCATATCTCAAAATCCAATGGCACGTTGAAATCCAATGAGACATCAAAATATACAAAGATGCAAGGTACACACATGTTTTACCTACTTAATAGTAATTTTCTTAAGCAATTTTAAAAAATCATATAGAACATCTTTGAATGTAAAATACACAATTGATCCTAATATGCCTTCACTTGAAGATATTCTTGAGGATGAAATAAATCATGAAAACTTGATCAACAACATTTGGAATGAAAGTTCTATATTGACCTTAGTAAAATCATCCAAGAGCATTACATAGAGGGACTTACTTATTCTTTAAGATCTTGGCTATGAAGTTTTGTCTTGTCCTCTTCAGCTCATCATTGGATCGTTACATCATGATATTATAAAAAAATTGACTATCTAGATGTCTGACCTCCTTTAATGGTAGTATTAAAGGATTTAATAGGGTTTGTGAATTCTAAGAATATAAAAATAGAGATAAAGTATTAATAAGTATATGTAAAAAGTTAATTTGTAAAGATAAAAAAGGATTTTATGAGTGAAACACGACAAGATAAATTATACATATCCATTGTCACATGTAGAAATCCTATCAAGACTATTGGAGGTATTACATTATTTGATACCTTTGGTGTGAGTGTGATATTTGTATATAGCATGTGTCAAGTTATATGAGTAAGCATGTGTCACGTAATTAAGAGTGTGAGGAGTCTTTGAGTGATGAATCTTTCTTAGGAGTAGGGAGTTATATGTAATCATGAGATACTTTATCTTTATGTAATATGTGGGACTTATTATGTAAGAAAGGAATATGAAAATGAAATCATAATTAAAGTGAAGCACTCAAAACTTAGATTTATTAAAAGTGCATAAGAGGTTATTTATTTAAGTGTTGGGAGAAATTAATATTAGAGGCAGATATAAGAATTATATGTGGAAATAATATGGGAGAAGAAAGTATATTTTAAGAAGAGAAATAAATATTTTGAAGGAAATTAATGTAAGAGTTATAAGAAGAATTCAAGAGGATTAAAAAATTTTGAAGAAAGAAGAAAAGTGAAATTGAAAGTGAAGAAATTAAACTTAAGAAGGATACCAACAATAAAATGGTAAATACAAAGATTTTTATTTTTGAATCTCAATTACTAAAAGGGCCTAATTTTACTCCATGAAAAAATAAAATGAGATCAAAACTCATTGTTGAGAAACTTTGGGATGTGGTAGCTAGAAAATGCATCCAAAAGATAAAATTGGATACAAAAAATTAAATATGATGATGCTAAATCTCTTACGTTAATTATGTTTGCAATATCTGATAAAATTTAGACACACATAAGTGAAGTAAAAACTTCAAAAATGGCATGGGAAAAATTATGTACAATATTTGAGGCAAGGAATGAAGAGACCATTTTACACTTGCAATCACAATTGTATTCCTTAAAGGTTCATAATATTTGAGGGAAAGAATGAAGTGACCACTTTACACTTGCAATCACAATTGTATTCTTTAAAGGTTCATGATGGAGAGAGCATAGAACATTTTTTTTAAGAGCGAGAGAATTGAAATCAAAGTTACACACCATGGGAGAAAATATTAAAGATAGGTTTCTGGTTTTAGTTATACTTAGAGCACTTCCTAAATCATTCAAAATAGTGGTCATATCTCTTCAAGTATCAAACAAATAGGTGCCATTTGAGCAATTATTAAATATTCTTCAGGAATATTAACTTGAAAATCAAATAAGAGATGATTCATCTAACAATGCCCTTACATCAACAAAAGGTTCTTTCACTTCATCTTCATCATAAAATAATAAATTAAAGCTGTATTGTTATATTTGTGAAAGAGATAGACATAGTAGAAAATTATGTAAGTATTATGTATTGAAAAAGAGGAATCAAGACCAAAGAAATCAATCACAATATCAACAAAAGAATAATCAAGGGTTTATTGCACAAAGTGAAACAAAATCAAAATATACATACATGACTCTTATGGCAAATCAAATTTGCATGTTATCAAGTAATGAATAATTCATAAAATTAAGATCATGTTTGCAATCGATTCTAAATAAATCTAATAAATTATACTTGAAAGAAGGTGCAATAATATCTACAAATTGTATAAGAGACCTATAGTGAAAGCACCTATAGTGATGATTTCATAGAAGTAATGATCTTATGATTGTTCTAGTGATTGACCTAGAGGCAAAAATTATCAATTGGTAGATACAGTCAATTTATAGAGGTAGACCTAGTGAAGGCTGCATAAATCCAACAACACTAAAAGAATGAAGATAAGAGAAAGAAGAATTAGAGATTGAAGGTAAAAAAACCTTCATACCAAATAATGTAATACATGGAGGTGATGGGGTGTAATACATTATTTGGTCCCTTTATAATTATTTAGATTAAGGTGTGATTTTAATATTTGCATATAGTATATGTCAAGCTAGTAGAAGTAAACATGATATAGTATATGTCAAGCTAGTAGAAGTAAACATGTGTCATGTAAGTAAGAGTGTAAGAAGTATTTAAGTGATGTATCTTGCTTAGAAGTAGGGAATTATATGTAATATAGTATATGGGAGTTATTATGAAAAAAAAATATATGAAGAATCATATTCTCTCAAAACTTTCTTTGAGAAAAGCAAAAGCTAAAAGTCATATAATTTAAAAGGTCTCATATATCTTTATATTAAAAACAAAACTTTATAATTTATAACAAAAAAATAAATTTTAGAATATAAAAAAAATTAATATAATATATATAAAATTAATATTTATTATATATATATATATATATATATATATATATATATATATATATATATATATATATATATATATATATATTGTTGCAATTTATTTATCATCAAATTCTTTAACATGTGATAACAACATTATATTGCCAACAAAAAACCTCAGAAACTACATGAAGGACCCAACGAAGAAACTACATGAAGGACCCAACGAACTGGGAAAGTCACGGCTATCATATGAGTCAAGACTCAAAATTGACAAACCAACTTATGTAAAAGTCACTAACCAAAGCTACGTGCCATACTGATTGGACTACAAGGAAAAGAAAAACATTATTATCGTTACAATATTTAGATGGGACTTTCTGATTATATGAACTAAAAATAAGTTTTATTTTTGTAGAGTAATATTTTAAAATAAGTTTTATTTAGGTTTAAATTTTAGAGACAAATTTTTTTTGGAGTAAAGTTAGTAGACTGTCCTAACTCTCCTGAGTGTGTTCTAGCTCTGTGACGATGGTTCTATTCAACGTGTGTTCCAGCCCTATGATGATGGTTCCAATCCCAAGCCACCCGTGGTCTCCCTCACACTCTGAGTTGCTCATAACAAGGTGAGGGTGAGGTAGGAGTTATAAAAACAGCTCTAAAAATTTAAACCAAATATAACACTAAAAAATAAACTAATCCCACTTATATATAAAAAAAAATATTTGATAAATTTGAAGTTGACCGGGCAGTGTGAAAGATCACATGAATATCTAGCTTTAACAGGATCCTACTAACATAATATAAAACCAGAAATACAGGCCTGCCTGCTACGCACCAGCCAAATCTGGCCTTGATATACGCTTTCCAACAATCTTTCCTTCCTGGTCAGCAACTGCCAGGCATAAGAACTTTAAAAAGGTCCTCGTCACGCCTACTCGACTATCACAACACATTTTAATTTATTTATTTTTCTAGCAGTTGTATGTCATCCTCAGCTGGTTTTAAATATTTCCTCTCAAGCAACGACCAATCTCAACTTAACTCGCACATTTGCAAAGCTAGCCCTCACATCTTTGCCTGCTTGGAGATTTGGACGGGTGGAAATCTCTCATTTAGGTCGAGTTTTGTAGACTTTCTGCTTTGAGCCATCGTCAACAATGGCTGCCGAGAACAGCACGCTTCAACTTCCCGTATATTCCACTTTTAACATTGGTTTCTCACTGAATTTCCAGTTTTATTTTGACTCTGCACTTCTTTAGACCTTGAAAAGTGGTGTTTAAAGTTTACAAGATTATTGATAGCGTCTTTTGAGGAGGTACACTTAGGTCTATTTAGGTTGTGTAAGTTTAAAATTTAAGTTTTTTTTTAAATTAGGGTAATGCATTATAACAAAAGTTTAATGTTTCAAAATTTTACATAAAAATACAAAATTAACTAAGGAAAATATTAAAGTCAACAACTATAAATTTTTTTATTAAGAACTTTAAATAATTGTAATAATCTTATAAACTTTAATAATTGTATATTTTTATTTCTTTATTTCATTGGATTTGTTTTCTTTCTAGTAAATATATTTGTCTCGTAAAAAGGTTAGAGCAAAAGCTTAGAGTTTCAGGAGTCAAAGAATGATGATTATAATGAAAATAATTATAACATCTAAGAAACCAAAAATATGAGTTACATACAAAAATTGAAAAAATTATTATTTTATTTAAACTTTTATTTCTTTCAACCATAACAACATAATTAATTTATACCTTCGACCTACATAACTAGAATATATGATTGTTAGTTTTAGAAAAAAACTAGCATTTATATTATATACTAACGTTATAATAAAATATACGTTAATATATATATAAATAAATATAAGTACTCCTTTACTATTTTAATTATTTACTTTATATTGGAATGAAATTAATTAGATGGGACCGTTTTTTGAATAGTGAGACCTCTCGTTTCAGTTCTGACGTTCTGAAAATCTTTGAGCGGGAGGCCTCTTGTTCTCCCACTTTGGATCTGGCTACTAGTCATGCTTAGTTCTCTGTTGTGGCCCATGTCCAGGGTGTTTTGCTTGTTGGGGGTCTTGCTGGTTGCGTTTCATTTGTCGTTGTCAGTTTCGTGGACTTGGTTGGATGGTGCAACACTTCTTTGAGGTTCAGTAGTTTCATGTTTTTATGGCTTTCCAAGGAGGGGAAAGGGCCATCTACTAACCCAAACCTGCTGGGGTGAATTTGTGAGAACACATACAATGGTATGGTGTTTTGTTGCAGCTATCTGAGGGTGTTCCCTTGGCTGCCTTTGACTCCGTGGAAATTTTTGGTTGTTGATCCCTTGGTTGCTTTTGGCCCCATGGCTGTGTTGGGTTTCCTAGCTTCGATGGCTTGTAGAGATTTCTTTCTCCAGTTCCAATAGTGGTGGTGTTCTTCTTGGTGCCAAAGGTCAAAGTCCCTTCGGTTCATGCAGAGTGGTGAGGTCGTGGGTGGGTGCTCGTTGGTGGTCCCTTATCATGGGTGGGCTTCATTTTTGGGCTCTTGTTTGGGGGCTTCTTGTTGTTGGACTTGATCCTTTTGGTGTACACTCAGATCTTTCTTCTTGGCTTCGAGGGTGGCCTTGCATTTTGAATGCTATTGAGTGGATCCATTGGCTTCCCAGGTTCAGTCCTTGAAGCTATTCGTCTATAGGGATGGAGGGTTCCAGATCCTTTTTGGTTGCTCGGGGTACCATACTACATCCTTCGATCTTTGGGGAGTGGACCTGTGCTTTATCGGTATCTTTGGTTTATCCTGACTCCTCCAGATCTGGATCCTTGGAATCTTCCTAACAATCTTTACTCTTCGTTTTGTTTTTGCGGGTCTTCATTTTCTCGGGTCTTCTGGTTTCCTTGAAGTTCACCTCTATGTGCAAGAGGATCTCCTAGCAGGACCTTAGGATTGTTCCACTTTTTAGATTTGTGTTGTGACATCCCTGGGTTCCTACTGCTTCCTGGACTATGTCCTACTGCTGCATCTTGTTCGCTTTCCTGTTGCTGCTTCCCAATTTACATCCAGATCGACATCCTAGCTAGTTACTGCTTCATGGATTACATCCCAGTGGACGTCCTGGTTTGCATCCTACAGATGCTTCTTGGTCTGCATCCTACAGCTGCATCCCTGGCTGCGTGTGGGCGGGAACGATTTTCAAATTTCAATTTTTATTTTTTATTTTTCCCGCTTCATTTTCAAATTTCAATTTCAAATTTTGGGTGGGATGGCCCTATTTCAAATTTTCCATCCTTTGTATGGTTTTGGGAAGAATGGCCCTGATTCAAATTTTCCATCCTCTGTATGGTTTTGGGCGGGATGGCCCTGATTCAAATTTTACTGGTTTAGCTATTTTTCTCCAATAACCCACAAAGGGTTTGTTTCTTCAGCTATTTTTTGGTTGGGAACTCTTCTCCCAACCTTCTTCTCTTTGTAAAAGGTTACGGGATCCTTTCAAAACCCCTTTTACCAATAAAAAAAAAATTAACTAGATGCAAAAATTTCATATTATTTTTTATTTATTGAATTTATTATTTTTAATTTTATAATTTTATCTTTTCTTATTCTTTTTACTTTTAATTTCAGTTTTAGTTTTATTTTTTAATTTTTTTTCTTGTTTTTGTTTTACATGTTCTTTACCCTTTGTGTCTTGGTTTTATTTTTGAATACTAGAGAATTAAAAATGATATTAGTGTTGGTTGATGAAGATCAAAGTATGAGTGTAGGTGGATTAGATAAGTAGATCTTCATGTTTTTATCATAGAATTCCTTTTAGGATCTCCTACCCATTGACTAAGCCTTAAGATTAGGTTTTCTCATAACCCTAATAGGCTATAGGTTCCTTAGATAACCTAGGACAACATTGTTTATCCTCATAACTATTAGCTTTTGAGGATGTATATTAAAGGAAATACAACCACAAGATGTAAAATAAGCAAGCTATGATAACTATATGATAATGGCACTATAAAATGTAGGAAAACTAGATGATAAACTTCTACAATAACTCAATAATATACCATTAATAAAAGCTCACAAAAATAGTACAATGCAATATAATGGAGGACTTGAACACTCCAAAATTTTTAATGAAGAACTACATTGTACCTACTCACTACTCTCTATCTTGACATCATTCCTCTCTTTCTCACTCTCTCACTTTATTTCTACTTCACAAAGGCCTATATATATAGGAATATATGTTCCTTGGCCTTTACTCTACCCATGACTCTTCATCTACCTATCCTATGACTCATGTACATGTTGACTACATGCACATTTACATCATTGCACATTCTAACACTTGTGCATTTATTACATTGCATGAAGTAACTACTTAAACCTTAATCTAAGATAAACTCCTAATCTAGAAATGTACCCAAGGTGGTACATTGGCATGTACCAAATAATGTAATATACTCTAACACCCCCTGTATTACATTATTTGGGTATTGAAGACTTTAGTCTTCAATATGGATCTTCGTCTTTCAAATATTCTTCATCTTGATCAGGTCCTTCTTCTTCTTTAGTTTGTAGATGACCAAGTAGTGCATAGTTTTGTTGTCCTCTCATCTTTTTTATTTTGAATCTTCTATTTCCTCATTTGCTCTTATGATATATAGGTTCTTCATTTTCTACAATTTGTTCCTCAAAAAATGTATTAGTATTATTTTGAAATACAACAATATCTTGTGAAGTCTCAATTGAATCTAGAGTATATATATCTCTATGGATTGATCTAGTAGCTTCTATCTCATTTTGATTTATGATGAGACACATATTGACTCCATTTATGTATCTAAAATCAACCATCCTTTTGCTTTCTACTAGCTTGGCTACTGAAATGAGATTAGATGTTAATCCAGGAACATACATCACATTATGTAGCAAAAAATTTGGAAATGATTTACTAGGTGTTACACACCCATATCCATGTATAAGATAGGTTTTGCCATCTGCAATTTTCAACCTATAATTATTAGTGATTTCAAGATAATCAAACCACTGTAAGTTTCCTATCATGTGATGACTAGCACCGGAATCAATATACCAAATGTTCTTTTCAATTTGGCTTGTAGAATTGTTTGTGCTAGAACTAATTTTACATCTTTGATGTGGTCTATTGTATGTATCTTGATCTTGAATCCTTTTGTAGTGTGCCTTGTGATGATATGTCCCTCTTGCTAATTTATCCATTTAAGAAATTGTAGTATTTCTTATGTCTTTCAATCCTTTTAACTTTTGGATTCTGACCTTCAACCTTTGTATTATATGATCAATCAATAGAACTCTTTGTAGTAGTCTACCTTATGACTCCCTAGTTTCAAGTATATGCTCAACCTTGCTAAGAACTTTTCAATTTTACAAGTTTTGTAAAATGCCTTCTATCTTGCAAGTGTTTGAATGCACTATGAGTCTTTGATAGTATGCTTAGATTTCCTAGTTTGAGTTGAATCCCTTTTGTCTCCCTAATGTTCAACTTCACTTTCTTGCCTTATTTCTCCCTAATAATTAGTAAGTAGAAAGCTAAAGATAAATGATGATGCACCTTCAAGTTTTAATAAGGTTCTTTTCCTTCAAGACCTTTTAGTTGGATTAATGTCTCATAAATTAGTGTAAGAGACTAATGTAAAATGCAATTTCCAACTTTCAAGCAATTAATGGTTTTGCTTCTTTTATCCTTCAATTCTCAATGGTTCAATTTTCTAAATTCCAAGAAACTAAAGTTTGATGTGGTATTCCTTATATCTCCCTAATTTGGAAATTTAGAAAGTAATAATATTTGCAAACTAATATTTCAATTTTCCAATGTTGAAAACCTTATATCTCCTAATTAATTATTTGCAAATATTTTAATGTTTGAATCTCATGCAATTTGCACTATCTTTTAAGATATACTCCCTTTGCTTTAATTGCCTTCTAATTCACTAAGGTTGGTATTTTCTTAGTTCTTCAATGCAGTAATAAATAAACTTCAACCTTATATTAAGCACCTTATAACTCCTTATACTTAAGGAAAGAAAATATTAAATCATGTAAATCTTTACCTTCCTTGCAATGTGAAATGTGCATGCTGATTGGCTTCTGGTTTGACTCTTCAATCCAAGCTTTGGTGTTGTAATGCTAGTCTTCTATGTATGACAAAGAGCATTTATTGCTCATGGAAACCTTATAAGTATTCCTCCTTATTAAATGCACTTTGACTCCACTCAAAGCTTGACTCTCCAATGCTCAATCTCGTGCTTCCAAAATCTTGCGCTTTTCTTCAACTTGGGCACTTTAATAGGCTTTGTCCCTTCTTGAAGCTCTGGCCACATGGAACATACGTTGCTCAGGTGGCAAGTGGAGGTTACAGTATTGATGAGCATTATTTTAGGTGCCTTCAATGCTCTTATCTTACTTTGAATAATGTGCAAGAATTATTATGCCTTCTAACCTTCAAATGATGCTTTCAATGCTCAAGATGGGTGTTACTTTATCATGGGTGCTCCCTTCCTACGTAGGCATTAAAAGGTATATTTAGGTGCCTTATTTTGTTGTGCCAAGTGGCACAAGATGCCTTGGCTTGAGATGGAAAGTGGCACTCCTTTCCCTTGCATGTAAGGATACCTTCAATGTCTTCTATTCCCTAAATACTTCTTGCCAACGAATGCAAATTATTTGGTCTTGGCTTCAATACTTTCTCTCAAGTGAATGGTGATGCTACTCTCCCATGAAGTTGGCTCCAGCAATGGTGGTTCTATGGTGCTCCAACACTACCCTCTTAGGTGATGATTCTACTCCAGCAATGGTGGCTTTAGGTGCTTCAAACCTATCTTCTTAGTTAGAAGTTCATCCAAGCTATTGCTTGGGTAATGCACTCTTTGTTTACACCTTGATTTTTATGTAACTTGCTTCTTTATGCTTGCAATATATTATCCTTTGTGCTATCCTTCTTGCTTTACATAGATTTGCAATGGATGTTATGCTCCTTATGTAGACTCTTTGATGTTGCAGGTTATACTATTGTAGGCGCTAGATTTTGGTGTCTTTAGACACCTTGAAACTCAGCTATTTGAGCCCTTCATTGGCTCTCTTCCTTCACTTGAAGTTTGCTCTACAAACTTGATGATATGGCCACTTTGTAGACGTAGAATGCTTGTTGTTGTAGTGTCTTAAGACACTCTAGCTTTTGTCCTCTCTTTGCTACGTAGGACAAGAGGAATATGGTGCAATAATGTAATGCAAATAGCTTTGCAATAGTTAGAATAAAATACCTTAACTTGCACCTAAACTCTGAGATCTTTAAATCTCTCTTTTTTAAAGCTTTCTCTCTTCCTTGATGAGGCGGCTTCTTGCTCTACTCCTTGGTGGTAAACGATGATTTGATGTTGCCCTCCTTACTAGACAACTCTCTCCTCTATCTCCTTTGCTTGGTTAACTTAGCAATAATGAATCCAAGCTCTTTAATCATGCAACGAATATGCCCTTTTGAATGGCTTAACTTTGCACTAATTTTCACCTTAACTTAAATACTTAATGCACCTTTAATAACTAGTATGATGCAATAGTAATTTCTCCTTATTGCTCCTTTTAATGAACTCTCAATCTATGCAACCTTCACTTAAGAATAATGTCTTCTTTGCTTTTACTAGAAGGTAGGATGTTGATATTTTTCTTTCTTTCAAAATATATCTAACTCCTCCTTTTTGTGTGTAGGTTATAACCCTTGTAGAAACTATCTTCTGCACTTCCTTGAAGACTTAATATGCAACCTTCTCCTTGCAACTTTTAAACTCTAATATGGTGCTTAATGAAACTCAATAATGAACCAAGTAACTAATGTTCAAGTAATGAACCTTTTGCACCAAATTTGCTTACCTTAATGACCTCTGTAGATGATGGAAATCTTGGTGATTAGATTCACCTAAATGCTGCCCTATATTAGATGAAATCATAGCTCTTCCTTGCTGTCCAAAACAACTATTTATCCCACCAATTTGCAGCTTTGAAACCCTCTAACTTGCTGCTCAAAATGTAGTTTGGTGGCTTTAATTCTCCTTCAGGATACTCTCTTGAAATCTGAAAACTCAGTAGCTAGTAATTCTGCCTTTCATAGTCAATTTCTCCTTCGAAATGTTGTCCTTGAATCTCCCAAATTTGGTAGGAAACTCCTCCAAATCTTAGCTGAGATTCTTCTTCAAGAAACCTTCAATTTTATGCTATAGAAACCAAAAACTTCCTTTCTCTTAATCAACCTTCAATGGCAATCTTCAAATCTCTTAGATTTGATGGCTTCTTCTAACTCCTTTCTCCTTCAACCTCCTTGTCGAATTCTAACTTCAATATTGGCCTATCTTTTGGCCTTCTTCTCAAGAATTTGACAGTCTTGAGGTCTTCACTAATCTCCTCCAAAATTTGGCAAACTCCTTGCCAAATTCTTCTCCTTTGGGCTTGTTGTTGGATGGTGACAATTATCCCAAAACCTCCTTTATCAGTAACTCCTTCTCAACGAGTATCTCCAACGAATCTCCTTCAATGGCCTTCATCGAATTCTGTAATGAGGCTTTCCTAGCCTTCTCCTTCCTTGAGACCTCTTCTCTAGGGTCTTCAAATTTCAATAGCTTCTCTAGTCTTCTCAATGAGACCTTTCCTTCAATATTCAACTATGAAGTCTTGCAATGAGATCTCCTTCTTGGATCTCTAAAATCTGCTGCTTCTAAAATCTACAATAAGACTTTTGCTAGTCCTTCTCTATCTTCAATATTCTAAATATGGAAGTTCTTCAATGAGACCTCCTTTGGGTCTTCTCTTCAATATTCAATGGAGATCACCAATCTCCAATATTCTTCAGGACTCTTTTCCTTGAGTCTCTTCTTCCTTCAATGGGGTCTTCTTTCTAGGACCTCTTCCTTGATTTGTAGTCTTCGATATCTTCTATGGATATCACCAACCTCCAATCTTCTCTTGGACTCTTCTTTGGAGTCTCTTCTTCTTCAATCTGCAATAAGGCTCCTCTGGCATTTTTCTCTCTTCTACAATATACAGGTCTACAACTCTTGCAATGGGACCTTCTCCTTAGACCTCCAAATATTTGATCTTTCATTTGTTGCTTCAGGTATTGGATTGATTCTAAAGAAGATATTCTTCCTAGCTCTTTGTAGGAAGCTTCCCGAATTTCTTTGAATCTCCTTTTCCTACAACAAAGTATTAGGATTGTAATGGAAGAAACTCTAAATATAGAGATAATCAATCTTCACTAGTTGATTTGTCAATCTAGTGGAATCAATGTTGAGTCCTAGTCTTCACGAGTTTTTTGCAACCCTATGGAAAGACTCTAGCCAAATGCAATTTTTAAAAATTCTAAAAATGAGATTTTTGATCTCCTCTCAATCTCTCTTGTGGCTCTCTCTCTATTTCCTATTGATCTACCATGGCTCTAATACCACTGTTAGCTTTTGAGGATGTATATTAAAGGAAATGCAACCACAAGATGTAAAATAAGCAAGCTATGATAACTATATGATAATGGCACTATAATATGCAGGAAAACTAGATGATAAACTTCTGCAATAACTCAGTAATATGCCATTAATAAAAGCTCATAAAAATAGTACAATGCAATATAATGGAGGACTTGAACACTCCAAAATTTTTAATGAAGAACTACATTGTACCTACTCACTATTCTCTATCTTGACATCATTCCTCTCTTTCTCTTCTCACCTCTCTTCTCTACTCCATCAAAGGCCTATATATAGGAAGATATGTTCCTTGGCCTTTACTCTACCCATGACTCTTCATCTACCTATCCTATGACTCATGTACATGTGGACTACATGCACATTTACATCATTGCACATTCTAACACTTGTGCATTTATTACATTGCATGAAGTAACTACTTAAACCTTAATCTAAGATAAACTCCTAATATAGAAATGTACCAAATAATGTAATATACTCTAAAAATTACCTCATGTTTTTTCCTCATTTTATAAATGAAAACTTGGCATGTTCATGACTGATACTATCACCAAATACTACGTATTTCCTCAAAGAGAGAACACAATTGTCATCCTTAGGACACTTTGATACCATTTCTTACCATAATTTAATCTAAATTTTCCTAATTAACAAGTGCATTGATTGTTAGTCGATGCTCTAGCTCACTTGACCTAAGACAATAAAAATTTATAAATATAATATTCTAAATCTATTTTAGGAGATATTGCAAAATCAAGTTCCTCAAGTTTTGATGATTTTTTTATGAAGTTTTATCTTCTTATGAAATGAGGAGAATCTTTTTATGAAATTTTATCTTATTATGAAGTTTCACCTCCAAGCATAAGTTTTTAAGGCTCTTCCAAGGACATTTAAGACTTCTATAACACTCCTATTATATCTAGAAAGAAAAACGATGCCACTTGGATCATATGAAGGATATTGTCCTTATTATCTCTAGTTAGCAAACCATATCTAAGCAAGGAATCCCTTCATCAATGCCACATTGGTTAGGCCTCTTCATCAACCAAGACATTGAGGAGCAAGGATCATGGAATATTACAAATATCATTAAGAAAATTAGGTACACAAATGAAAGGTTAGTTCTCTCCCCTATTTTATCTCTCTTTATATTCTATTTACTTGTACATTAGGTATCCTACTTTCTTCACTTTACTTAAGTGGGACTAATGATCAAGACTTTAGAAATTCAAATAGGTGGTCAAAGGTTTGAATTAGATAGAGGTTAGGGTTCAACACCATGCTCCAATAGATGAAGTTTTATTAGATAAACACATCATCCCATATGGCATATGACCTCCTGGATATTAAAATCTACTTTACTTTATTCTTATATACTTTGATCAATTTTCTTGCTCTATAATTTACTTTTCTATCTATCCTACTTGCCATTTTTCCCCTAGTTTTCCTTCTTATCTATAGAATTATCTTTATCCTAGTTACTAACCAATCCATCATCTCATTTTCTCTCCTAATTCTTGTTTGTGTACCTTACTATGACCAAAATATTATAGAAATTTATCTTGAATTTAGATTTCTCCTAATCTTAGTAAAATATCTTGATGAACCTAACATGAAACACTTCTTATAATTATGGATTGATTTTCCCTTTACGAATTCTTATCTACTCATTCTATGTGAATACAAACATTGGGTTTTCCCTTGCTAACCCTCCTTAAGTAACCAACTATTTTTATTCCATGATAAATTCAACCCTATTCATGAAGTATATACCATCCAAACTAGAAACCGAGTTAGGAGAAACCATAGAAGACACAAATGAAGATCTTGGTGGTAATGACCCTCAACAAGAACTATTACTTGTACTTCTCCCTCCACCAAAAGTCATCAACAAGCTTATGGAGAGATAACCTACTTGGCGAATATTAATAAAGAATCTTTGATTCAAATTGGAGGATCAATGTACACAATGAACCATACATACAAATGTAACAACAAGAAATATATCTGAAAGATCCTAATTACATGAATTTGACTGGTGGGAATAAATAAAGTTGTCATGCTATTTATGTTTGAGAAACTTTGAATCATGAATATTAAGATGTAGAGTATGGGAATGTGGTGGAATATCAAGCTCTACCTCAAATGGAAAGACTATTGTTATAATAAAATTTTCTTTCTTGTGACATAGATAAGTTATTTCTTAGAGAAATTAAAGTTTTAAGGAAAATATGACATGTCCTAGAATATATTTTAAATTATCAATATAAGTCTTATCATATTGATTGCAAGAGATATGTAAAATAACATGGAAAAAAGCTAAAATTCAGGGTAATGGTTCCATTCATAAGACTCAACTAAAGATTCAAAGAGCATAACAAAAATAACCAAATAATATTAACACCTTGAAAGAAATACTCAAAGATAACCCCATACACCATGGGATAATATACATGCTTTCAATAATTGCATGCCATTAAATCCATGACATACCAAGAAATAATGATAGCAAAATATTCAATAAAAGATTTAAAATATGTTGATACTAATCAAGTGCACCCATAGTGGCTCTGATACCATTGTTAGCAATAGAAATTTCTTACAATATCTCAAAAAACATCAAGACATAAAAATATGCATTCACTCAAACAATTGAACAATAACTCATTGAAATATTTATTGATAATATCTCCTATAAGAATTGCATAAATGCAATTCTTCTTTAAAAACAATATTACATGGCTTTATCCTCAATATATACATACACAAGACTCTTCATATGCATATAACTCTTGACCTTTACAATTACATAAACTCTTCATCTCCTCATTCTTATGGAAGATCTAACTCTTCATATTTCTCTCTTACATAATAATAAATCTCACATATTACATAAAGATAAAGTCTCTCATGATTGCACATAATTCACACTTACTAACATGACACCTCACATACATAGCATAACCCTCACTTAATAACATAACACATACTATAGAACAAAATATAAAACATACACTAATATAAATTATTTACAAGGTACCAAATAATGTAATACCTCCAACATGAACCACCTACATCCAATAGATATTTTTTTGACTTAATAAATAGAGAGACTCACACTTTTAGGGGATCTTATCACTCCAATCTCATGGGGAGAATCAAATTATGGTTTCTTCTTTATGGTTGTTCCATTTGTTATAGAAGGTTTAGAAAGATAGGTGGAACAACCTCCTTTGGCAAGTGTAAGTCACTATTGATCATTCATATTAATATCTATGCTTAAAAGTTTTTTTTTAAGAGAGTTGAGGGAAAGGTACTTGTGTGACAACCAAAGGTTGTTTTCTAGGTAAACTAGAATGACCTACTACAAAAGGAAGCATGTTCGATTTTAACTTTGACCATTTTTTTTTTTTGTCACTTCCTTAAACTTTTTGTCCTAACAAGATGCTTAGGGAAATTCTGAATGACATGTTCTTTTTTCCAATACAAGAAGTAGGTATTTAGAAGTTTTAGATAGTTTATTGGTTGTATCATTTGTAAATCTAAAGCAAAAATCTCCAACAAGGAGAGTGCAACTAGGTCAAATCCATCTCTAAACAAACCCTAGGATGAAGATAGAGACCAAAAAAAATATTGTTCTCATTTTTACACTAGATGATTTTATCCAAGGGATAAATAGAATGGATATGAAGGGAAATTCCAGCCATAATGGTATTTAGATCTAAAAGGCCCTTCAAGGTTAAATTTCAAGGAATAACTTTAGAGGTAGAAAATCTAATCATAAATAATCCATGTCATATAATGAATGGACTTGGCATGGTTAAGGTTATTAGATATGACAACCACATAGCCTTTGTCTAACCCCCTAATTGATTTTATCACCCACCTATAACTTTATTTCTATGGGGTTATCAACCCGTATAGAACCTATTTTCCATTAGAACACTTCTCAAAAAACTAAAATAATAGTTTGGGAGGAAAGTTCTATATTGACCTGTAAACAAAAAATGAACAACACCAATACAAAGTAAAAGCACAAAAAGCATAATAACACCACAAAATGCACAAAATGAATAATCTTTATTGATATAGGTACAATGAGCCTGGATCTCCAAGTTGTACAATATATGTGCCCCAATATGGGGTTACAATGCTTTTGATACAAATATTATAGATAATAGGGTTTCAAAACCCTAGTTCAATGAACAACTGGTGTCTTTTGGTCCATCCTTGATCCAAACAAGTGTGTGTGTGGGATTTTGTATCCCTACGGGACCACCCTCGCTGCATCAAATTCCAAAAATGTTATTCTTGCACCTATAAACGTAAAACAACATAAAAGAGGTTAATAGTACCTATGGGGGCTCCACTGTGTGAGGCCCTATGAATGATAAAATATGTAAAACCCTAAATATTGTAATGTTGAACTATAAATAGAAAGTGTAGGAAAAATATTAATGTATACAACCAATATATTACCTTGTCAATGTTGATTAATGCTACTATTTCTATGGTCGATAGTCACATGAACACCCAAAAGTATTTGAGGGTTTACATACTACAAATCTATTGTGATAAATGGCAAGAAGCATTAGGTGATGGTTGTGAACGCCCAACAACATTCTAGAAATGCTCAATAACATTATGCAAACTCTGGGTAGCATTCCAAAAATTCTCAACAATATTCTATGAACTTTGGGCAATGTTCAGGGGTGGAGGGGAGTGAAGCAGAACTAGATCCGGTTTACAAGGGTTTTATGGTGAGTGCGATGGCAGTGGCGAGGGAAGAAGATGATAACAAGAGAGCTAGGGCTTGTGAGTAGACATATTTCTTCATGAACCTTCCAAGATTTTATAAGGCCTTCTAAGACCTTGATTCATCAAAATGAATCATCTTTTATAATCTGCCCTTGAAAATGTTAGGGTTTTGATGACACAAAATGGGTGATCGAGATTAAGGTGGAGATTAAGCTTGGGCAAGTGACATGGATTAAGATGGATGGATGGCTAATATTAAGTTGTGATGGAGGGCTAGGATTTATTCACACACACACACACACACACACATATATATATATATTTATTAAATATAAATAAATATAAATATAAAATATTAATATCTATATATTACATAAATACATACATACATACATATATATATATATATATATATATATATATATATATATATATATATATATATATATATATATATATATAATGGATGGCTATGATTGGAGGATACGAATGGATGACAAGTGGCTAGATTTTTGTGTCTACAGATGCCCTTTTTTGTACTACATTGCATGAAACACAATGCAATACAAAATTTACGAGACACTTGGTTTGGCGTGGTGAAGCAACTTTCTTTCCTTGGAATGCAAAGAAGATTTTGAAGATAAAGAATTTTTTAGTGTAGCTTACCCCTCAATTGGTGAATGAGTGAAAAATGAGTCTCATAAGCCAATTGACAGAATTGCGGGTGAAAATGCAGTTGAATGGTGTAAGTGCAAGTGTATGATGTAAATGCAGATGATATGAATGATGTAAATGTGAATGATATTGTAGGCACCTAAAACATGTCATGTTTAGGGGAGCTAATCACATAGGCACATTTATAAGATCATAATACATAACCTTGGACTTTACAAGCATCAAAAGTGGTTTTCACCACCCATTTGGGGTATTCTGAGCCCATCCAAGCTTAGACGCTCAAGGCCAGAGAGGCCAGATCTTAGCCGCTCAAGCTCAGAGTGGCCATACATTAGCCGCTGTAGATGATAGCAGCCAAATCTTAGTAGCTGTAGACGACAACGGCTAAAAGATAAAAAGCATTTTGTCGACAAACAGGCCTAATCAGAGGTGGAAGTGGTAGTCTGCATGCAATAAAGGTGATTAGGAGTAACTTTGCATTCCCCTTCACAACCAGTTCACATAGAAGACTTGAGTTTGAATTTAGACTTCAGTTAACTAATCTTTAAACATAGAAAAGACAAAAAGCTTCTCATGCTAACACTCACTACACATGAGGGATTCAATCCTAGGGTTTTGAGAATAGACTGTAGGGTTTCACACACTTTAAAAGGTGTAAGCCTAATAGCACCAAATATATCTAATAGATCAGAGAGAATCAATCAATCCAGAGATACAAGAACACATAAGATCATTGAGGAGAGCTTTCGAGACTTGGAAATTTTCCCTTGGATATCACATTTACGGTGAAGCCCTAATAAATTAGAGAGCATAGAAACCCCCATTTCAACATAGGATACAAGCTTTGATCCATAGCTTTGGAGCAAAGAGAACGAGATTTACTTTAGTGGCCATTGTCATTGGAAAGTGGCCCGTAGGCCTAGCTTAGGTTTTTAGACATTAGTTTCATTATTCTATTTGTAATATCATTAGTATAGCATCGTTTCATTCATTCAAATTCATAGAATTAGTTTCATTTGCAATTGCTTTCATTTGAGTATATTCATTGCTAACAACCTCATCCGGGGAGGAAATCTCGAACATCTAAGCGTGTGTTGTTGTTTCATTGCTTACAGGGCCACAGCTTCATCATATGAAAGATACAACATATGAGAGCAAGAGGATCCCTCTATCAATTAGACCTAGATAAGGAGGCATATGTAAGCCCTCATACATTTCCATGTGTGGAACCGGGAAGCTTGTGAAAGCGCACCACCCCTTGCTAGGGGACTTCTTCCTCACTTGTAATTCATTATATCAAAATGGGTATCCCTAAGAGGGACCGACATGTAACCGAGTTTCAATACAAATAAGGAGATCCATATTTGTTACTTCCATGTTATATACTTTTTCATGGTATTTCATTTCATCTTGGGTATAATATTGCAAGTAGAGTAAAGCGGTGTGTGCATCCCGAGGTCGCTATAGATGGCAATCACGGTGGGACTTCCACTGATTTTTCATTTTTTTGCCTAGAAAATGACTTAGCTTTGTATGCAAGTGTAGCCGCTCTGAGCTACGATGGCCAAAAATTAGCTGCTCTAATCTATAGCGGCTAGATGTCAGCCACTCCTACTAACATCGGCCATAAACCAGTTGCTCTAGTCGACAGCGACCAACACAGGAGTGCAACAGAGGCCAGAACCTTGGTTCTCTGGGCTGGATTAGAGGTTGGTATAGCTTTTCTGGTATTTCATGTTTTTTTTTTGCTTTTGTTTGTTTAAAATAGTGAACTTAAAATGCATTTCTCTTTGGAAAACTGAAAGAATTAAAAAAAATAACTTGCATATTACACATTTTAGAGTTCCTTTTAGATTTTCCACTAGGCGTTGCTAGGAACAACGACTTTTGCTTGTAAAGTTTACCCTAGAATCCAACATGCTAGACATTGTATGTTGTTTTCTTGCTTTGAGGCCCTGCTAGAGGCCATAGCTACATGAAATAAAGTGCATCCATACAAATCATTGTAGTTCATGCATTTTTATAAAAATCAAAATGTCTCTTTACATTTAGGCATATAGGAAATATTCATTGCTGCTATATGATGCATTTTACTTTATGCAAGCTTAAAAAGAACACCACACACATACGTATCATTTAAACATTAGGGAGTTGGATTTCATCACCAACCCTCAATTCAGTCTAGTGACGTTGGAATTCGTCTCCTTCCACTGGCTTGCCCCCTAGATTAAGAAACTTACTTATAGTGGTACTAAGTTACTTGTGCTCAAACTGTCTCCTACTATTGGAACAATCATTGGTTCAGAGTGGAAGAGCTAGGTGAACCCCCCACTAGGACTTTAGCGGTGTACCCTAGCATATTTTGGAAAAATTATGTTTGGCATGAGTGTACTTGATTATCACTATGGATGAGTCTTCTCATTCTTAATCCAAGAACAAAAGCAAGAATCAAAGGAACAACAAATCATAAAAATACAACAAATAGTTTAGTACACACTTAAATTGATAATCAAGATAAACATTTGCTTGATATTGTTTGCGTACATTGAATTGTAACTCAAAAGACAAATTCCTAAAAGCAAAAATGGTCAAAACAAGAAGTAAAAATCCTCGATCTGATGTCAAAGGAGATTCTGAAGCAGCCCATACCCATAAGCGAAGCCATAGTCATATTGGATGACCTACCCGAAATATCGTGAGATGTAGGTCCACGAGCCTAAGGGGTGATAACTCAATCCTTGGGGGTTCTCCTCGAGAAACCCCAAGTAGGGAACTACATCATGGAAAAAAGTCACATAAACAAAGAGAGGCTTCAAAGCCATCCTCATCAAGGAGACATGAGGGGACCTCAAAGGCCTCCTCTAAACACACATAAACTTCTCAAAGGCATGAAGAAGCTTCAAAGGCTTCCTCCTCACATAGGCATAAAGAAGATTATAAAGCTCAATATTCACATAAGGATGACAAAGTTGCTACATATTCATTCTCATGGAGAGAGCATGTGACCACAAAGCCTTCTTCATCAAGAGGGCACATAAGAGTTACATCTTCTCAAGTTTAACAAGAAACATATGGAATAGGTCTGCGTACTGAAGGGTAAGAAACTAGAGAAACATCGAGTCATAGGCATCAAACAGAAGATACCCTTCACACAAGAGGAAGGATTCCCATAGACTATGACCTTATTGGAGTGAATGGCACCCCACAAGATTAGCCATGGAAAACAAGACAACTAGATGAGTTGGATAGGTTTCATCAGAGGCCAACTCAAAGAACCATAGTTACTAAGAACTTTGCATCTGGAAGTTCATGAACCATGACTTCTAAGCATACCTCTTAGACTAGGGGTGCCTCAGAACAACCCCACAATAAAAATACAAAATTTGATCATGAAAAAACTCAAATATACACTAAACAAGTTACATTAGCTAGCAAGAGTAGAGA
Organism: Wollemia nobilis; assembly: GCA_028583015.1. Lineage (NCBI taxonomy): Eukaryota > Viridiplantae > Streptophyta > Pinopsida > Araucariales > Araucariaceae > Wollemia > Wollemia nobilis. Next base: position 16,351,255 of record JAQPPZ010016947.1, on the reverse strand, counting down.
AATAGCAGAAACCTCCTTGAGGAATTTGCGTGTCAAAACCACCAAAACTAGATCATACAAGCATGAGTCCTCTATGACAGCACATGCTGACTGCATGCAACGGTTAGAGAATACCTTGCGCAAAGAGCGAGAGATTGTGTAAGCTCTTGAACATGAAAAATAAAGAGAAAAACTCTTGCATCAACATGAGCAAAATTTAAGAGAGCAATTTGAGCAGCTAGCTCACATCAACCGTTAAATCAATGGTAATGATCATCGAAGAGATCAATGTACTGACTCACAAAATAACGGGTGCACTAGACAAGAAATTGACCCACACCAGAATCACCCTCCAAATCATGAGTGGGACCCAACTAGAGGGGAAATGGTAAACTTAATAAATTAGGATCACACGTATCCTGGATCCCCTCGTAGGAGGGAATAAAATGGAACAAATCAAATGGATAGGGGTTACCTCCATTGCCATCACGAGGGGAACTACAAGAAGAGGAACTCCTCACCTTAAAGGCATTTCAAGATCTTGCTAAAAATATGAATTCCTTTGAGAAAAAAGAAATGACTGGGAACCAACCAACATTGAGCAAGATACATAATCAACCATTATGCCCATCAGTTCCTAGCCCTGCATATCCTAAGCACTTTGAGATGCCTAGGTTGGAAAATTTTAAGGGTGAATAATATGCACAAGAGCATGTCACCAATTTCATCAATGCATATTTCATCTTGAAGATAATGATGCTCTTATGCTAAGGACATTCATCATGACATTTTTGGGTACTGCCACTCAATGGTTCAACAATTGCCCAAGCATAACATAACCAACTTTGAACAACTAGTAAATGCTTTTATAAATAATTTCTTCTTTGGTGCTAAGAGAAAAGTGAACCTTTCAAACTTGGCCAATTTGAAACATTATGATGATGAGCCAATAATGGATTATGGGAATATATGGAGAAAGATCATGGCAAAACTATCATTCTCCGTCCCCACAGAAGATATTATCTGCATGTTCACAAAAAGTTATTACAAACGCATCTCCCTCTTGCTACAACTAAAACAGTACCCCTCATTTGAGGGATCTTTGACACAGGCCAAACTCATTGAGGACATAAAAGTAGATGAGGGAACCATCAAACTCTGAAACAAGGAGCAGAACAAGAATGAAAAAAATGGCAAAAATAAACAGAAGCAGGTAAACCCTGCCCCAGTTAATCAAGTAGTGTTGGTTGCACCTAAGGATGGGGCTATGCAGTAACCCCAAAATTACCAAGCACATCCCCCACCAGCCAACTATGATCAAAAGAACTATCAGGGGAGAAACTAAGAATTAAAACCCCCTCGCTACTTTACACCATTAATGGAATCAATGCAATCAATCTTCAACCAATTGAGTGAGATAGGAAATATTAGATTCCCTAACATACCTCTTATAGATCCCAACCATACTAATACAAAAGGATATATGGAAGATTAGTTTTGCACTTATCATAAGATATCAGGGCATAACATTGAGGTTTGCAATGGTTTTAAGCACCAAGTCCAAAAAATGATTGAGGCGGGAGAACTTAAAGTGGACAACCCACTGGCCCCTAAAAACAAGGATATGGGCATCTACAGAAACCCGCTACCAAATCATGAGGCTCCTAGAGAGCAAGGGGTCCAAGTCAATCAGGTCCAAGTTGATATACCTACCCACGAATGTGTTGGGATGGTCAAAATTGTCAATATAGCAACCAAGAGTAGACAATATGGTCAACCACAACCTCCTACAACTCCTATTAATGTCCCAACTACACCCAAATAGAGAGAAGGGCAAAACAACCTTCCAGGTCTGCTAATGCGATCTGTGGTAACTATCCAGAGCAGACTTGAGAAAAACTTATAAATGACTCTGGCTAAGATATCCATTTATGATCTCATACAACATTCCCCAAAGCACATGGAGACCTTGATGGAGATTTTAAGGTCAATTGAGATCCAAAACCAAGATCCAAATGCCTTCACCCATTTTGTAGGACAAGTGCAAGAATGTCAGGAACCTGTAATTCGATTCTATGATTATGAGATTAAGATAGTACCTACTACCTTACCAAATCCTCCATTGAACATTGTGGCATCAATCAAAAATTTACCTTTCAAGAGGGTCTTGGTCGATACAGGTTCATCAATCAACATCATCACAACAACTACCATAGAACACATAAAAATCCCTAAGTTACATATCGTTCCAAGAGCCTACACATTAAGAGCTTTCAATGATGCTTTATGCAATACTGTGGGAAAAATAGTCTTACCTATCAAGGTAGGGCATAAGCCCATCCCCGTGATGTGTCATGTATTATAAGGGGCCATGCAATACAACATCCTTTTAGGGTGACCTTGGATAAGGGACATGAAGTGTGTCCCTTCAATCTTACAACAATGTGTCAAGTATGTGCATGATAACAAAGTCTATATTTTGTTGGCAGATGATGAGCCATTCAAGTATGTCCATTAGGTGGATTTTCTAGGAGAGTTTGTGATCCCTTCTACCCACCTATATGTAGGGCCTTCATCTCCAATTATGCAACTAATGGACAAATGCAAAGGTGTACAAAAATACCCATCCACATTAACACCTCAACATACACCCAACATGACTAATGCTTCTAAGAAAACATCAACATCTAAACCACAAGATAATCAGAAGCTAAAGGCACCTTTAGTTGAGGAAAGAAAGCCTAGGGAAGTGCTAACCATAGCCATTGAGGAAGGTCCAAGTCCCATGGACGAAGAAGATCTCCAAGAGCAAGTCAAAGAGGATGATTACCATCTTGCTTCACCAGTGTCATCCGTGAAGTCATCCACATCGCATGCAACCATACACTTGGCAAGCACAGGGATAGGAGAATACCTTGTGCAGAACATAACATTCACACCTATCATAGAATCTACACAAGACATGGGAAAACCAAAAGACTTGAGACCACCAGTGGGAATAGTGGTTCCGCTTGGAATCCCTCCCAACCAGATAAAATTTGTCTATGCTGGACTAGACTGCGCCCATAAGTCTACTAAAGAGGAATATGACAACGATGAATTATTAACTATTAATATTCATTACCTCTCTAATCATGAGTTTTCTCGAAGCTACTTTGAACGTTGTCATTGGCATGGTTATGATCTTGGTATATATGAGCATGGACGTAGGTGGCCACTCGAGCTACAATACCAACTTCCTACTGGTAGGTTTGGGGTAGGTTACCACACCAGATGTCGAGATGACTCTTTGGCAGCAACTTTAGATAGATTGAGCTTAGGGTTAGGAGAAGACATCTATTTTATTTCTTATCACCCACTAAGTTCAAAACTTATGTGCAATAGACAAGTGGCCGCAATGAACATCCCACTGCCTGAGATATATCATCCAAGACTCACAACTGATGCCATCCCAGTAGGATACAACTCATGGGATGATGAGCAAGAAGAAAATGGATATGTGGCAAGTGATGATGATGCATAAGAGGTCTTGGTTTATCATGGGTCTCACTATTTACAAAGCTTTACTTGGCCCATCCATAATGAGAGTGGATACATATCAGATGAAAGTAACTATGATTCAGAGGACTCGATAGAGAGAGCCTACTTAGGACTAAGGCATTGGCCCCATGGCATGGGACAAGAAAATAATGCCAATGGATTCTTCATAAGTGATAAAGAATATGAAGATGAGACAAATATGGCCTACCTGGGACCAAGGCATGAGCCCCTTGTGCTAGGGCCACATACCAATACTAATGGTTTTTGGATAAGTGATGATGACTTTGACTTCAAAATAGATATGGCTTATCTCGGGCCTCACCACTTGCGACAAGTTGACATGCTAGTAGAGAGAGAGGTGGCACTTCATGCCATAGACCCTCATCTATGATTTTTGGGGAGACCTGTTGACCTAGATGCCATTCACCAAATGGTCAATCTCCCTCTGCCTACATTCAGAGAGTGGTTAGAGCCCAATGATCCTATTATTCGTCCTTCTCATGGGCCAAATCCAAAAATTTCCATTCCTCCAGAGCCTCATCATGAGTATGGAATGGAAACCTCTGAGATTTGTACCCATGTGGTCATGGAGATTTCATTTCAGCCATCAGCACAATCTCTATTGATTTGACCACTCCACTTCATAATCCAGTTGATCCCACAAAACCTTTGTGTATTAATACAGAGGCGATTGATTGGGACCGCACTAATTCACCCATAGATCCTAAAGATCTTTTCCCTAATGAATAGATGTTACAACTATTTCATTTTGCATTAGGTTATGCATATGACGTATTTCATGTTGGTTTGGATCATGAGTCAGTAGGACCTATATATCCCATCGATGACATTCACTTGATACCCACAGCTCATCAGCTAGAGGATGGGTCACATATGGCTGTAGAAGTGACTTTCAATATGGACATCAGCGATGATCCTACTCAACCAAAGAAATTCAAGTTTGGAGAAAGTATATCTCCAGAAGAACAAGCCATCATAATTCCTCTCCTAAAAGAGAGGCCAAATATTTTTGCTTGGAATTACAAATACATGCCTGGGATAGATCCAAAGTTAGTTGTTCACAACCTTTCACTAGATCCCATGAAGAAAGAAGTCAAGCAAAATTTGAGAAAAATGCATCCCACCATCACTTTGATGGCAAAGAACGAATTGCAAAAACTATTGGATGCAGTTTTTATAGTTCCTATCGACTACCCTGAGTGGGTGTCCAACATGGTGCCCATGGAGAAACCCGATGGAAGAGTTCGTATTTGCACAGACTTTAGAGACTTGAATAGGGCAATTCCAAAGGATTCATTCTCATTGCCAAATATAGATGCTCTTGTTGACTCCATCGTAGGTCATGAGATGCTTTCCCTAATGGATGGTTTTTATAGATATAATCAAATCCATATTAAACCCGAAGATCAGCACAAGACTGCTTTCATTACTCCATGGAGAAAATTATGTTACAAAGTGATGCCATTCAGGCTCAATAATTCTGGTGCCACCTACCAGTGAGCCATGACATACATATTCCATGACTACATGCACAAGATCTTAGAGGACTACATGGATGACTTACTCGCTAAGTATTTTCTACGACAAGAGCACGCTGAAGTCCTTAGACAAGTCTTTAATCGCCTCATTGAGCACAATGTAATATTAAATCCTAAGAAGTGTGTATTTTGTGTACCTTATGGAAATATTTTGGGATTCATCATTTTTAAGAGAGGAATCGAGGTTGATCCGAAAAAAGTGAAGGCCATACTGGAAATGGCCACCCCTACCAACATTAAAAAATTAAGAAGCCTTCAAGGCAAGATAACATCCATCAAATGGTTCATTGCATAATTATCAAACAAATATCAACCCATGAACCGGTTGCTACGCAAGGATGTCCCATTTCATTGGGATGAAGACGAGGGTTATGCATAAGGGGTCGGCCCGAAATCTATTTATAAAATCAAGGTGAATTGTCTTGGAATCCTGGCGAAATTTGTAGAAGTATACATGGTGAATTGCATTTATTTATCTCCAAAAAATTTCAAATCGTGGCGAATTTCATTAATTTATCTCTAAAACCTTTCAAACCATGGTGAATTTTTTTATGTTGGGGTCTATGAATATTAGTTTGCAAAATCTAAAAATGTATGACATACTTAAAAGCTTTAGGTCGATATGAAAGACTTTAGGTCGACATGATGACCGATAGCATGATGATCGGCTATAGGCATGACGATCGGTTGCAAGAATACCGATCGGTTGCTGACATGATGATCGAATGAAGGCATGACGATTGGCTGTAGGAATATCGATCAATTTTTGGCATGATGATCGGCTGAAGGCATGATGATCGGCTACAAGAATACAAATTAGTTGTAGGCATGATGATCGGCTACAAGAATACCGATCAGTTGTAGGCATGACGATCGGCTACAGACATGATGATCGACTATAGGTATGATGATCAGCTATAAACATGACATCAACTATAGGCATGACGATCAGTTTCAGGTATGAAAATCGACTATAAGTATGACGATTGACTTCAGGAATGTCTATCGGCTACAGGCATGATGATCAGCTACATACATGACGATTGACTGCAAGAATACCGATCAATTTTAGGCATGATGATCGGTTGCAGGTATGATGATCTACTATAGGAATGCCGATTGACTTCAGGAATGTCGATCAGCTACAACCATGACGATCGACTATAGGTATGACGATCAGCTTAAGGCATGATGATTGGCTACAGGAATACCGATCGGTTGCAGGTATGATGATCGACTGTAGGTATGACGATCGGCCATAGAAAAACCAATTGGCTGTAAACATGATGATCGATTATAGGCATGATGATCAGTTGTAATCATGACGATCGACTACAGGTATGACGATTGACTTCAGGAATGTTGATCGACTGTAGGTATGATGATCTACTGTAGGTATGACGATCGACTATAGGAATACCGATCGATTATAGGCATGATAATCAACTATAGGTATGAAGATCTACTGTAGGAATGCTGATCGGCTATAGGTATGACAATCGGTTGCAAGTATGAAGATCAACTACATACCTCTACAACTGATCGGCTTATGCCGATAGACATACCTCTACAATCGATCAACTTATGCTGATAGACATGACTATGCAACCGATCAGCTTATGCTGATAGACACAACTCTACAACCGATCGACTTACACCGATAGACATGACTCTGCAGTCGATCAACTTATATCGATAGACACGACTCTGCAACCGATCGTCTTGCACCAATTGATACTCTGCAATCAATCGACTTATTTTGATAGACACTCCTCTACAACCTTGTCAAGTTTTTTGTTGTTTCAAAGCTATTTTTGAGTTAGAGTATTTTTGATGTATGTTTATCGATACCTAGTACAATATATATACGGGTAGTATATGAGGCGATTTGGGTGGGAAAAATAAAATCATTTATAATTTGAAGGCAATTTGGGCAAGAAATATAAAATCATTTATAATTTGAAGGTGAATTGGGTAGGAAAATCAAAATCATATGTAATTTGAGGTTGACGAATTAACATAAAATTATGTTCATGATTATCAACAACGGACGAATTTACCCCAAAAAAACTTCCACCTTGTAAATTTCGAGTGAATGGGTCCCAATGAAAGATCCTAAATAAAGCCAATTTAAAATCTTAAAAAATACCAAATAGAGCCAATTTATGATATTTCATGCTTATGCATAACCCTGGATGAAGAGTGCCAACAAACCTTTTTAGAGATCAAAACATACTTGGCCATGCCACCAGTTTTGGCTCCACCAAGGCTAGATATTCCATATTTGCTATACATATCGGCTATTTATTTTGCTTTGGGCACCATGTTAGCCCAAAATAATGTGCAAAACAAAGATCAAGTCATATATTACATTAATCGCACCTTGGTAAGTTATGAGCTAGGATATGCGTACGTAGAAAAGTTGTGTTTAGTAGTGGTCTTTGCAAATCGAAAGTTGTGACACTACATGTTGAGCCATACAACCTACGTTATATCCAAACAAAATCCTTTGAAGTACATGATGAACAAGAAATATCATAATACTCGTACTGCAAAGTGGATCATGTTGCTGATAAAATTTGATCTAGAGTTCATAAGCCAAAAGTCCATCAAGGGATAAGTCATAGTAGATCAACTAGCAGAGGTGCCTCTTCAGGATAGCAAGCCTCTCACTATAAAAATTCTTGATGATATAGTCTTTACATTATCAGATCCGCCTGAACTCGAAGAACTTGAGAAAGAAAGAGACATGTCGTTGTTCTTCGATGGTTCAAAATGTGAGCAAGGGAGCAGAGCAGGTTTAGTATTTATCACATCGTAGGGCACGTAGTTGCCCTTATCATTCAAACTAGAATTCCCTTTCACAAACAACAACACTGAGTATGAGGCTTTGATCTTGGGACTCCAAATAGCCGTAAAAATGGGCATTAAAATATTGAATATATTTGGTGACTCCTTGCTCATAGTAAATCAAGTTAAAGATCTATTCCAATACAAGTGCCCACTCCTAAAATATTACAAGGAATTTGTTGACACCTACCTAGCCCGGCTAGAATGGTATGACATCAAGGCAATCCCTCGTATGTCAAACACATTTGCAGACACCATGGCCTCTCTAGGATCCTTAATCCCTCAGAATTTGCCTGCTGATTTTACAATCATTCATGTGAAAGTGCTTTCGCACTCAGCAATACAATGTGAGGTTTGGTTAATAAAGCATCAGTTAACATGATCAAAATCGAACCTAATTAGGATTTCTCCATCATAGCTAGAGAGTTCTTGCAAACAACACCTTGGGCATATTTGGTTTCTCAAGGACCTACAGAGTGTGGCACAACCATTCACCATAGAGTTGTTTCTCAATATGTGTTTGCACATGTTGGATCGTAGGAGGAACATGTTGTTTTATCAATATAAGTTGTGGCTTATCAGGATTGGCTTTCCCAATTGCAGGATTTCCTGAATCTGGGAATGCTATCACAAGACCTATCGCATGGTGAAAGACAAACATTTAAACAAAATATGACTATGTACATTTTTCTAGGATAAGTCCTCTATAGGAGAGGTTATGATGGAGTACTCCTTCATTGTCTTGAGCCCTAGGAAGCATCCTGGGAAATTTTGCAAGCTCATGATGGTACGTGTGGCGACCACTTTAGTGGTATGGCTATTGTTAAGTGTATCTTAAGGATGGGTTACTTTTGGCCCACTATAGAAAAATATTGTTGTATGTCAAGAAATGCATTAAGTGCCAACATCATGTAAATCTCACCCATTTTCCATCACAAGCCTTGCAACCCATCCAGGTAGCATGGCCATTCTCGTAGTGGGGACTAGACTTGGTGGGGAAGATCTCACCCCCATCCTCGGGCTAACACACGTTCATCATAATGACCATTGAGTATTTTACTAAATGGGTCGAAGCGATCCCCTTAACATCGACAACTGGACCAAGGATTGCGAAGTTTATACTCCATAATATTATAAGTCGTTTTGGGATCCCTTCGAAGATAATATCGAATAATGGGCCATCTTTCAAGAATAAAAATGTGTGTGCTTTAATGAACAAATACCATATTCAGCATAGTTTTTCAACATCTTATTATCCATAAGCAAATGGGCAAGCAAAAGCCTCAAATAAAACAATCGTCTCCATCTTGAGGAATATGATAAAAGAAAATCATAAGGACTAGCACTTGCAATTACCTCTTGTACTGTGGGCATACAAGACTAGTGTGTAGATGCCCACTAGGGCAACACTATTTTCACTTGTGTATGGCACTGAGGCCATCATGCCCTTAGAGTTGGAGATTCCAACCTTATGAGTAGCCATGAAGGACTTCATTGATGATGACACCACACAACAAGGCCACCTTGATCAGCTAACGCTTCTTGATGAACGACAAGTCAATGCTTTAGAGTATCTTCGTGTTTACCAAGATCGCCTTGCATGAGCTTACAATAGTAAAGTCCACTTGAGGGAATTCAAAGTTGGGGATCTTGTGCTCAAATAAAACCAACAGAACTCAAATTTGCCACCACACCTACGAGACAAATTTGTGGTAAACAAGATAGGTCTCTACATGATTTCAAAAAGGGTTGGGCCTGAAGCATATCACCTTACATCGTTGGATGGTGTTGAAGAGCTTGAACCTCTCAATATCATTCAATTGAAGGCATTCTATACATAAAACCAAAAAAACATTCAAATATGTCAAAAAAAAAAAAAATTCAAATATACATAAAATAAAAAAAACATTCAAATATGTCAAAAAAAAAAAACATTCAAATATGTCAAAAATAAAAAAAACATTCAAATATACATAAAATCAAAAAAACATTCAAATATGTCAAAAATAAAAAAAAACATTCAAATATGTCAAAAATCGAAATACAAAAGCAATAAAAAATGCTCCAAGGGTATCTTCACACCACTTGGTCACCTTCATCACAAAAAGCTCCAAAGGCATCTTAAAGCCCTTTGGTCAAAAGCAATAAAAAATGCTCCAAGGGTATCTTCACATCGCTTGGTCACCTTCATCACAAAAAGCTCCAAAGGCATCTTAAAGCCCTTTGGTCAAAAGCAATAAAAAATGCTCCAAGGGTATCTTCACACCGCTTGGTCACCTTCATCACAAAAATCTCCAAAGGCATCTTAAAACCCTTTGGTCAAATCAAACAAAAAGCTCCAAAGGCATCTTAAAGCCCTTTGATCAAATAAAAAAATCAAAAACACAAAAACCATGCAAAAATAAAAAACACAAAAATATTTACATTTCACACTTGCATTCACATAATTTGCATTACAACCATTGTATTCACATATGATAACATTATAGCGAAATATTCCACAATTTGTACCACAACCCAAAATATCAAATCCACCTCCATCCATGCACTCATGTATATAACTGTGTTTGTCAACACAACCATTTCATGTTGCTATGCAAAATATGCTAAGATTGTCCTGTTATTCAAACATATCTAGTGGTCTTATAAGCTTTTGTAGAAAACTACCTTGATTAGTAGAAGGTAAGGTCTAGCTGTGATAATGCTTTGGATATTCAAGATCCCGTCACTAATTGAAACACTAAAATCCTAGTTGGTACAAGGAAAAGATGAAAGTTGCGAAGTGGTCTAGGTTACCTTAAGCGAAAAGGATCTTCCTTGCTTATCCCCCTGTGTGATTGGTTTAAAGATGCTAAGAATTGGCCAAAGGACAAGCTTTGCCCCTATCCAAATCCCTTACTTAAATCAAAATAAGCAAAAGCCCAAAGCAAAGTACAAATTAAAAAAGCCAAGCATACATTCCAGATTTCAAAGCAATGATCTGATACACAAATCAGAGATTCCAAGAAACCTTGCTCAAAGAAAAATCAATCAAAAATAAATAGTGATTTTCATCACTACATATGAGCAAAATAAACAATGATTATCATCACTACAAGAATCCTCGCTCAAAAAAAAATCAAACAAAAAAAAATAGTGATTTTCATCACTACATATGAGCAAATATCCAAATCCAAAAGGAAGAAAATAAGGGAATGAAGCTTGAATCCCTGGAATTCTTAGCATTGTAAAAAATTAGAAGGAGAAATCCTTATGCATGATGATATGTCTACCACAAATACTTCATGCATTTGTGTAGACCAATGTTTGAATGTGGATAAGCTAGCTTAGGTAACCCAATACTGCCTAATGGTATAGTACAACTAAGTCCAACTTAGAACGAGATGAACACTTGAGAATCCCTGATCTTAGCAATGGGATGAAAGAATCATGCCTAACATCATAGGAAATGCTTGAGTTCTATCTCAAAATATACAATCACTTGCACACATAGATATCATGAATATCCAGGTCCATGGTAAAAGCTTTACCTTTCAAAAGTCTAGAGTGGTCAGTAGACAACTGTTGATAGGATAACTAGAGTTGTTGAGTTTCAGGAACAACCAAAAATAATTCCTACATAAGAAACAAATCATATCACCAATCACACCAGAAACTTTCTTCATAAGCTTCTATAAATTAGGGGGTATTAATAAAATATATGAGATACCAATTATATGTCAGAAATGATATTTAGACGACCATTGATTATTTTATATTTCTTAAATTACAAAAGCTTATCCAAAAAATACATTCATCCCACACCATTACATTGCACACATGGATGGAGTAAATAATCAATTCTCATGATTAGAATAATTTTTAAAACAAAATCCATGGTTGTTATACTTTCTGTGGTATCACCCATTAGATTGTCAAAATCATAGCATATACATTCTTTGTGTTTTGAGTAATTAAAACATACAAGTTCATTCACATTATATTACATATTACATTCACCATATACATAGCACATTGCACATTGCATTTACCAGATCATAACATAAGTTAAGTACACACACTTAAATAAAAATCAAATATGCATTTAACATACCAACATCACATCCATAAATACACAAGTCATTAATCGTCCATCATCACATTATAAAACACATCATAAAACACATAAGCAATATTCATTTGCATACAATCATAAATCCATCATCAAATAACTGCATAATACATCACATCATATCATAATAGGTAGATCATATCACATCTACATGAACATCTATCCCAATATCCACATCACCACCAATATCATCTATCATCTATCATCTATGTCAAATAATCATAATACCATCATCACATCTCATCATAAAAAAAATAAAACAAAAACATGAGCAATAAATGATACACATAATGAGTCGTAAACATAAAGATATCATATAAATATGTGTGTCAAATAGATGGGTATAAAAAATTGCCCATAGGGCTTCAGTCATATAGGTCAAGCCAACCTCAAAAATGATAAACTAAAAGCATCATCAATCAAATACAGAGCCTGAACCTCCTGCACCACCTCTCCCAATGCCACCTCCCCTTATGGCAGTATCATAGGTCAAATGGTGTGAACCTATCAGTCTCTCTATTCGATTCTTAGTACTTTGGCTAGAACGGGCAGAAGACTGCCCTGAGATAGAGCACCTGCTGACCTGTGAACCACCTACACCTGGTGCCTCTCTAGGGACAAGCCCATGCTTCCTGAGATACATCTGGAGGGTGGTAATAAGACCAACATTCCCATGGATCGTCATCTCATACTCCTATAATAGTGACCTTAGGTGTAGAATCTATGTCCTTGAGTCTATCCCTGTAGCACCCTATGGAGTAGAGGGAGGTACAAAAAATTGCATCCTAGTAGCACCATCCCTGACAGTAGCCTGCAAAGCCTGGATCTATAGTGTGAGCTGCTCTATGGTGGCATCCCACTATGCAATAGTGGCATCTCACTGCTCTACCTAGATTTTTATCGATTGGAGCTCAGCCTCGACCTCATGTAGCTATGCTCTTAGAGGAGAATCTATCTCCTCAGGCTCCAACTCCTCCTCATCCTCTGTAGGAGCCTCCTGCTTCTCTATTACTACCTAATCTATTGGCTAGCCCCATACCTCAATCCTAGCTCAAAATCTACATCTTGTTGGATCTGTATCATCACCTTTGCCATCATCCTCATGACCCAAGCTACCATCGCCACACCACATTTGATCCCCCTACCACTGAGTGTATGCCTCTATAACACCCCCAACGACTCTTGGGTCAACTACTGGGGAATCCTCCTCAGCTGACAACTCTATGATCCATGGTAGGTGGAGATCTCCCTCTGCTGTGATGCACCTATATATAAATGGATCCATAGACACATCTCGTTGCATCCCATACTGATGAAGAACTTGGGAGTAGAAGAAATACTCCCAGATGCCAACCTTACGGCCAATGAGCCACCATTCACATCGCATCCTCACTATGAAACTAGCAAGATCATCCCAAGCTGGGCACTCATGATATGATCACGACATGACATCATCGACCTTTAGCCCTATAAAAGTAGTAGTGTAGTGGGGAAGCTCCCTTGCATGAGGGTAGCTCTAGCGTAGCTCGTACTCTCAAGCCCATCTAGCAACATAGCACTGCACTCGCTCCTCCACAACTGTAATCTCGATAGAAAGCCATTTGGGATGATCTACCTTGATGTGCTCCCATCCCCAGACTTGTAGAAGCAAGCTGCAATCAATACCGATGTGACCTCACGAGTGGATGTGGTACAAATCATCATAGCACTGAGCCAACAAAGATCTACCCCATGCATAGATGATAAGCTCCACACTATCCAAAAAATCCTAAACCATCGCCAAAAGGTTCCACGAGAACCTCAAACTTGAGCAGTCTGGAATCAAGATATTGCTGATGATTATCAGCAACACTGCAAGCCTCATAGAGAAGACATTCGCCTCATACCACTGCAATATGGACACTCCCCTAGATTTGGTTTCCTTGAGATCCTACATAGAGCACCCTCTAAACACTCGAGTGAAAACGATAGTCTGATCATTAGTGGACGAAGAGACAATGGCCACTCCATCAAAGGGGATTCAAAATATCCTATACACATCTTTCGTCATGATGGTCATCTTACCGGTAGGAAAGTAGAACGTATTGGTCCGAGGGTCCCATCGATGGACCAAAGTCGTAAGGTAGACATGATCTACCATAATGGTGGGCAGTCTGGTGACATACTGAAGCCCATGGGCTTTGAGCCAAGCCCAATCATTGACATCCAAGAGGAGTAGAAGTGTATTCATGAGCTTCAAGTCCTAAGCTCAAGCAGTAAGAATCTAACAGTAAAAGAAAATAAATCATAACTACAATGCATCTAAGGCATAATTCACAATAAACATGAAAACGATGCAAAATACGATAGGCTATTCTAAGTCTAATCAAAGGGACAAAACTGCACCTAATAAAACAAATCAAAAATTCAAAAAAATCAATAAGTCAACCCAAAAAATACACCAAACATCAAAAAATTTCACTAAGTGTTCTTGGTCGCTGTCACCTACAACAGCCAAAAATTGGCCACCAAAGTTGATAGCAGCCAAGCCCCAATTGTCAATTTCTCAATCATTGGGATTCAAATCAATCATTGGTAGCGACAACGGCCAAGTTACAGGCCTTCCTAGCCGCTTTGATCGATAGTGGCCAATGGATAGCGAGGCAGACGCATCGACCCTAGGCCAAAAAATACCAAAAAATATAACAAAATCAACAAAAACAAAATGGGGACAAGCCCACCACATAAAAATCTAAACTAAGCCTAGCTAAGGGTTTTGATTCGTTTCCAACAAGCTTAATGGGATTCAATTACCTATTACTTAATGTGGTTCGGTTTTACCCAAAACAAAAATAAACAAGCAGGGTTAAGGTTTGAGGGAGTACTCGAGAAGCTCCGGCTCCTCCACCCGAAGATGCTTCACCCCGCGTAGCTATAATATTCCAAATTGCAGAAGCACTCCAAGTTGTAGAAGTCACTTTCACCTCAGAGCTCAAGAAAGCAGAATTGATAGTTGAAAAATTGAAAAGACAAAACCCTATGGTATCTTTTATATTGCCTTATCCGCTTTCGACGTCAGTGGACTGAATCTTGTGGCCGCCTAGGATGAGAGAGGCCACGGCCAAGCACTTGGTGGCCGTTGGACCTGACAGCAGCCAAGATCCTAAGAAAAAATAAGTTGTTTCCCTCCAAGAGAAGAAACCAAAAACATCAAATAAGCATATTTTGGTGGTTCATAATCACCATAATGATAAAAATAACAAAAAAATGCTTAAAAAAAAATTCTCAGGAAAACCTCATATTCAGTTACCTACTCTATCAACTTGGCGATTGCAGCGACTCGCACTCCATGCAACTCGATAAGATGAGTAAGTTACCATAAGGCTACTTGGGGCAAAAACATTCATTTTGGAACCACGATGCATCATTTCAAACTCGAAGAGGACCAAAATGGTCGTACTGCTCCACGGGTGCGATAAAATCATCTTTGTTCCCTTATGAAATCAAAAACATTGAGCCAAAGTGATACAATATGAGCATAAATAGAATCACTCATCCTAACTCCCTAAGAAGGCTCTTGATAGCCAAACCGCTCTTAGGGATAGAGATGAATGATTATCATAAATAGTTGGAGTCACACTTGGATGGGGGTTCACCCATTGAAAGAACAAATGTTAGAAAGAAACCAAGTTAGTCATATTGGTCAAGCGACTTGTCGCTTTATTCATCGCCTTTTTCTCACCAATTCACTGTGTGAGGAGGTAGTTCAAATCTTCAAAATAATCATAGTCAAAATCAACAACATATCACTCGATCATATAAAAATTATGTTCGTCCTACGAATCATTGCATACAATAATCACATAATTTTCCTTGTTTTCTGGGAATGTAAGCAAACATGACATCTGTAATTTGTAGCTATCCTTTCGGTCGGATCTGATTGTAGCAGCTAAAGCTACCCATTTTAGTTTGAGGAAAGAGTGCAAATTGAACATGCATGAGCCACTTAGCTAAGTTAAGTCCTTCAAATTTTGAGGCAATGATTAAAAGGATGTGCACCATCTTGCATGATTGGGCCATCAGGTGTTGGTCAGACCATTGACCATCATACACCTTACAAGCATATCAGTCTATGTTTTTTCTCAGCGTTGTGTTTTCCACACAAGTGCATCGCAAAAATGGGCATCTGTAGACACCTAAAACATGTCATGTTTATGGGAGCTACTCACATAGGCACATTTATAAGATCATAAGACATATCTTGAGGCCCCTAGAGAGCAAGGGGCCCAATTCAATCAGGTCTGAGTTGATATACCTACCCATGGATGTGTTGGGATGGTCAAAATTGTCAATATAGCAACTAGGAGTAGACGGTATGGTCAACCACAACCTCCTACGACTCCTATTAATGTCCCAGCTGCACCCAGAGAGAGACAAGGGTAAAACAACCTTCCAGGTCTGCCAACGTGACTTGTGGTAACTATTCGGAGTAGACTTGAGCAAAAATTACAAATGACTCTGGTTAAGCTATCCATTTATGAGCTCATACAACAGTTCCCAAAGCATAGGGAGACCTTGATGAATATTTTAAGGTCAATTGATATCAAGCACCAAGATCCAAATTCCTTCACCCATTTTGTAGGACAAGTACAAGAATGTCAAGAACCTATAATTCGATTCTATGATTATGAGATTAAGACAATATCTATTGCCTTACCAGATCCTCTTCTGAACATTGTGGTGTCAATCAATGATTTACCTTTCAAGAGGATCTTGGTTGATATAGGTTCATCAATCAACATCATCACAACAACTGCCATAGAACACCTGAAAATCCCCAAGTCACATATCGTTCTACGAGCCTACACTTTAAGAGCTTTCAATGATGTTTTATGCAATACTATGGGAATGATAGTCTTACCTATTAAGGTAGGGCATAATACCATCCCCATGATGTTTCATGTCTTTTAAGGGGCCATGCAATACAACATCCTTTTAGGGTGACCTTTGATAAGGGACATGAATGTGTCCCTTCAATATTACACCAATGTGCCAAGTATGTGCATGATAAAAAAGTCTATATGGTGTTGGACAATGATGAGCCATTCAATTATGTCCATTAGGTAGATTTTTTAGGAGATTTTGTGATCCCTTCTACCCACCTGTATGTAGGGCCTTCATCTCCAATTATGTAACTGAAGGACAAATACAAAGGGGTACAAAAATACACATCCAAATTAACACCTCAACATTCGCCCAACATGACTAATGCTTCTAAGAAACCATCAATGTCTAAACCACAAGATAATCAGAAGCTAAAGGCACCCTTAGTTGAGGAAAGAAAGCCTAGGGAAGTGCTAACCATAGCCATTGAGGAAGGTCCAAGTCCCATGTATGAAGAAGATCTCCAAGAGCAAGTCGAAGAGGATGATTACCATCCTGCTTCACCAGTGTCATCTATGGATTCATCCACATCGTATGCAACCATGCACTTGGTAAGCACAGGGATAGGAGAATACCTTGTGCAGAACATAACATTCACACCTATCATAGAATCTACACAAGACATGGGAAAACCAAAATACTTGAGACCACCAATGGGAACAGTGGTTCCGCTTGGAATCCCTCCCAACCAGACAAACTTTGTCTATGCTAGACTAGACTGCACCCATAAGTATACTAAAGTGGAATAGGACAACGACAAATTATTCATTTTTAATGTTCATTACCTCTCTAATCCTGAGTTTGCTCTAAGATACTTTAAACTTTGTCATCGGCATGGTTACGGTCTTGGTATATATGAGCAGGGGCATAAGCGGCCACTCGAGTTGCAATACCAGCTTCCTACTGATAGGTTTGGGGTAGGTTACCACATCATATGTCGGGATGACTCTTTGGTAGCAGCTTTAGATATATTGAGCTTGGGGTTAGGAGAAGACATCTATTTTATTTCTTATCACCCACTAATTTTAAAACTTATGTGCAATAGACAAGTGGCCACAATGAACATCCCGCTGCCTGAGACATATCATCCAAGACTCACAACTGATGCCATCCCAATAGGATACAACTCATGGGATGATGAGCAAGAATAAAATAGATATGTGGTAAGTGATGATGATGCATAAGAGGGGTTGGCCTATCATGGGCCTCGCTATTTACAAAGCTTTAATTGTCCCATCCACAATGAGAGTGGATACATATTAGATGAAAGTAGCTATGAGTTAGAGGACTCAATAGAGAGAGCCTACTTAGGACTAAGCCATTGACCCCATGGCATGGGGAAAGAAAATAATGCCAATGAATTCTTCATAAGTTATGAAGAATATGAAGACGAGATAAAGATGGTCTACCTAGGGCCAAGGCATGAGCCCCTTGTACTAGGGCCACATACTAATGCTAACGGCTTTTGGATAAGCGATGATGACTTTGAATCTGAAACTGAGATGGCTTATCTCGGGCCTCGCCACTTGCATCAAGTTGACATGTTGGTAGAGAGAGAGGCAACACTTCGTGCCATAGACCCTCATCTACATTTTTTGAGGACCTATTGACCTAGTTGCCATTCACCAAATGGTCAATCCCCCTCCACCTACATTCAGAGAGCGATTAGAGCCCAATGATCCTATTATCTACCCTGCTCATGGGCCAAAAATAGAAATTCCCATTCCTCTAGAGCCTCATCATGAGTATGGAAGGGAAACCTTTGATATAATATTGCACCCAGGTGATCCTGGATATTTCATTCCATCCATCAGCACAATCTCCATTTATTTGACCACTCCACTTCATAATCCAGCTGATCCCACAAAACCTTTGTGTTTTAATACAGAGGTGATTGATTGGGACCGTATTGATTCACCCATAGAGCCTGAAGATATTTTACCTAATGAAGATATGTTACAACCATTTCATTTTGCATTAGGTTGTGCATATGATGTATTTCATGCTGGTTTGGATCATGAGTTAGTAGGACCTGTAAATCCCGTCGATGACATTCACTTAATCCCCACACCTCATCATCTAGAGGATGGGTCACATATGGCTGTAGAAGCGAATTTCAAGGTGGACATTAATGATGATCCTACTCAACCAAAGAAATTCAAGTTCAGAGAAAGTCTATCTCCATACTAACAAGCCATCATAATTCCTCTCCTAAAAGAGAGGTCAAATCATTTTGCTTGGAATTACAAAGACATGCTTGGGATATCTCCAAAGTTAGTTGTTCACAACCTTTCACTGGATCCCATGAAGAAACCAGTAAAGAAAAATTTGAGAAAAATGCATCCCACCATCGCTTTGATGGTAAAGAACAAATTGCAAAAACTATTGGATGCAGTTTTCATAGTTCCTATCGACTACCCTGAGTGGGTGTCCAACATGGTGCCCGTGGAAAAACCCGACGGAAGAGTTCGTATTTGCATAGAATTTAGAGGCTTAAATAGGGTAATTCCAAAGGATTCATTCTCATTGCCAAACATAGATGCTCTTGTTGACGCCACTGTAGGTCATGAGATGCTTTCCCTAATGTATGGTTTTTCTGGATACAATCAAATTTGGATTAAACCTGAAGACCAACACAAGACTGCTTTCATTACTCTATGGGGAACGTTCTGTTACAAAGTGATTCATGCTGAAGAATGCTGGTGCCACCTACCAGTGAGCCATGACATACATATTCCATGACTACATGCACAAGATCCTAGAAGACTACATGGATGACTTACTTGCTAAGTATTTCTTGCGGCAAGAGCACGCTGAAGTCCTTAGACAAGTCTTTAACCGCCTCATTGAGCACAATGTAATATTGAATCCTAAGAAGTGTGTATAGTGTGTAACTTCTAGAAAGCTTTTGGGTTTCATCATTTATAAGAGAGGCATTAAGGTCTATCCAAAAAAAGTGAAGGCCATACTGGAAATGGCTGCCCCTACCAACATTAGGGAATTAAGAAGCCTTCAAGTCAAGATAGCATCCATCAAACGGTTCATTGCACAATTATCAAACAAATGTCGACCCATGAATCGGTTGCTACGCAAGGATGTCCAATTTCATTGGGATTATCATGAAGAGTGCCAACAAACCTTTTCAGATATCAAAACATACCTGGCCACGCCGCTAGTGTTGGCTCCACCAAGGCTATATATTCCATATTTGCTATACATATTGGCTATTGATTTTACTTTGGGCACCATGTTAGCCCAAAAGAATGTACAAAACAAAGAGCAAGTCATATATTACATTAGTCGCACCATGGTAAGTCATGAGCTGGGATATGCGTATGTCAAAAAGTTATGTTTAGCAGTGGTCTTTGCAAATCGAAAGTTGTGACACTACATATTGAGCCATACAACCTACGTTATATCCAAAAAAAACTTTTATAGTACATGATGAACAAGAAATATCACAATACTCGTACTGCAAAGTGGATCATGCTACTGATAAAATTTGATCTAGAGTTCATAAGCCAAAAGTCCATCAAGGGACAAGTCATAGCAGATCAACTAGCAGAGGTGCCTCTTCAGGATAGAAAGCCTCTCACCATAGAGTTGCTTGATGATGCAGTCTTTGCGTTATCAAATCTGCCTAAACTCGAAAAACCTGAGAAAGAAAGAGACATGTTGTTCTTCGATGGTTCAAAATGTGAGCAAGGGTGCGAAGCAGGGATAGTCTTTATCACACCGTAGGGCACGTCATTGCCCTTATCATTCAAACTAGACTTCCCTTTCACAAACAACACTGAGTATGAGGCTTTGATCTTGGGACTCCAAACAACCGTAAAAATGGGCATTAAAATATTGAACATATTTGGTGACTCCTTGCTCATAGTAAATCAAGTTAAAGGCCTATTCCAATATAGGTTCCCACTCTTGAAAGCTTATAGGGAACTTGTTGATAGCTACCTAGCCTGACTAGAACTATATGACATCAAGGCAATCCCTCATACGTCAAACACATTTGCAGACACCATGGCCTCTCTGGGATCCTTAATCCTTTAATGTGAAAGTGCTCTTGCACTCAGCAATACAACGCGAGGTTTGGACAATAAAGCATCAGTCAACATGATAAAAATCAAACCTAATCAGGATTGGTCCATCACAGCTATAGACTTCTTGCAAAAAACACCTTCGGCATCTTTGGTTTCTCAAGGACCCATAGAGTGTAGCATGACCATTCACCATAGAGTTGTTTCTCAATATGTGTTTGCACATGTTGGATCGTAGGAGGAACATGTTGTTTCATCAATATAAGTTGTGGCTTATCAGTATTGGCTTTCCCAATTGTAGGATTTCTTGAAGCTAGGAATGCTATCGCAAGACCTATTGCATGGTGAAATACAAATATTTAAACAAAATGCGACTAGGTACATTTTTCTAGGAGAAGTCCTCTATAGGCAAGGTTATGATGGAGTACTCCTTCATTGTCTTGAGCCCTAGGAAGCATCCTGGGCAATTTTGTAAGCTCACAATCGTACATGTGGCGGCCACTTCAGTGGCATGGCTATTGTTAAGTGTATATTAAGGATGGGTTACTATTGGTCCACTATGGAAAAATATTATCGTGAGTATGTCAATAAATGCTTTAAGTGCCAGCATCATGCAAATCTCACCCATTTTCCATCACAAGCCTTGCAACCCATCCAGGCAGCATGGCCATTCTCGTAGTGGGTACTATACTTAGTGGGGAAGATCTCACCCCCATCCTCGGGCTGACACATGTTCATCATAACAGCCATTGCGTATTTTACTAAATGGGTCGAAGCGATCCCCTTAACATCAAAAATTGGACCAAGGATTATGGAGTTTATACTCCACAATATCATAAGTCATTTTGGGATCCCTTCGAAGATAATATCAGATAATCGGCCATATTTCAAGAACAAAAATGTGCATGTTTTAATGAATAAATACCATATTCAGCACAGTTTTTCAATGTCTTATTATCTGCAAGTAAATGGGCAAGCAGAAGCCTCAAATAAAACAATCGTCTCCATCTTGATGAAGATGATAAAATAAAATAATAAGGACTAGCTCTTGCAATTACCTCTTGCACTGTGGGCATACAGGACTAGTGTGCGGACGCCCACTGGGGTAACAATGTTTTCACTTGTGTATGGCACTGAGGCCATCATTCCCTTAGATTTGGAGATTCCAACCTTACGATTAGCCATGAAGGACTTCATTGATGATGACACCACACAACAAGGCCACCTTGATCAGCTAACGCTTCTTGATGAACGACGAGTCAATGCTTTAGAGCATATTCATGTTTACCAAGATCGCCTTGTGCGAACTTAAAATAGTAAAGTCCACTTGAGGGAATTCAAATTTGGGGATCTTGTGCTCAAAGAAAACCAACAGAACTCAAATCTGCCACCGCACCTATGAGACAAATTTACGGTAAACTGGATAGGCCCCTACATGATTTTAAAAAAGGTTGGGCCTAGAGCATATCACCTTAAATCGTTGGATGGTGTTGAAGAGCCTGAACCTCTCAATATCATTCACTTGAAGACATTCTATACATAAAATCAAAAAAACATTCAAATATGTCAAAAATTAAAAAAAACATTCAAATATACATAAAATAAAATAAAAAAATTCAAATATGTCAAAAAAAACATTAAAATATGTCAAAAATTAAAAAAAAATATTCAAATATACATAAAATCAAAAAAACATTCAAATATGTCAAAAATAAATAAAAAAACATTCAAATATGTCAAAAATCAAAATACAAAAGCAATAAAAAATGCTCCAAGGGTATCTTCACATCGCTTGGTCACCTTCATCACAAAAAGCTCCAAAGGCATCTTAAAGCACTTTGGTAAAAAGTAATCAAAAATGCTCCAAGGGTATCTTCACACCTCTTGGTCACCTTCATCACAAAAAGCTCTAAAGGAATCTTAAAGCCCTTTGGTCAAAAGAAATCAAATGCTCCAAGGGTATCTTCACACCGCTTGGTCACCTTCCTCACAAAAAGCTCCAAAGGCATCTTAAAACCCTTTGATCAAATCAAACAAAAAGCTCCAAAGGCATCTTAAATCCCTTTGGTCAAATAACAAAATCAAAAATACAAAAACAATGCAAAAATCAAAAACACAAAAACATTTGCATTTCACACCTGCATTCACATAAGTTGCATTACATCCATTGCATTCATATATGTTATGATCACATACTAGTTAAATATGCCACAATTTATACCACAACCCAAAATATAAAATCCACATCCATCCATTCACTCATGTATATAACTGTGTTTGTCAACACAACCATTTCATGTTGCTATGCAAAATAGGCTAAGATTATCCTGTTATTCAAACATGTCTAGTGGTCTTATCAGATTTTGTAGAAAGCCACCTTGATTAGTAGAAGGTAAGGTCTAGCTGTGATAATGCCTTGGATATTCAAGATCCCGTCACTAATTGAAACACTAAAATCCTAGCTGGTACAAGGAAAATATGAAATCTACAAAGCGGTATAGGTTACCTTAAGTGAAAAGTATCTTCCTTGCTTATCCCCCTGTGTGACCGGTTTAAAGGTGTTGAGAATTGGCAAAAGGACAATCTTCGCCCTATCCAAATCCCTTAAATCAAAATAAGCAAAAGCCCAAACCAAAGTACAAATTCAAAAATCCAAGCATACATTCCAGATATCAAAGCAATGATACAATACACAAATCAGAGATTCCAAGAAACCTCGATCAAATAAAAATCAATAAAAAATAAACAGTGATTTTCATCACTACATATGAGAAAAATAAACAATGATTATCATCACTACAAGAATCCTCGCTCAAAAAAAAATCAAACAAAAAAAACAGTGATTTTCATCACTACATATGAGCAAATATCTGTAAAATACGGAACAATCTCGTATTATTCAGCAATGCACATATATAAGGTTACATCAGCCGGGAATAGAACACCGACGTAACAGCTGAACTGGACTGTTGTAACAGAGCAACAGTCTGAGCAACAGTCTGTCTAATAAAGACAAAATCAATAGTACGCTAATCAATAGTACGCTAACATCCCCCTTTATTACATTATTTGGGTAATGTAATAACTAATAGCTATACTAGACTACTAACATCCCCTTACATTATTTTGCAATACAAAGTGAGCTATGAAACAATTCAAATTTGACACGTCCAAGTGCCTTAGTGAAAATGTCTGCAACTTGAGCATCGGTGGGAATGTGCTGAAGCTGAATTCGGTGCTTTGGAACTTCCTCTCGAATGAAATGACATTGTGTGTCAATGTGCTTTGTTTTTCATGATGGGTTGGATTCTTGACGAGGTTCGAACACCACGATTGTCGCAAAACAAGTGTATTGGAGATTTTGATGGATGGCCCATACTTGTCGAGAATGCGACGTAACCATATCACTTCGCACACGGCTTCACGTGCGGCGCGATATTCTGCCTCTGTTGATGAAATAGCAACCACCTGTTGCTTCTTCTTGTGCCAAGAGACGAGGACCGGATCCCGGATGAAAAATGTATCCGAGAAGTTGACTTGCGATCATCAAATGATCCGGCATAGTCGGAGTCCGTGTATCCTTGCAAGAAGAATTTGTTGTTCCTCTTGTATTCTAGGCCATATTCCATAGTACCACGGACATAGTGAAGAACACGTTTTGTTGCTTTCCAATGAGTGGTCTTAGGCTCCTGCATGAACCTCGAAAGATAGTTGACAGCAAAAACGAGATCTGGCCTAGTATTGGTCAGATATATGAGACTCCCAATCAGTTGTCGATAGAGAGTACCATCTACCTGAGGTGAGTCATCATATCGCGATAACTGAAGTCCATTCTCCATAGGAGTTGCCATTGGCTTGCAGTCAGTCATGCGATATTTATCCAGCAATGTCTTGGCATACTTTTTTTGAGACACTTTGATGGTGTGCTCCTTATGGCTGAATTCCAGACCAAGACAGTAATGGAGAAGTCCGAGATCTGTCATCTCAAAATATTTGCACAAGTTTCTTTTGACAGTAGAGATCATATCTTCGAACTCCCTGTAATGAGCAGATCATCCACATAGAGTACAAGCAACACTATCTCGGAACCACTGTTTCTTGAAATAGAGGTTTGCATCCGACGGACATCTCTTAAATCCATGCTTGCATAAGGTGATTGTCCATTTTTATATACCAAGCTCGAGGAGCTTGTTTCGGACTCATACAAGGATTTGACCAATTTGCAAACTTTCTGCTGTTGGCCTTCCACTTCAAATCCTTCGAGGCTGAGTCATATAGACTTCTTCTTGGAGATCACCATTAAGAAAGGCACTTTTGACATCCATCCGGTGAACTTTCCACCCATATTGTGCTGCCATAGCACACATAACCCGAATTGTGGTCATCCGAGCGGTAGGTGCAAAAGTTTCTTCATAGTCGATGCCTTCCTTTTGAGCATAGCCCTTTGCAACAAGACGGGCCTTATGCTTATCAATTGTTCCATCTGCCTTGTACTTGACTTTGTATACCCATTTGCAGCCAATAGGTTTCTTTCCATGCGGCCAGATCAACAAGCTTCCAAGTTTTATTCTTCATCAGAGACTCATACTCTGTATCCATAGCGGCCTTCCACTGAGGCTCACTGAGAGCATCTTGCACTGATGCAGGTTCAAGACTATCTATGGTAGACATGAATGCCCTGTCATCATCAATATCCATATCCTCAACTTCTCTACTTGGAGTCACAAAAGTTCCTCAAAAGATTGACAAAGATCATCAACCTCACCAGTTTCTCTGGCTTCTCTTTCCTTTTGAGCCATACTGCGTGTACGAGGTCTATCCAAATTCAAATTGGGAGGAGTGGATAAATTTGCATCTCTGATTGTATTTGTACACCATTTAGGATTCTTCTTCGGTGGTGGTGAAGAAGATGTAGAAGGACCTCCTGTCTGTGTTGACGAAGGAATCTCCTCTTCCTTAGGTTCCACAATATCTTGGTGTACTGTAGATGTGCTCTGTGATGTGAAAGCTTCATCAAAGACAACATCTCTGCTGATATGAATTTTCTTGGTCAAAGGATCTATCAACCGATATCCTTTAGAGTGCTCAAAATATCCAAGAAAAATACATCTCAGTGTTTTCTCATCTAGCTTCTTCCTTTTCTCTTTCGGTATGTGCATGAAAGCTTGACATCCGAAAATACGTAGATGAGATATGGAGGGTTTCGACCACTCCATGCTTCTTGTGGAGTCATTCCTTTTAGGGCCTTTGTGGGTGCCCTATTCAAAAGATACACTGCGGTGGTGAC
This sequence comes from Wollemia nobilis, assembly GCA_028583015.1. Classification (NCBI taxonomy): domain Eukaryota; kingdom Viridiplantae; phylum Streptophyta; class Pinopsida; order Araucariales; family Araucariaceae; genus Wollemia; species Wollemia nobilis. The sequence continues at coordinate 16,324,966 of JAQPPZ010016947.1, read as the reverse complement.
GGCTTACGCCCAATATTGTTGCCCAAGAGTAGCTCCTGTGAGCATACAACGAACCATTTCCATGATAGAACGGTTCCTTCTCTCGAGCAACTCCATTTCTTTGAGGAGTATAGGCGAGTTGTTAGCTGTCTCTTGATCCCATGCTTATCTAGGAATGCAGAAAATTCATTAGAGGTAAACTCTCCCCCTCGATACGAGCGGAGGGTTTTGATAGAAGCCCCCGACTCCTTCTCAACGGATTTCTTGAGCTGCTTGGAAGAATGCAAAAGCTTGATTTCGGTTTGAGAAAGAAAACCCACATCTTTCGTGAGTAGTCATCTACGAATAGCTGAAAGTACCTCTTCCCTCCAACAACTGTTGGGTGTGAAAGGACCGCATAGATCGGTGTGAATTAGCTCCAGAGGTTTTCTTGCTCTTGTAGAGCTCTTCTCAAATGGTACTCTATCTTTGCTTTCACTGCCAGCGATCGAGCACACTGGCAATGTGGCGAAAGGGAAGGAAGACCCTTTACCATCTCATACTTGCTTGAGCTCAAGTAAGTAGCGAGAACTAAGATGCCCATATCTCTTGTGCCATAGGGAAGTTGCCTCCTTGGTAGAGGCAGTCATGGCAACATGTGGAGTAGAGATAGCATCTAGTGCAAATAAGCCATGCTTATATGAGGCTGTTGCAATCTGCTTACCCTTCCTGGTAATTGTACAACACTTCTTTCCATTCTCAACACGAAAGTTGACAACCATATTTCTGTCCAGGATTTGTGTCATTGACAACAAATTGTTGGCCAATCCCGGAACATAGAGGACCTTGTCAATCTGACACTTGCCATCAGGAAGAGTGGTCGAAACTGTACCCTCTCCCTGAACCCTGTAGGTTTTATCATCAGCAATGGTGACAGGTTTGCCCTCTTTGGCCACAAATGATTCAAACCACGATCTGTCGCCAGTCATATGTTTACTAGCTCCAGAATCGACATACCAAATAGGATCCCTCTGTGTGGAATCTGTGGTAGTCATGAGCACCTTGTGTGCCATTCGGAATCTGAGTCAGATTATTCAACAGCAACATTCACCTGGGGTTGCTTGTTCTTATTTTGTGGTTTGTTTTGGCCTTTTCGCTTGTTCTTATGCCAACATTGTTGGTGTCATGGTTGTCTTTCTCACGGATCTTGCACCACCTCTTCTTCGTTGAGGTTGTTTGCCTTTTCCTTTCGTATCCTGTTGAGAATTTCCTCCTTTCTGAAAGTTGCCTCCTTTTTGCCCATTACCTTTCTTCCTAGAACCTTGGCTGTTGGTGTATAGGGCTGTATTGGAAGAATCATCCTTGTGAAGTTGGCGTGCCTCCTGTTGTTGGACCAGATTGACCAACTCGATGTAGGTAATTTGTCGTTGGGACACCTGGATGGAGGTTATCAACATATCAAATGAAGAAGGTAAAGCTCTCATCACAAGTGAAATGAGAAGCTTTTCGTCCACAATATCTCCTAGAGAACTCAATTTCTCTTTCAACTCAGACACTCTGCACGTGAAAGAGTTCAAGCTGTTTCACCCTGCCTCAAACTCGGGTTATGAAGTTGTTGTTGAAGATGAAGAATGGTGGATTCATTCTTCCCCTCATAGATGGTTCTAAGGGCATCCCATGCCTCTTTACCACTTGCTTTATCGGCTATATGAGGTTGCACTTCATCCGAAACAACAAACAAAATGAGCACCTTTGCTCTCTTGTCTTTCTTGTCAAAAGCAATCTGATCTGTTGAAGGACCTGTGGATCCTGCTTGTTGGTGAAGGCCTAGTTGCTACTCGAGTAACAATATCCCACAAATCTTCCATTTGGAGAATAGCCTTCATCTTATGTTTCCATGGTGTGTAATTTGGACCTTTCAATAACTGATGCGGATCGGTCATCAATTTTGCAACAGCGGCCATAGTGAAGGTTCCTTATATCACCAAATTGGTCCCCCTTTCGATATACCTTTTGCTAGGCCAATATACCGTACAAAATACCCGCCCTTACGTGAGGGAAACTATAGGTATTTAGAAAGATCAACAAAAAATCACCCGCCCTTACGTGAGGGAGACTATAGGTGAGTTTTAGAGATCATACGATACGTGGAACATAAGCGGTGCTGAAAGGGAATCGCCTTGTTGATGGCACCTACCATAGAAGATTCTTCTCATGCGTGGGGCGTAACTTCCCCTAAACACTATGAAGAATACTTCGTCGGGATTTACGCCTAAACACAAGTGCGATAAAGGGTAGTGGATGGAGTAAAAAATGCAAAAATGGCGTACTTATTCCTCCCAGACGATTTATAGAGAACAAGCTCGGACGTCGTTATAGCGGCTATATTAGGCGGCGGATACGGTAGCCAAATCACGACGGCTTTACACCTGTAAGTCTCGGCCGAGGTATCGCAAATACCGAGCATTGCGGTGCAATAAAATTGCACGAGATGGGTTTTATATTCCGGGGACTTAGGGAGTGTTTTGATTTTAATTTTTAATGTTATAGTGCAAAAATGAAATATGCAACATACAACAAAAAAAATTGCCCACAAGAATAACCCACAAGGTGTCGGTCACGACCGAAAATGCACCTTTTACAATGCCAAATTGCTATTTTTCGAAAAATTACTCTCTATCCCCCTTTGATTTTTGAAAAAATATCCCCCCTTAAAAAGGCTTTCTTTAACAAAGCATTTTAATAATTATTATAAATTTAAAATTAAAATAAATAATTTTAATTTCTATAGTTTTAAAACTTTAGAAAAAATAAATTAAAATTAAATTTTAATTTATAAAGTTTAAAAACTATATTAAAAAAAATTAAAATTAAAAATTTTAATTAAAAAATAATAATTAAAAAACACTATGCAAAAAAAAATTATACCTTTGGGGGGAAGTCGGCGGGATTTGAACCCCCGACCTGCAGGCTCCCTGAGCCTTACCGCACGGCTCACGACCACGTGAGCCAGCGGGCTGATCCGAGAAGATCAGTGGAGCCTCCTCCCTTTTCAACGCCTGCTACCTCCACCTCCTCTGCAGCGGCCTCCGGTCGCTCGGTTGCTGCTTCCGCGCCCAGATCGGCCTCTCGACGGTGTATTTTTTTTTAAAATGCTGCAAATCGCCTCTCGACGATGGATTTAAAACAAAATTCCCGTCCTGCAAACCGCCTCCTCACGGTGAATTTAGAAAAAAAAATTCTGCGAACCGGCCTCTCAACGGGGGCGAAGGTTTTTTTTCACCTGGTTTTTTTTCTTTTTGTGCACTCGTGCACGCGCAACCCGCCGCGGGGGGGGGGGGGGTTATACTCCCCCGTGGGAGCGCGAGCGAGAATTTTAAATTTCCCACTCAGCGTCGCCCGCGGGTTGGGGGGAGGGGGGGGGGCCACCTCGGGGAGCGGGGGGAGAGAACGTTGGCAGGCGTCTGGGACGTCTGCGTCCCTGCAGACGCTCTGCGTCCTGCGTGCAGACGGGATGTCTGCGTCCCTACAGATGGTACGTCTGCGTCCCTGCAGACGCTCTGCGTCCTGCGTGCAGACGGGACGTCTGCGTCCCTGCAGACGCTCTGCGTCCTGCGCGCAGACGGGATGTCTGCGTCCCTGCAGATGGGACGTCTGCGTCCCTGCAGACGCTCTGTGTCCTGCGCGCAGATGGGATGTCTGCATCCCTGGGCGTCCGGTGACACCGCGCGTTGAGCTCGGGCTCGCGTGCACTGGCTGGACCTGTGACGCAGCGCGCCGACCTCGGGCTCGCGTCTTCGCGGTCTGGCCTGGGCGCGATGTTCCACGTCCTGCGTCGGGCTGCGCAGATTTTTTTTTTTTTTTATCTCGCGATAGGGAATAACACGTCGCGAAAAAAAATAAAAATAAAAAATTTCCTTTGCTCGTCCGCCTCCAGCCTCCTCGCTGCTTCCTTTCACTGCAAAAAAATCCCGTACCAGTCTGGCTCTGATGCCATGTAAAATACGGAACAATCTCGTATTATTTAGCAATGCACATATATAAGGTTACATCAACCGGGAATAGAACACCGGCGTAACAGCTGAACTGGACTGTTGTAACAGAGCAACAGTCTGAGCAACAGTCTGTCTAATAAAGACAAAATCAATAGTACGCTAACAATATCCAAAGCCAAAAGGAAGAAAAGAAGGGAATGAAGCTTGAATCTTTGGAATTCTCAGCATTGTACAAAACCAAAAGTAGAAATCCTTACGCATGACGATATGTCTACCACAAATACTTCATGCATTTTTGTAGACCAATGTTTGAATGTGGATAACCTAGCTTAGGTAACCCAATACTGCCTATTGGTATAGTACAACCCAATACTGCCTAATGGTATAGTACAACTAATTCCAAATTAGGACGAGATGAACACTTGAGAATCCCTGATCTTAGCAATGGGCTGAAAGAATCCCGCCTAACATTGGAGGAAATGCTTGAGTTCTATCTCAAAATATACAATCACTTGCACACATAGATATCATGAATATCCAGGTCCATGGTAAAATCTTTACTTTTCAAAAGTCTAGAGTGGTCAGTAAACAGTTGTTGATAGGATAACTACAGTGGTTGAGTTTAAGGAACAACAAAAAATAATTCCTACATAAGCAACAAATCATATAACCAATCACACCAACAACTTTCTTCATAAGCTTCTATAAATTAGGGGGTATTAATAAAATATATGAGATACCGATTATATGTCAGAAATGATATTTAGATAGCCACTGATTATTTTATAATTCTTAAATTACATAAGCTTATCCAAAAAATACATTCATCCCACACCATTATATTGCACACATGGATGGTGTAAATGACCAATTCTCATGATTAGAATAATTATTAAAACAAAATCTATGGTTGTTATACTATATGTGGTATCACCCATTAGATTGTCAAAATCATAGCATATGCATTCTTTGTGTTTTGAGTAATTAAAACATACAAGTTCATTCACATTAGATTACATATTACATTCACCATATACATAGCACATAGCACATAGCACATTGCATTTACCATATCATAACATAAGTTAAGTGTGCACACTGAAATAAAAATCAAACATGCATTTAACATACCAACATCGCATCCATAAATACACAAGTCATTAATCGTCCATCATCACATTATAAAACACATCATAAAACACATAAGCAATATTCATTTGCATACAATCATAAATTCATCATCAAATCATTGCATAATACATCACATCATATCACAATAGGTACATCATATCACATCTACATGAGCATCTATCCCAATATCCACATCACCACCAATATCATCTATCATCTATCATATATGTCAAATCATCATAATACCATCATCACATCTCATCATAAAAAAATAAAACAAATTCATGAGCAATAAATGATACACATAATGATTCGTAAACATAAAGATATCATATAAATGTGTGTCAAATAGATGGGTATACAAAAATGCCCATAGGGCTACAGTCATATAGGTCAAGCCAACCTCAAAAATGATAAACTGAAAGCATCATCAATAAAATACAGGGCTTGAACCTCCTGCACCACCTCTCCCAATGCCACCTCCCATTGTGGCGGTATCACGGGTTGAATGGTGTGAACCTAATGGTCTCTCTATCCAATTCCTAATCCTCTGGATAGAACAAATGAAATACTGCCCTAAGATAGAGCACCCCCTAACCTGTGAATCGCCTGCACCTGGTGCCTCTCTAGGGACAAGCCCATGATTCCTGAGCTACATTTTGAGGGTGGTTTTATGACCAAAATTCCCATGGATCATCATCTCATACTCCTCTAATAGTGACCTCAGGTGTAGAACCTCTACCCTTGATTTTATCCCTGTAGCACCCTATGGAGTAGAGGAAGGTACAACAAACTACATCCTAGTAGCACCATCCCCGAAAATAGCCTGCAAAGCCTAGATCTATAGTGTGAGCTGCTCTATGGTGGCATCCCATTGTGCAATAGTGGCATCTCGCTGCTCTACCTGGATCTTGATCGACTGGAGCTTGACCTCGACCTCGTGCAACTATGCTCTTAGAGGAGAATCTCTCTCCTTAGGCTCCAGCTCCTCCTAATCCTCCGTAGGAGCCTCTTTATCCTTTGCTACTACTTGCTTCGCTGGTTGGCCCCATACCTCAATCCTAGCTCAGACTTTGCACCCTGTTGGATCTGTATCATCACCTCCACCATCATCTTCGTGACCCAAGATACCATCGCCATGCCACATCTGATCCCCCACCACTGAGTGTATTCCTCTATAACACCCCCAGTGACTCCTGGGTCAACTATTGGGGCATCCTCCTCAGTTGACAACTCTGTGATCCATGGTAGGGGAGATCTCCATCTGTTGTGATGTTCCTATATACAAATGGATCCAGAGACACATACTGCTGTAGCCCATACTAACGAAGAACTTAGGAGTAGAAGAAATACTCTCGGATGCCAACCTTGCGGGAAATAAGCCACCACTCACGTCGCATCCTCACTGTGAAACTAGCAGGATCATCCCAAGCTTGGCACTCATGATATGGTCACCACATGACATCATTGGCCTTCAACCCAGTAAAAGTAGTAGTATAGTGGGGAAGCTCCCCTGCATGAGGGTGGCTCTTGTGCAGCTTGCACTATCGAGCCCATCTAGTAACATAGCATTGCATCCGCTCCTCCACAATTGTAATCTCGATAGGAAGCCCTTTGGGATGATCTACCTTGACGTGCTCCCATCCCTAGACCTATAGAAGCAAGCTACAAGCAATACCGATGTGACCTCACTGATGGATGTGGTACAACTCATAATGGCACTGAGCCAACAAATATATACCCATGCATAGATGATAGGCTTTACACTATCCAAAAAATCCTGAACCATCGCCAAAAGGTTCCACGAGAACCTCAAACTTGAGCAATCTAGAATCAAGATATTGTTGATGATTATCAGCAACACTGCATGCCTCAGATAGAAGACATTCGCCTCATACCACTACAAGATGCACACTCCCCTAGATTTAGTTTCCTTGAGAGCCTACATAGAGCACCCTCTGAACACTCGAGTGAAAACAATAGTCTGATCATTAGTGGCCGAAGAGACAATGGCCACTCCATCAAAGGGGATTCAGAATATCCTATACACGTCTTCCGTCATGATGGTCATCTCACCAGTAGGAAAGTGGAAGGTATTGGTCCGAGGGTCCCATCGATGGACCAAAGTTGTAAGGTAGGCATGATCTACCATAATGGTGGGTATTCTAGTGACATACTGAAGCCCACAGGCTTTGATCCAAGCCTAATCATTGACATCCAAGAGGGGCAGAAGTGTATTCATGAGCTTTAGGTCCCAATCTTGAGTAGTAAGAATCTAATAGCAAAAGAAAATGAATCATAACTACAATGCATCTAAGGCATAATTCATAATAAACATGAAAATGGTGCAAAATACGATAGGCTATTCTAAGTCTAAGCAAAGAGAAAAAATTGCACCTAATAAAACAAATCAAAAATTCAAAAAAATCAATAAGTCAACCCAAAAAATGCATCAAACATAAAAAATTCCACTAAGTGTTCTTGGCCACTGTCACCTACAACAGCCAGAAATCAGTCGTTGAAGTTGATAGTGGCCAAGCCCCAATGGTCAATTTTTTGATCATTGGGATTCAAATCAACCATTGCTAGCAACAATGGCCAAGTTACAGGCCTTCATGGCCACTCTGATCGATAGTGGCCAATGGGTAGCAAGGCAGACGCATTGACCCTAGGCCAAAAAATACCAAAAAAATATAACAAAAGCAACAAAAACAAAATGGGGACAAGCCCACCACATATAAAACCTAAACTAAGCCTAGCTACGGGTTTTGATTCATTGCCATCAAGCTTAATGGGGTTTAATTACCGATTACTTAATGTGGTTCAGTTTTACCCAGAACAAAAATAAACAAGCAGGGTTAAGGTTTGAGGTAGTACTCGAGAAGCTCCGGCTCCTCCATCCGAAGATGCTTCACCCCACACAGCCATAATCTTCCAAATTGCAAAAGCACTCCAAGTTGTAGGAGTCACTTTCACCTCAGAGCTCAAGCAAGCAGAATTGACAGTTGGCAAAGTGAAAATACAAAACCCTAGGGTATCTTTTATATTGCCTTAGCCGCTTCTGACATCAGCGGCCCGAATCTTATGGTCGTCTAGGATGAGAGCGACCATGACCAGGCACTTGGTGGCCACTGGACCTAACAACGGCCAAGATCTTAAGCAAAAGTAAGTTGTTTCCCTCCAAGAGAAGCAACCAAAAACATCAAATAAGCATATTTTGGTGGTTCATAATCATGATAATGATCAAAATACCAAAAAAAATACATAAAAACAAATTCTCAGGTAGACCTCATATTCAGTTACCTACTCTATCAACTTGGAGATTGCAGCGACTCACACTCCATGCAACTTGATAAGATGAGTACGCTACCATAAGGCTACTTGGGGCAAAAACATTCATTTTGGAGCCACGATGCATCATTTCAAACCCGAAGAAGACCAAAATGGTCGGACTGCTCCACGGGTGTAATAAAATCATATTTTTTCCCTTATGAAATCAAAAACATTGAGCCAAAGTGATGCAATATGAGCATAAATAGAATCACTCATCCTAACTCCCTAAGAAGGCTCTTGATAGCCGAACTACTCCTCAAGATAGAGATGAATGATTATCATAAACAGTTGGAGTCACACTTGGATGGGGGTTCGCCCATTGAAATAAAAAATGTTAGAAAGAAACCAAGTTAGCCATATTGGTCAAGCAACTTGTTGCTTTATTCATCGCCTTTTTCCTCACCAATTCACTATGTGAGGAGGTAGTTCAAATCTTCAAAATAATCATAGTCAAAATCAACAACATATCACTCGATCATATCAAAATTGTGTTCATCCTGTGAATCATTGCATACAATAATCACATAATGTCCCTTGTTTGCTGGGAATGTAAGCAGACATGACATCTCTAATTTTTAGCTATCCTTCCGATCGGATCTGATTGTAGCAGCTGAAGCTACCCGATTGAGTTTGAGGAACAAGTGCAAATTGAACATGCATGAGCCACTTGGCTAAGTTAAGTCCTCCAAAATTTGAGGCAATGATTCAAATGATGTGCACCATATTCAATGATTGGGCCATTAGGTATTGATCAGACCATTGACCATCATACACCTTACAAGCAGATCAGTCTACATTTTTGCTCAACGTTGTGTTTTCCACACAAGCGCATCGCAAAAAGGGGCATCTATAGACACCTAAAACATGTCATGTTTAGGAGAGCTACTCACATAGGCACATTCATAAGATCATAAGACATAACCTTGGACTTTCCAAGCATCAAAAGTGGTTTTCACCACCCATTTGGGGTATTCTGAACCCATCCAAGCTTAGTCGCTCAAGGCCAAAGCGACCAGATATTAGTCGCTCAAGCTCAAAGCGGCCAGAACTTAGTCGCTACAGACAAAATCGACAAAATCTTAGTCGCTACAGATGACAGCGGGTAAACCATAAAAAATATTTTGTCGATAAACAATGCTAATCAGAGGTGGAAGTGGAAGTCTGCATGCAATAAAGGTGAACGGGAGTAACTTTGCATTCCCCTTCAAACCAGTTCACATAGAAGACTTGAGTTTGAATGTAGACATCAATTAACTAGTCTTTAAACATAGAAAAGACAAAAAGCTTCTCATGCTAACACTCACTACGCATGAGGGATTCAATCTTAGGGTTTTGAGCATAGAATTTAGGATTTCACACACTTTAAAAGGTGCAAGCCTAAGAGCACCAAATATATATGATAGATCAGAGAGAATCAATCAATCCATAGATACAAGAATGCATTAGATCATTGAGGAGATCTTTAGAGACTTGGAGAGTTTCCCTTGGATATAACATTTATGGTGAAGCCCTAACAAATTAGAGAGCATAGCAACCCCCATTTCAACATTGGATACAAGCTTTGATCTATAGATTTGGAGCAAAGAGAACGAGATTCACTTTAGCGACCACTGTCATTGGATAGTGGTCTGTAGACCTAGCTTAGGGTTTTAAACATTAGTTTCATTATTTTGTTTGGCATATCATTAGTATAGCATCATTTCATTCATTTGCATTCATAGCATTAGTTTCATTTGGACTTGCTTTCATTTGATTTTATTCATTGCAAACAACCTCATTCGGGGAGGCAATCTCGAAAATCTAAGTGTGTGTTGTTGTTTCATTGCTTATAGGGCCACAGGTTCATCAGACGGAAGCTACAACATACGAGAGCAATAGGATCCCTCTAGCAATCAGACCTAGAGAAAGAAAAATCTGTAATCCCTCATACATTTCCATGTGTAGAACCGGGAAGCTTGTGAAAGCACACCATCCCTTCCTAGGGTACTTCTTCCTCACTTGTAATTCATTGTATTAAAATGGGTATCCCTAAGAGGGACCGACATGTAACCGAGTTTCAATACAAATAAAGAGATCCATCTTTGTTACTTCCATGTTATATGCTTTTTCATGGTATTTCATTTCATCTTGGGTATAATATTGCAAGTAGAGTAAAGCGGTGCATGCGTCCCGGGGTTGCTACAGATATGAATGATGTAAATGCAAATGATATGAATAAAGTAAATTGATGTCATTTTTGCCCCAACAGAGAAAAGGTTTTTTTGTATAATGCAAGTTGATTCCGTTTTTGCCCCAACAGAGAAAGGATTTTTGCCAAGTGTGGATTTAAATGAACTCTATTTTTATCCCAACAGAAAAGGTATTTTTGCCAAGATGTAAATGTATGATGAATGATGTAAATGAATTTTATTTTTGCCCCAACAAAAAAGATATTTTTTCCAAATGTAGATGTATGATGTGAATGATGTATCTTGATGTGGGAACTCAAAATCAAATTAAGTTGCCCCAAGTTTGGGGTCATTCCATGCTATTGAAAAACATGTCAATAGGTGTCGTTGAAATGCAAAGTGATGAAAATACAAAAAGAAAAGGAGTCAACCCCTAGAGGGTCGTCTAGTTATTGTATGATTATTACTTCAATCGGAACCAATCAACCTAGGAAGGGCTTGTATCCGTGATCACTATCAATATAAAAGTAATGTTGAAATGTGATTGTGTCCGTGTTTTAAGCCCCCCGAACAAGGCCATCAATGATAGCTTTTTGAGCAAGTTAACTTGGACATAGACTCACTCGAAAAATGAGTAACCCAAAATAATTGTGTTCAAACAAGATAATGTTGAATGATGATGGGCAAGTGTCCTTATGGTGATCTACTCATCTTACCAAATTGTATGGATAACCAATCACTACAATCACCAAGGAGATAGAATAGACCACTGGATACGAGGTTCACTTGAAATTGTGGGTGAATTTGGAAAATATTTAATGCAAATGCAATGATTGATGGATATGAAATGATAATGTGTTTATTAAGAATGTATTGATGAGTAGATTGCATGATTTCATGAAATTTTGCATTATGTTGGAGCATTTTAAAGTTTATAAGGCAATTTTTGTGACTTTTGATCGCAAACAAAAATTAAACACCCAAATCAATTTTTGGTTTCACAAAACATGATATGATGATGAAATTAATGCATGGATGAAATGTGGAGTGATTTTGTGGAGGTAAGCTACATTTTTTAGAATTTTGGTCTTTCTACAAATTTTTGAAGCCAAACGCCAGCTAGCGTCCACATCATGCATAGACGTCGACAAGTGTTTGCCACTCTGCAGATGCTAGTCAATATTTCAATGTACCAAGGAACACCCATGGGCATTTACATGTGCCAAAAATAGCTATAACTAGTCTATAAAGATAAAATCATATTCATTCTTGCATTTACAAATTCCAAAAGCTACGTCTAAAGAAGTCAGTGAGTGAAGGAGTGTGGTGAAGTGAAGGCATGTGGTGGAGTGGAGGTTATGGTAATGGAGGGCATTGATACAATAGTAGGATCAAAGAGGTAGGTGGCTGAGGTAAGTGCCCTTGGCACTCTTGTTTGGATTTTGTGCAACAAAAAAAATTGAATTATGTAATGAATGTGACATTAATGTGTTTGCATTATGTATTGTGCTATAGTTGAGGATCTTGGAGGCTCAAAATTAGTTCTTGCCCCTCATACCAAGGGTGAGAAAGGAGTTGTAGAAGGATCATTGGGATTGGTTGGAGAATGTGGGGCTGGCTGGAGAGCTCAAATTGATGTGGTGAGGGCTAACAAGGGGTATCTCTCTACCTTGGTAGAGATATGGGATCCAGATAGGGGGACCTTTTAGATACTTATTAGTGAGGTGATAGTGACACTTGAGGATGTATACTGTATTCTTTGAGTGCCAATGGAGGGGTTACATGTTGAGGTTGGACATAATAGGAAGTACAAGATGAGTTAGATATTTGGAGACTTATGGAGGAATATGAGTGTGAGGGGTGGAAGGATAATGTATTTGGTCATGTATGCTGAGAAGAAGTTGGAGGTATTGCCCACCTTGGTCATGCTCTTGTTGGCCAACATAGTGGCACCGAATAGTACTATTTTTTGGTTTCCTTGGAACATGATCATGCTGGTGTATGATATGATCAATGGGCCTCGGGTGTATGCATGGGCACCTACTCTACTAGCTTGGCTATACCAGAATTTGTACAATATGAGGAGGCAAGGGTGAAAGGGGTTGGGTTGCAGTGTATTGCTATGGTGTTGGGATTAGGATTACTTTAGTGTGGCTCAACCTGTGGGATTGCCTACTGAGGCATGAGATATGGATTAGTCCTATGCTCTAAGGTGGTGGGTAGCTAAGGAGGTGCAGCTGAATCATCCTAGTTGCACTAGCCAAGAGTACAAAGATATGTGGGTAAGACTAAATCATGATCAGGTGATTTTGAGACCATGGCGAGGTACCAGTTGCATTGGTTATAGGGAGTAGCTACGGAGAGTTCATCAAGCTATATGGGTGGTTAGGTGACATAGGAGTGAGGTGGAGTGGATCCAATTCTCATGGGTGCTACAGTATTTTAGGCTATGATAAGGGATTCTTAAGGCACTAGTGTTGTATCGACATCATCGGGATGAGAAGAGTCTACCTTGTGTAGAGGCATGGTGGGTGACTTATGATGATGATGAGGAGATAGATATCCCTGATGTGGATTATTTAGGGACTACTATTGAGTATAATGCATGATTCACTGCATAGCCACCATGGGTAGCTAGTTATGTGATGGATGAGGGCAATGAGGATGATGATGAGGTAGAGGTTGAAGTGGAGGAGGTAGATGAGGCTCCCAGATGTCAAAGATATCGCCAATACAGCAGTCGATGGAGCCATGTGAGGGATACAATAGAGCAACCTCTAGATATTGGAGGTAATTATGGTGGTGATGATGATATAGAGGAAGTTCCAGTGAGACCTCCTACGTGTAGTGAAGAGTGGGCTCGAATTTAATAGTTGATGCGATGGCGACGACAAGGGAAGAAGATGATAATGAGAGGGCTAAGTCTTGTGAGTGGACAGATTTCTTCGTGAACCTTCCAATATTTTCTAAGGCCTTCTAAGACCTTTATTCATAAAAAATAATCATATTTTATAATTTGCCCTTGAACATGTTAGGGTTTTGATGACACAAAATGGGCGGTCAAGATTAAAACATGAAGGGTGGAGATTAAGCTTGGACAAGTGACATGGATTGAGATGGATTGATGGCTGATATTAAGTCATGGCAAGGGCTAGGATTTATTCACATAAATACATATATATTTATTAAATAAATGTAAATATAAATACAAAAGATTAATATCTATATATATTAAATAAATACATATATATAATGGACAACTATGATTGGAGGATACAAATGGATGACAAGTGGCTAGATCTTGGTGTCTACATGACCTTAGTAAACTCATCCAAGAGCATGACATAGAGGGGCTTACTTATTCTTTAAAATCTTGGTTGTGAAGTTGAGTCTTGTCCTCTTGGGCTCATCATTGGGTCAATGCATCATGATATTATCAAAAATTGACTATCTAGAGATCTGATCTCCTTTAATGGTAGTATTAAAGGATTTAATAGGATTTGTGAAGTCTAATAATATAAAAATGGAGATAAAATATTAATAAGTATATGTGAAAATTTAACTGGTAAAGATAAAAAAATAATTTTTTGAGTGAAACATGATAAGATATTTTATACATATCCATTTTTACATGTAGAAATCCTATCTAGACTATTGAAGGTATTACATTATTTGGTCTCTTTGGTGCGAGTGTGATATTTGTATATGTGTCAAGTTAAAGGAGTAAACATGTGTCATGTAATTAAAAGTATGAGGAGTCTGTGAATGATGTGTCTTGCTTAGAAGTAGGAGGTTACATGTGATCATGGGATACTTTGTCTTTATGTAATATGTGGGATTTATTATGTAAGAAAAGCATATACAGAGTCAAGTTTTATGAGTTTGAGGAGAGAAAAATCCAAGATACATGTAATGTGAAAGTTCTTATGTATCTTTATAATATAGACAAAGCTTTGTAATTTATAACAGAGAATAAGCTTTGCTTTATGCATTACTTAAGTTTTATCAATAAATATTATAGTGTGATTTATGATGTTCAATTTATATGCATGATATTGGTATTGATATAGATGTGATTTATTGCTCCTATAATTCTTTAAAATATGATAATAGCATTATATTGCTAATAGTGGCATCAGAGCCACTTGAGTAAGCTCTATCTAGGGTGGAGAAAGAGAGGTTGATGAGAAGAAAGTGAGGAGTGAAAAAACATTGACTAGAGATTGCATACGGAGTACTGGTGAATGAATGCAATAAGAGATAATTTTAAAGGATATTTTGAGGTGAAGGGATAGTGGCCCAAGCTATGAAGAAAAGGCCACATTTGTGAAAGTAGGCTACGTTAGAAGGCAACATCTAGAACTATGTGATAACAAACCTGTGTTGAAAGGAGTTTGGCCTATACAAAGGATAATATTAATAAAAAGGACCCTGGTGGAGTCAAAGGTGAAAGATGAAGAGGAAACAGTAACATTCTAGAGGAACCTAGCACTTATTATAAAAAAATACAATAATAGTTTTGAAATGACGTGAAATAAGGAAGAGCATCTTCAAAAATGACTAGATACATGGTTGGTAGTTGCTAATTGGGTAATATAGGGGCTAGTACTTTTTTAAAGTTTGAGTGCATAGATAATTATTTCTAATGTGAAGGAGAAGAAAATTCACCTAAAGGTTACGCAGGTAAGACAATCCTCATTTTATTTACAAGTATTCAATGACTATTTTTTTACAGTGTTTATTCAATGACTTTTTATTATGGATAAATAGCATATGAATTTAAGAGCACTCGATGATTAAAGCAATTTTTAAAATCTTCACTAAATGTATTTATTAAGTTGTTAAATGAAGTTATAATATTTTGAAGAAGAAAATATTAATGTGAAAGGCGACTAGCTAAATCACAATTTGAAAGTTGAGAATTAAAGTTGTGTACGCATTTGTGAATGCATGCAGGTAATTTTTGGAAAAAATAGGTTGCAAGGATTTTTAATTAAAATATTAAAAATAGATGGGGTTCAAACATTATTCAAACAACATATAAAAAGTACATTTTAATTATTATTATTTTTTAATACACAGGGGAATCGGTAACACCATTGGGTGTTGCCACTATAAATCCTAGCCCATTGGGTTAGACAAAGTCAATGGGATTCTAGACCCTCCAAGGTATCAAACTAGGGTAGCTAACCAAAAAACACTCGAACACTACCATCCAACCTATCCTTTGGGTACATTATGGTTTGAACCTTGGACCTCCCCAAAGAGAATCCAAAGCCCTATCCACTATGTTGTCTTTGTTGAACCAATAAAATTTGATTTTACATAGGATTTTATGAGGGTTATTGGTCCCTTTGTATCGAGGTTTTAACTTAGGTCTCCTAGATGAAAACCCAAAGACTTACCACTATGATATCCCTTATGGTTATATATTTTAATTAATTTTTTGAATACGTTGAAAATCTAGGGGCATATTAGGGATCACCCTCCCTATGAATTGAATTTGGGTCTCCACTAGGAGAGCCAAATGCCTTTTTCCATTGTGATATCCCTATTGAGACTATAAAAAACATTATTTTTTTTTATTAGGGTAAAAAGGAGTTTTAGGATCCTCAAAATTGTACATCAAGCTATGTAAGATAGTACAATATGTTGTAATAGCCTTAAAAAATACTATCATCCACTTGCTACTACGAATGAACCTTAGAATACTACATTTCAACAGAACAACTTCCAAATCATGACAGATTAGTAGATCACTTCTAAAATAGAAACTAAAAAAAAAATTGTAGGTGTCACTCAATCATAAAAAAATAATATTCTAGAACCATTGGGGCTATTACAAAGTTCATACCTGATGGGTATTTTGATTTTTTTCTTTTGTAGCATAGGTTCTTCCTCCTTTAGAGTGGCAAAACATGAGAATGCATTTTTGCACTTCAAGCTCCTGAGGTAATATCTAGTTGTAACACATTTTGTATGATATTCATTTTTAGAAAATTGATTATCATCGATTTTTTTGTAATTAGCTTCAAGAATACTATCTAAGGTGTTAATATTTTCTATGTAACCGACTGGATGATCTTAAGTAACCATTTTTATTTTATCAATGATTTGATTTAAATTCTCCTTTCAAGGTTCAGTTTTTTGTTGCTTGCTTGATTCCTGTTGGATAATTGGCACAACTAGTGGATGAGATTCTTCCTTATGAAATAGGATGTTTAAAGTTTTAATATCATTTGTGTGTAGGGACTTCTTATCCACCAAGGAGGAATTAAAGCATGATCATATGATCGAGCATATCTTCTTCACGTGGCCATATTGTTGACAACCATAACATCTTAAGGAGAAGTTTTCATATTAAATATTTTGGATATATTCCCCTTTGCTTAAGGATATAGTAATGGATTAAGGCCAAGGAACTGAAAAATCCATCCAAACAACCAATATTGCTTTACTCATTAATTTTACTCGATAAAATTTCCTCTATTTGGGATGCACCAATGGCATTACCAATTTTGGTGAATATCTTCTCTCCCCAAAACTCTATAGGGAGATCATATAGACTCACCCAAACTGAGAAGCCATCACTTCTTCTGTAAGGGGGTTAAAACTGAGAGTTCAAGGTCATATATAGACACCTCTTTATCCAAAAAATCAATTGTATCTATAATAGATTACCTTATCTCTATCTGCTACATAAAAAAAGGAAACAAAAAAAAATAGGTAGGCTTAGTCTTTTACCCCTAAGTTTGCATATAATTGTTCGAGATTCATGATCATTCAGATCCAACCCAAATTCATCCTCTAAAATCTTGATAAAGGGCAAAGGTTCACCAGAATGCTCCACTCGTGAACCCAAATATTCTTGAGAGACATTTCTTCTAACCAAAGAGGTTGTCTCATATACTAAAGAATGACTAATGTCCTCCTTAGTACAATGAGCAGGCTATGAACAACCCTCTTTCTGTAATGCTTGACTACACATAGGGTTTGCACCCCTTTCACTTTGTTCTATCCTCATGTCCTCTTGAGTACAACAAGCGAGCTGCAAACAACCCTCTTCCTGCAATGCTTGACTGCACCTAGGGTTTGCACCCCTTTCACTCTATTCCATCATCATGTTCTCTTGATTATAGCTAGTGGGATATGAACAACCCTCTTCCTATAATGCTTGACTACACCTAGGGTTTGCACCCCTTTCCACGTACATTTTAATTATTAATTTACATATTGCGATATAATTAAAAGCATTTTTTGTGTTTTTTTTAATTTGAGGAAATTATTTAATTAAAGTGAAGCACTTCAAACTTGTGTTTATTAAAAGTGCATAAGAGGTTATTAATTTAAGTTATGGGAAAAATTAATATTTGAGGGAGATATAAGAAGTATATATGGAAATAATTTAGGAAAAGAAAAGAATATTTTAAAGAAAATTAATTTAAGAGTTATAAGAAGAATTTAAGAGGATTAAAAAAAATTTGAAGAAAGAAGAAAAGTGAAATTGAAGGTGAAGAAATTAAATTTAAGAAGGATTTCAACAACAAAATGTCAAATACAAAGATTTTTCTTTTCGAATCTCAATTCCTAAAAGGACCTAATTTTACTTCATTGAAAAATAAAATGAGATCAATACTCATTATTGAGAAACTTTGGGATGTGGTAAATAGAAAATACATTCCAAAAGATAAAATTGGATGTGGTAACTAGAAACTTTAAAGATGATAATTCTAAAGCTTTTATGTTAATTACGTTTGGCATATCCGATGAAATTCAAACACATATAAGTGAAGTAGAAACTTCAAAAATTGCATGGAAAAATTTATGTACAATATATATATATATATATATATATATATATATATATATATATATATATAATTTGTGGAAAACATCCCAAAAGGGATGCCACTTTCGGGTAAGACCCAAGGAGGTAGGGGTATCCATTCCGCCAAAAACGCCCAGGACTCGGACCCGGCCTACCACCTTTGACATCTTATGTACAATATTTGAGGGAAGGAAAGAAACGATCATTTTAAATTTGCAATCACAATTGTATTCATTAAAGGTTCATGATGGAGAGCGTATAGAAAATTTTAAAAGTAAGAGAATTGAAATCAAAATTACACACCATGGGAGAAAATTTTGAAGATAGGTTTATGGTTTTTGTTATACTTAGAACACTTCCTAAATCATTCAAAATATTCATCACATCTCTTCAAGTATCAAACAAAAAGGTGTCATTTAAGGAATTAGTAAATATTCTTTAGGAATATGAACTTGAAAATCAAATAAGGAATGATTCATCTAACAATGCCCTTACATCAACAAAAGGTTTTTTCACTTCATCATCATCATAAAATAAAAAAATGAAAGTGGTATTGTTATATTTGTGAAAGAGATGGACATAGTACACAATTTTATAAGTATTATGCATTGAAAATGCGGAATCAATACCAACGAAATTAGTCACAATATAAAAAAAAATCAACAAGAGTTTATTGCACAAAGTGAAACAAAATCAGAATATACACACATGACTCTTATGGCAAATAAAAAATGCACGTTATCAAGTTATGAAGAATTCATAAAACTGAGATCATATTTGCAATCGATTCTAAATAAATATAATAAAGGATACTTCAAATAATGTGTAATAATATAAGAAAAATGTGTATGGTTCTATAAATCCTGGAAACACAACATCAAAAACAAGTTGAGGAATCCAATAATGACTTGTAATCTATATGTTGCAACACAAAAAGAAAAGATATAGAGTGCAACTCAAATGAGTTGAAAATAGTTTGTGATTTTTCAGAAAAACTTATTTTGTTAAAATTGGTAGTGACAATGATAGGGATTCAAATGATGACAAGGATAGTGATGCTCAAAGTTGTGTTGATATTGATAGATATTATTATAATGATGAATTTGGTTGTTTCGAAAGGTATACTAAATGGATTGGTTCAAAGTTGTTAAATAAAATGAATACAAAGACAAGTTTAGAAAAACATAGGCAAGGGATGAAAGAGCCAATTATACTAAAAATAAGACCAAAATGTGAAGGTCTTGGATATACAAGACAAACAAGCAATAATGAATCAAGGACTAAATTTGTGACAAGAAATAGTGACATTAAATTTGTGACAGGGATTGGTAAAACCAGTAATAATGAAGGACAAACAGGTAATAATGAATCAAATAATGGTAAAAGAAATTTTGTAATAACAGGTGTAACCATTGTGGTAGATATGAACATAAGATAGAGAAATGTTGGAATCTCCATTATTGTGAAATTTGTGGAGGACATAATCATTCTCAAAAATCTTGTCAATATAAAGAAAAGGAAAATAACAAATTAAAAATGGATTGTGGATGGATAAGTATGAATGAATGGGATAATATGAAAGGAATGTTGTATGGTTTCTATAGGAGGAAACCAAGTATGATGAAAAATCAAAGTTTGTTGAGTGTAAAGAATAATGTGAGTCTTACCATGGAGAAATGTGAAATGAATGATTATGACCCAAGCACAACTTGGAAGATGACCTACAGTGAAAGAACCTATAGTGATGATTTCATAGAAGTAATGGCCTTGTGATTGTTCTAGTGACTGGCCCAAAGACAACGATGATCCAAAGGTAGATACAGTCAATTTATAAAGGTAAACCTAGTGAAGGCTGCATAAATTCAATAGTACCAAAGAACGAAGACAAGAGAAAGAAGAATTAGAGATTGAAGACAAAAGGACTTCATACCAAATAATGTAATATGTGGGGGTGTAAACCATTATTTGGTCCCTTTGTAAATATTTATATTAGGGTATGAGTCTAATATTTGTATATAGTATGTGTGAAGTAAGTAGGAGTAAACATGTGTCATGTAATTAAGAGTGTGAGAAGTCTTAAAAGTGTCATATTTCTTAGAAGTAGGGAGTTACATGTAATTATGAAATACTTTGTTTTTGTGTAATATGTGGGAGTTATTATGTAAGACTGAAGAGTCATATATCATATAATGTGAAAATTTTCATGTATGTGAGGAAAGCAAAAACAAGTTTTTTTTTTAAGTTTGAGGAAAGCAAAAGTCAATAATCATATAATATGAAAAGTCTCATGTATTTTTATATTGGAAACCAAGCTTTATAATTTATAATATAGAATAAGCTTTACTTAAATTTTATCAATAAAATTTTTAAAATTTATATAAGATTGATATATATTTTTTTAATAGATGGAGGAAAGAGTTTGGAAATGATCTCCAAACCTTGTACAAAGAGACTAAATCCCACCCAAAAAAAAAGCCCAAATTACTTACATCAAGTAATAATCAAAGAATGATCCATCGGTAAAATTATCCCTTCCAAAATCAAACCAATATATATTTAAGATCATACATAAATATTTATTTTATATATATAATATTAATATTGATATAAATGTAATTTATTGATCCTAAAATTCTGTAACCTGTGATAACAACATTATATTGCAAAAAAAACCTGAGAAACTAGGAAAGACCCAAAGAACTGGAAAAGTCACGGGTATCATAGGAGTCAAGACTCAAAATTGACAAACCAGCTTATGTAGAAGTCAGTAACCAAAGCTTTCGTGCCATACTGATTGGACTTCAAAGAAATATATTATTATCGTTACAACGTTGAGATGGGACTTTCCGAATGAAAAGTAAATTTTAGTTTTATATTTTAATATTTTAAAATTTAACTCTGTAAAGTATTGAATTGATAAAAGATTTAGTATCAAGAGATTTAGTTTAAATTTTGGAGGTAAGTTTTTTGTTTTTTTTTCGCAAAGCTAGTAGAATGTCTTCATTATCTCAGATGGTTTTAATCCCGAGTTACCCTTGGCCTCCCTCATAGTGACTGCTTAAATAGCAAGGTGAGGTAAGAGTTATAAAAACAGCTACAAAGATTTGAACCCAGGTATGATAATAAAAAATAAAGGGAAAGCAGTTACAAAGATTTGAATCAGGTATGATAGTAGAAAATAAAGGGAAATGATAGTAGAAAAAAAAAAAAAACAGCTATAAAGATTTGAATCCAGGTGTGATAGTAAAACCAGGTATGATAGTAAAAAATAAAGGCAAAGATTTGAACTGGAAAATAAGGGAAGTAACCATTCTCATATGTATATAAAATATTTTAAAATTTAAAGTTGACCGAAAGATCACATGAATGTTATAATATCTCGTTTTAACAGGATCCCAACCAATATAATTTAAAAACAGAAAGACTGGCCTGGGTGCTACGCACCAGCCAAATCTGGCCTTGATATACGCTTTCCAACAATCTTTCCTTCCTGATATACACAGCAACTGCCAGGCATAAGAACTTTGAAAAGGTCCTCGTCACGTCTACTCGACTATCACAACACATTTTAATTTTTTTTTAATTTTCTAGCAGTTCTCTGTCATCCTCAGCTGGCTTTAAATAGTTCCTTGGATCTCACACAACAGCAAGCAATCACCAATCTCATCTTAACTTGCACATTTGCAAAGCTAGCTCTTACATCTTAGCCTGCTTGGAGATTTGGACGGGTGAAAATCTCTCATTTAGGTCGAGTTTTGTAGAGTTTCTGTTTTGGGCCATCGTCAACAATGGCAGCCGATAACAGCACATCTCAACTTCACGTATATTCCACTTTAAACGTTTTGTTTCACTGATTTTGTTGTTTTTATTATACATTTGTTGTGTAGGAGGTAATTTATTACCGGATTTGAATTTCCATATACCGTTTTCCTTGTGGTTGAATGAATTTGCAGTCAGTTGAAGGTGAAGGTCATGTGGTGGATTCGAACTCCAAGGCATTACATTACGAGGACAACGTGCCCTCTGCCGACGTGGCGGATGCTACTCCAAAGCAGAGGAATGTCGATGAAGAGGAGTCCAACAAGGATGTCGCTCACCTCCTTCCTGCTGAGGAGAATGACGTGGCAAACACGGCATCAGATGATGTGGAGACTCATGTGAGTGCAGAGGTCCCTGCAAAAGCTGAATATGATGAGAAGAAAGTAATTGAGGAGTCAGCGGGGTCTGCCCATGACGTGGCACTTCCGGTTGTAGTGAAGGGAAGAGAAGACATGGAGGTGAAAAAGCAACGCAGATTCAAAGTGGTGTTGAAATCCGCAGGTGGGAAGATGATGCAGCGAATGAAAAACTTTATCAACTCAGTCTCCACTTTTATTTATACTTCCAAGAGAGAAAATTAATTGGGATGATTAGGCATTAGCATTAGCATTAGCTCATTTTGTAAGAGATTTCAAGGAGTTTGGTGATAGCTGATTTTGTAAGAGATTTCAAGGAGTTTGGTGATAATAGAAAAGGTGTTGTAATAATATTATTTGAGAGTTACTCTCGAGAGTTTTGATGAAGACAGACAGGTGGTTTCTGGTGCGAAGGAAGTATAAGCTCCAAGGTTTATGTTAAAGCTGTGTAATTTGGAATCCTGTTGGTGAGATTTCAAGAGTTCCACCGGTTCGATCCTTTGGGGAGGAGGATAGGGTCATTTTGTATTTTTGGTTTGATTTGGAATATGAGTAAAGATTATATTATGAAGTTTAGATTAGTGGGATTCTTTATGTTGTAAGTGTGATGTAGCTGGTCTTTTAGTTTTTTATTGATTTAAATATTTTTCTAATACAATAGGTGTTTCACTCTGCACTTCTTTATTCTTACAAAATGTTGGAAAGTGGTTTTCAAGGTTTACAAGAACAATGACTATGTCTTTTGAGGAAGTACACTATAAGTTTCGAATTTAAGGAGAAATTTTTAGGTCTCCCTCTTTGAGGGGGTACACTTTGTCTATTTAGGTTGTGTAAGTTTAGAATTGAGGTCTACCTTTTTGAAGCCAAGGCAATGCACTACAACAAAATATGCACAGACTAAGCCTAGTGTTCTTTTATTAAAAATGCCAAAATATTACATGATAAGTAAAAATACAAAATTAACTAAGCAAAACGTTAAGAGTCAACAACTGTAGAAAAAGATAGTTTATTAACAACTTTTAATAATTGAACTTTAATGGTAGTAATTTAAAATTAACTAAGCAAAACGTTAAGAGTCATAGTTAATTAAGAACCTTTAATAATTGAACTTTAATGGTAGTAATTTAAAATTAACTAAGCAAAACGTTAAGAGTCAACAACTGTAGAAAAATATAGTTTATTAAAAACCTTTAATAATTGAACTTTAATGTATATTTTTTTTGATGAGAAATCTTTTATATACAACATATCGGTAACATGTGAGGGGAGAGATTTGAACCTGGGCCTCTCGGATAACTGGAGAGTTTTAATAATTGTATACTTTTATATCTTTATTTTTTTTGGTTTGTTTTTTTTTTATTTTATAATAAATATATTTATTATAAAAAGGTTAGAGTAAAATTTTAGAGTTTTAAGAGTTTAAGAAGGATGATTACGATGAAAGTAATTATAACACCTACCAAACCAAAATATAAACTACATAAATTTTTTGAAAATTTCATCATTTCATTTAAGTTTTTATCTTTCAAACATAACAACATAATAAATTTATACCTTTGATCTACAAGACTAGAATAAATATATGATTGTTAGTTGTAGAAAAAACTAAATATTATATACTAACTGTATACTAAAATATACATTAACATGTGTAGTCAGGCTAAATAATAACGATATGGAATTATTAGTTTTTGAGGATATATGCAGTGGGGGATATTTATCACAAGTCTTAATAAGATGCAAAAAATATGAAAAATGGAATTTTGTAATATGATTGAAATATACTATAAATAGAAAGTGGTAAAAATACAATGCAATATGGAGGTGATGGTCACTCCATTGATATAAGTTAAAAACTACATTGTGCTCCATCAAGGATTTCTACTACTCTCTACTATAATGAACTTGATGAACTTGATGTACTTGGTATGAGGCCCTTTATATAGGAAGATAGATTCCTTGGCCAACACTCTACCTAGTTGTACAAGGGGACACCTTGCACATTGATATTTGTACATTTATTACATTGCTTTAAGTAACTAGCTAACTTCCCCCTAAAGTAATATCCTACTATAACTATGTACCAAAGGTGGTACATTTACATGACCCAAATGATGTAATAACTCTAACACCCCCCTGTATTACATTATTTGGGTACTTAAAGACTTTAGTCTTCAATATGGATCTTTTTCTTCAGATGTTCTTCATCTTGATCTAGTCCTTTGCATTATCTTTAATTCACATTGCATTGTATGCCTCCATGAATTGGTTCCTCTTCTTCTTTATTGGAGTTAGTACTTTCATAGGTAGATGTACTATCACTAGATTCTTGCAAGAGTATTTTCTCTTTACCTTTGTCCTTGTTATCATTCTCCATGTCTTGTATAGAAGCTTTTGAACATACACTTAGAGCATCATGATAAGATTTTGTGTTAGTAAAACTTGAAGTATTGATACTACATGAGAATTGAAATATCTTCGCTAGGGATGATTCATCCATTTCTGTTTTCAGTTTAAGTAATTCTATCAATCCTCTCTATTCTACATCTTCATCCTTATAACATTTGAATATAAGTAGTGTCATATTTAATATGCTTCCATATTCTAAAGGAATTTTAATGTCATTCTTTCCATTATCAATTGCTTTAGTGAGTCGAGCATGTAGATAATGTTTCATCATTTCAAAGTTATCTTTTAAAGCTTCACTATGTATCATTTTTGAAGTAAGGTCTAAGTTTCCTTCAAACTTTATAAGTGAATTCTTGATTCCACTTTTTATGACACTTGCTCTTTCCTTTCTAATAGTGTTGTTCATATCATTTTTTATTGTATTACTTGAGGTAGACATCTCTCTTAGTTTTAGATTTTTCTATTTCAGAGAAATTTTTGATGAATCCTTTGTAGTAGAGTCCCTTCTATATTCCTAGTAGATGAAGTGTAGTAATCTCTTTGTTTCCTTAATATTTGTAGAATACTCTATCTTTCTCAATTAAATTGAGTACATGATCCAATTTGATAAACCTATCCAAGACTTAGATTTTGTAGAGTCCTTATATCTCCCTAGTTAAGATATGTGAATTAATTTGATAAAACCTTTATAAAATTTAGGTTTTGTAGAAACCTTATGACTTCCAAATGGATTTGCTATTATTATTAAGTTTTTTGGAATGCCTTATGTCTCCTTAGTGATTTTGGATATGCTATATGAGTGCTTTTGGGAATAGTTGTTCAATTTTGGTTTGATTTTGTAAAGTTTTATAAATAGCAAAAATTAATTTCTATTACTTCTTATTTCTCCTATTGAACTAAGCACTTGTTAATTTGATGAAGTTCTAATGGTTGGATTTCTTTTGTCCCTTTAATGTGATTTTGAGACAAGTATACCAATAAATTCCAACCCTTGATATTCCTTGATGAACTTCCTTTTATAGCCTTTTAATGTTTCTAAATTCCAATAATCTAATTTTGGTGTAGTATTCCTTATAACTCCCTAATTTGGAATATTAGAAAACAATAATATTTGCAATAATAGAAATTTAATTTTTCCAATTGGGAATCCTTATTTCTCTTATGTTTTAAATTACAAATATTAAGCTATTTTTTATGTATAATTATCCTTTAATTTTGCTTCTAGATGTGGTTGATTTCCCTATAGTTTCAACCTTATATTATACCCTTATAAATCCTTTTGATGAAAGCAAATTAAAATAAGGTAAATTCTTACCTTTACAATGTTGCAGACCTTAAGTAACTGGTGTTGAATTTGGATGTAGATGAAAACAATCTTTAATGCTTCTCTTGGGCGCTATGACCAATGGTAGGCTTTGATTCTTCATTGACTTCAATCCTTGAATGGTGGTGCCTAAAATCTAGCTTTTTTGACTTGCTTTGAATGTCAAGACCAAGAGCTTTAAATGCTCTTCTATTTTCTTACATGCTGCAACTCCTTGTTGCTATGAATGTGCTTCCCTCCTTGGTTTTAGGTACCTTAAATAGGAAGAGAATTTTTTAGAGAATGACAAGTGTCATGGAAGTTTTATTTCAACGCTTGAAGAAGGTAGATGCTCTTTGATACTTGGAATTTGTTGTAGAATGGAGGATAGAAATTATAGTCTTTATGTGAGTGCTTGTATGCCTTGGTTACAAGTGTCACCCCTTCTCTAACACAACCAATGATCTCCTGTATAATGCTTCTTTGGACTATTCCTTTCACACATGCAATCTTGAGCATTATTTTGAGTTCTCAAATGGGATACGTTAGGGTTTAGGGTTTCTTCAATGGTGACAAGTGGCACCTTTTCTCTTTTACATGAACCTTCCTCTTCAATGTCTCTAGATGTCTCTTTAACATATTCTTTCAAGCTTCAACATATTATTTCCAGCTCTTTATTTATTGTATATTTTGCTCAATTCTTCGATGGTGCTTGGTATGTGAGTTGGTTCCAGATGAGCAATACTTTAGTGGATTTTTATGATACTCCAATGGTGGATTTGGATGCTCCTTGTGAGCAAATGTCTAGCTTATGGTATTAATTTATTTATGCTTTGATTCCTTCATCCTTTCAAGTTGTTGTGTTTATCCCTTTGTAAATGATAGCTCCTTCCTTGTTCTATGCTATGTGTGCTTGTAGGTTCCTTGTTATGGCTATCCAAAATGGTGGGTGATGTGAGCTCTTTGAAGGCTCTTTTGACCTTGCTTAAATTATGTTTCTCTATGGCTACTTTGATATGTTCCTTGCTTGTGAAGAATGTGTCTCTATGACACTTAGACCTTGTCCTTTTTCCTACGTAGGAAAGAATACTATGGTGCAAAATAATTTAAATAAACTTTGTAATAAAATACCTTATTTTGCACCTCCTTTTGCAATTTTTTTTTTATTGGTTTTAATGGCATATTTTTTATAGAGAAGGGCTAATTTGACGTTGTCTCTTTTGCTAGACAACTCTCTCCTTTTTCTTGGTTAATCTGGTAATAAATCCAAGATAATAACCATGTAGATATAAGATTTTGAAGAAGTAGTTTTTGCACTAATGTTTTACCTGTAAAGAACCCTTAGTGCACCTCGAGTTTGAGATTCACCAAGTCTCTATTTGTAGCTTCTTTTACTAATTCTGGTGGTGGCTTTCTTCTCCAATCCTTGGATGAATATGATCTATTTTTGGTGGCTTCTTTGGACCAAGAATTGTTGTAGATTTTATACACCAAATAGTATCTCTAGACACTTTGATAATATACTAGATTTGTGTCCTTAATCTTAACAATCAAATAACATAAACTAACCATTTTTTAGAGTAACTAGTTAAAGATCAACTAGTACAGTACAAATGGATTAATAATACCTCCAACTTAATGCACTTTAATGGTAACAATATTCTCACCTTATTATGCTTGTAAATAAACTCTCAAATTAATCTGTAATTTTTCACTATAATCAGTATTGTAGGATGTAGTCTTCTTGCTTTCTATATAGATAATAGGTAGATGATATATTCTTTATTTTGAAATGCATCCAACTCCTATTTTAATGTGCAAGTAAATCTCTTAAAAAAACTATATTTTGCACATTCTTGAAGACTGTAATATGAGCCCTTATTTTTACAACTTTAATCCATATATGGTGCTTAATGATACTTGATAATGAACCATAATTTAAAATTCAACTAATTGCATCCAATTTGCTTACCTTTAATGTATTATGTAGATGATGTAGATCTTGGTATTTAGATTCACCAAGTTGTTGCCATGATATGAATGAATTCTATAGCTTCTTGTTGGTTTTCCAAAATAGCATCTTGTTTCACTAAACTATGGTCTTGAACCTTAATTTTAAAGGTGTTGTAAGAGATTGTAATAGAATTATTTGAGGGTTACTCTCAAGAGTTTTTATGAAGATAGGAAGCTAGTTTCTGGTGTGAAGAAAGTATAAGCTCCAAGGTATATATGGAAGTTGTGTAACATGTGGTACTTGGAATCCTCTTGTTTCTTGTTGGTGAGATTTCAAGAGCTCCTATTGTAATAAGTCACCGGTTGGGTCCCGATAACAACATTTGGAGAGAAGGATATGGCAATTTTATATTTTTGGTTTG
Source organism: Wollemia nobilis (assembly GCA_028583015.1). Lineage (NCBI taxonomy): Eukaryota > Viridiplantae > Streptophyta > Pinopsida > Araucariales > Araucariaceae > Wollemia > Wollemia nobilis. The sequence continues at coordinate 16,296,291 of JAQPPZ010016947.1, read as the reverse complement.
ATTTGGGATATGAGTAAAGAATATATTACTTGTTAATTAAGTTTAGGAAAGTAATATTCTTTATATTGTAAGTGAGTGAGGTAGTTGGTCCTTTTAGTTTGTCATTGATTTATTTTAATATTTTTTTAAAATAAAAATTGGTGTTTGACTTTGCACTTCTTTAAACTTGGAAAATATTGGAAAGTGGTTTTCAAGGTTTACAAACCAATGACTATATCTTTTGAGGATTACACTTAGTCCATTTAGGTTGTATAAGTTTCAAATTTAAGTGTCTCCTTGAAAGGTAAGGTAATGCACTACAACAAAATAACCAAAGTCTAGTGTTTTTTTATTAAAGATACCAAAAAATTACATAAGTAGAAATGCATTTTTTTTTTGTTACATAGGAGAGTTGGTCATAACGACATTATTTTTAGTAACTAACAAGTGCAAGGTTCAAACCATAGGGGATGCTTCCACTAAATATATTTCATCTCATTATTGTTGACCCAGCATGAAGGGGACCACTGATTGCTTGGGATTTGTATCGTCATCATCGGTTTGGCACACATTCAGAGGATTCAGATTAGACTACTACCTTTGCAAATAGGCTGCCCCTAAGGTTTGAACCTAGGTGTCTTCTTGGTAAGTGTTTGGCCAGATAAGCACTTACCAATCCACCTAGCCCTCGGGGACGAGTAGAAATGTAAAATTAACTAAGCAAAGTTTAGATTAGTCGGATTCTTTATGTTGTAAGTGTGATGTAGTTGGTCCTTCTAGTTTTTTATTGATTTAAATATTTTTAAAATAAAATAGGTGTTTGAATTTGCACTTCTTTAGACTTGAAAAATGTTGGAAAGTGATTTTCAAGGTTTACAAGCAGGTTTATGCATAGCGTTGAACTATCACAAATTAATGAATATTAGGATTTTTGAAATATAAAATTGGCTAATATGGGGAACCTGGACATCGGTCCATTCACCTAAAATTATAGGAAGATTTTTTTTTTAGGGTTTGTTTGCCCTAAAATTATAATACTTTTATAGTTTAAATTTTAAATCGTTAGCCTTCCCACCTAGATTTTGAAAATTTTTGCCTTAAAATTATATATAATTTTATTAACATAATTTTTTTTACCTATTATATCCCCAGTATATATATCTAATGTGATAGTGACAATCATACATGTTAAAAATTGGTTCTCCTCGACTAACAACAAAGACGGTAAAAAAAAAGCAGTAGTAGAGAATGGAATAAACAAAGAATATACTACAAATGAATGGTGCTCGATCACATAAAAAAGACTACAAACGAAAGATGCCCGACTGCATAGAAAAGACTACAAATAAAAGATGCTCGATCACATAGAAAAGGCTAAAATGAAATATGCCTGACCACATAGAAAAGACTACAAACGAATGATGCCTAGTCGTAGATGAAAGGTAACATGATAATAGTAGCATAATCGAAGATGATAGGAGGTATATCAAAGATGACCAATGGCATCACAAATATGACCAGTGGTATATGAAAGGTAATACGATGATGGTAGCATAGCTAAAGATGATTGGTGGTACAAATATGATCGGTGGCATCACAAATATGATCGATGGCATAATGAATATGACCAAGTTTAAACGAAAGGTGATACGATGATGTAGTATAGTCAAAGATTATCAGTGGCATAATGAATACAACCAGTGACCTAATGAAGATGATGACCAAAGACAGGTAGACCTGTTGAGCAAGGTGCAACAAATAGTATTGTCATTGTTGTCAACACAGTCAGAAAGATCTGTTGATGCAGTGGACAGGAAGTTCAAAAGCTAGTCAGATGCAGAAAACAAGAGTTCAAAGGTTACTCAAAGTATGTACAGTGATTCTCCAAGAAGACCGAAGTGGACCACTTGCAAAAGGTCAAAGAAAAAGACAAGTAAGAAAAGTGTCGCGATATCGCGACATATACAACAAGCAAGAAAAACTGTCGCGATTTCGCGACATGTTAGAAGAGAGAGAAGAAGAAAGAAAAACTATCACGATTTCGCGACATGTTGGAAGAGAGAGAAGAAGAAAGAAAAACTGTCACGATTTCGTGACATGTTGGAAGAGAGAGAAGAAGAAAGAAAAACTGTCACGATTTCGCGACATGTTGGAAGAGAGAGAAGAAGAAAGAAAAATTGTCACGATTTCGCGACATGTTGGAAGAGAGAGAAGAAGAAAGAAAAAGTGTCACGATTTTGTGACATATTGCAAGAGAGATAGTACGGAAGAAAAAGTGTCGCGATTTCGCGACATGTTGAAAGAAAAAGAGGCAAGTAGAAAAAGTGTCGCGATTTCGTGACATATTGCAAGGAAGGTTGTACGGATGAAAAAGTGTCGCGATTTCGCGACATATTGCAAGGAAGGTTGTACGGACAAAAAAGTGTCACGATTTCGCGACATATTGCAAGGAAGGTTGTACGGACGAAAAAGTGTCACGATTTCGCGACATGCTGCAGGAGAGAGAGTCCGAGAGAAAAAGTGTCACGATTTCGCGACATGTTGCAGGAGAGAGAGTCCGAGAGAAAAAGTGTCACGATTTCGCGACATGTTGCAGGAGAGAGAGTCCGAAAGAAAAAGTGTCACGATTTCGCGACATAATGCAGGAGAGAGAGTCCGAAAGAAAAAGTGTCACGATATCGCGACATGTTGTAGGAGAGAGAGTCTGAGAGAAAAAGTGTCGCGATTCCGCGACATGTTGCAGGAGAGAGAGTCTGATAGGGGAGAAAAGTGTCGCGATATCACGACATGTCGCGTTTTCGCGACCCAAAGGCAATATAAAGCGCTAAGGAGAAAAAGTGTCACGATATCGCGACATGTCACATTTTCGCGACCCAAAGGCAAGTTAAAGCGCTAAGGAGAAAAAGTGTCGCGATATCGCGACATGTGTTTTCGCTGGTTGAAGCCGAGAAGAGTAGCAAGGAGGCAAAAGTGTCGCGATATCGCGACATGTTATGTTTTCACGGGCCAAAGCTAAGAAACAGAGCAAAGAGAAAAAGTGTCGCGATATCGCTACATGTATTTTCACGGGCCAAAGCTAAGAGAAAGCGTACGGAAGAAAAAGTGTAGCGATATCGCTACATGTTGTATTCTCGTAGGCCAAAGTTAAGAGAAAGCGTATGGAGGAAAAAGTGTAGCGATATCGCTACATGTTGTATTCTCGCGGGCCAAAGCTAAGAGAAAGCGTACGAAGGCGAAAGTGTCACGATATCGCGACATGTGTTTTCGTGGCAACAGCAACAGAAGAGTTACAAGGGCAGTTGAAGCCGACGAAGACCGATGTTAGCCGACGAAGATTAGGGTTTGTAGCCGACTATGATTAGGGTTACAACCAACTAAGATTAGAGTTTTTCATCATGAAAATGTTGTTATAAAAGCATGGCTGTTTGGAGAATTGAGTGTGGTTGTCGTCGATATCGTCGAATGCATGTCGAAGTGTGAAATGCGGCCGTAAGAGTGCAAAAAGCATAGAAGCGGCGAGATGATGGCGAAGTGTGCAAAGTGAGCGAAGAAGTCATGTCGAATTGTCCTAAGTGCACTACGATTGCGTAGAGAGAACAGAGTGCACAAAAGGGAGAAGACGATCATGAAGTTTGACTGTGACAAAGCAGAGTGTGCGAAGTTTGGTTGTAGTGCACAGAGAGGGAGAAGATGATCGTGAAGTTCAACTATGACAAAGCAGAGTGTGCGAAGTGATTGCATAGAGCGAGCAGAGTGTGTAGAGAATGCAAAGGTGAAGTAGACCAGTCAGGGTCTTGTAAAAGTGAAGGTATCTTACTGTTAAACCCAAAGATTCAATTTGAAGTCCAGGTTGGTGCTTGGCATTAGGGGTTGGTGCTCCTTCCAGTTGGTGTTGGTAAATCAAGGGTTGGTGCTCCTTTCTGTTGGTGCAGATAAATCAGGGGTTGGTGCTCCTTCCAGTTGGTGTTGGTAAATTAATTGTAAAGTTGGTGCTTTGCAAAGGCTGGATTTGGATGGTAGTCCAAGAAGTCATTATTGAGGAGTAGCCACATTGGTGAACCTCGTTAAATCTTGTGTTGTGTGATGTTCTCTTGTGATACTTGCTTTATCTATTTTTAAGGTTTCATTATTTCAGTTTTAAGAGCTGTGAATTTAAGTTTAAAAGTCTACATTGATTCACCCCCCCTCTCAGTGCCATTGTAAGAATAACAATTGGTATCAGAGCCAAGTTCCTGTACAAGCCTAACCGACTAGGGTGATCTTGGAAGTAACACAATGGCAGATGGTGAAGACTTCTCATCAAACAAACCTCCTTTGTTTGATGGAACTAATTACGCGATCTGGAGAATCAGGATGCAGACATATCTTTGTGCCTTGGGATACTACGTCTGGGATTCAGTAGCCAGTGAATACACAATACCCATCACTCCTCCAACCGATGTTGTCGGTAAGAATTTGTTTGAGAATGACTCAAAAGCAAAGAAAGCTATCAGGAGTGGATTAGTAGACAGTGAACTGGTAAAGATCATGAGTTGTAAAATGGCAAAAGAAATGTGGGACAAACTGAGGAGTATTCATGAAGGAGACGATGAGATCAAGGAGGCCAAGTTACAAACACATCAAGCTCAGTTTGAAGCTTTAAAGTTAAATGACGATGAGAACTTAGAGGAATGTTATCATGACACTAACAGCTTCGAAGAAGAAACAAAAAAGGAAGAAGAAGTGAACTCTGAAGAATATGGTGAAAACTCTGAGGCTGAAGTAGATCTAGAAGGTGAGTTGATCTCTGCACTTGAAGAATTGGGTATAGAAAGGAAAAAGAACAAAAGACTATCCAAGAAGTTGGAAGAATATGGGGATAATATTGAAGATCTCTTCTTAAAAATTCATAAAGCCAAGAAAATAGAAGAAGCCTTGAAGTCACAGATCAATGAGAAAGAGATTGTTTGCTGCAAACAAGAAGAGGAGATTGTTTTATTGAGGAAACAACTAGAAGAGGCCAATACAAATCTCAAATTTGAGAAGAGCACAGAGTTGCTAGATAAAATGATAAGCCAACAAAGAAACTCCACGGATAAGCGTGGTCTTGGATATGAATCTAAACAACCTTCATCTTCCAACTCTGTAGAGAAGAAGAAGTTCACTGTTGAAGGATCGAAGCAAGAAAAGTTTGAAGCTGAATCTTCAAAAGAAAGAAAATATCAAAGGAGATCTACAGCAAAGCAACCACAACAAAAGAGGTTCTATCACTCTCACTCTATTCATAATAATACTTTCAATGGCTATTGTTTCAGATGCAACCAGTATGGTCACAAGGCAATTTATTGTGGATTGAATAATAAATCAAAGAGTTATGCTGGTAGAAATACATCTGTGTTTCTGAGTGAACACTATGTACAATGTTTTCAATGTAATGGTCATGGGCACATAGCAAGGTTTTGTCCAAGCACTTTTGTATCTAATCTAAGGCAGAACAATAGATTTCATCAGACGCAAAGAACGCAACATAGACAGGGAATAAATCATGTACATAAAAGAAAGGAAAATAATCATTCATCAAGGATGCACAAGAGACAACCACACAAGAGAAATGTTCGAGTTCACGAAAAGGTGCAAAACAAGGATGTAGTTGAAAAATCCAAGCCCGAGTTCAAGAAATTCTGGAGAAAGATAGAAGAAAGGAAATCGTGTCTCCTTGGTCTGAAGGAGACTACTCCGCTATTGCACTAAGCAACTCCAGGTAGCACATCCTCAGGGGGAGCAATCTTGAAGTTTCATTTTAATGCTCCTATGTATTTGTTTGATTACTTGAGGATGAAAGGCAAGAAGTCAGGGAAGTTGTCGTATAGTTGTCGAAGTATGTTTTTAGTTCATGTAGTTGTTTGTGGAAGTGTCGTGAAGGGTGGTGATTAAATTGAGAGTTGTCAGTATTGGTAGTATTGCTATATGTCATTGTTGTACTGATGATGGTTCTTACTGCCACTGTCCAAAGTTAAGGATTATAACAGTTTAGATAATTTGTTAGTGAAAGAATGTTGCCCCAGCCGCATATATGTGTTTCGATAAAAGCAGTGTGTATTTGAACCACTCATTGATGTGAAGATTGTTAGATCTATTATGATGCTGTGGTGAAAAATATTGAAGTCTGATTATTGATTCATGTTTAGCTCATCAAGATGAGAAACTTTGCTTTGTGAATCATACCTGTCCGAGGTCCAGAAGTATAAGTTTGAGCAAGGTGCACTACAGTTGGCCGTGAAGTGTTTTGACAAAACGTTGTCTCCTGATTCGAACAGTTGAAAGTAAGGTGTGACCAGCGGTGACTGTAGAAAACATAGACCAAGTTGAAAATGTAAAAAGGAATTTGATTGGTGTTGAGGTACAGTGTTTGATGCTTGCACAGAGTTGGCAGTAATATTACAGTTTTGAGGACAGTGTTGGGACAGATTTCTAGAGCAGATTTGGACTGGTTTTGTATAAGCTTGTTATTTAACATTGGACAAGTTCTATGTGAGCTTGTTAAGCAGGTTCTTAGTGAGCCTATTGATAGAGCTTTGGAGGTGACAGAATATAGAGGACAGAGTCTCAATGGATAGAGATCCAACAGCCAACACAGTTGAAGATAGATCTGAGTGAGGATTCCTCAAGTGGAGAGAGGTCCACCAGTCAGTGCAGCAGAGAGATAGAGTCTTCTATAATATCACAAGGGTACTATGGAGTATGAGTTATGGTATCCTAAAGATGCAGATTGGGCAGGATGTGTAGATGACAGGAAGATTACCAGTGGAGGTGCATTCTATCTTGGAGACAGTTTGGTCGCGTAGAACAGTAAGAAACAAGAGTCAGTTTTCTTATCCACAGTAGAGGCAGAATATATTGCAGCGACAACATGTTGTACGTAGGAGAAAGTTGCAGAAAGTGAGGTTAAGTTGGATTTTCATTCCAACAACAGATTGTGGAGTGGTCACGTTTCCCAAGAATTGACTAGCTACAGGGATCACATTCTCAGGGGGAGCATTTAAGTATTTGTTTATCTTTTTGCTCATGTTCATGATTTTTGCTAAATGTAATAAATTTTGGCTGAGAATGTTGTGCATGGACTCAGGGGGAGTCTGCAGTAGCCCTTTGGTATTATTGTCAAAGGGGGAGAAGAATTACAGGAAAATTGCACATGTGTTGCCAACAATTCCAAAGGGGGAGATTGTTGAGCAAGGTGCAACAAACAATATTGTCATTGTTGTCAACACAGTCAGATAGATCTGTTGATGCAGTGGATAGGAAGTTCAAAAGCTAGTTAGATGCAGAAAACAAGAGTTCAAAGGTTACTCAGAGTATGTACAGTGATTCTCCAAGAAGACCGAAGTGGACCACTTGCAAAAGGTCAAAGAAAAAGACAAGTAAGAAAAGTGTCACGATATCGCGACATATACAGCAGGCAAGAAAAACTGTCACGATTTCACGACATGTTAGAAGAGAGAGAAGAAGAAAGAAAAACTGTCACGATTTCGCGACATGTTGGAAGAGAGAGAAGAAGAAAGAAAAACTATCGCGATTTCGCGACATGTTGGAAGAGAGAGAAGAAGAAAGAAAAACTGTCGCGATTTCGCGACATGTTGGAAGAGAGAGAAGAAGAAAGAAAAAGTATCACGATTTCGTGACATATTGCAAGAGAGATAGTACGGAAGAAAAAGTGTCACGATTTCGTGACATGTTGAAAGAAAAAGAGGCAAGTAGAAAAAGTGTTGCGACATATTGCAAGGAAGGTTGTACGGATGAAAAAGTGTCACGATTTCGCGACATATTGCAAGGAAGGTTGTATGGATGAAAAAGTGTCACGATTTCGTGACATATTGCAAGGAAGGTTGTACGGACGAAAAAGTGTCACGATTTCACGACATATTGCAAGGAAGGTTGTACGGACGAAAAAGTGTCGCGATTTCATGACATGTTGCAGGAGAGAGAGTCCGAGAGAAAAAGTGTCACGATTTCATGACATGTTGCAGGAGAGAGATTCCGAGAGAAAAAGTGTCACGATTTCACGACATGTTGCAGGAGAGAGAGTCTGAAAGAAAAAGTGTCGCAATTTTGCGACATAATGCAGGAGAGAGAGTCCGAAAGAAAAAGTGTCACGATATCGTGACATGTTGCAGGAGAGAGAGTCCTAAGGAGAAAAAGTGTCACGATATCGCGACATGTTGCATTTAGAGAGGCAGATTGCACAAGGAGAAAAAGTGTCGCGATATCGCGACATGTCACGTTTTCACGACCCAAAGGCAAGATAAAGCGCTAAGGAGAAAAAGTGTCGCGATATCGTGACATGTCGCATTTTCGCGACCCAAAGGCAAGTTAAAGCGCTAAGGAGAAAAAGTGTCGTGATATCACGACATGTGTTTTCACTGGTTGAAGCCGAGAAGAGTAGCAAGGAGGCAAAAGTGTCACGATATCGCGACATGTTATGTTTTCGTGGGGCCAAAGCTAAGAAACAGAGCAAAGAGAAAAAGTGTCACGATATCGCGACATGTTGTATTTTCGTGGGCCAAAGCTAAGAGAAAGCGTACGGAAGAAAAAGTGTAGCGATATCGCTACATGTTGTATTCTCGCGGGCCAAAGCTAAGAGAAAGCGTACAGAGGAAAAAGTGTAGCGATATCGCTACATGTTGTATTCTCGCGGGCCAAAGCTAAGAGAAAGCGTACGGAGGCGAAAGTGTCACGATATCGCGACATGTGTTTTCGTGGCAACAACAACAGAAGAGTTACAGGGGCAGTTGAAGCCGACGAAGACCGATGTTAGCCGACGAAGATTAGGGTTTGCAGCCGACTATGATTAGGGTTACAGTCGACTAAGATTAGAGTTTTTCATCATGAAAATGTTGTTATAAAAGCATGGCTGTTTGGAGAATTGAGTGTTGTTGTTGATATCGTCGAATGCATGTCGAAGTGTGAAATGCGGCCGTAAGAGCGTAGAAAGTGCAGAAGCGGTGAGATGATGGCGAAGTGCACACAGTGAGCGAAGAAGTCGTGTCAAATTGTCCTAAGTGCATCTGTGAGTGCGTAGAGAGAGCAGAGTGCGCAAAAGGGAGAAGACGATCATGAGGTTTGATCGTGATGAAGTAGAGTGTGCAAATTTTGGTCGTAGTGCGTAGAGAGGGAGAAGACGATCGTGAAGTTTGACTGTGACGAAGCCAGAGTGTGCAAAGTGAGTGCGTAGAGCGAGCAGAGTGCGCAGAGAATGCAAAGGTGAAGTAGACCAGTCAGGGTCTTGTAAAAGCGAAGGTATCTTACTGTTAAACCCAAAGATTCAATTTGAAGTCCAGGTTGGTGCTTGGCATTAGGGGTTGGTGCTCCTTCCAGTTGGTGCTGGTAAATCAGGGGTTGGTGCTCCTTTCTATTGGTGCAGATAAATCAGGGGTTGGTGCTCCTTCCAGTTGGTGCTGGTAAATTAATTGTAAAGTTGGTGCTTTGCAAAGGTTGGATTTGGATGGTAGTCCAAGCAGTCATTATTGAGGAGTAGCCACATTGGTGAACCTCGTTAAATCTTGTGTTGTGTGATGTTCTCTTGTGATACTTGCTTTATCTATTTTTAAGGTTTCATTATTTCAGTTTTAAGAGCTGTGAATTTAAGTTTAAAAGTCTACACTGATTCACCCCCCCTCTCAGTGCCATTGTAAGAATAACAAGACCATGATGTCCCTTATAGTTGTAGAATTGTCAAAATTTTATTCAATCTCATGTTATTTTTCTAACATTTTTCTTTATAGGTACAATGGCTCCAAATCCCAATGGAAACAAGGGAGAAAAATCTTCTAGAAAGAAGAGTATCCTAAAATATTTTAGCCATATCTCAAAATCCAATGAGGCATCAAAATCCAATGAGGTGTTGAAATCCAATGAGGCACCAAAATCTGCAAAGATGCAAGGTACACACCCGTTTTACCTACTTAATAGTAATTTTCTTAAGTAATTTTAAAAAAATGATATAGAACATCTTTGAATACAAAATATACAATTGATCCTAATATGTCTCCACTTGAATATATTCCCTAGGATGAAATAAATCATGAAAACTTGATCAACAATGACATGCAAAAAATTGAACAAAATATTAAAACTAGCACACAAATCAAATTAAAAATGATCATTCTAACCAAATACACACTTCTGGAGAATCTTCTACTAAGAAACCCAAACGTAGAAAGTTAACAAGGTGGACTATTAGAAGGTCATTTTCGCTTAAATAGTCATCAAAATATTCGTTTATTGAACCAGTGTAGTCAAAAAATAGTAATGACATGCCAACAAAATGTAGATGTATTATTTGTAGTTGGAAACTAGAGAAAGATCATAAGATGCAACTTAAGTTGAACACAATGGAAAAACATTGTGGGAAATTTTATGTGATAGTAAAATAAAGTGACGAAACAACTAATAAAATAATTATGTGGAAGAATGCATCAGAATGCATATGCAGAAGACTATGACAAAGAGATGAAACAACAAAAAATACTAGCTTAGAATTGTGGAACGATTCTAGCATAGTTTAAAGAAAGAAATTCATAAAACCACTTTATTTAAAAAAATCTTGCAATTTGTTGTCGTATTTACTATTCTTAAAAAGGGTAGATCTATGTTAGACTTAATTTATTTGAAGCATATCTTTCAACTAGTTGATGTACATAATCTCTCCAGTGCCCATTGGTCAGATCAAAGTGGTTAAGAAATGATAAAATGTCTCTCTTTGGTTGAGGAGGACATGAAAGAGAAAATTAAAAAATTTAAATTCATTTCACTCTCTATTGATGAGGTAATTGTTGTTGACAACACATCTTGGATTTGCATGTATATTTACACCTTTCATAATAATGTAAGGTAACCTCATTTGCTAGCAATACATAAGATGGTGGAAAACTATAATGCAAAAAATATTTTTAATGTTATTGTTACTAGCTTAAAGGATATTGCTGGAATGGATGATGTAACAACAACCAGTAAATTGATATGTGTTGGAGCTGATGGAGATGTTATAATGCAAGGTAAAAAAATGGTTTTTGTGTTCGAATTCAAACATCAGTTACCCCATATTTGATCCTAATTCACTACATGGCTCATAAAATGAATCTTGCATACAGAATTGTGAGTACATTTGAAAATGTTGAAAGAGTTGAAGAACTCATCTGTGAAGTACATGCTTATTTTTCATGCAATCCAAAAAGGTTTACAGAGTTTCAAATGTTTGCACTAGGACTTAGAGAAGGTAAAAAATTATTGAAATATGTAGATACTAGGTGAATTTCATTGTTTCAACCTGTAGCAAGAGTTTTCAAAGAATATAAATCCTTAGTAGGCTTTATGTATGATAATCAAAGGGTAGTTGATAAAGCAAAAGATTTGCTATATTGTATGATTGACATAGAAACACTACTCACTTTATGTGGTATTCTTCCAATGTTGCATGAAATGAATACTTTGATTAAACTTGCACAACAAAGATCCATTTATATTATTGATTTCATCAGGATTTTATAAAGTGAAAATTTTATGGATCCTTTGTTTGATGATTGGAGAAATTTAATAAATGTCATTGAACAAAAAAGTTTGTTGAAGTTCAACATCAATTATCATATTTGTATTAATATTCATGGAAAAGACATACCTTTATATTATTTTGATAAGAAATTGGGTATAGTTACTAAAGATGTTGAACATATGCCAATCACATACATCATATTTGATGAATTTTTACTCAATACAAGGATCAAATTAAGAAAAATAACAAAAAAATTGACAAAAGAAATTAGAGACTGTTTTCAAAGAGACAAGTTGCTTGAAGCAATGGGTGTGGTTAACCTCATATTTTAGAATCCAAGAATAGACTATAAGAGTAAAAATGACTTGTTTACAAAATATATGGGTACACTTATCCAATTTTTTGCTAAACGTGTGGAATTCAATGGTACTGCGATCAGTGGTATTCTAAATTAAATAAAGTTTGACCAATCAATCCTCATATTTTGTAATGACAATGGTTGATCAAATTTCACATTTGACTAATCTTAGTGAATCATATTCTCTTGTACGCTTGTGGAAAAATTTGTACCCTTGTAGTGTTTTACAAGATATAATGAGCGAATATTTTTGCTTATATGAATTGTGTCAAACAATGGTTTTGGGATCAGTGGAAGATGAAAAGGTTTTTAGTGCTTTACTTTTGTGAAATCTAAAGTTCGTAATAGATTGGATAAAAATTTAGAAAACTGTTTGAGAATATATGTCTCATCTTATGAGGTGGACAAGTTTCCTTATGAGAGAGCTCTGGTATATTGGAAATATATAGCAGATAGAAGAGGTATCACTAATATTGATGATAATTAGAAAAATGATAACTGTGGTGATCATATTGTTGAGATATAGAGACCAGTTATGTGTACAAGTGATTTAGGACAAGATGGGAAGTGTTTGTTTCAACTTCCACCAATGTAATATTTGCATTATTTTTACATGTCTTGAGGATTATGAATTTTAAGCATATTGCATAATATTATTAATTTTTTATTTTTATAATCGTGATGAATCATAATTTTTAATTTTTATAATCCTAATGAATCAGTATTATTAATTTTTATAATCCTGATGTTGGGAATCAGGATTATGAAATTTTCTTTGGATTGATGAGTTTCTCAAATAAATTCATAAATGTACATTGTTCAGGATTATGAATTGTGCTTTGGATTGATGAGTTTTTTATATCATTCCCTTTGTTCATAAAATTATATGTTTTATATGATAAGATTGCTCTGCTTTATTGAGTATTTTAAACATTGGATGGCTTATTGATAATAAAATAAAGTAGCAAGCAAATGATCTTATTATCAACACATTTTTTCATAGTTGCAATAGCAAATAAATGTGAATCTCTACAAAGAATTAATATAAAAAATGATACAAAAATATCACACATATTTAAATTTTGTTTATTTATTTATTTGGAATAACTTTTCATTACAAAACTAGTGAACTGAGAGTCCACTTTGATACTATTATTTTATAATTTTACAAAACTAGTGAACTGTGCATCCACTTTGATACTATTTGGTTCCAAGGCCCAATTCAGGTGTTTGCTCAATTGTAGGATCTGAATACTTTTTCTCATACCCTTTCGTAAATGCTACCTCTAATGTATGTTGAGTTAGACATTCTTCATACCCCCATATTCTAGAAGTTTGTCCTTATAGGGCACCAACTCTCCTTAAGTTCTCCTTAGCAATCGTCAAACTATCTATCAATACCCTCTTCTTTGTAGTTGGATCTTCTTTCACAGATATTTCTTTCTCATGTTCCTTGAGCAAAATATTTGGATCCATATTATTTTTAATGATTATTCTTCTAAGGATATTACTCTCTCTAATGGTGTTATATAGTCATCATTTGAAGTCGATGGCATTTTGTAGACTCTACTTTGTCATCGCCAAAAACACCTTCAAGATTTCCACCTGATTCTTCATATTCTCAAAATTTGATTGTATAGCAAAAAAATTAAAATATGTTAGTCAATAAATGTCTAAATGTGTTAACAAAATCAATTAATTTAATAAAAAAATGATGAGTTACCTCTGTAACTACTTTGGCAGCCTTTGTCACTTTTGCTTTTTTCTTATCAATTACCCATTTAGTGAAACTTGCCTAGGCTTCAGCATTCATATTCTCAAGCCTATTCAAAAGGATATCTAATATTTCATAATTGTAAACATTAGTGGCCTTTACATTTCCTAATATTACTTGATGTAATAAAGTATCAAGATTTTTAGGGTGTTGCTGAACCAACGAAAACATATTCTCTCTTCTTGAATTTTTTTCTATCAAGAACTAATTTCTTTGAGTAGAATATTAACCCAATACTTTCATTCTTTCGATTTTGTAGTATCCGAAAGCACACTATATTTTATTATGGTCTCTAAATTATTTGATAGTAAAATAGATTCTAGAAAGTTTAATTTTTCATCCTTGCTAAAAGGAGCAAGTTGACCAATTTGATGGGGGTAAGAGAAGCTATGAGCAGTGGTTGCTCTTCCTCGAGTTTGCAATGCTTTAGTTTGAAGCACATCAGAAGATTTAAAACCCTGAGGAATATTTCCTTGTAAAATATAATCCTCATCCATGGGAGGATTATCCAGCTCAAGGAAATCACGCATAATGGTGGAAATATTTTTTATGGATAAAGTTGAAAAGTCTAAAAGGCTTTGTGTATGGTCATCTCCTGAACTCCTTGTAGCAAATAATTACTTTCCACGTATATGTTGTTGACCCCTCATCAACTATTGTCATGGTGGAGGCAGTGGTGGCATCAGTTATTGTATCGGTTGTTGTAATAGACCTAAGACCTAATAAAAATAGAATAAATGTTTTATGAAAATATTGTAATAATATCATATGTTGATGTGGTCTCTTGTTCTAATTCGATCGGTTGTTTAGAAGGTTTTGTGTGTTGTTTTCGATGTTGAGGTGATGACAAAGGTGGCATAATTCACTCTCTTTGATGATATTGTTGAGTTGACCCCAAAAAATTAGAAAATATTTGATGATGTCGTTAAGGACTTTGGTGACTAATTAACTATAATTTCTCATATCAAATGCTATTGTGGTTTGATCTTCTAATTGGGTTGCTTGTGAAGTATGTTTGAGATGTTGCCTTGAATACATTTAAAAAACATTAGATAGAAGAAACTAAAATTAAGTAAAAATAAATAAATTACACAACTGAGAAAGAGTAACATTACCTCTAATGGGTTGGTTAACTTCCTGAACATCACAGAGCTCTTGACGTGCAATTGAAGAGGAAGTTGCACAAACAAGAGAAGATGTAGAAGACATAACTCATTTCATAGATCTGGTTAGTAGATATTGTGGTGAACCTATCTCAGAATCTCCACTAGTCTCTGGGAGCATTCTTCTAATTGCAGCCTTTCTCTACTAGAAGATGAGGTGGCTCTTTTCGGCATTCAAGTGTAATTTAAATATAAAAAATAAACACTCTAATATAACAAAAATAAATTTATTGTAAATTTGAAATTAAATAATGAATTTTACCTGCACCTCTTTAGTGGATAAGTCATCTATCTTCAATTTTGGATGGAGTGAGGTGGGGATTGAGGTATTGTTTACATTATAAAATGCTTTATAAAAAAAATAATCAACTAATTTTTAGTAGAAACAACGGTAATAGTGGTAGCAGTATTCATGTGTGCATGTTGAAGAATATTTGTGATTCAACCAAAAATATATGAGGACCAGCTGAATTTGTTCTTTCCAAGACAACATACAATATATGCTAAAGCCTATAAAGGAATGTCCTCACTTGCAAAACAATACGTGCTTGGAAGAACTCAATGACCGCATGAAGGAAGATATTGATAATAGATTACCTTTGTTGTTCTTCTTTTTCCCCTAGTTTTTCTTTGTATCTATAATATTACCTTTATCCTAGTTACTAATCAATCCATCATCTCTTTTTCTCTTGTAATTCTTGGTTGTGTGTCTTACTATGACCATAATTTTCTAGATTTGATCTTGGATTTGGATTTCTCCAAATATTAGTAAAAAATCTTGATGAACCTAACATGAAACACTTCTTATGATTGTGGATTGATTTTCCCTTTAGGAATTCTTATCTACTCATTCTCCATGAGTTCAAACACTGTTTTTTCTCTTTCCAACCCTCCTTAGGTAACCAGCCATTTTTATCCAATAAAATAGTCGATCATATTCATGAATTATAAACTAGAAACCAAGCTAGGAGAAACCATAGAAGACACAAATGAATATCTTGATGGTAATGACCCTCAACAAGAACTATTACTTATTCTTCTCCCTCCATCAAAATTTGTCAACAAGCTTATGGAGAGATAACCTACTTGGCTAATCTTTATCAAGAATCCCTAATTCAAATTGGAGGATCCATGTACACAATGAACCATACATACAAATGTACCAACAAAAGTATATCTAAAAGATCCTAATGACATGACTTTGACTGGTGGGAATAAATAAAGTTGTCATGTTTTTTATGTTTGACAAACTTTGGATCATGAATATTAAGATGTAGAGGATAGGAATGTGGTGGAATCTCAAGCTCCACCTCAAATGGAAATTATATCGTCACATTACGATTTTCCTTCTTGTGACATAGATAAGTTATTTCATAGGGAGACTAAACTTTTAAGGAAACCATGACATGTCATAGAATATATTTTAAATTATCAATAGAAGTCTTACCATCTTGATTGCAAGAGATATGTAAAATGACATGAAAAAAAGTTGAAATTCAGGGTAGTAGTTCTACTCATAAGTCTCAGTTAAAGTATTTAAGAGTTATACCCAGACTTATTCTAGAATAATAATGCATAATTAAATAATTCAAAAGAAAATAATAACTCACAAAATACATGCACATAGAACACAAGAGATTTATCCTAGTTCGCCCAATATGGGTTACTTCCAGCAAACAAGAGCCACACATCCTTTTCTATTATTGTTCACCCTCTACCCGAAAAAGAGGGACACCTTTATTGCTATGGTTTCATTTCATTTGAAGAGGATTTAGGGTTTCTAGAAGTTATAGAAAACCTATTTTAGAGTGGGAATTTTACGCAGAAGGAGCTTGAAGTAAAATGATGTTAAATCAATCTAGGATAGAGATTGAGAAATTTTATGGAAAAAATTTGAGCTATGGAAGTTAAATTTGGAGGATCTTCTCATGGACAAATATCAGTGGCTTGTTATCTCTGAATAAAAACCTACCAGTACATCTGATGAATATTGGAAAAAGTTGAATCGAAAAGCAAGGAGTCTAATTCGACTGTGCCTTGCAGATTCAGTATTAATCAATGTTTCTAGAGAAGCTACTACAAAGACTCTTTAGGAGAAGTTAGGGGCTCTATATCAATCTAAGTCCCTGGTGAACAACTTATTCCTCTAAAAGAAAATGTATAATATTAGGATGAACAAAGGGGATTTAGTTGCAGATCATCTTAATGCATTCAATATGGTGGTAAGTCAACTTACATCTATTGAAATTAAGTTGAGTGAGGAGGATAAATGTATTACTTTGCTATGTTTTCTACTAGATTTATGGGATAACCTAGTTGTAGCAGTTGGTAGTACAACTTCATCCACTTTGAAGTTTGAAAATGTTGTGGCATATCTATTATCAAAGGATATGAGGAGAAAAGCCATGGAGGGCACATCAAAGGATGCCCTAACAGTGAGAGGGTGTTCCAAGTCGAGAAAGGTTTGAGAGAAAATATTGGAAATGTGGTAAGCTTGGATACATGAAGAAGGATTGTAGATCAAATAAAATTTATTCTGGAAAGAGATCTGATGAATCCACTTCCACAGAGATAAATAAATCCACTGATGAAGGAGGGGATGTATATTTGGCATCTTGCTCCACATGTTTGGATAGTAATGATTGGTTAATTGATACTAGTGCCTCTTTTCATATGACTCCTCATAGGGGATGGTTTAGTGAATATGAAAGATATGATGGAGGGGAGGTACTCTTGGGAGATGATTCACCACTTAGAATCATTGGTCATGGAAGAGCAAAAATATTGTTGCAGGATGGTAGGATTAAAACCCTCCCAGGTGTGATGCATATTCCTAGCCTTGCTAGAAATTTAATTTATGTAAGCAAAATGGCTAATGTAGTAGTGAACATCAGTTTTAGTAAGAATTCATGCAAAATAGTTCATGGATCTATGGTGTTAGCAAGATAAGTTCATATTTTAACTTTACATAAGCTATTGGGAAGCATTATGACAAATAAGTGCAATAGCTCAACTATTCTTGAGGCTGAATCAGATAAAATTTCAATGCTCTGGCATCAAAGAATGGGACATATTGGAGAAAAGGGATTGCGTACCCTATACACGAAAGTTATGGTTCAAGGTATCCCTAACTTCTCAATGTTTTTTTATTTATGTGAACATTGTATTTATGGCAAGAAAAATTGTGTGAGTTTCCCATTTAGCGTTGCAAGATCAAAAGGGGTATTAGATCTGATTCACAGTGATATCTTTGGTCCTATTCCTATTCCATAGCTTGGACAATCACAGTACTATGTTTCTTTTATTGATGATTTTTCAAGATATGCATGGATTTCTTTTCTTAAAAGTAAAGTTGAAATGTTTGATAAGTTTAGATAAATTAAAGCACTTGTTGAAAATCAAACTAAGAAAAAGATTAAGGTGTTGAGGTCTGATAATGGAGGAGAGTATTTTTCAAATAAATTTGAGGATTTTTGCAAGCAATGTGGTATTGCAAGATAGAAGACTACTCCATATACACCTCAACAAGTTGCTGAGAGATTGAACAAATCACTCATAAAAAAGGCTAGAAGTATGCTTAGTGGTGCTAGTCTAGCACATGAATTCTGGGCAGAAACAGTGAATGTGGTATGTTACTTGCGAAATTGATCTCCTACATTAGCATTGTTGTATCAAACTCCATTTGAAGCATGGTTTGGTAAGAAACCCTCTCTTTCACATATTAGAGTTTTTGGTTGTGATGCATACATGTATATTCCAAAGGAGAAAAGAAGTAAGCTTGATAATAGGGTTGTTAAATGTATCTTTATTGGTTATAAATATGGTGTTAAATTATATAAAATTTGGAATCCATAAACTAAAAATATAGTTTACAGTTTAGATGTGGTGTTTAGAGAAATGAAAAGTGATCACAGGAAGAAAGTAACAGAAGAAGAACCTCAAAAGGTGCAATTTGATCTCATGGAAGAAGAATCATACTCAATGGAAGAGGATGAACCAAAGGTTCATACACTTGTGGTAAGGAGATCAACATGAGATAGAAGGTAACCTAAAAAGTATAGTCCATATGTTTTTCCTTCTTTTTTTTTTTTATATGTTACTGATGAAGATCCTAGAATAGTTAGAGAAGCTGTTAATTATGAAGAGGTAAACCTTTGGGAATAAGTCATGAATGAGAAAATTATGGACTTGAAAAATAAAATAAAACATGGGATCTAGTATAATTATCTGGTGGAAGAAAAGCAATAGGTTGCAAATGGATCTTCAAGAAGAAGAATAATATTGAAGGTAAAGTGGAGAAATATAAAGCTCATTTGGTTGCTAAAGGCTATTCTTAGGTAGAGGGAATTGATTATGGTGAAGTATTTTCTCCTGTTGCAAAGCTAACCTCAATAAGATTTATTTTATCTATGGTTGTTGCATTTGATATTGAAATAGAGCAAATGGATGTAAAAACTACATTCCTTCATGGAGATTTAGAGGAAGAAATCTATATAAGACATCCTGAAGGATTCATTGTTGAAGGAAAGGAGGATTGTGTATGTAAGTTAAATAAATATTTGTACGGACTGAAACAACCATTGAGAATGTGGTATTAGAAATTTGATATTTATGTTTTAGGACTTGATTTTGCTTGTAGCAATGCTGATCATTGTGTATACTCAAAGCAAATTGGTAATGCACTTTTCATTATAATTTTGTATGTTGATGATATGTTACTTATTGGAAACAGTAAGGAAATGATCAGGGATGTGAAGTCTCAGTTAGCATCACAATTTGACATGAAAGATCTTGGCCCTGTAAATTTTATTTTGGGTATGCAAATAAATAGATATCGTTCAAACATAAAGTTGTAGCTGAATCTTAAAAAGCATGTTGAGATAGTATTAAAGAGATTTAGTATGCAATATTGTAAACCAGTGAAGGTACCTATTCCTTTGGGTGCAAAGTTGTCTGTTGAACAATATCCAAAAATAGAAGAAGAGGTAGAAGAAATATCCCATGTTCCGTATGCAAATATTGTAGGGAGTTTAATGTATACCATGATGTGCACTAGACCATATATTGCCCATGCAGTGTGATTTTTGAGTAGATATATGTCTAAACCTGGTAAAGAGCATTGGATTGTTGTAAAAAGGATTTTTAGATATTTACATGGTACATCTGATTTTTCAATCCTTTATGAAGGTATAGGTAAAGAAAACAAATACTTGGATATAGAAGGTTTTTTTGATCTAGATTGGGCTGGAGATCTTGACAATAGAATATCTACTAGTGCATATGTATTCAACTTGTTTGGAGGGGCTATTAGTTGGATAAGCAAAAGGTAAACTATTTTTTCTCTTTCAACCACTAAAGCTGAGTACATGGCAGCCACTGATGCAAGTAAGGAAGTAGTATGGCTACAAATACTATGTGCTGATATTGGGTTCTTTCAAGGAGCTATGAAGATAAATTGTTATATCCAAAGTGCTATATTTTTGGTGAAGAAACCTACTTACCATTCAAGAACAAAGCACATTGATACAAAGTACCACTTCAGTAGGGAGATGATTTAATAGAAGAAAGTGTTGCTGGAAAAGTGGATACCAAGGAAAATATTGCAGATGCTTTAACCAAGGCAGTTAGCACAAAAAAGTTCATGTTTTGTACAGTTGAAATGGGTCTGAAAATACCAAGTTTTGGAACAAACATTGATTATAGCCTTTCTGCAAAGTATTCAACAAGTGGGAGAATGTTTTATGTATCTCATCCTTTGTAGAGGAAGTACTGTACACGGGGCCCCTACTTCGGCGGTATTGGTGGAATTCCCATGATTTATGAGTATGGATGGTTTTAGCCTAATGGTATTATGCCCACATGATTCTAATACCACGTTGTGGTTTAGGGTTGTAAGAGTTTCCTTTATATTGACTGTAATGTCCCATTTTGGGTAAAGGGTGAACAATAATAGAAAATGAGGTGTGGATCTTGTTTTCTGGAAGTAACTCATATTGGGTGAACCAGGATAAATCTCTTGTGTTCTATGTGCATGTATTTTGTGAGTTGTTGTTTTCTTTTGAATTATTTAATTCTGCATTATTATTCTGGAATAAGTTTGGGTATAACTCTTCAATATAAAGATTCAAAAAACATAACAAAAGAAACCAAAGATTCATAACAACTTGAAATAAATTCTCAAAGAGAACCCCATACACCATGGGATAAGAGATATTCTTTCAACAATTGCATGCCATTCAATCCATGACATCTCAAGAAAGAGTGACAATAAAATATTCAGCAAAATATTTAAATTATTTTGATTCTAGTCAAGCACACCCATAGTGGCTTTGATACCATCGCTATCAATAGAGAGTTATTACAATATCTAACAAAATTTCAAGACATAAAACTATGCATCCACTCAAAAAATTGAATAATAACTCACTGAAATCTTTATTGATAATATTTACTATAATCATTGCATAAATGTAATGCTTCTTTGAATACAATATTACATGGCTTTTCCCTCAATATATAGAAACATGAGACTCTTCACATGCACGTTACTCTTTACCTTTACAATTACATAAACTCTTCATCTCCTCATACTTATAGAAGATCCAACTCTTCACATTTCTCTCTTACATAATAATAAATCTCACATATTACATAAAGACAAAGTCTCTCATGATTGCACATAACTCCTCACTTCTAAACATGATACTTCACTCACATAACTCACACTTACTAACATGACACCTCACACACATAACTCCACACTTATTTACATGACACATAACTCTCACTTAATAACATGACACATACTATAGACTCAAATATTAAACACACGCTAATTTAAATTACTTACTGGGTACAAAATAATATAATACCTCCATTAGGAGCCACCTACATCCAATAGAGAATTTTTTTTACTTATGAATAGAGAGACTCACACTTTTAGGGGGACCTCATCATTCCACTCTCATGGGGAAAATCGAATTATGGTTTCTTCTTTATCATTGTTCCCTTTGTTATAGAAGTTTTAGCAAGATAGGTGGAACAACCTCCTTTGGAAAATATAAGTTACTATTGATCATGCATATTAAAATCTCTATGCTTAAAGGTTTTTTCTTAAGATATTTGAGGGATAGAGACTTGTGTGACAACCAAATATTTTTTTCTAGGCAAACTAGAATGACCTACTATAAAGGAAGTATGTTCAGTTTTAAATTTGACCAATTTTTTTTGTCACTTTCTCAAATATTTTTGCCCAACAAGGTGCTTAGGGAAATTCTTAATGACATGTTCTTTTTCCAACACAAGAAGTAGGTGTTTGGTAGGTTTAGGTAGTTTATTGGTTGTATCATTTATTAACCTAAAGAAACAATCTCAAATAAGGATAGTATGACTAGGTCAAATCCATATCTAAACAAACCCTAAAATGAAGACACTGACAAAAAAATATCTTGTTTTTATTTTTACACTAGATGATTTTATCCAAGGGAAAAATAAAAATGGACATGAATGAAAATTCTAGCCATAATGGTATTTAGATCTAAAAGGCTCTTCAAGGTGAATGTTCAAGAACTTTGTAGGTAGAAAATTTAATCATAAATAATCCATGTCCTATAATAAATGGACTTGGTATGGTTAAGGTTATTAGATATGATAAGCACATAGCCTTTGCCTAACCCCCTAATTGATTCTATCACCTACCTATAACTTTATTTATATGGATTTATCAACCCCTATAGAACTTATTTCTATTAGAGCACCTCTCAAAAAAACTAAAATAATAGTTTGGGATGAAATTTCTATATTGACCTTAGTAAACTCATCCAAGAGCATTACATAGAGGGACTTACTTATTCTTTAATATCTTGGTTACGAAGTTGTGTCTTGTCCTCTTCGGCTCATCAATGGGTTGTTGCATCATGATATTATAAAAAATTGACTATCTGGATGTCTGGCCTCCTTTAATGGTAGTATTAAAGGATTTAATAGGGTTTTTTAATTCTAAGAATATAAAAATAGAGATAAAGTATTAATAAGTATACGTAAAAAGTTAATTTATAAATATAAAAAGGATTTTATGAGTGAAACAAGACAAGATAAATTTTATATATCCATTGTTACATGTAGAAATCCTATCAAGACTATTGGAGGTATTACATTATTTGGTTCCTTTGGTGTGAGTTTGATATTTATATATAGTATGTGTCAATTTATATGAGTAAGCATGTGTCACGTAATTAAGAGTGTGAGGAGTCTTTAAGTGATGCATCTTGCTTAGGAGTAGGGAGTTACATGTAATCATGGTATACTTTATCTTTATGTAATATGTGGGACTTATTATGTAAAAAAGACACGAAAATTAAATCTTAATTAAAGTGAAGCACTCAAAACTTGGATTTATTAAAAGTGCATAAGAGGTTATTTATTTAAGTGTTGGGAGAAATTAATATTGGAGGTAAATATAATAAGTATATGTGGAAATAATTTGGGAGAAGAAAGGTATATTTTAAGAAGAGAAATAAATATTATGAAAGAAAGTAATTTAAGACTTATAAGAAGAATTTAAGAGGATTAAAAAAAAATTGAAGAAAGAAGAAAAATGAAATTGAAGGTGAAGAAATTAAACTTAAGAAGGATATTAACAACAAAATAGCAAATACAAAGATTTTTCTTTTTGAATCTCAATTACTAAAAGGGCCTAATTTTACTCCATGGAAAAATGAAATGAGGTCAAAAATTATTGTTGAGAAACTTTAGGATGTGGTAACTAGAAAATGCATCCAAAAGATAAAATTTGATACAAAAATTTAAATATGATGATGCTAAAGCTCTTATGTTAATTATGTTTGACATATCTAATAAAATTCAGACACATATAAGTGTAATTAAGAGTGTGAGGAGTCTTTGAGTGATGCATCTTGCTTAGGAGTAGGAAGTTACATGTAATCATGGGATACTTTTTCTTTATATAATATGTGAGACTTATTATGTACGAAAGGCAGATGAAAATGAAATCTGAATTAAAGTGAAGCACTCAAAACTTAGATTTATTAAAAGTGCATAAGAGGTTAATTATATAAGTGTTGGGAGAAATTAATATTGGAGGCAGATATAAGAATTATATGTGGAAATAATATGGGAGAAGAAAAGTATATTTTAAGAAGAGAAATCAATATTTTGAAGGAAATTAATTTAAGAGTTATAAGAAGAATTCAAGAGGATTAAAAAATTTGAAGAAAGAAGAAAAATGAAATTGAAGGTGAAGAAATTAAACTTAAGAAGGATATCAACAATAAAATGGTAAATACAAAGATTTTTCTTTTTGAATCTCAATTAAGGGCCTAATTTTACTCCATGGAAAAATAAAATGAGATCAAAACTCATTGTTGAGAAACTTTGGGATGTGATAACTAGAAAATGCATCCAGAAGATAAAATTGGAATACAAAAATTTAAATATGATGATGCTAAAGCTCTTATGTTAATTATGTTTGGCATATTTGATGAAATTTAGGCACACATAAGTGAAGTAGAAACTTCAAAAATTGCATGGAAAAAATTATGTACAATATTTGAGGGAAGGAATGAAGCAACCATTTTACACTTGCAATCACAATTGTAGTCTTTAAAGGTTCATGATGGAAATTATAATATTTGAGGGAAGGAATAAAGCGACCATTTTACACTTGCAATCACAATTGTATTCTTTAAAGGTTTATGATGGATTGAGCATAGAACATTTTTTTTAAGAGTAAGAGAATTGAAATCAAAATTACACACCATGGGAGAAAAGGTTGAAGATAGGCTTCTAGTTTTAGTTATACTTAGAGCACTTCCTAAATCATTCAAAATATTGGTCACATCTCTTCAAGTATCAAACAAAAAAGTGTCATTTGAGGAATTAGTAAATATTCTTCAGCAATATGAACTTGAAAATCAATTAAGAGATGAGTCATCTAACAATGCCCTTACATCAACAAAAGGTTCTTTCACTTCATCTTCATCATAAAATAAGAAATGAAAGTTGTATTGTTATATTTGTAAAAGAGATAGACATAGTAGAAAATTGTGTAAGTATTATGCATTGAAAAGGAAAAATCAAAACCAAAGAAATCAATCACAATATCAACAAAAGAATAATCAAAGGTTTATTGCACAAAGTGAAACAAAATCAGAATATACACACATGACTCTTATGAAAAATCAAATTTGCATGTTATCAAGTAATGAATAATTCATAAAATCAAGATCATGTTTGCAATCGATTCTAAAGAAATCTAATAAAGTATACTTCAAATAAGGTGCAATAATATCTACAAATTGTATAAGAGATCTACATTGGAAGCACCTATAGTGATGATTTCATAGAAGTAATGACCTTATGATTGTTCTAGTGATTGCCGCAAAGGCAATAATGATCGATTGGTAGATACAACCAATTTATAGAGGTATACCTAGTGAAGGTTGCATAAATCCAACAATACTAAAGAACGAAGATAAGAGAAAGAAGAATTAGAGATTGAAGGCAAAAAAAACCTTCATACCAAATTATGTAATACATAGAAGTGATGGGGGTGTAATACATTATTTGGTCTCGTTATAATTATTTAGATTACGGTGTGAGTTTGATATTTGTATATAGTATGTGTCAAGTTAGTAGGAGTAAACATGTGTCTGTAATTAAGAGTGTAAGGAGTCTTTAAGTGATGTGTCTTGCTTAGAAGTAGGGAATTAAATGTAATCATGAAATACTTAAAAGTAAAGAATTATATGTAATCATGAAATACTTTTTTTATGTATTATATAGGAGTTATTATGTAAAAAAGACATATGAAGAGTGAAATTTTCTATAAAAAAGTAAAAACCAAAAGTCATATAATTTAAAATATTTCATATATCTTTATATTAAAGACAAAACTTTATAATTTATAACAAACAAAAATAAACTATGTTTTATACCTTACTTGAATTTTATAAAACAAATTAATATAAATTATAAAAATTAATATTTATTTTATATTTAATATTAATATTGATACAATTTATTGATCATAAAATTCTGTAACCTGTGATAACAACATTATATTGCTAAAAAAAAAAAACTCAGAAACTAGGAAAGACCCAACGAACTGGAAAAGTCACGGGTATCATAGGAGTCAATACTCAAAATTGACAAACCAACTTATGTAGAAGTCAATAACCAAACCTTCGTGCCATACTGATTGGACTACAAAGAAATATATTATTATTTGATAAAGTTTAGATGGACTTTTTAAATAGATTTTTATATTGTTTAAAGTTAAAATTTTGTAAGTTTGTTTTTTTTTTAAGTTGTAGAGTGTTTTAATTTGATTAAGTATGCCCCAGTTTAAAGATGATGTTTCTTTTTATTTGAGTTACCAGTAATCTCCCTAACAAAATAGGGATTTAAAGGTAAACAAAAAAAAAAAAGGAAATTACAAAGAGAATATTTCAAAATTTAAAGTTGGCAGATCACATGAATGTTATAATATCTCGTTTTTACAGGATCTATGGGATGTTTTTTTTAACCATATTCTATTATTTTTATATAGGCACAAGCTACTCTGCATGGTGCTTGCATGATTAGTTTTTGTCTTTGTTAGTTCTTTTTTGCGTCTTTTTTTTCTGATGGCCATAATATTAGGCTTCCATAGTTTAGTTTGGCTGTATTTTAATGGAAGAGTAGGTCTTGGCCATTTTTGTTGTCAGTTTAAACTTTTAGGGCTTGGCCTTTGTCCAGTTGGTCAGTGGACCCTATTTTGTAAAATGGTTTTGGGTCAACCAGTTAAAACCCGGTGTTAATTATAATATTCTCTTACTTACCAAAAAAAAAAAAAATAACCTAATTTAAAAACCGAAATACTGGCCTGGGTGCTACGCACCCGCCAAATCTGGCCTTGATATACGCTTTCCAACAATCTTTAAAATGTTGGAAAGTGGTTTTCAGCATAGAAAATGTTAGAAAATGGTTTTCAAAGTTTACAAGAACAGTGATTATGTCTTTTTAAGGAGATACACTTTGCCTATTTAGGATGTATAAGTTTCGAATTTAGATCTCCCTCTTTAAAAGCCAAGGCAATGCACTACAACAAAATGTGTAAAACCTAAGCCTAGTCTTCTTTTATTAAAGATGCCAAAATGTTACATAATAAGTAGAAATACAAAATTAACTAAGCAAAACATTAAGAGTCAACAAATGTAGGAAAATATAATTTATTAAGAATTTTTAATAATGGAATTTTAATGGTAATAATTTTACAAATTTTAATAATTATATATTTTTATATTTTTATTTTTTTGGTTTGTTTTTTAAATTTTATTATAAAAAGGTTAGGGCAAAATTTTAGAGTTTTAAAAATTGAAGAAAGATGATTAGGATGAAAGTAATTATAACACCTACGAAACCAAGATATAAATTATATAATTTTTTTTTTTAATTTTATCATTTCATTTAAGTTTTTATCCTTCAAACATAACAACATAATCAATTTATTATCTTTGACCTGCAAGACTAGAATATATGATTGTTAGTTTTGATGATTTTTTGGTGAATTTTTATCTTCTCATGAAATGAGAAGAATCTACCTAGAACTTCTTTTCTAATTGTTTTTCCTTCAAGCATAAGTTAGGGCTCTTCCAAGTACATATAAGAATTCTATAACACTCCTATTATGCCTAGAAAAACATGATTCCACTTGGCTCATACGAAGGATATTGTCCTTATTCTCCCTAGTTAGGAGACCATCTCTAAGCAAGGAGTCCCTTCATCAAGGCCACCTTGGTTAGGTATTTTCATCAACCAATACAATGAGAAGGAAGAATTATGAAATTTTAAAGATATAATTAAGCACATTAGGAAGACAAGTGAAGGTTAGTTTTCTCTCCTCTTTTATCTCTCTCTCTTTATATTTGATTTTCGTTTACATTGGGTATCCTAATTTCTTCACTTTACTTAATTGGGACTAATGATCAAGACTTTGGAACTTCAAATAGGTGGTCAAAGATTTGAATTAGATAGGGAGTAGGGTTAACACTATACTCCAATAGATGATATTTTATTGGATAAACATATATTGAATAAACACATCATCCCATATGACATATGGTCTCATGGACATTAAAATATACTTTACTTTACTTTGCTATTATATACTTGGATCAATTTGCTTGCTATCTACTTCCCTTTTTTATCTATCCTACTTATCCTTTTGCCCCTAGGTTTTCTTCTTATCTATAGGATTACCTTTATCCTAGTTACTAATCAATCTATCATCTCTTTTTCTCTCCTAATTCTTATTTGTGTACCTTACTATGACCATACATTTTTATATTGTATTTCTCCAAATATTAGTAAAACATCTTCATGAACCTAACATGAAACACTTATTATGATTGTGGATTGATTTTCACTTTAGGAATTCTTATCTACTCATTCTCTATGAGTTCAAACATTGGTTTTTCTCTTGCCAACCCTCCTTAGATAACCAACCATTTTTATCTAATGATAAAGTCAATCATATTCATGAAGTATATGTTATACAAACTAGAAACCATAGAAGACACAAATGAAGATCTTGGTGGTAATGACCCTCAAAAAACTATTACTTATGCTTCTCCCTCCACCAAAATCCATCAACAAGATTATGGAGAGATAACCTACTTGGCTAATCTTGATCAAGAATCTGAATTCAAATTGGAGGATCAATGCACACAATGAACCATACATACAAATGTACCAACAAGAAATATATTTAAAATATCCTAATGACACGACTTTGACTAGTGGGAATAAATAAATTTGTCATGCTATTTATATTTGACAAAATTTGAATCATGAATTAATATGTAGAGGATGAGAATGTGGTGGAATCTCAAGCTCCGCCTCAAATGAAAAGACTATCATTGCATTACAATTTCTCTTCTTGTGACATAGATAATTTATTTCTTAGGGAAACTAAACTTTTAAGGAAACCATGACATGTCCTAGATTATATTTTAAATTATCAATAGAAGTCTTACCATCTTGATTGCAAGAGATATGTAAAATAACATGGGAAAATTTTGAAATTTAGGGTAGTAGTTCCACTCATAAGGCTCAACTAAATATTCAAATAGCATAATGAAAACAACCAAATATTCCTAACACCTTGAAAGAAATTCTTAAAGAGAACCCCATACACCATGGGATAAGAGATATGCTTTCAACAATTGCATGTCATTCAATCCATGACATCCCAAGAAAAATTGACAACAAAATATTCAACAAAAGATTTAAAATATGTTGATGCTAATCAAGCACATCTAGAGTGGCTCTGATACCATTGTTAGCAATAGAGAGTTCTTACAACATCTCACAAAACATCAAGACATAAAAGTATGCATTCACTCAAGTATTTGAACAATAACTCAAATATTTATTGATAGTATCTACTATAATCATTGCATAAATGCAATGCTTCTTTGAATACAATATAACATGGTTTTGTTCTCCATATATACATACATGATACTCTTCATATGCACATGACTCTTGATATTTATAATTACATTAACTCTTTATATCCTCATGCTTAAGGAAGATCCAACTCTTCACATTTCGCTCTTACATAGTAATAAATATCACATATTACATAAAGAAAAAGTCTCTCATGATTGCACATAACTCCTCACTTCTATAATGATACTTCACTCACATAACTCACACTTACTAACATGAAACCTCACACACATAACTCCACATTTAATTACATGATATATAACCCTCACTTACTAACATGAAACATACTATAGACCTAAATATTAAACACGCACTAATCTAAATTAGTTACAAGATACCAAATAATGTAATACCTCTAACATGAGCCACCTACATCCCAAAAGAGAATTTATTTTTACTTATGAATAGAGAGACTCACACTTTTAGGGGACCTTATCACTCCACTCTCATGGGGAAAATCAAATTATGTTTTATTCTTTATGGTTGTTTCCTTGTTATAAAATATTTAGCAAGACAGGTAGAACAACCTCCTTTGAAAAATGTAAGTTACTATTAATCATGCATATTAATATCTCTATGCTTAAAGGTTTTTGATTAAGAGAGTTGAGGTATAGAGACTTGTGTGACAATCAAGGGTTGTTT
Organism: Wollemia nobilis; assembly: GCA_028583015.1. NCBI lineage: Eukaryota > Viridiplantae > Streptophyta > Pinopsida > Araucariales > Araucariaceae > Wollemia > Wollemia nobilis. The sequence goes on along the minus strand of JAQPPZ010016947.1, from coordinate 16,266,337 downwards.
TCTAGGCAAACTAGAATGACCTACCTATTAACTTTTGATACTTAATACTTAAAGCAAAATAACCAAAAGATATAAAATAAAGTTGTATGAAATATAAGTCAATGGAAATATTCTAAACATATAAAACTCATAAATAAATTCTGAAACAACTCATAAAAGTGCCATTAACAAATGCTCACGAAAATAGTATCTTGATAGAATAAATATCTCCAATACACCATACTTCCACACACTCTCACTCTACATTGTGTCTCATACACACACACATAGACATATATATAATGGAATGTGACTCTTCGTATGGAGTACTCTTGACCTTCACTCTTCTTGAATCTTCACTTTCCTACTCTATGGACTCATGTGCACATGGACTATTATGCACATTTACATTATTAAATACTTTGCATATTCTAATAATACTTGTGCATTTATTACATTGCATAAAGTAAATGCTCACACTCTAATATAAGACACTCTCCTAATATAAATATGTACCCAAGGCGGTACAATAACATGTACCAAATAATGTAATATACGCTAACACTCCCTTGTATTATATTATTTGGTTATTGAAGACTTTAGTCTTCAATATAGTCTTCGTCCTAGTTTTGGAACTTGTGCTCTTCTTTTCTGCTTTCTTCATTTTTATCCTTGTTTATATCTTGGTAAAGTAAATGATTAGTATCTTCATAGAATACTCTATTTGATAAAAATTATTTAAATCATGTTCTTCAATAGGTTCTTCCAGTTATTGAATTTCTTTAATCTCTTGAGCTAAGTGCCTCTTTTGATTTCCTTCTCTATATTGTAGCTGAGGTTGATTGTACTAATTCTAAAATTCTTGCTGATGTGGCCTATATTGATTATAATATTGTTTTGATTGAAATTACCTATTTGATTGGCTTTCAAAATTTGTTTGATTCCCTTTACACTAATTTATTGGATTGAATCTACAATAATTTGTACTATGTCCTCTCTTTTTGCATACTTAACAATATCTATTATTCTATTTTGATCTATTCCTTGAGAATGAAGTAACATTTCCTTGTGGATTATCTTTTGAGACTAAGGCATTGTTAGTCATTTCATATTTGACTAAATTCTCCACCTCATACTCTTGTAGTATATTAACTAACTCATCAAATGATGTATCTTTACTTAGAATTTGTAAAGATGTGACTAGATGCTTGTAGCTTTTTGGAAGTGCTCTTAGAATCACTTGAACAAGAAACTTGTATTCTACCTTTTCTCCTAAGGTTAATAATTTTTCTTTTATATCTACCACTTTTCTTAGAAATAATTCTATACTTTCACCACTATTAACTTTTAGAGAATGTGGGTTTGAATATTCAAGATAGTGGCTTTATTCTTTCCTTCAAATATTTTGGCTAAAGTATTCCAAGCTTATGTGGAAGTTACTATTGAACTAATGTATGGTTGTATATCATTTGTAATTGAAAATGTTATTATCATGAGTACTTTTGCTTCATCTTCCTCATAATTTTAAATTTTCCTAGCATCTTCAATAGGTTTAGGTTTTGCTCCTTTAACAACTTTCTAAAGCTTTTCTACTATCAATATTAATCTTGCTTTATTTTTCCATGAAGTGTAATTAGGATCTTTAAGAAGTTTTGATTCTAAAAGAAAGAATTTATTTGTTATTATTATAACACTTGTATACTACCTTATATCTCTTTAATGTTTTAATGATAATTTCAATATAAAATTCAACTTTCATTATTAAAGTCATGTAGTATACCTTGTATTTCCTAATGTTTGGATAATGATCAAACAATATTTTTGAAAAAGGTTTCAATTCTTCAAATCTCTAGGTTGAATTCCTTTTATAATTTCTCAATTCTAAATTTTATTAACCTATGTTGGTGTTGAATTCCTTATAACTCCCCAATTATTTAGAAATTCTATAAAATATATTTGCAAGTTTTGTATTCCTAATTTGATGTAGGAAATATTATTTCTCCAAAATTATTAATTTGCAAATATTTCAAATTGTATTACAAACTCAAATAATCCAATTACATCGGAGTCTCCCACCCCGATAGGATGGCCTCACTTCATTTGCCCGCTCTCCCTTCTCTAGGCATGCATTCCAGGCTCACTAAAGGCTCCCACTTGGGTTTTCTTAGGTGTGTTTCTAGTGTGTGACTATTTCTTCATAATTGTATGGATCATCCCGTTGACTCTGTCCTAGATGCCCATGGTTTTGTTGGTTTTTGGTTAGCCCAATTGGGGGATTTTGGCTTTCGAAAGGGGTTTGGCATAGTTTTTCCTATTATTTTTGCTCAAGATCACTATCAACATTTTTTTTTGCTTCAGGGGACCCTATGTTTAGTGTTTGTAGATGACCATCCCTTCCAGCTCTAGATTAGGTTTTACAATGCCTTTGGTATCTCCCTATAGATATAGTGTTTATTCGTTTCAGGGTTTTCTATCGGTGCATCTTGCTATAGTTTATATTTTTGGTCTTGGGGAGGACCTTGTGCTTCTTCATGCATTTGTAGCTCTGGCTTCTATGGTTTCTTCCCTAAACGAACTTTGATGAGATTGTGTGCTCTTCTAATATGGGTGTTTATTTATTAGTTCAATGTTGCCTTCTTTAAGTTCATGGTTGGGGATATCATGATTCGTCACTTTTTGTAATTATTGAACCATGTTTGATAATCTCTATGTTCAGGTTTTCTCTAGTCATGGGTCATCATGGTGGCGGGGGTCTTCGAATTTTCCTTACAACTTGCATTTTTGTCTCCTTTGCAGGGAGATCTTATGGCCTGTTAAGATCTCTACTAACTGCTGATCTAATTTTCAAGCTATATTTTTTCTTTAGTTGTTCATGAGATTCTTCTTGTTGCAATTGGTTTTTTTAGTTTTACTCCATAGCCTAATTATAAAATGATGCTTATTTCGGTGGGTATTCTTGTTCCAATGTTGAGCGAAATGGGTGTTTCACTTAAGGCCTTAATTCCTGGCCCATGTTGGTTGGGTTTGTGATTATTATAAGATTTTTTGGAAGGGATTTTTCACTTTTTTGGATCATTTCATGATGATCTTGTGCCTTCATAGACATGATTCTCCTGTATTGCAACTAATGCTTGATGGTTTAATACCTGGTGGAAGTTCTTCATTCGTGATGCCTTCCTGAACGGTGTTGGATTGTTTTCTAGTAGGTTTTGACATTTATTCCTGCTTTTTATCGTGCTTCTGTTATATGGGTTTGTCCTTTCCTGGTAGTTTTATCTTCTTGTTTCTTGAAGGTAAGAAATAGATTTCCAGTTTTCCCCTTGGATGGAATTATCATTTTTAAATTTCAAATTTGTCTTGGGCCCCTGGGTAGGATTATTCTTATTATTTCCTAGGCCCATTGGGGTAGGTTTTTTTAATTTAATTTTTGTCTGTACGGGGTGGTCTCGTCCCGACGGGATGATCCCAACCTAAAGTTGGTCCCTTTGGGACCGCTTTACTTTGCTCTTTTATTGTAAATCTAAAAGCTCACATTTATTTGTCAATTGGTTTATAGACCTGGTTTACTCTTTCATATTCTATAAAAATGTTTTGGAGCCCCTTTCAAAACCCACTTTTTAGTACAACCTACCAAAAAAATATCCAATTACAAAAACTTTAAATTAATTTTTCAAATTCTTATAAAACTTTCCAAATAGCGATAATATTTCTAAGGTTTCAAATTTCACTTCTATATCTTATCTATCCAATAATCAAGTAAACAAATTAATTTCTCGTATTACCCAACTTTATAACTCCTAACTTGGAAAAATATTCAAATTGTAAATAAATTGCTTTACCTCCAAACTTTAGGTGCAAAATATTTGGTCAAAAATGTTTAACCTTCCCTTGAATGGAGCTCTTCCATGAAATCTCACTCCTCTACCACACGTATTATGCTTCTTTCCACTATGTCATACTCAGACCTGATGCTTCATGGATATGAATGAATTTATCATACTTTACTTGATGTTAGATGGTCAACGAAGCTAAGTTTAAACTTTGGATGGTGATCTTCTTCAATTGACAATCCACTTTACTCTTCAATGGTAAAAATAGATTTTGAATTCTTATTATTCCTTCATGTTGCTCATGTATTAATATATGCCTTAAATGTTTAGATTCTTCCCAAGGTGATTGGTGTTATGTTTCTAAGATGCCAAGTGGCAAATAATGTCTTTACCTCTTCAAATGAGCGCTTGATTCCTCCTACATGCTTCTTCATGGTATAACACTCAATGGTGAGCAATATGAACATTTTAAATTATGTTATGACATCTTGGACATTTCATACACCATGTGGAATCACCAAACTTGCAACCTCAATGTCCACTTGTGCAGTCTGATCTCTTGATGCTTGATTCACCCTAATTCTCCCTTAAATTTTCTAACTTAGTCATGTTCACCCTTTGACATCCAATGAATGTATTTTCTACTACCTATTCATATACCATGCTTATCCTCCTTGTATGGTGCTTATTGAAGGTGGCAATGCTCTACTCCTCCACCTCAAACTAATGGTACAACTTCGGTGGCTTTATCTTGGTGAATATTTCACCTCTTTGGTAGTTGTTCAAATATTTCCATGGTAGCTCTTTCTCCTCTATGTTCGATGACTTTGATGACTTGGTATTCACTCTATATGGATCCTTCTTCCCTAATGTGGCTCTTCCTTCAATATAGTGGTGCCTCCACTTGTTCTTTGTGGTTCTACCACTCCTTTTTAGTGCTCCTCTTGGTGTCTTTAGACACCTTAAATATACCTTATATTTGATCACTATTCAACCTTCTTTTATTTAATAGAGCTTCTAAAAAATTGCACTTATTTTGATTATAAAAACAACATATGTTACTTATTCTTATCACTCATTTTCAAGCAAACTTTAACTCCACTTTATAATGTTGTATTTTGCAGTTTCGAAGATGAAAATAATGTATCCTTATTTAGCTTGGAGACACTCGAATTCAATTTTATTTTTGAAGGATTTAAAACTTGAATATATAGCTAATAAAAAACTTTCTTTAATGCTTTAAAATACTTGTATAGCTAACTTTTTGCTCACCAAGCTTGGTATCCAAAATGGTGAAATCACAGCTCCTTTGCTTCTTGAAATTGCTGCCCAATATCTTGCAATATTATTGTCCAAAAATATTTTCATTTGCAGCTATTTTCTTCTCATATTGTTGCCCTCAAACTTCTAAAAAATTTCAGCTAATTTCCTTCTCCAAATGTTGTCCAGTCTTTATGGAATTTGTAGCTTTCAATGCTGCCCAAAATGCTATCTTCTCACTATCCAAAATTTTGTAATTTTATAGCTATAAATATAGTCCAAAAACTCTTCAAATGCTGCTCCAAAATTTTGACTTCTTCTCATCTATCTTGCTATACTAAAACTCTTCAAATTTTGCTTTGAAAAACTGCAACCTTCTCTTTCACAATTAATGGCTATCTTCAAACTTCTCAATTGTGTGGCCTCTTCTATCCTCTTTATTCTCCTTATCTCTCACTCAATTCTATTTTTGAATTTGGCCTATTTTCTGGCCTCTTCTTCAAGAATCTAAATGTCTTGAAGTCTTCAAAAAATATTTTCTCAAATTTGTCAAACTTCTCCTTGAATCAGTTTTACAAATCCTTTTGGGCTTGTTGTTGAATGACAACATTTTTTTCAATTTTAATGTGATTACCTCTTTTTAGGATTTTCTTCTTCTTGCAATCTTCTTCCTCAAACTTTCTTCAAATCTTCTCCAATGGCCACTTCTTCAAATTTCTCAATAGGGCTTCTCTAGCCTTCTTCTTACTCCTTCAAAATTTACTTAAAACCTCTTCTCTTGGGTTTCCAAATTCTTCAATCTTCTATATCCTTTCTCAAATATGCAATGGGGACCTCTTCTCTCGGGTCTCCTCTTTCTTTAGTCTTCAGTAATTTTTTCTATCTTCTTTCTCTCTTCTCAATCTTCAATCTGCTATGGGGACCTCTTTCTTGGGTCTCCTCAATCTTTAATCTATAGTCTTCAATATTCAATGGGGATCTCTTTCTTGGGTCTCCTCAATATTCTATATTCAATACCTAATGGGACCTCTTTTTTGGACCTCCTTAATCTTCAATGTCTACTCTTTTAATGCAACTCAAAACTAATCCCTACACAAGGAAAGCACATATAATTTTAGGCAACCAAAGGTGAAATTATTCTCTATTTATTGCAGAAAGCTTATCAGCTTTTGAGAACTAATTTTTTACAACAAAAAACTAGACAACAAAAATCAAATACATCCAAATCTACAGGATTATAAAATCAATTAACTTCACTTATTGTTCTTTAAACTAGTGGAAAGAAATCTATGTTTATTCCTAGTCTTCATGATTTTTCTTGTAATCTTGTGTAAAGACTCTAACCAAATAACAAATTTCAAATTATTTAAATGAAATCTCCCTATCTCCTATCAATCTCCCTTGTGGATTTGATACCACTGTTAGCTTTTGATGCTTAATACTTAAAGAAAAATAACCACAAGATCTAAAATAAAGTTGTATGAAATATAAGTCAATGGAAATATTCTAAACATATAAAACTCATAAATAACTTCTGCAACAACTCATAAAATTGCCATTAAAAAATGCTCACAAAAATAGTATCTTGATAGAATAAAGATCTCCAATACACCATACTTTCACACACTCTCACTCTACATTGTGTCTCACACCTACACATAAACACATATATAATGGAATTCGACTCCTCATATGGAGTACTCTTGGCCTTCATTCTTCTTGAGACTCTTCACTTTCCTACTCTATGGACTCATGTGTACATGGACTATTATGCATATTTACATTATTAAATACTTTGCACATTCTAATAATACTTATGCATTTATTACATTGCATAAAGTAAATACTCACACTCTAATATTGGACACTCTCCTCATCTAAAGATGTACCCAAGATGGTACATTAGCATGTACCAAATAATGTAATATACGCTAACACTACTACAAAGAAAACATTTTTAATTTAACTTTGGCCAATATTTTTTGTTGTTACTTCCTCAAACGTTTCTGCCTAAATAGGTGCTTAGGGAAATTCCAAATGACATGTCATTTTGCCCAACACAAGAAGTAGGTATTTGGAAGGTTTAGGTAGTCTATTGGTTGTATCATCTATAAATCTAAAGCAACAATCTCCAATAAGGATAGTATGACTAGTTCAAATCCATATCTAAACAAACCCTAAGATGAAGACAGAGATAAAAAAATTTCTTATTCTCATTTTTACACTAGATGAATTTATCCAAGAGATAAATAGAAATAGAAATGAAGGGAAAGTCTAGCCAAAATGGTATTTAGATCTAAAAAAACCTTCAAGGTGAAATTTCAAGGACTAACTTTACAGGTAGAAAATCTAATTGTAAATAATCCATGTCCTATAATAAATGGACTTGTCATGGTTAATATTATTAGATATGATAAACACATAGCCTTTTCCTACCCCCCTAATTGATTCTATCACCCACCTATAACTTTCTTTCTATGGGTTTCTCAATACCTATAGAACTTGTTTTCTATTAGAGCACCTCTCAAAAAAACTAAAATAATAGTTTGGAATGAAAGTTCTATATTAACCTTGGCAAACTCATCTAATATCATGACATAGAGGGGTTTACTAATTCTTTAAGATCTTGGTTGTGAAGTTGTGTCTTGTCCTCTTGGGCTCATCATTAGGTTTTTGCGTCACAATATTATCAAAAATTGACTATCTAGATGTTTGACCTCCTTTAATGGTAGTATTAAAGGATTTAATAGGGTTTGTGAAGTCTAAGAATATAAAAATAGAGATAAAGTATAAATAACTATATGTGAAAATTTAACTGGTAAAGATAGAAAAAGGATTTTATGAGTGAAACACAACAAGATAAATTATACATATCCATTATCACATGTAGAAATCCTATCAAGACTATTAATGGTATTACATTATTTGGTCCCTTTGGTGTGAGTGTGGTATTTTTATATAATATGTGTCAAGTTATAGGAGTAAGCATGTGTCATGTAATTAAGAGTGTGAGGAGTCTTTGAGTGATGCATCTTGCTTAGAAGTAGGGAGTTACATGTAATTATGGGATACTTTATCTTTATGTAATATGTGGGACTTATAATATAAGAAAGGCATATGAAGAGTCAAGTTCTCCCATGAGTTTAAGAAAAGAAAAATGCAAGAGTCATGTAATGTAAAAGTTCTCATGTATCTTTATATGGAGATAAAATTTTGTAATTTATAATAAAGAGTAAGCTTTACTTTATGCATTTCCTTAGTTTTATCAATAAATATTTCAGTGTAATTTATTTGAAATTAATGTTCATTTTATATGCATGATATTGGTATTGATATATATGTGATTTATTGATCCTATATTTCTTTAACCTATGATACTTGGCATTATATTGCTAATAGTGGTATCAGAGTTGCTTGAGTAAGCTCTATCCAAGGTGGAGAAAGAGAGGTTGATAGGAAGAAATAGTGGAGTGAAATAACATTGACTAGACATTATAGATGGAGTATTGGTGAATAAATGCAATGGAAGACAATTGTAAAGAAGCTTTGGAGGTGAAGGACTAGTGGCCCAATCTATGAAGAAAAGGCTATGTTTATGAAAGTAGGCTACGTGAGAAGGTAGCGTCTAGAACCATGTGATAGAAAACTAGTGTTGAAAGGATTTTGGCCTATACGAAGGATAACTCTACTAAAAAAGACTCTGGTGGAGTCAAAGGTAAAATATGAAGTAAAAACTATAATATTCTAGAGGAATATAGCACCTGTTACAAAATAATGTTATAACGATTTTGAAACAATATTAAAGAAGGAAGAACATCTTTAGAAATGACTAGATACATGGTTGGTAGTTGTTGACTGAGTAATGTATAGGGGTTGATATTATTTTAAGTCTGAGTGTGCAAACAATTCTTTCTAACGTGAAGGAAAAGAGAATTCAACTGAAGGTTACACATGTAAGATAATCCTTGTTTTATTTTAAAGTATTTAGTGACTATTTTTTAACACAGTGTTTATTCAATGATTTTTTATGGTGGATAAATAGCATATGGATTTATAAGGATTTGATAATTAAAGTAATTTTAAAAATCTTTAGTGAGTGTATTTATTAAGTTGTTAATTGAAGTTATTATATTTTGAAGAAGAAAATATTAATGCGAGAAGATGACTAGCTGAATCATAATTTGGAAGTTGAGAATTGAAGTTGTGTATGAATTCATGAATGCATGTAGGTAATTTTAGGAAAATATATGTTACAAATTAAAATATTAAAAATATATGGGGTTCAAACTTTATTCAAAAAACATACAGAGAGTACATTTTAATAATAATAATAATAATTAATACATAGGGTAATCAGTAACATGATTGGGTGTTGCCACTATAAACCCTAGCATGTTGGGTTAGACAAAATCAATGAGATCCTCGACCCTCCAAGGCATCAAACTAGGGAAGCTAACCAACAAACACTCAGATGATACCATCCAACCTATCCCTTTTTGTATACATCGTGGTTTGAACCTTGGACCTCCCCAAAGAGAGGCCAAATCCCTAACCATTGTATTGTACTTGTTGAACCAATAAAATTTGAGTTTACATATGTTTTTATGAGGGGTCCCGGTACCTTTGTACCGAGGTTTGAACTTGGATCTCCAAGAGAAAAATTGAAGGACTTACTGCTACGATATCCCTTATGAGTACATATATTTTAATTATTAATTTGCAAATTGTGATATAATTAAAATCATTTTTGGTAATTTTTTATTTGAGAGAAAAATTTCATTAAAGTGAAGCACTCAAACTTGGATTTATTGAAAGTGCATAAGAGGTTATTTATTTAAGTGCCAAGAGAAATTAATATTGGATGGAGATATAAGAAGTAGAAGTGGGAATAATCTGGAAGAAGAAAATAATATTTTAAGAAGAAAAATAAATATTTCGAAGGGAATTAATTTAAGAGTTATAAGAAGAATTTAAGAGGATTAAATTTTTTTGAAGAAAGAAGAAAAGTGAAATTGAAGGTGAAGAACTTAAATTTAAGAAGGATTTTAACAACAAAATGACAATTACAAATATTTTTCTTTTTGACTATCAATTACTAAAAGGGCCTAATTTTACTCCATGGTAAAAAAAAATGAGATCAATACTCATTGTTGAGAAACTTTGGGATGTGGCAACTAGAAAATACGTTCCTAAAGGTAAAATTGGATTACAAAAATTTAAATATGATGATGCTAAATCCCTTATGTTAATTATGTTTTTCATATCTGACGAAATTTAGAGACACATAAATGAAGTAGAAAATTAAAAAATTGCATGGAAAAGTTATGTACAATATTTGAGAGAAGGAATGAAGCGACCATTTTACACTGCAAATTATAATTGTATTCCTTAAAGGTTCATGATGGAAATTGTAGACACAAAAATCAAGCATAATTAAATACTAATTAATTAGTTATAATTAATTAGTATATTTAATATTAATTAATATTAAATTAATATGCATATGCCCAATTATTAATTACTAATTAATTAATCTATTAAAAATTTGATTAATTATTACCTAAGCTACACAACCATTTGTCCCTCATCAATGGGACCACTCACCCTTCCATCCCTCATGGCCACATCATCCACAGTTTACTCCAGTTCCACCTCCCATATTCCGTGATCAGTCATGCACAAGAAATAATTACCCTTTTTCCACAAATTGAACTCCAGTAATTCACAGTTCCACCTCCATGCACATTTAGTTTAATATGCATATCCAATTTGATATGCATATCTTATTTGGTGAAAAATCCAAATAACATACCCATCATGAAATTGCATGCACATTTTGATGATAACTTTGAGTTATGCACAAAGGTGATAATCACGAGGTGAGCTTATCTTACTTTTGCAAACATGCATCTTCAGTGATAAAATCAATGTAGAAGTGAAACATCAGTTAATCCCACTTAACTAATTGAGCTCCCACCTCATCTATTCTCCATGGGAATTCTATAAATGCACCCCCTTTACCCTCATTACAAGAGATGATGGTACATGCATCGAAGCGTTGCTGAAATCCTTAGCACACTTCACACTCCAAACACTCAAATAAAATCATGTGCAACCATCCCCATCTCGTGCCAAACCCCAATCACAACATCTCATAGGCCTACATATGACTCTCATGAATTAAAGGATGTCAAAACCCATGGTCGTCTGACCTTTGACGATCTCAATTCTCAATCATCTAGACCTAGATTATCATCATCCAACTTGCACATAGACCTCTAGATGCAGCATGATGTAGCCTAACACATCACAATGCAACCCAGCACAACATAATGACAATAACAAATATAATAATAACAACAAAAGTAGGATAAAATCAATTTATGCTCTATTCAATATTGTCCTTTTATAGATTTCCATTTCATTCTACATCTTTGGTGTTTAATCTTGTTCAAAAATTAGGGCTCACCTCAGGATGCCCGATAGGTACTACTGACCAATTGTATCTCACTTGTGTGTAGGTATATAGGTTCAAAGTGAGCAGATATAGATGCAGCATCAAACCTGAATGCTCATCGAGGATACCATCAACATAGACCTCAACACCAATCTAGAACACTCGTAAATCATCAAACTTGGAATAAGTCTATCTTTCAAAGAGTGGAAATAATTTATTGCCCTACTTACTAAATACAAACAAGTGTTTGCATGGTCATACAAAGATATGCTAGGAATCAACCCTAATTTAGTGATCCACAATATTATCTTGAGCCCTAATGCAAAATCGATAAAGCGAAAACTATGGAAGCTTCATCCTACCATATCTCTAATGGTTAAAGAAGAGTTACAAAAATTTCTTAATGTGAGTTTTATTCAACCCATTGACTACCTAGGATGGCTCTCTAATATGGTACTTGTTATCAAGCCTAATGGGGGATACACATTTGCACTAATTTTTGCAACCTCAACAAAGTGTACCCTAAGGATAACTTCCCACTTTTGAACATGGACATGCTCGTGGATTCTACCATTGGCCACAAAATGCTCTCCCTAATAGATGGTTTCTTAGGGTATAACCAAATTCAAATTAATACCAAGGATCAACATAAGACAACTTTCACAGCACCTTGGTGGATATTTTGCTACAAAGTCATGTCATCCGACCTAAAAAATGTAGGCGTTGCATATCAATGCACCATGACTTATATCTTCCATGACTACATGCATAAGATAGTGGAATATTATGTAGATGATCTATTGGATAAATTAAAAATACGTCACGAGCACATTAAAGTTCTACAAAAACATTTGATCACCTACTTGAACACAAGGTGAGACTTAACCCTAATAAATGTATTTTTGGTATCACATTAAAAAAACACTTAGGGTTTATAGTATCCAAAAAAGGCATCAAAGTCGACCCAAATAAATTCAAAGCAATTATCGAGATGTCACCCCAAAAAATCTCAAAGAGCTACACAATTTACAAGGAAAAATCCAAACAATTCATCGCTTTATTGCACAACTATTCGATAAATGTAAACCTTTCAACCAACTATTGAAAAAGAGGGTTACCTTTACATGGAATCAAGAGAGTCAAGATGCTTTTGTACCATCAAGCAATATCTTGTATCACCACCTATTTTAACACCATCTCGACCAGGTGTTCCATTTCATCTATATATTTTTGCCAATGACTTTGCCCTTGGCACAATGCTAGCACAAAATAATGAAGCAAACAGAGAGTAAGCCATTTATTATATCAGTCAAACTTTGGTGGGTTATGAGACCAAGTATGCATATATCAAAAAACTATGCCTAGCAATTGTCTTCACAACTATAAAGCTTTGATATTACATGATCGGTCATACCATGTATGTCATAGCCAAAGAGAATCCTTTATGCTATATGATGAGCCACACCTATACGAATAGCAAAATGTCCAAATAGATAATGCTTTTGATGAAATTTTATCTCAAATTCATTAGCCAAAAATCCATTAAGGGCCAAGTAATTGTAGATCAACTTGTGAAAGCTTCGTTACTAGAGGATCAACCACTTATTATCGAGCTACGTAACGATTTTGTATTTCATATCACAAAGCAAGAGGAAAATTTCTAACCTAAATATGAGGCTGATATTTTCCTCTTCTTTGATGGTTCCAAGTGCAAATGAGGGGGAGGTGTTGGAGTTGTCTTCTTCACATCTCAAGGAGCTCCTATGCCCTTGTCATTAAAACTCAGCTTCCCTTGCATCAATAACAATGTGGAATACAAATCCCTAATCTTAAGTCTCCAAATTGCTATTGCCTTAGGCATCAACGGATCAACATTTTTTGTGAGTCCCAAATCATTGTCTATCAAGTTAATGATATCTACTAGTGCAAATGCCCAATATTAAATAAATACAAGCAAATCATTGATAAGTTGCTTAAGCACTTTGAATGGTATGAAATCGATAACATACCTAGGTCAAACAATCAATTCATGAACACTATGGCCTCTCTTGGATCACTTATACCATAGAATCCTATCGATAGCACTACATGAATCAAAATCAAAACACTATCTCAATCAGCTATTGAACAAGAATCTTCTCAAACTAAAGAGAATGTAAACTTCATTCAGACCAATTCATATAATGATAGCTTCTCACAAATTAAGGATTTTATCAAAACAGGTACTTTACCTATAGATTTGTCCTCAATCGCTAAATACATATTCAAAAAAAATATGTTCATTACACTCTCTTGTGTGATATCCTTTATCGTCATAGCTTTGATGGTATCCTCTTATGTTGTCTTGAACCACAAGAGGCAAATTGGATTATTTCTCAAGAACATGATGGAACATGTGGTGGTCATTTTAGTGGGATGGCCATTGCAAAGCATATTTTATGCATAGGTTACTATTGGACCACCATGGAACGTGATTATTGCACATATGTCAAGAAGTATCTAAAATATCAACATCATGCCAACTTAACCCATGTACCATCATAGGTATTACAACCAATTCAAGCACTTTGGCCTTTCTCACAATGGGGTCTTAATATCATAGGAAATATATATCCTCCTGCCTTAGGACACCATAAGTTCATCATCACAACTATTGAATATTTCACCAAGTGGGTTGAGTCGATTCCTCTTACAAGTATGATCAGATCTCAAATCACGAAGTTCATACTCCATCACATAATTTATCATTTTTTTATACCATCCAAGATCATTTTTTATAACATTACTTTGTTCACAAATAATAACGTTCAAGCACTTTGCACTAAATATAATATTCAATACAGCTTCTCAACTCCTTACTATCTACAGAGTAATGGACAAGCTAAGGCAACCAACAAGACTATCATTACCATTCTAAAGAACACATTCAAATAAAATTATAAATATTGGCATCTCAAACTCCCCCTATCATTATGGGCTTATCAAACAAGCATACACATGCCAATTGGGACAACATTGTTCTCACTAGTCTATGGTGTCGAGGCCATCATGCCTCTTGAGCTCGACATCCTATCACTACACATATCATCATAATAATTCATTGATGATGATACTGCATGGCAAGCACACCTTGATAAATTGACCTTGCTTGATGAACAATGAATTAATGTGCTTGAGCACCATTGTGTCTATCAGGACAGGGTCAAACATGCTTACAATAACAAAGTGCATCCTCACTATTTTTAGGTAGGGAATTTAGTTCTTAAATAAAATCAATATAATTCAAGCCTTCCACCATACTTGCATGACAATTTTACCACCAACTAGCTTGGTCCATTCATCGTCACGCAAACATTTGGCACTGGATCATACAAACTTGTCGCCCTTGAGGGAATCAAGGAATCTAAACCTATAAATATCCTTCATTTACATGCCTTCTATACCTAATTCATAGCTAGCATTGTACATACACAAACAAAAATATAAAAACATCAAAATAAAAAAACATCAAAAACATCAGAAAAATATCAAAATACAAAAATATTAAAAATCATCAAAAACACACAAACATTAGAAAAACATCAAAATACAAAAACATTGCAAAAATCATCAAAAATACCAAAAATAGAGAGAAGAACCAAAAACAATAAGCAATAAATTTTCACACCACTACAGAACACGTTGCATTCACACAAATATTTTTATTTCACCATCACTAATAAAAATTTGGTCATCATTCAATCCATACTTTAAACTATTTGCTAATATTGATTTTATCACATTAATCAAGGGTATCTTCTTTATGGTATTTGTCTTGCATAATCCATCATTATATACATTGGTGCTACATCCACCACACACCCCCCTCAGTCGTCCATTCATAATATACAGATGATATCTTGACTTTTTCAAGACTATGGTTTGGAGATTATTTAGGTTCTTTCGATCATCCAACCATACCTAGTGTCTCATTCAACCTTCATTTAACATCATTAGTTCTTGAAATACTATAGGTCTTCCTAGTGACCTTAAGTTTTCTCTAAGACCATGCATAAATTACACATTAACAAAATTTTGGTGCCTAACTCATGAGTCACTATCACCATAAAGAGAATAGTCTCCCCTACTCATCCTATCATGCACATGAGCTAACCCCAAGAATTGGAAAAAGGACAAGAAAAAATGCAAATAACAACTATCTTAAAAAAAAGGAGCAAATAAAAGCTTGAATCCTTGGAATTCTCAAGTTCTTAGATCATGGGGTTAACCTCCATCGAGGCTATAAATGTGTAACTAGTAGTGGAGTACATATTGCATGGTGATATATCTATCATATTAGCAACCTTATTTTATATAGACCTATCTACGCTCGTGGATGAGCTAGCTTATTAGCATAAGTTAAACAAATGATTAGTCCCTCACCCAAAATAAAAAAATGAACAATCACTGCACACACATTGGTCTTTGAGAAACTTGAATAACCTGGTTGGTCTTAGCATCTTCAAGTGCCTATTTGATTAATAATTGATTTTTATCGATGTCACTAGGGTGTTTGAGCATCATGAAAGCACTTTCAAAATATTCATACCTAAGACATGCAAAAGTACAAATAATGTCATATTTATCTTCACAATAGCATAGTTATTTTAAACCATCACATAACATTCCATTACATCCATTCCACATGAAAGTTAATAATATTGGATTGACGCTCTTGAATAATTGATTAAAGTTATGAATAATGATACAGGTTTATATATTTTTTGAAAGTTAATTAAACGTATGTGCATACATTCATTACATCCATCACCATTCAATCATTCAAATAAAACAAATAAATAATCATTACACACAAATTACATAGCACATCACATCAATATAAATGTGCATTATATATATATATATATCATCAAAAAGGTACATATATAGTCTCATTCATAGGCTACAAATGTTAGAGCTATCAAATCTCATAAAAACTATCAACAAGAGACACAAGGCATCTCCACACTCGGTTCCACATGTCACTCCTTGCCCTTCTTGCTCTCCCCACTACCCTCAACTTGATCTCCTTGGGCCTACCCACTATCTTTGCCATGTCACTAACTCTCACCATGATATATCCCCACCCATGAGGCCTAGAAGGTCGATGCCTTTGTAAATTGAAATACAGGTATGTGGTCTACCCAAAGCTCTATCCAACTCCATCAGGAAGTAGAGGATGACGATAATGATGGTACTGCTATATCATTTAGCAAAAGAGTGTTCTCTAGCAGTCTCACCCTATCCCTCTCCTAGTCCACCCAATCCCTCTCTTGCTCCAATTGGGTGAACATGACCCTCGCTACCTAGCTCCCCTTAGACCTATGTGCCTATTCTACCTGTAGAGCATCTCACTCTACCTTCAATGCATCTTGATTCATCTGTAGAGCATCACGCTTTGCCCTCAATACATCTCTCTATTCGTAGAGCATCCTACTCTACCGCACTCCTCACCCTATCTATCAAGTACTGGTCATGCTTCTTGACTAGCCTTTCTCACTCCTATAGTCTTTGTAGTTGGACCAACAGTGTATCCTACTCCTCCTTCTAGCCATACCATCTCTAGTACTCCCTATCCCACTAACTCCACTCTTGGGTAATGGTAGTCTCAAGCCCTACCTTTTACCTCTCCAACACCTGCACCTGATATGACATGACAACACACTCTGCTACATATTCACTACTATCGTTGTGCCCCTCCCCTCTAGAGCTATCCTCTACAACCCCATTTCTAACATCTCATGATGATCCTACCCTAGGATCCATTCATCACTATACCCACTATCCTACAGGCTCCAAAGGTCCTACCTATGGCACTACCCCTACCTTTGGATGGATCACTTGTACACCAACTCATATGTTATATTCTGACATCATACTTGCATCATCCACACCTACTATAGCTGGCACCTCATACACATCTACCCCTATGGGATCATACCTAGATATATGACTGTATTAGGACACCACCATCTATATACTATAGGAGTTGAAGGAACACCCTAGGGTAACCCAAACTATTGTGACACGTGATCATACTAAAAAACTCATACTCGATCCCATGGCAGTCGACCACCCATCTCCCTCACTAAACCCATACCAGATGCAATCTCTTCTCTAGCCAACTTGGATCCTCCCTCCAAGGTCTCCATACCACCTCCTTCGAATGCAATCGTGAAAACAAATCATCGTAATACGTCCACACCCCTAAGAATGGGTAGCTCTTACCCTCATCCTGATCCCTACTCCATCTCATGGCGTAAGGAATGTTAGCCCCCATATCATTTACCTTTAACTAGGGTAATCCCTTAGGTCACCCTACCATAAAATGCTCCCATGCCCAAATATATAGTATCAAGCTACAACCCAAACCAGATTTGCCTTAGCATCATATCTTGTATAGCTCCTGGTAGGTCTACGCCACTAGCATTGGAGCTCATATCATCACCTTGAGATCCTCCACCAAATCCTACAACAACATAAGCAGGTTCCATAGGAGCTAGGTACCTAATGAATCTAGCGGTATCACAATGGAGATCAATATCATCAATATCATGTGCCTCACTATCATCCATCACAGTCGATAATGACTATCGATATCCACATTCCCACTATCTACAATAATCACTACTCAATGGTCCATGTACACTCATTATAGCAGGGTCTCCCTCTAATGCGTAGGGGTTATCTCAATCTGATCACCCTCCACTAGTATCCAAAAAATATAATACACATACTTGAGAGCGATTGTGATCTCTCTGATGGGTATATGAAATATACATGTATCAGAATCCCACCGATCTACCAATGTTGTCAGATATACATGATCTGCATGCATATTCTCTAACCTAGCTACATACCACAACCTAATTGCATCTAGCCACTTTTAGTCCTCCTTTGACATCCATTGTTGAGATTTTTAAAATACACCCTTGAACTGATGCCTCGATCTCAATAATTTTTTTGTAAAATAAACAAATCATATCAAATAATTAGCACCACACTATGAAAAACAACACAAATACAAAACACACTAATCGTCTGAAGAGTAGACTACCATAAGATATCATCGTTCGATCACAACAATAACAAAAAATAAAACAAAAGCAAAAACCACAAAAACACATTGATAGTCCTACAAGAGGATGGTCATCAACCATCATCGTCTAGTTAAAGGACGGTCACAACAACAATAAAAAATAAAATAAAAGCAAAAATCACAAAAACACATTGATCGTCCAATGAGCATACAACCATCAACTATCATCATCTGGTCAATAGATGATCACAACAACAACAAAATATAATATAAAAGCAAAAACCATAAAAAACATCGACCATCCAGTGAGTGGATGACCATCGACCATCATCATCAACGGATGGTCACAACAACAACAAAAAATAAAATAAAAACAAAAACCACAAAACATATTGATCATCTGGTGAACGGATGACCATCAACCATCATCGTTTGATCAACGTATGATCACAACAACAACAAAAAATAAAACAAAACAAAAACCACAAAAACATAATGACCATTCAATAAGAAAATGGTCATCAACCATCATTTTCTAGTTAACGGACGGCCACAAAAACAACAATAAATAAAATAGATATAAACAACAGAAACAAACTGACCGTTCGACAAGCAAATGACCGTAAGCCATCATCGTTCTTTTAACGGATGGTCACAAAAAAAGTGTTTTACAAACACTTTGACCGTCCATGACACGGATGATCCCAACCACTAACCGTCCAGTCCATGGATGGCTACAACACATGTTTACCAAAAAAATATAAAATACAAAAATAAATCACACACATACAATCATGACATACAATTGTAAACAATCAAACACGCAACATGGATTTTTTTATCCAAAATAATATTGAAAAAGGGTAACTTATGTTACTTATTGATGTTGCATTCCCTCTAATACCAATTGCTCCACCTCCTGAAACCATCAAGTCACCCCCACTCAAAAATTGGCAAGACCTTCGTGTCAATTGTCCACTCACACACCTCACTCTCCTCTTGTTCCTCATCCACAATGATAAAAATGACCAGTTTCACCCACCAAAATCAATTTATATCCTTTAAGGCATGACTGTCTAGGACGATTGCATTACGACCATCCCAGATTGTCTCAAATTTTGACCATCCAGGACGGTCATAATTTTTACCAAAAAAAAACCCAAAACTACCACCAATCACATTTCATCCATCAAGCACATACCCAATCCTGTTGAGGTCAATCGCCTTATCGATGTCATACATTTTGTCCTCCGTTGACTCATTGCTTGAGGGGGTATACAATACCAACAAAATTTTAGTCCAAACAAGTTCAATAATCGAACACCCATGTTGGACTTGACGTTTATTTGAGAACCTTGTTTGAGACTATCATGTGTATAGTATCATCTCATTTTTTGCACAATGACTCCTAGTCATATTAGCACATATTTTATCACAGAGACTCTAGGTCTCAATAGTTTAGTTATTAGTTAGCATCCTTATGTGCTTATCGATTTATCAATGATAAGGTTTAGAGATATTCATCGCCTCCATCACTGGGGCATCCTACATTGCTCTTGATCTAGGGTAATCAAACGTCAACCTCTCAAGCACAAGTCATAATTCATCTACACAATGACATGTGTCATTTATTTTTGCATTGCATTGTGTTTTACACAACACGATACAAAAAGAGGTATCTTTAGACACCAAAATCAAATGTAATAAATACTAATTAATTAGTCATAATTAATTAGTATATTTAAAATTAATTAAAATTAATTAATATTACATTAATATGCATATGCCTAAAGTATTAATTAATTAATTAATTTATCTATTAAATAATTGATTAATTATTACCTAAGCTACACAACCATTCACCCCTCCTCAATGAGACCACTCACCCTTCCATCCCCCATGGCCACATCATCCATAGTTTACTCCAGTTCCACCTCCCACATCCCATAACAGGCCATGCGCAAGAAAAAAATATCCTTTTTCCACAAATTGAACTCTAGTAATTCGTAATTCCACCTCCATACATATTTAGTTTAATATGCATATGTAATTTGATATGCATATCTTATCTGGTGAAAAATCCAAAGAACATACCCATCATGAAACTACATTCACATTTTGATGATAACTTCAAGTATTTCATAAGGGTGATAATCATGAGGTGAGCTTTTATTACTTTTGCAAACATGCATCTTCAATGATAAAATCAATGCAGAAGTGAAACATCAATTACTTCCACTTAACTGATTGAGCTCCGACCTCATCCATTCCCTATGGAAATTCTATATATGCACCTCCTTTGACCTCATTACAATAGAGGATGGTACATGCATCAAAGCATTGCTAAAATCCCAAGCACACTTCACACCCCAAACACCCAAATAAAATCCAATGCAACCATCCTTGTCTTGTGCCAAATCCCAACTACAACATCTTGTAGGCTCGAATCAAGTTATAATCAATGAAATAACACCATAGCCCATGATCGTCCAACCCTAAATGATCTTAGTTCTTGGTCATCTAGACCTGGATGGTCATCATCCAACCCATGAGTAGACCTCCATACGTAGCACGACATAGACCAACACATTGTGATGCAACCCAACATAGCATAACGATGGAAATAGAGATAAAAATGACAACAAAAGAAGGGTAAAAACAATTTATGCTCTATTAAGTATTATTGTTTTACAGATTTCCATTTCATTTTGTATCTCTGGTGTTTAATCTTGTTCAAGATTTAGGCCTCACCTCGAGAGTCCTGATAGGTACTACTAACTAGTTGCATATAACTTGTGTGTAGGTATACAATTTTAGAGCGAGCAGATACAGACATAGCATCAGACCCAAATGCAATAGCATATTCCAGTGCTCGATCATCCGACCCTAGATGGTTGAATATCGTAATTGTTCATCTCCTAGATGATTAGAGTACACGACTATCAGCCCCCCTGATGATCGTCATTTGGAGACAGATCCAGTGGATGTGAACACAGATGCAGTTATAGACACAGATACTTAGATCCAGCAAAAGAGATGGTCACAACAAACCTGCCCTCTAGTGTTGTAGCATCAAAAGGATCGAGGCACCATCATTATTTGTAAAAGAGAAACTAGTATCGTAAACGCTTGTGTAACCCCTACGAGAATCATTATTATAATCTGATAAAACAAAAAGTATACACAATATAATACACACATACTTTATTGCTTTCAGTTGCATTGCTTTACATGGTGCATCTTTTTATCATCTACAAAAATTATGTATAATATTTTATGGAAGGAATGAAGCGACCATTTTACACTTGCAATCACAATTGTATTCTTTAAAGGTTCATGATGGAGAGAGTATAGAACATTTTTTTAAGAATAAGAGAATTGAAATCAAAATTACACACCATGGAAGAAAAGGTTGAAGATAGGTTTATGGTTTTAGTTGTACTTAGAGCACTTCTTGAATCATTCAAAATATTGGTCACATCTCTTCAAGTATCAAATAAAAAGGTGTCATTTGAGGAATTAGTAAATATTCTTTAAGAATATGAACTTAAAAATCAAAGATGATTCATCTAACAATGCCCTTACATCAACAAAAGGTTCTTTCACTTCATCTTCATCATAAAATAAAAAATTAAAGTGGTATCATTATATTTGTGAAAGAGATGGACATAGTACAAAATTCTATAAGTATTATGCATTGAAAAGGAGGAATCAAGACCAAAGAAATCAATCACAATATCAACAAAATAATAATCAACAAAGATTTATTGCACAAAGTGAAACAAAATCAAAATATACACACATTACTCTTATGGCAAATCAAATTTGCATGTTATCAAGTAATGAAGAATTCATAAAACTGAGATCATGTTTACTATCGATTCTAAAGAAATCTAATAAAACATACTCCAAATAAGGTGCAATAATATCTACAAATAATATAAGAAAAATGTGTATGGCTCTAGAAATCCTAGAAACACAACATCAAAAACAAGTTGAGGAATCCAATAATGACTTGGAACCTATATGTTGTGACACAAAAAGAAAAGATATAGAGTGCAACTCAAATGATTTGAATAGAGTTTGTGATCGTTAAAAAAAACTTATGTTGTCAAAATTAATAGTGGCAATGATAGAGATTAAAATGATGACAGGTATAGTGATACTCAAAGTTGTGTTGATATTGATAAAAATTACTGTAATGATGAATTTGGTTATTTCGAAAGGTATACTAAATGGATTGGTTGAAATGTGTTAAATAAAATGGAATACAAAGATAGGTTTGGGAAAACATGGGCAATGGATGAAAGAGTCTATTGTACTATAAATAAGACCAAAATGTGAAGGTCTTGGATATATAGGACTAACAAGTAATAATGAATCAAAGACTAAATTTGTGATGAGAAATAGTGACATTAAATTTGTGACAAAGATTGATAAAATTGGTAACAATGAAGGATAAACAAATAATAATGAATCAAAGAATGGTAAAAAATAAAAATTACAATAAAGAACATGTGTAACCATTGTGGTAGATATAGGCACAAGATAAAGAAATGTTCAAATCTCTATTGTTGTGAAATTTGTGGAAGACATTATCATTTTCAAAAATCTTGTCAAAATAAAGAAAAGGAAGACAACAAATTAAAAATGGATTGTGGATGGATACATATAAATGAAATGGATAAGGTGAAAGGAATATTGTATGGTTTCTATAGGAAAAAACTAAGTATGATGAAAACTCAAAGTTTATTGAGTGTAAAGAAGAATGTAAGTCTTATCATGGAGAAATGTGAAATGAGTGAATATGACCCAAACACAATTTAAAAGATGACCTACAGTGAAAGCAACTGCAATGAGATTTTATAGAAGTAATGGCCTTGTGATTTTTCTAGTGGCTAACCCAGAGATAATGATGATCATACAATCAATTTTATAGTTGAAGACCCTGAAAGTTGCATAAATCCAGCGGTACCAAAGACAAGAGAATGAAGAATTAGAGATTGAAGGCAAAGGGCCTTCGTACCAAAATAATGCCGACGTGGCGGATGCTCCTCCAAAGCAGAAGAATGTCGATGAAGAGGAGTCCAACAAGGCTGTCGCTCACCTCCTTCCTGCTGAGAAGAATGACGTGGCAAACACGGCATCAGATGATGTGGAGACTCATGTGAGTGCAGAGGTCCCTGAAAAAGCTGAAGATGATGAGAAGAAAGTAATTGAGAAGCCAGCGAGGTCTGTGAAAAAGCAACGCAATTTCAAAGTGGTTGTGAAATCCGCAGGTGGGAAGATGATGCAGCGTATGAAAAACTTGATCAACTCAGTCTCCAGTTTTATTTATATTTCCAGGAGAGAAAAATAAGGGATGAGGAGGCATTAGCATTAGCTCATTTTGTAAGAGATTTCAAAGAGTTTGATGATAATAGTAAAGGTGTTGTAAGAGATTGTAATAGTTTTATTTGAGGATTACTTTCGAGAGAGGGTTTTGATGAAGACAGACATGTGGCCTCTGGTGGGAAAGGAAGTATAAGCTCCAAGGTTTATGTTAAAGTTGTGTAACATGTGGTACTTGGAATCCTCTTGTTTCTTGTTGGTGATATTTGAAGAGCTCCTATTGCAGAAGTCACCGTTTGGGTCCAGCAAACAGCATTTGGGGAGGAGGATGTGGTAATTTTAGATTGTTGGTTTGATTTGGGATATGAGCAAAGAATATATTACTTGTTTTTTTGAAGTTTAGGAAAGTGAGATTCTTTATCTTGTAAGTGGGTGAGGTAGTTTGTGCTTTTAATTTGTCATTGATTTATTTTAATATTTTTAAAATAAAATTTGGTGTTTGATTTTGCACTTCTTTAGACTTTGAATAAGTGGTTTTTAACAATGAAAATTGATGTCTGATTTTTGCACTTTAATAAGTGGTTTTTAAAGTTTATAAGCCCATTGATAGTGTTCTATGAAGAGGCTACTTGGGCCCATTTAGTTTTTATAAGTTTCAAACTTAGGTTTTTTTTGGATGAAAAAACCATTATATTAATAAAATAATATTTAATCATACAAAAAAGGTGGGTGGGATTAGCACACCCCGTAAACCAATACATTAACCATTGTGGTTAAGAGTATACAAGAGTGTCAGAAACAGCCCACAAACTGTCAAAACAGTATTAAATATACATTCGGAAAGAAAGAAGCCGAGAAATTACTGCCACCTGAAAGGGGAAGGAAGATGCACATGACTAAGTTGTAATTCATTTGCGCAACTTAGGTTTTTTTTTTAAGTTAAGGTAACACACTACAATAAAATATGTAAAGCGTGGTGTTCTTTTATTGAAGATGCCAAAATATTACATAAGTAGAAATACAAAATTTGACCAAGCAAAACATTAAGAGTCAATGGTTATAGAAAATATAATTTATTACAAATTTTTAATAATTAAACTTTAATGGTAGTAACCTGAATTGTATGTATTTATATTTTTATTATATTTGGTTTGTTTTTTAGTTATGTAATAAAATCTTAAAGTTTTAAGAGTTGAAGAAGGATGGTTATAACAAAAAAAAAAAAAAATTATTTTAAAGATTTTAAATTTTTATTTAAATTTTTATCTTTCAAACATAACAACATAATCAATAATTTTAACTTATAAAACTAGACTAGAATATAAGATTGTTAGTTTTAGAAAAAAACTAGCATTTATATTAAATATTAACACTATATAAAATTAACATTAACATGTGTAATCATATATAAAATATAAAATATAATATATATATATATATATATATATATATAAATTAAATATTTTTTTACTATTCCAATTATTTACTCTATATTGGAATGGAATTAATCAAATGCAAAACTTTTATATTATTTTTTATCTATTAAATTTATTATTTTTAAATATTATTCTTGTAATTTTTTTATTCTTTTTACTTATAATTTCAATTTTATTTTTATTTTTGTTTTTTCATGTTCTTGTTTTACATGTTTTTCACTTTTGTGTCTTGGTTTGCTTTCTAAATACTAGAGAATTAGAATTAGTATCAGAATTGGTTGATGACGACTAAGGTATGAGCGTAGTTGGGTTAGGTAAGTAGGTCTTGAGGTTTTAACCATAGATTACCTCTTAGGACCTCCTACCCATTAACCAAGCCTTAGGATTAGGTTTGCTCATAATCTTAATAGGCAATAGGTTCCTTAGACAACCTAGACAACATTGTCTATCCTCATCACCTCATTTTTTTTTCTTATTCTATAAGTGAGAGCATGGCATGTTCATGACCAATACTCTCACCAAATACTAAGTATTTCTTCACAAAGGAAACACAATTGTCATCTTTAGGATCCTTTGATGTCATTTCTTACCATAATTTTATTTAAATTACCTTACTTGACAAGTTTAATGACTCTTAGTCAATGCTCTAGCTCACTTGACCTAAGACAATAATAGCTTATAAATATGACATTCTAAACTTGTTTTAGGAGATATTGAAAAATTAATCCCCCAACTTTTGATTTCTTTTGATGAATTTCTATCTTCTTATGAAATGAGGAGAATCTGCCTAAGGCTTCTCTAATTGTTTCCCCTCCTACACAAGTTGTTAGGGAACTTCCAAGGATATCAAAGACTTCTATAAATATTCTAGTATATCTATGAACAACATTATGCCACTTGGATCATACGAAGGATATTGTCCTTATTCTTCCAAGTTAGTAGACCATCTCTAAGCAAGGAGTCCCTTCATTAAGGCCACCTTGGTTAGTCCTCTTTATCAACCAATACAACGAGGAGCAAGGATCACAAAATCTTAAAGATATCAATAAGTAAATTAGGTACGCAAGTGAAGGTTAGTTCTCTCCCCTCTTTTCTCTCTCTTTATATTATATTATCTTGTACATTAGGTATCCTACTTTCTTCACTTTACTTAAGTGTGACTAATGGTAAAGAATTTGTAACTCCAAATAGGTGGTCTAAGGTTTGAATTAGACTGGGGTTTGGTTTCAACACCATGCTCCAATAACTAATTTTTTGTTGGATAAACATATATTGGATAAACACATTATCTCATATTGCCTATGGCCTCATGGATGTTAAAACCTACTTTATTTTATTTTGCTATTATATACTTGGATCAATTTGCTTACACTATACTTTCCTTCTCTATCTATCATACTTGTCCTTTTACCCCTTGTTTTCCTCATCTCTAGGATTACCCTTATACTAGTTACTAACCAATCCATCGTCTCTTTTTGTCTCCTAATTCTTGTTTGTGTACCTTACTATGACCATACATTTTGGATTTTTATCTTGGATTTAGATTTCTCCAAATCTCAATAAAATATGTTGGTGAACCTAACATGAAATACTTCTTATGATTATGGATTGATTACCCCTCTAGGAATTCTTATCTACTCATTCTCTATGAACCCAAACATTGGTTTTTCTTCTATCAACCATTCTTAGGTAACCAACCACTTTTTCCAATGATAAAGTTAATCATATTCATGAAATCTATGCCATCCAAACTAGAAATCAAACTAGAATTAACCATAAAAAAGTATAAATAAATATCTTGGTGGTAGTGATCCTCAACAAGAACTATTACTTATGCTTCTCCCCCCACCAAATGTCATCAAAAAACTTATGTGTTGAAGAATATTATATTATTTGGTATATAAAAATTTATTCCCATAGTACCTTTATGGTACAAATGTAAATATGTAATAGATTATAGCTTGAGTTTATAGTTTAGGCGAGTGATTTATATTTCCCTTTATGTAAGTGTCTATGTGTAAGATATGCACAAGTGTCATGTAAGTGTGTAATATGTAGGATATGCACAAGTATCATGTAAGTATGTAATATGTAAGATATGCACAAGTGTCATGTAAGTGTGTAATATGTAGGATATACACAAGTTTCATGCATATTAGTGAGAAAATGTGTAATGAGAGCATGTGCACAAGTATCATGTATGTAAGTGTGTAGATATGTAATATGATGATGTGCACAAATATCAAGAATTAGGAGTACATGTAGAAGTGTTCAAGTGTCATAGAGTCAAGTATGCAAGTAGAGAATGAAGAGTCTTATATACAAGTGGTAAGATGAGAATCCAAAGGATAAGAATAGAAAAGGTTACAACTCCCGGATATGTGAGGAGTGCAATAGTCAAGTATTGAAGAGTCACCTTTCTATGTCTATATTATGGATATAAAGTTCCATACAATGTATTGGGAAAACGGTTTGTAAACGATCACCATAATAAGCATTTATAATAGTGAAGCTTCCATATAGTTTTTGAGTAATTTTATTGTAAGTACATTTCATGTAATTACATGATTAATTTTGGCCATTTACATTCATATTTGATATTATAGTGAATGTTATTATAATTATATTGGTCAGTATATATTTTGATTGCTCTTATATTTAATTCTACTCTTGATTAATTATATTTAGACCTAAGATATTATGGCTTAATTATACTGGGACTTGAGATAGTTTGGCTTAAAAGCTAACATTATGGAGATATAAGCTAATTGGTTAATCTTGATCAAGAATCCCTAATTAAAATTGGATGATAAATCCACACAATAAACCATACATACAAATGTACCAATAAGAAGTATATCTAAAAGATCTCAATGACATGCCTTCTACTAGTGGAAGTAAATAAAGTTGTCATACTATCCATGATTGAAAATTTTTGAATCATTAATATTAAGATGTAGAGGATGGGAATGAGGTGGAATTTCAAGCTTCACCTCAAATGGAAAGACTATACTTGCATTATAATTCTCCTCCTTGTGACATAGATAAATTATTTCTCATGGAAACTAAACTTTTAAGGAAATCATGACATGTCCTAAAATATATTTTAAATGATCAATAGAAGACTTATCATCTTGATTGAAAGAGATATGTAAAATGACATAGACAAAAAGTTAAAATCTAGGTTAGTATTTCCACTCATAAGACTCGACTAAATATTCAAAGAGCATAATGAAAACAACCAAATATTCCTAACACCTTGGTAGAAATGATCAAAGAAATACCATACGTAGGAATCTTCTCAAGATTGAATAAGAGATATAATTTCAACAATTGCATGTCTTTAACCCATGACATCCTAAGAAAGAGTTACAATAAAATATTCAACAAAGGATTCAAAATATGTCAATTCTAATCAATAAAGAAGATCTCAACAATATGGTAATCAACAAGGTGGAAGCTAACATAACTTTTCCCAATAAATTTTAATATTTTTTTAATAACCAATTTTTAAAATGGCTAAATCAAATACAATATAATCTAAAAATAATAGACTCAAAAGACAACAAAAGAATCTCAACAAAAAAGTAATCTATATTAATCCAACAAGTGCAACAACAAGCACAAGCTCAAACTCAGGTATAATAACAATCTAGCCTAGGGACATATCCATTTGGGCAATTTTCAATAGCTATGCCTCCACCACTCAAAACAAGTCAACAAGTTATTATAGTTCAAGTGCAAATTCTAAAATTAGGAAAGTCTATTAATGAACCTCTAGCACCATAAATAGTCAACTATACCTTACCTCCAACACTTATTCTACCCTATGATGGAAGCCAAATAGGAAAAACTCCTTGCAATTTCTTCATTTTATATAAAGAATTGATAAGATTCAATCTTGATGCAACCCCAAAATTTCCAAGGAGATAAAAATACAGATTTTTTTCATAATATGGCAATATTATAGAGATAAAAATATATTTTTTTCATAGGATGGCAATAGTACAAAGATCAACATCTAGAATTAGTAGAATTAAATCAGTAGAAGGGGTTTGGATTGAAGACCAGAGTAAAATTAGAAAGGAGGTAAGGTATTTTTATCATAATATTCTAGGATCAGAGGAGTTTAAAGTTCTTAATGATAAACTTCTACAAGAAGTACCTTCAATTATAATAGATGAAGACAATAGGAAATTGATGGAGCCTATTACTCTAGAAGAAGTTTATTTACCTCTTTTCTCTTTTAAAAAGGATAAATCCCTAGGTCTAGATGGACTCTTTGCAAATTTTTACCAATAAAATTGGGATATTATGAAGGATTATTTATTGGTGGTATTGGAATAGTCTAGGGTAAAAAAATACATATTGTTAGCTTTAGATGACATGGTAGTGCAAGGAATGTAACCACAAGATGCAAAATAACTAATCTAAGATAACTATAAACTAATGGTACAATAATATGTAGGAAAATAATAATATGAACATCTACAAATAACTCAAAAATATACCATTAATGAAAGTGATGAAAATAGTACAATGCTACATAATGGAGGACATGAACACTCCATGAGAGGATATGAAGGACTACATTATACCACACACTCTCTATACTACTACCACATATGATTCCCTATACCGCTACTACATATGCTCTTATAAAAATCTCACTGTGAGGCCTTTATATAGGATGATAGATTACTTACCCCTTACTCTATCTATCTATCTGATGTACAAGTGGACTCCTTGTACATTTACAACATACACCTTCGACACT
Organism: Wollemia nobilis; assembly: GCA_028583015.1. Classification (NCBI taxonomy): domain Eukaryota; kingdom Viridiplantae; phylum Streptophyta; class Pinopsida; order Araucariales; family Araucariaceae; genus Wollemia; species Wollemia nobilis. The sequence continues at coordinate 16,236,189 of JAQPPZ010016947.1, read as the reverse complement.
TGTGCTTTTATTACAATACTTGAAGTACCTAACTAACTTTACTCTAAAGTAAAATCCTACTCTAGTTATGTACCAAAGGTGGTACATTTACATGATCTAAATGATGTAATATACTCTAACACCCCCTTGTATTACATTATTTGGGTATTGGAGACTTTAGTCTTCAATATGGATCTTCTATTTGGTATTGGAGTTTGAATTCTCCTTATTTGTTGTATGTGTCATGTTCAAGCAAGTAGTTAGTATCTTCATAAAATGCTATATTTGCTAAGAGAGCTTTGACTTCATGATCTTATGTAGGATCTTTTTAATTCTTCTATTTATTGAATCCTTTAAGCTAAGTCTCCCTTCTGATTTTCTTGTCGATATTCCAATTGAGGATAATTGTATGGTAGATAAAAATGTTATTGATGAGGATTATTTTGAGCTTGATACTACCTTGGTTGGAATACCCTGTTTGGTTGGCTTCCATATTTTATCTGATTTCTCTGAATTTTATTTATGGGGTTGAATCTGTAGTAATTAGTGCTATGATATTTTCTTCTGCATACATGACAATATATGTTATTCCAATATCTTTGTCATTTTGAGGATGAGGCTATGTTTCCCAATGGAGTATATTTTCTTTTGCATACATGACAATATATGTTATTCCAAGATCTTTGTCATTTTCACTATGCTTTCTACCTCATATTCTTGAAGAATATTGATTATCTCATCAAATGAAGTATTTTTATTTATAAACTGTAAAGATGTAACTAGATGCTTGTAGCTATTTGAAAGTGCTCTCATGGTTACCAAAACAAGGAATTTATCTTCAACCTTTTCTCCTAAGGTTAATAATTTTCCCTTAATTTCTTCTACCTTAGGAATAGTTCTATATTTTCTCCGTTGTTCATTTTTAGGGAATGTAATTGAGTTTGAATATTTAGGATAGTAGCTTTATTTTTCCCTTCAAATATTTTTTCTAGGGTTTTCCAAGCTTTTGTAGATGTTCCTACTGAACTGATGTAAGGTTGTATTTCATATGTGATGGCAAAAGTTATTATCATTAATGATTTTGCATCACTCTCTTCAAACTTCTGAATCTTTGTATCACCTGAATTAGGTTTAGTAGTTATTCCTTTGATAATTTTCCAAACATTCTCAACTATTAAAACTGTCCTCACTTTGTTTTCCCATCAGGATTAATTTGGACCTTTAAGTAGTTGAGATTATGTAAGGATGAATTTATTTGTTGTCATGATGATCCTTATATCTATCTAATTTAGTTTTGTAGAACTCCTTATGTCTCCCTAGTGATTTAGAATAAGCTATAAGCTTAATAAAGTGCTTAGTAAGTAATAGTTCACCTTTTGAGTTGATTTTGTAATGTTTTGTAAATAATCAACTTCTATTTCACCTTATCTCTCCTAATGAACTATGCACTTAATTTGAAGTTCTATGGTTGGATTTCTTTTTGTCCCTTTAGTATGAATATGAGACAAATGTAAATATATAATTCCAACTCCTTAAGTAAATAATGAACTTCCTTTTATATCCCTTAATATCCAATATTTCTAAATTCCAATTATTTATGTTTGATGTAGCATACCTTATAACTCCCTAATTTTTGGAATATTAGAAATTAATAATATTTGCAATATAATTTTTAAATGTCTAAGTAGAAACCCTTATTTCTCCTACTTAATTATTTGTAAATATAATACTTCCTTGAATTATCCCTTAAGATTATGCACTATTGATCTGATTGCTTTCTCTAAGGTTATATCTACTCCAATTATTTAAACCTTAGTAATATATGTTTCCTTATACCTCCCTTTTAAACTTTAATGAAAGCAAGTAAGTGCAAATATACCTTTGAATTTGTGTTGACTGGTATTGAATCTGAGCATTGATTGTGAGCATTGGTGTCTTGCTGGTTTATGATAGACTCGACAATCATTCTCTTATGATAGTCTTAAATGCACCTTTGACTCCTTGACTTCAAGCTCCGAATGCGCTTCACTTAATGCTTGCTACGAATTCGCTTCCTTTCGTTTGTTCGCTCGCTTGCTCGTTCACTCACACTCTGTGCACTTCTTGTCTGGAGGCTATATGTAAGCTTCTACTTCTTGAAGCGGGTGCCAAGTGGTAATAGGTGTTACTTAAGTCTCTTCCTCGAGCTTCGTTGGACCTTGTGGAGTGTTTTAAATTGTGTGGCACTAGATTAGCTTCTCCTTGTTGGGCGTTGAAGTTCCTTGGATGTTAGGACAATGATGAGAAGCATTATATGAATGAGCACCTTTCTTGAGCATTGGAGATAAGAGGGTAATGAGCCCTTTGTGCCAAGTGGCACAATATTCCTTCCTCTTTCAAGACAAGTGTAGATATCTCCTTTGCATGCACGCTCTCTTCAATGTATCAAAAATTATGCTTAAGACCTTCTCACTGCCTGTTCATTCCAACCATTTGCAAGCTTGCTTCACTCTTTTTACAGTGAATGATTTCCTTCTTGCAAGTTGTTCTACTCGAGGATGGTGGTTGGCTCCAACTGTGAGGTACCAAGGGTGATGGAGTGGTGGTCCTATGGAGCTTTAGTGGTAGAATGTGGTGCTTTCACTCGACCTCCTTATTGGGTATTGCACCTTCATTTTTCTCCTCGATATACCACTTGTTATTCGCTGCCCTTGCCTTTATCCTTATGTAGGTACTTGTGCTACAGGTTGATGCAATCATGGGTGTTGGATAAGATGTTGAATATGGTGTCTTTAGACACCCCAAACTGATGCTTGTGTGCCCTAGGTTGGCTCACCTTCTCTGTCTTCTATGTTTCAATCGATCTTGGATGTAGGATGCTTGTTACCTTTAGTGTCTTGGGACACTCTATATTACATCCTCTTTAGGAGGGATATGGTGCATCACTGTAACATAAATAAGATACCTTATTTTGCACCAAATTTTTGAGAGTTATTTGTCTCCCTTTTATGCTATTCTTCTCCTTTGATATGGTAACTCCTCATTGTATAGCTTGAGGATAAATGAAGATAGATTTTTGAAGCTTTTCTTTTGCTTCTTAGATATGGTGATTGCTTGCTCTAATCCTTGAGAGCAATGTATTGTTGCCTTTCTTCTCAGACAACACTAACCTCTAACTTGGATAATTTTAACACCAATGAATCCAATCTCTTAACCATGCAACTAATTTTTAGAGGTTTAACTTTGCACTAATGTTCACCTTAACTAAGAATCCTTAGTGAACTTTGAATAACTAATATAGTGCAGTAATAGTTTCTCCTTATTACTCCTATAGATGAACCCTCAAAGTAAATCGTACTATGCACTAATTTTCACTATAACTTAAAATACTTAGTGCACCTTGAATTCTTTTTCTTAATATATTTAGTGCATCTTAAAAAACTCTTTAAGAACAACTAGTATAGTGCAATATTGATCTCACCTTATTACTCCTTCAAATGAACCTTAAATCATGCACTAGTAATTGCTCCTAAATGCACTATAATTTTTGTAACTTAATGTAGTCTTCTTTGTTGTAACTAAATAATAGGAAGATGATATGTATCTAACTCCTATTTTAATGTGCAGGTATAAACCTTAAAAAAACTTCCTTCTGCACTCCCTTTGAAGACTATAATATGCAACCTTCTCTTTGCAACTTTTAAAGAACTTAAAATGGTGCTTAATGGAACTGGATAATAACCCAAATTAAAGTTCAACTAATGAACCTATTTGCACCCAAGTTGCTTACCTTAATGATCTTTGTAGATGAAGGATTGCTAGGTGATTAGACTCACCTTATTGCTGCCTTTAACTAGATGAACTTGCAACTCTTCTTGGTTGTCTAAAACAACTCTTTAACTCACCTTTTTGTAGCTCCAAAAACCCTCTAACTTGCTGCCCTTAAACTGTAGTAGGTGACTTGATTAACCTTCAGGATGGACTCTATAACTTCTGAAGTTTTTGTAGCTAGTAATGCTGCCTTGATTGCTGCCTCTTTCACAGTCAATATCTGCACTGAAATGTTGTTCTTGAAACTCAAAAATTTGGTAGGGAATTCCCCCAAATCGCAGCTGAGTTTTCCTTCAAGAACCCTTTAGTATTTTTCTAAAGATTCAACAAACCCCTATCTCCGAATGAGCCTTCTAGCCTTCTAAGGCAGTCTTCAAATCTCTTGGATTTGGTAGTAATGTTTGGCTCCTTTCTCCTTCAGTCTCCTTGTTGAATTTTGACTTTAATCTAGGCCTTCTTCTCAAGAATCTGAAAGTCTTGAGGTATTCTAAAGTTTGGCTAATTCCTTGCCAAATATTTCTCTCTTGGGCTTGTTGTCGGATGGCGATAATTGTCCCAAGTTCTTTTACTATCAAGAACTTCTCCTTGGTAGTAAATTTCTCCAATGAGTTCTTCTAAGAACTCCTTTAATGGCCTTCTCTGAATAAGGCTCTCCAAGCCTTCTCCTTATTTCTCCTTGAGACCTCACCAAGGTCTTCAATCTCATAGCTTCTTTGGTCTTCCAAGTGAGACCTTTCCTTCAACCTTCTATTGTGGAAGTGTTGGTAGTGAGATCTTCTTTCTGGATCTCTAAAATCTACTACTATTGGAATCTAGAATAGGACCTTTGCTGGTCCTTCTTCACTTCTACAATCTACAGGCTTTAATGGAGATCACCAACCTCCAATATTCTTCTAGACTCTTCTTTGGAGTCTCTTCAACTTCTTCAGGCTAATTTTTTAGTCTACTATCTGTAGTCTTTAATGGAGATCACCAACCTCCAATCTTCTTCTGGACTCTTCTCTGGAGTCTCTTGAATCAGTAGTAAGGCTGCTATGGCCTTTTCTTCTTCTACACTCTGTAGGTCTGCAATCTCTAGTAATGAGACCTTTTCTCAGGTCTTCTAAAATCTTCAGTCTTCTACTTGTTACTGCAAGTGTTGGAATGATTCTGATGAAGATATTCTTCCTAGCTCTATGTAGGAAGCTTCCCAACTTTCTCTGAATCTCCTTTTCCTACAACAAGATGTTAGAAACTAGAATGGAAGAATCTATTAAATCTAGATATGATGAATCTTCACTAGTTGATTTGTCAATCTAGTGGAATTTATGTTGAGTCCTAGTCTTCACGAGTTTTTCTACAACCCTGTGGAAAGACTCTAGCCAAATGTAATCTCAAAAATTTTGTAAATGAGATTTTTGGATTTCTCTCAATCTCACATGTGGCTCTCCCTATTTTTTGATTGATCTACCATGGGACTCTTACTAGATCCTAACTGATCTACCATGTGCTCTGATACCATTGTTAGCTTTTGATGACACGGTAGTGTAGGGAATGCAACCACAAGATGCAAGATAACTAATCTAAGATAACTATAAACTAATGGCACAATAATATGCAAGAAAATAATAAGATGAACATCTGCAAATAACTCAAAAATATGCCATTAATGAAAGTGATAAAAATAGTACAATGCTACATAATGGAGGACATGAACACTCCATGAGAGGATATGAAGGACTACATTGTACCACACACTCTCTATACTACTACTACATATGATCCCCTATACTGCTACTACATATGCTCCTCCTAAAACACTCACTATGAGGCCTTTATATAGGAAGATAGATTACTTACCCCTTACTCTACCTATCTAACTGATGTACAAGTGGACTCCTTGTACATTTACAACATGCACCTTTGACACTTGTGCATTTATTACAATACTTGAAGTAACTAACTTTACTCTAAAGTAAACTCCTACTCTAGTTATGTACCAAAGGTGGTACATTTACATGACCCAAATGATGTAATATACTCTAACACACCTTATAAAATAAATGCACCATATCTTACCCTAATTCCAAAAAATAAGGATGAAAATTGTTTGATTCATTTAGACCCATAATCCTATGTGATATGGCATATAAGATTATCTCCAAAGTTATGATAAATTGATTAAGATCAATGTTAGAAAAAAAGTATTTCAGAAGAGCAAAGAGGATTTGTGAAGGGGAGACAGATTCTAGACAAGATCATAGTAGCTGATAAAGTTATGCATTCAACAAATTCAAGAAAAGAGAAATCAATCATCTTAATGACGAAAGCCTATGATAGGGTTAAATGAGATTTTTTTGCAATATTAGAAAAGTTTGGATTTAGGTAGTAGTGGGTCAGATGGATTAAATCTTGTGTCTCTACAATTTCATATTTAGTGTTGGTAAATGGGTTAGTAACAAAATAATTTAAAGTTAAGAGAGGTCTTAGACAAGGAAATCCTCTATCACCACATTTGTTTATTATTATAGCAAAGGTTCTAGGTAGGAACTTGAAGAAGGCTAACAAATATGGGCTTATAAGTGGACTTAAGGCTAGTAATAGCATCGACAAAATCACCCATCAATATTTTGTAGATGATACAACCCTTTTTGGAAAGAAAAGGATAAACGTGGTCAGAGTTTTAAGTAACTTATTAAAGGAATATGAAATAACATCAAGGTAGAAAGTTAATAGGAAAAAATCCAAAATTTACTTCCTAAACACCCCAACTAAAATCAAAGTAGGGATATGAAGGTTAATTTAAATGGAGAAGGTAAATTTACCAACAAGTTATTTAGGGATGCCCTTATTTGAGGGGAGAATGAGAATAGAATTATGGAATCCAGTTATAAGTAAAGTTTATAATAAACTACCGACATGGAAAGGTAGATGGTTATTGTTAGCAAGAAGAGTGCAACTAATTAAATCAATCCTAAAGGCTATTCCAACATATAATTTATCCTTGTATACTATGCCAAAATCGATAGAAAAAAACAAAATATATATTATGTGGTCATATTTGTGGTCAGGATTACATGATAAAAGGAAATTTTCTTCAATGAAATGGAGCAAGGTGTGTGATGATAAAACTATGAGAGGTCCCAGTTTAAGATTTCTTATGGATGCAAACTTATATCTTAGAGGAAAATTAATTTGGAGATTATACAAAGAGAGTCAAAGACAATGGGAAAGAATTCTTCTAAGTATATTGTTAGAGAATATTACATTGTTTGGTACATGCAAATGTATTAGCCTTGGTACAATATTAGATTAAGAGTGTCTTACATTAGAGTGTGAGTTTATATTTCATGTAATGTAATAATATACAGAAAATATAATTAAGTATGCAAGTGTTGTGAGTGTGGTTGTGCACAAGTGTCCATTATATAAGAGTGCACATATATCCTTAGAATAGGAAAGTGAAGAGGTTCAAAGAAGAGTGAACGTCAAGAGTGCTTCGTATGAAGAGTCACATACTACTATATATTTGTGATAAATCATTGTATCTGGTATCAAAAATGCATAGCATATAGCATGCATTAGTAGACCTTTATTCTATAACATTTTCAGTATTTTTGTGAGCATTTTTCATGTGATTGTTTTATGAGTATTTATGAGTTCTTCTAGTTTTATTAGCATCTTTATTGAGTTCCTTATATTGTAACTTTATTTCAATATTGTAATTACTTTCTTGTTATATTTACATTAAGTGTTAGGCTACAAAAGCTATCATATATTGAGCCCAATGACCCAGGCTTAATATTTACCGCATTCTCTCTACCAAATGGTTTTGCACTATAGAATGGTTTAAAAAATAAACTGATATAGTGATTAAAGGTTTAAATGTGTGGTGGAAACAAGAGAAAAAATTATATCTGGATGGATACTTGGTGTGATAAAAAACCACTCAATATAGATTGAATTTTGAAACCATGTATGAGATTATTTCAAGATAAATATGGTGATAGGGTTTTAAACAAGGATTGGGAAGGAAGATATAAATGAAAAGAATATTTTTTAAAAAATATACAAGATATTGATGCTAGGATGCAGTTGAGTAGAAAGATAATAACAATGATTATTATAAGGGGATCTAAGGACAAGTTGATTTGGGAATTGAATAACTCAAGAGAATACACAAGAAGTGGATCTAATGTAAAGCTCCAATAAAATAGGAATATCACAAGAATATGGAGAGATATTTGGGATAGCCCAAGCATTCCTAAAGTCAAAATTTTTGTATGACTAGTAGTCATAGAAGAATTTTATCCTAGGATAACCTTATGAAAAGGGGTTTTCATGGCCTCTCACAATGTGTTCTTTGTAAAAAGGAGGAGGATAGTATAGACCATCTCTTGGGACACTACTGAATAGTATGAAAACTATGGCAATGGATTCTTAATATGTTTGGTAAATGCATGGTGATGAATGGTAGAATTGAAGAATGGTTAAAGCGATGAAAAAGCACTTTTAAAAGTGAGGCTTTATAAACAATCTAGGATATCTCAAAAGATACAATACTTTGGACTGTATATCTAGAAAGGAATAGAATGATGTTAAAGGAAAGGAAAGCAGTTTAGAGGTAATGGAAAGGAATATTTGTTTAGCAATAGAGGAGTCTAAACCAACTCTATCAACTCACCCAATCCCTAATTTGGAAGCAAAGAGCCTTGATAGATGGAGTCAAGTCATCAAATATAATTATGGTTTTGGATACAGGAGAAACAAAAAGAAGGCAAAGAATATAAAGTGGAAAGCACCAGATGTGGAGTTGATCTAATTGAATTTCTATGGAGCATCAAATGAAATCCAAGATGAGCATGAGGAGGAGTAATTATAAATAATATAGAAAATATTTTCTCATTATGCTTTCAATAGTGGATTTAAGACAAATAATGAAGTTGAAGCTTGGGTGGATTTAGAAAGGTTAAAAAATACAAACAAATGAAATGGAATATAGTGTGGATGGAAGGTGACACTCATAGTAATAAATGTAATTTTAAGGAAAGCAAAGGCTCCATGGAACATACAAGAGATAATTGCAGAAATTCAAGACCTTGTTAAAGAGTTTGAAGAAATCAAATTTACACATATGTGTAGGGAAGGAAACAAATATGCAGATAGGCTAGCCAATAGAGGGGTTTTGGTTGAGGACCATGAAGTTAAATTCTCTTTTCCATGGTTAGATGAATTAGTAATTTTAGCTAATGTTGACTATCTGAATCAAATAATGATTAAGATTTATTTTAATGTTTTCAATTGGTATTATCTACTTTATTTTATAACATTCATGTTTTTTCATATAATCTATTTATTACAATTTTTATGCTTCCATTTGTGCTTTAGGAAGGAAACTAGCAATCCAAATATGGTAAAACAAACTATGATAGTGGGATGTTATGGAAATATTACTCTACTAAGATGCAATGCATATATAGTAGAGGTGAAGTTTTGGTATTGTGAAGAGTTTTGTAGGAAAACGTCAAGAAGGATGCTGAATTCTTGAATATTTATACTCACACAAAAAATTGAAAAAGGTTTAGAAAATGGAAATCAAGAATTTGGAAATTTTATGTAAAATGATGTAGGTTTCTAATTATAGCAACTCAATTGAGATGATAATTGAATTTGTTTGTAAACTCTTAATCTCTAAAGAAGAGAGTTGTGATTTGTCGAGGGTGGGGGACCCGAGTACAACCCCTTGTTCTCTAGCATAAAAAATATTTTTAATGTTTTAGTTCTAATTTTTTTACAACAATTAAAATGTTCATATTAAATAATATATATAATTTATCTAATTTGTTTTTGAATGAGCTATATGTGGCTTCTATTGAGGCCACTCCCATTACAAAAACAAAATATTACATTGCTCTCATTACATTTCTATCAAGTTATTTAAACCATAAACCATATCCAACTTGCCTTTCTATCAAAGATATTCTTTATTTACCTTTTTACCAAAGATATTTGACATCTTTCTCAAACTGCTAAGCTTCCATAGTCAACTCCATTACATCATTTTTATTAAGAGATAAAATCTCACTTATATAGATCCTTTGGAAATTTAAATTTTGTCAGGATGAAATTCAACACCGCAAATGGTTAATATATTTGCTGCCTAGTTTCTATATCTATAATACAAAAATTAATAATTTTTTAATAGATTTTTTTAAGGTTCTTATTCATGCCCCTAATATTCCAAGATATTATTTTCATTGTTTTTTTCTTTTTATTTGTGGGTTTAGCCCCACTTCTTGTTAACACTTGTGAGATTTACTTTTGTTTTCCAAATCAATATCTCTCTAGGTTTCCTTTTCTCTTTGTTTATGTTTTTGGGTCTTCCTCTCTTTTTCATTTCCACCAATGCTTTCATCTTTGTCAATCTCTTCAATATTCTCACACTCCTCATAGTAAGACTTATCATCTTTAGTTTTTCTTAAAGATTTGAAGTGCAAGGAATAACCTCAAAAACACATTCTTCTTTATTTTGCCCTAGAAAATTTAAAGTGCACGGATACTCTTCCATAGCAACTACCTTTTTATTCTTCCCTAAAAACCCTAATTTTTTTTTAGATTTCCTCCATCCTCATTTCTTTATTATGTTGCTCTTGAAACCTTAAAGTGCAAGGAATAACAATTACACTATTTATTACTAGGAGAGAATTCTATACTACTTGAGAAAAATGAAGGTGATTTACCTAACAAACTTGACCTCTTTTGTTGTCTTTATTTTAATATTTTCCTCCACATCTTCCTTTGCACCTTTAATTCCTTTTGAACTTGTCAAATGATGTTGTAGATAGGTTTTTTTTGCCTCTTCTTTTGGAGTGGAATATCCTTGATTTGATCTAAGCTTCTATTACTGAATGATTTTCTTGTTTCATCTTGAAGTTTATCTCATGATAAAAATTCTTTGTCTCTTTCTTCATAGTTTTCACTTTGCAAAATCTTGCCATGTGTCCAATCTCATAACAATTGTGGCATCGAAATGCAATATTTTAATAATTCACTCATTGAACCCATTTTGTTGACTCAAATTTAATCTTAATGGATTGTAGCAAAGGTTTTAAAATATCCATAACAACACATATTTAGGTCTATATAGCATGTTGTCACTCCTTAGTAGTTAGATCTTCCTTAATGAATTTCCCTAGGGTATTTCCAATATTCTTCAAAACATCTTTATTGATAAGCTAATATGAAAGTCCAAAAAGCCTAACCCACATCGAAGCTTCTTAATAGTTTCTGTCTCAACAAAAAAAGAATCATTCCATGGCCTCAAATAAGGGCATCTCTCCCCCTAAACCATGGGCCACCATCCATTTTTTATCTCTAATTTTATAAATAAAAAATATGATGAGGAAAAAACATTTAGGAAGAAAAATCTTGGAGTAATTTGATTTCAATCCCCACTTACACTTGATCCAATTTTGAATATTCAAAAATCCTAGCCATGATCTATGTAACTTACATATTAAATCTCCACTTTTAAGAAACATTATATCATGCTCAATCATCTCATCCTTGATACTCACCTTTGGTGTAACATCTACTACCTAGATCGAATTTGCCATATATTCACTCTTCTACCTATCTCTTACTTGGGTCTCCATATTTTTTCATTTTTTGGTTACATAGGAGAGTTGGTCACAACCACACTATTTTTAGCAACTGACAAGTGCAGGGTTCAAACCACAAGGGCTACTTCCACCAAACCTATTTTGCTTCATTATCATCAACCCAACATGAAGGGGACCACCGATCACGCAAAATTTGTACCTTCATCATCAGTTTGGTGCACACTTTGAGGATTCAAATCATAATACTACCTTTACAAACATATTGCCCTTGATATTTGAACCTAGGTGTCTTCTTGGTAAATGCTTGACCAGACAAGCACTTACCAATCCACCTTGAAGAACACAATCTTATACTGAGAGGGGGGTGAAGAGTATAAGATCACTTTTTTACTTTTCTTTCCCAATCAATATTATGCAATGTATAGATGGCAATATCAATAGCAGTAATCAAAATAATGCATAAATCACCACACACAATAGAGACACCAAATTTACGTGGTTCACCCAATGTGGGCTACTCCACAAAAAAAAATATTTTACTAAAACTTTCTCAATCAATCTCTTGGGAATCCTTTCCCTATTACAATGTTTATGGACCTCTGTCCAAAGGATACACCAATCCCCTTAATTAATTTCATGGATCTCTATTCACTCTCCTCTTGCTCTGGCTGGTGATCTTCTAGAAGAACTGTTGCCCCCACTGCTCTGGCTAATGGATCTCTATCCACTAAATACACTTGTCCTCACTGCCCTAGCTTAATGGATCTCTATCCACTGGAGACTATCATCCTCTGTGCTTTGTCACCTCCAAAGCTCTATCTCAAATCTGTACTAAACACAGTCCTTTGGTCTAGTGTAAATCTACTCAATCTTTGTCTTTGGTCTGGCACAAACCTATCCTCAAATCTGCACCAAACTCTGTCCTTGAATCTGTACTAAACACAGTACTTTGGTCTAGCACAAATATATCTTCAATTTTCGTCCGCAAACCTTAACTCAAAGCTTGAATCAATATCAAATCAACTCTACTGGATTAGCCCCAAACCTTAACTCAAGGTTTGAACAAATCAATCAATTCTGCTCTCAAGTCTTCTCAAAGACTCATCTCAAATCTACCTTTCAAGCTTCCACAAAATATCATATTAATCTGTCCACAAGTCCTCTCTAGAACTTGTCCAAATCTTCTCAATAAGTCCTCACAAAAACTTATCCAAATCTTCTCTCAATCTGTATTGTAAGCTTCCACAAAATCTTACCCAAATCTGTCCACAAGTCTTCTCAAAGACTTGCCTCAAATTTGCTCAACAAGTCCACACTAGAACTTGTCCAATCTCATAGAAACATAAAGAGAATTGTTAGAAACTCAATATGCTCTATACTCATCACAATGCTCAATCACTTTCAATCACTCTTTCAAAAAAATATAGAGAATTGTTAGAGACTCAATATGCTTCACATTCACATCAATGCTCAATCACTTTCAATCACTCTTTCAAAAACATACAGAGAATTTTTAGAGACTCAATATGCTTCACATTCACCTCAATACTCAATCACTTTCTCAAATCAATTCAAAATATAGAATAGTTTATTTTATAGAACTTGAACAAACACTTCACACATCCAATTGACTAGGCTCACCCAACTCTACTAACCAATCACTCAATGAAACAATCCTTGCTTACAAACCCTAGTCCAGGCATATGAACACACTGAAAATGTTTCCAACAATGCTTATCAACCAGTCTAATATAACAATGATACTCATGTTATTTTCAAACCCTAGTTCAAGTTCTTCAACTAACCAATGGCTTCAACAACAATGCTTATCAAACAAGGTTTTAACAACTCTTTATTCCAGAAAACCTTGAAGCATTAACTCAACACACTCAATAAGGAAACCTAATTAAGTCCTTTTCACTCCAAACTTGTTTTCCAGAAAACAAACCAATCAACTCAACTATGGAAGAATGTGCCCATACCTTTTTATTGATGATGAAGGAACCTCAAAAATCTGCCACAACCACAAACACTTCTTTGCCAACCTCAAAGAAGTTATAAGATGATAAACTCTCTCAAAGGTACAATGCAAAAATCAAAGCATACATACACCTTGTCACTCCATCTTAAAGAAAGCATTCATAAACATATACAAAAATAATTGACCAAATACACCTTATAATATCCCAGTTAAAATAATATCCAACATCAAAAATAATGTCAATACAATCACCTTTTCAAAATAACTCAATGGTAAGAAATCCTCTCAAAATATAACCAATACTTTAATCCACTTATTTCTCCAATTACTCAAAATAATGACCAAATAAAATACCTTTTATTTACCCCTTTTAACTCCCTAGAATCTTATGTCAAACCTTAGGCGTTATAAAATATAACAAAAAATTATTACCTCTGCCTTGGTGAGACTTGAACCCTTGACGTTGTCTCCCCGTGCATCCTAGCCATGGTCTTGGTTGCCGCATGTGCTAGGCGCTCGTTTAGGGAGCAAAGAGCACCACATGCCCTATATTCCTCCCCTTTTGCACCTAAGCCAAAAAATCACGCGTCCTTCCTTCGACGCTTCAAACACAACACACCAAAATATTGTTGTCGCGAATCGATCGCAGGTCACTCCGCGCCCAAATGCCTTAGCCCTCGACCACTTGCCACTAGGCCACGCTGCCTAGGTGGATATGGGATTTTAGCCCTTGACGATCTTATCCCCTTTTGTTGGCGCCTAAGACAAGAACCTTGTCTTCTTCCTTGCACAAATTCTCTTCAACACACGCTTGCCTCTTTTTCTTGTTCGAACGAAGGATGATTCGAATGCCACTAAGGCATATAGTTTATATATCATTTGCCACCTTTAAACTTGAACGCCGACACAAATTTAATTGCCTTGCAACCCTAACCTTAGGGTAATTATTTTAATTAATAATAACATTATTATAATTAACTTATAATTAATTTAATAACCATAGGTTAATTAAATTGACTTACAAATTAATATATAATGAAATTATAATTAAATATAATTTATTTAACTCCCATAGGTCTATCCAATTGGTTTTAAATAAAAGACCATTTATTTTGCCATCATAGGTTTTAATAAAAAACCTTCTACTTATGCTTCCACATAATATTAAAAATATTATGAAGCTCTTTTGTCATTAACCTTTGCATTGTTCCTTTTGACATCAACGATAGCTTATTCCTTGACATCAATGACAACTTTGACTCAAAATATCCAACACACCTAGCCCTCGGGGGTCTCCATACTTCTAGCTAGGGCATCCTAACTTCCCATTAAGGCTTTCAAATATGACTTTCCTTCCATACTAACTAGTGGGGCTTGCTCATAGCTTACACTCTCTCTTGGCTCACACTCCCTTCCAACTCGTACTTCCTCCTAACTTGCACTCCCTTCCACCTTGCATTAACTTTCGGCTTACACTCCCTAATCTCTCACACTCGCTCTTGTTTCTTCTTTCTTCCAACATTCCTTTGCTTCTGTAATTTTCTAGAAACAATGTTCCATGTATTTGTGGCAAGGGTTTGAAGTATTTATGCACTCTAAATGAACTTGTTGATTTTCCACCATGATTAAGTCTTCGCTCGTACTCCCTCTTGATTTGCACTCCCTCTCAGTCTCACACTTACTCTTTATAAATCTAATCGATTAAACTAAATACCAATCAAATAAAAAATTAAAAAATAATCAACAAATAAAACAACATAATTTTATATTAAATTTAAAATAATTAAATTTTAAGTCTTAATATATATTTTTTAAATAAACTTTTTAAAATATCTAACTTATATATAACTTTTTTTTTTTTATAATAACTTTTACTTTTTATAAAATTTAAATACATAATAAGCATTAGTTTTTTAATATAATTAAATTTTAGTCCAAGGGACACTTTTGTCTTTTTTTTGGGAGGTCTAAGGTTCAAACTGCGACGTGGGCAAGTGTGTGAGAGGGTGGATGTGTGATGGGTGTGTGTTAAAATTACCTATTGATAAACATAGTTGTCTACTTTACAAGGGGTTATGGTTGAGAGGAGACTACTCAACCCTTAGACATTAGGAATTTCTCACACTATATATATATATATATATATATTTTTTTTTTTTAATTTTTTTTTTAATTAATATTTTAAAATTTCACCTTTATTGGTTTAAATTTATAAGATGGAGTGACCGAATTGGTTGAATAGGTTTTTTTTTTTTTTTTCTTAATTTTGGATACATATCAGTTGGTTAGGAAGCGCACAACTCAACTTTAATTCAAGATTTATAAGGATTATTAGAAAGGTAGGGTTTTGGAGAACAGTTCAAAGGTATGGAGTGTGATTTTTTTAAAGTCTAAATTGTATGTGGTTTGGTTTTAATAAAGGTTTATTATTAAAGTTTTTCACACTAATCAAATAAAAATATATATTAAAAAAGTAAAAAATTTAATTTTTACTAATAAAATAGATTAAAGTGAAAAATATTAATTTTAAAAAGTTTTAAGGATTGCAAGGGGTGATATTATTGTGGAGACGACAGTGCAAAGAGTGAAAACTATTGTGTTAATTCTCTGTTGATAAGTTTAGCTCTCAACCTTAAGATGTGTATCAATGGAATGGGAATCCTCAACTAAACTTATTTCTTACACTTAAAAAATGATATTATTTATATATATTTAATTTTTACTTAATCAAAGTTAAATATATTATTTTTTTAAAAGTAAAAAGGATTGAAACAGTTTTTATTTATATTATAAGTGATATTATTTATGTATTAATTCAAGTCTGCTTTCTACTAAGTGAATCAAAGTTAAATATATATATATTTTTTTAAAGTTAAAAGGATTGAAACAGTTTTTATTTATATTATAAGTGATATTATTTATGTATTAGTTCAAGTCTGATGGTTAAATGGTAAGCAATTTAACAAAAAAAATTTAAGATATCCACGTGTTGTAGGTGAGTTGGAGAGGGTAGGGCAATCCTCTAAAAAAGGTCCTTGATTTGATTCGAATCTCCACCCTACCAAACGTACATTTTGTACTCAAAATCCCCCTACCACCCTACCAAACTCACATTCGGTACCCAAAATCCCTTTCTGTACCCCCAAATATAATTGATAATGTTAGCCCCAAATATAATTGATAATGTTAGTGCGGATCTAACTCCCATGTGATTTTGAAGCTACCATGGGTCTCCAATATAAGCTCAAAACCTTTGTTCAAACTAATATTTTTTTTAATAAAGAAACAATAATTTTATTTAAATAATATTATTATTTTTCTTTTTAATTTTAAATACACCCTCTGTAATTGCCAATTAAAAAAAATACACCCTCCATAATTTAAACTTTAATTAATTTTTAATTAGTTCAACTAAAAATTAGTGGAAAGATAGCTTTTGTGCTCTGCTTATACTTGGCATCCACATTATTAACTCCCTAAGCTTCTTTGGCGCCGAGGATATCTGTCCATGTGCGCATTTCCCACAATTTAAGATGCCAATCGATGAAGTCAATCTGCCACCCTGTACGCTGCAGAAATCATGGCGCCCCACGGATTGGGTGGCTCCCACTATGCGCGTTTCCTTTCAATGATTTCTAATTTTCTTTGATTTCATGGAAAGGCTGTGGAGTCCAACATTTGTGTGACTCTCGTGAGGTCCATCGGCCGGTCATATACGACGGCCGTTGGACGTCTAAGTGTCTTTGACCGTCTGAATCTATACCAGCATTGACGCCACAAAAACGCTTGAAAACAACGGGTTCCTTGTCGTATTTGCAGAAACGAGGACAAGAATTGAGGTAAGGTCAATGCTAGAATGTTAAATTCCAAATATCATGCTGCAAATCTTTGCGTTAATTGACCGAGAAAAGGAAAAAAAAATTAATTTCAGGCTTTGAATGGGTCTATTAAGTAAAATTTGTCAAATTTCGTAGGTTTATGTTGAATTCAAAGGGTTTACAATATCTTTTGGTTTGGTTGTGCATTATTTTTTATGAAACTTATGCTGTTTGATCGGATGTATGGAAAAATACGGCCTTTTTCGTGTTTGAATCTCCGTGTTTTCTTGAACATTATGTGAAATTTATGCTGTTTGGTTGAGTGTTTTTTTTTTTTTTTGAACTCCTTTGAATGAGCTGAAGATTGGAAGAATATTTGTTGCCTTTTTCGTGTTGAATCTCCGTGTTTTCTTGAACATTATGTGAAATTTATGCGGTTTGGTTGAGTGTTTTTTTTTTTTTTTTGAACTCCTTTGAATGAGCTGAAGATTGGAAGAATATTTGTTTGTTGCCGGCCAGCTGATTTTGCTTTTCTGTTTTGGAAGGTTTCCGTAACGGTAATTTTCGGAAGGGGATCGGCTTGTTATCCGGCGCACAGAAGTATTTCCATGTTGAAAAATATGTTAAATGACTGAAAATTGGCGAGAGGCGATGATTTCTGTCAAGTGAACTTGGAATTATGACTGAAACAGTGGAAGGTTTGCAAGGTTTTTGTATGCAGTTTTTTTCTCAATGTTTCAAGAGATAGAGGACAGGGATGTATTTGCACCCTGCGAATCTCCAAATAATTTCGGAGAAATCTGAAATTTGCAGGGTTGTAGATGCAGAATTTCTGATTTGAGAAACGAGATTGATTTGCGTTCTAAAAGTTAATTTTGACGGCGAAACATCAAATAATTGGGAATAGCAAGAAAATTAGCAGGGTTTTATATGCAGAATTCCTAGTTCGCTGCAGAGTTCAAGGAAATGAAGAGATAACATTGTTTTTCACTTTGGATTTGAACTTTGCCGTTGAATTTCCAAATTCTCTGCCATTTGTTTGATTCGCCTCTCAAAATTTTTGCATCCTGTTAATTTTACCATTGAAATTGACTGCGATTTTATTTGCAAGGTCTATCCGATCAGTTTGACCATCTGTGGGTGGAAATCCCCAATAACTCTGTGATCTGGTGTGTTTACCTGTTGAATTGTGAAATCGGGTGGAGTTTTTACCAGTTGGAGCCAAATTGTCCTTGTGTTGGGAGCTTTAGTCTCACATATATGAGCCTTAACCAGATTGCAGGGTGAATCTTGATCTTAGGACACTCTATGTCCTACAGACTTAATGCTAGTGAGATAAATGGTGGCTTTATTCTGACACAGAACAGGTGCCAGATTGAACTGCAAGGTTCTGCACCCTGATTTTGTAATTTTACTTCAGATATTTCTCATGAATTCCATTTGCTTTTGAAGATTTTTCTTATGGACTCGACTAAGGTATTGAAAGATACTATTCCCGTTGTTTTCAATTCAGTTCATGGAATGTCAGGAGAAGCATTGGGAGAAGGTGATTCCACTTTATTCTCTTGTGGTAACTGTGATTTGGAGCAAGTGCGGAAAATAGTTCATGCCTTGCTTTCAGGTTTGGCTGTTGCCTGTATTGCAAATACCATGGGTGACCTTTTCAAGACTCCAGCATCTGTGGCGGCCAATCTGAAGAAAGAAATGATTGAATATCTTCGGCAGCAGAGCAAAGCCTATGCCACGGAATACTTGTCCAGTTTAGAAAATTTAGGCTCTCCAGAGAGCCCTATTGAGGTGGTTGATGACCTGATTGAGAATTTCGTGCATAACAAGAGAAATTTCTTTACCAGGGTTTCTGGCTGGTTATTAAGTGAACAGGAGGAGGACAAGATTGATGACTTTGAGTTTGAAATGGACAAAAGGGGTTTTTGGGTGAAAGGTCACCGAGAAGTTTTGGCAAAGGAGCTTGTGAAATTCATCGACCTGAACAGGGCCTACCACTGTGACATGAAGTTTGCCTCCAAGAAAGATTTTGAACTGCATAAAAGTAGGTGTCCCCTGCGACCTGTGCATTGTACTAATGAAGGATGCAAGGAGGTATTTTGTGCCTTGTATGCAAAAGACCATGATGCATCGTGCCCCTTAAAGCTGATACCTTGTGAGCAGAATTGCTCTGCATTGCTTAACAGGGCTGAAATGGACAAGCATTGCATAACTGTATGCCCTATGAAAGTAGTGAATTGTCCTTTCTATCAGGTTGGTTGTCAATCTGCTATACCCCATGCGTCAATTGAGGGGCATTGCATTGGATTTCTACAGTCACATATGTTCTATGTTCTCAAAATGCTACATAGGCAGGAAGAATCAGTTGAAGATCTGTCACAACATGTTATATTGCTGGAGAAGGTAAGTGTTGTCATTTATCACAATGTAGCCGTGCATGTGTTATGGTAAGACTTGTCTTGATGCTGTTCTGGCTAGATAGAATTTTTTTTCATGCTTGTGTTTGTCTGAGACTCTTAAGTACTCTATCTGAGAAACCTCAGTGAGTAGGTCCAAAATTTGCTTTTAGTTATATGTGATGTGTTCAGTTGCCAGTGTATCCTAAAAGGAACATGGTTCTTTGTCATTAGCCGTTAAGATTTTAGGTCTAGGCCTTATGAGCATATAAAATGTTTGATAAGGAAGGTAATAGTCTCTTGCATGCATGGAAATTCTTCTTTGTTGCATTAGATTACTGATGGCCGCCTCTGCTTTCATCCCAAAATTTATTGTGGCTGGAATTTTAACCATAGTCCATGGTAGTTTGAATGCAGTTGTGCCGCATTAGCTTAATAATCTCTTTTTGAGCCTGTTATGCTGCACCGCAATATTGTACCCTCAACAAGATAAGAAGGCAAATGCATTGCTGAAGATGTACCCAAATTGTCTGTAGGTAATGAAAGCAACAGAAGAAACAAGCAAATGTACATATGGTTGAACAAGCATAGTTTGCATTGATTAATAAAGG
The DNA here is from genome assembly GCA_028583015.1 of Wollemia nobilis. Lineage (NCBI taxonomy): Eukaryota > Viridiplantae > Streptophyta > Pinopsida > Araucariales > Araucariaceae > Wollemia > Wollemia nobilis. The sequence continues at coordinate 16,215,987 of JAQPPZ010016947.1, read as the reverse complement.
TAAATCCCTAACATTACTATGGCCAATATTGGTAGCGCTTGATTAGTAAAGGTAAATCCCTAACATTACTATTGCTAACACACTCTTCTCCAGAGACCATGTGCAAAGAAAGAAGGGGTAATTTAAAAAACATTAGATAAACCTTGCCATAAGAAAATTCCTCTTCAACTGGGTCAGATCCAATTATCTGATGAAGGCAGGGGCAGTAAAGAAGAAAGTAGACAAACATTGCATGAAGCAAATGGTTAGTAAGCTACACTCTATCTGCAAAGCATAAACCAGCATGTAGTCCAGTTAGAAAATTTAGATTGAAAGTGGTTCTTTGAGGTATCACATCATCTTTGAGCATGAAATGTAGATGTCAATGAAAATACTGGATATTTAGTAGGAAGGAATGCAGCCTAAGAGCCTAAGAGCTTAATATTCTTTCAAGACTACATTGTTGGCAAATAGGTGTCCTCTGAAAGAAGACTGTAGTCTTATATAAATTCTCTTGCCTCCCAAAGCTGCTGGATATAGTTTTAAAATGTTATATCTGGTTTCTTTTGGCATAATTATTCCCAATAGGAGTGTATCATCAGAAAACTGCAGAAGCATAAAAGAACTGCCGTGAGGGTTTGCTTACAATCCATGGATTGCTCAGCTTTGAATGTTCTGCATATAAATCTCCGCTAGGACTTCCTGCGATTAAAATAACGTATGGGGTGATGAGGGGTTTCCTTGCCAAAGTCCAGTAGTAAACTGACCTGTCTGGCTGTAGAAATACAACTATAAGTCCAGAACTCCAATATATGAAAGCTGTAATAAAATATTAATTATTTTTGTGAATGTTGAGAGTGTGCAACACTTCTTGGACAATAACAATCCTGTAACATGTGTCTGCCACAACAAGTCCTGCTTCTGAGGTGACATATGTTATTTGTAAAATAGGATGCAATTTGTGGACAATCACTTTATTTGTAAAATAGGATGCAATTTGTGGACAATCACTTTAGAAATTGTCTTATATGCAACATTGCAAAATGAAATTGGTCTGCAAGGGCCTAATGTATCTAATCCTACTTGCAAATGAGAATCAAATTAGAGAACGCAGCTGTCTAACAATCGTCCTGTACATGTGCAATTATTTTGTAACTGCTAAACAATTGTGCAGAAGAGACTCCTTCACAATGTTGGTTTGAGGGATTCATGACAGATAGAGGTAAGGAATAGAGGACACAAAAAATTATTAATCGAAAGAGGAAAGAGCAGAGCTTTGTACTCAGCCATAACATCAGTCTGTCTGAATAATAATAGAAGTAAAACAATGACAGTGGAACTGTGCATTTTTTAAATACATCTTATTATATTAATTTACTTATTCTCTGCGTATACCACCAAGTAAATGTGCAGCTGGATACTAACATAACTAACTCCTGTTAGAAGAAAATGCTATCTCATCTCCGTTCAACCTAATATCATCTTGTCCAGTTTGAAAAAGTTTTTAAATTTCAAATTGTCAAGGAAACAGGAGAAATTCTTCTATCCAACTAATGGTGATGGCTAATTTAAAATCATTGTCCTCATTAATCATTGTTTTTCTTGGAAAATTTGAGTTTTGAAATCTCCAATGAACAAGTTGTCACCAGTAACATGAATCAAGCCAGATGAACTCAATTACTTTTATACGAACTTGTAACCTTTTTCTTTACATTACATCAAAAGAGGCAGCCACTATGTCATCTCTATCACATGGTCGTTTTCACTATGCTTCTAATTCCATATTAGCAAGAGCAGGTGGCACATGTTTGGGATAGTAACAGTGAAATAAATCTGCACTCTGCAGCTAATTTGGGCACTGACTGAAATAAAGTTCCTAACCTGGGAGCTGAATCACTGCCATTCAATTTCTGATCAGTCTAGCCACATGTCTGCAATAACAGAAGGTGATATGCAGCTTGTCATCCATCTTCAACTCATATACATTGGGATTTTTACAGAAGTTACCCTGTGAGTCGCATGTTCTACAGTTTTTCATCCACATTACAATTGTCCTTGTTATATGCAATAATTACAGTGTTCTGCCTCTAACTTATTGTTCAATCCCAAGTACATCAATTCTAATAGACTGCCACTTTGCCAAGGATTTCTTGTTTCATTCCATTAGAAAATCACTATGCATGATCAGTCTTTTAACTTACATTAACAATCATAAACAATGGAAATAGTTACAAATACAAATGGATACACTGCGCACACAGCATGTATCCTGCACAACAACTATCTACAATACATGATACTTCTATGAACAATATCAACAAACAACTGTGGACAACAATACACTTCGGCCAACAACAACAAGCACTTCCGCATCTCTCACATAGATGCATACTTATAGATATAATGGGACTGGTAGGCGGTTGGCAACTACCCAACTACCTTCGAACTACCCATTTACATAAAACATTAAAAATACCCTATTACATTACATTATTACAAACACTTTGCCATGTGCGCATTATTACAAACACATTGTGTGCACAGATTCGGGCATACACATTCCTTTGCTCAAACATGCATTCATACAGATATGTCAAATTGTCTGCCGACACAAGATGTGGCTAAGTGGCATCAATCTCGCATAAAGACAATTATAATTGCAAAATGCAAATGCTTCAAGGAATCATTTGAAAGTCCAAGAAATCACCACATATTGGCTTGATTTTAGATACACCCACTGCAGATGCATCCCATGTGTTCTTCCTCTGAAATCTTTCCATTTTGTAGCTCCCTGTGCAACATAGTTCTCATAGAACATCTCTCACAACTAGAGATTTCCTAGGTTCTACCAAAATATCTTCCTTCAAATATTCTCCCTGTACTGAGTGTTGATCTTCTTCAACCACAATAATCGGTTGGCACAGAACTTCTTCAAATGGACTAAACCCTCTAGCATCTGATAGGGCAACTAGATGTGCCACGTGTATTTGGTCATTCAATCTTCCATTACATAGTCTTCATTACAGTTGCAGTAGGTTTAAAGTTACTCGTATGTTATTTCATTCATTTATGTATATACTACTAGTATTTTGCTATTACAATCTATTTTTCTCTCATGGCTGATTTTTATAAGTTCCATTACTACATGTTTTGTGGTCATGCCTTGACAAGCTCAATTTTGTACAGCTCAAGTGCATCTTCCCAACAATTTAATACATCTAACTTTTACAATGCAAAAATTTCTCAGATAACAAATAATGACAACCAATTTTGTTTATTGCTTAGCATTTGGGAAAATATGCCCCACTGACTGCTACTATAATTTATCAAATTTGAGCTTTGGAAATTTGGAAGAGAAAGTTTGTTACTTTCAATCTATGAAGTCATATTAATGACTCTATTCTTTGGCTTGGCCATTGCAAGGTCATGTGAGATTATGTGGAAGATTGAGTTCTTTTTACCAGCCTTTGCAGGCTAAATGCAAATCTAAAATTTCAATTTAACTGATATAGCTATTTACCATATCATGCATGGGTCCTGACTCTTCCCTTTCCTGTCCATACGTTGCAATTTGTCTCATCATTTGCTAAAGCTGAGATTCATCTATTAGTTGTAGCAATTCATAATTCCATAGCATAAAATGCAATTTTCACATTGTAAAGAGTGCCTTATTTTGGTGCTTTTCAAAAGTCAGTTTTTATGCACTTTGAGTGGTTTGGTTGTGCTACCTATATTTGAGATAAATGCATATGAAGTAGACTTTTGCTTGGTGCTATGGATGGATGTCATAGATTATAGAAGGTATATAGACTCTATTTGCACCTAAACATTGCCTCCACAGTTTTATGCAAGACTAATATATTGCTATAATAATGTCCTCTGCAGTCATTCTCTCAAAGCCAAAGGTCTGAAGCTGTGGATATAAGTTCTTTGTCCTTGATTATGAGGGAGCAGGAAGCAAAAATGAAGATACTTGAGCAAGATGTAGCCAAGCTTCGAAAGGATATGAAGACTGCTGATGTTTCTGCTGAAGTACTGCAATTGTGTCGTAACATTCAGAGCTTACAAAAGCAACTAAGTAGTCAAAGTTTAAAATAAAGAGGACAGAAAGTTGCAGAATTATCATATTAAGCATGTTACCTACTTGTATGTAAGCAGGGAAATTCCTTCAAGATTGAAATAAAATTGGTTAGGAAATTGTAACAGAGTGAGGTTTCTGTATGATGTGAATCTCCCTTTTATTTGTTTAAGATGTGCAAGTGAAAGTGGTAAGAATACATAAGAGGTTGAGTGGAAAATGTGCTAACGATTTTCTTTGGGAGTTTTCCTGAACTTTTGAAATTCTTCTAGAGTTGGAAGTTTTTGGCATCCACAATTACAAGGATGAGATAAAGTCTTGAAAGGCTAAAATGTTACTAAAAGGTCCTTCATAGATGAATTGCTTCATACTTTTCTCCAATTTCGAGGACTAAAAAGTATTTCGTATCTTATGTGTGCACAAAATTTTGGTTTTGTAAAGTCACTGTACATCTATCAGAAACAGCATTGATCATGTGCAAGCTAATGCGTAAGTGGCTTTCGCATTATGCCGCATTTCTCTCTCTCTCTTAATCCCCATAGGGGAGAGGGGCCAGTAGCTGGGCACCCTATGTAACACATGCGTTCAGGTCATATGCTGCCATCTTAGTATATACAAATTTAAAGGTAATATGTTTAACTGTGCTGTTGTGTTCTATATTTTGTCTTATCATTATCAGATCAAACTAGATGCTTCTTTTAAATTGATTTTCTCAAAGAGTGTGAATATTACATATAACATGAGTGAACCATTTCTAAACAATTTTGTTCTCTGGTAATTGTGCACTTCATGTTAAATTTTGTATAGCTTCACATAGGTGTCATGTTGCCACCCTACAATTAGATTGTAGTGTGACTGTGTCATGACGATTTATTGAAGATCTCCCTTTACAGATATGTTGTGGTAGGAAGAAATGTTCTTACAATGACATGTGCTAACATATATGAATTACAGACCTATTCATTTGACTTATTGGTGTTTTTGTTTTAAGTGATGGGTAAACTGTGTTAAAAAACTGGGTTCCATTGCTTAAATCATAGTTACAAGGTTTGGTGTGGTCCAAACTTTTTGGCTAGTCTGAACTGGTTAGTTCAGTTTGGACCCTTTTTTATTTAATTTAGAAATATAGTTATTAAAAGAAACACTAAATCCAGTCGTACACAGCACCATTAAGGAGGATTTCAATTCAAAGAAGAGGAAATCAATACATTACAGTTGGGAATTGATGCAAGACATGAAACTGACACACAGGAGAGCTGAATCAATGACATAGCAACTATTAGACAGTGACTGAGGCATAGAAGGCATAGCAGATAACCTTGGACCTTTGTTATGGAAGAGTGGGAATGCTTGTAGACTGCAGTAGCACTCGCAGTATCTGGAAAATCTACAAACTGCAATTTTTTGTGGTACGAATCAAGTGAACATTCTTGGAAATTTTGAACTATTCCCTTCCAAACAATGTAACTATGGCTTAAACTACTACCACACATCCTTTCCCCTCGTAATGTTGTAATTACCAACCTTCCATAAAACTTCTGCTACCAGTTTATGCACTGCGAACGCTTGCCAATGGACTCCAAAAATGATAATTAGTTTCATCTTCTTACCATAAACTTTTACTAATTAGATGAACTCATCCATCCACTTGCAATCACCACTTTTCATAAGGCTGAATTTTCTTCCATGTCTATTTGCAAATTATGAATTAGTAGCTAATCTTATTTTCCTGAGGCTAACTAATTCAATGCCTGCAAACATTTCATACAAGTTTATTGTGATCAAATGGTCACAAGTAGATCATGCAATTTCCTTCCTTCTTGCACCACAATTTTAATCAAAGTAGAGATGCAGAATTTTAAATACATGGGTTGTATAAGGAAATTCCTGATGTAAGAAATCTGTGTATAACTAGCATGTAATTAAGTAAAAGATGCATAATATTGTCACTGAACAATGTTCAACCTTGAGTCCAAATGCAACTTCAAGATATTTGAGAAGGCAAGCACTTGTTTTCTATTATTGGTGGTGTCATTAACGTTTACAAACATCATTTCTGTAAGAATAGAAGCCACTATGGTAACAGCCATTCTTGAACATAAATCTTTGATGGGACTAAATCAAACTTGAGGAATTTTGAAAAATTTTGACTACTTGAGAGACTAAATTATTTTTATATAAGAAAAGGTTATCGTTGAATGGAAAAACAGATTTTTCTATAGTGGTTTTGCTCCTACACATTTTTTGTTAAAGCATTATTTATGTTTATATGATGTCTTTTGTATGTAAAGTATATGAATATGATTGCCAAATTACTTGGGATTGAACTATGTATATATTGGTCAACTCAATTGGCAGTGCAAGAACACGTGAATGGCAGTGGTGAGTTGGGTACATAAGGATATTGGATAGAGGTGTAGCCGTGGAATTTTGACACACTTCAAAATTCCCACTTCCCAGTAAAACATGTTGTTTACCCTAACAACGTGAAATTTACCCTCAAATACCCCTACCTCGATTTTTGTGCCAAGAAAATGGAAATTGATTTAATTTCCCCCTTTTCGAAAATTCGGGCAAACCCGACGAAATCGGACTTTTTCGACAATTTTGGACGTCCAATTTCATCCAAATCCCACGTGCGCCTAATTTAGGTGCTCTGTTGGGATTTTGAACCTAATCTGGGCCAACCCAGATTCTCGACAAATTTGGATCTCCCAAATTTGTCCAAATCAAGCAAAATCCCAAATTGGCCTAACTACTTGGCCTATTTTCGCCTCCCTCCCTGGTTCCTCGACCTGCATCAGGCATTTAAACCCCTAGACCCCCCCTAAATAAACTAATGGTGATAATTTGCAGGAAAGCTTGGTTGGAGAAGGAGATTTTAGAGCTTTTGTTGCAGGTTATAATGGATATTTTGACCTTCAGATCACCATTCCCAGAGCTCTCAGACATGGCGATGCCTACTGCAAGTTTAGATCTGGTTTATGCTTAATAGTAATTTGATTTTTGCATTGCTTTTCACAAATTTGGATCTTACGAATTTGTCATAAAAGCCCGATTTTTGACCATTGCTTTTGCAGAACTAGCCATTGGATATTTTTGGGACATCTGAAATCATACATAAAGTCCGAAAACATACATAAAGTCCAAAATCATACCAATTAATGTTGGGGGTAAAATTTTGATTGTAGATTTATCAATTTGAGTCCTAGTTGCATTGTGTCCTTTTACTTGCTTTAATTACTCCATTATATCTCATTATTTTTACTGTGTTTACTACATTTAATTTTATATGTTTTGCATTAGATCCATAGATCCTTTATTTTTCATACGATTTTCTAAAAGAATCGAGGGGATTTGATTGTCATAGATCATGATCTATTATGACCTAAGCAGATCCCCCATCCCTAATTTCAAATTTTAGTGTTGCATTATGAAATTGCAGGTTTCTGATATATTCGAATGATCCAAATTTGTCTGACAAATTCGAACGCCGAATTCATACTGTAAACATCCAAATTCATCCTGTAAACACCTAAATTCATATCAAAGCAAACATCTAGACCAGGTAAGGATCTAAACTTATTTTCTCATACTTCAGATTTATACTTCTATGTCTTATAGGCATCTGTTTTAAATAAGAAAATCAAAAAAGACCAAAAACATAGACTTTATTGCATTTTTTCAATATTAGTCAAAAACATAAAACACAAAAAGAAAAACAACATGATAGCATAGATCTTCATCTCTTGCTTTCTACAAAACCATTGCATCTTAGTTAGACTTTACAATGTTTTCTAGATAGATCTGTATACCATTTGTTTTCATGGAAATATAAATTGCATATAGCTAGGTAGAAATTGCATTTGGCCAAACCCTAGGTGTATGCACTTAAAAAGAATACATCAAACACCCACCTTACCTAGGCATGGAAACCACCACATAAAGTGTTTCTTGGTGAACCCTCACCCCATTCATCGACAAACACCAAGGAGAGCGCAACTCAAGCACTTCTCATCCGAGGTGTAGATCCATCATTTTCCCTCCCCTTTTAGGCATGGATCCATTAGCCTAGAAGAAAGGGGTGCAAAAATTTTGGGTCTACATTCTTTGGTGAACCCGACGTGAACTACACCATCATTGTCAACTTTGTTGTTTTTCCTTTTCATAAAAAAAACAAAAAAAATTTTTCTAAATGGTAGAAAATAGTATTAAAGAGTCTTCATTTATAGACCTTAGAAAAATACTCATAGAGCGAGAAGTTGACCTCTTCTACAAAAATTATCATTCAGAATGTCAAGTGGACTTGTGGAAAAACTTTGGTATCATTGAGAATAGATCTGAAGAAATAAGGAAAATTAAAAGAATTGATGTTACTAAAGCCCTAGGACCAGGTTATTACTCTCCCTATTTTGAAATCAAAAGAGGTTGTGAATGTTGGCTCACAAACAAATGAGCTAGTGTTCATTCAAATATCTATCCTTGGGATAACTATCTGGAAGAAGCATTAAATATCCATAAATTCTTAGCATACTTAGAGGACAATGAGGTAACCCTAGAACAAAGAAGAAGATATCACAAAGCACCTAGGGCAGTCCTCTTTCGAGACTATTGTTATGAATTGCAAGTTCAACCTTCTACCTCAAATACTAAGGAACTTACCCTTGTCCACTTCATCCAACTTCTAGTAGATGATTTCTCTTTTGAGGAAGAACACTACATGAGTCTTGAAGATCTAGAGCCCATTAATGACATTCACAAGCTCTTCAAAGAAGATTAAACCATTTAGCATTGTTATCAAAATTCTGTAAATACTTGAGTTGAATAGTAGATTGTTTTCTTTTTAAAACAAAAATAAAAATATAAAAATAAAAACAAAAAAAAACTTTTAATTAGCATCGATAGGAAAGATACCTAAAAATTTAAGGAGTGGTAAACAAGTGGCAACTAGCTTTGAAGATGAGTCAAATACTGAAAACCCTAATATTGAAGCTGAAATAGAAGAAATTCTAGGAGAACAAGTAGCACAAATAGAACAAAATGAAGAAAATGAAGTAATCGATGTTATTGACCCAAATTTGGGACCTCAAGGGGACATTCATTTTGAATCTATGGATCACTTTTGTGAATTTTTAAATAATAATCGAGCTACCATCACTAATGTGTTGGAAATAGAAGATCAACTTGCAAGAGGTGATTTCTCGATGGAAGCAGCCTTAGAAGCAACTTTCCAACTTCACCCAAAACCTGAGACATATATAAATGCTTCATTGCAACATGCCACTTATAATGATCATTCCTTAGATAATACCCAAAATATACCTCCTCAAGAGGATAATTCTCAAATACAAACATCTATGGCACCACAACAACAACCTATTTTTGTAGCTACTACAACCACTTCCACCCAAAAGCAACCTTCTCCATCTAATAATAATACTTTTCTTTCTCAATATTTCCAACATCTATTTGCTCAAAATTCTACTTCTCAAAAAAATAAAAATATGCAAATTCCTAATTCTCCTCGACCAAATTCTCAACAAAATGCAGCTCCTTATAAACTCAAAAATCCTCATATTTCAAATCCTATGCATAATAGTATCTCCATTTCCACTCCTTATATGGTAGCACAATATACATATTATCCTCCATATGGCAACATAGTAGCACAAAATAGACATGATGAGCAACCACATCATCTTGAAACTATAGTGAAACAATTAGCTTCACGATTGGATCAAATAGACCCTTATCACCCTACATACAACTATAAGGAAATGTGTAACCAACCATTAGATCCTATTGTTGCTGCTAGACCATACCCTAAATGTTTCCCCATGCCGGTTTTACCAATTTATAAGGGGGTCGAAGATCCAATCGAGCATATTCGTATGTTTAGGACAACCTGTCATGACATTGCATATGATGATATGTTATTGTTAAAAATATTCCCAAAAATTTTAGGAGGTATGGCATTAGAATGGTACTATCAATTGCCAACACATTCTTTAATAAATTTTGAAGAAACTGCAGAATTGTTTGTACATCAATTTGGTGCCTACATAGAGAGGCATGTCACAATCAAATATTTGTACAACCTCAAACAAGGAAAAGAAGAGAGCTTCACAGAATTTCTAGCTCGATGGAGAAAACTTCTAGGAAAACTACATTTCACTTTACCTCCAAGAGAAATGTTAGAAATTTTCATTGGGAATTTACAAGAGCAATTATCCTATGAGTTAGCTACTACTACCGTAACATCCTTTGATCAAGCTATAGACTTGGCAAGAAGGGTAGAAGAAGCCCTAATCAGAAGGGGATAGTTTAAAAATAAGGATGAAGATAAGTCATCTAAAAATTAGTACAAGAACAAACATGTGGTAGGAGATGGGGTTACAGATAGTAGACCCCCTCCAAATGTTAATACCATAGAAACTACATAGAATTTTGTGTTAAAAGCACCCCAAAAACCTCCACAATGAAACTTCACAAGATTAAATCAACCTTTGACAATGGTCTTACCACAATTGGTGGAAAGAGGTTTGATAAAATTGCTAGAGATACGACAACCTGACCCCTCTCAACCTTGGTATAGATCGGACCAACATTATGATTTCCATCAAGTTGATGGACATCCAACCAACACTTGTAAAATATTAAAACACTTAGTACAAGACTTGATTGACAATGGAAAATTGGGAGTGGAAAATCCTCCACCTAAGGCTAATCCACCAATAGAACCACAAAAGCAACAGGTACAAAATACCAATCAAGATCTAGACATCTTCCAAAATCCTTTACCAAACCATGGTAAGGAAGTTGTAAATCAGCTAGATTATAAGATTGTACCTCATCCAACACGTTATGTGGGAATGATTAGTAGTCACTTACCATCGCAACTCTCACAAACTTCCTTTGTGCCTACTCAATCTATTGTCACAATTGAGCAATTTCGAGGAAAGACAATACAATTCTCATCCTTGAACCATATAGAAAGTGAAACTGAATCTGAGGTAGACATTAGTTCCTTACATTCTAATAGTTTAGAATATGAATCAGGACCAATTCTACCCATCATAGATTCATTAACTCTGGAGGAACCATTTCCAAGAATGATAACAACCCATCCTTCTTCACAACAACTTCTTCCCATAGAACAAACATCAAATGCTAGATCACAACTTGTTCAAGATGATCCTCCCATTCCCCATCAATCAAACAACATTGTGGCTACAGTTGGAGCCATTACTAGACAACAAGCTCAAACTCAAAATTCTCAATCTCAATTACCTACAACTCAACCAAATGATGTGGATCAACCATCTTTTGTTCTAAAACCACCTTATAAGGGAAATAATGTAATTTGACCTCAATAAAAAGCTCCCTTTGATATTAATGAACAACTAGCTAATACAATAACTAGGATTTCCCTCTTAGATCTTCTTAGAACTTCATCAGTTCATAGAGAAGAATTAATGAACACCTTGAGTCAAATGATGGTGCCTCAGGATATAGAACCAACTGTTGTAGTGAATGTTGTAGCTTCTCATGGAGTTGATTACATTGATTTTCATGACAAAGATATACCTCCACATAGTATGCATAGGGATAATCCCTTATACATAACAACATTAATTGGATATGTAGGCATTAAGAGAGTATTAATTGATAATGGCTCATCCTTAAATATTTGCACCTATGACTTTTTCAAAAGGTTTGGGTTCAGAAATGAAGACTTACGAAGAACTGAAATGATTATAAAAGCTTTTAATGATGAAACCCAAGAGGCTTGTGGTGTGATATCTATCCCATTACAAGTTGGCCCTAGAATATTGGATACATCTATTTTTGTTGTATCTTGTCTTGCATCATACAACATCCTTCTAGGATACCCTTGGATTAATGCAATGAGGGCAGTTCCCTCTACCCTACATCAATGTGTCAAGTTTGAGTTTAAAAATCAATTGGTCACCATCCATGGAGATCCTAGACCTTTTGATATGTGTGCAATGGTGGAACCTATTGATGTTCCATTTTTTCCAGCCTTATCATCATCAATTCCTGTTCCCCCTAAGTCTTCTTCCCCAAAAATTGAACCTTTACCTTCTTCTGACACAACTATACCATCTAAAACTGATAATCCTTCTACCTCATATCCCCTCATAGATGAAGCTTTACCAGATTTATCTACCATATTAGCACCTATAGAGCATGCTAATTTTGTTGTACAAGACTCCATTGTCTTGTCCCAATTACCACCATCCCCACATACGATAGGTTTACCTCACAAATGGGGAAACATATATCATGTTGGAAGTTGTACTTTTATTTTTGTAGGATGTTCTCTCGATAAAATCAACATCAAGCAAATGAGCTTTACATTCGATGAGAATAATTTTGCTCAATGTTACTTCTCCAATAAATATATAAAATCAAAACAAATGATGTGTGATATGGGTTACAGAGGTAAAGGTTTGGGTCATTTTGAAAATGGCATACATGAACCATTTGAGGTTGAGGAATGGCCTACCCGATGTGGTATAGGCTATATCCCTACAAAATCTCAACCTTTCCCTTTTAATGATGATGATCATCTAATCACCTATGATGAATATTTGGAAAATAAAAAACATTTAATGAATAATAAGAAGAGAAGATAAACTCATTTTTCTTGCAATATGATTTCAATAGTCCATCCAAAAATGATTGCCACTCTAGATGAGTGTATAGAAGGAGATGTCTTTTTTGACATCTCCCTCGAAGAAGTTATGAGGAATAGTTTCTTCTTTGATGGGTCTATCCCATGTATAGCCCATGTCCACACAATAACCCCACAAGAAGAGTTAGCCAAATTATCCCTAGAAGAACTTCAGGAAATGGGTGTTTCACCCGCCCCTCCTAACTTTGAAAGGGACTTAAATATTTTGGTAGAAGATATCTTAAAAATCAATATTGGAACAGAAATTAATCCTCACATGGTCAAAATTGGAGCTACCTTGAGTAAAGAAGAACAAATAAAATACACAACACTTCTTGTGGAATACCCTGATATCTTTGCATGGACGTATGCAGATATGCCTGGCTTAGATCCTTCTGTTGTCATGCACCACTTAGTGGTGCATCCTGATGCTAAACCTGTAAAACAAAAACTTAGGAAAATGCATCCTAAAGTAGCCTTGCTAGTTAAATATGAGTTGCAAAAGTTATTAGATGTTGATTTCATTCAGGCCATAGATTACTCTGATTGGATATCTAATGTCATCCCAGTAACCAAAAAAGAGGCTACTAAAATCAGAGTATGTACTGATTTTAGGGACATCAATGTTGCATGTCCCAAAGATGATTTTCCCCTTCCTAATATGGATCAAATCATTGATTTCATAGTAGGAAGTGGGATGTTATCCCTTATGGATGGATTCTCTAGATATAACCAAATCCGTATAGCACAAGAAGATCAACCCAAAACTACTTTCATTACACCTTGGGGGACTTTCTGTTGGAAAGTAATGCCCTTTGGTTTAAATAATGTAGGAGCAACTTATCAATGAGCTATGACCTACGTGTTCCATGATATGATGTATGATATCTTACATGATTATGTAGATGACATCATAGCTCGATCCATTAAGGAAGAGGATCATATTCTCGACTTGCGATGAGTCTTTAATAGACTTCACGAATATAAAGTCCGCTTAAACCTAGACAAATGTGTTTTTGGAGTAAAATCAGGTAAATTATTGGGATTTATTGTGTCTATGTGAGGAATAGAGATAGATCCTATCAAAATCAAGGTAATCATCGATATGCCACCACCAAAAACCTTGATAGAACTTAGAAGTTTACAAGGTAAGCTCCAATCTATCCATCATTTCATTGACAAATTGGTGGATAAATGTCAACCCTTTCTTAAGTTACTTAAGAAAGATACCTTTTTCAAATGGGATGAAGAATGTCAAGAAGCCTTTGAAGCTCTTAAGACATATTTTCTTACACCACCAGTACTCGTTCCTCCTAGGCTCGAGCATCCTTTTATTCTATACATTTCTACCTCAGAACTTGCGTTAGGAGCAATGCTAGCACAACATGATGAGGATAAGAAAGAAAGAGCTATTTATTACATAAGTAGAACCTTGATAAGTTATGAAACTCGTTATACTCCTTTAGAAAAACTCTGCTTAGCTATTGTGTTTTCTACATAGAAACTATGCCATTATATGCTTAGTCAAAAAACTTTTGTTATAGCAAAATTTGATCCATTAAGATACTTGATGAGTAGACCTTATCTATCAGGACATGCAATGAAATGGGTTCTAGCTCTGAGTGAGTTTGATCTAACCTTTATTGGACAAAAATCCATTAAAGGGTAAGTCATAGCCGATCAACTCATCGCTGCCCCTCTTGAATCTACTCATCCTTTGACAATAGAGTTTCCAGATGAATGCCTTAACCTAGAAGGTGAACATTTAGATTCTTGGACTCTATTTTTTGATGGAGCCCATTGCATGAGTGGTGTAGGTGTAGGCATTATATTAGTGTCTCCCCATAAACAACTTATCCCATTATATTTTAAACTCTAATTTTCTTGTATAAATAATACAATAGAATATGAAGCCTTGATCCTTGGGTTACGAGCAACTTTATCCTTGAATATTAAAATTTTATCAGTTTTTGGAGACTCACAACTCATGGTAAATCAAATCAATAATATTTATCAAACCTGAGATGAGAAACTCTACCCTTATAAAGAGTATGTTTTGAAACTTATATCTTTATTTGAGAAAGTTACTATCGAAGCTATCCCTCGTACTAGTAATCATTCTATGGATGCTATGGCAGCAATTGCTTCTCTTATTCCTTTGGAGTTGGATGATGATCATGCTACTATCATCATTCACCAACTTTGAGAACCCACATCATTAGAATCTTGCCTAGCACCCTTAGATGTTTTCACAATTGAAGAAACATCCTCAGGATCATGGTATGGAGATATCTTTGATTTTCTCCAAAATGGGTCATACCCAGATGGCTTAGATAGGAATCAACGTAGACTATTACGTAAAAGAGTTGTTCATTTCGTAATCATCAAAAATAATTATATAAAAAAGAATAAAGTGAAGTGCATGATGGATCTTGTGGAGGTCATTTTAGTGGTGGAGCCATAACTAAAAAGCTCCTATGAATGGGCTATTTTTGGCCCTCCATGGAAAAATATGCCAATGACTATGTGCATCGATGTGACAAATATTAGTGACATACAAATTTAGTCCATGCTCTTACCCAAGAGCTTCAAGCTATCTCTTCCCCTTGGCCTTTTTCAAAATGGGGCTTAGACATTATAGGGAAAATTAATCCAGTTTCATCAGATGGTCATAAATTCATCATAATAACAATTGAATATTTTACAAAATGGGTAGAAGCCATGCCTTTGGCTTCTTGCATAGGAACCCAAGTCTCTAAATTTATTTTCAATCAAATCATCTATAGATTTGGGATTCCATCCACACTTGTTTCTGATAATGGAACTTGCTTCAAAAATAAAGATATACAAAAACTTTGTGCTAAGTATAAAATCCAACATAGATGGTCTACTCCTTACTATCCACAAGGAAATGGCCAAGTTGAAGCATCCAATAAAACTTTAATTAAAATACTAAAAATATTGGTTAATAAATCATGATGAGATTGGCATACTCAATTATATCCTGCTTTATGGGCTTATCGAACTAGTGTTCGAACCCCTACTGGCGCTTCTCCTTTTGTCTTGGTATATGGCACTGAAGTTGTATTTCCTTTTGAGCTTGAAGTCCCTTCTTTAGGTCTTTTACTTCAAGATGCTGAAGTAGGAGATGAATATCGTGTTGGACGACTAAGCCAATTGGAATTACTAGATGAAAAGTGCATAAATGCTTTAGAGCACCTTCGCTCCTATCAAGATAAACTCAAAATATCATACTCTAAGAAAGTTCATACTCGATATTTTGAGGTTGGTGATCTAGTTCTTAAAGAAAATAAAAAATACAAATGCTCAAACTGATCTTAAAGGAAAATTTCAACCAAATTGGCTAGGTCCATTTATCATCACTGCAAAATTTGGATCAGGTGCATATCGTTTGGCTACCTTAGATGGAAAAGACCTTAAGGAACCAATGAACATTATGCATCTTAAAAGATACTATGCATAAAATAAAAAAGTCTCACCATTGTACATAGTTGTAAATACCTTGTACATACATTTCTTGCATCTACTTCAATCATATTATTTAAATCATCTTTCACTTAGTTGCATTTATCTATGAATTTATCAAAATAAAATTGTGGTCCAATTGCATACGACATATGGTCACATCCAGTTATTATTCTACTTATATTAGACCTATGTTGTCAAAATTCATAAGCAATTTTGGTTTACTTTGAAAGAATTCAAAAATTATCTTGAACCACTCACCAAATATACACATTTTAATAAAATCTTGATTCTTAATATTGATTATAAATCTCTCTTGAACCAAAAGCACTACTGCTTCACTAAATAAATTTTGAAGTTTTGGGAACTGATCTTGCCACTTTTTGAACCAAGATTACACTTACACATCTAAAAATGATTTTGCACAAGGGAATATGATGCTACATAGTAGACCTAGCTCCTTAAGCGAAAGGTTTCCCTTGCTATCCTATTATGCGCATGGTCTAGAATGTTAAGAATTGGAAAAAGGACAAGCTCCTCCCTACCCGAATAAAATCCCTTGCTCTTTGTCTAATCTGAGCAAGTATCCCTTGAAAAAAAAAAAAAATAAAAGCAAAATGTATTTTACTACAAAGCAAATAAAAATCCCCTTGTTCAAAAAAAAATGAACAAGAATCCCTACTCAAAGAAATCAAAAGAAAAGAAGGGGGTAATGAGCTTGAATCCCTAGAATTCCTCAGTTATTTGAACACCATGGGGTGATCCCTATTACAACAATGGGCTGAATGAATCCCTCCTGGCAATAGGGTAGTCTTACGCATGGTGACATGTCTATCACATTAGCGACCTTCTTTTGTATAGACCAATGTCAGCTTGTGGATTAGCTAGCTTTTGGTAGCTTGTATTACATAGTAGTTAAGTCTAACTGAATGCATAAAATCATGGTAAATGAATCCATCATTTGCACACACATTGGTTCTTAAAGTTGGTTTGCATCATTACCTTACTCAAAATTGGTAAATGAACTTCATAAGCACACACATTTGATCCTTGAGATATTTTGTATCATAATTAAGGTCAATATGGAAAATGAATACACAAATCACACATTGGTTCTTGATAAATTTGACTTCATCCTAGAAATGACCAAAATTCTCCTTAAAGTTTGATTAGCAAATGTCATTATTTCATCATGGATTTGTATGACTGTTAGCATATGCAATTGGTCCTAAAAAATAGTTAATCTTGCATTTTCATACCTATCACTTAGCATAAATGCTTCCATTTTACTATATTGCATGATTGCTTATCATTTATAAAAACTTGCATTTGATCATACATAATCACTTTCTCATATAATTACATATTGACTTCGCGATGATGGCATGAGACAACCCTAATAAAATATTTCTATTTACTTCACACTAGGAATATTATGCCTAGCGCAAGTCCTCTACCCAATTTTTCATGCTTAGTCACCTTCATCTAATAATACTTCCTTTAATATTAACTTAGAATTAATCTTAAAAATCATAAAATACTTTTCATCAAACTTATCACTTTTAAACCAACAAAATTTCAAAATTATTTTGTTGACCACAACCCTTTGATGTTAACAATATAATAAAATCTCATACAAGATCCGCTTAATGACCAACGTGAGGGGCAACCTCCATAGATGGTCATATACAAGCATACATCCTCGAGATATATTGTTAACTGATCAAAATCAATAGGGTTCATTTTCAAAATACTTTTCTTCTACAAAACAATCCAATCACACTACATTACAAAATATCAATTTCATTAAATCACACTTTACTTTTTCCATATCTTGATTAAGCATGATGAAAGAAAAATTAGCAATCAAACATGATTGAAAGCATGATTATGTAGATCATAAAAAATAAATCATATTTTCCATTACACATACACATAAAAATATTAAAATAGAACAATAATAGTCAAATATATATATATATCATCAAAAATACATAGGGTACAAAAATTTGATTGGTATACCACAATCATAAAATAGGTATACTCAGTCACTAGGGGGTATACCACAAAATCTAACCTGGTATATCATCCCCTAGAACCCCTAGAACTCTAGGTATCATCACCTAGAGGTGGTCTAGGCTCCTAGAACTGAGGAGCCCTAGACACTGACCTAGAATGACTTAGAGGAGCAAACTCTAGGGGTAAAGGAGCCTTCTGACCCTTCGAAACCAGCTGATAGTATAAAGTCTAATAGAAATATGCTCATTGTGATGTTGTGACTAACTATACCACTATTGTCCTACTCCTTGAGGACTGGCCTAAAGCCACACTCTTGCTGTGATCATGACTATGTCTGATGTGATATCCCATGTCCCTACATCTAGGTTAGTTGAGCCTGAGCCTAACTCAAGAGAGTTTGTGCCTATGAGAGTTGTCCCTCTAATGACTAGATATGACTCACTTGAATATTGATCTAACTCCTCAGATCGATAATCTCTAACCTAAGAGTAGCTACCTCTCCCATGCTACTTGACTCCCCAACCTCTATAGCAATGCCCTTCTCAGGTGAGTCATGATGAGAAATGTAGGTATCTCATTGAGGTGATAAGTATTATCTAGGGGTAGATGCTCTAAGAACCTCCTCCCACTATTTCTCCACTCTCTCCTCAATCTGGAGAGCCCTATCTCTTTAGAGGACCTTTATGGTGTCCCCTCCTCTCATTTAAGGTCCCTCTCTCCTTGGTGGCCTCTGTCTCTCCCTCCTATTTCCTAGCAGACATCATCTAGAATACCTCTTGGTAAGCTTGATGTACCTACTCGACTCTACCTCTCTCTCGAGTGATCCTCATAGGATGGATGGTGGTATACCACTCATAATACCCATCCATAACTCCTACATCATCTCCCTCTACAAGGGTGACCACTACATCATCCTCATCTACCTCTATAAATATATTGAGATCTGGTGCCCCACTAGTGGTCATCGAATCTTGAACTACCTATGAGAATGTGAAATCATGGATCTCAAGAATCACCTGAACTAAGCTAAACTATCATAGCACCTGATCTACTCGGTGTAGCTCTATCTCTCCCCTCTCCATATGGAGCCATCACACTCACCTCACAAGATAGCTCCACTCTATCATCCTCCCATCCATGGTGCCCTTGCTAGGATCTCTAATAAATCTATGGTATGATCAAGTCATCAATCACCCGTCTAGCCTCCTCTAGGCCACTCCTCCTCCTCCCTCGACCTACTGTAGGACCCCAATAAAATATGGTAGGTCATCCATCCTCTACATCTTGATGAGGAAGCCCCATTGGCCTCCTCATGGTAATGTGCTCCTAGCACCATACCTGAAGAAAGGAAGTAAGAATCAAGCTTGCAACCCTTCTTATACATGACCCTAAACAAGGTCCTGTATAAGTGATATAGTATGTACGGTCCCTAGGAAAGTGCATGCTGGTATCTTGCATATCTACTACAACCTCTACTAAACCCCATGGTAGGTGTCAGCCACTCTGATGGCACACCAAACCCATGAATCCCTACTAATACCTATGTCAAGGGGAACATCCTATGCTCACCTTGCTCTATGCAATGGGGAATGATGGGTCTCCTATCAATCATCGCATAGCCTGAGCCTGGGATAAGGACTGATAAACAAATTGGCCCCTAATCGATACTCTGAGGATCCTCCATATATCCTCTAAGGTAGGGGCCATCTCCCCTATAGGTAGCTAAAATGTCGATGATCTTGGATACCACCACTTTACCAAAGTTGTAAGTAGACTATAGTCTACCTCTATACGTGGCATCTCAACCACATGGTTCAGGCCCACTACCATCAGAATATCCTTATCATCTACACTCAAGGCTCTAACATGATCATCAAATCTAGTATACCGCCACTCATGGTTCTTAAGTGCCCCTTGCTGCAAAACAAAAAAAAAAAAAAATAAATTAGTTATTAAATCATAAAAATATTAGAACATAAAATAATGAAGCACACATTATAAAATTAGTCCTAATTGATAAATTCAGACTTAAAGTGCAAATTCAAACTTTTCAAAAATGAATTTGGACGTTCAAATTTGCAAATTTAAACTTTTCATGAACAAATTCGAATGTACAAATTCATCGAAAAGCATCTAAATTTGTGAATTTGGATGCCTTTTTCGATGAATTCGGATGTTCGAATTTGTTGTAAAAGTTCGAATTCATCACTTGCGATCGCACGATGATAGGCCATGTCTAAAATCCAAAAAATTCTAAAAATAAACCAAAAAATTCCAAATTGGAGGTGATGAAATCACTTACCCGCATACTCTCCCATTTTTTCTTGCTCGAACTTTCCTCGATGTATAATAGTTGCCATTTTTTTTTTCTCTAGAGCTTAGTTTTCCAAATAGTGAAGGTAAAAATGAATTAGGGTTTTACCCTAATTTCTATTTTATATCCCTTTTTACCTTTTTTTGCTTCAAATTTTGAGTTTTGCAATAAATTTCAATTTTTTTACAAAACTCGAAGGGGGTACCCTAGATAATAAACATAAAAAGAAAAATTGAATAAATTTTGGTTTTTCGCAACATAATATCCATTTTTGCTACATCTTTCTTTAATGCATTTATTGTTCATAAATGCACCAAAGAGGGGGTAAAATGTAGCCATGGAATTTTGACACACTTCAAAATTCCCACTTCCTAGTAAAACATGTTGTTTATCCTAACAATGTGAAATTTACCCTTAAATACCCTTGCCTTGATTTTTGTGCCAAGAAAATGGAAATTGATTTAATTTCTCCTTTTTTTTGGAATTTGAGCAAACTTGATGAAATCAGACTTTTTCGATAATTTTGGATGTTCGATTTCATCCAAATCCCATGTGCACCTAATTTAGGTGCTCTGTTGGGATTTTGAACCTAATCTGGGTGAATCTAGATTCTTGATAAATTTGGATCTCCCAAATTTATCCAAATCAAGAAAAATCCCAAATTGGCCTAACTACTTGGCCTATTTTTGCCTCCCTCCCTGGTTCCTCGACCTGCATCAGGAATTTAAACCCCTAGAATCCCCCTAAAAAAACTAATGGTGATAATTTGTAGGAAATCTTGGTTGGAGAAGGAGATTTTAGAGCTTTTGTTGTAGGTTATAGTGGATATTTTGACCTTTAGATCACCATTCCCAGAGCTCTCAGACATGGCGATGCATACTGTTTAGATCTGGTTTATGCTTAATAGTAATTTGATTTTTGCATTGCTTTTCATAAATTTGGGACATCCAAATTTATCATAAAAGCCTGATTTCTGACCATTGCTTTTGTAGAACTAGTCGTTGGATATTTTTGGGACATCCAAAATCATACATAAAGTCTGAAAACATACATAAAGTTTGAAATCATACCAATTAATGTTGGGGGTAAAATTTTGATTGCAGATTTATCAATTTGAGTCATAGTTGCATTATGTCCTTTTTCTTGCTTTAATTACTCCATTGTATCTCATTATTTTTATGTTTATTGCATTTAATCTTATATGTTTTGCATTAGATCCATAGATCCTTTATTTTTCATACGATTTGCTAAAAGAATCGAGGGGATTTGACTATTACAGATCATGATCTATTGTGACCTAAGTAGATCCCCCATCCCTAATTTCAAATTTTAGTGTTGCATTGTGAAATTGCAGGTTTTTGATATATTCGACTGATCCGAATTTGTCTGACAAATTTGGAAGCCGAATTCATACTGTAAACATCCGAATTCATCCTACAACACCCGAATTCATCTGAAAGCAAGCATCCAGACTAGGTAAGGATCTAAAAATCTAATTTTTTGTTCTCAGCATTGTAATTTTGCAACTTTCTCTATTTTATGCATTGTCCACATTTAAAAAGAAAAGAAAAACCAAAAACATAGATTTAATTGCATTAATCATTTTACACCAAAAATCATAAAACCTACAAAACAAAACACTCATGATTAGTATAAAATCTACATTTTATGTCACTGCATCTTAGTCAGATTTATCAGTTTTCTAGATAGATTTGTATACCATTTGTTCTCAAGGAAATATAAATTGCATATAGCTAGGTAGAAATTGCATTTGGCCAAACCCTAGGAGTGTGCACTTAAAAAGAATACATCAAACATCCACCTTACCTAGGCATGGAAACCACCACAAAAAGTGTTTCCTGGTGAACCCTCACCCCATTCATCGACAAACACCAAGGAGAGCGCAACTCAAGCGCTTCTCGTCCGAGGTGCAGATCCATCATTTTCCCTCCCCCTTTCAGGCATGGATCCATTAGCTTGGAAGAAAGGGGTGCAAAAATTTTGGGTCTACAAGAGGTATATAACTAATTTATGTGTTTATCATATGAAGTCACATTTTCAAGTTCTATGTAATTGCAGAGCTTGTATAAGTTATGTACTCCAAACCAAAAGAGCTGGGCCAAGGCTATGAGCTAAAATTACCTTTACCCATTAACACAAAGTGCATAATTATTAGTTATATGGGAAGGCATTTAATATGTTACAATTACAATAAAATGTGATACATAATATGACAATACAACTAATATATATTCCATACATTTTTATGTTATAACATTTTTTTTATAGAAAAACACAAAATTGGAGTTTATCATACATTTTTATGAGCTAAGATAGCATGTTGTATCTTAACAAAAAAGAAAATATATTTGTTATTTTCAACTATTGATCTTTCTCATGAATGAGTCATGGAAAGGGACAAAGCTCAAATCGATTTAGTTTGTAAGTTATCCATATTTTGTGGAACTAGTTTGTGTGATGCTTTTAATTTGAGTTTTAATTGGAAGGATGGATTCCAAAGTCGAGCATGAGTTTTATGATGTAAGTACAAGTTGCAATGATTAAAAAAATTACTTCAGTGTGGACCTATAGTTAAATATGTTAGGGTAGTGCCAAGGGTGATACTATAAAGAGGTATCATGGCAAGATATTCATGGGTTAAACCATTAAAGTTTTAAACTATTCATGAAACAATAGCCCAAGACTGAATAGAGAAGTAAGAAAGGGTCACTAAATAAAAATGTAAATGAGGTTAATATGAAGAAAAACATTTAAAAGGATTAGAGGGTTTAAAAGGATTCTATACATAGGTCAGTTATAGAATTTTTCAATTCCCAAACAATGAGTACACATTTGGAACATTGTTGCTTACCATTTTTAGCCATATTAAGATCTAAAATTATCAACTCCAACCACATAAGTTTTAAAGTTTAAATTTTAGATAAGCTCCATACCTTACAATTGTTAGGTGAAAATGGTTATTGATGTAACTTAATTTAACTGTAAAAGTTCTTCAAATAGCCTTAAAGGAAAAGCATTTAGGATGATACTTCACAATATTCCCCAACCAATAGAGAAGTTGTCCTATCAAGAAAATTAACCTATTTCTATTGAAATGTATGGTATTAATCTTCACCAATGGGTCATTTTTCACCTTTTATAGGTGATTTTGTTGTAATATTATATTATTAACCTTTGAGCTAGGGTAACTTTTAATTTGGATATTTGTACCTCCTTGTGTTCAACGATTTCTTCATTGGTTAGAGAAAATTCTTTATTCTTTAGTGATATTATTTGGTGTCTAAGGACATCTTTCACATATGTGTTGTGCTTATGTGAGATTTAGCTTTACTTGTTGAGTGGCATGCTGATTTCATATGTTTTCAGATATTTAGATAAATCTGACATGGTATCAAAGTGGATGTGACTGTCTGTTATGACCTCAGATTCTAGTATATGATATTTTATGGTGATTCCAAAAGTAGTGTGGATTTTTTTAAGCATATTGTAGAAGCATTTGCGTGTTCAATAGTTATTAGGGTTTCACTAGAAAATCCTAGTTACAACTTGGATGATGAGGAAATTTATGTTGTCATAGTTGATTGGCCTAGGAAAAGTTTGCCAACATGTTCTTCTTAATTCCTTTGGTGGACCATTCTAGTGATGCTTAGCCAATGAAGAAGAAATTATGCTAAAAATTATGGATATAATCTTTTAAGTTTTTTTTTTCAAACCTTGCTTATATTTTACATTTTTTTTTGAAAAAATCCATTTCCTTCTTTAGTTCATCCTTTTTGGCATCAATTCAGTATAGATGAGAGGAAATCTGCTTGACTTTTATAATCGAGAAGTTAATTTTTTCAACTTTCTTAAATTGCCATTAAATTCTTGGATTAGGGTAGATTTCAATGTATAGCAAAGACCTCCAAATTATTTGAAAAAGTTGAAGGAATGATCTAACATTCATCTTGCTTTGTAAAGGGAGTATGGTACAACTGAGTATAGTCTAGAGTACAAAAACAATAATCAATTATTCTTGATAAGTTTCATAAATGTAGACTATGCAAGATCTTTTGATGATAGGAGATCCACTTCTAGACATGTATTCTTTCTAGGATCTAGTCTGACTTCTTGGAAAATAAGAAGCAACATGTTGTTACTCGATCTTCCACCCAAGTTGAATATCACATTGTAGGAGTATTTTGTGAGCCAATATAGTTATGTCAGATCCTATCGGGAATGGGCATTCCACAAAAGAAACCAATGATCCTAATTTGTGACACCCAAGGAATTCTAAAGATTGTTTGTAATCGAGTTTTTAAAGAGCACACAAAACATATTGAAGTTCAATGCTATTTCATTCATGAATATATTAAAAAACACAACATATAGCTTCAATCTTATCCAACTTTGGTCTAACATGTAAACATTTTAACAAAGTCTCTTGCATGTGTTAAATTTAAAAAATTAAGAAATTTTCTTTTATGTACTTTGATTGAGCATTGATGTAATAAGTGGGGAATGTTATGAATATAACATATTGTTGATGTATTCATGTAAACATATATGATAGTTATATGGTTAGTTACAAAATTATAATGTAACTCTCATCCTCTTTGTTCTTGATCATGCTTGTGTAAATTTATCTATCACATTAATGCAATGTTTGATTGCAACCAATATACGTGTCTTCCACATTTCTTTATAGGTGCATTGCAAGTTGACTATCATGGAAGACTTATAGGATATCATATATGAGAGACTAGTTGTTGGGTACTATGGTTGTATTTTAGTAATAGAGTTAGTTGTGTTCGAGGTTTCCTTTGGGTTTTATTTTACTATTGAGATTTACTCAAATAGGATATGTGTTATAACATTCTCTTTTCCTCATTTTCAAATATTTGAGGTATATGCTTGTCAAAGACTTTATCACATCATGTTATTTACTTGGAATTTTTTCTTTTGTAGGAAAGTATAATAGTAGTTCATGGTCAATATATATTTCAAAATACTTATTTAGGAGATAGAGTTCTAGCTTTAATTATTGGATTTATTACTAATACAAATATAGGGTACCTTTTTTCAATAGAATTCTCTCTCTCTGGAAGAGGATTATTTTGCAAGGTATTGTTCTAACCATATTGTGATAAAATGTTTTTATGGCACGGATGCTAGCTTTAGTATAAATAATAAATGATATTGTTGGATCATTTACTATTAGCACTAGTGCTTCTATTGTTGTCTCTAAGAGTTTTTAAAGCTTGTCGTATTTCAATATATTCAAATCCTTTTGGTTGGATATGGAATTATAAGGGACATAAAGCTTAAATATATTTTTTGTATTGTGAAGACATGATATCTTTATTGTATTAGAACATGTCGTGAAAGTCCAATAAGTAGTCACCAATATTTTAGTCTACTCAACTTGGTGCATACCAATAAGTACATACCCATGGATTTGAGTTTTACTAGCTATAGATATTTTAAATTATTTATTTATGATCATATATGATGGATGTGGGTGTATTTCCTAAAGAAAAAGCATGAAGCTATCCACTATTTCAAGGAATTCAAAGCTCATGTAGAGAAGATTGTTGATCATCCCATTTGTATACTCTACTTATATTGAGAGGAAGAGTACACTAGTAATAAATTTTTTACTTTCTTAAATTGACATGGCATTAAATTATAGCTAACGACTGCCTATGTGCCTTAAAAAAATGGATTTATGGAGAGACAAAATCATACTATTTATAAGATGGTACAATGCATGCTAAGTGATGCAAATTTGGAGCCAACATTTTGGTTAAGAGTTGTTTATACTACGGTAAACTTACTAAATTGTGCACCCACACTTCCATTGAATGGTGTCACACCTCAAGAGGTATATATGAGTAACAAATATTCCATGTCACATATTCATGTGTTTGGATGTACTACATTCATGTACATTTTAAAGCAAAAGCATATGAAGCTGAAGGAGAAATCTGAGCAATGTATCTTCATTAGACACAATAGTGAGTCAAAGAGATATCATCTCATGGATCCTAATACCAAGAAGGTGTATAACAATAGGGATGTATTTTATGAGAAAAATGAGTGTATCTCTTCTTCCAAATTAATTACTATTAACAAAGAACTTGTTATTTTATTTTTGATGATGATGATGAAGCCTATGAGAGAGAGGATGCTTATTTTGATGAAGAGTATGAAAATGTTCTTATTAGATCTAATGGAGTTGATGATCAAGGACTATCCACTTTGAGTACCACTTACAAACCCAAGTGGTATCTTAGTATAATTTGCAATGTGAACTTAAATTTCATTTCCAACACATCTAGTTCTAGACCTAGAACTTGAAATAAATTTTGAAATGAGGCCAACCTAACCTTGATGAGCACTTTGGTGCAAATATATGAAACTTCAATAGTTCACAAAGATCTTGCATCAAAGGAGTGGAATAATTCCATGAACATTAAATATCAAAGTATTTATGAAGAACATGATGTGGCAACTTATTGATATTCCTCTTGGCAAGAAACTCATTGGATGCAAGTGGATATTTTAGACCAATTAAAAAGCTAATAGGATCATTGAAAAATACAAATCAAGACTTGTTACAAATGAATATGCATAAAAGGAATGAATTAACTACGATAAAAATTTTGTAACAACAACAAATATCAAGAAAATTTAGGTTGTTTCTATAATGGTTGCATAGTTTGGATGGAAGTTGCATCAAATGGACATGAATAGTGCATTAATTAATGGTTACCTCAATGAAGAAGTCTACATGACACAAGTAGAGGTATTAATAATGCATGGTCAAGAGAATAAGGTATGTGGGATCACCAAATATCTCTATCGGCTTAAGCAAAATTTCACATCCTAGTATATGAAGATCGATGAACATATTTTGTGATATGGATACCATCATAGTGTATATGAATTTGAACCTACACTTCAAAATACAAGAGAGATCATGATTATAATGGTGTATGTCAATGACTTGGCCATCACTATGAGTTCAATTAAGTTGATTTAAGAGACCAAGAAAGCATTGAAGTATTCATTTGATATGAATTACCTTCTAAAGCTACCCAAGCTTCAGCTTCATTATTTATCTTAAATCCATAATTGAAAGCATAATGAGACAAAATATTTGTCCTCTATTATTTCTAATTATTCCTCCTCCTATTGGTCCTGGGTTTCCTTTAGATGCTCCATCAAAATTCAACTTAACCCACTCTACATTTGGTGGTTTTCACTTTATATTCTTTACCTTATTTTTGCTTCTCTTGTACCCAACATCATAATTCCATTTAATGACTTGACTCCATCTATAAAGACTCTATGCTTCTAAATTAGGGATTAGGTAAGTTGTTAGGGTTGGTTTAGACTCCTTTATGGCTAAACATATATTCTTTTTCATTACCTCTAAACTTATTTTCTTTCCTTTAAATATTCTTCTATTCATTTATAGCCATATAGTCCAAAGTATTGTATCTTTTGATATATCCTATATTATTTGTAAAGCCTTAATTTTATAAGTGCTCTGCCATTACTTTAACCAATCTTCAATTCTGCTATTCATCACCATGCATTTACCAAACATATTAAGAATCTATTTCCATAGATTCAGACAATTGAGCAATGTTCTAAGAGATGGTCAATACTCTCCTCCTCCTTGTTACAGAAAACACATTTAGAGGGGCCATGAAAACCTCTTTTCATAAGGTTATCCCAGGATAAAATTCTTCTATGACCTACTATCCAAAAAAACATTTTGACTTTAGGAATGGTTGGGCTATCCAAAATATCTCTCCCAATTCTAGTGATATTATTATTATTATGTTGGTGTTGATCATTATATCTATTTCTTTTTGTGTATTCTCCTAAGTTGTTCAACTCCCAAATCAATTTATCCTTGGCATCCCTCAAAATAATTACTATTGTTATCTTTCAACTAAATTACCTCCTAGTATCAATGTCTTTTATACTTGTAAAAAAACTTCTTTCCATTTGTATCTTCCTTCTTGATCCTTGTACAAAATGTTTGAAAACCTATCACCGTATTTGTCTTGAAGCAATCTCATCCAAGGTTTCAAAAATGGATCTAAATTGAGTGGTTTTTTATCACACCAAGTATCCATCCAAATAGAATTTTTTCTCCAGTTCCCACCACCCATATTAAACCTTTAATCATAAAATCAATAGATTTTTTCAAACCATTCCACAGAGCAAAACCATTTGAAAAAGAGAATGTCGTAAATATTAAACTTGGGTCATTGGGATCAACATACTTAGAAGAATTCTTGCCCATTGTCTTTGACTCTTTTTGTACAATCTCTAGATAATTTTTTTCCTAAGAGCTAAGTTTGCATATGTAAGGGCTCTTAAACCAAGACCTCCCCTAGTTTTGTCATCACACAACTTGCTCCATTTCACCAAAGAAAATTTCCTTTTATCATGTAAACCTGACCATAAAAATGATTACATAATAAAGATTAAAATTTTTTCAACTGATTTTGGCATAGAATACAAAGATATAATATGTTAGAATGGCTTGTAAGACTAACTTAATTAACTGCACTCTTCCTGCTAATGATAACCATCTACCTTTCCAAGCTAGAAGTTTATTTTAAACTTTACTAATAACTGGATTCCATAAATCTATCCTCATTCTCCCCTCAAATAAAGGCATCCCTAGATAAGTTGTTGGTAAATTTACCTCCTCCATTTGAAGCAACCTACAAATTCTTGCTTTGATATTAGTAGGAGTGTTAAGAAAGTAAATTTTAGATTTAGTCCTATTAATTTTTTGCCCTGAAGCTCTTTCGTACTCTTTTAAAAATTTATTCAAAGCTCTAGCCTTATTTATCCTTGCCCTTCCAAAAATGGTTGTATCATCTACAAACCGTTGATGGGTGATGTTATAGATGTTATTACTAACCTTAAGTCCACTTATAAATCCATATTTGTAAGCCTTATTTAAGTTCCTACTCAAAACTTCTGCCATAATAATGAACAAATAAGGAGATAGAGGATCTTCTTATCTAAGGCCTCTCTTGGCTTTAAAATATTTTGTCACTAATCCATTGACCACTACTGAATAAGAAACTGTAGAGACACAAGCTTTAATCCATATAACCCATTTATTCCCAAAATTAAACTTATCTAAAATTGCAAAAAAAAAATCCATTTAACCCTATCATAGGCTTTACTCATATCAAGTTTTAAGATCATAGTTTTATCTTTTATTGAAGCTGCTGAATGTATAACTTCATGAGCTACTATGATCCCATCCAAAATTTGTCTCCCTTTCACAAAACCTCCTTGCTCTTCTAAAATTATTTTTTCTAGCAATTGCCTTAATATGTTCGCCATCACTTTGGAAATAATCTTATAAGCCATATTACATAGGGTTATGGGTCTAAAAGAATCAAACAATTCAACATCCTTCTTTTTTGGAATTAGGGTAATATAAGTTGCATTTATTTTATAAGGAATGTATTATTTTATCCTAGACTGTTCCACTATCACCAATAAAGAATCCTTCACTATATCTCAATTATGTTGGTAAAAATCCATAGAGATCCCATATGGACCAGTGGATTTATCCTTATTAAAAGAGAAAAGAGCTAAATGAACTTCTTCTAGAGTAATAGGCTCCATCAGTTTCCTATTGTCTTCATTTGTTATAACTGAAGGAACATCTTGAAGAAGTTTATCATTAAGAACTTTGGTCTCCTATGAACCTAGAATATTATGATAAAACGACTTAGCCTCTTTTCTAATTTCACTCTAATATTCAATCCAAACCCCTTCTATTGATTTAATTCTACCAATTATAGAAGAAGATCTATGTACTATAGCCATCCCATGAAAAAAATTGTATTTTAATCTCCTTCTTTTAACCAAGTCCGTATTGATTTTAATCTCCAAAATTTCTCTTCCTTACTCAAAATATTATGATATTCACTAAGCAACTCCCTTTCCTCTAAGCTTGTATTATTTTCATCACCTTTTTGAAATTTTGAAAGTTTATCTTTTAGTTCTTCTTTCTTCTCAAAAATATTTTCAAAGGTGTTCTTTTTCCATTCTTTTAATCTAGATGTCATATCTTTAATTTGGTTTGGAAGAGCATACAACCCACCATTACCTAAATAATTCCATGTTTGAGCTATCATATCAATAAATTAAGGATGGTCTTCCCACATTTGCTCATATTTAAAATATGATATTTTTTTGAATTCACTAACCACCATTTTAACTCTTATTAGCCAGTGATCTGAACCAATCCTTGTTAATGTATTAATTTTAAGACAAGCTCCTTCATCTAGCCAATGATATGAGAAAATACATTTATCTAATTTTTATGCTATTAGGTTCTGGCCTCTCCTTTTTTTGGTCCAAGTATAGTTGTCTTCTTCAAACTCAACTTCCCATAGATTGTTGTTTTGAATAAAAGTTGAGAAATATTTCATACTTTGGGTTAATTTCCTAATTCCCCCAAATTTTTCATTCAGCTTGGTAATGGCATTAAAATCTCCAATGATCATGAAACGATTTTTTTGGTCTTTACCTCTCATAAAGGCCTCAATCCCACTCCAAAATTCTAATCTACCTGAATGAGTTGTAGGACGATACACATTGATAAGGATGAAGTAAATATCAACAAAGTACCAAGTGACTAAAGAGGCTATCCAATGCCTAGTTTCAGGGTTATGCACAGCGGTGAATATTCGCCAATAGGGCGAATATTTGCATTTTTTAAAATTCAAAATGGTGAGTTTGGGGGACCCTAAACGTCGATCCTTTCACCTGAAAATTTTAGAATTTTTTTTTAGGTGTTGGGTCGCCATTCGTTGATAGTAGTATTAAATTTTTTTTTAACTCGCCAACATTGCTGCCTAAATTGTGGGCCATTTTTACCTTAAAATTCTTAAAATTTATAATTTATCTTGCCCAACTTGCCAACTATAACACTATAAATAACTAACACGCCAGTGATATTTTTTCACAACTGAACCGAGAGTACATTTGATCTGTTACAAAACTCCACCGAAGTTAAGCCGATTCCAAAAACCCGTCGATCTGGTTGAAAACTCCACATGGATCGAAACGAAAGCCATACCTGCACTCGGAATGACGGACAGACACATTTCTGTAATCGGACCGACATTTGGTACTTTTATGCAACTGAATCAGAAGCCATCCACCTGATAAATTTCTACACATGGAGCAACAGGAAAAAAAAATGAACAGCCATACACCCAAACTGACATCCCGAATTTTTCCCAACCGCATCTACCTTCGGACCTTTTTTTGCATCAGGTACTCTATTTCTATTGAGATATGCTTTTTTGTTACAAGATTATGAGTAGGTAATTGCTTCGGTTCTCTAAGGATATTGTGATACTCTGTTTTGCATACACAAGTTTGGTCACCTGACCTTCTTTTCCACCCGGTCCGTCAGGGGGACGGTGGACATGTTTTAAACCCGAGCCGTAATCTTACAGAAATAAAAAAATTTAGAAAGAAAAATAACAATAATTTAACCTCAAACATTTCAATACACAATAACTGTAGACAATCTACAATTCAAAATAAAATTACAATTTTATTATTAACCTCAAACATTTCACATATCGTGAATGAACAATACATTTGAGATAGAACTTGATAGCTTATTTTGAAAATATCTTTCCTAATTTTGTATATTTGTAAAATATTTTGGAACCGCTCTACACAAGGGGCAACTACGGTTACCCGTATCCATCCACTTGAAAATACAATTAGTATGGAAAATGTGTGTTCGGTGGCAAGGCATGGTTGTTACTAATGCTCCATTTTTGAATTCATCCAAGCAAATAGAGCAATGCATCTTCCCTACTTCTTTTAATTCTTTTGAAGAATTCCCTACTTCCATTTCTTTCGAATATTTCCCTGCTTCTTCCATCCTATGGAGAATCATTGGTAGACAAAACGTTAATAGAAACCATGAAAAAGCTCAAAAATCTAGAAATAAAATGTTAACAAAAATCCTCCCAAAATCTGAAAATTTGGAAACCCTAGCAGAAATTTTTGCTCTTGAACAACAAATTTACCTTTTTCTCAATGATTTGCAAAAGATCAATCAACTGCCGCACCTCCCCATTTTCCTAAAACAATATACCAAGTCTTCCATGCTCGCAGCCTCGTAGGTCGTCCATGCTCCCAAGTCCTTCATGCTCCCAACTTCTCTGTGTTTTTTGTTTATATTTTGAAATATCTGTTCATGTTTTCTTTATTATTTTATTTGTAATGTTTCACTTTATCTTTTTTTGCTTGCAAAATACGGTCCATCATTTTTCTCCACCCGGTTCGGCTACACACTTTTTTCCACACGGTTCGACACCCGACTGTTTCTTCGACTCGATCTGGCTCCGTCATATTCCACACTGCCTAACACCTGACAGTTTCTTCCACTCGATCTGGCTCCATCGTATTCCACACTGCCTGAAACCTTACTATTTATTCCACCCAGCTAGGCTTCATCATTTTCCACATGGTTTGACACTCGACATTATTGTCCACCCAGACCGTCTTTGTCATTTTTATTCTACCCGACCCGATTTTCGATAGTATTTTCCACCTAGATCGGCTTCCGTATTTTTTATTCTACCCGGTTTGTTTTCCACATAAACCGTCGATTAAATTTCATCATTTTTATTCAACACAGTCCGTGATTAAACACAGTCTGTGATTAAATGCGGACTGTGATTCAACGAACACGAGTTGTAATTTTTATGCCTTCCATTATTTTCTGCATGGTCTGTGATAAACGCGGTCTGTGATTCAACATGGACCGTGATTTTCATGTCGTCCAGTTTTTCACGCGGTTCATGATAAAACGTGGTCCGTGATTCAACATGGGCTACGATTTTCATGCCATCCATGATAAAACACGGTCCACTATTAACTTTTTAGAATATTTCGTATTTTAATTAGACTCTTTAGAATATTTTCCAAATTCGTCATTTTTTTCCAATTTTTTTTCAAAAATTAGGGTAATTCGCTATTGCCTTCGATGTGAGGTTGGCGAGGATTCGCCATGGTTTCAAAATAAATTTGCCAATTTTCTACAAGTACATTTTGGGTCCGACCCCTTATGCATAAACTTACCTAGTTTTATGAATGGTTACACAAGAGGTTCTAAAAGGATTCCAGCAAGTTAGAATTCCCCCTGCTATCCCTTCATAATCCATAGCATCTGATTCACATCTTGCTCAAACTGCTTTCATAGTTTTTGAAACTTCTTTTGTCATTTTAGTTTC
This sequence comes from Wollemia nobilis, assembly GCA_028583015.1. NCBI lineage: Eukaryota > Viridiplantae > Streptophyta > Pinopsida > Araucariales > Araucariaceae > Wollemia > Wollemia nobilis. The sequence goes on along the minus strand of JAQPPZ010016947.1, from coordinate 16,182,094 downwards.
TTGGCTACAAAGAATATCAGGTTTATTACTTAAACATAGGTCCCTAATACACCTATGCTTTGATGGGTATTAGCACCCCTTATATCCCATGAGATGATAATTATGTCTCATTAGGGGCTTTTGGCCCCTCTTGCATATTACCAATGTCATTTTGTTATTTGGTAAAGAGAAGTTAAACCAACTTAGTTTGTGTCATCAAATAGAGATATAAGTTTAAAGGCTATGTTCAATTTTAATTTTTTGGTTTAATTAGTTATGAAGTGATAAGGGTTACTACATAGTATTAATAAAAGTTTTTTTATTTGAAGATTATTATGGTTTTTGAGTGATTTAATATTAAAAGAGTTAAAAGGTGTTAAATTTTTGAAATTTAGGGTTTTGTGATTTGAAGCTATTTAAAGATTTGAAATATTTAAATCTTTAATTTTTTTGAAAATTTGAAATTTTGTAAATTTAGTATATTAGGGAGTTAAAAGGTTTTCTACATCAAAGGATATAACTTTTTCTTCAAAAAGTAGCATATATAAAAGCAAAACTATTAAATCTTGGAGAAAAAGTAGAAGATAAATTTCTTGTCCAAGTAACACTAAGGGCACTTCTAGAAAGTTACAAGCATTTAGTTACTTCTTTGCAAGTCTTAAGCAAGGAGACTACATTTGATGACTTAGTCAATATTATTCAAGAATATGAAGTAGAGAACTTAGTCAAGGATGATAATTCCTTGGTATCTAAAGATAATACATTGTAAATATTGATACAACTTCAAGGTGCCGATCTAAATGAAATTCAAGATTTTGTCATATATGCAAGAGAAAATGTCAAAGTATAAATTTTTGTAAATATAATTAAAGAAATTTGAATCAATGAAATAATATATGAATCAAGGAATCCAAATGAAAAAACCAGTACAAGAAAGGAAATATCAATCTCAATATCAATATAATCCTCAATGACAACAACAATTTCAATCTCAATATCAACAACATCAATATCATCCTTAGTACTAATATGGTTGTCAACAACAACCTTAGCTACAATTTAGAGAAGAAAATAAAAAAAGAAATTTAGTTCAAGAAATTCATAAAATTTAAGAATTAGAATAAACATCTGAAGAAAATGAATTCAAAGCTCTTACAACAAAACTTTTGATCAATAAATATGTTTAGTTTTCATTGGAATTCTAAAGATACTAATGTTGCAAATGCTATAGAACATCAAGATACTGAAGGAGAAACTTTAGAGAGAGAACATGACAAGATCAAGACCAAGACTGAAAAGAATAGTATAAAGAAATAAAATAAGAAAATCAAGAAAGTATATAAAAAGAAAGTAAAAAGAGATACAAATCAAAAGCAAGTACTTCAACAAGAGGCTGATGAATCACATGTTGAAAAACTAAACAAAAGAACAAAGATCGAGATTTAAGATGAAGATCAAGATTGAAGACTAAATTCTTCAATAACAAAATAATGTAATATAGGGGGTGTTGAGGTATATTACATTATTTGGTACATGCTAATGTACCCCCCATGGTACCTTCATAATATAATTGTAAGTATGTATTAGATTAGAGTTGAGTCTTTAGTTTAGATGTATGATTTATATCTCCTGTTTCATGTAAGTGTCAATGTGCATGAATTGCACAAGTGTCATGTAAGAGTGCAATGTGCAGATGCACAAGTGTCATGTAAGAGTGCAATGTGTAGGAAATGCACAAGTTTCATGTAAGTTGGAGTGCAAGTGTAGATTGAGATAATGCATACAAGTGTCATGTAAGTTAGAGTGCAAGTGTAGATTGAGAGAATGTGCACAAGTGTCATGTATGTAAGAGTGCAAATATGTAATGTGAGGATGTGCACAAGTGTCTTAGATTAGGAGTGCATGTAGAAGTGTAAGAGTTATGTAGATGTTTGCAAGTTTCATAGAGTCAAGTGTCCATGTAATAAGAAAGTGAAGAGTCTAGTATGCAAATGGCATGATGATAAGCCAAAGGTCATCAGACTTGTCATATGAAGAGCAATGATCAAGTACTTGAAGAGTCATATTACTATGGATATATTATGAATACAATACTCCATGAGAATGTAATCCAAATATTATATTATAGAGTTATAACAAGGAGAAAAGAAATAAAGCTTATATACATATTTTGAGCAATTAATATTGTAAGTTTTTCTTCATGCATAGTTCATGAATGACTTAGGCCATTTACATTCATATTTGATTATATAAGTGAATGTTATTTTCTTTATTATATTGGCCTTGATATACATATTAATTTGCTCATATATTATTATACTCTTATATTATTATTTTTACATTTAATATTATGGCTATTTTATATTAGGACTTGTGATATTTTATGGTAGTAAGGCTTAGAAAGCCAACAAAATTTTAGGATGAATATGAATCCTACTTTTTAATACATTATGATAAAAAAAAAGTAATTAATTTTTTTGCACATTAGTTTCCTATTACATTCCTTTGATTTCTTCCATTTCTTGTAAATTTTGATCTTGGATTCAATTTCTCCATTGGATTTAAATATAGCATCAAAAAAGTTTGGCATTTCAAATATTCATTTTTCCCTTTAAATATTTCAAATTCTTAAAAAAATTGTATGTAAAATATCCTTCAAACTTTGCTTCATCTCACCATAACATAACCATCTAGAAGAAGTTAAGGTTTATGAGCTATATAGAATAAAATCAAAATGGTTTTGGATGACCATTACTAAGTAAATGACATCTTAAGAGAATAGGTTTGTGATATCTTGTTTGCAATAAAATGTCTAAAGAGGTTGTATACTTTGTTTGTAACCATGTACTAGATAACAAAAATCTATCCAATATTTCTATGATATGAGTTTACCCAATGTGTTATTTATCCCATGTATATCAAAAAATTAAAGGAATACCATCAAATAAAGTAAAATCCTACATTGGTTTAGACCATCTATGAATTCTAGATTTATTTTTTAGCTTTCTTTTTTGAAGGATATAGAATTGTGTTGAAGTACCTCCAACAATCCATAGATTACATTTATGAATCTTCATTGCATTTGAAAAAAATGTGTTTAGGTCCTTCCAACATATATCATGAGGAGTAACTATAGTTAGAGCATATATATTTATAACCCCAAAGCTAATACTTTCCTTGTTCTTGCAAAATAAGCCTATAACCCAATCATTTTTTGCTTCTAGCAATTGTCCATCCCGTTCGTATTGTCCAATATTGTTGCAATACCTCCAAAAGCTTCTATAAAGGAAATTGTCAAATTATTTCCCATGTTCCAATTTTTTTTGAATTCATCCTTACATTCTTTGTTTCTTAATCTTGTTTTTGTATTAAAATAAACTCATAACTATATAACCTATTAATTCCTTTAAATAAATATTTTTTAATAGTCTTATCCATACCCACTAATATTCCATGATATCATTTTCATCACCACTTTTTATTTTATTTGTGGGGTTAGCCCCACTTCTTCCCTAATCGATATCTCTTTGGGTTTCTTTCTATCTTTGTTCTCGCTTTGAGTGCTCTTCTCCCTTTTTCACTCCCACCAACACTTTTGTCTTCAATCTCTTTTATTTTCCCATGTGTTCATAATTGGACTTATCTTCTAAAGTTTTATGTTTCCCTAGAGTATCTAAAGTGGAAGGGATGGCCTCACTGACACCTTCTTCTTTAATTTGTTGTATAATACCTAAAGTCCAAGGATGATCCTCCATAGTAGTTATTTTTTATGCTACTTTTAAAACCCTAAATATTACCCTAGAAACCCTAAAGTGCAAGGATGATCCTTAATAGTAATTACTTTCTTATGCTACCTTAGAAACCCTAAATTTCCATGGATATCCTCCATCCTTTTTTTATTATGTTTGCTCTTGAAACCCTAAAATCTAAGGGATATGCCCTACAATACTTTCATTTTTATTGCAAGAAGAGGATTATATGGTGCTTAAGAAAAAAGAAATTGATTTACCTTGATTAACCATACCATATTTTGCCTCCTTTACTTTAAAATTTACCTCCCATATTCCTTTACATCTTTAATTCCATTTTAATTTGAACTTACACATTTTACTTCCTCACCTCTTATGTTCTTCTTTGTTTCTTCTAATGACCTTCACCATTTGATGATGCATAGGGGTTTTCTTTACCACTTTTTTGGGTGTTGAAAATTCTTTTTGATCTAGCTTCTACCATGGTATGATCTTCTTGCTTTATATTGAAGACTATCTCATGTCAAAATATTTTTATCTCCTTATCCATCATTTTTAATTTGCCATCTCTTTCCATGTGTCCATTTTTGTAACATTTGTGGAATTAGAATATAATATTTTCAAAGTCCATTTGTTGATCCCATTATTTTGATTCATATTTAACATTAATGGAATATGACAAAGGTTATAAAAATCTATGACAATACATATTTAGGTATAATACAAATCATACCTTCACTCCTCAATTGTTGGTCCATCCTAGACTAAATTCTTTAGAGTATTGTCAATATTGTGTAAAACTTCTTTATTAGTAAGCTAGTATAAAATCCCAAAATTCTAACCCACACCAGAAGCCTTTTAATAGTTTTTGTATCTAAAAAAATTGTCACTCCATGGTCTTAAATATAATGCATCTCTCCCTCTAAACCATGGGCCACCACGCATTATTTAATTATTTATTTCCAAACTAGATAAGATGTGAAGGGAAATACTTTTGGAAGAAAAGTCATGTAATACTTTGGATTTGATCCCCACTTCCACTTGATCCAATTTTCAATCTATGAAAAACATAGTTTTTTCAATGAGTTTACACAGGTTTTTATGAGGAATCTTGAACCCCTCATACTGAGTGGGGGTTTGAACCTTGGACCTCTCAAAGAGAGGCCAAAGCCCTTCCCACTATAGTAAGCTTGCAACTATTTATGAAATACACAATTAGAGTCAATGGAACTTACATATTAACCCTCTACTTTCAAAAACCATCATGTCATGCTTGATCATATCATCTTTGATAATCACTTCTAGTATAACATATGCTACTTGGATAGGATTTATCATAGATTTGACCTTCCTCTTGTCCCTAACTATGGAATCCTTCTAGTTAGAACTTTCAAAATGACTTTTCTACTATGTTAACTAGTTTTTCTCATAATAATTCTTTATATTTAAAATTTTCTTAAAGATCTAGAACAAGATGATGTGAGGATTGTTTCTTGCTTACACTTACTTCCTATGCTCACTATTGCTTCTTACTTGCAATCTTAACACTTTATTTTCTAAAACACAAAAAAGGTGAAACCTACTTCTAACTCATAAAATTGTGTGTCATAATTACCATAACCAAAAGAAACAAAAGAGAACAAAATACAATTGAAATTTAAAAAAATTAAAAAACAAATGAGAAGAATGGTTGAAGATTCTCATTTCACATTCTTAACATCATTTCTAAAATAGAGTTTTATTTAAAAAATATTTTTTAGTTAACTTCATGTCATTGCATCCCATTGATCTTATGTTTGACTCAAAGATGTTATCAATATAACCTTAGCATTTTTAGATAAGTGTGATGCCTAGCCACCCTATGGAGGTGAGGTAGATAATTCAACTTGGAGTGTTATCATCGTAACACCTACCATTTTATGAATAAACATGATGACTAATAATCAGGGTTATGCATAGCGACTATTTATCATCAAATTGACTAAAATTAGGATTTTCAAAATTTGGAATTGGCTAATATTTGGGACCCTTGACTAGGACCCATTAGCCAAAAATTTATGGGTGCAATTTTTTTTGGGTCGATTCGCCCCAATTTTATAATAATTTGACCATTTTAAGTTTAAATTTCTAACATTGCCCCTAATAATAGTGAATCTTCTACATGCATTTGGACACTATTCGCTTGGATTTCAAAACTGATTCGCCAAATTTTTATAAATACATTTTGGAACCGATACCTTACGCATAACCTTACTAATAATCATATAGGTATGAGGCAGACCACCATCATTCTAATAACTCATACTATAGTTATATAATACAATATTCATATAAGATGGTATGAAAATGTAATTACACGCTAACAAATATTAATTTACTTCTGATTGATTCACTCCATTAAATTATTTAAAAAACTTGTGACACTCATCATTATTAAGAATAATAATTGTCTACACCTAAAATCATACATAGACTAGGTGATCATATCAATAAATAAATTTACCTAAGATGCCATGAAAAAAAGTAAAAAAGTAGATGATAAGTACTACCTTTTGAATAACATGAAAAGGGCCCATTGGTGCATTACAAACATAACCTTTAGTATTCGCTTCATCGTATAATTATTATTACACAAATTTGGATTGTCTTTTAGTGCATAATGTTTGCCATGCATTGTCCCCTTAGGGTCAAATATCTAGGTGAAAGTGGTTCAAAATAGATTCCAAAGAAATATGATTATTGTTTTAGATTGAAAATGATCTATTTTTGATTTAACTCCGCCTATGTAGAGGAGTTGGAGAGCAAGTGGGTAGTTAAACCTCTCTAGTTGCTGAGAGGCCCAGGTTCAAATCTCTCGCTTCACATGTTGTGGATATGTTATGTAATGGTTCCCTCGTGGTCACAGTCTGTTTACCCCTTGTGGCCACCACCAAAAAAAAAAAAAAAAATGACCTACTTTTGATTTAACGTGAGAAGATCGTCTTGAATGACTTAAAAGTATATATGACATTTTTCAGATAAGATTCACTTTTTGTAGCTTTTAAGTATTTATAGGTAAGTTGTTTTATTTGGATTTATTTTTATTTTTATGTTTTATTTATTTATTTATTTTATTTTTTGAATGTTTGAGGTTAGCTAACTTGTTTGTTTGTAAAACTTTTCCACACGAGGTGTAATTATTTGAATGTTTAAATCGAATTAACTTTATTTTAATTAATAGATTAGAATTTATAAAAAATGTCTACATGCTATTTTAATTATTGAACTATGAAGTTCAATTAACTTCTTAAAATTTATAAAAGTTTTTTTTTTAAATATAATGAGATTCCTTTTTGGTGTTTTTAGCGGTATAAAAGGTTTAAAATGTTTGTAGCATGGTGGTTATAAGGATAGATTGTGCGAAGATTTATGTGACAGTTTTCTTGGCGGACAACGCAAAATATTATGGCGACAATAAAAACCAAATAGCTTACCCGAATTCGTGGCGGCTATGATCCATGTAAAATTAAAAAACAAAAAAATACAATTTGATTCTTATGTCACCACTTTTTTATAGATGGTTATTAAAAATGGAACTCTTCACATCAACAAAAGTGACACTTGAAGTAGTCTCTTCCTCGGAAAGGAACATCATACTTTGGAAGGACACATACGTGTTTAAGGCTTTAAAGTCTTCGGCCAAATGGTGTAGGTTTTGAAATCAAAATATATATAGGTTTAAATTTTGTTAATGGAATAGTAAGTTTAAAAGATTTGTTTTTATACCATGCATATTTGAGATATCTTACATATATTAATATTACTATAAATTTAGTATATTTAATTGGTTTTATAGGTCATGCCTTCCATTTTTTATGTTTTTGTGATATAAGTTAATTACTAAATTATATATTTTATTTTTTTTAAAGAATTTAAAGTTTTTTTAACTTAAAAAAATTATTTAATAAAATATTTTATAATAATAATTAAAAAATGTTATAAATAAATTTATAATGTCTACATTATAGTTAAATTTAAAAATATTATTTTAAGTTGTATAATTTTAAAATATAGTAATTACTTTGTATTTAACATTTAAAAGTACATCAAATCAAAATTTTAATATTTACTTGTTTTTTAATATATTTTAAAAATGAATAAATTTTAATTTAAAAATTTATAATATCATGTTCATTTAAAATTAACAAAAATCCTAAACATTTGTATGTGATTTTGAGTGAAATTGAATATAACTTTCAAGGGTCACAATATTTAAGTCAAACAATTACCATATAGATTATAGATGTGCATATTAGGATGAAGTATGTTTCATTATCCTTTTAGGTCATAAACAATTCCATATCTCTCTAACATATCTCTAACCTAACTTACTAATCCTTTAAATTTAATGCCATTATATTGCAACTAGCTTAAAAATGATTCTTATCTTAGTATGGTGATAATCATTTTGTTGGAATCAACAAAAGTTGACAACAATTTTTAATCACAACAATATAGTATTATTTCTCACCAACAAAACTTATGTACATCATGCATATTTATACAATAATGTGTCTCTTAGTTTCAAGAGACTCTTTGATGTTTTCACCCCTTGGTGTTTCACCTTCAACTTTATCTTTTCATATTCTCTTATGCTCATGAGAGATGTGACTATCCAACCTCATATGAGGTGAAATCATAAAATATTCCTTAATAATTGCAAAACATAAAATAATGTAATAATGGCTAACAACTCCCCTTATTGCATTAATTGATATAAAGATCATTACCTCCATAATTCCTAGGGTTGATAAACTATAATTGTGTTATGGCTCTGACTTTGGCTCTGGCTCTTGCTTTGGGTAATCTCCATTGGGTTTGCCTCTTTGGTCTGTCTCAGGGTTTACCTCTAGGTCTTTGCCTCTAAGTCACCTCTAGGTCATCCTCTAGCTTACCTCTAGGTCATCACCTTTGGGTTACCTCTAGGTTAGCCTCTAGATCTACCTTTAGGTCATTACCTCTAGAACATTACCACTGAATTATGGCTTCTATGTCAATCCATATATTTAAAATCTTCCACATAATGTTTTGTTGTATATTTTATCACTACAGACATTTTGAGCATAACTTAGTCATATTTTGATACAAAATTCATTCATTTCAAGTTTTTCAAGATTACATTACTCCATGGGAAAATATACATTTGAAAAACTATGAGATTTTTCAACCACCAAGCTTCACTTTATTTTGTAGAATTCATTTAACATATTTTTACTTTATCCCATTATGATACATTCATCTATCCATAATTCATATGTATTTTTTTTGTCACTTTATTTTTGTGTTAACACTTTATTTTAGAGTGATTATTACCTCCACAATTCTCATAAGGATGAAGGTTCCAAGACCTAGTTGTCACTTGTATGGATCTTACACAATGACTACAATAACTCATTCTAGGAGCTTCATTTTCTACATATGATTATTTTTTAACGAATTTAGTGTCACTACGTTCTACTTGATCAATATATGTAAGGCCTTCATTCTTTGGCCTTATATATGGGGTTATGGTTTTCATAATGTACCCATATTTTCCTAAACTTGTACCATTGTATCCTATTTTCTCATTAGTTTTGAACCGATTCCTTTGGTATGCTTTTCAATACACCCAATTTTCTTATTCGCATTATGGTCTCTATCAAAGTCACCTATAACATTCAAATGCCATACATCATCATCGCAATGACCTTCAACACAATCTGAACTATCACTATCACTTTCAACTCTTACAACATGATATTTGTCATGGCCAATATAATGGTCTTCTACACAAACTCTTATCTTACCAATAATATTCAAGTCACTGGTATCACATGCTATATCTAACCCTTGTATGAGATTACTTGTATCACAACACACATGACCACTGTAGGCTTCAAATCGCTTACATCACAAGCAAAATATGTCCTTTAAAGGTTGCTTGTGTCACAACAAAAAAATTACCTTCATGGGCTTGTCCTTCAACTTTTCAATTATTTCTATTTGTTTTCTACATTGCACCTCAAGGATGTCAAGAGTGAATAATGCCATGCACATTATTCTCATAGCACCAATAGATATTGTCACACCATTTTCAAAGTACTCTTTACAAGTATCAATTTTTTTTAGGATCAATTGTAAACAATACCTAAGTTTTGAAAATTCTCCACCTTCACTAGTTTTTGATGACCCACACTTTTGAATTTTACTTTGTTTCTTGGCTTGTTTACTAACCCTTTTATTTCTTATTTTTGTTACTTCCTTGGCCATGAGTACCTTATGTACCATTTCACACTCTTCTTCACAATCTAATTTAGGTTCCTTCTAAACAATATACCCTTCTTCTTGTTGTTCTTGTTGATATTGCCCTTGTTGATGTTATGATTGAATTTGTTGCTTCATTTGAGGAGTTTTACATAGTTGAACCCCATGAGTCATAAAATTATATTTATAAAACCTAGTGTCATGTCCTTTTTCATAAATATGACAATATGTCCTTCTCCATTGAGGTTGTTTTTATGATGAAAATGAAGTGGAAGGATCCTTTGAACCCTTTTGAGGTATCTTTGTGGAGATAAGAGCATTATTTATTTATTTTTTTATTTTTTAATTTACATGGTGGAATCGGTAGCTGCCACGAATCCGGGTAGGCTGTCCAGCTTTTTATGGCCGCCATAGTATTTTGCGTTGTCCGCCCTAGAAGCCGCCACACAGATCTTCGCGCACTCCGTCGAGATAAGAGCATTATTGGACAACTCATGTCTTAATTAATTTTTGATTTCATGCTTTTGAAGGATGTTTACCAATTCGTCAAATGAAACACTTCTATTTGATACTTGGGAATATACAACCAATGTTTGAAATGATTCAAGGAGAACTCTAAGTACAAAGAAGATTAAGAGCTTGTCATCCACATTTTATCCCATGGTGTTTAATATTACCTTCAAGTCTACAACTTTTCATAGAAAATGTTCTATATTCTCTCCACCTTGGACCCTGATTAATGTATTTATGATTGAAGATGAAGAAATATGGCTTTATTTCTCCCTTCGAATATAGTACAAAGTATATCCCATGTAAATTTTGATGTTTTTGCTTCACTGATGTGTGGTATTTCATTTGTGTTATGAACTTCTACTTCTCATTAAAAACATTATTAACCAATACACATAAATATAAAACATGCATCCACAATAAATTGTAAAATCATAATTTACACAATAAAATAGACATATAAAATACCCTTGAGGTAGGGCAACACCAAGAATACTCAATAAGGAAAGAATGACTCCACAAGTTCTCTAGCTCCACAAGCCAAGACTACTACAAAGAATACCTAATATTATTACACAAAATTAAAATTTTAAAGAATGATGCACCGCATTAAAACCATGATATTTTATAAATGAAGGATCAGAACATTAGAATATATTAAAATTAATAAATCAATACACTTTACAAATGACTATATAATTTCTTTTGAAAACTAAGAGAAATAGTTACCCAATATATTCTCATGTTTCTAAATAATAACAAAGTAAAGGATCTAATGTCTCTAGATCCTTCTCATAGAAGAAACAACTAAAAGGTCCATGCTATCCTCTTCTTTAGAGACTATCTCCTACAAGAATATTACTTTGGACTACTAATGAAAGGAGTACTGAGAACTCAAATGACCAAACCTTCTTCTAAGAGAAATCATTGGGAATAGGAAATTCTAATAACTCTAATTCATATCCCAACTTGACTATTTACCTACAATCTCTTGATAGATTCAAAATCAAGTCATCCTTTTGTGTAAAAAATAGCAAATAGAACCCTTGGGGCATCTTTTGAATCTCATTCACTATTTGTTTTGGTTCCTCTCCTTCAACCAATTTACTAATAGAAATTCATGATATGGAGTTGTTGATCACATAAATATAATTTTTTACTTTTTGATTTTTACAAGCTAGACATGCTCAAGTCAATGATTACCATTTGTATTATAAATAAAAGATAAGGTATCTTTTACTTTTTGACTTTTACAAGCTAGACATGCTCAAGTCAATGATTACCATTTGTATCATAAATAAAAGATAAGGTGTCATGGAAGCATCAAACCAATAATTTATAGAATCCACCTCATTGAATGACCATTTAATATATTTTTTGATTAATTGTAAACTATTTAATATGAAGTTTCATGTTGTAAAACCTCTAGGTAGGGTTTGTTTCCTAAACAAATTTATTACATCAAGAGAACCTATAAATTATTGAAGTAAACATTTTACCTAAATCATTCCTCGATATTTGAATAATATCCATCCAAGTTTTTGTTGGAATTCACAATATTTTTCAAAAAAGAATAGAAGCAAGCTATCCACTCCAATATTATATAGAAAGCAAAAAGAAGGATAAAAACGAGAGAGATATGGTAGGCACTCATAGACATCATAAATAATTATTAAATTTTTAGATAATATTACACAATATTTTCATAAAAAAATGAGGAGTGTGAGAGGGGTATTTATAGCAATACCAAAGACCTAATTACATCATAAAGTTTAATCTAATCCAACATAAAAAGAGAGATTTAGGTTAATTACACCTCATAAATATAATTTAACCATAACAACGTTAATCGTGACTTGTAGGAGTAGGTATTAATGGGGAACTAGATCCAACACAGGAATATGACACTAGAAATGAACAACTTGTATAAGAAATATCGCCCTCTCAGAGTGGTTGTGGATTTAAGTTACCTTGGTGCACATAAGAGACTTCACCCTCTCAAAGTGGCTATGAAATTTTACCCTCTTTAGGTGGTTGTGGATTTGCTATTGCTTTAATTTATTTTTGGATTTGATATTTTCTTATTGTTTGTGGCATTTAAATCTAAATTATTATTGTTTGCATGTTGTTAATAATAATTCAATGTTGAAGTATTATTGCGGATATTAAATATTTATGCGATATCATAACAAGTGGTATTAGAGCATGATTTTTAAACCAGTGAAAATTAACAAAGATATTTGATGCCCTAAAAATAAAGTTTTCATTGTTTTGTAGAGAATCGAAGGTTTTCAAAATATCTCTTCCAAAAAGGTACATTTGATTTTGCATAATTTAATTTTTTATTTTTATTTTACAAGGTGGAATCGGTAGCCACCATGATGATCCAGGCATGATGTTTCATATTTTATGGCTGTCATAGTATTCAGTGTTGTCTGCCTCAAAAGCTGCCACATAGTACTTCGTGTAGTCTGCCCCTATAACCACCATACCATAATCATTTTAAATCTTTTACACTGTTGAAAGCACCAGGAAAGGGACAAGTATTTAGTCTGATGAGGCCCAATATTTTAACCCTAGGCATCCATCCCCCTTACAAGGTTTCATCGCACCAATTGGTCTACACCTTGGACCTGTTTTCCCATAATTAATTAGGGTTATTTTAATTATTTGGTACAACTCCCCTCCCTACTCCATATTAATAATTAAATTAAATAAAAGATGTAAGCTTATTGTAGTGGTAAGGGCTTTGGCTTCTCTTTGGGAGGTCCAAGTTTCGAACCCACTAGTATGAGAGGACTAGGACTCCTCATAAAAACCTATGTAAACTCATTGAAAAAAATAATTAAATTAAATAGAAATTAATTTAATTATTAATAGAGACAGCAAGCATCCCCTTTTCATTTTCCATTGTGTTTTTTCCTGTCTTATGTCTCCATGGTCTTAAATTATTAAATAGCCCCTCCCACTTTCACATTTCATTTTTTAAAATTATTAAACCTCCCTCGAATAATTTGGATTTAAGTCGCCTTAGTGCACATAAGAGACTTCACCCTCTCAAAGTGGCTATGAGACTTTACCCTCTCCAAGTGGCTATGGATTTGTTATTGCATTAATTTATTTTTGGATTTGATATTTTTATATTGTCTGTGGTATTTAAATCTAAATTATTATTGTTTGCATGATGTTAATAACAATTCAATGTTATTAACCCAGGTGTTGTAGGTGAGTTGGATAGGAGAGGACAATCCTCCGAGGGAGGTCCTAGGTTCAAATCTCCACCCTACCAAAAAGATGAATTGGGTATCCAAAATCCAATTGATAATGTTGGTGTGGACAGGGTCGAGTGCGACTCCCGGGTGACTTTGATGGTGTAGAACCCCCTGTTCGTGGTCTCTCAGACCAAGGTGGCCCCGTAAGGGGTTTTTCGCTTAAAAAAAAATAATAATTCAATGTTGAAGTACTATTCTGGATATTAAATATTTATGTGGTATCAAAGCATGATCCCGGATCCAGTGAAAATTAATGAAAATATTTAGAAATATCAAATAATTTAAATTTTAACTATTTGCAGATTGTTTATGTAGATGTTGTTAATGTTTCAGTAGGCTAACTACCCTTGAACATAACAAAATATTACAAAATAATTAATACATTGTAAAATGAAATATCCTTAGGGCTCTCAATTACAATACATATTGTTGGCTCTTGGACATGAATTAGATTGCAATTTCAATAATTTTACCTAGAATTCCAACTCATAAATCTACAATTCTACAAGCTACCATTCCCGTATTCTTTCCTTTGTAAATTCTATCCCATTCACAAAGAGGAAGCCTTAATTTTTATCTCACATTTTTTCAAATAAAATCCTTATTTGAATTTGATCATATTTAGATATTATACAAGCTAGCAATATTCAAAGTGAGACCATATATAGGGATGGATTGCAATGTAGTCTTTATGAGTTACATCCTTTCATTCATGGTTAATAACTTACCTTTCCAACCTACCAAACAAGATTGTTTTCTATCCAAAATTGAGTCCAAAATCTCCTTATTTCCTTTATCAAAAAAGCAATAACCAAATATGTTGATGGAAATTTTCCAACATTAAATCCTAAAATATCCACAATAATCCATAGTAAACCTAAGGCAATGTTAAAATTTTATTTTTTCCTATGTATATATGATGAAATATTTTATAAAAGCTTACCTTGAGCCTCCTTATCCTACCCAACATTTGATACAATATCATTGAAATAATTAATGGATTTCTTCAAGATGTCTTTATCTTGTTCAACATTTCTTCTATCTAGAGTTGAAATATTTATAATTTGATAAGAAGATAAATTTATTTTGGTCATAGGATGAAAGAATTTGGTATTTCTATCTCCTTCCTTAAGTTGTCTCTCCCTAGATTTTTGGGATGAACATGAATCCTCCTTTTTAATGCATTATGATAACAAAAAGTAATTTTTTTTGCACAATAGTATCCTATCACATTCATTTGATTTCTTCTATTTCTTGTAAATTTTTAATCCTGGAATCAATTTCCATATTTGATTTAAATATAGCATCAATTTTTTTTGGCATTTAGAATCTTCATTTGTCCCTTTAAATATTTCAAATTTCTAACAAAATTGTACATAAATGATCCTTCAAACTTTGCTTCATCCCACCATAACATAACCATCTAGAAGAAGTTAAGGTCTTTGAACTACACATAATGAAATCAAAATGGTTTTGGATGACCATTACTAAGTAAATCACATCTTAAGAGAATAGGTTTATGATATCTTGTTTGCAATAAAATGTCTAAAGAGGTTGTATACTCTGTTTGCAACCATGTATTGGATAACAAAAATCTATCCAATCTTTCTATGATATGAGTTTTCCCAATGTGTTCTTTATTCCATGTATATCAAAAACTTGAAGGAATAGAATCCTAAAGACTAGTTGAATTCACATATGAAGTAAAATCGTATATTGGTTTAGACCATCTATGAATTCTAGCCTTTTTTTAGCTTTCTTTTTTGAAGGAGATAGAATTGTGTTGAAATCCCTCCAAGAATCCATAGATCACATTTATAAATCTTTATTGTATTTGAGAAAAATATATTGAGGTCCTTCCAACATATTTCATGAGGATTAACTACAGTTAGAGCATATATATTTATAACCCCAAAGCTAATACTTTCTTCATTCTTGCAAAATAAACCTATAACCTAATTATTTTTTGCTTCTAGCTATTGTCCATCCCATTTGTATTGTCCAATATTGTTGCAATACCTCCAAAAAATTTTATAGAGAAAATTATCAAATAATTCCCCATGTTCCAAATATTTCTGAATGCATCATTACATTCCTTGTTGCTTAATCTTGTTTTTTGTATTAAAATAAACTCATAACTATAACCTATTAATTCCTTAATACATTTTTTTTTAATAGTCTTATTCATACCCACTAATATTCCACGATATCATTATCATCATCATTTTTTATTCTATAACTATGTGTGGGGTTAGCCTCACTTCTTCCCTAATCAAAATCCCTTTGGGTTTCCTTCTCTCTTTGTTCTTGCTTTGAGTGTTATTTTTTTTCACTTCCACCAACACTTTCATCTTTTTGAATCTCTTTTATTTTCCCATGTGTTCATAATTGGACTTATATTCTAAATTTTTATGTTTCCCTAGAGTTTTTAAAGTTGAAGGGATGGCATCACCAATACCTTCTTCTTTAATTTGCTTTATAAACCTAAAGTGCAAGGATGATCCTCCATAGTAGTTACTTTTTTATGGTACTTTTAAAACCCTAAATATTTTCCTAGAAATCCTACAGTGCAAGGATGATCCTTAATAGTAATTTCTTTCTTATGCTACCTTAGAAACCCTAATTTTCCACATATATCCTCCATACTTTTTTATTATGTTTCTCTTGAAACTCTAAAGTCTAAGGGATATGCCCTACAATACTTTCATTTTTATTGCAAGAAGAGTATTATGGAGCTTAAGAAAAAAGAAGTTGATTTACCTTGATTAACCATGACATCTTTTGCCTCATTTACTTTAAAATTTACCTCCCATATTCCTTCACATCTTTAATTCTATTTAAATTTGTACTTGCACATTTTACTTCCTCACCTCTTATGTCCTTCTTTCTTTCTTCTAATGATCTTCACCATTTGATGATGCATAGGGGCTTTCTTTGCCACTTTCTTAGGAGTTGAAAATCCTTAATTTGATCTAGTTTCTACCATGGTATGATCTTCTTGATTCATATTGAAGACTATCTCATGCCCAAACGTTTTTTATCTCTTTATCCATTATTTTCAATTTGCCATCTCTTTCCACGTGTCCATTTTTATAATATTTGTGGAGTTAGAATATAATATTTTCAAAGTCCACTTGTTGATCCCATTCTTTTGATTAATATTTAATGTTAATGGAACATGAAAAGGTTTTAAAACATCTATGGAAATACATATTTGGGTATAATACACATCATGCCTTCAGTCAATAGTTTATCCATCCTAGATTAAATACCCTAGAGTATTATCAATATTGTTCAAAACTTCCTTATTAGTAAGCAAGTATGGAATTCCAAAACCCTAACATACATTGGAATCCTTTTAATAGTTTTGTATCTAAAATAATTATCACTCCATGGTCTTATATATAATGCATCTCTCCCTCTAAACCATGGGCCACCACCCATTATTTTATCCTTTATTTCCAAACTAGATGAGAGGAGAAGGGAAAATGCTTTTGAAGGAAAAGTCATGGAATAATTTTGATTCGATCCACACTTCTACTTGATCCAATTTTCAATCTATGAAAAACATAGCTAGTATCAATGGAGCTTACATATTAACCCTCTACTTTCAAAAACCATCATGTCATGCTTGATCATCTCATCTTTGATAATCACTTCTAGTGTAACATATGCTACTTGGATAGGGTTTATCATAGATTTGACCTTCTTATTATCTCTAAACAGGGCATCTTTCTAGTTAGAACTTTCAAAATGACTTTCCTACGATGCTAACTAGCTTTGTCTCATAATAATTCTTTATGTTTAAAATTTTCTTAAAAATCTAGAAGAAGAAAAAGTGACGATTGCTTTTTGCTCACACTTGCTTCCTATTTACAATCTTAACACTTATTTGTTTTCTAAAACCTTACTAAAAAAATGAAACCTACTGCTAACTCATAAAATTGTGTATCATAGTTACCATAACCAAACAAAACAAAAAAGAACATAATACAATGTATTATAACTTTGAAAAATTAGTACAAACGCGATGGTTGAAGATTCTCATTTGACATTCTTAACACCATTTCTAAAATGAATTTTATTTAAAAAGTATTTTTTAGTTAACTTCGTATTATTACATTCCATTAATTTTATGTTTGACTCATAAATATTATAACTATAACCTCCAACATTTTTAAATGAATATAATAACTAACCACTATGTTTGACTCATAAATATTATAACTATAACCTCCAACATTTTTAAATGAATATAATAACTAACCACTATATAAAAATGATATGGACCATTACCATTTTTGGATAGACACAATAACTAATTATCCTAAAAACCACCACCATCATCCTAAAAACCCGTTACATAATTCAATACTTAAATTGCTTCTAATAGGTCCACTCCATTACTCCATCTAACTATTTAAAAAGCTCTCCATACTCATTACTGAAAATATTTGTTGGCACCTAAAATCATAGATAGAGTAGGTGATAAAAATTTATATAATATGGTATGGAAATGTAATTGCACACTGATTATTAACTCCATTAAATTTTGACACTCATCATTATTATGAATAATATTTATCAGCACCTACGGTCATACATAGGTGATCATTTCAATAAATAAATTTACCGCATGAAAAAATAGATGATAAGTACTATCTTTTGAATAATATTTAAAGGGTCCATTGTACGGTGCATTACAAACATAACCTTTAGGATTCCATGCATCATACAATTATTATTATAAAATATGGATTATCTTTGAGTGGATATGAAAAAGTAAAACATTTCATTTCGTTTGCCATGCATTGTCCCCTAAGGGCCAAATATTGGTTCAAATTCCAAAGAAATATGATTATTGTTTTAGATTGAAAATAACTTTTTTGAATTTTGTTGATTTTGTTTTTATTTAATAAATTATAAATTTTTTAAACAAGTAAAAATTAATAATTTTTTTTTTTTTTTTATATTCTATTTAGATTCTTTAAACATTTCAATTCAATTAACTATATCTTTACTAATAAATTAAAATTTATAAAAATTTTATACTTAAATTTATATTCTTTAAACAATCAAATTCAATTAATATTTAATAAATTAAAATTTATAAAAAATAATTCCTTTAAAAAATAAAAATGAGATTCTCATGTCACCATTTTTTAGATGATTATTAAAAATGGCACTCTTCACATCAACAAAAGTGACACATCAACAAAAGTCACACATGAAATATTTCGAACAATCATATTTTGGAAGGACACTCCGTGTTTAAGGCTTCAAAGTCTTAAGTGAAATGGTGTAGATTTTGAAATTTTAAACAAAAGTTTAGGTTTATATATATAATTATTTAAAAACATAGTTATTTTTATTTATTTATTTTTTAAATTTTTGTTAATTAATTAAAGGATGAAATATTATTATATTAGATAATTTTTTAATTAAAATAATTTTTAACTTAAAGAACATGTATTTCAATCTGATCGTTTTAATTAATGGTGAGTGAGTAGTTGAGTTGGTATGAGGCGGCCAGTTGAGGTTTGCGATTCGTACCGCATGTCCATGCATGTCCATCCAGATTCGATTCAAATCACATTGGCTATCATAAGACCTTTTATCCGCCTTTGTAGCGCAAGTGGAGAAGATGAGCTTGGCTCCGCTGAACGAGAGGTTCACAGTTTGAACCAAGTGGAGAAGGCGAGTCTGGCTTCGCTGAATGAGAGGTTCACGGTTTGAACCAAGTGGAAAAGGTTGAACAGAAGATCCACGGTTTGAACCTCTACGGTGCAAAGGGGAACACAAAAAAAAAAATGTTATGGCTTTCCTCTAGATATTGGTATACCTAGAGGAGATGGCATTGTTGACCACCTAAGAGTGGTTCTCGAGGTTTTCTATCTACCCTAAGAGTTTAGCTCCAAAGGGTTAGGTGGATTGGTAGTTACTTGTTTGGCTTGCCAAGAAGACACCTGACTAGATACTTACGAAGAAGACACCTAGGTTCAAACCTTGGGGGCAACTTGTTTGCAAAGGTAGTCGACTAATCTGAATCCTTTAAGTGTCGCCCGTGTCGCCCCCATTGAATGGAAGGTTCACGGTTTGAAGCTCTATGGTGCAAAGGGGGACACAAAAAAAATTGTTGTGGCTTTCCTTTAGATATTGGTATACCCAGAGGGGATGGCACTGTCGACCACCTAAGAGTGGTTCTCAAGGTTTTCTCTTTATCCTAAGAGTTTAGCTCCAAAGGGTTAGGTGAATTAGTAGTTACTTGTCTGGCCAGACACTTATCAAGAAGACACCTAGGTTTAAACCTTGGGGGCAACCTGTTTGCAAAGGTAGTAGTCTGATCTAAATCCTTTAAATGTGTGCCAGACTGATGACCACTGTATGAATCCCAAGCGATTAGTGATCCCCTCATGCCATGTTAACAACAATGAGGTGGAATAGGTTTGGTGGAAGCAGCCCATGTGGATTAAACCTTGCGCTGCTTGCTTGTTTATTACTAAAAATAATATGGTTGTAACCAATTCTCATATAAATAATAATAATAAATGATCGTTGTAATTTGCATTTTAAAGTATATGTCATCTACTTGTAAAGCCTGAAAACTCTGAAATAGAAATGTTATTCATTTATTATATATATATATATAAAATTATATTAATATTAACAATTAGGTTTGAATAATTTATATATATAAATAGATAAATAAATAAATAACAGGTTATATGTGGTTTTTATTGGGGCCACTCTTATCAAAATAATAGATTTGCTACAACATATATTTTTATTTTTTTATTTCTTTTTCTTTTAAATATATTTTTCAACTTCCTTGAAGTGCTATGTTTACATAATCAACTCTTTGATATCATTTTGATTAAGACATAAAATATCACTTGACCAATTGCCTTCTAAAATTTGAATTTCACCAGATGAATGAAGATCAACACCATAATTAGCTAATTTATTTTCTACCAATTTCCCTTCTCTATAAATATGCTCACACCGCCAAGAGATTTCGTCTAATAATAGATGATGAACAATATTAAAATTACTCCCAAGAGAATACCACCCTTCTTTTTTAAAGGAGATAGAACAATATTAAAATCCCCCCAAGAATCCATAGATCACAATGAGTCATTATTGTATTTGATAAAAATATGCTAAGGTCCTTCCAACATCTTTCATGAGGAGTAACTATAGTTGGAGCATATATATTTATAACCCCAACTTTGATATTTTTCTCTTTCTTGTAAAATAATCCAGCAACCCAATTACTTTTTGCTTCTAGTAGTTATCCATACCATTTGCATTTGTCCCATATTATTGCAATAACACCTGAAGCTTCTATAGAAGAAATTGCTAAACAATAATCTATCTTCCAAATATTCTTAAAAGCACCATTACATTCCTCACTGCTTAATTTTATTTCTTGTATTAAAATAAACTCAAGGCTATAACAACCTATTAATTTATTTTTTAGAGGTTTTATTCATACCCCTAATATTCCATGATATCATTTTCATCATTAACACTTTTTATTTTTATTAGTGGGCTTAGCCCCACTTCTTATTAACACTTGTGATATTTTTATTTGGCTTCCCAGATTAATATCCTTTTGAGTTTCTTTTTCTCTTTGTTCTTGTTTTGATGGCCTTCCTCTCCTTCTACCATTCCATTCCCGCCAACACTCTCATCTTCATCAATCTCTTCTATTTTTTTTATATTGTCCAAAATGAGACTTATATTCTAAATATTTATGTTGCTCTAAAGAGTTGAAAGTGCAAGGAATAGCCTCATTAGCATTTTCTTCTTTATTTTGCCTTGAAAACTCTAAATTGCATAGATGATTCTCCAAAGTCATCACTTTCTGAAGTCGGCTTGAAAAACCTAAATTTCCTTGGATATCCTCCGTAAGTTTTTCTTTACTATACTGCTCTTGAAATCATAAAGTGCAAGTAATACACTCCATACTACTTTCATTTTTATTGTAAGGAGAATATTTTAAGCTACTTGAGGATAATAAGGGTGATTTACCTGGATTAAGCTTGAACTATTCCACCTCATTTGATTTAAACTTTGTCTTCCCATCTTCATTTGTTTTAAAATTTACCTTGCCCTATTTCTTCAAAACTTTAGCTTCTATATTTAAACTTGCGAATTGTTCTTTCTCATCCCCCATATCATTTTTCTTCTAATGGTTGATTCCAGTGAAATGTAATGGCCTTTACCATCTCATGATGTAGAGGGATTTTTTTAGCCATTTTTTTAGAAGTGGAAAATCCTTGATTTGACCTAGCTTCTCTTGTGATATGATCTCCTTGTTTCAAATTGAAGCTATCCTCATGCCCAAAAAATTCCATCTCTTCCTCTATTTTCACTTTGAAGTCTCTTGCCATGTATCGAGTTTCATGACATTTGTGACATCATAATGCAATATTTTCATAATCCACTTGCTGATATTATTCTCTTGTTCATATATAATCCTAATTGACTATGGTAAAGGTTTAGAAATATCCATGGAAACACATATTCGAGTGTATACAATATGTCTTCTCTCCTTAGTAGTTGGTACCTCCTGGATGAGTTCACCTAGAGTATTACCAATATTCTTTAGAACCTCCTTATTGATGAGTTGATAAGGAAGTCCAAAAAGCCTAATCCATACTAGAAGCCTTTTAATAGATTTTTGTTGAAACACAAATTCTCACTCCAAGGTCTTAAATATAATGCATCTTTGCACCTAAACCATGAGTCTCTATTCATTATTTTATCCTTTATTTTGAACTGGAGAAAATAATGAGAAAAAATCCTTTTGGAAGGAATGTCATGGAGTAATTTGAATTTAAACCCCACTCCCACTTGATCCAATTTTGAATATAAGAAAAACCTGGCCAATATCAATGAAACTTACATATTAATCCTTTGGTTTTAAGAACCATTATATCATGCTCAATCATCTCATCCTTGATAATCACTTCTAAGTAGAATCTGTTACCTGGATAGGGTTTACCATAGATTCGCTCTTCCTCTTACTGCTATCTACGACATCCATACTTCCAACCAAGGTTATGCATAAGGGGTTGGACTCAAAATGTACTTATAAAAAAATGGCGAATCCTAATCAAAATCAAGGTGAATCCTAAGCAAATCAAATCAATCATCTTCACACCAAAATTTGGGGTATTTGAAGCCCTAAAAAGTAATATCATCTTTGGGGTAAATTTTGACCTATTAAATCACATTATAACTTCATAATAACACCATTATTAGATTAGGCTCAAAAAGAGCTTTCCAACAAGTACAAATATACCTATGTTTGAATATATATTGTGGCAAATTGACCCTAAGAAAACATTGATCCTAAAAATTTTAGGCGAATGGGCCGACATCGAGGGTCCTCATATTCGCCAATTTCTAATTTTGAAAATCCTAATATTCACCCAATTTGTGAATATTCACCACTGTGCATAACCCTGCTTCCAATTTGGCCATTCATACTTTCAGTAAGGACTTTCACAAATAACTTTCTTTCCATGTTACCTAAATATTCTTCAAATAAATTCTTTAAATTCTCCTAATATTTGGAACAAGAAGTGGCACTTGTTCCTGGATCACACTTTTCTTTCTACTTTTTGCTTCTTGCTCATACTTCCTCATCATTCCAGGATTGCACTTTTGACTGCATTCATTCCCAATTTACGCTCACACTCGCTTTCAACTGTACTCACTCCTGGCTACACTCACAGTCGCTTTCGACTACACTCACACTAGCTTTCAACTCCACTTACTCTTGACTTGTGCTTGCACTCACTTTTGGCTGCATTTACTCTTGGCTCACTCACACTTGCTTTTGGTTGCACTCACTCTTGGCTCACTCACACTCGCTTTTGGCTGCACTCACTCCCGATTCATGCTTGTACTCGCTTCTAGCTACACTCACTCCCGGTTGCACTCCTACTCACTTTCGATTGCATTGAATAATTAAATGATATTAATTTTTAAGGTTTTAATTTAATTGTTTCAACTTTCTCACTTTCGATTGCACTGAATAATAAAATGATATTAATTTTTATGGTTTTAATTTAATTGTTTCAACTTTTAAGGAAAGATCTAGTTTCAGATTTTGTTAAACAATACATGCACAATTGTTAAGTTATTGTAATACTACTTTGTGGTCATGATGTAATTATGGATAGGAAGTGTTTCAATCTTATATAATCAATTAAAAAATAGTTAAACTTGAATAATTTATGATTCATCAAACTTATTAATATTTTTTAATGGAGTAGTAAGTTTAAACACATGTGTTTTTATATCATGCATATATTAATTTTAGGTTATAAATTTAGTATATTTGTCGTGTCGTCCATTTGTCATGTCTTTGTGATATAAGCTGACTACTAAATTAGAAATTTTAATGTCCTCAAATGATATATTTTTGAAAGAACTTAAAGATTTTTTTAACCTCCAAAATAATTATTTAGCAAAATATTGTACAATGATAATTAAAAATAATGGATTTACAATGACTACATTATAATAAAATTCAAAAACATTGTTTTAGTTTGCATAATTTTAAAAAATAGCAATTACTTTTTATTTAACATTTAAAGGCACATCAAATTAAAAATTTCAACAACTACTTACTTTTGATTATGTTTTAAAAATTAATAATTTTTTTAATTTAAAAATTTATAATATCATGTTCATTTAAAATCAACAAAAAGTCCTAAACATTCACATATGATTTCAAGTGAATTTGAATATAACTTTCAAGAGTCACAATATTTAAGTCAAACAATTTACCATGTAGATTATAGATGGGCATATTAGGATGAAGTATGTTTTATTATCCTTTTAGGTCATAATCAATTTCATATCTCTATAGCATATCTCTCTAATATAACTTACTAATCCTATAAATTTAATGTCATTATATTACAATAAACTTAAAAATTATTCTTATCTTAGCATGGTGATAATCATTTTGTTGGATTCTGCAAAAGCTTTGGCAACAATTTCTAGTCACAACAATATGTCATTATTTCTCATCAACAAAAATGTGCATCATGCATATTTATGTGATAATGTATCTCTTAGTTTCAAGAGACTCTTTGATGCTTTCACCTCTTGACGTTTCACCTTCAACTTTATCTATTCATCTTCACCTTCAACTTTGTCTATTCATCTTCTCTTATGCTCACGAGAGATGTGACTATCTAACCTCATATGAGGTGAAATCATAAACCATTCCTTAATAATTGCAAAACATGAAATAATGTAATAATGGCTAACAACCCCCTTATTACATTATTTGATATAAATATCATTACCCCCATAATTCCTAGGGTTGATAAACTAGAATTGTGCTATGGCTTTGACTTTGGATTTGGCTCTTGCTTTGGGTAATCTCCATTGGGTTTGCATATTTGGTCTACCTTTGGATATTTACCTTTGGGTCACCTCTGGGTCATCCTCTAGCTCGCCTATGGGTCATCACCTTTGGGTTACCTTTAGGTTAGCCTCTAGATCTACCTTTCGGTCATCACCTCTAGAACATTACCACTGAATTATGGCTTATGTGTCAATCCACATATTCAAAATATTCCACATCATGTTTTGTTGTAGATTTTGACACTGCAGAACTTTTGAGTTTAAGTCATATTTTGATACAAAATTCATTCATTTCAAGATTACATTACTCCATGGGAAAACATATATTTGGTAAACTATGAGGTTTTTCAACCACCAAACTTCACTTTCTTTTGTAGAATTCATTCAACATTTCTTTTACTTTATCCCTTTATGATACATTCATCTATCCATAATTTATATGTATTTTATTGGTCACTTTATTTTTGTGTTAACACTTTCTTTTAGAATGATTATTACCTCCATAAATTTCACAAGGATGAAGGTTCCAACACCTAGTTGTCACATGTATGGATCTTCCACAATGACTACAACAACTCATCCTAGGAGCTTCATTCTCTACATATGATTATTTTTTTACAAATTTAGTGTCACTACTTTCTACTTGACCAATATATCCAAGGCCTTAATTCTTTGGCCTTATATTTTGCATTATGGGTATTTTCATAACTTATCCATATTTTCTTAAACTTGTACCATTGTATAACATTTTCTCATTAGTTTTGAACCAATTCCTTTGGTATGCTTTTTAGAACCTTCAATTTTGTTATCTCCATTATGGTCTCTATCACAATCACCAATAACATTCAAATTCCATACATCATCATTGAAATGACCTTCAAAACAATATGAACTATCACTATCACTTTTAACTCTGACAACATGGTCTTTGTCATGGCCAATATAATGATCTTCTACACAATCTCTCCTCTTACCAATAATCTTCAAGTCACTAGTATCATAGGCTATGTTTATTCCTTATATGAGATCACTTGTATCATAACACACATTGCCATTGTATGCTTCAAATACCCTACATCATAAGCAAAATATGTCCTTTGAAGGTCGCTTGTGTCACAATAAACGCTTGCCTTCATGGGCTTGTCCTTCAAATTTTCAATTATTTCTATTTGTTTTCTACATTGCACCTCAAGGATGTTAAGACTAAATGATGTAATGCACATTATTCTCTTAGCACCAATAGATATTGTCACATCAATTTCAAAGTCCTCTTTACAAGTATCAACGTTTTTTAGGATTGCTTGTAAACAATACCTAAGTTTTGAAAATTATCCACCTTCACTAGTTTTTGATGACCCACACTTTTGAATTTTACTTTATTTCTTGGCTTGTTTATTGACCCCTTTATTTCTTGTTTTTGTCACTTCCTTGGCCATGAGTACCTTATGTGCTATTTCACACTCTTCTTCACAATTTAATTTAGGTTCCTTCTAAACAATATACTCTTATTGTTGTTTTCCTTGTTGATATTGCCCTTGTTGATGTTATGATTGAAGTTGTTACTTTGTTTGAGGAGATTTACAAAATTGAGAACCATGAATCATCAAATTATATTTACAAAACTTAGTGTCATGTCATTTTTTATAAATATGACAATACCTCCTCCATTGAGGTTGTTTTTTGATGAAAATAAAGTGGAAGGACCCTTTGAACCCTTTGAGCCTTTTTTGTGGAGATAATAGCATTATTGGATAATTCATCTCTTAATTAATTTTCTATTTCATTCTATTGAAGGATATTTACCAATTATTCAAATGAAACCCTTCTATTTGATACTTAAAAAGATATAACCAATATTTGAAATGATTCAAGGAGAGCCCTAAGTACAATGAATACTAAGAGTTTGACATTTTGTAACAACCCAAATCCAACCAATCCAAGAGAGAGAATTTGTTTTTCTTTTTTAAAACAAAATTTTTTTGACAAGGCTCCCAAATATGGTTTCAATACATAATTCATATTCATAGAGAATTCTCCATAATTTTATTTTAAGATGTTGCAGACATCCCTCGAGTGGACAAGTGTGACCAAACACCTATAATATCTCTGGGGTTTATCTTGTACACCTTCACAGTAAAAGGATGCTTCCAAATGGTCTCTCTATTTCCTTACACTCTCCATGAATGCAGGACAAATTGACCATAGTTTTAGGTGTATGAAGGTAAAAACCATGCATCTACACTATTGTAAGCATATAACAAATTGATAATAATAAAATCAAGTAATCATTGCAAAAGATAAAAGATATTCAAGAAATGGGGGTGCTCTTTTATTAATAATTATGAAACTTGATTACAAATCCTCCCTCTTAGGGAGTCCCTCAATTTGATACAGTTATTACAAAAGTTATGAACCCCTCAACGGGAAGAGATGCACTTCAAGGGTCTTCACTTCAACACCACTTTGCTTGAGGGCTTACTAGATGCCTCCTTCTCTAATGTCAAGAGGTAGGATCTTGAATGATACCTTATCCTTGGAAATATTTGTTACTTGCATGCAAGGAAACAACAAGAAACATTAAAAGCATATGATGCCTCTCAAGATGAGGCTTATTTCCAAGAAAATGCAAGAAATAAAGCAAATGTGTAAAGAATGCATGAAATGCATAAATGAAAGCAAATATGCTTATAAAACTGATAATGAATCATAGAAATATAGTAAAGATGATTAATCTGTGCTAAACAAAGTTGAATGTATGATAAAAATGAGAAATATATGACTAAATCAAAGTAATTTGCATGTCAAACCCTGGCTGCTATCGCTCATAGCAGTTGGCTCTGCTAGCCGCTATTAAAGTCAGCAACTAAGCCTATGGGTCGTTGTTGAAAACAACGACTATGGGAGAAGTGTTTTGCCTCTTAAATCTAATTTGGAAATGTATAATTCCTCTGTTGAATTGATGATCAAGGGTATTCAGTGTGTCTAAACACATATTTATGGTTGAAATATATTGAATTCATGATGGGTTGATGTGGAATGGCAAACTTACATCTCATGCCTATGGAAGCTTCATTGCTGTGAATGCAGGTGTCAAAATGTAATTGGGCAGCATCTCACTACTTCTCAAGTGATGTGAAATAGCTCTACAATTTGATAGGGCTTTGCTATATTTAATTCAGATCATATTTACCTCTTTGGGAGGTCTATAAATAGACTTTTCCAAATCCTAATCTTGGCTTCTCAAGGAAGCCAAGATAAAGAATTAGTTGGCTTGAGCAGTTGGGAGGAACCCTCTAGAAGCTTTACAACCCAAAATCACTCAAGAACTATTGCAAGTTTATTCATTGCAACTAATTTTTCTTAGCTTGATTAGCTTGAGTTTGTTACAAGGCTAGCCACTCTCACTCAGTGTGGCTAGGGGTAGACTACCCTTAGCCTCTATCGATAGGCACAACTAATTCTTAGCCGCTCTGATTGTCAATCGCTGGGATATTAGTTGCTGGTGCTGTCAACGACTAAGGTTGTATAGGCCTAAACTACCTAAAATGAGTGGTTAGAACCATTGCTTGGTCTTGGAAAGGTCCAAGCTCATTCATATGGTTTGCAAAGGTGCCCATATGAGTAGTTTCCTAAACATGACATGTTTTTGGTGTCTATAGATATCCCTTTTGGGATGCATTGTGTGGAAAAATACGATGCTGAGCAAAAAAAGATCACCTAAAGCCATATTGTAGGTTTGTTGATGTTCATTGATCTGGTCAATTTTAGATGCTTCAATCACAGAAAGGGCGCACATCTCAAAATAATTGCTTCTAACAGGATGAAAGTAGCTTGAGTAAAGCTTTGGACATGATCTGCATGAAATAGAAATGAATTATTCGAATGAAAATGATAAAAAAATAGATTGCCAAAGATTTAGTTCATTATGTATGCTTTTTCCCTAGTAGAAGGGTAAGCTTGTGATAGTTGTTAGCAATGATTTGTAAGACAAACACAATTTACATGATCGAGTGATCAATTATTGATTTTGATTATGAATGTTATTATGACTACCTCGTCAAGCAATGAGTCGATGAGGAAAGGACAAGTGATGAAAGCAACGAGTTGCTTGACCAAGATGATTGATTTGGACAGTTCAAGACTTTTGCATTTGTTATTAGGCAGGTCCTATTACAACTATGATTTCAAATGTTAATAGTAATTGTACATCTCTATCTCGCAAAGTAGTTTGACCACAATGGTCTTCTTAGGGAATTAAGATGATAACAATTATATTTAAGCTTGTGCTGAATTCCTATATTCGATGATTTAATGAAACTTCATAGGAGAAATGAAATAAATACATCATTTCCATGGGGTAGTCCAGCCTCTATGGCCTTCTTCAAGATTGAAGTGAAGAAATTTCAAGTCTACCATGAATAATTTGATTCAAATAGCCTTATGGTAATTTACTCATATTCCTGGATTGCATGGAGTGCAAGTTGCTGCAACCACCAAGTGTGTAGAATAAATAACTAGGTATGAGGCATGTTTGAAATTTGATTTATTTTTATTTTTTGTTATTTTATGATTTTTGAAGATTATGGATCGGTAGATATGCATTAATGTTCATTTTGAAGCTCCTCATGGTGAGAAATTGGTAGCATTTATTGCTGGTTCTTAGCTGCTATCAAAAGTGACGACTGGTTTTTACAATTTCCTTAGTCGCTATCACTATTAGCGACTGGGATTGCCCTAATCTAAACCCGTTGTCACCATCAGCGGCTAGGGGAAAAATGGAAAATATAAAAGTAAAATTAGGATTTTTTCAATTCATTATTTCTAGCTGGTAGTTAGAGAAAGGGAGATCTCTAAGGGGAGAGAGAGAATCTAATATGAGATGCTACCAAGATTTCCTTGTACCACGATGGCAGATCAGCTAGAGGCTTCCATGAATGGCAGAAAGGTAGATTCTTCATCTCTCACTTGTAATTTGAGCATTAAAAGGAACCTCACTAATTAATGAAGCTAAAAGAACCTCATTAAACTATAGGTAATGAACCTCACCTTAGTTAGGTTTAGCATTAGGTTAGCTTAATGTTGGGCAATTTTGGGGTAAGAAACGACCTTGCATGGGGTCCTTCCCATAGTTTTTGTCAACGTTGGTGGCTCCCAATTTACCAATTGGGGGTCATTGTCACTATGAGTGGCTAGGTTCAAACCCCAACGATCAAAAAATAACCATTGGTGGTTAGCCATTGTCAATATTAGTAACAACTATGGCAGATGCTATCAATGTGAGCATGTAAGGAACCTTATAAAAATTTGTTAATTTTTTGATGTTTTGTTTTGTTTTTTTTTTTTTTTAAATTTGAGAGTGATTATACATATGGATTTGCATCTTAGACCTTAACTGCATGGGTGCAAGAGCCTGACTTGCTGTTGGAGCTGTTTCCCCAGTTGGGTCGCACGGAATGGGATTGGTTTGGGGTCTTGGGCCTTAGCTACATTTTTAGATTACCCACAATCATGTTGGACCAAACCTATATTATAGCCCTAGCTCATTGATGGGATACTAGGACTAATATCTTTCATCTTTCAATTGGAGAGATGACGGTGACACCTGAGGATGTTTACCTTATTTTTAGGATTCCCATAGATGGATGGGCTATCACCTCTTCAATTACTATGGATAGGGCTAAAACATTTTAGAGGGTCTTTGGAGACAAACACATTGATGCCCTAGGTAACATCCAGCATAGTAGAGTGCTAGTGACCTATTGGTTCAGGGAGGATGTCTTATCATGGTATCAGGTCATTCTTATACACATTATCTTTAATGTGCTATTACCAGATACCTCAGGTATGAGGTTCCATTAGAACCTCTTGGTGATGGTTCATGACCTTCTTGATAGCACTACACCACTGATTATGGCATGGAAGAGCACATTGCTGGCTCAACTATATGATGAGCTATACAGGATTACTCGGTGGGGTGAGTAGGCATTGGATGTCATCTAATACTATAGATTTGGGGATGGGAGCACATCAAGATAGATAGACCTAGAGGATTTCCATTAGAGATTACATTAGTATTGATGGTGGTATAGTATTATGGTACCAGATGGCCACGAGAGTCAGAGATGCATAAGAGTATATCTCATACTGGGGATCTACGATATTACATGAATTCATTGACATAACTCCAAGCAAGTCAGATCATATGGAGGCCCTATTTGGGTTACCCTGCTTGGGATGAGGCTGAAAGATACTTGGTCTGGATGAGACACAATCGATGGGTCATTGGGTGTAAGCCTAGGGTGAGGGATTTCTTCCACTACTATCGAGTGATGAGGCAATTTAGGTTCACCTAGGATATCCCAAAGGAGCTAGTCCTCTACCATTTCCTAAAGGTGAATATAACTTGCATGGCCTTAGGTTATTGCTTTGATATATGAGTATGATGCTCTAGGAGATACGAGGGTGTTGAGTGAATATTTTGTCCTACTACAAAATGAACACGCAACTGGAGTCTCAAACCTGCAGACTCTTTCTTGCAAAGAAAATTTATTATTTTAATTTCTCCAAGTTTCCTGTGAACAAACATTCATATGCATATAACCAATTAAGACAAAATGCAAATGAATGAATGTAATCTAGAACAACTTATTTTCTGCAAGTAACTGTTAACAAGGGGCCTTTGATGATTCCCAGCAAACTTTGTAACCCTAATCTGTTAAAACAATCTAACAACATAAAGCAAAAGAAAGAATAGAAACCCTTTCTTCTTTTATGATCTTGAAATTAATGAAACCCTCCCTAGAATGAATTAGCAACCTCTTTTATCTTTGGCTTAAAACAAGATTTTAAATAAAAAATGCGTGGTATAGGCCACTTCATTTTAAACTCCGTGCCTTTAGCATGAGGTTCATTTTATGGTTAACTGGTTCATTTTATCTTTCATTTAAATGTTCTGCTATTTCTACGTTAACGTTTGGAGTTAGTAAAAATATAAAACGTATCCTGGAATGCACCAGAATCCGAGATGCCAATCTTCGAATAAACAGTAAAAAATAATATCATAACCTAGAACCGCAACATTGCTTATGAAAATTAGCTGGAAAACTAAAACAGGACGTTAATTCGGTTAGCAATCTCCTCCTTGCAAAACCCCAAGTTGTGAGACGAAGTTCTAAAACAACCTGACCTAACAGACCTGCACTAACACACAGTCAAATCAGATCAGATGCAAGACTCTAAGGAAAGAAAATGATTGCATCATTCTGCCATTCACCTATCGTAACCCATCTCATGGCGTAAATGGATAGATACAAGAGAAAATAATGCAAAGTAAAGATTAACAGAGAAAACAGTAGTATTAGCTTCAATCTCCTTTTGGTTTTGCACACAAAAGTTGCTCTTGCCAAATAACTCCTTTATTAAAAATAATGCTTTCTTGCTACAATTTCCAGCCCCGTATCTATCTACATTTCTGCTATTTAAACTTTTTGTTGCTGCTCTCGGCTGCTCTGTGACGCTTCGTTTCAGTTCCCAGGACGCTTCGTTTCAGTTTCCCGCCTTTTGGTGTTTTTAACCCTTCGCTTGAATCTGCAACGCTTGATCTTCTCTACGGCCAGTAACTGTCGATCTGAAGCGTTACTCTGATCCTCATGCCTTTCTGCCACGTGTTCAGCGCTCTCTGCATGTTCAGTAATGGTCCCATGAAAATCGTGACCAAAAATAGCCCGCGGCCTTGCTCCTTCGCTTTCACAGCGAAAACGCGACATGTCGCGAAATCGTGACATGTCGCGATATCGCTACGCTTTTGTTCTCCGTACGCTCCGGCCGCAACCTGTCACGAAATCGCGACCATTTTCTCCTTCGGGCCCTCTCACCGCAACCTGTCGCGATTTCGCTACCGTTTCTCTATTTTGGGCATGGTCTTCATTTTCTGTCGTGATTTCGCGATGTCTTCTCTGTTCCGTACACTTTGCCGAAACCTGTCGCGATTTCGCTACCGTTTCTCTGTTTTGGGCATGGTCTTCATTTTTTGTCATGATTTCGCGACGTCTTCTCTGTTTCGTACACTTTGCCGAAACCTGTCACGATTTCGCTACCGTTTCTCTGCTTCGGGCATGGTCTTCATTTTTGTCATGATTTCGTGACGTCTTCTCTGTTTCGTACACTTTGCCGAAACCTGTCATGATTTTGCTACTGTTTCTCTGCTTTGGGCATGGTCTTCACTTTTGTCGTGATTTCGCTACCATTTTGATACTTAAGCTTTTTTATCCACTTGCACCGCGAAAACGTGACACGTCACGATTTCGCGACGCCTTTCGAGCTATGCACCTATGTCCCAGTTTTGTCATGATTTCGCGATGCCTTTCCAATTTGTGCCCTCTGCCCGCTTTCGAGCCGCGAAAATCAAACACGTCGCGATTTCGCGACCGTTTCGCCCCCTGCTGCCGTTGACTGCGTTGACCATGATTTTTCGACACGTCGCGATTTCGCTACAGTTTTCCATTCTACCTTTCTCTCTCCTCTTTGGTCGCGATTTCGCGACACTTTCTACACTTGTGCATTTTTTTGCCCCTTTTCTTCATTTTTAGCATCTGGGTCACTGAGATTTTCTCTGAAAGCCTGCAAAAAGGTGGGTCCCCAATTTTGGGGTGTGTTGTGGATTAGCCACAACAAATGGCGACTCTGCTGTCAAATGCTCCAGAGCATTTTTGTGAGAACCCAATCTGAAATATACAAGCTTAGATACAGGCGTTAGCACATAAAAGATAAACAAATACTGACAGATCAGAAGTACATGAAACATCGGAATCATTAGTATTAGCTCGGTGTGTGCTATTTGTTTTCATTCCATATCGCTTGAACTTGATCAACATTCCATTGTCTGTTTTACATGCATGCATGTGTGAGACTGTAAATGATTTGTGAAACCTAATGAATATGCTTAGAGATTTTGCTTTTACAAATGCATAGACCTTCTAATATCATACACAAATATTCAAGATTATCAAACCCTCTTAGGATCAACCATGTGTATAATGAATTGTTTTATTAGATCCCAAAGTTGGTTATGAGTCACTACTATCTTGAACCCATGTGTAAGTGAAAGTGAAATCAAAGCTTTGGGAAATCAGACTCCCAACTTAATCTAGATGGGAGTTTAACCCTATTCTTACTACTCTGATTTGGAATTCATTACCTCACTTTGAGCAAAATGATTTAACCAATTATGGAAGAAATGGTCATGCTAGTCTAACCCTTTGAACAGTCAGTGGTCTTGTTTTTTAGACAAGACATGCTGTCATGCATGGGCATACCTAACCCCATAATCCATGACTTAACTTCATTTCTTTGGACTTTGGGGATGACTACCCATCCTTTGCAGAGGACAAGTAGTACGATCCTTTCAATCCAATATACAGATGAGATGGGAAAAAGTTAATTTTACTTCTTGGATCTTGGGGATGACTACCCATCCTTGCTAGGGATATGTAGTACGATCCTTCCAATCCAAGTCTTAGATGAAAAATGGAGAATATTAATTTTATTACTTGAACCTTGGGGATGACTACCCATCCTTTGCAGAGGACAAGTAGTACGATCCTTTCAATCCAATTTTTATCTTGAAATGAGACATAGGAGCTTTGGGGAATCAGATTCTCAACCTAGGCGAGATGAGAATTATGCCCTATCCTTACTACTCCATGTAGGTCAAATCAAAGCTTTGGGGAGTTGGATCCTCAACCTAAGTTCGATGAGGACTTAACCCTATCCTTACTACTCTGATTTTAGGCTTTAAGCTTAATGGAAGTGGTAAAAACCATTGTTTTAAGGATCATGTTGCATAATAGGATAGACATGAAATATTCCTTTCGCTTGACCCTTTTCCTCCAAGCAAGGTTTTGATCATTTTGCCCAAGATCTTTTTTAATGTGTACAAACTGTGCTTGGTTCTAGATATCTTGGGGCTCAGTTTCCAACCTTAGGATTTTTTCTTTATTTATGTTATAGTATAACCCTAAGAGGATTTAACACACTTTAATGATTTGTATCTGAAATGCATATGTAACTAAGATGGCATGAATATGCAAAGTGAGATGTACTATGAATGCATTGCCCTTTGAATTGCAGATGAAGTATTACCATAATTTGTAAAACTGACTACTTCATGCATCACAAGCCCCAAACGATATTATTTAACCGTTTGTGTTATATGTGGAGCTTTTACAACATAATTCCAATGCTTCATATTCTCCCGATCTTAGGCATGTGTTACCATTTCAAACTTTTATTCTTTTTTTTTTTTTTTATTCTGTATAAGACAATGAAAACATGTCAAACAAACACACCACCTAAACGTCCAACCTGCACACACAAAAGAAACAAAGCACAACATTAATACAAACCTAAACATGTCAAGAACACACAACTTAAATATCAAATCTGCACACAAAAGAAACAAAGCATGGCATAATTACATATAATACAAAACCCAACTGCCTCAAGCCTGGAAGTAGTGTTTCAAGTGCAACCCATTGACAGGTAATGCCAAATCCTTTCCATCCAAGGTTCTTAGTCTAAAACTGTTTTCCCCTAGGACTTCTGAAACTTGGTACGGACCCAACCATAAGTAGTCAAACTTATCATGATCCCCTTTCTTCTCATGTCTTTTGTCCCATAACAGCACTAGATCTGATATTTTAAAAGCCTTGGCTCTAGACTTTTTGTCAAACCATATTTTTACTACATCCTGGTGTTTACTAAAATGAAGCATAGCTTCATCCCTTTTTTCATCCAGATGCATTAATTGTGTTAGTCTAGACTCAAGTTTATCATTAGTTCCGAAATAATCTTTCATGAAATGCAGCGTTTGTAACCTGAGATTTGTAGGAAAAATGGGATCTTGTCCATAAACCAGATGGTAAGGAGATGTTCCTATTGCTTCTTTGACTCTGATTCTGTCGGCCCAAAGAGCCAACTTAAGCTTGTTATGCCAGTCCCTAGGATTTCTTTCCAACAATTTTTTTATGACATTTAACAAATTCTTGTTAGATGATTCGGCCAATCCATTACCTTGCGGATAATAATTGGAAGAGAATTTTAGACTCACGCTGTTATCAAAGGCCCAATTAGCAAACTCTAGAGAGGAAAAAGCTGAACCATTATCACTTACAATGGAGTTAGGCATCCCGAACCGAGTGACAATGTTATCCTCTAAAAATTTAATAACAACCTCCGAAGTAGCATTCTTTGTGGGGATAGCTTCAGTCCACCTTGTGCAATAATCCGTAGTCGTCAGAATGTATTTGTG
Organism: Wollemia nobilis; assembly: GCA_028583015.1. Taxonomy (NCBI): domain Eukaryota; kingdom Viridiplantae; phylum Streptophyta; class Pinopsida; order Araucariales; family Araucariaceae; genus Wollemia; species Wollemia nobilis. Next base: position 16,145,600 of record JAQPPZ010016947.1, on the reverse strand, counting down.
GGAATCGGATGAATTGGGACTGATAATCCCAACAAAATCCAGGCCCCATTGCGCAAAAGGTCTAGACTCAATTACGGATTGTAAAGGCATGGAAGCACTCCTGTCTCTATTGGCTGCAGTTTGACATGTATGACATGACCTCACATGAATATGGGCATCTTTGAACAGTCGAGGCCAATAATAACCGGCTCTAAGGATTTGGTGGGCTGTGGCATTAGCGGACCCGTGTCCTGTCCCATGTTTACCATGAAATTCCTCGAGTATTCGCACTGCCTCTTTTTGATCAACACAACGAAGGTAAATACCTTCATGGTTTTTCTTGTATAACGTGCCAGATCTAATTAGGAAATTAGCAGACTTCAAGCGCAAGGCTCTTCGTTGAGTAGAATTCAAATGCGGTGGACATTTACCGTTTAGTAGAAAATACACCACATCTCGTATACCACTCATCTTTGGTTATATCCGCGACTTCATAATGTTGACATGAAATCGCGAGATCCTTTTCTCGCTATTGCCTTAACCAACCCTTGTCCCCGCACTATCTTCATCGACCGAATCTCAAGATCAAACTCCTGCAAAGTTGAAACCCACTTACCACGTCTTTCACCTAATTCATTCCGTATGAACATGGCTTTGACTGCAGGATCCGGGACGATAGCAAAGACCCTACCGTGGACTATGTAATGCCTGAATTTTTTCACGGTTTTAACCAAAGCATACATTTGCTTGTCCAAGATAGAGTATCTCGGTTTCGCATCTTTGAGAGGACTACTCAAGAAGGCAATAGGATTTTCAATGCTGCCTTCACTCTTCTGAGTTAAAACACTCGCAAAGGAGTGATCTGAAGCAAATGTGTAGATATAGAAAGGCTTCGTGTAATCGGGACTCACTAAAATCGGGGCTTTAGAAATCGCGTCTTTGATATTTTTAAAAGCATCTCTATTTTCATCTGTCCACTTGATCTGGACCTCTTTCTTTAACATGTCGTTCAAAGGCTTTGCTATTTCTGCAAAATCTGCAATAAATTTTTTGACGAAATTGATCTTCCCAAAAAATGATCTCAACCCCTTCTTGCTGTTGGGACAAGGAATCTGCTGTATGGCTTCTATTCTCTCAGGGTCAATGGAAATTCCATCCTTAGATATTATATGTCCCAACAGTTTTCCTTCCGTTACCCCGAAAATGCACTTCTTTGGGTTGAGAGAAATGCCATGTTCCCTGCATCTTTGAAAGACTTTCTTAAGATCCCTGACGTGGTTTTCCCTGTTCTTAGAAAAGATAGGAATGTCATCTACATAGACAATGATGCACTTACCTATGAGCCCTTTAAAAGCAAAGTCCATAGCTCGCTGGAAAGTGGCACCTGCGTTCAATAGTCCGAAGGGCATTCTCCTGTATGCAAAGGTGCCCCACTTTGTGGTAAAAGCAGTCTTCATCCTATCACTAGGATGGATAAGGACCTGATTATATCCCGAATAACCATCCAGGAATGACATCATCTCCGACCCGTTTACCTTTTGGAGTATTTCATCAATGGTGGGTAACGGGTAGTTGTCCTTTTGTGAGGCTTTATTAAGATTTCTAAAATCGATACATAACCTTATTTCTCCACTCTTTTTCCTCACGGGGACCAGGTTAGCAACCCATGTGGAGTGCCTAACAGGAAAGATGATCTTAGCTTCTAACAGTCGCTTTACCTCTTTCTCTATCAAGGGTTCTAATAATGGATTGACTCGCCTCTGTCTTTGCCTGAAGGGTTTAGAGTCTGGCTTCAACGGAATCGTGTGCATTATGACATTCTGATCATAGGTTTTCAACTCCTTATAACTCCAAGCTATGCAGTCTATGTATTCCTTTAATGCATTGGCAATGGAATCCTTCTCCTGCTTGGTACATGCTTTTGCTATGAATACTTCTCGAGGGTTTTCTGCACTTCCAATGTTAACCAAATCACAGGCTTCTCTGGGAGGTGGAACCTTTTTACCTTCTCTTGGTTGGTATCCGATATCGAAAGTTTTTTCTAACGAAGCCATCTCATCTGGCATCTTATTGTTTTTTTCAATAATTTTTTCTTCCAAATCTGCCTCCTCTAAATCCCTCTCATCTTCATCTATAACCTGCTTTTCAAATATACCAGAATTAGTGACAAAATGGAATATGTGCCTGTCACTATCAAACACTTGGAAATTCGTGACATTATCTGGTATTGAGGGACAAGGGACCAGTTCTACGGAGAATTTCTTGCATTTCTTATGGTCCCCTGGTTTCAACATACTCGCAGCCTACGGCTAGAGAATCTGCCAGACGATTGCCTTTTCTAGAGATCAAAGATATGTTAAAAGCATCAAACTCGTCTATTAAATCTCTAACCCTGGTTCGGTAAAGTCTAAGCCGCCTGTCCTTGCATACGTATTGTCCCTTCACTTGTTTTACCACCAGTTCTGAATCACCAAGGACCTTGATACACTTAACTTTCTTTCGAAGTGCCAATTGAAGTCCGAGAATCAAGGCCTCATATTCTGCCATGTTGTTGGTGGCAGGGAACTGCAGTCTGTATGCAGTGAACATAGGCTCCTTATCCGAACATGACAGTTCAACACCGGCTCCTGCTCCTTGTCTGGACCTGGATCCATCAAATCTTAAAGTCCAAATGTCCTGATGTCCTTCAGTAACGTTGCACCCAATTCTTTCATTTTGGGAACTTTCAGGCGTTTCTATGTCCAAACAATATGCTCCCAGCTCTGCTTCAATGTATTGGATCTCATTCGGTTTGTTGTACTCCGTGATCATCTCCTTGAGCCTAGGTTCACTATCAATCCGAATTTGGTTGGCCACTCCCCTCCACGGCAACCACATATGTGAAGAATCTGTCACAATGTAACCATTCAGGTTTTTACTCCAATCTCTTCCCAAAACCATGCCATATTTGATAGGAATGTCGAGCACCAATATGTCTATGTGATGTTGAACCCTAGGTTTCGAATTGACTTGAATAAGAACATCACCCAATTCTCCCACTGCCTCCATGGTTGATCTATCCAGCTGCACCACCCTGCTTCTAGAAGGCTTTGGTGTAAATCCCAATTTTTTACAGATTTCTAGGGGCATGATGGTAGCCGAGGCCCCTGAATCTATTAAACAATTGTGCAGGTTTTTACCTGCAATTCTAATGGTTATCAAAAAAGGAGGTATATCTCGTTTTTCCTTTTGTAAAACCAATCGGGACTCAGCACTTTTAGCTTCATGAACTTGGGCAGATGGATCTAATATTTTTGGTGGACTTACTTCTTGGCCTAATAATCGGGACATGTCATACATCGAGACATTGGCCTTAGTTTTCTTCATGTCTTCCACCAAGTCATAAGTGGGTTTTTCTGAATTTGACATATTTTGCACCATCTTAGACTTTTCCACCATGGATGGAGGAGGGGGATTGACATCTCCTTTGAAATCAGGAGGAAGTAATTGGTTGTTTGGAGGAGTAGAGGAAGTTTTGGGCTCCTTAGAACTCCTAGTGTAATACTTGTGATTTCCTTTCCCAAAACGTTTGTTGGCATGAACTTCCAATGTTTCTTCATCTTCGTTTCCAAAAAATTCCACATCCTCCTCTTCTTCACTTTCTTGGGAATGTATAACCTCAGTCAATATAGACTCATGCTTCCCGTGGCCACATTGCATACAATCGTTGTCACAAGGTCCCGATTCTCCATAATCTTCCGAGACATCTACCTGATTGGCTACGGGGTTGGGTACTCGTCCATTATTCGGCTGCGTGTTGTATGTTCCTTTTCCTCTATGGTTATGAGGCCGGTTATGACCCATGGCTTGGTCCACCTTTTTATTGACATTTCCCACCGTAACCAAAACTTTGGCCAAGGTTTCCTTCATGTTTTCTATGGCGGATTCAGACCCTTGTGGTTGAGGCACTGTAATTTCGGGTCCAGTTGTGTTTGCTGCATTAGCCACCTCTAGAATAGGTACAATGGCTTGGGTCTGGGCAGGTGGATTCCACCCTGGATTCACACTTTGAATGGGAGTGATTGTTGGATAAGTCGTTGGGCTTGGCATGCTAATCGGAGCAAACCCCGGCATGGTCAACAAATTACTGCCCATGCCGAACCTAGGCAAACCCATCGGGCTATTTTGAATTAATCCCTGCGTTTGGACAGAGGCATTCGGATAACCTGGAAATGGCATCCCTTGGGTGGGTGTTTGAAAATTGTTCATCATAGGAACCTGTGGTGCCATTAACTGGTTCATCATAGCAAATTGACTGTATGGACCGTATTGTCCCATCCCAGTCAATTGAGACAATCCTGCCCCTGGCAGGTTCATCTGTTGTTCAAGAGTCATCGTTTCTGCATAAGCTAAAGGAAGCGTCGTAACCTGAGGGTTCCTTCTAGTCAACAAAGACGTTAAAGGATCTAAGGCTCCGAAGTATAATTGCAAGGCGACTGCAGGATCTACCGCAAAGTGACGAGTCAGATTCGTGTATAGTTTTTGGAACCTCTGGTTAAATGTTCGTATGGGCTCATTGGGTAATCTTTTACATGATACGAACAGATTGTAGATTATGGAGGGATCCAATAACATTCTAAACTGGCTAATGAAGGCGGTTTCTAATTGGGCCCATGAAGTGATGGACCCTGCTGGAAGATTTCGATACCATTCATTGGCCGTGGGGTCTAGACTAGCAGGGAAAACTCGGCAAGCAACATCCTCGTGAGTAACCCCTTGCCTAAACATATAGTCCTTGTAGATTTGAACATGATCTTCTACTGTTGTGGGACCATCGTGCAAGAATTTGGGTAATCCCCTTTCAATGTTTCTAGGCAAATCATGGACTGCCCCAGGAATATCTAAAGGGGAACTTTGCGCACCATACCAGAGGGCAGGTGTTGTTGTTGTTGTTGTTGTTGTTGGGCCATGTTATTCAAAGGTGTTAACCCTATGGGAACAATGGAAATGCTTGGAACTATGGAGACAGATACAACTGGTGTTACTGTCGCACTTGAAATTAAGGATTCAGGCCCGCTAGACGTACTTGAGTCTAAAGAAATCCCTAACTCAAGTATACTGGGTGGTATTTCGATCTCTAATGTTTTGTTTTTCGGCCTCCTAGCAGTGGGAGAAAGGCTTTGGAAAATAGTTTCCCCTGTGGTTTTAGACCTAGTAGCTATGTACTCAGGTTGGGCCAGCTTGGAAACACTAGAACTCTAAAAGACTTCTCTCAACTCACTTGCCAAATAAAATGTCTAAATGTTATACCTGCAAGCACAATAGGTGGAAACAAAACTACCCACGTTAATTGTTAGAATAAACCATAATTACAAAGTAATAAAGAAGGCCCTCCTTCTAGCGCCAAAATGTTGAGTGAATATTTTGTCCTACTACAAAATGAACACGCAACTGGAGTCTCAAACCTGCAGACTCTTTCTTGCAAAGAAAATTTATTATTTTAATTTCTCCAAGTTTCCTCGTGAACAAACATTCATATGCATATAACCAATTAAGACAAAATGCAAATGAATGAATGTAATCTAGAACAACTTATTTTCTGCAAGTAACTGTTAACAAGGGGCCTTTGATGATTCCCAGCAAACTTTGTAACCCTAATCTGTTAAAACAATCTAACAGCATAAAGCAAAAGAAAGAATAGAAACCCTTTCTTCTTTTATGATCTTGAAATTAATGAAACCCTCCCTAGAATGAATTAGCAACCTCTTTTATCTTTGGCTTAAAACAAGATTTTAAATAAAAAATGCGTGGTATAGGCCACTTCATTTTAAACTCCGTGCCTTTAGCATGAGGTTCATTTTATGGTTAACTGGTTCATTTTATCTTTCATTTAAATGTTCTGCTATTTCTACGTTAACGTTTGGAGTTAGTAAAAATATAAAACGTATCCTGGAATGCACCAGAATCCGAGATGCCAATCTTCGAATAAACAGTAAAAAATAATATCAGAACCTAGAACCGCAACATTGCTTATGAAAATTAGTTGGAAAACTAAAACAGGACGTTAATTCGGTTAGCAATCTCCTCCCTGCAAAACCCCAAGTTGTGAGACGAAGTTCTAAAACAACCTGACCTAACAGACCTGCACTAACACACAATCAAATCAGATCAGATGCAAGACTCTAAGGAAAGAAAATGATTGCATCATTCTGCCATTCACCTATCGTAACCCATCTCATGGCGTAAACGGATAGATACAAGAGAAAATAATGCAAAGTAAAGATTAACAGAGAAAACAGTAGTATTAGCTTCAATCTCCTTTTGGTTTTGCACACAAAAGTTGCTCTTGCCAAATAACTCCTTTATTAAAAATAATGCTTTCTTGCTACAATTTCCAGCCTCTGTATCTATCTACATTTTTGCTATTTAAACTTTTTGTTGCTACTCTCGGCTGCTCTGTGACGCTTCGTTTCAGTTCCCATGATGCTTCGTTTCAGTTTCCCGCCTTTTGGTGTTTTTAACCCTTCGCTTGAATCTACAACGCTTGATCTTCTCTACGGCCAGTAACTGTCGATCTGAAGCGTTACTCTGATCCTCATGCCTTTCTGCCACGTGTTCAACGCTCTCTGCATGTTCAATAACGGTCCCATGAAAATCGTGACCAAAAATAGCCCGCGGCCTTGCTCCTTCGCTTTCACAATGAAAACGCGACATGTCACGAAATCATGACATGTCGCGATATCGCTACGCTTTTGTTCTCCATACGCTCCGGCCGCAACCTGTCACGAAATCATGACCATTTTCTCCTTCGGGCCCTCTCGCCGCAATCTGTCACGATTTCGCTACCGTTTCTCTGTTTCGGGCATGGTCTTCATTTTGTGTCGATTTCATGACGTCTTCTCTGTTTCGTACACTTTGTCGAAACCTGTCGCGATTTCGCTACCGTTTCTCTGCTTCGGGCATGGTCTTCATTTTTTGTCATGATTTCGCGACGTCTTCTCTGTTCCGTACACTTTGCCGAAACCTGTCATGATTTCGCTACCGTTTCTCTGCGCATGGTCTTCATTTTTGTCGCGATTTCGCGACGTCTTCTCTGTTCCGTACACTTTGCCGAAACCTGTCGCGATTTCGCTACCGTTTCTTTGGGCATGGTCTTCATTTTCTGTCATGATTTCGCGACGTCTTCTCTATTCCGTACACTTTGCCAAAACCTATCGCGATTTCGCTACCGTTTCTGGGCATGGTCTTCACTTTTGTCGCGATTTCGCTACCGTTTTGATACTTAAGCTTTTTTATCCACTTGCGCCGTGAAAACGCGACACGTCGCGATTTCGCGACGCCTTTCGAGCTATGCACCTATGTCCCAGTTTTGTCACGATTTCGCGACGCCTTTCCAATTTGTGCCCTCTGCCCGCTTTCGAGCCGCGAAAATCAAACACGTCGCGATTTCGCGACCGTTCCGCCCCCCTGCTGCCGTTGACTGCTTTGACCATGATTTTTTGACACGTCGCGATTTCGCTACAGTTTTCCATTCTGCCTTTCTCTCTCCTCTTTGTGTCACGATTTCGTGACATGTCGCGATTTCGCGACACTTTCTACACTTGTGCATTTTTTTGCCCCTTTTCTTCATTTTTAGCATCTGGGTCACTGAGATTTTCTCTGAAAGCCTGCAAAAAGGTGGGTCCCCAATTTTGGAGTGTGTTGTGGATTAGCCACAACAGAGGGTAGAAGATGCTGGGAATATAGAGGCCTATGACACTTGGTGGATCTCCAGGCTATGGCAGGATGGAGGTCCTCTAGGTCACTCTAGGGATGGGGATATTATTGAGGCTACATTTGATGACCCTCATGGACGATGAGTGCATCCCAGGATAGAGGATGAGTGAGGTCAGGATACCACATATACAAAGGAGCCATAGGAGGAGGAGGGTGAGGAGGATGCCACTGATACTAAGGAGTCATCACTGTGAGTTAAGGTGCACATATTATGGATAGAGCTATAGACAACCCACTATTAAATCATGGAGAGGGATACCTGTCTTGCTACATAATAGATATAATTGAGTGTAGGATAAGCACGATGAAAGAGGTATGAGGAGGAGAGGAATATCCTCTAGGCTTAGCTAGACTTAGCTTAGGTTAATATCGATAAGAGCACTGCACAAAGGAACCTATTACAGGTGCAACTTGATACCAAGAATGTTGAGAGAGATTCTCTTAGGATCCAACTAGAGTCTACTCCTATTTCTCTAGGGTAGGCTGTAGAAAGACATGTTACAGTAGGTACCCCTATTAAAAGAGATATAGCATCATTGCAGGTACAGGTGGTAAGGTTTCAAGGTCTAATTAGGAAGTATAATGTTGGGTACTAGTTTGATGGTGCATACATGAGGTAACTAGAGGGGTAGGTGGATTTCTATGGTGACACTCTACCTATGTAATCGAGTACAGGAGGATCTCATAGGAGTTGGAGTGAGTTTGGATATTCCTTAGTATGCCCTAGTCACAGGTTAGGGGCTCGATCAGAGAGATTGATGAGCACTAGCTCCAGGTAGAATTTTAGATAGGGAGCTGAGGGAGGAGGTGACTCAGGGGGCGTAGGTGCTGCATGATAGACATGATGTATTGTATCATTTTTGAGTGTAAGGTTTGAGGACCTACACTATTGTAGCCTGTAGGTATTTTTTACCTCCTCTATGTATATTTTGACACACATATTTATATGATACTCCTTTATTGCTCATTATGTGTATCATGTTATTGCTTTATGTTCATGTTATGCATATGTGGATGCAATGCTTATATGATGTTTTGATTATGCTATGTGGATGCAATCAACTGATGACATGCACTAGCTAGGTAATAGATGTATGAGTAGTTTTTTTGATCTAGATGTGTAGATACACTATTATGTATGTATATATGGATGCAATGGTGAATGTTAAATGCATGTTTAATTTGTTTCAATTATTTATGCATTTAATCTATGTGATGTGATATGACAAATGGTATGTAATGTAATGCATTATTTACATGCTGATGATCTAATGCAAATGAACCTGTATGCTTTAATCACTTAAAACATAAGGAACGATTTTGATATGTGTTTTACAAACTAATGGATGACACCATAGGATGTATAAAAATCATGAATGTAAATGGTAACTCTTATCATAAGAATTAGTCATTTAGGCATCCGTATATGACATGAGATGATGTGATATGTATGTGTTTTCTCTATAAGCTTTTGTAAATTAAAATATATGCACAAAATAGTCAGTGGTCATCTAAATATCATTGCTGATATCCATCTGGTATCGATCCTATTTTATGAACACCCCTTAATAAATAAAATCTCATAAAGAAAAATTGTGATTGATTGATGAGATGATTTGTTGCTATAGGGGATTTTTGAGGTTTTCCATGAGATTCAAACACCCTAGTTGATTAATCAAAAGTTGTATAATGACTATAGAGGACTCCTGAAAGATAAAAGTTCTTGTTATGAAGACCCATATATTCATTATCCCTGTGTGCAAATGAATATATTAGATAAGACATAATACTACTTCATTTCCAAACAAAATTTATTCAACCCATTTTTCTAATGAGGATCACCTATTGTTCATCATGATGCTAATTTTGGATGCAGTTGGACTAGACTACTAGGTAATACAGGACACCTAAAGGTAGCTCATTTGTAAATTGCTTAGAACCACCCCATTGCGAGGCGGGATTAATTCAACCCATTACTGTAATGGGGATCACTCAATGGCTTTCAAATACTGATTATTCCAAGTATTCAAGCTCTTCACTCCCTTCTTTTCTTTTCATTATTTGGGATACTTGCTCATGCTTAGTAATGAAAAATACTATTTATTTTACATTTTATTTTCTTTTGGAGCAAAGGATTTGCTTAGTGATGATAATAATTGTTTATTTTGCTTTGCATTGATTTGGGATTTTGCTTATTTTATATGAAAGCAAGTGATTTATTTAAGTAGGGGGAAACTTGTCCTTTTGTCAATGATCAACATCCTATACCATGTACATCACAAGATGAGCAAGTAAAAACCTTTCACTTAAGGTAACTAGGATCACTTTGTAGTGTTCATATTTCCTTTTTCAAACTAGGATTATTAATGTTTAAATTGTGATGGGATTTTGATATATGCAAGGTACTATCAAAAATAGACCTCATCTTCAAAAGAAAAGACATATTTCTACAAAATCTAAGAACATCACTAGGTATGGCTGAATGACTGAAAAACCCTAGTATATACCTTATAGAAACAGATGGAATTATGTTGAAAAACACAATTACTCACAAGGGTGATGAATGATGATGATGGAAATATGTATGATTGAGATACAAATGTGGTATTATTTGTCAGATTGTAAACACAACCTATCCTAATACAAATGCAATGGATGAAAATGCCTAATGTAATGCAATTAAATGAATGCATATGCAAAATGTAAATGCAATTCCAAATGTAAATGTTTTTGTATTTTTGATATTTTGCAATGTTTTTGAATTTTATTGCTTTTTGATTTGTTTGGATTTTTTATGTTTTATATTGTTTTTGTTATTTTGAGCGCTTTTCAAATATTTTTTTTATTTTTCATTTTATGTATGAAACACCTTTAGATGAAGAATGTTGAGAGGTTCAGGCTCTTCAACACCTTTTAGCGATTTTAGGCAATAAATACTAGGTCCAATCTTCTCTGAAATGATAGATGGACCTAACCAGTTGGCCGTAAATTTGTCTCGTAAATGCAGTGGTAGGTTTGAGTTCTATTGATTCTCTTTTAGCATAAGATCCCCAAATTTAAATTCTCTCAGTGGAATTTATTATTGTAAGCTCATTTTAGCCAATCTTGGTAAACTCAAATATGCTCAAGAGCATTCACATGACATTCATCAAGAAGCATCAATTGATCTAGGTGAGCTTTATGTGCAGTGTCGTCATTGATGAACTCTTTAAATGCAACGCGTAATGTTGGAATTTCCAATTCCAGGGGCATGATGGCCCCAACACCATATACTAGTGAGAACGATGTTTCCCCCATGGACATCTGTATACTAGTCCTGTAGGCCCATAGTGCAAGAGGCAGCTAAATGTGCCAATTTTTATAATTTTTTTGAACAGTCTTCTCTAAAATAGCTACCACTATTTTGTTCAAGGCCTCTACTTTCCCATTTTATTGCGGATAATATGGAGTTACAAAAATATGTTTAATATTATACTTGGATGTTAAAGCCCTTATAGTTTTATTTTTGAATGAGGTTCCATTATCCAATATTATTTTGGATGGTATCCCAAATTGACATATTATATTATGGAGTATGAAATCCTTAATACATGATCTTGTCATTATAGTTAAAGGGATTTCCTCCATCCACTTGGTGAAATACTCAGTGGCCATTATGATAAACATGTGTTGGCCCAAATACAAGGGAGAGATCTTACCAATTATATCCAAACCCCACTAAGAAAATGGTCAAGCCACTTGGATGGGCTGTAAGGCCTATGATCATAAGATTAGCATGGTGCTGATATTTAATGCACTTTCTGACATATGCTATGCAATCCTTCTCCATAGTGGGCCAATAGTAACCCATTCGAAGGATGCGCTTGATGATGGCCATGCCGCTGAAATGGCCATCGTATATACCATCATGAGCTTGTGAAATCACCCAAGCTGAATCTTGGGACTAAAGACAATGAAGAAGAATTTCATCATAGCTACGATGACATAGGATGTCTCCTAACAAGACATATCTAGTTGATTTTTTCTTAAATGCTCTTTTTATAGCATGCAAAAGTCCTTGCGAGATTACTTCAAGCTTAAGGAAATAATGTAATTGTGATAACCAATCTTGATAAGCTATGAATTTGACTGATTGGACAATGTGTTACTGCTATAATTTGATCTACATAAATGCATATTAGGAAATAACCATAAGGAGAATAGTGGTACCATTGTCTGCAGGACCTTGTGAGAGCAAATACCCCCAGGGTGCCTTCTTCAAAAAGTTTGTAGATTTATAGAACCACTTATGGTTTTGTTCTATGTGAATCATGTGGACTAATTCATGATTTTATTGAGCCTCACTTTGTATCATAAATTACGATAGAATTTTTACCTAGATGGAAGTGAAATCAGCAGATGGGTTCTAAGAGATTAAGGATCCCAAATATGCCATAGTATCTGCAAATATGTTAGACATTCGAGGTATTACATCGATGTCATACCATTATAGTTGGACTAATTAAGTGTCCGCATGATCCTTGTATACTTTCAATATGGGATACCTACATTGATAAATTCCCTTAACTTGATTTACTATGAGAAGGGAGTCACCAAAGATATTCAACTTGATGATCTTCATGGTGAGCACTATTTGGAGATCCAATATTAGGGTCTCATATTTAAAATTTTTATTGGTGCAAGGGAAGTTTAATTTAAATGACAAGGGCACTGGGATCTGAATTGACATCAATTAAAATTGATACTGCAACTATCTATCTTTCATCTTTCTGATTAGGCTTGCACCTGCTAGTCACAACTCAAAACTCAACATTGGATGGAGTAAAGATTGCTCTAGCCCAACCTCTAGAGTAGGTTGATTCCTTTTCAACTGATAGAGTGTTGAATCAAATAAGCTCAGTAATGGTTTTAAGAAATAGGGTTAGAAAGGGGGTTTAAGGTTAAGAAGTTATAAGCAAAATAGTGGCTAGATAGAGCTAACAACATAGGCATCCACAGGGAAAAACTTTCAGCAAATTATTTTCAATGTCCCACACTCAATATTAGCAACACCCCAAATTAAAGTGATCATCATACAATAAAAACAAAGTATAGATATACCCCAAGAAGTAATTTCAACATCCATAATACTAACAATCCAATCTAGTAGAATATATTAGTATCTAGATTTAACAGAAATAAACCTTTTGCAAGCACAAATCTAACTATGAAAAGATTTTAATTACTTTACAACTAGTAATCCAATATCACTGGAATGAACTAACCATAATAGCATTAGCAAAAATACGATTCACAGCTTGAACTCGAAATACAGATATCAAAGATGACAGTTCTTGAGTAAAAAATCCAAGTAATTCTTCTTCCTTTAATTTGCAAAAGATGTTACACAGTAGGACAAGCAAACACTCTAGAGCTGACCCTAAAAATTGAGGGTTTGACCTCTATATATAGTTTTTACATTGAAAGAATAAGGTGAAGCATTACAAGGATTAGATCATGCCAGATCAAAAAAATACTACGATGGCATCATTTCATTCACCTGCAAGGTTCGATAAATCTACTCGATGCTGCACACCATGGTAGCTCAACTTTACAACTTGTTGGTTTTGTAATGGTAGTTAGACTCCAGGCAGTTAGGAAAAATACCTAAACCATTCATATTTCTTGGGGAATTCATCCCTATCGTCGATCTACAACTACCCAAGTTCTTGGTTCTTGGCTCCATGGACGCTTCATCTACCCAATCAAATTGACTGGTTCTCATTTGCCAATAATTTGCTTTTGTATACTCAAGAAAATATCAACATGATCTTAAACATTGATGCACTTGTGAACGACTACGATTAAGCCTTAGCAAATCTCTATAGACAATTTGTGTAGAACATGTCACCAATCTGCTCTAAAAAGAACACTGATGTCAACTTGAACTGCTTTGGCCAGTGGTGTGGAGTATCTGTAAAAATACACTAATTATTGAGCAAAATGTAGCGTATCTCCAAATCACTCTCTTAGTTCTTCAAACTACTTTATTTCCTTTTGCATCTAAGACATAGAGCATATGCTGTAATCTGCTCCTCAATATGCGATCCTCGAGCTTTGAACCAAGTTGACTGTAGGAATAGAGCATGTTACCAATCCACTCAAGAAATAGTGTAAAATATCACTTTGCATTGTACCGCTCCCTTGTACTTCTCTTTGGGTATTTTGACCTCTTTGACTAGTGACGTAGAGCATGTCATTGGGCCGCTCTAGAATAGGCATGGAACATCTTCGTGACTTAGTCACTTCAGTGTTTGAAATGAGACAATGTACGCTAATACACTCTTTGGAGGATGCTGATGTCAACTTTGACTTGTTTTGACAATGATGTAGAACATTCACGCTAGGCCACTGCAAATTACACTAAACACTGAGCAGCATGGAACACCTTGCTTAGTTACTACAAAAAATACTAAGTTTTGGGTGGATGAGAGCATCTTGTGCTCGACTGCTCTAAAATACACTATGTCCTGAGTGGCTAGGAGCATCTTCGTCCCTTAGAAAATATTTTCAAAAATTTACTAAGGATGTGGCCATTTTGGGCCTACAATAACCAATAATCGTTCTAATTTTCAAATATAATTCTAAAATAAAAAAACAAAAGAGATCCTCGAAATATCTAGGAAAGCACAAGGTAAAATTCCACCCCTTGTTAGATCTTCATTTACATGAGCACAATGAAGTCTTACTAGAAATTAAAAGCCAAAATTCATGGGGAAAGGATTTATGTGGGGTAAATTTCTCAACGTGAAGTTCAGAAATATATAGATATAATTCATTATATTTTTAATACAAAACCTTTACTCTCCCAAATAAAAATAATGAATGTGAAAAAAACCAAACGTGAGAGGGATCCTCGATACCATTGTCGAGATCTCATGCATGTCACAACTCCAAATTTTGCTCTTCCATGAAATGGTTAAGTGAAGATATTGAAATTAATTAAACCTTTGTGGATAATGTAACATGCAAGTACTTTGGAAGCTTGATGCATGGGTTCAAAATAACAACATTCCATAAGGTAGAAGAAGTTGCATGACTAGTTGGATTGGCAACAAGGAAACCTTTATGGATTTTAACTTGGAGGTCTTAAGTTCAATTCTCTACTTCTAATTTTTTTATTTAAAATTATATAATATTTAAAGGGTTAAAATCACCATTTTTCCTTTTCCATGCATATAGTGCTAAGTAGGAGAGTTGGAAAGTTGAAGCAAAGTATGAATTTTTTAAAGCAAAGGTCAAAGGGTCAAAACACATAAAGACCATATTTAAATTTTACTTAGGAAGAAATTTTTTTACTGTTGTATTTTTCTATAGTATATGTGGGAAAATAAATGCAAAATTATTTACATTGAATATTTTTGTAACATTAAGGGGTATTCAAATTATTTTTATAAAAGGTGCATTTTTGATGGTGATCAATACCTTCAAATAAAATTTTAAGCTATTTTCCTCAAGGCTTTTGTACTTTGTAAACACTTTATTAAGCACACTCATAGCATTAGATATCAACAAAACCTTTGGCTTGCATTTATAGGGATTTTTTTTGCATTACGCTATTGTGTCTATAGGCAAACAAAGTTTCCATAACAATGTCTGAATATTGACCCTTTAAATTGTTGAGGAGATATAATGACATATTTTTTTGTGATTCTTGCACTCTATTTTATACCCTCTTAAGCACTATATCTAGACATAATTTGAAATTGAGAAATTTCAAGTATATAGGGAAGTTATGCCCATGTACAAGGATTTCTCTTTATGTAGGTGTCATTGGTAGGCAAATCCATTTCCATATTACCTTTGTACCTTGTATAATTAATTTTCAAGTAGATTAAGGTCTCTCTCACATATGGCTACATATATCTAGAAGACTATCTTCTTTTACATATCAATGGGTATATAGGAAGGACAATTATATAGAAAGGTTCGATATATAAGACTAGTGGTATATTGAAAGGGGGACCATTCGAGAGTCATAAGGAACCCTCACCATGGAAAAATATTTTTTTTCTTATAGAATCATAGCTATTCAAAGGTCCAAACTTTGAACCATGGAAGACCAATATGAGGACCATCCTAGTGATTGATAAACTCTAGGATATTGTTATTGAAAAAATACTCACCCTGAAGAGTATAAAGAAACTCAATAATAATTTGATAAAGCAATGTCAAAGCACTAATGATTATCACCCTTTCCATAGACAATGTCATTCACCCAAATATTTATGAAGCACAAACTTGCAAGAAGACATGGGGTACACTATTTACCATATATGAAGGGAAGAATGAATACAAAATTCTTTATCTTCAATCTCAACTCCACACATTGAGAGTTCAAGATGGAGAAAGCATTGAGGAATTTCTTTGTAGAGTTCTAATATTGAATGACAAATTGAATGCCATAGGAGAAATAGTAGAATATAGGATCTTAGTACCCATAACAATTAGAGCCCTACTATATTCATTTTTAGTGTTGATTACATTTTTGCAAGTATCATTTAGAAAGGTGTCCTTTGATGAGTTGGTGAATATGCTTCAACAAGAAGAAACAACCAAGTAGTTAAAAAATCATGCACTCATTTCCAAAAAGAATCCATAAAAGGGTCTTTCCTCCTTAGCATCATCATAGAAGCAATGTGAAAAGCAAAGGAGGTACTATCATATCTATGAAAGAGAAGGACATGATAAAAAGTATTGCCAATATAACTATTTGACTCATAATAAAATATAGTACAAACCATGCATTTAACAAACACAACAAAAAGGGTATATTAATAATGAAGAATAAGAATATAACTTCAAACAAGACATTAAATTAGCACATAAGGTACTAATTTCCAAATCCATAACAAAACCAAAGGATGAAATTTGGTATATTGATTCAAGTGATAGAAAGCACATGATTGGGAACAAAGCATGGTTTTTCTCCTTATAAGCTAAATATGGTAAACCAATCACCATTATTGATGATAAGATCTATCATGTTGAAGGAGTGGGAAATGTTCCTCTCAATCTAATTGGTGGTACATGCATGATTGAAAAGGTACTACATGTATTGGGATTAGTAAAAAACTTGATATTTATTTTGCAAATTTTGGATTGATATATAGTATTCTATTTTCAAGTTAATGGAAAAAGAAAGTGTTTCATCATAAAGCATGATAATTTTGTGGTAACTAATTCCTATAATAAAGGCTTCTTTGCACTTGATATCATATAACCTCCTAATATAGCATTGTCTATAGCCATGATAGATGCTACCTCCCTTGGCATAAATGATATGAACATTTGGGTTATGGATACTTACTCTAGTTGAGTAACCATTACATGGTGATAGGTTTGTCTAACCTTTCACCCATATTTATAGTATTATTAGGTTGTTTAGAAGGGAAGCAACACCAATTACCTTTTAATCTCAACACTCACAAATATAAAGGACCATTGAATATCATACAAACTGATCTATGTGGACCCATGCCAACCAGTTATGGTGGATACAAGTACTTTCAACTATTTGTAGATGATTACTCATGGAAGATGTGGATATATTTTTTACCACTCAAGCTAGAAAACCTTAAGAATTTTCTTTCCAACGGTTCAAGAAGCTTGTTAAAATAGAAACTGGTCAGTCTATTTGAGTTCTCCATCTAAATCAAGGGGAGAATATACATCCAATATTTTTTCAAGGTTTCTCACACAAAAGGATCAAGTGATAGCTTACATCTACACTCCATAAAAAAATGAGGTTGTTGTGACCACCAAAATGGCCTCACACCTATGCTTCCTACTACGTAATATAAATAAAAGATACAAAAGAAATGCATATGAAATTGACAACAAATGATAAAGAATAATAACACTTTATTTCCATTAATGAAGCCAATCTCGATTACAAATACGTCCCTCTTAGGGATACCGATTTGATACTCTTATTACAGTAGGAAAAGCATGTGAAATCCCTCTCAAGGGAAAATGTGAGTTTCAGGCCATTCGGGGTGACACGAACTGCTCTAGGGTGGAGTTGACCCTCTTCTTCGCATTGAGGAAGGAATTAGATGGTTGAATCTCCTTTGAATCTATTTCCTGCGATCAAGAAACAACATAAGAAGCATTAAAAGAATAGGTAGCCTCTCATGATGAGGCCCTTTAATGGATTTATACATCAAAGATGGCATAACAATATGAAATCAAGAAAATAGATAAACTATGCTAAACATATGCAATTCTCATAAATATTGATAGAAACATGTAAACAATAAGTACATCTATCAATCTGAAGGATCAATTGCATGAAATAAAGCATTAGAACATGAAAAGAAACTAATTATGTCCTACTTGCTAAAATGAAGTAAACCTAATGAAATATTTAATACCATCAGTCAAAGTCTCTAAAATACCAAATAAACCATTAGAATGACTAATCTAACCTAGCTAAGCACACTACAAAAAGAACAGTAAGGGGATCTTATACCTATTGCAAACCGTAGCTCGGATGAGCGGTCTGCACTGTAAACCATGGCTGAAAGCCGCGCTGAGCAACCAAGTAGTTTTACCCTCCAATTCTAGGGCTATGGACTTGATCCTCCTTGTCAAATTGATGATCAAGGGTCACCTCAGTGTCCTCTGATAGGTTTGGTGGTTGAATTGCTCGATAGGGCCTCCGTTTGCCCGAATTAGCGTTTCTTGGCATTCTAGCTCCTTAGGGCATCCATGGCACAATTTGTCATGATGCTTGGGTTGGCAAAGTGATAGCAACAAATCTCTCTCTTAGTGCACTCAAGTGAGTCCACAATTCGATAGGGCTTCACTGCTCTAATCTCCAACTCTCTCTCTGATAGTTTGCCCTAATTTTAAGGGGTACTTATAGGACTACCCAAGGGCTAGGGGTGGCTTCATGGAGAAGCCAAGATCAAGAAGGGGTGGTTAGGATAGTTGGATTGGAAGCTTCCATCCTTTAACCACCTTCTTCTAGAACAAATGGTCGTTCAAACCGATTTGGCTCGGATGAAGGCCAACTGAACTTCAGTTTAGACCGTAGGTGACAATTATGGTTCAGACTGTAGACCGTAGGTCTCAACCATGGTTCAAACTGTAGACCGTAGGTCTCAGCTGTGGTTCAGACTGATTAGGCCAAGGAGCCCAAATTGAGTGGTTAGAACCATTGCTCTATCTTGGAGTCTGTCCAAGATCTTCCATATGGTCTTGTAGCATGTCCATATGAGTAGTCACCTTCGACATGATGCATTTTAGGTGTCTACAGATGCCCCTTTTGAGATGCATTGTGAGATCGAACAACATTGAGAAAAAATAGACCTCCTAAAATGATGTCGAAGGTTCTATGATGATCATTAGTCGGATCAACATTAGATGCCCCAGGTCTAGCAAAAGGATGCGCATCCTAGAATCATTGCTTCCAACTGGGTGAAAGGCTTAAATTTGAAAAGCTTGTGCCCTTCTCATCTCATTCGGTGTAGCTGTGCATTCCATAGGTATCTTCTGACCCATAGATCTAAAATGTGGAGAACAACAAGCAAAACTATCATATTTTCTATTTTCCCCAAGCAAAGGGGTAAGCTTATGATAGTTGTTGACAATGATTCGTAAGGATGAACACAATTTTGACAAGATCAAGGGATCTACGATTTCAGGGATCTTCTATTGACTTTGATTATGATTATGATATTATGACTACCCCCTCAAGCGATGAGTCGATGAGGGTAATGACAATGTATGAAGCGACGAGGTCGCTTGACCATAATGAATGATCTGCACAAACTTAGAATTGAGCATTTTAATTACTTGGCTAAGCCTAGTTCAGCTTATGATTCCAACTGTTAATAGTAATTGCACATTTCTATCCCATGGAGCAGTCGGGCTACAATAGCCTTCTTAGGGAATCAAAATGATACAAAGCCAATTAGATTTATGTTGAATCAATTTTATCGATGATTTTCTAAAAAAAGGTGTCATAAGAGAAATGACATGAAACACCTCATTCCCATGGAGCAGTCCAGCCTTGAAGGCCTTCTTCGGGATTGAAAAGAAGCATATCAAATCAATGATGACAATTTTACCCCAAATGTCCTTATGGTTATTTACTCATCTCGTCGGATTGCATGGAGCATCAGTCGCTGCAACCATCGAGTGTATAGGGTAAATAACTGAATACGAGGTGCATTTGGCTTTTGATTATTTGATTTTTTTTGTTAATTTTGAATTTTTTAATTGATCCTGGTGCTTGAACATCACCAAATTTGCAAAATTGATTGCTTTTATTGAGATTCTGATCCATTAGGAGTCATTGATTTATCATTTAAGATCTTCCCACGATGGGATTTTAGTGCATTTAATGCTAGTTGCAAACCATGGGTACAGTCTGAGGTTGAAACTTTCAAAATTTGGGAACCATAGATCAGACCTACGGTGGAAAACCCTAATTTCGGGACCACGGGTGTCAACTACGATCCACAAAAATTAGGAAAAGCCTATAAATAGTTTTCCCATTTGAAAATTTCATTATCATTCTTGAAAGCAACTGTAACTTGGAGAACTCTGAGAGGTGAAAAACATTCCCTGATTCGAAACACTGTTAAAACTCGACCTCATATCTCACTCACACCCTGATGGCGGACCCTGGACAACCCTCCACTAGCAGAGGCCTCGATGTGGGTAAGGTAACTCAAAACCGAGTCCTCACACTCATTACCAATTTAAAAATGAACCTCATTAATTAATGGGTAAATCAATTTTCACTAAACTATTGGCAATGAACCTCACCTTAGACTAGGCTAGTTTAGGATTTAATTTTTTTGGCTAGCTAGGCTAGGAAGTGACCTAGAATGGGTCTCGTTCCTAGACCGTAGCTAGCAGATGTGGTTCCCAATTGTTATATTGGGGACCGCAGCTATCAGCTGCGGTTGGAATTCAAATTCCAATGGTCAATTTTTGACCGCATGCGGACCGTAGGGTTGACCCGCGGTTCCACGACTTTAGAAAAATTTATCAATTTTTTTTATTTTTCTAAGGTTTTCTGGCAATTAATGCCATTTATTGCACTTCTGAGATGCCTTTTTGATTTTTTTTATTTTTATTGATCACTTTTGACATGTTTTTATCATTTTTAGCAATTTTTAGATTTTTTTGACATTTTTAAGGTCATTTTTAGCTATTTTTGGTTGCTTTTAGTTAGCTTTTTCCTTATACACTTGTTTATTTTTAGAAATTGACCTCTAGAGCTAGAGAGCCAAAAATTTTGAACACTCTCCGTAGAAAGCTGACTACCCTAGAGTGGGAGTGGTTTGGAGCCATTGGATTCGGCTACGTTTTGGATCTACCCACTATTAGGGTAGATCAAGCCTACATGACTGCATTGGCCCGACGCTGGAATGCGCGGACCAACACATTTCACCTATCGATAGGTGAAATGACTATTACTTTAGAGGATGTCTATAGGATATTTAGGATCCCTATTGATGGTGAGGCCATCACCTCCTCCTCCTTCTAGAGAAAGGGGGAGGTATTTGATGCCATTTTTGGCAATCGAAGCCAAGATGCGTAGGGCCGGATTGACCACAGAGGTGTCCACATCAGATACTAGAAGGGGAAGGGTGTCTTATCAATCTACGAAGACATATTCATGCACCTCATCATACAGATTGTCCTTCCAGACTCCTCAGGTGTGAGGATCCCCTGGAACCTTCTTGCCAATGTCAGGAGGGTTACACAGAGCTCCACCCATCAGCCACTGCTCCTAGCCTGGGGGAGCACATTATTATGCCAGATATACCATGAGATGTACTAGATTACCAATAGGAGATAGGTAGGGATTAGATATAGTCTACTTATCTAGATCTAGGGCTAGCAACATATCAGGATTGAGCATCCTATGGAGCTACCCCTTGCTATCACTTCTATTGATGATGCACGTTAGTGCTATGCCGCATGCTGGCCTCATGAGGAGGAGGGATTCTAGAGTAGGTCCCATGTTAGGGATATAGAGCACTACATTGGCAGATTTGTAGTGCTTCGATTGGATGACATTGAGTGGCATCCATACATGGATTGCCCTGCATGGGATGAGGCTGATGAGCGGCTACGCTAGGCTCATCGAGATAGGTGGCTACTTGGCTACAAGGATGAGATCAAGGAGTATCAATTTTACTCTCATGTCTTACAGTAGTTTGGCCTAGTCTAAGACATCCTAGAGCTACCCATGATCTATAAGCAGATTGGTACTGGAGACGGATATGCCCTGGATCCAATCGACACCATTGGGAGATGCGGTTGATGACTTTTAGGAGTCAAGGATTGCTAGGGCTGGGACCACTCCTACCTATGATACTTGGTGGTCCCTACTATAGTGGTAAGGATCTAGGCCCCTCGATCAGATAGACGATGGGGTAGAGGTTGATCCATAGGGGTGTAATGTGCACCAATGGATAGAGGGTGGATGGGGTATATAGGCCATCATAGAGGAGGCTCCATAGGTAGAGGTAGAGGAGGAGGGATTAGAGGAGGGTGAGGTACCTCTTGATAGTGATGTGGGGTAGCTCCTAGCTCAGATTGTTGATTTATAGAGTCATGTTGGGAGGCTACAGACTCAGTAGTTGTAACGGGATACTTCTATCACCACTCTGGAGGTGAAGCTAGCTGATAGGGAGAGGTAGTTATAATAGGCCTGGGAGGAGATCACATATGTGATAGCGCATGCTACAATAGTGGAGGGGTAGGTCTAGGAGCTCACTAGTGCACTTTATTTGGTAGAGGCATGATGAGGCATAGCTATAGTAAAGAGGGATTTGGCCCTAGCTTAGAGGGGAGATCCTTCATCTTCCCATATTGTCATGGCACCACCCATAGCACCATCATCCACACTACCATGAGGTCGTGACCCCATGACAGAGATTAGGTGGCTCACTTCCCTCGTAGAGAGAGGAATGATCTATGTGATGCGAGGGTAGCTCACATCTCCCAGCTGGAGGGGTATATCAGATTGATATGTGGGTAGGTTCTCAAGGATCCTCATGCTTCAGGGTCCCAGTGGACCAGATCCAGGACTACAGGGTAGTCATCCACGAGCTCGAGCCACAGGACTCATAGGACTGAGAGGACACATAGGTCCTCTAGTACTCATGGAGCTAGCTTGCATAGGAGCCACAGGGATGGCGGGGGTGATGGCGGTGACTCTCAGGCTAGGGGTGTAGGCCCTCCATAGTACATATCTATTGAGATATTTATTGTACTATTTTTGAGTGTAAGGTCGAGGACCTACACAGTTGTAGCCTATGGGCATTTTTGATGTACCCCCATGTGCTCTTTTGACACACATACACACACACATATATATATATATATATAATGAGATTTGATCATTTATGGCTCATTATGTGTACTTGTATATTTTTAATTTTATGTTTATGTTATGCACATGGATGCAGATGTTTATATTGATGCTATGCTTATATAATGTGATGTATGGATGACATGCACTAGATAGCTATTTAATTTTATGATGATGATGGTATGTAGTGATCTAGATGCTTAGATATGCTTTTTATGATGGATGCATATGGATGCGATGTTTACTTTTAAATGCATATTTAATTTTGCTTTATTGTATGCATTTAATTTATGATGATATCACGATATGTTGATGCAATGTATGTAATGCATTATTTACATGATGGTAATCTAATGTAAATGAACTTGTATGCTTTAATCACTTAAAACATAAGGAATGAATGCGATATGAGTTTAACAATCTAATGGACGACACCACAGAATGTGTAAAAATCATGAATGTAATTGAAAATCCTCATTACAAGAATTTAATCAATTAATCACCCATATATGAAATGCAATGGTATGAAGTGGTATGATGCGAATGATATAATATGTCATTCTATTTTCTTTTGCAAGTTTGAAAAATATGCACAATATAGTTAGTGGTCATCTAGATATCATTTTTGATATCCATCCGGTATCTATCCTATATCTTGATTGTGCTTTATGTAATGATGTATCATGGATTCGATACTTTTTAGTTTGATGATTTGAATGACTTGGTATTTTGTTGCTATTAGAGAAACTTTTGAGGTTTTCCATGAGACTCAAACACCCTAGTAGACTTCTCAAACATCACATACTAATTGTACAAGGCTTTTGTTGGACAAGGCTTTCATCACGAATGACCCAACTATTCATTACCCCTGTGTGTGCATGTGAGTATTTTTAGATAGACCATAGGCATACCCCAGATGTCATTCGGGACTCTTCCAACCCATATGTGAGATCGGGTTCCTCCTATGTTCGTATCATCCTTGTTTTAGACTTGATTGGACTATACTTCTAGACAACCCCAGGCACCTAGAGCTAGCTCATCTCGCAAATTGATCAGGACTACCCCTCCAAAAATAGTCGGGACTCTTTCAACCCATTGTTGCATTTGGGGATCACCCAATAAAACTACTACTCCAAAAGTAGGTGAGACTCTTTCAACCCATTGCTGCACTCGGGGTTCATTCTATGGCTTTGAAATGGTGAACAATCTAGGGATTCAAGTTCTCACCCCATTTTGATTTTTTCTCATATGTAGTGATAAAAATCATATTTTTTTTACTCTGAGTGATAAAAATCACTGTTTATTCCCATTTTTCTTGAGAAAGGGATTTGTATAGTGCTTTTGATTCACTATATCATTTTAGATTTGAACTTTGAACTTTGGGTTTGAAATTTAAACTGTGTATCTATGTACGAGTAGGGGAAATTCTTGTCCTTTTGCCAAGGTTCACCACTCTAGACCGAACTATTTGCAAGATAAGCAGGTAATAAAACCCATCTCTCTAAATACCCAAGACCACTTTCATAACTTTCATCCTCCCTTATCTTAGCAAGATTTTAAATGTTTCAATTAGTGATGGGATCTTGATATGCCAAGCACTATCACAACTAATGACCTCATCTACAAAAGCAAAAACAACTTTCTACGACATCTGAGAAACCCACTAGGTATGGTTGAGTGATCGGAAAACTTTGGTATACACACATATCTCATAGCAATAGGTGTTGTGTATGAATGCAGTGGATTATGATAAATGCAAAGGTGCATGATTAAAACACAAACGTGGCATCATTTGTAAGACTGACAAACACAATCCCTCCTACTATGAAATGCAATGGATGATGAATGCCTATATGCAATGCAATAATGAAATGAATGCATGTGTAAATGAAAATGCATAATGCAAATGCACATGTTTTTGGATTTTATGCTTTACCAATTTTTTTTGGATTTTATTGATTTTATAATTTTTATTGATTTTGAGCCTTTATATTTGACCAAATGATGAGTACATGCCTTTGGAGCCTTTTGAGTGACCAAATGTAAGAGAGTGAGTTTTAGGATGATCAAGGTTTTAAGAAAACCTGAGCCTTTGGGTGACCAAAGGTTTGAAATACCTTGAGCTTTTGATTGACCAAATATAAAGAGAGCTTGGAGCCTTTTAGGATGACCGAGCGGTTTTAAGCAAACTCTCAGAGCCTTTTGGGTTGACCAAAGGTTTGAAATACCCTTGGAGCTTTTTGATTGACCAAACTACTCACAAGAGAGCTTGGAGCCTTTTAGGATGACCGAGCAGTTTTAAGCAAACCCTTGGAGCCTTTGGGGTTGACCAAGCAGTTTCTCAAAAAACCTTGGTGCCTTTTGGGATGACCGAGTGGTTTTAAGCAAACCCTCGAGGCCTTTAACTGACATGACCAAGCGGTTTTAGGAACCCTTGGAGCCTTTTGGGGAGGGTATGCTACCCTATGTACCCCTAGTGTATGTGTCATTTGATGATAATGAGGGAGGTGTGATACCTCTAGACCCCTCACTTTACCTTATCGAATTTGGCATGGATGGTGGGGAAGGTATGCTACCTTGAAGACCCCCAACATGCATGCTATTCACTGAAATGTAATCAGCTTGTTTAGGAAGAGTGATAGAAATCAACTCTCCCAACTGAGGAATGGACCTCAGTGGAGTGCCTATGTCTTGGTAGGGTTGAATGAGTGAACCATCCTCATGGATCATGTCTCGTTCTACTAGGTCTTGGATGACCCTCTTAAATGATTGACAATCTTGAATGTCATGTCCATGCGCTCGATGATACACACAAAAGGGACTCTTACCAGGTGACCCAGTCTTGGATGCCCTATGCTTGACTTCGGGTAATATGAATGCCTTTGCCTCATGTAACTTTTGGAACAAAGTTAGAGTAGTCATCTGAAATGAAACTACTCGTTGCACTGGCTTATCGGGCTTACGAGGTGACTGACGACCTCGGGGTCACTCTTGAGGAGGTGTGACCTCCATTTCAGCATGTTGGGGCACTATAAGAGAACCATATTCATTATAAACCCCCTTATCTATCAAGTTTTGCACCACACTCTTGAATTCACGACAATCTCGAATGCCATGACCCTCTATTCGATGATAGAGACAATAGTGATGCTCCCTGTAACCCATAGGCTTAGCTCTATTTGGGTCTAAAGAGATGATATCAGGTAAGGTGATGACCTTAGCCTCTTGTAACTTCTGAAATATGTCAGACATAGACTCTTTTAAAGGAGTCCAAATGTGTTGTGACTATTTTGGGTGCTCGACCCACATTGGCTTACTTTGAGGACCCACTGGTTGGGTTGGCCGCATGGGCTCTTGCTTTTGCTGAGGTTTTTCCTACACTTGCATAGGAAGTGATTCAGCCTTAGACAAGGGTTGCTTTTGTGATCCTAGGTTTTCAAACTGGTTCATGATAAAATGCAATGCCTTATCTTGCTCATCCATTCGATGTTCCATTCGTTCTAGATGACTTAGAATGGATTGCAAGACTGACAAAGAATTCATGTGTATTTCCAATGATTGATTTGAAATACCTTTGTCTATTGAAGGAAATAGAAAAGTGGATGCTAAAGATCCATTAGGTAATTGCAAATCACCTATTTCCTTCATTTGGGTTGATGTGGACGCTTCTTGATGACACACTTCATTAATGCTATCCACATGCTCATGCACTTGACTCAGTTCATGTTGTTGTTCCACTTTGAAATGATTGAACTGTGTTAATTTAAGTACCCCCAATCTGATATGGGGTACACACTTGCTCTTGTCCTTGAGAAGGTGGCATAAGAAATGAGTCAGGAGTGACTAATTTTAAAGGTTCTGACCCTATCAATGTGGAAGCAATGTTTGATTGCCCCATCTCCTGCTCTATTTTATCTAGGAAGTCACTTGATCTTCTAGCCTAATGTCAACCATTCCCACAAACTCATGAGAAGACTCCACAACTGCATGAGTCGTAGGTGACTCGTCAACATATTGAGGTTGTCCTATTTTAGTCATGATAACTGAACCTTCCTCATACTCATGCGATGCCTCCAGGATAGGATCCATAGGTAGAGACTCGACAAAAAGTTGACCTAAATCCTCACTGGACTCCATGGTGGGTGACATCATAATGCTAGCCTCTATAAGCTCTTCATATTCAACATCATCCTCATGAGGACTACCTTGTAATATGGTGGATGAAGATGGTATGATACACTCAGGTTCATCCATATCCACCATAGGCTCTTCTGCTTTGGTAGGAGCAAGAGGCTCCTCTAAAGACACATCAGAGATAGTTGTGAGCATCTCCATAACTACATTCATCAATCCCTCCCTGCTAAGAGATGTCGAGGATGGAGGGGTGATGGGTGAAACCATCGAGGATAACGGTGGTGAAAGTAATTCCACCATAGTCTGCGAGGTTGCATCCAAACTCTGGATAGACTCCTCAAGTTGAATGTTCAGATGCCTAGGCGACCCACTAGATTCTTGAGGGTGATCCTCAGGTTTATAATACTTGAAAGGATCTAGGTCCACCTCTACTATATGGACTTCATTTCCATGGGTGTACTTAATGCACTGATGCACTATGGATGGTATGCACTCCATGGCTCTTATCCATGGTCTTCCAAGCAGCAGGTTATACTGTCTTGAACCCTCTAAAATGTAGCACAATGTAGGAATAATATTTTGTCCCACCTCGATGGGGAGGACTATTGTGCCTACTATAGGGGATTCCACATCATTAAAAGCTTGTAGCATTAAATTTGTTTCCTTGATGTGGGATGGTGGAATTTTGAGATGTTTGAATGTTGAGGTGGTGATGATATTAATCGACGATCCTGTATCCACCAACACTCGCTTATACACAATCTGATTTATCCTCACTATGATATGCAATGGAGGATCAGATTCCTTGATAGGGATATGTTTGACTTCTTATTTATGGAAAGTGATCATAGGTTCCTTATATGGTGGAATAGACTGTATATGCCCCAAGGATTGTGATGACTTTCGAGCATTGACATTGCTCACCTATCTAACTTGACTACTCTCAACCTCATGCTTACGCATGGGATCCTTAAACATATCTTTTTGTCCTTACGATAACCCTAGGTATGTCTATCTATCTAGAAGAATGGCTATCTACTTGCTTAAGAGGTAACTCTTGATGATGCATAGGATGCATCACGTTGACTTGTTGCCTAAGCACTCTAGGTATGAGCTTCTTTTTAGGAGTTACCTCACATGATTGTTCTTCATATAATTTCTATTGGTAAATCCTCTCTTCCCATTGTTGGAGCTCATCCAACCTTTGTTGATGTGCTCTCTTCCTCTCTATGCACTCATGCTCTAGATGCTCATGCTCAATGCATGCCTCCTCCAATTGGTCTTGGAGTAGTCACCTCTTATGGGTTGCATGAGACTCAGGTTCCCTATATGACTGACTCATGGAGTAGGATCCACAACTCTCTATCTCGCTAGGAGGAGACCTAACAATGTGGGTTCTCTCCATGTGTGGAGAAACCCCATGGCCTATATGGGTGAACCCCCTGCATGATGAAGGGGGCTCATGATGACTATCAGAGTGTCACACTGGGAGGATTAGATCCTCAGGTGAATGATGAGTGTGATGCCTAGCAAGGAGGTGTGCAAGGTCTAAAAGATCCTCAGGGGAATATCGGAGGCATTGAGGGCCTCTCTCTACATATTCTGAGTCATTAGCTCGTGAGTGAGCTCGACTATGCCTAGTTGTCATGATGTGCCAACTAGACAAGTCTTGAGAGGAAGCCTCTCTTACTAAAAATTTTGGCCTCAAGGAAGGCCTTATCTTGATGAATTAAGCAATAAAGAAGCATACAAAGTAAACAATGTGATTATCTCCTTTACATTTTAAAAGTGAGCCCTAAACTGTTTGATGTTGTTTCAATGATTTGTTGTATCAGTAAAGAAACTCCTTATCATGTTTTGTAAAACTTGTTGGATGATATTCTCAGTTTAAATTGGCTTTCATCGGTATGCTCATAGCTCGACAACCTGGGTGTGAATCTAGGCCACGTAAATCCCCTCGTGTGTGGCAATGAAACTCCACACCCGGACAAGGAGCACCGGTCCTACCAGTCCCTCACCCATTTTCCCCTAGTCAACGTTATACCCTCCGAAGAGAATACATGCAAATTTTCTAGGGTACGAAAGGTTCTTGGGCCCGACCTTGGTCTAGAACAATAGGTACGTGGGAGTTGGGCCAATGGATGGAAATAACTACCACCATCGTTGGACCCTACTAGTGGTTGGATGTCACTCCCAACTCACTAGCGTTTAATTGAAACGTGGTGTGTGTGGTTCATTTTATTATTTTGCATAAAATGAAAATGCATAATATAGCATAAATGATTGTTTCCTACATGATATGCAAAAATAAATGTTTCATTTCAAAGAATGCATGCTATATCCTAAATGATTTTTGACAATGCAATTATGATGATATAGCCTCTGATTGGGCTTCAAGCATGCAAACCAACACACAATTTAAACCTAGCATGCTGGATTCTAGGGTGGACTGCACTCAGAGGTCCGTTGTTCCTAGAAGCACCTATCTAAAGCATAAAATAATGAAAATCTAGGACCTAGTTCATTTCCCTTTTTTTAGTTTTCCTAGTTGTATTTCATTTTATGCTCTCTGGAAAAATACAGATAGTAAAAATTATGATAGAGGGTGAAAAGTGGGACCTACCTCAGGTCCACATCTGATATAGCTTTGAAATCTTGTTGTCTAATGTATCTACTATGAACCGTAGGTATGATGCATGGTTTAGACTGTAGACCGTGTCTTGAAGTCGCGGGCCAACAATGAGATTGCAGTTGAATGCTACGGTTTGCACCTACAATTCCAAAAATATAGAAGATGTCATATTAGGTGCTTAAATTATGGAGTTCCATCGTGATCACCTTCTGTGACCACCAAAATGGCCTCACACCTATGCTTCCTACTGCATAATATAAAGAAAAGATATAAATGAAATGCATGCGAAATTGACAACAAATGATAAATAAGATTAACACTTTATTTCCATTAATGAAGCCAATACTGGTTACAAATACGTCCCTCTTAGGGATACCAATTTGATACTATTATTATAGTAGGAAAGCATATGAAATCCCTCTCAAGGGTAAATGTGATTTTCAGGCCATTCGGGGTGACATGAACTGCTCTAGGGTGGAGTTGACCCTCTTCTTCGTGTTGAGGAAGGAATTTGATGGTTGAATCTCCTTTGAATCTATTTCCTATGATCAAGAAACAATATAAGAACATTAAAAGCATAGGGAACCTCTCATGATGAGGCCCTTTAAAGGAATTTATACAGCAAAATGCTATAATACTTATGAAATCAAGAAAGTAACTAAACTATGCCAAACATATGCAATTCTTATAAATATTGATGGAAATATGTAAAGGAATAAGTACATCTAACTATCTAAGGATCTAATTGTATGAAATAAAGCATTATAACATGGAAAGAAACTATGTCCTACTTGCTAAAATGAAGTAAATCTAATCAAATATTTAATATGGTCAGTCATAGTCTCTAAACTACCAAATAAACTATTAGAATGATTAATCTAAACTAGCTAAGCACACTACAAAAAGAATAGTAAGGGGATCTTATACCTATTGCAAACCATAGCTCGGATGAGCGGTCTGCACTGTAAACCATGGTTGAAAGCTGTGATGAGCAACCAAGTAGTTTTTCCCTCCAATTCTAGGGCTATGGACTTGATCCTCCTTGTCAAATTGATGATCAAGGGTCACCTCAGTGTCCTCTGATAGGTTTGGTGGTTGAATTGCTCGATAGGGCCTTCGTTTTCCCGAATTAGTGTTTCTTGGCATTCTAGCTCCTTAGGGCATCCATGGCATAATTTGTCATGATGCTTGGGTTGGCAAATTGATAACAACAAATCTCTCTCTTAGTGCACTCAAGTGAGTCCACAATTCGATAGGGCTTCGTTGCTCTAATCTCCAATTCTCTCTATGATAGTTTGCCCTAATTTGAAGGGGTACTTATAGGACTACCCAAGGGCTAGGGGTGGCTTCATGGAGAAGCCAAGAACAAGAAGGGGTGGTTAGGATAGTTGGATTGGAAGCTTCCATCCTTTAACCACCTTCTTCTAGAACAAATGGTCGTTCAAACCGATTTGGCTCGGATGAAGGCCAACTGAACTTCAGTTAAGACCATAGGTGACAGCTACGGTTCAGACTGTAGACCACAGGTCTCAGCCATGGTTCAGACTGTAGACCATAGGTCTCAGCTGTGGTTCAGACTGATTAGGCCAAGGAGCCCAAATTGAGTGGTTAGAACCACTGCTCTATCTTGGAGTCTATCCAAGATCTTCCATATGGTCTTGTAGCATGTCCATATGAGTAGTCACCTTCGACATGACGCGTTTTAGGTGTCTATAGTTGCTAAGAGAAAAAAACCATTCTATCAATGAAATGGTTTATTGCATACTCACATCAGCCAATCTAGAGCAATAGTATTGGGCTGAAGTTATCTCCATTGTGGTGTATCTCCAAAATAGATCATCCATAAAGGCACTTCAAGTGGTTAAACCTAAAGAAGCTTGATTTGAGACAAATCCTTCAATTGTGCATCTCAAAGTCCTTAGAAGCAAGGCATGCATGCATGTGTAAAAGCAAAAGAGGACAAAGTTGGATGTAAAAACCCTATATTGTATATTTCTGAAATAATCTATGTAATAAAATTAAATAAAAATATATCATGTAATCAAATGCAAAGAGACACAGATAAAAGAAATGTGCCTATATTTATTCATATTTGCATTATAGTCTTCAAGTGCAAAAAGAAAGAATTCCTCTTAAGGATTAATTGCACAATTAATAAGATTTGGATATTTTTGAGAGAAAGAAATTATCATCTACCTATTTGCTATCTATAAAGTGAGAAGACTATATCCTACAATATTGATTGTAGTGAAAATTTGTAGAATACTTATTAAGGGTTCATTACAAATTACTCTTAAAAGTTGCAGAGATTATTAAGTGCATTTGAAATTATTTTGATATTTTATTGGAGTGATAAGGTGAGATTGTTAGTGCATTAAATTGGTATTATTAATATCATTTGCACTACACTAATTACTCTAAAAAAATGTTAGTTTGTGTTTGTTGATTAAAGGATCAAGAGCATAAAAACCAGTAGATTATCAAAGTTTCTAGAGACACTATTGGTGCATAAAACCTACAGCATCTCATGGCCCAAAGAAGCCACAAAAATAGATAATATTCCTCCAAGGAGTGGAGAAGAAAAACCACTATCAAAAACAACAATAAAAGCTTTAAATTGAGACTTGGAGAGTCTTATATTCAAATTACACTAAAGGCTATTTACAATAAGGTGAAAAAATTACTTATACAAGAAAGAGCTTCTATCTAAGTGGTTAATAGCTTGGGTTTATTACCAAAGTAACCAAGCAATGGAGAGAGTTGTCTAGAAAAAGAGACAACATCAAATCTGCCATCACCTATTTCAAAAAGCTGCCATAATACCAAGAAAATTAGATTGTAAAAGGAGGTGCAAAAAAGGCATTTTATATACAAAGTATTTACATTTTTTTTGCACTACTCTAATCTACTCTATGTCAAAATGAGGATAGGTCTTCTATGCCAAAGAGGAAACTCTTTACAAGGAGAAAAATACTCCAAGGTATCCATACAAAAGCATTCTCCATGCAAGGGAATAGAGCCGCTAAAAAGGCTCACATCTACTACGTTGTGGACAGTCGAACCTGCAAGTAAAAAAAATGAGGAGAAGCATTATATCAAAAGGCAATAACATATACTAAAAGGAAGGCAAAATAGTTTGAAGGACATACATTCAAGGAGCACCATTGGAGTAGCCCAAAAACTCCACTCAAGCATTAAAAAGTATTGCTCCAATATATCAAGGTATCATTGAAATCATATTATATCAAGATCCATAGAACAAAGGAAGAGCTCACAACATTGCATGGTTAATAGGGAGATTACAAGATATATTGGAGAAGTGTTATGTTGAAAAGACCATGCATGAAGGAAAGGTGACACTTGTCACCTAGAAGAAAATAAAATATTTTCCACACAAGCAGCCATATTTTACAAAGAAAATATTACAAAGGAAAAAGAAGAATGAGTGCTTGTCCAAGATCGTAATGCTCATCTACCTGGCAGAGTTTCACAAATGGTATCTCAAGCACTCAAGAGTAACCGTTGTGACTCTTTGCACAAAGTACAAGATCCTCCATCTATTAAAATGCATCAAATACTACAGAGGATAACATTTGAAGTATTTATAGGAGTCATAGAACTTATAGCAACCAGAATTACAGTTTGAAGAAGGGGTAAAGAGCTAAAAAATTTAGTCAAGGAATTCAAGTAAGGTCAAATCTCAAGAGTTGAAGTGCTACCATCCAAACCTAAAGTCAAAGGTGAATCAAAATTCACCATAACATTCAAAGAGAAGGCATTTAAAAAACTATCATACATGTCCGAAACCTATGCTGAATACACTGGGAATACAACACTAAAGATAAGGTTTATACTTTATCAATATTGCTTTCATTAAATAGGGAGTTATAAGGTATATTATAAGGTTGAAATATCAATAGAAATCAACCATATTTGAAAGCAATATCTAAGGGAAAATAACTATTAAATTAGCCTAAATATTTACAATATTAAAACATAAGAGAAATAAGGATTTCTATTTTGAATTTCTATAATTGTAAATAATTGTTTTCTAATATTCCACATTAGAGAGTTATAAGGAATACTACATCAAAGTAGGAAATTGAAAATTAGAAACAATAAATATCAAATTATTAAAGGATATAAAAAAAGGTTTATTAAAGAACATTAAGAGTTGGAAATTAATTGGTATACTTGTCTCATAAATACATTAAAGGCACAAAAGAAATCCAACTATTAAATCTCATCAAAATAGAAAGTGCTCGAGTTCAATAGGAGTAATAAGGTGTAAAAGTAGTTGATTTTTGTTATTCACAAAACTTTACAAAATCAACTCAAAATTGAACTATAATTCTCAAAAGCACTTTATCTATCATATATCATTTCCAAAATTACTAGGGAGACATAAGGTATTCTACAAAACCTATAATTTCACCAAGGCAACATCAAATTAATACTAGGGAAAATAAATACTACAAGGATCATCATGGCATTAAAAAAATTCTTTATTGTAGAATCCCAATTACTTAAGGGACTAAACTATTTCTCCTAGAAAAAAAGGTTAAAGTGGTTTTAGTATATGAAACTTTTGGAGATGACTCAAGGAATAGAAAAAGACCAACTTCAAATGATATTAAAATCCAAAAGTTTTATGAAAAATATGCAAAATCCCTAATGATAATAATGTTTTCCATCACTGATGAAATACAACCTTATATCAGTTCAACAAAGACATCTATAGAAGCATGGAAAATATTAGAAAAGATATTTGAAGGAAAAAATATATCCACTATCCTTCATATTAAAACTCAACTACATTATTTAAAAATAAACAGTGGTGAGAGCATAGAACTATTACTAAGTAGCAGATATTAAAGGAGAAAAAATCAAAGATGAATTTCTTACTCAAGTAACCAGGAGAGCACTTCCATATGGCTACAAACATTTGGTAAAATCCTTACAAGTCCTAAGTAAAGATACTTCTTTTTATGACCTAATCAATATTCTTCAAGAATATCAGGTAGAGAATACAGTTAAATATGAAATGACTAACATTGCATTGGCATCAAAAGACAATCCACAGAGAAATATTGCTTCATCATCAAGGACAAAAACCATGGTACAACAAGTATTGTCAGATATGCAAGAGAAAAGGTTATAGCTCTAACTACTACAGATTCAATTCCAAAAATAAGAATTAAGGGAAATAGATGTACAATGGAAGCAAATCTCAATAAAGACAATACCAAAATTAGTAGCAAGCTTAGCATCCAATAAATTATCCCCAATTAGAGTATCAAAAAGAGAATAAAAAAGGACACCTAGCTCAAAGGATAGAAGAAATTGAAGAATTGGAAGAATCTACAGATGATTATGAAGTCAAAGTCTCTTTTAGCAAGAACAAAAGGTTATGAAGACACTACCTACTTGCCTGAACATCTTATAAAAAATAGATATGAAGATTACAAGCTTCAAGACAAAGAAGAAGAAGATCCATATTGAAGATTGAAATCTTCAATACCCAAATAATGTAATACAGGGGGGTGTTAGCGTTAGAGTATATTACATCATTTGGATCATGTAAATTTACTACCTTAGGTATATATTTAGGATAGGAGATTACTTTAGGGGGAATTTATATAGTTACATTATGCAATGTAATAAATGCACAAGTGGCAAAGTGTTGGCCAAGGAGTCTATATTCCTATATAAAGGGCCTCATAGTGGTAGATTATATGATCAAGGAGATAGGAAGTAAATTTCTCATCTAGTGCAGTGTAGTAGATAGTGGTGCTCCCATATGGATTACCATGTAGCTCTTTAGCTCATAGTAATCGAGTGTCCATTTCATCCATACTACATTGTAATTTCATCATTTCTATTTATAGCATATTTCAGTCATATTGTTGTTACACTTTCTTTTATATTTATTGTATTTCATTAGGACCTATGTTAGACCTCTCCACATCATACATCCTCAAAAGATAATAAGTGATAGCACAAAAAAAATCTGAATTTAGTAGTAAAATGATGCTTCTATGATGAATTTATGATTTTTATAAGTGATGCAATGAGGATCCATGACCAAGAGGTGCATGATCCCTAATAGATACAATATGACAAAAAAATACTTATTCAAAGTGCAAGCTATTGATATAAAAAGACAAGATGATAACTAGATGCAAGCATGATGATCAAAATAAAATTTAGCAAGCTATGAAATCTAAGATTAGAGAGCTACAAGGTGGAGATAATAACAAGATATAAGAAATGCAAGAGTGCACAACCCAATCAAACTTGTAGCTCCAATATGGTAAGGTTGATCTCCCCTTATGTTGAGAAATCTTGATGAGCTTGCTTATTTCTTTAGGATGCTTTAAGGCTTGAGAACTTGAAAAATTGAGATACTTGGGAGCTTGAGATATTGAGATCTTGATATGCTTGTTTGCCTTCATAATATAATGACATAATTTTGATAAAATATTTCCATGCTTTGAAGAGTGATTGTTATGAATTTTGATAGAGTTTTGTCACATTCAAAAGACATTTTGAATTGATATTACCAAGTGTTGGCTTTATAGGAATCTATGGATCCTTGGGAGATGGTTGCATTAAGGATGATAGGATTGGAAAATACAAGATTTTGAAATACGATCAATATGCAATTAATGGATTGAAGATTAAAAATGACAAATTTTGGACTTTGGATCTATGTTGGAGCTACAAATCAAATTGATGTCATTAGTTTTTATGGGTGGTATAGAAGGTACTATTTGTGAACCTTTTCCTTTTTGGTGTCTAACAACCAGTAATATTGGAGGCAATAGCACTATAAATACTAATGATCTCAATACTTTTGCAAATATGACTACTTCCAATCAATTTAGATAGGAAATGGTGAAAATTTTAAAGTCATGCAAAACTGCTACCAATGCTATCACTCTAGTCTTGGTACTTTTATTTTTAGAGTAATGAATGCTCTTCATTTAAGATTAGGAGTAATTTAAATGGATTAGATGATAAATTGGATAATTAATGAAGATATTGACAAGTTTAGAGATCTTGATAGTACACTAAAAATTGGGTATCCACATTTACCTCCTTTTGATGCATTCATTAGATGATGAATGCATCAAAAACCAACATTAATACCTTAATTTGAGAAATATGAAAACTAACATTAATACCCCAATGTTGATGTAAAATGACTGATGTTTTTAATTGTTATATTATAGATTATTTTAAAATATACATTTTGATAATATTAAATATTATTATGCCCTAGTGTCCCCCCTCAAATTTTAGAGAGAATATCAAGTCATTCCAAGGAAAATCAACCTAACCATGATTCACTCTAGTGTTGAGATGAAGAATTGAGGACAAAAATAAAAAATCGACTAGGAAGGGCTAGGGGTAAAATGGTTATGGGGTAAAAAATAAATATGTTTTATCACTAATGAGATGAAAAAGAAATTTTGGACCCCTTGATTCAACCATAACTTTAATTGGCCTAACATGCATTACCACCAAATTGAGCACACTATGTGAGACCACTTGTGGTGGGAGGACCTCATGTCTAGGCATGAACCAAAAAACTAACTCAATTTAAAATTTTTACCTTAAAAAGTGTGCCCAAACAAAAAGGTAACTCTAATGCATGCTAGTAGTTCTTATGTAAGTTAGTGGCACTTTTGCCCCTTGATGGTGTTTTTGTTTTTTGGTAACACTTTATCCATCTAAGTGATGCTTTTTCCACTTGGTGGTACTTTCACCACCCAATGTTATTTCTAAGGATTGGAAATTTTTATTGCCTTTATATTTTTTATTTTTTATTTGCAAGCATCAAGGCTAATTGGTTTACTGGTATCACTTGGTTATAGGAGAGGTTGCAAACTCTAGATTGTAGGGAGAGACAACTACATGCATTAGAGGTAATCTAAGGACTACTAGGCTATGAAAATCATGCACTACTAGTGATAGTAGGATTTATCAATAACCCTAATGCCAAAGGTTGAGTTCAATTGGAATTTGTTGATGTCTTTGGAAGGTAGAAGGTATTAAAAAAGGAATACCTTTTAGTTACCTTACAAAGATCTTACCATCACCCTTGAGGATGTGTGGTATATACCACAAGTACCTATTAGAGCAGTGCCAATATAGATGATACAAGACTAGAGAAGAAGATTATGATGGTTTATGGGGGATGTAGACTTCTTTGTCATTAGGTCTAGCATTGACATCAATGTGGCCTATGCTAGGAATCATTTGGATTGGAAGACCACATTTTTGTGTGTCTTACTATCAAGAGTTATCATTAGAGACACGAATAAGAGAGTGATACATTGAGGATGGGGTCA
The DNA here is from genome assembly GCA_028583015.1 of Wollemia nobilis. Lineage (NCBI taxonomy): Eukaryota > Viridiplantae > Streptophyta > Pinopsida > Araucariales > Araucariaceae > Wollemia > Wollemia nobilis. Next base: position 16,107,361 of record JAQPPZ010016947.1, on the reverse strand, counting down.
ACTGGTGGTAAATATATTAAAGGAACAAATAGTATTTGCTTAGGGACCAATGATACTAGCATTATTTTATTACTCATTATATAGGGTTGTCTTCCAAGGAGAGAGGAGATTGGTATATTGAACATCACTCCAACTAGGGGATTGGAAGCACATAGGGGTAGTGAGGTCACCATGGATGCCAAGTTAGGTACAAAAATCCTATGGATATAGTGGTGTATAGGTGGGTGATATACTTTTTTGTAGGGTAGGGAAGGCCCCATAGAGGTATTTTTGGAGTGGCCAAGAGAACAATTAATGACTTGCATTGGTAGTAAGTCATTTGGGATAGCTAGCGATAACATCTTGGGTGGTAGAAGAATGCCTTATATATAGCTCATATTAGGTGAATCAAGTGGTTTATGGCACCATGGAGAGAGTAAAAGATATTCCATTTTTATTGTATGGTCTACTAGTTTGGTGTATAACATGACTTGTGTGGTATAAGAGGACCACATAAGAGAGGATTTCAAAATATAGCTAGACCTAGATTCTTATTCTAAGGATGATGTTAATAATATAGTAATCTTAGGTCCTAGTAGTGATGAACCTAGGTAAGCAATGATTACAAGGGGATATCAAACCATTTGGTCCCTGAGAGTGACTATTGTTGGCTTGTAGATAGGATAGTGAATATGCTCATGATGATGGTATAGGAGGGTGTAATGGATAGTGCTACCCTTAGTAAGGCAATATTGAGAATATTACTACTTGAAGAAAAATATAGATGATAATAATAGCAATAGCAATAGAAAAAACACCAACATCACCACTACTAATGATTATGGAAGGTAAGACAATACCTAGTAGATTGTCTCAATTTATTATGGAGGTGATAGATTACCTAGCAAGAAAGGGGTTGATCCTACAAGTTACACTAGTAGCATGGATAATGAAGGGGTATTAACTAGTATGGTAGATCTTGATGATGTAGCAAACCATCCAGGGTTTGACTATGGAGAGATAAATGATAATGACAAAGGCTATAGTAGCTAGTAGTAGGAGGAGCTAATGACAATCACCTAACATATATGTTTTTGGAATAAATGGTTGTTGCTTAGTAGAGATATGAAATGGAGTTGACACATGTGTAAGAAAACCTAGAGGTAGGGATAAAGCAAGTGACCTACTATCAGATTACATACCATGCAGAACTCCTAACAGATCATCACCTACCTATGTCTATTAGGACTTAAACACACTCATGGTCCATAATACATCACTGATAGAGGTCAATGGAGATGCCATCATCAACAGTAGGTGTTTAGTAGCATTTGAAATAGGATCATATATCTAGCTACCCTTTTGAGGGCCAATTTTTAATGTTATATATACTTTTTATGCACCATATAATGAAAAACAATGTACTATATGATGTATTATTGAGATACATAAATTATATACATTTTGATATATACATAGTGGTATTCATTGGATTATGATGATTTATTGATGTGATTTTATTATGTTTTATTTGGTTTATGTTATGATAAATATTTAATGGCTTTGTTACTTTATGTTATAATGGATGAGTATTTATGATGAGTGATGTAATTTATATTTAATGTTATGATGATGATTAGTTTAAGTGATGGATGGTGAATGATTTATATGGTGTTTAATAATTATGTTATGATGAATGATATGTGATGTGATTATACTATGATGATTAGAATAATAATGATCAATTTATATAATGTGATTTTTACTATGATTAATGATGCATGAGTTGGATAAGATTAGATGTGATGATTATTTGTGATTGTAGATGATTAGCTCTTGATATTTATGATGGCATCATGGATGATAGAGATGTGTCCATGGGGACTTTGGATAATGCAATGAAGTATTGTTATAGTATAAATTATATATGGCTATGTATAGACAAGGATTTACCCAAGGGGACTTTAAAATATTTCACCACTAGACTTTAGTTTGGATATATTTTCCTAAGGGGACTTTAGTTATATTTTTATGATACAAAATATATACAGTTAAATACAAATATGTACAAATAAAAATAAATGATTTTCCTCAAGGAGAATTTAAGATATAAGATACACACACATATATACATACATACATACATACATACATACATACATACATACATACATATGTATATATGTATGATTATTATTCTTGTTACTTCCATAAAAATACCTAATGAGTGGTTTATGATTTATTAAAAGTTGTAAAATGGATTCACCTTTAAATAAACATCTAAAGAACTTCTACTTTGACTAGAGGACTTCTATTTTAGCTTTGATGAGGGTATTTCTTATTTAGATTTACCTAGAGGACTTGATTTTTCTTGATAGATTTACCTTTAAGAATATGTTTAAATGACTTTTGATTTGACTGATTTTCCTCATAGAGGGATTTCAATTAGACATTGATAGAATAATAAATTATGCCTCAATAAGGAGTAAGAATATATTATCAATATATTAACTCCATTAATGATGGTACATAGGATACAAGAGATGAAAACATTGATATTTCTATCAATATTTATGAACTTCTAAGTATTCATCATATGGCAAGAGATTGAATATAGAATAATGGAGAGATAAGATTGATCTTGCCATCAACAAATAATAACCTCATAGTATTCATACTATGGAAAGAGATTGATGTAATATAAGTGATATAGAGGTAACTGATATTTCCATAAGTACCTATGAGTATCATAGTACTCATCATAGTAAGACATTGATATTTCTAATAGCACTTGCAATCCTCGTAGTATTCATCATGTGATAAAAGGTTGAAGATAGAAGAATGGATGAAGAGATCAAAAGAGAGTTTTTGAAATTTATTATGTTGTGTGAACTAATTATTAATTTATAATATATGACTAGTAGGATCCACTTGTATCTATCATCTAGTAAAAATATAGGTTGTCTTGGCTAGGATCTTCATTTGCATGTCATTGCAAATTCCTGAATTGATATGCAATAGAAAACCCAATAAAAGGTAAGCATGTTTATAATATCAGGAATATGCAAGCAATAAATGATAAGCAACCGAAAGTAAATAAGTAGCCAATGTAGACTCATATAATATCATTTAAGATGCATTATGTTCATAGGTTATTTAAGTTCTTTCTCATCAAGTGTGATAAAGAGATGAGTGCTTAAACCATACATGACAATTATTATGTATGGAATTAGCCAATTAGGTATAAATTTAGCCTTGAGCTTGGTTTTGACATTGATATTTTTTATTCTCTTTGAGGATAAGATCACCAATTTTAAATAATTGGAATTGTACCTTCTTGAAATATACATGTTTAATAAATTTTTGGTAGGCCCATAGGTTTCCTAGGACAAGGATCCATTTTTTTTAAGCAATTCCATATAGCTAAGATGGGTGATATGATATTCATATCCAATAGAGGCTTATTGCAAAAATATGCACAAGGAAGTCACCTCTAGTTGAAAGGTAAATATTGCTTTAGTTTTGTACACCAAATCATAGTGTGTCATGCTATTGAGACTTCTAACATTAGTGTGATATACCCATAAGACTGGAAAGAAATAGATATGCTTTTAGTTTTTCCAGCAAGATTCTTAACAATATTTTTGTTAGAAGGTTCATCTTAGCTATTAGCTTAAGGATAGAAAGTGATAAAATATTTGTACTAAATATTGTATTTAGCATAAATTTGAAGAACATGTGCTTATATTGAGAGGGGGGGTGAACAGTATAAGATAAAACTTTTTGCTTTTCAATACATATGATAACATAAACAATATTAAAGTAGTAAACATTACACAAAGAATCACACACATGAGAGACATGATTTAATGTGGTTCACCCAATGTGGGCTACTCCACGGAGAAAATATTCCTTATAAAATTTTCTCAATAAAATCTCTTAGGAATCCTTTCCCTATTATAATGTTTATGGATCTCTGTCCAAAGGAGACACCACTCCCTTGATCAAGTTTGTGGAACTCTATCCACAGGAGAACTCCTTATCCTCTTCTATGGCTGGTGATCCTCTTAGAAGACTACTGCATCCACTACAATGGCTTGTGGATCTCTATCCATAAAAGACTCTGTCCTCACTCAGAAGATATCTGTCCTCATTACCCTGGCTAATGGATCTCTATCCACTAGAGACGACTATCCTCTGCTTTGTCACGTCCAAAGTTTACTCTTACTCTGTTCTATTATTTGTCTCAGATATGTACTGAACACTGTCCTTCGGTCTAGCACAAATATGCTCAATCTCTATATCTGGTCTGGAACAAACTTGACCTCAAATTTGTACTAAAATATATCCTTAAATATTTCCTCAAGCCTTAACACAAATCTTGACTCAATCACAAATCAAATCTGCTAGATATACTCCAAAACTTAACTCAAGGTTTGAAAAAATCAATCAATCAACTATGCTCTCAAGTATTCTCAAATAGTTACCTTAAATCTGCTCAACAAGTCCTCCCTAGAACTTGTATAATATGCTCAACAAGTCTTCACTAGGACTTACCTCAAATATGCATTGTAAGCTTGCACAAAAGCTTACTCAACTCAAATCAACCAATCACTTAATGAAACACTACTTGCTTATAAATCCTAACCAAGTGTTTCACAATGCTTTCAACAAATCTCACTATGGAACTCAACCCTTGAATCAAGATGATTCCAAATTCACATAACAATGATACTCATGATATTTCACAAAACCCTAGTTCAAGATAGTTCTCAAATTCACATAACAATGATACTCATGATATTTCACAAACCCTAATCATGCACATGAAGGCTCACTCAACATTTCCAACAATGCTTATCAAACAAGGTTTCTAGCATCAACTTTCATTCCAAAAAACCCTCATCAATCAATATTGGATATCTCAAAACCAAACTCAACAATGCTTATCAAATAATCCTTTTCACTCCAACTTAGCATTCACAACATCCAATCCAACAATATTTTACTCACAAGGAATATGTACCCATACCTTTTGTTTTGATGGAGATATGTCTTCAAAACTTGTCTTAATCACAATCAAATTTTCTTTGCCAATACTAGGGTTAGGTAGCCACTACCTATCTCAAGATCTCCATAAAATAATTTTCCAATAATTATTTTTACCATACAAAATATCAAATCTCTTAGTACACCTTATAATATCCAAACTTACATAATATAAGTCAACATTTTAATTATAACAAAATACACAACAATTTCCTTTATACACCTTAGCAATCCAACTTTATAAAATAAATTTCAATCACCAAAATAAAAATAAAAATATGTTAATTTAATTTACCTTATAAATCCCTCAAAAACCTTATATATTTCAGCTTACAAAACCCTTTAATCAATTTCCAAAATTCAAAACCTTTGGAGAAATAAAAATATGTTTAGCATACCTTTCAACTATTCTGCCCACAAAACATCCTCAACAAAAATCAAACCCACGATTTAGCTTCTCCAACACCCTAGCCTCAATATAGGCTACCAAGTGGGCTATGTGCCCATATGAAACCTTTGGTGCATGTTTCCCTCCTTATTCTCCTTACAAAAATGTTCAACAAAAAATGAAGACCTCTCCACTAGAAAAATAACAATCATGTGGATTGAACCCGCGATCCCTTCCTTGCAAGCCTTAGAACTATCTCAATTGTCTCCTGTGCTAACATCATCGATGGATTTATCTATCCATGTTAATGGTCTTACACCCTAGTCTACCTCCAACCACTTTGGAACGTGAACTTCTCTTCTTCCAACAAATGCAACGCTCGATTTTTCATTCGAAGGTATGTGTATTCAAGGACATAGAAAATAAAATTTATTTCCTATATTAATACACATGCTTCTTGTATTTTACACATCGACTGAATTTTGAATTTAAAAATTCGAAATAGATTTTAAATATTTTAAATTTAAAACCTTTGCTCCCATTATTAATTTAAATTTAAATTTAAATTTAAATTAAATCTTTTGTAAACTACTCATGGGTATTTTTAACTTGAACCTTGTTTTTCTTCACCTTGTTATTTGGCCCAAAATATTATAATAATATAATATTATTTTTTAATTTAAACTTGCTTCTCCTTCCTTGGGTCTTCATCCTTTGGGCCTTTTTAGGCATATAATATTAAAATAAATATTATATCCTATTCCTTTTCAAGACCTTATTGCTTTTGGAAAAACCACTTGATGTCCTTAATGATGATGAAATTGAACCAATATGCTTTTGACATCAATGACAACAAAACTACTCAAAATTTTCAACAAAATTTTCTAGAAATCCATGTTCTTAAAGGGTGTTCCATTGTATAAGATTATCATAGAAGAGATGCCATAATGGCTAAGGATATAGGTAAGGATAAACTTGTATAATTGGACTCTAGTAGTTAAGGATAGAGGTATATTTTAAACCCATTTGATGAAGTATTCAATAGTCATGGTGATAAATTTATGTCCATTAAATGACACAGGGTTTATCTTTCTAATAATGTCTAATCTCCAAATGGAAAACGTCTATGGAGATATCAAATACTAAACATCTTGGGATGGAGCATGGATACGTTTGTCATGCTATTGATACTTATCACACCTCTTGATATAGTCACAAGTGTCATTTTACATGGATGGATAGTAATAACCAGCCCATAGGAACTTCTTGGTGATGTAAACATTGCTAAAGTTACCATCGCATGATCCATCACGGGCCTCTTTGATGACTACTTGGGCTATGTATGAGTTTATACATCTAAGAAGACTGTCATTAATGGTAAGATGATATAAGGTATCATAAATGATGGCATAACTATAGGTACATTGCTTGAGTTTCTTACACTTATTATAGTTCAAACCATTAGGTAAATTTCCCTCCTTAAGGTAAGTAAAGATATCCTTATACCAAGGATTAGGAGATAAAGTTTCTTCTACATAAAAGACTTCTAGAAGGAGCTAACTAGATTCTAGGTTTGAAGGTTCCCTACTTTACCAAATTATAATTGTGGATTGTTTGTCATATATCTCTAAGGAAATAAGGGATGCAAGTAAGGCCATTTCAATAGCATAGTGGTTGTTAGACCTAGGGTTAGCTTCAATGGTGATTTTATCAAAAGTAGTTATTATTTTACTAACTATGTATTTATATGGATTGAGCTTATCATATTTAGTTTCATAGACACCATTTACTTGGTTGATTAATATCTAAGAGTCTCCAAACATAGAAAGGATCCTAACCTATAGAGTTATGTAGTATGCAACCCTAAGATAAAGGCTTGTACTTAGTGGTGTTGTTGATATAGGAAATATTGAGCTTGAAGGGCAAGAGTATTAGCTATTATTGAGTGACTAAGATGATCCCTATCCTTTTCTTTTGATACATCTATTAACTTCAAAGTATAGAGTCCAAGATTTAAGTTTATCTACTTCTAGATTTAAAATTGACTAATAAAGAAAGTATACCACTAAGGGATGACTAGCCATTAAAGGTGTAGCCACTAGTTGGTTAGTAGTAACCTAAAATTTCATAGCCTTTTGGTCAAAAAATTTGATTGAATTTATTAAATTCATATGATCCACTTAGTATTTTATCTAGAGAGTTTAAGCTTGGACATGAGGTAACGCAAGGGATCAAACCTTGTGATGACAAAGGTCTTATAGCTAAGCATAGAGTGTCTAAGCTTCTAAGAGATAAGCACCATGGATAGGCAAAGCTTTTCTAAGGGTATGTATTAGATTTCATAACTAACCAAAGTATTTATGATATAGAAAATAACCCTTTATCTATGTTGGTTGTCATATTGTACTAACATATATCCTAAGGTATGGTTGATGGCTACTATGTATATCAATAAGGAAGAGGTAGTACAAGGACATGTAGGGATGAAAAGTATGATTTAAAGGTTGTTTGATAGTCAACATTCCAATCAAAGGCCACATCCTTCCTTAAATACTTGATGAAGTGCTAACACTTACTGGTTATCTAGGAAATGAATATTTGGATGTCTTTGATTTTTCCTTGGATGATCCTAAGAAAGGTTAGAACTTGAGGGGGAACATATTGATAATAGCCAATATTTTATCAAGGTCAAATTCAATGCCATATTGGGATATAATAAATCCTAATAATTTTCCTTATGTAACACCAAATATGTAATTCCAAGGCTTTAGGAATATCTTTGTACTCCCTCAACCACTTGAAGATGCATCTAAGATCTTGAACATGATCTTCCTAATTTAAATAATGACTAAGAAGGTCATCAACATAGTCTTCCACGATGTCAAGAATCATGTCATAGAATATGAATGTCATGGATCTATAGTAGGTAGCCCCTATGTCCTTCATCCCAAAATGTATGACTTGGTAGTAGAGGGTTCCCCATAGGGTGGTAAAAGCTACTATATATTGGTCCTTAAGGGTGATCTTGATTTAGTTATATCCTAAGAATATATCCAAAAAAGATATTGTTCCACATCTTATAGTTAAATCAACAATCATGTCGATGTTGGGAATAAGGAATTCATAATTGGTACATGCTTTATTTATGTCCTAAAAGACAATGCATAGTATAACACTTTCTATTTTATTAACAACAAGAACAATTTTAGAGATCCAGTTTAAATAGTCAATGGATTTAATAAATCCAATGTTGAGGATATTTTGGAGCTCCTCTTTAACTAGGAGTGTGACTTTTAGGTGCATTTTCTATAATTTTTTCTTTACAATATTTGCACTAGAAGTGACAAATAGATAGTGGACAATCACAGAAGGATCAATACCAGGCATACTATTATAGTACCAAGAAAATATATCTCTAAAATCCATTAGGATCTTGGTGTATTCCTCACACTAAGTTATACTTAAGACGTTACTTTGCTTAAGTATCTTAGGATTATCTTGGAGTCCCAATATTTATGTCCACAAGTTTGAATATGAGACTCATTTTCCAACTGAGGGGGAGTTGGTAACACTCCCAAGCTCTCTAGATCTATAGGATCTAAGGTTGACTAATTATTGTTAGTTGGTTGTGAGATAGCAAAATTGACAATCTAGAGAGAAGATTCCCCAAAATAAAAGTTATTTTGTGCTAGATAGTATAAAGGAGCATCTTGGGGAGGATCATTTTAGAAATTCTTTAATTTACAATTGTCCTCATCAAAAATCAACTCTAGATAATCAAGGGTTAGGATATTTACCTCAAAATATAGGTTAAAATTAGATAAGCTAGCATTTATAAGGATTGGTGACCCATCATCATGTCTTCACCCCAATCCAATATGTTTAAAGATATAGAGTTATCATAAAACGTGTTATAAAGATGAATTACTTCTCATTTTCTATCTAAAGGAGGAGATAATGACTTGCAACAATAGGGAATATGCCATATCCTATAATACCCTAGCCAAGCTTTGGTATACAAAGTATCTTTAATGCCCTGCTCATATATGTCTAGTCCTTTACCTCAATATTTCATATTGGATAGCATTTTATTAGGAATGGGATATGTGTAACAACCCATAATTCTCCCTCAATTTTTTTTTTATCCTAGAGTCATGAAATGCTTATGGACCATCACCGGTCTTCCACCATCCATCTATCACACATCCATAATTCACAAGTAGTTGTGTGGATAGTTCACTTAACAAGTCAACCATTTCTTCTCTTGATAACTTATGGTTTGCCACCCCCCTTTCTTTTATTTGAAAAGGTATCTCTGAATAACCAACTCTCTACACAAGTCTTTTAGTATAGAAGTCTCCTTTATCTATCTATCAAAAGGGTATGTGCAAATCCCTACAGGCTATATAGGCCAGTCTATGAAGTTGCACTATGCACACAATGGCAGGTTATCCCTTCACCCACTAAGGGTCTGATCTACTTGACAGTAATTGTATTTTACATATTTTTACTGGAAGTGGGACTAAAATTCTTAAAACATAATTGACCTGATGGTATTTGAATCATATATGACTAAGATTACTTTATACCATCAAAAATATATCCTCGTGGCTCTTAAAGAATAAGTATATTGATGTTATTATTCCAATATAACTTATTATATACAACATGGACTATCATGGCTTCATAACCATAGATATACATAGCCATTAAGAGCATTCAGATCACAAGGATTTTATAAAATATTTCAAAGGACAAGGTGATCACCCACTTTAAACAAAGATCTATTCTCGTTTAGGTTGCATCACCAAAATCTTGACCAAATCAGTATTTTAATAAAAAATTTGAGGTTTAGAGTGATATGCTTTATAAAGATCTAATATTTTGTACATCTAAACAATCTCACATTGGATGTCTAGCATGGATTAAAAATCATCTCATTTATTTTAGAGTGATTATCATTAATCAACACCTAGGTGTTGTAGGTGGGTTGGAGAGGAGAGGGCAATCCTCCAAGGGAGGTCCCAGGTTCGAATCTCCACCCTACTAAAAAGTTGAATTGGATACCCAAAATCCAATTGATAATGCTGGTGCGGGTATGTTCGGGTGTGACTCCCGGGTGAATTTGACGGTGTAGAATCCCCTGGTCATGGTCTCTCAAACCAAGGTGGCCCCGCAAGGGATTTTTTGCTTAAAAAAAAAGATTATCATCATTTCATTAATATCTATGAAGGTATAAGGTAATCCTTCCCTGTTTACTCATTATTTTTAAAAGTTACTTGCATAGGTCTTATCTATGGAAGGAAATATCTTAGATGCTTGATGAAATCATTTAAACCATTATCTACTAAAGGTTTACCCTCATAAAAATGATGTAAGAAAATAATCAAAGTAAACACAAATAGATTGGAAATAGCTTTACCATAAGCATCATAAGTATACCTTACAATCTGTGAGGTTCTAAAACAACCTCTATCTCAAAATTATAAAAGATATTTCCACTTAAATTTTAAATACATCTTACTACTATAATTCTCTTCAACATGTTTTACAATGTAAATCTACCAACGATATTGTAAACTAGCCGACATAATTTTTTTTGATTGGTAGAAAGGGTTTTGAAAGGTCCCTGAACCTTGTACAAGAGAGATTACAATAAATCCAAATCGACCGAGGTGGTCCAAGAAGAGAGGAATAGAAAGTTGGCAAACCTCCACCCTAGGGAAGGTGTCACGAAATCGCGACCAAAATGGTGATGTCACGAAATCGCGACAAGAAGCACCGTAGAAGCCGAAGGAAGAAAAGAAGTCGCGAAAATGCGACAAGAATCGCCATCGGAGCCGAAGAAGGAAAGAAGTCACGATATCGCGACATGTTGCAAAGTGTCGCGATATCGCGACAAGTTGCAGGGTTGGAGCCGATCGAGAAGAAGAGTCGCGAAATCGCGACAAGAAAAAGAAGTCGCGAAATCGCTACAAGAATTGAAAACGCTGCCGAAGAGAAAAGGTGTCATGAAATCGCGACAAGAATGCAGACCGCAGCCGAAATAGAAAATGAGCCCCAAAATCACGACGAAAGTGGAAGCCTGCTGCCAAGAATAAAAGGTGTCACGAAATCGCGACAAAAAGGAAGACCTCCGTTGGAGAGAAAAACGGTCGCGATATCGCGACAAGGATGAGAGTCCGCCGTTGGAGAGAAAAAAGGTCGCGATATCGCGACAACCTGGAAGCCCGCCGTTGGAGAGAAAAAAGGTCGCGATATCGCGACAACCTGGAAGCCCGCCGTTGGAGAGAGAAAAAACGTCGCGAAATCGTGACAAAAATGAAGACCGCCTTGGAGAGAAAAAAATGTCGCGATATCGCGACAAGTTTGCGCAAAGGCGCCCGGAGAGAAAAAGTGTCACGATATCGCGACAAGTTTGCGCAAAGGCACCCGGAGAGAAAAAGTGTCGCGATATCGCGACAGAATGGAAGACCGCCGTTGGAGAGAAAACCCGTCGCGATATCGCGACCGAATGGAAGACCGCCATTGGAGAGAGAAAAGGTGTCGCGATATCGCGACAAAAATCAAGACCGCGCCTGAAGGCCAAAAGTGTCGCGATATCGCGACAAGTTTGCGAAAAAGCACCCGAAGGGAAAAGGTGTCGCGATATCGCGACAAGTTTGCGAAAAAGAACCCGAAGGGAAAAGGTGTCGCGATATCGCGACAAGTTTGCAAAAAAGCACCCGGAGAGAAAAGGTGTCGCGATATCGCGACAAGTTGGAAGACCATGCCAGAGGGAGAGAAAAGTGTCACGATATCATGACAAAAAGCAACCTCGCGGCCTGAGCAAAAAGGATAACGCAGCAAGCTGAGATTTTGCAACCAACTTAGAAAAATGACGCGAAAGCGCCCCAAAGATGCCAAAACGCCGCCGAAAAACCCGAAGACCAGTAACCCACTCACATTGTGCAAACATTGGAACTTGAAGAAACGTCCCTTAGACCGATTGGAAAGGAATCTCTCCAGACCTGAATGTCTATTGCGTCAACTCCCTTATTAGCAAGCTAGTCCACAGCTTTGTTTCCTTCTCGGTATTGATGTTGAATGATTAATTCTGGATAGACACCAATTAGTGTCTTGCATTCGTCGAAGATGGAAACAAGGGCCCAGGGAGGCACAGAGGTTCCTTTGAGCCAGTTGATGCAATGCAATGAGTCTCCTTCTATGATGAGTTTATTGATAGACAAGCCTTCCAAGAGAATCAAGCTTTGGAACAAGGCCCGAGCCTCGGCCATATTGTTGGACTGAATTCCTAAGTTCTGAGCAAAGGCCAAAATTATTTCTCCTCTGTGATTTCTGAGAATTCCACCTCCGCCCACCGCTCCAGGGTTGCCTTTGGCTGCGCCATCGAAATTGAGCTTGTGCCACCTAGAAGGAGGAAAGACCCACTTGATAATAGACCTGTCAATAGAAGTGCGGGGTGTTGCAAAAAAATTGAGAAGATTGAAATGATTTGCTAGATCCAATTCAAGTCCAGGAGGGGGAGGTTTGGACGATGAGACGAGAGAGGCATTCTCCGCAAGCAAGGGCCAAGATTTTGGCAACAACAATCTTCTTATCCTTGGCAAGGTTTTGAAAAATTCTAGCATTTCTCTCAAGCCAAATCTGCCACAAGAAAATGTGAAGGCACGCTTGCCACATGAATTTGAGTTGACTGCTTTTGAAGGGCCGGGGCCACTGTTGAAAAAGGAGGGGAATGGAATGAGGGAGGGCTACGGAGATGGCAAAAGTGTTGAAAACCTGGTTGAGCACTGCAAGGGAGAAGGGACATTCCAGAAAAACATGCACAATAGACTCACAGGCATTTTTACACAGGATGCACCAATTGGGGATGAGAAGCCCTCTGTTTATCAGATTGTCAGTGGTGAGGATTCTATTTTGGATGGCCAACCAGCAGAAGAATTTAACCTTGGGAATGATCTTGGGAACCAGACCAGATTAGTGGAGTCACGGCCATCACGGGGAGCTTCTTGGCTGTAGTAGGCAGATTTAACAAAACTGCCCAGAATCTTCAAGGTTCCAAACCATGGAGTCTTCTTTGTGAGAGCTGGGGATTATGCAGCTCCTCAGTAAGTTTTGAAGCCGTCTAAGCACCTCGGTGATAAGTCTAGGCCCATTCAAAGCCAATTGTTTCCATTCGGGTCTTGTAGTACCTGGGTTGATGAAATGGCACACCTTATCTCCAAAGGTAGCTTCGGTCACCGTCTTGAGCATAGCAAGATGAGGATCTTGACTGAGAGGTTTGTCACGGATCCAAGGATCATCCCAAAAATGAATGGCCACTCCATTTCCAAGACACCACCTTAAACCTTCCATGATGATCTTCCTTGATTTAGTGACACCATTCCATAAATGAGATCCGCCAGGAAGGTAGTGCTCTCCAAGAAAGGGAACCTGATGAAGGTACTTAGCTTTGATGATGTCAATCCAGGTGGCTTTTTCATTGATGGTAAGTCTCCGAGGATTGTTTGGCAATGAGAGCCATGTTCATCCGCTTGATGTCCCTGAAGCCGAGACCTCCATCCTTTTTCTTGGAACAAACCTTGTCCCGTGCAACAAGGGAAAATTTGTTCTTGTTTTCGTTTCCCGCCCAAAGGAATCTACGTTGAATTTGCTCAATTATTTGGCAGATGGAAGTTGGAGCTTTGAAGATAGATAGAAAAAAATAGGAATACTTTGTAGGCAAGCCTGGACTAGAGTGGATTTGGCTGCCTGACTGAGCATTGAACTTTTCCAGCCTGCAAGTTTCTTGTTGAGACGATCTAGAAGAGGTTCCACATAGCCGAGACCGATTTGCCATGGAAAAGCGGTAATCCGAGATAAGTAGTTGGAAGGTTCCCAATGATACACCCAAGGATCTCAGCAATCCTGTTTTGCCTATGGATGGGAGTATTGAGGAAGTATAGCTTGCTTTTGCGGTAATTGACTTTCTGGCCCGCCGCCTCTTCATAAGAGTCAAGGATGTTCTTAATGATTTTTGCTTTGGGGACAGAAGCCAGAGAGGAAAGAATAGTATCATCTACAAACTGCTGATGGGAAATGGCCTTGGTAGTTGAGGCAGGTTTGATCCCAGAGACAAGTCCACTGTTGCAGGCAGCAGTAAGGGTTCTTCCGAGAGTTTCAGCCAAAATGATGAAGAGGAAGGGTGACAGGGGGTCCCCTTGATGAATGCCTTTAAAACTTGGAAAAAATCCGACAGGTGAACCATTGATAAGAACAGAGAACCAAGCAGTAGAAATACATTCTCGAACCATCTTAACCCATTCTTTGTGAAATCCAAACTTCTCAAGGACCTCAAACAGGAATTTCCATGAAACCCGATCAAAGGCCTTGTTCATGTCAAGCTTAAGGAACATACTGGGTTTTTTGTTTTTATAAGTCGAATGAGCCAACTCATGGACTGTTATCACTCCATCAAGCAATGAATCTCCTTTGACCGAGCTGCCTTGGCACTGGTCAATGATGGATGGAAGGATGTCTTTCAGCCTGTTTGCCATGACTTTGGTGATAAGTTTGTAGATGACACTACAAAGACTTATAGGTCTGAAGTCGGAGAGGGAAGCACGCTCATTAGACTTGGGAATTAAAACAATGAAGGTGGAATTGGCTTCTCTCGGCATATTTTTGGCTCTCTAGAAGAATTTAACCACAACAACCACATCAGGGCCCACGACATCCCAAAAGTGTTGAAAAAACTAGGGTGGAAAGCCATCAGGACCAGGAGCCTTGTCAGGTTCCATTGCAAACAGAGCATCTTTGATCTCCTCTTTAGTGTAGGATTGGAGCAGTTTCTCATTATCATCGTTAGACACCAACATTGGAATGTTCTGAAGCAGAGAACTTGCTATGCGGGGGTGGCAGTCAACACTTGGACCTAAGATTTCCTGGAAGTGGTGCACAGATTCCTATCTGATGGCATGGATATCAGAGACAATGGTACCATCAGCATTTGTCAACTCTGAGATTTTATTAGAACCTCTGTGGTGCAAGGTGGAAGCATGGAAAAACTTCGTGTTGGTGTCTCCTTCTTTGAGCCAGAGGCTTCTGGATTTTTGTCTCCAGTAGGACTCTTCTTTAGCCAAAACATTGTGAAGGTTTGAAAGGAGGCATTTTTCTTCCATGAAAGTTTCAACCCTCTGATCCCATTCCTAAATCAGATTTTCCACCCTTTTGAGCTCATCTAGCAGAAGTTTTTTTTCACTAAAAAGGTTGCTAAAAACCTCCCTGTTCTAGCATTTTAGCTTGAGTTTGACTGCTTTAAGTTTGAGGAACAGATTCAAGAGGGGGTTTGGACAAAGGTTTTGCTGCCACCATTGTCGAATACACCGACCTAAATCTGGATGAGTGAGCCACATCTTTTCAAACCTGAAAGGGGTTTTAAAGGTTTTCTGGGGTCGGGAACAATCCATAATAATAGGGTTGTGATCAGATCCAATTTTTGGGTGGCTATGCAGCCTGGCATCACCAAAAATAGGAATGAGTTCTTTGGACAAGAGAAATCTATCAAGATGAATTTGGATGTGATGAATTCCTGCCCGTCTGTCAAGCCGACATAATTAATTCATGGAAATACAAAGCTTTATTTCTACACTAGTGAAAGACACCCTTTCACAACTCTAACTCAGACTCAACTCGAGGTCTAGTTCTTTTTTCTTTGCTGCTATCCTTGGAAACCATTCTTGTAGCAATTTGCAAGCTCTAAAAAAAAAAAGAGAAAAACTTTGTATGCATCTAACACAACTACAAGCATACATCATATCGGGTTTCAACACAATTTGGTCTTTTGGATTATCCCATGATAATGGTATTTTACATTTCCTTCTATACAACGCTTCAAAATATTCCATTCCTAGGGTTGAATGGTGTCCATTATTGTAAGAAAATTCCACCAAGTGTAAGTAATCCTCCCAATGGGTTTTTTGATCCATGCAATACATGTGAAGCATGTCTTATAACACCTGGTTTACTATTTTTGTTTATCCATTGGTTTCTAGGTGATAAGCAGAACTAATGTTTAGTTTAGTTCCAATGGACTGATATAATGCTTTCCAAAACTCAGAGGCAAATATCAAGTCTTTATCAAATATGATTAGTTCTGGAAAACCATGAAGTCAAAATATTTCTTTGAAAATTTTTTTGGCCACAACCACAATATTATCCTTCATGTTTCTAGGCATAAAATGTGCAACCTTGGTCAATCTATTGACCACTACTAGGATTGCATTATGTTGAAACCTATTTTTAGGCAGACCTACAATAAAATCCATTGAAATTACTTACCACTTTTGCATAGGTATGACATGCGGATTTAATAGTCCCGTAGGATGTCTGTGTTCTACCTTAACTTTATGACATTTATGTTGGCAATTTTGGGTACTTTGGGTACATTGCCTTTGCTCAAGTGTATAAGTTGTCATTGATGTCAAAAGGCATTTTTGTGTTGATATCAAAAAGAGTGTGATGTCAAAAATATCTTGAGAAGCTTCATAATGTTAAAGGGTTTTTTATTAAAACCATGGTGACAAGGTTAAAGGTTTTTCTTAAAACCATTTGGACTCATTAAGGGTTTTTATTAAAACCAAGCTTAACTTAATGCAAAGGTTTTTACTTCTTGAAAAACCTTGAAGGTCCATGTTTATTATTAATAATTAAATTAACTCAAACCTTTGACAAAGGTCTAAGTTTAATTTATTATTAATAAAATAATAATAATTATTATTTTAATTATTATTAAAGGGTCTTTTAACCCTTAAGCGACGCACATAAAGAATTCATTCGCCGACGTGTTGCCATCGTTGGAGGAGCGCCGACGTCAAACAATTAAGGAGAAATGGCTATATAAGTGGGGATGATTTTCTAAAGTAATGGTACCATCGATCGATGCAATTTCGTAGCTTTGTGTCCTCCAAAAAAGCGATGTTTTTTGTTGTATTTCGTTGTCCATCCATATTGAATTGCCCAAGATTTTCTTGCGCTTGACGTCCGACAGATTGCGTTTCTCTGACATTTGATAAGACTGCGAACTATGTTTTTCTGGGAGTTACGTTTTTGGACAGCGCTCATGATGATGGTGGTGGCTTGAGGAAAACGTTTACGTTTTCAAATCCTTGGCGATTGAAGGAAGACAACACATAGGATTACATTATATTTTTCATTGGGCACTTGTGCTCCAATGGTGGTGGTGTGTTGAGTGAAGAAGCGTTGGGCAGAGGTGCCAAGTTTGACCCATGTTGTGGGCAATTTCGTCTTGGTCGTGATGCACGAGGATAGCAACAATGAAAGCGCTTTAGCATTTGTGGTGGTGTTATTCATTTTCTCCAAAGGTTGGAGAACTAAGGTTGGCCAAGGTATATCTTTTATTATTTGCTTGGAGTATTTTGAGTTGACTTGGCAAATATAATTGATGGAGGTATAAGGTTAAGTTGTCATATTTTGCTTTGACATTATTTTATTGATGTTTAAGAAGTGGAGCTAAAAGGTGTAATAAAGGAAGTTTATATTATTGCTCATTTCTTTTTATTCTAACCCTAACTTGGTTGGAAGTTTGAGAGTTGTGTGTGGTGACAGCTTGAAGGTTCAATTATCTTCTACTCCAATAAGGTATGGGCACATTCTTCTTATGAGTATGATTGGTGTATGTTTTCTGAAATAAGGTTGGAGTGAAAAGGTATTCTACTAGGTATCCTTTGGCTAGGTGTAAATCCTATTTTCTGGTTTGTTGAAGACTACTTATGCATTGTTATCCTTAAGGAGAGTTTTTGGTGAATGCATAATTTCTGGTTTGAGATAGTGGAAGCTTTGTGCACTAGGGTTTATATTTGTGAGTCTAGCTACTTGCATTGAGTTGGTGGAACCCTTGGTTGGCTGTTTTGAGTTTGATGGTTGAGTTGCTTCCATAGAGGTTGTTTGATCAAGTTATTGCTTTACTTGATTCATGATATTGGGCTTACTCCATTGAGTTGATTTGAGCAAGTTATTCTTTGCATTTGGTGATATTGTGTTGGTGGCTATTTTGTTCAAATATCTTTGGAGGGAAAAGGATTTCTACTTGTTTCCTTTTCTTGTGATGATTGGTTGAATGCTTCAAGGTTAATGTTGAGTTGAATGATGTTGGTTAAACCTTGTCTATAAGCATTGTTGTTAAAGCCCTAATTGGTTGAGAAAAGATATTGGTTGTGGAAAGAACATGAGTATCATTGTTATATGAGATATTGCATGGTTGGCAATTGTTGGGTTGTGTTTCATGTTCTTGAGAAAAGCATACTACATCTATCTTATTCTTTTGAGATTGAGATTGAGTTGAGATTGATATTGGGAGTTAAGTATAGAACATATTGAGTCTCTAACAATTCTCTTTATGTTTCTATGAGATTTGAGATTGAGTTGGGGTTAAGTATAGAACATATTGAGTCTCTAACAATTCTCTTTATGCTTCTATGAGGTTGATGAATCACATTGGGTCTCTAACAATTCTCTTTGTGGGTTCATGCTAAGCAAGTTTTTCTTGGTGAGCTTGCTGAGGTTTTGGACAGGTTTCGGTGGGGACTTGTGAGCAGGTTTTGGACAGGTTTCGGTGGGGACTTGTGAGCAGTTTTGGACAGGTTTCGGTGGGGACTTGTGAGCAGATTTGGATAGGTCCTAGCAGAGGACTTGTGAGCTGAGTTTTTGAGAGTTCTATCAAAGAACTTGAGGACAGAGGAGCATTGGTTCTTTGAGAAGAACCTGAGGACAGATTTGGCAAGTCTTTGAGAAGGCTTGTGTGCAGAGGACTGATTTGTTCAAGAGTTGGACAGATCCGACGTGACAGAGGAAGACTTGTACTAGACCGACTGATTGTGTTTGGTACAGGTTGCTGAGCTGCTGTGGACGTGATCATAGAAGGCAGAGGTCTCTTAGGCTAAGCATTGAGGACAGGAGGTCTTCGGTGGAAAGGAGTTCCACGTGCTGGCAAGAGGTAGAGACAGTTGATCTTCTGAGGGATCATATCCAGAGCAGAGGGGAAGGTATCTCCTTTGAGCAGAGGCTCATAAATTTAGATAGGGGGAAGGTATCTCCTTTGAGCAGAGGCTCATAAATTCAGATTGGGGGAAGGTATCTCCTTTGGGCCGAGGCTCATAAACATTGTAATTGGGAAGGTTTCCCAAAGAACTTTGAGATAACTTTTAGAGAAAAGTTTTGTGGACGTAGCCCGACCATTTTGGGTGAACCACGTTAAAATTGGTGTCACTTTGTGGATGATATTGTGCATTGCTTTGATATTGCTTTGGGTATATTGCTTTACTATTTTGAAGTATAAAGGAAAAAGTAAAAAGAGGTCTTATACTGTTCACCCCCCCTCTCAGTATAAGCTTGTGTTCTTCAATTGGTATCAGAGCAGGTGCCTTCGAAAAGTTTAACAACTTGAAGGAAAAGCTAGTAAAGAACACAATGGATCATTCAAGTAGCAATGCACTTTCAAGGTACCAAGGAATCCAGGGTTAAAACTTCAAGATAGTGATGAGTCTTCTAGTGATGAAGAGGCATATTACAACAAGAAAGGCAAGTTCTCTAGAAAGCACAAAAGTATGAAAAATATAAGATGTTTCAATTGTGGAAAGTTTGGTCATTATGCTACTAATTGTATTGTTCCCAAGAATGAAAGTGATGAAGATAAATAGGATTCTAAGAGCAAGGATTCTGAAAAGCACAAGCATCACAGAAAGATCAAAGATGAGCACAACAATCAAGGAAAGAGGTATTCTCACAAGCACAAGAAGAGTTTCTACCTAGACAAAGCAAGTAAGTGTTCTAGTAGTGATAGTGAAAGTTCTTCAAGTGATAATGAAAATGAGATGTTGTTCATATCAGAAAAAGAGGAAGAACCGAAACATAGATTCATTATCATGAAATGTCTTAGATGTGGAAATTTTGGTCACCTTGAGGATGATTGCACAAATAATGATTTGGTTTCTAGTATGTATGAGGATGCTTCAGAAAACTATAAGGAAGATGCATGTATGGTTTTTGAAAAGGGTAGCACCTCTAGTGATAAGAAATCTGAAAAAGGCTTTGATGATTCAAAAAGCAAACAAATAAAGGATCTTGAAAGTGAACTTATTAATGCTCTTAGTGCTTTGAAAAAGGAAAGAAAGAAGAATGCTAGACTCAAGGATAAGTTAGATGAATGTTGTATGGAGAGAGATGATCTTATAGAAAATCTTGACTTCTCTATAGCTAAGACACAAGAACTCAAGGATGAGTTAGAGTCTAAGGTTCTTGAGTATAGTGAGTTAGAACAGAAAATGGCTTCTTTGAAAGAGGAAACTAAAGAGTACAAGGATAAGCTTTACAGGTTTCAAGATAGCTCCAAAAAGGTTAAGTCACTCATCAAAGGTCAAAGAAAGACAACAGATAAAATAGGCCTTGGTTTTGTTAAGCCACACAAGGAACAAGTTGGAGAGTCTAGTAAGAGACTCCAAAAGGAAGAGAGTTCTGATGAGGAAAGTATTTCAGAAAATGAGTCCTTGAATGATAGATGCACGAAACAGAAAATAGAATTCAGAATGAGAAGAAGAAGTTTTCGAAACCTAAGAGGTCAATTAAAGGAAAGTTTCAAGGCAGATGTTTTGCTTGTCACAAGTTTGGTCACATGGCTTCACATTGCATGGCTCAAGTGAAGAAGGTAAATGACAATTTCAGAAGTGCTAGTTACTTTCAAGGGTATTGCTACTCTTGTCAATAGTTTGGGCACAAGGCAGTTTATTGCAAGGCAAATAACAGGAACAGGTTTGGTAAAGGTTTGGGAAAGTGGGAAGGTTTGGGAATAGGTTTGGTCGAACAGGTTTGGTCGAACAGGTGGATTCAAAGATCAGGTTTACCTCAGAGAAACAACATCGTCAAGTGTTTCAAGTGCAACAATGAAGGTCACATAATCGAGACAGTGTAGAGCTGAAATTCTAGAATACAAGAACAGGAACAAGTGGCATGATCAGGTCCAAGGATCAAGGCATGGACAAGAACAGGGATGAGAACAAGAACAAGAACAGTGACAAGAACAGGAATATGGACAAAGAGTTCAAGAGAAGGCCCGACAAGGAAGTTATAGACGCCAATGATGATCGGTGCCTAATGGGAGTTTTACTCCCACCCCAGAATTAATCACCTCATCAGGAGGTGGGGGAGGGACTAAGCTAAGAGGCTCATTCTTAGTCCCGAGCCCCAAAGGTGGCCCTTTGCCATTGATGACAAAGGGGGAGAGATATGAGTAAGGGGGAGAGCTTCAAAGTGAAGAGGAAAGCTTCAAGTTCGGGGGAGCAAAACTTCAAAGGAAGATTCTCGGTTGTGGGCACAGTTTCTCAGTTGTTAGCACAGTTGGTTTCAGTTTTGGCTCTTGAGAAGTGTTTTCAGTAAAGGTTTGCCATCAATGACAAAGGGGGAGATTGTTGGCAATTTTGGGTACTTTGGGTACATTGCCTTTGCTCAAGTGTATAAGTTGTCATTGATGTCAAAAGGCATTTTTGTGTTGATATCAAAAAGAGTGTGATGTCAAAAATATCTTGAGAAGCTTCATAATGTTAAAGGGTTTTTATTAAAACCATGGTGACAAGGTTAAAGGTTTTTCTTAAAACCATTTGGACTCATTAAGGGTTTTTATTAAAACCAAGCTTAACTTAATGCAAAGGTTTTTACTTCTTGAAAAACCTTGAAGGTCCATGTTTATTATTAATAATTAAATTAACTCAAACCTTTGACAAAGGTCTAAGTTTAATTTATTATTAATAAAATAATAATAATTATTATTTTAATTATTATTAAAGGGTCTTTTAACCCTTAAGCGACGCACATAAAGAATTCATTCGCCGACGTGTTGCCATCGTTGGAGGAGCGCCGACGTCAAACAATTAAGGAGAAATGGCTATATAAGTGGGGATGATTTTCTAAAGTAATGGTACCATCGATCGATGCAATTTCGTAGCTTTGTGTCCTCCGAAAAAGCGATGTTTTTCGCTGTATTTCGTTGTCCATCCATATTGAATTGCCCAAGCTTTTCTTGCGCTTGACGTCCGACAGATTGCGTTTCTCTGACATTTGATAAGACTGCGAACTATGTTTTTTGGGAGTTACGTTTTTGGACAGCGCTCATGATGATGGTGGTGGCTTGAGGAAAACGTTTACGTTTTCAAATCCTTGGCGATTGAAGGAAGACAACACATAGGATTACATTATATTTTTCATTGGGCACTTGTGCTCCAATGGTGGTGGTGTGTTGAGTGAAGAAGCGTTGGGCAGAGGTGCCAAGTTTGACCCATGTTGTGGGCAATTTCGTCTTGGTCGTGATGCACGAGGATAGCAGCAATGAAAGCGCTTTAGCATTTGTGGTGGTGTTATTCATTTTCTCCAAAGGTTGGAGAACTAAGGTTGGCCAAGGTATATCTTTTATTATTTGCTTGGAGTATTTTGAGTTGACTTGGCAAATATAATTGATGGAGGTATAAGGTTAAGTTGTCATATTTTGCTTTGACATTATTTTATTGATGTTTAAAGAAGTGGAGCTAAAAGGTGTAATAAAGGAAGTTTATATTATTGCTCATTTCTTTTTATTCTAACCCTAACTTGGTTGGAAGTTTGAGAGTTGTGTGTGGTGACAGCTTGAAGGTTCAATTATCTTCTACTCCAATAAGGTATGGGCACATTCTTCTTATGAGTATGATTGGTGTATGTTTTCTGAAATAAGGTTGGAGTGAAAAGGTATTCTACTAGGTATCCTTTGGCTAGGTGTAAATCCTATTTTCTGGTTTGTTGAAGACTACTTATGCATTGTTATCCTTAAGGAGAGTTTTTGGTGAATGCATAATTTCTGGTTTGAGATAGTGGAAGCTTTGTGCACTAGGGTTTATATTTGTGAGTCTAGCTACTTGCATTGAGTTGGTGGAACCCTTGGTTGGCTGTTTTGAGTTTGATGGTTGAGTTGCTTCCATAGAGGTTGTTTGATCAAGTTATTGCTTTACTTGATTCATGATATTGGGCTTACTCCATTGAGTTGATTTGAGCAAGTTATTCTTTGCATTTGGTGATATTGTGTTGGTGGCTGTTTTGTTCAAATATCTTTGGAGGGAAAAGGATTTCTACTTGTTTCCTTTTCTTGTGATGATTGGTTGAATGCTTCAAGGTTAATGTTGAGTTGAATGATGTTGGTTAAACCTTGTCTATAAGCATTGTTGTTAAAGCCCTAATTGGTTGAGAAAAGATATTGGTTGTGGAAAGAACATGAGTATCATTGTTATATGAGATATTGCATGGTTGGCAATTGTTGGGTTGTGTTTCATGTTCTTGAGAAAAGCATACTACATCTATCTTATTCTTTTGAGATTGATATTGAGTTGAGATTGATATTGGGAGTTAAGTATAGAACATATTGAGTCTCTAACAATTCTCTTTATGCTTCTATGAGGTTGATGAATCACATTGGGTCTCTAACAATTCTCTTTGTGGGTTCATGCTAAGCAAGTTTTTCTTGGTGAGCTTGTTGAGGTTTTGGACAGGTTGGTGGGGACTTGTGAGAGGTTGGAAGGTTTCGGTGGGGACTTGTGAGCAGTTTTGGACAGGTTTCGGTGGGGACTTGTGAGCAGATTTGGACAGGTCCTAGCAGAGGACTTGTGAGCTGGTTTTTGAGAGTTCTATCAGAGAACTTGAGGATAGAGGAGCATTGGTTCTTTGAGAAGAACTTGAGGACAGATTTGGCAAGTCTTTGAGAAGGCTTGTGTGTAGAGGATTGATTTGTTCAAGAGTTGGACAGATCTGACAGATAGAGGAAGACTTGTACTAGACCGATTGACTGTGTTTGGTACAGGTTGCTGAGCTACTGTGGACGTGATCATAGAAGGCAGAGGTCTCTTAGGCTAAGCATTGAGGATAGGAGGTCTTCGGTGGAAAGGAGTTCCACGTGCTGGCAAGAGGTAGAGACAGTTGATCTTCTGAGGGATCATATCCAGAGCAGAGGGGAAGGTATCTCCTTTGAGCAGAGGCTCATAAATTCAGATTGGGGGAAGGTATCTCCTTTGAGCAGAGGCTCATAAATTCAGATTGGGGGAAGGTATCTCCTTTGGGCCGAGGCTCATAAACATTGTAATTGGGAAGGTTTCCCAAAGAACTTTGAGATAACTTTTAGAGAAAAGTTTTGTGGACGTAGCCCAACCATTCTGGGTGAACCACGTTAAAATTGGTGTCACTTTGTGGATGATATTGTGCATTGTTTTGATATTGCTTTGGGTATATTGCTTTACTATTTTGAAGTATAAAGGAAAAAGTAAAAAGAGGTCTTATACTTGTTCACCCCCCCCTCTCAGTATAAGCTTGTGTTCTTCAATTGGTATCAAAGCGGGTGCCTTCGAAAAGTTTAACGACTTGAAGGAAAAGCTAGTAAAGAACACAATGGATCATTCAAGTAGTAATGCAAAAACTTCAAGATATTGATGAGTCTTCTAGTGATGAAGAGGCATATTATAGAAGAAAGGCAAGTTCTCTAGAAAGCACAAAAGTATGAAAAATATAAGATGTTTCAATTGTGGAAAGTTTGGTCATTATGCTACTGACTGTATTGTTCCCAAGAATGAAAGTGATGAAGATAAACAGGATTCTAAGAGCAAGGATTCTGAAAAGCACAAGCATCACAGGAAGATCAAATATGAGCACAACAATCAAGGAAAGAGGTATTCTCACAAGCACAAGAAGAGTTTCTACCTAGACAAAGCAAGTAAGTGTTCTAGTAGTGATAGTGAAAGTTCTTCAAGTGATAATGAAAATGAGATGTTGTTCATATCAGAAAAAGAGGAAGAACCGAAACATAGATTCATTATCATGAAATGTCTTAGATGTGGAAATTTTGGTCACCTTGAGGATGATTGCACAAATAATGATTTGGTTTCTAGTATGTATGAGGATGCTTCAGAAAACTATAAGGAAGATGCATGTATGGTTTTTGAAAAGGGTAGCACCTCTAGTGATAAGAAATCTGAAAAAGGCTTTGATGATTCAAAAAGCAATCAAATAAAGGATCTTGAAAGTGAACTTATTAATGCTCTTAGTGCTTTGAAAAAGGAAAGAAAGAAGAATGCTAGACTCAAGGATAAGTTAGATGAATGTTGTATGGAGAGAGATGATCTTATAGAAAATCTTGACTTCTCTATAGCTAAGACACAAGAACTCAAGGATGAGTTAGAGTCTAAGGTTCTTGAGTATAGTGAGTTAGAACAGAAAATGGCTTCTTTGAAAGAGGAAACTAAAGAGTACAAGGATAAGCTTTAGAGGTTTCAAGATAGCTCCAAAAAGGTTAAGTCACTCATCAAAGGTCAAAGAAAGACAACAGATAAAACAGGCCTTGGTTTTGTTAAGCCACACAAGGAACAAGTTGGAGAGTCTAGTAAGAGACTCCAAAAGGAAGAGAGTTCTGATGAGGAAAGTATTTCAGAAAAGGAGTCCTTGAATGATAGATGCACAGAAATAGAAAATAGAATTCAGAATGAGAAGAAGAAGTTTTCAGGACCTAAGAGGTCAATTAAAGGAAAGTTTCAAGGCAGATGTTTTGCTTGTCACAGGTTTGGTCACATGGCTTCACATTGCATGGCTCAAGTGAAGAAGGTAAATGACAATTTTAGAAGTGCTAGTTACTTTCAAGGGTATTGCTACTCTTGTCAACAGTTTGGGCACAAGGCAGTTTATTGCAAGGCAAATAACAGGAACAGGTTTGGTCAAAGGTTTGGAATAGGGGTAAGGGAAGGTTTGGTCAGAACAGGTTTGGTCAGAATAGGTGGATTCAAAGATCAGGTTTACCTCAGAGAAACAACATCGTCAAGTGTTTCAAGTGCAACAATGAAGGTCACATAATCAGACAGTGTAGAGCTAAAATTCTAGAATACAGGAACAGGAACAGTGGCATGATCAGGTCCAAGGATCAAGGCATGGACAAGAACAGGGATGAGAACAAGAACAAGAACAGTGACAAGAACAGGAATATGGACAAAGAGTTCAAGAGAAGGCCCAGCAAGGAAGTTATAGACGCTGATGATGATCAGTGCCTAATGGGAGTTTTACTCCCACCCCAGAATTAATCACCTCATCAGGAGGTGGGGGAGGGACTAAGCTAAGAGGCTCATTCTTAGTCCCGAGCCCCAAAGGTGGCCCTTTGCCATTGATGACAAAGGGGGAGAGATATGAGTAAGGGGGAGAGCTTCAAAGTGAAGAGGAAAGCTTCAAGTCAGGGGGAGCAAAACTTCAAAGGAAGATTCTCAGTTGTGGGCACAGTCTCTCAGTTGTTAGCACAGTTGGTTTCAGTTTTGGCTCTTGAGAAGTGTTTTCAGTAAAGGTTTGCCATCAATGACAAAGGGGGAGATTGTTGGCAATTTTGGGTACTTTGGGTACATTGCCTTTGCTCAAGTGTATAAGTTGTCATTGATGTCAAAAGGCATTTTTGTGTTGATATCAAAAAGAGTGTGATGTCAAAAATATCTTGAGAAGCTTCATAATGTTAAAGGGTTTTTATTAAAACCATGGTGACAAGGTTAAAGGTTTTTCTTAAAACCATTTGGACTCATTAAGGGTTTTTATTAAAACCAAGCTTAACTTAATGCAAAGGTTTTTACTTCTTGAAAAACCTTGAAGGTCCATGTTTATTATTAATAATTAAATTAACTCAAACCTTTGACAAAGGTCTAAGTTTAATTTATTATTAATAAAATAATAATAATTATTATTTTAATTATTATTAAAGGGTCTTTTAACCCTTAAGCGACGCACATAAAGAATTCATTCGCCGACGTGTTGCCATCGTTGGAGGAGCGCCGACGTCAAACAATTAAGGAGAAATGGCTATATAAGTGGGGATGATTTTCTAAAGTAAAGGTACCTTCGATCGATGCAATTTCGTAGCTTTGTGTCCTCCGAAAAAGCGATGTTTTTCACTGTATTTCGTTGTCCATCCATATTGAATTGCCCAAGCTTTTCTTGCGCTTGACGTCCAGCAGATTGCGTTTCTCTGACATTTGATAAGACTACGAACTATGTTTTCTGGGAGTTACGTTTTTGGACAGCGCTCATGATGATGGTGGTGGCTTGAGGAAAACGTTTACGTTTTCAAATCCTTGGCGATTGAAGGAAGACAACACATAGGATTACATTATATTTTTCATTGGGCACTTGTGCTCCAATGGTGGTGGTGTGTTGAGTGAAGAAGCGTTGGGCGGAGGTGCCAAGTTTGACCCATGTTGTGGGCAATTTCGTCTTGGTCGTGATGCACGAGGATAGCAGCAATGAAAGCGCTTTAGCATTTGTGGTGGTGTTATTCATTTTCTCCAAAGGTTGGAGAACTAAGGTTGGCCAAGGTATATCTTTTATTATTTGCTTGGAGTATTTTGAGTTGACTTGGCAAATATAATTGATGGAGGTATAAGGTTAAGTTGTCATATTTTGCTTTGACATTATTTTATTGATGTTTAAAGAAGTGGAGCTAAAAGGTGTAATAAAGGAAGTTTATATTATTGCTCATTTCTTTTTATTCTAACCCTAACTTGGTTGGAAGTTTGAGAGTTGTGTGTGGTGACATCTTGAAGGTTCAATTATCTTCTACTCCAATAAGGTATGGGCACATTCTTCTTATGAGTATGATTGGTGTATGTTTTCTGAAATAAGGTTGGAGTGAAAAGGTATTCTACTAGGTATCCTTTGGCTAGGTGTAAATCCTATTTTCTGGTTTGTTGAAGACTACTTATGCATTGTTATCCTTAAGGAGAGTTTTTGGTGAATGCATAATTTCTGGTTTGAGATAGTGGAAGCTTTGTGCACTAGGGTTTATATTTGTGAGTCTAGCTACTTGCATTGAGTTGGTGGAACCCTTGGTTGGCTGTTTTGAGTTTGATGGTTGAGTTGCTTCCATAGAGGTTGTTTGATCAAGTTATTGCTTTACTTGATTCATGATATTGGGCTTACTCCATTGAGTTGATTTGAGCAAGTTATTCTTTGCATTTGGTGATATTGTGTTGGTGGTCTATTTTGTTCAAATATCTTTGGAGGGAAAAGGATTTCTACTTGTTTCCTTTTCTTGTGATGATTGGTTGAATGCTTCAAGGTTAATGTTGAGTTGAATGATGTTGGTTAAACCTTGTCTATAAGCATTGTTGTTAAAGCCCTAATTGGTTGAGAAAAGATATTGGTTGTGGAAAGAACATGAGTATCATTGTTATATGAGATATTGCATGGTTGGCAATTGTTGGGTTGTGTTTCATGTTCTTGAGAAAAGCATACTACATCTATCTTATTCTTTTGAGATTGAGATTGAGTTGAGATTGATATTGGGAGTTAAGTATAGAACATATTGAGTCTCTAACAATTCTCTTTATGCTTCTATGAGATTGAGATGGGATATCTTCTATGAGGTTGATGAATCACATTGGGTCTCTAACAATTCTCTTTGTGGGTTCATGCTAAGCAAGTTTTTCTTGGTGAGCTTGGTGAGGTTTTGGACAGGTTCTGGTGGGGACTTGTGAGCAGGTTTTGGACAGGTTTCAGTGGGGACTTGTGAAGTTTTGGAAGGTTTCGATGGGGACTTGTGAGCAGATTTGGACATGTCCTAGCATAGGACTTGTGAGCTGAGTTTTTGAGAGTTCTATCAGAGAACTTGAGGACAGAGGAGCATTGGTTCTTTGAGAAGAACCTGAGGACAGATTTGGCAAGTCTTTGAGAAGGCTTGTGTGTAGAGGATTGATTTGTTCAAGAGTTGGACAGATCTGACAGATAGAGGAAGACTTGTACTAGACCGATTGACTATGTTTGGTACAGGTTGTTGAGCTATTGTGGACGTGATCATAGAAGGCAGAGGTCTCTTAGGCTAAGCATTGAGGATAGGAGGTCTTCGGTGGAAAGGAGTTCCACGTGCTGGCAAGAGGTAGAGACAGTTGATCTTCTGAGGGATCATATCCAGAGCAGAGGGGAAGGTATCTCCTTTGAGCAGAGGCTCATAAATTTAGATTGGGGGAAGGTATCTCCTTTGAGCAGAGGCTCATAAATTCATATTGGGGGAAGGTATCTCCTTTGGGCCGAGGCTCATAAACATTGTAATTGGGAAGGTTTCCCAAAGAACTTTGAGATAACTTTTAGAGAAAAGTTTTGTGGACGTAGCCCAACCATTCTGGGTGAACCACGTTAAAATTGGTGTCACTTTGTGGATGATATTGTGCATTGCTTTGATATTGCTTTGGGTATATTGCTTTACTATTTTGAAGTATAAAGGAAAAAGTAAAAAGAGGTCTTATACTGTTCACCCCCCTCTCAGTATAAGCTTGTGTTCTTCAATTGGTATCAGAGCGGGTGCCTTCGAAAAGTTTAATAGCTTGAAGGAAAAGCTAGTAAAGAACACAATGGATCATTCAAGTAGTAATGCAGCTTTCAAGGCTACCAAGGAATCCAAGGGTAAACAACTTCAAGATAGTGATGAGTCTTCTAGTGATGAAGAGGCATATTACAACAAGAAAGGCAAGTTCTCTAGAAAGCACAAAAGTATGAAAAATATAAGATGTTTCAATTGTGGAAAGTTTGGTCATTATGCTACTGACGTACTATTCCCAAGAATGAAAGTGATGAAGATAAACAGGATTCTAAGAGCAAGGATTCTGAAAAGCACAAGCATCACAGGAAAATCAAAGATGAGCACAACAATCAAGGAAAGAGGTATTCTCACAAGCACAAGAAGAGTTTCTACCTAGACAAAGCAAGTAAGTGTTCTAGTAGTGATAGTGAAAGTTCTTCAAGTGATAATGAAAATGAGATGTTGTTCATATCGAAAAAGAGGAAGAACCGAAACATAGATTCATTATCATGAAATGTCTTAGATGTGGAAATTTTGGTCACCTTGAGGATGATTGCACAAATAATGATTTGGTTTCTAGTATGTATGAGGATGCTTCAGAAAACTATAAGGAAGATGCATGTATGGTTTTTGAAAAGGGTAGCACCTCTAGTGATAAGAAATCTGAAAAAGGCTTTGATGATTCAAAAAGCAAACAAATAAAGGATCTTGAAAGTGAACTTATTAATGCTCTTAGTGCTTTGAAAAAGGAAAGAAAGAAGAATGCTAGACTCAAGGATAAGTTAGATGAATGTTGTATGGAGAGAGATGATCTTATAGAAAATCTTGATTTCTCTATAGCTAAGACACAAGAACTCAAGGATGAGTTAGAGTCTAAGGTTCTTGAGTATAGTGAGTTAGAACAGAAAATGGCTTCTTTGAAAGAGGAAACTAAAGAGTACAAGGATAAGCTTTACAGGTTTCAAGATAGCTCCAAAAAGGTTAAGTCACTCATCAAAGGTCAAAGAAAGACAACGAGATAAAACAGGCCTTGGTTTTGTTAAGCCACACAAGGAACAAGTTGGAGAGTCTAGTAAGAGACTCCAAAAGGAAGAGAGTTCTGATGAGGAAAGTATTTCAGAAAATGAGTCCTTGAATGATAGATGCACAGAAATAGAAAATAGAATTCAGAATGAGAAGAAGAAGTTTTCAGGACCCAAGAGGTCAATTAAAGGAAAGTTTCAAGGCAGATGTTTTGCTTGTCACAGGTTTGGTCACATGGCTTCACATTGCATGGCTCAAGTGAAGAAGGTAAATGACAATTTCAGAAGTGCTAGTTTCTTTCAAGGGTATTGCTACTCTTGTCAACAGTTTGGGCACAAGGCAGTTTATTGCAAGGCAAATAACAAGAACAGGGAAAGTTTGGTGAAAGTTTGGTGAAAGGTTTGGGAAAGGTTTGGTCAGAATAGGTTTGGTCAGAACAGGTGGATTCAAAGATCAGGTTTACCTCAGAGAAACAACATCGTCAAGTGTTTCAAGTGCAACAATGAAGGTCACATAATCAGACAGTGTAGAGCTAAAATTCCAGAATACAGGAACAGGAACAGTGGCATGATCAGGTCCAAGGATCAAGGCATGGACAAGAACAGGGATGAGAACAAGAACAAGAATAGTGACAAGAACAGGAATATGGACAAAGAGTTCAAGAGAAGGCCCGACAAGGAAGTTATAGACGCTGATGATGATCGGTGCCTAATGGGAGTTTTACTCCCACCCCAGAATTAATCACCTCATCAGGAGGTGGGGGAGGGACTAAGCTAAGAGGCTCATTCTTAGTCCCGAGCCCCAAAGGTGGCCCTTTGCCATTGATGACAAAGGGGGAGAGATATGAGTAAGGGGGAGAGCTTCAAAGTGAAGAGGAAAGCTTCAAGTCAGGGGGAGCAAAACTTCAAAGGAAGATTCTCGGTTGTGGGCACAGTCTCTCAGTTGTTAGCACGAGTTGGTTTCAGTTTTGGCTCTTGAGAAGTGTTTTCAGTAAAGGTTTGCCATCAATGACAAAGGGGGAGATTGTTGGCAATTTTGGGTACTTTGGGTACATTGCCTTTGCTCAAGTGTATAAGTTGTCATTGATGTCAAAAGGCATTTTTGTGTTGATATCAAAAAGAGTGTGATGTCAAAAATATCTTGAGAAGCTTCATAATGTTAAAGGGTTTTTATTAAAACCATGGTGACAAGGTTAAAGGTTTTTCTTAAAACCATTTGGACTCATTAAGGGTTTTTATTAAAACCAAGCTTAACTTAATGCAAAGGTTTTTACTTCTTGAAAAACCTTGAAGGTCCATGTTTATTATTAATAATTAAATTAACTCAAACCTTTGACAAAGGTCTAAGTTTAATTTATTATTAATAAAATAATAATAATTATTATTTTAATTATTATTAAAGGGTCTTTTAACCCTTAAGCGACGCACATAAAGAATTCATTCGCCGACGTGTTGCCATCGTTGGAGGAGCGCCGACGTCAAACAATTAAGGAGAAATGGCTATATAAGTGGGGATGATTTTCTAAAGTAATGGTACCATCGATCGATGCAATTTCGTAGCTTTGTGTCCTCCGAAAAAGCGATGTTTTTCGCTGTATTTCGTTGTCCATCCATATTGAATTGCCCAAGATTTTCTTGCGCTTGACGTCCGGCAGATTGCGTTTCTCTGACATTTGATAAGACTGCGAACTATGTTTTCTGGGAGTTACGTTTTTGGACAGCGCTCATGATGATGGTGGTGGCTTGAGGAAAACGTTTACGTTTTCAAATCCTTGGCGATTGAAGGAAGACAACACATAGGATTACATTATATTTTTCATTGGGCACTTGTGCTCCAATGGTGGTGGTGTGTTGAGTGAAGAAGCGTTGGGAAGAGGTGCCAAGTTTGACCCATGTTGTGGGCAATTTCGTCTTGGTCGTGATGCACGAGGATAGCAGCAATGAAAGCGCTTTAGCATTTGTGGTGGTGTTATTCATTTTCTCCAAAGGTTGGAGAACTAAGGTTGGCCAAGGTATATCTTTTATTATTTGCTTGGAGTATTTTGAGTTGACTTGGCAAATATAATTGATGGAGGTATAAGGTTAAGTTGTCATATTTTGCTTTGACATTATTTTATTGATGTTTAAAGAAGTGGAGCTAAAAGGTGTAATAAAGGAAGTTTATATTATTGCTCATTTCTTTTTATTCTAACCCTAACTTGGTTGGAAGTTTGAGAGTTGTGTGTGGTGACAACTTGAAGGTTCAATTATCTTCTACTCCAATAAGGTATGGGCACATTCTTCTTATGAGTATGATTGGTGTATGTTTTCTGAAATAAGGTTGGAGTGAAAAGGTATTCTACTAGGTATCCTTTGGCTAGGTGTAAATCCTATTTTCTGGTTTGTTGAAGACTACTTATGCATTGTTATCCTTAAGGAGAGTTTTTGGTGAATGCATAATTTTTGGTTTGAGATAGTGGAAGCTTTGTGCACTAGGGTTTATATTTGTGAGTCTAGCTACTTGCATTGAGTTGGTGGAACCCTTGGTTGGCTGTTTTGAGTTTGATGGTTGAGTTGCTTCCATAGAGGTTGTTTGATCAAGTTATTGCTTTACTTGATTCATGATATTGGGCTTACTCCATTGAGTTGATTTGAGCAAGTTATTCTTTGCATTTGGTGATATTGTGTTGGTGGTCTGTTTTGTTCAAATATCTTTGGAGGGAAAAGGATTTCTACTTGTTTCCTTTTCTTGTGATGATTGGTTGAATGCTTCAAGGTTAATGTTGAGTTGAATGATGTTGGTTAAACCTTGTCTATAAGCATTGTTGTTAAAGCCCTAATTGGTTGAGAAAAGATATTGGTTGTGGAAAGAACATGAGTATCATTGTTATATGAGATATTGCATGGTTGGCAATTGTTGGGTTGTGTTTCATGTTCTTGAGAAAAGCATACTACATCTATCTTATTCTTTTGAGATTGAGATTGAGTTAGATTGAGATTGATATTGGAGTTAAGTATAGAACATATTGAGTCTCTAACAATTCTCTTTATGCTTCTATGAGGTTGATGAATCAATTTTGAAAGAAACATTGGGTCTCTAACAATTCTCTTTGTGGGTTCATGCTAAGCAAGTTTTTCTTGGTGAGCTTGCTGAGGTTTTGGATAGGTTTCGGTGGGGACTTGTGAGAGTTTTGGACAGGTTTCGGTGGGGACTTGTGAGCAGTTTTGGACAGGTTTCGGTGGGGACTTGTGAGCAGATTTGGACAGGTCCTAGCGAGAGGACTTGTGAGCTGAGTTTTTGAGAGTTCTATCAGAGAACTTGAGGACAGAGGAGCATTGGTTCTTTGAGAAGAACCCGAGGACAGATTTGGCAAGTCTTTGAGAAGGCTTGTGTGCAGAGGATTGATTTGTTCAAGAGTTGGACAGATCTGACAGACAGAGGAAGACTTGTACTAGACCGACTGACTGTGTTTGGTACAGGTTGTTTGAGCTGTTGTGGACGTGATCATAGAAGGCGAGAGGTCTCTTAGGCTAAGCATTGAGGACAGGAGGTCTTCGGTGGAAAGGAGTTCCACGTGCTGGCAAGAGGTAGAGACAGTTGATCTTCTGAGGGATCATATCCAGAGTAGAGGGGAAGGTATCTCCTTTGAGCAGAGGCTCATAAATTTAGATAGAGGGGAAGGTATCTCCTTTGAGCAGAGGCTCATAAATTCAGATTGGGGGAAGGTATCTCCTTTGGGCCGAGGCTCATAAACATTGTAATTGGGAAGGTTTCCCAAAGAACTTTGAGATAACTTTTAGAGAAAAGTTTTGTGGACGTAGCCCAACCATTCCGGGTGAACCACGTTAAAATTGGTGTCACTTTGTGGATGATATTGTGCATTGCTTTGATATTGCTTTGGGTATATTGCTTTACTATTTTGAAGTATAAAGGAAAAAGTAAAAAGAGGTCTTATACTGTTCACCCCCCCCTCTCAGTATAAGCTTGTGTTCTTCAATTTAAGACATTGAGCGATAAATTAATTTATATCCCTCTTTTTTTTTTTGGTAATTATTATAATAGATTAACAGTGGGTTTTTATAGAGGATCCCAAAACCTTATATACAAAACCAGCCTTGCTAAATAGTGCTTCATGCCTCTTGGTCGGAAGAATAAACCTGTATGCAGAAAAAAAACAAAAAGCTGCTAATTGCCCAAGGGCTCCAAGTAAGGCATTTTTGCCTGATTATCCTGGAAACCATGGCCATTATAATTGGGAAAACAAAAACTAGCCGAAGAAGCTAGACCATCGAAAAGCAAAAGAAGACAGCCAAGAAAACTACAAAAAATTATCCCATACCTGGGAAATAACTTTCCACATTTTTTCTTCCCCGAAGGCAGAATTCGAAGCATACATGTTGGATAGGATCCAAGAAAAATGACTGGACTGAAACAAACCATTGAAAATCCTGCGGAAAATTTTTTCCCTAGCCCAAATGGCCACTCTGTTTAGTCTTCTCACATCCAGGATTTCATCCGTACGGTTTGAGGTTCTTCTTACTTCCCTTTCCCTGCTAGAAGGGAGGTTTTGGGATAAGCACGTCACCCATCAGAGAATCGGAGTCATCCTGAAACAGCAACCGTTGGGTTCCATTTGCAACATCAGTCACAGTTTATTTGTCTCTCTTTTCCTTGTTGGGGGGACGACCCTGCTTCCTTTCACTACCAAAATCCACCCCTCGCTTTTGACTCCTCGTAATTCGAGGGCTAATATTACCAGGCTGGTAACCTCTTCTTCCCAGCAGGTAGTCTTCCAATAACTTTTGTGCCTCGGGAGAGTTTCGGTCATAAATTTTGGGTGAATCTGCCTGTGTGGTGATAAGGGGGGGGCTGTTCCTTTTCCTCCTATGGTCCTAGTTGGGGGCGCCCACCACACTGCTCGGAGTTCGGATGGGTGGTGATTTCCTCTTCTGGTAAGGAGGATTCAAGATGGTCCCTGGATGGACCTGGAGATTCATGGCCTTTTGTAAAAGGGTGCTTCGTCTAAACTTCACCGTGCTCCAGAGGGTTGCAGGGATCCCGCTCCCTCTTCCTCAGCTTTTGGAGAGGACAATTGGACTGAAGATGCCCTTGAGAACTACATTGAGGGCAGAAAGCTGGCCTGTTCTCATAAATAATAGCTTGCTTGTGTAGAAAAGTACCCCCAGACCGCAGAGTAATGGAGGATGGGAGGTCCATCTCCAAGTCCGCCAAAACACAGAACCGGGCTTGGACAAATCTAGTTCGAGCTCTGGTGGGAGGGTCTAAAGTGATCAGCTCCTCGATGGACCGAGCAATACCTCTGATTACATTTTCATGCCAGCAAAAAAGGGGAAGACTTGGGAGCCTAACCCATATTGGAGCAATGTTGATATTCTGGATATCGGGGTTAAATTCCAAACCCCACTTCCTTAGAAAGAGACTCCTACGGCCCAAGAACCAAGGCCCTCCAGCCAGGATTTTACAGTAGTCCTCCTTGTTGCTCAGCCTAATCATGAAGAAACCTCGGGTTAGGGCAGCCAACTCTAAGTGACCAGAGGTCCGCCATTTGCCAGATGCCCACTTGCGAATGGTATCCATTTTGGGACGACCACCAATAAACTTACCGATGAGGGTAAATTTTTTGAAATCCACAAAGCTTGAGAGAATTTCCGTCGGGATGTCCAACTCGTCCCCGGATGAAAATAACTCCTTGGAGAAGAGCCCGCTTAGGGTTTCAGAGGCCACTGCCAAAGCATATGACTTCTGAGGTCCATCTCCCCGTTTGTCTGGCGGATCCTTGCCGCAACTTGGCAAGGACTCCTCGGCGTCCCTAGACTCTGTTTGCCCTCCCTCCACCCTACCGAGCCCCTGGTTCGACCTGTCGATGCTCCCGTGCTCTCCCAGAATAGCCTTCTCGCCCACCATCATCCCCACCCTCCCAAGAAACCCTAATTTCATCGCTCCCTCCAATTTATATCCCTCTTCATCCCAGACCAGTAGAAAGTTTTCTTTATAATCTCCCTCATTTTTGCTTCACCAGGATGAGAAGAATATGGGGATCTATGGGCTTAGTTCATAATCATCTTCCTCAAATTTCCAACTTCAAGAATAACGACTCTATCGTTAAAGCATAAGAAATTATCCTTGATACTGAAATATTTATTTTCATCAGGTTTCCCTTCCATTCCTTTCTAAATTTTCTTGCAATAAGTGTCTTGATTCTGCATCTCTTTGACTTGTTCAATCATTTCAAAATGAATACGAGATAAAATAGCAATGTGTCTTCTCCTACTTGTTGTGACCACTTCATAATGACCCTAAGATTGGGGACCCACTGAATTTTTGAAGCTTTCGATGCTTGTTTTGAAGTGTTGACATCATTCAATTGGTTGTTATTTTGGTTTTGTTGATCTTCTTTTGAAAATCTCAAGATTTGATAATTGTGATTTTAAATATTTTAATTAAAAAAAACTTTTAATTTTAATGTTTAAAATAAATCATTTAAAATCATTAAATAAAATACTTTAGAGTATAATTTTAATGTTTTAAATCATTCATTTTAAAAGTTTAATTAAAATATTTAAAGTTCATTTTGAATGTTTTTATTTCAAAGTGTATTGTAAATGTTTTAATTAAAATATTTAAAGTTCATTTTGAATATTTTTATTTCAAAGTGTATTGTAAATGTTTTAATTAAAATATTTAAAGTACATTATTATAAAAAGTTTTGTGTTGGTTTTGCAGGTTTTCAATATAATGTAGAAAAGAATGAATGAACAAAGGAGTGGAACACAAAGAGAATGATATGGTTATAAAATCAGTTTTAAATTGTAGAACAGAATGAACAAACATAATATTAAATTATAAATAGGCCATTGGAATCCAAGAAAAGAGGTCAAATAGATTGGAAAGATAAGATCGAGAGAGAAGATATATTGGAGAATTGAAGAATATATTTTCTGCATGGAAGGATGTCATCCATTGTTACAGAGTTTAGGTTTTTTGAAGTCTAATTTTTTAATTGAAATATCAATCACATTTGACCTTATTGTTTTATTTAATAAAAATTGCGCATGCGAATGGTGATTTTATTAAATAATTTAATATGTCATTCATTTCATTACCCTAGAAGATTGCATCTATTTTACTATTGATAGTGCGAATGCAGATCATAGTAGAGTAGGTTAATATTTTTAGGAAATTCTTTTCTGTAAATGCAAGGTTGACAAATTTTATTTTAGTAGTCTGTCTGTTCCAATATTCTATACATTTTTTTTCCTAAACCTAATGTTTTTCATTTTATTTAATTTTATTTCACGTATAAATAAAAATCCTAATTTTAAATATAATTTTTTTAATCTATATCAGGGTAAATGTTATTTTATTTATTAAACTCTAGGTATTTCATATTCTAAAATCAACATTAGAATTTAATTAATTAAATGGAAAAATCAAAACCCTAAGTTCATGCATAGTTTCAATTTGATATTAGGGTAAATGTTATTTCATTTATTAAACTCTCAATATTTCATATTCTAAAATCAACATTAGAGTTTATTAATGAAATGGAAAAATCAAAACCCTAAGTTCATGCAAAGTTTCAATTTGATATTAGGTAAATGTTTTTTCACTTATTAAACTCTTGGAATTTCATATTCTGAAATAAACATTAGAGTTTAATTAATTAAAATTTTTAAATAATTATAAAGTTCCAACATTAATTATTTGAATAATTTAATCTAATTCATTTTCCTAAGGTTTAATTCAAATATTTGCATTTCATAAAGTTTATTAGCAATATTTGATTTTTAATATTACATGTGGGGAATTAATTTCATGAACAATCAATAGCATAACGCAATAAAATATTACCAAATAGGCCCCTTGTTAATAGTTGCTTGCAAATCACTAAGGTATTCTAAGCACTTATTTTGGCGCATTTTCATGACATATAAACACATTAAGTGAAAGGAACCTTGGAGAAATTTATATTTCTTTTCAAGAGAGGGTTTTCTAACCAAAATCCTAATTGTGAGTGTGATTTCGCAATTAGGTGAAATTACCCCTCAACAAAATTGACACTAGAAGGAGGGCCTGAAAAATAGATATTTGATTTTAAACATTTAAAAAAAAAGTTGGCATTTCCCTATTTATGATGCATTAATGTGGATCTGCTATAAATTTGGAAATATGGTTAGGATTCAATTGTTGAAATTTCTTCACACATAGTATTTCATGTTGAAATTGGTTCAATGGCAGAAAATTATTTACCTCATTATAAGCATGATGGAAAGAGTACAACAGAGGAACATATTCAGGCATACAAAAATGCTATAGTTCATTTTCAAATTATGCATGAAGATGTAGCCTGTAGATTATTTCCTCTAACATTGGATGAATTTGCTAAGGACTGGTTTATCAATTTACCTATAGGTTCTATTAATTCTTGGGCTCAACTAGAAACAACATTTCTCAAAAAATTTGGAACATTGGTTGACACAGATTTGTTATCAAATCAGTTTACCTCTATCTGTAAAGAATCTAATGAATCTATGAGCCAATTTAATGATAGATTCCATAGGTTGTATACCAAAATAGAGATATATTTCATCATTTCAAAAGAAGTCCTTCAAATATACTTGGAAGCCTTAGATTCCTTTACTTCTACATGCATAAGGATATGTCTTAAAAATCCATCCTTATCTAGAGCTTACAAGAAGGCAATATCCATAGTGTTGGACATTTTGAGTCCCTAAGTCAAAAGTTGTCATTGATGTCACCAAATGAAGTCATCATTAATGTCAAGGAATTTGGAAAGAAATAAAGTCGTCAAAGGTGTCACTAATATCCAGGAAGAAGCTTCAACAATGCAGAAGTTAAAGGCAAAAGGGCTCCATAATATTTTAATATTATATGAGAGCATAAGTTAAAAAGGGTTTTCATAAATACCCAAGGAGGCCTATTGCAAAGTTCAAAGGAGGTCTAATATTTATTTTATAAAATATTTAAATTCAAAAGGAATTTAAATTTTATAAATAAATATCATCAATACAAAGTTGTGCAATAAGAGAAGGCCTTAAAAGCCAAAGGTTATAATTATAATTTATAAAATTTAAATTCCTTGGAATTTAAATCATTTATAAATTACAAAGGTTAAATGCACCGATGTCATCAAAAAATTTGGAGCACCGACGTTTGAAGACAATGGCAGCTTCGTGTATAAAAGGGAGGCCAAAAGACCTTGCAAATTATCCCTCATCGAATTTAATTAATGCGACAAAGTAAATTGCATGTGCGATTCGAAGTTTCGGGTGAGGAAGAAGACGAACGACTTTTTGTCTTATGCGCAAGGGTTATAGCGGAGTAAGGTTGGTGCCCAAGACAAGTTGGACACGGTGGTCCATTGGCAGCACACATTTTTTCTAAGGCATTTGTGGGGAGACGAACCTACGTTCGAATCCCGAGGAGTGCATGCGCAAAGGGAAAGGTTTGAGTTTTCATGTTTGTCGTTTAAGGCGCCAGGAGGAATATAGTGCGCAAAGAGCTTTTTAGCTCTCAACGTGTGTTGAGTGCACGTGGTTGAGGAGCCTGTGGCTAGGGCGTTCATGGAGGCAAAGGTCAAGGGTTCGAAACCCGTTGAGAGGCAAAGGTAATTTTTAAAATAATTTTTATTGCCTAAAGTTTTAATTAAAGCCTTTATTAGGAGTTATAAGGGGTTTTTAAAAGGTTTTTAGTTAGGCAATAAAATTAGTGGTTAGGAGAAATAAGGAGTGAATAGCAAATTGTTATGTGTTGAATTGTGATTTATAAAAGAGGATATATTCTTTTTAAGTTGGAGTAATAAGGTAATAAGAGGTTTTGAATTTTAGTGAGTGTTGATTTTATTTGTAAAGGGATTTTTGCCAAAGAGATTATTATGAGGGTATTGGATATTATTTTAAAGTTGGAGTGATAAGGTGTATTTTGTTTGATATCATTTTGTATTGTGTTGTGTTGAGGAAATTATTATCTTCTAACCCTTATTGAGATTGGCAAAGAAGTAATTGTGAGTGTGACAGATTTGTGAGATCTACACCTTGTCAAGCAAAAAGGTATGGGCAAATTCTTCCTTAGTTGAGTTGATTGATTGGTTTTCTGAAAATAAGTTTGGAGTGAAAAGGACTTGATTAGGGTTTCCTTTTCAAGAGTGTTGAGTTCATGCTTCAAGGTTTTTTGGAATAAAGAGTTGTTGTTAAAACCTTGTTTTATAAGCATTGTTGTTGAAGCCATTGGTTGTGTGAAGAACTTGAGTTAGTATTGTGCAAAAGAACATGAGTATCATTGTTATGTGAAGATTGATGTATAAGCATTGTTGTTGAAGCCATTGGTTGTGTGAAGAACTTGAGTTAGTATTGTGCAAAAGAACATGAGTATCATTGTTATGTGAAGATTGATGTATAAGCATTGTTGTTGAAGACATTGGTTGTGCAAAGAACTTGAACTAGGGTTTGAAAAGAACATGAGTATCATTGTTATGTGAGATTTGTGGTTGAGCATTGTTGGAAATATTTTGAGTTGGTGTTTACATGCTTGGACTAGGGTTTGTGAGCAAGGGTTGTTTCTTGAGTAATTGGTTGAGTAGAGTTGATTGAGCCTAGTCAAGTGGGTGTGTGAAGTGATTGTTCAAGTTCCATAAAACAAACTATTCTATATTCTGAATTGAGTTAAGAAAGTGATTGAGCATTGAGTGTAGAACATATTGAGTCTCTAACAATTCTCTTTATGTTTCTATGAGATTGGACAAGTTCTGAGTGAGCTTGTTGAGTAAATTTGAATAAGTTGTGTGGACTTATTGAGTAGATTGAAAGTTTAGTGAGCTTGTTGAGTTGAGATTGAGTAAGTTCTGTGTGGACTTGTTGAGTAGATTTGAGTAAGTTTTGTGTGGACTTATTGAGCATATTTGAGAAAGTTCTAGTGGACTTGTTGAGAATATTTGAGCAAGTTCTATGTGGACTTGTTGAGCATATTTGAGCAAGTTCTATGTGGACTTGTTGAGAATATTTGAGCAAGTTCTATGTGGACTTGTTGAGCATATTTGAGCAAGTTCTATGTGGACTTGTTGAGCAGATTTGAGCAAGTTTTGTGTGGACTTGTTGAGCATATTTGAGCAAGTTCTGTGTGGACTTGTTGAGAATATTTGAGCAAGTTGTGTGGACTTGTTGAGTATATTTGAGCAAGTTTTGTGTGGACTTGTTGAGAAGATTTGTGCTAGATTGAAGGACTATGTTTAGTGTAGATTTGAGATAGAGCTTTGGAGGTGATAGAGCAGAGAGGATAAAGGTCTCTAGTGGATAGAGATCCATCATCCAGGGTAGTGAGGATAGGTCTTTTGAGTGGGGATAAGAGTCTTTAGTGGAGAGAGATCCACAAGCCAGTGTAGTGGAGGTAGTAGTCTTCTAGAGGATCACCAACCAGAGTAGAGGAGAAGGAGTTCTCCTATGGATAGAGATCCACGAACTTGATTTAGGGGATTGGTGTCTCCTTTGGATAGAGGTCCATAAATATTGTAATTGGGAAGGATTCCCAAGAGATTGATTGAGAAAATTTTAGTGAAATATTTTCTCCATGGAGTAGCCCACATTGGGTGAACCATGTAAATTGTGGTGTCTCTATTGTGTGTGGTGATTTGTGCATTGCTTTGATTACTGCTATTGATATTGCTATCTACACATTGCTTAATATTGATTTGGAAAGAAAAGTAAAAAGTGGTCTTATACTGTTCACCCCCTCTCAGTATAAGCTTGTGTTCTTCAATTGGTATCAGAGTGGGTTCCTTCAGAAGAGTTTAACAGCTTGAAGGAAAGGCTAACAAGAACACAATGGATCCTAAGGAAGTGTCCTCAAATAATTCAGCACCAATTTTTTATGGAAGTGACTATATGTATTGGAGTATGATGATGAAGATCTACCTGATGGCACTTGGCAATGAAATTTGGGATTCAGTGGAATTTGGATATGATCCCTTAATCAATCCTCCTACATATAAGGAAGGTAAGCTTCTACAACACTATAATTCAAAAGCAATGAATGCACTTGTGAGAGGTTTGCGTAGAACAGAGTCTATGAAAGTTATGCATTGTCAAACTGCAAAAGAGATGTGGGATAAATTGCAAAATATATATGAAGGAGATAAAAGTGTCAAGAAAGCAAAGAGTCAAAACCTCAAAAGACAACTTGAAGAATTAAGAATGAATGAAGAGGAAAATATTA
The DNA here is from genome assembly GCA_028583015.1 of Wollemia nobilis. Taxonomy (NCBI): domain Eukaryota; kingdom Viridiplantae; phylum Streptophyta; class Pinopsida; order Araucariales; family Araucariaceae; genus Wollemia; species Wollemia nobilis. Next base: position 16,064,318 of record JAQPPZ010016947.1, on the reverse strand, counting down.
GTGCTTACCTAATTCGAATTGATGAGGTTGTTAATAATATGCGAGGACTTGGTATGAAGATTGATGAATCTGATGTTTGTGATAAAGTCTTAAGATCTCTTCCAAATAGATTCAGTGAACAGGTTTCTGCTATAGAAGTATCAATATATGGTGATACTTTGACAAGAGATAAGTTGCTTGGTATGCTCACAATATTTGAGATAAGAACAAAAGATCCTATGTCCCAGAAGGAAGCAACATTCAAAGCAACCAATAAGACAAAGGGTAAGAAGTCAGAATCAAGCAATGAGTCATCTAGTGATGAAGAAGCTAACTATGGTAGAAGAGATAAGGACTATAGAAGATCTAGAGATAAAATATCTGTTAAATGTTTCAATTGTGGAAAGTATGGATATTTTGCAATAGATTTTCAAGAACCCAAGAACAACAATGGTGAAGAAAAATAGGATCACAGGAACAAGGAATCAAAAAGATATAGGCGGGATAAGCATCAGAAGAAAAGCAAGGATGGACAAAGCAGACAAGGAAAGAAGTTCTTTCAAAGGCAAAAGAGAAGCTACTATGCGGATAATGCAAGTAAGTATTCAAGTGATAGTGATGCTAGTTTTTCAGACAATGATAAAGATGAAGTCCTATTTATGATTGAAGAAAAAGAACCAATTAAGAAAAAGACTCCAGTTATTCTCAAGTGTTTTAGATGTGGTAACTTTGGACATCTTGAAGATGATTGTACAAGGGATGGTTATAGTTTCAGTGATGATGAATATGAGAATGCACTTGAAGGACTAGATGAAAATCTTCTAATGGCTTTAGAAGAAGAAGTAAGTGATCCTATAGAAGATAAGCCAAAAGAAAATAGAGATATGGACAAAGGTAAACAAATAGAGGAATATTCAGAAAAGGATGGTTATGATCTAAAGGGAGAACTTATCTATGCCCTTGACATAGTAAAGAAGGTAAGGAAGCAACACTCTAAACTTGAAATTCAGTTTCAAGAATGTGATGAAGAGAGAAGATTGCTCATAGAGGATTTAGAAAAATCAAAGGCTAAGGCAAAAAGGTTCAAAGATAAGTTAGAAGCAAAAATCTTGGAATGTGAGAAGTTAGCACAAGAAGTGGCACTACTAAAAGAAGATTTAGAGGACTCCAAGATCAAGATGAAAGGATTCAAGAATAGCTCAAATATTATGGATAAGATAGTCAAGGTACAAAGAAGGTCAACAAACAAAATAGGTCTTGGATTTGAACAGGTTCAAAAGAAATGGGAAGGAGAGTCAACTTCAAGTTTTGGAGGAGAAGAAACTTCAGATGAAGATACTTCAGAAGAAGATAGTGTGAAAGAAAGTGAGACATCAGAGGATGAGTTGGACAATAGAGAGTTCAACAAAAATAGGAACAATGCACAAAGAAGATACATATGGAACAACAATCAGAATAGGAGACCAATGAGGTCAAGACAAGGAAGCTTCAATGGAAGATGCTTTTCATGTCACAGGTTTGGGCACATGGCTTCACAATGCAGGACACATGTAAGACAGGATATTGGGAACAGATAACTTTTTCATGGGTATTGCTACTCATGTAATCAGTTTGGTCACAAGGCAATGAATTGCAGGGTTCATGATAGAAGAGGATATGGCTTCACTAGAAGAAATCCTAAGACATTTGCACCTCCAAGGAATAATAACATTAAGTGTTATAAGTGCAATAATGATGGTCACACAACAAAGTGGTGTAGAGCAGATATTCCAAAAATAGGTATGAACAGGAATAGGAACATGAATGTGAACATGAACAAGAACAGGAATAGGAACATGGATATGAATAGGAATAGGAACAGGAACATGAATGTGAACAGGAACAGGAATAGAATAGGAACATGGATATGAACAGGAATAGGAATAGGAACATGAATGCTGACATGGACAGGAACATGGACATGGATAGAAATAGTCAGAGGAATCAGAAAACTCAGAAAAGAAGAGAAGAGGATAAAGGCAAAGAACAATGCCTTCTGGGAGTAGAAATACTCCCACCCTAGAATTAACCACCTCAATAGAAGGTGGGGGAGGGGCTAAGCTAAGAGGCTCATCCTTAGCCCCGAGCCCCAAAGGTGACCCTTTGCCATTGATGTCAAAGGGGGAGAGATTTGAGTAAGGGGGAGAGACTTGATAATTGAGAGAGCTTTGAGCCAGGGGAGCAATGTCCCAGGGGGAGCAGAATAAAAGAAAGGTCAAGTTTTCGGTAAAAATAAGTTGGGTTGCCATCAATGACAAAGGGGGAGATTGTTGGACATTTTGAGTCCCTAAGTCAAAAGTTGTCATTGATGTCACCAAATGAAGTCATCATTAATGTCAAGGAATTCGACAAGAAATAAAGTCATCAAAGGTGTCACTAATATCCAGGAAGAAGCTTCAACAGTGCAGAAGTTAAAGGCAAAAGGGCTCCATAATATTTTAATATTATATGAGAGCATAAGTTAAAAAGGGTTTTCATAAATACCCAAGGAGGCCTATTGCAAAGTTCAAAGGAGGTCTAATATTTATTTTATAAAATATTTAAATTCAAAAGGAATTTAAATTTTATAAATAAATATCATCAATACAAAGTTGTGCAATAAGAGAAGGCCTTAAAAGCCAAAGGTTATAATTATAATTTATAAAATTTAAATTCCTTGGAATTTAAATCATTTATAAATTACAAAGGTTAAATGCACCGATGTCATCAAAAAATTTGGAGCATCGACGTTTGAAGACAATGGCAACTTCGTGTATAAAAGGGAGGCCAAAAGACCTTGCAAATTATCCCTCATCGAATTTAATTAATGCGACAAAGTAAATTGCATGTGCGATTCAAAGTTTTGGGTGAGGAAGAAGACGAATGACTTTTCGTCTTATGCGCAAGGGTTATAGCGGAGTAAGGTTGGTGCCCAAGACAAGTTGGACACGGTGGTCCATTGGCAGTGCACATTTTTGCTAAGGCATTTGTGGGGAGATGAACCTACGTTCGAATCTCGAGGAGTGCGTGCGCAAAGGGAAAGGTTTGAGTTTTCGTGTTTGTCGTTTAAGGCGCCAGGAGGAATATAGTGCGCAAAGAGCTTTTTAGCTCTCAACGTGCGTTGAGCGCACGTGGTTGAGGAGCCCATGGCTAGGGCATTCACGGAGGCAAAGGTCAAGGGTTCGAAACCCGTTGAGAGGCAAAGGTAATTTTTTAAAATAATTTTTATTGCCTAAAGTTTTAATTAAAGCCTTTATTAGGAGTTATAAGGGGTTTTTAAAAGGTTTTTAGTTAGGCAATAAAATTAGTGGTTAGGAGAAATAAGGAGTGAATAGCAAATTGTTATGTGTTGAATTGTGATTTATAAAAGAGGATATATTCTTTTTAAGTTGGAGTAATAAGGTAATAAGAGGTTTTGAATTTTAGTGAGTGTTGATTTTATTTGTAAAGGGATTTTTGCCAAAGAGATTATTATGAGGGTATTGGATATTATTTTAAAGTTGGAGTGATAAGGTGTATTTTGTTTGATATCATTTTGTATTGTGTTGTGTTGAGGAAATTATTATCTTCTAACCCTTATTGAGATTGGCAAAGAAGTAATTGTGAGTGTGACAGATTTGTGAGATCTACACCTTGTCAAGCAAAAAGGTATGGGCAAATTCTTCCTTAGTTGAGTTGATTGATTGGTTTTCTGAAAATAAGTTTGGAGTGAAAAGGACTTGATTAGGGTTTCCTTTTCAAGAGTGTTGAGTTCATGCTTCAAGGTTTTTTGGAATAAAGAGTTGTTGTTAAAACCTTGTTTTATAAGCATTGTTGTTGAAGCCATTGGTTGTGTGAAGAACTTGAGTTAGTATTGTGCAAAATAACATGAGTATCATTGTTATGTGAATATTGATGTATAAGCATTGTTGTTGAAGCCATTGGTTGTGTGAAGAACTTGAGTTAGTATTGTGCAAAAGAACATGAGTATCATTGTTATGTGAAGATTGATGTATAAGCATTGTTGTTGAAGACATTGGTTGTGCAAAGAACTTGAACTAGGGTTTGAAAAGAACATGAGTATCATTGTTATGTGAGATTTGTGGTTGAGCATTGTTGGAAATATTTTGAGTTGGTGTTTACATGCTTGGACTAGGGTTTGTGAGCAAGGGTTGTTTCTTGAGTAATTGGTTGAGTAGAGTTGATTGAGCCTAGTCAAGTGGGTGTGTGAAGTGATTGTTCAAGTTCCATAAAACAAACTATTCTATATTTTGAATTGAGTTAAGAAAGTGATTGAGCATTGAGTGTAGAACATATTGAGTCTCTAACAATTCTCTTTATGTTTCTATGATATTGGACAAGTTCTGAGTGAGCTTGTTGAGAATATTTGAATAAGTTCTGTGTGGACTTATTGAGCAGATTGGACAAGTTCTGTGTGAGCTTGTTGAGTAGATTTGAATAAGTTCTATGTGGACTTATTGAGCAGATTTGAATAAGTTTTGTGTGGATTTGAGATTGAAAGTTTGTGGACTTGTTGAGAATATTTGAGCAAGTTCTGTGTGGACTTGTTGAGCATATTTGAGCAAGTTCTGTGTGGACTTGTTGAGCAGATTTGAGCAAGTTCTGTGTGGACTTGTTGAGCAGATTTGAGCAAGTTCTATGTGGACTTGTTGAGCATATTTGAGCAAGTTCTGTGTGGACTTGTTGAGCATATTTGAGCAAGTTCTATGTGGACTTGTTGAGCAGATTTGAGAAAGTTCTGTGTGGACTTGTTGAGCATATTTGAGCAAGTTCTGTGTGGACTTGCTGAGCAGATTTGTGCTAGATCGAAGGACTATGTTTAGTGTAGATTTGAGATAGAGCTTTGGAGGTGACAGAGTAGAGAGGACAGAGGTCTCTAGTGGATAGAGATCCATCAGCTAGGGTAGTGAGGATAGGTCTTCTGAGTGGGGACAAGAGTCTTCAGTGGAGAGAGATCCACAAGCCAATGTAGTGGAGGCAGTAGTCTTCTAGAGGATCACCAACCAAAGTAGAGGAGAAGGAGTTCTCCTATGGATAGAGATCCACGAACTTGATTTAGGGGATTGGTGTCTCCTTTGGATAGAGGTCCATAAATATTGTAATTGGGAAGGATTCCCAAGAGATTGATTGAGAAAATTTTAGTGAAATATTTTCTCCAGTGGAGTAGCCCACATTGGGTGAACCACGTAAATTGTGGTGTCTCTATTGTGTGTGGTGATTTGTGCATTGCTTTGATTACTGCTATTGATATTGCTATCTACACATTGCTTAATATTGATTTGGAAAGAAAAGTAAAAAGTGGTCTTATACTGTTCACCCCCTCTTTCAGTATAAGCTTGTGTTCTTCACATAGAACAATGGTGTATTTTGAAAGGGATTGATGTGGATCAACAATGGTGTATTTTGAAAGAGATTGATTTAGGTCAATTATCATTACTTAATCCTAAGGCTCAAAATCAGATGCCACCCATGAGTCAGGTTGAAACACAACCTTCTCCCATGATGAACTATTCTTTAGGAGATATGGATTTAAACCAATATCGATCATCTAATTTAGCACCCTCAAATCAAATGATGTCTAATGTGAACAATCAATGGGATGAAGTTGAATGTCCAAATTTCACAACCACCCTAGATATTATCCAAGAGGAAGTACAAGTTTCAAAACCAACATCCACCAATGAGGTTTGTGATAAAAAAGCTCATCAAGATGTAGAAATTAACTCAGTTTTAGAAACATGTGAGCCTTTAGAAATAAAGGGGTTAGAGCCATTATTCACAAAGGAAGATTGGGATAATTTTATAAAGCAAAATACAAGATTTGATCCCATTGAAGAAGGTCTTCCAAAGTGGTTGAGTTTTGGGATTGTGTCTAAGAGTATGAGTTGTGGTTCCTGCGCTTTTTTGTCCCCGCAGTGATAAGTTAAATAATCTTGATCTTTACAAGGTTGGTATAAAAAATGATTCCTGACAGGACCTAATCCATACAACATGATCATCATAATACATGATTTGATTCCACTATAGAAACCCTTGAGTCACCAAAAATGGTTGAAGGTGAATTTGAAGAAGAGTTTCTTGAAGAGCTTGAAAATTATGAGGAAGATGCAATAGAGTTTCATCCCATGGGTCTAGATGACCATTATTATAATTGTTTAAAAAGACATGAGGAATCATTATTTGCTCACAATCCTACTGATGAAATTTCTATTTCATTTGATATGCAGGATGTTGAAAATTCTACCTCAAATGAAGATTTTGAAATTTCCATGCAATAAAAAAATGATGTGCCAATTGCAAAAATAGAGAAGGTTCCAAAATTGAATCACTTTGAAGATGAATTTATTGAACACCTTGCTGAAATTGAAAATGAAGAAATGGTAAATGTTTCTTATGACTCATTTGTTATGAATGAGGAAAAGGTAAAGTCTTCTCTTTTACTCTTGACTACTAAAAATTTGGGTACAAATTCACATGATTGTCTTGGAGATTCAAATAAAGAAATATCATTGATGGTTAATAAGGAATTAGAAATGACTCCTATTCATTCAAATGATAAAAATATTATATTGGAAACAACTCAAGTAGTTGATCAGGGAGATGTGTTATTTGACACATCCTTAGATAGACAAGATTTATGGTTTGAAAAATATGGACATATTTTTAATTGGGTGCCTAATTTTTGTGTTTTTGAAAAGCAGGTAGTTGATGAAGATGAAGGGCTATAGGATGACAATGATGGAGCTCATGAAGAAAAAGAAGAAATTGCAATGGCTCACCAAATTTTGGTAAATGCTACTCATGATGTGTTGATCATGGATGACAAGGTAGAATCTTCACCTTTGTTATTGATGGAAATTCCAGGTAATAAGTTGTATGATGTTCCTTTAGATGCTCATGATTTTGATAACAAAATATCAAGTGTTGTTAATAAGGAATTGGAAACAACTCCTAAATATATTGCCATAAATAAAATAAAAGAAAACATGATTGAAACTTTGAATCAAGTCCATAGACAAATAATTATTAAATCTAAGATTCAATCTTGTAATGATTCTTGTTTAGGAGACATCCTAGATGCTTGCAAATTGTTGTACAAGTTCAATTGGCCTAAAAACATGGAAAATGAATTGGTTTCAAAAATTTTAGAAATAGGCTCCTTCTTGCAAGACCTCATATTTGAAAAAGAAAGCCTAATTCTAAATCATGAATTGAATTGTGAAAACTGCATTTTAAAGAATAAACAAGAAAGAATTAAAAATCAATCATTGTCTTACCATTTCAATGTGTTGAAGTTTCACTATAGGATTGATAATATAATTGAATCAAATTGGCAAAATGAGATAGGCACAATGAGAGGTTCTATTTTTGGCCTAATCTTATTTTTATTGGATTCCTATAAAACTTGGTATGCATATCAAGATAGATGTCTTTTAAATGGTAAAAATCGCATTTGGGATCCAGGAAAAAGATAGCTTAAATTTTTGCATCATCTTGTACATAGTGTATATTTTTTGTAAATTGTTTTGGTTTTCTTGTTTTGTTTTTTTAGTTAATTTTTTTTGTGATCTTGTTGTTTGTCATCTTGTTTGTTGTTTTGTTTGTTTATATATTTTTTAGTTTGTCAGGTGTTTGGATGTGTTTCATTTGTTTGTCTAGTAATAAATTGGCTTAGGCCAAAATTTTGGAGTTCAGTTTAGGTTCTAATTTTCTTTGTTGTTCTTGTGTTTGTAAACTATTTTGGTGGTGTTTCATTGATGGAGTTAGTTTTTATAACTCAAAATTTGATGATTTTTTTGGTATCTATCCCTGTGTCACTTAGGATAAAATTACCTATTTTGAAAACATCTAAAACTTGAGTAAAAGGAAAATGAGATTTTTAATATGTATCCTTATGAATTTGGGTCAAGATAGTCAAACTTGGAACACTGAAAATATTTTGCAAAAGCTCCACAAATACTACAACACATTAAAAGAATATTCTTTGAATTCTTGAAGGATGAAATTATTTAGTTTTGTAGATTAAGGTGAAAATCTAATGAACTCAATTTTTAGCCTTACTTGATCTCTAACCCAAGTGGCAGGTGAATTTTGTAAAAGCGGTACAAAGCTTGAATAAAACACAACCAAAGAAAATACAATGGAAAGTAAAGCCAAATTAGTCACCATAGTCTAAAGAACCTTCACTGGGACTATAGATGCCTGACTGACAGTGGAGCTAGGTCTAGACTGAAATAAAGAAAAGAAGCAAAATGTAAAGTTCATTTAAGATTTGGGTGATTCAGATAACCTCTACCAGGGCTATAAATGCTTGGTCGAAGTAGAGCAATGTCTTGAAGAGAGCAATGCAGGGGTGCACTTAAAAGAGCAAATTTCTATAGCCTAATTACAAAACTAATAATGGAAATCTGGATAGTATCAGGAAAAATAAATGAATCATAGAGCACACACCGAGCAAAAGCAAATGTTTTAGTTGTTTCAGTTTGAACTTATCTATTCACATTCTTTGGATATTATTGGTGCTCATTTGTCTAATGTTTGGGTTTTGTTGTTTTCAGTATTGGATTCTTAAGTCCAAAATGTTCAGGAACATTTCCCAATAGAGTCACCATTTGTTGTGACCTTTTCACAACGACCCCAAATTTGGGGACCCACCAAAATTTTGAAGCCTTTGATGTTTATTTTTGAAGTGTTGACATCATTCAATTGGTTGTTATTTTGGTTTTGTTGATATTCTTTTAAAAATCTCAAGATTTGATAATTGTGATTTTAAATGTTTTAGTTAAAAAAAAAAACTTTTAATTTTAATGTTTAAAATATTTTATTTAAAATAATTAAATAAAATACTTTAGAGTATAATTTTAATGTTTTAAATCATTCATTTTAAAATTTTAATTAAAATATTTAAAGTTCATTTTGAATGTTTTTATTTCAAAGTGTATTGTAAATGTTTTAGTTAAAATATTTAAAGTACATAATTTTGATGTTTTAAATCATTCATTTTAAAGTTTAATAAAAATATTTAAAGTTAATTTTGAATATTTTTATTTCAAAGTGTATTGTAAATATTTTAATTAAAATATTTAAAGTACATTATTATAAAAAGTTTTGTGTTGGTTTTGTAGGTTTTCAATATAATGTAGAACGGAATGAATGAACAAAGGAGTGGAAAACAAAGAGAATGATATGGTTATAAAATCCGTTTTAAATTGTAGAACAAAATGAACGAACATAATGTTAAATTATAAATAGGCCATTGGAAACCAAGAAAAGAGGTCGGATAGATTGGAAATATAAGATCGAGAGAGAAGATATATTGGAGAATTGAAGAACAAATTTGTTGCATGGAAGGACGTCATCCATTGTTACAGAGTTCAGGTTTTCTAAAGTCTAATGTTTTAATTGAAATATCAATCACATTTGACCTTATTGTTTTATTTAATAAAAATTGCTCATGCGGATGGTGATTTTATTAAATAATTTAATATGTCATTCATTTTATTACCCTAGAAGATTGCATCTATTTTACTATTGATAGTGCAAATGCAGATCACAGTAGAGTAGGTTAAGATTTTTATTTCAATTTTCTGCACATTTTATTTTTATTTTCCTAACCCTAATCCTTTTCATTTTATTTAATTTCATTTCACGTATAAATCAAAACCCTAAAGTTTTCAATCTTATATTAGGGTAAATTTTATTTCATTTATTAAACTCTCGGTATTTCATATTCTAAAATCAACATTAGAGTTTAATTAATTAAATGGAAAAATCAAAACCCTAAGTTTATGCAAAGTTTCAATTTGATATTAGGGTAAATGTTATTTCATTTATTAAACTCTTGGTATTTCATATTCTAAAATCAACATTAGAGTTTAATTAATTAAATGAAAAAATCAAAACCCTAAGTTCATGCAAAGTTTCAATTTGATATTAGGGTAAATGTTATTTCACTTATTAAACTCTTAGAATTTCATATTCTAAAATAAACATTAGAGTTTAATTAATTAAATTTTTCAATTTGATATTAGGGTAAATGTTATTTCACTTATTAAACTCTCACAATTTCATATTCTGAAATAAACATTAGAGTTTAATTAATTAAAATTTTAAATAATTATAAAGTTCCAACATTAATTATTTGAATAATTTAATTTAAATCATTTTCCTAAGGTTTAATTCAAATATTTGCATTTCATAAATTTTATTTGCAATATTTGATTTTTAATCTTACATGTGGGGAATTAATTTCATGAACAATCAATAACATAACACAATAAAATATTACCAAATAGGCCCCTTGTTAATAGTTGTTTGCAAATCACTAAGGTATTCTAAGCACTTATTTTGACGTATTTTCATGACATATAAACACATTAAGTGAAAGGAACCTTGGAGAAATTTATATTTCTTTTCAAGAGAGGGTTTTCTAACCAAAATCCTAACTGTGAGTGTGATTTCGCAACTGGTTGAAATTACCCCTCAACACTACTCAAAGTGTCTTTGAATTTATTCTCCTTTCCCTTTATATATTCAATATCAAAATCATATTTCGTGAGAAATTCCATTCTTCTTCTCTACCTAGCATTGAGTAAATGTTGAGTAAAGATATATTGCAGAATCTGATGATATGTTCTTAGCTCAAAGGGTCTACCTAGTAGATAGTGTCACCAAATTTTGAGAGCAAACACTATAACTACCAACTCGAAATCATGGGTTGCAAAATTAATCTCATGTCTTTTCAATTTACTGGATCCATAGGCAACTACTACTTCCTGAGAGAGCACTCCTCCCAAGCCTTCCAATGATGTGTCCGTGCATACAAAAGAACTACCTCACATTTATCATTTCATATGAACTCCCTTCCTTTTCGTTGTAGGTTAGTTATTGGTGAAGTAATTTTGGCGTAATCCTTTACATACCGCCTATAGTATCTAGTTAAGCCCATAAAATTTTGAACTTCTATCACATTAGTAGGTGATGACCAATTCAAAATAGCCTCAATTTTATTAGGATCTACTGCGATCCCTTCTGCTAACATGATATGTCCCAAATATTGCACCCTTGTCACATAAAATTCATTCTTGGACAAATTCCCAAACAATTTATTTTTCCTTAATAGTTCCAACATAATTATGAGATGTTTGTCATGTTCTACTTTATTCTGGGAATATCAATATGTCATCCAAGAACACCAAAAAAAACTTGTCCAAATGCTTCCTAAAAAAGTTATTCATAAAATTCATGAATGTTACCGGTGATGTTGTTAGACCAAAAGGTAAGGCAACAAATTCATAATGCCCATATTAGGTTTTAAAAGCTGTCTTGTGAGTATCCTCATCACAGATCCTCAGTTGATCATATCCTGATTTCAAATCAAAATTTGAAAATATTGTGGTGTCCTTGAGTTCATTGAATATATCTTCAATTCTAGGTAAAGGATATTTATTTTTTATAGTTGCCTTACATCTGATAGTCAATGCATAGTCTTAAGGAACCATCCTTTTTTTTACAAATAAAACTAGTACACCCCATGGTGAAACACTTGGTCTAATTAGTCCTTTCTCCAAAAATACTTGAATTTGTACTTTCAATTCTTGCATTTCTATAGGATTTATTCTATAAGGAGCCCTATGGATAGGCTTTTTTCTAGATTGAAGTTCGATAGTAAATTAAAATTCTCTTTTAGGAGGTAATACGGGTAAATATTTTGGAAATACATCCCTAAACTCCTAGAGAACATGGTATTTCCAAAATACCTCTTCCTTATTTTCTTCCTTTATCTCATTTATATTAACAATATATACCATTCCTCATTTTTTTATGGCTTTATTGAGTTGCAAAGCCAAAAGGATTTGGGGTTGGAAAGCCTCTTGCAGTCTATTCACTCTACGAATAAACCCATAAATATTTGTATATTCATTCCATTGGTCTTGAAAATTAATCATTGCTTTATTCGTATCATTATGTCAAAGGCATGCAATGGTGCAAATTATAGGTACTCTATGGTCATTCCACTAGGCAAGGCAATTTTCACAAGAGGATAACACTAGTTTACAGAGTAAGTTTGTCCTAAACTATACTCAACTTTCAACCCATGTGCCAAGAATCCTGACCTTTCTGATATATTTTTAACTAAACTAGTGGAAATAAAGTTTTCTGTAGCACCACTATCAAATTAAATTTTAACACTCCTACCAAATATTTTATCTTTTATAACCAATGGTGTAGCCTCACCATCCAAATTTTATTTTCCTGTAGTTGCGTAAATATTGTATGCTGGTTCTTTAGGTGTAGTTTCTTTGTACATTAGTTCATTTCCTTTTGAACTCATCCCTTATCTTTGTAGACAATTGGTGGCGTAATGTGGTCCTTTACAAAGAAAACATCTTTCTTTTGGTCTTGGATGGTCTTTTCATTTCAGCTCCCCTGGTGCTCCTTCTTTTGGCAGGTTAGTCTATCTCTGTGGTGATCTATTGCCACTATTGCCATGATTATAGAATCTAAGATTCCTTCCTCAGAATATCCTTCTAAATTTTCCCTGATTTCTATCTTATTTTCCATTGAAGCAAACCGCTTCTATAAATAAATGGAATTGAATAAATTATCCACTTAATGAGGGCAGAGTCAGGGTTATGCATAAGCACAAAATATCACAAATTGGCTCTATTTAGGATTTTCAAGATTTTAAATTGGCTAATTTTGGATCCTTTCACTAGGGCCCATTCGCCCAAAATTTATGGGGTGGAAGTTTTTTTGGGGTAAATTCGCTCGTCGTTGATAATAATTAACCTATTTTTATTTTAATTTGCTGACCTCAAATTATAAATGATTTTGATTTCCAACCTAATTTGACTTCAAATTATAAATTATTTTATTTTTCTCGCCCAAATCATCTCATATACTACCCATATATATACTATAGTGGGTACTCATAAACATACATATAAAATACTCTAACTCAAAAATTTCTCTAAAACAACGAAAAACTTGACAAGGTTGTAGAGGAGTGTCTATCGACATAACCCGATCGGTTGTAGAGGAGTGTTGATCGGTGCAAGATGATTGGCATAAGTTGATTGGTTGTAGAGTTGTATCTATCGGTATAAGCTTATCAATTACAAAGCTATGTTTTTTGGTATAAGATGATCAGTTGTAGAGCCATGTCCATCGGCATAAGATGATCAGTTGTAGAGACATGTTGATCAGTTGCATAGTTGTCGATCAATATTAGACTATCGGTTGTAGGGACATGTCGATCAATAGTAGTCGATCAGTTGTAGAGGTATCAATCAGAATTCGTCTATCGATTGTAGGGACATGTCGATCAATGTTAGTCGATCGATTGCAAAGGTGTCGATCGACATCAGCCTAATAGTTACAGGGACTATTGATCAACATTTGTCTATCGGTTGCAGATGTGTCGATAGGTATTAGTCTGTTAGTTGCAATTCATTCGGCCAATATTCTACTTCATCACCCCCTTCTCTTCCATTAAATTTAGGTACCTTGACATTTTCAAGGTCCTTAGAAATATTAGCCTCAATATGAGCTTAACCCTCATGGGATCCTCTAGAATTATTTTCTTCCTTTCTACCCTATAAATTTGTAGTATTGGTTTCTTGATTAACTAGTGTTTCCAACATTTTTTTTTTGTTGTACCGTCTACACTTGAAGAAACTTAACCACTGAAGTAAGGTTTCTCATCCTCTTATTAGAGTCCACTATTCTTCCAAAAAATTTGGGGGGATGAGTTGTAGCTTCATCCTATGTAGGTGACCCAAACTTCTTGGATGATCCTCCTCCTAAAATAGGTGCCATCTCCTATCCACAAAAGGGTGTTAGATAAGTTATAATTTATTTCAAATTATACTTAAGTTTAGTTAGATTCATTTACCCATGAAATAATTTAGAACATTGTCACTCACTTGATAATGATAATGTCACACTTACCTCTTTGCAAGGTGTCATCCCCAATAAGAAGGTGTACTTTCTAGGATTTTACTCCTTGGTTTGACCGATCAAGATGACATGCAATTCTACCTTGTCCCAAATCAACTTAAGGCCCCTAGAAGAGTAAGCATTCCCAAGGTAGCACATCAGGTTAAGGCTCAACCTACTGTTGGTAGTTTTGACATCATGCCACATTAAAATTTTATTGAATGGTTTTTTATTGTAAAAGAAACTAATATATTAAATATATGTTGTAGTATTTTGGTTAGTATAATGTGTTACAACATTTTTATGTGTTAATATTCAACTGATCGGTATTCCTGTAGTCAATCATCATACCTGCAATTGATCGTCATGTCTACAATCGATCAGTATTCCTACAACTGATCGTCATTCCTATAACCGATAGTCATACCTGCAACCGATCGATATTGCTGCAACCGATCGACATACCTACAACCGATCGTCATGCCTACAATCGATAATCATGTATGCCACTGGTCATCATGTCTGCATTTGATCATCATGCTTGTAGTTGATCATCATACATTTCTCAGACCAATCATCATAAAGCATAAAGGCTAAAAGTATTTTATGTTGACCTAAAGATTTTAAGTTTATCTTACATTTTTAGATTTTGCAAACCGATATTCATAGCCCCAAACACAAAAAAATTTGCCACGATTTATAATTTTTTGGAGATAAATTAATGCAATTCACCATGGTTTGAAATTTTTTGGAGATAAATAAATGCAATTCACCATGTATACTTCTACATAATTCATCGGGATTCCAAGATAATTTGCCTTGATTTTATAAATAAATTTTAGGGCCGACCCCTTAAGCATAACCCTGGGTAGAGTCGTATGGCCACTTAAGGAGGGTGGAGTCTTGTAGCCACTTAGAGAGGGCAGTCTCTTGCAAAATATGCAAATGGAATAAATGATTGATGATTGATAATATAATAAACTAATATACCTATTAACAGAGGAAATGAATCAATGAAATGACATAACCATTCAATGAACTGATGTATACTTTGGTATTGTTACATGGCTATCCTCCTTAGAAAGCTTTGTCCTCAAAGCTAGAAAATACTAGAAAATACTCATTGTCTCCCATGTAGCATCTTTGTTTGGAAGTCCTTGCCATTTAATTAGGAACTTTTGAATTTGGCATAAGCAATGATGGTGTATTCTGGTAAATATTTGAAAATATAATGGTCACTTGAGTAGCAAGGGCAAATTGATGCAAAAATTATCATAAAAATTGTTCGAAAAGTTAACACAAAATTGTTTGCAAAAATTGTTGCAAAAGTTGCTGCAAAAATTATCGCAAAAGTTGTTGCAAAAAATTGCTGCAAAAATTCTTGCAGAAGTTGTTGCAAAAGTTGTCGCAAAAGTTGCTCACAAAAATTGTCACAAAAGTTGCAAAATATTATTTTGCAAAAATTATGAATCAAATTTCGATGTTCAATGGTTACTTTAGGTTAATAATTATTTGCTTCAATGATTAAGGTCACGGTCTTATTGAAGCCAACGAATACCAATTTTGGTGTTTGAAGCCAATGGATACCAATTATTGGTGGTATGTACTACTGCCAACGGTCTTCTTCGAGAGAACACATACCATTTTTGGTCATATGTACTACTACCAATGGTCACTTGTGCTTGAGAAGGCAACAACCACCAACAATTACTTGTGCTTGAGAAGGCAACAACCACCAACAATTACTTGTGCTTGAGAAGGCAACGACCACCAATGGTCACTTGTGCTTGAGAAGCCAAAGGCTCAATGGTTACTTGTGTTGTCAAGGGTTTAATTTAACCTACCAATGTCATGGTAAATTCATGAAGTCCTTAAGGTGTACCGCAACCAAAGACCACTTGTGTTGTCAATAATTTAATTTAAATTGGAAAACATCACGATGAATACTTCAAGAGAATATTTCCTTAAAGAACAATACACTTAATTCCCCATTCTATAAATAATATAACCAAAATGTCACTTGTGTTATCAACGGTTTAATTTAAACTACCAAACTGCAATGGTCACGATTGACTGATCCTGATGGACAGATTCAGATACTGATAAGGTTGATATAAGAAGCGGATAACCTGGACTGATAGCATTATGGAGTAAAATAAAAGGACTAACACAAACCACAAGGATGGACAGGTAAGAAAAAACTTGGAGGATGGATAGGTGAGCAAACACTTGACAAGTGATGATGATAGTGTGAGCAAAAACTTGGAGGATGGATAGGTGAACAAAAAATTGGCAAGTGACGATGATAGTGTGAGTAGAAACTTGGAAGCTAGGCAATGAGTGGGATGAAAAAGAGGATCACAAACGCATGGAGTGGGAGGGGTGGACCACCAGATGGTGGTTGATGAGCACCAAAAATGCTCATAAGTCATATTTATACATGGATTTATAACATATTATGCGACATTATTATTATAGAATGTATGTTTTATGAAAGTTATATATATATTTAATAGTAAATTATGTACATTATCTAATATTTATTTTTAAGTGAATTATGTGCAAATTTAGTGGTTTTTATGGTATTTTAGCATGTTTACGTCAAGGTCCCACTTGAACCTGGAACTTTCAAATTGATGAAGGCAAAAAATCTGTAGTAAACCAGTATGAAGCACTAAGTCGGGCGTTCGATTCCCTTTGAAGCACCTGAATTTCATTTGATGCTTAACTGATGGGTGTATGCTTCTCGTTAGGTGCTTGCTTCTTGTAGGCACCTAATTCCTGCTAGGCACCTACTTCCCATAGGTGCCTACTTCCTGTTAAGTGCCTGCTTCCCATAGGTGCCTTATTATTGTTAGGCGCCTACTTCCTGTTAGGAACCTGCTTCTTGTTAGGAACCTACTTTTCGTTGATGCAAAATTATAGCCTAACTTTCGTTGCCATAAAATTACAACATCAATCCTATTGTCGACAGAACAAAACAAATATTTTAGGGATGGATGCGAATGATATTTCAGTAAAGATGAAGGAAAAGGAC
This sequence comes from Wollemia nobilis, assembly GCA_028583015.1. Lineage (NCBI taxonomy): Eukaryota > Viridiplantae > Streptophyta > Pinopsida > Araucariales > Araucariaceae > Wollemia > Wollemia nobilis. The sequence goes on along the minus strand of JAQPPZ010016947.1, from coordinate 16,047,343 downwards.
AATATCAAAGACCATGTGTTATCTATTTTTCAACAATACGTAAACAACAATGTAAATAGATAAAGCATAATATTAAACGTATTCTATTCTGATAAAAATAGAATATGTTATATCAATTTGAAATTAAATAGTTTTGCTTTATCTCCATTATTCATGCGTGTTGTTGTAACCAAAAAATAAAGAATTGATTTTCTTTCAATTGTAACAGGGCATGGCTGCATATATTATAAATATGCAGGCCACCCCTAATAAAGATATCTCGAACGTGAGAATTATTCTGTAAACTTTTGAAATTGCAATATATTCATTTGAGTGTTTTTATTAATGAATTTATCGGGAAAAATACTGCTGGAGCTTGGGTCCACTCTAAACACTATTCCTCCCATTTTACCTTGCTTTCTATAGTAAATTTATTTACTATTTTTTTATAATACTTATTTTCCTGTTATTTTTCCTATTTTCTAGAAATACCATATTAATTTTTATATGCATTCAATCCTATTTTCATAGACGTAGGATAGATTATTTGTTTAGAATTTAGAATCAAAACTTCAATGAACATAAAACACCCCCCAAACCAATAAGCACAGAGGGAGTCATTCCTTGCACTACAAGCATATACTGTGTGTGATGCTCACAAGTCTATGAGCTACTCTGGGTTGACAATTAGATAAAGGTAATTATTTGAACTGTAAAAAAACTAACCAATGTTTTGCCAAACATTTTGGCATCATTGTCGGGGAGTGTCACAACTGTAGCATATGATCCATAGGTTAGTTAGTTTGAAAATTAATTTCAGATTTCCTTACCACTAGATCACTACCTACGAAGCATGAATCCACCAAGAGCCTAAAAAATTTAAAGATCATTTATTGAAAAAATAGAAAACACCTCAAGCTTAGAATATTCTGGAAATATTTATTAAAGAGAAAATCCCATCCATTTGAGTCATCTTATCACAAAAACTTATTATACAAAATATATTAGTGACCAGGTTGACATCAATGGGGAAAATTCAACAATTATTCCAGAAGTATTCCAACAAAAAGGAAAAACTGCCAATACAAGGAATAGCCTCCATAATTAAAATAGAAATAAGAACATTGTTTAATGGCATGAAGAGTGAAATTTTATCTCTTTCTTTACAGTCAGAAACATTACCAAAGAAGAAGCAAGAATCTGAAGCAATGTTTGTATTTTTCTGTTTAAGGTGTAGAGAAAACCATGAAAAAAATAAATGTCTGGATAATACAGTAGAAGCTTATGGAAACTGTCACTTGGATCATCAAACCAGGTTTTGTCAAAAAAAAAAGAAAAAAAATCCAGAGGAAGTAGAAACTTACCTCGTGGATCTACCTCCAAAGACATAACCATTAGAAAATCCTAACTTACTAGTTTCACCTTATGGTAGGCCAAATTAGTTGCTGGAACCACCAGAGTCGAATCCTAGTAGCAACTATTTAAATTCACTAAATGATCAGGGAATTATAGGAATAAACCCAATGTGCCATAATAGTGTAGAAATAAATTGTGCTGCTGAACAACCAAGTAATGAAGGACTTCCACCATATCACGAAAGGTTATGAAAAACTAGATAAATGACACAACCTAAGTTTGATATTATGGAACAGTTAAGAAATATTACTGATATCATTCCTCAAACTATCAAGTATGTGCCTATTTACACTAAAGCCATTAGGGAGGTATGCCTCAAGAAACCAGAACATATGGTAAAAAATATAGATTTAACACTTCCCAACACTTTGGTAAAATTTAACGCTAACATTAGATGCAGAGTAAGAAAAATGATAGTTAATGAAAAACTATAAAAACAATAGTCATCTACCTGCCTGCACAATCTGGTAATGAATTGGACAAATCTGGTTTTGAGGTCATCTAGGAATATTCTTTTCCCATGCTGCAATGTATCATAGAACTGAATAAAGAAGGGGATGAGACAAATGAAGTCTTTATTGTATCAAATTTTAGACACAATTTAAGATCTTATCACAAGCCCCAAATTCAAGAGGCTTTATCAATTGCAGGTATGGGGTAGATCCCACCTTCAATGTTATCACCCACAACACGATGAATGCTATTACAAAGTTCAATTAAAAAAAAAAAAAAATATTTAACTCCATTAGTTTAGGTTTTTCTTTTTATTTTATTATGTTTTGCAGACAGCAGAGAGGCTCAGTGTAGATCGTAGGCATCCAAGGCAATCAAACTTACCAGCATGTTCCATTCCATTCTATTTTCATTAAAAAAAAAAGGGGCATAGTTCTTGGGACTTCCCAAGTGGTCATCCATCCCAGTTCTACTCCATGCCATCATGCTTAACTTTAGATTTTTTATGGGATATGCCACCAAGCACTCAATAAAAAACATCTATTGCATATAGATTGGTACTACAGGCATATGTGCAACACTCAGCCATGGTAGCACCAAATACGGTGGACAAAATATGAGCTTCGATGGTTCACAGTACTTTTTTGTGCAGAAAAAAAAATTGGCTATGAAGATTTCATGAAGTGAGGGGTTTTTATGGGAAGTCCATAACAGGACACAATGAAATAGTACTAAGAACATCCAATGGGCTCCATTTACAACCTTTTCATGCACCTTACATTCATGAGATTAAATCAAACACAAGCATGGGGGATAATTCATATTTTTAAATCCATATCAGCCATTTCATGAATGTTCACGTATTCATCATAAAGAAAAGGAAAGACAACATGAAACCTATTTAGCTTAACATACATTTTCTTTTATTTGTGTTTTTATTTTACAGGTATCGTACTCTGAATGTAAACTGTAGGCAGCCTAGGAAACCTATGCATAGACTACACGGGCCTACGTTTTATTGGTTTAAAATTTTATTTTGTAGAAACGATGCCCTAAGTGCAATAATTAGGCAACTTGGGAAACCTAGGCCTAATGGGCATAGGATCCATGAACTTGTGTATTTCTAGCTTTCTAAGAGTAGGAGTAGCTCATCCCCACTCAGAAGGGGAATACTAAACCTGAATCTACACAAGAGTATTTGGATTGGTTCAGGGGTGCATGTTGATTTTGTTTTTGTTCTTCAATCAAAAGCACTAAAGGACCTGATCAACCTTACAACACACATACAAGGAAAAGTCAGCACCATTTGAATAAAGAGAAGCTTATGAATCCTGTTACATGATACAAGGCACTTGACTACCAGTATGTTAAGAATATGACGCATGCATCCCGTCTTCTGGCAGACCGAGGGCGCTTGAATTCCATTTTTTGGGAAACCGACACCCAATATTCTAAACATATTTAAAAAAAATAGTTTGTATAAAGTTTTCTTTACGTAAGGCATCTAATTGCAAGCAAGAAGCACTCGATTTCCATTGTTAAGTTCAAAGCTTGATTGCAAGAAAAAGGTGCTTGTGTCCTACAGCAAGCACCTACATTTCGTAAATCAAAATAAGGTGCTCGATTCCCATGTGAAAGGTGCCTATTTTCTATTTTAATATGTGTTTGTGCCTAGTATGAATAATATTTAGCATTGGTAAGTGGCCCATGCCACGTCAGTAGCTCATCCATGTGCATAAAGTTAAAATCTCTCATGGATAAAATTATCTTAATTTTTCCATTAGAGATTTATGCACATTCCAAGGTCATCAATGAACAACTTTCGAGGAAGGGATGTGTGTCATCCTATGAAGACATGTTTTTTCTAATATTTTCTTAAATTTGTGCAAGAAACCTCAAATGAATAAATTGCAGCAACCAAGAACCAGTCATGTGGAGGAAAAATTTTGTCACATGGAAAAAGTGCCCATCATTCTTTGTTCCAGTACACATGGTCATCATCAAAACTAATACAAGTACACCACAAATGTTTGCACATTATACATGCACAAAAAATAATATAGGTGTGTACTTAATTTTCTATTTTGTATATATAGTTTTCATAGAAATATATTTTTGTAATATAGTGCCGACATGATCCTCATTAAATTTTTCATCCAAGCATTAGCCCCATATGGTATTTTATCCACATGCAAATATTCTATTGGAAGAACACTCATGGTCATCCACTTTAAAATCTAGTACATGATTTAAAGATATCTTGCACAAATAACTTTAATTATTTCTAATTATGGTAAATGACTGTCTATGTTCATTGATGTAGTTGATTCATAAAAGCTATAAGTTAGCAAGAATATATGCAGAATAATAGAGTTGCCAGATTTAAAAAAAATTAGAAAGTGGAAAGAACAAAGAGATTTACCATGGGGAAATCCACAAATTATTTGCTGAAAAGAATGAGCTACCACAACCAGAAAGAGGAGAAAGAAAAACAGAGCTATTGGAAAACCATTGCTAAAACTAGAAATTATAAGCACCAGTTGTCACAAGGGCGTGTCACTCTTTAAGCATGTGGGGTGTCACGAGTATGTGCCACTCTTTTAATCATTGGGGGATAAAATATTGGGAAAAACATTGGTTAGTTTTCTATAGTTCAATTAATTGCTTCCATTTAATTGTCAACCCGAGGTAGCTCATAGACTTGTGAGCATCACACATAGTATATGCCTATAGTGCGAGGAATGAGTCCCTCTGTACCTATTGGTTTGGGGGGTGTTTTATGTTCATTGAAGTTTTGATTCTAAATTCCAAACCAATAATATATCCTACATCTATGAAAACATGATTGAATGCATACAAAAATTAAAATAGTACTTTGCTAGAGATGGTAGAAAATAAAAAAAAATAACAGGGAAATAAATAATCTAAAAAAATGGTAAATAAATTAACTACAAAAAGCAAGGTAAAAGGGGAGGAGTATTGTTTAGAGTGGACCCAGGCTCCATAAGTCTTCCACTTGATCAATTCATTCACCGGACACTAGTTTGAGATTAATAAAAACACTCAAATGAATATATTATAGTTTTAGAAATTTATAAAATAATTCTCACGTCCAGGATATCTTTATCAGGGGTGGCCTATATATTTATAATATATGCAGCCATACCCTATTAAAAGTGAGAGTAAATCAATTCCTAATTTTTTGGTTACAACAACACGCATGAATAATGGAGATAAAGCAAAACTATTTAATTTTAGACTAATTGAACGTATTTTTTATTAGAACAAAATACGTTTAATATTATGCTTTATCTATTTACATTGTTGTTTACGTATTGCTGAAAAATAGATAACACATGGTCTTTGATATTTTCCTTTGTCTTCATCTTTGCTGAAATATCATTTGCATCCATCGTTGAAATATTTGTTTTGTTTTGTCAATAACAAGAGTCACGCTATAATTTTACGTCAACGAAAGTCGGGCTATAATTTTGCATCAATGGGAAGCAGGCACCTAACAGGAAGTAGGCACCTACGGGAAGCAGGCGCCTAATGGGAAGTAGGTTCCTACAAGAAGCAGACACCTAACAAGAAGTAGGTGCCCATCAGTTAAGCATCAAATGGAAGTCAAACACTTCAAAGGGAATCGGACGCCTGACTTAGCGCTTCATACTGGTGTACTGCAGATGTTTTACCTTCATCAAATTGAAAGTGCCAGGTCTTAGTGGGACCTTGACGTAAACATGCTAAAATACTATAAAACCACTAAATATGCACATAATTCACTTAAAAAAAAATATTAGATAATGTATAATTTACTATTAAATATATATATAAATTTCATAAAACATACATTCTATAATAATAATGTCGCATAATATGTTAGAAATTCATGTATAAATATGAGTATTTTTTGTGCTCATCATCCCCCATGCTTAAAAGAGTGACGCATCCTCGTGACACCCCCCATGTTTAAATAGTAGCATGCCCTTGTGACACCCGATGCTTATAATTTTCATTTTTAGCAACGATTGTCCAATAGGCTCTGTTTTTATTTCTCCTATTTTTGGCTGTGGCAACTCATTTTTTTCAGCAAATGATTTGTGAATTTCACCCATGGTCAATCTCTTTGTTTTTTCCACTTTTTTTTTTCTTTTTATTTTTTAAATTAGCGACACTATCATTTTGTAAAGCATGTTCCGGATTTTTAAGATGATGACCATGAGTGTTCTCCCAACAAAATATTTGCATGTGGACAAAATACCAAATGGGGCTAAATGGTTGGATGGATAAATTAATGGGGATTGTGTTGGCACTATTTTATAAAAATATATTTCTATAAAAATTATATATATACAAAACAGAAAATTAAGTACACGCCTATATTATGTTTTAGGCATGTATAATGCACAAACGTTCGTGGTGTACTTGTATTTGTTTTTTTATGATGACCATGTGTACCAAAACAAAGAACATCATTCTTATTTCCCATGTGGAAAATTTTTCTCCATATGACTGGTTCTTGATTATTGCAATTTATTCATTTGAGGTTTCGTGCACAAATTCAAGAAAATATTAGAAAAAAACATGTCTTCACGGGATGACACACATCCCCTCCTCAAAATTTATTCATTGATGACCTTGGAATGTGCATAAATCTCTAATGGAAAAATTAAGATAATTTTATCCATGAGAGGTTTTGGCTTTATGCACGTGGATGAGATGTTGACGTAGCAATGTCCACTTCCCAATGCTGAAGATTATTCATACTAGGTAAAAACACTCGTTTGAACAAGAAGCAAGTACCTTTTATATGGAAATCAAACCCTTCTTCTAATTCATGGCACATAGGTGTGTTAAAATAGGATGCAGGTGATTTTTACTTGCAATCAAGTATCGAACTTAACAATGGAAATCGGGTGCTTCTTGCTTGCAATTGGATGCCTTACATAAAGCAAAATTTATACAAACTTTTTTTTTTTTTTTATGTTCAGAAGATTTGGTGTCGGTTTTCAGAAAAATGAAAGTCGGGCGCCCTCCTGGAGAAACCAGGAATCAGGCGTTGGTTTGCTAGAAGATGCGATGCAGGAACCATATCCTTAACATACTAGGAGTTAGTGCCTTGTACCGTGTAATGGAAGTTAGGTGCCTATGCACCAAAATGTTTAATATTGGTTAGTTTTCTACAGTTCAATTAATTATCTCCATTTAATTATCAACCCAGGGTAGCTCGTAGACTTGTGAGCATCACGCACAGTATATGTTTGTAGTGCAAGGAATGAGTCCCTTTGTGCCTATTGGTTTTGAGGGTGTTTGATGTTTATTGAATTTTTGATTCTAAATTCCAAACCAATAATCTATCCTACGTCTATGAAAATAGGACTAAATGTATACAAAAATTAAAATGGTACTTTGTTGGAAATGACAGAAAATAGGAAAAATAACAGGGAAATAAATAATCTAAAAAAAAATGGAAAATAAATTAACTACAGAAAACAAGGTAAAAGGGGGAGAGTACTGTTTAGAGTGGGTCCAAGCTCTAGCATTCTTCCACCTGATTAATTCATTCATTGGACATTAGTTTGAGATTAATAAAAACACTCAAATGAATATATTGCAACTTCAAAAAATTATAAAATAATTCTTACATCCATGATATCTTTATCAGGGGTGGCCTACATATTTATAAGATATGTAGCCATGCCCTGTTACAATTGAGATCAAATCAATTCCTGATTTTTTTATTACAACAACATGCATGAATAATGAAGATAAAGCAAAACTATTTAATTTCAGATTGATTTAACATATTATATTTTTATCAGAACAGAATACGTTTAATATTATGTTTTATCTATTTACATTGTTGTTTATGTATTACTGAAAAATAGATAACACATGGTCTTTGATATTGTCCTTCGTATTTGTAATGTTCCTTTCCTGGCTTATCGATGGTATGGGAGTTCACAGAGGGTGTTGGACAGTCATCGGGATGTCACATGCTTTAAGATGCCTGTTTCCCGGGGTCTTTCTGAGCTCAGATGATGGACTTACTATTTTTAGTAAGTCAGTCAGGGTTTGAATTTCGGAAAAACGGATGTTACGTCTAAGCAGTATGGCCAAATGGGTATCCGTTTCTATAATTAGTTTGATGGTTTGATCAGTGGAGGCCTAAGATTTTAATGTGTAAAGTTATATTATGTTATATTTAAATACTATAACATAGTTATAACTTTATAATGTCATGTATTTATTAAAATGGGCCTTATAGGTACTCAATGGAAAGATAATTTAATAAAGTATTGAATTATGAGGCCTAAAATAGAGATACGCCCTCCCTTGGAGAAAGATGAATTAAAATTAAAGCATTAAGTGAGGATTTAATATTTAATTCTCAAAAAAGAAGCATCTAGAAAACTTCACGTTGGCTGGAGGAAAAAGATAAATAGAGGGTTTGGGCTCATTTTCTGGCATCTTTGGCATTTGATATTTTGGCTTCTTGGTGAAGAGAACTTGCAGAAGGTTTTCTTGCAGGGTTTTAGCTTGTTGGGTGACGAAAACCACCAGCAGGGACATCATTCTCGGAGTTGCAAGACACTCTCAGAGTGATTGGAGGCATTTCTACTTCAGGGAATGCACATTGCACTACATTGCAGTCATTTACAGTGAGATTGGAGGAGTTTGTGTGGGAATTTGAGAAGTATTCTTTGCTGTATTTATTTACCCTTCATTCTCCAACAGGGTCGTACAGATTGGAGGCAAAAATCAGCAAGTATGTGAAGATTTGGTTAGGGTTTTGATGTGGGTTTTGTGTATCTTTCCTCTAGCAGCCAGCCGACCAGATTTGGGGAATTATCTTGGGGTTTTTTGGAGGCATCTTTGTATTTGCTGAAATCAATGAAAATATAGAGTTTCTGTGTTGCTGATATTGATTTCCAAAAAATTCCAGATCTCTATAACTCCGGGTATTCTCATTTTTTGAGCTTTTCCTTAAAAGGGTTTTTAGATACATGTATGTAATATCTTGTGTCAAAATTACATATCATTTGGACAAGTATTTTTGAAGTTATGAAATAAAATCCAATTTCTAGTGTTGTTGATTACCAGTGTTATTTTAGTCAACTTCAAAAAATTCATAATATCCGGGATTGATTGAATTTGGTGATTTCCTTTGGTAGAATGGAAATTAAGGTGTTATTGCTAATTCCAAGTTTTTAGAATTTTTGGTCAAGTAATTAAAAAGTTGTTCAAATTTTAAGTTGGCATGTTTGAAGCTGTTTAAACTCAGAAAATCATAAAAAATCAGAAATTCAAACAAACAAAACCCAGTTGCGGAACTTGATTCCCAGTTTGGGGTGGGACATTACATTGGTATCAGAGTCGGTCATTCCTGCCAACCTGTGGAAGCCTCAAATTAATTTTAGATTCATGGCGTCTATTAATGACTGGACTAAGAGACAACGTGAGTGGGATAAGACCCAACATGAGATAGAACAGTCCCTCAAAAATTTAGTTGCAATGATGAAAATTTCTCTACCAACAGGTGCTCCTCCGGTCAAGATTGAACCTTTATACACTGAGTTGCCAATACAAGTTGGAATTAAAAGAGATGAGCTTGCTGTCCCAACAAGAAATGACAAAGGAAAACAGAAGTTGGTAGGTAAAACAGTGGCTTCTAAAGTTTCACAGGATAGAGGACCTCCTCGTATAAGCAGGAACCAGTTGAGGAGAGAGAACAGGTGTCTCACATGTCACCAGACTTGGACATTTGGTCATGTTTGTGGAACCAGTAATGTTAGTAATTTATTGTAGCCACACATAGTTCAGGATAGTGGAACAGTTGAATTTATAACAGATGCTTCATCTTAGGAGGTAAGCAGGATAGAGACTCAAAATTATTTGGGTGGTGATGAGCTGGTAGAAGATGGTTTGTCACAGGTTGAATCCATATCAGATTTTTAGGATGACCTAGTTAAGGAATATTTTGATGATAATAGTGATGGGGTAGAAATTATGGGTTTACATGCAGAACAATCCATTGACAGTTATGGTATTTATTACAACAGGTTGAGTAGCCATTCGTCTATGCATAATGATGACAATTATGATGTTCTTGAAGATCCTAAGTACGATGAACTAGAAACCCATGATGATTCTTCTTTGAGTTCAGAGGTAGAGAGGATCAACAAGGTGTTGGATGGTGAACCGGATAACCCACAGGTCCCAGGATTGGAGAGCGGAGATGAATTTCCTTGTGATCATGGTACTATTTTCGATGAAGATGAAGTTAATTCATCTTGTGGGTCCACTTTCGGAGAGATGTACAATGGAAGTAAGAAAGTGGAGAATGTTGATTTGGTTGCTAAATCAGCAATTGTTGATGACTCTTGGGTTGAGAATGAATCAGTTATAACTTCGATACACGAAGTTGGCGAATGTAGTGTTAAAAGGGATGCTAATATTGATCATTATGCTAAGGTGGTCAAATCAAAAAAATTCTTGTGTGTTGTTGATCGTGAATTAGAACCTGAAGCAAAGCAAACTTGGAAAGACAAATTGCAGGTCACAGATGGGCATATTGTCCAAGCCTTAACCCACTTGGACAACACACATAAGTTAGCTGAATACCTCCTTTGGATTGCCCAGTGACAAGAGCAATAGGAAGGTTTGATAGAAAGCATCTCTGCAAAAAGCATGCAAGCAATTAAAAATGCTTTAGAGAAGATCAAATCAGATTATTTACAGTTATTGTCTGATAGGGACTTTGGTTGTTCATTTTGCTGAGGAGTATTATCAAGCACTCAGGGGAAAGGAGAAAATAATTGATGAAAAATTGCACAGTAATGACAGTGAAGTTGATGCATTTTTTGAAGTTGGTCAAACATCTCCCGATTCATGTATTGTTAATAGTGAGGTCGATTCTTTCGAGCTTCCCATAGAGCCTGCTGGTGAAGTTCACATGGATTGCATTGTGAGGTATGCTCACCATTTCTTTTTCAGCTCGAATGTTGATGAGTTGTTCATGAAATTTGTGAATGAGAAGAAGGGCTATTGTAAGGAGTCATATATATCGTCTTGGCATGAGGTGATCTCTCCTTCAGATGCAAGAGCAATTCTCTGTTGGTTCCCCAACATGTCAGATCATGACGAGTTTCAGGTTGGGCTACAGAATAATTCAATCGTAATTAGTGTGACACAATAGAAGTTTCCAGTTGTGAGGAATGATAGATTACCAGTTTGGCCTTGGGATCTAGGAATTGGTTTGCATTTCGGGTTTCTTCATCAGCTAGTGCAGTTTGATGAGGTCATTTTTGACAGGGTGGAGCAGCAGCTTTATAGTGAGACATACAATAGTATTATTATATGGGATCTCGACATACAACTAGTATGGAGGGATGTTCTTCCCCATGGTTGCAATACTTTGTTTAATCCAATATTTTACAATAATCTTGTCATTTTTAATATTTCCAGGCTTAGTGACAACTTTGTAAAGGAATTTGGAGATGTTGTTTCTGTTGGGCAAGAAGTGACTGTTAGGATAGTAGAAGCAAATTTACAGGCAGGACGAATTGCCCTATCAATGAAAAGTAGTGATGATCCAAGCCAAACAAGACAAAAGCAAGCTTTTGATCTTAATTCTGCTGAAAACAGCAGCAAAGCTGTTAGAAGTAGAAAGACTCCAGGAAGATCCAGAAATAATAAGAGAGAAGAGACGCAGAAGAGTTCCAAATTTCACAAAGGACAAATTTTAGAAGGGAAAGTTAAGAATAAAAACCGATCTGGAGCATTTATATCACTTCCTGATGGGGAAGGTTTGCAAAATAAAAGCCAGGACTTTGCATCAGAGGTTGTTGCACAAACTGATGCAAAGCCTTCACCCTCAACACTGACAGAAAAACCTGGAGCTGGAGCTGAATCATCTTCAGTGCTTCAAGAAGACAAACCTACTGTGGAAAAGCAAACTGTCCTGATCTATGCAGCATTAGTAAAGCAGCTTAGGGAGGAGACTGGGTCAGGTATGATGGACTGTAAAAAGGCTCTTACAAAAATAGGTAGCGATCTCAAAAAATCCCAAGAGTTTTTGAGGAAGAAAGGTTTAGCAAGTGCTGACAAAAAGTCAGGAAGAATAGCAGCTGAGGGAAGAGTAGGTTCATATATTCATGACAGTCGTATTGGTGTTCTGATTGAAGTGAACTCTGAGACTGATTTTGTTGCAAGGGGTGTCACTGAAATAGTAAAAAACATAAAGAAAGAGGAAGGTTCTAAAAACCTTGAAACAAATGATGCCTTAACAAATGGTAGTGTAGAGCAAGTAGATGATTTTTCTACATTATCAAATGAACAAGCATCAACCAATGAAACTTCTGGAAAAGATGTTAGTGAGGTCAAACATGATGAAGTGAAGGTTGTAAATTCTGCATCAACAAAAATAACAAGCAGTTTGGAAAATGATCCTGCACAAGGGAAGGATACCAAAGGTCTTAAAATTTCAGAACTGAAAGATGCATCATCAATTAACAATGCAGGGGCACTGCAAGAATCTTCAACATTATCAGTTGAAGAAATAGGTTCTAGTGAAGTAAAATATAACGAAATGATTGCTACAAATTCTACTTCTACTGATGAGAAGGATGTCTTGGCAATTAATCCAGCAGAAGTGAATGATCCCATCTCAGATTCGTAAACTTCCAAACCCACTTCAGAAGTTGATCTAAAAGAAGTTTTTTCTGGTGAAGCTATTAATACACCCAATAATGGAAGCTCTTGGCCAGCCACTAAAATAGAGACCAAAACAAATTCATCTACGAATGTAGCTTTTATTTCTGCTGCTCTTGTTGAACAACTGAGGGAGGTTCTTCCCAGTAGTTGCAGGATATTTCTCAGGGACAACTCTCGGGATGGAGTTAGTTGGATAGCGTCACAGGGCAGTGATTTTGGAGGAGAGCTTTCCTGTGAGATGACAGAGTCATTTGTGAGATTGATTGTATATCTGGATCGAGGACTTCATCAGTGTTGGGTTCCTACAGAGAGTCAGCAGTACAATTTCTATCACAGTTGGGGACCTAGACCCTTCAGATTCATCTGGGATCCAGGGATCACATGGCAGTTGTCATTGAGATTGACATGTGATGAGTTTGGATTGCTTAGGGACAAGCAATCTCGAGGAGGGAGGATTGTAATGTTCCTTTCCTGGCTTGTCGGTGGTATGGGAGTTCACAGAGGGTGTTGGACAATCATCGGGATGTCACATGCTTTAAGATGCCTATTTCCCGGGATCTTTTTGAGCTCAGATGATGGACTTACTATTTTTAGTAAGTCAGTCAGGGTTTGAATTTCGAAAAATAGATGTTACGTCTAAGCAGTATGGCCAAATGGGTATCTGTTTCTATAATTAGTTTGATGGTTTGATCAGTGGAGGCCTAAGATTTTAATGTGTAAAGTTATATTATGTTATATTTAAATACTATAACATAGTTATAACTTTATAATGTCATGTCTTTATTAAAATGGGCCTTATAGGTACTCAATGGAAAGATAATTTAATAAAGTATTGAATTATGAGGCCTAAAATAGAGATACACCCTCCCTTGGAGAAAGATGAATTAAAATTAAAGCATTAAGTGAGGATTTAATATTTAATTCTCAAAAAAGAAGCATCTAGAAAACTTCACGTTGGTTGGAGGAAAAAGATAAATAGAGGGTTTGGGCTCATTTTATGGCATCTTTGGCATTTGATATTTTGGCTTCTTGGTGAAGAGAACTTGCAGAAGGTTTTCTTGCAGGGTTTCAGCTTGTTGGGTGACGAAAACCACCAGTAGGGACATCATTCTCGGAGTTGCAAGACACTCTCAGAGTGATTGGAGGTATTTCTACTTCAGGGAATGCACATTGCACTACATTGCAGTCATTTATAGTGATATTGGAGGAGTTTGTGTGGGAATTTGAGAAGTATTCTTTGTTGTATTTATTTACCCTTCATTCTCCAACAAGGCCGTACAGATTGGAGGCAAAAATTAGCAAGTATGTGAAGATTTGGTTAGGGTTTTGATGTGGGTTTTGTGTATCTTTCCTCTAGCAGCCAGCCGACCAGATTTGGGGAATTATCTTGGGGTTTTTTGGAGGCATCTTTGTATTTGCTGAAATCAATGAAAATATAGAGTTTTTGTGTTGTTGATATTGATTTCCAAAAAATTCCAGATCTCTATAACTCTGGGTATTATCATTTTATGAGATTTTCCTTAAAAGGGTTTTTAGATACATGTATGTAATATCTTGTGTCAAAATTACATATCATTTGGACAAGTATTTTTGAAGTTATGAAATAAAATCCAATTTCCAGTGTTGCTGATTACCAGTGTTATTTTAGTCAACTTCAAAAAATTCATAATATCCGGGATTGATTGAATTTGGTGATTTCCTTTGGTAGAATGGAAGATTAAGGTGTTATTTTGCTAATTCCAAGTTTTTAGAATTTTTGGTCAAGTAATTAAAAAGCTGTTCAAATTTTAAGTTGGCATGTTTGAAGTTGTTTAAACTCAAAAAATCATAAAAAATAGAAATTCAAACAAACAAAACCCAGTTGCGGAACTTGATTCCCAGTTTGGGGTGGGACATTACAATCTTCATCTTTGTTGAAATATCATCTGCATCCATTGCTAAAGTATCTATTCTTTTTTGCCAACAATAGGAGTCATGCTGTAATTTTATGTCAATAAAATTCGGGCTGTAATTTTGCGTCAACGGGAAGCGGACACCTAACGAGAAGTAGGTGCCTATGGGAAGTAGGTGTCTAACAAGAAACAGGTAGCTACGGGAAGTAGGCACCTAATGGGAAGCAGGAACCTAACGGGAAGCAAGCACCTATGGGAAGTAGACACCTAACAGGAAGCAGACACCTGTTAGTTAAGTGCCAAATAGAAGCTGGGTGCTTCAAAGGGAATTCGATGCCTGACTTAGCACTTCATACTGGTGTACTGCAGATTTTTTACCTTCATCAAATTGAATGTGCCTGGTTTGAGTGAGACTTTGATGTAAACATGCTAAAATATCGTAAAAACCACTAAATCTATACACAATTCACTTAAAAACAAATTTTAGATAATATACATAATTTACTATTAAATATAATATAAATTTCATAAAACATACATTTTATAATAATAATACCGCATAATATGTTAGAAATCCATGTATAAATATGAGCATTTTTTGTGCTCATCAGTGGTCACAATAATATAGTAAGACCTGACACTAATGAACCTTATCTAACGCAACAAAGTGTCATGAATAATGCTTTCTATAAAAAATGATGTCTTTCCTTTCTTGGGCCTATGATTTCGAGAATTCGATGATTGAATACTCACGCGATTGCATGGTTTCACTGGTTCTGGTAAAATTTTAAATGCAACACGTTTTTATTTAACCCCTACACTAACCCTATCAAGTCGCTTGACTGCAACTAAATGTTGATTTGCGTAGCTTCGGTTGCTTATCAAAATTCATTGGAAACTTAATATGACTTCGAAAACCAAATGTTAATTATGAATAAATCACCTAAAATTTAATGCCATTCTAGAAGAATTATTTATGCTTATCTACAAATTTTCTTCAACTACCACGTGTTAGTGAACATTTAGAGGGATGTAGGTAGGTTTTAGAAAAATTTATACGATTTTAACATCTGATTTAAATGTAGATTTTTAGCATTGTTTAAATAATTTCTTTTGAGCTCTTCCAACAATTAATTTAACAATTGACGATTATTCTTCCTAGACTGCAAAAAAATTTGGAGGAATTTTTTTGTGTCGTCTTGGATAACACATTTTTCCCTCAATTGTTTAACTTCGCCTCAACTGACTAGCTTAATTAATCATGCTAGAAATTGGTATGTCTTTCATGCAACAACGAGCATTGTCGGATCTTGCTTGAGAAGAAAAATTGCATCAAAAAACTGATTTCACGGACCACCGTAGATTGGATGGATGACAAGATTTCCTATCAGCCTGATAATGCCACGTGTCATCCTGTGATCGAATGTAGATTTATGTTAGGGATATCGCACGTGGTAGGTTATTAAACCTTAGGAAATATTTTTTTATCCAAAAATTCTTCTTGTTGCGATGTTCAGATGTTGCGAGCTATGTAACTGACATCAAAAGGCATTTTATTATGGAAGATAACTGCACTTTTTGAACACCTAGGCTATGGAATTTCATACTGTGATTGAATATTAGATTCTACATCCTATGCTAAAGTTTGGGTAATAAAATCGTGCCAAGAAAATTGAACAAAAAATTAAATCAATAAGATCAATCACCAATAAGCAATGATCTCCCAACAAATAGAGTTATGCAATTCTTCAATTGAGACGCATTTTGATTATACTCCAGAGTATTCAAAGTCATCCACTACGAATAATAATTTACCCACAATATAATAAGGTCAATTGGGCACTATTGGATTTGCAATGGTTTCGTATTTCATCCAAATATCGTTAAATAAACCTTATAATTAGATTTTAATATTTCTTTTCCTTTGTTACATCTGAATGGCATGTGAGTTTGCATCTAATTTTTTACTATGTGGTCCCAAAAGGAAGTAAATCTTGATTTATTTTTACCATAACATGTGAAGGTTGGTGACGTCTGATAACTCTGGTTGAAGCATTCTAGGAAAGATAAGAAGGGTTGAATTACAATGCTCGTTTTGTCTACTGAAAGAGGTTGAAAAATAACGAAATTTTTTTGGCATTCACTAAAATTTGTAGACGTCAAAAACAACCAATAATTTGTCAAAGTTGGAAAAAGTATCATCTTAGAAACCGAAAACAACCAACAATTTGACACGAACTTACCTGTTTTCAAGTACCCGAATTTTGCCACCTGGTGATTTTTTTGTTCGGACAAAATTTTTAGGGTTTTGAAACACGTGATTTAGTTAGCTCCTTTTTAAATTTAGGAAAAATTAAATTTTTTATTTAATTTTTTCCTGTCTGCCATCTGCAATTACAATTTTTTGCCGCTTGCAATTACGATTTTCTGCTATTATGAGTATCGAAATCATGAATCGTCTTGTTCTTTTTTGGTTGATGATTTAATTATGTGAGTGATATTTTACTGCTTTTAATCGATTGGGATTGTAGTTTGTAAATCCTTGTGAAAGCTTGCTGGTATTCGTAAACACCTGTGGTAGTTTTGCGAAAAGTTTTTTCTCATCAATAATTTAGAATTCGCAGGATTGTGAAAAGGTTTCATCCTTTTGCTGTAAATGAACCTTGATCGGATTTGAAAACTATGATCTAGTTTTGATGATGCCACACGTGAACTTTTTCCTTGTAGGATGACTGTGATTAATTTGATAGTTGAACCTTCACCAGTAATTTAATCTTTTATAATGAATATTCCTATGGGTGAACCAACTCTTCCTTGTGATTAATTTCTTTGACTGTGTTGTTACGTCACCTGGCTGCACTTGTTTAAACCAGTGTAAATTATGTGTGGAATTTCAAATTTAAATTTTGAACCATCAAATTTTGACTAAGCTTGATGATTGTTTTTCCATGTTGCATGGTCAGATAAATAACTGTGAACGAAAATGGTCGCCCAGTTCTGTACGAATTGGTTTACTAGCAATTTTCTCTTAAAAATTAACTACCAAAATTTGTGCTTATCTAGATCATGCTATGATACCACTTGAAGCAAACTGCTTCTATAAATCAATGGAATTGAATAAATTAGCCACTTAGAGAGGGCAAAGTCTCTTGAAAAATATGCAAATGGAATAAATTATTGATGATTGATAATGTAATAAACTAATCTATCAATTAATAGAGAAAATAAATCAATGAAATGACATAACCATTCAATGAACCGACGTATACTTTGGTATCGTTACATCCATCCTATCCAGGTATGCTCTTATTTTCTTGCTCACATTCCCACTTCATGAAACCTGAACTATTTCTTTTCCTCGGTGCCTCTTTGCCTTGTTCATATAACCCCTCATAGTCAAAGTAAGGTTGAGATATGTTTCAAATTTCCTTGCTAACTCATAGGCCTTTTGCAATATTCTAGGTTCTCACATGTCCACTTCCTATACTATCCTAGGATCTGCTCTATTGGAGTACATCTTAAGTTCTACTAGGATATCTATCTTAGTTTGGAGTTATCACTCTTGCATGAGGTTGACAAAATATTAGTTCTGATTAGTTGAGATCCATTTTGTTGTTAAGATCCAATGGCTCACATTGATCAACCCTGCTATTCATGCAAGGTTCTACTCATAGAATAATCAATCAGTTCTTGAGCTTCATTCCAATACTTTTAATGTCTTGCATATCTATTTTCTCTTGGGCTTGAATATTGTTCTTCAATATTCTTCACATGGTATTATATCTAGGATATTTTTTTCAATAATTCGAGTCTTTTGAACTTTTTTAAAATATTTGGTTCATTTTTTTCTATTCCTTGCTAATTTTTTGGACGGATCATCAATTCTGGAGGATTATCAGGTTTTTTAAAGTTTTTTTTTGGTGAGATTTTTTCTTGACTAGTCCAATACTGGAAGTTCATACCAGTTGTGAAGATGCACACCACTAGAACCTAATGCAACTCTTATTTGTCCAGAGCACCATATTATTAGGTTGTTGTCTATTCTTACTCTAATTTAGTGTTGCATCAACATATATTCTTTTTTTCTCTCTACAACCTATTCTCCTCGTATGGATGGTTGTTGATTTTTTTTATAGCACATCACAGTTTGTGCTATGTAGCGTGGCATAGGCATAATTATTCTCTGACTTCTAGTGTTTATTTCTGTAGATGCACCCCCATAACACTGGTGTGTTTCCTACTACTCAAAATGGAGGATAGTTGCAGCCCTAGTATTTTTTTTCTTGTATGTTGTTGCTCCAGATTTTGGAAGCCTATTGTTAATACCTTTGCAAAGCTAGATTTTGTACCTTCGAATGAATTTATGGATACTACGTGACTGCGCACGCCTTGTGTGGATGAGCTTCAATGAAACATTAGTGATCACGTAAAATAACATGGGTTCACAAAATACTTGGTTGTGAATAGCTACCAAAGTTATTTGTGAGTATTTTTTACCCTTGATATTATCAACCTACATTGCATCACATTCGAAAGTCATGTGGAGTTGTCTAACTCAACCAACGTCTAAATAGCATCAATAAAGAGACCCACAATTTAATATTTGTACAAAATTATCTCTTTGAATACTGTAGCACATCGGAAGGATTGTGATGTCCTTAAAAATCAACTAGAGAACCTGAGTTAACCGTTTAATTTGGAGTAATTTGAAAATCTCATCCATCACAACCAAAAAACTCCAGATCATGGAGAGTGAGCGACATACTGTGCATATTTTGCATTGTTAACAACCATCAAACTAGAGTGGAAAAATTGAGTTTGCCAGTGTTTGGAGTCGTTTGCAAAGCCTAAAGATTTTTTTGGAGTCGTTGCTTGGAGTCATTTGCAAAACTCAAGATGACACGTCCATCAACTGAAGGAACTTGAGTTCATGATGAGTGAAGAAAAGCACCTTTCACACTTATGACTACATCATCTCTAATGGTCCCAAATATTCACTACAATCATTTCTAACAATCTAGTATTTGAAATGCCCCTTTTAGTTTGGTTAAAATTAGATATATACATTCATATTTTATTTTCTTCTTTCAAATTTCTTTTAAATGTGTTAATAGCTCCTTAAATTTATTGAGGAAGTCAACAATGGTGCTATAGTCACATCATTCAAAATACCTACCTTAGAAGAATTTTGTGATAGGTTTACTAGAGAAGAAATGAAACTTTCACAATTTCAGTACTCCATTTCTTCCTCAAAAGCTTTTGTAGCATCAAATTCTAAAAATAAATGTAAATACATAAGGAGAGACATAGAAAAAACCTTTGTCAAATGCACCCATTTTAAGAAAAATGGTCTTTCAGTCACCCAATGTTGGAAGAGGTTGTAAGATTTATAAGAAGCATTGAAGAAACATAAAATAAATGTCTCTAATGATCATGGTAAACCTCTAAATGCTCAAGGAAAATCTATTAAGTATTGTTCCACAACTTGGGTTCTAGATTCAGGAGTTACTCATCATATGACTTCTTCAAAAAAGTCGTTTGCTTCTCTTTCCTCAAGTTCCACTTTCAGCAATGAAGTTGGAGATTCATCTTTTATTCTTGTAAAAGGAAAATGTGACATACTCATAGATGGTGGTTGCATCAATGATGTTATTTATGTTCCAAATATTTCTACCAATATTATTTTAGTCTACCAAATTTGCTAATATGGGATGGGAAAAATAGTTTTGTTCACACCCACAGGATTTGAGATTAGAAGCTTATAGGAGCCACATTCCCTTATTGCTAAATAAGATATTGATCATAGTGCCAAATTGTATCACTTTGAAGGTTTTAAAGATACTACTATAGCTTCCTATTTTGTTGCTCATGCATATTTTGAGAGTAAACTTTGGCATGAAATATTTTGTCATCTTAATTATCGATACTTAAAAGAGTTGAGTACTCATGAAATGGTACTTGGTTTATCCAGTATATTTTGTTGATGGAGTTTGTCATGGTTGTGCTCATGGAAAGAAACACCAAGATCCTTTTCCCCAAAGTAAATCCCAAAAATCCTCCTCACCTTTGGAACTTGTGCACAATGATTTGATGGCCTTCCCACATCCCTCTTTCAAAGGAGCTAAATATGCTTTGACATTCATAGATTATTTTTCAAGATATACTTGGGTATATTTTCTCAAGTACAAAAGTGATGTCTTATCTCACTTCAAAATATTTAAATCCTTGGTTGAAAATAAGGTTTCTTGTAAAATATAAAAGCTTTGTACAAATAATGGGGGGAGTACTTCAGTAATGAGTTTTCTCAGTTCCTTTCTACTCATGACATTATTCATCAAAATTATGTACCACATAATCCTCAACAAAATGGTGTGATAGAAAGAAAGAACAGATCCTTATAAGAAATGACTAATTGTATGCTCCACTCAAGGGATTTTCCAATAATTTTTTGTGTTGAGGCAGTTAACTATGCAAATTTCATTCAAAATCGCACATCCCACAAAGCTCTTGAGCATTTAACTCTAGAGGAAGCCTGGTCTAGCTCCAAACCTGATGTCTTCTTTTTTTAAGTTTTTGGGAGCACTGTTGAGCCCACATTATGAAGAAGAAAAGAAAAGCTTTAGATAAGAAAAGCAAGCAACTATTATTTATTGGCTATTATGAGGATATGAATTCCTATAGGCTTCTTGATCTAACTACTCATGAGGCATTTTTCACAGAAATATTCAATTTGATGAAATTATTCCATCTCAAGATCCTCAACCATATTATTCTACCCTATTTGATTCCATTGAACCTTCCTACTTTTTTGAGGCTCAATATGATGAATAAAATATTATTGAAACCCCTATACCAGATGCTATAAGTCTTGCCCCACCTATAATTGTTCCTCCAAACATGCTAAAATAGACCCGCACAACTATTGAAGAAGCAACACATTTCATCCACAATATTCCCTTCTCTAGAAATGCTACTTCCTTAAGTACTAGCCTTGTTTTTCAATCATTTTATGGTGATCCTCAATCCTTTTCTAAGGCTCATGGGCTGAAAGAGTGGGATGATGCCATGGAATCTAAGTATTCCTCTTTGATGAAGAATCACACTTGGGATCTTGTTCCTCTTCCTAAAGGAATAAAATTGGTTCGTTGTAAATGGATTTACCACACCAAGTATGCAATAGATGGGTCCATTGACAAGTACAAATCTTGCTTAGTGGCTAAGGGTTTTTCATAGGTTGAGGGTATTGATTACAATGAAACATTTACCCCTATTGCCAATATGGACTCTGTTAGGCTTGTACTTGCACTTGCTGCATCACAAGGATGACCTATTTTTCATATGGATGTTAAGAGTGCCTTATTGCATAGAGACTTACAAGAAGAAATATATCACTAGATTTTCTCAAGATTCTTCCCTTGTTTGTAGACTAAAGAGGTCACTCTATGGTCTCAAACAAGCTCCTTGGGATTGGTACGAGAAAACAAATTCCTTCCTTCTCTCCACTAGATTTCATCACAATGAATATGATGCTATAGTTTATATTTGGCAAGATGGAGAGGACATAACCATTCATGTTCTCTATATTTATTATTTGCTTCTCACTGGTAGCTTCACTTCTCACATTTAGATTATTTAGTGCTCTCTTTATAAGAAATTTGAGATGGTCAATTTAGGATTGGATCATTACTTCCTTGGATTTTAGATCACTTAGATATATAATATGGCTGATTTCAAGCCATCACCTATGCCATTCCATTCTAGGGTGACTTTGAATTCCTCCTTTACTTCACCTCTTTGTGATGCTACACTGTATAAGTAGTTAGTAGGGAGTCTTCTGTATCTTACTCATACTCACCCTAATATTTCCTTTGTTGTTGGTTTGATCTCTTGATTTTCCCAATCTCCTCATGAAAGTCATTGGTAGGCAACCAAGCGGATTCTTCGCTATCTAAAAGGAACTACTCAATTTAGTTTATTCTTTGGTCGAGGTTCTATAGAGTTGGTGGGATACACTGATTTAGATTGGGTAGGTTTAGTTGATGATAAATATTCCACCTTTGGCTATGTTTTTTATCTTGGATCTTATCCTATTTCTTGGTCATGCTATAAGAAACAAGCTATTACATTATCATCTACAAAGGAAAAATATAGGGCAACTTTTATGACCAGTCAGGAGGATCTTTGGATCTATCAGTTATTGGTAGAATTTGGTTTCTTTCAGGATAAACCTATCGTAATTTGGTGTGACAACTAGAGTACAATTCATTTTTCTCACAATCCTATTGAGCATCAATGTACCAAGCACATTGAGATCCACATGCACTTCATTCAGTAGCACATCCAGGATGGCAACCTTAGCTTGGAGTACATACCAACTCAACTACATATTGTAGAAATATTCACCAAACCCTTTGCTTCACCATGCTACCATCAGTTGCATGATATGGTTGGGGTGACGAAAGTTGTCCTAAGGGGGTGTTAACGAGGACATATTCCTCTCCATCCTATCTCTCTTTTGGACAATGGTTTTTTCCCATGTGTTTTTTCATCATCTCTCCAAGAGGTTCTTCTAAGCTATATTGTACATGAGTACCTCATTAGGCCTTGTTGTCGGGACTCATTTATGTGGATATGCCACTTAGTTATCTTTACTTTTGTTTTGTACATGAGTACCTCATCAGGCCTTATTTTTGGGACTCATTTCTATGGATATGCCACTTAGTTATATTTATATTTTTTATGTACATGAGTACCTCATTAGGCCTTGTTTTTGAGACTCATTTCTATGGATATGCCACTTATTTATTATTTTTATTATTTTACTACCCCTAGTATCACTTAAGGGGGGGTTTTGGAGTACATCTTAAGTTCTACTAGGATATATATCTTAGTTTGAAGTTATCACTCTTGCATGAGGTTGGCAAACTCCTAGTTTTGATTAGCTAAGATCCATTTGGTTGTTATGATCCAATGGATCACATTGATCAGCCCTGCCATTTATGCAAGGTTATACTCATAGAATAATCAATCAGTTCTTGAGCTTCACTCCAATACTCATAATGCATTGCATATATATTTTCTCTTGGGCTTGAATATTGTTCTTAAATATTTTTCATATGCTCCAAGTATGAACTTGTGGACCTTCATTTTCTTAGTGTAAGTGGGAACATATTTCACCAAATTAACAATTTTTTGATAATATTTCTCCACTATTCTAATTCCCTGATGAAGTTTAGTGAATTTATCAAATTTTTGGGAATATAATTTTTTTGTGAGAAACAATTCTTTGAATACTTTAAAAAACTCTTCCCATTTTATGTCAACTATATCTGCTAGATTTCATTCATCACTAAGGTTTTCCCACCAAGATAAACCATCTCCTTGTAAATGTAGTGTAGCATAAGATGTTCGAGTGCCTGAGGAAAATTTCATGTTGCAATATGTATCTATCTCCTTCAACCAAGCCTTGGATTTATCCCCATATTAATCTCCATTGAACTTGGAAGATTTTAGATATTTCATTTCCTTGCCCAACTCAGCCTCTAGTTGAACTCTAGCTAGTTGTGTCTCTATAAGAGGTTCATCTGCTTGTTCCCTTCTTGGGTTATTAGA
Organism: Wollemia nobilis; assembly: GCA_028583015.1. Lineage (NCBI taxonomy): Eukaryota > Viridiplantae > Streptophyta > Pinopsida > Araucariales > Araucariaceae > Wollemia > Wollemia nobilis. The sequence continues at coordinate 16,023,272 of JAQPPZ010016947.1, read as the reverse complement.
TTATGTTTCTCAAATCAACACAACATCCAACAATTATTTTTGGGTCTCCACCTACTCAAAAAGTAGAGACACTATTTCAAGATTCTCTCTTTCATTGGGGTTTATGAACCAACATCAGGTGCTCTATTATCTGCATTGGTTCCTTGTGTCTACCTCGTTTGATGAAGCAACACTTCCTCTCCTTTTTGATGGTATTTTGCCCTGGCCACACATAAAAGAGGTATTAGAATTCAATTTCCAATTCATCTTTGGGATGGTTTCTCCTACCAACTAACTCCTATGCTAAATAGTAGGGTTTACCTTTTAAAAAAACAAGGTAAACTCCTCACATGGTATGTTTGCTACTAAAAATCCCTAGTTAAGTTTGCATAATGAGTCGATTTCCCTTTGAACCAGGCTCTAATACCAAATGTAACAACCCATAATTCTCCCTCAATTTTTTTTTTCTTTTATCCTAGAGTCATGAAACGCTTATGGACCATCATTGGTCTTACACCATCCATAATTTACAAGTAGTTGTGTGGATAGTTTTCTTAACAAGTCAACAATTTCTTCTATTGATGACTTACGACCACCTTTATTTCCTTTGAAAGGGTATCTCTGAATAACCAACTCTCTACATAAGTATTTCTATGTAGGAGTTTTCCTTTTCTATCCTTCAAAAAAGAAGCACCCAACCATCATACTACACAAGTATTTTAGTGTAGAAGTCTCCCTTTTCTATCCATCAAAAGGGTCTATGCAAATCCCTGTAAGCTACATAGGCCAGTCTATGAAGTTGCACTATGCACACAATGGCAGGTTATCCCTTCACCTGTTGAGGGTCTGGTCTACTCGATAGCAACCATATTTTACATTTTTTTTTATCGAAAGTGGACTAAAATTCTTAAAACATAATTGACCTGATGGTATTTGAATCATCTATGACTAAGCTTACTTTATTCCATAAAAAAGATATCCTCGCTGCTCTTAAAGAAAAATTATACTAAAGTTATAATTCTAGTCTAACTTATAATATACCGCATGGACTATCATGGCTTCAAAACCATAGATCTACATAGTCGTTAAGAGCATTCAACTCACAAGGATTTTAAATACTATTTCAAAGCACAAGGTGATCACCCGCTTTAAACAAATCTCAATTCTAGTTTAGGTCTCATCACCAAAAGCTTGACCAAATTAGTCTTTTAATATCTATTTCGATATTTAGAGTGATATGCTTCAAAAAGCTCTAATATTTCATACATATAAACAATATCACATAGGATTTCTAGCATGAATTAAAAATCATCTCATTTCTTTTAGAGTGATTAACATCATTTCATTAAAATCTCTAAAGGTATAAGGAAATCCTTCCATGTTTAATCATTCCCTCTAAAAATCACTTGCATAGTTCTTATCTACGGAAGGAAAGATCTTAGATGCTTGAATATATCATTTAAACCATTCTCTACTAAAATTTTACCCTCATAAAAACAATGCAAAAAAATAATCAAAGTAAACACAAATACCTTGGAAACAACTCTACCATAAGAATCACAAGTATACCTTACAATATGTGAGGTTCTAAAACAACCTCTATCTCAAAATTATAAAAGATATTTCCACTTAAATTTTAAATACATCTTACTACTACAATTCTCTAAAACATATTTTACAATGTAAACCCACTAGTGACATTGTAAACTAGCCAGCATAATTAATTCATGGAAATACAAAGTTGTCTTTCTACACCAGTAAAAGACACCCTTTCACAAATCTAACTGAGAATCAGCTCGAGTTGTAGTTCTTTTTCCTTTATCGCTATCCTTGACAATCATTCTTGTAGCGATTCATATTCATGTGAGAACTCTCTCGATCGATGGAAAGAGAATATCCACTCATTGGGATTAGAGACGACACCCAAGAGACTCAAAGATTTGTAAATTCTCAAAAAAAAAGAGAAATTTTGCATGCATCTAACAAAATTGCAAGCACGCATCATTATGTATTCTCTACTTATTTCTGAGGAAGCATTCAATTATATCAACATATGGAAACTTCCTTATCACAGTCAATATCCATTACACACAAACAAATGACAGGAAAAATTCATAAATCAATTTCTTTCTTTGATGCAAACGTATACTATTTTTTCTTTAACAGAAAACACAATATCATTCATATATTTTTGTTTTTCCTTCAAGTTACTATTTTCCTTCAACAAACATCTAGGAGGATATATACATGAACAACAACACACAAAAACTCAGATATAATTTTTGCTTCTTTTTAGAAACTTAGAGTAGCTTTCTTTAAAGACATCCTACATATTTTCGATTCAACATCATGATACACTCTACCATCCATATATAGTTGGACGTAGCTCTTATTCACTCTCCATTAGCTCACGGTTCTAAAATTATGAGCCGACAAACTCGAAAAACAAAACATGTTCTCTAAAACTTAGTAGCAAAGTTTTACCCAAATCTTCTATTCTTCTAAAACCAAGTTTTATGCTGGAACAAAATGCTCATGTGGAGTAGAAATCTCCAATTCTCAAACAACTCATTTACTAATACTTTACACAAGAAAAATTTCCTAGCTTTCCAATATGCACAACTTCAGGAAAAACACAGATCAACTAAATAGTCATGACATTCAAGGTAAGTTTCAGTTTTGGTCACTTCAATTCCTGGAATGTGGTCAAAAGCACAAGCTCTCTACTGCAATTAAATATATAATAAAAAACCCATTTCCTTATTTATTTTACAGCTGATGCACTAGATTCTTTTTCCAAGAAAAATAATGGCTGACCAAAGAAGAACTTACTCCTACAAAACAAATTTCACACAACATAATATTCTAGCTTGTTTTCTTTAATGAATTCTACCTGATGTTCATTATAGGTCTTTCAAACCTTCTTACCCAAAACCTCTTCTTTTTATTCTCCACTAAAAATACTCTCCTCCAACATGCTTATTTTTTTCTAAGCCACAATGATCTTCACAAACCTCCTCCCTTCACTTACCGATCCATTCCACCTTCTGCGAGCTTCCCACTACCAAAAACATTACTCCACTTGCTCGACATGATCCGGTTCTTTCATCGATAGCCAAGGTCATTAATTAAATTCTTTTTAACACAAAGGTGGTGGAAAACAACACTTCACATATTCTTATGATTGCACACTCAACAACCAAGCCAAAATATAGCTACGAGTAAAACTATGTTTTCTCCAAAATATTTGATGTCAAAACAACTATGAAATGAATTAATTAAAATAGCAATTATACAAGGTTTAGGCTCATATAATACTAGAAATAAGAAATTCATATTTATCATTATTGTCTTTATATCTTCTAAAAAATAATTTCTTTCTAGATTCTACTCTAGAGATGTTTTTAAACATATGCTTCCTTCTTCTAAAAAGGATCAACAACAAACAAGCATTTCCATAACTACTATAATTACACCCAAAAATAAACTACTATAAATAAGCAATATTTAGCTAAATATCAATATGATTAGTTTTTTTTTTATGCAAATCATGTTATGCATATTCATGAAAGAAGCACTCATTCGTGTTGCTTCCGAATACTTCATCAAATAACCCATCACATCATTTCCCTTGGACATTCCCTTTCTTGGTGACCAATTATTTCTACCACCAATAGCAAACTCATTCCTACAAAAGTAAAGTTCCATTAGCAACATCTTATTCTTCCATAAAATTTAGGCTTAACAAAAACTTAAACATGAAATGGTCAATCATTTCACTATACAAATTTCACCAAAATACATGTTTTACAAGATAAATTAATAGATAGTCCATCATCTCATTAGAAGAAGCAATAGCAAAACATAAAACCATCCAAATAAAAAGTTTTCCAAGGGAGGGTCATGACAATATGAGTGCAAAAATAAATATGAAGCATATTTTCATTCATCTCTAGATTAGCATTTTTACACTTAAATTAATTATTATCTAAATTATTCAAGGTGAGAGACCTTGATGTATTAGTTATTGCTAATTGAAAATAAGTTGATGATTTAAGATATCAATTGAAATAAGGACAAAGATGAAAATTAGGATTTATAACCTTGAATACCTAAAAATAAGAAAAATATTTAGGATAAGCGAGAATATAATAATTATTATCTCTATATTTAAATTTAACACTAATTAAGAGTTGAAGGGATGACCTACATCTCATGGATCCATGACCTCCTAAGAAGAATGTTGTAGGTTAGATCATGTGGCATGACATAGAAAAGAGTGTTGAGAGTGTGGGGTCTAAATTTGAGGGGATAATACTATAGTGCCACTAGCTTTACATTCACCATTATAAAAATTCATAATAACAAGAATATATTTCTCCAAATATTATTTGATTTGATGAACTTTACATTGTAGACATTGGGATCAAAACCATTATTGACTAAGATATGCTTGATAAACTTATCATTGATATGGCCTACAATGTATAAGGATAGGCCTCTAATCACATAGTATTTTGGGATATCATCCTCATGGAATGATATAATTATATGGTTAACCCTAGTGGACCCCACTATGGAAGTAAGGTCATTCGAGTTGAGGTCTTGAGGAATGACTTATTTGCTCAAATTTTTAAGGAATATACCTTTGAGCTAGAGAAGACAAAAGAAGTTTGATAAGGGATATTTTATCTAGGGTGCTCTTAAGTTGCTATAGCAAATCAAAAATACCCTTAGCCTTGGTTCTTTATTAGATTATTAAAGGAGGTCCTTTGTTCTTCTTGAATGAAGGACCAAAGGAGGTATTGAAGGTTCATCATATGGTTGATTTTTGTGTTGTTGCTTGGTTACAATAAAAATGTAAGAAATATTATTAGAATAATTAAGTACCCCAACCATCCCTTAATTTGGAGGTGGCATGTTCCTATAGTGAATATTATTACTTGTATTATCATTTTAATTATGATTATACAATAGGTTATAGAAACTATTTAGATCTTAATTGGAAGAATATTGAGATTCAAAGCCATTGAGAATAACTTGAACATTGCCAATTATACCTTGGATTACATTCCTAAGGGCTATGCTTCTATCAGACGAATGATTATTGATGTGGTGGAAGGTGCATTGCTCATTGGGATGAAACCAAGGAGCCTTTTTCCTTTTAGGTTTAACAATTTTAATAGGTATAAGTTCTATCACTTTAGATTTTAGAAGTTGTTCTAGGATGACTAAAAGAGGTTCATCCTATGGAGAGTGCCTCATTTTAGGTTTTTGTTGTTGGGGATTCCCTAAGATAAGATTTTGAATATTTATGGAATCATTAATTTTGTTGGCCTAGCATGAGTCTATGACTCCATCATATAAAATATGTATGTTCTTGTGTTAATCCCTTGGGTTAGAAGATAAATTATCTTCTTCTTGATGGCACTTAATCTTTAATTCCCCTCTGTTTACAATGGTGGTCTCTACTCTCTTTGCCATATCAATTGCATATTTGAAGGAAGATACATTAGCCATATATATGTAGAAGGCCAATTGATCATTAGGGTTTCTTATAAATACATCTTATAAAATCTCTAAAATAGACATGTCGCATTTTCTACTCTCTCCTATTTTAGTCACTAGCGGTCTAGGCTCATTGAGTAAAATACTCATTAGACATGTCGCATTTTCGTGACTAAAATAGGAGAGAGAAAGTAAGTTGGAAAACTATCACGATTTCGTGACATGTCGCATTTTTGTGACTAAAATAGGAGAGAGAAAGTAAGTTTGAAAAGTGTTGCGATATTACGACATGTCGCATTTTCGTGACAAAAGAAAGAGAGGAAGCGTACGGAAGCAGAGCTGTTGCAATTTTGCGACAAAAGCAGAAAGTAAGACTTCGAAAGCAAAAGTGTCACGATTTCGTGACAAAAGCAAAGAAGTAAAGTATGGAAGCAGAAGTGTCACGATTTCATGACAAAAGCTAAGTTGAAGACTATAGAGGCAGAAGTGTCGCGATATCACGACAAAAGCAAAGTCGAAATCTATGGAAGCAGAAGTTCGCGATATCGTGACAAAAACAAAGACGAAGTATACAGAGGCAAAAATGTCGCGATATCATGACAAAAGAAAATATGAAGTCTGCGGAAGCAGAAATGTCGTGATATCATGATAAAAGAATAGAGAAAGTGTACGGAGGTGAAAGTGTCGTGATATCGTGACATGTTGTATTTTCATGGCAACAACAACAAAAGAAGCTACAGAGGTAGAAATGTCATGATTTCATGACAGGTTGTAAATGCGCAAGTCAAGAAGGAGAACCCGACTAAAATGAGAAGTATGATAGTGGACCAACATCACTATGGCATTTATAGGGGCAGTTACAAAGTGATTTCATACTGCTAAAATACGAAGATTGATCAAAAGTCAGTATGGCAGTTACAGGGTCTATCCAGAATGAAATCATCAAGTGATGGATAAACCGAACATCTTCTTGAGTTGAAGCCAATGAAGAACAATGACAGCCAACTAAAATGAGGGTTTACAATTGTTATGAAAGTTGACTAAGATTAGGATTTATAGCCGACTAAGATTAGGGTTTTCATCATAAAAAATATTGTTATAAAAGGAGGGTTGTTTAGAGAATTGAGGAGTTGAAGGTGTGTGAAATATGGTCATTGTGCATAGAGAGCAAGTCATGTCGAATCATGCTAAGTGCAAAATTTGCAAAGAGAGAAGAGTGCACAAAAGGGAGAATACGATCGTGAAGTTCAACTGTAACAAAGTAGAGTGGGCAAAGTGATTGTGCAAAGAGAGTAGAGTGCACAAAGAGCGAAGAGGTTGAAGTTCGACCAGGTGCTGTTGTGATTGTGCAAAGAAAGCAAAGTGCATAGAGAATGCAAAGGTGAAGAAGACCAGTTAGGGTCTTGCAAAAGCAAAGGTATCTTACTGACAAACTTCTAGTTTTAGAATTGAAGTCCAAGTTGGTGCTTGGCATCAGGGGTTGGTGCTCCTTCCAGTTGGTGTTGGTAAATCAAGGGTTGGTGCTCCTTTCTATTACTACAAATAAATCAGGGGTTGGTGCTCCTTCCAGTGGGTGCTGGAAAATTGATTGTAAAGTTGGTGCTTTGCAAAGGTTGGATTTGGATGGTAGTCTAAGCAGTCAATTTTTGAGGAGTAGCCACATTGGTGAACCTCGTTAAATCTTATGTTGTGTGATGCTCTTTTGTTATACTTGCTATATCTAGTAATAAGTTTTAATTGCTATGGTATTAAGAGCTATAAATTTAAGTTTATAGAGCTACACTGATTCACCCCCCCTCTCAGTGTCATTGTAAGACTAACAATTGGTATCAAAGCTAATTTCCTGTACAAGATTAACCGACTAGGGTGATCTTGGAAGTAACACAATGGCAGGTGGTGAAGCTCTTTTCATGGCATTTGAAGAAGTAAAATTAGAAAAGGAAGAAGGAGTGAACTCTAAAGTATGTGGTGAAAACCCTGAGGCTGAAGTAGATCTAGAAGATAGAAGAATACAAAAAAATATCTGAAGATCTTGAAGTACAAATTACCATGAAAATAGATTATTGCTGCAAACTAGAAGAAGAGAATGTTGGTTTACGGATGCAGATAGAAGAGATGAATCACAAAATTAGTTGCTATCACAAACGCAAATAAAGTTCTATGAAGTTGGATAAGATTATAAATGACCAAAGGCCTGTAGGCATCAAATTTGGTCTGGGTTTCGTCGAAGGAGAATCATCAAATGGATCAGAGGCCAGAAATGTAGAATCCATAAAGAATGAAAATAAGAAACAGGTTGATCAAAGAAAAATGTCTCATGCAAAAGAAAGCAATAATGCCAGGCACGAAAGGAGAATTGACAATGATAGATTCACCAATATCACACATCAAAGAAGAAGAATACCTAAGGCTCCTACGACAACATGGCAAAGACCATCATCCAGGTTCAATTATCCCTTTTTTGGTTTTTATTTTAAATGCAATGGCTATGGACATAAAATCTCAGACTGCAAATATAATGTAAAACCAAGGAATTTCACCAATAGAAATGCTTTTTCTCCTTTGATGAATTATACAATAGAATGTTATAACTGTCATAATTTTGGGCACATTACAAGAAACTGTAGAAGTACATTTACATCAAATCAGTTTTAGGGAAGAAAATTTCAACCAAATAGGATGAGAAAAAATAGAAAACTTCTTGAAAAACATGCACAAGCTATTGATAAAGGAAAGGCAAAACAAGAGCCCAAAACTACTATCAAAACGGAGTGGAAAGAAAAAGAGCGACTTAATGAAGAAAAGGAATCCTTAATCGTATAAACAAAATTTAAAGCAAAGAATAAATATGTACCATGGATACTTGATAGTGGATGCTCCAGTTATATAATAGGTGACAAACAAAAATTTGAGAAGTTATAGAAATATGAAGGTGGTTCAGTAAAGTTTGGAAATAATGATGGAGCTAAGATAGTTGGCAAAGGTTCAGTTAAAATTAGTGAAGAAAAAATGAATTCAGAAGAAGTCTTGTTTGTGGATGGTTTGAAACATATCTTATTGAGCGTAAGTTAGATTTGTGATAAAGGTCATGAAGTAGTTTTTAAGAAGCAGGGTTATGAAGTCAGAAAAAAAAACAGTGGAAAATTGATAGCAAATGGATCAAGGACATCTGGCAACCTGTACATGCTCTCAGAGACTTCAAAAGGAGCTTGTTTTATTGGACAAGAAGAAGAAAGTTGGTTGTGGCACAAGAGACTCGATCATATAAGTTTTGATAATCTAGTAAAAATCAACTCAAAAAGGGCAGTGAGAGATATTCCCACCATCAACAAACCTACAAACAACATTTATGCTTCATGCCAAAAGGCTAAGCAAACTAAAGTCACATTCAAAACAAAAGGGTACTACACAAGTAAAACTTTGGAACTAATACACACTAATTTATGTGGACCCATGAGAACACAAAGCATAAATGGTGACAAATATTTTATGTTGTGCATTGATGACTATTCCAGAATGACATGGATATTTTTCTTGAAGCATAAATCATAAGCTTTTGAAATGTTCAAGACTTTCAAAAACCAAGTTGAGAATGAAACGAGAAAGAGGATCAAATTTTTAAGATCAGATAGAGGAGGATAATTCATTTCAGAGGAGTTTACAAAGTACTGTGAAAAATATGGTATTAGGAGACAGTTTTCAGCAGCCAGGACACCTCAGCAGAATGGAGTGGTAGAAAGAAAGAACAAGACAGTGCAGAAAATGGCACGGACTATGTTGGCTGAAAGCAGAGTAGTAGACAGATTTTGGAAAGAAGTAGTCCATACTGTGGTGTATATCCAAAATAGGTACATGCTGAGAACACATGAAAGCAAAACTCCTTATGAGTTGTGGTTCGGTAAAAGGGCAACAACAAAATACCTCAAAATTTTTGGCAGCAAGTGCTACATCAAAAGAACTGAAGATAATCTTGGTAAGTTTGAAGATAGAGCGGATGAAGGTATTTTTGTTGGTTATTCATCAAAAAGCAAAGCTTACAAATGCTACAACAAGAGGCTAAAGAAAATTGTGGACAGTGCCGATGTTAAATTTGATGAAGGTAGAGAACGAGTAATTAGCTATGAAAAGAAATACCCAATTTATGAAGAGGTTATTGAAGGAGACGAGGAAAATGAAATGGAAAAGCTACAAAAATTTGACTCAGATGATTTAAGTTGTGATTTAGAAGTGGAAGAAAATAAGAAATTCAAAACAGGTAGCTGGCAGAAAAATCATCCTAGAGAGCAAATAATTAGAGACCCCAAAGTTGGTGTTCAGACAAGAAGAAAAGTAGTAACTACTCTCTATTATCCATCATTGAGCCCAAAAATGTTGCTGACGCAATTAAAGATGAAAGTTGGATGAAGGAAATAAATGAAGAATTAGATTAGATCGAGAAAAACGAAACTTGGGAGTTAGTACCTAGACCTGCAAATAAAAATATAATCGGGACTAAATGGATTTTTCGAAACAAATTGAATGAAGACGAACAGGTAGTCAGAAATAAAGCAAGATTGGTATGTAAGGGTTATGCACAAGTTGAAGGCATTGACTTTGAGGAAACTTTTGCACTAGTAGCTAGACTAGAGGCAATTAGAATGTTTCTGGCTTTAGCAGTCTACAAGAATTTCAAAGTTTATCAAATGGATGTGAATCCAATGTTTTTGAATGGGAAACTTGAAGAAGAGGTTTATATTTAACAACCAGATGGTTTCCAACTTGGTGATGATCCCAACTTGGTTTGCAAGTTGAAGAAAGCATTATATGGCTTAAAACAGGCACCCCGAGCATGGTATGCAAGGCTAGAAAACTATCTCACTCAAAAAGGGTTTAAGAAAGGTATGGTGGATAGTAATTTGTATGTCAACATAGAAAATGGGCATCTTATTGTTCTTGTTGTATACATAGATGATATCATATTTGGTAGCAGAAAATATGAGTCGTGTAAATATTTAGCAAATAAGATGCAGAAAAAATTTGAAATGTCAATTATTGGTGAACTTTCCTATTTCCTCGGGTTGCAAGTTAATCAAAATAAGAAGGGCATATTTATTTCTCAAGTTAAATATGTGAAAGAGATGTTAAAAAAGTTCACAATGGAGGATTGTAAGCCAGTTAGCACTCCCATGACAATAAGTTGCAAGTTGAGCAAGGATGACAAATATCCACCTGTTGATCAAACCATGTACAGATCTATGATTGGGAGCTTATTGTACCCGATGACTACCGGACCGGATATTTTGCAAGCAGTATGCATGGTAGCACGATTTCAGGCTAATCCCAAGGAGACTCATGTGAAAGCAGTAAAGAGGATTCTTCTGTACCTCAAGGGTACTATGGAGTATGGGTTATGGTATCCAAAAGGTAAAGACTTCACCCTTATTTTGTATTCAGATGCAGATTGGGTTGGAGGTGTCGATGACAGAAAGAGTACCAGTGGAGGTGCATTCTATCTTGGAGACAGATTGGTCGTGTGGCACAATAAGAAACAAGAGTCAGTTTCTTTATCGATAGCAGAGGCAAAATATATTGCAGTGACAACATGTTGTACATAGGTATTATGGATGAAACAAACCCTGAAAGATCTCGGTATTAGCTTCAGTGAGCCAATATCAGTTAAGTGTGATAACACCAATGCCATTAACATCTCCAAGAATCCGGTTATGCATTCACGCACAAAACACATTGCTATCAGGTATCACTTTTTGAAGGAGAAAGTTGTGAAAGGTGAGGTTAAGTTGGATTTTGTTCCAACTACAGAGCAAGTAGCAGATATATTCACAAAACCATTGCCCAAGGAAGTTTTTGAGTACCATCGCAATAAATTGGGAGTGGTCACACTTCCCAAGAATTGACTAGCTACAAGGATCACATTCTCGGGGGAGCATTTAAGTATTTGATTATCTTTTTGCTCATGTTCATGATTTTTGCTAAGTGTAATAAATTTTACCTGAGAATGTTGTGCATAGACTCGGGGGAGTCTGCAGTAGCCCTTTGGTATTATTGTCAAAGGGGGAGAAGAGTTACAGGAAATTGCACATGTGTTGCCAACAATTCCAAAGGGGGAGATTGTTGAGCAAGGTGCAACAACAATATTGTCATTGTTGTCAACACAGTCAGATAGATCTTTTGATGCGGTGGACAAGAAGTTCAAAAGCTATTCAGATGCAGAAGATAGGAGTTCAAAAGTTATTTAGAGTATGTACAGTGATTTTCCAAGAAGACCAAAGTGGACCATATGCAAAAGATTAAAGAAAAAAGACAAGTAAGAAAAGTGTCGTGATATCACGACATATACAACAGGCAAGAAAAACTGTCACGATTTTGTGACATGTTGGAAGATAGAGAAAAAACTGTCACGATTTCGTGACATGTTGGAAGAGAGAGAAAAAGTAGGAAAAACTGTCAAGATTTTGTGACATGTTGGAAGAGAAAAAGACAAGTGGAAAAACTGTCATGATTTCGCGACATGTTGGAAGAGAAAGAGAAAGCAGGAAAAAGTGTCACGATTTCGCGACAAGTTCGAAGAAAGAGAACAAGTAAGAAAAGTGTCATGATTTCGTGACATGTCACATTTTCACGACTAAAACAGGAGAGAGAAAGTAAGTTGGAAAAGTGTCACGATTTCGTGACATGTCACATTTTCATGACTGAAACAGGAGAGAGAAATTAAGTTGGAAAAGTGTCGTGATTTTGTGACATGTCGAATTTTCGCGACTAAAATAGGAGAGAGAAATTAAGTTGGAAAAGTGTTGCAATTTTGTGACATGTTGCATTTTCGCGGCTAAAATAGGAAAGAGAAAGTAAGTTTGAAAAGTGTCACGATATCGCAACATGTCGCATTTTCACGACAAAATAAAGAGAGGAAGCGTACGGAAGCAGAACTGTTGCGATTTTATGACAAAAGCAGAAAGCAAGACTTTGAAAACAGAAGTGTCGTGATTTCATAACAAAATCAAAGAAGTAAAGTATGGAAGCAGAAGTGTCATGATTTTGTGACAAAAGCTAAGTTGAAGACTATGGAGGCAGAAGTGTCGTGATATCGTGACAAAAAGCAAAGTCGAAGTCTATGGAAGCAGAAGTGTCATGATTTCATGACAAAAACAAAGATGAAGTATACGGAGGCAAAAATGTCACGATATCATGACAAAAGAAAAGACGAAGTCTACGAAGGCAAAAATATCATGATATCATGACAAAAGAATAGAGAAAGCGTATGGAGGCGAAAGTGTCGCGATATCGCGACATGTTGTATTTTTGTGGCAACAACAACAAAAGAAGCTACAGAGGTAGAAATGTCATGATTTCGCGACAAGTCGTAAATGTGCAAGTCAAGAAGGAGAACCCGACTGAAATGAGAAGTATGACAGTGGACCGACATCACTATGGCATTTACAGTGGCAGTTACAGAGTGATTTCATACTGTTGAAATACGAAGAGTGATCAAAAGTCAGTATGGCGGTTATAGGGTCTGTCCAAAATGAAATCATCAAGTGATAGATAAACCGAACATCTTCTTGAGTTGAAGCCGATGAAGACCGATGACAACCGACTAAAATTAGGGTTTATAGTTTTTATGAAAGCCGACTAAGATTAGGATTTATAGCCGACTAAGATTAGGGTTTTCATCATAAAAAATATTATTATGAAAGGAGGGTTGTTTGGAGAATTGAGGAGTTGAAGGTGTGTGAAATACGGTCGTTGTGCGCAAAGAGCAAGTCGTGTCAGATCGTGCTAAGTGTGAAATTCGCAAAGAGAGCAAAGTGTGCAAAAGGGAGAAGACGATCATGAAGTTCGACTGTAACAAAGCAGAGTGGGCAAAGTGATTGTGCAGAGAGAGTAGAGTGCACAAAGAGTGAAGAGGTTGAATTTCGACCAGGTGCTGCTGTGATTGTGCAGAGAAAGCAAAGTGCACAGAGAATGCAAAGGTGAAGAAGACCATTCAGGGTCTTGCAAAAGCAAAGGTATCTTACTGACAAAATTCTAGTTTCAGAATTGAAGTCCAAGTTGGTGCTTGGCATCAGGGGTTGGTGCTCCTTCCAGTTGGTGCTGGTAAATCAGGGGTTGGTTCTCCTTTATGTTGGTGCAAATAAATTAGGGGTTGGTGCTCCTTCCAATTGGTTCTAGTAAATCAAGGGTTGGTGCTCCTTTCTGTTAGTGTAGATAAATCAGGGGTTGGTGCTCCTTCCAGTGGGTGCTGGTAAATTGATTGTAAATTTGGTGCTTTGCAAAGGCTGGATTTGGATGGTAGTCCAAGCAGTCAATTTTTGAGGAGTATCCACATTGGTGAACCTTGTTAAATCTTGTGTTTTGTGATGCTATTTTGTTATACTTGTTGTATCTAGTGATAAGTTTTAATTGCTGTGGTATTAAGAGCTATAAATTTAAGTTTATAGAGCTACACTGATTCACCCCCCCCCCTCTCAGTGTCATTGTAAGACTAACAATTAAGGTTTGATGAAATTTAGTTTGATTAATATTTAGATTCATCAATAAAGATCTTGGAAACCATAGTGGTGTTCACATTGGGTTTACTAAAGTATGGGAAAAATAATGAATAAAGATTCATGAAAGGACTCTTAGGGGATCCTCTGCAATGTGTTCCTTTCTTTCTCACCTTGAGTATAGGGGAAATTTGTGAGCTTAAGTCTAAGGTTTAGTGGATTAGTTAGAGAACACCTATATTTCTCCTAAGATTTCCCTTTGACAAGCTTAACCTTAATCTAGTCCTATGCTAGCTACGAATATATCAAGCAATACAATAAACAAATCCTAATAAACTAAAATACCTTTTGAATTTGATGACACATATAAGATAATTTTCCTTATGAGAGAAGGCTTTAATAGTATTATGTAGCAATCAAGCCCTAATGCAACTAGATGCACTTTTATTTTAATATGTGCAACATTAAATATGGTCCCCTAACGATTAAGGCTGCCTAGTTTCTTTTCCTTCCCTTAAAATAGACTAAATATAGACAATAGATAGCCCTATGATCTAAATGCTAAAAAAAAAAAATTGGGATTGAAAATTTTGATTTTTGTGTCTTGGAAGTAAAAGCATCGTTGTTCTACAAAAGCATTGGTAGCATAAGTGGTACTATCCCTATGAAAGCATCATTGGAACTATTCCTTTGTGATGACACTTTTGTTCACCTACAAAAAATAATAATAATAAGGGATCAGTAGTAGAGGGGTATACCTATAATGGAGGAAAGTATGTGGCTTCCTTGACTAGCATTAGACCCCTATTTAGGGACACAATGAAAAGTTGTAAAAGATAAAATAATTACTATGTGCTTAATGGTGAAAATTCCATTGTCTAAGCAATAACAATTTTGGTGGTTTCACTTTCTATGATTGTCACTCTTTTACTACACAAAGAGTGATAACTACATCAAACTTGTAATTTTGTAGAGATTTTCATTATGTGAATAGTATACTGATGCTTAAATTATGAATTTGTGATTTTTGTAAGTGATGCAATGACGATCCCCAACTAAGAGGTGTAGGGAACCTGATAGATGTAATATGAAAAAAAGATAACTTATGTAAAGTGTAAGGTAGTGAAATAAAAAGACAAGATTACGACTATATGTAAGTATAATGGTAAAAATAAAAGTTAGAAAGCTATGAAATCTAGGATTTAGTGAAATGAAAGATGGAGATAATAACAAAAGCTAATAAAAGGGAGCATAACCCAATCAAACTTGTAGCTCCAAGATGCCAAGGTTGATCTCCCCTTGTGTTGAGGAAGCTTGATGAACTTGTTTATTTCTTGAGGATGTTCAAGGGCTTGAGAGTTTGAGAGCTTGATATACTTGAGAGCATGAGATGCTTGTTTTCCTTTTCAAGATCATGATATAGTTTTGATAGAAAAATTCCATATACTTTAAAAGTGATTGTTATAATTTTGAGAGAGTTTTATTCATTTAAAATACAATATGAATTGAGGTTCCAAGTGCTAGATTTATAAGAATCCATGGATCCTTGGGAGATATTTGCATTGAATATGGTAGGAAAAGCAAAGAAAATATTTTGAAATAGGATCAAAATGCAATTAATGGATTGAATATTAAAATGGTAAATTTTGAACTTTGTATTTATGTTGGGGATGCAAATAACACTGATGTGATTATATCCATTTTTTCAAGGGTGGCATGGAAGGTACTAACTATTAACTAATGGGTGTCATTATTACCATACTTTACCAAGGTCACTTTTAATTTATCAACCAAGGGTGGTGTCCTCTAGGAAATATGCACTAGGAAGTATTTGGTTCTATTTAGGTTTTGGAGTTCTAAACTATTATAATTAAAAATCAGAATTAAACTTTTAACTACATCTAAAAACAAGAAGTTAGAAGGTAACTAACACACTTTCAAGAAATGGAAAAATTACAATAGAAAACTAAATGATATTGCAGGAAATAAATGTAGCATAATTCAAATTTGAATTCAAGCTAAAGTATATCAAAATAAATTTTAAACTAATGTAGCTAATTACTCTAGGAAGTAAATGATGCAACTAACTAGCTCTTATGAATGTAAAAAATCATATAAAAATCTAATCTAAGATTGCAACAAAATAAAATATAAATAAAGTACCTTACACCTTACTAGGAGTGGGTCCTTGCTCGTGGTAATATAGAAAGGAACATGAGTCACTTCATATGATAGATAGGTAACACAACAATAAATTTGTAATAGAGTTTTATTGCATACTAATTTTAGCAAATAGCTTTTACAAATTACAATAAAAAATTAGCAACATAAAATACTATTCATCTCCTATATATCTCTAGGTCCTAGGTTGTTGATCTATATATAAGGGAGAGGACAAGGCCCTCTCATTTCTATGTGGTTGAATAGTTATAAGAACAAAAGATTTAGATAATAGTTATATTCCCTAATAAATAGGTGAAGAAAAAATGGGAGTTACACTAGGAAATTCAGCTTAGCAGATAACCTTATTGTACCTCAACCTCCACTTTGAAATGATTAGAAAATAGAAAAATTACATTATAAATAGTTTCTAATTTCTACATCCAAAATTTGATGGTTTTGTATTCTTTCTCAACTTGCTGCTAGTTGGTAACAACATTATGTTATGAATATTTGAAAGATGTAAAATGCAACACACAGACAATGCTTTGAACAAAATAAAATGCAAGGTAACACAAGTTTGCACAATAGAATAAATTTTTTATTGACGGGAGGAGCCTCAAAACTTCATTGTTTACAATCTTGGATCCTTGAATCCTTTTGATATAATATTACAATAATTTAGGGTTCTCCAAAACCCTAAGAAGCAAGGTCATGGTGTCTTCAAGCGCGTCTTGATCCCAACAAGGTTGAGTGGGCTTTTCGGTATCCAAGGCTGGGCCACTCCAAATTTTGATGTAATACTCCAAATCTGCACACAATGACACAAAAAATAGTTAGTAGTATATGTGAGGGTTCTATAGTGTGAGGCCCTCTGTAAGCAATAATAAACCCTAACTAAGTGTTGTAAATAAAATGAACAAAAAAATAAACACATTCATGAAATAAATAAAAGGGTTGATCTATTTTACTTACTTCCTACGTTCTGATGTGAAGCATCTGATGCAGGTGACTGGTGCAATGATATCCTAGCATCACCTAGAGGCTCTGGGGTCTTTAGGAATGATAGCGTAAAATACTTGCAAGCACCTGAATGCTACAAGAAATTTCCATGGGTGCTTGGGGCTGATGGGAAGGATTTTGCAAAAGCAGATCTGACAAGGGAGAAAGGATGGTGATGGCGTTAGGGGATTATGATGAGTGAGAATGATGGTATGAGTAGTGCGAGGTGACCTAGGGAACTTAAGGGTTCTAAGAACTCAAGGAACTCATAAAATTAGGGCAATAAAAAAATTAGAGGATTTGAAAACTCAAGCACTCAAGGGTTGAGCCATCAAAATGGCTCCTATTTATAATATAACCTAGGCATACTAGGGTTTCAATGACACTAATCATGTGGCTGAGATTAAAGCACATCCAAGGGTTGATAATAAATCTAGGGTGTGGCACGGATTAAATAAAATTAGATGGTTGGGATTAATTCACTTAAATAAATACATATTTATTAAATATATATTAAAATATAATATAAAATATTATATTTAAATATATATATATATATATATATATATATATATATATATATATATATATATATATATATAAATAATAATAATAAATATATATTAATAAATGTGAATAATGATAAAAAAATGATGGGAAAATAGGGATAGTGGGCAAATTGGCTATGCTTTGGTGGTGGAAATGGTAGGAAATCCTGGATGAAGGATGAATGGCTAGATTTTGATGTCTATAGATGCCCCTTTTTGTACTGCGTTGCGTGAAACACAATGCAGTGCAAAAACATGAGATACTTATTTTGGATAGGTTTAGAAGTAGCTTCTCTCTCTTGTTGGAATACAAGCTTGAAGATAAAAGAATAAAAGAATTCAGAGTTTTACGTAGCTTACCCCCTCAATTGGCAAATGAGGTTACAAATGAATCTCACGAGCCAATTGAAAAATATGTGCAAATGAATGATGGATAATGTGATACCATTTTTACCCCAATGGTGGGAAAGGGGTTGGTGGAAAATGTGATATGATGTGTCTGTTTTTGCCCCAACATATGAAGGGTTTTGTCAAAATGTGAGGTGATGATGATTATATGAATGATGTAAAATTTGATACTGTTTTTGCCCCAACGGTGGGAAGGGGATTGGTGGAAAATGTGATATGATGTGTCTTTTTTTGCCCCAATAAATGAAGGATTTTATGTAAATGTGAGGTGATGAGGATGATATGAATGATGTAAAATTTAATACCATTTTTGTCCCAATGGTGGGAACGGTAGTTTTGAAATCTGGCGATATGATTGTGTCTATTTTTACCCCAGTAGAAGAAGAGATTTTTTTACCACGTGTAGATGCCATGATCATGTAAGATGTATCCCATTGTGGAAAAGTCAACCAAAAATAGTTATCCCCAAATTTGGGGTGATTTGATGTTGTTGAAACACTTTGCCTTTTCAACATCATTGATATGCAAAATGATGATGCAAAAGAAAAAGAATCAACCTTGGATGGCCTGCTAGTGACAGTTTGGATAATTCCTACAATTTAAACAAATCATCCTAGCTAGTGCCTATCTCTAAGGTGTTAAGGAGATTTTGAATGATGAAATTTGATTTTTATCCATGTTTTAAGCCTCACGAACTAGGCCATCAATGACAATAGTTGTGCCAATTATTCTTGTCAATGTTTCACTCTAAATATGAGGAAATACCAAATATGATTGTAATTTCAAGCAAAGAGATAAGTGATGATGATAATGGTAAAGTGTATTTATTGTAAGCTATTCATCTTACTGAATTGCATGGCCCCAAATCGCTGCAATCACCAAGTGTGTAGAATATCCCACTAGATACAAGACTCATTTGCATGTTATGTGAACTTGGAAAATATGGAAATGATGAAAAAAAATATGGAGATGATGTATGAATGATCAAAAATGTTGGCGATGGTTGTTTTGTGAATATTTGGACCATTTTAGGCACTTTTGGAATTTGTTTGGTGAATTTGGTGAATGTGGTTGCAAATGCGATTTATGCATCCAAATAAGTTATAATATTCACAATACATAATAAAATGATGGAATGCACTAGTGAATGAAATTTGGAATGATTTGGTTGGGGGCAGCTACTGTTTTGTGCTGATTTGGCTCTTGTGAATGCTAATGCAAAATGCCTGTGGGTGCTTCAACGCATAAGGAAATGCCCATGGGCACTTCAAAGCGCCTGAAGTAGCTATAAATAGCTTTTTGGGTGAGATTGAAGCTCATTTGTGCATATGTGGAGTTTGAGAAGCTCGTATGAGGAGTGAAGGATGAGTGAGGAGAGGTGAGGTGAGGTGTTTGGAGTGCAAAAGTTATGGTGGTGGAGGGAATTGGTGTGGGGGTCGAGGGTAGTTGTTGAGGTAACTCTTTGTTTATTATTTATTTTGCAAAGTTTTTATTGTTTTTATATGAATTATTAACAAATATTTTGTGTTGTACCACAACTTAGAGTTTTGGAGGCTCGACATCATTTTTCACATTACATCCCCATGATGAGGAAGATGATTACAGGGGATGAGTGGGAGTTGCTCAAGGAGGTGGGCTAGCAGAGGTAGCCTAGCTAGACGTGGTGAGGGCTGATGAGGGGTACCTCTCTGCCTTAGCAAAGAGGTGGGATACAGATAGGGTGATGTTCCAGATCCCTATAGGTGAGGTCACTGTGACCTTGGAGGATGTGTATCACATCCTCAAGGTGCTAGTGGAGGGTCTCCGGGTTGAGGTTTAACTCAACCAAAATACAGATATGAGGAGGATGTTTGGGGATTCCTGGGAGGAGATGAAGGTGGAGAGCATAGGCATACCCTATTTTTCCATATATGTGGACAAGGAGTTAGATCCCCTTTAGAATTTGGTGATGTTCGTGTTGTCCAACATTATGACCCTGAATAGCTCTGGGTGTAGGTTCCCTTGGAACCTGATAGGGGTGGTGAGAAATATTCTCATGATGAAGTAGGTGTATGCATGGAATCCCACCTTATTTGTGTAGGTGTACCAAGAGTTATATGATGTTACAAGGTTAAGGTAGAAGGGATTAGGGTGCAACCTACTACTACAATGTTGGGGATGGGAGTATTTTAGAGTTGCTCAACTAGAGGGGTTACCTATGGAGGAGTTTGGTAGGGAGAAGCCCTACACTAGGTTATGGTCATTAGCAAAGGAGGTGCAACTGAGTCATACAGTGAGGACAAGTTAGTGGTACAGGGATCTATGGGCTAGATTGACATCTGCCCAAGTGGTATGGAGGTCATGGCCAGGTGTCCAGTGGACTAGGGATGGAGAGAATTTGTGGTGGGTGTGAAAGGGTAAGTGGGTGATTGGGAGACATAGGAGTGAGGTAGAGTACTTTCAGTTCTTGTGAGTACTCCACCAATTTGGGCTAATGTAGGGTGTTCTTGATGAGTCGATGCAGTACATGAGGTATCAAGAGGAGGTAAGGTTACCATGCATGGATCCATGGAGGGTAACCTTGGAGGATGATGAGGAGGTAGAAATATTAGACATAGAGGACACAGGGATGACAATAGAGTATGATGCATTGTTTGTGGGATAGCCACCATGGGTACCACCTCGAGGAGTGGTTGATGTGGATGGTGGTCGAGAGGCTAGGGATGAGGCTACTCAGGAGACTTAGGATGAGAGTACCTTGGAGATGAAGGGCAATGAGACCCAAGATGCCTATAAGAGGTATCAACACCTTCGATCTGATAGTCGAGGGTGGAAGGTGAAGGGTGCGATGCAATAGGCACTCAAGGTTGGGGGAGACAACAGAGATAGGGAGGATATGGAGGAGGTTCTAGATGTACCCCCAATATGGAGTGATGATTGGTTATAGCTGGAGAAGCAGGTGGTGGAGTGGGATACAAGGATTGTAGCTCTCCAGGAAGAGCTAGCAAAGAGGGAGCATCAGCACGCGGTTGACATATGATGCATTTGCTCTTGGCATAAATACATTGAGGTATTGGAGGATAGGTTAATGGAACATCATATTCCACTTCCAGATCCTCCAACATCTTCTACATATGAGGGTGCTAGGCTAGGGATCCTAATAGGTCTGAGGCTCCTACTAGATCAGATGAGTCTTCTTGGAGGATGTAGCTAGTGCTTAGATGCACTTTTTGTATATGATCCTTGGTGTTCCATTGTATGTAACCTTTTGGTATTCATTAATATACAAAAAGTGGAATATATATACATGGATTTTACCATTTTGTGTTATATATTTGTGTGAATGCTTTTTATGGAATGCCTTTATGGGATGCATTTTTATTTTTATGATTAATGCATATGAGATGTTATGGATGATTAATGCAATACAGAATATATGGATGATTAATTCAAGATGTCATGTGCTAATTATCATTTATAGTTTAGATCTTTGCTTGATCATTTTTTTGTTAGCATTGTTTTTTAATCAGGGGCACCAAACTTGGTGGCATATGGGATGCATGACTCATGAACTGACATGGATGTTGATATGGAAGAAGACATGGATGTTGATATGGAAGAAGATATGGATGTTGATATGGAAGAAGATATGGATGTTGATATGGAAGACTGCCTATTTTGCAGAGACTCAAACATCCTAGTGGCATCAAACAAACCCACTAAAATTGCCTAATCCTTCTAGGATAAAATGTGTGTGTAGTGAATTCATTTACCAAACCAAAAGTAAGGTAATGATCCTAGAAAGTCAAGAAATAGTGTGTGAAGAACACAAGCTTATACTGAGAGGGGGGGTGAACAGTATAAGACCTCTTTTTACTTTTTCCTTTATACTTCAAAATAGTAAAGCAATATACCCAAAGCAATATCAAAGCAATGCACAATATCATCCACAAAGTGACACCAATTTTAACGTGGTTCACCCAGAATGGTCGGGCTACGTCCACAAAACTTTTCTCTAAAAGTTATCTCAAAGTTCTTTGGGAATCCTTCCCAATTACAATGTTTATGAGCCTCGGCCCAAAGGAGATACCTTCCCCCAATCAAAATTTATGAGCCTCTCCTCAAAGGAGATACCTTCCCCTCTGCTTTGGAAATGATCCCTCGGAAGATCAACTGCCTCTACCTCTTGCCAAGCACGTGGAACTCCTTTCCATCGAAGACCTCCTATCCTCAATGCTTAGCCTAAGAGACCTCTACCTTCTATGATCACGTCCACAGTAGCTCAACAACCTGTACCAAACACAGTCAATCGGTCTAGTACAAGTCTTCCTCTGTCTCTCAGATCTGTCCAACTCTTGAACAAATCAATCCTCTGCATACAAGCCTTCTCAAAGACTTGCCAATCTGTCCTCAGGTTCTTCTCATAGAACCAATGCACCTCTGTCCTCAAGTTCTCTCGATAGAACTATCAAACTCAGCTCACAAGTCCTCTGCTAGGACCTCGTCCAAATCTGCTCACAAGTCCCCACCGGAACCTCGTCCAAAATCGCTCACAAGTCCCCACGGAACCTCGTCCAAAACTGCTCACAAGTCCCCACCGGAACCTGTCCAAAAACTCAACAAGCTCACCAAGAAAAACTTTCTTAGTAGGAAATCACAAAGTGAATTGTTAGAGACCCAATGTGATTTGTCAAACTCATAGAAGCATAAAGAGAATTGTTAGAGACTCAATATGTTCTATACTCAAATCCCAATCTCAAAACTCAACTCAAATCAACTCAGCTCAATCTCAATCTCAAATCTGAAAACTCAACTCAATATCTGAAATGGATAGGATAGAATGTTTTCTTTCAAGAACATGAAACCCCAACAATTGCCAACTATGCAAAGAATCACATAACAATGATACTCATGTTCTTTTCACCATCAATTAGGGTTTCAACAACAATGCTCATCAAACAAGGTTTAGTCAACCAACACCATTCAACTCAACATCAACCTTGAAGCATTCAACCAATCATCACAAGAAAAGGAAACAAGTAGAAATCCTTTTCCCTCCAAAGATATTTGAACAAAACAACCACCAACACAATATCACCAAATGCAAAGAATAACTTGCTCAAATCAACTCAATGGAGTAAGCCCAATATCATGAATCAAGTAAAGCAATAACTTGATCAAACAACCTCTATGGAAGCAACTCAACCATCAAACTCAAAACAGCCAACCAAGGGTTCCACCAACTCAATGCAAGTAGCAAGACTCACAAACATAAACCCTAGTGCACAATGCTTCCACTACCTCAAACCAGAATTATGCATTCACCAAAACTCTCATCAAGGATAACAATGCATAAGAAGTCTTCAACAAACCAGAAAATAGGATTTACACCCAACCAAAGGAAACCTAGTTGAAAACCTTTTCACTCCAACCTTATTTCAGAAAAACATACACCAATCATACTCATAAGGAAAATGTGCCCATACCTTTTTGGAGTAGAAGAAAATTGATCCTTAAAGCTGTCACCACACACAACCCTCAAACTTCCAACCAAGTTAGGGTTAGAACCAAGATAAATGAGCATATATAAAAACTTTCCTTAATACACCTTTTAGCTTCTCTTCTTTAAAAACAACCACCAAAGAAGCCAAAAACACAACAACCAAAACTTACACCTTATATCTCCATTTTTAAATTTAGCATAGCAAAAGACTAATCTCAAAAATACAACCAAAGAAATATCCCCTTATTTCTCCTATGTCTTTTAAACAATGCTAAACAATGCCAAAAATCATATCAAGAAAATAATCACACCTTATAATGGCTGCCCTTGAAGAATCCAAAATTCATGGCACAAAACACGTTTTAATAAAAACGTGACTAATCCATGCATAGCTCCCTCCACGGGGATCGAAACGTAGACCTCCACCTACGCAAGGCCCAAATGCAGCCTTCGCTGCCACTAGCCCACAAGGGGCTTACGAAGTCCAAGACGGACTTCCTTCCACATAAACGGTCAAGCTTTCCGAAAGCTTTTCAAACCACGAGCTCTCCTCTTTCGCAACGTAAATAGAACATTCGATCGTAGCCAAACCAATTAATTGCCTTCGATTTTCCAAGAGGGTTTAACCTTAGGAACCTTCTCATATTTATAGTCCATACGTGGACTTTAGAACACGTCGGCTACAAAGAAAAGTAATTTCGAATTTAATCGAAATTTGCTTTCTAAAGGGTTTAAAAACCCTTAAAGTATTTTTAATAAATTAAAAATAATTTCTCCCTTAATTAATTAAATAATTAATTAATTAAAACCTTGAAGGGTTTTAAATAATAATTAAATAAATAATAAAGAGAACCTCCATTGGTTTTAATAAAAACCATTGCCAATGGAATCTCTCTGGATTCTCTTAAAAATATTCTCTTGGAATCTTCCACCTTTGAAGCCAACACATCCTCTTAACATTAATGTCATTTCCTTTTGACATCAATGACAACTCATAGACAAGAAGCTAGGATCTCAAACCCAAAATTGCCAACAATCTCCCCCTTTGTCATTGATGGCAAACCATGCTTCTCAACAACACGTAAACTCAACATAAACAACTCCCCCTGTCTTGAGGCTCTCCCCCTTACTCATATCTCTCCCCCTTTGTCATCAATGGCAAAGGGTCACCTTTGGGGCTTGGGACTAAGAATGAGCCTCTTAGCTTAGTCCCTCCCCCACCTCCTGTTGAGGTGTTTAATTTTGGGGTGGGAGTAAAACTCCCAACAGGCACTGATCATCATCGTTGTCTATAGCTGCCTTACCATGTCTTCTCTTGTTCTCCTTGTCCATATTCCTGTTCCTATTCCTGTCACTGTTCTTGTTCCTATTATCATTCCTGTTCTTATCCATGCCTTGATCCTTGGACCTCGTTCATACCACTGTTCCCGTTCTCGTACCTTGGAAGTTCAGCTCTACACTCGTCTAGCTGTGTGACCTTCATTGTTGCACTTATAACAAGTAACAATGTTATTTCTTTTAGGCATACCTGTTCTTTGAATCCACCTGTTCTGACTAACCCTGTTCCTGTTATTAGCCTTGCAAAAAATTGCCTTATGCCCAAACTATTTACAAGAGTAGCAATACCCTTGAAAGAAATTACCACCTCTGAAACTGTCATTTACCTTCCTTACTTGAGTCATGCAATGTGAAGCCATGTGACCAAACCTCGTGACAAGCAAAACATCTACCATTAAACTTTCTTGTAAATGACCTTCTAGGTCCTGTAAACTTTCTCCCCTTTTTCTGTTTCCTATTTTCTGTTTCTGTGCATCTATCACTCAAGGACTCTTTCTCTGAAATACTCTCCTCATCAGAACTCTCTTCTTTTTGGAATCTCTTACTAGATTCCCCAACCTGTTCCTTGTGTTTCTTACCAAAACCAAGACCTGTTTTATCTGTTGCCCTTCTTTGATCTTTGATGATGGACTTTACCTTTTTGGAGCTATCTTGAAACCTTGTAAAGCTTATCCTTGTACTCTTTAGTTTCCTCTTTCAAAGAAGCCATTTTTTGTTCTAACTCATTATACTCAAGAACCTTAGACTCTAACTCATCCTTGAGTTCTTGTGTCTTAGCTATAGAGAAGTCAAGACTTTCTATAAGATCATCTCTCTCCATACAACATTCATCTAACTTATCCTTGAGTCTAGCATTCTTCTTTCTTTCCTTTTCCAAAACACTAAGAGCACTAATAAGTTCACTTTCAAGATCCTTTATTTGTTTGCTTTTTGAATCATCAAAGCCTTTTTCAGATTTCTTATCACTAGAGGTGCTACCCTTTTCAAAGACCATACATGCATCTTCCTTATAGTTTTCTGAAGCATCCTCATACATACTAGAAACCAAATCATTATTTGTGCAATCATCCTCAAGGTGACCAAAATTTCCACATCTAAGACATTTCATGATAATGAATCTATGTTTCGGTTCTTCCTCTTTTTTTGATATGAACAACATCTCATTTTCATTATCACTTGAAGAACTTTCACTATCACTACTAGAACACTTACTTGCTTTGTCTAGGTAGAAACTCTTCTTGTGCTTGTGAGAATACCTCTTTCCTTGATTGTTGTGCTCATCTTTGTTTTTCCTGTGATGCTTGTGCTTTTCAGAATCCTTGCTCTTAGAATCCTGTTTATCTTCATCACTTTCATTCTTGGGAACAATACAACGAGTAGCATAATGACCAAACTTTCCACAATTGAAACATCTTATATTTTTCATACTTTTGTGCTTTCTAGAGAACTTGCCTTTCTTGCTGTAATATGCCTCTTCATCACTAGAAGACTCATCACTATCTTGAAGTTGTTTACCCTTGGATTCCTTGGTAGCCTTGAAAGTCGCCTCTTTCTTGACATCAACCTTCACTTGAGTTCTCAACTCAAATGCCGCAAGTATACTATGGAGCTCATCCTTTTTCAACTTATCCAAATCTTTAGCTTCCTCAATAGCAAAAATATTTTCACTAAATCTATTAGGAAGAGATCTTAAAATCTTATCACAAACATCATTTTCAGCAAGCTCAAGACCTAAGTCTTTCATGGAGTTAACAACCTCATCCATACGAAGCATGTAGTCACTAATATTTTCATCATCATTCATCTTGAGTTGTTCAAACATACCTTTGAAGTGTCTCAACTTGGCCTTTCCGACATTTGTATCACCTGTGTGAACCACCTTCAACTGATTCCACATTTCACTAGCTGTCTTGCAGTGAATCACTTTGGTGAGATCTGCTTTCTGTAAGCCTTTCAGGATTGCATTCATTGCTTTTGAATTGCTGTGATGTAGGAGCCTTTCTTCTTTAGTATTAGGACCATGTTCAGGAATAGTGTACTCATCTTCAATCACTTCCCATACCTCATTACCAAGTGCCATTAGATGAACCTTCATCCTTGCACTCCAAAGACCAAAATCTGACCCATCAAGAATAGGTGCTGCATTGCCACTTGAATAATCCATTGTGTTCTTTACTAGCTTTTCCTTCAAGTCGTTAAACTTTCTGAAGGCACCTGCTCTGATACCAATTGAAGAACACAAGCTTATACTGAGAGGGGGGTGAATAATATAAGACCTCTTTTTACTTTTTCCTTTATACTTCAAAATAGTAAAGCAATATACCCAAAGCAATATCAAAGCAATGCACAATATCATCCACAAAGTGACACCAATTTTAACGTGGTTCACCTAGAATGGCTAGGCTACGTCCACAAAACTTTTCTCTAAAAGTTATCTCAAAGTTCTTTGGGAATCCTTCCCAATTACAATGTTTATGAGCCTCTGCCCAAAGGAGATACCTTCCCCAATCAAAATTTATGAGCCTCTGCTCAAAGGAGATACCTTCCCCTCTTCTCTGAAATGATCCCTTAGAAGATCAACCGCCTCTACCTCTTACCAGCACATGGAACTCCATTCCATCAAAGACCTCCTGTCCTTAATGCTTAGCCTAAGAGACCTTTGCCTTCTATGATCACGTACACAACAGCTCAAAAACCTGTACCAAACATAGTCAGTCGATCTAGTACAAGTCTTCCTCTTCTCGTCAGATCTGTCCAACTCTTGAACAAATCAATCCTCTACATACAAGCCTTCTCAAAGACTTGCCAATCGTCCTCATGTTCTTCTCATAGAACCAATGCACCTCTGTCCTCAAGTTCTCTGATAGAACTATCAAACTCAGCTCACAAGTCCTCTGCTAGGACCTGTCCAAATCTGCTCACAAGTCCCCACCGAAACCTGTCCAAAACTCGCTCACAAGTCCCCACTGAACCTGTCCAAAAGCTCACAAGTCCCCACCGAACTGTCCAAAAACTTAGCAAGCTCACCAAGAAAAACTTTCTTAGTAGGAAATCACAAAGTGAATTGTTAGAGACCCAATGTGATTTGTCAAACTCATAGAAGCATAAAGAGAATTGTTAGAGACTCAATATGTTCTATACTCAAATCCCAATCTCAAAACTCAACTCAAATCAACTCAGCTCAATCTCAATCTCAAATCTAAAAACTCAACTCAATATCTGAAATGGATAGGATAGAATGTTTTCTTTCAAGAACATGAAACCCCAACAATTGCCAACTATGCAAAGAATCACATAACAATGATACTCATGTTCTTTTCACCATCAATTAGGGTTTCAACAACAATGCTCATCAAACAAGGTTTAGTCAACCAACACCATTCAACTCAACATCAACCTTGAAGCATTCAACCAATCATCACAAGAAAAGGAAACAAGTAGAAATCCTTTTCCCTCCAAAGATATTTGAACAAAACAACCACCAACACAATATCACCAAATGCAAAGAATAACTTGCTCAAATCAACTCAATGGAGTAAGCCCAATATCATGAATCAAGTAAAGCAATAACTTGATCAAACAACCTCTATGGAAGCAACTCAACCATCAAACTCAAAATAGCCAACCAAGGGTTCCACCAACTCAATGCAAGTAGCAAGACTCACAAACATAAACCCTAGTGCACAATGCTTCCACTACCTCAAACCAGAATTATGCATTCACCAAAACTCTCATCAAGGATAACAATGCATAAGAAGTCTTCAACAAACCAGAAAATAGGATTTACACCCAACCAAAGGAAACCTAGTTGAAAACCTTTTCACTCCAACCTTATTTCAGAAAAACATACACCAATCATACTCATAAGGAAAATGTGCCCATACCTTTTTGGAGTAGAAGAAAATTGATCCTTAAAGCTGTCACCACACACAACCCTCAAACTTCCAACCAAGTTAGGGTTAGAACCAAGATAAATGAGCATATATAAAAACTTTCCTTAATACACCTTTTAGCTTCTCTTCTTTAAAAACAACCACCAAAGAAGCCAAAAACACAACAACCAAAACTTACACCTTATATCTCCATTTTTAAATTTAGCATAGCAAAAGACTAATCTCAAAAATACAACCAAAGAAATATCCCCTTATTTCTCCTATGTCTTTTAAACAATGCTAAACAATGCCAAAAATCATATCAAGAAAATAATCACACCTTATAATGGCTGCCCTTGAAGAATCCAAAATTCGCGGCACAAAACACGTTTTAATAAAAACGTGACTAATCCATGCACAACTCCCTCCGTGGGGATCGAAACGTAGACCTCCACCTACGCAAGGCCCAAATGCAGCCTTCACTGCCACTAGCCCACAAGGGGCTTACGAAGTCCAAGACGGACTTCCTTCCACATAAACGGTCAAGCTTTCCGAAAGCTTTTCAAACCACGAGCTCTCCTCTTTCGCAACATAAACAGAACATTCGATCGCAGCCAAACCAATTAATTGCCTTCGATTTTCCAAGAGGGTTTAACCTTAGGAACCTTCTCATATTTATAGTCCATACGTGGACTTTAGAACACGTCGGTCGCAAAGAAAAGTAATTTCGAATTTAATCGAAATTTGCTTTCTAAAGGGTTTAAAAACCCTTAAAGTATTTTTAATAAATTAAAAATAATTTCTCCCTTAATTAATTAAATAATTAATTAATTAAAACCTTGAAGGGTTTTAAATAATAATTAAATAAATAATAAAGAGAACCTCCATTGGTTTTAATAAAAACCATTGCCAATGGAATCTCTCCGGATTCTCTTAAAAATATTCTCTTGGAATCTTCCACCTTTGAAGCCAACACATCCTCTTAACATTAATGTCATTTCCTTTTGACATCAATGACAACTCATAGACAAGAAGCTAGGATCTCAAACCCAAAATTGCCAACAGTGTGTGTGCAAGTGAGTTCATTAACTCATCTTGAGTAAATTGGGTAAACCTGTTATGGATGAAACCAAGAAGCTAACTTGTCTGTATGAGCAGTCAGAGGTTTCTTTTAAAAGAGACATGTCACCATGCATGAGCGTACTCCACTGCCATTCAAGTGTCTATAGCTCTAGTGGAGGCTAAATCCATAGTCCATAATTTTTTTTTGATCTCTTAAGTTTTGGGGATGACTACCTAACCGTCTGACTAGAAATGTAGTATGATCCTTACAACTCAATTAATCAGTGGTGTGTGATAAAAAGATTTATATTTTTTTTAGGGATATGTCCCTACTCTTTATTTTATTTTTGGAATTGTGATAGTGGTGAGAACCACTATTTTTATGGACTATGTTGCATGATGGTACTATCAAGGATGACCATTTTTACTTCAAGGTTTATACCATGTGTGGTGTTATCCCTTTTTGACATAAGATATTTTTAAGGTGTGAAAATTGTGCTTGGATCAAGAATATTTTTGGAATCAGGTCCCAAACTCTATATTTTTCTTAGTGAAGATGTGCAATGGTCCTAAGAAGAACTCGACGTGTATTTTTAGATGTTGCTTAAAACACTAGGGGTGGTTGAGTGACTGAAAAACCCTAGGAGTTTGTGAATGTGGCTTGTGCTGATGGCAATTTGACTTTGTGAAAATTTGTGGATGACATTGTGAAGGTGCCCCTAATTAAGGCAACATGAATTTTGTTGGACCGATTAAGACCTTGAACTTAATAAATGATCCCTAAACATGAAAAGCAAATTTTGGATGTGAATGCAATGTATTATGTGCAGTTTTTATAAAATGCAATGTGAAATGTTGGCAAATGCGTTATTTTTGGAGTATGAATAAAATGCAATGCTATGAATGAAGTGTATGCAAATGTTTTTGTGTATTAGTCATGTATATATAATAATAAAATCAAGCATAGAATACTCTCAAGTATATAACATTATAACCCATCCCAAAAAGTGTACACCTAACTATTGCATTAATGAAATCAACATGAAAGCATGACAAAATAACAAGATTGCATGTAACAATGAAAATGCGTGTTTCTTTTATTAATTTTGTCAATGAAATGCGGTTACAATATTGCCCCTCTTAGGGTCACCAGAATGTTGATACTCTTAATACAATTGCCAAATCCCCCAATGGGGTAGGCGCACTATAAGTGCTTTTCCAAATGGTCACAAACTGCCTTAGGGTGGAGTAGACCCTCTTCTTCACGTTGAGGAAGGAAATTGGTGATTGAAGCTCCTTTGAACCTATTTCCTATGATCAAGAAACAACACAAGAACGTTATACAAATAGGCAACCTCTCGTGATGAGGCCCTTTGAAGGATTAAAACATGAAAAAGCCATGAAAAGCATATAATCAAGAAAGCATGAAAAACACATCTAATCTATGCCAAATTAATAAAGATTCATGGAAATGCATAAAAGACTATTGCAACCACATATTGAATGGTCTAATTAAATGAAATAGAACATGAAAGCATAAAAAGAAACCATTCTTGCATATTCTACTATAATGAAGACAAATTAGTAAAGACACTAATTATGTTGGTCAGAAGTCTCTAAAATCCTAATTAAACCATGGAAATGCTAAATGTAATCTAATTAAGCATACTGGAAATAAAACAGTAAGGAGAAGTCACCTCTGTTGCAAACCGCAGCTCTGATTAGCGGTCTGCACTGTAAACCGCGGCTAAAAGCCGTGGTGAGCAACCAAGTGGTTTACCCTCCAAATTCAAGGGTTGTGGGCTTGATATCCTTGTCCAATTGATGTTCAAGGGTCGCCTTCGGTGTCCTCTGACAAGTTTGGTGGTTGAATCGATGAATAGGGCCTCCATTTGCCCAAATTAGCATTTCTTGGCTCTCCTAGGTCCTTAGGGCATCCATGGCCTAATTCATCATGATGTTTGACAAATGGGCAATGGGGATGGCAACAAGGCTCTCTCTATGCACTCAAGTGAGTCCACAATTCGATAGGGCTTCACTGCTTTGATCTTCAAAATGCACTCTCTTTATATTTCGACAACGCTTCGCTATCAAAATGCTCTATATCATTTCCCTAATTCGAAGGGGTACTTATAGGATGTCCCAGGGCTAGGGGTGGCTTCATGGAGAAGCCAAGATCAAGAAGGGGTGGTTAGGACAGTTGGATTGGAAGCTTCCATCCTCTAACCATCGTCTTCTAGAAAAAATGGCCATTCAAACCGATTTGGCTTGGATGAAGGCCAACTAAACTTCAGTTAAGACCGCAGGTTGCAGCTACGGTTTAGACTGTAAACCGTAGGCCTTAGCCATGGTTCAGACTATAGACCGTAGGTCTGGTCTATGGTTCAGATTGAATAGGCCAAGGAGCCCAACTTGAGTGGTTAGAACCACTGCTCTATCTTGGAGTCTGTCCAAGATCTTCCATATGGTCTTGTAGCATGTCCATATGAGTAGTCACCCTCGACATGACACATTTTAGGTGTCTACAGATGCCCCTTTTGAGATGCGTTGTGAGATCGAACAACGCTGAGAAAAAATAGACCTCCTAAAATGATGTCGAAGGTTCTATGATGATCATTAGTCGGATCAACATTAGATGCCCTAGGTCCTACAAAAGGATGCACATCTTGGAATCATTGCTTCCAACTCTTTGGAGGCTTAAACTTGAAAGAGTTTGCACTCATCATCAGACATTCGAGTAGCTTTGGTGCTACAATAGGAGTTAGGCCTATATAACCGAAAGGATGAGAGTTACAAATAAATTATCATATTTGCTATTTTCCCCAAGCAAAGGGGTAAGCTTATGATAGTTGTTGACAATGATTTGCAAGGATGAACGCAATTTTGACAAGATCAAGGGATCTACGATCTCTGGGATCTTCTACTGATTTTGATTATGATTTGATATTATGACTACCCCCTCAAGCGACGAGTCGATGAGGGTAATGACAATGATTGAAGCGACGAGGTCGCTTGACCACTATGAATGATCTGAACAAATTTAGATTTGAGCATTTTAATGCCTTGGCTAGGCCTAGTTCAGCTTATGATTCCAACTGTTAATAGTATTTGCACATTTCTATCCCATGGAGCAGTCAGGCTGCAATAGCCATCTTAGGGAATCAAATTGATACAAGTCCAATTAGATTTGTGTTGAATCAAATTATCGATGATTTGCTGAAAATATGTCATAGGAGAAATGACATGCAACGCCTCGTTCCCGTGGAGCAGTCTAGCCTCGAAGGCCTTCTTAGGGATTGAAAAGAAGCATATCAAATCAATGATGACAATTTTCCCCAAATGTCCTTATGGTAATTTACTCATAATTCTTGATTGCATGGATCGTAAGTCGTTGCAACCACCAAGTGTATAGGGTAAATTACTGAATACGAGGCGCATTTGGTTTTTAATTATTTGATTTTTTTGTTGTTAATTTTTATTTATTGATCAATCCTAGTGCTTTGAACATCACCAAATTTGCAATATTGATTTCTCTTTTTGATCCATTAGGAGTCATTAATTTGCCATTTTAGACCTTCCCAGAGTGGGGTTTGAGTGCATTTAATGCTGGTTGCAAATCACGGGTACGGTCTATGGTTGAAAATTTCTAATTTGGGAACCACAAGTTAGGGCTGCGATCCATCAAAATTAGGGCAAACTATAAATAGATTTCCCACTTTGAAAATTTCATTATTCTCATTCCAATAATTGCATTTCAAAGAGCTCTGAGAGGTGAGAGACATTCCTTGATCTAGAACGCTGCCAAACTTGACCTCAAATTTCACTCGTACCCCAATGGCAGACCTGGGACAACCATCCACTAGCAGAGGCCACGATGCGGGTAAGGTAACTCAAAACCGAGTCCTCACACTCATTACCAACTAAAAATAAATCGCATTAAGTAATGGGTTAATGAACTTCACTAAATTGTTGGCAACGAACCTCACCGTAGACTAGGCTAGGTTAGATTTTGTTATTTTTTGGCTAGCTAGGCTAGGAAGGGACCCAAAATGGGTCTCGTTCCTAGACCGCAGCTGGAACCTACGGCTCCCAAATATAAGATTGGGGACCACATGTATCAGCTATGGTTGGAATTCAAATTCCAATGATCAATTTTTGACCGCATGCAAACCACAAGTTTGACACGCAGTTTGATGACTTTGGAAAATTTTTCCAATTTTTATAACTTTTTTAATGTTTTATGGTAATTAATGGCAGTTATTGCATGTATGAGATGATTTTTAAATTTTCTTGATGTTTTTGACATTTTTAGAGTCATTTTTTAATCTGTTTTTACTTGTTTTAGTTAGATTTTTCTCTTATGCATTGTTTATTTTTAGACATTGACTTCTAGGGCCCGAGAGCTAGACATACTTTGCACCCTCCATGGATAGCTTACTCCAGGGGAGCGGGAGTGGTTCAGAGTCGTTGGCTTCGGCTATGTCTTGGATCTACCCATGATTAGGGTAGATACAACATATATGACCATGTTGGCCCAGAGATGGAATGCCCAGACCAACACATTTCATCTGTCGATGGGTGAGATGACCATCACCCTAGAGGATGTCTATCGGATATTTAGGATCCCTATTGATGGTGAGGCCATCACCTCCTCTTCCTCTCAAAGGAAGAAGGTTGTCTACGATGCTATCTTTGATGATCGGAGTGACGAGGCCTAATGGCCGATGGATCACGGAGGTGTACACATCGACTACTGGCAGGGGGAGCACATCTTCTCTATCAGAGAGGTAGTCTTCATGCACCTGGTCATGTAGATAGTCCTTCTAGATTCCTCGGGCATGAGGATCCCCTAGAACCTTCTTGCCAACATCAGGAGGGTTGTTCAAAGCACCATCCGTCGACCACTACTCCTAGCCTGGGGGAGCACTCTACTATGCCATCTCTATCAAGAGCTATATCAGGTGACTTGCAGGAGTTGGGTAGGCATCAACTATAGCCTACTACTATAGATCTGGGGTTGGCAGCACATCCGCATTGAGCATCCTATAGATCTACCACTTGAGATTGACTACTATTGACGATGTGCACTAGTGCTATGCAACTTATTGGGCCCACGAGGAGGAGGGGTTCTAGAGTAGGTCCCATGCAGGGGACATCAGTAATTACCTCAGCAGATTCACGGGATTGAGGCCCGATGATATAGAGTGGCACCCATACATGGGGTGCCCTGCATGGTCGAAGGCTGACGAGCGGTTGCATCGGGCTCATCGAGACAGGTGGCTCCTCGGCCGCAAGGATGAGATCAGGGAGTACCAATTTTACTCTCATGTCCTATGGTAGTTTGGCTTAGTCTAGGACATACCAAAGCTGTCGATCATCTATAGGTGGCTAGCTCTAGATACAGGCTTATAGTGGATACAACCGATAGCACTTGGTGATATGGCTATCGACTTCTAGGAGTCAGGGATTTTTGTGGCTAGGACTACTCTTGCTTATGATGCTTAGTGGTCATTGTTATAGTGGCAGGGATCTAGGCCCCTCGATAGGGTTGATGATTAGGCTGAGGATGATCCACAGGGGCATAATGTGCACCCACGGACTGAGGATGGCTAGGAGTAGAGGTTGCAGCAAGAGATGCACCCCCTACAAATATGAAGGATGAAGCAATGGATAAGGGCGAGTTGCCTCTAGGCAGTGAGGTAGGCTAGCTGCTAGCCTAGGTAGTAGATCTATAGAGCCAAGTTGGGTGGTTCCACACTCAGATGCTATAGAGGGACACTAGCATCACCATGTTAGAGGTGAAGCTAGCTCATAATGAGAGACAATGATAGCAGATCCAGGAGGAGCTCATAGGTGCCACGACTCGTGCCACAATAGTAGAGAGTTGGATTCAGGAGCTGACAAGCTCACTACAGGTAGTAGAGACATGACGAGATGTAGCTATAGCAGAGAGGGACTTGGCTCAGTCCTAGGCTCACAGAGGAGACCCCGCCTCATCTCAGGATATCATGGCACCACCAGTAGCACCATCAGCTATACTACCAGGAGGTGGTGATCCCATGGCAGAGGTTAGATGGCTCACTTCCCTCGTAGAGGAGGGAAATGACCTATGCAATGCGAGGGCAACTCGCATCTCCTAGCTAGAGGGCTTCATCAGATTGTGGGGCTTGGAGGTTCTAGAGGATAGACATGCTACGGGGTCTCAGAGGACCAGGTCTAGGACTATAGGATAGTCCATGGTGAGCTCCAACCAGTGGACTCACAGGACAGAGAGGACACATAGGTCCTCTAGCACACATGGAGGTAGCTCTCATAGGAGTCACAGGGAGACGGGTGCAACCTCTAGTCATAGGTATAGCCACTTAGACATACCAGTATCTCGTGTGCTAGGCCTATTTGGGTTAGGAGCTACATAGGGCCCTCAGTAGGGCACACAATAGGCACTAGAGCCGACTATAGAGCAGGCTCCAGGGCACAGGGCTGAGGGAGGCGGCGAGAGCTCCAGTTCAGGGGGAGCAGGCCAGAGCTAGGGCTCTACTAGATCTAGGCTACATTTTGCATATGTACCATTTTTGGTGTAAGTTCTAGGACCTACACGATTGTAGCCTATGGGAATTTTGTACTCCTGATGTACTCTTTTGGACACATATATATAAGATTTATCATTTATGACTCATTATGTGTACTTGTGTATTTTTAATTTTCTTCTTATTTGATGCACATGGATGCAATGCTTATGTTAATTTGATGCTATATGATGTGATGTATGGATGACATGCACTAGATAGCTATTTAATTTATGATGATGATGATATGTAGTGATCTAGATGCTTAGATGTGCGATTTATGATGGATGCATTATTTACATGATGGTAATCTAATGTAAATGAACCTGTATGCTTTAATCACTTAAAACATAAGGAATGAATGCAATTATGTTTATCAATCTAATGGGCGACACCACATAATGTATAAAAATCATGAATGTAATTGAAAATCCTTAAGATAAGAATTTAATCAATTAATCACCCATATATGAAATGCAATGGTATGCAGTTGTATGATGCGAATGATATAATGTGTCATTCTATTTTCTTTTCAAATTTGAAAAATATGCACGATATAGTCAGTGGTCGTCTAAATATTATTTCTAATATCCATATGGTATCTATCCTATATCTTGATTGTGCTCTATATGATGATGTATCATGGACTCGATACTTTGCAATTTGATGATTTTATATGGTTTGCGATATTTGATATTTTGTTGCTATTAGAGAAATTTTTGAGGTTTTCCATGAGACTCAAACACCCTAGTAGACTTATCAAAAGTTGCATACTAACCACACTAGACTTCTGAAGTGCAAGGCTTTTGCTAGGATAGGCCCTAACTGTTCATTATCCCTGTGTGTGCACATGATTATATTAAGATAAGACACGAGCGTTCCCCGATTTCAGGTGGGATTCTTTCAGCCCATTTCTAAGATAGGGGCTCCACAAATGTCTTATCCAATCCCAATTTTAGATTTTAGTTGGACTAAGCCACTAGGCAATGCAGGACACCTGAAGCTAGCTCTTCCACATTCAAACATTGGTCTGCCCACAAGTGAGATGCAAGTGTATTAGACATATCATCATGCGTAAGGTACAGTAGTGCCGACAATTCCAGGGATTCAAGCTCATTCCTTTCTATCCTTCAATTTTTGGGATACTTGCTCATATGTGGTGAAGCAAGGGAGTCGATTCCATCTTCATTATGAATTGTCTCTGGATCTTCATTTGATCTCTCTTCGAACTGGATTTCTGATCTTCATTTGATCTCCACTCAAACTTTTGATTTATGATCTTCATTTGATCTTCACTTTGAACTTGATTTGAGCCTATTTTCTGATCTTCATTTGATCTTCACTTTTTGGCATTTACATTTGATAATTTTCTTCAAAAACCTTCCTTTGGGGGATTTACTTGGGAAAACTTTTTCTGGTATATCGATTGAGGATATCGATCTTATGATATCAATATGGGATATCAATCTGGGAAGTCGATCTATGATATCAATATAGGGTATCAATATTGAGGATTTATGTGGGATATCACTCTAGGATATTGCTCATTTTATCATAAGCAAGGGATTCTGAATAGGGAACTAACCTGTCCTTTTACCAACTGCCAACATTTCCCATATCGTCCGCATAGAGGGATAAGCAAGAATAACTCTTTTTACCTCAGGATACCCGGTCCTGCTTCACGACTTTCATCTTCCCCTAGTCCTTGTTAGGATTGTTTAATTTGTTGATTAGTGATAGGCTTATGATATGCTAAGGGCTATACTAACTGAAACTCAGATACAAAAGCAAAGTAAGCTTTCTACCAACTCTTGATAAGACCTCTAGGTATGGTTGAATGACCGAAAAACCCTAGTATATCTCCATAGCAACAAAATAGGTTGTGTTGAAAAACACAATTACTCACATGAATGATGGATTTATGATAAATGCAGAGATGCATGATTTAGACACAAACGTGGTGTCATTTGTAAGATTGAAAAACATAATCCCTCCTACTATGAAATGCAATGGATGATGAATGCCTATATGCAATGCAATAATGCAGCGGATGCATGAGTGAATGCAAATGAAAATGCAAAATTCAAATGCAAATGCAATTTTTTTTTTGGATTTTATGCTTTGCCAATTTTTATTTTATTCTTTACCAATTTTTTTTTGGATTTTATTGATTTTATAATTTTTATGAGTTTTGAGCCTCATATATGACCAAACGATGATTACATGCCTCTGGAGCCTTTAGGAGTGACCAACCGGTGAGAAAATACCATTGGAGCCTTTAGATTGACCAAGCGATTTTTTAGCAAAATCCTTAGAGCTTTTTAGGATGACCGAACGGTTTTAAGCAAACCCTCAAAGCCTTTTGGGTTTGACCAAAGGGTTTGTGAACACATTTGGGACTTTTTGGGATGATCAAGCGATATTTTAAGAATCCTTGGGGCTTTTGGATTTGACCAAAGGGTTTGTGAACACCTTTGGAACTTTTTGGGATGACCAAGCGATCTTTTAAGAATCCTTGGGGCTTTTGGGTTGACCAAGTAGTTTTTCAAAAACTCTTGGTGCCTTTTTATTGACCAAAATACTCACAGACGAGCTTGGAGCCTTTTAGGATGACCGAGCGATTATAAGCAAACCCTCGGGGCCTTTGAATGACATGACCAAGTGGTTTCAGGAACCCTTGGAGCCTTTTGTGTTTGACCAAAGGGCTTACAAATGCCTTTGGAGCATTTTTTGATTGACCAAACTACTTATGAAAGTGTTTGAAGCCTTTTAGGATGACCGAGCAGTTACAATCAACTCTCAGAGCTTTTTACTATGCTCTCAAGAATAAAATACCTTAAGATGAATGATTTTGAGAGGTTTAGTCTCTTCAACACCTCCTAACGACGTTAGGCGATAGGTACTCGGACCAATATTTTTAGATATGATATAAGGTCCTAGCCAATTAGTCATGAATTTGTCTCACATATTTGGTGATAAATTAGAGTTCTTTTGGTTCTCTTTCAAGATGAGATCCCCAAATTCAAATTCTCTCTTGGTGGACTTTGATATTGTAAGCTCGTTTTAGTCACTCTTGATAAACATGAAGATGCTCCAGGGCATTCACACGATGTTCATCAAGCAACGTCAATTGATCCAATCGAGCTTGCCACATGGTGTCGTCATCGATGAACTCTTTCAATATGACGTGTAGTGTTGGAATTTCCAATTCCAAGGGCATAATGGCCTCATCGCCATATACTAGTGAGAACGGCGTTGCCCTAGTGGGTGTTTGAATACTAGTCCTATAATCCAATAACACAAGGTGCAGTTGGATATGCCAGTATTTGTGGTTTTCTTAGACCATATTTTTCAATATGGCCACCACTGTCTTGTTTGAAGCTTCATCCTACCTGTTTACTTGCAGATAGTATGGAGTCACAAAACTGTGTTTGATTCTATATTTAGATGTCAAAGCTCTCACAGTTTTGTTCTTGAAAGATGTTTCATTATCCGATATTATTTTGGATGGAACCCCAAAATGACTTATGATATGCTCCAGTATAAACTCTGCTATACGAGCTTCAATTGTCATTGTTAAGGGTATTGCTTCCACCTACTTTATGAAATACTCAGTAGCTATGATTATATGTCAGCCCGATGACGGAGGAGAGATCTTGCCTATAAGATCTAATCCCCACTAAGAAAATGGCCAAGCCGCTTGGATGGGCTATAAGGCCTATGATGGCAAGTGCATAATATTATCATGATGCTAACATTTGATGCATTTCTTGACATACACATTGCACTCCTTCTCCATAGTGGGCCAATAGTAGCCCATTCGAAGGATGCGCTTGACGATGGTCATGTCGTTGAAATGGCCACCGCACGTACCATCATGAGCTTGCAAAATCTTCCATGATGCCTCTTGGAGTTCTAAGTAATGAAGGAGAACTCCATCATAGCCTCTTCAATACAATATGTCTCCTATTAAGATATATTTAGCTACTTTCTATTTAAATATGCACTTCGTGGCATGCGGTAATCCCTCTAGGATTACATCAAGATTCAGGAAGTCATGGATTTATGACATCCAGTTTTGATAAGCCTCAGCTTCAACTGCTAAGGCGACTTGCTCCCCCTACGTATTTACTTTTGCAAATACATATTGGAAAACAACCTTATGGTGAATGGTGGTTCCACTCCCTATCAAACTTTGAGAGGTTAATGACACCCAGGGTGCCTTCTTCAAAAATTCTTCAGCTCTGTAGAACCATTTAGATTTTGGTTCTACGCTGATCATGTTGACTGGCATTCTATTATCAAAGGCTTTGCATTTCGTAGTCGGGTGCAAAAGCATTTTAACATGAATGGTAGTGAAATCAACAGACAAATTTTGAGGGATTAAGGATCCCAAATAAGCCATGGTATCTATGAACCTATTTGACGATTGAGGGATTGCCTCGATGTCGTACCATTCCAATTTAGCCAAATATATTACAACAAGATCCTTGTAAGCTTTCAATACGGGACATCGATAGTAGAAGAGCTCTTTAACTTGATTTACTATGAGCAAGGAGTCACAAAAGATGTTTAATATTTTAATATTCATGGCAATAGTTGTGTGGAGGCCCAGCAGTAGGGATTCATACTCAGCATTGTTGTTGGTGCATGGAAAGTCTAGTTTAAACAACAAGGGCATAGGAGCTCCTTGCGACGTGAAAAACACTATTCTTGCATCACCCCCTTGCTTGCACTTTGAACCGTCAAAGAATAGAGTCATATCAACATTGTTCTCTGGTTCTTCGGGTTTGGGAGCTTCAAATATGATGAAGACTGCATCGTCTGAAAGCTCTATTGTTAGAGGCCTACTATTTGACTATGGTGCCTCAGCTAATTGATCCGCTATGACCTATCCCTTAATGGAATTATGGCTTATGAATTCTAGATCAAATTCCATCAATAGCATGATCCACTTCGCAGTACGCGTATTTGGATACATCTTACTCATCATGTACTACAAAGGATTTTGTTTGGATATAACATATATCGTATGACCTAACATATAGTGTCACAATTTCTTTGTAGCGAACACTACTGCTAAACATAATTTTTCCACATATGCATATCCGAGCTCATAGCTCACCAATGTTTGAATAATATAATATATGGCCTATTATTTGCCTTGCATGTTCTTTTGGGCTAACATGGTTCCCGGTGCAAAGTCAATTTTTGATATATAGTAGAAAAGGCACCTATGGCCTTGGTGGAGCTAGCACTGGCAACATCACTAGGTATTTCTTTATTTCAACGAAGGCTGCTTGATAGTCCTTGTCCCAGTTGAATGGGACCCCCTTATGTAGCAGTCGATTCATGGATCGACATTTATTTGATAACTAAACAATGAATCACTTTATCGATGCTACCTTGCCCTAAAGGCTAATTAAATCTTTAATATTGGTGGGAGGATGTATTTCTAAGATAGCCTCTACATTCGTTGGGTCAACTTCGATGCCTCACTTAAAGATGATGAATCCTAGTAATTTTCTAGAAGTTATGGCAAATACGCACTTCTTAGGATTCAACCTGACATTGTGCTCCATCAGGCGATCAAAGACCTTCCTTAAGACCTCTGCATGCTCTTCTCACAGTAATGACTTGGCCAACAAGTCATCGATATAATATTCTAAAATTTTGTGCATATAGTCATGAAAAATGTATGTCATGGCCCGTTCATATGTGGCACCAAAATTTTTGAGGCCAAATGGCATAACTTTATAGCAAAACATTCCCCATGGCATTATAAATGTGGTTTTATGTTGGTCTTCGGGTTTAATCTAAATTTGATTGTAACCAAAAAACCATCCTTTAAGAAGAGTATTTCGTGACCTGCAGTTGCATCTACGAGAGCATCAGTATTGGGAAACAAAAATGAAACTTTGGGTGTTGCCTTATTTAGGTCTCTAAAATCTGTGTAAATACGAATTCTTCCATTGGGTTTTCCCATGGGTACCATATTGGACATCCATTCTAGATAGTCGATGGAGATTACAAATTCTACATCCAACAGCTTTTGTAGCTCATCTTTCACTATTAAGGCTACTGTTAGGTGCATCTTTCTAAGATTTTGCTTGATCGACTTCTTCGTTAGATCTAGCGAAAGGTTATCCATAACCAATTTTGGGTCTAGACATAGAATATCCTTGTACATCCAAGCAAACTAATTTGGTCTCTCTTTCAGAAGAGGGATGAGGGTGGCCCACTCATCTAGAGTGAGACTCTCTCCAAATTTAACCTTCTTTGCATTTGTAGGATCATTACTGATGTCCACCTCAAAGGTTTCCTCTACTGACATATGTGATCACTTCTCAAGTTGATGAGGCATAGGAATCAAATGGATGTCATCATCCGGGTTGATAGGTTCTACGTTGGAAGTATTTTTGGCATGATAAAAATCATATGCATAGCCTAGCACAAAATGGAAAGGTTGCATCTTTGTTAAGATACAACGGTTTGGGCAGATCTACTAGATTGCAAAGTGGAGTGGTCAAATCAATGGATACCATGTTTATGGAATGGAATTGATCTCCAGGACCACACGGACCAACTTCTATATAATATACATAGTCCTCATACCCACGATCTAGCTCTAATGGCACAGGTACAAGGGGATCTTCTCTATGAGGATTGCGAACAACTGGATCCTCCCTATGCACTGACTACAAAATATTATCATTTGTCTCATGGAGCTCCATGTAGGTCAGTAGAAGGGGATTAACCAACCGATAAATTTGATCCAGATTTAACCGTATTGCTCTTAGCCAAGGACCAACACGTAACGACTGATAGACCTCATATATGTCAATGGGTTGATGATAGTAATGCAAATAAGGAGGACCAAGGTAGGCCCTCTCCAACTCATATTCTTTGTCACTGTCAGAAAACCAAAACCCATCATTCACTCCTACTCTTGGGGGATGCTCTGGCAAGTGCGGCCCCATGAATCTGACTGCTTGATTGATGTCATCACTATCTGGATAAACCAAATAATTATATTGCAAGTGCGACATTGCCAAGAAATATAGCTTTCTTTCTTTCCCTAAATGATCAATTTTGGGAAGGATATATTCGGTAACATGTACCAACTATGTAGGCAGAAGATGATGCACATAAAAAGGCCTTAAATAGCCCCCATCAGCTTCCTCTTCATATTGATCACTCTTTGAGGATTTGCTATCGGCATCATAACTTGGTCCACTTATCTCGGAGGTGGACTCCTCTCCATCATCATTGTAAATATCTCCTGACTCAAGATCGCCTAAAGCTATGGGGTTATGCCCCTGCACACTTGTGTCATCGGCTACACTACGAATTTGATGACATAGGTTGCCTCTAGGGTTTTTGATCTATATCAGTTTGCTCTAGGAACCCTTCATGATGTTCTTCAAGTGGTTCAACAGTGATGACAAATACCATTGGGTGAGTCCTCCAAAGCTAGAAATATTAGGATAATATGGATTGAAGTCCACATCGTCCCCTAGACTTAGGTACAAGTGATCTAAGGATGCTGTAAGCAAGTCATCTTGTCCTTGTATCTATAACCCCAATCCAAACCTATCAATTGATAGCTGATAACGTGGCTTGAACGAAGTTCCACGTCCTTATTAAAATAGACAAAGTCCATACCCATGCCAATGATACAACTCGAAAATACGCATGGAGTACTCCGGGTTGGATAAATAATGAACATTTACAGCAAAAGGTTCATCACAATATTCATACATGGGCTCTCAT
Source organism: Wollemia nobilis (assembly GCA_028583015.1). NCBI lineage: Eukaryota > Viridiplantae > Streptophyta > Pinopsida > Araucariales > Araucariaceae > Wollemia > Wollemia nobilis. The sequence goes on along the minus strand of JAQPPZ010016947.1, from coordinate 15,979,091 downwards.
GTTTGAAGTTGATCTAGCCCAGCTTAGATAAAATTAGTCTGATTAGGTGGCTCTCCCAATAGAACCACCAATCCAACCGGGTAACGATGAGCGGGTGGTCGACCCATCTCTTGCGCAGTCTCTAGAATAGGTTCGAAGGTTACATTCTGCATAAGATACTCATCTAATCTGGTGTTGGCGAGATGTACTATCACCTGCAGTGCGAATGAACTTGCTGATGATGTAGGTGAGGTAGGCTAAGGTACCTCCTTGACTATGTCTTGGGCTTCCTCCACTTCCATGGGGATGGGATCCTCCTTAGTGACTGGTTCAAGCATTTGCTTCTTCTCTTTTTCGCCCATATTCACCTTTAACTTCCTATCGTCCAAAAGCATCATTGATGTAGTTGATTTTAGTGAAGTAGCAGTAGTGCGTTCAGATATGTGAGACATAGATATCGATGGTTGAACATGTACTCTTGGTTTACCTCTTGGATTTTTAATCGATGATGCAGGTCGAATGTACTCAATGAGATGACTGGTCGGGATGGATGATTGATGGTGGATTTGATTGACTAGGTATATGAATGGGTGATGATGGATTAGGGGATACTTGGATGGGTGGAAATATAGAATGTTATGAGATACTTGCTTGAGGTTGTTGCCTTTGTTTATTATTCTGTTGATCTCTAGTGACCACATGAATGGTCCCTACAAGCCCTTGGTATTGTTGAATATGGTTGACTTGATTGGGGGGAGTTTTAGTGTTTGCTCCCTCTATGTGTGGTTGCACCTCCTCATAATGAGGAAGTGGTGTCTAAAATATACCAAGTTTTTGATTTTTTTGAGCAAGGGTATTATCGACTTTGATCACCCCCAAGTTAATAAGGTCTTGGACTACATTTTTAAACATATGGCAATTGTTGATGTCATGCCCATTTTCCTATGATAGGGGTAAAATAAGTATTCTCGATCATTTTTACCACACTTGATGGGATCATCCAGTATAATGTCGAGAAAATCAAGTTTATTTGTCTCATACAACCTTCTAAATAGAGAGGCATATGACTCATCTAGTGGGGTATATTGATAATTTTGTCAGACAGACTATCGCCGGGGACAATTTTCCACAGGTGGCACTATGTTTTGAACTGTTGGATCTTGTGTTATTGAGGGAACTACATGATATGAAATTTTCTATGGTACTTATTGCATAGGTTGTTTTTGTTGAGCCATTACTGGCTGGCTCATGACCACTTTATTGACTTTATTAGATTGGGTGGCTAGGGTAGCCTGTGTTGATTTTGTTTGGCCTAAATAATTACTTTTGTATTGGCTCTTTTTTGTCATTCTTTCTTCTTGGGAATAATGATGCCTTATTGGATTTTGATTTCCTCAATGACACTAGCCTGAGCTAAAGCTTCTTCAAAGGATTGATAAGTTCTTAGTTGGAGCATCCAAGAAATAGGTTTTAAGCAACTCTTGGTGAATAGCTTAATTAGCTCATCCATTGGTAGGGTGAATGGCAATTTTGTGATGATAACCCTCCAATGGTTTTCAAAATCATAAATAGATTCATCATCCTATTGTTTTAATACATAGACGTTAGATAATAAGATTTTCTTTTAAACATTTAGAATGAAGCACTCAAAGAATTGATCAATCAATTGATCAAAAGTGTAGATACTATGGCTTGGCAATTGATTGTACCATTCTATGGCATCCCCTCCTAATGTTTGAGGAAAATTTTGAAGCTTGAGAGCATTATCATCTTGAATTCTGAAGCATGCATGAACAAAGGTGCTCACATGTTCTTTGGGATCCTCAGTTCCTTTAAATTTGTCAAATTTGGATACCGTAAAATTTGTCGAATATTGCAGGGTTGGTATCGAAGGATGAGTTGGTTTTTTGATCAAATGGCGTAAAGTTAATTTTTGATTTGAAAATCTAGGAGTGAATTGCATCAATTGATCTATTTGTTTCTGCATGGCCTTAATTTTAGAATCTTCCTCAGGAATGTGAAATCCTTGAATTACCTGATGGGTTTATGTTGGTTTGGAGAGACGTGGAGTGATTAAATGATGAGGATATTGGTATTGATGGTTAGGTGAATTTGGGGATATGATGAATGGGGGATTTTTGATGAAAGGATGGGGAATTATGGAATGGTGTTGATTGATGAATGTTATGACTAGGCTGGCCAATGGGAATAGGATGGGTAATGGTATGGCTTGATGGGAAACCAAGATAGAAACAACCAAATATTGAGATGCCCATGATGGACCCTGGTTGATAAGAGCAGTTTGACTAGAGTTATGTAAAGGCGTAGGGTTAACCTGTACTTGTTGTTGAGCATCTTGAAACTATCTAAGCAATTTTTTCAAGTGTTCCCATGCTTCACTAATATCACTATCAGAGGCTAGGTGTATGGAGGTAGATGGTATGGCTGATGTGGCTGGGATACAAGTTACACTAGGTATGGCGACTTGTGAGGTTGGGACTTGGAAAGCAACATTAATTTATGCTTCATACAAGGGGTTGGTGTAGGTGGAGGTATATGAGGTGTTAGGAGCACCTGAAGGTTGAGGGATGGATGTATGGGATGAAGGTGCAAATGATGCCTCAAAAAGAGGGTTAGTATACACCTGGGTAAATGTGGATGGGGTTTAGGAGTAAACAGTCTCTTGTTGTAAAGCAAAATCCTATCTAGGTGAGTTAGATATAGACTTTAAGACATAATTAGAAGACTTCATGAAGGCTTCTACTCTTGCCATGTCTATATGGGTGATATGGTTACGAATTGTAGGAGAAGTTGACTCCTCTTGGGGAATGGCCATGTGGAAGGTTTGTTTAGTGTTAATTTTACCCAATTGTGAAATTACACGCTCCCTTAGGATTTTATCTTGAGGATTTTAAGGTAGATTTTATCTTCCTTATTAAGTGGATTTTAATCAAGTTTCATCTTGCATTAAATCCTACTTTTAAACATGTAAATGAAGATTAAATATATCTATGAATGTAAATCCAAAATGATGAATAGGCTCCTTGCATATAGCTTCTTATCATGAAGATAAAGATAGCTTTTGATGTATTTTGATGCACCTTGTCAGAGCCATAACTTGTGAACCGTACACCAGTTGGCCTTGAAATTTAATAGGTGGTTCTGCGTGTGTGTTATGAATTAGGTGAATCTCTGATTGACATGACTCTCCAAAAAATATGTTTTCGAGACCTAACTTCTCCATCTAGTTTCCCAAAATTAGCTTTTAGAATAGGTTCCCGGGTTTTTTGGGTTTTTTTGCATGTTAGAGTTTTATTATCTTTTGTTATACCTTAAGTTGAGACCTATTATTTTAAAGTAAGGTTCATTATTGTAAGAGGGATGTGTGCACCGAATTTGGGTGCAATCCAACTCATTTCTATTTTTAGCAATTTTTAGAAAAAAGATTTATTTTTAGCAGTTTTTAGAAAAAATATGTTTTTAGGGTTTCTTTGGTTTTCGGTTGCTATATGATGGATTGTAATATTTTGGAGAAGTGGTGTGAATTCAGGAATGAGAAGAATATTGATTTGCAAGTTTCTTCCATTATATTGCATTTGTGTTATGTGATTGGAGTCCATTTTGTTGGTCTCTTGTAGCTGAGTTTAGACAAAATTTATAAACTATCCCTCTTTAGTGAAATTAATTTTCACAAAGAGATGATAATTTATTGCCTTGAAGTAAGGACTTTAGAATGTCATTTAATTATCCCTCTTTTATCAAATAATTTTCACAGAGAAAAATAATTTAATGCTTTCAAATAAAAACCTTTTAATATAACACGTAAAATTACCCCCTTCAATGAAATAAAAAATTTCATGAAGAATTGGTGTATTTATTGTTCCAAAAAAAATAATTTGTGAAATGCCATAAAACATAATCCCTTCAATGAAATTGAAATTTTCATGAAGGATATGTCATCATAGGCTCATGAATGAAAAATAAACTGAAAAAAATAAATGTGGCCCAAAAATGAAGATTATGAAATTTTGGATTTTTAAAATTTGCATTAAAAACAACAACTTTGACGAATTTTTAAAAATATGAAATGACTCCGAAGCAAAAACGTCTAAGTGCGTAATGGAAGTATGAAGTACATTCTACACATCAATGCAATTATTTTTAGATTTTGAAATTTTTTTAATTTTTATTTTAATGTCCGAAAATTGAAAAAACATTTGTAAAATAAAATATGAAAAACAGAAAAATGTAAATCTGAAGTAAATTAAATGCTGAAAACGCAGATATGCAAAGCCTCCTCAGTTTGATAACACCCCGTCCTGCAAGACCGAATATGTGAGAAGTTCATACATGCAACCTAGCTTATTCGACCTACAAATTTGCACAACCGAAATAAACTAAGTGCTAGCTCCTAAGGTTCAAAAATAAATTTTCAGATTCAGACATTCACATGAAGTAACCAAAAAACAATTGCATAAACTTCACATACAAATCCAAAATCTGAAAGGGGAAAGATAACAGTTAAATCTCAGCATTCAGAAAAAAATCTCATTCTTTCTTGCTAACAAGGCCTTAAATTTCTGAAAAGGGCATTTGCATTAAAAAAATCTCCTGTTACATTTCGGCAACATTTGGCCTTCAAAAGGTCCAGCCCCTCATTTCATGCATTCGCTGAGATTTAAAGTTTACAGCAGCATCTCTTCGTTGTCCAACGTTTGATTTTTCTTTCTTATTCTCTTGTTGTTCATTTATCCATGAATTTACATTTCCCTTTCTGTTTTCTGTTTCTTACCTCTATTCGTTCTCCTTCCTTATGCCAACGCAACATTCCTTATGCCAACGTAACGTCCCTTATGCCACAATAATGCCTTATGCTCATAACGTTTCACTTTGAAACATTTCTTACCTCCTTTGAAATGGAGAGGGAAATCCCTCACTACAGGCCACATGCTCTTTTGTTCTTATTCTTTACCTATGTCATGGGCTTTGGGTTATATAGTAAAGCATAACAATACAAACCTTTGATATTTGACTTAATATGCGGCTGGCAAGATTTTAAGAGAGGCCCTACATTTTAAACATTCGAGCCTCACGAAACTTATACCATGAAGCGAATGGCATGTGTTAAACCGATAATGGCCTTGTATGGTTGTTTTAACCATGAATCCATATGATTGGAGACATCTAGGACCTCCTCGGTTTACATTCGATTGTCGATGCCATTGTTCTATGAGACCATGACCCATACGACCTCTGTGGACGCATCCTCAGTGCTCTATCTATAACTGTCGGAGCTCCTGCATATGCTCTCTAATGCAGCCAGTATTGCTTGTTCTACTGAGTCCTCGTATAACCGCTGCTATTGTTGTGTTTTTCATCTCTGTGTATCTGAGAGTTGTTGCCTATCTGCGTTGAAGCCGGTCCTAATGATCTATCTGTGACTTTGTTATTTCAACTCTCATCACTACATCTTGCATGAACCTCCTCGTTGGTGCCATATCATCTGCAATAAGGATATCTATGTGGTTTTAGAGAATTTTTCATCTTTGTGCTGTTGTAGGCATCTACGCCTAGTTTATCTGTCCATCTGGGTGTCGATAGAAAAAACTCAACAGGGCTTCCAAGATGATTTCATTTCATTACCGTGATCTCTCCATTCATTTCAACCTTCGACTACTTGCAATGACAATATTGCTATGTATGATTGGCCTACGTTGGGTAATGTGGGATATCTTAACCACCATTTTTGATAGCTTAACGTCCGATATTCTTCATGGCACTGCCTATCTGGCAACTGCGAAGGTGTTCATCTCTGGTGCGTTGTTTCTCATCACCCGCATCAATTAATGTAATTTCTCTACAATACGTAACTGTCTGTTTCCTCCAGGTTGCCTACGCCGACTCTACCACCTCTGCATAATTCATATGGGGTCAAAAATAATGTTCTACGACACATGGCGTAGATTCTCGTTCACCCCTCACCGTTAATGTTTCATCCTCTTCTGCATCTAATTCTACCCATATCACGACTAGGTACCTCGTATTCACCCACATCGACAAATTTACCGATGTCGTTCGTCCCCGTGGATATCCTGCATGGATGAATTCCATCCTGACTAACTACCGCAATTGGTCTGTTTGCCTCCGAATCTAGTCGTTTGTCTATTTTTCGTATGCATCATGGGACCATTCATTTGCATTGTTCCTTACTTACTGCTTCACTGTCTAACAAAGTCCCCATTTGTTGTAGACAGCGTCTATCAACAATCACCCACGTGGAACTATTTTGAACATGTCACCATGTCCTGCTTTTCTCCAAGTGTCATTTTCTACATGTGTCTTGATTCTTCATCCAGCAGATGAGCCCACAGATGCCATCCGTACCACAGATTGGAAACCCTACAAAGTCTTTCATTTGTTCATCGGCACCAAGCCCGGTCAGCGTTAATCTGGCTGCTTGCGTGGTGATGTGGCTCCCCGTATTACTGGTCATCCAACTAAGCTATCATTTGCCCCCTCGTATGGCCCCATGAGTCCACACAGAAGGTCCATCTCATGTTTCGAACTCGTCGGTACTTCCATGACTCCATGTCCAATGTCGCTCATCACAACATTGCCTGATCCCCTCAACGCTGTACTCGCACCATTAAAAGTAACTTTAACTAATTTCATAGCCCATTCCTGCTAATCTGTTGTCCATGCTCCATTCCATTCTTCATGGGGTATACTCTGTCATGCCTTCGTGGTTCATTATCCAAAACATAAAATATACCTCACTGTTTAAACTCGCCATCGCCGTGTGTGTTCGTCGCTCCCCACGTAGGCTGTGTCGACCATTATTGAGCGTTGCCCACTTGCTTTGCATGATAACCCTGTGTGCTTTCTGTAGATGATGTCCGCTCCCCATGTAGCCTATCTGATTAAACACTGCCCACTGTTGTGGCTGCTCCACAACGAGCCCCAAAAAATTGGGGACCCACCTTTTTGTTTTGAAAGTTCGATGTTTGCAGTTTGTTTTAAGAGTCTATGCCTTCGTTTTGTTGTCAGTTTTTGTCGACAATATTTTATTGTCGACAATTTTTTTTTCTTGTCGACGATATTTTATTGTCGACAACTTTTTATTGTCGACGATATTTTATTGTAGACAATATATTTTATTGTCGATGTATGTTTTTTTATATTGTTGTCAATGATTTTTTTTCATGTCATTTTTGTTTATGACAACTTTGTCGTTTTTTTTTTTTGTTTTTGTTGTTTTAGCAAGTTTATTGTCCAACACATAATGAAAACAATAAAAAAATAAAAATAAAAATAAATTTGTATATATATATTTTATATATAAATTTAAAATTTAAAATTTAAAATAAATAAATGAGAGGATTTTTCGTCATTTAAGCTTCAGTTTAATGGTGGTCATGGTTTTGATTTCTAAAATGTTAATTTGGTCTTTGCAGGTAAAAGGAGACCCCATACGGACTAAGTGACAAGGAAAGACTCAACGACAGCGATAGTGCACATGACGTGGTGGGCGGTCAGAGTGTTGACAACGCACAGTGATAAACCTAGCGAAACAACCGAATATAGTGGTGTCGATGAGAGGTTACCAGTGGGGGTTCTAATGATATACCAGTTCATACGCGGTATTGGAAAGTAATATCAGATGACGGCGAGGTGTATTAAAACGTGACGCCCAACGAGAATACAACACCATTGGCACGCGAGTGGGAATCCACCACATGGACGTGACAAGGCAGACTATCCTCAAGCTGTCACCACAGAGTGCTAAATGGACGCAGCGAAGGCACAGAGTTTGCGGGAAAACTCCTTTATGGATAGGATTGTCCACATCAAATCCTGCAGTGACTGCATTATCTGTAGTCCACTAGGCATACAAGGTTTCGGGGGAAGCCAATGGCCGTGCGTAGATGGTTGACATCTTCTTTTAGAGATGCAGCCCACTTACGAAACCAAAGAGTGTCGGCTAGGGAGCGAACCGAAGAGTGTCGGCTAGGGAACGAAGGAATACAGGAACAGTCGAAGGAAGATGCGACGATCGGCACTGCTGATCGAGGTCAGTATGAAGTGCAGGCGTCGCGGGTGAAGACTTCTATCATACCATAAGCTAAAGTTTGATTTATTATTAAATACATTAATATTAGCTTATGGGAAAGGGCTCAAGGGAAAGCCTTAATAGTTATTTTTTTAATCTTTATTAAAGGCCCTTAATGTAAAGTCTTCGGGAGTAATAAGGTGATGGTTTAAGGTTGTTTTATTATTTTTATTATGAGGTATCATGGGAGGTATAAGGAGCCTTTAATAAAGAGAGATGAAATAATAGGGGTATTTCTTTTAGGACTTATGTTGTAGGTTATGAATCGCAAAGGTCATTATGATTTTAAGATGCATAAGGTTAAGGGAGTTATGAGGAAGCATGGGATTCATTATTGTTTTTAGTTTTTATATTATATTTAATGAAAGCCAAGGGAGATGTAAGGGTTAAAAGATTCTTGTTATTTTTATGATGTTAAAAGAAGGGTTATAAGGAAAAAATAAAACAATGCAAATTTTTGTTTTATTGTTTTATTTAGTTTAGCATCATTAATAAAGAGAAGTTGAAACGACTCATTTTGAATGAAGGCTTTAAAATCCCAATGAGGGCATTGTACCAGGGGCTGGAAATGGGAGAAAAAGACTATCTTTCGAAATAAAGGAGCTTTTATTTGGCAAGAGCAACTTTTGTGTGTGAAATCAAAAGGAGACTGAAACTAAGACTGCTGTTGTTTCTGTAAATCTTTCCTTTGCATTATTGCTTCTTGTATCTATTTGTTTATGCCATAAAGTGGGTTACGATAGGTGAATGATAGAATGATGCAATTATTTATTTCCTTAGAGTCTTGCATCTGATCTAATCTGACTGTGTTTATGTTGCAAGTCTGTTAGGTCAGGTTGTTTTAGAATTTCATCTCATAACTTGGGGTTTTGCAGGGAGGAGATTGCTAACCAAATTAATGTTTTGTTTTGGTTTTTCTAGCTAACTTTTGTAAATAATGTTTCTGTTTTATTTTTCTGATATTTAGATTAATCTTACCTTAAAATCTACTTTTTTGATTCTGGTCCATTCCAGAATTTTTGCATTTGTGTTCATTCTATTCTGGTCCATTCCAGAATTTTTGCTAATTGTTCCTTGATTCTGGTCCATTCCAGAATTTTTGCTAATTGTTCCTTGATTCTGGTCCATTCCAAAAATTTTGCTAATTGTTCCTTGATTCTGGTCCATTCCAGAATTTTTGCTAATTGTTCCTTGATTCTGGTCCATTCCAAAATTTTTGTAGGTTAATTGTTCCTTGATTCTGGTCCATTCCAGAATTTATGTTCATAAATAGTTCATTTATTGCCATGAATAATCTAAGTTATAAAGAAGGTAAATAAATCTACCAAGAGTATGCTCTGCATCTACACTTGAGAAAGCGATCTGCTTGCACCAAAAATTGGAGGGTTTGTTTACAGATCTAGTGTTTCCCAAAGAAAACCAGGGATTAATAGCGAAGAAGAGAAAATCGCTTCTAGATCCACTTCTTTAATTTAGATTTTCATTCTTGCATCTCCAAACACCTTCATCTAATTTTTAGACAAAATATGGGTTTAGGAGGGCTACTAATTCCAAATGCACATTAAGTCATATCAAGTGAATGAATCCTAACTTTCTAACTTACTAATTTTTGCTAACATTTAATGCTAACATTGCTAACTTTACTAACACCAAATGCTAACATAGGGATAGTGGAACACTTTTAAATGAAGATAAAACGAATCCGCTAACTCTAAAAATGAACCTCATGTTAAAGGCACGGAGCTTAAAATGAAGTGGCTTATACCACACACTTTCTCATTTGGAATCTTTTTAAGCTAAAGATAAAAGAGGTTACTAACTGGGTTTCGGGTAGATCACTTTAATCTCAGGAACATTAAAAGAAGTTATCTTCACATTTGGTTGATTTAATGGATTATGGTTACAAAGTACTTGTTTGAATCATTAAAGGCCCCTTGTTAACTGTTACTTGCATGGTTTAGGTTATTCTGGTATACATTCATTTATTTGCTTTAGTCTTGATTGATTACATGCACATGAATGTTTGTTCACAAGAACCTTGGAGAAATGAATAATGCTACTTAATTTCTTTGCAAGAGAGAGTTTCTTGTTTGATACTCTAGTTGTGGTGATCATTTTGCTATAGGGCAAAATATTCAATCAACATTTTGGCGCTAGAAGGAGGGCCTTCTTTATTGCTTTGTGATTGCGATCTGTTCTAACGATTAACGTGGGTAGTTTTGTTTCCACCTATTGTGCTTGCAGGTATAACATTTATTTGTTTTCTTTTGCAAGTGAGTTGAGAGAAGTCTTTTAGAATTCTAGAGTTTTCAAGCTGGCCCAACTGGAGTACATAGCTACTAGGTCCAAAACCATAGGGGAAACTATTTTCCAAAGCCTTTCTCCCACTGCTAGGAAGTCGAGAAACAAAACATTAGAGATCGAAATACCACCCAAAATACTTGAGTTAGGAGCTTCTTTAGACTCAAGTATGTCTAGTGGGCCTGAGCCCCCAATTTCAAACGTGACAGCTATACCAAGTGTGTATGCCCCCATCATTACAAGTGTTGCCATTGTTCCTATAGGGTTGATACCCTTGAATAACATGGCCCAACAACAACAAAAACAATAGCCACCTCCCTTTGGTATGGTGCGCAAAGTTCTCCCTTGGATATCCCTAGGGTAGTCCATGACTTGCCTAGAAATATTGAAAGGGGATTGCCTAAATTCGTGCATGATGGTCCCATAACAGCCGAAGAACATGTCCAAATTTACAAGGATTACATGTTTAGACAAGGAGTTACCCATGAAGATATCGCTTGTCGAATTTTCCCTGCTAGTCTAGATAGTACGGCCAATGAATGGTACAGGAATCTTCCCGTAGGGTCCATTACTTCATGGGCCCAATTAGAAACTGCATTTATTAGCCAATTTTGAATGTTGTTGGATCCTTCCATAATTTATAATTTATTCGTATCATGCAAAAGGTTACCCAATGAGCCCATAAGAACATTCAATCAGAGGTTCCAAAAACTGTATACAAATTTGACTCGCCACTTTGCAGTAGATCCTGCGGTGGCCCTGCAACTATACTTTGGAGCTTTAGATCCATTAACATCTTTGTTGACTAGAAGGAATCCTCAGGTTACGACGCTTTCATTAGCTTATGCGGAGACAATGACCCTTGAACAACAAATGAATTTACCAGGAGTAGGGTTGTCTCAATTGACTGGGATGGGACAATACGGTCCATACAGTCAATTCGCCATGATGAATCAATTAATGGCACCACAAGTTCCAACAATGAACAATTTCCAACAACCATCTCAAGTCGCATCATTTCCCACTTATCCTAATGCCTCTGTTCCAACACAGGAATTGATTCCAAATAACCCGATGACCTTGCCTGGGTTCAGTATGGGCAATAACTTGTTGACCATACCTAGGTTTACTCCGATTAGTATGCCAAGTCCAACGACTTATCCAACAATCACTCCTATTCAAAGTGTGAATCCAGGATGGAATCAAAGTGCCCAAACCCAAGCCATTGTACCTATTCCAGAGGTGGCTAATGCAGCAAATACAACTGGGCCCGAAATTACAGTGCCCCAACCACAAGGGCCTGAATCCATGATAGAAAACATGAAGGAAACATTGGCCAAAGTTTTGGTTACTATGGGAAATGTTAATAAAAAATTTGACCAAGTCATTGGTCATAACCGACCTCATAACCATAGAGGAAAAGGAACATACAACACACATCCTAATAATGGACGAGTACCCAATCCCATAGCCAATCAGGCAGATGTCTCGAAAGATTTTGGAGAGTTAGGATCTTGTGATAATGATTGCCCGCACTGTTGCCATGGAAAGCAGGAGTCTATATTGACTGAAGTTATACATCCCCAAGAAAGTGAAGAAGAGGAGGATGTTGAGTTTTTTGGAAAAGAAGATGAAGAAACATTGGAAGTTCATGCCAATAAACGTTTTGGGAAAGGGAATCACAAGTATTACACAAGGAGTTCTAAGGATCCCAAAACTTCCTCTACCCCTCCAAACAACCCATTACTTCCTCCCGATTTCAAAGGAGATGTCAATCCACCTCCTCCATCAATGGTGGAGAAGTCTAAGTTGGTGCAAAACATGTCAAATTCGGAAAAACCCACTTATGACTTGATAGAAGACATGAAGAAAACTAAGGCCAATGTCTCAATGTATGATATGTCCCAACTTTTAGGCCAAGAAGTAAGTCCACCAAAAGGTTTGGATCCACCTACCCAAGTTCATGAAGCTAAGGGTGTTGAGTCCCAATTGGTTTTGAAAAGGGAAAAATGAGACGTACCCCCCTTTCTTATAACCATTAGAATTGCTGGTAGAAATCTACACAATTGTCTAATAGATTCAGGGGCCTCTACTAGCATTATGCCCCTAGAAATCTATCAAAAATTGGGACTTACACCAAAACCTTCTAAAAGCAAGGTGGTGCAACTGGATAGATCGGCCATGGAGGCAATGGGAGAATTAAGTGATATTCTTATTCAGGTCAACTCAGAACCTAGGGTTCAACATCACATAGATATATTGGTACTTAACATTCCTATCAAATATGGCATGGTGTTGGGAAGAGATTGGAGCAAGAACCTAAATGGATACGTTGTAACAAACTCTTCACATATGTGGTTGCCTTGGAGAGGAGTGGCCAACCAAATTTGAATTGATAGTGAACCTAGGCTCAAGGAAATGATAACATAATACAACAAACCTAATGAGATTCAATACATTGAAACTGAATTAGGAGCCTATTGCTTGGACGTAGAAATTCTTGAGAATTCTCAAAATGGAAGTATTGGATGCAATGATTCTGAAGAACACCACAAGGTTTGGACTCTAAGATTTGATGGATCCAAGTCCAAACAAGGGGTTGGAGCTGGTATTGAACTTTCGTGTCTAGACAGAAAACCTATGTTGGCTACCTATAGATTACAATTCCCATCCACCAACAATGTGGCAGAATATGAGGCCTTGATTTTCGGACTCCAATTGGCCCTTCGGAAGAAAATCAAATGTATCAAGGTCTTAGGTGATTTTGAATTGGTCGTAAAACAAGTTAAAGGACAATATGCATGTAAGAACAAGCGGCTCAGCCTTTATCAAACCAGAGTTAGAGATTTAATAAACGAATTTGATGCTTTTAACATATCTCTAATCTCTAGAAAAGGCAATCGTTTGGCAGATTATTTAGTCGTAGTTGCTAGCATGCTTAAACCAGTGGATCACAAGAAGTGCAAGAAATTTTCCATAGAATTAGTCCCTTGCCCCTCGATACCTGATAACGTCATGAATTTCCAAGTCTTTGATAGTGACAGACATATATTCAATTTTATCACTAATTATGGTATCTTTGAAAATCAAGTTATTGATGAAGACGAGAGGGGGCAAGAAGAGGCAGATTTGAAAATGGAAGCTATTGGAAAATGGAATGAGATGCCAAATGGGATGGCCTCATTAGAGAAAATGTTTGATATTGGATACCAACCGAAAGGAGGGAGAAAAGTTCCACCTCCCAAAGAGGCTTGTGACTTACTCAATATTGGAAGTGTAGAAAACCCTCATGAAATATTCATTGCAAAGGCATGTACCAAACATGAAAAGAATTCCATTGCCAATGCATTGAAGGAATACATAGATTGCATAGCTTGGAGCTATAAGGAGTTGAGAACTTATGATCAGAATGTTATAACGCATACAATTCCTTTGAAGCCAGACTCCAAACCCTTTAGGCAAAGACAAAGGCCAGTCAACCCGTTACTAGATCCCTTGATAGATAAAGAGGTAAAGCGACTATTAGAAGCTAAAATCATCTTTCTTGTTAGGCATTCCACATGGGTTTCTAACTTGGTCCATGTGAGGAAAAAGAGTGGAGAGATAAGGCTATGTATTGATTTTAGAAATCTAAATAAGGCCTCACAAAAGGACAATTACCCTCTACCTACCATTGATGAAATCCTTCAAAAGGTAAATGGGTCAAAAATGATGTCATTCCTAGATGGCTATTCAGGATACAATCAAGTCCTCATCCATCCTAATGATAGGATGAAAATCGCCTTCACCACAAAATGGGGCACTTTTGCATATAGGAGAATGCCTTTTGGATTATTGAATGCAGGTGCCACATTCCAATGAGCAATGGACTTTGCCTTTAAGGGGCTCATCGGTAAGTGCATTATTGTCTATGTAGATGACATTCTTGTATTTTCTAAGAACAGGGAAATCCATGTCAAGGATCTAAGGAAAGTTCTCCAACGGTGTAGGGAACATGGCATTTCACTTAACCCAAAGAAGTGCATTTTTGGGATAATGAAAGGAAACTTATTGGGACATGTAATATCCAAAGATGGAATTTCCATTGATCTTGAAATTGAGATATTCCATCTTGGACAAGCAAATGTATGCCCTATTTAATACTGTTAAAAAATTTAGACATTATATAGTCCACAGTAGGGTGTTTGCTATAGTCCCAGATCCTGTAGTTAAAGCCATGTTTATACAGAATGAACTGGGTGAAAGACGAGGTAAGTGGATCTCAAATCTTCAAGAATTTGATCTTGAAATTCAACCTATGAAGATAGTGCGGGGACAAGGGTTGGTTAAGGCCATAGCAGAAAATGATCCCTTAGTTTCATGTCAGCATTATGAAATAGCAGATATAACTGAAGATGAGTGGTACATAGATGTTGTGTATTTTTTACTAAATGGTAAGTGTCCACCACATTTAAATTCTACTCAATGAAGAGCCTTGCGTCTAAAATTTGCTAATTTTCTAATCAGATCCGGTGCATTATACAAGAAAAACCATGAAGGAATTTACCTTCATTGCGTTGATCGAAAAGAGGCAACACAAATACTCGAGGAATTCCATGGTAAGTATGGGACAGGACATGGGTCTGCTAATGCCACAGCCCATCAAATCCTTAGAGTTGGTTACTATTGGCCTCAATTGTTCAAAGATGCTCATGCTCATGTGAGGTCATGTCATACTTGTCAAATTGCAGCAAATAGAGAAAGGGGTGCTTCTATGCCATTACAATCTGTAATTGAGTCTAGACCTTTTGCACAATGGGGTTTAGATTTTGTGGGGATCATCAGTCCCAATTCATCCGATTCCCATAAATACATTCTCATAGCTACAGATTATTGCACAAGGTGGACGGAAGCTATCCCCACTAAAAATGCCACTTCAAAAGTTGTTATTAAATTCTTAGAGGATAACATTGTCACTCGATTCGGAATGCCTAACTCCATTGTAAGTGATAATGGTTCCGCTTTCTCCTCTCTAGAATTTGCAAATTGGGCATTCGACAACATGGTGAGTTTGAAGTTTTCTTCCAATTACTATCCACAAGGTAATGGCTTGGCTGAGTCTTCTAATAAGAATTTGTTATGTGTCATTAAAAAATTGCTTGAAAGAAATCCTAGAGATTGGCATAACAAACTTAAGTTGGCTCTTTGGGCTGATAGAATCAAAATCAAGGAATCATTAGGAACATCTCCTTACCACTTAGTTTATGGACAAGATCCTATTTTTCCCACAAATCTTAAGTTACAAACATTACATTTCATGAAATATTACCTTGGAACTGATAATAAACTGGAAACTAGACTAACACAATTGATGCATCTGGATGAAAAGAGGGATGAGGCTATGCTTCACTTTAGAAAACACCAAGATGTAGTAAAAAGGTGGTTTGATAAAATGTCTAGAGTCAAAACATTTAAAGTTTCATATTTAGTGTTGTTGTGGGATAAGAGACATGAGAGGAAAGGAGATCATGATAAATTTGATTACTTATGGTTGGGTCCTTACCAAATTTCAAAAGTCCTAGGTGAAAACAACTTTAGATTAAAAACCTTGGACAAAAAATATTTGGCTTTACCCGTCAATGGGCTGCATTTAAAACACTATTTCCAGGCCTGAAATGGCAAGGCCTTGTATTATATGTAAATATGTCATGCTTTGTTTTGTGTGTGCAGATTTGATTTTTTTTGGTGTGTTTTAGGCTTTTGCCTTCAACCTTTATTTTAGCATGATGAGGTTGTTCTGAACAAGGTTTTGAGGCATTTTGATTGCATTGTTCTTTTCTTAGCTTGGTGTGTTGGTCATTGGACCAGTTTTGGGCTTGATATAAAAAAAAAAAAAAAAGAAGGGGATAGCAAAGATGTTAGTTTGTATCCTTATCAATGTTTTAAGACTAGAAGTATATGAAACAACAGAATTGTATTACAGAAAGCTCCACGAGTACTGCAAACACATTAAAGAATATCGTTTGAAATTTGGGATACATGAAAGTTGTCAATTTTGCAAGATAAGGTGAAGCATTTTTGTATAATCCATCTTACTCATTTGTTTTCAGGATACATTGCATAATAACTTTGAGTCTCATTCCATTCCATATTTCAAATACAACCACCAAAAGCATGTCAGACCCTCTTAGGATCATTGCACAATAAACATTAAGTAAGGTCTTGAGATTGGAAATTGATGCCGCATTGTCTTGAATTAGACACGTTCTGCACATATAAAGAACATCTTGGGCAAAATGGTTGAAACCATACTTGGAAGAAAAAGTGAGGCGAAAATAATTTTTCTTGTCTATCCCATCATGCAAAACATAGTCCATGAAACAGTGGTTTTCACCACTCCCACAATACTTGAAACCCATTTGGATTGGAAGGATCATACTACATGTCCCTCATAAGGATGAGTAGTCATCCCTAAGATTCAAGGAATCCATCATTACTCCACCTCCATCATATCATTAACTATTGGAATGGAAGGATAGTACTACATGTCCCTTGCAAGGATGGGTAGTCATCCCTAAGGTTCAAGGAAGCCATTACTACTCCACCTCCATCACATCATTTGAGTTGGAAGGATCGTACTACGTGTCCCTCACAAGGATGGGTAGTCATCCCTAAAATTCAAGAAAGTCAAAGCCAAAGCCTGGACTATGGGGTTGATCTCCACCGGGGCTATAGACACCTTACTGGCAGTGGAGTAGGCTCATGCATGGCGACATGTCTCATTTAAAACCAAGACCTCTGACCGCTCACACGGATAGGCTAGCTTGGCAGTTTTATCCATAACAGGTTTAATCATTTTGCTTAAGATGAGGTAATAAACTCAAATTAGAGTAGTAAGGATAGGGCTAAATTCTCATCATGCTTAGGTTGAGAATCTGATTCCCCAAAGCTTTGATTTCACTTACACATGCACATTGATTCAATATGGTAGTGGCGCATAACCAACCTTGAGATTGGGTATATGAACTCAATTCATGCATGATTGGTCCTAAGAGGGTTTGATAGTTTTAATGTTTTTGCTCATGCTACTAAAAGTTTATGAGTCCTTGCAAAGCAGGTCAGTCATAGTTTATTATTCTGGCAATACATTCAATCTTGCATAGACCCTCCATGATTCATTATATGCATTCATGTGAAACTGGCAATAGAATGTGGAACTATTTCAAACGATAAAGAATGAATCACTATGCACACATTGAGTTGATGCTGAATGATTCTAATGTTTCATGTATTTCTAGTCTATTTATATTCTTTGGATATTTTCTAACGCTTGCAGTTGAGTTGTAGGTTTTCAGGTTGGGTTCTCATCGAAATGCTCAAGAGCATTTTCCCAGCAGAGTCGCCATTTGTTGTGGCTACTCCACAACGAGCACCAAAAAATTGGGGACCCACCTTTTTATTTTGAAAGTTCGATGTTTGCAATTTGTTTTAAGAGTCTAT
This sequence comes from Wollemia nobilis, assembly GCA_028583015.1. Lineage (NCBI taxonomy): Eukaryota > Viridiplantae > Streptophyta > Pinopsida > Araucariales > Araucariaceae > Wollemia > Wollemia nobilis. The sequence continues at coordinate 15,961,222 of JAQPPZ010016947.1, read as the reverse complement.
GCCTTCATTTTGTTGTCGGTTTTTGTCGAAAATATTTTATTGTCGATGATTTTTTATTGTCGACAATTTGTTTTTCTTGTCGACGATATTTTATTGTCGACGATATTTCATTGTTGACAAATTTTTCTTGTCGACAATATTTTATTGTTGACGTATGTTTTTTTATATTGTTGTCAATGACTTTTTTTCACCATTTTGTTGTCAACAACTTTTATCGTCATTTTTGTTTATGACAACTTTGTCATTTTTTTTTGTTTTTTTTTTGTTGTTTTGTTTTAGCAAGTTTATTGTCGAGTGTTGGTGTTTCTTGTCATGGGTGGTTCAGATAATGAAAACAATAAAAAAATAATAATAAAAATAAATTTGTATATATATATTCTATATATATATAAATTTAAAATTTAAAATAAATAAATGAGAGGATTTTTCGTCATTTAAGCTTCAGTTTAATGGTGGTCATGGTTTTGATTTCTAAAATGTTAATTTGGTCTTTGCAGGTAAAAGGAGACCCCATACGGACTAAGTGACAAGGAAAGACTCAACGATAGGGATAGTGCACATGACGTGGTGGCCAGTCAGAGTGTTGATAACACACAGTGATAAACCTGGCAAAACAACCGAATATAGTAGTGTCAATGAGAGGTTACCAGTGGGGGTTCTAATGATATACCAGTTCATACATGGTATTGGATAGTAATATCAGATGATGGCGAGGTGTATTAAAATGTGACGCCCAACGAGAATACAACACCATTGGCACGCAAGTGGGAATCCACCACATGGACGTGACAAGGCAGACTATCCTCAAGCTGTCACTACAGAGTGCTAAATGGACGCATCGAAGGCACAGAGTTTGCGGGAAAACTCCTTTATGGATAGGATTGTCCACATCAAATCCTGCAGTGACTGCATTATCTGTAGTTCACTAGGCATACAAGGTTTCAGGGGGAGCCAATGGCCGTGCGTAGATGGTTGACATCTTCTTTTAGAGATGCAGCCCACTTACGAAACCAAAGAGTGTCGGCTAGGGAGCGAACCGAAGAGTTTCGGCTAGGGAGCGAAGGAATACAGGAACAGTCGAAGGAAGATGCGACGGTCGGCACTGCTGATCGAGGTCAGTATGAAGTGCAGGCATCGCGGGTGAAGACTTCTATCATACCATAAGCTAAAGTTTGATTTATTATTAAATACATTAATATTAGCTTATGGGAAAGGGCTTAAGGGAAAGCCTTAATAGTTTTTTTTTTTTTATCTTTATTAAAGGCCCTTAATGTAAAGTCTTCGGGAGTAATAAGGTGATGGTTTAAGGTTGTTTTATTATTTTTATTATGAGGTATCATGGGAGGTATAAGGAGCCTTTAATAAAGAGAGATGAAATAATAGGGGTATTTCTTTTAGGACTTATGTTGTAGGTTATGAATCGCAAAGGTCATTATGATTTTAAGGTGCATAAGGTTAAGGGAGTTATAAGGAGGAAGCATGGGCTTCATTATTGTTTTTAGTTTTTATATTATATTTAATGAAAGCCAAGGGAGATGTAAGGGTTAAAATATTCTTGTTATTTTTATGATGTTAAAAGAAGGGTTATAAGGAAAAAATAAAACAATGCAAATTTTTGTTTTATTGTTTTATTTAGTTTAGCATCATTAATAAAGAGAAGTTGAAACGACTCAGTTTGAAGGAAGGCTTTAAAATCCCAATGAGGGCATTGTATAAGGGGGCTAGAAATGGGAGAAAAAGACTATTTTTCGGAATAAAGGAGCTTTTATTTTGTGAGAGCAACTTTTGTGTGTAAAATCAAAAGGAGACTGAAACTAAGACTACTGTTTTTTCTGTAAATCTTTCCTTTGCATTATTGCTTCTTGTATCTATTCGTTTATGCCATAAAGTGGGTTATGATAGGTGAATGATAGAATGATGCAATTATTTGTTTCCTTAGAGTCTTGCATCTGATCTAATCTGACTGTGTTTATGTTGCAGATCTGTTAGGTCAAGTTGTTTTAGAATTTCATCTCATAACTTGAGGTTTTGTAGGGAGGAGATTGCTAACCAAATTAATGTTCTGTGTTGGTTTTTCCAGCTAACTTTTGTAAATAATGTTTCTATTTTATTTTTCTGATATTTAGATTAATCTTACCTTAAATTTTACTTTTCTGATTTTGGTCCATTCCAAAATTTTTGCATTTGTGTTCATTCTATTCTGGTCCATTCCAGAATTTCTGCTAATTGTTCCTTGATTCTGGTCCATTCCAAAATTTTTGCTAATTGTTCCTTGATTCTGGTCCATTCCAGAATTTTTGCTAATTGTTCCTTGATTCTGGTCCATTCCAAAATTTCTACTAATTGTTCCTTGATTCTGGTCCATTCTAGAATTTCTGCTAATTGTTCCTTGATTCTGGTCCATTCTAGAATTTTTGTAGGTAGTTGATTTCTTGATTCTGGTCCATTCCAGAATTTATGTTCATAAATAGTTCATTTATTGCCATGAATAATCTAAGTTATAAAGAAGGTAAATAAATCTTCCAAGAGTATGCTCTGTGTCTGCGCTTGAGAAAGTCATCTGCTCGCACCAAAAATTGGAGGGTTTGTTTACAGATCTAATGTTTCCCAAAGAAAACCAGGGATTAATAGGGAAGAAGAGAAAACTGCTTATAGATCCACTTCTTTAATTTAGATTTTCATTCTTGCATCTCCAAATACCTTCATCTAATTTTCAGACAAAATATGGGTTTAGGAGGGCTACTAATTCCAAATGCACATTAAGTCAGATTAAGTGAATGAATCTTAACTTTCCAACTTACTAAATTTTGCTAACATTTAATGCTAACATTGCTAACTTTACTAACACCAAATGCTAACATAGGGATAGTGGAACACTTTTAAATGAAGATAAAACAAATCCGCTAACTCTAAAAATGAACCTCATGTTAAAGGCATGGAGCTTAAAATGAAGTGGTTTATACCACACACTTTCTCATTTGGAATATTTTAAAGCTGAAGATAAAAGAGGTTACCAACTGGGTTTCGGGTAGATCACTTTAATCTCAGGAACATTAAAAGAAGTTATCTTCACATTTGGTCAATTTAATGGATTATGGTTACAAAGTACTTGTTCGAATCATTAAAGGCCCCTTGTTAACTGTTACTTGCATGGTTTAGGTTATTCTGGTATACATTCATTTATTTGCTTTAGTCTTGATTGATTACATGCACATGAATGTTTGTTCACAAGAACCTTGGAGAAATGAATAATGCTACTTAATTTCTTTGCAAGAGAGAGTTTCCTGTTTGATACTATAGTTGTGGTGATCATTTTGTTATAGGGAAAAATATTCACTCAACACCTACATTCAATCTCTAGCATACGTTTACCGAATGGATGACCTATCTCGTCACTGCGTTCATTCCTGAAGCAATATTACAAGTAATACTTCTTATACAAATATTTTATTTTTTTATGGTTTTTTTAGTAATACTTCTTATACACATTCACCATGGACATTGAACCTAGGTCACACCACTGATAATGCAAGTGGGGTCCTTGCCAATAAACCACACTCCCTGGTATACTATCACATATTATTGTACTGGTCGTGCTGTATTTTCTACACCCTCGTCGAAGATGCCAATGACTATTCGTTCGGTCTACGATTCGCTAACGCAACAACATTATATTTTTTGTGCTGCTATTGAGCATATTCTATGTCATCGATAATAAGACTATTTGGAAAATCAACGACGTTTTTACCCACATCGATGATTTTTGAGATTCACCTCACCTTGTCCACTATCATCACCATTGTTGTTTCTTCGCCTATCCACTGCATGAAACCTGCAGTCATTCATCGAGTCATTCGACATCCTTGTAATATGTTGAGGTTTCGTTCGTCTTCCCTGTACTATGAAAGTCGTATGGTTCGTTGGCTATTTCACGGATCCCCGAATACCTCTTCCTAACACTTTGAAATTGCCACATCATGTGAGGTTCTACACTTTTGCACAAGTTGTTTGGTGTTTATTTCCACTTGTAGCCAATCGTTCGCATATGCGCCTACGTTTTCCCTAATATGGCCTAATCGGCGAACGCCTACTCCACATCACTCAAAGCCACAACCTACGAGCACACGTTAAAATCTTTGTTAGGCCTTTAACATCAAACAAAATGCCACCTTATTAACGTGAAAATAATATCATCTGCTTAAAATGACATGCAAAGCTACGCACTTTGCTTGCTTTTATATATGTTACATTATAGACCAAAGCACTTATGAATATAACCATAAGTTATATATATATATATATATATATATAATTTATTTGTTATATATATGTTTTATTATTATATTTATAAATATAAATGTGTGTTCTTTTAATTTTTTTTATTTCATTATATCATATTATATTGTATTATATATAATATAATACAATACAATATAATATAATATATTAAGTTTTATTATATTTATTATTATTTTTTAAAATTATTTTATTATTATTTTCCTTACATTTATATATATGAAGTATATCTATAAATGTATTTTATTTATTTGTTTTTTTATTTTGTATTTTATTTTATTTTATTATTATTATTATTTATTTTTTAAGTTTAAATATATATAAAATATATAAACTTATTTTATATATAAAAAACAAACTTTTAATGATTTGAATCAATTTTAAAAGTTGAGATTAAAATAATCTAATCCCGACCCTTCAAAATGAACAAATAGCAAAACAAATAAATTCAAACTATAACCCACACCACATGTAAGATAGGAGCAAGGAAATTAAAGAGGGTGATGCCTTCAAATGACATGAACTACAACATCATTGAAGGACCTTATGAACTCTGCTATTCAATTTGCACACTCCAAAGGAGACACAACAGGGTAATCCTACTAACAAGCAAACGTTACAAGGATATGATTGTCTCAAAGACATGACCACTCCAAAGAAGACAAAGGAGAACAAAGGTACTAATCAACAAAGAACTTTGGAAACATAAATGTGCCTATCAAGGATGGGACCTGTCCCCATTATCGCTCAACTGAAAGCGACAACCCCAAACAATCCAAAATTTTAAAGTGGGTCCCCAAGTTTTGGGGCTAGTTGTGGAGCAGCCACAACAAGGTTGTGGAAAGAAAATAATGTGAGGGACCAATAGATAAATTTGTATGTGTCACATTCATAGAATCTACCACTAAAGTGGTGGGGAAGGTGGATGAAGGTTCCATTAATTTTTCTTGACTTATTGCTTTCTTTTGATTTCTATTTAATACCATAAGCAAAATAAATCAAGATGCAGATTAAAATACCAAATGTAACCCAAAAATTGGAATGCTTAAGGAAATAAACAAACAATGCTAAGTCTCAATCAATGTGGCTTACCTTGTTCATTAATTATCTCCTTTTAATGTGTGTTCATTTTATGTGCCAGTTTTGTGTGTTTTTATTTTCTAATAATTCTTAATGAAGCAAAGGTGAAAATCTATGGTGAATATGGGGCATCAAGATTCTTGTTGGTGAAAAAATCCAACAAGTTTGCTCACGGGTATTTCTAAGGTGTTTAAGGTTAGAGATTGGTGGATGGATATGAATGCCATCATCACCAAATCTCAAGCAATGGTTGGTGATGAAATCCAACCACTACTATTTTGCATGAATCGTGATGTGTGTGAATTATTTTTTAAGGTTTATGTTTTTTATTGTATACAAAAAATGTTAAAAACAATTCATTTCATAAACCTAAATTAGAAGCCAACAAAATATTGCCAAGTTCTCCAAAGGGTGTGAAGTACACCACTTAAGACCCCCTGTCTAGATAACAACCAGAGGATTCATCCATCCCTCTGCCTAGAATCACCCAACTGGTAGGGATGATTTTGGCAATCTATTATTGTTCCAACTTAGATATACAAAAGAAAATGTCTTTAACCCTAAGATGCAACACTAGATTTTGCAAATTTCAGTTCAAATTCAGACAAAATGTAGTAGTTTGCACCCAGAAAAAAAAAAAACCTAATCCAAATATGTGAATGAATGCAAATCTAAAATTGTAAACTAATTATGCATTTATTTCCAGATTTCTTAATGATGATTCATTTTATTGTTTAAAATCTAAAAATATAGAAGATACCCAAAATATGTAAGACAAAAAACTAGGGTTTTTAACAGTCGACTTACTGGAAAGCCTACATTTTTGCTTCTAACTCTCCGTAATTACCTCTGGGCACTTCTAAATGCTGTTGAGATGCTCGTGGGTGCTTCTGGTTGGCTTTAAATACCTCTTAGCATTTTTGGATTACCTTCAAACACTGTTGGGTGCTTCATGCACCTTCTGCAAACTTTTGTAGACTTCAAAAAACCTAGATCTAGCGAAATATGTGAAATCTACGCTTCTGAAAACCTGCAAGATGATAGAAAATAGAAAAAAAATTAGTAAAATAGATCAAAAATAGGAACCCTTAGGGGGTCCCACTGTGATCGCCATTTGAAATATGCAAAATGCAACACAGAGATAATATTTTGAATAAAATAAAATGCAAGGTAACACAATTTTGCACAATAGAATAGATTCTTTATTGACATGGGAAGCCTAGAAACTACATTGTTTACAATATTGGATCGTTGAATCCTTTCGATACAATATTACAACAATTTAGGGTTCTCCAAAACCCTAAGAAGCAAGGTCATGGTGTCTTCAAGCGCATCTTGATCTCAATAAGGTTGAGTGGGATTTTTGATATCCAAGGCTGGGCCACTCCAAATTCTGATGTAATGCTCCAGATCTACACACAATGACACAAAAAATAGTTAGTAGTATATGTGAGGGCTCCACAACGTGATGCCCTCTATAAGAAATAATAAACTCTAAGTGTTGTAAACAAAGTGAATAGAAACAAAAACACATACATAAAATAAATAAATGGGTTGATCTGTTTTACTTACTTTCTACATTCTAATGTGAAGAATCTCATGCAGGTGACTGGTGTAGGGGGTATTCAGGAATGATAGCATAAAATGCCCAGGGTGCCTAATTGCTATAGAAAATGCCCATGGGCACCTAGGGCTGAGGGGAAGGATTTCGCATAAGCAAATATGACAAGGTAAAAAGTATGGCAACAATGTTGGGAGATTACAATAAGCAATAATGATAGCAAGAGTCGTGCGAGGTGACCTAGGGCACTTAAGGGTTCTAAGCACTCAAGGAACTCATAAACTTAGGGTAATCAAGAAATTAGAGGATTTAAAAACTCAAGCACTCAGGGGTTGAGCCATCAAAATAACTCCTATTTATAATCTAACCTAGGCATGCTAGGGTTTCAATGACACTAATCGTGTGGCTGAGATTAAATCACATCTAAGGGTTGACAATAAATATAGGGTGTGGCACGAATTAAATAAAATTAGATGGTTGGGATTAATTCACTTAAATAAATACATATTTATTAAAATATAATATAAAATATTATATTTAAATATATAAAATAAATATATATAAATAAATGTGAATAATGATCGAAAATGGTAAGAAAATAAGGATAGTGGGCAAATTGGCTATGCTTTGGTGGTGGAAATTGTAGAAAATCTTGGATGAAGGATGAATGGCTAGATTTTGGTGTCTATACTATTATAGTTGGTCAAAATATGTTGACCAAAATTTGCAAAATATTATTCTCTACCCAAATTTATGTGTCGTTGAATTTTCGTTAGGTAGATTATTGTCTTATAGTACCATATCATCTTTGGGGTGTCACAACAATACCTCCAGTTAGCTATTGCAACCACATGGTAATTTTAGCCAACTCAAGTTCTAGTGACAAGTCCTAGTCTTGTCCAATGTGAGTATAGGATTGTTATATCTTGTATATCACTTTACTATATGATGCCCAATGAACAAGGTTATAGCTAAACACTTAATCTAATTATAATCCTATGCAAAAAGCGGGCCTAAAAAGGATCCCAATTTTATCAAAATTATTTGTTGTGATAGGAGCTACATAATCTTTCTTTTTATTGCATCAACTTGACAAAATCCAACATATTAGTCCTTTATTACCTATCTTAGCAAACAACTGCACTCTATCTCTCTAAGTGAACATTTTCTCATATTTATCCTATCTAATCACATCACTAATGCAATAATAAAAAAAAAGACATATTCTATGGGTGTAAAAATGTGGTAAGATGACCTCAAAATGAGTCATTATTGTTCCTCATCACTCTTACCAACCTAACTAGAGGGATGTACTCATGCCTCAATGAGTCCCTTGGTAATATCTACTCCTAAGGCCTATCCCCTGCTTGAATTACTGCCCTACATTCTCTACTCCTCTTACCAAGGTCTGTAAGGGAATCTTCTCAGGTGATTCTGCTGCTCTCATAGATATAGGTTTAGGGCCAAGAGTTTGGACAATCTTCCATATAATTTTATCTTTAACCAACTTGTCAATTTTTTCATTCCTATTTTACAACAAGATTTTTATCACTTTCAGCTTCATCTATAATTCTCATATTACCACTTTTGCTCCTTATAGATCTAAGTCCTCTAGGTTTTCATTGTATTCATTTATCTTGTAAAGCTACCCTATTATTGGACTAAACAAGGGAGTCTATGAAACATGTACCTCTCTAGAGCTTTTTCCTAGGTCTAAATGTGGTTCAACTTCTAATGGTGCATACTATGGTTGTTCTTCCATAATTATTGTTTCTTGTGGCACTTCTTCCTATTCCTCCATTCCTGCTATATTTTATGGTGCATCCTCTTGATTTTATATGGTTGTTATATTTGAGGGTAAACCTTCCTACTCTTATATGACTATTGTCTCCAATTATAGATATTATTTCTCTTCTAATGCTATGGTATCTTATGGGATATATTCTTCATATTTTTCTTCTTCATGTTCTTACAACTAGAGATTGATCCCATTTATCGTCAATAACTTTTATTTTAGCCTATGGGGTGTGGATGAAAATTTGTTGTTACTGTAGCTTAGCAATGGATGCTCGGGTCCTCTAAAACTATAGGTCAACAAATTCTAGCACTATGAGGGCTTCTACTTCCTCAGGAGTAACCCTCTTAGTATTTTTATGGATCCTTTCTAAATCTATTAGGATTTTTTGCTCTGTTAACTTTTCCTCATCTATTGTTGTAGGTGTTTTAGGCTTATTCTCTATTTTGGGTATTCCAGGTCTATGAAACTCAGGCACCCCTACCCCTATGTCTATTTCTTGGGACTCAAGAAGGTATTGTTTTAGGATCTTTGAGTAGTGATTCCTCCATTATACCTTTCCTCTAGCTTAGCTTCCTCAATGCCAGTTTTGATACCTCTACTCTTTTATAGTTTTGTTTTTTAGATATTAATTTTTTGCCCTTTTTTATTTCTATTTTTTAGGATTTAGTCTCAATGTCTCAGCCCCTTTTTGCTTCTTAGGATTTGGTTTTGGAACCTTGACTTCTTCCTATTTATCAAGTGTTTATGTTGATGCATCTTCCCTATTTTATTATTTTTATCACTTGGGCATCACTTCGGATACGTTTTCTTCCTTTTCCTATATTTGTGGATGCTCAAGAACCCTATCCAACACCTTCCATTTTCTAGTGGACTTGTTTTTATTTGGCTCTAGTAGTTTTTATGCCTTTTAAACATCCAATTTTGCTAGTGTTTGAGGGTCTTTAGGATGCTTAAGGAATTTTGTAGCCATGACATACTCTAGTTACCTGTTCTTAGTGTCTTTCAGTTTATCCCCTATTTTTGCAAAAACTTTTGCCAATACCTTTTAGTGTTTTTGCTACTCCCAAAATGGTGACAACATATCAACTATATCAAGGCATGGTTCTTGATTTGGAATTTAACCTCCCTAAATTGGGAGGTTATATCATGCAAATAAATTTTCAATAAATAAGGGAGATGAAACTATGCACAAGTAAGGATTTATCTCATCATGGAAAATATGAATGAGCATTTATAGGGGGGAGCTAGATAATATCACATATTGCCCATATCATGTTATGTACTTCATGATCCACAATGCAACATTGTCCCATGGTTTGGGTAAGTTGGTTTGTTTAAAACCTTTGTAATGGTCAATTTGGACATCATAAATAGGCTCAAGATCTCATTTTTTCCTAAACTTAGAAATTGCATAGTGATCCCCTCCTTGGTCTAGAAAAACTATAAACCAAATAACAACAATCCTATGACCTTGTTGAGAATCACAGGATTTACAAGGATTTTAACCTCCCTAACATTTGCAAGTCCATCATGTAAGTTAAGAGAAAATTCTTCTATGAGCTCAAGATCATACCCCTTAAAGCGATAGAAAAATTATAACCATCCTATGTGTTCAAAAATTTGGGTGGTTTCCTGGTTCAATAATAGCTCAATTGTACTTTGTATTTTGTATCCTTGCTTCTACCCCATGTATCCTATTTGGCACTTTATGGAAGCAAGCTCCTCAATAGTGGCTAAAATAAAATAAATGGCAAAGGGTGACGATGACAAAGCTCATGCATGAGAAAGGTGGCCCATATACCCCTATTGTCTTTCCATAATTCCTTGAAATGGGATGTATCCAGAAGCAAATCCCCATTCAACCCATGAGTGCCACTTGGATGGTGGATAACTACTAGGGCTATTGGAAAACCGTATCTAGAATAAATGCATGACAAATAATTTTAAAAATATCCTGAGGCATGTTTTTGATGCAATCAACATTTTCTTTTTATTTAGTGTTGGAATCACCCAGTCTCATCTCGTCATTTACCATGCAATCATGTCAATTCCATCCTTGAATTACCAATAAACTATTACCACATGGGCATCTTAAACATAAAATTTTGAATAATGTTTTGCCACATGAGCATTATGACTATTCCACATCAAAAGAACCCTACCTAGTGTTGAGAAATATTATGTATATTTACAACTTCTATAGTTAGCTAGACAACTTCAGCCCCTAACCAAGGGATACTAAAAAAATCCTCATGCCAATAATATTAGTTCCAATTCTTCAAGGGTCCGCATTAAACCTCCCTCTCATGCACCATAGGTTATGATATTGCTATGACTATGCAAAAATTATGACATTAAATACAATAAAAGAAGATAATAAACCTTAATTAGAGCGATTAGTCATAATGTGTTGAAAGGGTAGGGATCTACAATTAAGTCAAGATAGCATTAGGGTTAAAACAAACTGGAAAAATACAAGTGCATATACCAAAATACACACACACACACACATATATATATATACATATACATATATTTAAATAGAATCAACTAACATTTCTAGTTTTTAATTCACTTCTGCCCTTGTTGCATTCCAAGGAATTTTCATAGCCAAGTTTTATTTTCAAGACTAGTATACTGGAAACTGATTTTCATACTCATCTTTGCCCATATTTTCCCAATGGCACCCCCAAGGGGATTTTCACCATTGGGAATTTTTTTTTTCAAATACAATAGGACAATCAATTTTCCTTCATAGTGGGAGAGGAAGTCTCCCCTACTACATACATGTCAAATTATAAAAGTAAATAGGTAGAAAAATATTCCTTTGTCATAATTTTTTTATATAACTTGAGTTGATGTCCATTTACAACCATATTTCTTCTCAAGCCATCCAAAGGTATCAATCATACAATGCCATTATAAAAAATATGTTCAATCTCATATGGTCCAAGCCATCTAGTCTAGAGCTTTCCCTTGAAATCAAGGTAACACAAATCAAGCAAGAGCACCCAATCACATGGCTTGTCCTTTTTGGTTTTGATGTGCTTACCATGCCATACTATTTTTTGGTATTTAATAACCTTCATCTGGTGAAGGGCATCCCTTCATAGTTCATCAAGTGCATTCAATTGCAAGATCCTTTCTTATTGTACCTACGATAACTCAATACCCACATCAAGTGCAATGCATAAAATTTGTAATTCAAACTCAATTGGTAAAATGGGTTTCTTTCCATAAACTAGATCATAAGGGGTGAGTCTAGTGGTGGATTTCCAAGTAATATTATAAGCCCACATAACTTCAAATAACCTATTAGCCCAATATTTTCTATGTGAAGCTACTATTTTTATCAAAATGTTCTCTAATTCCCTATTGGTAACCTCTACTTAGCCATTGGCTTGTGGGTGATATGGTGAGGATTTTCTATGTTTCACTTGGTAGTGTTCCATGAATGAGTGGATAACATTTAACACAAAATAGGGTCCCTCATCTGACACAATATCATGAGGATCACCAAAGCATTAAAAAATATGCTAAAAAAAAATCTACTTTTTTCTCTCATGCGTATTGAAGAGCCATTACCTCAGCCCATTTAACCACATAGTCAATGCACACTAGGATGTGATATTTTTCATATGATGGAGGATTAATTGGTCCTATAAAATCAATGTCCCACTTATCAAATGGTTCTAGAAAAATTTGGGATTAAAGAGGCATCTTGTTCTATGTCATAGGTTTTCTCATTCATTAGCAATTATCACAATCAAAGACATACTTCTTTATATCCTTGTGAAGTCAATGCCAATGGAACCTTGCTCTTAATTCTTTTGTATAGTTTATTTTATAGAATAATACCCCCAAAAGGTTCATCATGACATGCATGGAGGATATCATAAACTTCATCCTCCCTTACACATCTTCACAAAACATTGTCAAGTCCACATTTAAATAGTAATCCTTTTATCCATTGGAAGGACAATATTGTCGAACTAACCAACATCTCTCATTAGGAGTAAGATGAGAAGGAATATTCCCAATTACTAGGTAGTTAGAAATATCTATGAACCATGGAGAATGTGTTGATATTATGACCAAATGTTCATCAAGGAAGGAATCATCCAATAGTTCTTCTTAAATAGTATTTAATCTACATAGGAAATTGACAACTACATTTTTACTACTAGGTCTATCTATAATAGTAATATAAAATTCCTAAAGTAATAAAATCCATCTAACCACTCATTCACTTACCATTGGTTTATTCATCAAATATTTGATTGTAGAGTGGTCTATATGTATATATAGGGTATCCTATAATATAGTAATAGAATTTATTGATAGCATATACTACTACCAAAATTTCCCTTTCAGTTGTGGTGTAGTTCTTCTTAACACTCGTTAAATTTTTACTAATATAGTAAATAGCATAGTTTTTCCTATTTTCTTGATCTTGTTGGCCAAGAACTGCACCAATCACAATGTTGGAAGCATATGTGTGTATATGAAATGGGAGCTTCCAATCGGGTCCTCTTAATACAAATGTTGTAGTCAACTTTTATTTTATAGCTTCAAATGTTGCTTGGCATTGTGGGGTCCATTTGAACTCAACTTCTTTGGTAAGAAGAATAAATAATGGAGCTGCAAGTTTGCTAAAATTTCAATGAAGCATCTATAGTAACCGACATGTCCCAAGAATATTCTAATGTCCATTTGAGTCTTAGGTGAGGGTAACTAATTTATGACTTCTATCTTCTTAGGATCTACTTTTATTCTTGTTGTTGAGATATGATGTCCCAATATGATTCCCTTGTCCATCATCATTAAAAACCTTTCTCTTTAAGGATAGGTTATGAGCTTCATCTTAGGTAAGAACTCGATCTAGAATATGGAGAGCCTCATCAAAGGTTTCTACATAAACCATAAAGGCATCCTTATACACCTCAATACATTCATAGGTAAGATCTACAAAAATAGAAAAGACTACTTGCTGGAAAGTTATAGGAGCATTGCATAACCCAAAAGGTAAAACTCTATAGGTTAATGTTCCCCAAGGGCATGTGAATTTTATTTTATCCGAATCCTCAAGTGCCACCTATATTTGGTTGTACCCACTAAAATCATCTATAAAGGAAAAGTACTTCTTTCCAAAGAGGGTATCGAGTACTTGATCTATAAATGGTAGTGGGAAATGGTATTTTTGAGTGGATTTATTAAGTTCTCTATAGTCTATGCACACACACATTTTCGTGTTCTTATTAGGAACAATGAACAATGGTGATACCCATTGCTATCAAAAAATGGATAAATAAATCCTACATATAACAACTCATCAATTTATATTTTCACCATGTCCCTCAAAGCAAGATTTATCCTTATTTAGGGCAATCGAACTGGTTTCTTCTTGGTTGTATAAATATAAAGAGTGCATATGTTAGGATGGATCCCATTCATATAATTGTATTCCCATGAAAAAGCATTCACATGTCATCTTAATACATCATATGATTTAGCCTCCTTATCTTCTAACAACCAATTGTTAATTTTAATAGATTTTCTTGGTTGTAACTTGATCTACTTGGTGTCTGACAACATCAAATTAAATCCTTTGCTTATCAATGCATTTAAATAATAATGATGGGGTAGTAGATAATAAAGAATTAGAGTATTTTTATTAAAGTTAATCCTTGTAGGAGTATGATTGTTTAAAGGACACTTTTAGGATGTAAGAAGGTGCCTTTGTTGTCTATGCAATAATGTGAATGGACTTTCTTATAATGATATAGGTGAAAAAGTGATATCTTCCTCATTATTCCATAACAATTTATGAACTATAGTTCCATTTTCATCTGAGCAAGGCTTGCTAGTAGAATCCTTCAAAATGGTTTTATCTTTGAAGAGGTCTTCTTCCCATGGTTCTAGTTCTTCAGCATGCTTTTTTACAATGACCATCACTAATCGAGCAATATTATTTTGTTACTTAGGTTCATTTGTCCATAAAAGGTCTAGTTGGGGGGTAAAGAGATATTTTCTTAGAGCTCAATCTATTGGAGATAGTCATGTCCCTCGAATTATAATACATGAAGGCTACTGTTTTATCCAACCAAGATACTCCAAGAATAAATGGATAACCATTTATCTTGGCTCTTGGTTGGAGAATCATGAAATAAATGGGATATTCCCAATATTCCACAATTACAAGTATATCCTCTACTATTCCCTCAAGTTGAGTTGTCAAGTGATCAACTAGTTTAAGGATAGTAGAAGTGCGCCACATATTTATCAAAGATAATATATTCAAGGTTTTGGTGTTCATTACATTAATTGTTGCTCCTAATTCAACTAGCATGTTAGGTATCCTTGTTGTACCAATAAAAATGGTTATCACTAGATTTCTAGAATCTCCATATTTTGGTGGAATAATATTTCTTGCTAAGTAGGGGTAATTTTGGTCATCACCCACACACACTTTTGGTTGAAAATGAAAAAGGTTAAAGCAAAAACCAAAATAATAAAGTATGGTGAATATTGGATGTTTCATATTCATAATTTCAATGGATGGGTCTTTAAAAGCCTATTTATTGATGGGAGGCAAGACGTGTAATTTTATCCAAGTCTCATGACCATCGAAACTTTTGCACCTCAGGTAGGGAAATAGGTCCAAAAAATCTATCCCTCATATGGAAGCAAAAAAGGGACCAATTTCGACCAAGTCTTGAATATATCGAAGATTTTGTACTTAGAAAAGAATAATATGGGTACAAAAAGCCCATCACCTGACATCAAAACTTGTCAAGTGTGAAGACTACCAAAATGTTTGTACTTGGCCAAGAAATGGATGGTACAAAAAATCCATCACCTAATAGTAGAGAGTAGAGAAAAATGACTAAATATGGAGGTTACAAAAAATTTCCCCCCTTCGAGGAGACAAATGGGTACACAAAATCCGTTGCCTAGTAGTGAAATGAGCAAAAAGGAAAAAATTGGCTAAGTGTTGGGACTACCAAAAAATTTTCCCTGACTAAGTAGTGGATGAATACACAAAACCCGTTTCCCACTAGTATGTAGAAGAAAAAATCCTAGAGTTATCCTTACGACCAAAAATCCTCTACCTGACCAAGTAAGGAAGAGGTACCAGAAATCCATTACCTGGTATTAAAAAGAGCAAAAGATCTAAAATTGGCTATGTTTGGAGATCTTCAGACTTCTTGTACCCTTATAAGCAGTAAAAGGGTACCCAAAAATCGTTTCCCAATAACAAAAAGTAGAGAAAAATAGCTAAAGGTGGAGGTCTATGGAAATTTTTCCCCCTTAGTGGAAATGGATGGGTACAAAAAACTTGTTACCTCAACTACGAGAAATTATGTACCTAGCCATGAAAGGAAAGGGTATAGAAAACTCGTCATCCATCACCTATGTTGAGGTCATTGAAGATCATGCAAGAGATAGAAAAATCCCATCATTCATCAATATTTTCCCATTACCTAGAAATAAAACTAAGGTAGGGGTAATAGCCAGCATATTCCATAGAAAGGGCAAAAACCAACATGATATAGTCATCTATTAGAGGATCTTAATAATCAACCCATTAGTTGCTTTCTTATGTGGGTGCATGATCATGATGGAGTTTGTGGCCTAATAAGAGTTTTAGAGAAGCCAATGAACCAGATGTAAGAAACATGGCCATTATGGAGTTGCAAGCTTACTACAATGATAAGGGATTTAGCCTCTCTTTGAGTAGTCTAAGGTTCAAACCCCACTCAATATAAGACGACCAAGACCCCTCATAAAAACCTTTGTAAACTTATAAGATCAAGTGACATTAGCTCAACTAGTTAGATTCCTCAACATTTAAGGAGGAGACCAAGGTTCAAATCTTACCCAATGATACATGGATAATATCTGAGATTTGTTGTAATACCACTATGTGATGATAATGTAATATGGGTGGGGTCCATTTCAATTTCATATAACAATTAAAAAAAACATAGCCACTATACCTTCAAATTATGCCTAAAAAAACCACATTAGTAGGCTATAATTAGTTAGTTATAATAAACTTATTATTAAATGCATGTACAAGCTGGAAAATCGCCTAAGGAAACAACAATCCAAGGTTAGGGTAATTATTCCCTAATAATAGAATTCATTGCAAAAGGCTATATATAATAGAATGTAAGAAATAAAAAGGATTGCCTCTTAAGCTTTTACAATTTGCATGTATGAAAGCACATTATACTTTGAGAAATATAATTGGATTGTTGTTTGGTCTTTGGTTCAAATATTTGCAGAACACATATGTATGAATGATTATTTATTTCTATTATTAACTAGTTAAATGAACATAATATTAATTATATTATCTGTATTTCTATATATGTTCTTTCTCTAGTTATGGAATTTGCAATCAAATAGCTTATAAATTAGATAAATGTAATATTTTGTGATTGATAAAAAAATGGTTGGTTTGTTAGGTAGTTCAGTAGATATCTCATCTATATAAGTTTTCATATTTTATGTATCTTGATGTGGCTTAACCAGCACCATTATAAGTTCTATTTTTGGCTTCCTTTATTTCTTTTAGCACACGTTTCCCATCAATTTTAGGATTAGCTAGTTAGAATCCAACAAGAAGCGGCCTACTCTAGAAATTGACCTCTAAAACTTCACATATTCAAGTTCATTCAATGTTGGTCAAAGTATTAGGGTGCACAATTTATACCTAGGAGGATTTTTAGACCAAGAATTTGTGGCACACCCAGTGGGATCCAAATCGCATTATTCTTATAGAGAAAATATTTGGTAATACTCTATATTAGTAGATATTCTTTACCTAGTGACTCTATTCAAGAAGAAACCCAGTTATTATATATATATATATATATATCCATTTTCAAAGAAACGGTATAAAAACCTAGCTACTTTTTTGAGTCCAAAGCTATATGATAACATGATAGATAGCTAAAATATCAGAAGAGCCAATAGAATTTATAGAATTATTTTTACTGATATCATAGGACAAATTTTTTTCATATTTTTCACCATATTCATTCCTCATTGAAGATCAGAATAACACTAACCCTACACCTATAATATTGTTGAATATACAAGCATCAAAAGATCATAATCTGCATCAAAATTAGAATATTCAAAACTACCCCAACTGGAATCATACAAGACCTCTCAATATTTCCATCCATAATACAATTCCTCAAGCAACTTTAAAAGCCTTACCAACATATGATGGTACTAGGAGGACTACTTATGAGCATTGTCAAGATGTTGTATCACACTACACCAAAAAAGGGCTTTAACAGTGATTTTTAACCACTCTGAAAGAACTTTAAAGGTAGTTATTCAGCCGTCATCTATGAGGGTATTGTTAAAAGTCTATGTCCATACGATGATGGTTTTAAACCACCTCAAAAATTTCCCTCTTAGGGTCTACGAGGGCAGTTTAAAATCTCTCTCTTAGAGCTACAAGGGTGGTTTAAAACCACCCTCTTAGGGCTACGAGGATGGTTTAAAACCACCCTCTTAGCCCTAAGAGGGAAAATTAAAACTACCATCGTAGACTTAAGAGGGTGGTTTAAAACCGCCCTCTTAGGGCTAAGAGGGTGCCCTAAGAGGGCGGTTTAAAATTACCCTCGTAGGGTGACTTTTTAATAAATATATATAAACCTAGAATTCTAAGTAAAATATAAAAATATAAAACATAAAAGTATAAAATTATAAATTTGAAGCACACAATATGCTCCTAATTAAAATTCATTTATTGACTAGCATCTTAGAATTTAGATTAACAATGTTGTTTATCAGAGTCTCTTCCTCCAAAGGTATTGTTGACATTATTAAACAACAATAATATGAATAGTTACAAAAAGATATAAAATCCAAAGACTCTAACAAGCAGGCGACGAGCAAAACCAAGGGGACCGGGGGGCCAGGGCCGGAAACGGTACCAAAAGCTTATAATCAATCCTCCTCTATAATTAGATAGGTTTAAGCAAAAATTACAAAAATAAAAAATTTTACCAACTAAAGTCACACATTTTAAAAAGAATATGAAACATCAATCAAAAGAGATAACAAAAAAAAATAATCACAAAATTTAAAGAAAAATAAAAGCAATCTAAATAATTTAAGACACTCTAGTTCAAAGAATCCACAATTGAAACAATTTGCCAATATTACCTTTTACCATTCTTACCAACTCAAATCCTATAAACCAAAAAATAAATTAATTAATTATGAACTATTCTTTAAATCACAAATTCACTCTTTTTTCTATTTCATAGAATTTATAGAATGTAAATCACATCCATTATTTTTTTCTCCATGATTATGAGGAGTCTAAATAGAAAAAATAATTAACTAAAATAAATTTCTTCATGGGTTTAATGATAAAGAGGTTTGCATACTCCAATAGGAGTTCAATCTAAATATAAGTGATTATCATACATTTCTAAGTAGTTGACTAAAATTTCTTCTTAATGGTTAAATTGTGAAAGCTTGGATACTCAATAAGATACTAAAGATCTATCTAAGAGTTAGGTACTAATTTCTAATATGTTGACTCAAATAATTCATTATTTTTTTGTATGTTCTACCCTTATAATTATTTTTATTTGCACTTTCACAAAATATATATTTTGATATTTGTTGTATTTATCATGATGATAATTATAAAAATTTCATATCTTGAGATACAAAAAGAAAACCAAATTAGATCATAATCCTAACTAGACTTCAAAGACAAATTAGTAGTGTCATTTCCTCTCCAACTTATATCTTCTTTTTATAACATCAAATATTTTACAAGAAATCAACTTTCCATTTGACTTTTATATGCATCACATAAATCCACAAACACTTCACCATTGATATAGAGCATCTTGATAGATGATAGAAACAAACCTTAAAATATTTTTTCATTTAAATGATATGTCAAATAAACAGGTTCAATTCATAGTAAACTTTTTCTAATATAATCTTTTTCTCTTAATCTAACTGTTGTTTAATCAATTGTATTATCTTAACTAACCTTCCAAGAAGCCAAATTAAATTCTTCCAACATAAGTAATTTTAATATTTATACTACTAATTTTTCAATCTACTTATTTTCATATGATTATATTGTTCTTCCTTTCATATATATCTATAAAATGATATTAGGATAATACTAATATTTCATACCTCCATAATTTTATATAGCATGAACAAAATATATACATAAATCTATCCAAAAACTTCATTTTTTATCTTAAGACATTCCATATCTCTAATCTTTCTAAACTAAAGATCCATCATTATCAACTCATATACTTCATAAATAAATAAATAAATAGATAAATAAAATAATATATTTCATCTCAATTCAATTTCTCTCACCCATCTAATTATAAAATCCTATATAATGTTAGTCTTCCTCTTTTATCCATCTTTTATAAATACTCATATTATACTAATCTATACTAAAACTTAATTAATCATATATATAAATTCCAAATATTCTTTTTCAAAACTAACTCTTTCCATAACCAATTCAATATTACAAGTATCAATATATGAAAACATTCAAGAGAGTTATAGCCTCCTTTTTTCTTCGAATTGAAATATAAAAAAATATTTTTACCCCCTTTCAAATTTTAGTAACAAGTTAATTGAATATTTAAATTAAAATATTGGATTCTTCATTTATAATATTTATGATTTTGTGTGTATTTTAAGGTATTATTTTATATTTAGTAGATAGTTAGTTTTATATATGTAATATATGAAATATGGTGATATATCTTTATGACATATATCTTTTACCTATTTTTTTTGATTTGCAATCTTTTTTCATGTTCTTGACCATGTTTTTCTTGTTTTCTATTGACATATCTAATTATTTATTTTTTATATTTTTTCTCTTATTGATAGTCTTCTATTTTTTTTTACTCTTTTTTTATATTCTTATATTAAAAATTATAAACTTTGCTATTAGTAATATTTTTTTAATCAATCATTCTATCATAGTTAATAATTCACTATCTCCAAAAAGTTAAAGTTTGTTCCTTATTAAATAGAAATATATTTTTTATGTGGTTTTTTATTTTGTAGTTATTATGGTTATATATATTAATTTATTGAGTTTTCATGGAGATGATGTATATATTGATAAAAGATTTTGATGTTATTATTTATAATGTAATAAATATAAAAATATATATTAATATTTATCACTCCTTTGATATATAATTAAGGATGGGGATATGGATTAATGAATTATTTTGCACATAAATTCATAATATATTAATATTAAAGTAGTCTATAAATTTTTAATTTATGTTTATATTTTATCTTGAATATTTATCAAACAAATGTTTAAAAAATTTGATGTTTTTTCAATTTTCTAGGTCATTGATAAATGATTTGAATTTTGATTATTATTTATTGTATTATCACCTAGATTCTTTTTTTAATTTTTTATAAATATAAATGTTAATTTGAGGTATTTAGATATTTATTTTTAAGTTTATTTTAGACCATTTATATCAATTTAGTATATTTTAAGAATAATAGAGGTTTTATAGAATTAAATTTTTTAGTAATTTTTATTTTTCAATGTTTATTAATTAATAAGGTTTACAATTATCATTAAATAATATAAATTTATTGATTGGATGTAGATATAATATAATGGTTTTTTTTTATTATATATAATAGTTTTTTTTATTTTGATATTTTTTAATTGATTTTATCCAAAATATTTCTTTCTTATTTTAGGTTTTTTTAAGTTCTTTTTTGTTTCTTTTTGGCTAAGGAAAATAATATAGTTTACAAGGATGGGTAGTAAAATCACATAACATCATGCTTCTATCATGTATGGATGGAATTGTTTTGATAATTCCCAACAAGTCCAAGCAAAGACATTCCTTCTGTTGTCGCACTCATTATATACAATTTATATTGACAGAAGAACACTAAACCCTTTATGATTTAACTGATATAGCGACTACATAATCCTAAAACTCCATAGTCAAACAAAATAATTAGCATCATAATGCAACAAACTTGACCAACAAGGAATAATGTTTGTCCTAATGTTTCAATTTATTTTGGGCCAAAGAGAGCAATTGCCTAACACCTTATATCCATAGATATTGCTCTTTCTCATTATGGCATTCAAAATCCATTAGTCCTCGAGCATTTATAAGACCAAAATAGCATTTTTGTTCTCCTCCCTCTAATAAGTCCCTCCTAGGCCAAGCAAGGATGTCACTAAAAATATCATAGACAATACTTGCCAATATATTCAAAAAGTGCATCCTTAGACAAGGCGATCATATAATTCATTAAAATTGCAGCCATGCTCACCATCCAAATAGAGAATATCACAAAAAATGTTTCTTACTCTTTTTCATCTTTGAAAATGTACCACCAATGTGTTTGCTCTAAAGTTTCACAACCACCTACATTACATTCTAGAATGTTAACAGGAAAACATATAACCACTATTAAACAAGCACTATATTTCTTGAATTCCTATGCATGTAGACACTATTGATCAACAATGAATTGGGACCAAGCAAAAGAGAAATACAAAACTAAGTTTCACTTAATTCCTACCTCTTGAAACCAAAAGGTGCATATACAATACCTAAATAGGAAATATAAATCAAAATGATTGTTCAATTATGAAATATTGTTAATATAAACAACTATCCACTTCTAGTGAATCACACCTATTACTAGCAAAAATAATTTTTTAGGTAAAAAATTATTTACTCACTTACCAAAATTCCCCCATATGGATAATATTTTTTGAAAGAAAAACTACCTTTTCTTGTACGCTTTAGAAGGTTACCTCCTCTTGCTAGAAAGTTATGAGAGCATATATATGATTAGTTATCCTTTGGAACTAACTCACTACTAAACTGAGATACTAGATTGTATCCTTTCTCATAAGGAATAATTATGACATGGATCCATAATTCTCTCTATGCTCTTTCTTTCAATGTTGTTACTCCATGTAGAGCTAGTAGAACAGGAAGAAATCATATGAGATTGAAGGAGCAGAACATATTTATGGTAGAAGCTTCCAAGTTTTTCATTCAAAATGACAAATAGCCATAGTATCCATATAATAAGTTAATAGGTCTAGAACAAGCAAAGAAGATGAATTTGGTGAAAGAATTCATAAAAGCAAAAACTGATTATTGTATCAATGGAGGTTTTATTAAAATCCACCTTTGAGATGGAATAAGCATAATCTAATCTCACTGTGTAAGACAATATGACAACTAAAAATATTCCTTGCTCTAATCATAATTAGAAAAGTTCATTCTAGAAAGCTACAGTCTTTACTTGATTCACATTATTCTCTAAAATTCACAAATGGAATCCCAAGGTGATTTGTTGGAAATATTTTATAAAAGGCACCTGAAAGTGTGTTTAAGAAGCCAAAATTTCCCTCACTTTACAATTGAAAACTAACCAAGCAAGAATTGATAAGTCTTTGGATTGGTATCTCATGTTAAGCGTATGGTAGTTAAGATAAATAAGAGTATGTGATTTTGTAGTCCAAAGTCTTAAGAAGGGAAAGTCGGGACTACACATAGTGACCATGTACTCATTAAGTTTCTTTAGAAAGTTAGGACTCCAAATGCAACTATTGCAAACGCAATGCACAAGATATTCTTGAATGCTTCCTATTTGGAAATAGAAGGGTAAATTTTCCTTTGCACTTTACGTTTCATAATATTTTTCAAATTTTTTTATCTACAAGATTTATAACATGGCCTTGCAAGGTTTGATGCATCAAGGATTCCTCATGTACAACTTGAGATACATAAATCTCAACTTTGGGTGCATCACTCTCATGTGCAAACCAAAAACAAGCCAGGTATGTGAAGCTCAAACAACATAATATAATCATAATTATTTAAATATATTCTACTATAACACAACATACACCTCCTTTAACAACTAGATAGGTTTCAAGAAAAAAATTACAAAAAAATAAAAGAAATTTTAAAAACCAAGCTAAAGTCACCACAATTTTATAAAGAGAATATGAAAGCAATCAATCAAAAGAGATAAACCAAAACAACAAAGCTAAATTCACCACAACATGTTAAAGAAAAAATAAAAGCAATCTACAAATAATGTGAAAGACAACTACATAGTTCAAAGAGAATGGCCAACAAAAACTTGGAAACAATGTTGGGGCACAACTAACTGCATATCCTTTTTACCACTTCTTACGAACTAAAACCCTATAAACCAAATAATAAATAAATTAATTAATGAACTATTCAATGTCCTAAAATGCACAAAATGTACCTCTTGGATTTTCTACATTTCATAGAATTTATAGACATGTAAGATGCAACATGCCATTTATTATTTTTCTCCATGATTATGAGGAATCTAAATATAAAAAATAATTAACTAAAACAAATTTCTTCTTGAATGGGTTTAATGATAAAGAGGTTTGCATACTCCAAATAGTAGGTTCAAGGTCTAAATATAAGTGAGGTTAGGGCACGCAATTTCTAAGATAGTTGACTCAAATTTCTTCTTGAATGGTTTAATGGTGAAGATGTTGGCAATTTTGGGTACCTTGGGTACATTGCCTTTGCTCAAGTATAGTAGTTGTCATTGATGTCAAAGAAGTTCTTGAAGTAATTTGATTTGTTGTCAAGGAATTTGTTCTGTTGAAGATTATCCAGAGCATGATCAGTAAGTTTCCAAGAAGTCCTTAGTAGCCCAGTTGCAAAAGATCAAGAAAAAGACAAGTAAGAAAAAGTATGCAGGCGGCTGGAAAAACTGTCACGATTTCGCGACATGTTTGAGGAAAGAGAGAGTGCTGGCAAAACTGTCACGATTTCGCGACATGTTTGAGGAGAGAGAAAGTTTTGGCAAAACTGTCACGATTTCGCGACATGTTGGAAGACAAAGACGTAGCTGGAAAAACTATCGCGATTTCGCGACATGTTGGCAGAGAAGCAGAGCAAAATGGAAAGTGTCACGATTTCGTGACATGTCGCATTTTTGCGTCTCGAAAAGTGCAGGAAGGCAGAGAAAGAAAAGTGTCACGATTTCGCGACACATTGCCAGGAAAGTTGTTCGGACGAGAAAGTGTCACGATTTCGCGACATGTTGCAGGAGAGAGAGTCCGAAAGGAAAAGTGTCACGATTTCGCGACATGCTGCAGAAGACAAAGTGAGGACTATTGCGACTTCGTGACAAGCTACAAAAATCAAAGTAAGGACTGTCACGATTTCGCGACATGCTAAAAAGCTTGAAGAAAGAACTGTCACGATTTCGCGACATGCAGCAAAAGGAAGAGTCTGAAACAAAAAGTGTCATGATTTCGCGACAGGCTACAAAGAAGTTGTACGGATGCAAAAAGTGTCACGATTTCATGACAGGTTGAGATGGCAGCAGTAAGTTGCAGAAAGTGTCACGATTTCATGACAGGTTGAAGAGAAAGCTTGCGAATGCAGAAAGTGTCATGATTTCACGACAGGTTGAGTTGGCAGCGTTCAGTTGGAGAAAGTGTTGGAAACTGGAAGCAGGTCTTCTATAGGAGAAGTGTCACGATTTCACGATAGAAGTAGAGAGGAAGGCTTTGTAGACAAAAGCGTCATGATTTCGTGACATGTTCCAGTTTCGTGGGCATATGGCAGAAAAGAGCTTAAGGCAGCGAAAGCGTCGCGATTTCGTGACATGTTCCATTTTCGTTGGTGCAAGCCGAGAAAAGGTTGAAGAAGCAAGAAGGGTCATGATTTCATGACAGAGTTGCAGTTGACATCAGTAGAAGTAGATGTGTCATGATTTCATGACAAAAGTAGAGAAGAAGGCCATGAAGGAAAAAGGGTCATGATTTCATGATAGAGTTGCAGATGACATCAGCAAAAGTCAGATGTGTCACGATTTCATGACAAGGACGAAGTCAAGGCTGACAAAGGCAAAAAGTGTCATGATTTCATGACAGCAAGCAATAGAAGGTGTACGGCAGGCAAAGGTGTCGCGATATCGTGACATGTTGAAGTTTCACACCAGAAGCTACAGGGAGGCAGTGAAGCCGACAGAGTTAAATCTGGGCCGACGCAGCGTAGGGTTTTGCAGCCGACGTGGTTGAAGGGTAAATAGCCGACTAAGACCAAGGTTTTAATCTTGAGATTGTGTGTATAAAAGGAGGGCTGCTTGAAGAGTTTGGCATCGATCAAGTGTGCGTTCGAAGTGCGATTTGCGTAGATAGTGTGCGTGGAGAAGTTCGATCGTAGAGGTGCATAAGTGGAAGTCTGATCGACTGCTGTGTTTGCGTAGAGTGTGCGATGACTGTGCTACAGTGTTTGAGCAGAGAGTGCGAAGACTGTGCTACTGTGTTTGCACAGAGTGTGCGATGACTGTGCTACTGTGTTTGAGTAGAGAGTGTGAAGACTGTGCTGCTGTGTTTGCGTAGATAGTGAAAAGTTGGTTTCGACCAAGTGCGGTTGTAGAAAAGAACAGAGGAAGAGGACAGATTTGTGCTAGACCGAAGGATTGTGTTTGGTGCGAATTTGAGGAACGGCTTTGCGGTGATAGAGTTGAGGACAGAGATCTCCAGCCAGAGCAGGGAAGACAGGTGTCTTCTATGGATAGAGTTCCACTTGCTAAGGGCAAAGGAGGTAGAGGTCCTCTAGAGGATCACCACTAAGAGCAGAGCTAGGGGAAGGTGTCTCCTTTGGGTTGGTGCCCATAAACTTTGTAATTGGGAAGGTTTCCCAAAGAATTGTGATATAACTTTTAGATAAAAGTTTTATCCGTGGAGTAGCCCACATTGGGTGAACCACGTAAATTGTTGTGTCACTTTGTGGATGGTGTGTTGTGCATTGCTTTGATTATTGCTGTTATTACTGCTATCTATACACTGCATTATACTATTTTGAAAGTTGATTTTAAAGCAAATTGAAAAAGTGGTCTTATACTGTTCACCCCCCCTCTCAGTATAAGCTTGTGTTCTTCAATTGGTATCAGAGCGGGTTCCTTCGAAAAGGTTTAACAGCCAAAAGGAAGAACTGGTTAAGAACACAATGGATTTTTTAGGTGGCAATGCAGCACCTATTCTTGATGGATCAGATTTCGGTCTGTGGAGTGCAAGAATGAGAGTTTATCTAATGGCACTTGGTAATGAGGTATGGGAAGTGATTGAAGACGAATACACTATTCCTGAACATGGTCCTTATACCAAAGAAGACAGGCTCATGCTTCACAACAATTCAAAAGCCATGAATGCAATCCTGAGAGGCTTACAGAAAGCAGATCTCACCAAAGTTATTCACTGCAAGACAGCTAGTGAAATGTGGAAACAATTGCAGGTGGTTCATACAGGTGATGCAAATGTCCGAAAGGCCAAATTGAGACATTTTAAAGGTATGTTTGAACAACTCAAAATGAATGATGATGAAAATATTAGTGACTACATGCTTCGTATGGATGAGGTTGTTAACTCCATGAAAGACCTAGGTCTTGAGCTTGCTGAAAATGATGTGTGTGATAAGATTTTAAGATCCCTTCCTAATAGATTTAGTGAAAATATTTCTGCTATTGAGGAAGCTAAAGATTTAGATAAATTGAAAAAGGATGAGCTCCATAGTATTCTTGCAGCATTTGAGCTGAGAACTCAAGTGAAAGTTGATGTCAAGAAAGAGGCAACTTTCAAAGTTACCAAGAAATCAAAGGGCAAACAGATTCAAGAGAGTGATGAGTCTTCTAGTGATGAAGAGGCATATTACAGCAAGAAAGGCAAGTTCTCTAGAAAACACAAAAGCAAGAAAAACATAAGGTGTTTCAACTATGGAAAGTTTGGTCATTATGCTACTAACTGTCTTGTTTCAAAGAATGAAAGTGATGAAGATATACAGGATGTTAAGAGCAAGGATTCTGAAAAGCACAGGTATTACAGAAAGAACAAAGATGAGCACAACAATCAAGGAAAGAGGCATTCACACAAGAACAAGAAGAGCCTCTACCTGGACAAAGCAAGTAAGTGTTCTAGCAGTGATAGTGAAAGTTCTTCTAGTGATAATGAAAATGAGATGCTGTTCATTTCAGAAAAGGAGGAAGAACCGAAACATAAATTCATTGTCATGAAATGTTTTAGATGTGGAAATTTTGGGCACCTTGAGGATAATTGCACAAATAATGAATTGGTTGCTAGTATGTATGAGGATGCTTCAGAAAATGATAAGGAAGATGCATGTATGGTTTTTGAAAAGGGTAGCACCTCTAGTGATAAGAAATCTGAAAAAGGCCTTGATAATTCAAAATGCAATCAAATAGAGGATCTTGAATGTGAACTTACTAATGCTCTTAGTGTTTTGAAAAAGGAAAGAAAGAAGAATGCTAGACTCAAGGATAAGTTAGATGAATGTTGTATGGAGAGAGATGAACTCATAGAAAGTCTTGACATCTCTATGGCTAAGACACAAGAACTCAAGAATGAGTTAGAATCTAAGATGCTTGAGTATAGTGAATTAAAACAGAAAATGGTTGCCTTGAAAGAGGAAAATAAAGATTACAAGGATAAGCTGTACAGGTTTCAAGAAAGCTCCAAAAAGGTTAAATCTCTTATCAAAGGTCAAAGAAAAACAATAGATAAAACGGGTCTTGGTTTTGTCAAGCCACACAAGGAACAGATTGGGGAATCCAGTAAGAAATTTCAAAATGAGGAGAGTTCTGATGAAGAGAGTTTTTCAAAAAAAGAGTCCATAAGTGATAGATGCGTAGAAACAAAAAATAGAATTCTGAATGCGAAGAAGAAGTTTTCGGGACCCAAAAGGTTGATTAAAAGAATATTTTACGGCAGATGTTTTGCGTGTCACAGATTTGGTCACACGGCTGTACATTGCATGTCTCAAATGAAGAAGGTTAACAACAATTTCAGAAGTGCTAATTTCTTCCAAGGGTACTGCTACTCTTGTAATCAGTTTGGGCATAAGGCATTTGTCTGCAAGGCTAATAACAGGTTCACGGTTAGTTATAACAGGCGGATTCAAAGAACAGATATGTCTAAAAGAAATTACAGTGTTACTTGTTATAAATGCAACAATGCAGGTCACACAGCTAGACAGTGCAGAACTGAACTGCCAAAGTACAGGAACAGGAAAAGTAATATGAACAGGTCCGTGGATCAAGGCGTGGACAAAAATAGGGATGAGAACAAGAACAAGAAAAGTGACAAAAACAAAAATATGGACAAAGAGTTCAAGAGAAGGCCCGACAAAGAAATTGTAGACACTGATGATGATGAGTGCCTAATGGGAGTTTTACTCCCACCCCTATTTTAATCACCTCATCAGGAGGTGGGGGAGGGACTAAGCTAAGAAGCTCATTCTTAGTCCCGAGCCCCAAAGGTGACCCTTTGCCATTGATGACAAAGGGGGAGATTGGTATGGGGGAGAAATATGAGTAAGGGGGAGAGCTTCAAGTCAGGGGGAGCAAAACTTCAAAGAAATATTCTCAGTAGTCAGCTCAGATTGCTTTCAGTTTTGGCTCTTGAAGATGTGCTTTTAGAAAAGGTTTGCCATCAATGACAAAGGGGGAGATTGTTGGCAATTTTGGGTACCTTGGGTACATTGCCTTTGCTCAAGTATAGTAGTTGTCATTGATGTCAAAGAAGTTCTTGAAGTAATTTGATTTGTTGTCAAGGAATTTGTTCTGTTGAAGATTATCCAGAGCATGATCAGTAAGTTTCCAAGAAGTCCTTAGTAGCCCAGTTGCAAAAGATCAAGAAAAAGACAAGTAAGAAAAAGTATGCAGGCGGCTGGAAAAATTGTCACGATTTCGCGACATGTTTGAGGAAAGAGAGAGTGCTGGCAAAACTGTCATGATTTCGCGACATGTTTGAGGAGAGAGAAAGTTCTAGCAAAACTGTCATGATTTCGTGACATGTTGGAAGACAGAGACGTAGCTGGAAAAACTGTCGCGATTTCGTGACATGTTGGCAGAGAAGCAGAGCAAAATGGAAAGTGTCACGATTTCGTGACATGTCGCATTTTCACGTCTCGAAAAGTGCAGGAAGGCAGAGAAAGAAAAGTGTCACGATTTCGCGACACATTGCCAGGAAAGTTGTTCGAACGAGAAAGTGTCACGATTTCGTGACATGTTGCAGGAGAGAGAGTCCGAAAGGAAAAGTGTCACGATTTCACGACATGCTACAGAAGACAAAGTGAGGACTATTGCGACTTCGTGACAAGCTACAAAAATCAAAGTAAGGACTGTCACGATTTCGTGACATGCTGAAAAGCTTGAAGAAAGAACTGTCACGATTTCGTGACATGCAGCAAAAGGAAGAGTCTGAAACAAAAAGTGTCACGATTTCACGATAGGCTACAAAGAAGTTGTACGGATGCAGAAAGTGTCACGATTTCATGACAGGTTGAGATGGCAGTAGTAAGTTGCAAAAAGTGTCATGATTTCATGATAGGTTGAAGAGAAAGCTTGCGAATGTAGAAAGTGTCACGATTTCGTGACAGGTTGAGTTGGCAGCGTTCAGTTGGAGAAAGTGTCACGATTTCGTGACAGAAACTAGAAGCAAGTCTTCTATAGGAGAAGTGTCACGATTTCGTGATAGAAGCAGAGAGGAAGGCTTTGTAGACAAAAGCATCATGATTTCGTGACATGTTCCAGTTTCATGGGCATATGGCAGAAAAGAGCTTAAGGCAGCGAAAGCGTCATGATTTCGTGACATGTTCCATTTTCGTTGGTGCAAGCCAAGAAAAGGTTGAAGAAGCAAGAAGGGTCACGATTTTGCAACAAAGAGTTGACATCAGCAGAAGCAGATGTGTCATGATTTCATGACAAAAGTAGAGAAGAAGGCCATGAAGGAAAAAGGGTCACGATTTCATGACAGAGTTGCAGATGACGTCAGCAAAAGTCAGATGTGTCACGATTTCATGACAAGGACGAAGTCAAGGCTGACAAAGGCAAAAAGTGTCACGATTTCATGATAGCAAGCAATAGAAGGTGTACGACAGGCAAAGGTGTCATGATATCACGACATGTTGAAGTTTTGCACCAGAAGCTACAAGGAGGCAGTGAAGCCGACAGAGTTAAATCTGGGCCGACGCAGCGTAGGGTTTTGCAGCCGACGTGGTTGAAGGGTAAACAACCGACTAAGACCAAGGTTTTAATCTTGAGATTGTGTGTATAAAAGGAGGGCTGCTTGAAGAGTTTGGCATCGATCAAGTGTGTGTTCGAAGTGCGATTTGCACAGATAGTGTGCGGGGAGAAGTTCGATCGTAGAGGTGCATAAGTGGAAGTCTGATCGACTGTTGTGTTTGCACAGAGTGTGCGATGACTATGCTATAGTGTTTGAGCAGAGAGTGTGAAGACTATGCTATTGTGTTTACACAGAGTGTGCGATGACTGTGCTACAGTGTTTGAGCAGAGAGTGCATAAGTTGATCGAGTGCTATTGTGTTTGCGTAGACAGTGAAAAGTTGGTTTTGACCAAGTGCGGCTGTAACAAAAAAGAATAGAGGAAGAGGATAGATTTGTGCTAGACCGAAGGACTGTGTTTGGTGCAAATTTGAGGAACGGCTTTGCAGTGATAGAGTTGAGGACAAAGATCTCCAGCCAGAGCAGGGAAGACAGGTGTCTTCTGTGGATAGAGTTCCACTTGCTAAGGGCAGAGGAGGTAGAGGTCCTCTAGAGGATCACCACTAAGAGCAGAGCTAGGGGAAGGTGTCTCCTTTGGGTTGGTGCCCATAAACTTTGTAATTGGGAAGGTTTCCCAAAGAACTGTGATATAACTTTTAGATAAAAGTTTTATCCGTGGAGTAGCCCACATTGGGTGAACCACGTAAATTGTTGTGTCGCTTTGTGGATGGTGTGTTGTGCATTGCTTTGATTTTTGTTGTTATTACTGCTATCTATACACTGCATTATACTATTTTGAAAGTTGATTTTAAAGCAAATTGAAAAAGTGGTCTTATATTGTTCACCCCCCCTCTCAGTATAAGCTTGTGTTCTTCAAAAGAGGCTTGGATACTCCAAATAAGATATTTAAGGTATGAATCTAAGTGAGGTTAGGGTACATACACTTTATAAGATGGTTGACTCAAAGAATTCCATGGTGGAATTGTTTTGTCTAATGTTCATAGCCCTTAAAAGTTACTTAACCCAGTTACGGATTTGCACTTTACACAAAAATACATATTTTGATATTTTTTGTATTTATTGTGCATGATAATTATAAAGAGGATTTCATATCTTGAGCTACATAGAAAAGAAAAACCAAATTTTA
Source organism: Wollemia nobilis (assembly GCA_028583015.1). Lineage (NCBI taxonomy): Eukaryota > Viridiplantae > Streptophyta > Pinopsida > Araucariales > Araucariaceae > Wollemia > Wollemia nobilis. Next base: position 15,929,204 of record JAQPPZ010016947.1, on the reverse strand, counting down.
TTATAATAAAGTGCATAAGCTAGAGGCCTTCAAAGGACTAAACCTGAGTAGATGTTATATTCACTCAGTTTTCAACTTATATCTTCTATTTTCTAACATCAAAGTATTCTACAAGAAATCAAGCCTTATCACATTTGTACATTTCATATGGCATACACATAAATCCACACACACTTCACCATTGATATAGAGCATCTTGATAGATGATAGAAACAAAAACTTAAAATATTTCAGTTTCAAGTAGTTTAAAATGAATATGTCAAAATGATAAAGCAAGGTTCAAATTCCATAGGTAAACCTTGGTGTTCTAATATAAAATTTATTGTCTTGATCTAAACCTTGGTGTTTTAATCAAATTGTATTAGCTTAACTAACCTTCCAATAATACCAAGATTAAATTCTTGCCAAGCATACAAGTAATTTCTAGCAGAACTACTGTAATACTACTAATTTTTCAAATTCATACTTACATGGTACTTACATATGATGTATATTAGGTTGGCAGTTTCATTCCATATAAATATACTATACAAAATGGATACTTAGGATAAATACATAAAATTTCATGCACTCCATGAAATTTTATATAGCATGAACAAAAACTAGATATACATAAATCTATCCAAACAAGGCTGCACTTTTTTATCTTAAGAGTCAACTATCCAATATAAGCCTCTCAAAAGTATTTTTCTAAACTAAATATGTCCCATGCACTTATCAAGCTCACATATACTTCAATAAATAAATAAATAGATAAATAAAAGAATATTGTTCATCATCAAGCTCAACTTTCTCTCATCTACAAACCCAAATCTAAGTGTAGAAGAAGGTATCCTAAGATAATGTTTGTCTTCCTTATTTGATGAACCATCCTATTGTATAACAATACATGCATATTCAGAATACTAATCTATAATCTAAAACTTAGACTAAGTAATCATCATAATATAAATTCCTCACAAATAATTCTTTTTCAAGGAACTAGCCCTCTTTCCACATAACCAATTCAAATAAGGTTACACAAGGTAATCAATATCAGATTAAAAAAAAAGGTATAAAGAGGAGGTTATAGCCATCGCTTTTACTCTTCGACTGAACTGTGAAAAAATAAAAACAATAGGACATTTTTTAACCCCCCTTTCAAATTTTAGTGACAAGATGTAATCTCCTCAATATTTAAATTAAAATAATAGTTGGGTTCTTCCATTTATCAATATCCTGAATCCAATCTAGTAATGACATTTTGTAAAGTTCAGATTTTGAGGTCAAGCATAGAGTATATTAAGTTAATATTTAGTGAGAATAGTTAGAGTTTTATATGCATGGTACTGATAATAATGAACAAATATGGTCACTAGATACTCTATCTTTGACATTATGGACCATATGGATATTAAGCTGGTGGCCATAAAAGAGCCCCATTGCTTGATTTGCACAACTCTTACTATTTTTCATGTTCTTGATGACCATGTTTTTCTTGTAGAGGCTTCTGCTAGTCTATTGACAATATCTAATTATGTTAGTGTTGTGTACTATAGTTGTTTTGCTCTTATTGGATAGGCTTCTATGTTGATTTTTGTACTCTTTTATTTAGCATTACTCCTATATTAAAAAAGGACTACAAAAAAGAAAAGTAAAACTTATACTCAATTAGTACATAATGTTTTCAATGCAACATCAACATCATTCTAGGTCATAGTTAAATAAATTGCACCTATCTCCCAAAAAAGTTACAAGTTTTGTTGCCCTGTTAATACATAGGAAAAATATACGTAAAGCTAAACTTTCTTGAATATGTGGTTATTTTTATTTTGTAGTTAAATTAAAGTGGCAATTCCTCCAGTGAAATCTAAAGGTCTAATTTATTGAAAGGAGGCTTATTGCAATGGATATGTGGATGTAATGCCCTATTGATAACAAGATAATGTTTGGATGACTTGCAATATTGGCATTTACATAAATGTAATAACATACAAATATTGCAAGGTAATATAAGGAGCATATCCAACACCCACAAAAATAAATAAAATCATACTTTATCAGCTCCTAACATCAACATTTTGATATAGGCTAATGTAAGGATAGGGGATCATATGGGGTGTAATGAAATCCCAATTTGGTACATAAACCTTTGTAGAAACAATGCACAATAAGTTAAGGCCTATCTAAAAAAGGTAGTCATAACTCAAAAATTTTAAATTTCAATGTTTAATATGGTTTACTCTTCCTGAAGGTAATTCCTATCAAACCAAATGTTTAAAAAAATTTGAATTGCTATTTCTACCTCCAATTTTCTAGGGTCATGAAAGTAACCCAGTGGAATTTGAAGAATTTTAAACCTTGAATTAATTTCATTGTATTTCCATCACAACACATAGAACTTGCTTTTTAGAAAGTTTTTTATAAATACAAATGTTACCATTATTAAAGGTACTGTAGACTCTAATCTTTAACTTTTTATAACAAAGTTAGTATTTAGACCCATTTACTCTCGAATTTTAAGGAGGCTAAAATTTGTAACCTATAGGTGTTTAAAGAAGAAGGTTATTAACATCCTCAAGAAACTACTCCTAGACAAAATGGATTCTTTTTGGTAAAAATATAATGTCGATATTGGGCACATCAGCCTTGAGCTTATCGCTACCAACATATGCTTTTAAATCTGAAAACTTGAAGACATGATATTTGGTACCCATAATCAGTAGAGTGGGAGCTTTAACACCAAAATCTATCAGATGAGACATACACTCCCAATTCCTATAAAGGAGCATCCAAAATAAATAAAAAATTCATTCATCTCTATGGGGAAAATAAGCTTTATGGGCAGTTTATATATCAAACTATAAATGGGTTTTACAACCTTCCCTCTCTTTACTTTGGTATGGAATTTGAAAGGCTAATGTAAACCTATATTTTTCATACAAGCTTGCATAAATGTTGATATCATATTCATTGAACCATGATGGTAGAGGAGTGGAAGGGTTACATATATCCATAATCTCCTTACCCTCTTCAAGCATAGGTAGCTCAATCCCAAAAAAAATGACATAGATATTCCTCACCATTGTCTTCACATTAAAATATCCAAAATATACCTATGCTCCCCTAGGCTCCTGTAAAAGTAACCATACAATGATAAGGTTTATGTTAAAATACAAAGGTATTACTATTCTACTCTATAAAATTATGTATAGAATATTTTTCCACTTTTCCTCAAATTTACCTGCTAGCGATTCAAATAAAATCCTTCTGGTAATAGGTGTGACTGAATAAATGAGCCAACAAGTCTGTTGCATGGGATAACCAAAGTATGCATACCAAAATACATGCCTAAACACATTCAACTACAAGAATTAACAAAATAAGATATCTTCAGATCAAAATGGTATCTCTTGGCCATCCCCATAGGAAGAAAATATGCATAACCATTCTCATGTTACCATGGCATAAGAAAAATATTAAAATCATACAATAAAATGCTAAAACTAATAAAAAAATTGAATTCATTCCTCCAAGTCCCATCTCACGCATCCTTTCCAAGAGCCAAGAGAAGATAAAAGTGCTAAATATTTCCCATGCATCCTTTCCAAGAGAAACATTACAATTTAATTTTATCGTGCCTTCTTAATTTTTTTTAAGTGAGACGAGATAAGAGGGTGGTTTTAAACCACCCTCTTAGGATTTATTAGGGCGGTTTAAAACCATTCTCTTAGGGTTTAGGTAAACCCTAAAAGGGCAGTTTTAAACTAACCTAATAGATCCTAAGAGGATGGTTTAAAACTGCCCTCTTAGGGTCACCCTAAGAGGGCGATTATCCTAAAATGATAGTTTTAAAATGCCCTCTTAGGATATATTAGGGTGGTTTATTACCACTGTAATAAACCACCTTATTTAATTATCGTTAAAGCCCTTTTTTTGTGTAGTGTCACTGGCTACTATACATAACATTCAAAATGAGGATGTTACGATAATTCTACTAGTAATATCATTAAAAGGAAAAATGTTGTACTACTATAGAACCCTATTGGATCTTAGTATAAATTTATGGGTACAAATGATTAGTAAATTAGTAAAGGAGTTTAATGAACAAGTGGATCCATTCTCTCTACTAACATAGTTCATAGTGATACAAAGATATCCATAGGAATAAATAATGGATTTCAACATTAGATTCAGCTAAACATGGAACATAGTGCCTTAGGATCTTAGGCCAACCAAAGAAAAAGCAATGTACTACTATTTAAGGCATTCAACTTAGACTTAAGCATGGTCATAATGTAATATAATGTTTTGGAATTCCCAAATATTTTTCAAGAAGCATTAAAAGCATAAAAGGACCTAATTGTAATAGGCAAACTACCTCCAAATATTGTAATGCCAATATTTCCATAATTTTACCAAAAATAGTCACAAGCTCCTATTGCAACTACTTCCTAACCAACTATGAATTTGGACATTAATTTCCTAGTATGGCCTATCCAACCAATGTCTTAGATGTTACCAGTACCTCCTAATATTCTAGAACTACCAACACCCCATGACATACGTACATTACTAGCCCTGGATTCTCAAACAATTACCTTGCAAGATATATCTAAGGCTATGAAAAACTTGACAAATGAGGTGACTACCATGAAAAGAAGAGAAGCTCAAAGAAAATTTTAACCCAAAATTTTTGTTATGAAGAATCAAGCAGCTTCTATTGGTAAAATTTCTATAAAACCTAGTACAGTGTATAGCAGCCAAGAGGATGTACCATCCACTTCAAACTCTAAATCATACTATTGGTGTTCAACCTATAATGACCCACATGGTGAGAGATCTTGTATGATGCACCAAAATCATAGTCAAAATATTTCTATTGAAAAGGTAGAAAGGACTCAGAAAGGATAGGTATACATGCTAAGGGAAATGCATCACAAATTCATGATGCCCTCAATGGAGCAGGTATTGGTCTTAACAATATCAGAGAAGAAATCCTTGGTGGTTGATCCCAAGATAATGGATACCTTTAAAATACCTTATGAGGGTAAGGTAAGGGATATTCCTCAGACTACCTTGGTTCAAAAGACAACTTAGCAACATCAAAATATAATAAAGGAAGGTGAAACCCAAGAGCAAGTAAGAGAAAAACTTAGATACCCCTCTCTTACTAAGTGTTAAAGGATTGAAGCAACCCAGGAGTCCCAGAAAAAATTTAGAAAACCTACAATGGAGTAGAGCAAATAGTCTAAAATTCTTGGTTTCAATATAGTTGAGGAATTGAAGAAGACACCTTCCAAAGCCAGCATATATGATACTTCATTTATTCTAGGGAAGATTAATCTATTGTAGGCTTCATTGAAGTCTATAAAAAATAAAGGAAAGCACCAGCGTGAGCTTAATTTAGCTCAAGGAAATGCTACTTATATAATAGTAAAAAAATAGGTCATAATTATTTTATTTGTCTTTTAGGTTGGAAGGATGGGTGGTGCATAATTGTATGATTGATTTTGGAGAAGCTACAATAATGCCCAAAGTAGTGTGTGATATAATGAGTATGGAATATATGAGAAGCAGCCCTAGCGTATTGTAGCTAGATGGAACACTAATTAAAATATTAGGAGTAGTAAATATGTGCCCATGGTGCTACACAAGATGCCTCAAATCACTATTATCCAAGAGGTTGTGGTGGTAGATCTGGAACCCTACCTTGGAATGTATTTTTCAAGGGAATTTACTACCAAATTAGGTGGTTACCTATCTCTTGATTACTCACATATGGAAATTCCATATAAAGGTAGGAGATTTAAGTTGTTCTCTAGAAAACCATGTTCCTTTTATTTAGAAATGATTGAAGATAAAAATCTACAAGCTGACACAATCAACATGATGACTAAAAAATTTGATATGATGTGTGAAATATTAGATGAGCTTCAAATAGAAGATTAGTCTCCTTGCAGGACTTCAATGCCATGATTGAGATAAGAATTGGTACCTATTCAATCACAAATCTAGAAGAAAAGAACATTATAGCCTCGACTAGGCAAATTCCTCAAAATGTGGAAACATTTCTTTGATGGGTCAAGGTGTAAAAATGGCATCGAAGTATGCATAGTACTAATCTCACCATCCAGAGAAAATAAGGTATTCTTATACATACTAACATGTATTTGCACAAATTATACTGTCGATTATGAGGCATTATGTTTATGGTTGAAAAATACCAATAAGATAGGAATCGAATAGCTTCTTATTTATGGTGATTCAAAACTAATAGTCAATCAAGTCATAAAGCGGTTCACCAACAAGTAACACTACCTTGAAGCTTAGAGAAATAGAGTGTGGGATATATTAGAGGCTTTTGAGACACTGAATATTAAGGCTATCCCCAAAGATCACAATACTCATGCTAACATGTTAGCATATGTAGGAGCCAACCACTGTCTAGTGTCTAATGTGATACATAAGGCAAAAATAGTGAGACTTGTGTATAGGCCATCTATGTTGACTTATTGATATATAAAATAAACTATTCAAGTGATTGGATACTAGAGGATGAAGAGGAAGGATCCCAAATTTATTGACAACCTTAGAAAGCTTGTTTGATAGTAGTGATTGGCTAGTTGGTCATAAGATAAATATTGATAGCTAGGGATGCAAAGTGGCACACATTGAGCTTGGGAAGAATCTCAGATAACATTTGGTATCAAAGCTACAATTTGGGTAAAGTGGGTTTATTTTCGAAGAGCTAGGGCATGTTTTTCAAAAAATGTTACATTTTCTAGAGGCCATAATTTTTATTTTAGCACTCATTTTTAGAAGGTTTTGGCTCCATTATGTAGATATTTTTAAGTATTACAAAAATGACTACTCATTTGTTAAATTTTGATCAGTATTGAGAAATTTATGGCTATTTGAAGTTGGGTTATTTGTGATGTTTTATGGTCGCACAAATTGTTTTCAAAATTAAAAAAAAATGTATTAAATTTTTTAGCTCTCATTTTCAGAATCTTTTTGCACCAACATGTAGATTATTTTGAGTACTACAAAAATGACTGCTCATTTGTGAAATTTTGTTAAGTATTGAGAGAGTTAAAGTTGTTTGAAGTTGGGTTGTTGAAATTTATTTTTGGGCTGCGTGAATGTTTTTCAAAAACAAGAAAGTTCATATTAAATTTTTAGCAGTCATTTTGACAATATTTTTGCACCAGCATACAAGTTATTTTGAGTACTCCAAAAATGACTATTCACTTGTTAAATTTTGATAAATATTGAGGGAGTTACAATTGTTACAAATTGGGCTTTTGGTGCTATTTTTGGGGCTACATGAAAAATGGAAAAAATTATAACTCTCAATTTGGGTAAGCAAATCAATTGTAGTTTTTTTTTTTTTTGAAGAAAATTTGTAGATTTAATTGTTTGAAGAAATAAATAGATGAAATCTCAAAATTTTAGCTTTTGAGAAATTTCGGTTATTTCAAAGCCTAGCTAATTAAAAAAATGGACTTGCCAGATTTTTTTGGCAAAGATGATATTGATGCTAAGGAATGGTAAAAAAATTTGAAGTCTATATTTTGAATCTTTTTGGATATTTTAAATTTGCATTTCCTTGCAAGAGGAAGCTTCATCTTGGTATTCTAACTTTGTTGTTTCTCGTGATTTTCTATACACATGGGAAGAATTTGAAGTTGCATTTTTAAGAAAATGGGGATAAAAAAAAAGGGATAATAATAAAGCTGAATTGGGTATCCAAAATCCAATTGATAATGTTGGTGCGGGCAGGGTCGGGTGCGACTCCCGGGTGACTTTGACGGTGTAGAACCCCCTATTTGTGGTCTCTCAAACCAAGGCGGCCTCGCAAGGGGTTTTTCGCTTTTAAAAATAATAATAATAATAATATGTAATCTAAGTAAACTACATGTATTGTGTTAGGACCAAATAGTGGTCACAAGGATTTGTTTGAATGTAAAAATTCTATTTTGCAAGTTCATGGGTGCATTCAAAATCAAAATATTATTGTTTCCATTAACCCTAGCAACAAATATAATTTCATCAATATGTCTTTGACCAAGAGGTTGCAATTATAAGAAAATAAAATCAAAGACATACAAATTAAGGGTTAAAATATAATTTTTTTTGAATATTTGAAGATCACCATGGATAAAAATGTTTTACATTCATATTTTTATGCTATTGATCTAATGATATATATATTTTTCTTGGTTATATTTGGTTGCATTCTTAGGGTACTATTAACAATAATGTGTAAAATAAATTCATGAAGTTATGGTATCAAAAGAAGAAGATAACATCACAAGGCATATCATGGTGTAAGGATAAACAAGTAGCTATTGTAGGGGAACAAAGTGAAGAGCAAACAAAAGAACCTAAAATAGAATCTCAAGAGGCAGTAGCAAAAATCAAGGAAGCAACAATAAGGGAAGAACCAATGGAAGGGAGTAAGAGATAGGAGCAAAAATAGATTGAACATCAGGTTAAGGTTGGAGTATATTTACATCCACACCACCATGAGAGGCAACCATCATGGAGATAAGACTTGACGCAACATAAGAACAATGAGGAACAAAAGGAGCCAAAATTTTGGATATGCTACAAGTCATAAGTACAAGTAGGTATGGATGAAAAAAATGAATTTTATGCTTCCAACACATGGCATTGGCATCAACGAAGACAACCACCAATAATAGTTTTATTGGTATGTATGGATGATCATGATTGGTACTAGTATCAAGATGGCTCAAAAGATCATAGTATTTAGCCTCTTCTAATGTTTCAAGGACAAAAAATATCATTAGGTACCCGAGATAGGTGCTTAATAATTTAATATTATATTGTATAATGGTATGAGCCATAAATTAATTATTGAGTAAGGAAGGCCACATGTCAATTTAGAAATAGGTATGTCATAGAATCATATATGTAACCATTGGGGGGATATTGTCATATGTAACTACAATAAATATTTTCATATGTAACCGCATGGAATATTATCAATATGCACCTTGAAAGGTGAACTTCCATGTGGATGATCTTGTAACTCATGGAAGGTGAACCATCACACTCTTGTATAAAGAGATGTGTACCCCCATTGTAAAGGGGATGTATAATGTATTCTTGGATAAGCCTTGGATCATGGAGCTAGAGATCTTATGGATTGACTTCCTTCCAAAAGGAGCATTGTACAATGTTGCCCTACCTCAAGGGTATAATCAATATTTATTTTATTATGAGCCATTTATTGTGCAATTTATTTATGGATGCATGTTTGATATTTTTAATGATTTATGGTTATGAGAAGAGGGGTTCACAACACTCATAAGAGGAAGTTAACCAAATTCTATAATTATGTAAAGAGCTCAATGATATTATAGCATGGACCTATGATGAGCCCAATGTGTACAACAAGGAGACTATCCAAAACACCATTAAATTAACATCATATGCAAAACCTTTTTAATAGAAGCAAAGATATATCAACCCAAATATAGAAGCGTTGATGAAGCCAGAACTGCTAAAACTACTAAATTCTAGGATAATCTATCCCATAAAGCATTCTACATGGGTTACCAAATTGGTTCTAGTAAGAAATAAAAATGGTGATATCCACCTCTATGTGGACTTTTGAAACCTAAATAAAGCATCACTAAAATATCAATACCCTCTCATAGATCGATTAGATCTTACATATTGTAGCTAGAATGAAGAGATTCTCTTTGTTGGACATATTCTCTAGTTTCAACTAGGTATGGGTCTATGATGAAGACCAATGCAAGACAACATTAACAACTAGGTGGAGTAAGCACGGATACTCTTTGGTATTTCTAATATAGGTGCTACTTTTCAAAGAGCAATGGATCTAACATTTGAGGAGTTGGTGAATAATATAATAGTGATCTATTTAAATGGCATGATAATATTATCTCATCATAAGGAGAAGCATGTTGAACATCTACAATTGGTGCTTGAGAGATGTAGGGAGTTTGGGATTTCATTATATCAAAAGAAATCAAATTTGTTTGTGCAATAATGGAAGCTATTAAGACATTTTGTGTCCAAAATAGGGCTATCTATTGAATTGAATAGGGTAATATCCATTCTAGCCCTTCCTTTTCCATTAAAAATGAAGGGACTTTAATCATTTTTTTGGAAAAATCAATATTGTGTAAAAATTCATTTTAGATTTTGCTCAGATAGTTAAACCCATGACTAAAATGCTTAAAAAGGAAGTGTATTTCAAGTGGATGTATGTCTAGAAAAGTGCTTTCAAAAATATTAAAGAATTAATAGCTCAAGTGCCTATGCTTTTCAATCCAAATTACTCCAAGGGTTCCATCCTTTATGTATTTGGAGTAGAGGAAAGCTATGTTGTTGTGCTTATCCCAAAAAAGGAAGAGAATAATGAGTGACCTATAGCATTTCTGAGTCAAACACTATATGACCATGAAGAAAGGTATAATTTTATAGAGAAATAAGTCTATGTAGTGATGAAATCATTAAATTTTAGGCACTTTGTGTCTCAAAACAAGACATTGGTATTTGTATTACATCTAGATGTATAAAAATTTGCAATTCAAAGAGAACTAGATGATAAGAGAGTTGGTTAGGTGACTAATATTTAGGAATATGATGTTGATATCAAGCCAACCAAGCTAATAATAGGTAGAGCATTGTGCCATAAATTAGTTGAATCTATCATATAAAATGTAAATCTACTAGTGGAAGGACAACAACCCACCTAACTAGAAATGGTCTAGAAACCTAGCTACTTTGTTGAGTCCAAAGCTATATGATAACATGATAGATAGATAAAAGATCAGAAGAGCCAATAGAACTTCTAAAATTATTTTTACTGGTATAAAAGAACAATATTTTGTCATATTTTTAAAATTATCACCATATTCATTCATCACTGAATATCAGACTAACACTAACCCTACACCTATAATATTTTTGAATATACAAGCATCAATGGATCATAATATGAATAAAAATTAGAATATTCAAAACTACCCCAACTAGAACCATACAAGACCTATCAATATTTCCATCCAAAATCTAATTCCTCAAGCAACTTTAAAAGCCTTACCAACATATGATGGTACTAGGAGGACTACTTATGAGCATTGTCAAGATGTTGTATCACACTACACCAAAAAATAACTTTAACAGTGATTTTTAACCACTATCAAAGACATTTAATGGAGGTTATCCAGTCGTCGTCTATGAGGGCATCATTAAAAGTTTGTGCCCATACGATGATGGTTTTAAGCCACCTCAAAAGTTGTCCTCTTAAGGTCTAAGAGGGCAGTTTATAACCTCCCTATTAGAGCTACAAGGGTGGTTTAAAACCACCCTCTTAGGGCTACGAGGGTGGTTTAAAACCACCCTATTAGCCCTAATATGGTGATTTAAAACTACCATCATAGACTTAAGAGGGTGGTTTAAAACCGCCATCTTAGGGCTAAGAGGGTGCCCTAAGAGGGCAGTTTAAAATTGCCCTCGTAGGGTGATTGTTTAATAAATATATATAAACCTAGAATCCTAAGTAAAATATAAAAATATAAAACATAATAGTATAAAATTATAAATTTGAAGCACACAATCTTCTCCTAAGTAAAATTCATTTATTGACTAGCATCCTAGAATTCATATTAATAGTGTTGTTTATCAGAGTCTTCCTCCAAAGGTATTGTTGACATTTTTTAAACAACAATAATATGAACAGTTATAGGAAGATACAAAATCCAAAGACTTTGGCTAAGGAAAATAATATAGTTTACAAGGATGGGTAGTAAAATCACATAACATCATGCTTCTATCATGTAGGAATGTAATTTTTTTGATAATTCCCAGCAAGTCCAAGCAAAGATATTCCTTCTATTGTCACACTCATTATATACAATTCATATTGACTGAAACACACTAAACCCTTTATGATTTAACTGATATGGTGACTACATAATCCTAAACCTCTATAGTCAAACAAAATAATTAGTATCATAATACGATAAACTTGACCAACAAGGAAGAATGTTTGTCCTAATGTTTCTTTTGATTTTGGGCCAAAGAGAGCAATTTCATAACACATTCTATCCATAGATATTGCTCTTTTTCATTACGGCATTCGAACTCCATTAGTCCTCGAGCATTTCTAAGACCAAAATAGCATTTTTGTTCCCCTCCCTCTAATAAGTCCCTCCTAGGTCAAGTAAGGATGTCACTGCAAAAATTATAGAGAATACTTGCCAATATATTCAACAAGTACATCCTTAGACAAGGCGATCATATATTTCATTAAAATTGTAGCCATGCTCACCATCCAAATAGATAATATCAAAAAAAATAGTTTCTTACTCTTTTTCATATTTGAAAATGTACCACCAATGTGTTTGCTCTAAATTTTCACAACCACCTACATTACATTCTAGAATATTAACAGGAAAACATATAACCACTATTAAACAAGCACCATATTACTTGAATTCCTATGCATGTAGACACTATTGATCAGCAATGAATAGGGACCAAGCAAAAGAGAAATACAAAACTAAGTTTCACTTAATTCCTACCTCCTGAAACCAAAAGGTGCATATACAATACCTAAATAGGAAATATAAATAAAAATGATTGTTCACTTATGAACTCTTGTTAATATAAACAATGATCTAGTTGTAGTGAATCACACCTATTACTAGCAAACATAATCTATTAGGTCAAAAAATATTTACTTAATTACCAAAATTCCTCCATATGGATAATCTTTTCTGAAAGAAAAACTACCTTTTCTTGTATGCTTTAGAAGGTCACCTCCTCTTGCTAGAAAGTCATGAGAGCATATATATGATTAGTTATCCTCTATAACTAAATCACTACTAAAATGTGATACTAGATTGTATCCTTTCTCATAAGGCATAACTATGGCATGGATCCATAATTCTCTCTATGCTCTTGTTTTCAATGTTGCTGCTCCATGTAGAGCTAGAAGAACAAGAATAAATTATATGAGATTCAAGGAGCAGAACATATTTATGGTATAAGCTTCCAAGTTTTTCAGTAAAAATGACAAATAGCCATAGTATCCATCTAATAAGTTAATAGGTCTAGAACAAGCGAAGAAGATGAATTTGGTGAAAGAATTCATAAAAGAAAAAATTGATTATTGTATGCAATATCAATGGAGGTTTTATTAAAAGCCACCTTTGGGATGGAATAAGCATAATCTAATCTCACTGTGTAATAAAATATGACAACTGATAACATTCCATGCTCTAATAATAATTAGAAAAGTGCATTCTAGAAGGCTACAATCTTTACTTGATTCACATTGTTCTCTCAAATTCACAAAGGGAATCAAAAGGTGATTTGTTGAAAATATTTCATAAAAGGCACCTGAAAGTGTGTTTAAGAAGCCAAAATTTCCCTCACTTTACAATTGAAATCTAACCAACCAAGAATTGATAAGTTTTTGGATTGGTAGCTCATGTTAAGTGTATGGTAGTTAAGATAAATAAGAGTATGTGATTTTGTAGTCCAAAGTCTTAAGAAGGGAAAGTCGGGACTACACATAGTGACCATGTACTCATTAAGTTTTTTTAGAAAGTCAGGAATCCAAATACAACTATTGTAAATGCAATGCACAAGATATTCTTTAGCGCTTCCTACTTGGAAAGAGAAGGGTAAATTTTCCTTTGCACTTTACGCTTCATAATATTTTTTAAATTTTTTTATCTACAAGATTTATAACATGGCCTTGCAAGGTTTGATGCATCAAGGATTCCTCATGTACAAATTGAGATACATAAATCTCAACTTTGGGTGCATCACTCTCATGTGCAAACCAAAAACAATCCAGGTATGTGAAGCTCAAACAACATAATATAATCATTTTTATTTAAATATATGCTACTATAGTACAAAATACACCTCCTCTAATAATTAGATAGGTTTCAAGCAAAAAATTACAAAAAAATAAAAGAAATTTTAAAAACCAAGCTAAAGTCACCACAATTTTAAAAAGAGAATATGAAAGCAATCAATCAAAAGAGATAAACCAAAAAAAAAAAGCTAAAGTCACCACAACATGTTAAAGAAAAAATAAAAGCAATCTACAAATAATGTTAAAGACAACTACATAGTTCAAAGACAATGGCCAACAAAAACTTGGAAACAATGTTGGGGCACAAATAACTGCATAGCCTTTTTACCACTTCTTACCAACTCAAATCCTATAAACCAAAAAATAAATTAATTAATTAATGAACTATTCAATGTCCTAAAATGCACAAAATGCACCTCTTGGTTTTTCTACATTTCATAGAATTTATAGACATGTAAGATGCAACATGCCACTTATTATTTTTCTCCATGATTATGAGGAGTCTAAATAGAAAAAAAATAATTAACTAAAAGAAATTTCTTCTTGAATGGGTTTAATGATAAAGAGGTTTGCATACTCCAAATAGGAGGTTCAAGGTCTAAATATAAGTGAGGTTATGGCATGTACAATTTCTAAGATAGTTGACTAAAATTTCTTCTTGAATGGTTAAATTGTGAAGAGGCTTGGATACTCCAAATAAGATATTAAAGATCTGAATCTAAGTGAGGTTAGGGTACATACACTTTCTAATATGGTTGACTCAAAGAATTCCATGGTGGAATTATTTTGTGTAATGTTCATAGCCCTTATAAGTTACTTAACCCAGTTACGTATTTGCACTTTACACAAAAATATATATATTTGGATATTTGTTGTATTTATCATGTATGATAATTATAAAGAGGATTTCATATCTTGAGATACACAGAAAAGAAAAACCAAATTAGATCATAATCAAGTGCATAAGCTAGAGGCCTTCAAAGGACCAAACTTGAGTAGATGTCATATTCACTCAGTTTCCAACTTATATCTTCTATTTTATAACATCAAAGTATTTTACAAGCAATCAAGCCTTTCTCACATTTGTACATTTTATATGGCATACACATAAATCCACAAACACTTCACCATTGATATAGAGCATCTTGATAGATGATAGAAACAAAACCTTAAAATATTTCAGTTTCAAGTAGTTTAAAATGAATATGTCAAAATGATAAAGCAAGGTTCAAATTCCATAGGTAAACCTTGGTGTTCTAATATAATCTTTATTGTCTTAATCTAAACCTTGGTGTTTTAATCAAATTGTATTATCTTAACTAACCTTCCAAGAAGACCAAGATTAAATTCTTGCCAAGCATACAAGTAATTTCTAGCAGAACTATTGTAATACTACTAATTTTTCAAATTCATACTTACATGGTACTTACATATGATGTATATTAGGTTGGCAGTTTCATTTCATATAAATATACTATACTAAATGGATACTTAGGATAAATACATAATATTTCATACACTCCATGAAATTTTATATAGCATGAACAAAAACTACATATACATAAATCTATCCAAACAAGGCTTCACTTTTTTATCTTAAGAGTCAACTTGCCAATATAAGCCTCTCAAAAGTCTTTCCTAAACTAAAGATGTCCCATGCACTTATCAAGCTCACATATACTTCAATAAATAAATAAATAAATAGATAAATAAAATAATATATTTCATCATCAAGTTCAACTTTCTCTCATCCACAGACCCAAATCTAAGTGTATAAGAAGGTGTCCTAATATAATGTTAGTCTTCCTCATTTTATTAACCATCCTATTGTATAACAATACATGCATATTCAGAATACTAATCTATAATCTAAAACTCAGACTAATTAATCATCATAATATAAATGCCTCACAAATAATTCTTTTTCAAGAAACTAACCCTCTTTCCACATAACCAATTCAAATAAGGTTACACAAGGTAATCAATATCAGATGAAAACAAAGGGTGTCAAGAGGAGGTTATAGCCATCGCTTTTACTCTTCAATTGAACTGTGAAAATATAAAAACAACAGGATATTTTGTAACCCCCCTTTCAAATTTTAGTAACAAGATGTAATCTCCTGAATATTTAAATTAAAATAATAGTTGGATTCTTCCATTTATCAATATCTAGACTGTAGTAATGACATTTTGTAAAGTGCATATTTTAAGGTCAAGCACGGAGTATATTAAGTTAATATTTAGTGAGAATAGTTAGAGTTTTATATGCATGGTACTGATAATAATGAACAAATATGGTCACTAGATACTCTATCTCTGACATTATGGACCATATGGCTCTTAAGCGGGTGGCCATAAAAGAGCCTCATTGCGTGTTTTGATTTGCACAACTCTTACTATTTTTCATGTTCTTGATGACCATGTTTTTCTTGTAGAGTCTCCTGCTAGTCTATTGACAATATCTAATTATGTTAGTTTTGTGTACTATAGTTATGTTGCTCTTATTGGATAGTCTTCTATGTTGATTTTTGTACTCTTTTATTTAGTATTCCTCCTATATTAAAAAAGGATTACAAAAAATAAAAGTAAAACTTATGCTCAATTAGTACATAATGTTTTTAATGCAACATCAACATCATTCTAGGTCATAGTTAAATAAATTGCACCTATCTCCCAAACAAGTTACAAGTTTGGTTGCCTTGTTAAGACATAGGACAAATATACGTAAAGATGAACTTTCTTGAATATGTGGTTCTTTTTATTTTGTAGTTAAATTAAAGTGGCGATTACTCCAATGAAATCTAAAGGTCTAATTTATTGAAAGGAGGCTTATTGCAATGGAGATGTGGATGTAATACCCTATTGATAACAAGATAATGTTTCGATGACTTGCAATATTGGCATTTGCATAAATGTAATAACATACGAAGATTGCAAGGTAATATAAGGAGCATATCGAAAACCTAAAAAAATAGATAAAATCATACTTTATCAACTCCTAACATCAACACTTTGATATAGGCTAATGTAAGGATGGGGGATCAGATGGGGAGTAATGAAATTCCAATTTTTCACATAAACCTTCATAGAAACAATGCACAATAAGTTAAGGCCTATCTGAAAAGAGTAGTCATAACTCAAAATTTTTAAATTTCAATGTTTAATATGGTTTACTCTTCCTGAAGGTAATTCCTATCAAACCAAATGTTTAAACAAATTTGAATGGCTCTTTCTACTTCCAATTTTCTAGGGTCATATGAAAGTAACCCAATGGAATTTGAAGAATTTTGAACCTTGAATTAATTTCATTGTATTTCCATCACAACACCTAGAACTTGCTTTTTTTAAAGTTTTTTATAAATATAAATGTTACAATTATGAAGGTATTGTAGACTCTAATCTTTAACTTTTTATAACAAAGTTATATTTTAGACCCATTTACTATCGAATGTTAAGGAGGCTAAAACCTATAACCTACAGGTGTTTAAAGAATAAGGTAAGGAGAAGGTTATTAACCTCCTCAAGAAACTACTCCTAGACAAAATGGGTTCTTTCTAGTAAAATATTATGTCGATATTGGGCACATTAGCCTTGAGCTTCTCGCTACCAACATATGCTTTCAGATCTAAAAAATTGAAGACATGATCTTTGGTACCCATAATAAGCAGAGTGGGAGATTTAACACCAAAGTCTAACAGACGAGACATACACTCCCAAGTCCTATAAAGGAGCATCCAAACTAATAATAAAAAATTCATTCATATCTATGGGGAAAATAAGCTTTGTGGGCAATGTAGATATCAAACTATAAATGTGTTTTACAGCCTTGCCTCTCTTTACTTTGGTATGGAATTTGGAAAGCTAATATAAACCTAGATTTTTCATACAGGCTTGCATAAATTTTGATATCATATTAATTGAACCATGATGGTAGAGGATTGGAAGGGTTATAGAGATCCATAATATCCTTACCCTCTTCTAGCACAGGTAGCTCAATCCCCAAAAAAAGGACATAGATATTCCTCACCATTGTGTTCACATTAAAATACCCAAAATCTACCTATGCTCCCCTAGGCTCCTGTAAAAGTAACCATATAATGAAAAGGTTTATTTTAAAAGACAAAGGTATTCCTATTATACTCTATAAAATTATGTATTGAATATTTTTCCACTTTTCCTCAAATTTACCTGCTAGCGATTCAAATAAAATTCTTCTGGTAATAAGTGTGACTGACTAAATGAGCCAATAAGTCTGTTGTATGGGATACCCAAATTCTACATACAAAAATACATGCCTAAACACATTCAACTATAGGAATTAACAACATAAGATCTCTTCAGATCAAAATGGTATCACTTGGCCATCCCCATAGGAAGAAAATATGCATAACCATTCTCATGTTCCCATGGCAGAAAAAAAATATTAAAACCATACAATAAAATGCTACAACTAATAAAAAATATGGCTTCATTCCTCCAGGTCCCATCCCATGCATCCTTTCCAAGAGCCAAGAGAAGAGGAAAATGCTAAATATTTCCTATGCATCCTTTCCAAGAGAAATATTACAATTCAATTTTATAGTGCCTTCTTAATTTTTTTTAAGTGAGACGAGATAAAAGGGTGGTTTTATAACACCCTCTTAGGATTTATTAGAGCGATTGAAAACCACTTTCTTAGGGTTTAGGTAAACCCTAAAAGGGTAGTTTTAAATTACCATAAAATATCCTAAGAGGACGGTTTAAAACTGCCCTCTTACGGTCACCCTAAGAGGGCAGTTATCCTAAAATGATAGTTTTAAACTGCCCTCTTAGGATCTATTAGGGTGGTTTATTACCACCATAATAAACTGGATTATTTTAGTCATCGTTAAAGCCACTTTTTCATGTAGTGTCACTGTCTACTATACGTAACATTCAGTATGAGGATGTTATGATAATGCTACTAGTAATATCATTAAAAGGAAAAATGTTGTACTACTATAGAACCCTATTGGATCTTAGTATAACTTTATGGGTACAACTGACTAGTAAATTAATAAAGGAGTTTAGTGAACAAGTGGATCCATTATCTCTACTAACACAGTTCATATTGATACAAAGATATCCATAGGAATAAATAATGGATTTCAACATTAGATTCAGCTAAACATGGAACATAGTGCCTTAGGATCTTAGGCCAACTAAAGAACAAGCAATGTACTACTATTTAAGGGCATTCAAATCAGACTTAAGAATGGCCATAAGGTAATCTAATGTTTTGAATTTCCCAAATATTTTTCAAGAAGCATTAAAAGCATAAAAGGACCTAATTGTAATAGGCAAATTACCTTCAAATATTGTAATGACAATATTTCTATAATTTTCCCAAAAATAGTCACAAGCTCTTATTGAAACTACTTCCTAACCAACTATGACTTTGGCCATAAATTTCCTAGTATGGACTATCCCACCAATGTCTTAGATGTTACCAGTACCTCCCACTATTCTATAACTACCAACACCCCATGACATACCTACATTACCAGCCCTGGATGCTCAAACAATTATCTTGCAAGAGATATCTAATGCTATGAAAAACTTGACAAATGAGGTGACTACCATGAAAAGAAGATAAGATCAAAGAAAATTTTAACCCAGAAGGTTTGTGATGAAGAATCAAGCAACTTCTATTGGTAAAATTTCTATAAAACCTAGTACATTGTATAGCAACCAAGAGGATGTACCATCCACTTCAAACTCTAAATCATACTATTGGTGTTCAACCTACAATGACCCACATGGTGAGAGATCTTGTATGATGCACCAACGTCATAGTCAAAAATTTTCTATTGAAAAGGTAGAAAGGACTCATAAAGGATAGGTATACATGCTAAGGGAAATGAATCACAAATTCATGATGTCCTCAATGGAGCAGGTATTGGTCTTAAAAATATTAGAGAAGAAATCCTTGGTGGTTGATCCCAAGATATTGTTTCCCTATAAATTACCTTATGAGGGTAAGGTAAGGGATATTCCTCAGACTACCCTAGTTCAAAATACAACTTAGAAACATCAAAATATAATCAAGTAAAGTGAAACCCAAGAGCAAGTAAGAGAAAAAATTAGATACCCCTCTGTAAGTGTTAAAGGATTGAAGCAACCCAGGAGTCCCAAAAAAAGTTTAGGGAACCTACAATGGAGTAGAGGAAATAGTCTAAAATGCTTGGTTTCAATATAGTTGAGGAATTGAAGAAGACACCTTCCAAAGCCAGCATATATGATACTTCATTATTCTAGGGAAGATTAATCTACTGTAGGATTCATTGAAGTCTATAAAAAATAAAGGAAAGCACCAGCGTGAGCTTAATTTAGCTCAAGGAAATTCTACTTATATAATAGGAAAATAATAGGTCATCATTATTTTATTTTTCTTTTAGGTTGGAAGGATGGGTGGTGCACAATTCTATGATTGATTTTGGAGTAGCTACAATAATGCCCAAAGTAGTGTGTGATATAATGAGTATGGAATATATGAGAAGCAGCCATGGTGTATTATAGCTAGATGGAACACTAATTAAAATATTAGGAGTAGTAAATATGTTCCCATGGTGCTGCACAAGATGCCTCAAATCACTATTATCCAAGAGGTTGTGGTGGTAGATCTAGAACCCTTCCTTGGAATGTATTTGTCAAGGGAATTTACTACCAAATTAGGTGGTTACCTATATCTTGATTACTCACATATGGAAATTCCATATAAAGGTAGGATATTTAAGTTGTTCTCTAAAAAACCATCTTCCTTTCATATAGAAAGGATTGAAGATAAAAATCAGCAAGTTGACACAATCAACATGATGACTAAAGAAGTTGATTTGATGGATGAAATATTGGATGAGCTCCAAATAGAAGATTAGTTCTCCTTGCAGGACTTCAATGCCATGATTGAGATAAGAATTGGTACCTATTCAATCACAAATCTAGAAGAAAAGAACATTATAGCCCCGACTAGGCAAATTCCTCAAAATGTGGAAACATTTCTTTGATGGGTCAAGGTGTAAAAATGGCATCGAAGTACACATAGTACTAATCTCACCATCCAGAGAAAATAAGGTATTCTTATACATACTAACATGTATTTGCACAAATTATATTGTCGATTATAAGGCATTATGTTTATGGTTGAAAAATACCAATAAGATAGGAATCAAATAGCTTCTTATTTATGGTGATTCAAAACTAATAGTCAATCAGGTCACAAAGCGGTTCACCAGCAAGTAATACTACCTCGAAACTTAGAGAAATAGAGTGTGGGATCTATTAGAGGCTTTTCAGACACTAAATATTAAGGCTATCCCCAAAGAGCACAATACTCATGCTATCATGTTAGCATCTGTAGGATCCAACCACTGTCTAGTGTCTAATGTGATACATAAGGCATAAACAATGAGACTTGTGTATAGGCCATCTATGTTGACTTAATGATATATAAAATAAACTATTCAAGTGATTGCTACTAGAGGATGAAGAGGAAGGATCACAAAAGGATTGATAACCTTAGAAAGCTTGTTTGATAGCAGTTATTGGCTAGTTGGTAATAAGATAAATATTGATAGCTAGGGATACAGAGAGGCACACATTGATCTTGGGAAGAATCTCAAATAACTTTTGGTATCAAAGCCACAATTTGGGTAAAGTGGGTTTGTTTTTGAAGAGCTAGGGCATGTTTTTCAAAAAATGTCACATTTTCCAGAGGCCATAATTTTTATTTTAGTACTCATTTTTAGAAGGTTTTGACTCCATTATGTAGATATTTTTAAGTATTACAAAAATGACTGCTCATTTGTTAAATCTTGATTAGTATTGAGAAAGTTATGGCTTTTTGAAGTTGGGTTATTTGTGTTGTTTTTTGGCCGCACAAATTGTTTTCAAAATAAAAAAATTCGTATTAAATTTTTTAGCTGTCATTTTCAGAATATTTTTGCACCAACATGTAGATTATTTTGAGTACTACAAAAATAACTGCTCATTAGTGAAATTTTGTTAAGTATTGAGAAAGTTAAATTTGTTTGAAGTTGGGTTGTTGAAATTTGTTTTTGGGCTGCGCAAATGTTTTTTCAAAAAGAAGAAAGTTCATATTAAATTTTTAGCAGTCATTTTTATAATATTTTTGCACCAGCATACATGTTATTTTGAGTACTCCAAAAGTGACTATTCACTTGTTAAATTCTGAGAAATATTGAGGGAGTGAGAGAGTTAAACTTGTTTGAAGTTGGGTTGTTGAAATTTGTTTTTGGGCTATGCAAATGTTTTTTCAAAAAGAAGAAAGTTCGTATTAAATTTTTAGCATTCATTTTTACAATATTTTTGCACCAGCATACAGGTTATTTTGAGTACTCCAAAAGTGACTATTCACTTGTTAAATTCTGATAAATATTGAGGGAGTTACAGTTGTTACAAACTAGGATTTTGGTGCTATTTTTGGGGCTACACGGAAAAGGGAAAAAATCATAACTCTCAATTTGGGTAAGCAAATCAGTTGTAGTTTATTTTTTTTTGAAGAAAATTTGTAGATTTAATTGTTCGAATAAATAAACAGATGAAATCTCAAAATTTTAGCTTTTGAGAAATTTTGGTTATTTCAAAGCCTAGCTAATTAAAAGAATGGACTTGCCAGATTTTTTTGGCAAAGATGATATTGATGCTAAGGAATGGTGGAAAAATTTTAAGTCTATATTTTGAATCTTTTTGGAGATTTTTAATTTGCATTTCCTTGCAATAGGAAGCTTCATCTTGGTATTCACACTTTGCTGATTCTCGTGATTTTCTACACACATGGGAAAATTTTGAAGTTGCATTTTTAAGCAAATGGAGATAAAAAGAAAAGGATAATAATATGTAAGCTAATTAAACTACATGTATTGTGTTAGGACCAAATAGTGGTCACAAGGATTTGTTTGAATGTAAAAATTCTATTTTGCAAGTTCATGGGTGCATTCAAAATCAAAAAAATATTGTTTCCATTAACCCTAGCAACAAATATAATTTTATCAATATGTATTTGACCAAGAGGTTGAAATTATAAGCAAATAAAATCAAAGACATACAACTTAAGGGTCAAAATATTCAATTTTTTTAAGATTTGAAGATCGCCGTGGATAAATATGTTTTACATTCATATTTTCATGTTATTGATCTAAATGATATAAATATTTTTATTGGTTATCCTTGGTTGCATTCTTTGGATACTATTAACAATAATGTGTAAAATAAATTCATGAAGTTATCGTATCAAAAGAAGAAGATAAAATCACAAGACATCTCATGGTGTAAGGATAAACAAGTAGCTATTGCAGGGGAACAAAGTGAAGAGCAAACAAAAGAAATTGAAATAGAATCTCAAGATGCAGTAGCAAAAATCAAGGAAGCAATAGTAAGGGAAGAATCAATGGAAGGGAGTAAGAGATAAAAGCAAAAATAGGTTGAACATCAGGTTAAGGTTGGAGTATATCTCCATCCACACCACCATGAGAGGCAACCATCATGGAGATAATACTTGAGGCAACATAAGAACAATGAGGGACGTATAAGGAACCAAAGGAGCCAAAATTTTGGATATGCTACAAGTCATAAGTACAAGTAGGTATGGATGAGAAAAAAGTAAATTTTATGCTTCCAACAAATGACATTGGCATCAACGAAGACAACCACCAATCATAGTTTTAGTGGGATGTATGGATGATCATGATTGTTACCAGTATTCAAGATGGCTCAAAAGATCATATTATTTAGACTCTTCTAATGTTTCGAGGACAAAAAAATTGTAAGGGGGATGGAATGTTAGGTACCCAAGATAGGTACTTAATAATTTAATATTATATTGTATAATGGTATGAGCCATAAATTAATTATTGAGTAAGGAAGGCCACATGTAAATTTAGAAATAGGTATGTCTAGAATGATATATGTAACCATTGGGGGGATTATTATCATATGTAACTACAAGAAATATTGTCATATGTAACCGCATGGAATATTGTCATTATGCACCTTGAAAGGTGAACTGCCATATGGATGATCTTGTAACTCATGAAAGGTGAACCATCACACTCTTGTATAAAGAGATATGTACCCCCATTGTAAAGGGGATGTATAATGTATTCTTGGAGAAGCCTTGGATGGTGAAGCTAGAGATATTATGGAGTGGAGTCCTTCCAAAAGGAGCATTGTACGATGTTGCCCTTCCTCAAGGGTATAATCAATATTTATTTTATTATGAGCAATTTATTGTGAAATTTATTTATGGATGCATGTTTGATATTTTGAATGATTTATGGTTATGAGGAGAGGGGTTCACAACACTCAGAAGAAGAAGTTAACCAAATTCTAGAATTATGTAAAGAGTTCAATGATATTATAGCATGGACCTATGATGACCTCAAGGTGTACAACAAGGATACTATCCAACACACCATTGAACTAACATCAGATGCAAAACCTTTTTGATAGAAGCAAAGACCTATCAACCCAAAGATAGAAACATTGATGAAGTAGGAACTACTAAAGCTACTAAATGCTAGGATAATCTATCCCATCAAGAATTCTACATAGGTTACCAACTTGGTTCTAGTAAGAAATAAAAATGGTGATATCCACCTCTATGTGGAATTTCAAAACCTAAATAAAGCATCACTAAAATATCACTACCCTCTCCCACAGATTCTCTTTGTTAGATAGATTCTCTAGTTTCAACTAGGTATGGTTCTATGATGAAGACCAATACAAGACAACATTCACAACTAGGTGGGGAACTTTTACATATCAACAGATACCCTTTGGTATGTCTAATATAGGTGCTAATTTTCAAAGAGCAATGGATCTAACATTTGAGGAGTTGGTGAACAAGATAATAGTGATCTATTTAAATGGCATGACAATATTATATCATCATAAGGAGAAGCATGTTGAACATCTACAATTGGTGCTTGAGATATGCAGGGAGTTTGGGATTTTATTATATCCAAAGAAGTCAATTTTTGTTGTGCAATAATGGAAGCTATTAAGACATGTTGCGTTCAAAATAGGGCTATCTATTGAATTGAATAGGGTAAAATCCATTCTATACCTTCCCTTGCCATTAAAAACGAAGGAACTTTAATCATTTTTTTGGAAAAATCAATATTGTTTTAGATTTTGCTCATATAGTTAAACCCATGACTAAAATGCTTAAAAAGTAAGTGGATTTCAAGTGGACGTATTTCTATAAAAGTGCTTTCAAGAATATTAAATAATCAATAGCTCAAGTGCCTATGCTTGTCAATCCAAATTACTCCAAGGGTTCCATCCTTTATGTATTTGGAGTAGAGGAAAGCTATGTTGTTGTTATTACCCCAAAAAAGGAAGAGAATAATGAGCGACCTATAGCATTCCTGGGTCAAACACTATATGACCATGAAGAAAGGTATACTTTTATAGAGAAATAAGTCAATGTAGTGATGAAATCATTAAATTTTAGGCACTTTGTGTCTCAAATCAAGACATTTGTATTTGTAGTACATCTAGATGTTTAAAAATTTGTAATTCAAAGAGAACTGGGTGATAAGAGAGCTCGTTAGGTGACTAATATTTAGGAATATGATGTTGAGATCAAGCCAACCAAGCTAATAAGAGGCAGAGCATTATTCCAACAATTAGTTGAATCTGTCATATAAAATGTAAATCTACTAGTGGAAGGACAACAACCCACCTAGCCAGAAATGGTCTAAAAACATAGCTAATTTGTTGAGTCCAAAGCTATATGATAACATGATAGATAGCTAAAATATCATAAGAGACAATAGAATTTCTAGAATTATTTTTACTGGTATCATAGGACAACATTTTATTATATTTTTAAAATTATCACCATATTCATTCCTCACTAAATATCAAACTGACACTAACCCTACACCTATAATATTGTTGAATATACAAGCATCAATGGATCATAATCTGAATCAAAATTAGAATATTCAAAACTACCCCAACTGGAACCATACAAGACCTCTCAATATTTCCATCCAGAATCCAATTCGTCAAGCAAATTTAAAAGCCTTACCAACATATGATGGTACTAGGAGGACTACTTATGAGCATTGTGAAGATGCTATATCACACTACACCAAAAAAGGGATTTAAAAGTGATTTTTAACCGCTCTTAAAGACCTTTAAAGGCCGTTATTCAGCCATCGTCTATGAGGGCATCATTAAAAGTTTGTGCCCATACGATGACGGTTTTAAACCACCTCAAAAGTTGTCCTCTTAGGGTCTAAGAGGGCAATTTAAAACCTCCCTCTTAGAGCTGCAAGGGTGGTTTAAAACCACCCTCTTAGGGTTATGAGGGTGGTTTAAAACCACCTCTTAGCCCTAAGAGGGTGATTTAAAACTACCATCATAGACTTAAGAGGGTGGTTTAAAACTACCCTCTTAGGGCTAAGAGGGTTCCCTAAGAGGGCGGGTTAAAATTGCCCTCGTAGGGTGAATTTTTAATAAATATATATAAACCTAGCATCCTATGTAAAATATAAAAATATAAAACATAAAAGTATAAAATTATAAATTTGAAGCACACAATCTGCTCCTAAGTAAAATTCATTTATTGAATAGCATCCTAGAATTCATATTAACAATGGTTTTTATCAGAGTCTCTTCCTCCAAAGGCATTGTTGACATTATTAAACAACAATAATATGAACAGTTACAGGAAGATACAAAATCCAAAGACTTTGGCTAAGGAAAAATAATATAATTTACAAGGATGGGTAGTAAAATCACATAACATCATGCTTCTATCATGTATGGATGGACTGTTTTTGATAATTCCTAGAAAGTCCAAGCAAAGACATTCCTTTTGTTGTCACACTCATTATACAATTCATATTGACAGAAGCACACTAAACCCTTTATGATGTAACTGATATGGCGACTACATAATTCTAAACCTCCATAGTCAAACAAAATAATTAGCATCATAATACTACAAACTTAACCAACAAGGAAGAATGTTTTTCCTAATGTTTCTTTTGATTTTGGGCCAAAGAGAGCAATTGCCTAACACCTTCTATCCATAGATATTGGTCTTTCTCATTACGACATTCAAACTCCATTAGTCCTCGAGCATTTATAAGACCAAAATAGCATTTTTATTCCCCTCCCTCTAATAAGTCCCTCATAGTTCAAGCAAGGATGTCACTACAAACATCATAGACAATACTTGCCAATATATTCAACAAGTACATCCTTAGATAATGCGGTCATATAATTCATTAAAATTGCAGCCATGCTCACCATCCAAATAGAGAATATCACAAAAAAGGTTTCTTACTCTTTTTGATATTTGAAAATGTACCACCAATGTGTTTTCTCTAAAGTTTCACAACCACCTACATTACATTCTAGAATATTAATAGGAAAACATATAACCACTATTAAAAAAGCACTATATTACTTGAATTCCTATGCATGTAGACACTATTGATCAGCAATGAATTGGGACCAAGCAAAAGATAAATACAAAAATAATTTTCACTTAATTCCTACCTCTTGAAACCAAAAGGTGCATATACAATACCTAAATAGGAAATATAAATCAAAATAATTGTTCACTTATGAACTCTTGTTAATATAAACAACGATCTGCTTCTAGTGAATCACACCTATTACTAGCAAACATAATCTATTAGGTCAAAAATTATTTACTCAATTACCAAAATTCCCCCATATGGATAATATTTTATGAAAGAAAAACTACCTTTTCTTGTACGCTTTATAAGGTCACATCCTCTTGCTATAAATTCATGAGAGCATATATATGATTAATTATCCTCTAGAACTAACTCGCTACTAAATTGAGATACTATATTGTATCCTTTCTCATAAGGAATAACTATGGCATGGATCCATAATTCTCTCTATGCTCTTTCTTTCAATGTTGCTGCTCCATGTAGAGCTAGTAGAACAGGAAGAAATTATATGAGATTCAAGGAGCAGAACATATTTATGGTATAAGCTTCCAAGTTTTTCCAAGTTTTTTAGTCAAAATGACAAAAAGCCATAGTATCCATTTGATAAATTAATAGGTCTAGAACAAGCGAAGAATATGAATTTGGTGAAAGAATTCAAAGAAGCAAAAGTTGATTATTGTATGCAATATCAATGGAGGTTTTATTAAAATCCACCTTTGGGATGGAATAAGCATAATCTAATCTCACTATGTAAGACAATATGACAAATAAAAACATTCCTTGCTCTAATCATAATTAGAAAAGTGCATTCTAGAAAGCTACAGTCTTTACTTGATTCACATTGTTCTCTAAAATTCACAAAGGGAATCCAAAGGTGATTTGTTGGAAATATTTCATAAAAGGCATCGGAAAGTGTGTTTAAGAAGCCAAAATTTCCCTCACTTTACAATTGAAATCTAACCAACCAAGAATTGATAAATTTTTGGATTGGTAGCTCATGTTAAGCATATGGTAGTTAAGATAAATAAGA
Source organism: Wollemia nobilis (assembly GCA_028583015.1). Classification (NCBI taxonomy): domain Eukaryota; kingdom Viridiplantae; phylum Streptophyta; class Pinopsida; order Araucariales; family Araucariaceae; genus Wollemia; species Wollemia nobilis. The sequence goes on along the minus strand of JAQPPZ010016947.1, from coordinate 15,900,817 downwards.
GTATATGATTTTATAGTCCAAAGTCTTAAGAAGGTCACACATAGTCACCATGTACTCATTAAGTTTTTTTAGAAAGTCAAGACTCCAAATACAACTATTGTAAATGCAATGCACAAGATATTCTTTAACGCTTCCTACTTGGAAAGAGAAGGGTAAATTTTCCTTTGCACTTTATGCTTCATAATATTTTTCAAATTTTTTTATCTACAAGATTTATAACATGGCCTTGCAAAGGTTTGATGCATCAAGGATTCCTCATGTACAACTTGAGATACATAAATCTCAACTTTGGGTGCATCACTCTCATGTGCAAACCAAAAACAAGCCAGGTATGTGAAGCTCAAACAACATAATATAATCATTTTTATTTAAATATATGCTACTATAACACAAAATACACCTCCTCTAATAATTAGATAGGTTTCAAGCAAAAAATTACAAAAAAATAAAAGAAATTTTAAAAACCAAGCTAAAGTCACCACAATTTTAAAAAGAGAATATGAAAGCAATCAATCAAAAGAGATAAACCAAAAAAACAAATCTAAAGTCACCACAACATGTTAAAGAAAAAATAAAAGCAATCTACAAATAATGTTAAAGACAACTACATAGTTCAAAGACAATGGCCAACAAAAACTTGGAAGCAATGTTGGGGCACAAATAACTGCATAGCCTTTTTACCACTTCTTACCAAATCAAATCCTATAAACCAAAAAATAAATTAATTAATTAATGAACTATTCAATGTCCTAAAATGCACAAAATGCACCTCTTGGTTTTTCTACATTTCATAGAATTTATAGACATGTAAGATGCAACATGCCACTTAATATTTTTCTCCATGATTATGAGGAGTCTAAATAGAAAAAAAATAATTAACTAAAAGAAATTTCTTCTTGAATGGGTTTAATGATAAAGAGGTTTGCATACTCCAAATAGGAGGTTCAAGGTCTAAATATAAGTGAAGTTACGACACGTACAATTTCTAAGATAGTTGACTAAAATTTCTTCTTGAATGGTTAAATTGTGAAGAGGCTTGGATACTCCAAATAAGATATTAAAGATCTGAATCTAAGTGAGGTTAGGGTACATACACTTTCTAATATGGTTGACTCAAAGAATTCCATGGTGGAATTATTTTATGTAATGTTCATAGCCCTTATAAGTTACTTAACCCAGTTACGTATTTGCACTTTACACAAAAATATATATATTTGGATATTTGTTGTATTTATCATGCATGATAATTATAAAGAGGATTTCATATCTTGAGATACACAAAAAATAAAAACCAAATTAGATCATAATCAAGTGCATAAGCTAGAGGCCTTCAAAGGACCAAACTTGAGTAGATGTCATATTCACTGAGTTTCCAACTTATATCTTCTATTTTATAACATCAAAGTATTTTACAAGCAATCAAGCCTTTCTCACATTTGTACATTTTATATGGCATACACATAAATCCACAAACACTTCACCATTGATATAGAGAATCTTGATAGATGATAGAAACAAAACCTTAAAATATTTCAGTTTCAAGTAGTTTAAAATGAATATGTCAAAATGATAAAGCAAGGTTCAAATTCCATAGGTAAACCTTGGTGTTCTAATATAATCTTTAGTCTTAATCTAAACCTTGGTGTTTTAATCAAATTGTATTATCTTAACTAACCTTCCAAGAAGACCAAGATTAAATTCTTGCCAAGCATACAAGTAATTTCTAGCAGAACTATTGTAATACTACTAATTTTTCAAAGTCATACTTACATGGTACTTACATATGATGTATATTAGGTTGGCAGTTTCATTCCATATAAATATACTATACAAAATGGATACTTAGGATAAATACATAATATTTCATACACTCCATGAAATTTTATATAGCATGAACAAAAACTACATATACATAAATCTATCCAAACAAGGCTTCACTTTTTTATCTTAAGAGTCAACTTGCCAATATAAGCCTCTCAAAAGTCTTTTCCTAAACTAAATATATCCCATGCACTTATCAAGCTCACATATACTTCAATAAATAAATAAATAGATAAATAAAAGAATATTGTTCATCATCAAGTTCAACCTTCTCTCATCCACAAACCCAAATCTAAGTGTATAAGAATGTGTCCTAAGATAATGTTTGTCTTCCTCATTTTATGAACCATCCTATTGTATAACAATACATGCATATTTAGAATGCTAATCTATAATCTAAAATTCAGACTAATTAATCATAATATGAATGCCTCACAAATAATTCTTTTTCAAGGAACTAACCCTCTTTCCACATAACCAATTCAAATAAGGTTACACAAGGTAATCAATATTAGACGAAAACAAAGGGTAGCAAGAGGAGGTTATAGCCATCGCTTTTACTCTTCAACTGAACTATGAAAAAATAAAATAACAAGACATTTTGTAACCCCCCTTTCAAATTTTAGTGACAAGATGTAATCTCCTCAATATTTAAATTAAAATAATAGTTGGGTTCTTCCTTTTATCAATATCTAGACTCCAATCTAGTAATGACATTTTGTAAAGTGCTGATTTTGAGGTCAAGCACAGAGTATATTAAGTTAATATTTAGTGATAATAGTGTTAGTCTTACAATGACACTGAGAGGGGGGGTGAATCAGTGTAGCTCTTTAAACTTAAATTTATAGCTCTTAATACCGCAACAATTAGAACTTATTACTAGCTACAACAAGTATAACTAAAGTGCATCACACAACACAAGATTTAACGAAGTTCACCAATGTGGCTACTCCTCAAAGAATTTACTGCTTGGACTACCATCCAAATCCAGCCTTTGCAAAGAACCAACTTTACAATCAATTTACCAGCACACACTGGAAGGAGAACCAACCCCTGATTTATCTGCACTAATAGAAAGGAGCACCTACCCCTGATTTACCAACACCAACTGGAAGGAGCACCAACCCCTGTGATGCCAGGAGCATCCAGGAGCAGCACAACAATCTTGCATCGAAACAAGCAAAAAAAGTTCTAAGTATAAAAATATTCTAAGTGTTGAATGTGTCGCGATATCGCGACATAAAAGTTGTCGCGATATCGCGATAACTCAGAATAACGACGGGCGCAAATCGCAAGTGTCGCGATATCGCGACATAAAAGTTGTCGCGATATCGCGACAACTCAGAACCAATGGCGGGCGCAATCGCAAGTGTCGCGATATCACGACATAAAAGTTGTCACGATATCGCGACAACTCAGAACCAACGACGGGCGCAAATCGCAAGTGTCACGATATCACGACACAAAAGTTGTCACGATATCACGACAACTCAGAAACAATGGCGGGCGCAAATGGCAAGTGTCGCGATATCGCGACACAAAAGTTGTCATGATATCGCGACAACTCAAAAACAATGGTGGGCAAAATGGCAAGTGTCGCGATATCGTGACGAACTTAGAGCAAAGTTGTGAGCAAACGAAAGTGTCGCGATATCGCGACACATTGGCCAACAAAGACAAAAGCCGAAAAAGTGTCGCGATATCGCGACAGATGGACATGGAGGAAAAAGTGTCACGTTTTCGTGACCCGGCTAGGAGAGAGAAGAGCGGAATGCAAAGGTGTCACGAAAATGCGACATGTTACTTTTTCGTGGACTGTTGCAGAATGACAGTTGGCAGTTTCCAGAAGTCGTTAAGGCAGTTCCAGGGAACCGTTGTAGTGGTTACAGGGACGGTTACGAACGACGGTTGCAGCAAGAACCTATGATGATAAAAAGAGATTTTTTTGAAGGATTGCGGAGGCTGGAGAGACGAAGGCTGCGGCTTCTTTTGGCATTTTTTGTACTGTGTAATCTTCCATAGTTACGAATTGTAAAGCTTTCCATGCTTCAAAATAAAATTGCATCTTTTCTTTGTTAATTAAAATTGGCTCCCCATCAAGTGGTATCAGAGCAGTAAGATTCTGAGTGTGTGAGCAGAGCGCCGAACGTGAGGCAGCTTGCACCAGGATCTGGGGTTACGGGTTCTGAGAAAAAGTGAAGCAGAATGCCATCGCGAAGAAATCGTGGTGCTGGAAGGAACGTGGTTCCTGAAGGAGACTTTCGAGCATTGCAGAGGCAAGTGCAGGCCCTGCAGGAAGAATTGCGTAGAGGAGTAGAGCCAAGAGGAGAAGACCAAAGCGATGATGAAGCTTGCGGAGTTGATGATCCGTCTGAAGAAGAAGAAGAAGCGATGAGTTCTACAGAAGCTCGAATGATTAAAGCCATTTCTCAAATTGGGAAAAGGTCGAAGATTGATGTATCCACATATTCTAGAAATTTAAATCCAGAAGAATTGATTGACTGGATTAATGACATGGAGGAATATTTCGAATATGAGGAGGTTGAAGATCCAAATCGAATAAAATTTGCCAGAACAAAGTTGAAAGGCCATGCTGGCATATGGTGGAAAGGAGTGCAACTGGAAAGAAATCGTAGAGGAAAAGAAAAGATCACCAGGTGGGATCGAATGGTTGAAAAACTGAAACGACAGTTTATTCCGGCAGATTACGAATTAGATCTGCTGAGAAAAATGCAGAGTTTGCGACAGTCCAGCAAGTCTATTAAAGAATATACAGAGGAATTTTTTAAAATTTCTATCAGAACCGGCCATACAGAAGCAAATAAAGAGAGAGTAGCCCGTTACATTAATGGGTTAAGAACCAACGTGCAAGAAGAATTGAGTCTGGTTCGAATGAGCACCATTGAAGATGCTTACCAGTTTGCTCTGAAAGTGGAAGAGAAACTGAACCGTAGATTTGACAGTAAGCAAAGAGGAAGAGGTCGTGGTGGAAGAACTGGTGGAAGAACCAGTGGAGGTAAATATGATGACCAAAAGCAGACTGGTGAAACCAAGCAATCACCAGGAATAGAAGGAGGAGAATGCTTACCGACCCCGTAATCAGAACAATGATTATCAAAGGGGACGAGGTAGAGGTGGACGCGGATATGGAAGAGGCAGATTTCGTGGAACCTGTTTCAATTGCGGAGAAGAGGGGCATCGATCATATGAGTGTCCCAAACACCAAGAAACACCGAACAGAAGGCCTCGAAGGTAATGCCAGAGCTGCGGTTGTTGAGGATGGTGTTGAATCCGAGCACTCTAAAGAAGCAGAGCGAGGAGAAGTGATGATCACAAGGAGAACCTTGTTGAACGAAGAGAAGGAACCAGACCAGCGAAAAAGCCTGTTTCGCACGAGGTGCAAATGTTCAGGTAAAATCTGTAATATTATTATTGATAATGGTAGTACAGATAATTTGGTTTCTGAGGAAATGGTAGCTAAGTTAAAGCTAGAAAGAAGACAACACCCGCATCCATACCGGATTGCATGGTTGCAGAAGGACCATAGAGCATTGGTCAGTGAACAATGCTTGGTCAAGTTTCAAATTGGAAGATACCAGGATGAGGTCCTGTGTGATATTTTGCCGATGGATGCTTGCCATTTGTTGCTTGGAAGACCATGGCAATTTGATAGACGTGCGACGCATGATGGGCATGCAAATACCTATTCCCTGACAAAAGATGGAGTACGCCACAAACTGAAGCCATTGAAGGAGGTTGAGGAAAAGGTATGCAATAATGCTAGAATTTGTTTAGTAGATGGAAAAAAAATTTTGGATGGTCTAAAGAGGGATTCAATGTGTTATGCATTAATTCCTACTGTAAAGAGAGAAGATACTACTGACATTCCAGCAGAAGTTGAACATCTCGTTAGCAAAATTTCCTGATATTATATCAGACAATGTGCCCGAGGGTTTGCCGCCAATGAGGAAGATTAGTCATCAGATTGACTTAATGCCAGGATCTAGCTTACCCAATAAGGCCGCCCATAGAATGTCTCCTATAGAGAATGAAGAGTTGAACCGCCAGGTTCATGAATTGTTGAGGAAGGGTTTGATTCGAGCAAGTTTGAGCCCTTGTGTAGTACCGATAGTACTTGCACCAAAGAAGAATGGCGAATGGCGAATGTGCACTGATTCCCGAGCCATTAATAAAATTACCATTAAATATCGCTTTCCATTACCCAGAATGGACGATATAATGGATTGTTTGAGTGGAGCTAAATACTTCACTAAGATTGATTTAAAGAGCGGATATCACCAGATACGTGTTAGAGAGGGTGACGAATGGAAGACAACCTTTAAAACCAAAGAGGGTTTGTATGAGTGGTTAGTTATGCCATTTGGATTGACTAATGCACCCAATACGTTTATGAGGCTGATGAATGAGGTATTGCGTGACTTCCTGGAAAAGTTCGTGATAGTTTATCTGGATGATATTTTAATTTTTAGTAAAACATTGGAAGAGCATTTGATGCATGTTCGGACAGTTTTTGAAAAACTGCGAGAGGAGCAGTTATTGATAAATATACAGAAGTGCAGTTTTGTACAGAAAGAGTTGATTTACCTGGGATTTGTCATCTCAGAGGAGGGTCTAAAAATGGATCCTGAAAAGGTGAAGGCTATCATTGAATGGCCTGCCCCAAGGAATGTAACAGAGGTAAGATCATTTCATGGTCTTGCAAGTTTCTATAGAAAGTTTATTAGAGACTTTAGAAGTATTTGTGCACCCCTAACAGAAACTATGAGAGGGGATAAGAGAGAATTTAAGTGGACTGCCAAGGCAGGTACCAGTATGGACATATTGAAGAAGAAAGTGATAGAACAGCCCATTCTGGCACTTCCAGATTTTAATAAAGTGTTTCAGGTTGACTGTGATGCCAGTGGCAGTGCCATTGGAGCTGTGTTGAGCCAAGAAGGTAAACCTGTTGCATACTTTAGTGAAAAATTAAATGATGCTAGAAAGAAATACTCTGTTTATGATCAAGAATTCTATGCTATAATTCAGGCTCTTAAGAAATGGAGACATTATTTGCTAACCAAAGAGTTTGTTTTATATACTGACCATCAAGCTTTGCAGTATATAAATAGTCAAGGTAAACTTAACCAGCGGCATTTGAAGTGGGTTGAATTCCTGCAGAGTTATACCTTTGTCCTGAAGCATAGAAGTGGTAAATCTAATAGAGTTGCAGATGCCTTGAGTAGAAGGCATAATTTGTTGATAGAAATGAGAGTGCAAGTTGTTGGGTTTGATGAACTCAAGAGTTTATACCCAACAGATCCAGATTTTGCAGAGGCATGGACGGCATGTGTGTCTCCTACTACTGTGGATCGCACTAAGTGGTTGGATTTTATGATCCAAGATGGGATGCTATTTCGAAAGAACCAGTTGTGCATTCCACGAAGTTCCATGAGGGAAAATTTGATCAAAGAGAAACATAGCGGAGGACTAGCAGGGCATTTTGGTCGAGATAAGACCATTGCTCTCGTTAGTGAGAATTACCATTGGCCGCAGTTGCAGCCGGATGTGACCAAATTTGTGCAGGGTTGCAGAGTGTGCCAGATGGCGAAAGGAGTCAGCCAGAATACAGGAATGTACCAGCCATTGCCTGTACCAGAGAGACCATGGGAGGACATCAGTATGGATTTTGTTCTTGGTCTGCCAAGGACACAACGTGGAAATGACGCCATTTTTGTTGTTGTTGACAGGTTTTCGAAGATGGCTCATTTTATTCCATGTCAGAAGACAAGTGATGTTGTTCATATTGCAGGCTTGTTTTTCAGGGAGGTTGTGCGCCTTCATGGTCTACCCCAAAGCATTGTCTCGGACAGAGATACCAAATTTGTGGGTTATTTCTGGAGAACCCTGTGGAAGAAGCTGAAAACAGAATTGAAATTCAGTTCTGCGTACCACCCGCAGACTGATGGACAGACCGAAGTAGTCAACCGAAGTTTGGGTAATCTTCTACGATGTCTGGTAGGAGATAAACCCAAGGGATGGGATCTGATTTTACCATAGGCAGAGTTTGCTTACAATAATTCTGTCAATCACAGTACTGGTAAATCCCCATTCCAGATAGTGCATGGGAACAACCCGAGAAACGCTTCTGAGTTGAGGCCGATGGATAAAGGAGAAAAGCGCAGTGCTGAAGCTGAAGACTTTGCAACACACATGAAGAATTTACATGAAGAGGTACAACAACATATCAGTAAAATGAATGCTACGTACAAAGCCAGAGCAGATCAGAAGCGACGTTTCAAGGAATTCCAGATAGGAGATGAAGTCATGGTTCATTTGCGCAAGGAACGTTTTCCTACCAAAACCTACAATAAGCTAAAAATGAAGAAGTTTGGACCATGCCGGATCATAGGTAAACGAGATTCAGGAAATGCCTATGAAGTAGATCTACCAAGTGAGCTGAATATTTCACCTATCTTCAATATTTCAGACTTGGTTGAATATCATGCAGGAAGTTGTAGCGAACCACCCAGTCCGGATCTATGGAACATTCCAGCATCCACTCCAGACAAAGAAGAAATTGAAGACATACTCGACACTCGCGAAGGCAGAAGTACCCAAAACAGGCAATATTCGGAGTATTTGGTCAAGTGGAAGAACCGACCTGTCGAAGATGCCACATGGTTGTCCAAATCAGAGGTTGATCATCTGGGTTTTCCTTTGACCGTCCAGAAGTGAGGATCACTTCTAAAAATCTACCTCGGGTGTCTGATGCAGGAGCATCCAGGAGCAGCACAACAATCTTGCATCGAAACAAACAAAAAAAGTTCTAAGTATAAAAAATAGTCTAAGTGTTGAATGTGTCGCGATATCACGACATAAAAGTTGTCGCGATATCGCGACAACTCAGAATAAGGGAAATGAAGTGTCGTGATATCGCGACAACTCAGTAACCAACGAGGGCAAATCGCAAGTGTCACGATATCGCGACATAAAAGTTGTCACGATATCGCGACAACTCAGAACCAACAGCGGGCACAAATCGCAAGTGTCGCGATATCGTGACATAAAAGTTGTCGCGATATCACGACAACTCAGAAACAATGGCGAGCGCAAATGGCAAGTGTCACGATATCGTGACACAAAAGTTGTCACGATATCGCGACAACTCAGAAACAATGGCGGGCAAATGGCAAGTGTCGCGATATCGCGACGAACTTAGAGCAAAGTTGTGAGCAAACGAAAGTGTCACGATATCGCGACACATTGGCCAACAAAGACAAAAGCCAAAAAAGTGTCGCGATATCGCGACAGATGGACATGGAGGAAAAAGTGTCACGTTTTCATGACCCGGCTAGGAGAGAGAAGAGCGAAATGCAAAGGTGTCACGAAAACGCGACATGTTACTTTTTTGTGGACTGTTGCAGAACGACAGTTGGCAGTTTTAGAAGTCGTTAAGGCAGTTCCAGGGAACCGTTGCAGCGGTTACAGGGACGGTTACGAACGGCGGTTGCAGCAAGAACCTGTGTTGATAAAGAGAGATTTTTTGAAGGATTGCGGAGGCTGGAGAGACGAAGGCTGCGGCTTCTTTTGGCATTTTTTGTACTGTGTAATCTTCCATAGTTTCGAATTGTAAAGCTTTCCATGCTTCAAAATAAAATTGCGTCTTTTCTTTGTTAATTAAAATTGGCTCCCCATCACCTTGATTTATCTGCACCAACAAAAAGGAGTACCAACCCCTGATGCCAAGCTGCAACTTGGAATTCAATTTGAATCTATAAGTTTGACTCACGATAGAATACCTTTGCCCTTTTGCAAGACCATAGCAGACCTAGTCATTCTTCAACCTTTTCACTCTCTGTGCACTCTGCTCTCTCTGCACAATCACTTCGCACACTCTACTTCGTTATAATCAAACTTCATGATCATCTTCTCCATTTTGCACTCTGCTCTCTTTGCAAATTTTGCACTTAGCATGATTCAAAATGACTTGCTCTCTACGCACAACGATCGTATTTCACACACATTCGACTACATCCTCAATTCTCCAAACAACCCTCCTTGTATAACAATATTTTTTATGATAAAAACCCTAATCTTAGTCGGTTGTAAATCCTAATCTTAGTTGGCTTTCATAACAACTGTAAACCCTAATTTTAGTCGATTGTCATCGATCTTCATCGGCTTCAACTACCCCTATAAATGCCGTAGTGATGTCGGTCCACTATCATACTTCTCATTTCAGTCGGGTTCTCCTTCTTGACTTGCGCATTTACGACCTGTCGCGAAATCACAACATTTCTGCCTCTGTAGCTTCTTTTGTTGTTGTTGCCATGAAAATATAACATGTCACGATATCGCGACACTTTTTACTTCTCTCTTTCTCCTTTATTTGGACCACAAAAATCGCTACATTTCTACGATCTCGCAAACTTTTCCCTTCTCTTTCTTTCTTTCATCATGATATCGTGACACTTTTGCCTCTATACTCTTTCTCTTTTCTTTTGTCATGATATCGTGACATTTCAACCTTTTTAGACTTTGTCTTTTCTTTTGTCGTAATATCGTGACACTTCTGCTTCCATAGACTTCAACTTTTCTTTTGTCACGAAATCATGACACTTCTGCCTTCGAAGTCTTCTTCTCTGCTTTTATCGTGAAATCGTGACACTTCTGCTTCCATACTTTACTTCTTTGCTTTTGTTGCAAAATCATGACACTTTTACCTTCGAAGTCTTCTTCTCTGCTTTTGTCATGAAATCATGACACTTCTACTTTCGTACTTTACTTCTTTGCTTTTGTCGTGAAATCATGACACTTCTGCTTCCAAAGTCTTGCTTTCTGCTTTTGTCATGAAATCATGATAGTTTTGCTTTCGTACGCTTCCTCTCTTTCTTTTGTCATGAAAATGCGACATGTCGCGATATCATGACACTTTTCAAACTTACTTTCTCTCTCCTATTTTAGTCATGAAAATACGACATGTCGCGAAATCGCGACACTTTTCTTACTTGTTCTCTTTCTTCGAACTTGTCACGAAATCGCGACACTTTTTCCTGCTTTCTCTTTCTCTTCCAACATGTCACGAAATCATAACAGTTTTTCCACTTGCCTTTTTCTCTTCCAACATGTCGTGAAATCGTGACAGTTTTTCACTTGCTTTTTCTCTTCCAACATGTCATGAAATCGTGACAATTTTTCCTACTTTTTCTCTCTTCCAACATGTCGCGAAATCGTGATAGTTTTTCCTGCTTTTTCTCTCTCTTCCAACATGTCGCGAAATCATGACATTTTTTCCTAATTTTTCTCTCTCTTCCAACATGTCGTGAAATCGCGATAGTTTTTCCTATTTTTTCTCTCTCTTCCAACATGTCACGAAATCGCGACAGTTTTTCCTTCCTGCTATATATGTCACGATATCGCAACACTTTTCTTACTTGTATTTTTCTTTGATCTTTTGCATATGGGCCACTTCGATCTTCTTGGAAAATCACTTAACATACTCTGAATAACCTTTGAACTCCTGTCTTTTGCATCTGAATAGCTTTTGAACTTCCTGTCCACTTTGCATCAACGGATCTATCCGACTGTGTTGACAACAATGACAATACTTGTTGCTTGCACCTTGCTCAACAATCTCCCCCTTTGGAATTGTTGGCAACACGTGCAATTTCCTGTAACTCTTCTCCCCCTTTGACAATAATACCAAAGGGCTACTCCAGACTCCCCCTGAGTCCATGCACAACATTCTCAGGCAAAATTTATTACACTTAGCAAAAATCATGAACATGAGCAAAAAGATAATCAAATACTTAAATGCTCCCCCTGAGAATGTGATCCTTGTAGCTAGTCAATTCTTGGGAAGTGTGACCACTCCCAATTTATTGCGAAGGTACTCAAAAAATTCCTTGGGCAATGGTTTTGTGAAGATATTTGCTACTTGCTCTATAGTTGGAACAAAATCCAACTTAACCTCACCTTTCGCAACTTTCTCCTTCAAAAAGTGATACCTGATAGCAATGTGTTTTGTGCGTGAATGCATAACCGGATTCTTGGAGATGTTAATGGCACTGGTGTTATCACACTTAACTGATATTGGCTCACTAAATCTAATACCGAGATCTTTTAGGGTTTGTTTCATCCACAATACCTACGTACAACATGTTGTCGTTGTAATATATTCTGCCTCTACTATCGATAAAGAAATTGACTCTTGTTTCTTACTGTGCCATGTGACCAATCTGTCTCCAAGATAGAATGCACCTCCACTAGTACTCTTTTTGTCATCGACACCTCCTACCCAATCTGCATCTGAATACAAAATAAGGGTGAAGTCTTTACCTTTCGGATACCATAACCCATACTCCATAGTACCCTTGAGGTACCGAAGAATCCTCTTCATTGTTGTCACATGAGTCTCCTTGGGATTAGCTCTGAAATCATGCTACCATGCATAGTGCCTCGCAAAATATCTGGTCCAGTAGCTATCAAGTATAGTAAGCTCCCAATCATAGATCTATACATGGTTTGATCAATAGGTGGAGATTTGTCATCCTTGCTCAACTTGCAACCTATCATCATGGGAGTGCTAACTGGCTTACAATCCTCCATTGTGAACTTTTTTAACATCTCTTTCACATATTTAACTTGAGAAATAAATATGCCCTTCTTATTTTGATTAACTTGCAACCCGAGGAAATACGAAAGTTCACCAATCATTGACATTTCAAATTCTTTATGCATCTTATTTGCTAAATCTTTACATGACTCATCTTTTCTACTGCCAAATATGATATCATCTACGTATACAACAAGAACAATAAGATGCCCATTTTTTGTTTTGACATACAAATTACTATCCACCATACCTTTCTTAAACCCTTGTTGAGTGAGATAGTTGTCTAGCCTTGCATACCATGCTCGGGGTGCCTGTTTTAAGCCATATAATGCTTTCTTCAACTTGCAAACCAAGTTGGGATCATCACCAAGTTGGAAACCATCTCGGTTGCTCAATATAAACCTCTTCTTCAAGTTTCCCATTCAAAAAAGCTGATTTCACATCCATTTGATAAACTTTGAAATTCTTGTAGACTGCTAAAGCCAAAAACATTCTAATTGCCTCTAGTCTAGCTACTGGTGCAAAAGTTTCCTCAAATTCAATACCTTCAACTTGTGCATAACCCTTACATACCAATCTTGCTTTATTTCGACTACCTTTCCGTCTTCATTCAATTTGTTTCAAAAATTCATTTAGTCCCGATTATATTTTTATTTGCAGGTCTAGGTACTAACTCCCAAGTTTCGTTTTTCTCGATCTAATCTAATTCTTCATTTATTGCCTTCATCCAACTTTCATATTTGCTTGCGTCAGCAACATTTTTGGGCTCAATGCTAGATAATAGAGAGTAGTTACTTACTACTCTTCTTCTTGTCTAAACACCAACTTTGGGGTCTCCAATTATTTGCTCTCTAGGATGATTTTTCTGTCAATTGTCTGTTTTGAATTTCTTATTTTCTTCCACTTCTGAATCACAACTTAAATCATCTAAGTCAAATTTTTGTATCTTTTCCGTTTCATTTTCCTCATCTCCTTCAATAACCTCTTCATAAATTGGGTAGTTCTTTTCATAGCTAATTATTCGTTCTCTACCTTCATCAAATTTAACATCGGCATTGTCCACAATTTTCTTTAGCCTCTTGTTGTAGCATTTGTAAGCTTTGCTTTTTGATGAATAACCAACAAAAATACCTTCATCCGCTCTATCTTCAAACTTACCAAGATTATCTTCAGTTCTTTTGATGTAGCACTTGCTACCAAAAACTTTGAGGTATTTTGTATGTTGCCCTTTTACCGAACCACAACTCATAAGGAGTTTTGCTTTCATGTGTTCTCAACATGTACCTATTTTGGATATACACCACGGTATGGATCGCTTCTTTCCAAAATCTATACGCTACTACTGCTTTTAGCCAACATAGTCCATGCCATTTCTTACACTTGTCCTATTCTTTCTTTCTACCACTCCATTCTACTTGAGGTGTCTCGGTCGCTAAAAACTATCTCCTAATACCGTATTTTTCATAGTACTCTATAAACTCCTCTGAAATGAATTCTCCTCCTCTATCTGATCTTAAATATTTTATCCTCTTTCATGTTTCATTCTCAACATGGTTTTTGAAAATCTTGAACATTTCAAAAGCTTTTGATTTATGCTTCAAGAAAAATATCCATGTCATTCTGGAATAGTCATCAATGCACAACATAAAATATTTGTCACCATTTATGCTTTGTGTTCTCATGGGTCCACATAAATCAATGTGTATTAGTTCCAAAGGTTTGCTTGTGTAGTACTCTTTTGTTTTGAATGTGACTCTAGTTTGCTTCCCCTTTTGGCATGAAGCACAAATGTTGTTTGTAGGTTTGCTGATGGTGGGAATATCTCTCACTGCCATTTTTGAGTTAATTTTTACTAGATTATCAAAACTGATATGACCAAGTCTCTTGTGCCACAACCAATTTTCTTCTTCCTGTCCAATAAAACAAACTTCTAAAGTCTCTAAGAGCGTGTATAGGTTTCCAAACGTCCTTGATCCAGTTGCTATCAATTTTCCACTATTTGTTTTTCTGACTTCACAACCCTGCTTCATAAAAACTACTTCATGAACTTTATCACAAATCTAACTTACGCTCAACAAGTTATGTTTCAAACCATACACAAATAAGACTTCTTCTGACTTAATCTTTTTGTCACTAATTTTAAATAAACCTTTGCCAACTATCTTAGCTCCATCATTATTTTCAAACTTTACTGAACCACCTTCATATTTCTGTAACTTCTCAAATTTTTGTTTGTCACCTATCATATGATTGGAGCATCCACTATCAAGTATCCATGGTACATATTTATTCTGTGCTTTAAATGTTGTTTGTATGATTAAGGATTCATTTTCTTCCTTAAGTCGCTCTTTTTCTTTCCACTCTATTTTGATAGTAGTTTTGGGCTCTTGTTTTGCCTTTCCCTTATCAATAGCTTGTGCATGTTTTTCGAGAAGTTTTCTATTTTGTCTCATCCTATTTGGTTGAAATTTTCTTCCCTCAAACTAATTTGATGCAAATGTACTTCTACAGTTTTTTGCAATGTGTCCAAAATTATGACAGTTATAACATTCTACTATATATTTCATCAAAGGAGAAAATGCATTTCTACTGGTGAAATTCCTTGGTCTTACATTATATTTGCAATTTGAGATTTTATGTCCATAGCCATTGCATTTAAAATAGAAACTAGAAAAGGGATAATTGAACATGGGTGATGGTCTTTGCCATGTTGTCGTAGGAGCCATAGGTCTTCTTCTTCTTTGATGTGTGACATTGGTGAATCCATCATTGTCAATTCTCCTTTCGTGCCTGGCATTATTGCTTTCTTTTGCATGAGGCATTTTTCCTTGATCAACTTTGTTTCTTATCTTCATTCTTTATGGATTCTACATTTTTGGCCTTTGATCCATTTGATGATTCTCCTTCGATGAAACCTAGACCAAATTTGATGCCTACAGGCCTTTGGTCATTTATAATCTTATCCAAATTCATAGAACTTTCTTCACGTTTGTGATAGCAACTAATTTTACGATTCATCTCTTCTATCTACATCCTTAAACCAACAATATCTTCTTCTAGCTTGTTGCAATAATCTATTTTCATGGTTATTTGCACTTCTAGATCTTCAGATATTTTATTGGATTCTTCTATTTGTACTTTCAAGCTGGTTATGATTTCATTTGCATCCTCAAGATTTCTTTAAATTTTCTTATTCTTTTTCCTCTCTATCTTCCATTCTTCAAGTGCGCAGATTAATTCCCCTTCCAAATTTACTTCTACATCAATTTCTTCTTCATCACATTCCTATTCTTTTTTTGATTTTTCTTCTTTGAGTACCATGAAAAGAGCTTCACCTATTTTCTTTTTAGAATCCTCATCGGATCTGTCTTCTGATGAACTACCATTCTTGGAGATGAAACTTTTCTTCTTGAAGTTGCCTTTTCTGAAATTTGTTTTTTTTTCTAGTCACTTCTTTCTTGGTGCGATCCTTCATTACTTTTGTTCTTCTCATTAAGTGGGCATTTAGCTAAAAAATGCCCAACACCTCCATAATTGAAACATTTAAACGGTAACTTTCCTCTATATTTTACTTTTCCCCTTTTTAGTTTTCGAACGAAGTTTGCTTCCATTTCATCTGATGTCTCTTCTTCCTCGGATTCTTGTTTTGCTTTCATATTTTTATGGGCTTTAAAAGCATCTTCTCTGTCTATAGATCTTTCTATCCTCATCTCATACGCAGTTAAAGAACCATACATCTCATCTATACTAAAATAATTTAGATTTTTAGCTTCTTCTATCACTAAGACTTTAGAATCAAACCTTTGGAAAGATCTTAATACTTTTCATGACAAAAAGTCTTGTAGCCTTGCCGAGTTCTCGATCGCATAAATGATTCCATTAACTCTCTTTGCCTCAATGTTTTCATCGTCATTCATATTTAATACTTCACTAAGATCGATGTGTCGTAACTTGGCCTCCTTGATCTTATCGTCTCCTTCCTGAATACTCCTCAGTTTGAACCCATATTTCTTTTGCCATTTTATAGCTCATGATTTTTACTAGTTCACTGTCTGCTAATCTGCACATGATAGCATTCTTTGCTTTTGAGTTATTTTCAAACAGATTTCTTTTCGTCAACCTCTTTTGGAGGAGTGATGGGTATTGTGTATCCACTAACTACTGAATCCCAGATATTGTATCCCAAAGCAAAGAGATATGTCTACATCCTGATTCTCCAAAATGCATAATTAGATCCGTCAAACAATGGTGCTTTGTTTGATGAGAAGACTTCACCACCTGCCATTGTGTTACTTCCAAGATCACCCTAGCCAATTAAGCTTGTACAGGAAATTAGCTCTGATACCACTTTTTAGTCTTACAATGACACTAAGAGGGGGGGTGAATCAGTGTAGCTCTTTAAAATTGAATTTACAGCTCTTAATATTGTAGCAATTAAAACTTATTACTAGCTACAACAAGTATAACAAAAGTGCATCACACAACACAAGATTTAATGAGGTTCACCAATGTGGCTACTCCTCAAAGAATTGGCTGCTTAGACTACCATCCAAATCCAGCCTTTGCAAAGCACCAACATTACAATCAATTTACCAGCACACATTGGAAGGAGCACCAACCCCTGATTTATTTGCATTAATAGAAAGAAGCACCTACCCCTGATTTACCAGCACCAACTGAAAGGAGCACCAACCCCTGATTTATCTACACCAATAGAAAGGAGCACCAACCCCTGATGCCAAGCTGCAACCTGGACTTCAATTTGAATCTATAATTTTGTTAGTAAGATACCTTTGCTTTTGCAAGACCCTGACTGGTCTTCTTCACCTTTGTGTTCTCTGCGCACTCTGCTCTCTCTGCGCAATCACTTCGCACACTCTGCTTCATCACAGTCAAACTTTATGATCGTCTTCTCCATTTTGTGAACTCTACTCTCTTCACAAATTTCACACTTAGCATGATTCGACACGACTTGCTCTCTATGCACAATGATCGTATTTCACCCACATTCGACTTATCTTCAATTCTTCAAACAACCCTCCTTTTATAACAATATTTTTTATGATGAAAACCCTAATCTTAATCGACTGTAAATCCTAATCTTAGTCGACTTTCATAACAATTGTAAACCCTAATTTTAGTTAGTTGTCATCGGTCTTCATCGGCTTCAACTACCCCTGTAAATGCTATAGTGATGTCGGTCCACTGTCATACTTCTCATTTCAGTCGGGTTCTCCTTCTTGACTTGCGCATTTACGACCTATCATGAAATCATGACATTTCTACCTCTGTAGCTTCTTTTGTTGCTATTGCCATGAAAATACAACATGTCGTGATATCACGACACTTTTTCTTTCTCTCTCTTTCTCCTTGCTTTGGACCATGAAAATTCTACATGTTGCGATATCATGACACATTTTCTCCTTGCCCTTTCTCTTAGCTTTGGCCTGCAAAAATACATGTCATGATATCACAACACTTTCACCTCTGTACGCTTTCTCTATTCTTTTATCACAATATCACGACATTTCTACCTTCACAGACTTCGTCTTTTCTTTTGTCGTGATATCGCGACACTTCTACTTCCATAGACTTTGAATTTGCTTTTGTCACAAAATCACGACACTTCTGCCTTTGAAGTCTTCTTCTCTGCTTTTGTCACGAAATCATGACACTTCTACTTTCATACTTTACTTCTTTGCTTTTGTCGCAAAATCGTGACACTTCTACTTCTAAAGTCTTGCTTTCTGCTTTTGTCGTGAAATCATGATAGTTCTGCTTTCATACGCTTCCTCTCTTTCTTTTGTCGTGAAAATGTGACATGTCGTGATATCGTGACACTTTTCAAACTTACTTTCTCTCTCCTATTTTAGTCGTGAAAATGCGACATGTCGTGAAATCACGACACTTTTCTTACTTGTTCTCTTTCTTTGAACTTGTCGTGAAATCGTGACACTTTTTCCTGCTTTCTCTTTCTCTTCCAACATGTCACGAAATCATGACAGTTTTTCCACTTGCTTTTTCTCTCTCTTCCAACATGTCGTGAAATCGCGACAGTTTTTCCACTTGCCTTTTTCTCTTCCAACATGTCGCGAAATCGCGATAGTTTTTCCTGCTTTTTCTCTCTCTTCCAACATGTCATGAAATCATGACAGTTTTTCCTAATTTTTCTCTCTTCCAACATGTCGCGAAATCGCGATAGTTTTTCCTGCTTTTTCTCTCTTCCAACATGTCGCAAAATCGTGACAGTTTTTCTTTCTTTTTCTCTCTCTTCCAACATGTCATGAAATCATGACAGTTTTTCCTACTTTTCTCTCTCTTCCAACATGTCGTGAAATCACGACAATTTTTCTTACTGCTGTATATGTCGCGATATCGTGACACTTTTCTTACTTGTCTTTTTTCTTTGATCTTTTGCATATGGGCCACTTCGGTCTTCTTGGAAAATCACTATACATACTCTGAATAACCTTTGAACTCCTGTCTTTTGCATCTGAATAGCTTTTGAACTTCCTGTCCACTGCATCAATAGATCTATCTGACTATGTTGACAACAATGACAATACTATTGCTACACCTTGCTCAACAAATAGTTAGAGTTTTATGTATGGTACTGATAATAATGAACAAATATGGTCACTAGATACTCTGTCTCTAACATTATGGACCATATGGATCTTAAGCGGGTGGCCATAAAATAGCCCCATTGCATGTTTTGATTTGCACAACTCTTACTATTTTTCATGTCGAGGCTCCTGCTAGTCTATTTACAATATCTAATTATGTTAGAGTTGTGTACTATAGTTGTTTTGCTCTTATTGGATAGGCTTCTATGTTGATTTATGTACTCTTTTATTTAGCATTCCTCCTATATTAAAAAAGGACTACAAAAGGGAAAAGTAAAACTTATGCTCAATTAGCACATAATGATTTCAATGCAACATCAACATCATTCTATATCATAGTTAAATAAATTGCACCTATCTCCCAAACAAGTTACAATTTTGGTTGCCCTGTTAATACACAGGATAAATATACATAAAGCTGAACTTTCTTGAATATGTGGTTCTTTTTATTTTGTAGTTAAATTAAAGCAACAATTGCTCCAGTGAAATCTAAAGGTCTAATTTATTGAAACGAGGCTTATTGCAATGGAGATGCGGATGTAATGCCCTATTGATAACAAGATAATTTTTGTATGACTTGCAATATTGGCATTTGCATAAATGTAATAACATAAGATTGCAAGGTAATATAAGGAGCATATCCAACACCCACAAAAATAGATAAAATTATACTTTATTAGCTCCTAACATCAACACTTTGATATAGGCTAATGTAAGGATAGGGGATCATATGGGGTGTAATGAAATTCCAATTTGGTACTTAAAACTTCATAGAAACAATGCACAATAAGTTAAGGTCTATCTTAAAAGGGTAGTCATAACTCAAAATCTTTAAATTTCAATGTTTAATATGGTTTACTCTTCCTAAAGGCAATTCCTATCAAACCAAATGTTTAAACAAATTTGAATGGCTCTTTCTACCTCCAATTTTTTAGGGTCATATGAAAGTAACCCAGTGGAATTTTAAGAATTTTGAACCTTGAATTAATTTCATTGTATTTCCATCACAACAGCTAGAACTTGATTTTTTTTAAGTTTTTTATAAATACAAATGTTACCATTATGAAGGTACTGTAGACTCTAATATTTAACTTTTTATAACAAAGTTAGTATTTAGACCCATTTACTCTCGAATGTTAAGGAGGCTAAAACATGTAACCTATAGGTGTTTAAATAATAAGGTAAGGAGAATGTTATTAACCTACTCAAGAAACTACTCCTAGACAAGATGGATTCTTTCTTGTAAAAATACGATGTTGATATTGGGCACATCAGCCTTGAGCTTCTCACTACCAATATATACTTTCAAATATGAAAACTTGAAGACATGATATTTGGTACCCATAATCAGCTAAGTGGGAGCTTTAACACCAAAATCTATCAGATGAGACATGCACTCCCAAGTCCTGTAAAGGAGCATCCAAAATAGAAAAAAAAATACATTCATCTCTATGGGGAAAATAAGCTTTGTGGGCAGTTTAGATATCAAACTATAAATGGGTTTTTCAGTCTTGCCTCTCTTTACTTTGGTATGGAATTTGGAAAGCTAATCTAAACATAGATTTTTTTTACAAGATTGCATAAATGTTGATATCATCTTCATTGAACCATGATGGTAGAGGAGTGGAAGGGTTACAGAGATCAGTAATCTCCTTACCCTCTTCTAACACAGGTAGCTCAATCCCAAAAAAAATGACATAGATATTCCTCACCATTGTATTCACATTAAAATAAGCAAAATCTACCTATGCTCCCCTTGGCTCCTGTAAAAGTAACCATACAATGAAAAGGTTTATGTTAAAATACAAAGGTATTCCTATTCTACTTTATAAAATTATGTATAGAATATTTTTCCACTTTTCCTTGAATTTACTTGCTAGCAATTCAAATAAAATCCTTCCGGTAATAGGTGTGACTTACTAAATGATCCAACAAGTCTATTGTATGGGATACCCAAAGTTTGCATACCAAAATACATGCCTAAACACATTCAACTATAGGAATTAACAACATAATATCTCTTTAGATCAAAATGGTATCTCTTGACCATCCCCATAGGAAGAAAATATGCATAACCATTCTCGTGTTCCCATGGAAGAAGAAAAATATTAAAACCATACAATAAAATGCTACAAGTAATAAAAAATATTGCTTCATTCCTCCAGGTCCCATCCCATGCATCCTTTCCAAGAGCCAAGAGAAGAGGAAAGTGCTAAATATTTCCCATGCATCCTTTCCAAGAGAAACATTACAATTCAATTTTATCGTGCCTTCTTAATTTTTTTAAGTGAGATGAGATAAGAGGGTGGTTTTATACCACCCTCTTAGGATTAATATGGTGGTTTAAAACCACTCTCTTAGGATTTAGGTAAACCCTAAAAGGGTAGTTTTAAACTACCCTAAAATATCCTAAGAGGAAGGTTTAAAACCGCTCTCTTAGGGTCACCCTAAGAGGGCAGTTATCCTAAAATGATAGTTTTAAACTGCCCTCTTTGAAGAACACAAGCTTATACTACGAGGGAGGGGTGAACTGTATAAGACCACTGTTTACTTTTCCTTTCAATTCAATATTATGTAGTGTATAGACAGTAGTATCAATAGCAGTAATCAAAGCAATGCATAAAACACCATACACAATAGAGACACCATAATTTACGTGGTTCACCCAATGTGGGCTACTCCACGGAGAAAATATTTTACTAAAATTTTCTCAATCAATATCTTTGGGAATCCTTTCCAATTACAATTTTTATGGACCTCTATCCAAAGGAGATGTTGATCCCCTAATATCAAGTTTGTGGATCTCTTCCACAGGGGAACTCTTTTCCCTTTTCTCTAGCTAGTGATCTTCTAGAAGAATGTCTCTCTATTGCACTGACTGGTGGATATCTCTCCACTTGAATACTCCTCACTCATATTTATCTTCAATTGTCCTGGTTTCTAGATCTCTATCCACTTAGACTCTATCCTCTATACTCTATCACCTCCAAAGCTCTGTCAATAGGTTCACTCAGAACCTTCTCAAATATTCTCAACAAGCTCACTCAAAACTTGTCCAAATATACTCAACAAGCTCACTCAGAACTTGTATAAATTTTCTCAACAAGCTCACTCAGAACTTGTCCAAATCTACTCAATAGGTCCACACAAAACCTGCTCAAATATGCTCAACAGGTCCACACAGAACATACTCAAATCTGCTCAATAATTACTCTCTAGGACTTGTCCAAATCTGCTCAATAAGTCCTCTTTAAGACTTGCTCAAATATACTCAATAATTCCTCTCTAGGAATTGCTCAAATATGCATAGCAAGCTTCCACAAAAGCTTACTCAACATCAGTCCACAAGCCTTCTCAAAGACTTGTCTCAAATATGCTTAACAAGCTCACATAGAACTTGTCCAATCTCATAGAATCATAAAGAGAATTGTTAGAGACTCAATATGTTCTATACTTAATGCTCAATCAATATATCAAATCAATTTCATATAAGCATAAAGAGAATTGCTAGAGACTCAATATGTTCTATACTCAAATCCCAATCTCAACTCAAATCAATCGCATAAAAGCATAAAGAGAATTGTTAGGGACTCAATATTTTCTATACTCAAATCCCAATCTCAACTCAAATCAATCTCATAGAAGCATAAAGAGAATTGTTAGAGAATCTATATGTTCTATTCTCAAATCTCAATCTCAACTCAAATCAAGAATATAGAATAGTTTGTTTTATGGAACTTGAACAACCACATGCATCCACTTGACTAGGCTCAATCAACTCAACTCAACCAAGCACCTCAATGAAAAACCCTTTCTCACAAACCCTAGTCCAAGCATGCATCAACTAACTCAAAATATTTCCAACAATGCTCAACCACAAATCTCACATAACAATGATACTCATGTTCTTCTCTAACTCAAGTTCAAGTTCTTTGCATAACCAATGGGCTTTAACAACAATGCTTATAAACTATTCTTCACATAATAATGATACTCATGTTATTCTCAAATCCTAACTCAGGATTTTCACACAACTAATGGTTTCAACAACAATGCTTATAAAACAAGGTTTAATAACAACTCTCAAACCAGAAAAACTTGAAGAATTAAACCAATCACTTTCGAAAAGGAAACCACAATCAATCCTTTTCACTCTAATGATATTTTCATAAATAAACCATCCAAATCAATCAATAGGAGAATGATGTCATACATTTTATAAATATGAAGAAGCCTCTTTGGAAATCTGCCACAATCACAATATTCTCTTGCCAAACTTCATGATGGTTAGGAGAATTTACAAAACAAATATCATAACCTTTTACACCTTATTTCTCCTAGTCAAAAATCACATCCACCACTAAAAAATAATTAAAAATAATCATTTATTTAATTAATTAAGCATAGCATGAATATCACCACAACCATTTACCATTCCCTTATTTATCCTAAAAATGACTTTGCACTAATGCACAACTCACTAAGCTCCTTAATGCAAAAAATTCCCACATAAAATAGTGCAAAATATAAACCACAACTCATAAATCACATAACCCTAGTATACCCTCAATAATGGTGCTTGAAACCTTAGATTTGACAAATTAAAACATTAATTATTCATTCTCCAAAAATTGTGGCGACGGGCATACCTTAGAAAATAAAATCATTTTTCGGCTTCGAAGAATGCGGCGACAACAAACCATGCAAAAATGGGTTTCGGGTGACTCGAACACGAGACCTACAACGAGTGTGCCTTTGCACTCCCTCCACCCACCAAGTGGGCTAAGATTCCCACATGGAAGCTATTCCACCTTGTGCTCCTTATGCTTCTTCTTTTCACCCATGAGCTTTTAAACAACGAACATCGCTTCAACCAATGAAATGCTAAAATGATGCTCGTAGGAATCAAACTCATGACCTTTGTGCTATAAACACATTTGCACAATCCAAGATGCTAGTAGGCCATGTTGCCCAATGTGATTTGGTAAGTGGTTAGTGTCTGCTTTTAACTATTTGCTACGTCACATAAAACAAAACACAAGCTCTTTCCTTCACATATACCATGCAAGATTATCAATGAGTAAGGATAATTGATTTAAAAAATTGGTGGCATATTTATATGCCTTTCCCTTCACTTGGAAATTTCAGATCTTTTAAAACTACCTTCATGACATCAGCAAACATGGCAAAAAAAAAATTATTTAATTTTAAAATTTAAACTAAACCTTTAAAATTAAATTTCTCCATCACTGGGGCACCTTTTTTGATGAAAAAAAAATCCAACTTGGGTTTTAAGAAAAACCCATTTCAAATCTACCATCCATGGTTTTAAATAAAACCTTTTATTTTTCCTGCCTTGGTTTTGATAAAAAACCCTTCCTTGCACTTTCACAAAACATAGTGCATACCATCATAGATCCTTTTGACATCAAATAACCTTTTGACATCAATGACAAAATTTTAGCTTAGGGACTCAAAATGTCCAACAATCTCCCCCTTTGTCATTTATGGTAACCCATATTAATTTTACTGAAACCTGATCTTCTTTTCTGCTCCCCTTGGGACTTTGCTCCCCCTAGCTCAATGCTCTCTCAAATATCAAATCTCTCCCCATATCAAAACTCTCCCCAATATACACAAATATTTCCTCTTTGACATCAATGGCAAAGGGTCGCCTTTGGGGCTCGGGGCTAAGAATGAGCCTCTTAGCTTAGCCCCTCCTCCACCTCCACATGAGGTCGTTAATTCTGGGGTGGGAGTATTTCTACTCCTCGAAAGCACTATTCTTTGTCTTTATATTTCTATCTTCTTTTTTGAGTCTTATGAATCCTCTCACTGTTTCTTTCCAAGTCATCATCCCTGTTCCTGTCATCACGTTTGTTCATGTTCTCATTCTTGTTATCATCCATGTTCTTGTTCTTATTCTTTTTTGAGTCTCTATTCTTTTATAAGTATCTATTCCTATTCATATTCCTATTCATGTTCATGTTCTTGTTCATGTCTATTTTTGGAATATTTGCTCTACACCATCTTGCTATGTGAACATCATTATTGCACTTATAACACTTAATGTTATTATTCCTTGGAGGTGCAACTATCTTAGGACTTCTCCAAGTGAAGCCATATCCTATTCTATCATTAATACTGCAATTTATTGCCTTGTGACCAAACCCATTGCATGAGTAGTAATACCCCTAGAAAATTTGTCCTTTCCCATATTCCTGTCTTTCATGTGTCCTGCATTATGAATCTATATGCCCAAAACTATGACATGAAAAGCATATTCCATTGAAGCCTCCTTGTCTTGACCTCATTGGTCTCTTGTTTTGATTTATGTTCCATCTATATCTTCTTTGTGCATTGTTCCTCTCTTTGTTGAACTCTTTGTTGTCCAACTCATCCTCTGATGTCCCACTTTCACTTAAACTATCTTCTTTTGATGTATCTTCTTCTGAAGTTTTTTCTTCATCAAGACTTCAAGGATATTCTTTTTCCTATTTATTTTGAACCTTTCCAAATCCAAGACCTGTTGAACATGATGTTCGTTGTTGTACATAGATGAACTTATCCAAGTTCTTAGAGCTATTTTTGAAACTCTTCATCTTGATCTTGGAGTCCTTTAAGTCTTATTTTATATTATCCACTTCTTGTGCTAACTTCTCACATTCCAAAATCTTTGCTTCTAACTTATCCTTGAACTTGCTTGCCGTATATTTTTACTTCTCTAAATCCTCTATGAGCAATAACCTTTCTTCATCACATTCTTGAAACTAACTTTCAAGCTTGGAGTGTTTCTTTCTAACCTTCTTTAAGGTGTCAAGGGCATAGATAAGTTCTTCCTTGAGATCATAGCCATTCTCTACTGAATAATCCTCTATTTTTTTACCCTTTTTCCATATTATTTCTTTCTTTTGTCTTGTATTCTATAGGATCATCTTCTTTATCTTCCAAAGCCATTAGAATATTCTCATCTGGTATTTCAAGTGCATCTTCAAAATCATCATCACTGAAACTATAACCATCCCTAGTGCAATCATCTTCAAGATGTCCAAATTTACCACATCTAAAACACTTGAGAATATCTGGAGTCATTTTCTTAACTGGATCTTTCTCTTTAACCATAAATAGGACATCATCTCTATCATTGTCTTAAAAATTAGCATCACTATCAATTGAGTACTTGAATTTTTTGCATAGTAGCTTCTATTTTGTCTCTAGAAGAACTTATTTCCTTGTCTGCTTTGTCCATCCTTGTTTTTCTTTTGGTACCTGTGTCTTTATGATTCCCTGTATCTATGATCCTATTTTTCTTCATCATTATTGTTCTTTTGCTCTTTGCATTTTGTTGCATAGTGTCCATACTGTCCACAATTGAGACATTTAATAGATCTTAGATCTATGGGTCTTCTGTAACCTCTATATCTTCTGCCATAATTTGATTCTTCATCACTGGATGACTCATTGCTTGATTCTATATTCTTTCCCTTTTTATTTTTGTCTACTTTGAAAGCAACTTTTTTTAGAGTAATAGTATCTTTTGTTCTTATCTCAAAAGTAGTAAGCATGCCAAGCAAAGAATTCCTTATCAAAGAATCACTATCAATTGATTTTTCTATAGCAAAAACCTTTTCACTATACCTTTTTGGAAGAGTTCTTAAGATCTTATCACAAGAATCAGATTCATTAACCTTCATTCCAAGAACTTTAATCTCATGTACAAGTTCATCAACATTTTTTATATAGTCACGAATGTTTTCGTCATCCCTCATTCTTAGGTTCTAAAATTCTCCTTTGAGATTTTTGATCTTAGCCATTCGGACTCCTTCATCTCCTTCATATATTTCATGCATAAGTTCCCACATTTATTTTATTGTTTTACATTCCATAACCTTCATAGATTCTGCTCTATGCAAACCTTTTAAAATTGCATTCATATCTCTTGAATTTGCATGCATTAGAATATTACCTTTATTATATGTAGGAGGATTGAATTTTGAATCATATACAAGTTCCACTGCATCCCAAAATTCATTTCCAAGTACCATCAAGTAAAATCTCATCAGCATACACCAATATAAGAAGTCACTTTCATAAAATACTGATACTGCATTATTCAAGGGTCCATCTCTTTGATCCTTTTGATCCATTATGTTCTTATATCGCTTTTACTTCAAGTTGTCAAACTCTTCTGAAGGAACCAGCTCTGATACCAATTGAAGAACACAAGATTATACTGAGAGGGGGGTGAATAGTATAAGACCACTTTTTACTTTCCTTTCAATTCAATATTATGCAATGTATAGATAGTAGTATCAATAGCAGTAATCAAAGCAATGCACAAAACATCATACATAATAGAGAAACCACAATTTATGTGGTTCATCCAATGTGGGCTACTCCACGAAGAAAATATTTTACTAAAATTTTCTCAATCAATCTCTTTGGGAATCCTTCCCAATTACAATGTTTATGGACCTTTGTCCAAAGGATATGTTGATTCCCTTATCTCAAGTTCGTGGATATATTCCATAGGAGAACTTTGTCTCCTTATACTCTGGCTAGTGATCTTCTAGAAGACTTTGTCTCTCTTCTGCACTAACTGGTGGATCTCTCTCCACTTGAAGACTCCCCACTCAGATTTATCTTCAATTATCCTGGCTATTGGATCTCTATCCACTTGAGACTCTATCCTTTGTACTCTGTCACCTCCAAAGCTTTGTCAATAGGTTCACTTAGAACCTTCTTAAATATTATCAACAAACTCACTCATAACTTGTCCAAATATTCTCAACAAACTCACTCAGAACTTGTCCAAATTTGCTCAACAAGTCCACACAAAACCTGTTCAAATCTGCTCAACAAGTCCACACATAACCTGCTCAAATATTCTCAATAAGTCCTCTTTGGTACTTGTCCAAATCTACTCAATAAGTCCTCTCTAGGACATGCTCAAATATTCTCAATAAGTCCTCTCTAGGACATGCTCAAATATTCTCAATAAGTCCTCTCTAGGACTTGCTCAAATCTGCATAGCAAGCTTCCACAAAAGCTTACTCAACATTAGTCCACAAGCCTTCTCAAAGACTTGTCTCAAATATGCTTAACAAGCTCACATAGAACTTATCCAATCTCATAGAATCATAAATATAATTGTTAGAGACTCAATATATTTTATAATTAATGCTCAATCAATATCTAAACTCAATTTCATAGAAGCATAAAGAGAATTGTTAGAGACTCAATATGTTCTATACTCAAATCCCAATCTCAACTCAAATCAATATCATATAAGCATAAAGAGAATTTTTAGAGACTCTATATGTTCTATTCTCAAATTTCAATCTCAAATCAAATCAAGAATATATAATAGTTTGTTTTATGGAACTTGAACAACCACATGCATCCACTTGACTAGGCTCAATCAACTCAAATCAACCAAGCACCTCAATGAACAACCGTTTCTCACAAACCCTAGTCCAAGCATGTATCAACCAACTCAAAATGTTTCCAAAAATTCTCAACCACAAATCTCACATAACAATGATACTCATGTTATTATCTAAATCAAGTTCAAGTTCTTTGCACAACCAATGGGCTTCAAAAACAATGCTTATAAAACATTCTTCACATAACAATGATACTCATGTTCTTCTCAAATCCTAACTCGGGTTTTTCACACAACTAATGGTTTCAACAACAATGCTTATAAAACAAGGTTTAATAATAACTCTCAAACCAGAAAACCTTGAAGCATTAAACCAATCACTTTCGAAAAGGAAACCACAATCAATCCTTTTCACTCTAATGATATTTTCATAAATAAACCATCCAAATCAATCAATAGGAGAATGAGGTCATACATTTTATAAATATGAAGAAGCCTCTTTGGAAATTTGCCATAATCACAATATTCTCTTGTCAAACTTCATGATGGTTAGGAGAATTTACAAAACAAATATCATAACCTTTTACACCTTATTTCTCCTAGTCAAAAATCACATCCACCACTAGAAAATATTTCCTCAATTAGTTAAGCATAGCCTGAATATCACCACAACCATTTACCATTCCCTTATTTCTCCTCAAATTTACTTTGCACTCATGCACAACTCACTAAGATCCTTAATGCAAAAATTCCCACATAAAATAGTGCAAAATATAAACCACAACTCATAAATCACATCACCATAGTATACCCTCAATAATGGTGCTTGAAACTTTAGATTTGACAAATTAAAACATTAATTATTCATTCTCCGAAAATTACAGTGATGGTCATACCTTAGAAAATAAAATATTTTTTGGCTTCGAAGAATGCAGCGTCAACAAACCATGCAAAAATGGGTTTTGGGTGACTCAAACTCGAGACCTACAGTGAGTGTGCATTTGTACTCCCTCTGCCCACCAAGTGGGCTAAGCTTCCCACATGGAAGCTATTCTACCTTATGCTCCTTATGCTTCTTCTTTTCACCCATGAGCTTTTAAACAACGAACAACGCTTCAACTAATGCAATGCTAAAATGATGCTCATGGGAATCGAACTCACGACCTTTGTGCTATCAAAACCTTTGCACAATCCAAGCTACCACTAGGTCACGTTTCCCAATGTGATTTGGGAAGTGGTCGTTGTATGCTTTTAACCATTCGCTGCATCACATAAAACAAAACACAAGCTCTTTCCTTCGCATATACCACGCAAGATTATAAATGAGCAAGTATAATCAATTTAAAAATTTGGTGGCATATTTATATGACTTTCCATTCATTTGGAAACGTTGGCACTTTTAAAACTGCCCTCATGACATTGACGGACATGGTGAAAAACTTTTTATTTAATTTTAAAATTTAAATTTAAATTTTAAATAAATTAAAATTTAAACTAAACCTTTAAAATTAAATTTCTCCATCATCGGGGCACATTTTTCGATGAAACAAAAATCCAACTTGGGTTTTAAGAAAAAACCATTTCAAATATTTCATCCATGGTTTTAAATAAAACCTTTTATTTTTCCTGCCTTGGTTTTGATAAAAAAACCCTTACTTGCACTTTCACAAAACATAGTGCATACCATCATAGATCCTTTTAACATCAAATAATTTTTTGACATCAATGATAACATTTTAGCTTAGGGACTCAAAATGTATGTCCAACACTCTTAGGATATATTAGGATGGTTTATTACCACCATAATAAACCACCTTATTTTAGTCATCATTAAAGCCCTTTTTTCATGTAGTGTCACTGTCTACTATACGTAAAATTCAAGATGAGGATGTTACGATGATGCTACAAGTAATATCATTAAAAGGAAAAATATTGTACTACTATAGAACCCTATTGGATATTAGTATAAATTTATGGGTACAACTGACTAGTAAATTAGTAAAGGATTTTAATGAACAAGTGGATCCATTCTCTCTACTAACACAGATCATAGTGATACAAAGATATCCATAGGAATAACTAATGGATTTTAACATTAGATTCAGCTAAACATGGAACATAGTGCCTTAGGATCTTAGGCCAACCAATGAACAAGCAATGTACTACTATTTAAGGGCATTCAACTTAGACTTAGGCATGGTTATAAGGTAATATAATGTTTTTACATTCCCAAATATTTTTCAAGAAGCATTAAAAGCATGAAAGGACCTAATTGTAATAGGTAAACTACCTCAAAATATTGTAATGCCAATATTTACATAATTTTTCCAAAAACAGTCACAAAATCCTATTGCAACTACTTCCTAACCAACTATGACTTTGACCATAAATTTACTAGTATGGCCTATCCCACCAATGTCTTAGATGTTACCAGTACCTCCTACTATTCTAGAACTACCAACACCCCATGACATACCTACATTACCAACCCTGGATGCTCAAACAATTACCTTGCAAGATATATCTAATGCTATGAAAAACTTGAAAAATGAGGTGACTACCATGAAAAGAAGAGAAGCTCAAAGAAAATTTTAACCCATAACGTTTGTGATGAAGAATCAAGCAGCTTCTATTGGAAAAATTTCTAAAAAACCTAGTACAGTGTATAGCAACCAAGAGGATGTACCATCCACTTCAAACTCTAAATCATACTATTGGTGTTCAACCTACAATGACCCACATGGTGAGATATCTTGTATGATGCACTGACATCATAATAAAAAGGTTTCTATTGAAAAGGTAGAAATGACTCAGAAAGGATAGGTATACATCCCAACGAAAATGGATCACAAATTCATGATGCCCTCAATGGAGCAGGTATTGGTCTTAACAAGATCAGAGAAGAAATCTTTGGTGGTTGATCCCAAGATAATGAATCCCTATAAAGTACCTTATGAGGGTAAGATAAGGGATATTCCTCGGACTACCTTGGTTGAAAATACAACTTAGCAATATCAAAAGATAATAAAGAACGGTGAAACCCAAGAGCAAGTAAGAGAAAAATGTAGATACCCCTCTCTTACTAAGTGTTAAAGTATTGAAGGAACCTAGGAGTCCCAAACAAAATTTAGGTAACCTACAATGGAGTAGACGAAATAGTCTAAAATGCTTGGCTTCAATATAGTTGAGGAATTGAAGAAGACACCTTCCAAAGCCAACATATATGTTACTTCATTTATTCTAGGGAAGATTAATCCACTGTAGGCTTCATTGAAGTCTATCAAAAATAAAGGAAAGAACCAGCATGGGATTAATTTAGCTCAAGGAAATTCTACTTATATAATAGGAAAAAAGCAGGTCATCATTATTTTATTTGTCTTTTAGGTTGGAAGGATGGGTGGTGCACAATTGTATGATTGATTTTGGAGAAGCTACAATAATGCCCAAAGTAGTGTGTGATATAATGAGTATGGAATATATGAGAAGCAGCCCTGGTGTATTGTAGCTATATGGAACACTAATTAAAATAGTAGGAGTAGTAAATATGTGCCCATGGTGTTGCACAAGATTCCTCAAATCACTATTATCCAAGAGGTTGTGGTGGTAGATCTGGAACCCTGCCTTGGAATATATTTGTCAGGGGAATTTACTACCAAATTAGGTGGTTACCTATCTCTTAATTACTCATATATGGAAATTCCATATAAAGGCAGGATATTTAAGTTGATCTAAAAAATTATCTTCCTTTCATTTAGAAAGTATTGAAGATAAAAATCAACAAGCTGACACAGTCAACATGATGACTAAAGAAGTTGATCTGATGTATGAAATATTGGATGAGCTTCAAATAGAAGATTAGTATCCTTGCAGGACTTCAATGCCATGATTGAGATAAGAATTGGTACCTATTCAATCACAAATCTAGAAGAAAAGAACATTATAGCCCTGAGTAGACAAATTCCTCAAAATGTGGAAATGTTTATTTTATGGGACAAGGTGCAAAATTGACATCGAAGTAGGCATATTACTAATCTCACCATCCAGAGAAAATAAGGTATTCTTATACATACTAACATGTATTTTCATAATCATATAATGGTAAAATTTAGATGTTAAAAAGTTTAATTGCATCATCAGGAATGAGTGAGTTGAGGTTTAGCAGATGCGATGAGAGTGAGGGTTTGAATTTTATGAGTAGGAATCTCATCCAAGGTGGTAGAGGTAGATTAGGTATGGAAGGTGCGGGTGGGAACTTCAAGCATGGATAAAGTAAGAATCCAGAGGAATGTGGTCATGTTGTAGTAGATTTGGAGGCGAGCATCACGCGAGGACCCGACCCTCCTTAGAAATACCCCAACAAAAAAGATACAAAGGACAATGCGGGGCCCAAGAAGTGGTTGTATTTTGCTGAGACTCTTAGAGGAAAAAGAAATGAGGTTCTCTCTTCCACCCCTAGTTCCAGTAAATAATAAAATTTTGGCCCCGACAAGTTCCATGAGTCCTTTTCTTTCAATGGAAGAATTCTCCCTGGTAGGCAAGTTTTTGGGACGTAGGTCGAACATGGAGACTATCAGGGCTTGGGCGATGGGTAAATGGCGACCGATAGGTAGCTTGGAGTTGGTAGCTCTAACTCAAGGGTTATTCATTATCCATTTTAACAATATGGAGGATGCTAACCACATTTTAACAAGAGGTCCTTGGTTTTTGGGCAAAAGGAGCCTTTTTATCAGATGATGGGGTGAATATTTTGACCTCGAAAAGCAAAATATTAACATTGCTCCTATTTGGGTTTGTCTCCCAAGTCTACCTGTCCAGTTATTCAATAAATATTGGCTGTAGGGCATAGCCATAACTATAGGGGACCTGATATCCATTGACTATGCGATATTGGCTAGGACAAGAATGACTCATGCACGAATATGCATAAATGCTAATTTGTATAATGAATTGCCAAGGTTTGTGGAGCTAGAGTATGGAGAATACTATTTAAAATATTTAGTAGAATACAATAACAGATTGACATTCTATGCAGAATGCAAAAATCAAGGACATCTATGTAATCAGTGCCCTAACCTGACAATGAATAGAGAAAAGCAGAAGCAGGGAATTCTAGATAGAGGAAATTTGAGGAGTTTCCTTGGTAGAGGCGATTTCAATTAGGCATACTATGTCTACCAAAAAAATAAATGAGAGGGTGTAGGGCCCCAACAAGACAAAGGAAAATAATAGGTTGTTGGCAACCATAATACTTAGATAAGTTCCAATCCTCTAGTTTCAAATAAATTTTCAATTCTATCTAATATGGGAGTAGGAGGATTATCGGAAGATATGGAAGCCCAAAACCTTCAGGCTAACCTTTCTGACTCTCTAGAATCCCCATCCAAGTCAGGATCCTCAAACCCTAATGTTGAAATTACTGTAAGCCCCGTGGGCATCACAAAGCCAAACCCTAATGCCCAATATCTAGAATCCCCATCCAAGTCGGGATCCTTAAAACCCAATGCTAAAAATACTTCAATCCCAGTCGGTATCCCAAAGCCAAACCCTAATGTTGAAGAACTTAGGAAGAAAGTTGAGGTTTTGTAAAATAAAAAATATCATCTCCCTAACATCATCACTATGAGCCAAGTGAATCTTACTGAGGGGTTGTCCTGCAGACTAGGGGAATACAAGAAAAAAGGAGAAGATTTGGATGTAGGGGTGGACATATG
This sequence comes from Wollemia nobilis, assembly GCA_028583015.1. Taxonomy (NCBI): domain Eukaryota; kingdom Viridiplantae; phylum Streptophyta; class Pinopsida; order Araucariales; family Araucariaceae; genus Wollemia; species Wollemia nobilis. The sequence continues at coordinate 15,866,659 of JAQPPZ010016947.1, read as the reverse complement.
TGAAACTCTTCAGATTGAGGAATATGGCAGTACAGTTCTGCAAAAATTGCCTCCACCCAATTTAGTCCTAAAAAAACCAGGAGTACTGTGAAGTCTCCTATAGATTTTGGTAGTGAAAAAATAAGAGGGAGAATATCAAATGCTAAGCATCAAAAAATTAAAACTAATAATGACATTGCCAATGGAAAATAGAGAACCTTGTTTCAACAGGTTATTTTGGGTTCTGAAGACAACAAATTAGGAAAACCCCCTCAAGGGAGGGGGAGAGGAAGAAATCCCAAAAAATCTAAATGAAGTTCCTCTCATGGAATGTGAGAGGCCTCAATGACCTACCCAAACATAGGGAAGTCAGTGCAATAAGAAATCAAGTGAATCCAACTATTATCATGTTGCAAGAAACAAAAACTGATGAGATTTAGTAAAAAAAATTGTAGCAAAAAAAATTTGGAATCAAGGGGAGATGGTTTGCAAATCATCCAGAGGAGCGTCTGGAGGCCTTATGACTTTGTGGGATCCCTAGATAGTAGAAGGCACCATTATTCAGAAAGATGACAGGGTTCTTAGTATTGTATTTAAGGAAATAAACAAGGCATGGATCCTTTCAAATATTTATGCCCTAAATTTAATTCAAAGGAGATATCTACGATGGGAGTACTTAGGCAATCTGAGTGAAATTTTCCATAATGTCCCCTAGATTTTGGCCGGGGATTTTAACACTCATCTTTACCCTTCAGACAAAATGGGTGGAAATGGACCACCTATTAGGAGCATGGATGATTTTAATGACTTTGTGAACTCCAACATGTTTATGGATGTAAAAATTAGAGGAGAAAATTATACCTGGAGCAATCGGCAGATAGGGTGTCACCTCATTCAAGAAAGGCCTGACAGGTTTTTTCTATCAAAGGAGGCTACAACTCTGTTCAGTGATTCTACCATACAAGCCCTTCCTAAATTGCCTCTGATCATAATCCCATTTTTTTGGAGATCCTTAACTCTCTGTCCTTCAAGAAACCTTTTAGATTTCAATCTATGTGGATCAAACCTTCTAGTTTCATAGATAACTTAATTTAGTGGTGGCAGCAACCTGTCAGGGGTAGTACATCTTTTAAACTTGTTGGCAAATTAAAGTTTGTTAAGGAAAAACTTCAAACTTGGAAAAAAGAGGTCTTTGAGAACCTCTTTGAAAATAAAAAATAGGTTGTTAAAATTTTGAAGATAATTGATCTGAGGATTCAACATGGTGATGCTGATGAAACTACTAGGTAGGAGGAACAAACAAAACTAGCATTGTTTCATAACATTTTGGCCTGTGAGGAAATCTATTGGAGGTAAAAATCAAGGGCTCTTTGGTTGAAATATGGAGATTCAAATTCTAAGTTTTTCATGTCACCACACTTAGAAATAGAATCAATAAAAATATAAAAATTAAAAAAAAAACAGATGGTTCTATTACTCAGGACTTAATAGAAATCAGAAAGGAGGCAATAACTTATTTCAATTCTATCCTTGGTCAGGAATTGTATTGCAATGAGGAGGCCAAAGATATTCTCTTGAAATCCATTCCTAGCATAATAAATGAGGATATAAACCTTAAGCTTCTAGCCCCCTTTTTTGATGAGGAAATTAAAGAAGCCTTGTTTAGCATGGAGCCAGACAAAGCCCCGAGTTTCGATGGCTTTCCCTCTTGTTTCTATCAAGATTTTTGGGACATCGTAAGTGAGGATGCAATTTCTATTGTTAGATAATTCCAAGAAAGCAATAATATCCCAAAAGGTCTCAAATATACTTTTATTTCTCTAATTCCTAAGAAGCAAACCCTTGAATCTATGGCTGACTTTAGGCCAATCAGTCTATGCAATGTTTCTTACAAGATCCTAACTAAAGCCATTGCAAATAGAATGAGATATGTTCTACCTCGCATCATAGATTCATGTTAGGGAAGCTCTATCCAGGGTAGGTCAATATTGGATGGAGTTATCACAGTTCATGAAGCTCTGCACTCTGCTCATAATACTAACAGGTCTATTTTTACCCTCAAGCTTGATATGAACAAAGCATTTGACAGGCTAAATTGGGATTTTTGATTGTTGTCCTCCTTAAGTTTGGTTTTCACCACCAATGGGTTAATTTGATCAAAGAATGCATTTCTAAAGAATTGTTCTTGATTCTAGCTAATGGAACAACTGTTGGTTACTTTCAAAGTCGCAAAGGAATTCGACAAGGGGATCCTATCAGCCCCATTTTATTCATAATTGTGGTAGAATATTTAGGTAGAACAATAAAAAATACTTGTAGTTCAAGGTTAATATTATGAATCAAGGCAACATATCTCACTAGGGTTGTTTCTCACCAAAAATTCATTGATGATACCCTTCTATTGACTAAGGCATTGGTGGTTGAGGCCAAAATAATTAAATACATCTTGTAACTCTACGAGGATGATGCTGGTTAGAAATTTAATTTTAGTAAAAACAAGTTATATTTCTTGAACACCCCCATTCAAAGGCAAGGAAGGATTGCAAAAATTTTAGGGTGTGATATAGCAAACCTCCCCACTTCGTATCTTGGTCTTCCTATTTTCATTGGTTCTCTAAGAGAGTCAATGTGGGATAGGGTTATTGAAAGAATTCAAAAAAAACTTGCTGGATGGAAAGGTCATCTTCTATCTCAAGCAGAAAAGTTGACCCTCACTAAGGCCTCTCTTCAAAGAATTCTAGTCTATTTCCTCTCCGTTTTCAAAGCCCTTGTGAAGGTTTTCTAGAAAATTGAGAAACTCCAAAAAAAAAATTTATGGACTGGATCAGAGGAGAAAAAAAGGATACACCTTGTAGAATGGACCAAAGTGTGCAGACCTAAGGAAAATGGGGGTTTAGGTCTGTAGAGAATTGTTCATATGAATTTAGCTTTACTAGCTAAGCAGGCATGGCACCTCATTTATGGTGAAGAAAATGAATGGACAACTATCATCAAATGAAAGTATCTTCAAAATATGGAATTTCTAAGTGACTCAGTTCCAATCAGAGATTCTATGTTTTGGAAAGCAATTCTCAATTGTAAGAAAATCATCAAAAAATGTTTAATATGGTTTTAAGTAATGGTGAGAGGATAAATTTTTGGAATGATAGGTGGGATAAGGAAAAACCACTAATGCAATATCCTAACTTAGCCCGAATCAGATATATCATGGAATAACTCATTGGCAGAAAAGTCTTCGATTATATGGTTGAGGACAGAGGCATAATGAAGTGGAAACAAATAAGTATTAAGGGATTTCAAGAGGAATAAAATTATATTTGTAAAATTCTCAAGAAATATTTTATCCCCATGAGACCCAAGGAATATCAAGTGACTTGGGATCCTACGAAAAATGGGTAGTTCATTGTTAAATCAGCTTACAAGCTTCTGCTTGATGACGAGGATTTTTTCCTCCAAAAGGACTTAGTTTGGATAAAAAAATTAATTCTAAAAATTGTAGTCTTTTCATGGTTGGTTATCCAAGGAAGAATTGTAACCATTGATAATATGATGCGTAAAGGTATTTGTATCACTAATCATTGTTATCTATGCAGGGCTAATTGGGAGACCATTTATCACATTTTTCTTGAGTGCCCTTTTTCCTTGACTATCCTAAGTGGAGTTTTTTAGGCCTTCAATATTTCATAGGTTAAACTAGCCATCGTACTTGATTTGTTCGTCTAGTGGCCTTGCCCCTTTTCAAGCCAAATAATTAGATACATGTGGAAAATTTGTCTCAATCACTATCTTTGGCAGGTGTGGTTAGAAATGAACCATAGAGTCTTTAATGAGTCTATCCATGATCATAAAACTATCATTGCCAGGATCCTATCCTTTGCCAATGAGAATGTGAACCTTATCCCTTTTGATAGTTGTAAACCTCATCTGCAGGAGACCACGATTGCTCAATATTTAAGAAAAACCTTGTTAGATGAGTCTGTGCCTAGGGTAGTCAACCCTAGAGCCAATGTTAAGTGGTCCCCACCTCCTATGGGTTGTTTTAATATTAATTTTGATGGAGCGGCTAAGGACAATCCTGGTAGAGCAGGCGCTGGAAGCATTGTGCGAGATCATAATGGGAATATGATGCGTGTATTTTTTGAATATTTGGGAACAAGGACGAACAACAAAGCTAAAGCTAGAGCTATGTGGAGAGGCATTCAAATGACTCAAGACTTAGAAGGCAATTTGATCATAGAAGGAGACTCTATGCATGTTATAAATATCCTTAATAATTGGAAAATACCTCCTTGGAGGATTAAAACAATTGTTGAAGAGGCTAGGATCCTTTTCTAGGGAAGACAAGACAAAAAATCCCAACATGTCTTTCGGGAAGCTAACAAAGTTGCTGATAAGCTGGCCAATTTGGGTGTCGATGGTGACAAACTTTTCAAATGGGAACACGGTGTCCCGAGTGAAGTAGATAAGCTTATTCAACAAGAATTCCAAGAATGATAGTCGAATTTACCAATAGGGAAGGCACTATATGTTCGAAGGCTATAAGTATTCCCATCTCTTTTTTTTTAATTTGTGGAAAACATCCCAAAAGGGATGCCACTTTCAAGTAAGACCCAAGGAGGCAGGGGTATCCATTCCACCAAAAATACCTAGGACTCGGACCTGGCCTACCACCTTTGACATACTAAAGGAGCAAACAAACACACAAAACCAATTTAAAAATAAGTAAATAACAACAAAAATAATAAAATAAAATAAAAAACATGCTCCTTGAGTGTGTCAAAAATAAAAGCACAACCAAACACGCACAATAAGATAAAATAAATCACAACACGAACCACATAGAAAAATACAAGAACCACATAACAAAACACAAACAAGACAAAAACAACAGAACACTAAAAAGACATAACCCAAAAAAAACATGAAAAATAAACACAAACAACACCTAAAAAATAAAAATAAAAAACAACCAACAACATACAATAAAAAAAAAACAAAATATATAGAAAACACTCACACATAAAAACATGAATTAAAACAAACAAAGAGAAACCCAAGAACAAGAACAAAAAAACACAAGAACAATAACAAAAAACATAAAAAAAAAAACAACAACAAAAACACAAGAACAACAAAAAACAACACAAAGAACACAAAAACAAATCAAAACAAAAGAACCCACCCACCTTAAAAAACTAAAAAAAAAAAAAACTAAAAAAAATAAATAAATAAATAAATTGAACATAACAATGACCTATCTAGACCAAAAGACTGTTAAGGCAAGAATCAACAGAGGAAACAAAAGAAAGAATATAATGAGCTAGGGAACTAAAAAAAATTGAATGAACCAAAGAGAAGCAAAAAAAAAAAAAAAAGCAAGAAGAAACTAGGTACCTTCAAAACTGGAGCCATCCAAATAAATGATAGAAAGAAGAGCTTCCCTAATTTGAGAAGCCCACCATCTAGGAGGGTGGCCATAACAAGTAATATCACCTTTGTCCAAAGCCCAATTAGTTAAAGCATCAAAACTCTTGTTTTGATCTCTGACCACATGATTATAATCAACTTTCAAAAATCTCATCTGGATTACTTGAATCTTCTCAATAATTCTTTTTATTCTTCAATCCATCTTATGATTCTTAGAAGGAGTCTTCAAGAGATTAATCATAAGTTGAGAGTCAGACTCAACTAACACCTTTTCCCATCCAATATTAGTAGCCTCCTGAAGGCCTCTAAGGATACCATACCCCTCAACAAGGTTATTGGAAAGAATATCCAAATTCTCAGCAAAAGTAAAAACCAGGGAGCCATCTGAAAGTCTACCAATTCCTCCCACACTGACTTTTCCAGGGTTCCCTCTAAATGCTCCATCAGTGTTGACTTTTCCAAAATCCTTAGGTGGAGGTTGCCAATTTCTTGTCCTATCCATCTTACTAATACTCAGATTCTGTTTAAGTTGGTTGTCGTTAGAAGATTTAATCTTCAATATTTGCATCACTTGATCCCATCTTTGGTGGGAGTTTTGGGGGTGATTAAGGAGTTGATGGACTGATTCAAATAAGTTGGCTATGGTATTTTTCCAAATATAGTGAATATCCTTCCTATCTTGATTAAAAATTCGGTTGTTCCTTTCATTACAAATATTCCAAAGAAGAATGGTAGAACCCATCCAAACTAACTACCTAATAAAATGATCAACACCCTATTGATTAGGCCAATCCCTCCAAAGTTGTTCAAAAGTAAAAAAATTGGACCACTTATTCCTATCTCTTTTTTGAAATGGACTCATAATAAAAATTATCTGAGCTGTCAATCTTGGTGGATGTCGCTTGGAAATACCACAAAGACTGATGGGGACAGTCACACATCATATAACATGGCTCCTAGTCATCTTAGTAATTTGAGGTTAGTTGATAATCACAGGGCAGGAAAGAAATGATAATATAAGACTTCTAACCAGAGCCACGTGGACCACTAGATAGCCACTACCATAAATCTAGCCAGCAGGTTCACTTCTCCAAGGCTGATTGGCCAAGACGATATGTGGTCCCAAAGTATGTCATATATGGAAGAAAGAAATTACCAAAGAATTATTAAGAGTAACTGTCAATACAGAGCTTGTGGAAATTTTTTTCAGTACTCTGCTATGTGTGTCTACATATTTTTATTTCTCCATTGTTTCAAAGAAGAGATCTGTGTCTATTTCCTTTTTTGTAATTATGATGCAAGTGTGTTTTCTTGGGGTATACCCAAAATGTTGTATGGGAAGTTTTTTTTTATAATAGGCTATGTGCCTTACCGAATGTAATGGCTTTGGAGGCATGTATATTTTACATATATAGGATCCTTAGTAAAGACATGTTCATCAACAACCCTGGGCTGATTTTTGTAAAAGGTTTTGGGTCAACCTGTAAAACCCAGTATTAATGCTATAGTATCTTATCTACCAAAAAAAACATGTATTTTCATAAATTATATTGTTGATTATGAGGCATTATGTTTATGGTTGAAAAATACCAAGATAGGAATCAAACAACTTCTTATTTATGGTGATTCAAAACTAATAGTCAATTAGGTCACAAAGCGGTTCACCAGCAAGTAACACTACCTCGAAGCTTAGATAAATAGAGTGTGGGATCTATTAGAGGCTTTTGAGACACTGAATATTAAGGCTATCCCCAAAGAACACAATACTCATGCTAGCATGTTAGCATCTGTAGGAGCCAACCACTGTCTAGTGTCTAATGTAATACATAAGGCAAAAATAGTGAGACTTGTGTATAGGCCATCTATGTTGACTTATTGATATATAAAATAAAATATTCAAGTGATTGGCTACTATAGGATGAAGAAGAAGGATCCCAAAAGTATTGATAACCTTAGAAAGCTTGTTTGATAGTAGTGATTGGCTAGTTGGTCATAAGATAAATATTGATAGCTAGGGATACAAAGAGGCACACATTGAGCTTGGGAAGAATCTCAAATAACATTTGGTATCAAAGCCACAATTTGGGTAAAGTGGGTTTGTTTTTGAAGAGCTAGGGCATGTTTTTCAAAAAATATTGCATTTTCTAGAGGCCATAATTTTTATTTTAGCACTCATTTTTAGAAGGTTTTGGCTCCATTATGTAGATATTTTTAAGTATTACAAAAATGACTACTCATTTGTTAAATTTTGATCAGTATTCAGAAAGTTGTGGCTATTTGAAGTTGGGTTATTTGTGTTGTTTTTTGGTCGCACAAATTGTTTTCAAAATAAATAAATAAAATCGTATTAAATTTTTTAGCTATCATTTTCAAAATATGTTTGTACCAACATGTAGATTATTTTGAGTACTACAAAAATTACTGCTCATTAGTGAATTTTTGTTAAGTATTGAGAGAGTTAAAGTTGTTTGAATTTGGGTTGTTGAAATTTGTTTTTGGGCTACGCAAATATTTTTTCAAAAAGAAGAAATTTTGTATTAAATTTTTAGCAGTCATTTTTAGAATATGTTTGCACCGGCATATAGTTTATTTTGAGTACTCCAAAAGTGACTATTCACTTGTTAAATTCTAATAAATATTGAGGGAGTTACAGTTGTTACAGACTGAGCTTTTGGTGCTATTTTTGGGGTTACACGGAAAAGGAAAAAAATCATAACTCTTAATATGGGTAAGAAAATTAGTTGCAATTTATTTTTTTTAAAGAAATTTTTTAGATTTAATTGTTTGAATAAATAAATAGATGAAATCTCAAAATTTTAGTTTTTGAGAAATTTCGATTATTTCAAAGCCTAGCTAATTAAAAAAATGGACTTGCCAAATTATTTTGGCAAATATGATATTGATGCTAAGGAATTGTGGGAAAATTTGAAGTCTATATTTTGAATATTTTTGGAGATTTTAAATTTGCATTTCCTTGCAAGAGGAAGCTTCATCTTGGTATTCCAACTTTTTTGATTCTCGTGATTTTCTACACACATGGGAAGAATTTGAAGTTGCATTTTTAAGCAAATGGGGATAAAAAGAAAAGGATAATAATGTGTAGGCTAAGTAAACTACATGTATTGTGTGAGGACCAAATAGTGGTCACAAGGATTTGTTTGAATGTAAAATTCTATTTTGCAAGTTCATGGGTGCATTCAAAATCAAAAAATTATTGTTTCCATTAACCCTAGCAACAAATATAATTTTATCAATATGTGTTTGACCAAGAGGTTGCAATTATAAGAAAATAAAATCAAAGACATACAACTTAAGGGTCAAAATATTCAAATTTTGAATATTTGAAGATCACCATGGATAAATATGTTTTACATTCATTTTTTCATGTTATTGATCTAAATGATATAGATATTTTTCTTGGTTATCCTTGGTTGCATTCTTTGGGTACTATTAATAGTAATGTGCAAAATAAATTCGTGAAGTTATGGTATCAAAAGAATAATATAACATCACAATACATCTCGTGGTGTAAGGATAAACAAGTAGCTATTATAGGGGAACAAAGTGAACAGCAAACAAAAGAACCTGAAATAGAATTTCAAGAGGCAGTAACAAAAATCAAGGACGCAACAATAAGGGAAGAATCAATGGAAGGGAGTAAGAGATAAGAACAAAAATAGGTTGAACATCAGGTTAAGGTTGGAGTATATCTCCATACACACCACCATGAGAGGCAACCATCATGGAGATAATACTTGAGGCAACATAAGAACAATGAGGGATGTACAAGGAACCAAAGGAGCCAAAATTTTGGATATGCTACAAGTCATAAGTACAAGTAGGTATGGATGAAAAAAGTGAATTTTATGCTTCCAACACTTGGCATTGGCATCAACGAAGACAACCACCAATCATAGTTTTAGTGGGATGTATGGATGATCATTATTGGTACCAGTATTCAAGATGGCTCAAAAGATCATATTATTTAGCCTGTTCTAATGTTTCAAGGACAAAAAAATTGTAAGGGGGATGGAATGGTAGGTACCCAAGATAGGTACTTAATAATTTAATATTATATTGTATAATGGTATGAGCCATAAATTAATTATTGATTAAGGAAGGCCACATGTCAATTTAGAAATAGGTATGTCATAGAATCATATATGTAACCATTGGGGAATATTGTCATATGTAACTACAAGAAATATTTTCATTATGCACCTTGAAAGGTGAACTGCCATATGGATGATCTTGTAACTCATGGAAGGTGAACTATCACACTCTTGTATAAAGATATATGTACCCCCATTGTAAAGGGGATGTATAATGTATTATTGGAGAAGCCTTGGATCATGGAGCTAGAGATCTTGTGGAGTGGCTTCCTTCCAAAAGGAGCATTGTATGATGTTGCCCTACCTCAAGGGTATAATCAATATTTATTTATTTTATTTTTATTTTTTAAGCGAAAAACCCCTTGCAAGGTCGCCTTGGTCTAAGAGACCACGAACAGGGGGTTCTACACTGTCAAATTCACCCGGGGGTTGCACCCAGCCCTGCCCGCACCAAAATTATCAATTGGATTTTTGGTACCCAATTTAGCTTTTTGGTAGGGTGGAGATTCGAACCTGGGACCTCCCTTGGAGGATTGCCCTCTCCTCTCCAACTCACCTACAAAACCTGGGTATAATCAATATTTATTTTATTATGATCAATTTATTGTGCAATTTTTTTATGGATGCATGTTTGATATTTTGAATGATTTATGGTTATGAGAAGAGAGGTTCACAACACTTAGAAGAGGAAGTTAACCAAATTCTAGAATTATGTAAAGAGTTCAATGATATTATAGCATGGACCTACGATGACCTCAAGGTGTACAACAAGGAGACTATCCAACACACCATTGAACTAACATCAGATGCAAAATATTTTTAATAGAAGCAAAGACCTATCAACCCAAAGATAGAAGCATTGATGAAGCAAGAACTGCTAAAGCTACTAAATGCTAAGATAATCTATCCCATCAAGCATTCTACATGGGTTGCCAACTTGGTTCTAGTAAGAAAGAAAAATGGTGATATCCACCTCTATGTGGACTTTCGAAACCTAAATAAAGCATCACTAAAAGATCACTACCCTCTCCCACAGATCAATTAGATCTTACATATTGTAGCTAGAATGAAGAGATTCTCTTTTTTGGAAAGATTCTCTAGTTTCAACTAGGTATGGGTCTATGATGAAGACCAATACAAGACAACATTCACAACTAGGTGGGGAATTTTTGCATATCAACAGATACCCTTTGGTATGTCTAATATAGGTGCTACTTTTCAAAGAGCAATGTATCTAAAATTTGAGGAGTTGGTGAACAAGATAATAGTGATCTATTTAAGTGGCATGACAATATTATCTCATCATAAGGAGAAGCATGTTGAACATCTAAAATTGGTTCTTGAGAGATGCAGGGAGTTTGGGATTTCATTATATCCAAATAAATCAATTTTTTTTGTGCAATAAGGGAAGCTATTAGGACATGTTGTGTCCAAAATAGGGCTATCTATTGAATTGAATAGATTAAAATCCATTATAGCCCTTCCTTTGCCATTAAACATGAAGGGACTTTAATCATTTTTTGGAAAAAATAAATATTGTGTAGAAATTCATTTTATATTTTGCTCAGATAGTTAAACCCATAGCTAAAATGCTTAAAAAGAAAGTGTATTTCAAGTGGACATATGTCTATAAAAGTTCTTTCAAGAATATTAAACAATCAATATCTCAAGTGCCTATTCTTGTCAATCCAATTTACTCCAAGGGTTCCATCCTTTATTATTTGGAGTAGAGGAAAGCTATGTTGATGTGCTTACCACAAAAAAGAAAGAGAATAATGAGCAACCTATAGCATTCCTGATTCAAAAACTATATGACCATGAAGAAAGGTATAATTTTATAGAGAAATAAGTCTATGTAGTGATGAAATCATTAAATTTTAGGCACTTTGTGTCTCAAAGCAAGACATTGGTATTTGTAGTACATCTATATGTCTAAAAATTTGTAATTCAAAGAGAATTGGATGATAAGAAAGTTGTTTAGGTGACTAATATTTAGGAATATGATGTTGATATCAAGCCAACCAAGCTAATAAGAGGCAGAGCATTGTGCCAACAATTAGTTGAATCTATCATATAATGTAAATCTACTAGTGGAAGGAAAACAACCAACCTAGCCGGAAGGAGTACAAGCATAATCAGATAGTTGGATTGAGAAATTAATACATTATTTTGAATCTGGTAGATGTTTAAATGATCTAACTACTTCTTAGAGGCATAGATACACACTACAGGAAAAAGTATGCAATAATTAATGGCATTTTATACCAAATAATTTTTTATGAAGTGTTGATAATATGTTTACATATAGACAGGATGAAAGAGGTTCTCAAAGAATTTTATAGTGGCAGTTTAGGTGGACATTACTCTAGATAGACCATAGCTGTAAAGATTCTAAGGACTGAATATTATTGATCATAAATATTTTTAAATGCCTTTAAATTGGCTAGAGGATATGGCAAGTATCAAAGGTTCATGGGAAAAAGTACGCATCTGACAATGCCTATCTAGCCAATAATTGTAGAAGAACCCTTCCAACAATGGGGGTTGGATTTTATCAGGGTCATCAATACATCTTGATGGTGATGGATTATTTCACAAAATGGATGGACATCAAAGCCACCAAACATATTGATCAAGATACAATGAATAAGTTTTTGGAAAGGTTGATCACAAGGTTCGAGACCCTAACTACAATTATTTTAGACAATGTTATATCATTCATCTATGGTAAAACCATTCATTTTGCAAGAAAATATGGCATGTACTAGAATGCATCTTCTTATTATTACCCTTAGGGGAATGGGTTGGTAGAATATACAAACAAGAATTTATTAAAAATAATAAAATGCATCTTTGAAAACAATCCAAGAAGTTGGCATCTGTTGTTGGACCAGGCGCTATGGGCTGATAGGATTACAATAAAAATAGTCTTTAAAAATACCTCCCTATGTTCTAGAGTATGGGAAAGAGGTAGTTTTTCCTATCAATTTAGATTTTTTGGCCTTAAAAATTCATCAGTGAAAATAGATCAAAATATATAGAGCCTATGGAAAAAAGAATGGCCAAATTGATCTTGTTGGAAGAAATACATGAAAAGGCTTATTAAAATCTCTGGCACTGCCAAACAACTATCAAATGATGGTTTGACAAGAAGGAAAATCCCAAATCATTTGATAAAGGGAACCTTGTTCTTAAATTGGACGTAGATTGAGCTAAGCCAGGTGGACATGATAAATTTGAATCCATGTGGTCTAGGCCATAGCTCATAGAACAAAAAAAAGATTCAAATGCATTTTAGTTGTGTGATTTAGATGGCCACATATTAAAAATCCTAATAAATGGTCAATACCTAAAACATTATGTCTAAGCAAGAAGGTTTCTTACGTGTACATATGTAAATAAAGCACATGTACATATATTTGCATAAAAAAGCTCGCCTATCGTAAGGGTAGTTGTGGGTAATTTTGGGTCTTCACCTACATGCAAGTATGAAGGATGTCAAATATTTTATCTTTAGGCTTGCAACAAACATGTCCTTAAATTCTAGCAGTTGGTGAAATATGAGATAATTTTTTTAGCAAAGTCTCAAGATCATAAAAATTTGTGTACCTCAAGTGGAAGCAAATGGGTACCAATACTCATCATCCAATGATTATAGATTTGAGCTATGAAATTTGGCTAAGTATAAAGCTCGTTGGACTTCTTGTACCCATCTAAGAAATAGAAAGATACCCAGAACCTGTTGCCAAGTAGCAATGGAAGCTACCAAAAAATTTACCCCTTCTTAGAGATAAATGGGTACCAAATACCTATTGCTCAATGGTTGAGTTGAAACGCCAAAACTGGCCAAGTATAGTCTTTTCCAAAAATTTTGTACCCCCAATAGTAGTAGGCTGGTACCAGAAACCCATCACATAGCAAGAATGAAAATTTTTCCAAGTCTAGAGAGCATCAAACTTTTTTGTATCCTACGAAGTAGTAGATGGGTACCAAGAAACAATCGCAAAAATGTTAAAAGCCGACGATTAAAAAACTCAAAATCCTACTAGATGGTGGTGCCACCCAAAAGGTATGCATTATAATACTCCAAAAAGATTTTTTATCTTGATTAGATCTTCTTAAGAGGGTGCAATATTTTGCATGCAAATATTAATGATCACACACCGATTAAATATATGGCCAAATATTATAAATAGATCCATACTTCATAGCCACATGGGATTTATAGTATTTTGTGCTATGAAAAGAAAGACAGAGGTTCAATGTTCAGTGAAAAAAATCATATTTACTTTGATAGAAATAGCCTGAGGAAAGAAGAGTGTTATAGTGTAAAAGAATTCAAAGGAATTGCAAGATAGACTAGCGGGCATACATAACACCATGGTTACAATTACGTTGAAGTACAAGGGCTTTCAAAATAGCTCAGATAAAAATGGAATGAAACTCTCACTAAACCACCATGGCAACATAACATGGATTTTTGGACTTGCTAAATTAATGCCCAAACTAGTGCATCTATATCCAGAGTTAATTATCACAGTAACAGAATACTATGACCCAGATACTGTGATAGTCTACAACTCAAACTTTGAACAATTGTTCAAGTTATCAAGGGAATTAGTCACCAAATATTTTGTAGTAGGATATATTCCAAGAATGAAAACAAAGATAGAAGTTATAGAGGAGCAAAGGAGGTATCTAAACAAGGATTCTATGAAGAAATGACTCATCGACTTATTGGACAGACTCTTGGATGATTATATAACAAAGCTAAGAAAACTAGGATAATTTGAGGAACATGCATAGACAATCTTGTCTATGTTAGCAGTTATTATGGGCTTGAGTATAGATACTTTGGTATACCCCTACCAGTTGGTATTGGCCAATTTTATCTTGGATACTTCCAATTACGAAGGACAAGTGGCACATTCGCTTGTTATTTTTTACTAGGTAAAATTTTTAGCAAGGAGCATACATGAGTAGTTGGTTTCCTTGGAGAAAAGGTACAGTGAGTTATTTACATGTTCTTCATATATATCCTATCTTATATTTTTCTACATGACCCTAGGAAAGCATAGCATAAATGTGCAGATGAAGGATTGGACCCCTCATTTGAGAGAAAGCTCTTCATACATGGAGTTTAACAAGCAGTTCCAAGGACCTAATATTGCTCAAATATATGGATAATACCCCTACCTTTTGCTTGAAGCCATATATACATTTAGGGAAAACAAATAGGAACTAGGATATTGGTTCTTCCTAAAGGAAGGAACAATTATCAGTCTGTATGGCTCCTCAGGCAATCCATACTTGTTTTCATACTATATTACTAACTAGCTCTTTGGGTTAGTAATGTGCACATAGATTTATGTGATAGAGCATGATTTTGTCCCTGGATCCAAGAAGACCATGATTTTATAAATTCCTATCAAGTTCAAAACCATTACCATGACCAAAATGGAGCCAGAGCAATATCGTGACTTGGAGGGTAAAGCTAGTCACCTTACAATTGCTAATAGTTCCTCACAAATGGTTCTATGACCCAGATGGTATTTTTAATTCCAAGCTATCCAATATAGACAATAAGGAACCTCCATTTTACCATGTGGCAAATGCAAATATTAAATTTTTTAGGAATCTAGTAGATGACCATGTGGTATCATTTGACTACATGGTTATGTAGGAGAGGTCAACGTGGAGAACTTGACATCCATATAAGAGGTTTTTTGACCTAGAGAAAAATGAAAACCAATGGATTAGTCTAGATCTTATCAAAGACAAAATATAAGTTGAAATAGGATGAGCATAAAGTAGAAGAATTGTGGATCTCACGATGTGAGCATGAATAAATCAAGAATACCTTCCTAGATAAGTCTAATAGAGAATTTAGTTCAAAATTTGAAGATTAATATATCATTTGGAAAAGGAACCACAAAAAGAGATCTTTCTGGAAGTGAAAGGGCTATTGAAATATGATCAAGAAGAATATGAATGGTAGGTAGAGATCTTGTCATATTCATAAGCTCCTCCAATTATAGGTGATGTTGAAGGTAAAGAGGAATCCTTACCTCAACCTCAACAAATTGTAGAAGGATATGTCATAGGTGCTAAGGAGGTGCAGCTAGCTATATACACTAGAATACCAAGAAATACTAAACCAATTAGAGCACATTCAAGGGTACAACTTGGATAATTAAGAAAGACCCCAAGTTGGGTAAGAATAAAAAATATCATCCTAGTCCCATAAGTTATAATATAGAGAGGGCCATGTCTAGAAAGCAGTAACTACAACTAGAGGTAGAAAAAAATGCACTCAAAATATAGCAAGTGCAATAGGAGGTTTGAAGGACTGAATTAGTAGTCACATTGGTGGAGGTCAAGGAGGAAAAAAAAAATCTTGAGGTATCAATGACTAAAACAAATCAAATGGAGGAATCGAAGTAGGAATCCAAGGACAAGGTATACGTACTAATACCACTCCTCAATCCTATGAGTCTTCTCCTTCATTAAAAATTATTCTAGCTATGTCTTTGCCTTCATTCACTCCACCATATCCATCATTAACTCCTCCATCAACATTACCCACTCTACAAGCACTGCCACTCACTCCCCCATCACCATCACATGCCCTACATATAAACCCTTCATCCTCATGTCATGAGTGATAAGAAATGTAGTAGGGTAGCACCCCTATAAAAGCAATGGCATCCTATGCACTTAACCCATTGCTCTCATTTCTAAGCACCGCCATTCTACCCTCCACCTCTAAGGAACCACTTCCATAAGTGTTCTCCATCATCCAAAATATAGAAGACAAAAAAAAAAATGGATGGAATATGAGTAGCAGCAAAATTTATAGGAAAAAATAAGGAGGTATTCACCATCACCTATGATGCATTGGACCCTATTGAGGGGAAAAGGATGAAAGTGATTACTTGTCCTAAATTCTAGAAACCAAATTTAAAAAAAACATCAAAATATTATCAATTAGAGATGCAGAGTTAGGACATATCTAAAATATCTAAGGTGGAGACACTCTAGGATATTCATACTGAGGTAGATACTCTATTTATTTATGGAAGGAGAATAGATAGACAACTAAATGCTATCAAGAAAAATATTGAAACCCTATAATTGACACTGAGCAAGGAAAAATTAGAGTAGGATGCTCTTAAAAATTATATTTGAGAGTTGAAAAGGATCCTCGATAGTGCCCCCTATAAAGAAGAATTGTAGTAGAAGGATATAAAAATCAAGAGCCTAGAAACAAAGCTACAAATGGCATATGGTACAATGCAACAACAAGATTCAGAATTTCTAGATCTTAAAACCAAGTTGTAAGAACAAGAGGAATCCTTAGCCTCTACTCTGGCTGACCTACAACAAGAGATAGAAAAGCCCCATGGCCCATAAATTTCAAAATATTACCTCAAGCAGATCAAGGATCATTACTAGGAAAATATTAAAGAAGTGAATCTATAAGTCTTCCCTCCTTTCATAGAAAAATTACATGAAACTGCCTAGATATCCATAGCGGCTTAAAAAGAATTTAATAAAAGTAAGAGGTTCTTGATGAGTAAAGTTGCAGAAGCACAAGCAATAAAAAAATTATTAAGGAACAAAGAGAAGCATCCTCACATTGAACAATAATCCAACAAATATATAGAGGAATGTTGACTCATAGCTCATCAGGTTTACCATACAGTTGATTTAATATATGAGGAAGAATTATTTTTTGCTCTTAAAAAGGAATCTTAGGAGGTGAGAAAAGATGCTATGGAAATAAAAGCTCTTGGATCTCCAAATTTTGGGGATAGCAAGAGGCACGTTTATTTAGAGGAGGATATGAATCAACTATTGGATCAATAACTCTAGGATGAAAGTGATATTGAGTCACTATCAAAACCATTTATAGTAGATAAAAATTTCATAATATTTCACAAAATCTCCCACCTCCTAGCCAAATCAAAATAAAGGTTTAGAAGATATAGTGACCCTCCTTATGATGGTCACTTTAGATTGCAAAATATTTTATCTGAGCTTAAAGGAATTCTAGTACCTCCTACCAAGACTTAGAATAGGATGTGACATATGTAGCGACCTTGGGACGCACACATTGCTTTACTCTACTTGCAGTATTATACCAAAATGAAAATGAAATACCATGAAATGCATATAACATGAAAATAATAAATAGAATCCTTTAATTGATATTGAAACCTGGTTACATGTTGGTCCCTCTGAGGGATACCCATTTTGATACAATGAATTACAAGTGGGTAAGATGACCCCTCGCAAGGGGTGGTGCACTTTTAAAGGCTTCCTGATTCTGCACATTGAAATGTATGAGGTTTTATAGATGCCTCCTTCTCCAAGTCTGATTCTTGGAGGGATATTTATGCTTTTGAATGTTGCTAATTTTTTTGATGAACCTATAGTCCTATGATCATGAAAATAACAACATACACTTAGCTATCCGAGATTGCCTCCTCGGATGAGGCTGTTAGAATTAAATCTAACAATAAAATAAAACATGCTTAATGATAGTTTAAATGCAATGAAACTAGTTCTATGAAAGAAAAGAAATGAATAAAAATGGATCTTATGCTAATTATGTAAAATATAAAGAAAGCAAATAAGAGAAACTAACATCTAAAACCTAGACTAGGTTTGTGGGCCATTGTCCAAGACAGTGGCTGCTAAGATGAAATTCCTCTCTATTGACCCAAAGACTATGGGCTTAAGTTGCTTCTAATGTTAAATGATTACCATATGTGTATGGATGATTACCTCTCAGTTGGCTAGCACTTTTTTGCTCCTTAAGGGTTCTCATATCTGCTCTCCAATCCAATAGGGCTTCACTATGTATGCTCTCCAAGAAAAATCTCTTTCAAAAAATTCTGCTAAAAGATCATCCTTGGTCTCAGAATTGATATCTCTCATGGATGGATGACTATGGATCCTTTGTTGCTCTCAAGCTTGCACCTTTTATATTGTGAAACCCTAGGTCTATGTCCAAGCCCTAGGACTAAATTTCTCATGTGTAGTGAGAGTTAGCATGAGAATATTTTGTCTTTTTTCTATGTTTGGAGGCCATTTAACTAAAATATAACTACCAACGTGAGTCCCCTATGCAAACTGGTTATTAGCATGAGAATATTTTATCCTTTGTATATGTTTGAAGGCCAGTTAACTGAAGTCTAACTTTGGACTTGAGTCTCCCATGTGAACTGGTCGTTAGCATGAGGAGTTTTGTCTTTGTCTATGTTTGAAGGCTAGTTAACTGAAGTCTAAATATGGACTCAAGTCTCCCATGTGAACTGGTTGTAATGGGAATCCAAAGTTATCCCCGCTCACTTTATGTATGTAAACTGCCACTTTCACCCTTGAATAGGCTTGCTTATCGGAAAAATGCTTTTTATGACTAAGCCAATGTCATATGCAGTGACTAATATTTGGTCGATTTCGTCTATAGTAGCTAAGGTATGATCACTCTCATCTTAAGCGACCAGGATACAACCGCTCTGGTTTACAGCGGCTTAGCTTGGATGGGTTAAAACTACCATTTTAAGTGGTTAGGACCACTGATTGCTCTTGTAAAGGTCCAAAATTGGACATATGGTCTTTAGATGTGCTCATATGAGTGGTTTCCTAAACATGAAATGTTTTAGGTGTCTACAGATGTCCCTTTTTGCGATGCACTATGTGGAAAAACACAACGCTGAGCAAAAACGTAGACTGCTATTTTTGTGGGGTGACTTGAACAAATGGTTTGTGATTCCTTTGGGGCATTTTTTAAGTTTGACCAAAGGGATTATGTCCTTTGGGGCATTTATTTTTGACCAAAGGGCTTATGCTCCTTGGGGCTTTTTGTTTTTGACCAAAGGGCTTATGTCCTTTGGGGCATTTTGGTTTTTGACCAAAGGGCTTATCCCCTTTGGGGCATTTTTGTTTGACCAAAGGGCTTATCCCCTTTGGGGGAATTTTGTTTGACCAAAGAGCTTATCCCCTTTGGGGTGTTTTGTTTTTGACCAAAGTACTTGCGTCCTTTGGGGAATTTTTTAAGTTTACCAAAGGGCTTATGTCCTTTGGGGCATTTTTTAAGTTGACCAAAGGGCTTATGCTCTCTGGGACATTTTGTTGGCAATTTTGGGTACCTTGGGTACATTGCCTTTGCTCAAGTGTAGAAGTTGTCATTGATGTCAAGAAGCTCTTGAAGGAATTTGATTTAATGTCAGATTATTCAGAGCATGGACAGTGGGTTTCCAAAAAGATCATAGTAGCCCATTTGCAAAAGATCAAAGAAAAAAAGACAAGTTAGAAAAAGTTTGCAAAGAGGTGGAAAAACTGTCATGATTTCGCGACATGTTGGAAGAGAGAGAAGCTGGCAAAACTGTCGTGATTTCATGACATGTTGGAAGAGAGAGAAGAAGGGAAAACTGTCATGATTTTGTGACATGTTGGCAGAGAAGGAGAGCAAGGTGGAAAGTGTCGCGATTTTGCGACATGTTGTAGGAGAGGGAGTCCGAAAGGAAAAATGTCACGATTTCATGACATAATGCTGAAAAGAGAGTCCATAGTGTGAACTGTCACGATTTCGTGACAAGTTCGAAGAGAGATAAAGTTACTCGAAAGGTGTCATGATTTCGTGACATGCTGAAGAGTTTGAAGTGAGAACAGTCATGATTTCTTGACATGCTACAAAAGACGAAGTGAGGACTGTCACGATTTTGCGACATGCTAAAAATCTCGAAGTGAGAACTATCACGATTTCGTGACATGCAACAAAGGGAAGAGTCTGAAATGAGAAGCGTCACGATTTCACGATGGGCTACAAAGAAAAGCGTATGGATGCAAGAAAGTTTGTGTTTTCATGATAGGCAGAAGTGAAGAAGCCAACGGATGAAGATGTAGCGATTTCATGACAAGATGAAAGAAAAGCGTACGGATGGAGAAAGTGTCACGATTTCATGATAAAAACTGGAAGCAGGTCTTCTATAGGAGAAGTGTCATGATTTCACGACAGAAGCAAAAAGGAAGGCTATGAAGACAAAAGCGTCACGATTTCGTGACATGTTCTAGTTTTGTGGGAGTAAGGCAGAGAGAAGCTCAAGGCAGCGAAAGTGTCACGATTTTGTGACATGTTCTATTTTTAGTGCAAGCCGAGAAAAGGTTGAGAAAGCGAGAAGGGTCACGATTTCATGATAGGAGTGAAGATGACGTCAGCAGAGGCAGTAGTGTCATGATTTCACGACAAAAGCAGAGAAGAAGGCCATGAAGTCAGAAGGGTCACGATTTCGTGACAGAAGAGAAGATGACGTCAGCAGAAGCAGAAAGTGTCACGATATCATGACAAAAGCCATAAGATAGTGTTCGGTTGCAAAGGTGTCACGATATCGTGACATGTTGTAGTTTCACGAGAAAAGCTACAGAACCACAGAGGCGGTTGAAGCCGACAGAGTTGAATTTGAGCCGACGTAGTTTAGGGTTTTGCAGCCGACGAAGTTAAGGGTAGCAGCCAACTAAGATCAAGGTTTTGATCTTGAAAGTTTTAGTATAAAAGTAGGGCTGCTTGGAGAGAAAAGGATATCGATCGAAGTGTGCGTTCGAAGAGCGACGTTCACAGATGGTGCGAAGTGAAGAAGTTCGATCATCGAGAGCAGAGTGCATTCTGTCGAATCTTCCAAGTGAGAGAGATCGCAAGGAAGTAGAGTGCGTGAAGTATATGTGGCTGTAATTGCGTAGAGGTGCAAAGGTCAAAGTTTGATCAAGTGCAGCTGTGATTGCGCAAAAAGAGCGAAGGACTATGTTTTTGAGCAGACCAAAAAAAGAGGACAAAGACATTTGTGCCAGACCGAAGGACTGTGTTTGGTGCAGATCAGAGAAAGAGATCGAGGACATTTGTGCTAAGACCGAAGGACTATGTTTTAGTGCAATTTCGAGGACCAGCTTTGGAGGTGATAGAGTTGAGGACAGAGGTCTCCAACCAGAGCAGGGAAGACAGGTGTCTTCTATGGATAGAGTTCCATTTGCTAAGGGTAGAGGAGGCAGAGGTCTTCTAGAGGATCACCAGCCAGAACAGAGCTAGGGGATTGGTGTCTCCTTTGGGTTGATGCCCATAAATATTGTAATCGGGAAAGGTATTCCCAGATTTTGAGTTGATAAAATTTAGTGAGAGATTTTATCCGTGGAGTAGCCCGCTTTGGGTGAACCACGTAAATTGTTGTGTCTCTATTGTGGATGGTGTTTTGTGCATTGTTTTGATTACTGCTATTAATACTGCTTTCTATACACTGCATAATATTGAATTGAAAGTTGATTTGAAGGAAAAAGTAAAAAGCGGTCTTATACTGTTCACCCCCCCTCTCAGTATAAGCTTGTGTTCTTCAATTGGTATCAGAGCCAGTGCCTTCGAAAAGTTTAACAGCTTGAAGGAAAAGCTAGCAAAGAACACAATGGATTATTCAAGTGGCAATGCAGCACCTATTCTTGATGGATCAGATTTTGGTCTTTGGAGTGCAAGGATGAAGGTTCATCTAATGGCTCTTGGGAATGAGGTTTGGGAAGTGATTGAAGATGGGTACACTATTCCTGTAAATGGTCCATATACTAAAGAAGATAGGCTCCTACATCACAGCAATTCAAAAGCAATGAATGCAATCCTGAAAGGTTTATAGAAAGCAGATCTCACCAAAGTAATTCACTGCAAGACAACTAGTGAAATGTGGAAACAACTGCAGGTGGTTCACACAGGTGATGTAAATGTCCGAAAGGCCAAGTTGAGACACTTCAAAGGTATGTTTGAACAACTCAAGATGAATGATGATGAAAATATTAGTGACTACATGCTTCGTATGGATGAGGTTGTTAACTCCATGAAAGACTTAGGTCTTGAGCTTGCTGAAAATGATGTTTGTGATAAGATTTTAAGATCTCTTCCTAATAGATTTAGTGAAAATATTTTTGCTATTGAGGAAGCTAAAGATTTGGATAAGTTGAAAAAGGATGAGCTCCATAGTATACTTGCAGCATTTGAGTTGAGAACTCAAGTGAAGGTTGATGTCAAGAAAGAGGCGACTTTCAAGGCTACCAAGAAATCCAAGGGTAAACGACTTCAAGAGAGTGATGAGTCTTCTAGTGATGAAGAGGCATATTACAGCAAGAAAGGCAAGTTCTCTAGAAAGCACAAAAGCATGAAAAATATAAGATGTTTCAATTGTGGAAAGTTTGGTCATTATGCTACTGATTGTACTATTTCCAAGAATGAAAGTGATGAAGAGAAACAGGTTTCTAAGAGCAAGGATTCTAAAAAGTACAAGCATCACAGGAAAAACAAAGATGAGCACAACAATCACGGAAAGAGGTATTCTCACAAGCACAAGAAGAGTTTCTACCTAGACAAAGCAAGTAAGTGTTCTAGTAGTGATAGTGAAAGTTCTTCAAGTGATAGTGAAAATGAGATGTTGTTCATATCAAAAAAGAGGAAGAACCGAAACATAGATTCATTATCATGAAATGTTTTAGATGTGGAAATTTTGGTCACCTTGAGGATGATTGCACAAATAATGAATTGGTTACTAGTATGTATGAGGATGCTTCAGAAAACTATAAGGAAGATGCTTGTATGGTTTTTGAAAAGGGTAGCACCTCTAGTGATAAGAAATCTGTAAAAGACTCTGATGATTCAGAAAGCAAACAAATAAAGGATCTTGAAAGTGAACTTACCAATGCTCTTAGTGCTTTGAAAAAGGAAAGAAAGAAGAATGCCAGACTCAAGGATAAGTTAGATGAATGTTGTATGGAGAGAGATGATCTTACAGAAAGTCTTGACTTCTCTATGGCTAAGACACAAGAACTCAAGGACGAGTTAGAGTCTAAGATTCTTCAGTATAATGAGTTGGAACAGAAAATGGCTTCTTTGGAAGTGGAAACTAAAGAGTACAAGGATAAAGCTGTATAGGTTTCAAGATAGCTCCAAAAGGGTTAAGTCTCTCATCAAAGGTCAAAGAAAACCAACAGATAAAATAGGTCTCGGTTTTGTTGAGCCGCACAAGGAACAGGTTGGGGAATCTAGCAAGAGATTTCAAAAGGAAGAGAGTTCTGATGAAGAAAGTACTTCAGATCATGAGTCCATGAGTGATAGATGCGCAGAAATAGAAAATGAAATTCAGATTGCGAAGAAGAAGTTTTCGGGACCCAAGAGGTCGAATAAAAGAAAATTTCACGGCAGATGTTTTGCGTGTCACAGGTTTGGTCACATGGTTGTGCATTGCATGACTCAAGTAAGGAAGGTAAATGACAGTTTTAGAGGTAGCAATTTCTTTCAAGGGTATTGCTACTCTTGTAATCAGTTTGGGCATAAGGCATTTTTTTGCAAGGCTAATAACAGGAACTCGGTTAGTCAGAACAGGCGGATTCGAAGAACAGGTATGCCTAAAAGAAATAACATTATTACCTGTTATAAGTGCAACAATGATGGTCACATAGCTAGACAGTGTAGAGCTGATCTTCCAAGGTACAAGAACAGGAATAGTGGTATGAACAGGTCCAAGGATCAGAACAGTGACAGGAACAAGAACAGGAATATTGACAAAAAATTCAAAAGAAGGCCCGACAAGGAAATTGTAGATGCTGATGATGATCAGTGCCTAATGGGAGTTTTACTCCCACCCCTATTTTAATCACCTCATCAGGAGGTGGGGGAGGGACTAAGCTAAGAGGCTCATTCTTAGTCCCAAGCCCCAAAGGTGACCCTTTGCCATTGATGACAAAGGGGGAGAGATATGAGTAAGGGGGAGAGCATCAAGTGAAGAGAAGAGCTTCAAGTCGGGGGAGCAAAACTTCAAAGGCAGATTCTCAGTTGTTAGCACAGCTGGTTTTAGTTTTGGCTCTTGAGTTGTGTTTTCAGTAAAGGTTTGCCATCAATGACAAAGGGGGAGATTGTTGGCAATTTTGGGTACCTTGGGTACATTGCCTTTGCTCAAGTGTAGAAGTTGTCATTGATGTCAAGAAGCTCTTGAAGGAATTTGATTTAATGTCAGATTATTCAGAGCATGGACAGTGGGTTTCCAAAAAGATCATAGTAGCCCATTTGCAAAAGATCAAAGAAAAAAAGACAAGTTAGAAAAAGTTTGCAGCAGGCTGGAAAAACTGTCACGATTTCGTGACATGTTGGAAGAGAGAGAAGAAGCTGGCAAAACTGTCATGATTTCGCGACATGTTGGAAGAGAGAGAAGAAGCTGGAAAAACTATCATGATTTCGTGACATGTTGGCAGAGAAGGAGAGCAAGGTGGAAAGTGTCATGATTTCATGACATATTGCAAAGAAGATTGTACGGACGAAAAGTGTCACGATTTCATGACATGTTGCAGGAGAGGGAGTCCGAAAGGAAAAATGTCACGATTTCGTGACATAATGCTGAAAAGAGAGTCCACAGTGTGAACTATCATGATTTCATGACAAGTTCAAAGAGAGAGAAAGTTACTCGAAAGGTGTCACGATTTTGTGACATGCTGAAGAGTTCGAAGTGAGAATAGTCATGATTTCTCGACATGCTACAAAAGACGAAGTGAGGACTGTCACGATTTTGTGACATGCTGAAAAGCTCGAAGTGAGAACTATCATGATTTCGTGACATGCAGCAAAGGGAAGAGTCTGAAATGAGAAGCGTCACGATTTCGTGATGGGCTACAAAGAAAGCGTATGCAGAAAGTGTGGCATTTGGATTTGACAGGATGAAAGAAAAGCGTACGGATGGAGAAAGTATGATTTTCATGAGAGAAACTGGAAGTAGGTCTTCTATAGGAGAAGTGTCACGATTTCATGATAGAAGCAGAAAGGAAGGCTATGAAGACAAAAGCGTCATGATTTCGTGACATGTTCCAGTTTCATGGGAGTAAGGCAGAGAGAAGCTCAAGGCAGCGAAAGTGTCACGATTTCGTGACATGTTCCCATTTTTGCTAGTGCAAGCCGAGAAAAGGTTGAGAAAGCGAGAAGGGTCACGATTTCATGACAGGAGTGAAGATGACGTCAACAAAGGCAGTAGTGTCATGATTTCACGACAAAAGTAGAGAAGAAGGCCATGAAGATAGAAGGGTCACGATTTCGTGATAGAAGAGAAGATGACGTCAACAAAAGCAGAAAGTGTCGTGATATCGTGACAAAAGCCATAAGATAGTGTTCGGTTGCAAAGGTGTCATGATATCGCGACATGTTGTAGTTTCGCGAGAAAAGCTACAGAACCACAGAGGCGGTTGAAGCCGACAGAGTTGAATTTGAGCCGACGCAGTTTAGGGTTTTGCAGCCGACGAAGTTAAGGGTAGCAGCCGACTAAGATCAAGGTTTTGATCTTGAAAGTTTTAGTATAAAAGTAGGGCTGCTTGGAGAGAAAATGACATCGATCGAAGTGTGCGTTCGAAGAGTGACGTTCATAGATGGTGCGAAGTGAAGAAGTTCGATCGTCGAGAGCAGAGTGCATTCTGTCGAATCTTCCAAGTGAGAGAGATCGCAAGGAAGCAGAGTGCATGAAGTATATGCGGCTGTAATTGCGCAGAGGTGCAAAGGTCGAAGTTTGATCAAGTGCAGCTGTGATTGCGCAAAAAGAGCGAAGGACTATGTTTTTGAGCAGACCAAAAAAAGAGGACAAAGACATTTGTGCCAGACCGAAGGACTGTGTTTGGTGCAGATCAGAGAAAGAGATCGAGGACATTTGTGCTAAGACCGAAGGACTGTGTTTTAGTGCAATTTTGAGGACCAGCTTTGGAGGTGATAGAGTTGAGGACAGAGGTCTCCAGCCAGAGCAGGGAAGACAGGTGTCTTCTATGGATAGAGTTCCATTTGCTAAGGGCAGAGGAGGCAGAGGTCTTCTAGAGGATCACCAGCTAGAACAGAGCTAGGGGATTGGTGTCTCCTTTGGGTTGATGCCCATAAATATTGTAATCGGGAAAGGTATTCCCAGATTTTGAGTTGATAAAATTTAGTGAGAGATTTTATCCGTGGAGTAGCCCGCTTTGGGTGAACCACGTAAATTGTTGTGTCTCTATTGTGGATGGTGTTTTGTGCATTGTTTTGATTACTGCTATTAATACTGCTTTCTATACACTGCATAATATTGAATTGAAAGTTGATTTGAAGGAAAAAGTAAAAAGCGGTCTTATACTGTTCACCCCCCTCTCAGTATAAGCTTGTGTTCTTCACATTTATTTTTTACCAAAGGGCTTGCATCCTTTGGGGCATTTGTTAAGTTGACCAAAGGGCTTATGCTCCTTTGGGGCATTTGTTAAGTTGACCAAAGGGCTTGTGTCCTTTGGGGCATTTGTTAAGTTGACCAAAGGGCTTGTGTCCTTTGGGGCATTTGTTAAGTTGACCAAAGGGCTTGTGTCCTTTGGGGCATTTGTACATTGATTGCTTAACTATTTAATTTTTTTGACTAGGGGAGGTATGATACCAATATTGCCCTAGTTGATGTTTAGAAATATTTTTGTTTTGATTTTATGTTATGGATGCAATGATGGATGCTATGCCTAGATAATGATTTGATTATGCTATATGTATGCAATGTATTGATGACATGTACTAGCTAGATGATAGATGTATGCTTTAGATGGTATGACTTAGATGTAGATGGACTACTTATGATGTATGCATATGTGGATGCATGTTTAATTTTGATTTAATTGTATGCATCTTAACTCATATTGTTATGATATGGTAAATGAAATGTGTGAAATGCATTATGATGGTGATCTAATGTACATGAACCTGTATGCTTTAATCACTTAAAATATAAGGTATGCATATGATATGAGTTTAACAATCTAATGGGCGACACCATAGAATGTATAAAAATCATGAATAAACAATAATTCTTATAATAAGACTTAATCATTTAATTTAAAAATCAATGTGGGATGAGATGAGGTGATATGTATGTATGATTTGATGGAATGATTTGTTGCTATGTAGGAATTTTTGAGGTTTTTCCTGAGACTTCAAACACTCTAGTTACCCTATCAACAATTATGTATTGACCATACAAGACTTTTGAAAAGCAAGGCTTTCACTCATGTACCTAGATATTCATTATCTCTATGTGTGCAAATGAATATATATTTAGATAGAACTCAAGCATTTCCTCCGATGTCATGCGGGATTCTTTCAGCCCATTGCTAAGATCAAGGATCCTCAAGTGTTCATCTCATCCTTATGTTGGACTTAGTTGGACTATACCACTAGGCAGTATTGGGTTACCTAAAGCTAGCTCATCCACATTCAAACATTGGTCTACACAAATGCCATAGCTATTGTGTTAGACATATCATCATGCGTAAGGATATCCCCCCCCCGGGGTGGCTTAGCCCCAAACCCTTAATGGAGATCACCTTCTAGTTTTGTATAATGTTGAGAATTCTAGGGATTCAAGCTCCATTCCCTTATTTTCTTCATTTTATTTGGGATACTTGCTCTTGTTTAGTGATGAAAATCACTGTTTATTTTTATTGTTTTTTTTTCTTTGAGCAAGGGATTCTTGTAGTGATGATAATCACTATTTACTTTGTTTTTGTGCTTTTGATACTTTGAACAATGACTTTTGGAATTTGAAATTTGCTTTGACTCAAGATTTTTGCTTATTTTGATTAAAGCAAGGGATTTAATTGGGTAGGGCGGAGCTTGTCCTTTTGCCAATTCTCAGCACCTTTGAACCGGTTGCATAGGGGGATAAGCAAGGAAGATCCTTTTCGCTTAAGGTAACCTAGACCACTTTTGTAGCTTTCATATTTCCCTTGTACCAACTAGGATTTTAGTGTTTCAATTAGTGATGGGATCCTGAATATCCAAGGTACTATCACAACTAGACCTTGCCCTCTACTAATCAAGGTGGCTTTCTACAAAAGTTGATAAGACCACTAGATATGGTTGAATGACTAGGAAACCTTAGTATATTTCTTATAGCAACACGAAATGGTTGTGTTGAAAAACACAATTACACACATGGATGAATGGATGAAGATGGACTTGAATATTGTGATTGTGATACAAACTGTGGCATCGTTTGCAAGACTGTGATCATAACATATGCAAATGAAATAGATGTAATGCAACTATGTGAATGCATATGTGAGATGCAAATGTTTTTGTATTTTTGATGCTTTCAATTTTTTGATCTTTTGATTATTTTGAATGTTTTGAACTTTTGATTTTAAATTGTTTTTATGCTTTTATGTTTTGCTTTTGACCAAAGGGCTTTAAGATGCCTTTGGAGCCTTTTGTGATTTGATTTGACCAAAGGGCTTTAAGATGCCTTTGGGGCATTTTGTGATTTGATTTGACCAAAGGGCTTTAAGATGCCTTTGGGGCCTTTTGTGATTTGATTTGACCAAAGGGCTTTAAGATGCCTTTGGAGCCTTTTGATTAATGTGACAAAGGCTAATGCTTGGAGCATTTTTTTTTAAGATACCTTGGAGAATTTTGATTAAATTGTGACCAAGTGGCATAAAGATACCCTTGGAGCATTTTTGATTAATTTTGACCAAGCGACATAAAGATACCCTTGGAGCATTTTGATTAATTTGACCAAGTGACTTAGATACACCCTTGGAGCATTTTTAAGATGAATCCCTGGAGCATTTTTGGTGAGATTTGACCAAGCAACTTAGAGATGCCCCTGGTGCCTT
This sequence comes from Wollemia nobilis, assembly GCA_028583015.1. Lineage (NCBI taxonomy): Eukaryota > Viridiplantae > Streptophyta > Pinopsida > Araucariales > Araucariaceae > Wollemia > Wollemia nobilis. The sequence goes on along the minus strand of JAQPPZ010016947.1, from coordinate 15,837,467 downwards.
TTATTTTTTATTTTACTATTTTTTGATTTGTTTGTATTTTTATGTTTTATATTGTTTTTGAATCTTTTGAAGTTATCTGAATGTTTTTGATATTTTTTTGGTGTTACAGGGGGAAGGTATGATACCTTAGGTGCCCCCAGTGTGCATGTTGCCTACTGTAATGTAGTCATCTTGCTTAGGAAGAGTGACAAAAATCAGCTCTCCCAATTGGGGCACAGACCTCTGCAGGGTGCCTCTGTCTTGATGAGATGAAATGAATGAACCATCTATGGGAAATGCCCCACTATCTATGAGGTCTTGAACTACATGTCTGAATCCTTTACAATTGCAAATGTCATGCCCCTCTATTCGGTGGTAGATGCAGTAATGGTCCTCCCTATAACCCTTGGGTTTAGCTCTGTTTGGGTATAGAGGCTTTATGTCAGGTAAGGTGATGACCTTAGCTTCCTGTAGCTTTTGAAAAATATCTGACATAGACTCATTTAAAGGAGTCCAAATGCATTGTTGTTGCTTTGATTGTTTAGCATGCTTAGGCCTGGTATGAGGACCAGGTTGAGCCCTAGGTATGTCACTTGCTAGCTTAGGGGGCTCTTGTTGAGGCTTCTCTTGTGGCTGCCTAGGAGACAATTTGACCTTAGATAAAGGTTGCTTCTGTCTCTCAAGTTGGTTCATGATAAAGTGCAATGCCTCATTTTGTTTCTCCATTTGTGCCTCTATATTATAGAGGTGATTTTGCATATGCTCCAAGACTGATATGACTTTCATGTGTATTTCTAGTGATTGGTTTGAAATACCATTGTCTATTGAAGGAGGTGATAAAGTAGGTGCTAAAGATACACTAGGTAACTATAACTCACCCATTTCCTTTATTTGAGTTGATGTGGATGCTTCATGATGATCCACTTTGTTAGTGGTATCCACATGCTCATGTTTATGACTTAGTTCATGTTTCTGTTTCACTTCGTAGTGTTGCATTGTACTAGCTTTGATACCCCCTATCTGATGTGGGGGGAACAATTGTTCTTGTTCTTGAGGAGGCACCATGAGAAGTGAGTTAGGGGTGACTAATGCCAATGGTTTTGATCCCTTCAATGGGGAAGCAACATCTGATTGCACCACATCTTGTTTTATCTGCTTTAGAGTCACTTGGTCCTCTATCTCGCTATTGACCATTGCCACAAACTCTTGAGAAGGCACTTTTTCTTGTGTCTCATCAACTTTCTTGTAATACTTGAATGGCTCAGGATCATGGGGGACCACATACACTTGTCCTTGATGTATGAATTTTAGGTTTTGGTGCACTATGGAAGGTATGCATTCCATATCCCTTATCCATGGTCTGCCTAGCAATATGTTGTACTGCCTCTCACCCTCCAAGATATGGCACAATGTAGGTATCATCTTTATCCCAACCTTGTATAGGTAGGATTATTGTGCCAATTGTTGGGGAAGTAGCATCATTGAAGGCCCTTAATGTAAATGTTGTGTCCTTAATGCGTGAAGGTGGCAGATTTAAATACTTCAAAGTTGTAGTTGTGATGATGTTGATGGATGACCCAGTGTCAATCAAGACTCTCTTGTATGGAATTTGATTGATGCTTACTATGATGTGGAGTGGAGGATCAGGTTCATCCTGAGAGATTGTCTTAATCTCCTGCCTATGAAAGGCAATCACAGGGTCTTTTTGTAAGTGCATTGAACTTATTTTTGGTATGGACTGTGATAGATTATCAGCTTTAGTTGACTTTTTCGGTATGTTGGGCTGATCAAAGCATATTTTGCTTCTTATTGTAGTATTGATCATACCGATAAAACCCTCCTCAGGTGGGGCTATGTGCACCTCATTGACGTGCTCAACTTGATTGTTGTTGGCCCCATGATTGGGGAGAAGATTTTTGAATATGTTGATGTTTTGCAATTCATTCTTATCCAACATATCCTGCACTATATTCTTGAATGCAACACAATCCTGGATATCATGGCCATTTTTCCGATGGTAAACACAATAGAGATCTTCCCTATACCCCTTAGGTTTGGGGCAATTAGGATCCAGGATGCGCTCCTTAGGCAAGTTTAAAACCTTGGCCTCACAAAGGTGATTGAAAATTGATGCCAAGGATTCAGGCAATGGTGTATAGTTGCGAGGGGGTTGTTTCTGTTTGCCCCTACCTTGATTCTTGTTGCATTGGTTGTAATGCATAGTAGGAGGTTGAGCCTGATAGTTTTCTTGTTGTTGGCTCTGTGCTATTTTTGGAATGCTTAACATGATCTGGTTGACATCCGTAGGTTGGGCCTATTGTGATTGATGTTGCATACTCTCATTCCATTCTTTCTTGCTATGGAGCTTTAGGTCTCCTTCTTCGAGCTTTATATCTTCAATAAGCTTGGCTTGAGCCAAGGCTTCTTCGAATGTATCATACTTCTGTAGTTGCAATAGTAACGAGATGTGCTTGGCACAACTTTTTGTGAACATTCGGATTAACTCTTCGATCGGGATGGAAAATGATAACTTTGCCATGATTTTTCTCCATCTATCCCCATAATCCATGACTGGCTCATCATCATACTACTTTAGGTTGGCCAGGTCTGAGAGGTTCACCTTCTTCTTAGCACCAAAAGAGAAATATTTTAAGAATGCATTCACTAGTTGTTCAAAATTGGATATGTTGTGCTTGGGAAGTTGGTTGAACCATTGGGTGGCAGCCCCAAAAATGTCATAATGAAGGTTCTCAGCATAAGGGCATCACTATCTTCTAGATGAAAGCATGCATTGATAAAGTTGGTGACATGTTCTTGTGCATCCTCTTCACCCTTAAACTTCTCCAACCTAGGCATCTCAAAATGCTTAGGATATGCAGGGCTAGGAACTGATGGACACAATGGTTGGTTGTGTATTTTACTTAATGTTGGTTGGTTCCTAACCATCTCTTGTTTCTCAAAGGACTTGATATTTTTAGCAAGTTCTTGGAATGCCTTTGAGGCAAGGAGCTCCTCTTCTTGTAGACCCACTCATGGTGGTAATGGAGGTAGCCCTCTATCCATTTGTCTTGTTCTATGCTCCTCCCTCCTATGAGGGGATTCAAGATGTGTCTGATCCTGATTTATCATGTTTACCCTTTCACCACTAGTTTGATTTTGCTCATGATTTGAGTGGTGGTTTCGTTGTGGGTTTCCTTCTTGTCTAGTGTGCTTCTCTCTTGGTGAGTCAATGCATTGATCTCTTTGATGATCATTTCTATTTGCTTGTTGGTTGCTATGAGCTAGCTACTCAGCTTGCTCTCTTAAACATTGCTCATGTTGGCACAACAACCGTTCTCTCTGTTTATCATGTTTGAGAGCTTCTACAAGCTCTCACTCTTTGTGCAAGGCATTTTCTAACCATCGCATGTGGTTAACTTGCATGGTCATAGAAGACTCATGCTTATCTGACTTCGTTCTTGTAGTTCTGATTCATAGATTCCTCGAAGAGGTTTCTATTATTTCTCTGCTTTGGCTAGCTAGTGTAACTTGCTCTGTGTTGTATGTTGATAAGTGTCTCTATGGTCAGACTTTATATGAGATTTGTGGGGTCACTTTGAAGCATCCCTAGGTTGAGTGGTGCATTTAGCAGTCACGCTTTGTGAGCTTCCAGATGTAGAATATTCTATGGCTATGGTTCTGGAAGTCGGTCTTGAATAAATTTGATCCCACTCATCCAATTGATCTTGGAGCATTTGTTCTCTCTGAATTGCATGTGACCCATGTGACTGATTTGATCAGTTTGTTGTGTTGGGTCTATGCCTCTACAACTCTGTGTGAGGGTTCTTGCCTATTTCAAATTGCGCAACAAGGTCGACAACTCTCTTCCCTCTATCTTGCCCCTCATTGGAATGATTTGAACTCTTAGTGTAATGAGATGTGGTGGGTATGGAACCTGATTCCCTCTCTAGATTGGAGGTCTTGCTCACCATGGGAGGTCTCCCGGCCATAATTTTTGTTATAAATTTTTTGACTTCTGAAAAAGGTTGTGGGTGTCATATATTTCTTTGAAAAATTAGGGTTAGGTTGATTACCCCAGTAATGAAGAAACACACCAAGCAAACAATATGATTATCTCTTTTTAAGGATTAAATGTGTATCCTAAGAACTTGTTTTAGTGTGTTTCAGATGTGTTGTTGCTTTTGCTTTCTTGCTCTTGCTTTGGATTTAGAATGAGGGGACTCATCCATAGTGGGAATTAAGAACACCCATGCCAAACATGATTTTCTCAAAAAGAGACTAGGGTACACCGCTTAAATCCCAGTGGGGGGTTCGCCTAGCTCTTCCACTCTGAACCAATAATTGTTCCAATAGTGGGAGATAGTTTGAACATAAGTAACTAGTACCACTATGAGTAAGTGCCTTACTCCATTCTAGGATATCTAGGGGGCAAGCCGGTGGAAGGAGGTGAATTCCAACGTCACCGGACTGAATTGGGGGTTGGTGATGAAATCCAACCTCCCAATGTTTAAAATGATACGTGTGAATGTGTGTGATTCTTTTTAGATTTTGAAATAGAAAGTGATGCATCAACCAACATTCATGACTATTTTCCTACAATGCCTAAAAAGAACATTTCATTTTCAGACAAATGCATCTATAACTAGTCTATATGATTTTAATGCACTCTCCTATTTTGTGATGAAAATAGCCACTGATTGGGCCACATGCAAGCAAACCAAAACACAATGGCCTAGCACGCTGGAGACTAGGGTGGACCTTACAGGAAGAGGTCCGCTGTTCCTAGCAGCGCCTAGAGGAAATCTAAAAGAAACCTAGGAAATGCAAAATGCAGTTTTTATTTCTTTTTTCTTTCATTTTCCCTAATTAATCTATGTTTATGCTTGCTATTTATCGAAATAAAATGCAGATAGAAAATCAAAGAAATACAAGGAAGGGGTACCAACCTTGAATCCCACTCAGATGATAGAAATTCTGCCCTCTACTGCACTTCTCTGTTGGCCATTATTGATCAGAGCGACTGAATTATGGCCGTTGTTAGCAGGAGCGGCTAAGATTGTTGGTCGTTGTAGACCAGAGTGGCTGATTTATGGCCATTGTAGACTAGAGTGGCTAGGCCTACACACAAAAATAAGTTAGTATTCAGGCAAAAAAATGAAAAATCAGTGGAGGTCCCACCATGATCGCCATCTGTAGCGACCCCGGGACGCACGCACCACTTTACTCTACTTGCAATATTATACCAAAATGAAAATGAAAGACCATGAAATGCATATAACATAAAAATAACAAAGAGAGATCCTTTTATTGATATTGAAACCCGGTTACATGTTGGTCCCTCTGAGGGATACCCATTTTGATACAATGAATTACAAGTGGGTAAGATGTCCCCTCGCAAGGGGTGGTGCGCTTTTAAAGGTTTCCCGGTTCCGCACATAAAAATGTATGAGGGCTTACAGATGCCTCCTTCTCCAAGTCTGATTCCTAGAGGGATATTTGTGCTTTCGAATGTTGCTAATCTATCTGATGAACCTGTAGTCCTATGATCATGAAAACAATAACACACGCTTAGCTATCCGAGATTGCCTCCCTGGATGAGGTTGTTAGTAGTAAATCTGACAATAAAAGGAAATATGCTCAATGATAATAAATGCAATGAAACTAGTTCTATGAAAGCAAATAAATGAAGCAAAATGGATCTTATGCTAATGATGTGAAATATAAAGAAAGCAGAATAAGAGAAACTAACACCTAAACCCTAGACTAGGTTTGCGGGCCACTGTCCAGGACAATGACCGCTAAGATGAAATCCCTCTCTATTGACCCAAAGACTATGGGCTTAAGTTGCTACTAATGTTAAATGATTACCATATGTGTATGGATGATTACCTCTCAGTTGGCTAGCACTTCGTTGCTCCTCAAGGGTGCTCAGATCTGCTCTCCAATCTGATAGGGCTTCATTGTGTATGCTCTCCAAGAAAAAGCTCTCTCAAAGAAGTCTGCTAAAAGATCATCCTTGGTCTCAGAATTGATATCTCTCATGGATGGATGATTATGGATCCCTTTGGTGCTCTTAGGCTTGCACCTTTTATAGTGTGAAACCCTAGGTCTATGTTCAAACCCTAGGAATGAATTTCTCATGCGTAGTGAGAGTTAGCATGAGAATTTTGTCTTTTCTATGTTTGGAGGCTAGTTAACTAAAATCTAACTTTAGACTTGAGTCTCCTATGTAAACTGGTTGTTAGCATGAGAAGTTTTTGTCCTTTGTCTATGTTTGAAGGCTAGTTAACTAAAGTCTAACTTTGGACTTGAGTCTCCCATGTGAACTAGTTGTTAGCATGAGGAGTTTTGTCTTTGTCTATGTTTGAAGTTCAGTTAATTTGTGAGGGGGAATGCAAAGTTATCCCTACTCACTTTATTGCATGTAAACTACCACTTCCACCCTTGATTAGGCTTGTTTGTCGATAAAATACTTTTTATGACTTAGCCACTATCATCTGTAGTGACTAATATTTGGTCACTGTCATCTACAATGGCTAAGGTCTGGCTGCTCTCAGCTTGAGCGGCCAGGATCTAGCCGCTCTAGTTTACAGCGGCTAAGCTTGGATGGGCTAAAACTACCATTTTGAGTGGTTAGGACCACTGATTGCTCTTGTAAAGGTCCAAAATTGGACATATGGTCTTCAGATGTGCTCATATGAGTGGTTTCCTAAACATGACACGTTTTAGGTGTCTACACCATATATTTTAGGTCCCCATAACTCCAATGACTCAATAAACTACTCATAAAGGTAAGTCATCAAAAGTGGCTTCAAAAGTGCAATCACAGTAGCAAGAGGAGCCAACACACCACTCAAAGTAGGATGATGTATAATAGGTATGTCTAAAAAATAAATATTTGTACTCTAACAATTTTAATCTTGTACAATTGTAATATAGTTTTTCCAGCAATCATGACTCTATAACCCAATGGATCAGATCAAAATAATATAGAACTAAAGGTAACATTAGTAGAATTGACTAGAAGGTCATCACAAGATTATCTAACCAAAACCATGATGTAAACAGAGTACATAATTATGGAGTTATCAAATTTTTAGTTTGATATGAGAAATCAAGTAGGGCATAGAAGTAGTAAATTCACACAAATTGCAATCATGATATAATTTTCATAATGCACAATTGAGGTCCAAGGCTTACTCCTATATAAGGCCACACCCACTATTGAATTTTAGAAAGTTTCTCCTCAATGCTAAGAATGATCCCATTGAGGGAGATGAAGATTTACATGTTTTTGGATGATAGAGAAGAGTTCCTTCTCAACTGTGTGAGAAAGAGAAGAGAGCATGAAAGGAGCAACAAGTAGAATAATGGTGATTTCCTAAGGCACATTTCTTGGACCTAAAATAACTATAAGTTGTGTTGAAGTATGATCATGGAGTTTCATTTTTGTAGGGTGTCCCATGTTCCAGGTATGCCCATGCACCATGTTTGTTTCATCCTTTCCATTTCTTTCTATGTAATTGCCTGTAAAATTTACCATAAACTTCATTTTTTCATATTTGTTAGGGTTTTGTTTTCTCTTTTCTTTTAAACTATATTTCATATAATTTTATCCCTATCTCTTTCCCTAGGTAGACCTTTTGTACTATTAGTTTATGCTCTTTTTGTGTAGGATTTTTATTGGTTTATAAGCAGTTATAAGTCTTTTTTATCTCAAGGTCTCTTTTTTAAGATGATGTCCCTATCCTTATCATCGACTATATCCAATGCATTATCTTTTTTTATCCTTTTTTGAGTCATTTTTATCGACCTACATACACCTACTAAGAAAATACGAGTCTGAGTTCTCATTTTTACTAATAAAAATCCCATATGGGTCACCAAGAATGTGGATAATTTTGGTCATCACCCACACATACTTTAGGTTGAAAGTGCAAAAATGTTGTAGCAGAAGATAAAAATAAAGTATGATAAATGCTGGATTTTTCATATTCAGACTTGCAATGGATGAGTCCCTAAAAGCCCAATGCTTGATGGCAGGTGAGACACATAATTTTGACCAAGTCTCATGACCACTGTAACTTTTGCACCTCAAGTAGAGAGGAACAAGTCCAAAAAATCCATCCCTTGTATGGAAGTAAAAAAGAGGCCAATTTTGGCCAAGTCTTGAAGATGTTGAAGAGTTTATACCTATCCAAGAATCAGACAGGTACAAAAATTCCATCACCTGATGACAAGCTCATCAAAAATTGTCAAGTGTGAAGGTTGTCGAGACTTTTGTACTTGGCCAAGAAATAAATGAGTACAAAAAACTCATCACCTAGTAGTAGAGAGAAAAGGAAAATGACAAAGGATGGAGGTCACCAAAAAATTTACCCCCTTAGTGGAGATTGATTGGTACACAAAATCCATCGCCTAGCAGTGAAATGAGAAAAAATGAAAAACATTAGCTAAGTTCTAGGACTAAAAAAAATGTACCCCTAACTAAGTAGCAAACAAGTACACAAAACCTATTGCCTGGTGGTATGCGAAAGAAAAAAACCAAGAGTTTTCATTACAACCAAAAATCCTATACCTGGCCAAGCAAGGAAGAGCTACCAAAAATCCATCACCTGGTAGTAAAAGGAGCAAAAGAGCTAAAATTGGTTTTTTGGGAACCGTCGGACTTCTTGTACCCCTCTAAGTAGAATATGGGTACCCAAAATTTGTCATCCATAAAAATGAAAAAAAGGGCCAATTTTGGCTAAGTATGGATGGCATCAAAGAATTTGTACCTCATTAATATGGGAATGGGTACAAAAAACTTATCACCCAGTAGCCAACAGTAGAGGAAAATGGCTAAGGGTTAAGGTTATCAAAAAAATTTCCTCCTCAGTGGAAATGAATAGGTACACAAAACCCATCACCCCAACTACCAAAAATTATGTACCCAACCATGAAAGGAAAGGGTACAAAAAATCTATCATCCATCACCTGTCACCCATCACCCGTGCTGAAGACTTGGAGATCATGCAAGAGATAGAAAAGGCCCATCATCCATCAATATTTTCCCATTAAACAACAATTAAATTGAGGTAGAGGTAATTATTGGCATAGTCTATATAAAGGACAACATCCAACATCATACAATCATCTATCATAGAATCTCAACAATCAACCCACTAGTTGCTTTCTTGTGTGGGTGCATGATCATGATGGGGGTTGTGTCCTAATAAAAATTTTAGATAATACAATGAACTATATGCAAGCAACATGGCCACTATGTCTTCATATGATGCCTAAGCAATCCATATTAGCAGGCCATAACTAGTTAGTTATAACAAAATTATTGTTTAATGGATGTACAAGCTGGAATATCACCTAAAAAATATCAATCCATGATCAAGGCAATGATTATCTAATAATAGAATTCATTGTAAAAGGCTATATATACTAGAATTTAAGAAGTTAAAAGGGTTGGCTAAGCACATTATACTTTGAGAAATACATTGGATTGATGTTTGACCTCTAGTTCAAATCTTTGCATAACACATATTTATAAGTGGTTGTTTATTTCTATTATTAGCTAGTTGAATGAGCATAATATTAATTTTATTATCTCAATTTCTATATATGTTCTTTCTCTAGTTATATATTTTGCAATTAATAAGCTTATAGATTAGATAAATGTAAAGTTCTATGATTGATAAAAAATTGGTTGGTCTATTAGGTAGTTTAGTAGATATCTCATTTGCATAAGTTTTCAAAAATTTAAATATCTTGATGTGGCTTAACCTATACCGTTATAAGTTCTAGCTTCAGCTTCCTTTATTTCTTTTAGCACCTTTTTCCCCCAAATTTTAGTATTATCTAGTTAGAGTCCAATAGGAACCGACCTACTCCAGAGATTGCCATATGAAGCTTCATATCCAAGGTAATTCAATGTTGGTTAAATTATTTAGGTGAACAATTTATACCTAGATGGATTTTGAAACCAACGCTAAGATATCAACTAGTTTTCCATCTACTTGTATGGTTTTGGGATAAGTTTTTTGCTTTATTCCTGGCTTCTTTATGCACATTTCTCAAATAACTTAATTGAATATTGGTATATATTTAATGGATTTCATAAAATGGATTGTTATTTTTAAGCATTTTAGTTGTTCTAATAGATCAAATCTCTTAGAATATTCTTCTTTAGATTCTAATCTCTCGGGGTATGGTGCTTTTTGAGTTTCTACAAGCACACTTTTTGGAGGATCTTCTTCCTCTCTAATTATGGGCTTAGGGTTTAATGAAGTTGGTTGCTCTTCCTCCTATAATTATTCTATCTTGGGAGGTTTTGGATTTGGAAAAACATTTCCTAAGTGAAGCTGCATATTATCATAGTCAATGGTGTTAATATTGACTGTCACTATATTTTGTATTATAGATAGGAGTTGTCTATCTATTTTTATTTGGATTGACCACAATTTGGACTAGTCATAGAGGTTGCTTGGGTGGTTGAGACTGCATAGGTTGGGAAACACCCATATATACTAGAAATAATGTTTTTTATTGAGTTTGAAATAATCATTGATCCCATAATATTGGTTGGATTGGGGTGGTACCAACCATTGGGCCTTGGTTTGACCATGAATTATTTGGAATTGGTTGTGTCCATGGTTGGTTAAACTAGCCTTGACTTCCCACTCTAGAGATGGAGTCCAAATATATTGTCCCCTTTGTTGTTGTGGTGGGGACATATTCCATGAAGCATTCCATGGATTTTGTCCCCATGGTGTTCTTTTTTTATGGGAAAAATTATTTCTTTGTCCCACATAATTGAGTTCCTCTACATTGAGATGACTCTTTCCAAGGTTGGATTTTATTTTTGGTAGGAGGTCACATCGATCTATAGGGTGGATTTTCTCATAAATACTACAAATGTTGGTCTTATTAAGAGAAAATTACACTTTGGAAAATATATAGCCAATGGTTTATTGGATTTAGCTTTGGTTTGGATTTCATCCAATGTTTTGTTCAAATATAAAAGAATATCAGTTTTAAAATTGGCAAGTTCTTCTAGTAGATCTCCTATATCACTTCCACTCTTTCCTACTCGATGTTTGCATGTTCCTCTCCTTGTTATAGAGTAGTTTCTACACAACTCCATAATATCAAAAAGATCTCATTTATTTATATCTCCTTTTCCCATAAGGTTTAAAATATCCCTTGACTCATCTTGTAATCCTCATAAGAAGATCATTTTGACAATTTCAAGGTCCATGTTTTCCCCACGTTTTTTCTAAATAAAAAGGAATCTATCTAGGTAATCCTCAAGTATTTCATCCTCATTTTGCTTTATCCTAAATAGTTCTTCCTTTTGATCCTTGACACAACAATACTCCTAATATTTTTTTCCATATCATCCTAGATACATATTCATTTTGAGGATAACCCCATAAACCATCGCATAACTTCATCTTTGAGTGTGGAAGAGAATAGTTTAAGTTTGTGATTTTTAGTTGTATAGTTGTAGGTTTGACATATGTTTATTTATTTATTTATTTATTTACATAATGTAATTGACAGTTACCATGATGATCCGAGCACACTGTATATATTTATGGCCACCACTATATTCCATGTTGTCTTCCCTGGAAGCTACCACATAGTACTTTGCATAGTCTTCCCCTATAACCACCATGCTACATTAATTTTAAACCTTTTATGCTGCTAAAAACACTAGAAAAGGGACAAGCGTTCAGTTTGGTGTGGCCCAAGATTTGGACATTGGACATCCATCCTCCTTATAGGGTTTCGCTGCACCAATTGGTCTACATCTTGGACCTAGTTTGATATATGATTTTGAACTCAAACAAAAATTTATTTGGGCCTTTTAAGGTAGTTCCCTTAAAGATAGGTAGGTTTTATAGAGAGAATTTATTCATTTGAGATTGCACATTGGGGTCTAATCAGATAGGGTATGTAAATATTTAACCCCATTATTAGTTTTCCTATGATGTACAACACTTTGTCTAACTCTAGGGTTGTTTACCTTTTTCTATCTCCCATCTTGTTATTTCCCCAAAAAATGTTATGATATCGGTTGTATTATTGAAGAGTTCTAAATGGAAGGTATAGATCACTATTAGGTTCTTCAAATTTAGGTAATCCTTTAGATTCTAAAGTAGGTGATGATTGTTCACTAATGATTTCATTGTCTAATTGCAATTGGTTGTTTGAAGGCTCAATTACAGGTACAAGGTATTCTTGTGCAACCTGTAAGTGTGATTGATCTACCACTATGGCATGTTAGGGGTTCGTTTTGATAAACCTCCCTTTGTTATCTCTAGGTCTATTTATTCAAATAATTTTTTCTAATTACCTCCAATACCTACTACCTCTCAATACCACTATATTTTGTTAGGTTTTAACCTAGTTATTCTCCCTTTGATTTGGAACAAACATAGGATCACCTAGTGTCATAGGTCAATATATTGGTCATAACCTAGTCTTATGACCACCTCACAATTATTGCTATTAATATCCACTTTAAAAAAATGGAAATAGAGGTAACAACAGATCAACTAAAATTGCTTTGGGCTAGGAGGAATGGAAATGCAATTGAGCACTTTAACTTCCAAGGCCTTTAATCATGCAATCATAATTTGCTCATGACTATGTGGATCAACTATAGAACAAGATAGTCAATTGGGGAGATGTGGTTTAGCACAAGTCTACATGAATAACTGATTAAGAATCTAACAAAAATGATAATGATATTGGATGTTGAATATTTTCCTAGCAACATTGTATTCTCGACAATAGTGCTAAAAAGTGATGGGTTTCATTATTACCACACTTTACCATGGTCACTTTTAATTATTCAACCAAGGGTGGTACCATATGGGAAATATGTGCTAGGAATTATCTTTTGTAGGTCATGTTTTGAAGTTCTAAATTACTGTAATTCAAAAAATAGAATTAAAATTCTAACTATAGCTGAAATCAAGAAGTTTTAAGCTAACACTCTTGCAAGAAATGGAAAAATTATAGCAAAAAACTAAATAATATTGCAATAAATAAATGTAGTATAAATCAAATCATAATTCAAGCTAAAGTATGGTAAAATAAATCTAAAACTAATGCAACTAATTACTCTTTTTATTTTCTTTTATGGAGAAGTAAATGATGCAACTAACTAGCTATTATGAATCCAAAAAAAATGATATTAGAATCTAATCTAAGAATGCAACGAAATAAAACATAAATAAAGTATTTTCTACCTTGTTAGGAGTGGACCCTTTTTTGCAACAAGGAATGAAGATGACTCACTTTAGATCATATTTATCTAACACAACAACAAATTAGTAATAGAGTTTTATTGCAGTAAAACTTCAAAAAATAGCTTTTACAAATTATAGCAAAAAATTAGTAGCAAATAGTAATATTCATCTCCTTTATATATCTAGGTCCTATGTTGCTAGTCTATATATAATGGAGAGGACAAGAACCTCTCATACCTATGCGATTGAATAGTTATAACAACAAAAGATTCAACTAACTGTTTGTTTTCTAATCGGTAGGTGAAGACAAAATGGGAGTTACACTAGGCAGCCTAGCTTAGCATAAAACCTTATTATACCTCAACCACAAATTTGGAATGATTAGGAAATAGCGAATCACATTATAAATGGTTCCTAAATTCTACACCCTAGTAACAACATTCTATTATGAATGTTATAGCTAGTCAAAAGTTGTTGACCAAAATCAACAAAAAGTTGTTCTCTGCCCTTATTGGTGTCATATTAAATATCATCATAGTAGATTTTTTTCTTGTAGTGCCATGTCTTCTTTGGGTTATCACAACAATACATCCAGCTAGTTGCTACAACCACATGGAAATTTTTGCCAACTCAAGTTCTAATGATAGGTCCCAATCTTGTTTTATGTCATTATTGGATTGTTGTACTTGTAGGTCATTGTGCTATTCGACATCCAATTAATAGGATCATAGTTAAACGCTTCATATAACTATGATCCTATGTAAAGAGTGGGCCTAAAATAGGATCCCAATTCTACCAAAATCCTTTTTTGTGATAGAAGCTACAAAACCCTTCTTTTTATTGCATCAACTTGAAAAAATCTAACATATTAGTCCTTTATTACCTATCTTAGTAAATGACTACACTCTATCTATCTAAGTGAAAATTTTCTCCTATTTACCCTATCTAATCACATCACTAATGCAATAATCAAAACAAGACATATTCTATGGGTGCAAAAATATGGTAAGAGGTCATAAAAATGAGGCATTATTGTGCCTCATCATTAACCTTTTTCTTTTTAGTGTCTAATAGTCAATAATGTTGGAGGTAATAGCACTAGAAATGTTAAGGATCATAGAACTTTTGCCAAGGTGATTGTTTCCAATAAATCTAGATAGGAAATAGTAAAAAATTAAATTTGTCCAAAAGTGTTATCAATCTTATCACTCTAGGTCCTAATAATTTTTCTTTTAGAGCAATAAATTCTCTTTATTTGAGATTTGAAATAATTGATTTGGATTGGATGATCGATTGGGTAATTGATGAAGATGTTGATAATTTTAGATATTTTGAGGATACATTGAAAATTGGATGTCTATTTTTACCTCTTTTGGATGAATTATTGAATGATGAATGCATCAAAAACTAACTTTAATACCCTAATTTTGAGATAGATTTGTTGTTTCTTAGTATTAGTTATGGAAGATGATTGATGTTTTTTATTGTTTGATTAGAGATTATGTTAAATTATGTATAATGATAACATTAAATATTATATTTCTCATGTGTTCCCCCTCATGTTTTAGAGACAAAATCAAGTTGGACCAAGGAAACTTGACCTGCCCATGATTCATACTAGTGCCAAGATGAAGAATTGAGGATAAAAAGAAAAATTGACTAGAAGGGATAGGGGTATATGGTTAGGGGGTAAAACCCAAATCACTTTTATTGTTGATGAGATGCAAAAGGATTTTTGGATCCCTTGATTCACTATGACTTCAATAGCCTAACATGCATGACTAGAAAATTGAGCACACTAGGTGAGACCACCCATGGTGGGAGGAGGACCTCATATCTAGGTATGAACCCAAAAACTAACTCAATTTTAAAACTTTGTCTCAAAAAGTGTGCACACAAAAAGGTAACTCTATTGCATGTTGGTAGTGCTTATGCAAGTTAATGGTTCTTTTGCACCTTGATGGTGCTTTTGTTATTTGGCAGTGCTTTTGCCATCTAAGCAATGCTTATTTCACCTAGTGGTACTTTCACCACCAGATGGTGCTTTTTCCAAGAGGTGGTAATTTTTCTTGCCTTTATATTTTCAATTTTGTTATTTTTCATTTGCAAGAATCGAGGCTAATAGGTTGACTAGTGTGACTTGGTTATAGGACATTTTGTAAACTCTAGATCATAGGGAGACATAACCACATGCATTAGAGGTAATATAGGGACTAATAGTCTATGCAAAATATGCATTTCTAGTTATAGTAGGTTTTATAATGTATCCCTAATGCCAAATATTAAGTTTGACTAGGCTTTATTGATGATTTTGGTAGAGATATAGTATTAAAAAATGAATACCTTTTAGTTGCCTTGTAGGGAGCTTATCATCACCCTTGAGGATGTGTGGTAGATACTATAGGAACCCATTAGATGAGTGTCATCCTAGATGATCCAAGACTAGAAGAGAAGCTTATGATAGTTAATGGGTTGTATACCAAGGAGGGAGGAGGCCAATGCATTACACATTTCTCTAGATATGGAATTGAGAGCACATCATGGTAATGAGGCCACCATGGATTCCAAGTTAGTAGAAAACCCTATGGCTCTAGTGGAATATAGGTGGGTGAGACACTTTAAGATAGGGTAGGGGAGGTCCCACAAGGGTATTTTGGGAGTGTCCAGGAGGATGATTAATGACTTGCATTGGGAGTAAGCCATCTGGTAGCTCTAGAGATAAAATCTTGGGTGGTAGAAGGATACCTTCTAGGTAGTTAATATTAGGTGAATCAAGTGGTTGATGGACCATAGGGAGAGCAATAACTCTTCCATTTTGATCATATGGTCTATTGTTTTAGAATATAATTAGGGATCCTAGTAGGAATTGTGTGGTATAGGAGGACCATATAGTAGAGGGGTTAAAACTATAGCTAGATATAGATTCCTATCATAATACTAATATTGATGATCTAGTAATATTAAATCTTGGTATTGATGACCTTGGGTAAGAGATGATTATGATAGGTGGTATCAAACCATCTGCCCCTTGAAAGTGACTATTGTTGGATCATAGAAAAGAGAGTAATTGTGGCCACAATGATAGAATAGGAGGGTGCAGTGGTAGTGCTACCCTTAGTGAGATAGTATATGTATGTCTATGTATTATTTTTTTTGTTTTCAACCAAATGCCTAAGTGTTTTATGATTAATTGAAATTTTTAAAATAGATTTAAAAAAAAATATCATCTAAATGACTTCTAATTTACCTAGAGGGCTTCTAATTTATATTTTCCCAAAGGATTTTTTATTTAACTTTGTCTAGAGGACTTCTGTTTTTGCTTGATATATCTTCCTTTAAACATATACTTAAAGAAAATTTTCTTTCACTGATTTTCGTCTTAGATAAAATTTCATAGATGAATTTTGATTATATATTGATAAGACAATGAATTATGCCTAAAGAAGGAAGAATAATATATTATCAATATATTTCCTTAATTAATGATAGTACATGGGAGATAAGAGATGATAATATTGATCTTGTTATTAATATCTATGAACTAAGTATTCATCATATGGCAAGAGACTAAAGATAAAATATTAGATAGATAAGGTTGATTTTATCAATACCTAAGAACCTCATAATATTCATTAGGTGGCAAGAGGGTGATGTGATAGAATAAGAGATAGAGAGGTCACTAATATTTCCTTTAGGACCTATGATTATCATAGTAATCATCATAGATTAAGATATTAATCTTTCTATTAGCACCTACAATCCTCGTAGGATTCATCATGCAATGAGAGGTTGAAGATAGAATATTGGATCAAGAGATAAAAATTATTTTAATATGTAATGTGAACTATGATTAGTTTACAATATGGAACTAGGAGGATCCTCTCACTTATGTCAACTAGTAAAATGAAAATAATTTTACCTAGAAAAATCATCATTTGCAAGTCATCAAAAATTCCTATCTTGATATACAATATAAAGTCCAAGCAGATGTAAGCATGTGCATGACGTCAGGTAGATACAAGAAAGCAGTGACAAGCAATTGAAAGCAAACAAGTAGCCACTGTAGACTCATATAATATAACTTAAGATGCATTATGTTCATTGGTTCTTTAAGTGCTTTCTCATCAAGTATGGCAAAGAGATAAGTGCCTAACCATACATGGTGATTATGATGTATGGACTTAACAAATTAGGCTCAAATTTATCTTTGAGCTTGGTTTTGGCATTGGTGCTTTTTATTCTCTTTGAGAACAAGATCATAAAATTTAAAATATTGGGATTGTACCTTCTTGATATACACAAGTTTAAGCCTTTGTTGGTAAACCTTTAGGTTTTCTAGGACATGACCCCACTTTTGTCAAGCAATTCCATCTAGATAAGATGGGAAAAATGATATTCATGTCCAAAAGAGTCATATTGCAACAAAATGCAAAGGAAGACACCTCTAATTGAAAGGGAAATATTATTTCAGTTTTGTATACCAAATCATAGGGTTTCATGTCAATGGGAGTTCTGAAACTAGTGCAATATTCACATAATATTGGATGCAACTAGAGATGTCAATGATAAGATTTAGTATCTATCTTCATGTGAGATAATATTTGATATTATCTTCATTCAAGATGATATTTAAATTAGTTATTCTAGGAATAGAATATTAAATTAATTTTTCTAAATTAGTTATTCTTCAAGTTTTATTCTAAAAAAACATACATGTATTCCTCTATAAAACTTGGATATGAATAAAATTGTGTCTGAATAATCATTAAGAAAAATATCTCTTTTGGTATTTTTTTGTTCATGCATGTTCATGTCAATTCTTGATCATATCAACTGGTATCAAATCCAAGTGATCGTGTTCTTGGATTTGATATTATAAGAAATTATGGCACAATATTTACCAGATCCCTCATCTTGGGTTTCCAAATATCTAGCCTCCTTAAGGGTTTTTGCATATTACCCTTGCTAGATCTCTATTTGCTTTTTCTCAAAAATTGTTGCTCTATTTGTGAGAATTATAGCTTTCCTTTTAGCATTCAAATTGATAATATTATTACACCTTAATGTATATGTAGACACCAAATCCTAGCCACTTGTCATCCATCCACATCATTTAGTCACATTCACCCATTATTTATATATATATATATATATATATATATATATATATATATATATATATATATATATATATATTTATTTATTTATATTTTTTATATAAATATAAGTATTTTATATTTATATTTAATATAAATAAATATATATATGAATAAATCACAACCATTCATCACAATCTAATCTCAACCATCCATTTGACTTGATCCATGTCACATTGCAAATATTATAATCTTAGCCATCCATTATGTTTTAATCTTGATCACACATTGGTGTTGTCGAAACCCTAGCATATGGAAGGCAAGTTATAAAGGGTAACTCATTCTCATGAATGGGGTTGAGTGATAAAGGAGTTAACCCCTTTTTTTAAGAATTCGATGGATCAGTTAAGGAGTTGGTTAGTTAGTATTTTTGGAGGATGAGATATCCATCATGTTGCCCATGTTTGTGCAGGACTGAACAAACTACCCAAACTATTTTGGTCATATCTCACTCATCTAGAGTTAGATTGAGCTACAATTTTGATGGTAGGTTCTTGATAAAATATAGAATGTCTCTAGAAATTTTTAGATAAATTGGAGTAACAGAGATCCTAGAACAACCCTATATTTGAATGTGATTACATTTTGAACCAATAGAAGTATGGATCAGACAAAACATATATTCTTGACAAGGTAAAATATTTTATTATTTATATCTTACATTTTTTGCATTTGCTTGCATTTCATTATTTATAGTACTAGATTTTGTAGATCTATTTCAAATAGGGCCTCACATGGTGGAGCCCTCTCATATTCTATTGACCTTTTGGCTTTTTTTATCTATTTGCAGGTGCATGAGCCACATTATTGAATTTTTTTGTAGCTAGGGTGGCCCTGTAGGAATTCTCAAGCCCACCCCCAACTTGTTTGGAGTGAGAAAAAGCATTGAAGATACTAGATATTCGTGTGAATGGGGTTTTTATAACCCTCAACATTGTAACATTGTATCAAAGGTTGTAAAGCATATTCTAACCCCATATTTAGGGCATATAGATTGTACACTTTGCCAATCTAGGCTCCCCCTAGTTCCATATTAATAAGATTTTTTTTTTGTGCAATATTGTGTTGATTTGATTTTGATAAGATTGCTTCATTTGGTGTTGCTCATTTTTAGCTTACAAAATGGTGATCACGGTGGGATCCACAAAGGGTTATATATTTTAATTTACCTTATCTTCTGATCTATGTTTTTGTGTTTCTATTGCAGGTTTATAGAGAGTCTAATCACAAAACTATGGCTTCTAGGAGTAGTAGAATTTGATCTATGGTTGCACTACATTCAAGAGTGTTGGGAAGAAAAAAATGTAGGCTTATTGGTAATTCTGGATAAAAATCCCACTTCAATTTTCCATTTTTTTTGCTTTTTAAAGTGAAATTGAAAAGAAATATTTACTTTTTGTTTAAAAAGCAAAGCATTTTACATTTTAGGAATTTACATATTTTCATATAGTCTACACATAGGGTATATTTGCATTTGTGCATCCACACTAGTTGCATCAAAATACACATCATAATAAATTTAAAGTTTTTGTTGTTTGTGGTGTTTTACTTTTACCTGAGTGTTGCTTGCAATGAAATGAAAAAAAAGCATAAATAACTGTATTTTTAGGCTAAAGTATCCCACATTTACTTATTTTAAGTTAGAACCATCCATTTATATTCGAGCATACTCCCACTATTGGAATCATTGAATGATTCAATGTGGAAGAACTAGGTTAACCCACCACTATTGGAATCACTTGATGATTTAGGGAGGATCTTAAGTGGTGTACCCTAGGTTATTTTGAGGGAACTTGGTATTAATATCCTTTGTCACTAGCTTAGTTGAGTAAAAGTGGGTTTCTTGGAACTATATGAACACTATAGACAACTAAAACGTTAAAAATAATCAGACACGAGCACACATCACTTTAAACATCAGTGAGTTGGACTTCATCACCAACCATTGATCAAGACCGGTGATGGTGGGATTCATCTCAATTTATTGTCTTGCCCCATAGATACCATAGCATCCCATGAGAGATTTTTATGGATTTCATCACCAAGAAATCCTCATTTACCATCCACCTTAGGACTTCATCCTACATAGTAGTGTATATTTAGGCATACATAAAAACACACCAACCACATTAAAAAAACATTGTTACAAAACATAGGATTTAATTTCTTGTTTTATTTTGTATGCTTTCCATTAGCATTCCATATTTTCAAACACATTCTTCACATTCATTACCCTATTTGGATCATTATCTTATGGTTTCAACTTGAATCCAATCTAAAATCATGATTCAAGCATCCACCAGCAAACGCAATTCATCCATGGAGTGCATTTCTTAGCCACTTTTATGGCTAACATTGCAAGTGTGATACAAATAAACTATTATAGTTTTTCTACTAGACCTTCACATTTTGTATTTACTTCAAATTCAGATGTGATGGAAAGGGCTATTCACACTTCCATCCTAGAGACCGAGCCTTCCACACCTCATCATCATCCACTTCTATCACACCATATGCTTAAAAAATTACCATATATAAAGCATGGTAGCACCTTAACCAACTGCTCATAGACCAATAAGATGCTAGTTATTGTCCCCAAAAGAAAATACAAATAGAAAATTTCAAGACACATACTACTCCAATACGACACACATATTTCACACCTGATCTATCTTGGGTGTCACCATCTTCTCAAGTTGCTATAACCACACCTCCATTTACTCATATCAATTCTACTTCCACAACCTAGCATAGTCACATTCCTCAAACCTCATCTCCATTTCATCAACAACAATCACTTCACCACCAAGTTCACCACCAGGTTCAACATCATAAAATACCCCTCAACTCATCTAGCCATCAATATCATATTTCATTTCAATAGTACACCACTCCACATACCCCAGCTTCACATAATCCATAAGTAATTCAATATTTTTCCACACATGGAGAAGACCCTAAAATCTAAGCGATGCAATAGTAGATTGACAACTTGATTAGGCATACTCTTGGTATGATGTAATAGATGCCTACTTTGAGACATTTAGTCAATCAACCAATCCATTTTTTGGTACCATCACCGCCATATCCGGTAAACTTCACAGTACCAAAATTTGACAAGTTTAGGGGACTGAGGACCCTCGAGAGCATATAAGAATATTTATTCACTCATTCTTCAGAATTCAAGATCAAGATGTTTTGATGCTTAGAAACTTTCCTTAGACATTGGGGGAGACGCTCAATATTGGTACAACCATCTACCTCTCCATAGCATTTTCACATTGGCAAATCAATTTTTGGAGATCTTTTCCTTTAATGTTTGAAATAATACCACATTCACTAACTTATACAACTTAAGATAATTTGAAGAAGTTTTAGTATATTATTTTAGAAACTATTTGAGGGCTATCATCACTAAATTTCCATTATCCCTACCAATGGAATAACTATCCCGAAAGTTCATAAGGAGTTGCTGAAAACCCATCTCTTTGCTATTATAGCTACAACAATACATAACATTCAATGAGGCTCTCACGCAAGCCAGTGTCATTGAAGAGATCAAAATTCATGAGGATGAGATAAAGCCTAAGAAAAAATAATAGCAAAACAAGGACCAATAAAATGTAAGTCATTATGGCCAATCTAAGTCAAATCAAGTAAATCAAGTCGTCTTGAGTCAATCAACAATGACTCAACAACAACAACAACAACCCATGCAACAACAACCACAACAAATCAATTATCAAGTAGTTTCCCAACTCACCAACCTCACACAATAGCGCCAACCATGGAGACTCACCAACATCAAAAATCTATTTGAAAATACCATATTTTCACACCTTTGTACGAATCATATGCCTCTATTTTCTACAATTTGCATGACACAAATGTTATTGCCTTGCTCAAAATGATACCATAAGATCAAGTTAAATGAGTCAAGGGCTATAGGGAACACTTGTTTTATCCTTTTCATTGACATAAAGGACACAATATTAATAACTTTTGGGCATTTAAACATGTGGTGCAAGATTTGATAGAGCTAGGGGTCATCAAGGTTGATAGTCCCTTGGCTCAACAAAACCAAAATCTTAGCATATACCAAATACCACTTCCTCATCATGAGGAATACCAACAAATAATAGAAGATTCAAACATTAATACTCCTCCTAATCAGGTCAACCATGTGCAACAATATCAAGATTTAATGGGTGCTATTCATGTAGTCACCCATGATCAAAGAATCCAATAGATAAAATGAACAACAACAGGTAGTTCAGCCTCCTATAGCACCTCAAGCAAGTGTATCACCACAATATATCATTCCACCATCACCCACCTATTTCTTTCCTAATTCATCCTAGCCAATTCACTTTCCAAGACATCCATATCAACCAATTCATCCTTCAAAAAATTCACAAAGACCAATAATTTCACTAAGTAGTCAGCTGACAACTAGCCTCAAAATGGCTTTAGCCAAACTATCCATCTATGAGCTAATTTAGCAATCTTCTCCACATTGAGAGGTATTAATGGAAATTTTGAAATCCATTGAACTACAATCACAAGACCCTAATGCTCTCAATAATTTCATGGGGAGAATTAAAACATGCATTGAGCCATCCATTACATTTTATGATTTTGAAGTTAAATTAATTTCATCAGAATTGGTGGACCCACCATTGCATATTATGGCTCAAGTTTATAGGAAGCCATTTATACGAGTGCTAATTGACATCAGTTACTCCATAAACATCATCACCATATCTACCCTCCAACATATTAATCTTCTACAATACCAAATAACCAAATTCACATTTATCCTAAGAGCATTCAATGATGCTCTTTAGTCCATAGTTGGTACTATCGTTTTACCCATAGAAGTGGGGGTAAAAATATTGCACACCATGTTCCACATCCTAGAGGGATCCATGGCTTATAATGTACTTCTCAAAAATCCCTAGATTAGGGAGATGATATGTGTCCCTTCCATCCTACATCAGTGCTTAAAATATCTACATGACAGATAGTTTCATTGCATACTAGTGGATATTTGAACCGTTTAAGTATTACAATTTCATCTCAAATCCATACTAACCCACACTACCATCCACTCACCTATTCATCACCCCATCAACCACATAATCCACTACTTCTTCATATAAATATCCCATTACTAAGGAGCTTCCTATCACTACCCCATATCAAGATTCCACTTCTATACCCCCACCCTCATCACAGTCGATTACATGCACATGTGGTTGAACCCAATCCACAATGTCCACATCATCAACATCAACATACACCACCACACTATCCACATCATCAACATCAACATCCACTACCATTCTATCCATATCATCAACTTCAACATCCACTACCACTCCATACACATCATTGACATCAACATCCACTAACATTCCATCTACATCAACATCATCAACCCTCCATCAAACCTTTCAACAAAATCCACCTTCATCCACATCAAAAAATGACTCACAAGTTGATTTGATGAATTGTGAGATGCCATTCTAGTACACACCCCTTCCACTACCTGAGTCACAAGTCATCTAGGAGACTTTTGCATCCATATCCACTTATGATATAGAACTCAATTTTGAAGTTGATTATAGTATAATATATAAGCTTACAAAGAACTCACACAGGTTAAGTGGTTGCAACAAATTGCTAAACATGGCCAACCACTTAACTAACAGATAACAATCTGCTAATCTAGGATGACAACTAACTACTAGAAGACAAATGACCACTCTAACAGCTAACTAAACATCCAACAACTTAACATATTTCCAACATGGGCATATTATGCCTCACGTGAATACGAAGTGTAAGAAATAGGAAATAATAAAATAATAACTTAGGCTTATAATTAAGCCTTAGGTACAATAATCATATCTTCAAAACTCCTCCCAACCATAGAAGCATTGGACCCCAATGCTCTCAATAAATATGGAAAGTCATGGGCCATCTCATGGTGAGGAATCCAGTGAGCCATGTGTGGAAAGTGACCATGGTGGGTGACAAGGTAAGAAGTGGAAGAACCCTATCAAGTGTGATGAGTATTCATCTCAAAAAATCTATTTGTAATGAGCGAAAGCTAATGATTAGGTGCCACTACTGCTATAGGGCTGATGATAGGTTCAAGTACCAAAGGAGGATCTTGAAATGGTGTCTCTAAAAATTATCTCTTATCCAAAGGAAGCCAAACTCTATCTCCAACCTGATATGAGTGAGGACTGTGGTTCTTGCACATCACTCTATACTACTCTTGCAGAGTCTCCTGCAAGTCCTATGTTATCTTGCCCTAAAGACTCTGTTGGTGTTGAATGAAGGAAGTGACCTTAGCTTACTCCTCCATGTGTGCAATGGTGGAAGAGGGCAACACCAAAGGCAACTTTTGTGGAGCAAGTGGTTGTGTGTCAATAGGTGTACCCTAAATTATACCAATAGAATGGTTGGTATATTTCTCATGAGTGAGAATGATGGATTCCTTAACCATGAGCTCTTATGATTGGTCATTTTATGGAAGTGAAGCTTCTTATTTATCATGTACCTTTGATGGTTCTTGTTATTTCTCTTGTGTGGGTCTTATGCAAGTAGGAGATAAAATAATTGATTGACTAAATGGCTTATGAACTTACCTATAACTTAACATCAAATTTGATGTGGGTGTAGTGCTTTGTATCAAGTAGGTTTTATCATGCAAATCCAATGTGTATGTGTTTTTTTAGCATGATATACAACATTCCTATCAAATTTATAGGTTTTACCAAGAAATAGTCCACAACAATCCATATCTATGACTTCACATCTTACTTTGTTCACAAAATTATCACCAAATCAAAATTCAAGGTACATGTGTGTGTGATGTTAGATGTGGAGTCTACATCCTTCCAACAAAGTGCATAGGGTTGGTGATGTGGCTTTATGGGAAGCTTCAACTTCTATACAATGGAATTCACAATGAGGTTCTTTTACAAGTTGTTATCTATGATACAATCAACATAAAATTGTGTGTGAGGTGGGCTCTACTGACAAACAAATGGTCATGACCCCCTTGAGCATGAACATTTGACTTGAGGGTAACTTTGTTTATTTTACCCTTTAAATTTGGATATTCTTCTTCTATCCTTGTAGTCACAATGGGGCCATCATGTGGTTCCTCATTTGTATTTTTTACAATTAGGGACTTCTTCTTCTTCACTCTTTCAAAATTATAACATTTAGATTTTGTATGATATTATTTTTTACAAAAATTACAATACATTTTTGAAGAAGAAGAATATTTAGAATTAGAAGAAGAATATACTTTAGGAGAAGTGAGAGGAAAAGAATATTGAGGGGAAGAATGAGAAGTGTTCTTAACCTTTTTTGATGTTGATTCACTCCTTTGGAACTATTGTACTATCAAGATCTTTGAGAAGCACCAACTTTCTCCTATGCAAGAGTGGCATGCTTGAATGCCACATCCAAAGTGAGGAAATCAATGAACTTGATTCCCTAAAAATATGATCTTGCAATCCATGAGTGAACTTGTTAATAAAATCCTCTTCTAAATATTTCACACCAAGAAGCACCCTTAGCCTATTAAATTTGAAAATGTAGTCAACAAAAGACATACTATAGGTTTACCTCAATATATACCACTTGGTCATGAGGTCGCTTTGGTAATTTAGTGGAAAAATGTGTTTTTCAGAATTTGGATCAATTATTTCCAAGTCATGACAACATTATGGCTTTGTCTTTCTATAATTAAAACTTTCACTAAGCTTGTAAGTTTAACTGTAGCAAATGCAACTTGTTCATATTCAGGAATTTTAGCATAAGTGAACCATGTTTTCATATCTAAAATCCATGTAGACAAGACATCAGAATCCCTTGATCCATCATACAATTTGACCTCACATTTTTCTTTTTTTACATGATGTGATGAATTTTAATATTACTAGGAGTTAATTGCACCAAGATATCTTTTACCTTATCTACCAAAATGTCTACTGCAATAGTAAGGTTTTCCATGTTTGTTTTGAGGTCTTGAGCCATGTGATTGCGTGTATATGCTAGACTAGGAAGATTACAAAATGTTTTGCAAGAACTATCTAGGCTTTAGGAACAATTTTGATGGTTTTCTAATGGGGAATTTTTCCTATATTTACAAAAAAATTGCCTTCCAATTTACAAAAATATGGCTATTCTAGTGCTTGATAAAATTACAACAAATTTTACAATTTAAAAAATTAACACTAATATTTGAGAAAAATAGCCTTTGAAATTTTCAAAAATTCAACTTGGAGGTAAAATTATGCTAATTTTTGCAAAATTTAATGGCCAAATTGCAAAAATTGAAAACAATTAGGCTAAAAATTGTAAAAAATTAAAATTTTTACCTTGTTACTGTGTTTCAGTGACAAAAACTCCAATTTTGAATTCAATTTCTTGAATTTGATGGATAACTTCTTTTTGGAAAGAAAAATATATTTGGGCGATAAAAATCTGGTCTCTGGCAGCCAAAAATTTATTTTTATTTGACCCCGCAAGTCAACTATTGATTCAAGAGGTCGGACAACTGCCTGAGCTTACTACCAATTAAACCTGAGTTTCTCAATCAATGCATGAATTTCAAACACCAATGATTAACTCCTTGGAAACCTCAACTAGATTGCATAATTCCATCGAGCCAACAATAGTGTAGTTTCACCAAGGCACAGGCCCATACGTGTAGGTCAATGTGACCATCGTGATGTGTTCATCAAGCTATAAGCACTTTAGTGCTTATGAAGAGGGTAATTGCTCCCTATGTGAGCAATGTGGGACAAACACCCCGATTGCTTTCTAAAACAATGAACTACCCATCTACCGAAGAATTCCTTCCATCACCACAAACCTCTCCCATCATCGAGAAATCACCTTGCCAAATATGTGAAGCACAATCATTGATCAATTGCCAGAACCATCAAGATATTCACCAAAAATTTTGAAACTCTATCGAAAGTGGATTCATCAATTGCAAACAAAAAAATTTCATCGAGGAATCATAAAATGTCATATATTTCTCATTAAAATAGGTCTGAGACATGTAAAATGCCACTTGGTAGCTTTTTATTGGTTTACCTGATACTTCCTATACATTTTTAAGAGTGCCACATGCCAACCATGCAAAGTTTTAGGGTTTTGAACTAAATCTTGGCAGTGATTGGTTTAATTTAAGATCGTAGGATTTTCTTAATTTTTTGTCTACCTATTTATCACTGTTAGCGATCGACGATCGATTTGTGAAAACCTTGCAATCCATTAATATACCTACCAATTCTAGTGCCTATGATCAAAACTATAATCAATTGATCTTTGCTGATACCAAACTGCTATGTTACACTATCACCTACAAACCCTATGAAACCTGTTTGCGTTGATGAATTTTTCTCTTTTCTTCATCTATGAATTATTCTCGCCAAATTCCTACAATTCCTTTTGTGTGATGGTGATGCTCAAGTTGAGTGAGGATCTATCATTATACCTCATGTGCATGTGATCAAATGAGAGAAAGTTCCCTCGTAGGTGGTGGTGGTGGTTGATGCTTTACTGCAGTGTCAAGCTAGTCCCAGGTCGATGGATGGTAAACATCTAGTTTTTGTCTATTGGAAGAGAATACCCACTAGAATAATTATGGCTAGAGGAATGATAACTGATAGGAGAGTTATTCAGTGATGAGGTCAATCATCGGTGATCACAACTAGTTACCAAAAGGATATCCACCTAGTTGTGAGCTGGTGCTGAGTTGAGGAGATCGGTTGGTGAAAAATATCAATCGGTAAAACCCTTCAAAATATACCAATCCTATTTTTAAAATAAAATATCAATGAAAGGTTTTACTTTTTAAATTATGCATGAATAATCCCAACTATTTCATGCAAAATAGCCTTAAACCAATCAAATCTTATGCACAAATTTAATTGGCTCAATTTTTTCTTTGGCAATGTTTTTGGCAGTATGGTGGTTTCATGGCAAGGAGTGCCAATGCCTCCTATTGGCAAAAAATTAGCCTCTAACTGTGCAATTGTCTCTCAAATATCCTGATCCCTCTCATATTCATAGTAGACATAAATTTTCTTCAATCAATTTTTTTCTTACCAACCCAAGGCAAATCCAATTACCCTCTAGTTTCTACTAGGGGTATTTTGTGTAGGGGAGATTTCTTCCCTCTACCACCTCTTGATCTTCACAAACTGATGTTGTGGTTGGTCTTAAGCCAATTTCATACAAGCATCTACCTAGGATCTGATGAAGTAGCTCTAAAAATCAACTAGAAACCTAGCAAAGAAGTGGTAAACTTACCCTCCTTATTGCAAAACATTTATCCTCGACTCTGAATACCACTTATATTAAACTCAAATGTGAATTTGATTATTCATTAATAGTAGTAGAATATATAAGCCTACAAATAACTCACATAGGTTAAGTGGTTGCAATAATCTTATAAACATTTCCAACCACTTAACTAATAGATAACAATCTAGTAATCTAGGATGACAACTAATTGCTAGAATACAAATGACCACTCTAATAGCTAACTAAACATCCAAAAAATTAAGAACCTATTTCCAACATAGGCATACTATGCCTCACCTAAAATAGGAAATAATAAAATAATAACTTAGGCTTATAATTAAGCCTAAGATACAACAATCATATCCTCAACAACTCCATCCACCTCCACATCATTCTAAGTTGTAGTCCACCTCATTAATCTAGGCATTGGTGAATACATGGTCCAAGACATCACTATTACATCATTAAACATCCAAACTACTAGGTATTACAATCACCCATGCAACCCACTCTTATCCATAGGATTGATGTACAATATGGGTTCAATGCCTAATAGCATTAATTTTGTGTATGGGGGGATTGATCCATAATTCAATCCATCTTCCCTAGATGAACCCAAACAACCAACCCTTGCAAATATAGAATGCATGACAAGTTTTCCTTCATGTTACTTTCATCAAGTTAATTGGCAAGGATATTGCCTAGGACGACATGATCAAGAAATGCATGAGGTCATCAACACTTCATATCGAGAAGTGCATGACCATTGAGGTTTGGGATACCACTCTCATTCTTGCACTTCCTCTTTTGAACAATATTTCCAAAACCTTCATTTAGGTTTAGAAGAAGAAACCACCCACAACGATGAATCTAAGGAGAAAATATATGAATAATATGATGTTATATCGATATTTTTTGATGAATCTAATGAGGAATCAACACCCATCACTCCATTAACTGAACAGGATGAGCATTACCTCAAAATTTTCTCCATCCACCAGCCCATTTTCTATTTATTTCTCCCAAGGGAATGAGCTGAACCAACTGGTGAACCACGACCTCCACTTCATTGATCCACCTCACTGAAACATTTTGTAACATATGTACATATTCAAAAAAAATAAGAGAAAAAAACAAAATAAAATAAAAATATTATGCATTGCATTTGAATGGTATTATCATTTGCATTTACACGTGTTGCTTGCTGCTATCCAAGGTTCATTCCAACCATATAGGCTTTCTAGTCTAGGGGGAGTAGAAGAGCCCGAGCCACTAAACATCATCCACTTGAGAGTGTTTCATGCTTAATGTTATTTACATATATGTATATATACATGGATAATACACAAAAACATCATCTAGACATATTGCATTTATACATATTGCATTTTACACTTCCACATCGCATAAACATATTCATTGGAATTTTAGTGCATTTCATCCATCACATTAGGGGTCATTTTTTAAGTTTAGATAATAGTTGATCCAATAAATTTTTTTACCTTAATCAGGGGCACCCCCATGTTCACATCCATTTTTATTATACCATTTCATAATTCAAGTTACCATGTGCACTATCACTTCATTACCCTAGGTGTTTTCGGTCACTAAGCCACTCCTAGTGTTTCAAGCACCCTCCAACACATGTCAAGTTTTCTCTAGGACCAAGTCATATTTTCACTAAGAAATTCTTGAGTTTTGGAATTGACTCTAACACTCTTGAATCAAACATATTTTATACATATTAAAAACATCTTGTGTCAAAGAGAGATAACACCATGATTGGGTTGAACCTCAAAGCAAAAAAGGTCATATTTGCTTGTCCCATTATGCACATAGTCCAAAATAAAAATAATGGTCTTTACCACTATAAAAAATTTCAAATAAAATAATGAGTAGTAATGATAGGGTAAAATTCTCATCATACTTTTGTTGAGAGTCCCATTTCCCAAAGCTCTAAATATTTTACAAATCACACACCATAGATTTTCAAGTTGTAAGGATAGAACTACATTTTCATCCAGATGGTTAGGTAGTCTAAATCCCCAAAACTAGAGATTGAATCATTGAACTATGAATCTAATATCCATTGGGGCTATAGATGCTTTACTGGTAATGGAGTACGCTCATGCATGGTGACACATCTCTCTCAAAGAGACCTCTAACTACACATAAGGACAAACTAGCTTCTAGATATTCTCCATGATAGGTTTCCTCTTAATTTACTTAATATTAGTTAATGAACTCACTTTCAAACACATTGGTTATTTATTACCTTGAGTCACTACCAAGCTCATAATTTGGTAAATAAACATTGCACTACACACACATTTGGTCTTAGAGAAATTAGATAGAACTTAGTGAGTTTTTTAGAAATCACTAGTATGTTTGAGTCTCCATAAAATAATTTCAAATTAGTCATCCACAAGCCACAACACCATCCATGTCATTCCCACATCATTACACAAGTCTTTCATTTCATGCACCACCATTTTAGTGCCCCTGATTAAACAACAATGATCAATACGATCAAGTAAATTCTAAACTACAAATGATCATTAGTGCATTAGTTCATTTGCATTCATACACATCATCATTACATTATCATCCATCACATATACACATGCATTCACACAAACATCCACATAAATTCATAACACAAAAGTAAAATATATGTATATATAATCACATATACAATGAATGCCTGAAGGCTACATACAATGGAGCACCAAGGCTCATATACAAAAAGTGCACCTAAGAATTGCCTAATGCCCAAAATAATACCCTTGTGACCTTGATGGATCCCTAGACCTAGAGTCACTAGGCCTAATAGAGCCCACTATGGAGGAAGAGAGTCGATCTGGTAGCCCAATGTGGTACTGCATGTATAGATCCTCTAAATATTTGATATATGCCTCCCAAGATCAAAGGTGTAGTACATCATGCCTCTACCAATTAATCCCTCTATCTCAGCTCTGCCTAAAGCCTCGCTATCACATCCTCACATCCACCTATTTCTAGCTCTACCTATAGCTAAGAAACCTCAGCATCTTGAGTTACTATCACTGCATATTGTACCATCTCAATCCATACTACTCCATCCAATCCCTTCCCCTCCATATTATCATAATTGACATTCTAAAAGGTCTTTCTCACCCCTAGTATAATGGGTGACAAATGGTTTTGAGCCTCCAAGATCCTCAACTGCAACACAAGCACAAACGCACATGCACAATACCATCACATTCATTGCATAATAAAAAAATTAAAAAAAATGTACAACTTCAAACAAGAATACCAAGGTTACTTACCTCAGCCACATGCGCCCCCATGTTTGCTTTCGCATCCACACCCTCCATTGCCATCCTTCACACTTAATCAACCCTCAGATGATACTTATGAAACTCATGAAACTTTTATAGTTTATTTTGGTGCACTCAAACACTTCCCTAAAAATGCAATATGGTAGACGCTTGTTGACGTCTGTACATAGTATGGACGTTGGTCGATTTCTAGCTCTAGAATGTTGTAGAAAGCTCAATGGAGTCCAAAAATGTAGCTTTCCCCCATAAAATCATCTCAAATTTTATCCATGCATACATTTCATCATCACATCATGTTTTGTGAAAGTAAAAACCAATTTGGGCGCTTATTTTATTTTTGCAACCAAAAGTCATGAAGATTCTTGGTAATACTCAAAATGTCTCAAAATGATCCAAAACTTCACAAAACAGCCACATTCATCATTCTACACATACATCACATCATCCCATGACATTCTGTGATAATTTAGATTGACTTGGGTGTTTAATTCTTGATTGCAACCAAAAATTAAAAAACTCCCCAAATTTCTTCAAATCATTCCAAATCATAAATTTCAACCACCAATAATTGTATCATCCATATGCATTCATTTAAATCATTCATATCATCCACAATTCCATACATTACCTTTCAAAATTTTCTAATTCCACTCATATTTTTCAAGTGAACCTCATATCTGGTGGTTTACCCTATTCACTTGGTGATACGAGTGATTGGCTATCCATGCAATTTGGTAGGATGGATAGATCACCATAAATACACTTTTCCATAATCCAACATACTCTTGTTCAAAATCCAATTATATTTTTTCCCTCATTTTTGAGTGATACTATGCGTAGAATAATTTGCTCAAATGTTGTCATTGATGGCCTTTTTCATTGGGGCTTGAAACATAGACAATTTCCAATACATCTCTTTTACACAAACAGTCACTAGGGATGTAGGCCATTAGCATGATTAGTTTTTGGTAGAATTAATATCACAAAAAATCACTACAATGGTTATATTTCCCTATGTCATTTTGCATTTTCATAACTTTGCATTTTAATGACATCATACTATACATTCTTCAACAGTACAGGACCACACCAAACTTGGGGTAACAAAATTTGATTTTTATTTCCCACATTGGGATATATATTTTACATAATTCATATCATCGACACTTCCAAAAAATCCCTTGCAATTTTTGGTATAAAAAAAATACACCACATTTACATCACACATCATTGGAAAAACCCCTTTTTTGTTAGGACAAAGAACATAATCACTCATTGCATCATCATATATGTCACTTTTATGACATTTACATCACATCTACATCCATATTTCCAACAACCCCCTTGCATCGGTTGGGAAAAAAATATAATAAATTTACACCCACATTTACACTTAGATTTACATCCACATTTTTATCAATTGGCTCATGAGATTCATTCTTCACTCATTCACAAATTGATGGGGTAAGCTACACCCATATTATTTTTGTATTTAGGATCTTCTTGTGCTTCAAGGAAAGAAAGTTGCTTCATCCAAACAAGGTGTCTCTTTTTTTTGCACTGCATTGTGTTTCATGTATCGCAATACAAAAAGGGGCATCTGTAGACACCAAATCCTACCACTTGTCATCCATACACATCATTCAATCACATCCACACATTATATACATATATATATATATATATATATATATATATATATATATATATATATATATTATATAAATATAAGTATTTTATATTTATATTTATATATTTAATATATATATGAATAAATCACAGGCACTCATCATAATCTAATCTCAGCCATCCCCTTGAATTGATCCATGCCATATTTCAAAGATTATAATCTTAGTCATCCATTATGTTTTAATCTTGATCGCAGGTTGGTGTCATCAAAACCCTAACAATTAGATGGCAAGTTATAAAAAGTCACTCATTCTCATGAATGGGGTTGAGCGGTAAAAGGGTTAAGCACTTTTGTTAATAATTTGGTGGAGTGGTTAAGGAGTTGGACAAATAGGATTTTTGGAGGACAAAAATATCCATCATGCTGCCCATGTTTGCGCAAGACTATCCAAACTACCCAAACTATTTAGGCCATATCTCACTCATCTGGATTTGGATTGAGTCAAAAAAATTAGGGTAAGTTCCTAAAAAATGCTAGAATGTCTCCACATATTTTTAGATCAATTGGATAAATATAGATCCTAGTGTAACTCTATATTTGAATGTTATTATATTTCAAACTAGCAAAAGCATGGATCAGACAAAACAGATATTCTTAACAAGGTAAAAGATTTTATTATTTATATCTTACATTATTGCATTTTCTTGTATTTCATTATTTATAGTACTAGGGTTTATAGATCTATTTCAAAGAGGGCCTCACACAATGGATCCCTCTCATATGCTATTGACCTCTTGGTGTTGTTGATTTTTTTGTAGGTGCATGATCTACAAAATTAATTTTTTTTGCAGCTAGGGTGGCCCCGTAGGGATACTCAAGCCCACCCCCAACTTGTTTGGAGTGAGAACGAGCATTGAAGACACCAACTATTCTTGTGAACAAGGGTTTTGTAACCCTCAATATTGTAACATTGTATCAAAGGTTGTAAAGCATATTGTAATCCCATATTCAAGGTATATATATTGTACACTTTGGAGATCTATGCTCCAACAGTTCCATATTAATAATATTCTTCATTTTGTGCAATATTGTGTTGATTTAATTTTGATAAGATTGATTTATTTGGTGTTGCTAGTTTTTAGCTTACAATAGATAATTTCAACTACTACAAAAACAAGTGGTCATATGCCAAATTCTAAGCAATATTAAAGAAGTTATAGTTGTTTGAAGTTGGGCTACTGGTGTTGTTTTTTGTTGTAAAAATAATTATCAAGAAATAAAAATTCATATCTCCTAATATAAATCTAAATATAGATTTAATTTTCAATCCAAATCCAAATATAGACCTAGATCTAGATTTAAATAAAGGCCCAAGTTTACAATTTTTCTATATTTCCTATTTAAAAAAAAATAAAGCTTGTTTTTGGAAGAAAAAAATGTGCTTTATTATTTTTAAAAATGACTTGTTTTAAAAGGGGGATTCTTTTATGGATATGCTTTAACCAACTATTCAATTTTGGATGTAAATAAGGTGTATTATTGATATATTATTACACCATTATTTTTCTTCCACATTTTCCAAGTTTTACAGATAATATATTGCAACCATCCCTTTTGCAATGGATACTAAGTAGGATACCCATCATGAGGATACTTTTGAAGCATCAATGAATATGAGTACACTCCAAAAACATTTTCAAAGTCAAGTAGAGATTCAAAATTATGTCATGCAAGATCTTGTGGCAACATTTCAAGCAGTGTTCTAGTGCACTCCAACCAACATACATGTGGCTCAAACCCAAGGCTTACAACTAGCAATAAATATTACCATTCCAAAATTTTAATGGAAGCTTTGACAATGAGAATTTGGACTCTTGGTTGTGTAGCCTCAAGGCATATTTTAAAACTAGGCCCAACCTAATTGACCATCCAAATATCCAAATGGTTGAAGTCCATATGTTAGATTTAGCCCTAGACGGGTGTCAAACCCATTAGACCATGCTTGTATCAGAAGAAAAAGAGATCACTCAATGGTAGGATCCCCAAGTAGTACTCAAGGAAATATTTTATCCCCCTAGATACCTTCATAACATGTTATTTAATTAGATGTAACTCATACAAGCTCAAGGGAAATTATTTCAATAGTATATCAATACATTTAGCAAGCTCTAGGTCAGCTCAATGTCCTAGATATATAGGTGGTACTAGTTATTCATTTTATTTTAGATCTCCCCTTGCCCTTCATACAAATTTGGCTATGTTTGAAGTTGAATCCTTAGATAAGGAAGCTTTAAATGGCTATAGAAAATAAGTGAGGCCTTAAAACAAGAATTCAATAAGGGACCTCTAAGCCCACCTTAAACAATAATGGTCAATAAACATTTTTCGATCCATCCTCATCACCTAATTCTAGAAGAAAGAAATAGTTTTGTAACTACCACAAGAGTTGGGGTTATTTCCTTAAGAAGTGCAAGGCACTCTAAGGTAAGAAAAAAGGGGAAAATATCCTTGTAGAAAAATCAACAAGAAAAAACCTATGATGTAGAGGCATATCTATGATAGAAATAAAATATCCTATAGAGTGTGATCCTTCCCCTATTCTCCTAACTAAGAACTACTCTCAAGCCTCTTAAGAGTCTATATTTACATAGAATTGTCAAATCAAGAATAAGATAGCTCTCTTGATCATTGATAATAGAAGTAAAAAGAATATGGTCACTGAATGATTGGTCACTACTCTTCAACTCCCCAAATACGATCATCCTCATCTATATCATGTTGTTTGGGTATAAGACAGGGGCCCTGTAGACTCATTAACAAGGTTTGTGTAGTCACTTTTGTTATTGGACCATTCCAAGATATAGTTTTATGTGATGTCACACCCTTGGACTAATCATATCTTCTTCTTGGATTCCCAGTCTAGAATGACTACAGTGTAATTTATGATGGCTAACTCAACACCTATAGGATTCAAAAGGATGGTAAGATGTATCAGTTTACTTCTACTTCAAATGCTAAATCTGATTTTATGTCAAAAAAATTAGTCATAAAGCAAGGTAATTTATCAAAATATTTAGCACTTTGTATCACTTGTCAACCTATGGATGATAATACAAGGCAATTTATATCCTCTTCTATGAGGAATTTGGATGAGTGTTACTCAGATGTGGATACT
Source organism: Wollemia nobilis (assembly GCA_028583015.1). Classification (NCBI taxonomy): domain Eukaryota; kingdom Viridiplantae; phylum Streptophyta; class Pinopsida; order Araucariales; family Araucariaceae; genus Wollemia; species Wollemia nobilis. The sequence goes on along the minus strand of JAQPPZ010016947.1, from coordinate 15,800,607 downwards.
TATGTAGAAGGAAAAACTAGATAGTTGCCTCCACTTATGCTATAGGCATAGTTTTTAAATAAGGAGAACAATAACTATTGCCCCTCCCTATTCGGCAATGCCATCAAACCATTCAATAATTGTACTCTCAAGTTCAATGAACCTAGCATTCCTTACATTAGTTTGATCATCATTTTTGAACAACATAATGCAAGGTGCAACAACAGTCTTCTTTTGGTCAAATATCATCACCACTACCATTGTCTTTATATGATAAAATGCTAGTTTCATAGCCTCAAGTGCATCCACATATAACCCCTATCCTATAGTAGGTTCCTTCTTGTTTTCAGAAATAATATTTTTCCCTACCTCCTCATCAACAATAGCAGCATTTGTTCCTGCCTTCTCTTTATCATCAATAGCAACAATTACCACAATCACAACAATATTTTTCACTACAAGCAAAGTCACCAACACAACCACATCCACAACCATAGCACCAAGTACTACCATAATCTTATTATTATTTATATAAGTAGTAGAATTGGATACCATGATAAGGACTATCACTACATACTTGGTTGGTCATATGGGTAGATTACCAACCCAAGAATAGGGGTCTTTATGTCATATTTTTCAACAACTTTTCCCTATTTTTAGAAGCCTTTTCCCCTCTTATAATGAAAGTGGGGCCACATTCCACTAAACAAGGAGGAAATTATTAAACTTAGTATCTATCTTCATGCAAGATAATATCTAATATTATCTTCATGTGAGATGATATTTAAATTAGTTATTATAGTAATATAATATTAAAATAGTTATTCTAGAAATAGAATAGTAAGTTAGTTGTTATTGAATTTTGCTTCTTCTAAAAAAAGCATCCATGCATTCCTCTATAAAAATTGGATACTAATAATATTGTGTGAGTGAATTTTCATTCAGAAAAGTCTCTCTTTCAGTATTTTTCTTATGTTCATGCATGTTCATACCAAATTTTGCTCATATCAACCAATCTCTTCTAGTTTTGCTAACAAGCTTCTTAAGAATTTTAACAAGAATTTTTTTTAGAAGGTTCATATTGACTATTGCCTTGATATCTAGGCAAGAAATATTTGTACTAAATCTTGTATTTAGCAAAAAAATCTATACATCCTTGTTCTTAAAGGGTGTTCCATTATCCGAGATTAGCATAGAAGAGATGCCATAATGGCTAAAGATATAGTTAATTATGAACTTGGAGACTTTAATTCTAGTAGTTAATGCTAGAGGTAAATATTTGACCCACTTGGTAAAGTACTCAGTAGTCATGATGATAAATTTGTGTCCATTAGATGACATAGGTTTATTTCCCACTAATATCTATTCCCCAAAAGGAAAAATACCATGGAGAGTTCAAATATTGAAGGTATTGGGATGGAGCATGGATAAGGTCATTATGGTTATGACACTTATCACCTCTTGATATAGTCACAATAATCCATATATAACTAGTAATAACCAATCTATAGGAACTTTTGGTGATAGCAACACTACTAAAATGGCCACTACATGACCCATAATGGGCTTATTTGATGACTACTTGGTCTTTGGATAATTTCAAACATCTAAGTAGAATTCCATCAAGGGTATGATGGTATAATATATCATTACTTATGACATACCTATAGGTACATTTATTAACATTCTTACACTCATTACAGTTCAAACCATTAGGTAAAGTGCCCTCCTTAAGTTAAGTGAAGACATCCATATACCAAGGATCAAGAGATGAAGTTGCTTCTACAAAAAATACTTCTAGAATGAGCTAACTAAGTCTAGGTTTAAGGTTCCCTAATATACCAAATGATGATTATATCGTGTTTACAATATATATTTAATAAAATAAGGGATGCAGTTGATACCATAACATTGGCATGATGGTTATTAGACCTAGGGATAGCTTAAATGGTGATTTTATCAAAAGCAACCATTAATTTATCAATAATCTATTTGTAAGGCTTGATATTATCATATTTAGTTTCATAGACACCATTGATTTGGTTTATTACTATCTAAGAGTCTCCAAATATAGAAAGGATCCTAACTTGGAGAGTTAATGCAGCATAAAACCCTAAGATAAGGGCTTCTTACTCAATGGTGTTGGTATAGGAAAACTTGAGCTTGAAGGACAAGATGATAAGCTATTGTTGAGGAGTGACTAATATGATTCTTGTCCTTAATATTTTGACACATCTAGTGCCATTTAAGTATATAGTCTAAGATTCAAGTTAATCTATATTTAGATTAAAAATTAATTAATTGAGAAAGTATATCACTAAGGGATGACTAGACTCTAAAGATGTAGTTACTAGTTGGTCAAAAATTACCTAAATTTTCACATGATTTTGGTTTATAAACTTAAGATCAAATTTTCTAACTTCATATGACCCACTTAGCAGTTCATCCTAAGAGGTGAGGCTTGTACATGAGGTAACATAAGGGATCAATCCTTGTTATGACAAAGGTATTATAGTTGATCTTATAGTGTCTAAGATTCTAAGACGTAAAACATATGGCTAGGAAAATATTTTCTAAGAGCATGTATTAGACTTCATATTTGACCAAAGTCCTTATGATATAGAAAGTGGCCATTTATCTATGTTGGTCATCATACTATATCAACATATCTCCTAAGGCATGGTTGGTGGTTGCTATGTATATCAATAAGGAATAATAATGAATATGTGGGATACGGAGAGGTAGGGACGATAAGTAGGATTTGAAGGCTTCAAAGCTTGCTTGGCTATCAACATCCCATTTGAAGACTACATCCTTCCTTAAAATATTAGTGAAGGGATTGATATTCTCACAATGACACTGAGAGGGGGGGTGAATCAGTGTAACTACTTAAAAACTTAAATCTGCAACTTTTAAAACTAATAATGCAGGCTTGAAACTAGATAATGCAAGTATCACACAAGAGCATCACACAACACAGGATTTAACGAGGTTCACCAATGTGGCTACTCCTCAAAAATGACTGTTTGGACTACAATCCAAATCCAGTCTTTGCAAGGATTCAATTTTTACAATCGGTTTACCAGCACCCACTGGAAGGAGCACCAACCCCTGATTTATCTACTGCAACAGATAGGAGCACCAACTCCTTTTACCAAGCACCCACTTGGATTTCAATTTTGCAAGATAAATGGACATAAAAATGCCTTCTCTTTTGCAAGACCCTTACTGGTCTACAACACATACAAAAATCTCACAGAAGCATAGAGAGAATTGTTAGAGACTCAATATCTTCTGATCTAATCTAAAACCTTTCTCTTGAATATTCAATAGAATAGCAGGTTTTGATCTAAGGCTGTTTTCTTACAGCACCCTTACTAACTGAGACCTTTTAAAATGCACAATGAAAACACAGTCACCAGTAACCTTCTCACTATGCCAATTCGATCCTTTTATTCTTGATTTCTTCGAACGGCTCAATTTCAAACGGTTTAACTTTCCCTCCAACTTTTCATGCATTCTCGGCTGTAATTGACGTGTCAAATCCTTCTCTGACCTGATCCGCCTTTTAGCCGCTTTCTTTCTGACATTCTGACGTTCTGACGACCTTTTTCTCTGCACATCTGCATATTCGACAGTCCTTCTCTGCATATACTGACAACCCTTCTACGTGTTTCGATGCTCTGTTATCTCTACGAAACTGCTCTTTAAAATTCTTTTGCACTTTATTCTAAACGGTGTCAATCCTTCTATTCTACCCGTTACTTTCTTGTGAGTCAAGCACAAGCATCGAGAATACTGTATCACGGCCCTGCAACAGCCGTTCTACATTCAATGCATAGTTCCGTGGCAACTCTTTGTAACTGCCACCTTTGCCAGCCATGCTGCAACACGGCCCTGCAACAGCCGTTCTTTTCTTAATTGCAATGCTTCGTAACTTTCCTTTTAACTTCAGTTAACTGCAGCATGAATTTCTCCTATGCATTCTCACCACCTGTCACTTGGAACTGCAGATCTGACTCTAGTTAACTTTTCGTAACTGGCACCTTTTTGACACCTGTCACAATGCATGTATCTTTGACTTTTTCCCGCCAAAACATTACCTGTCGCGATATCGCGACGTTTTCCGCTTTGCTGACGTCATCCTCAACTTTGTCGCGATATCGCGACACTGTCGGCTTCCTGAGGCTTCTCTGGCAACTTGTCGCGATATCGCGACATTTTGGGTTTTGCTGACGTCATCCTCTAAGATGTCGCGAAATCGCGACGTTTCTGGCTTCATGAGGCTTCTCTGGAAACATGTCGCGAAATCGCGACATTTTCTGTCTTGCTGACGTCATCCGCTAAGGTGTCGCGAAATCGCGACGCTTCCGGCTTGCAACGGCTTTTCGAAACTTGTCGCGATATCACGACATTTTTAGACTTGTTGACGTCATCTTCAAAGATGTCACGAAATCGCGACGTTTCGGCTTGCAATGGCTCTTCGTTCACCCTGTCGCGAAATCGTGACACATTTTGGTTTTGCTGACGTCATCTTCATAATGTCGCGAAATCGCGACGCTTCTGGCCTCCGTACAATTTTTACTCCATGCAGTTGCCAAAAACCTTACATGTAGTGAAATCGCTACACCATTGTTGCCTTAGCATTTTTCTTTCTCGCTTGCTAGTGAAACTCCGACGTGTAGCGATATCGCTACACCTTTCCAACATGTGTTTCTAACCCGTAGCGAAATCGCTACACCTTCGCATTATGCACTTTCAACTCGTAGCGAAATCGCTACACCTTCTTACCTATGCACTTTCAACCTCGTAGCGAAATCGCTACACCTTTTTACCTTGCACTTTCGAACTTGTAGCGAAATCGCTACACCTCTTACCTATGCACTTTCAACTTGTAGCGAAATCGCTACATCTTTCTACCTTGCACTTTGACCATGTAGCGAAATCGCTACTACTTTTCACCTTGCAACTCGAAGCTGTATCTAAGTCGCTGCACTTTTGTCCTTAGTGTCTCAAGCTTGTAGCGAAATCGCTACGCTTTTCTTACTTGGTGCTTTTTCTTTGCTTATGCTGGCGAAACTCAGACATGTAGCGAAATCGCTACAACTTCTTCATCAACTTTCTCTCTCCTCCGATGTGTCGCGAAATCGCGACATTTTTCATCCTTGGTGCCTTTGCTTCAAACTTGTCACGAAATCACGACAGTTTCTCGATTTGGCTTCTTTCCTTCCAACCTGTCGCGAAATCGCGACATTTTTCCTTGCACATTCTCTCTCCTCCGATATGTCGCGAAATCGTGACATTTTTCAATGCACTTTCTCTCTCCTCGCGAGATCGACATTTTTCAATGCACTTTCTCTCTCCTCCGATATGTCGCGAAATCGCGACATTTTTCAATGCATTTTCTCTCTCCTCAGCCATGTCGCGAAATCGCGACAATCTTACTTGCATCTTCTCTCTCCTCAGACATGTCACGAAATCGTGACATTTTGGCGTGCTTTTTCTCTCTCCTCGGATATGTCACGAAATCGTGACATTTTCTTATGGACTTTCTCTCTCCTCCGGTATGTCGAAATCGCGACAGGAACCATGTCGCGATATCGCGACAGAAAACATGTCGCGATATCGCGACAGTTTTCTTCCTTGTCTTTTTCTGCAAATTTCTGGATCTGGGTCCCCTCTGTTTTTCTTGAGATTTTTTGCACTTGATCTGACTGACCTCTGAATCGCTTCAATCGCATCACTCTATCCATGTTGACAACAATTACAATCCTTTTGCACCGCTTTTGCTGCACCTTGCTCAACAATCTCCCCCTTTGGAATTGTTGGCAACACTTTGTAGCCTTGCTCAAATTCTTCTCCCCCTTTGCCAATAATGCCAAAGGGCTGCTGCAGACTCCCCCTGAGTCTATGCACAACATTCTCAGGCATAAATAACTTGAATGCTCCCCCTGAGAATGTATTTCCCATAGCTAGTCAGTGCTTGGGAAGTGTGACTACTCCCAACTTCTTCCGAAGGTATTCAAATACTTCCTTTGGTAAAGGTTTGGTGAATATGTCCGCTACTTGCTCTGTAGTGGGAACAAACTCCAATCCGACCTCTCCTTCTGCAACCTTATCCTTCAAGAAGTGATACCGGATTGCAATATGCTTGGTGCGGGAATGCATTACCGGATTCTTTGAAATGTTGATTGCACTTGTGTTATCACATTTGACTGAAATGGGCTCATTGAAGTGAATGCCTAGATCTTTCAATGTTTGTCTCATCCATAGTATTTGTGTACAACATGTAGTAGCTGCAATGTATTCGGCCTCGGCTGTGGATAAAGAGACTGATTCTTGCTTCTTACTGTGCCATGCAACCAATTTGTTTCCAAGAAAGAATGCTCCTCCACTTGTACTTTTTCTGTCATCAATGCATCCTGCCCAATCAGCATCAGAGTATGCAAAGAGAGTGAAGTCTTTTCCTTTTGGATACCACAGCCCATACTCCATAGTACCTTTGAGATACCTAAAAATCCTTTTCACTGCTGTCACATGAGTCTCTTTTGGGCTAGCCTGAAATCTTGCAACCATGCAAACAGCTTGTAAGATATCCGGTCTAGTGGTCATCAAATACAACGAGGCTCCCAATCATTGATCTCGTACATTGTTTGATCAACATCCGGAGATTTATCATCCTTGCTCAACTTGCGAGCTTGTTGTCATGGGGGTGCTCACCTGGCTTACTATCTTCCATAGTGAACTTTTTCAGCATTTCTTTCACATATTTAATTTGAGAAATAAAGATCCCCTTTTCGGTTTGATTAACTTGTAATCCAAGGAAATATGAAAGTTCACCTATCATAGACATTTCAAACTCTTTCGCATTTTGTTTGCTATGTCTTTGCATGATTCATCATTGCTACTCCCAAAAATTATATCATCTACATAAACAACTAGAACAATGAAATTGCCATTTTCAGTTTTCACATATAAATTGCTATCCACCATACCTTTCTTGAATCCTTGCTTAGTGAGATAGTTGTCCAACCTTGCATACCAAGCTCTAGGTGCTTGTTTCAAGCCATACAATGCTTTCTTCAACTTGCAAACAAAGTCAGGATTATCACAAAGTTGAAAACCATCAGGTTGTTCAATATATACTTCTTCTTCAAGATTTCCATTCGGAAATGCTGATTTTACATCCATCTGATAAACCTTGAAGTTCTTATGAACAGCTAAAGCCAAAAATAGTCTTATTGCTTCAAGTCTGGCCACGGGTGCAAAAGTTTCTTCAAAATCAATCCCCTCAACTTGGGCATATCCCTTACAGACTAATCTTGCTTTATTCCTTACCACCTGTCCATCTTCATTCAGTTTGTTTCTAAATATCCATTTAGTACCAATTATGTTTTTATTTTCAGGCCTTGGTACTAATTCCCAGGTTTTGTTTTTCTCAATTTGATCTAGTTCTTCATTTATCGCTTCCATCCAGACTTTCATCCGTGCTTGCTTCAATAATATTCTTGGGCTCAATACTTGGATAACAGAGAATAGTTATTTACTACTCTTCTTCTTGTCCGAATGCCGATCGTAGGGTCCCCAATAATCTGTTCTTTGGGATGATTTTTCTCGCCAACCGCACTGTTCGTATTTTCTATTTTCATCTCTTTCTAAGTCCTCTCGAATCTGATTTCTGTCTCTCTTCTTTTTCTTGATCTTCATCTTCTTCAATAAATTCTTCATAGGTTGGGTAGTTTTCATTATTGCTGATTTCTTGTTTCCTGCCTTCATCAACCTTCACATCCGCACTCTCCACTATTTTCTTAAGTCTTTTGTTGTAGCATGTATAGGCTTTGCTTTTAGTTGAGTACCCAAGGAATATTCCTTCATCAGCTCTGTCCTCAAACTTGCCAAGATTGCTTTCAGTTCTCTTAATGTAACACTTGCTGCCAAACACTTTGAAGTATTTTGCTGTAGCCTTTTTGCCAAACCACAGTTCATATGGTGTTTTGCTTTCATGCGGCCTCAACATACACCTATTCTGAATATAAACTGCAGTATGGACTGCCTCTTTCCAGAACCTGTCAGCAATTTTGCTCTCTGTTAACATGGTCCTTGCCATTTCCTGTACGGTTCTGTTCTTTCTTTCAACTACTCCATTCTCGTTGAGGTGTTCTTGCTGCTCGAGAACTGTCTTCTTATTCCATGTTTTTCACGGAATTCAGCAAACTCATTTGAAATAAACTCTCCTCCTCTATCAGATCTCAAACATTTAATTCTTTTTCCAGATTGATTCTCAACCAGATTTTTGAAGGTTTTAAACATCTCAAAGGCTTCTGACTTCTGTTTCAAAAAGAGTACCCATGTCATTCTGGAAAAATCATCAATGCACAGCATAAAATATTTGTATCCATTTATGCTTTCTGTCCTCATGGGTCCGCACAAATCAGTGTGAATCAGTTCTAATGGCTTGCTAGTGAAATATTCTTTTGCTTTGAAGGTAGATCTGGTTTGCTTCCCCTTTTGGCATGACTCACAAATGTTGTTTGATGGTTTGCCAATAGTGGGTATGTCTCTTACTGCTCTTTTCGAGCTGATTTTTACCAGATTATCAAAGCTTATGTGACCGAGTCTTTTATGCCACAACCAGTTTTCTTCTTCCCGTCCAACCAAGCAAGCTCCTCTCGAAGTCTCCGAGAGAGTATACAAATTTCCAGAAGTTCTCAATCCAGTGGCTATTAACTTTCCATTTGTTGTCTTTCTTACTTCACAGCCCTCCTTCTTGAAAATTACTTCATGACCTCTGTCACAAATCTGACTTACACTCGGTAGGTTATGTTTCAGTCCTACCACAAAAAGAACTTCCTTAGAGTTGATTTTACCGTCACTTAACTTAACTGATCCTTTACCCACTATCTTTGCTCCATCATTGTTTTCGAATTTCACAGAACCACCTTCGTATGTCTGTAGCTTATCAAACTTCTGTTTGTCTCCTGTCATGTGACTGGAGCATCCACTGTCTAGAATCCAGGGAGCAGATTTATTCTGTGCTTTGAGAGCTGTTTGAACGATCAGGGATTCTTTGTCTTTCTTCGGTTGTCCCTTTTCTTTCCACTGAGTTTTGACAGCAGATCTGGTTACTTTCTTCACCTTCTCCCTTTCATTTGCTTGTGACAGTTTATTGGGAAATTTTTTGTACTGTTTTGATCCAGTCGATTGATATTTTCTTCCCTGGTATGTATTTCCTGCAAAAGAGCTACGACAATTTCTTGCAATATGTCCGAAGTTATGACAGTTATAACATTCTACAGCATAATCTATCAAAGGTGAAAAATTATTTCTGCTAGTGAAATTTCTTTGTTCTATATTATATCTACAACTAGAAATTTTATGACCATATGCATTGCACTTAAAACAATAACCAAAAAAGGAACGAGTGTAACTGGGAAATGGATGTTGCCATGTGGAGGTAGGAGCCATGGGTCTTCTTCTTCTTTGATGAGAGACTTTGGTGAATCCATCATTTGCGAGCACTCCTTTCGAGCTTGGATTTGTTGTTTTCTTTTGCATGATACGGTTTATCTTGATCAACTCTAATCTTGTCTTTATTATTTACTTGGATCTCATCGTTATGACCTTTGAGTCCTTTGAGGTTTCTCCTTCATCAAAGCCCAAGCCAAATTTGATACTCGTGGGCCTTTGATTATTCAACATTTTGTTCGGTTTCTGAAGCTGTCTTCAAATTTTTGATGACAGACTTCGCTTTCGATTCATTTCTTCTAGTTGCGACCCTTAATCCAACTATTTCCTCTTCCAGTTTATTGCTCTCATTTATTTTCACGGTCAGCTGAGCTTCAACATCTTCAGACCTTTTCTTGTATTCTTCAGTTTGTACTTTCAAACTTATTATTACATTGCTGGCCTCCTCAAATTTTCTTGTAATCTTTTTATTTCTTTTCCTTTTTGCACTTAACTCTTCAAGAGCAGAAACTAACTCACCTTCCAGATCTATCTCAGCCTCATCTTCTAATTTTTCTTCACACTCCTGTGTTTCCTCAGTTGTTTGTTCTTCAAAAGCCATGAATAGGGCTTCACCAGTTTCTTCTTCTGATTCCTCATCGGAACTGTCTTCAGAAGAATCGATATTCTGGGAAATGAAACTCTTCTTCTTGAAGTTTCTTTTTCTAAACCGTGGTTTCTTTTTCCAGACATTTCTTTCTGGATATGTTCCTTCATCATTTTTATTTTTCTCCTTCATTGGGCATTTTGCTGCAAAGTGCCCGATGCCTCCACAGTTAAAACATTTGAACGACAACTTACCTCTCGTACTTTCCTTTTCCCTTTACTAATTTCCTAACAAAGTTTGCTTCATTTTCATCTGCAGATTCTTCTTCCTCTGACTCTTGTTTAGATTTTACATTTTTCTGTGCTTGGAAGGCTGCTTCTCCGTCAGAGGGCTTAGTTTGTCCAATCCTCATTTCATAAGCTGTTAGAGAACCATGCATTTCATCCATACTGAAGAAGTTTAAATCTTTTGCTTCTTCTATGGCAAAAACCTTTGCATCAAACCTTTTGTTGAGAGTTCTCAATACCTTCTTCACAACAACTGCATCTTCCATTTCTTCCCCCAGTCCTCTTATTGCATTGATGATTTCGTTTACTCTCAGCATGTAAGCTTCTATGTTTTCATCATCGGTCATCTTTAATGCTTCGAACTGGGCACGATGTGTTTGCAGCTTTAGCTTCCTTGATTTTGCTGTCTCCTTCATGAATGCTTTGCAGTTTGTCCCATATGTCTTTAGCAGATTTGCAGTTCATGATGCGTATCAACTCACTGTCGACCAATCCACACATAATCGCATTCTTGGCTTTCGAGTTGTTCTCAAACTTTTTCTTTTCAGCAGAATCTGTTGGAGGAACAGTGGGAGTGGTGTATCCATTTTCAACAGATTCCCAAATGTCATAACCCAATGCACAGAGATAGGTCTGCATTCTGAGCCTCCAGAAAGAATAGTTTGTTCCATCGAACAGAGGAGCTTTGTTAGAAGAGAAACCTTCACCACCGGCCATTGTATATCTCCCAAGAACACCTTAGCTGATTAAGCTTGTGCGGGTGCCCGGCTCCGATACCAATTGATATTCTCACAATGACACCGAGAGGGGGGGTGAATCGGTGTAACTACTTAAAAACTTAAATCTGCAACTTTTAAAACTAATAATGCAGGCTTGAAACTAGATAATGCAAGTATCACACAAGAGCATCACACAACACGAGGATTTAACGAGGTTCACCAATGTGGCTACTCCTCAAAAATGACTGTTTGGACTACAATCCAAATCCGAGTCTTTGCAAGGATTCAATTTTTACAATCGGTTTACCAACACCCACTGGAAGGAGCACCAACCCCTGATTTATCTGCTGCAACAGATAGGAGCACCAACTCCTTTTACCAAGCACCCACTTGGATTTCAATTTTGCAAGATAAATGGACATAAAAATGCCTTCTCTTTTGCAAGACCCTTACTGGTCTATAGCACATACAAAAATCTCACAGAAGCATAGAGAGAATTGTTAGAGACTCAATATCTTCTGATCTAATCTAAAACCTTTCTCTTGAATATTCAATAGAATAGCAGGTTTTTATCTAAGGCTATTTTCTTACAGCACCCTTACTAACTGAGACCTTTTAAAATGCACAATGAAAACACAGTCACAGTAACCTTCTCACTATGCCAATTCGATCCTTTTATTCTTGATTTCTTCGAACGGCTCGATTTCAAACGGTTTAACTTTCCCTCCAACTTTTCATGCATTCTCGACTGTAATTGACGTGTCAAATCCTTCTCTGACCTGATCCGCCTTTTAGCCGCTTTCTTTCTGACATTCTGACGTTCTGACAGCCTTTTTCTCTGCATATTCTGACAGTCCTTCTCTGCATATACTGACAACCCTTCTGCGCGTTTCGATGCTCTGTTATCTCTACAAAACTGCTCTTTAAAATTCTTTTGCACTTTATTCTAAACGGTGTCAATCCTTCTATTCTACCCGTTACTTTCTTGTGAGTCAAGCACAAGCATCGAGAATACTGTATCACGGCCCTGCAATAGCCGTTCTACATTCAATGCATAGTTCCGTGGCAACTCTTTGTAACTGCCACCTTTGCCAGCCATGCTGCAACACGGCCTCGCAACAGCCGTTCTTTTCTTAATTGCAATGCTTCGTAACTTTCCTTTTAACTTCAGTTAACTGCAGCATGAATTTCTCCTATGCATTCTCACCACCTGTCACTTGGAACTGCAGATCTGACTCTAGTTAACTTTTCGTAACTGGCGCCTTTTTGACACCTGTCACAATGCATGTATCTTTGACTTTTTCCCGCCAAAACATTACCTGTCGCGATATCGCGACGTTTTCCACTTTGCTGACGTCATCCTCAACTTTGTCGCGATATCGCGACACTGTCGGCTTCCTGAGGCTTCTCTGGCAACTTGTCGCGATATCGCGACATTTTGGGTTTTGCTGACGTCATCCTCTAAGATGTCACGAAATCATGACGTTTCGCTTCATGAGGCTTCTCTGGAAACATGTCACGAAATCGCGACATTTTCTGTCTTGCTGACGTCATCCGCTAAGGTGTCACGAAATCGCGACGCTTTCGGCTTGCAACGGCTTTTCTGGCAACTTGTCGCGATATCGTGACATTTTTAGACTTGTCGACGTCATCTTCAAAGATGTCACGAAATCGCGACGTTTTCGGCTTGCAATGGCTCTTCGTTCACCCTCGAATCGAACATTTCATAGATGTCGCGAAATCGCGACGCTTCTGGCCTCCGTACAATTTTTACTCCATGCAGCCACGAAAAACCTTACATGTAGCGAAATCGCTACACCATTGTTGCCTTAGCATTTTTCTTTGCTGCTTGCTAGTGAAACTCCGACGTGTAGCGATATCGCTACACCTTTCCAACATGTGTTTCTAACTTGTAGCGAAATCGCTACACCTTCGCATTATGCACTTTCAACCTATAGCGAAATCGCTACACCTCCTTTAACGTAGCGAAATCGCTACACCTTTTACCTTGCACTTTCAACTCGTAGCGAAATCGCTACACCTCATATTTCAACTTGTAGCGAAATCGCTACACCTTTCTTGCACTTTGACCATGTAGCGAAATCGCTACTACTTTTCACCTTGCAACTCGAAGCTGTATCTAAGTCGCTGCACTTTTGTCCTTAGTGTCTCAAGCTTGTAGCGAAATCGCTACGCTTTTCTTACTTGGTGCTTTTTCTTTGCTTATGCTGGCGAAACTCAGACATGTAGCGAAATCGCTACAACTTCTTCATCAACTTTCTCTCTCCTCCGATGTGTCGTGAAATCGTGACATTTTTCATCCTTGGTGCCTTTGCTTCAAACTTGTCACGAAATCGCGACAGTTTCTCGATTTGGCTTCTTTCCTTCCAGCATGTCGCGAAATCGCGACATTTTTCCTTGCACATTCTCTCTCCTCCGATATGTCACGAAATCGCGACATTTTTCAATGCACTTTCTCTCTCCTCCGATATGTCACGAAATCGTGACATTTTTCAATGCACTTTCTCTCCGATGTGAAATCGTGACATTTTTCAATGCACTTTCTCTCTCCTCCGATATGTCGCGAAATCGCGACATTTTTCAATGCATTTTCTCTCTCCTCAGCCATGTCGCGAAATCGCGACAATCTTACTTGCATCTTCTCTCTCCTCAGACATGTCGCGAAATCGCGACATTTTGGCGTGCTTTTTCTCTCTCCTCGGATATGTCGCGAAATCGCGACATTTTCTTATGGACTTTCTCTCTCCTCCGGTATGTCGCGAAATCGCGACAGGAACCATGTCGCGATATCGCGACAGAAAACATGTCGCGATATCGCGACAGTTTTCTTCCTTGTCTTTTTCTGCAAATTTCTGGATCTGGGTCCCCTCTGTTTTTCTTGAGATTTTCTGCACTTGATCTGATCGACCTCCGAATCGCTTCAATCGCATCACTCGTCTGTGTTGACAACAATTACAATCCTTTTGCACTGCTTTTGTTGCACCTTGCTCAACAGGGATAAAACTTATTTTTTAGCTAGGATATGAATCTTTGGATGGATTGGATTTTGCTTTAGAGGCTCCTAAGATAGGTTAGAGCTTGAGGAAAAACTATATCTATGATAGCCAATATTTTGTTAGGACTAGCTTCACTGCCACATTGGGATACAATAAATCCTAATAGTTTTCTTTATAGAACCCCAAAGATGCAATTACAAGGCTTTAGGCATATTTTGGACTCCCTCGATAACTTGAATATGCATCTAAAATCCTAAACATGATCTTTCTAATTTAAAGACTAACTAATAATATCATCAACATAGTATTCCAAAATGTCATACATCATGTCATATAAGGTGTATGTCATGGCTATATAGTAGGTAGCCCCTATATTCTACATCCTAAAAGGTATGAATTATAGCAAAATATTCCCCATAGGATGGTAAACATTGTTTTGGATTGGTCCTTAAGGGTGATCTTGATTTGATTATAGCCTAAGAATCTATCCACTAAAGATAGCATTCCACATCCTATAGTGAAATTGACAGTCATGTTGATTTTGGGCATAGGGATACCATCCTTGGGATATGCTTTATTTATGTCCTCAAAAATTGGTGCATAGTCTAACACTTAGTATTTCTTGACAAGAACAATGTTAGATATCTAGTTGGAATAGTCAACGAATTTGATAAATCTAATGTCCCGAAGCTTTTGGAGCTCCTATATGACTAAGAGTGTGACTTTCAAGTGCATTTTCTACAATTTTTGCTTTATAATATTTGCATCATAAGTGACAATTAGATGGTGGATAATCAATAAAGGATCAATATTAGGTATATTGTAACAAACCCAAATTGAGATAGAATTTTGTTTTTGAAACATAACATATTAGTTCTCATTCAAGTATGCTTGAACCAACATCAATTAGGATAGCAAGTATTTGAGAGAATTACGTCATGGTCAGTGTCAAGTATCATGATAGGAGTGACCTTCTCCTATCTAACCTCACATTCCATCATGATGTTTATTAATTCCTTTGTTTAATTGTTTATATCTCTCCTTTCGTTAGGAAGTTTGGTTACTTAACTAATTAAATGTAACTTTAATTGTACTTCCTAATTCTTTGTAGTGGAATACAATACATATATAATTACACAATACATAAAGATTTTTTACTCCCTTCAAGATTATTACTTGAATCAAAGCATAAACCATTACCTCATTTTAATAGATCCATTCATTGGAAAATCAAAATACACCATTCATTATTAGATCTAATAACCTCAAGTGCAATTATAAACCATTCTCACTTATGGAACATTGCTTGTTAAAAAAATCATGCATCATATAACACTTTAGTGATCATATTATAAAAGTGTAAGTGCATCATATCATTGGAAGGTAAATCATATTCAAATTCCAACTCATGCATCATCCACATTCTATCTAATTAACTTCATATTAGAGAGAAAGTATAACATCTATGCATAACAACACTTGCAAACCACAAAATAGAGATATACAACATATACCTTGGTAACCCTCACGGGGAATAAACCCAACCTCTAAAATATTTTTCTCCTCTAATTTCATAAACTTAATATGTCATAAATACAAATATAGAAAGGCATCCCATGAATCCTTTTCTAAATAAAATATACAATTAAAGGAATCAATTTGTTCCTTTTTCAAATCATGATGCAAATAAGGAAATTCCATATTTCCTTTCTCTAATCCATCAATACAATACATAATAATCTCATAAATTCTTATATATACATGTTTATGAATGATCATCGGATTCATATTAAGGAGAAATATCATCAATTATCAAATAGGGAACCCCATAATTACATCAAGAATGAATCCCACATTCATTATCCAAGATTGATGAACACTCAACCCTCACTGAGATAAATTCTTCAAATTAGAAGAGTTCATTAGACAATCATGTTTACATCTATATTATACATACATTATATATATATATATATATATATATATATATATATATATATATATATATATATATATATATATATATATATATAAGCATATAAAGAGGAAATCCATTCCTCAATATTAGATCTTCAATCATAATATATCAATATTGAGAAGCTTAACCCAAATATAACAATAACTTATCCATGTAAACTATACATATAATTTTGATCCAAGAATAGAACCTTGTCTATCCTTGTCCTTACCCTTCCATCCAACAAGGTTGAGATCATACTAATTTCACCAACCCATATATCCTAGAATTCATAACTAGAAAAGGGTCATATAGGAACATTAGTTGTAGGATCGAACATAGTGAGGAAATCCCATAATTTCCTCAAAAATGAGTCCCACACTTGTTCTTTCATTGACTATACCCTTGTTATAAAATAGTGTTTTTAAATATCATTATATGTAAATACAATTTGTTCAATCCCTTCATGAGATTGATAAAAAGGTTTATCGTAGGATTATCTACAAATTTGTATTTCCTTCCTACAAATTTGTAACTTGGATCATTATCAATTTTCTACCAAAAATTGATCTCGTATAATAATATTTTACCATAAATTCTAATGTATCTACTATTCAAATTTCTCCATGGAAATTTACTTTTATATACTTTAATTGAATCACAAAATCCTTTACAAATGTCTCACAATTGATTATCAATTCTTCCAAAATTGGATCCAAGATTTAATATAGTTTTCCTCTCATAAATTAACCAATTAATTTCTAAGTGATATATATATATATATATATATATATATGTCCTCCACTTGAACTTCAGTCAAATTGGTTCCATATTACTCTTTTCAAAAGCATAATATGTAGATCTCCTTTAATTTAAGAGACTAGTAAAAAGGAATTGGGTTTAAATAATATAGTTATTCTTAAGGCACATTTATGTTTCTCCTTAATTAGTCAAGACTCTGTTCAATTAACCTTATTATTACCCAATAAGGGGGAAATTTAACCCAAATTTATCTTCTTACTATGCATTAAAGGGGAAACGATTAACCCAACTGTCAACCATATAACAATCTGATAAACAATTCATTTAATAACCCAACGATTGATAAATTTGTATTGTTGGAAATATTGAGTTTTCATTGATGTCAAAGGGTGCATGGTATTCAAGGAAGAAATATTCTTCAAGGGTGTATCTCCAAAATAGTCAAGGAAAAAATATTTTGATATCAAAGGTGCATGGTAGTCAAGGAAAAAATATTTCCCATGAGTTTGATAGCAAGCAATGGACAAAATTCAAAGCAAGGTATATGGATAAAATTCAAGGCAAGGTATATATCCAAAGTATTTTTCTAAGAGAAGTATTAATAATATTTAAATGTCAGATTTAAATATTATGATGAAGGACAAGGTTTAAAAGGTTTTATTATAACTGTTTGAAAAATATTTAAAGACCATAAGAGGAGGCAAATATTTAAAGACAAATATTTATTTTTCCAAGGGCCAAATATAAAGATTATAATATTTAAATATTTTATATTTAAAATAATATAATCAAAATATTTGAAAAGAAAGAGCGCCAAAAATTATTAGAGGCTATATGAAAGTCAAAAATAAAAAATAAAAACATGAGCATCGATGTCATTGTGAAAGGAGGCAATATGCATATAAATAATGCACTAAAATATTTTTTTGGCTAAGGTTTTTGTGTAGTGCAATTCAAAATCCTTTTGCATGTTGAAAATGTGAATCAAAAGAAGAAGGGAATGCAAATTTTGGTAGGAGGTGAAGTGAGGATAAGGACAAGGTGTTGTGCTATAGGTTTCAACTAGGTAGCTAGACTATCTGGTTGCTTGGCTAGCACTAAGGCATTGCAGGGGAGAAGGTTGTAGGTTCAATTCACATAGGCATTGTTTTGGTGGTAGAAACATTGTTTTGAATGGCAGCAAAGAGGAAGTTTTAAATTTTGGGGTAGCCCAGTTGTACGCATAGCTAGTGCTAGGGAATCATGGAGTAGGAGGTCATAGGGTCAATTATTGCAAGCACTATTTTGCAAAGTAGAGAAACGAAATCATGTACTTGGTGGAAGGTATGAATAATTTTTTTTGATTAAAATTAATTTACAAAGGCAAATCGTTCGCTGGGCATATTGAAATTTGTAATATTGCATTTTTAGAAAGGAGAGATAAGGTGTATTTGTGATTATTGTTATTTGTATTTTTACATTTTTAGAAAGGAGAGATAAGGTGTATCTGTGATTATTGTTATTTGTATTTTTGCATATTGTAGAAAGGAGAAATAAGGTGTATTTGTGATTATTGTTATTTGTATTTTGACATATCATAGAAAGGGGATAAAAGGGTTTGTGTTATTGATGAAGCTTTATATTGTGAGGAAAATATAAGATATTATTTTCAAGCCTTATTGTGAACATTGTTGAAAAGGGTTTTTAATGTGGATGATTTGAAAAGGAGATTTGCTAACCAGTTTTTGAAGTGGCACTAGAAAAGAAAATTACTTGTCAAGATAGATTTGGGAAG
Source organism: Wollemia nobilis (assembly GCA_028583015.1). Lineage (NCBI taxonomy): Eukaryota > Viridiplantae > Streptophyta > Pinopsida > Araucariales > Araucariaceae > Wollemia > Wollemia nobilis. The sequence goes on along the minus strand of JAQPPZ010016947.1, from coordinate 15,782,061 downwards.
CTCATCATCATCAAGGCAGATTTGGAGGTATGGTGATTTAATTCCTTTCTCAAGGGTGGTTTCTATTTGAAGGAAATATTTTGATGTCATATGATTGGAGGTATAAGGATTGATTTGATGTGCATTAGTGTTGATTGAAATTGGTTTTGATTGATTTTAGGAGTACATAAGAAAGTAAATTATCAAGTGCTATACTAGAGCTATCTTTTTTAATGCAATAAATGTGATATATGAGAAAGTTACAAACTTAATGAATGTGAAATAACATATTGGGTATTTGTATTGCATATCATTCTCTATATGTTCATGAAGAAAAAGAATTCTGGATAGAATATGTTTGAATTACTCTAGTTGAAGAAAGTACATTGAAGAATAGATAAAGCACTTGATGGTATCATTATGTAAGATTTGATAAAATATATAAGCATTGTTTGTATGCAAGATTTGGGAATATATGAACACTTTTTATATACAGATTTTATAAGCAATATTGAGCAAGTTTTGAGAACATGTTTGGTGAGTATATTTGAGTAGGTTTGGTGAGCATATTTGAGCAAGCCTTGTGAGTAGGCTTGGATAAAATTTGAGAAAGCCTTGTGAGTAGGCTTGGAGTAGATTTAAGCAAGCCTTATGAGTAGGCTTGGAGTAGATTTAAGCAAGCCTTATGAGTAGGCTTGGAGTATATTTGAGAAAGCCTTGTGTAAAGTCTTGGAGTAGATTAGAGCAAAGGATATTGGTAGCTCCTGTGGATAAATGTCCATGAACCAAAGAAAAGGGGATTAGTGTCTCTTATGGATAGAGGTCCACAAACCAGAGCAAAGGATATTGGTGTCTCCTATGGATAGAGGTCCATGAACCAGAGCAAAGGGTATTGGTGTCTCTTGTGGATAAAGGTCCATGAACCAAAGCAAATGGTATTGGTATCTCCTATGGATAGAGGTCCATGAACTAGAGTAAATGGTATTGGTGTCTCCTATGGATAAAGCTCCATGAACCAGAGCAAAATGGGATTGGTGTCTCCTATGGAGAGAGGTCCATAAACTAGAACAAAGGGAATTGGTGTCTCCTACAGATAGAGGTCCATGGAACTAAAAAAAGGGGATTGGTGTCTCCTATGGATAGAGGCTTGTGAACTAGAGCAAAGGGGATTGGTGTCTCCATTGGATAGAGTTCCATGAACCAGAACAAAGGGTATTGGTGTCTCCTATGGATAGAGGTCCATAAACTAGAGCAGAGGGGATTGGTCTCTCCTATGGATAGAGGTCCATAAACTTTAAGCATAGGGGATTGGTGTCTCCTTTGGGTTGGTTCCCATAAACATTGTAATAGGGAATTGGTTCCCAAGAGATTTGTTGAGAAAATTTATAAGAAATATTTTCTTTGTGGATGTAGCCCACATTGGGTGAACCATGTTAAATTTATGTCTCTTATGTGTGTGATGACCTGTGCATTGTTTCATTATTTCAATAGATAATATTGGATAATACTGCTTTGGAAAGAAAAATAAAAGTTTTATCTTATATTGTTCACCCCCCTCTCAACATAAGTTTATGTTCTTCAAATATTACAAGAGAGACAAAGGTTTAAAAGTTTCTTGGACAAAAATAAGGATAAATGTTTAAAATGTTGCTTGGGACAAAAGGGTTTAAATATCACAATAGAGGATAAAGTTTTAAAAAGATAAATATTTATAATATTTAAATTCTAAATTTAAATATTATAAAAAAAAGAGTTTGAAAAATAAAAAGGTGCCAAAATTTGAAAATAAATTAAGCTGACCTTACAAAATGAAATTGAAGGAAATGGGAAGCATATATATACATGGCATTATTAAACCTTGGGGTGAAATGAAAAATTGTAATTGAAAAACCATCATTGTGCATGTGAACGGTAGGAAGAAAATGTAGGGGAGAAGATAGTAAAAATCAAGGCAGAGACAGAAAAAAAAAAATCACTGTGTGCTTGAGGTTTTGTTTTCTTGGATAGCCCAATTGGCAGTGTGGCTTTGCATGGGGCGTTGCTAGGCAGGAGGTCACGAGATCAAATCTGGTCGACATCATTTTTTTTTAGTTTTACTGAACAAGGAAGACTTGGATTAATATCACTGTGAGTGACTTTGGTTTCAACTACTAAGGTAGTACAGCTGGTTGTTGGCTTTACATGGAACACTGCTGGGCAGGAGGTCATAGGGTCGAATCAGGCCCATTTTTTATGAGGTTTTCCTATTGATAAAAGCACAAGGACACTACCCAAGTGTTGTAGGTGAGTTGGATAGGAGAGGGCAATCATCCAAGGGAGGTCCTAGGTTCAAATCTCCACCCTACCAAAAAGTTGAATTGGGTATCCAAAATCCAATTGATAATGTTGGTGCGGGCAGAGTTGGGTGCGACTACTGGGTGACTTTGACGGTGTAGAACCCCCTGTTCATGGTCTCTCAGACCAAGGCAGCTCCACAAGGGGTTTTTTGCTTTAAAAAAAAAAGCACAAGGACACGGATATATATCGAGTGCCTCCCTTTTGGTCTTAGCTTCCATGGCAACATATCTAGTCACAAAGTGCTTGGGAAAGTGTTGCATTTCATGAGATCAAGGGTTCAATTCTTAGCTATGCAAAGGTATTAATTTTTTATTAAATTTTATTTTGAAGGAAAAATAAAGGTCAAGGTGTTAGCATAAGAAATTGTGATTTTTACAAATTAGAAAAGGGAGTTATAAGGTGGATGGTGATCAAGTTTATTTGTATTTTTGCATGTTAGAAAAAGGAGAAATGAGGTGTAATTGTGATTAATTTTATATTGTATTTGGCTTATATAAGGTATTATTCTTTTTAATATTTATTATGCACATTTTTTATAAGGGTTTTTAATGTGAATGATTTGATATTTATTCAAGAAAAAGAGATTTTCTGACCAATTTTAAGTGGTAAAAGAAAAGAAAATTATCTTTGTCAAGACAGGCACATGCAAAAGAAGACTATCATCATTGAAGCAAATTTAGAGGTACGGTGATTTAATTCCTTTCTCAAGGGTGGTTTTTTTTTAGGAAAATATTTTTGATGTCATATGGTGGGAGGTATAAGGATTTATTTGATGTGCATTAGTGTTGATTGAAATTGGGAATAAATGTGCAAATATTATAGGTCAAATTTATCAGTAAACTTGTGCATTTGTCTTGATTGAAATTGTGAGTAAATGTGCAAAGGTTATAGGTTAGATTTGTGAGTAAACTTGTGCATTGGTTTTGATTGATATTGGGAGTAAATATGCAAGGGTTATAGAACAGATTTGAAAGCAAAAGTTGTGCATTGTTCATGATTAATTTTGGGAGTAGATCTAGAGGGCAGATTTGAGCATTGTGATTGGCTTTGAAGTGCATAAGGAAATAAGCAAATAGTCTTACACATATAGAAGGATTATTTTAAAGCAAGTCAAAGTGTCACATAGTGCAAAGATAGTTTGAAAATATTCAATTGAGAAGAACAACATATTGGATAATTTTTATTGCATATCATTCTCTATATGTTCATGAAGATAAAATAATATTAGGTAGAATATGTATGAATTGCTAGAGTAGATAAAAACACATTGAGAAAGTTATGAGCATTGTTTGTATGAGTGGATGAGCATGATTTTGGAGCAGATTTGAGTAGGCCTTCTTAGCAAGATTGTGAGAAGATTTGAGTAGATTTTGTGAGTAGAGTTGAGCAAGTTTTTATGAGCATATTTGAGAAGGTTTAGGAGCATATTTTAGTAGGCCTTATTAGTAGGATTGTGAGCAGATTTGGGAATATTTTTTGAGTAGATTTGAGTAGGTTTTGGAGTAGAATTGAGTAGGCATTTTGAGCAAGCTTGTGAGCATATTTGAGTAGAGTTGTGAGTAGTCTTTGGATCAGACTAGAGCAGAGGATACTGGTGTCTCCTATGGATATATTTCCATGAATCAGAGTAGAGGAGATTGGTTTTTCCTATGGATTGGGTTCCACAAACATTGTAATAGAAAATTGATTCCCATAAAATTTGTTGAATAAATTTAAAAGAATTTTTTTTCATTGATGTAGCCCACATTGGGTGAACCAAATTAATTTGTATTATTTCAAAAAGGGCATTTGAAAGGCGCCCTGTCGCCTTTTACATCAAGGAACCAAGAGGAACGCAAAAGAGATAAACGAGTCTCCTTAAATAGAACAAACCCAATAAAACTGAAAGACTAAGAACAGAAAGGCCAGAAAGGCTAAAAGCCATTACAATCCTTTGACAAAAAGGAACAGAAAGGATCACCACCAAAAAGAGAAACACAAAGGCGAGCTGGAACAAAACATCTTGCACACCAACAGACCAAAGGAAGAGCAATGCATCCGAGAGCAAAACCAGTAGCAAGCCATGAACGCCATCAAGGAAGGGCGTCGGGTTGCAGAAGGTTGTGAACATCAATTTCCAGAACATTGTCCTTCGCTTCCTCCTTCAGGGTTTCTTTGTCCTTTGAAGTTTCCTTCAGATTTTCTAGGCAGGCATCTTGAGCAATTTCAACTACATCATCTTCATTAGCACCCCCTTTGACATCGAAAGGGGGTTCAACAACAGAAACCATGGAGGAACCATTGAAACTTTCGTAGAAGAAGAAAAGGTTGAGATTATGCCTCTGTTCCTTAAGGCTAGCAATGGCCTTACCAATGGCGATGTAAGCCGCCTCCAGATGGATGATTGATGCAGTAGTAGCATGGATAACTAATTTATGGAGGAACTTGTCAACAAGATCAGGTGAAGTAGACTGGGCTTTAGGAGGTTTTCCAGTGATGGACGGTGGGGTTTCAGCTACTTCCTTAAGCTTCAGTCATTTAGAGCTTCTAACAGGGGTTGTTTCAACTTTGATTTTCTTCCTAGCAACAGAGTGAGGCGTATCATTTTTTATTTTCCTTTTTTTTGGATTAGAAGGTTGGGGGCTAGGAGTAGAGGAAGAGTTATCTTCTCCAGACTCAGACTTAGGGATGTTGCCACTAGGGAAATTAAGGAGGAGGTAATGGTAAAGGACTTTGAAAAGCCCCTGGTGACTGGGAAGGACATCCTCCTTTTTGTGGGTAGACGTAATGGTGTAATCGATGGACCAAAAAATAGCAGCAGGGATGTTCATGGCTTTGGCTTCACGGAAATGGTTCACATAGGCAAGGTGAATACAACATAATTGAGAATCTGGATTATCACAGGAAAGATATTGCATTACAGGAACAAGAATTTGCTGCAAAGGAGGGGAAAGGTGTTCACGAAACAAACCTTTGCTATAATTTTTATAAACCTCGAAGTTCTTCTCGAAGAAAGACAACTCAACCTCCCAATTGTGTTTGTTGCACCGAATAACTTTACCCTCCAAGGATTGACCTGTCAGGCCCGCCAAAAACTCAATGGAGATGTGAAATTGGACACCATGAATTGTGACGTAACCCTTATCCCAAGAATCAGCAAAGGCCTTTGTTATGTTGTCATCAACCCCAGTGAAAAGCTTAAAAAATTCAATCAAAGCACTGTTGGTTTTGTCTATCCACAAATCACGAACCAAAGGATGGAGCTGGAACACAGCAGGCTCAATGTAAATGGGTTTGCGCTCTTTCATGGTGGTGAACAGGGAAAAATATAGAGGTCGATCAAGAAAAGGAATAGAAATAGCGGGATCAAACACCAGGATAATGAACAGGGCATGCACAGGATCAAATAAAAGAATGGCGTTGCCTTGTGAACATCTGCTTTGGGACCATAAAGGCATTAGCACAAAAGGAATGAAGACTTCAAAAAGTAGGGATTGGCTAGGGCAAAGGTTTGATCTGCAAATCAATATTAGGTTAAAAACCCAGCCAATCACTTGGCGACACTCTAAAATGGTAGCTTGGCAATTCGGGGTGCATGAAAGGCTTAGCCAACAAGATATCCAAGCACGAGACCCCGAAAGGCTTGGGATGATCACCAAATTGATTGTCGAGATGATCCTTCGATCGAGAAGGCTGAATATGGTTCCCAAAAAAATAGGATTACACGTATCAAAGCACACGGGATTCAAATGATTCAAACTCATGTGAAAATATGCCTTGGGATAATAAGAATAAGTGGTCACCCAAAAATGATTAAAATTCTTGAAAGAGGCAATGTGGAAATGGAAAATAGAGCCTAGGGGAATGTGAATCCAATCTCCCAAGAAAGGCAAGGTGATTGAATGAAGATGAAACCAAAGGTCTGGCAAGTAACTCTTGGGGATTACAAAGGACAAAAAATGTTGATGACTAGGATTGATAGGCAAATTAGTGTTCATCATGGATAATGTGAGTTTGGTCCCTCCCTTGAATTTGGTCCCATTTGAGAAGATCATCCACCTCAGGGGGTAGACTGTCTATCCATGTTAGAGGTCCTTGGGCATTGACCCCAATATTAGCCAACTTATCAACAACTGTATTAGCCTCCCTGTAAGTATGTTGAATAATGCAATTATGTTACCTCTGAAGGATGTGCTTGCAGTCCTCAATGGTTGGTCTAATCCTCCAGCTGGAAGGCTTAGAAGACTTTAAATAGTTAATGATATTTAGAGAATCACCTTCCACAATGATGTTTCCTGGAATATCTTTGACAAATTGGAGGCCTCTCTAGACAGCCTTTGCCTCAATGGAGTGATTGGTAGTCACACCTAGAGGCTCCGAGTAGGCAAAAATAGAATTTCCTAGATGATCATGGAGGATTCCACCAATCCCCCCTATTCCAGGATTTCCTTTGGCCGCTCCATCAAAATTAAGTTTGACCCAACCAATAGGAGGGGGAATCCATTTGACACTAATTCTAGGATTAGAAGAATCAGTACCTTTGAGATCATCAAGATTTATATTGCAGGACTTTAGGATGTCTTTCTCAAAAGGAGGACAAGGATGCGGATTTAGAGGAGCGACAAGAACATTTTCTGTGGCACAGAGAATAATTTTATTGGCAATGTACTCAGGTTGGACAACTTTCTTGTCAAAAACTCTGTGGTTGCGTTCAAGCCAAATTTGCCACAAATAATGTTGAAGACTAAATTTACACAATCCTTTGAGCACATAATTTTTAAAAGGATTAGGCCACTGATAAAAAAGGTCAACAATGGAAGGAGGATTGGCCCAAACCAACTGGAATATTTGAAGAAGTTTATTGATAACCATCCTTGAAAAGGGACAAAATAAGAAGAGGTGGGACGTGGACTCCCAATTGGAAAGACAAAGATAACATCTATTAGGAAGAGTGAGTCCCCTTTTCATAAGGTTCTCGATAGTAAGAATGCGATCTTGAATACAGAGCCAAGAAAAGGAAGCAATTTTAGGAATCAAATACTTAGTCCAGACAAGCTTGAAAGGTAGAGGATGCTCAATATAATCAAGGGAAAGCAGGTAAGCAGTCTTAACAGAAAAATCCCTAGAGTCTGTGGGCTCCCAAATGGGTTGATCTTTAGAAAGAACGTCGGGGACTCTGACAGAGGAAAGAAGGTTATTTAGGTACGAAGATTCCTCTTCACAATTTGGGACATTAACCTCTTTCCATTTCATAGCTCCATTAATTGAAACTAGAAAGTTAGCCACTAGAGGACCAAAAAGTTGTTTGGTAGTGTTGATGATCCTTTGAAGTATAGGATTCTGGCTGAGAGGATGATCACCAACCCACTTATCTTCCCAGAAAAATATGGACTTGCCATCTCCAAGTTGCCAACGAGTTCCTTTTTGCACCAATGGACGAGCTTCACAAATGGACTTCCAGAAGGCAGAACCGTAGGAAGGTACCTGGCCATGCAAGAACTCAGCATTCTGAAGATACTTCCTTTTTATAATTTTGACCCAATCAACCCTCTCATTTGAAATAAGTCTCTAGACCTGCTTAGCAAGGAGGGCAAGATTTATGTGGGATATCCATCTGAGACCTAGACCACCTTGGTCTTTAGGTTTGCATATTTTATCCCAGGCCACCAAATGAAATATGTGTTTGTTCTCAGTACCTGACTAGAGGAAGTTTTTTTGAATTCTTTCCATTTTACTGAAGATAGAAGTTGGAGCTTTGAATAAAGATAAGAAATAAATAGGAATACTTTGAAGACAAGCCATGGTCAAAGTAATTTTGCCAGCTTGGGAAAGGAGGTTTCCTCTCCAGGTGGTCAACTTTTTTTGAAGTCTTTCAATGACATTGTCCCACAAGTTTTCTTTAATATTCCCAATGAAAAGAGGTATTCCAAGGTATGAAGAAGGCAGACTGCTGATAGAGCAATGTAGAATGTTGGCAATCAACTGCTGCCTCCTCAAGGGAGTATTAAGGAAAAACAATTTGCTCTTCTAGAAATTGATTCTTTGGCCAGCAACTTCTTCATAAAGGATAAGAATACGTTTGATGATAGTAGCTTCATTGACAGAGGCAAAGGTGGACAAGAGAGTATCATCAACAAATTGTTGATGGGTGATAGGACTACATTGTGAAGTAACTTGAATGCCAAAAATTAGTCCTGCCTCTTTAGCTACCAAAATAGACCTGCCAAGAGCCTCAACCGCAATGATGAAAAGGAGAGGGGATAAAGGATCTCCTTGTCTTAGACCTCTACTGCTTTGAAAGTAACCAGTGGGAGAACCATTGATAAGAATAGAGAACCAAGTGGAGGAGATGCATCCTTTGACTAGGGAAATCCAATCAGAGTGAAACCCAAACTTGTGAAGGATGGCAATAAGAAAATCCCAACTCAGTCTATCATAGGCTTTGTTCATATCAAGCTTAAGAAGAAAGGCTGCCTTTTTATTGAGGGAACAGGAATGAATGGCTTCATGAATAGAAATAATACCATCTAAGATGGATCTGCCTCTAACAGAGCTACCTTGGTATTGATTTATAATGATAGGCATGACTTCTCTCATACGAATGGCAATCGCCTTGGTTAAAATTTTGTAAATGACATTACAAAGGCTTATAGGTCAGAAATCGTTAAAGCTAGTAGCATTGGGGATTTTTGGTATGAGAGCAATGAACATGGAATTGAAGCCTCTGGGAATAATCTTAGAGCATTGGATTTCTCTAATGGTTTTACACACATCATTACCGACAATATCCCAAAAGGCCTAAAATAATCTGGGAGGAAACCCATCAGGTCCAGGAGCTTTGTCAGGTTTCATTGAAAAAAGGGCATCCTTTATTTCCTCGTCAGAGAGTACTGCATTTAATTTGTTGTTGATGTCATCAGTAATTAGTTTGGGAATGAATTGAAGAAAGAAATATTTAGCAGCTCTGGCATTGGGTCGTTGTTCCTCTTGCAGAAGTTTTGAAAAGTGGATATGGCCTTCTGACCTGATTTCTTTAATATCATTCTCCATTCTGCCATCTTGCCTACGAATTTCTTTAATCCTGTTGTGACTGCGATGTCTCAATGTTGAGACATGAAAGAAATTTGTGTTGGAGTCTCCTTTTTTAACCAAATATCATGAGATTTTTGTCTCCAAAATATCTCTTCGCACTGAAGGATATTATGATATTGAGCTAATAAGTTCCTTTCATTTTCTCTGATTTCTCCAAAACAGTCACCTTTTTCTTGCCTTTCTTTTTCTATTATCTCAAGCCTGTTAATGATGTCCTGTTTGTTCTGGAAGAGGTTCCCGAAGACATCTCTATTCCAGATTTTTAAATTCTCCTTGATGTTTTTAAGTTTTTGTGCCAACACAAAGGAAGGAGAACCTTGGAAGTTAGATTGCCACCACTGTTTGATCCTTTCTCTAAAATCAGGATGAAGCATCCACATAGATTCAAACCTGAAGGGGGTTTTGAATAGCTTCGGATTATTTGTATCAAGGAGAATAGGACTGTGATCAGAACCAATTTTGAGTAGGGATTGAAGATTTGCATCCCCCCACATGTTGGTAGCTTCTTGAGAAAAAAGAACTCTATCAAGTTTAACCTGAATTAATTGGGCACCACATCTTCTGTTTGACCAGGTAAACTGATTTCCTTTGAGATTGACATCCATGAGGTTTTGTTCACTTATGAATTCCTGGAAGTCCTCCATACTTTTGGAATAAGAACCAACTCCCCCTTTCTTATCAGAAGGAAATAAGGGAGTATTGAAGTCACCAATGAGAATCCAAGGAAGGTTTGCAAAGGCTCTCCGGACATTAGTAAGGTTGTTCCATAAACGGGTCCTACCAGTGATGGAGTTTGGAGCATAAATGTTGGTAAGGACCCAAGGAGAGTTGTTGTCTTTGTCAAGAAAAAGAATGCTCATCATCTCATCACAGGAATGGATAATGTTTCCTTCTACTAGATTAGGATTCCAAAGACATAGGAGGCCACCAGAAGCCCCATTAGCTTTGCAAGCAAGATATTCACAGTGTTTCCAAATGTGATTACTTATCTGTTTATCAAGAGAATCACTGATTTTGGTTTCTTGGATAACAAAAATGGTGGGTCTTATTTCTTTCCTTAATGATTTAGCTAATCTTTGTTTGGCTAGACCATTAAGGCCTCTCACATTCCATGAGAGGATCTTCATTTAGAAGATTTTGTAACTTTCTTGCCTCCCTTTCCAGATGGTTGGGGAGGTTTGGTACACTTTGGGTCTTCCTTAGAAATGATGCCTATAGAAAAAAGAGTCTTTTGGACACCATTAGCAATATCTTCATTGGTTCCTTGTTTCCAATGGTCATAATTAGAGGGTCTTCCTCTCTTTTTTTCCATGCCACAGTCAATAGGAGATTTCTTATGACTCCTGGTGATTTTAGGACTGAAATTTTGCACAACAGGGCTAGAAGGTTCCAAGAAGGAGGTAGGAATAGAAATATCATCAACCAGGGGCTGGTCTGGATTGAAAGCATCCTGGGAGGAGCTCTTAGCATGAGAAGGTTCATGGTCAAACTGGCCTTCCAAAGAAAGGGATGGACTATTAGGAGTAGAATTGGATTGAGGATTAAGATTCTCAATAGTATCTATCACGTGGTCATCCTCAGGATTTAAATCACCAAGAATTTGGAATTGATTAGGCAGAGCAAAAAGACTAACCTCATTGGCATTTGCAGTTGGAAGAGAAGTTTGGTCCCCTTTATCGCTTGGAATATTGATGGAGGAGATGTTTCCCATAATATCTTTTTTCCATTGATCTTTGATCGGTCTGTAGACAACTCCTTTGGAAGGAAGGAATCATCTATTAACTTTTCTGAGTGGAGTCAAGACTTCCTTTCCTTTATCTCGATTGGAAGTAGGCATATCAACAACAGGGGATGCCTGTTTAAGGAACAAAGAGCACTGAGCACGCAAGTGGCCTTGAGTCTGACAGTGAATACAAAAAGGAGGCTTATTTTCATATTCAATGGCCTGCTTAAAGAGGCAAGACCCACACTCCAGCTCCACAAAGGTAGGTAAGGCAGAAGCAAGGTTAGCATTGATACACAAGCGGGCAACATGCATTCTTGATCTTGAAAGAGTGACCTTGTCAATGAGAAGGAGGTCACCAATCGTGGAAGCAATAGATTTAAAGACAGATTCCCACCAAAGGTGCCAAGGGAGATTAGGAAGCCTGACCCAAATAGGAGCAAGGTTTATACTTTGGGTTTCAGGGTCAAAATCAGGTGACCATTTTCTCAAGAAAATGTTGGAAGTTAAAAAAGGGTTTTACTAGAAAAGGGGGGTAAAAATATTTTTACAACTATAAGCTTTGGATATTACCTTTTACCTTCATGTACGGCAGCTGACTCAACAGGATTGGACGTCATGGACAGCAGGGAGTTAGACTCCTAAGTTAATTTTTCCTTTCCTCCATATTATTCCTCCTTCCCTAAAGTATCTAGATTATGGTTATTAATCTAGTATTTAAGCTTTGTAACCGAGGGTTTGAATAATGAATTTTGTCACATTTTTTCATTCTGGTTAATAATCTCTAGCTCCTAACTTTGTGCCATTTCATTTCCAATATTTGGTATCAAAGTCGGTGGACACGAATCTTGAGGAGCAGGCTAGACATGCAGAAACAAATCCTAAGGTGATCGACAGGTGGACATGGATCACGAGGAGGTCCAGGAGGCCCATAGATCAATGAGCTCGGAGGAGGACCATAGGACAATGTGGATCTTGAGGAGATCAGAGCACATAAATCGAGGAGCTAACCAGACTAACACATGGCAAGTAGATAGACTGACACATGGCGAGCAGATAGACTGACAGAGATGCGACAAGTGGCAGACACACATGGGAGATAGACGTGACACATGGCGGACACATGTGGGAGATAGACGCTACACATGGATGACATCAAATTGAGATTAAAAAGCCCGAGAGGCTTAATTTTGTAAAAAAAAAATGTAAAATTGTAACTAGACATTGATGATAAGACCGAATGGTTGTTATCATGCCTTATGTGCAATTTTAGCAAGAGAAAATCCAGAAAGATTTTATGAAAGAGTAAGGAGTTACGGAATCCATGTTGTATTTAATGAACTTCAAAATGTAGTAATCGCACATCAAAGGCATCCTGACTCAGGGTATGAGGTTGATTTTGAAGACAATTCATTGAGGAGTGAATTTGAGCAATCTGAATCAATTGCAATTGAACATCAAGAAACTGAATATACTCATTATAGTAATTCAGTAAAATTTCTAGAACCATATCCACCAAAGATCATTCTAATTAGCGATGACGAAGAAGAAATAGCAGACAATTTTGTTCCTCAAGAAGTAGTAGCACCACAGCAAGAGGAACAAGCCATTAGTGATAGAGTGAGTCAAGCCAGATTTGACTTAAATTTGTAATCTCTTCTTTCATATTTCTTCTTTCTATCTTCTTTCAAAAATTAGAGTACTTTTTTTGTAACCGAGAAATAAAAGTGTTTTAGAAACTATGGACTCAAGAAACAATATACCTATTCCATAATTTAATGGATATGACTACAAGTATTGGTCTATCAAAATGAAGACCTTGATCTTAGGGAAAGGTTTATGGGACATAGTAGAAGAGGGTTACACAGAACCCACAAACTAGGAAATTTTAAGTGTCGCAGATAATAAAACACTAAAAGAAGGACAAAAGAGCAACTCTTCTGCTCTTTCTCATCTTCAATCAGCATTGGAGAAGAATATATTCCCTAGAATCGCTGCTTGTACAACTGCACAAGCTGCCTGGAAAGCTTTACAATATGGATTCCAGGGTAGTGATCAAGTGAAGCAAGTGAGGCTTCAAACACTAAAAAGAGATTTTGAAAATCTTAAAATGAAAGAAGATGAAAAAGTAGGTGATTACTGTGTCAGAGTAAAAGCAATTGTTGATATAATGGTTACATTTGGCGAGGATATTAATCCTAAGAAAATTGTAACAAAAGTGTTGTGAACACTTCCAAAAATATGGAATCATGTTGCTATGATCATAAAAGAATAAAAAAATCTGTCCATTTTTTCATTTGATTCCTTAATCGGATCACTAATGTCTCATGAAGATAGATTATAGGAATCTACTTCCACCAGCTATGGAGGCGATGATAAAGCCTTCACCTCAAATGAAAATACTAGAAGAGGACATGGAAGAGGCCAAGGTAGAGGTCAGAGACAAGGTAGAGGTAGAGGCAACTCCAACAGAGGAGGCAATCAGAACAGAGGAGGCAACTCCAATAGAGGAGGCAATCAAAACAGAGGTGGAAATCAAAATCGAGGAGGAAATTCAAGATGAAGTGGAAATCAAGGGTGAGAAAGTGACAAGTCCAAATCATCTTTTTTCAACTGTGGCAAGACAGGTCACTTTGCTTGCGATTGCGCAGTCAATATGGAACCTATGGAGAAGAAGATGAACAATCTAATCTTTTTCTTTCATATGGTCAATCAAAACAGAATCTCAATGACATTTGGATTCTGGATACTGGTTGCTCAAACCATATTAGTGGTAGAAAAAATATATTTTCTACTCTAGATTCCACTTATACATCCCAAATCAAATTAGGGGATGATAAAGCTTTGCAAGTCAAAGGCATCAAAACCATGGAAGTTCCAACAAAACGAGGACTCAAGACAGTGAATGACATCTACTACACTCCAAAGCTTCAACACAATCTACTAAGTTTTGGGAAAATTATGGAGAACAATTACATACTTGTTTTTGATGAAGGAAAATGTCTCATTCTTGATAAAAACAATTGTAATCGAGTCATCACATAGGTTCCTATGACCAAGAATTGGTTATTCCCTCTCAATTTTGGTGAGCCAGGGGGAGCTAAACTTGCAAATCTAGCCATAGAAAATCCAAGTGTACTTTGGCACTTGCGATATGGTCACCTTAATTCCGCTAGCTTGAAATTACTAACTTCTCAAGCTATGGTGACAGGACTTCCCAAAATGACAGAACAGAAGGAAGTCTGCATAGGATGTGCTTTGGGAAAGCACTCAAGATCAAAGTTTCTGAAAGGACAAGTGTGGAGAGCTAGTTATCCACTTCAGTTAGTAAATTTGGACATCTGTGGTCCAATGCAGACAAAGAGTTTAGGAAACAATTCTTACTTTCTCACTTTCATAGATGATTTTTCTTGCATGTGCTGGATTTATTTCTTGAAACATAAAGATGAAGTTTTTGATTGCTTCATATATTTTAGAAACAATGTAGAGAAACAAAGTAGGAATTATGTAAAATGTCTTCGGACAGATCGAGGAGGTGAATACTCATCAACAGAATTCTTGGCATATTGTAAATCAAATGGGATCAAAAGGTAGTTCACCACTGCTTATACCCCATAACAGAATGGTGTAGCCAAAAGTAAGAATCACACCATTGTTGAGATGGCAAGAACAATGCTTCAGACTAAGCATCTGACTAATATGTACTAGGTTGATGCTATAAGAACCAGTGTATATACTCTAAATAGAAGTCCAACTTCTAGTTTAGATGGTGTCACTCCTTATGAGGGGTGGTACAAAAGGAAACCAAATATAAAGCATCTCAAAGTTTTTGGTTCTTTAGCATATGCATACATTCCTAATGAGAAGAGGAAAAATCTTGATACCAAAAGTTAAGCTTGTATATTTATAGGGTATTGTGAGTCTACTAAAGCTTATAGACTCTACAATCCCAAGAACCACAAGATTATCCTTTCCAGGGATGTAATTTTTTATGAAGGGGGAGAATGGGGTCATCAAAAAAAAATTATTGATGATGGATCCCAAGATGTAAATTCTACACAGATTCAGCAGGTACACACAGATTCAGCAGGTACAACAAATGTCTCCAAATAAGAAAGGGACACCCCCTCCAAGATCAAGCAAGAGTACTACAGGTACATCAGAAACCAGTACAAGTCCTTCTCCACAAAGATCTATAAGTTCTTCACCAATGGACATTGACTCTCCATCAAGAGGTAGAAGAACTTTACAACATCATCCATCATATCAAATGCTAGATCAAAATTTCCAGCAAAGATTCACTAGAGGCCAAGCTAGTGAAATGAATACAGTTTTGCAAAAACTTGAAAACTTGCAATTGTATGGGGATGATGACTCTCATGAACCTAGAGGAGATGAAGTCATGTAATCAAAATATATGGCAAGAAGCCATGGAAGAGGAAATCACCTCTATAAAAAATAATGATACTTGGGAGTTAGTCAAGCTACCCAATGGTAAAAAATGTGTTGGATGTAAATGGGTCTACAAGACCAAGTACAATTTTGATGGAAGCTTCAAAAGGCATAAGGCGAGACTAGTAGTGAAATATTTTACTCATAAATATGGCATTGACTATGAGGAAACTTTTGCTCCTGTTGCAAGACAAGAGACAGTCAGATCAGTTCTTTCCTTAGCAGCACATAAAGGATGGAATGTTCAACACATGGATGTAAAAAGTGCTTTCCTAAATGGATACTTGATAGAAGAGGTGTATGTTCAACGACATCAATGTTTCCAGGAACAGGGAAAAGAAAACCTAGTTTGCAAATTGAAAAAAGCACTTTATGGCCTCAAGCAAGCAACAAGAGCTTGGTACTCACGCATTGATGGCTATTTCAGCAAGTTGGGATTCATAAGAAGCAAAAGTGAACCAACACTATACTACATAAAGAATGGATTAGACATTCTCATAGTTTGTATGTATGTGGATGATCTAATATTTAAGGTTAGTAACACTAGAATGAATACGGAGTTCAAAAACTCCATGATGAAACAATTCAAAATGAAATATCTTGGTCTAATGCGATACTTCCTAGGTATGGAAGTGCATAAATCAAATAGAGGGATCTTCATATGTCAACACAAGTATGCTCGAGACATGATCAAGAAATTTTCCATGGAGCAGTACAAATCAGTTGCAACTCCAATTGGACATGGGATCCAATTGAGCAAGGAATACGGAGCACCAAAGGTTGACATGACCAATTACAAAAGCATGGTCGGGAGTTTGATGTTTCTCACTAACACAAGGCCCGATATTCAATATGTTGTTTCTCTAGTTTCAAGGTTTATAGCAAGTCCATCTGAGCTGCATTTACAAGAAACTAAAAGAATCTTAAGGTATGTAAAATGTACATTGGATTTTGGAATCCATTATCACAAATGTAATTCTATGAAATTAGTTGGCTTCAATGACAGTTATTGGGACAGCAATATAGATGATAGGAAATCTACATTAGGGAAATTTTTTAGTCTAGGATCAGGACTAATAACTTGGAGTTCCAAGAAGTAAACTATTGTAGCATTGTCATCTACTGAGGCTGAGTATATAACCATCACTCATGCTAGTACTCAAGCCCTATGGTTGAGAAAAATCCTTGAAGAGATTGGAGAAATTCAAAGTGGTCCAACTCGACTGTATTGTGATAATATCGGTGCCATTCGGTTGGCATACAATCCAATTCACCATAGCAGATCAAAAAATTTCGATATGAAGTATCACTTCATTCGAGACATGGTGGAACAATGAGATAGTTGAGCTGAAATATTGCAGCAGTTTGGATAACATTGCAAATATCTTCACCAAAGGCATGGCTAAATCTCAATATATAAAGCTGAGAGACTATATATTCAATCCTCTCAACTTTAAGGGGGAGAATGTTGGAAGTTAAAAAAGGGTTTTCATAGAAAAGGGGGGTAAAAATTTTTTTACAATTGTAAGCTTTGGATCTTACCTTTTACCTTCATGGACGGAAGCTAACTCGACAGGATTGGACGGCATGGACGGCAGGGAGTTAGACTCCTAAGTCAATTTTTCCTTTCCTCCCTATTATTCCTCCTTCCCTAAAGTATCTAGATTATGGTTATTAATCTAGTATTTAAGCTTTGTAACCGAGGGTTTGAATAATGAATTTTGTCACATTTTTTCATTCTGGTTAATAATCTCTAGCTCCTAACTTTGTGCCATTTCATTTCCAATATAAAATACTTTTAGTTCCAATGAACCAAGGCCCTCCAGAAAAGATAAAGTCGACATCTTCTTTGGTATTAAGCCTGATACAAAAACCCTAGAAATACCAAAAATATGGAGTGAGCCTTTAACCTTCCATCTTGGGGCAGCCTAGTTCCTAATGACATCAAGGCTAGGGTTGCCACCCACAACTTTTCCAACGAGAAAAATAGATTCCTCAACAATTAATTGTTCAGCAACACTAGCAGGAATATTGACCTTGTTACCCAAAACCTCAAAAGGAGGAATGGAATCATCCAAGGAGGGAGAAGGGCAACCCATAGGAGGCACCAGTAGCATTAGCTTCCTTCCTTCTAGAATTTTGAATTTGGTTATTCCTGCCTTCAAAAATTTGAATTTCAGAGGATATGAAACTAGAGAGACCAGTCATGTTTTTAGCTTCTAATTTCGCCTCGAACCACATTAAATATGTGTCTCTTATGTGTGTGGTAATTTGTGCATTGTTTAATTATTGCAATTGATAATATTTGATGATATTACTTTGGAAATAAAATTAAAAGTTTTATCTTATACTATTCACCCCCCTCTCAGTATAAGCTTGTGTTCTTCAATTGGTATCAAAGCAGGTTCCTTCATGAGAGCCTAACATCTTGAAGGAAGATCTTACAAGAACACAAATGGCACATTAGGAAGGGTTTTCATCAAATAGAGCTCCATTATTTTATGGGACTATCTATGCTTTCTAGAGTGTGAGGATGAATACTTATTTGATGGCACATGGATATGATATATGGCAATCCATTGAGAATGGGTTCACACCACCTACAACTCCTCCTACAGATGCAAGTGGTAAGAAAACATATGAAAATAGTGTTGACGTAATGAATGAAATTTTAAGTGGGTTATGTGAATCAAATTTTGTGAAATTCATGCAATGCACTTTAGCAAAAGAAATATGGGATAAGTTACAAAGAACATATGAAGGAGACAAAAAGGTTAAAATGGCAAAACTTCAAACCCACAGGAGAAAGTTTGAAGACTTGAAGATGAAATATGAGAAATATATTTCTAGGTATCTACGTCATGTTGATGAGGTTATCAAAAACATTTGTGGACTTGGAGAAAATATTGAAGACTCTAAGATTGTTCATAAAATATTAAGGTCACTTTCTATGAGATTTGATGCAAAGGTTTCATAAATAGAAGAGATGAAGAATATCAACACCTTAAGTATGGATGAGCTACATGGTATTCTCACAGCCAATGATATGAGGACCAAAAAAGATCAAACATTCAAATGAGAGGCAACTTTCAAAGCTTCAAATAATACAAAAGATAAAGTACCAGAATCAAGTGATGAATCAAGAAGCGAAGAGGAGGCTAAATTTATGAGAAGAAATAACAAGGGTCCAATAAAATACAAAAATATGCAAACTGTGAAATACTTTAGCTATGGTAACATTGGTCACTATGCAGCTAATTATCCATAAGCTGAAAATAGTAGCAGTAAAGAGGAAAAGGAATACAAGAAAAAGAAAGAAAAAAAAAATTATCATGAAAAGAAAAATAGGTATGATAAAGGTAGGCATGAGAAGAATATCTTTCAAAGGTACAAGAAAAGTTTCTATGTTGAAGAAGCAATCAGCGCTTCCAGTGACAGTGATGAAAGTCTCTCTGATAGTGAAAAAGAAAAAATTATATTTATGGTGATAGAAGAGAAATAAGATGCTCCTATTGTCAAAGACCAAGTAGAAGAGAAAGAAGATGCACCTATTGTCAAAGACCAAGAAAAATAAAAATAAGATGCCCTTGTTATTGAATACCAAGAAGAGAAAGTTTCAGAATATGAAGAGGAATCCACAACTGATATGGAAGAGGAACTTGTTACTGATATTGAAGAGTTGAAAAGGGAGAACTTAATATTGAAGGATCAAGTAGAAGAGGATGAGAAAATAAAGGCAAAGCTTCTACGAGATCTCATTGACTTAAAATTTAATGTTGAAGAGGCAAGGAAAGTTGAAGAAGGTATGGTTGAACAATTAAAGGCGAAAGATCTAGAATGTGAAATACTAGAACATGAAGTTGACATTCTGAGGAAGGGACTTGAAAATTTTAATAATAAGATATATCAGTTTAGGAAAAGCTTAAAATATTTGGATGATATTATCAAAAAACAAAATTTTCCATTTATGAAGACTGAACTTGGCTTTGAGGAAGGTCAAGAAGTACAAAAAGAGGAGTCAATCTCAAAAGAAATGGAAGCATCAAAGAAGGTATTTGAAGAAGAATATAAGACCTGTACTGATGATTTGAGAAGTGGAAATATCAATTAGGAAGAAAATAATACACCATCAACGAACAAGGACCAACACAAAAAAAGTAAAGAAAGAATTATGCAACCATACTCCAAGGCAATATGAGTACTTCTAGGGTTATTGCTTCTCATGTAATCATTTTGGTCATAAAGCTACACATTGTAGGGTTCATGGTAAGAATTATCATGACTTCACCAAAAGAAAATTTAATTCATTAGCACCTTTCAAGGACTACAACATCATGTGTTTCAAGTGTAATAATTTTGGGCATAAAGATAAATGGTGTAGAACAGAGTTTCTGGAACATCCAAAGACAAGCAAGAAAAAATATGCTCAAAATGTTCAAAAGGGTATGACTACAAAGGTGTGGAAAAAGAAAATTGAGAAAGAAAAAGAGCAAGTTGGGAGTAGTTTTACTCCTATATCAAAATTGATCACCTCAATTAAAGGAAGTGGTGAGGGGGTTATGCTAACTGTCTTATTTTTAGCCTTGTTGGATCCTCAAAATACAACTTGAGTTTACCCCACTTAAAAAAAAATTACTATTTTTGGGCAATTTGTTATTTTTGGTCACCCTATTTTTAGTAAGTTTCAAAAAATTCTGAATAGCTCCCTAAATTAATATAATTTTTTGCATTTCTCACATTAGGCCTCCTAGAAATTCTCAACACCTATCCAGGTCTAAAAAGTCATTAAATTCCATTTTACTTTATTCCATTTTTCCTAAAAAACACTAAATCCCATTTTGGGGAACTAGATGAAGGAATTAGGGCCCAAAAATACGCTAAAAAATATTCAAGGCTTATAAACATTCCTTGCCATGACATTGTCCTCCTCTTTATCTAGCTCCACAAAAAATTTCAAGTCAATCCAACGGTCGGATCAAAAGTTATGCCCTCTAAAAGATAGGCTATTATGGGCCATTTTTGAGATCCAATTAAGAGATAGTGAGAGGCCATCATTTAGCTATGGTAGTTGCAGTTATAAAAGATTATTATTATCAAGCTTTATCCAACATGTATTTTTGACAAACTAATACCACTATCACACTACAAATAAGAACCACTACAAGCACAATTAATAATATGGGTCATCATGAAGACAGTTGCAGTTATGGGCCATCATCAAAATAGTTGCAGTTTTTGTAATTGTGTAGCATCATCGAGCTTTGAATGAGAACCAATTTGCAAGATATATGAGAGATTTGTTGCAATAGAAAAAATCAAGTTTTTACACTATAATTTTGCAAGATGTATACCAGTGTACCCATCCTTTTCAGTTGTATTTTCCTTTGTGTGTCTTATTTAGCCACCCCTTTCTCTTCCCCATTATTATGCAAGTTTTTTTGATGAGGTACCCAGTTTACTGAGATCATTTCCAATTTATGAGGCTAGAATCTAGGATACTCTTTGTTACATTATTTGAAAAAATAGTTACAGTTCTCTAATGCATCATTGAATGGAGAATTTGTTTTTATTGGTTTAATGAGATCTAGTTATTATGATCAGACTCCCATTGTAATGATCTGCTATTTAATGCAATTCTATTCCCTCTTTTCAGTAATTCTATGTGCAATTTTGTGTGTTATTCCATTTACCTATTACATCATTTGAATGTGTAAATGGCATCTTATTTCGATGGCATGTTGAATCATTTCTACTACATTATTTGAATGGATGTGATTGGCTTAGTTTTTTCTTCTCCTCCTTCTATCTTCATCATTTTTAGTCTGGCTACAATTTCCCAATGGATAAGCCACCTGTCTATAGTTTGAAGTACTAGCTAGGAGTTAATTTTAGACTTGGTCAAATTTTATATTGCAGTTTTATTTCATTTTTGTAAATCTGGATGAGCATGAGCATATAAGTAATATTGTAGGCTCACCTCTAGGGTTTCCTTACCCTGCTTAGTATTTCTAGAGTATTAGGATAATATTTTCTTGAGTTAAAGAGGTGGATCCACCAGAGTCCACAGTACTTATTGGATCAAGGAAGTCTTACAATGTGATAAATCTATTAAGGGTGCAGGAATTTCTCCCAATAGTTTTTGGCATCATTGTCGGGGAATGAACTTTTGTGCTATATGCAAGTTTTTTTTTTGATGTTTACTTCCTAGAAATATGTTGAATCTTTTACTTTCCAACTTCACACCAATAATTTAGGAGGCTTAGTATTTTTGTGTTTTTTATTTTTCTCAGTCTCTCCTAGAGTGGAATTTGTGAGAGTTGAGTGAATATCATGCTGAGCAATCTTAGCCCAAGTATTGTTGAAGATCTTACTCTTTATTTACACATATATGCTGGCAACTCTGAATGAACTCAAATTTAAAAAATAAAAGGACGAGTTGTATCTGACATCTATAAGAAGTGGCAAAGAAATTATTTTTGGAGTGCTAAATCCTAAGGTATTTTTCAAGTCTCACAGAAAATATTCAATTTTAATTTCTATTTCCAGCCCAAATATTGGTTTTAATCAGTCTTCTCCTAATGTAAACCAAGTACCTATAGAGAATCAAGTTGTAGTGAGTATGGCAGCTCCCAATTCAAATAAAAATATCAATGTAAATCAAAATACCAATGCTATTGTCAATCAAAATGTCAATGTTAATACCAATCAGTGATGGAACAATAGATACAAAGATTTTGTTTTACCAAGAAATTTGAATCCTCTCCTTGGTAAAGCTCATAAATACTTGCCTAATTTCCAAGGAAACAATGTCATGATTGGTGAATATCATATTAGAGATCTTATATATGCCATTGATAGTCTTGAGGTGGATGATAAAGATGTTGTCTTTAGATTGTTCTTTCAAATTTTAGAGAAGGATTCTCAAGCATGGTTTAACAACCTTGGATTTGGTACTATCAATAATTTTCAAGATCTAGAGAACACTTTCCTTAGGAAATATGGAGAGAAGAAGAATGAATAGTCTTTGATGACAGAGTTGGCCATCATGAAGAAGAAATAAAATGAATCAGTGGATGATTTCAATAGAATGTTCTTCAAGATCAGAAATAAGATTCCTATAGCATTAAATCCAAATTATTATCAGTCCATTTCTTTCTACAAAAATGCTTTCCTTGGATATTTCAGTTATGAGATAAGGTAGCAAGCAGCAACCACTATTTATATATGTATGGAAAGAGCTATTGAAATAGAGATGCATATGATTTGTAGTGGTAAAATTAAAGGATACACTCTAGAGCCAAATCAACATGAAAGAAAGCCCAAGAAGGTTGATTTCTCTATCCCTAAGAAAATGGATCAAGATCCAATTAACAAAATAACTAATCAATTGAGTGAGATGTTTATTACTTTTAACAATAGGTTGGATAGACTTAAAAAATGGAAGGACAACACTGCAAAAACTTCACAAGGAAATAATAGATAGCAGGAAGACAATAGGACTCCTTTCAGGAGAAATTTCAATAGAAACTAAAATAATAATGGAAATGAGGAAGGAAACAAGAGTCGAAATGGAAATTGGAAAAAGAAATAAGTAGATAGAGATCTAAATTTTGTTCCAAATCCTATGCCATAAAATAATATAGCAATAGATTACTCCTTTTATTGCTTTGCTTGTGATGCACCACATAACCCTGTTGATTGTGACATTTATCTAAGTATGCATTCTAATGTTGATTTGAATGTTGAATCTAAAGATGAAGATATTAGAATTAACGTATGCTGGACTTAGGAGGATGAAACTAGAGAATAGAAATTTGAAAGAGACATGGACATATGTTCTAGTAATATTGAGCAAAGAGCATTAGTCTTTAATGACACATCAACCTCAAGTGAACCTCCTAGTACGAGATTTGATATAATGAAGCAAGGGAATCTTGTACCTACAGTAGAAGAGGTTGAATCTTTAGAAAAGATACATGCTATCAATATTAGGACCTAGAACCATGGAATATAAAGTTGATGGACTTGCACCGAAGGAAAAATCTACTGGAGTAATTTCACAGAAAAAGGTAAACCATATGAAGATGCAAATGATTCCTGAAGAGCCTGATGGAGAAGAAATTATCTAGAAGCAACAAAGTGACTTAGCTAACCAAAAAAATAGAAAAGGAATAGATGATAAGAACTATCAGTTTGATTTAGGTATAGAGGTTTCCAAGAAGAAGGTTAGCATCACTTTTGGAGAATTAATAATTATTCCAAAGTATAGGTATCAGGTATGTAAAGCCCTCAAATTAACTGATCAATCACGGGGGAAAGCCTCAAAAATATGTAGGCCTTGTGAATAATATAGTTAGAGCTCCATATTTAGTAAAGCCATTTTACATCTCACTAAGGTATACATCAAGCTATGGGGATCAATATTTTATTCATAACTGCATGCTTGATAGTGGTGCTTCCATGAATGTAATGTCAAAACAAGTAGTTGATCATTTAGGCTTTATTTGTCAAAACTATCACCCTCCTATTTCTATCATGGATAACAAGAGAGTGCCTTATGTAGGAATTATAACTGGACTTCTTATCCATGTTGAAAAATATCCTAAGAAAGGAGTGGTGATGGATGTTGAATTCATAGATGTGGACCCTTTATTTTCTATCTTACTCTCTAGACATTGGGTGGAGCAACTAGGTGGTACTATTAAGTTATATTGGTCATACGCCACCATCCCAATGCAGGGTAAGGAGAAAGTGATAAAAAAAGAGAACCCTTCAATAGGTATTCAATTGAATTTAGAGATCCTAATGATAACATGGTTAATGTTATGAATTCTATTGAGGAAAAATACATGGGGGTTTACTCTATTTGGCATTCTCCTTTCTTGTTGAAAGTACCTGATGTTGATAACATGGATCCAAAACTGAAGGCTAAAGCAGATGCAAAAACTGATAGAATTTTGACTTTTGAGTTATAGACTATGACCTTTGATGGGGTAAAGTCTAAAGCAGGAGCAAGAGCTGGAGTTCTATTGACAAATTTCAATGGCAGTTATCTTGGCATACCATCTAGGTTAGAATTTTCTTATACCAATAATTTTCTAGAATATGAAGCTTTATTGCTAGGGCTAAGGAAGGCCAAAGAGTTGGGTATTAATTACCTCAAAGTTAGTGGGGATGTTGAACTAATAATCCAGCAAATAAAAGGAAAATATCAAAAAAATCACCCTAGACTAAAGCAATACAAGTAGGCAGTATTGGATGAAATAGATATATTCTTGGCTTTAGATCTACAATTTATTCCTAGAGCATAGAATTATAATGCTAATCTATTGGCCATTTATGCTTATAGAAAATCTTGAGATAGACACTTGGTTTATGGAAAGGTTCCAAACCATATATGTATATAAGCCATTTTTTCATGATGATGTACACATTAATGATTTCATGACTATGCAAAAATAATTTTTTGATGTTATTTGTGATGAAAGTGATGAAGGAAAATTGAAGGATGTTATTGGAGAACATGTATAGGTTATACAACTGAAGACCAACAAGATTCCTAGAGGCTTGGTATCTTTAGAGAGCTTATTTTATGATTTTGATAGATCATATAAACCTCTAGTCCAAGAATCTGATATTGATGAAGTTAATATTGGAACTGAGGAAGAGCCCAATATTGTTAGGATCAATAAGGCCCTATTAAGAAAAAAGAAGCAACAGTATATCAAGTTATTGAAAAATGACATAGATGCTTTTTATTTGAGCTCTGAATACGTAAAGACCTTTAATAAAAAGGTATTGACTCGCATAATACCTCTTCAAAAAGATACTAAGCCTTTCAGGTATAAATAAAGGAAGTTCAATCCCACTTTGCATCCAATTATATAGAAAGAAGTGCAGAAGTTATTCGATACCAAGATAATCATAAAGGTGAGACTTTCTACTTGGTTGAAAAAACTAGTTCCAATTAGAAAAAATAATGGTGATATCAGGCTTTGTGTAGATTTTAGAAATTTGAATAAGAACTCTCTTAAAGACAATTATCCACTTCTAAATATGAAGCAGTTGCTACAATCAATGGTTGGGTCATCAAGAATTTCTTTGTTGGATGGCTTTTCAGGTTACAATCAGATTGCAGTGAATCCAGAAGATAAACATAAAACAACTTTCACTACACCATGGGGAAAATTTGAATATCTTAGGATTCCCTTTGTATTGATGAATATAGAGGCAACATTTCATAGAGCAATGGATGTTTCTTTCAAATGATTGATGTTCAACATAGTGGTAATATATCTTGATGATATTTTAGTTTTTTCAAAGAATCTTGAAGATCATTTTGCACAACTAACTCAAGTGTTTGATAGGTGCAAGGATTTTTTTCATTTCTCATATTAGGCCTCCTAGAAAATCTCAACACCTATCCATGTCTAAAAAGTCATTAAATTCCATTTTTCTTTCTTTCGGTTTTTCTAAAAAACACTAAATCCCATTTTTGAGGCACTAGATGAAGGAATTAGGGCCCAATAATACACTAAAAAATCTTCAAGGCTTGTAGAAAATCCTTGCCATGACATTGTCCTCCTCTTTATCTAGCTCCACGAAAAATTTCAAGTCGATCCAACGGTCGGATCAAAAGTTATGCCCTCTAGAAGATAGGCTATTATGGGCCATTTTCGAGATCCAATTAAGAGATAGTGAGAGGCCATCATTCAACTCTGGTAATTGTAGTTATAAAATATTATTATTATCAAGCTTTATGTAATAGGTATTTTTGACCAACTAAGACCACTATCACACTACAAATAAGAACCACTACAAGCACAATTAATAATATGGGTCATCATGAAGATAATTGCAGTTATGGGCCATCATCAAAATAGTTGTAGTTTTTGTAATTATGGACCATCATCGAGCTTTGAATGAGAACCAATTTGTAGGCTATATGAGAGAGTTTCTACAATAGAAAAAATCATCAAGTTTTTGCACAATAATTTTGCAAGAGGTATACCAGTGTGCCCATCCTTGTCAGTTGTATTTTCCTTTGTGTGTCTTGTCTAGTCACCCCTTTTTCTTCCCCATTATTGTGCAGGTTTTTCTGAGGAGGTACCCAGTTTACTGAGATCATTTCTAGTGGCTGAGGCTGGAATCTAGGAGGCTCTTTGTTACATCATTTGAACAAAGAGTTGCAGTTCTCTATTGCATCATTTGAATGGAGAATTTGTTTTTACTGGTTCAATGAGATCTAGTTATTCTGATCAGACTCCCATTGTAATGATTTATTATTTAATGCAATCATATTCCCTCCTTTTAGTAGTTCTATGTGCAATTTTATGTGTTCTCCCATTTACATTTTACATCATTTGAATGTGTAAATGGCATCTTCTTTCACTGGCATGTTGAATCATTTCTATTACATTATTTGAATGGATGTGATTGGCTCAATTTTATCTTCTCCCCCTTCTATCTTCATCATATTTTAATTCTAGCTACAATTACCCAATGGATAAGGCATCGATCTACAACTTGAAGCACTAGCTGGGAGTTACTTTCAAACTTGGTCAAATTTTATGTTGTAGTTTTATTTCATTTTTGTAAATCTGGATGAGCATGAGCATATAAGAAATATTGTAGGCTCACCTCTGGGGTTTCCTTACCCTACTTGGTCTGTCTAGAGTCTTAGGATAATATTTTCTTGAGTTAAAGAGGTGGATCCACTAGAGTCCATAGTGTTGATTGGATCAAGGAAGTCTTGCAACGTGACAAATCTATTAAGGGTGTAGGAATTTCTCCCAATAATTTTTGGCATCATTTTCGGGGAATGAACTTTTATGCTATATGCAAGTTATTTTTCAGTTTAAATTTGGCTTAGTATTATTGTGTGTTTTATTTCTTAGTCTCTCCTAGAGTGAAATTTGTGAGATTTGAGTGAATATCAGGCTGAGAAATCTTGGCCCAAGTATTGTTGAAGATCTTGCTCTTTCTTTGCACATCTGTGTTGGTAACTCTGAATGAACTCAAAATTAAAAAATAAAAGGAGGAGTTGGATCTAGCATCTACAAGAAGAAGTGGTAAAGAAGTGCTTGCTGGAGTGCCAAATCTTGAGGTATTCTTCAAGTCTCATAGAAAATATTCAATTCCAATTTTATGTTTCTAGCCTAAATCTTGGTTTGAATCAGTCTTCTCCTACTGTAAACCAAGTACCTATAGTGAATCAACTTGTAGTGAGTATGGCAACTCCTAATGCAAATAAAAATGTCAATGTAAATCAAAATTTCAATCAAAATGCCAATGCTAATGTTAATCAGTGGAGGACCAATAGATATAGAGCTTTTGTTTTACCTACAAATCTGAATCCTCTCCCTGGTAAAGCTCATAAGTACTTGCCTAAATTCCAAGGAAACAATGTTGTCATCGGTGAAGATCATATTAGAGATTTTCTATATGCCATGGATAGTCTTGAGGTGGATGATGAAGATGTTGTCCTTAGATTGTTCTTTCAAACTTTAGATAAGGATGCTCGAGAATGGTTTAACAACCTTGGAGCTGGTACTATCAATAATTTTCAAGAGCTAGAGAACACTTTCCTTAGGAAATATGGAGAGAGGAAGAATGAACAATCTTTGTTGACTAAGTTGGCTACCATGAAGAATAAATAAAATGAATTAGTGGAATATTTCAATAGAAGGTTCTTTAAGACCAAAAATAATATTCATATAGCATTAAGGCCAAATGATGATCAGTCCATTTGTTTCTACAAAAATGCTTTCCCTAGAGATTTTAGTTATGAGCTAAGATAACAAGCAACAACCACCATTGATATATGTATGGAAAGGGCTATTGAAATAGAGAGATATATGATTGATAGTGGTAATATGAAAGCATACTCTTTAGAGCCCAATCAACCTAAAAGGAAGCCCAAGAAGGTTGAGTTCTCTATCCCTAAGAAAATAGATCAAGATCCTATGAACAAAATAGCTAATCAATTGAGTGAGATGTTTACTACTTTGAATAATAGGTTGGCTAGACTTGAAAAAGGTAAGGATAATATTGCAAAAACTTCATAGGGTAATAATAGATAGTAGGAAGATAACAGGCCTCCTTTTAAGAGAAATTTCAATAGAAACTGGAATAATAATGGAAATGAAGAAGGAAACAGGAATCGAAATGGAAATTGGAAAAAGAAATAAGTAGAGAGAGATCTAGATTCTATTCCAAATCCCATGCCATAAAATAATATAGCATCATATCATCCCTTTTATTGCTCTACCTGTGATGCACCACATAACCCTATTGATTGTGGTATTTATCTAAGTATGCATTCTAATGTTGATTTAAATGTTGAATCTGAAGATGAAGATATTAGAATTAATGTATGCTAGACTTAGGAGGATGAAACCAGAGAATAGAAATTTGAAAGGGACATGGACATATGTGCTAGTAATATTGAGCAAAGAGCCTTAGTCTTTGGAGAGGCATCAACCTCAAGTGAGCCTCCTAATACCAGATTTGATAGAATGAAGCAAGGGAAGCTTGTACCTACAATAGAAGAGGTTGAGTCTTTAGAAAGGATACATGCTATCAATATTAAGAATAGAATAGTGGAGGACAAATTTGATGAAGGACCTGCACAAAATGAGAAAGCTACAGGAGTGATTTCACAGAAAAAGGTAAATCAGATGAAGCTGCAAATGATTCCTGAAGAGCCTGATGTAGAAGAAATTATCCAAAAGCAACAAAATGACTTGGCTAATCAAAAAACTAGAAAAGGAATTGATGATAAGAAAGATCAATTTGATCTAGGTATAGAGGTTGCCAAACAGAAGGTCAACATCACTTTTGGGGAATTAATGACTATTCCAAAGTATCAGTATCAGGTATGTAGAGCCTTCAAATTAATTGATCAATCAGGAGGAAAACCTCAAAACTCCATAGGCCTTGTGAATAATGCAGTTAGAGCCCCATATTTAGTTAAGCCATTTTACATCTCACTAAGGTATACATCAGGCTATGGGGACCAATATGTTATTCATAATTGCATGCTTGATAGTGGTGCTTCCATGAATGTAATGTCAAAATAAGTAGTTGATCAGTTAGGCTTGATTTATCAAAAAGAGCACCCTCCTATTTCTATCATGGATAATAGGAGAGTACCTTGTGTAGGCATTATCACTAGACTTCTTGTCCATCTTGAACAATATCCTAAGAAAGGAGTGGTGATGGATGTTGCAGTCGTAGATGTGGACCCTTTCTTTTCTATCTTACTCTCTAGGCATTGGGTAGAGCAATTAGGTGGTACTATTCAGTTGGATTGGTCATATGCCACTATCCCAATGTAGGGTAAGGAGAAAGTGATATTGAAGAGAGAACCCTTCAATAGGTATTCAGTTGAATTTAGAGATCCTAATGATAATATGGTTAATGTCATGAATTCTATTGAGGAAAAGGACATGGGGGTTTACTCTATCTGGCATTCTCCTTTCTTGTTGGAAGTACCTGATGTTGAGAATATGGATCCAAAACTAAAGGCTGAAGCAGATGCAAAAATTGATAGAATTTTGACTTTTGAGTTATGGACTATGACCTTTGATGGGGAAAAATCTAAAGTAGGAGTAGGAGCTGGAGTACTATTGATAGACATCAATGGCAATTATCTTGGCATACCATACAGGTTAGAATTTTCTTGTACAAATAATGTTGCAGAATATGAAGCTTTATTGCTAGGGCTAAGAAAAGCCAAGGAATTGGGTATTAATTACCTCAAAGTTAGTGGGGATGTTGAACTAATAATTCAACAAATCAAAGGGAAATATCAAACAAAGCACCCTAGATTAAAGCAATATAAGCAAGTAGTGTTGGATGAAATAGATAGATTCTTGGCTTTTGATCTACAATTTATTCCTAGAGCACATAATCATAATGCTAATATGTTGGCCATTAATGCTTCTAGAGCAGAAAACCTTGAGATAGACACTTGGTTTATGGAAAGGTTCCCAACCATATCTGTTTATAAGCCATATGTCCTTGATAATGTGGTATATTTACAAGTTTTTCATGATGATATACACATTAATGATTTTATGACTATGCAAAATGAATTTTTTGATGTTATTTGTGATGAAAGTGATGAAGAAAAATTAAAGGATGTTATTGGAGAACCTATAGAAGTCATACAACTGAAGACCAATAGGATCCCTAGGGGGTTGGTATCTTTGGAGAGCTTGTTTGATGACTTTGATAGAGCATATAAACCTCTGGTTCAAGAATATGAGATAGATGAAGTTAATATTGGAATAGAGGAAGAGCCCAAGATTGTTAGGATCAATAAAGCTCTATCAGGAAAAGAGAAGCAATAATATATCAAATTCTTGAAAAATAACATGGATGCTTTTGCTTGGAGTTATGAAGATCTAAAGACCTTTAATACAAAGGTAATGACTCACATAATACCTCTTCAAAAGGATACCAAGCCTTTTAGGTAGAAATAAAGGAATTTCAATCCCACTTTGCATCCAATTATGCAGAAAGAAGTGCAGAAGTTATTGGATACCAAGATAATCAGGAAGGTGAGATTTTCTTCTTGGTTGGAAAATCTTGTTCCAGTTAGAAAGAAGAATGGTGAGATCAGGCTTTGTGTAGATTTTAGGAATTTGAATAAGATCTCTCTTAAAGATAATTATCCACTTCCAAATATGGAGCAATTGCTTCAAGCAATGGTTGGGTCATCAAGAATATCTTTATTGGATGGCTTTTTAGGTTACAATCATATTGTAGTGAATCCAGAAGACAGACACAAAACAACTTTCACTACACCATGGGGAACATTTGAATATCTCAGGATGCCCTTTGGATTGATGAATGTAGGGGCAACATTTTAGAGAGCAATGGATGTTGCATTTAAAGGATTGATGTTCAAGATAGTGGTAGTATATCTTGATGATATTATAGTTTTTTCAAAAAATCTTGAAGATCATTTTGCACATCTAACTCAAGTGTTTGATAGGTGCAAGGAGTTTGGCATATCTTTGAATCCTAGAAAATGTGTGTTTGGGGCCACACAAGGTAAACTACTTGGGCATATTGTTTCAAAATATGGGATTAGCATTGATCCACAAAGAGTAGAAGCCATTGCTAAAATTCCCCCTCCTAAGAATCTTAAGGGAGTTAGATCATTCTTTGGAAATATTAACTTTATTAGGAGGTTTGTCCCTGATTTTTCTCAGATTGCCAAACCAATAAATGACATGATCAAGAAAAATGGGGAAATAAGGTGGATAGAGGAAAATACTACAACTTTTCAGAAGATCAAAGATGCAATCACTCAAGCTCCAGTATTGAATTACCCTGATTACTCCAAATATTTCAAGATCTACTCATTTGCCTTAGAACACACTATTGTTGCAGTTCTAGCTCAAAAGGATGAAGAGAAAAATGAAAGACCTATAGCCTTTATGAGTACAGGATTGAAGGGTGCTAAATTAAAATACTCTATGCTAGAAAAATAAGCTTATGCATTAATCAAAGCATTAGATCATTTCAAATGTATCTTTGGATCCAATAAGGTAATAGCTTGTATTCCCTACATTGTTGTTAAAGATATTTTCACTCAACCTAAACCTTTAGGTAGTCCTACAAGATGGATGGCTAAGTTATTATAGTATGATGTAGAATTCAAAGTAGTGCAGATTGTTAGAGGATAGGGATTGGCAAAGTATCTGGCTAAAGGGGAGGCTATGAATAACACTATTGTAGTGGATGAGCAGCAAGAAGCTAGAGCAGTTGATAATTTTGATTGCCAGTGGTATGATGGCATTATGTTTTACCTTTAGAACTTATCATTTCTAGAAGACATGTCCAAAAATAAAAGGAGATCTATCAAGCAATTGGCCCAAAGGTATTACATTCAAGAAGGTAGACTGTATTGGAGGCATCCAGATGGTGTGTTGCTTCTTTGTTTGTTTGAGAAAGAGGTCCCTCAAGTGCTAAAAGAATATCATTCTAGATTTTGTGGGGGTCACTTTGCTCCAAAGGCTACTGCTCACAAGATCATGAGAGTTGGTTATTATTGGCCCTCCTTATTTAAATATGTTTACCAGTTTGTTAGAAGTTGTCATAACTATCAGATTTTTGTAGGAAAGAAGAATTTGCCAGCCATGCCCCTGAAGCCAATGATTGTGGAATCTCCTTTTACTCAATGGGGAATAGATCTCATAGGTGAGATTAATCCCAATTCTTCTAGAGGTCATAGGTGGATCATTATAACAATAAACTATTTTACCAAGTGGGTAGAAGCAACACCTCTCAAGAAATCCACTACATAAGTGGTCATCAAGTTTTTAGAAGAGCACATATTGACAAGATTTGGGGTTCCCAAGAAGATAGTCACAGATAATGGTAACTACTTCACTTATTTTGAGATGATTGAATTTTGTGCTAGGTACAACATAGAGCTTTCTCATTCTACAAATTACTATCCTCAAGGGAATGGTTTAGCAGAATCCTCAAATAAGAATTTGATCACAAGAATCAGAAGAGCATTAGGCAGAAACAAAATAAGTTGGGATAGTGAGCTGAAGTATGCTTTATGGGCTGATAGGATATCTATCAAAAGAAGCACAGGAAAGTCTCCCTATGAACTAGTATATGGTGAGAGTGCTCTACTACCCCCTCAAGTGGAAAGTCATGCTTTATCTTTACTTCTTCAGGATCATGAAAATCCAAATGTCTTGCAGAGAAGACTTGATCAAATTACAAAGTTGTAGGAAGATAGAAAGGATGCATTAATGAAGATGATTGAGCAAGCTCACAAAATAGTGCAATTGTTCAATAAGAAAGCCAAAGGTAAACCTTTTCAGGGAGGAGATATAGTGTTGTACTAGGACCCCAAAAATGACAAACATGGTGAAAAAGGGAAATGAGAGCCTAAATGGCTTGGCCCTTATCAAATCCTCCAGAATGTAGGCCAACATACTTACAAATTGCAAACTCTGGATGGTGCAGAATTTTCAATTCCTATCAATGGCCAACATTTGAAATTGTATCATTCAACATTGAGGGCTTGAGAAGCCACAAAAAAAAGTGTGTTGCAATCTTGTCCTTTCTAGGTGATTAAGGTTTCAGTTTTTAGGTGATTAAGGAGTCCCTTTTAGGTGATTAGGCAAGTTTTTGAGTTTTTGTGGTCTACTAGAGATTCTAGAATTCTCAGGTGATTCAAAAAAAAAAGTGTGTTTCAGTCTTGTTTTTTTAGGTGATTAAGGTTTCAGTTTTTAGGTGATTAAGAAGTCCTTTTTAGGTGATTAGGCAAGTTTTTGAGTTTTTGTGGTCTATTGGAGATTCTAGAATTCTCAGGTGATTCATTTTCAAAAGCATTTTTCATCACCTATCCCAGTCGGAGCCTGTGTTGGATCCTCAAAATCCAACTTGAGTTTGCCCCCTTTTAAAAAAAAATTACTATTTTTGGGCAATTTGTTATTTTTGGCCACCCTATTTTTAGTAAGTCCCAAAAAATCCTGGATAGCCCCCTAAATTAACACAAATTATTGCATTTCTCATATTAGACCTCCTAGAAAATCTCAACACCTATCCATGTCTAAAAAGTCATTAAATTCCATTTTTCTTTCTTTCTATTTTTCTAAAAAATACTAAATCCCATTTTTGGGGTACTAGATGAAGGAATTAGGGCTTGATAACACACTAAAAAATCTTCAAGGCTTGTATAGAATCCTTGCCATGACATTGTCCTCCTCTTTATCTAGCTCCACGAAAAATTTCAAGTCGATCCAATGGTCGGATCAAAAGTTATGCCCTCTAAAAGATAGGCTATTATGGGCCATTTTTGAGATCCAATTAAGAGATAGTGAGAGGCCATCATTCAGCTCTGGTAATTGTAGTTATAAAATATTATTATTATCAAGATTTATGTAATATGTATTTTTGACCAACTGAGACCACTATCACACTACAAATAAGAACCACTACAAGCACAATTAATAATATGGGTCATCATGAAGATAGTTGCAGTTATGGGCCATCATCGAAATAGTTGCAATTTTTGTAATTATGGACCATCATCGAGATTTGAATGAGAACCAATTTGTAGGCTATATGAGAGAGTTGCTGCAATAGAAAAAATCATCAAGTTTTTGCACAATAATTTTGCAAGAGGTATACCAGTGTGCCCATCCTTGTCAGTTGTATTTTCCTTTGTGTGTCTTGTCTAGTCACCCCTGTTTCTTCCCCATTATTGTGCAGGTTTTGTTGAGGAGGTGCCTAGTTTATTGAGATCATTTCTAGTGGCTGAGGCTGGAAGCTAGGAGGCTCTTTGTTACATCATTTGAACAAAGAGTTGTAGTTCTCTATTGCATCATTTGAATGGAGAATTTGTTTGTACTGGTTCAGTGAGATCTGGTTATTCTGATCAGACTCCCATTGTAATGATTTTTTGTTTAATGCAATCCTATTTCCTCCTTTTAGTAGTTCTATGTGCAATTTTGTGTGTTCTCCCATTTACATGTTACATCATTTGAATGTGTAAATGGCATCTTCTTTCATTGGCATGTTGAATCATTTCTATTACATTATTTGAATGGATGTGATTGGCTTAGTTTTATCTTCTCCCCCTTCTATCTTCATCATATTTTAAGTTTGGCTACAATTTCCCAATGGATAAGGCATCGGTCTATAGCTTGAAGCACTAGCTAGGAGTTACTTTCAAACTTGGTCAAATTTTATGTTGCAGTTTTATTTCATTTTTGTAAATTTGGATGAGCATGAGCATATAAGAAATATTGTAGGCTCACCTCTAGGGTTTCCTTACCTTACTCGGTCTGTCTAGAGTCTTAGGATAATATTTTCCTGAGTTAAATAGGTGGATCCACTAGAGTCCATAGTGTTGATTGGATCAGGGAAGTCTTGCAGTATGACAAATCTATTAAGGGTGCAGGAATTTCTCCCAATAGTTTTTGGCATCGTTGTTAGGGATATGATATGGTTAGTATTTTTGTGTGTTTTGTTTTTCTCAGTCTCTCCTAGAGTGAAATTTGTGAGAGTTGAGTGAATATCAGGCTGAGCAATCTTGGCCCAAGTATTATTGAAGATCTTGCTCTTTCTTTGCACATCTATGTTGGCGACTCTGAATGAACTCAAAATTTAAAAATAAAAAAGGAGGAGCTGGAT
Source organism: Wollemia nobilis (assembly GCA_028583015.1). Taxonomy (NCBI): domain Eukaryota; kingdom Viridiplantae; phylum Streptophyta; class Pinopsida; order Araucariales; family Araucariaceae; genus Wollemia; species Wollemia nobilis. Next base: position 15,746,324 of record JAQPPZ010016947.1, on the reverse strand, counting down.
CTGGCATCTACAAGAAGAAGTGGTAAAGAAGTGCTTGTTGGAGTGCCAAATCTTGAGGTATTCTTCAAGTCTCATAGAAAATATTCAATTCCAATTTTTGTTTCTAGCCCAAATCTTGGTTTGAATCAGTCTTCTCCTATTGTAAACCAAGTACCTATAGTGAATCAACCTGTAGTGAGTATGGCAGCTCCTAATGCAAATCAAAATGTCAATGTAAATCAAAATATCAATCAAAATGCCAATGCTAATGTTAATCAGTGGAGGACCAATAGATATAGAGCTTTTGTTTTACCTACAAATCTGAATCCTCTCCCTGGTAAAGCTCATAAGTACTTGCCTAAATTCCAAGGAAACAATGTTGTCACTGGTGAAGATCATATTAGAGATTTTCTATATGCCATGGATAGTCTTGAGGTAGATGATGAAGATGTTGTCCTTAGATTATTCTTTCAAACTTTAGAGAAGGATGCTCGAGAATGGTTTAACAACCTTGGAGCTGGTACTATCAATAATTTTCAAGAGCTAGAGAACACTTTCCTTAGGAAATATGGAGAGAGGAAGAATGAACAGTCTTTGCTGATAGAGTTGGCTACCATGAAGAAGAAAGAAAATGAATCAATGGAAGATTTCAATAGAAGATTCTTTAAGACCAGAAATAATATTCTTGTAGCATTAAGGCCAAATGATGATCAATCCATTTGTTTCTACAAAAATGCTTTCCCTGGAGATTTTAGTTATGAGCTGAGATAACAAGCAACAACTACCATTGATATATGTATGAAAGGAGCTATTGAAATAGAGAGACATATGATTGATAGTGGTAATATGAAAGCATACTCTTTAGAGCCCAATCAACCTGAAAGGAAGCCCAAGAAGGTTGAGTTCTCTATCCCTAAGAAAATAGATCAGGATCCTATGAACAAAATAGCTAATCAATTGAGTGAGATGTTTACTACTTTGAATAATAGGTTGGCTAGACTTGAAAAAGGTAAGGATAACATTGCAAAAACTTCATAAGGTAATAATAGATAGTAGGAAGATAACAGGCCTCCTTTTAGGAGGAATTTTAATAGAAACTGGAATAATAATGGAAATGAAGAGGGAAACAAGAATCGAAATGGAAATTGGAAAAAGAAAGAAGTAGAGAGAGATCTAGATTCTATTCCAAATCCCATGCCATAAAATAATATAGCATCATATCATCCCTTTTATTGCTCTGCTTGTGATGCACCACATAACCCTATTGATTGTGGTATTTATCTAAGTATGCATTCTAATGTTGATTTAAATGTTGAATCTGAAGATGAAGATATTAGAATTAATGTATGTTGGACTCAGGAGGATGAAACTAGAGAATATAAATTTGAAAGGGACATGGACATATGTGCTAGTAATATTGAGCAAAGAGCCTTAGTCTTTGGAGAGGCATCAACCTCAAGTGAGCCTCCTAATACTAGATTTGATAGAATGAAGCAAGGGAAGCTTGTACCTATAACAGAAGAGGTTGAGTCTTTAGAAAGGATACATGCTATCAATCTCAGGAATAGAATAGTGGAGGACAAAGTTGATGAAGGGCCTACACAAAAGGAGAAAGCTACATGAGTGATTTCACAGAAAAAGGTAAATCAGATGAAGTTGCAAATGATTCCTGAAGAGCTTGATGTAGAGGAAATTATCCAAAAGCAACAAAAATGACTTGGCTAATCAAAAAATTAAAAAAGGAATTGATGATAAGAAAGATCAGTTTGATCTAGGTATAGAGGTTGCCAAGTAGAAGGTCAACATCACTTTTGGAGAATTAATGACTATTCCAAAGTATCGGTATCAGGTATGTAGAGCCTTCAAATTAATTGATCAATCATGAGGAAAACCTCAAAACCCCATAGGCCTTGTGAATAATGCAGTTAGAGCCCCATATTTAGTTAAGCCATTTTACATCTCACTAAGGTATACATCAGGCTATGGGGACCAATATGTTATTCATAATTACATGCTTGATAGTGGTGCTTCCATGAATGTAATGTCAAAATAAGTAGCTGATCAGTTAGGCTTGATTTATCAGAAAGAGCACCCTCCTATTTCTGTCATGGATAATAGGAGAGTACCTTGTGTAGGCATTATCACTGGACTTCTTGTCCATCTTGAACAATATCCTAAGAAAGGAGTGGTGATGGATGTTGCAGTTGTAGATGTGGACCCTTTCTTTTCTATCTTACTCTCTAGGCATTGGGTAGAGCAATTAGGTGGTACTATTCAGTTGGATTGGTCATATGCCACTATTCCAATGTAGGGTAAGGAGAAAGTGATATTGAAAAGAGAACCCTTCAATAGGTATTCATTTGAATTTAGAGATCCTAATGATAATATGGTTAATGTCATGAATTCTATTGAGGAAAAAGATATGGGGGTTTACTCTATCTGGCATTCTCCTTTCTTGTTGGAAGTACCTGATGTTGAGAATATGGATCCAAAATTAAAGGCTGAAGTAGATGTAAAAATTGATAGAATTTTGACTTCTGAGTTATGGACTATGACCTTTGATGGGGCAAAATCTAAAGCAGGAGCAGGAGCTGGAGTGTTATTGATAGACATCAATGGTAGTTATCTTGGCATACCATACATGTTAGAATTTTCTTGTACAAATAATGTTGTAGAGTATGAAGCTTTATTGCTAGGGCTAAGGAAAGCCAAGGAATTGGGTATTAATTACCTCAAAGTTAGTGGGGATGTTGAACTAATAATTCAAAAAATCAAAGGGAAATATCAAACAAAGCACCCTAGATTAAAGCAATATAAGCAAGTAGTGTTGGATGAAATAGATAGATTCTTGGATTTTGATCTACAATTTATTCCTAGAGCACATAATCATAATGCTAATATTTTGGCCATTAATGCTTCTGGAGAGAAAACCTTGAGATAGACACTTGGTTTATGGAAAGGTTCCCAACCATATCTGTTTATAAGCCATCTATCCCTGATAATGTGGTATATTTACAAGTTTTTCATGATGATATACACATTAATGATTTCATGACTATGCAAAATGAATTTTTTGATGTTATTTGTGATGAAAGTGATGAAGAAAAACTGAAGGATGTTATTGGAGAACCTACAGAAGTCATACAACTGAAGACCAATAGGATCCCTAGGGGGTTGGTATCTTTAGAGAGCTTGTTTGATGACTTTGATAGAGCATATAAACCTCTGGTTCAGGAATCTAAGATAGATGAAGTTAATATTGGAATAGAGGAAGAGCCCAAGATTGTTAGGATCAATAAAGCTCTATCAAGAAAAGAGAAGCAACAGTATATCAAATTCTTGAAAAAGAACATGGATGCTTTTGCTTGGAGTTATGAAGATCTAAAGACCTTCAATACAAAGGTAATGACTCACATAATACCCCTTCAAAAGGATACCAAGCCTTTTAGGTAGAAACAAAGAAATTTCAATCCCACTTTGCATCCAATTATGCAGAAAGAAGTGCAGAAGTTACTGGATACCAAGATAATCAAGAAGGTGAGATTTTCTACTTGGTTGGAAAATCTTGTTCCAGTTAGAAAAAAGAATGGTGAGATCAGGCTTTGTGTAGATTTCAAGAATTTGAATAAGAGCTCTCTTAAAGATAACTATCCACTTCCAAATATGGAGCAATTGCTTCAAGCAGTGGTTGGGTCATCAAGAATGTCTTTATTGGATGGCTTTTTAGGTTACAATCAGATTGTAGTGAATCCAGAAGACAGACACAAAACAACTTTCACTACACCATGGGGAACATTTGAATATCTTAGGATGCCCTTTGGATTGATGAATGCAGGGGCAACATTTCAGAGAGCAATGGATGTTGCATTTAAAGGATTGATGTTCAAGATAGTGGTAGTATATCTTGATGACATTACAATTTTTTCAAAAATCTTGAAGATCATTTTGCACATCTAACTCAAGTGTTTGATAGGTGCAAGGAGTTTGGCATATCTTTGAATCCTAGAAAATGTGTGTTTGGGGCCACACAAGGTAAACTACTTGGGCATATTGTTTCAAAATATGGGATTAGCATTGATCCACAAAGAGTAGAAGCCATTGCTAAAATTCCCCCTCCTAAGAATCTTAAGGGAGTTAGATCATTCTTTGGAAATATTAACTTTATTAGGAGGTTTGTCCTTGATTTTTCTCAGATTGCCAAACCAATAAATGACATGATCAAGAAAAATGGAGAAATAAGGTGGATAGAGGAAAATACTATAGCTTTTTAGAATATCAAAGATGCAATCACTCAAGCTCCGATATTGAATTGCCCTGATTACTCTAGAGATTTCAAGATCTACTCATTTGCCTTAGAACACACTATTGCTGCAGTTCTAGCTCAAAAGGATGAAGAGAAAAATGAAAGGCCTATAGCCTTTATGAGTACAGGATTGAAGGGTGCTAAACTAAAATACTCTATGCTAGAAAAACAAGCTTATGCATTAATCAGAGCATTAGATCATTTCAAATGTATCTTTGGATCCAACAAGGTAATAGCTTGTATTCCCTACATTGTTGTTAAAGATATTTTCACTCAACCTGAACCTTTAGGCAGTCCTACAAGATGGATGGCTAAGTTATTATAGTATGATGTAGAATTCAAAGTAGTGTAGATTGTTAGAGGATAGGGATTGGCAAAGTATTTAGCTAAAGGGGAGGCTATGAATAACACTATTGTAGTAGATGAGCAGCAAGAAGCTAGAGCAGTTGATAATTTTGATTGCCAGTGGTATGATGGCATTATGTTTTACCTTTAGAACTTATCATTTCTAGAAGACATATCCAAAAATAAAAGGAGATCTATCAAGCAATTGGCCCAAAGGTATTACATTCAAGAAGGTAGACTATATTGGAGGCATCCAGATGGTGTGTTGCTTCTTTGTTTGTTTGAGAAAGAGGTCCCTCAAGTGCTAAAAGAATATCATTCTAGATTTTGTGGGGGTCACTTTGCTCCAAAGGCTACTTCTCACAAGATCATGAGAGTTGGTTATTATTGGCCCTCCTTATTTAAATATGTTTACCAATTTGTTAGAAGTTGTCATAATTATCAGATTTTTGTAGGAAAGAAGAATTTGCCAGCCATGCCCCTAAAGCCAATGATTGTGGAAGCTCCTTTTACTCAATGGGGAATAGATCTCATAGGTGAGATTAATCCCAATTCTTCTAGAGGTCATAGGTGGATCATTACAACAATATACTATTTTACCAAGTGGGTAGAAGCAACACCTCTCAAGAAATCCACTATAGAAGTGGTCATCAAGTTTTTAGAAGAGCACATATTGACAAGATTTGGGGTTCCCAAGAAGATAGTCATAGATAATGGTAACTACTTCACTTCTTTTGAGATGATTAAATTTTGTGCTAGGTACAACATAGAGCTTTCTCATTCTACAAATTACTATCCTCAAGGGAATGGTTTAGTAGAATCCTCAAATAAGAATTTGATCACAAGAATCAGAAGAGCATTAGGCAGAAACAAAAGAAGTTGGGATAGTGAGTTGAAGTATGCTTTATGGGTTGATAGGATATCTATCAAAAGAAGCATAGGAAAGTCTCCCTATGAACTAGTATATGGTGAGAGTGCTCTACTACCCCCTCAAGTGGAAAGTCATGCTTTATCTTTACTTCTTCAGGATCATGAAAATCCAAATGTCTTGCAGAGAAGACTTGATCAAATTGCAAAGTTGTAGGAAGATAGAAAGGATGCATTAATGAAGATGACTGAGCAAGCTCACAAAATAGTGCAATTGTTCAATAAGAAAGCCAAAGGTAAACCTTTTTAGGGAGGAGATATAGTGTTGTACTGGGACCCCAAAAATGATAAACATGGTGAAAAAGGGAAATGGGAGCCTAAATGGCTTGGCCCTTATCAAATCCTCCATAATGTAGGCCAACATACTTACAAATTGCAAACTCTAGATGGTGCAAAATTTTCAATTCCTATCAATGGCCAACATTTGAAATTGTATCATTCAACATTGAGGGCTTGAGAAGCCACAAAAAAAGTGTGTTTCAGTCTTGTCCTTTCTAGGTGATTAAGGTTTTAGTTTTTAGGTGATTAAGGAAAGTTTTTGAGTTTTTGTGGTCTATAGAGATTTAGAATTTTAGGTGATTAAAAAAAGTGTGTTTTTTTTTTAGGTGATTAAGGTTTTAGTTTTTAGGTGATTAAGAAGTCATTTTTAGGTGATTAGGCAAGTTTTTGAGTTTTTGTGGTCTATTAGAGATTCTAGAATTCTCAGGTGATTCATTTTCAAAAGCCTTTTTCATCACCTATCCCATTCGGAGCCTGTGTTGGATCCTCAAAATCCAACTTGAGTTTGCCCCCCTTTAAAAAAAATTACTATTTTTGGGCAATTTGTTATTTTTGGCCACCCTATTTTTAGTAAGTCCCAAAAAATCTCGGATAGCCCCCTAAATTAACACAAATTATTGCATTTCTCATATTAGGCCTCCTAGAAAATCTCAACACCTATCCATGTCTAAAAAGTCATTAAATTCCAAATTTTCTTTCTTCTAGTTTTTCTAAAAAATACTAAATCCCATTTTTGGGGCACTAGATGAAGGAATTAGGGCTCGATAACACACTAAAAAATATTCAAGGCTTCTAGATAACCTTTCCATGACATTGTCCTCCTCTTTATCTAGCTCCACGAAAAATTTCAAGTCGATCCAATGGTCGGATCAAAAGTTATGCCCTCTGGAAGATAGGCTATTATGGGCCATTTTTGAGATCCAATTAAGAGATAGTGAGAGGCCATCATTCAACTCTGGTAATTGTAGTTATAAAATATTATTATTATCAAGATTTATGTAACAGGTATTTTTGACCAACTGAGACCACTACCACACTACAAATAAGAACCACTACAAGCACAATTAATAATATGGGTCATCATGAAGACAGTTGCAGTTATGGGCCATCATCGAAATAGTTACAATTTTTGTAATTATGGACCATCATCGAGCTTTGAATGAGAACCAATTTGTAGGCTATATGAGAGAGTTGCTGCAATAGAAAAATCATCAAGTTTTTGCACAGTAATTTTGCAAGAGGTATACTAGTGTGCCCATCCTTGTCAGTTGTATTTTCCTTTGTGTGTCTTGTCTAGTCACCCCTTTTTCTTCCCCATTATTGTGCAGGTTTTGTTGAGGAGGTACCTAATTTACTGAGATCATTTCTAGTGGCTGAGGTTGGAAGCTAGGAGGCTCTTTGTTACATCATTTGAACAAAGAGTTGTAGTTCTCTATTGCATCATTTGAATGGAGAATTTGTTTGTATTGGTTCAGTGAGATCTGGTTATTCTGATCAGACTCCCATTGTAATGATTTGTTATTTAATGCAATCATATTTCCTCCTTTTAGCAGTTCTATGTGCAATTTTGTGTGTTCTCCCATTTACATGTTACATCATTTGAATGTGTAAATGGCATCTTCTTTCGTTGGCATGTTGAATCATTTCTATTACATTATTTGAATGGATGTGATTGGCTCAGTTTTATCTTCTTCCCCTTCTATCTTCATCATATTTTAAGTCTGGCTACAATTGCCCAATGGATAAGGCATTGGTCTACATCTTGAAGCACTAGCTAGGAGTTACTTTCAAACTTGGTCAAATTTTATATTGCAGTTTTATTTCATTTTTGTAAATCTGGATGAGCATGAGCATATAAGAAATATTGTAGGCTCACCTCTAGGGTTTCCTTACCCTACTCGGTCTATCTAGAGTCTTAGGATAATATTTTCTTGAGTTAAAGAGGTGGATCCACCAGAGTCCACAGTGTTGATTGGATCAGGGAAGTCTTGCAGCGTGACAAATCTATTAAGGGTGCAGGAATTTCCCCCAATAGTTTTTGGTATCATTGTTGAGGAATGATTCTATAATGAAGAATAGTTTTGGTGGCTTAGTATTTTTGTGTGTTTTTTTTTCTCGTCTCTCCTAGAGTGAAATTTGTGAGAGTTGAGTGAATATCAGGTTGAGCAATCTTGGCCCAAGTATTGTTGAAGATCTTGCTCTTTCTTTGCACATCTGTGCTGGCGACTCTGAATGAACTCAAAATTTAAAAATAAAAGGAGGAGCTGGATCTGGCATCTACAAGAAGAAGTGGTAAAGAAGTGCTTGTTGGAGTGCCAAATCCTGAGGTATTCTTCAAGTCTCATAGAAAATCTTCAATTCCAATTTTTGTTTCTAGCCCAAATCTTGGTTTGAATCAGTCTTCTCCTATTGTAAACCAAGTACCTATAGTGAATCAACCTGTAGTGAGTATGGCAGCTCCTAATGTAAATCAAAATGTCAATGTAAATAAAATGCCAATCAAAATGTCAATCAAAATGCCAATGCTAATGTTAATCAGTGGAGGACCAATAGATATAGAGCTTTTGTTTTACCTACAAATCTGAATCCTCTCCCTGGTAAAGCTCATAAGTACTTGCCTAAATTCCAAGGGAACAATGTTGTCATTGGTGAAGATCATATTAGAGATTTTTTGTATGCCATGGATAGTCTTGAGGTGGATGATGAAGATGTTGTCCTTAGATTGTTCTTTCAAACTTTAGAGTAAGGATGCTCGAGAATGGTTCAACAACCTTGGAGCTGGTACTATCAATAATTTTCAAGAGCTAGAGAACACTTTCCTTAGGAAATATGGAGAGAGGAAGAATGAACATTTTTTTTGATAGAGTTGGCTACCATGAAGAAGAAAGAAAATGAATCAGTGGAATATTTCAATAGAAGATTCTTTAAGACTAGAAATAATATTTTGATAGCATTAAGGCCAAATGATGATCAGTCCATTTGTTTCTACAAAAATGCTTTCCCTGGAGATTTTAGTTATGAGTTGAGATAACAAGCAATAACCACCATTGATATATGTATGGAAAGGGCTATTGAAATAGAGAGATATATGATTGATAGTGGTAATATGAAAGCATACTCTTTAGAGCCCAATCAACCTGAAAGGAAGCCCAAGAAGGTTGATTTCTCTATCCCTAAGAAAATAGATCAGGATCCTATGAACAAAATAGCTAATCAGTTGAGTGAGATATTTACTACTTTGAATAACAGGTTGGCTAGACTTGAAAAAGGTAAGGATAACATTGCAGAAACTTCATAGGGAAATAATAGACAACAGGAAGATAACAGGCCTCCTTTTAGGAGAAATTTTAATAGAAACTGGAATAACAATGGAAATGAAGAGGGAAATAGGAATCGAAATGGAAATTGGAAAAATAAAGAAGTAGAGAGAGATCTAGATTCTATTCCAAATCCCATGCCATAAAATAATATAGCATCAGATCATCCCTTTTATTGCTCTACTTGTGATGCACCACATAACCCTGTTGATTGTGGTATTTATCTAAGTATGCATTCTAATGTTGATTTGAATGTTGAATCTGAAGATGAAGATATTAGAATTAATGTATGTTGGACTCAGGAGGATGAAACTAGAGAATAAGAATTTGAAAGGGACATGGACATATGTGCTAGTAATATTGAGCAAAGAGCCTTAGTCTTTGGAGAGGCATCAACCTCAAGTGAGCCTCCTAATACTAGATTTGATAGAATGAAGCAAGGGAAGCTTGTACCTACAGCAGAAGAGGTTGAATCTTTAGAAAAGATACATGCTATCAATCTCAAGAACAGAACAATGGAGGACAAAGTTGATGAAGGACCTGCACAAAAGGAGAAAGCTACTAGAGTGATTTCACAGAAAAAGGTAAATCAGATGAAGCTGCAAATGATTCCTGAAGAGCCTGATGTAGAGGAAATTATCCAAAAGTAGCAAAATGACTTGGCTAATCAAAAAATTAGAAAAGGAATTGATGATAAGAAATATCAGTTTGATCTGGGTATAGAGGTTTCCAAGTAGAAGGTCAACATCACTTTTGGGGAATTAATGACTATTCCAAAGTACCGATATCAGGTATGTAGAGCCTTCAAATTAATTGATCAATCAAGGGGAAAGCCTCAAAACTCCATAGGCCTTGTGAATAATGTAGTTAGAGCCCCATATTTAGTTAAGCCATTTTACATATCACTAAGGTATACATCAGGCTATGGGGACCAATATGTTATTCATAACTGCATGCTTGATAGTGGTGCTTCCATGAATGTAATGTCAAAATAAGTAGCTGATCAGTTAGGCTTGATTTGTCAAAAAGAGCACCCTCCTATTTCTGTCATGGATAATAGGAGAGTACCTTGTGTAGGCATTATCACTGGACTTCTTGTCCATCTTGAACAATATCCTAAGAAAGGAGTGGTGATGGATGTTGCAGTTGTAGATGTGGACCCTTTCTTTTCTATCTTACTCTCTAGGCATTGGGTGGAGCAACTAGGTGGTACTATTCAGTTGGATTGGTCATATGCCACTATCCCAATGTAGGGTAAGGAGAAAGTGATATTAAAAAGAGAACCCTTCAATAGGTATTCAGTTGAATTTAGATATCCTAATGATAATATGGTTAATGTCATGAATTCTATTGAGGAAAAAGACATGGGGGTTTACTCTATCTGGCATTCTCCTTTCTTGTTGGAAGTACCTGATGTTGAGAATATGGATCCAAAATTAAAGGCTGAAGTAGATGCAAAAACTAATAGAATTCTGACTTCTGAGTTATGGACTATGACCTTTGATGGGGAAAAATCTAAAGTAGGAGCAGGAGCTGGAGTATTATTGACAGACATCAATGGTAGCTATCTTGGCATACCATACAGGTTAGAATTTTCTTGTACAAATAATGTTGTAGAGTATGAAGCTTTATTGCTAGGGCTAAGAAAGGCCAAGGAATTGGGTATTAATTACCTCAAAGTTAGTGGGGATGCTGAGCTAATAATTCAACAAATAAAAGGGAAATATCAAACAAAGCACCCTAGATTAAAGCAATATAAGCAAGCAGTGTTGGATGAAATAGATAGATTCTTGGCTTTTGATCTGCAATTTATTCCTAGAGCACAGAATCATAATGCTAATATTTTGGCCATTAATGCTTCTGGAGAGAAAACCTTGAGATAGACACTTGGTTTATGGAAAGGTTCCCAACCATATATGTTTATAAGCCATATGTCCCTGATAATGTGGTATATTTACAAGTTTTTCATGATGATATACACATTAATGATTTCATGACTATGAAAAATGAATTTTTTGATGTTATTTGTGATGAAAGTGATGAAGAAAAATTGAAGGATGTTATTGGAGAACCCATAGAGGTCATACAACTAAAGACCAATAGGATCCCTAGGGGGTTGGTATCTTTGGAGAGCTTGTTTGATGACTTTGATAGAGCATATAAACCTCTGGTCCAAGAATCTGAGATTGATGAAGTTAATATTGGAATAGAGGAAGAGCCCAAGATTGTTAGGATCAATAAAGCCCTATCAAGAAAAGAGAAGCAATAGTATATCAAATTCTTGAAAAATAACATGGATGCTTTTGCTTGGAGTTATGAAGATCTGAAGACCTTCAATACAAAGGTAATGACTCACATAATACCCCTTCAAAAGGATACCAAGCCTTTCAGGTAGAAACAAAGGAATTTCAATCCCACTTTGCATCCAATTATGCAGAAATAAGTGTAGAAGTTACTAGATACCAAGATAATCAGGAAGGTGAGATTTTCTACTTGGTTGGAAAATCTGGTTCCAGTTAGAAAAAATAATGGTGAGATCAAGCTTTGTGTAGATTTCAGAAATTTGAATAAGAGCTCTCTTAAAGACAACTATCCACTTCCAAATATGGAGCAGTTGCTTCAAGTAGTGGTTGGGTCATCAAGAATATCTTTATTGGATGGCTTTTCAGGTTACAATCAGATTGTAGTGAATCCAGAAGACAGACACAAAACAACTTTCACTACACCATGGGGAACATTTGAATATCTCAGGATGCCCTTTGGATTGATGAATGTAGGGGCAACATTTCAGAGAGCAATGGATGTTGCATTTAAAGGATTGATGTTCAAGATAGTGGTAGTATATCTTGATGATATTACAATTTTTTCAAAAAATCTAGAAGATCATTTTGCACATCTAACTCAAGTGTTTGATAGGTGCAAGGAGTTTGGCATATCTTTGAATCCTAGAAAATATGTGTTTGGGGCCACACAAGGTAAACTACTTGGGCATATTGTTTCAAAATATGGGATTAGCATTGATCCACAAAGAGTAGAAGCCATTGCTAAAATTCCCCCTCCTAAGAATCTTAAGGGAGTTAGATCATTCTTTGGAAATATTAACTTTATTAGGAGGTTTGTCCCTAATTTTGCTCAGATTTCCAAGCCAATAAATGACATGATCAAGAAAAATGGGGAAATAAGGTGGATAGAGGAAAATACTATAGCTTTTTAGAAGATCAAAGATGCAATCACTCAAGCTCTGGTATTGAATTGCCTTGATTACTCCAAAGATTTCAAAATCTACTCATTTTCCTTAGAACACACTATTGCTGCAGTTCTAGCTCAAAAGGATGAAGAGAAAAATGAAAGGCCTATAGCCTTTATGAGTACAAGATTGAAGGGTGCTAAATTAAAATACTCTATGCTAGAAAAAACAAGCTTATGCATTAATCGGAGCATTAGATCATTTCAAGTGTATCTTTGGATCCAACAAGGTAATAGCTTGTATCCCTTACATTGTTGTTAAAGATGTTTTCACTCAACCTAAACCTTTAGGTAGTCCTGCAAGATGGATGGCTAAATTATTATAGTATGATGTGGAATTCAAAGTAGTACATATTGTTATAGGATAGGGATTGGTAAAGTATTTGGCTAAAAGAAGGGGAGGCTATGAATAACACTATTGCAGTGGATGAGCAGCAAGAAGCTAGAGCAGTTGATAATTTTGATTGCTAGTGGTATGATGGCATTATGTTTTACCTTCAAAACTTATCATTTCTAGAAGACATACCCAAAAATAAAAGGATATCTATCAAGCAATTGGCTCAAAGGTATTACATTCAAGAAGGTAGACTATATTGGAGGCATCCAGATGGTGTGTTGCTTCTTTGTTTATTTGAGAAAGAGGTCCCTCAAGTGCTAAAAGAATATCATTCTAGATTTTATGGGGGTCACTTTGCTCCAAAGGCTACTACTCACAAGATCATGAGAGCTGGTTATTATTGGTCCTCTCTATTTCGGTCTTGTTTTTTTAGGTGATTAAGGTTTCAGTTTTTAGGTGATTAAGTCCTTTTTAGGTGATTAGGCAAGTTTTTGAGTGTTTATGGTCTATTGGATATTCTGGAAGTCTTAGGTGATTCACTATCAAAAGCATTTTTTCATCACCTATCCCAGTCGGAGCCTATTTTGGTTCCTCTAAATCCAACTTTATTTTGTCCCCCTTTAAAAAAAAAATTAGTATTTTTAGGCAATTTGTTATTTTTGACCACCCTATTTTTAGTAAGTTTCAAAAAAGCTCAAATAGCTCCCTAAATTAACATAAATTATTGAATTTCTCATATTAGGCCTCCTAGAAAATATCAACACCTATCCATATCTAAAAAGTCATTGAATTCTATTTTGCTTTCTTTCAATTTTCCTAAAAAAACACAAAATTCCATTTTTGGGACACTAAATGAAGGAATTAGGGCCCGATAACACATTGAAAAATCTTCAAGGGTTGTGTAAAAACCTTGCCACAACATTGTCCTCCTCTTTATCTAGCTCCACGAAAAATTTCAAGCCTATCCAACAGTCGGATCAAAAGTTATGCCCTCCAGAAGATAGGCTATTATGGGTTATTTTTGATATCCAATTAAGAGATAGTGAGAGCCAATAATTTAGATCTGGTATTTTCAGTTATAAACGATTATTATTATCAAGATTTATGTAATAGTTATTTTTGACCAACTAATACCACTATCACACTACAAATAAGAATCACTACAAGCACAATTAATACTATGGGTCATCATGAAGACAGTTGCATTTATGGGCCATCATCAAAATAGTTGCAGTTTTCATAATTATGGACCATCATCGAGCTTTGAATGAGAACCAATTTGTAGGATATATGAGAGAGTTGCTGCAATAGAAAATATTATCAAGTTTTTGCATAGTAATTTTGCAAGAGTTATACCTGTGTGTCCATCCTTGTTGGTTGTATTTTAATTTGTGTGTCTTTTCTAGTCACCCCTTTTTATTCCCCATTATTGTGCAAGTTTTACTGGCGATGTGCCCTATTTACTAAGATTATTTCCAGTGGCTGAGGCTGGAAGCTAGGAGGCTCTTTATTACATCATTTTAAAAAAGTGTTGTAGTTCTCTATTGCATCATTTGAATGGAGAATTTATTTTTACTAGTTCAGTGAGATTGTGTTATTTTGATCAGAATTCCATTGTAATGATCCTCCTTTTAGTAGTTCTATGTACAATTTTGTATGTTCTCCCATTTACCTGTTATATCATTTGAATGTGTAAATGGCATCTTCTTTCATTGGCATGTTTAATAATTTATGTTACATTATTTGAATGGATGTGATTGGCTCAGTTTTATATTCTTCCCCTTCTATCTTCATCATATTTTAAGTCTGGCTACAATTACCCAATTGATAAGGCACCGGTCTACAATTTGAAGCACTATCTAGGAGATACTTTCAGACTTGGTCAAATTTTATGTTGCAATTTTATTTCATTATTTTAGATATGGATGAGCATGAACATATAAGAAATATAATAAATTTGAAGAAGAAAGAAAATGAATCAAGATTTCAATAGAATTTTCTTCAAGACCAGAAATAAGATTCTTGTAGCATTAAGTCCAAATTATGATCAATCAATTTTTTTCTACAAAAATGCTTTCCTTGGAGATTTTAGTTATGATCTAAGGTAGCAAGCAACATCCACCATTCATATATGTATGAAAAGAGCTATTGAAAAAGAGAGGTATATGATTTACAGTGGTAAAATTAATCATGCACTCTAGAGCCCAATCAACCTGAAATAAAGCCCAAGAAGGTTGATTTCTCTATCCCTAAGAAAATGGAATCCAATGAATAAAATAGCTAATCAATTGAGTGAGATGTTTACTACTTTGAATGATAGGTTGGCTAGACTTAAATAATTGAAGGACAAAACTACGAAAACTTCACAAGAAAATTAGAGACAGTAGGAAGACAATAGGACTCCTTTTAGGAGAAATTTCAATAGATTCTGGAATTTTAATGGAATTGAGGAAGGAAACAAGATTCAGAATAAAAATTAGAAAAATAAATAAATAGAGAGAGATCTAAATTTTATTCCAAATCCTATACCATAAAATAATATAGCATCAGAATATCTCTTTTATTGCTCTGTTTGTGATGCACCACATAATCTTTTTGATTGTGGCATTTATCTAAGTATGCATTCTAATGTTGATTTGAATGTTGAATCTGAAGATGAATATATTAGAATTAATGTATGCTAGACTCAGGAGGATGAAACTAGAGAACAAAAAATTGAAAGTAACATGGACATATGTGCTAATGATATTGAGTAAAGAGCCTTAGTCTTTGGGGAGAAATCAACCTCAAGTGAACCTCCTAGTACCATATTTGATAAAATAAAATAAGGTAAGCTTGTACCTATAGCAGAAGAGGTTGAATATTTAGAAAATATACATGCTATCAATATCAGGAACAAAATAGTGGAAGATAAAGTTAATGAAGGACCTACACCAAAGGAGAAATCTACTAGATTTATTTCACAAAAAAAAGGTAAATTAGATGAATCTGCAAATGATTCTTGAAGATCTTGATGTAGAAGAAATTATCCAGAAGTAGAAAAGTGACTTGGCTAACCAAAAATTAAAAAAAGAATTGATGATAAGAAGTATCAGATTGATTTGGGTATAGAGGTTGTCAAGCAAAAGTTCAGCATCCATTTTGGGGAATTAATGACTATTCCAAAGTATCGGTATCAGGTATGTAGAGCCTTCAAATTAATTGATCAATCAAGGGGAAAACCTCAAAACTCCATAGGCCTTGTGAATAATGAAGTTAGAGCTCCATATTCAACAAAGCCATTTTACATCTCACCAAGTTATACATTGAGCTATGGTGATCAATGTGTTATTCATAATTGTATGCTTGATAGTGGTGCTTCTATGAATGTAATGTCAAAACAAGTAGATGATCAGTTAGGCTTGATTTGTCAAAAATATCACCCTCCTATTTATGTCATGAATAACATGAGATTACCTTGTGTAGGTATTATAATTGTAATTCTTGTCCATATTGAACAATATCCTAATAAAGGAAGGGTGATGGATGTTGCAGTCATAGATGTGGACCCTTTCTTTTCTATCTTACTTTCTAGGAATTAGGTAGAGATATTAGGTGGTACTATTTAGTTATATTGGTCATATGCCACCATCCTAATGCAGGGTAACGAGAAAGTGATATTAAAAAGACAACCCTTCAATAGGTATTCAGTTGAATTTAGAGATCTTAATGATAACATGGTTAATGTTATGAATTCTATTGAGATAAAATACATGGGGGTTTACTCTATCTAGCATTATCCTTTTTTGTTGAAAGTACCTGATTTTGATAACATGGATCAAAAATTGATGGCTGAAGCAGATGCAAAAACTAACATAATTTTAACTTTTGAGTTATGGACTATGACCTTTACTGGGGCAAAGTCTAAAGTAGGAGTAGGATCTAGAGTGCTATTGAAAGACATCACTGATAGTTATCTTGGCATACCATACAGGTTAGAATTTTCTTGTACCAATAATGTTGCAGAATATGAAGCTTTATTGCTAGGGCTAAGGAAGGCCAAAGAATTGGGTATTAATTACCTCAAAGTTAGTGGGGATGCTGAAATAATAATCCAACAAATAAAAGGAAAATATCAAACAAAGCATCCTAGACTAAAGCAATACAAGCAGACAGTTTTGGATGAAATAGATAGATTCTTGGCTTTTGATCTGCAATTTATTCCTAGAGCACAGAATCATAATGCTAATTTGTTGGCCATTAATGCTTCTAGATCAAAAAATCTTGAGATAAACAATTGGTTTTTGGAAAGGTTCTCAACCATATATGTTTATAAGCCATATGTTCCTGATAATGTGGTATACTTACAAGTTTTTCATGATGATGTACACATTAATGATTTCATGACTATGAAAAATGATCTTTTTTTATGTTATTTGTGATGAAAGTGATGAAGAAAAATTGAAGGATGTTATTGGATAACCTGCAAAGTTCATACAACTGAAGACCAACAGGATCCCTAGGGGTTTGGTACCTTTAGAGAGATTTTTTATGACTTTGATAGAGAATATAAACCTCTGGTCCAAGAATATGATATTGATGAAGTTGATATTCGAATAGAGGAAGAGCCCAAGATTTTTAGGATCAATAAGGCCCTATCAGGGAAAATAGAAGCAACAATATATCTAAAGACCTTTAATACAAATGTAATGACTCACATAATACCTCTTCAAAAGGACACTAAGCCTTTCAGGTAGAAACAAAGGAATTTCAATCCCACTTTGCATCCAATTATGCAGAAAGAAGTGCAGAAGTTACTAGATACCAAGATAATTAGGAAGGTGATATTTTCTACTTGGTTGGGAATCAGAAGAGCATTAAGTAGAAACAAAAGAAGTTGGGATAGTGAGTTGAAGTATGCTTTATGGGCTGATAGAATATCTATCAAAAGAAGCACAGGAAAGTCTCCCTATGAACTAGTATATGGTGACAGTGCTCTACTACCTCCTCAAGTGGAAATTCATGCTTTATCTTTACTTCTTCAGGATCATGAAAATCCAAATGTCTTGTAGAGAAGACTTGATCAAATTACAAAGTTGCAAGAAGACAAAAAGGACACATTAATGAAGATGACTGAGCAAGCTCACAAAATAGTGTAGTTTTTCAATAATAAATCTAAAGATAAACCTTTCTATGGAGGAGATATAGTGTTGTACTGTGACCAAAATGATAAACATGGTGAAAAATGGAAATGGGAGCCTAAATGGCTTGGTCCTTATCAAATCCTCTAGAATGTAGGCTAGCATACTTACAAATTGCAAACTCTGGATGGTGTGGAATTTTCAATTCCTATCAATAGCCAACATTTGAAATTGTATCATTTAACACTGAGGCTTGAGAAGCCACACACAAAAAAAAGTGTGTTTGAGTCTTGTCCTTTCTACGCGATTAAGGTTTCAGTTTTTAGGTGATTAAGGAGTCTCTTTTAGGTGATTTGGCAAGTTTTTGAGTTTTTGTGGTATACTGGAGATTCTAGAATGCTCAGGTGATTCAAAAAAAAAAGTGTGTTTCAGTCTTATTTTTTTAGGTGATTAAGTCCTTTTCAGGTGATTTGACAAGTTTTTGAGTTTTTGTGGTCTATTGGAGATTCAGGAAGTCTCAGGTGATTCATTGTCAAAAGTATTTTTCAACACCTATCCCAATTGGATCCTGTGTTGGATCCTCAAAATCCAACTTGAGTTTGCCCCCTTTAAAAAAATAAAAATTACTATTTTGGGGCAATTTGTTATTTTTGGAGACCCTATTTTTAGTAAGTTTCAAAAAATCCTTGATAGCTCCCTAAATTAACACAAATTATTGAATTTCTCATATTAGGCCTCCTAGAAAATCTCAACACCTATCCACATCTAAAAAATAATTAAATTCCATTTTGCTTTCTTTCAGTTTTCCTAAAAAAACACTAAATCCCATTTTTGGGGCACTAGATGAAGGAATTAGGGTCTGATAATATATTGAAAAATCTTAAAGGCTTGCAAAAAATCATTGCCATGACATTATCCTCCTCTTTATCTAGATCCATGAAAAATTTCAAAGCTATCCAATGATCAGATCAAAAGTTATGCCCTTCGAAAGATAGGTTGTTATGGGCCATTTTTGAGATCCAATTAAGAGATAGTGAGAGGCCATCATTCAGCTATGGTAGTTGCAGTTATAAAATATTATTATTATAATATTTATGTAACATGTATTTTTGACCAACTAATACCACTATCACACTACAAATAAGAACCACTACAAGCACAATTAATAATATGGGTCATCATGAAGACAGTTGCAGTTATGGGTCATCATCAAAACAATTGTAGTTTTTGTAATTATAGACCATCATCGAGCTTTGAATGAGAACCAATTTGCAGGCTATATGAGATATTTGCTCCAACAAAACAAATCATCAAGTTTTAGCACAACAATTTTGTAAGAGGTATACCAGTGTACCCATCCTTGTCAGTTGTATTTTCCTTTGTGTGTCTTGTCTAGTCACCCCTTTTTCTTCCCCATTATTTTGCAGGTTTTTTCTAAGGAGGTGCTTAGTTTACTAAGATTATTTCTAGTGGTTGAGGTTGGAAGCTAGAAGACTCTTTATTACATCATTTAAACAAATAGTTGCAATTCTCTATTGCATCATTTGAATGGAGAATGTCTTTTTACTGGTTTAATGAGATCTAGTTATTCTGATTATACTCCTATTATAATGATATGTTATTTAATGCAATAATATTCTCTCCTTTCAGTAGTTATATGTGCAATTTTATGTGTTCTCCTATTTACCTGTTACATCATTTTAATGTGTAAATGGGTCTTCTTTCACTGTCATGTTCAATCATTTCTATTATATTATTTGAATGGATGTGATTGGATCAGTTTTATCTTCTCCCCCTTCTATCTTCATCATATTTTAATTCTGGCTACAATTACCCAATGGATAAGGCACTGGTCTATAGCTTGAAGCACTATTTGGGAGTTACTTTTAGACTTGGTCAAATTTTATGTTGCAATTTTATTTTATTTTTGTAAATTTGGATGAGCATGAGCGTATAAGAAATATTGTAGGCTCACCTCTGGGATTTTATTACCCTACTCGGTATGTCTAGAGTCTTAGGATAGTCTTTTCCTAAGTTAAAGAGGTGGATCCACCAGATTCCACAGTGTTTATTGTATCAAGGAAGTATTATAGCCTAAAAAATCTATTAAGGGTGTAGGAATTTCTCCCAACAAGCTCCAAGGAGCCCTTTGCCATTGATGTCAAAGGGAGAGAATTCAGTGAGGGGGAGCAGCTTGTCAAGGGGAGCATATTTGGAATCCAGTTGCAGTAGAAATATTTTGTAGGGTTGCCATCAATGACAAAGGGGATATTTTTGGAAATATTGAGTTTTCATTGATGTGAAAGGGTGCATGGTATTCAAGGCAAAAATATTCTTCAAGGGTGTGAAGTTTACAAGGTTGAACAATATATCAATTATGTCAAGAATGGACTATTGTGAATAGAAAACAATGGAAAATTATTCAAGGTAAGTTATATCTCAAAGAAAAGGTAAATTGTTTTCAAGCAAAGGATTATAATATTTAAATATCTTATTTAAATATTATAAAGAGAATATTACAAGAGGGACAAAATTTTAAAATTTGCTTGGACAAAAAGAAGGATAAAGGTTTAAAAAGTTGTTTGGGACAAAAAGGTTTAAATATCACAAGAGAGGGATAAAGTTTTAAAAAGATAAATATTTATAATATTTAAATTCTAAATTTAAATATTATAAACAAAATATTTTGAAAAATAAAAAGGCGCCAAAAATTGAAAATAAATTAAGCCGACCTTATAAAATGAAATCGAAGGAAATGGAAAGCATATATATACATAGCATTATTAAACCTTGGGGTGAAATGAAAAATTGCAATTGAAAATCCATCATCGTAAATGTCAATGACAGGAAGAAAATGTGAAGGATAAGACAACAAAAATCGAGGTAGAGATAGATAAAAATAAATACCACTGTGTGCACCTGAGGTTTCGTTTGCTGGGATAGCCCAGTTGGTAGTGCAGTTTTGTATGGAGCACTACTAGGTAGGAGGTCATGGGGTCAAATCTGGTCAACGTCATTTTTTAAGTTTTGCTAAATGAGGAATACTTGGATAAATATCATTGTGAGCACCTTTGGTTTTGATTGATAAGTTAGTACAACTGGTTTTTGGATT
This sequence comes from Wollemia nobilis, assembly GCA_028583015.1. Lineage (NCBI taxonomy): Eukaryota > Viridiplantae > Streptophyta > Pinopsida > Araucariales > Araucariaceae > Wollemia > Wollemia nobilis. The sequence continues at coordinate 15,725,359 of JAQPPZ010016947.1, read as the reverse complement.
TGTGTGGAGCATTGTTGGGCAGGAGGTCACGGGGTCGAATTAGGTCGACACCATTTTTGATGAGGTTTTGTTATTGATAAAAGCACAAGGACACGGATATATATCGGGTGCCTCCCTTTTGGTCTTAGCTACCATGGAAGCATAGTTGGTCACAAAGAACTTGGGAAAGCGCTACATTTCGTGAGGTCAAGGGTTCGATTCTTAGCTGTGCAAAGGTATTAATTTTTTTATTAAATTTAATTTTGAAGGAAAAATAAAGGTCAAGGTGTTAGCATAAGAAATTGTGATTTTTGCAAATTAGAAAAGGGAGTTATAAGGTGGATGGTGGTCAAGTTTATTTGTATTTTTGCATGTTAGAAAAAGGAGAAATAAGGTGTAATTGTGATTAATGTTATATTGTATTTGGCATATTATAAAAAGGGAGATATAAGGTATTATTATTTTTAAGATTTATTATGCACATTTTTTATAAGGGTTTTTAATGTGAATGATTTGATATCTATTCAAGAAAAATATATTTGTTAACCAATTTTAAGTGACAAAATAAAAGAAAAATATCTTTGTCAAGACAGGCACATGCAAAAGAAGATTATCATCATTGAGGCAGATTTAGAGGTATGGTGCTTTAATTCATTTATCAAGGGTGGTTTTGTTTGAGGAAAATATTTTTGATGTCATATGATTGGAGGTATAAGGATTGATTTGATGTGCATTAGTGTTGATTGAAATTGGGAATAAATGTGCAAATACTATAGGTCAAATTTATGAGTAAACTTGTGCATTGGTATTGATTGAAATTGGGAGTAAATGTGCAAAGGTTATATGCCAGATTTGTGAGTAAACTTGTGCATTGGTTTTGATTGATATTGGGAGTAAATATGCAAGGGTTATAGAATATATTTGAAAGAAAAAGTTGTGCATTGTTCATGATTAATTTTGGGAGTAGATCTAGAGGGCAGATTTGAGCATTGTGATTGGCTTTGAAGTGCATAAGGAAATAAGCAAATAGTCTTACACATATAGAAGGATTGTTTTAAAGCAAGTCAAAGTGTCACATAGTGCAAGGATAGTTTGAAAATATTCAATTGAGAAGAATATATTGGGTAATTGTTATTTCATATCATTCTCTATATGTGCATGAAGATAAAATAATACTAGGTAGAATATATCTAAATTGCTAGAGTAGAGGAAAGCACATTGAGAAATTTATGAGCAATATTTGTATGAGTGGATGAGTATGATTTTGGAGTTGATTTGAGTAGGCATTCTTAGTAGGATTCTGAGCAAATTTGAGTAGATTTTGTGAGTAGAGTTGAGCAGGTTTTTGTGAGCAAATTTGAGTAGATTTTGGAGCATATTTGAGTAGGCCTTCTTAGTAGGCTTGTGAGCATATTTGAGCAGATTTTGTGAGTATATTTGAGCAGGTTTTGGATTAAATTTGAGTAGGCCTTTTGAGTAGGCTTGTGAGCATATTTGAGTAGAGTTGTGAGCAGGTTTAAGTAGTGTTGGTGAGTAGGATTGAGTAGGTTTTGTGAGTAAATTTGAGTAGAGTTGTGAGTAGGCTTTAGAACAAACCAGAGTAGAGGATATTGGTGTCTCCTATGGATAGAGGTCCATGAACCAGAGTAGAGGGGATTGGTGTCTCCTATGGATTGGGATCCACAAAAATTTTAATATGGAATTGATTTCCATGAAATTTGTTGAATAAATTTATAAGAAAAATTTCTTCGTGGATGTAGCTCACATTGGGTGAACCACATTAAATTTGTCTCTTATGTGTGTGGTGATTTGTGCATTATTTCATTATTGCAATTGATAATATTGGATGATATTTCTTTGGAAAGAAAAGTAAAAGTTGTATATTATACTGTTCACCCCCCTTCTAGTATAAGCTTGTGTTCTTCATGTATACTAGCCCATCAATATCTTTTTAACCTAACAATATTGGAACCCTTTTAATTCATCAAAAGGGGTGAATTATCAAATTAAGCACAGTCAAACTATTCAAACCTGATCAATATTAAGTCAAACAATCAGTAACTAGTGTCATTCAAACCACACTATCACCTATCCGCTAGTGCGTAGTCTCCTTGAGGCCTAGCCTTTTTGCCAACATGACCACCATAGGGTGGTTACTACAATAGTGGAGGCTTTCCCTATTTCAAATCCCCACATGATCCCATCATGAGAATGTGGGATTAATTTCCCAAGTGGGGTAAATAAAACTATTACCCCTAAATTCAACTAGGTGATCAAAAATCAATCAAAAGCAAACATATAGTAAGCATTGATAGGTCGATGAATACGAGTTTACACGTGTCAAAAGAGAGGGGCACAGACCATCAATGTAGGTCTATGAATCCTTTTTGAAATCTTCTTTTATTCCCATGTATCCCATGTGGGATATTAGAAAATATTTTGCAAGGCCCCTCTTCCTTTTTGCACCTTCTAAGTGTGGGTTCTTCATTGGGATGTGGTGATGAGGTGAAGATTCCCAAATCAAATATTTTACCCTAAGTTTAACCTTAAACCTAAGGAAATATTTTGTGGCATAACTCTAATTAGCAGAGATAATAACAGGTGTTTGCATCTTGGCTGGGATAGACTAAAACTTCATCAACAAACTCCAAGCAACATTAATAGGGTCTGAAACACTCATCAAGAGCCTACCACTAGGTATTTATTGTCATGTGAATGAGGTTTTAAGCCTATAGCACTTTCCACGAGTGGATGTTACTCTCGATCTTACAATTAATAGACATCTCTGCTACTGGTTTGTATAGAACCCAAAAAGGGGCTTTGTTTGAGCTAAAATCCACTATGATGTGATGAACAAAATAGAGTAACAACAGCTATGAAGTCATGACCAAGGTGGGATACATAAAATTTGCTACTAAAATGGTCTAAGCTCCTCCATAATAATGGTGTATGGTTTCCTGTTAATATTTGGAGGTGTAACTCATCACAGGTCATGATTCAATACGCTATGCTGAAGGGACGGTTTGGGGGTTTCTTGTAGTCACGCATCAATTAAAAAGACCCACTGTCAGTGAAAACTTGAAAGAGACCATTGTTGCATAGGCTTTTAGAATCTCTTTCTGGACAGACAACTCATTGGGAAAAACATAATTGATAACCATTACTAGCATGGTTTGTCATACAATACCAAGGCTTAGCAGGACATCTATCAACAGTTTATCCAAGCCATTAGATGATTAAGTGACAGGTTATTCATGAAATTAGAGCATTTAGAGTTAAACTAGGCCCAATATTACTCGCTTTACAAGATCCTTCATGAAGGAGGCCATGCATACATAAATTGCAGGTGCTATATCGAACATCAATGAATTTTTAAATAAATATTATGTGAATTTTGATTTTATCTTACCTAAGTTTACAATCCAATTACTATGCATTTTGAAATTGAAATAAATTTGTACCTCTAGGCAAGTATGTGTATGATGAAATTTATAGATAACTAAATACTTAAATCAAGAAATGGAATACAACAATGTATCACCTATCCATTTATCAATACCACCCAATTACTTCAAATTAATCAAATGTGATTTTTCTTATATTCTACCTATAATAGATTAATAATGAAATTGAACCTTAATTTATATGGTAGAAAGGTCCAACCTTAATAATAGGGGTGTTGAATTAATCTCCACCTCTTATTCTTCCAAGGATGTCTCTTGTATTTTCAAGGCATCCTGACCATTCCCTCTTCCATGACTTCTCCCTTTCAATATTTGTGCCCTTCTTCTCCAAGGTTGACTCATAAAATCACTCATATTTGGCCAAATGCCTTTAATTAGAACTTAGTACTTTTCAAATCCTTTTGGTTTCTGATCTACCAAGGTAGAGAGCATACTCCCTAAGCTCCAATATTTCCCTCCCCTTTCAATTACTTGTCTCTCCTTTTATAATTCTTTCCAACTCCCTTTCCTTCATGAGCAAGAAGGTGGGTTTATTATTAAATTATTAAAGGGTGCCTTTTTGAAGTCAACTCAAATAGTGAAATCCCTTTTTATTAAAAATAGGAGTTAGGAAAAGAGGGGATAAGGTGGGAGTACCTTGTTCATTTTGGGCCTCCCTTTTCTTAGTGCAACTGCAAGGTCAACACTATTACTATTTGGGAGTAGAAAGAATTCAACCTTAGAACTATTATGAAACAATCATGTGGAAGGAAGAATAGTTCATCCACTAGTAAAATATACTTTTATTATTATGAAATTGCTCTTTTAAATCCAATTAAAATTGGATAAATTTTATGGAAACCTAATTGTATTAAATTAGGTTAATTATACTAAATCATTTTTTTTGTAAAAGATAAAACTTTCACAAAAGCTTTAATTAATTTCTCCCCAAACCTTACAAAATCCCAATTACATTCCAAAACTCTTCAAATTAACCTAGTGGAATGTAATTAGTTTCAATTAGATATTTTATAGGATAATTAGGATTTACTATCCTCTAGATTTATCAATTAGATCCTTTTATTAATGTTAGGCAACATTTGTAAGGTTAGGTTAATATTAAAATTCAAGTATTAATTGATCCTTTGGATAAATTAATATCTTTTAGAAAGTCCTAATGGGTGGTCTATGACATACTCCCCCCAGGATTAAACATAGTCCTCTATGTTTCTCATTATCTTCAAGCCTAGTTAATACAAAAAATAATAAAACTAGCATTAGTTCTTTACAAAATAGTTAGAACCACCATCCTTTTTCTTATTTCTAGTGTCTCATTATCGATGATAAGGAGCATCTTCTATCCATGAGAGTAGCTGGACCTGCAAGAGTACAAACCATCAACAGCACCATGTTCTTAAAGCAATAAAACATCCATATTGCATCAACAATAAGTATTGAAAACATCATCAATACACACTTTTTCATCATAGAATCAAATCTTTGAAACATCTGTCACTGCATAGTCAATGATCATAGAATACTATTGATGAGGCCAGAAATTGCCTCATTCATAGACCATTTTTGGATATTTCATAAACTATTTGATAGACCTTATGCTATGTTTTTATGCTAATTTTGATGATGGAATGCATTATGTATTATTATTTACATGTTTAAATGTTCAGGAGCATAGTACTCTATTTTGACCATTTTTTGCATTTTCTGCACTATTTTAGCTGATTTACCTAGCAAATAAATATTTATTTGAATATGTAATAATGTATGTTGATATGTATTCCGTTCTGGGATCATGTTTTTTGTTTTCCTTGCCTTCTAACCTGTTCAAATTGCAAAAAGGTGCCAAAACCTATTCAAACTAGTCTGACTATGTAGAAAATAGAATTTGACCATACAAATTCCAGCCAGTTGTGCATAAATAGCATGGCTTGGAATTTATCAATGCCATCACGTAAAACTTATGGAATTAGTCTTCTGAGGACTTAATAAGACTACCTAGCTAGTCAAACCCATCATCCTAAGCAATTGATGCATGGATAAGCATCAAAATTGTTACACTACCTGATATTCCGGAGCAACTCTGGAATGAGCGGAGCAGGACCAGTTTTGGTCAAAACTATCAACAGAATGGTCAGAAAGGTGGAAAATGATGAGATAAATATGGATACAACTATATGAGGGGTTTTCTCACCCCTTCCAACACATTTCTCCCAATATATTACACCCAACAAGTAAAATGGATATGTTGTAGAAGAACAGTTTCTTGCATTTCAGGAAGACAACTCCAGAACAGTTGTTGAATCCCTGAAAAGTAGCAATAGAATGAATCAATATATGTAATAGAGTAGTATAAATAACCAAGCTCCCATATTGGTTGAGCATGGGTAAATAGGGATAGAGAAATATCAAGATAGATAGACATTTTCATAGTTGTTTCAGCTATAACAGAGCAGTAATTCTACAAGATTTCTCCTGCATTGTTGTAATGTCATGTCATAATCAATAAAAGGTGCAATTTCTCCATTAAATTTAGTATCTTGAGTGGATGTGTGAGCATTAGGTATTTTAGAGCAGTATTCTTGCCTTCTTCTGGATCAGGGAGCAAGGGCCACTTCCAGGCCCAAGAGAAGGATCAACTTTTGACAGGTTTTCTATTCATTTCTTGTTTAAGAGTTAGCAAAAACCTGATAATTTCCATTTCATGTACTAAATTTTTTGTGTTTATAGATGCATGTAGTATTAACTATAGATGTATATGCATTGCAGTTGATCACCTAGCATGGTCTTTTCAATCTTACAACACTTTTTGATATTCCCCTGTTTTCAGTTCTTGGTATTTCCATTTGTGCTAATTGATTTCCAGCTGTTTCATTTTTGCAACATTTTATTCTAGCCTTTTAATTTTGTTAATGTAATTAGGATTTACTTTCTATAAAACTATTATTTCTGTCATTTCCATTTTGCAAGCATAAATAGGTTTCATTTCTGTTATTTCTGATTCTACAAGAGTAATTAGTTTCAATCTTCTGCAATCTTTCCATTTCTACAATTTTATTTTAGCAATTGTAATTAGGAGTTCAATTCAAATCATAGGATTAGAGGTGACTCCAAAATCCCCAAAAACTAACCTATTCCACCAATAAATCTTGTTTCCTAAATAAATTGATCTTCAAGTTGCTTACCTCTGCTATCGTATACAACCATTGGACACCACCCTGGATTGACAATTATAATGATTAAATGATGTGATTGATGACACTCATCATTTTTGGCACCATTTTTGGGGAACCAAGGTGTTGTTAGGAGAAGTAAAGCAGGCCAAGAAATTGTTGTCTTGATACAAGTAACAGTTCTTGGAAACTTGTACTTCAGTTTATTTAGCAAATAAGCATGAATGCATAGGCCAAAAGACGAAAGAGGGAGGTTTATCAGAACCGGTTCTTTTCCTAAAAGGTGTTCTTCATGATCAGGTGAAGACTTTCCTATGTATGAAATCCTTGAAAGACTTAAATGAGAATCATCTTCTTCATCAGCTAAAATTTTGGGACCTTTGGAAGAAGAACTCTTAGAAGCACTTACTTCTAGACATCCCTCTGGACCTAGTCCATCTGAACAAAATTTCAAAAGTGAGGGAGACACTATGGCAGAAGAATATGATAGGGATGTTATAGTTCAAGTTGAAAACCCTACTAGGACTTTTGAATATCCTATTCGGCTGAATCCTACTCAGAATGCTCCTATGAAAATAATTTCACCTTCTGTATTGCCAACCTTTATGGGAATTGTCTCTGAGGATCTTGACCAATTCTTGTTTGAATTTAAGGTTTTGTGTTAGACTTATGACTATGTAAATGATAATAAAAATTGAAATTGTTTCCATCTACACTTAAAGATGCAGCTTTATGTTGGTTTATGAGTCTTGAACCTGATTCAATTCGCACTTGGGAACAAATGGAAACTGTATTCTTGGATAAATATCAGGAGTATTGTAGAGTGCGGAATAGAAAGGATGAATTATTTCAGATTAAACAAGAGGAGGATGAGAATTTGGAGGACTATCTTGATAGATTTACCTTTATCCAAAAGAGATGTGGTCTTGTAGAATCCGATTTGTTAAAGACCATATTCTTAAGAGGTTTGTAGGATGATTCCAGGGAAGTATTAGATTTAATGGGAAAAGGAGATGTGAACCAACTTGACATTAATGAAATCATGGGGTTATGCAAAAATTATTCTCACACTAGGCAAAGAAGAAAGAAGCGGAATTCTAATAATAATGATATCAAAGACTTAATGGAAGAAATGGCTAACATGAAAATTGATATTCTTGTCCAATTGAATTCCACATTAGGGGAGAGAAATGCAAAATCTGACTCTACACCGCCCTTGGCTATCTATTGCCCAAGATGCAGAAACAAGCATGCTTTACAAGATTATCCCTTAAACAGAACTTCTATCTCAACTATTTGTGGCATTTGTTCAAAGGGACATATCACTGATAAATGCCATCTGCTGCCTCAACTCAAAAATATTTTGGAAACCCAGATTGAAGAACTTAATGTTATTGGACAAATGCAAGGAGGCAATTTTTCACACTATCAAAATGCCCCTCATTTTCCTATAGGATGGGGATAAAATCCTTGGAATATGCCATGGGGGTATGCAGAACCACCCTCACAACCTTGGAATCAATCATGGTCAACTCCTCAAGATTGGTCACACTCTGGATGGACAAATCCACCAGTTAATCCACCTTGGACATAAAATCAACAATATGGGCAAAGATGGGGGCAACAATACCCATCATATCAAGGGCAGCAAAGGTATCAAGGACAAACTCAAAACCTGCTGCCTACTCCTAATAAAAATTTTTATGGAAGAATGCAACCACAATAAGCACAACCGGTAAAACAACCTCCACTTCCAGCTCAACCTATGGCTAACCCAAATAATACCAGACAGGCAGCTCCTGTCTATGGAGCTGAATCTGAAGAAACTATTGCAGTTCATGCCCTTGACTGTAGTAATATCCAATTACGCTCAGGAAAGGTATTACCTGATCCTGTTCCACCTACCATTGAAGAAATTGATAGCAAACAAGAATCTTCCAGCCCTAAACAGTTGCCAACAACTTTGGAAAAGGAGAAAGAAAAATAAAAAAATGTGCAGGTGAAAGATGTACCCCCTGTAGGAATGATACCATATCCTAAAAGGTTTGATAATACTATAACTATCCCTGAATCAGAGTTAGTCACAGAACTTAATAAAATGACTATATCCCTTCCTTTGTTGCAAGCAATAAAGGATGTGCCATTAATCAAGAAAACCATTCAGGAGTTGTGTATCAAGAAACCTAGCAGAAAGAAGAAGGCCTTTCCTAAAACTGTGCAAGTAGAAGGGAAATTGGCTGACCTGCTATCTAGAAAACTTGTTCCTCCAAAATATAGTGATCCAAGAAGTCCAATTGTCACAATCACTATTGGGCTAGTACAAATTCCAAATGTATTGATTGATCTTGGAGCTGCAATTAATGTAATGACTAAAGACACAATGCAAAAATTGCAGCTCAATAATCTCATTCCTACAACTATAGTTTTAGAAATGGTTGATAGGTCAGTTGTAAAACCAGAAGGAATACTGGAAGATATTTCCATAGAAGTCTCTTCTTGGGAATATCCTATAGATTTCTTGGTATTGCAGCCTAGAAACTCAGCTAATGGCTATCCCATCATTCTAGGATGACCTTGGCTTGCCACTGTAGCTGCTTTTATAGACTGTAGATCTAGGGAAATGACTATTTCAAATGGCATTGATCTCAAAAATATTTCCCTTTATCCACCTGCCCAACCTTCAACCAAATTTTTTGGATAGATATGGTTTCCTGAATCTGATGAAGAATAGGAAGAAATTGTTTCCACTCTGGCCACAATAATAGTAAAGGAACATATTGAGGAAATCAACTCACAAGAAAGAGAAATCTTTGAGGATGAAACTATCCTAGTTGAGACATTACAAGAAGAAGGACTTAAATATGATCAAATCCTTGTTCATCACTTGTTGTGGAAGGATGAAGAACATACCTCAGAACATCTGTCATCCATTCCAATACAAGAAAGCTCTTTCATACTGCCACATGGATGGCATCAACATCTTCTTACTTCTTTCACATGTCCTATGCAAGGAATGATTCCATCAGGTATTACTTTTGAAATAGAATCCAGAGTATTTCATACTTTGCAACCACATCACTATCCATTAAATTATTTGATCAGCAAGTATGGAGCAATCAACTCCATTCATCCAGGGATTAAACAAATAGAAGTACAACCAGGTAAAATTTTGAATATTAATAGTTGGCTGACTGATGAACAGGAAGCAAAGTTATTTGTTGTCCTACAAAAACATGTTCAGGATTTTGCTTGGAGTTATAAGGATATGACTAGAATTCACCCTGATGTGTGTACACATAGGATATACACTGAAGATGTTAAACCTGTGAGACAACCTCAAAGACGTTTGAATCCTGCTCTGAAAGATATTGTCAAGGAAGAAATTGAAAAACTTTTAGATGTAGGGTTCATTTATCCAATTTCAGACAGTTGGTGGGTTTCTCCATTGGTTATTGTTCCAAAGAAAAATGGGAAAATGAGAGTGTGTGTAGACTATAGAGAGTTGAACAAGGTCACACATAAGGACCATTTCCCATTACCTTTCATAGACCAAGTATTAGATACCCTTGCTGGTAAGAAATTCTTCTATTTTCTTGATGGATTCAGTGGATATAATCAGATACAAGTTGTACTTGAAGACCAAGAGAAAACTACTTTCACATGCCCTTGGGGAAAATTTTCTTATACGGTCTTGCCTTTTGGCTTATGTAATGCTCCAACAACTTTTCAAAGAGCTATTTTGGAAATATTATTTGATTTGACAAATGAAAGTGTGGAAATCTATATGGATGATTTCACAATATGTGGAGAAACTTTTGATTATACTTTAGAACAACTTGAAAAAGTTTTAACACGTTGTGAAACATACCATTTGTCTTTAAATCCTGAAAAATGTTTTCTAATGATGGAGGAGGGGATTGTCCTTGGTCATCATATTTCCTCTCATGGGATTAAGGTTGATCCCAAGAAGGTGGAAGTCATCAAAGACCTTCATCCAAAAACTCAAACTGATGTAAGGAGTTTTTTGGGACATATTGGTTTCTACCATAGATTTATTGCAAATTTTAGTACCATAGCTAATCCAATGTTTGCATTATTGACTAAGGATTCTAAATTTACTTGGTCTACTGAATGTCAAAAGTCTTTTGAAGCATTGAAAGAGAAATTAACAACTCCCCCTATGTTGAGAGGACCTAATTGGGAACTGCCATTCCATATTCAGACTGATGCTTCCAATACTGCTATTGGAGCAGCACTAGGTCAAATTGAAAATGGAGAACATTATGCCATTTACTACATTAGTAAAAACTTGACAGGAGCTGAAAAGAACTACACCACTACTGAGAAGGAATTCTTGGTTGTGGTATATGCTATTAATAAATTCTGACACTATATCATAGGATATCAAGTGTTCATCCATACAGATCATGCTACTATTAAATACTTGATGAATAAACCTCTGGTTAGTGCAAGAATTATTCGTTGGTTAATATTGTTGTAGGAATTTGATATCACCATAGTTAATAAACTAGGGAAGGCTAATGTAGTAGTAGATTTTCTATCAAGATTGCCAAACACAGACACAGGGGAATTGGTTGAAGATGCTTTTCCTGATGAAAAATTGTTTGCTATTTTTGTACAATCTCCATGGTTTGCAGATATAGCTAATTACTTAGCTACATGAAAAATTGCTCTTCACTTCACTCCTAAACAAAAGAAATAGTTAATCAAGCAAAGTGCTTCCTTTAAATGGATAGGAGGTCTACTCTTTAAATGCAGTCCTGACCATGTTCTACGCAGGTGCATCCACAAGGATGAAGTGTATGACATTCTTCGTGCATGTCATGATGAACCATCTGGAGGGCACTATTCAGTACAGAGTACAATTCGAAAAATCTTGGGTGCTGGCTACTACTGGCCATCCTTGCATAAGGATGTGAAGAAATATGTCAGACATTGTGATGCATGCCAAAGAATGGGAAAGCCTACCTATACCAGTGAAATGCCATTGCAACCTCAAGTAGGTATAGAACCATTTGAAATGTGGGGGTTAGATTTTGTAGGACCTATTGATCCACCTTCTCAAGGTAAGGTGCATATTTTGGTATGTACTGATTATGTGACTAAATGGGTAGAAGTGCGTGCTTTTAAGCATGCACGAGAGGAAAAGGTTGTTGATTTTCTGTATTCATAAATTTTTTTGTGTTTTGGAGCCCCACACACTATTACCACAGATCAGGGACCTCAATTTACATCAAAGGTTGTTGAAGCCTTCACTAAACTATATGAAATCAAGCATAGGAAATCCTCACCTTATCACCCTCAGGCGAATGGTCAAGTTGAAGTGACAAATCAGGAACTGGAATGAATCTTAACCAAAACAATAGCTTCCCATAGGAGAAATTGGCTAGATAAGCTACCTGAAGCAGTTTGGGCTTATAACACTACATGGAAATCCACTACAGGATTTACACCTTATGAATTGGTTTATGGTAAAAAACCTCTTTTGCTTATTGAATTTGAATTACTAACACTGTGAACTTCTTTGGAAGTTGGTATTGATTTGTCACAGGCACAAGTAGACCGGATTTTGTAACTCAATGCATTGGATGAACTATGAATGGATGCATTGCACCAGACTGAGATGATTCAAGCACAACAAAAGTTGTGGCATGACAGTCACATTCAAAAATGGGAATTTCAACAAGGTGATTGGGCTTTGTTATTTGATTCACGCTATGAAGATTTTCCTGGGAAGTTACAAACTAGATGGCTTGGACCTTATCTGATTGAAGAAGTGTTTGAAAATGGAGTTGTTCATCTTTCACCCATTGATGATTCATGAAGAAAGTTAGTGGTTAATGGGTATCATCTCAAGATCTACCATACACCACTAACTAAGGATGAGTTTCTAAAGCAAGTGGAGCAATTGGATGTACTCATGTTGGAAGAAACCAATTCTTCCACAATAAATATAAAAAAATGAATAATTCAGAAAGTGAAAACCTCCTAGGAGGCACTTCTGAATTGGCTTGCATGAAAATCGGTTGTTCGACATGTTTGCCTTATCAGATTCACAATCATTTTCCCATATTTTCTCACAATCATTGTTTCACCTATTTTCAGACTACGCTTGTCTTATTCAGTAGAGGAGCCAGCTGGTAGTCAGCAGGAACAACCATCTGTACAAATGTAGATAAGTGGTTAAATCAGGTATGTGCCCTTTACATTTTAAACATTGTAGATATTTAGTATGTAGTGTGTAAAGTCACTAATTAGTACATAAAGCATTCATAAGGTTTGATCCAAAATATATCCATTTGGTCAATGGGAAATAAAACATTTTAGGTTGTTTTAAGGAGAATGGAAAAAAAAGTTGGAAAAGAGTTGAAATAAGTTTGTGCGAAAAGAGAACTTCGGAATGATGGAAGCTCCGGAATAATATTGTTGCTTCTAAAAAATAACTTCAGAATGAAGAGGGTTTGTGCTTCAGAATAAGGAAGGATTTTTTACCTTCAAAATAAAATAATGTCACGCTTCAGAATGAAAAATAAACTCCAAAATGAGCAAGGGCAAAAAACAAAAAGTCACATGGCATAAAAGTGTTTTTAATTTCGCCATTTGAAGTTGGAAATAACAAATGAGGGCACACATTCCAAGCTATGGATTTCAAGGCTGCAATGAGAAAGAGATCATGGGGAACCATTGCGTGCTTCACGATATGCGAAATCATTGGCACATGCAACAAGGCACTTTGGTAGAAGGAAACTCTACACGTTGTACATGATGAAGCCAATGATTAACTGCCACCTCAATAAGTCATAACCATTTAATCACAAGCAGCAGAAAAATATAAATCATGTTCCTATAGGGAATAGGAGTCTGCCATGTGACGAGTAAAAGGGGATTTAATTTTTCAAACACTCCGACATGTTTGGAAGCTGGTTCTTGTGCTGAGAAAAATTAAATTTCGTAGCCAAAAATATTATAGCCCTCGTAGATGCAAATTATTCGATCCAAACCCAAAAATGACCTACTCCATAAGGCTGAGAGAAAATAGAGCATAGAAAATTGAAAATGGGGGAAAGAAGAATAAAATTGAGTCAAAAAATGTAGATTGTCTATATGGAGATCCTGGGTCACTACGTATCTTTACAGAAGGAGGATTGATGTCATTTATACGTAAATTTGATGGACACTCTAAAGGATTGGTGATAGAATTTATGCGCACTCTCAGGGACAACCAGGCTCACATCAATGGCATGACAATCCAGGTAACACCAGAAATCCTAAGCCACATTACTGAATTACCTCTACAAGGGTTACAGATTTTAAAAGCTGGTAAAAATGCCCTAACTGAAATAGTTAACCAGTTTAAGGAAGAAGGTGATAAACCAATTGAGTTTTTAATGAACAATAATGTCTGCAAAGGGGTAAAAAGAACCAGTTTACAACATCCTTGGGAGAATGTAGTAGTCTGGGTAATCATATTTTTGACTTGTGATGGGCAATTTATCATTTTATCTGGACACCATATTAGAATTTTAAACCATTTGAGGCATGGTGGTTCAAACCCAGAATTCAGAATAAATCTCCCTCTATATTTATACCAGGAGTTACAAAATATGGCCAAACGATACCAAGCAGGGAAAGGGACTCCTAAACACCATGGGCTCATTAAGCTAATTTGTAAACATCATTTTAGGGGAAACCCTAGAAGTTTTGATAGGTTTTTCTCTACATGGAATGAGTTGGAGGTTGAAAGCCCTGAATCTAAAGAAGAAACAGAAGATAAAAGCCCTAAAAGCCCTGAAATTGAAATTGAATCCTCTAAAAATGAAATTCCCTCTTCACCACAGGGACCTCCATATTCTAGGACCAGGAAGCAAAGAGAGAAACAATCTAAGGCTGGTCCTATAAGAAAAATAAGGAAGGTTACATTTTCTGAAAATGTAACTATTTTTCCAGCACATCCCACTAAGCAGCTTGGGAGTTCAAGCAGGGAAGAGCAGATGGAGGAGGAGACACCTAGAGCAGACTCTACTCCAGAATTATCAAAATTTGTTCCAAAATCCCCTAAAGAGGTCAAACACAAACAATCTACTGTAGGGTTGCGAAGGTCCTCTAGACTTCGAAAACAGAAAGCAATGGAGGAGGTAGAGGATGTAGAGGCAGTATCACTGTCCCAACAAATAAGTGTAGAGCAGGAAAAAGATATTGATACATGTGCTAAAGTTATGTTGCAGGAAGAAGTGCTTGTAGATGAGATTATAGAAGAAGCATATATAGGCATAGAGGATGCAGAGGTAGGCACAACAATTATAGACATAGATACAACAATACCTACAATGCATATCCCACTTGTTGATTATTCTGATTCTAAAGAAGAGCCCATAGCAGAGGAAGAGAAGGAAGATATACAAGAACAGTTGCATGCCGCTAGAAGTGTCATTAGGACACAGATGGGTTGGATTGAACAAAATGAAGCCTCTATCAAAGAGAAGGATAAATTTATTGTTGATTTGCAATAGGAGGTAAATGAATTGAAGGCTAGATTGTCAACTCTGGAGCAACAGTCTACAGAATCTAAACCTAAAGATGAGTTGGCCAGAATTTTATTGGAATTAGTAGAGGAACATAGGGAGGCAGCCCTACCTAAAGAGGAATCACCTATCAGAGGAGTAGAAATAGAAGATATAGCAACACAAATCTTCCAGTAGGATGTAAGTATGACAGAATATGAAGATTAAAGGGCTTTTGTAGAATATTCTGATAATTTTCCACAACAAACATCATAAGCAACAATGGATGCCAGTGAACAAGAGGAAGTATAGGAACAAGTAAATGTGCATTCTCCTCATGTTTTTGTTGAATTGACTACATCTGGTTCACCCCAAATTAAAACAATAGATATTGGGGTGCAAGTGGATTTACCCCTTATGGAAACAATAGAAATTGGAATACATGTAGATCTACCTCCAAAAATGCAACAGATAGCTAGGCCCCCACAAACAGTTACACTAACAAAGTATAATGAGGACATAGCACATTGGATGCTTAAGTATCAAGGAATGGAAGCACAAATTGCATCTTTGAAATCTATGGAACAAAAATTTGATGCTCAAAGTACACAAACAAATAAGTTGCAAGGACAAGTTCAGTATCTTTGTCAGGTTGCAGAGTATCTAGTTCAGTTTCGAAGGCCAACTAGATTTTATAATTTAATCTTGAAAGAAAGGTACCTCCACTGGCAAGTAATGAGAATTGTTCTGATCTCCCCTATGAAATAAATACTGCAAAGAAGAATTTTTGGAAGCCTATTTGCATAGTCCAAAAGAATAGAAGAATTTGATGTGTGAATTGTTCCTGCACCAGTTTCTCATACCTAAGAATGTGACATTCTTGCCACATATCTTCATAGGAGATATACAGTTGAGAGCTTTCATATCTACATTAAAAAATCAGATCCATTGGGAGGAGGAGAAAAGAGCTAAGTAAAGAAATGGAGTTGAAAGTTGAACTGCTAATAAGACCTTCCCATGCCAATTATAGGACCTCCATACCAATCAGCATTTCACTATGATGAGGGAGCATAGTATCGAGAGGTTTATATAAGCAATCTTACTGATTGTGTAAATGTCAGTTTTCAGGCTTCTTTTGTAAATATTTTAGAAATGCTTTATCATCTTGTAAGTGCATGGGGAGAGTTGTCAATATCACTTCAGAAAAGGGAACCTATCTCGCCCAACAACTTGTTGTGGTCCAAGAGAAGAGCAGAGGGTATAGTGCAAGTCATCCACAAACTAAAATATCACTGGATAGGTTTGAGATATAGGTTACCAACTGTTATAACCCTGTTCCATATTTCTTTGATAATGATCCTCAACCAGATGAGCAGTTTCAGGAGTGACTCAAGCAAATATAGGAAACTAGAGGATACTATCAAGTTCTAGGGCAAAAACTGAGGTATCAAGAATAGAATTTTGAACATAGATCTTTGTGTTGTTGTGGTTGCACAGAATGCATGAGGACATGCATTACAATAGGTTGGGGGAAATGATGAGGCCATAAATTGCCTCATTCATAGACCATTTTTGGATATTTCATAAACTATTTGATAGACCTTATGTTATGTTTTTATGCTAATTTTGATGATGGAATGCATTATGTATTAATATTTACATGTTTAAATGTTTAGGAGCATAGTACTCTGTTTTGACCATTTTCTGCATTTTTTGCACTATTTTAGCTAATTTACCTAGAAAATAAACATTTATTTGAATATGTAATAATGTATTCTGATATATATTTCATTCTAGGATCATGTTTGTTTTCCTTGCCTTCTAACTTGTTCAAATTGCAAAAAGGCACCAAAACCTGTTCAAACTGGTCTGACTATGCAGAAAATAGAATTTGACCATACAAATTCCAACTAGTTGTGCATAAATAGCATGGCTTGGAATTTATCAATGCCAGCACATAAAACTTATGGAATTAGTCTTCTGAGGACTTAAGAAGACTACCTAGCTGGTCAAACCCATCGTCTTAAGCAATTTATGCATGGATAAGCGTCAAAACTGTTACACTGCTTGATATTCTGAAGCAACTCCGAAATGAGCAGAGCAAGACCAGTTTTGGTCAAAACTATCAATAGAACGGTCAGAAAGGTGGCAAATGGTGAGATAAAGGTGGATACAGCTATATGAGGGGTTTTTTCACCTCTTCCAATGCATTTCTTCTAATAAATTGCACCCAGCAAGTAAAATGGATATGTTGCAAAAGAATAGTTTTCTACATTTCAGGAAGACAACTCCAGAATAGTTGTTGAATCTTTGAAAATCAACAACAGAACGAATCAGTATATGTAATAGAGTAGTATAAATAACCAAGCTCCCATATTGGTTGAGTATGGGGAAATAGGGATAGATAAATATCAAAATAGATAGATGTTTTCATAGTTGTTTCAGTTGTAACAGAGCAGTAATTCTGTAGGATTTCTCCTGCATTGTTGTGATGTCATGTCATAATCAATAAAAGGTGCAGTTTCTCCATTCAATTTAGTATCTTGAGTGGATGTGTGAGCATTAGGTAGTTTAGAGCAGTCTTCTTGCCTTCTTCTAGATCAGGGAGCAAGGGCCACTTCCAGGCCCAGGAGAAGGATCAACTTTTGACAGGTTTTCTATTCATTTCTTGCTACAGCAGGTTAGCAGAAACCTGACAATTTCCATTTCATGTGCTAACTTTGTTGTGTTTATAGATGCATGTAGTATTAGTGCTATAGATTTATGTGCATGGTAGTTGATCACCTAGCATAGTCTTTTCAATCTTACAACACTTTTTGATATTCCCCTATTTTTAGCAGTTGTTTCCAGTTCTTGGTATTTCCATTTGTGCTAATTGATTTCTAGTTGTTTCATTTTTGCAACATTTTATTCTAGCCTTTTAATTATGTTAATGTAATTAGGATTTACTTTCTGTAAAACTGTTATTTCTGTCATTTCCATTTTGCAAGCATAAATAGGTTTCATTTCTGTTATTTCTGATTCTGCAAGAGTAATCAGTTTCAATCTTCTGCAATCTTTCCATTTCTGCAATTTTGTTTCAACAATTGTAATTAGGAGTTCAATTCAGCTCATAGGATTAGAGGTGACACCAGAAACCCCCAAAACTAACCTGTTCCACCAATAAAGCCTATTTCCTAAATGAATTGATCTTCAAGCTGCTTACCTCTGCTATCGTATACAACCATTAGGACACCGCCCTGGACTGACAATTATAATGATTAAATGGTGTGATTGACGACACTCATCAACTGTAACAATAGAACTACAATATTGTCATAGATAAGACATGAAATTATGTTTTTCCTATAATTTAGACACAATCTATCTAATTAGATTCATCAAAAAATCTCACAAATGAGTATCACACTATGTCTTGGTAGCCCATTTTTATGAGTTATCCTGATATAAATAGGTGTCATAAAAAACAAAGACATTTTATAAACTCTCACTTCAATATACCCATATATATTGAAATCACCTTGGAAAACTCATTTACCACCACTAGTGCATCATCCTTGATGTCCTCCGGTGAACATCTTTAATCATCCTATTGCAATATTCATATCTCAAGAGACACCAATATAAAGTGCAATCCTCAAAAGAGCCTAAGGTACACCGCTTAAGACCCACAAATTATGGAGGGTTCATTTAGCTCTTCCACTTTGATTGACTAGTGGCTTAATAGTGGGAGGATAACTTGAACACTTGTAGTCTCTGAGTATCAAAATACATTAGCAATAGCAATGATCGTATTTACTATTCTTACAATGTCATACTAATATTCATGGTCACACCTACCCCTTGTAAGGTACCATTCAAAAAATTTATCATTCTTTGATTACAATAGTCACACTTACTTTTTGTGAGGTGTCATTTTATACATATTATTGTCATATATTGATAATATTCATGACCTCACTTACTTCATGTAAGGTGTCATTCTAATCATACTATCATCCACTAATAGTAACTATGACAACACTTACTCCATGTAAGGTGTCATTCTAGGAATTAGCACATGATCTCTTCCATTTTAAGAAAGGATCCCACACTCTTCTTTAAGGGTGGTTTACCTATCTATACCTCCTAAGAGTGTTCCAATATTAGCTATGAATAGAAATATCATGTCCAATTTTTGCTTATTTAGGTTAATTTTAAATCTTAATAATATTTTATTTCATTAAGTTCATTGGACTCACACATAGATGCATCCTGAAATACCCCTTATTACCCTCTAAGGTATTCCTTACTTGTGAACTGGTCACTGTAAATGACACTCAAGTGGTCAACATGCCTATTAGTATTTTTAGTCTAGGCTTCCTTACTTAGGACCTTCCAAAAGCTACCTGCTATTTGGAACCTTCTGAGCCACCACTCAAAATAATAAGGCTCTATAATTGGGATCATTTAGCCCAACTCTTAATAAAATGCAATCACATAGATTATCATAACAATCTAAATCAAATATTGTATAATTATTCTCATTATATTGTATAACAAGGAATCATATATACATAAGCAAAAATCCCTTGGTTACAATTATCATCCTTATACAATTAGTGGCTTTCAACCATTCTTGAAGCCCTCAAGGCTACTACATTTTGGTCCTATCACTATTATGTGTTGGACATAACCCTTTAGTTGGGAAAGTTATTGGGGAAACTACTCTAGAGGTCACTTGACCTCTACCCTAGGTCATTGTTTGAGCTACTCATGTAGATCTCCCTCACCCATATTGTGCTTTAGCCACTAGTAGATATGGGATGATCAGTCCATGGCTCACTAGTGCATCAAAATAGGTAGTCAAAAATGTATAACTGTACTCATCCCTTGCATGACATAGCTATGCATTTTCTATGTATAAATTTGCCATTATTATGGCTCTCTAATAATTTATTTATGCTTCCACTAGTCTAAGCCTATCCCGCTCTGCTATGGTTGCATATCTCTCAGCAAGTAGTCTCATTTGTTCTTGGGCCTATAACTCTTCTTGAGTGTACCCTCTTTGCACCTATTTTTTAGGAAGCTCTTCTTTAACAATATCCTTGGTTGGTCCTTTAGCTATTCTAATAGCTTCCTGCATAACCACATATTTTCTTGTAACCATATTACCTCTTTGGCTTGATTCAACACCATCAAAAGTCATTTATAACTTCAAATAGTATGTACCAATACGTCGACAAGTAGTAGGAGTATGATCATAAGAATTACGATGGGGCTATTTTCCGCTATGATCATAAGTAGCAACAACAACCCTAATACAAGTGCTACCATATTGCACTCCATGGGTAAAAATTCTAGTTTTCTAATTTTTTATGGAATAAAGTTTTCAAGTATCCCATTAGCTATAAATCTAGTCGGTTGTACCTCAACATCCACCATCATGCCTCGATCGATGTGTATGTCCTACATCATCGATCTTATTTTAATTCTTCTTCAGTTTCTAAGGTAATAATTTCTTTTTTCTTCCAATGCGCTTGAAATCGTATTGTGTGTCCCATTAATATGGTCTCCTGAGATCTTATCCTTTCCCTTTCAAAAATTCCATACATTATTTTTATATGCATTTATTTATGTGCCTTACCTTTTATATTTGTGACCATTATTTTTGTCAGCTATCTAGGTCGTGTTTACACCTGCACAGGGTACCATCACAAAACCTCGTTCATGGTCACTTATTTGATAATGATTTAGATTCATGAAAATTTAAGTTTAGTCATAAACTCATCTCATAATTTGATATGGTTTATAGTTACTCCTACTTTATGCAAGAAACTATCTCTAATTACACTTAATTCATGATCATTTATTAGATAATTTACTTAAGCTAGAGGTATTCTTGCTCCATGTAAGATGTTCTTATGAGTTACTTGAATTTGAAGGTAACTCCTATCTTCCAAGAATTCTTTCTGCAATCTCATAATCTCCAACAACTACTCTTCTTCTAGTTCTATAAGTTTATCCTAACCAGGTCCAACATTCCTATAGTCACTACCTTGAATCTCCCATATTGGAATTCCTTTCCCTTTTTGAAATAATTCAAAGGGGTCTTTGTGCTTAAACCAATTGTTGAAGGTTTATACCTCTGGTTACCTATGTGTATAATAATACCACATGCATTTTTTAATGGATAATTTCTTATTTAAATAGGGTATAACGCCTTATTAAATTTGACCATCACCTGGGTGGTCGGGTGGCATACTTTTCTAGCAGATTCAGGATATTTCTTGATGAGAACTAGATATGATTTGAACCAAAATTTCATGTCATAAGATGTTTGTGGTGATATTTGGGTGATTTCCATGCTTAAATATGGAGTTTCCCCATCCTTGCCCTCCTTCATATTTTTTTAGCTAATAAACTCATTGCTCTGGCCAAAGGCCATGTATTGTAACATTGATCAAAAATGTAAATAAAGAAAACATTCTTTTGTTGATCCCATGATCTTATCCAAACTCTTGCCTCATTGCAAGGTAGTATTACCATTTGCAATTTTGAATGGGATCTTATCTTCATATTTTCCAAAACTTACCCTATGGATTGTCTTCCTATACCAAATATTCTTAGAAAAATTTATAGCTAGCATAGTTAAGTTTATGATCAAGGGGTTGCTTTAGAGAATCCCCATGCGGTTCTCTTAAACATGAAAACCCAAGTAAGTCCAAGGCTGCACTTCATGAAAACCAATGTGATCAATGTCTATCCTAGGGATAGGAGTGGCCAACCCTCCTATTAAGACCAGTTGGTAATCAAACATATCGCACTTTTGGGAATTCTCTCATATATTTCAATAGGAACACCTTTTTCCCTTCTAGCTTAAGCTAGTCTCATATTAGGTTTCTTTCAACCCATACATTAGGTGTATGCCTTGATTATTAAACATCCTACCATGGAGATAGAACATTAATCCTTTGTAATGCTTAACTTTCTCCTCATATTATACAATGGGAGTTAAGGGGATTATCACGCAAACCCTCATAGATACTCCAAAGTCTACCATTTTACCTTACTTTTTATCTTCATGACCAGAGATAAGATCTAAGTTTTCTCCCACTTGATCATTCTTAAAAAATTTCATCATACAATAATTTAGGAAGGAAGAGGATTATCTCAATACTACATATTTCAAGAACCATTTCTCATTGATCTCTTGGGTACTCCACAAGTTGTGGAAGATCCCCTCACTCTTCCATTCTAATTCACTAGTGAATTTAGACATGGGAGAAAAGGACTTGCAAATTAGTAGCTTCCAAGCACTAACTCTTTCCTTACAAACCATGCATAAGTTTGGAGTTCATCTAGGAAATTTATTTGTTTATAATGGAGTTTATTCCTAAATTATAACAAAACCCGTATCTTTGCTAGCCTAGACCTAACATTAGATTCCATTAGCTAACCTAGGATTTGATACCAACTATAACAACCCCAAATTACCAACCCAACTTGAGATAGATTTTTTTTTGAAACATTGATTAGGTTTTATGAAGGTTAATGTTGATGGCATCATTCATTATTTAAGGGTGGAATTCAGTAGAATTATAGGCGGGTGCAACCACTGTTCAGGTGGGAGCCAAGGATTTCAAAATTTTAAAGGTGGGAAGGCGTGGATTCAAAATTTTGAAGGTTAGGAGGATGATCATGGGGTCAATAGCATAGGGATACCTTCTGAGAAAACTGAGGATGGTCAAATTGATCGAGATAAAGTTTTTGAAAAGCTCATATATTTTTGGGGTGATGAACCTCTTGATAAAGGAGTCAACTCTAGGCCCCCCTTTGTTGAAGGGCCCACCATTGAAAAGGCTTCTTTCACCAAGGCCCTTAGTGGAGGTTGAAATAGCTCTAGATAATCCTCCTCTTCTCTCGAGCCCATTGGGACAAAACTCAAAATTCTTGAAGGCATAATATCAAATTACCTCTCAATGGAAACTTTCTCCTTGGTTTGAAATCTCATTGGAGGAAGACTTGACCTTGAAACCATTCATAAATGGGTGCATTCCAAGTGGAAAATTGTTGGTAGCATGGAGATATTTGGTCTATCCAAAGGATTTTTGGCATCCATATTAGCAATCATGATGATGTTAGCCAAATTCTTATGAAAGGTTCATGGTTCCTGGGACACTGTAGCTTATTTCTACATAGATGGGTGGAGGACTTTGACCTAGAAACCCAAAGCATAAACTACGCTTCTATCTGGGTGCATCTATCAAACCTTCCTTGGAAGTTTTGGCATGAGGATATCCTCAAAGGAATTACAAATATTATTGGTGAAATGGTAGCTATTGATCATGCTACATTGGCCAAGTCAAGTATGACAGCTACTAGAATATGTGTAAATGCAAACTTGGATTTAGAACTTTCCATATTTATTGAACTAGAATATGGCTTCTATTATCGCAAGCAAGCCCTAGAATATGAGAACAAGCCAAATTTCTATATGGAATTTCATACTCAAGGGTACCTTAGAAGTCAATGTCCTTCCTTGAAGATCCAATAGGAGAAATTAAAGCCTTCACCAGACACACAAAACCCTATTAGCAATGCTCATGGTTGGAGAAATTCTGGTCCAGAAAAGGGATTTAGACAAATAAAAAATGGTCATATTTCAACTAACAAAGGAATCATGATTCAAGAACCTAAAGTAAGGAAATCACCTCAAACCCCTCACCAACCAGCAGATAAATTCAAGCAAGCTACTACATCATCCTCTCAAGCATACAAGGATGAGGTATGTACTACTTTTAATATCCCGAATAAATATCAAATAATTTCTTATCCATCTTTGTTCGAATTAGAATATGAAAAAGATATTCAACACCTAGAACCTAGATTCCCCTACAAGAAATAGGCCATATAACCCTCCTCCTAAATCCTTTAGTCCTGTAAAGGATAAAAATTCTAGAGGATCCCCAAGTCTTGTGATTGAACAAATCATCCCCTCCAAATTTAGCCCCAAACAAACAAGAAGCTCCATGAAGTTGCCTATAAACTATGGAAGTAAAAAGAAAAGGGGAATAATTTTAGCAAATGAATAGTGTAAAAGATGGATTCAAGAAGACATAGCAAATGGAATCCAAAAAACTTATTCCCTCCAGTTATTTCTCAATCCAAGGAAGAAGGAAAAAGCACCAAATCTCCCCAATCTCTTAGAAAAAGAGGCAAAAATTCTTCCAAAGTTTCCAAATGAAGATCCTCTCATGGAATGTGAGAGGACTTAATGGGCTAAACATACAAAGGATAGTTAGATCATTAATAAGAGAGTTAAAACCCATAATTTTCTTAATGCAAGAAACCAAACTAGACAAACACAATTCTATTGCTACTGCCAAAAATCTTAAAATAAAGGAGTTGTTTTCAGCCAAGCCAGAGTTACTTATGGAGGTCTCATGTTCTTATGGTACCCAAGGAAATTGGAATGCAGATTGAATGAATCAAATGAAATAATTATAAGTGTTTTCTTTCATGATAGGGACAACATCTCATGTATCCTATCCAATATCTATGCTCCAAATACTTTATCAGATAGGGCTCAATTTTGGGATATCCTAAGCAACATAAAATAATATTTTCACAACACTCCATGGATATTAGCTAGAGATTTCAATACTCTCCTCTACCCATTAGATAAAAAATGAGGTTTTAGATTCCCTCTAAAAATCATGGAGGACTTTCATGACTTCATCAATTCAAAAAACCTCATGTATGTCAAAATTAAGGATGCCAAATTCACTTGGAGCAACAAAAGAGTGGGAAATTAGCTTTTACAAGTCAAATTGGATAGGTTTTTCCATTCCCAAGAAGTTTTTCAATTTTTTGGTGATGTAAACCTTCATTCTCTACCTAAAATATGATCATATCACAGTCCCTTATTGATGGAAGTAGAGAAATACAGACCATTTAAAAGACCTTTTAGATTTGAGGTAATGTGGATTCAACATCCTGACCTTAGGAATAGAATTTCTCAATGGTGGAAAAAGGTTGGACAAGGGTGTCCTTCTTTCAGACTAACACAAAAATTGAAACATGTAAAAGAGAATATTAAAATATGGAATAGAGAAGTGTTTGGAAACTTATTTAAAAATAAGCAATCCATTGAGAATGGATTAGCTTTAATTGAAAATAAGATACAAAATGATCAGTATGATGAACAAACTAGATCAGAAGAAAGAAGCATATTGGCTAAATATCATAACATCCTTGCCTATGAAGAAACCTTTTGGAGACAGAAATCCAGAGCCCTATGGCTCAAATCAAGGGATTCAAACACCAAATTTTTTCATGCCTCAACCTTGAGAAATAGAAGCAATAACATAATCAAAGAAATTTTCAATGGTGATGGGTCCACCACTTCTAACATCATGGAAATTAGAGTTGTCAAATTTCTTCTTGGAGAATGTAATCCTACCTCATAATTAGCAAAATATTCCATGCTCTATCATATTCCTCAATCCATCCTAGAAGATATCAATTCCAAGCTTATCACACCTTTTTCTAATGATGAGATCAAGCAAGCCTTATTAACCATACACCCATACAAAGCCCCAGGCAGGATGGTTTTCCTCCTCACTTTTTTTAGAATTTCTAGGATATTGTAGGACAAGACGTTTTTCCACCGTCAAAGAATTTCTTCCAAGTTTATTCCTTGATGCTTTAATTCCACTTTCATTGCTTTAATTCCCAAAGGCCCCACTAATAAATTTATGATTTATTATAGACCTATAAGCCTTTGCAATGTTGTTTACAATATTCTCACCAAAGCCATTGCCAGAAGATTGAAGGATATCATGCCCAACATTATTGATGTTGTAGGCCAACAAGGTGAATTTCTTTCCTACTTTTGTCACATGCCTGTGCATTTAATTTATCAACCAGGGAGCTTCGTAAACTTGCGAAGGGTCTGAATAAGATTGTTTACAATACAACTTGAGATGATTTCACTAGTTCTACTATTGGGGGGTATTTCAAATGGTTGTCAATAATTCATGCACTCCTCAATAATTTATATAAAAACAATTAAATCTACAGAAAGGAAATGATCACACATTCCTGGAAATGAACCTACTACAAATTCTAGAAATAACAATAAACAATCTGATAAAAGTAGTAAACTAATCTAAAAAAACACAAGAAAAATAGGGGAAGAAATACTGGCTTGGAGTGGGCCCAGGCTCTAGCAGCTTCCTCCCAACTGAACACGCACTTAGAACTTCTTAGAACTGTATTACAATTATTAAAGTATTACAATCAAAATATTCTATCTCCTCTATCTATATATCTATGTCTATATCTCTCTATATATTCTCATAGAGGTCTGCATGTGTTTATATAGCACACCCACAGAACTTCTGTTACAAAGAAGTTGTAACAGTCAATTCATCCCAGACTGAACTAAGACAATCTAGTAAATGTAATCGACGTCTGCTAAAATTGACATTCAATTCTAACAGTGGCATGTTCACTGATTGGTTTGTGCTTTTCCTGGCATTGGTAGGACATTCTCATACATCGGTGCGATCCCCAATTTAGCTCTACTTGACGTAGAGTTGGAACTGCACCAGTCGCTTTTGTCCACGTCGTGCTTGTTTGGTCAATGAGCGAAGAACAGGGGCGTCTTCCCTATGAGGAATATGCCTAAGTATATCGGGCGCCTTCTCCATGCGAAAGGTGCCTTACTGCTATAGGTGCCTTCTCGAAAGAGGAAGGTGCTTATCTTTTGTTGGCACCTTCCTGTGATAGGAAGGTGCTTTGCCTTCTAGTGGTACCTTTCTATTGGTGCCTTCCTTATGGGAGGAAGGCGCTTGCCTTCTAGTGGTGCCTTCCTTATGAGAGGAAGGCGCTTACCTTCTAGTGGCACCTTCCTTACGATAGGAATGCACTTGCCTTCTAGTGGTGCCTTCCTTATGAGTGAAAGGCACTTGCCTTCTAGTGGCACCTTCCCATCGGTGCCTTCCTTATGGGAGGAAGGCGCTTGCCTTCTAGTGGTGCCTTCCTTATGAGAGGAAGGTGCTTGCCTTCTAGTGGCACCTTCCTTATGAGTGGAAGGCACTTGCCTTCTAGTGGCGCCTTCCCGTCGATGCCTTCCTTATGAGAGGAAGGCACTTCTTTTCCTTTGGCACCTTCCTAGAAGAGGAAGGCACTGGCCTTCTATTGGCGCCTTCCTGGGAGAGGAAGTCGCTTGTCTTTCCTTGGTGTCTTCTTGGAAGAGGAAGGTTCCTACTTACTCTTGGTGCCTTCTTGGAAGAGGAAGGTGCCTACTTACATTTGGCACCTTCCTAGAAGAGGAAGGTGCCTATCTTTTCTGCATTGACCTTGAAAGAAACAAAGTGCTAGGTCCATAAAAAGACCTCGACTGATCCAAATCTAACTAAATCAAATACAATTCCACAAAAACACATTGAAAACACTTGAATTAGATAACATGCATAATTTCATCAAATATTTATATAATCATTCATAAAAATATGCAATCCTTATTATACAGCCGCATAATGATCAAGAAAATGTATACAAAATATGAGCATTTTCGATGTTCATCATCCCCCCACGCCTAACATATGCCATGCCCTTGTGGCATCAAAACTATAGGTAGCCCTATTGACCCCTCATCGTTGCCATTTCTTGGAGGATTCAGCTATACCTACAGCCTGAGTCTACCTCTTCTGCATGCTGGCATCTAAAGGTGTGGCTCTTCTTTTCCTACGCAAAGCTAAGGGTGCAGTTGTTGGTTGTCCTTTCCTCATTTTGGCCACTATCAAAGGTGATCTAGCCAGTGTCATCTCTGCTGATTGGAATGAAGCTTTTACAGCTTTCCAAAGGTCAACATCTAGAGGTCTGACCGCTACCAGAGGGATATCTGAATTATCCCTCCTATAATTAACTAGTTGGGCTTTGTATAATTTGGTTGCTTTAGGAGTAAGCCCTGTATTCTCCTTTGCAATGGCAACGGCCTCCAATTTTGGGCCATATACCCCCCATAATTCCAAATACCTCCTCATCATAGAGGGCCATCCTCAGGATGACCCGTAAATATCCTAGAACTGGTTGTCCTCTATCGTATTAACGTAGATACCAGTGTCCCCCTACATCCTCGATGTTGCCTTCTGGGTCTCCTTGGCTTCCATCATCTCTTTGAGCAGCTGTTCAAACTATTTTTGCCTCTCTATGTATGGATGCATATCCCACTCATCCTCTTCTGGATCTATGAAGGTCACCTTAACCTTCTTTCAAGTCATCCTGGGCCCTTTTCCTCTGGCCTCTGCAAAAAATGTCGTAGCTTGAATAGGGGTTTTCCCTTTCTCCTTGGTGGGCATCTTCTCGATTCAAGGGGCCTACCCTAGAGCATTCTCTTCACTCTGTGCTATCATCCTTGGGGGTGCTCCTTCATCATCTTGTATGTCCTGTGTTGACCCCTCAGGCTCTTCTTCTCCTTCCTCAAGTCCAAGGAGTTCCTCCTTATCCTCTAGTCCTATCTACTTTTGGAGGCCCTTGTCCTACTTTGTATCACTCAAGATGATGACAGGGGGTATTGTGGGACTTCTTTCCCTTTCACTCCTAAAAATAGAGGAATTCTCCCTTGCCTTCAGGCTGCTTTGTCGAGCGTCTGATCAAATTTCTCTTGAAGAGAATACTCGTTCGATAGATGTGGGAGAATTCATTGGGACCTCTTTTGCCCATTTAGTTTGGGTTGATGCATCCCTTCTTTCCATTCCCTTATTCTGGAGTAGCTTGTTTTCCTCCTGTAATTACCATACCAACTACTCAAGCTAGGCGATCCGTCTGTCTCATTATTTCAACTCCCCTGTATGCTTGTTCTGGAAATCCTCTAGAATTTGCTGGGTCATCTAGCAATTGGTTTGCCATTCCTTCTCTTCCTCCAATGCCACGTCGACATTCCTCCAGGGGACTAGTTTTTTTGGCAAAAACTCGACCTCCTCACTAATAAGCAGTGCTCCTTCCTCCTCATGCTCAAGCACTGGGGAATTCCCTCTTTCCTCTATGTTTTCGAGCACTGGTGACTGCCCTCTTTCTTCTATGAAATAGGGTAATGCCAATTGCTCGATACTCACCATTTCCTCTACAAGGCTTCTCTCTTCTTGCCCTACTTCGGCAACAGTATCTTGTCATCTTTCTTGGTCACCATCTCCCTCTGCATCAGGGTTCTACCTTTATGCTTCTGCATGGCAGAACAATACCGATATCATCCCCTGGTGGGCTAAGGCGTACAGTACTCCCTTCTGGTACCGAGCCGCTTCGTCCTTCAGAGCATTCGCCAGGTAGAATGCCATGTTCAACTTCCTTCCATGCACCAGGTGATTGAGAAACTGCACATGGTTAGTGTGCAAATAGGTATATTTCCTAGTGCATGTGAAGAATTGAGCAACCTGCTCGAATATCTTTCATAGATTCATGGGAAGGCTATTTTTTGGTAGCCCCTCCTTGTCTATCTGCACATTTTCCCTTGGCAACAGCACTTCGGTGTACGACTTCAATAGTCTACCTTTGTATATGCATTCCCTTGTGAGGGGCAATCCAGTCGCCTATGAGATGTATTCGGGGGTGACTAGAATTTCTACCCCTCGCACCTGAGCTACGTCACCCCTCAAGGAGGCAACAAACTCCTTGGCTACCTCCATATCCTAGCCCTGACTGACTAGGGTATAGTATTCGAGCCATCCCTCGGCCTTGAACTGTGTCTTCACCCCCCTTGATTCCTTTCGTATCACTCGGTTCATTCTTCTTCACTGCGTTATTCTTTGACCTTCCTCCCATGGTGCCTTCCCTTACTACTGCTATTTTTTTGTCCTTCCTTCTTCAGGAAGGCACCTTCTTATAGGGAAGGCACCTAACCCTAGCAGTTATGGAAGGCACCATATCATTGGCACACGATTTCGGCTATGGGGGGATATGATTTTTATGATGGCGGTATTTTTTTGGTACTGCATATCTTATAAATAATTATATAAAAATTTGAATTAGCATGCGCATACCTTATTCGATGTTTCAGGCATCGTGAAGGGCGATGATTCACTGATTTGTGACATGGGGGACAGGTATGGTCATCTGGTGCCACTCGTTCATGTAATGATTTCATTTCGATCAAGGCATCTGATAGGTGTAGGTGTTGGCTGTACATGAAAGGTTCTCTTTGGTACCTTCCCCATGTGGAAGGTGTTGATGTGGCACCTTCCTGATGTGGAAGGCACTTATATTGTGCCTTCTCGATGTTGTTGGTGCTTTCTGAATGAATGCACATTCTGATGGTGGAAGGTGCCTCTGATTGGATGTGCCTTTCGATGGTGGAAAGCACCTTCTTGATGATGGTGCCTTCTTGCTACAAAAGGTGCTTCTGAATGGGTGCACCTTTTCGATGTGGAAGGCACCTCGGTCTGTATGCACCTTCCCGATGTGGAAGGCACCTCGGTCTATATGCACCTTCCCGATGTGG
This sequence comes from Wollemia nobilis, assembly GCA_028583015.1. Taxonomy (NCBI): domain Eukaryota; kingdom Viridiplantae; phylum Streptophyta; class Pinopsida; order Araucariales; family Araucariaceae; genus Wollemia; species Wollemia nobilis. The sequence goes on along the minus strand of JAQPPZ010016947.1, from coordinate 15,694,743 downwards.
AAGGTGCCTCCATCTGTATGCGCCTTCCCGATGTGGAAGGTGCCTTGGTCTGTATGCGTCTTCCCGATGTGGAAGGCGCCTCCATCTGCATGCGCCTTCCCGATGTGGAAGGTGCCTCGGCTCTTTTTTTTTTTTATGGCACCTTCCAGCCACGGAAGGCGCCTATATATATCTATATATTTTTTCTTCTCTTTTTTTTTGTGTGTGCCTTCTTTATAAGGAAGGCACCTTCTTCTGGATGGGTGCCTTCTTTATAAGGAAGGTGACTTATTTTGGTGGGATGCCTTCTTTATAAGGAAGGCGCCTTCTTCTGGCTGGGCGCCTTATTTATAAGGAAGGCACCTTATTCTGGCAGGACGCATTCTTTATAAGGAAGGCACATTATTTCACACCTTCTCGATGTGGAAGGCACCTTATTCTTGGCAATCATGTTGTGTTTGACTAGGAAAGGGTGATCAAGCCTTCTTTGTCTTGCTTCACGCTGCCTTAGCTTCTACCTACAAGTGCTGGTGTCAGAATGCTGAGCTAAATCAGGCCTGGTTTCCCAAATACCTATTCCTCATGCTGTTAGGTCCTCCACCTACAAAAATCAAATGAAAAGAAAGAAAAATAAAGACAGTTAGATGCATTCTGTGCCTCTTAGGTCGTGGGTCTGGATGCTTGCAGCTTGCATGCGGGCATCGTCCCTACAAAACACACTGTAAGAAAAAACTAAATTAACTAATTTTGGTGAGCACCTCCATGCCCACCGTTTTGCTTGGTAAGAGTTTGGTCCGGATCTAACAAGATGGGGTCTCCCCCACATCCATTCTAGATTCCACCTGCAAGGTTTTGGATGTGTTATAGGGGCACATTCGGTGGCCATTGATCATTAACACGGTGTTGCTACCATCAATTGTTCTGATGTGCAATACCCTGTTCTTGATGAGCTCTACCACCTTATATGGAACCATCTATATTTGCATTAATTTACCTTTTCTTTCCTAGAATCGAGAATCGTACAACACCCATTCTCCTTCTTGGAACTACTTCAGTTTATTTTTGTGATCATGCCACCGCTTTCTTTGCTTTTGTATGATTTTCGGTCTCTATAGAGCATCCATTCGGATTTTTTCCAGCTGATCAAGCTATCAAATCCTTTCTTCTTGAGCGTCATCCAAGCTCATGTTCAACTCTGAAGTCGTCCTCAATGTCTTGATTTCAAACTCAATGGGCATCATCACACTCTTCCCATAGACCAGTTGGAAGGGTGTGAAGACTGTGGTGGATTTCCACGTGGTATTATATGCCTAGACTGCCTCCAAATATCGTGTAGCCCAATATTTTGTGTTATTGCACGGTCTTCGTTAGGATGTTCTCTATTTCCCTGTTCGTCACTTCCACTTGCCCATTTGCCTGCGAATGGTAGGGTGTAGTTTTATTATGTCAAACTTTGTATTGCTCCATTAGCTTCTTGATCAACCTAGAGGTAAATTGAGGCCCCTGGTCTATTGTTATCTCTTTAGGGACCCCAAATCATGTAAAAATGTGAGCAAATAAGAAATCGACGACTGTTCTTTATTTTGAATCTCTCAACACTTGAACTTCAACCCATTTGGTGACATAATATGTACAGACTAAAATAAACCTTCTCCCTATTGAAGGTGGATTAATTGGTCCCACGAAGTCCATGCCCCACTTATTGAAGGGTTCCAGGTGTACCTAAGGCTAGAGGGGCATTTTGTCTTGATGGGTTGGTCTGCCCATTCTTTGGCATTCATCACACTTGCTGGTGTATGCAACTGCATCCTTGAATAGAGTGGGCCAAAAGTACCCAGCCTGGAGGATTTTGTAGGTAGTTCATTTCCCTGCAAAGTATCCTCCGCATGGTTTGTCGTGACACGCTTTGAGTACTTATAAGAACTCTTGCTCTGCTACGCATCTCCTTATAATCCGGTCACGTCATTTTTTGAATATGAGGCCATCAACCCATAGGAACGATGCGCTTTTCTCTATGACTGCCTGCTTTTCTCAAAAAGAGAGAGTAGGTGAGGTTCTTTCGATGGCCAAGTAATTGGCTATATCTACGTACCAAGGGATTTTCTCACTAATGGTGAATAAATGTTCATCCAAAAACTGGTCTTCCACTGCTGTATGGTCTACCGGTATCAATCTGGATAGAAAATCTGCTACGACGTTGTCCTTGCCTAGTTTTTTGACTATTGTGTGTAGCACCCTAAAATTGGCGCAGTAAAATTGGAATAATTACATTCACCTTAGTAAATAAATTTAAATTCAAATTTAACCTCCCAAACCGCTCGTTAACCGTCGAGAAACCCGTTTCCTCTTTTTTCGTGCCATTTTTAGCAGTTGTTTTGACCGTTTGACGATATCGTCTCCGATCAGACGATATCGCCCCAGATTTGACGATTTCGTCTGGACTAGAACGTCTAGACGATTTTGTCGCAAAACTGAATTTGCATAGTTGGAATCCGTTCCAATGGGTCTCCAATCCGGGCGAGAAGCGTGTACTGCGCCGTTGGGACCCTTCCCCCGTTGGAGATCTCCCAAATTGGGATGATCTCCAACCTCCCAACAACTATCCTATGCCTATTTAACTCTAAAACTTTTCCTTCCCCAACCCCTGGCTGAATTTTTATGTAAATCAACTCCCTATGCGCTAAAACACTTCAAATTTGCTCTTGCACTAGTCCTATATTAATTTTATTGCAGGTACACCACTGGTTTTCAGCCGGAGCCAGCACCTATCGCCGTCGACGAACCTGTCAAGATCGGAGGCGATCTCGTCAAATTCGGGACGATCTCGTTCTGATGCGAGACGATTTCAACTGCAGCACACATCGAGGCAATCAGTGCCTGGAGTTTGCTCTTCTTTCTCTTTTCTCTGTCATTTTATGCTATAAATTAGATTGTCTATTCGGTTTTTATACTATATTGCATCTGGAGTTCACCCATTTTGTCTAGTTTGCATATTAAGATCATATTCTGCTATCTAAACACTGTGATTTGCATTTACTTTTGTTCTTGTATATTGTTCAATACTCATATTACTTTTTCATATAGTTTGCCCCTGTTTACAAAATAGAATTTCTTGTATTTCGCATCTGTTTGTTGTTTTGCAGGTCTCTGATGAATTCGTCTGACGAATTCGTCAGATTACGACGATCTGTCAGTTTAGACGATTTTATCAAATTGAAGGCGATTCTGTTGAATTGCAGACGATCCAGACTGCTACAAGTAATCAGAAACTTCATCAGACTTTCGGATCAGGTAATCTTCATTGGCCTCCTGCAAATTCTCTGTTTCTGCTTTCTTTTACGTTTGCTGTATTCATTTAAATTGCATTTTCATGTAGTTTAAGTTAGAATCATTCGGCCAAACCTAGGATGAATGTTTAAAAATAAAACGAACTCATCAAAACTCATTCCCAAAACCTAGGCGTGGAAACTACCGCCAAATGTTTCCTGGTGAACCCACCATCCGTCGAAAAATCACCAAAATGCACCTCCCTTGAGAGGCGGGACCTTCGCGAAGTCCTCTCGTCCGAGGTACCGCACCATCCTTTTCCCATCCTCCTTCCGGGCGCGGATCCAATAGCATGAAGGTAGGGATGCGAAAAATTTGGAGCGATACATTTTGGTGAACCCGACGTGAATGCATCATAACCTTTTGAAAACAAAAAAAAACAAAAAAATATATATATACAAGAAAAACAAAAACAAAATCATCATTTCAAGTTTGTATGTTTTTAGATTCAATTCTAAATAGTAGATGCTAAATATTACTTTTAGAAGTACTAAAGAAACCATGAGTTTTTACTCAAATCAATATGAGCCCATTAGTAATGTTGGAAGAATTCAGCCAAATACATTTGTTGATTATGATCAACCTCATCCCTATTCAACATCACCTCTATCACACTCTTCTTATTTTTCATCCATAACCCAACAAAACAATCCCTTTGCCAATCCTCTTCATAATGATATTATCTATTCTCCCATATATCCATATTATGTCTATCAACCCACATATAATCCTCCACCACCTTTTCAATACTCTTCTTTCAATACAACACATCCATTTCAACAAGAAAATACTTATTCTTCCAATTCTACCATGCACTCACCTCCTACATCGCAATCTTCCTATCATCATTCTACCCATAATGAAGAAAGTAGAGGTGAGAAACCATTAGGTCCTTTTATGACGAAATTCCTAAGGCATTTATCAAAAACCTCTCAAAAACCTTCATCACGTAAATTTACTAGGCTTAATCAACCAATGGATATAATTCTCAAGTATTTACTTGACACAAATATTATTGAACTTCCTTCCATAAGACAACTTTGATACCACATCAGATTGGTTTAAACCTGAGCTACATTGTGAATATCATAGAGTAGATGGACATATGACACAAAATTGTAAAGATTTAAGATGTGCAATTCAAGATTTGATTGATAAGGATCTTTTTAATATAAAGGAATTACAATCTACAACTGATTATAAATCTCCAGTAAACTATCAAACTCCTACACAACAAATACCAATAATCAATCAAGACATGGGGATCTCCCAAGAACCCCTACTCAATTATCAACAACAAGAAACCAATCAAATATTGCATGTTAATGTGTCCCATCATGATGATATTATTAATATTGTAACAAAAACTACAAATGAGCAACCTCAAATTCAATCAACTCAATCCGATATTCAAGATATGGATTCCTCATTTGACCAACCTTCAAAACTATCTTTGGCTCTAGAGAATGATCCAAAATGGAATGTAAGCATAGAAAGCTCATCTTTAGAATCAAAATCTCAATCTGAAATCCACTTTGATAACCAACAACAAGTGATTAATCCTCAAGCAAAGATATCCCTTTTAGAAGTATTACAAATTTATCATAAGGAAATTTTGTTCAAAATACCTAGCCAACAATTTGTTCCTCATCATATTTTCTCTAAGAACATAATTAATGGTGTAAACCCTCTTGAGGTTAACCATATTTCATTCTATGATGAGGATATTCCTTCCTCTACTCCACAAGAAGACTCCTATCTTTACATTATCGGATCTAGTAAAGAAACACTTGTTAGAACTATCATGGTAGATAATGACTCCTCTCTTAATTTATGCACTTATCAATTATTCCAAAAACTCAAATTAAAGGAAGAAGATCTTAATGAATCAAATGTTATTATAAAATCTTTTAACAATGAAATTCAAGAAGCTCAAGGTACTATAATTCTTCCCCTCAATATTGGATCCAAGATCCTGGATACTTTATTCTATGTAGGATATTGTCCTTCACCTTACAACCTACTTCTCCAGAGTCCTTGGATTCATACGATGAGGGTTTTCCCTTCCACTCTTCACCAATGTTTGAAGTTTGAAATTACAAATAAAATTGTTACCATACATGGTGACCCAACACCATTTGAAGAATATTTAACGGTTGAAACATCAAGTTCTATACATTCTCTATTATCACAATTATCTTCTATCCATCACTTTTCTTCATCCATATATGATCATCCTTGTTTACCAAATAACATCCATGCATATCTTTCACATATACTTTCTCCATCTTATCAAGACTTGGAATATAATAATAAGAATGAAGAACTTTCTTATCCTTCTGACATTTTATTTTGTAATATGATCAATTTTACACATATAAAAGTCAAATCTTTTTCTACATTATTCTACATTATAACAAAGCTTTTGTTATCACTACCTTTTATTCATCACCTTCTATTCTTACCTTCACCTCAACCAGATTATCCTTCAAAACCTCCTTTGATTTTGAAGCAACCTTAGACATGCTATACTCAAATAAACCTTGTATAGTGTATATAGATCATCTTGTATATACCACCAATTTCAATTCATAAATTAAAATCAAAATACAAAAAAAATCAAAATCCTCAAAATCAAAAAAATACAAATGCAACCAAAGAACTTAAAGGTAAATTTGAGCCCAACTAGCTCGGACCATACATCATTATTGCAAAATTTGAATCGGGAGCATATAAATTATCTACCTTAGATGGTAAAGAACTTAAAGAACCCATGAATATTTTACATCTCAAACGTTATTATGCATAAATTTGGTCATTTCATCCATGTATATATTTGTTCAAAATCATTATCTTGTATTTCTTTCAATTTATTCAAAAACCTCAAAAACATTCATAAAATCTTCAAAAATCTTCAAAAATATTTATTGCATTTATTTAAAGCACTTGTAAAGTTCCTTTTGCTCCAAAACAAAAATCAACATAAAAATCCAAAAACAGCTATATGCTTGACTCTTTCGAAACCAAAACAATATAGAGAATAAAGAGAGAGTCAACATTCTCAAAACTTTCTCAAAATCATTATTTTCTTACAATTATTGCAATTATATGTTTCAACTTATTTTGGATAAAACTAGCATTTATTTGGCATCCCTCACTTGCACACTCACACAATAAATATCTTGATTTTATCTGGCATGATTACTAATCTCTCTTATATCAAAGTTCACAAAATTCAATTAAATAAAGTTTGAGCATAGAGAATTGATCTTGTTATTTACTTAAACCAAGCACATCTTTTCACAATAAAATGATTATATTTGTAATTTCCATGTTTTGCTACATAGTAGAGCTGATTTCTTGAGTGAAAAGTTTCCCTTGCTATCCTATCATGCACATGGTCTAGAATCTTTGAGAATTGGCAAAAGGACAAGCTCACCCCTACCCAGAATAAAAATACCTTGCTCTACAGCTAATGCGAGCAAGTATCCCTAGAAAAAGAAAAAGAAAAGAAAAATTCAAGAAAAAGAGAAAAGAAAAATGTTATGTCGAGCAATGTTCCAAGCATTATCAAGCAAAAGAAATACAAAAAGAAAAATAAGCAAAGTTCAAAAGAAAGCAAGAAAAGCAATAAAATCCCTTTCCCTACCCTTTGAAAAGAAAAGAAGGGTGAATGAGCTTGAATCCCTGGAATTCTCAATTATTCGAAAAGCTGTGAGGTAAGCCCCATAGCAGGTGGTTTGTGCCCAACTCTTGCTTGGCCTTGGGTAACTCCTAGCGTGGCGATATGTCAATCACATTAGCGACCTTCTTTTGTACTGAGACCTATGTCTGCTTATGGATTAGCTAGCTCTTGATAATCCGATCTACATAGTAGCCTAGTATGGTTATATGCATCTACATCATGGTTAATGAACACTTATTTGGTTTCTTCAAATCACTTGTATCATAGTATCTTGCTCAAAACTGGTAAATGAACAATGCAATTGCACACACATTTGTATTTGAGAGATTTTGTCTATCATTATGATAAATCAAGATTGGCAATGAATTCACTTATGCACATGGGATTCCTTATAAATCTAACTTTTTGTCTTCAAAATACTTTGAAATATTATTTTTGCAAACTTGTTTGGAATAAACCAAGTACAATTATTTACCACAAAGACAACTATATAATAGAAAAAATCAAAAATTTCAATCAAAACATATCATATATATCTTATCGACTTTCGCGGCGATGGTATAGTTTCAAAACCAAAATTGGAATTTTATGCTTAGCGCAAGTCCTCATTATCATATTTTATGTTCATCAAAAATTAATCATGCAATAAAACTATCCTTTCTTTGATCTTCGCGATGATGGTATAAGTCTATACCTACATATTCTATGCCTAGCGCAAACCATTGTAACAATTTTATTTCCCAATTTATCAAAGATCATACAAAACATATGACTTCATTTTACACCAATTATGCTTTTCAAAAGCAAACACATTTTTATTATTTCATATCATTATGTCAACCTTTGCATTTTGCAATGATGGTATAATTCTTAAGGAATTATTCAACAATTTTTATCACACTTAGGAATTTATGCCTAGCAAAAATCATTTCACAATATTTCATGCATAATATTTTCATGGAAATCTGAAAGCAAACCATCATCATCATCATATTGCATCATCACAACAAAGTCTTAAGGCAGTCTCTTAAGCACTCTTTTCTTTTAACAATATTTCTATCCTGGGACTAGCTTGACGACCGAGTGAGCAGCGACTCCATGAAATGGTCTATAATAGCGACAATGTCCTTTGAAATTATTGTTAGAAATCTCTTTTATTTTTATCACATTTCATTACAACCAATCAATTTGTTACATCAGATTATTTCATTTAAAATATTTATAGCATGACATCCAAGTTATAATATTTTCCAAAACGACATAATTACATGAATCATCAATAAAATCATTACATCAATCAACTCAATCAATCAATCAAACATAAAAAGCATCATAAGCATCACATAACACAAGTCATATGATCAAAAACATATCATATATCAAACATAATTTCATTCAAAAATAATTCAAATTAATTTTGCTTTTCCGCGTTTTTACCTCAAACGTTCGATTTGGGTAAAAACACGGAGGGGGCACCATAGTAAGCTGTCGTACGATTCGACCAAGAATCGTCGCCTAAAAATGGGAATAATTTTTTGCTTTCTCGTAGATCGAGAAGAACTCATCTTTAACGCATTTTCTTCGGAAAATTCGCTAAAGAGGGGGCAAAATGTAGCACCCTAAAATTGGCGCGATAAAATTGGAATAATTACATTCACCTTAGTAAATAAATTTAAATTCAAATTTAACCTCCCAAACCGCTCGATTAACAGTCGAGAAACCCGTTTCCTCTTTTTCGTGCCATTTTTAGCGGTTGTTTTGACCGTTTGACGATATCGTCTCCGATCGGACGATATCGCCCCAGTTGACGATTTCGATCCGGACTAGAACGTCCGGACGATTTTGTCGCAAAACTGAATTTGCATAGTTGGAATCCGTTCCAACGGGTCTCCAATCCGGGCGAAGCGTGTCTGCGCCGTTGGGACCCTTCCCCCGTTGGAGATCTCCCAAATTGGGATGATCTCCAACCTCCCAACAACTATCCTATGCCTATTTAACTCTAAAACTTTTCCTTCCCCAACCCCTGGCTGAATTTTTATGTAAATCAACTCCCTATGCGCTAAAACACTTCAAATTTGCTCTTGCACTAGTCCTATATTAATTTTATTGCAGGTACACCACTGGTTTTCAGCCGGAGCCAGCACCTATCGCAGTCGACGAACCTGTCAAGATCGGAGGCGATCTCAGTCAAATTCGGGACGATCTCGTTACGATGCGAGACGATTTCGACTGCAGCACACATCGAGGCAATCAGTGCCTGGAGTTTGCTCTTCTTTCTCTTTTCTCTGTCATTTTATGCTATAAATTAGATTGTCTATTCGGTTTTTATACTATATTGCATCCGGAGTTCACCCATTTTGTCTAGTTTGCATATTAAGATCATATTCTGCTATTTAAACACTGTGATTTGCATTTACTTTTGTTCTTGTATATTGTTCAATACTCATATTACTTTTTCATATAGTTTGCCCCTGTTTACAAAATAGAATTTCTTGTATTTCGCATCTGTTTGCTTGTTTTGCGGGTCTACGATGAATTCGTCTGACGAATTCGTCAGATTGCAGATGATCTGTCGGTTTAGACGATTTTATCAAATTGAAGGCGATTCTGTTGAATTGCAGACGATCCAGATCGCTACAAGTAATCAGAAACTTCATCAGACTTTCGGATCAGGTAATCTTCATTGGCCTCCTGCAAATTCTCTGTTTCTGCTTTCTTTTATGTTTGTTGTATTCATTTAAATTGCATTTTCATGTAGTTTAAGTTAGAATCATTCGGCCAAACCTAGGATGAATGTTTAAAAATAAAACGAACTCATCAAAACTCATTCCCAAAACCTAGGCGTGGAAACGCCGCCAAATGTTTCCTGGTGAACCCACCATCCAGTCGAAAAATCACCAAAATGCACCTCCCTTGAGAGGCGGGACCTTCATGAAGTCCTCTCGTCCGAGGTACCGCACCATCCTTTTCCCATCCTCCTTCCAGGCATGGATCCAATAGCCTGAAGGTAGGGATGCGAAAAATTTGGAGCGATACATTGTGATGTCGAATTCCTATAGTAACAGGAGCCACTTGTTAATTCTTCCACCAATGGTCGGCTTACTCATCAAGTATCTGATAGCCACATGGTCCATGTGGACAATTACCTTATACCCGATGATATAATGGTGGGATTTGTTTATGGCATGCACAACCGTAAGGAACTCCTTCTCCATCATCATGTAGTTGAGCTCAGCTCCTGCCAAGTTTTTGCTAACATAGTAGATGGCATAGAATTCTTCGCCATCCTTCTATTCGAGGACTGCTCCAATCGTATTGTTGGATGCATCACAGTAGATATGGAATGGTATGGCCCAATTTGGTCCTCTTAGAACTGGTGCAGATATTAGTTTTTCTTTAAGCAACTGAAATGCTTCCTCATAGTCTTCCATCTAATTGAACTCCACATCCTTAGATAATAGAGTATGCAGTAGTTTCACAATTTTGCTAAATTCGGTGATAAATTGTCAGTAGTACCCGACTGATCCAAGAAAAATCCTTACCTCTCTCTGCATTCTAGGGTTGGGTAGGTCTCTGATGACCTCAATTTTTTTGTTATCAACCTTTATTCCTTCTGCAGAGATGTGGTTTCCTAGTATGATGCCTTCTTGCATCATCATAAAGCATTTCTCGTTGCTTAGGGACAAATTTTTTTCCTTGCTTCTTTCGAGCACTCTTTCCAAGTTCGTCATTGCTTTGTCAAAGGTTTCTCCATAGATGGTGAAGTCATCCATGTATACTTCGACCGCATCTCCCATCATGTCTAAAAATATGCTAAGCACTGCCCTTTGAAAGGTGGTAGGTGCGTTGCACAATCCGAAAGGTAATACCCGATAGGCAAACGTTCCCCATGGGCAGGTGAACATTGTCTTATCCTGATCCTCTTCTCCTATCTAGATCTAGTTGTATCCACTAAATCCGTCCAAGAAGGAGAAATACTTCTTCCCCGAGAGTGTATCCAAGACTTGATCAATGAATGAGAGTAGGAAGTGGTTCTTCTTGGTCGCTTTGTTTAATGCTCTGTAGTCCACACAGATTCACCACTTCTCGTTCTTTTTAGGGACTACTACTAACGGTGATACCCACTCACTGTCAAAAATTGGATAGATGAATCCAGAAGTTAAGAGTTTTTTTAGTTCTTCCTTGACAATGTCTTTCATTGTCGAATTCATTCTTCTCTATGGTTGACTACTTGGAGTTGCTTGATCATTGAGGTATAAATAATGGGTATAGATTTCTAGGTTGATGCCCTGCATATCTATGTAATCCCATGCAAATTCCTGTTGGTGTCTAACCAGGAGCTCTTCTACTTTCGTCAATTATGTGGGAGTCAACCTACTACTGATATTCAACGTTCTTCCTAGCCTGACGTGTATCTGCTGAATGTGGTGATCTTGGGCACCATCCAACAATGATCCAGGTGCAGAGATAGAGGACTCCCTATGGAGGAACTCCATAATAGTACCATCCTCGTCTTCTTCTGCCAACTCATCCAATGTCATCATCGGATGGATCATGGATAGTTCAGGATTTTCATGATCGATCAACATGGGTTCTCCTACTGAGTCAACATACTAAGCTGGGGGTGAAATGGTCAATATTTTAACATTATTCCCATTGAATATGGTCATCAACCCATCCCAACAGCTGATGTAAGCATCAGTTGTTGCTAGCCATGGCCTTCCCAAGATAAGTGGGTAACTACCCAACCTAGTTTTAGATTGCAAGACTAAAAAGTCAGCTGGGTATTCCCATGCACTGACTGTTACTATTACTTCTTCCAACATTCCTTTCAATGCCACGATCGATCGATCGACCAGCTCTAGCACTATCACAGTGGGTTTTAGGTTCATGAGTTGTAGCATCTACATGGTCACCTGAGGCATTACATTGATGGCTGCTTCAAGATTGACCAACGTATTGGATAGGGAATGTCCCTTGATTTTTATAGTCAGCATCAGGCTACCCAGGTTTGCATACTTCGGATGGCACATTTTTTCCATCATCAAATATGCCATTTTACCCATGACATTGATAGTCTAGGTTGCTCTTCATCCTGGATTCCTTAGACACATCTCTCTTATCACATTAGTATATATTAGAATGTCTCATATGGATTGAAATAATGGGATTCTCACGATGATGTTCTTCAAGCTAGACAAGATATCGAACTCCGATTGCGTTACTTTCCTCTGTTCTTGCAATTTGTTGGGAAATGAAGCCTTTGCTCTCTTAGGCGTTTCTTCTATCACATCTTATATAAGAGGTGTTTCTACCTCATCCTCCTCTTCTACCAGTGGAGGCATTCCTACTCCTAGCTGTCTACCAAACCTAAGCTGAATATGGTACATCAAATATATCTCACCATCCATGTTGTATGTTGGCTGGTTCATCCTGTTATTCAAATTTTTTATCGATTGTGCGAGTAGTTGCATAGGTCTCACTGTTGGAAACATCAATAAATTCTATTGGGGTGAGCTGGTGCTACATTCTGTGGAGCCTGATTCCACGCAGTGTGGCCTCTCCACTAATGCCCAAGATATGGATATGGCATCCATGGCTGCTGGTTTGGGAATGCTACTGGGGGTGCATTAGACCAGGGTGATGGCCCCCACCACCCCATGTTAGGTGGTTGAAGCGGACCTTGGTGCATGTATGGTCCTCCCCCATATGATGGTATTTCGATTGGCATATTACCCACAGGGGGTTGGTACCAACTCCTCTGATTTCCTATGAAACAAGCATCCGCACTTTTAGCATCCTCCTGATTACTGGGTAGTTGTGGGCACAATCGAGTTTTATGGTTTAGCCTGCAAACTATGCATACTATGACTTTGTTCTTCGGGCATGCATTCTTTGCATGCTTCCCTCTATATTTTGGATAGAAATAAGCCAATGCTGCTTCTTTTTCTCTAACAGCAGTGTATCCATCTGTAATGCTAGAGACAAGAGAATTTTGCTCTTTAAATCTTCCAGCATGTTACCTATTTCTATCTTTGTGACTGAAGCAGTCACTTTCATGGTTCTATAAGTGGTCTTGCCTCTCCTTCTTGAGTAGTTATGGCCTAGTTTCTGGATGTCTTCCATAGCATGCTGGTAGACATCACCTCCAAAAATCATGTTAAGAGCCTCCAGTGATTCATTGGTAATTCCTCTCAAAAATATGCTTTTGAGGGACTTATCAGATAGTCTCGTGTGAGGAGATCATTGGAGATTAAAGTTTAATCTCTCCCAGTATTCCTTGAGAGACTCATATTATTTTTGTGTCATGCTCAGGAACTCTTCTCTGGAGTCTCTTGCTCTCCCAAAATCTTGGTATTGCTCTAAAAAGAGCCTCTTCATTTGATCCCAAGTGGCAATGTGTTTATCTCCCAGACTGATGAACCACCACAGAGCTGCATCATCCAACGTGGAAGGAAAGAGTTTCAGCTTCTTTGAATCAGATTTGTAGTCCACATACCTACATAAGACATCAAACTTAAATAAAAATAGGTTAGGGTCCTCAGTTGGGTATCCTCTGAAGGTCATAAGGTGAGCATGGGATATGTTTTTCATTTTGGTATCTCCTACTCCTTCCTCAATCGAGAAACTAAATCCAGATGAGACTTCTTCGTTGTCAGCCATTTTTTTAGGAAATGTGGTCTCTAATGCAGTTTTTATGGCCTTATGGTCATTTAAGACTTTTCTGAGTCAAGGCTCTAAGGTTATCTGGTTTTATTATCTGATCTTCGATAGCTTTCCACAATAGGGCTCCCTCTAAGGGTGTCCTATTAAATAGAGGATTTATGATGATTCGTTCTTCCCCACATTTATGGGATGAGGAGGCACTTCGCACAAAGTGTGGCTCCTCACTCCAATGGATTACTGGAGGTGGGTCAAGCGAGTCTAATTCAAATTCAGAATGCTCAGCTAATTCAAGTTCTGATGGATTGGTTTTTATAAACCGACCGTCAGGTCCTCTTCTTCTTGAAGAACTCATACAAGGTCATATGGAAGGTTTCTAGGTATTGTAAATAATCTAGTTGAGATGCTTCCCCGGTAATGGTGCCAAAAATGTTGCGGGCCAACAAGGTGAATTTCTTTCTTGCTTTTTTCACATGCCCGTGCATTTAATTTATCAACCAGGGAGCTTCGTAAACTTGCAAAGGGTCTGAATAAGATTGCTTACAATACCACTTTATATGAGTCTTCTAGTTCTACTATTGGGGGGTTTTTCAAACGGTTGTCAATCATTCATGCACTCCTCAATAATTTATGTAAAAATAATTAAATCTACAGAAAGGAAATGATCACACATTCCTGGAAATGAACCTACTACAAATGCTGGAAATAACGATGTGATAAACAATCTGATAAAAGTAGTAAACTAATCTAAAAAAAACATAGGAAAAATAGGGGAAGAAATACTGGCTTGGAGTGGGCCCAGGCTCCAGCAGCTTCCTCCCAGCTGAACATGCACTTAGAACTATATTATAATTATCAAAGTATTACAATAAAAATATTCTATCTCCTCTCTCTATATATCTACGTCTATATCTTCCTATATATTCTTAGAGAGGTATGCATGTGTTTATATAGCACACTCGCAGAACTTCTATTACAAAGAAGTTGTAATAGTCGATTCATCCTAGACTAAACTAAAACATTATGGTAAATGTAATTGATGTCTGCTAAAACTGGCATTCGGTTCTAATGATGGCATGTTCGCTGATTTTTTTGTGCTTCGCCTAGCATTGGTAGGACATTCTCATACGTTTGTGCAATCCCCAATTTAGCTCTACTTGACGTAGAGTTGGAACTACACCAGTCACTTTTGTCCAAGTCGTGCTTGTCTGCTCAACAGGCGAAGAACAGGGGCACCTTCCCTATGAGGAAGGTGCCTAAGTATATCGGGCACCTTCTCCATGTAGAAGGTGCCTCACTACTGTAGGCACCTTCCCATAAGAGGAAGGTGCTTATATTCTGTTGGTGCCTTCCTGTGAGAGGAAGGCGCTTTGCCTTCTAGTGGTGCCTTCTTGTCAATGCCTTACTTATGCGAGGAAGGTGCTTGTCTTCTAGTGGCACCTTCCTTATGAGAGGAAGGTGCTTGCCTTCTAGTGGCGCCTTCCTTATGAGCAGAAGGTGCTTGCCTTCTAGTGGCGCCTTCCCATCGATGCCTTCCTTATGGGAGGAAGGCGCTTGCCTTCTAGTGGCACCTTCCTTATGAGAGGAAGGCACTTGCCTTCTAGTGGCACCTTCCTTATGAGCGGAAGGTGCTTGCATTCTAGTGGTGCCTTCCCATCGACACCTTCCTTATGAGATGAATGTGCTTATTTTCCTTTGGCACCTTCCTGGAAGAGGAATGTGTTGTCCTTCTATTGGCACCTTCCTGGGAGAGGAAGTCGCTTGTCTTTCCTTGGTGCCTTATTGGAAGAGGAATGCACATACTTACTCTTGGTGCCTTCCTAGAAGAGTAAGGCGCCTACTTATGTTTGGCACCTTCCTGGAAGAGGAAGGTGCCTATCTTTTTTGCATTGACCTCGAAAGAAACAAAGTGTCAGGTCCACAAAAAGACTTCGACTGATCCAAATCTAACTAAATCAACTGCAATCCCACAAAAACACATTGAAAACACTTGAATTAGATAACACACATAATTTCATAAAATATTTATATAATCATTCATAAAAGTATGCAATCCTTATTATACAGCCGCATAATGATCAAGAAAATGTATACAAAATATGAGCATTTATGATGCTCATCAATTGACACTTGCCAAGGAAGCCTAGTCCAAGGCAAATCAATCCTAGATGGAGTCATCACCATCCATGAAGCCTTACATTCGATGTCCCAAACTAAGAAATCAAATTTTATTCTAAATATTGACATGAACAAAGCCTTTGATAGGATTAGCTAGGATTTCCTTATAGCCATTCTGCTCAAAATTGGTTTTCATCCAGAATGGGTTAAATTGATCAAAGGATGTATCTCAAAACCCTGGTTCTCTATTCTTATTAATCGATCCAAAGCAAGTTTCTTCCATAGCAATAGAGGATTGAGGCAAGGAGACCCCATTTCTCCCTTATTATTCATCATTGTAGCTTAAGCTCTTGGTCGAACCATCAAAGTTACCTATAGATCAAAACCTATTTTAGGAATTAAATCTGCTTCTCATACCAATCTTGTATCTCACCAGCAATAAATGATACTATCATTTCCATATTTTCCTCTATTTTTGAAGCCAAAGTCATCAAATACATGCTGCTTTTATATGAAGAAGCAATAGGTCAAAAATTCAACTTCAATTAAAGAAAAATATACTTTTTTAATACTCATGTTCCAAGGTAAATCAAAATTTCTAGAATTCTTGAATGTGTCATGTTATCCTTTCCTGCTACCTATCTGTGACTTCTCTTGTTTGTACGCAATCCTTCTGACTCAATGTGGAACAACATAATTGAAATAATACAGAATAAATTAGCATGATGGAAAGGAATTTTGTTATCACAAGCTTCCAAAGCCACTCTCACCATGGCATCCCTTTAGAGCATCCCAATTTATTTCATGTTTGTTTTTAAAGCCCTTGTAGCAGTTTGTTGGAGAATCGAGCAAATTCAAAAAAAAATCATGTGGTTTGGATCTGAATCCAAGCAGCGTTTCTATTTAGTGGCATGTTAAAAAGTATGCAAACCAAAGAACAAGTGATAAATCGGCCTTAAAAGAGTTCATATTTTAAATTTAGCACTCATGGTCAAGCAAGCTTGGTGCTTAATAAACAATGTTGGAAATG
The DNA here is from genome assembly GCA_028583015.1 of Wollemia nobilis. NCBI lineage: Eukaryota > Viridiplantae > Streptophyta > Pinopsida > Araucariales > Araucariaceae > Wollemia > Wollemia nobilis. Next base: position 15,677,941 of record JAQPPZ010016947.1, on the reverse strand, counting down.
AATGGATACCCATAGTCAAAATAAAATATTTGAAAGGGATATATTTCCTCAACCAAATGTCCCCCACTAGAGGATCTACATTTTGGGAGTCAATAATGAATACTATATTTCTAGTTTAAAAAGGCATGCTATGGAGATTAGGTTATTTTCTCAGGATAGATTTTTGGAATGACAAGTGGATCAAGGGTGAACCCCTCATGAATGATCCTAGACTGGAGGTCATGAGAGATTTCATTGATAGAACTTTTGGTCATAAATTCTTTGATTTTTTGTGTTCTTTCAATAGAAGCAAAATATGGAAATCCATCAGAAGCATTACCCATCCAGAAGATTTTGAATAATTGCAACTCCTCCTAAACTCCACAATCATTCCCTCAGGTAATCTTAGGGATCAGATGTTTTGGAAATTTACTAAAAGTAGGGAGTTTTATATTAAGTCTACGTACAGTTTACTCTTGACTCATGAGGAACCTGCATTCCCTTACAATCTTGTGTGGCCTAAAATCCTCATTCTAAAAATATCCTTTATTGTTTGGATTTCCATTTAAGAAAATATCCTTACTATAGACAACTTGATTAAAAGAGGCATGGATTTTCCAAATAGGTGTTTTCTTTATTTGGTTGACTGGGAGTCCCCTCAACACCTCTTCCTCTCATGTCCTTTCTCCTCTTCCATACTTAACAAGATCCTTTACACCTTATAAATCCTTGATGGATTAGGCCTTATTCCATCATTGAGATTTTCCTTCAATGGCCTAATCCTTTCCATAATACCCACCTCAAATTCCTATTGTAGATTTGTCTACATCATTTCTTATGGCAAATATGGCTAGAAAGAAATCGTAGAATCTTCTCTAACAAGAATTTGAATCCTAACCTTGTCACCAAAAAAATCCTATCCTTTGCCACTAAAAATGCTACTCTCATTCCTCTCTCCACTCATCCTACCCCTAGCTTTGAAATGTCCTTGAGTCATTTCCTAAATATTTCTATTATGGAGAATCAAACTCAACATTCCCCAAGTCTTAAATACCTCTCCAAATGGACCCCCCTCTATAATGGATCAAGCTAAATTTTGATAGTGCTGCTAAAGGTAACCCTAGGAAAGCAAGTATTGGGGGCATCCTTAGGGATAATGCAGGAAGTGTCATCCTTACTTATGCAAAAAACTTAGGAATTCAAAAAAACTAGGTTTCTAAAGCCAGAGCCATATGCAGAGGATTATTACTTGCAAAAAATCAACCAGGCAGGCTTATGATCAAGGGAGACTCACTCAACACTATTAGCTACCTCAATAATAACAAAAATTCCTCATGGAGGGTTAAGGAATACAATGAGGAAGCTAATATTTTGTTTCAAAACCATCAAGAAATTATTTTCTAGCACACATTCAAAGAAAGTAATAAAGTTTCTGATAAATTAGCAAATTATGGTGTCAACATAGTACGTCTATTGGCTTGGACAAGTAGTATCCGCAAGAAATTATTGACATTATGGAACAGGACAGATTTGTGATAACCAATAATAATGCCTAACCAATCAAATATAATATTGTTTTTTTCGATACCCTTTAAATCCATGTTTACTTAACACTTGGTGCCATCAGTGCTAATGATATTTTCAAATTTTCCAATTTTTTCATCGATATTTTTTAAAGAATCATCACCTTAAGCCGTAACCGTCTCATTTTCCTCAATTTTGGCATCCTTTTTTCATTTTTTCAATATGAAAACCACATCCCCACTGACCATTTTCATCGGTGCCTTTTGTCCACCAATCACCTCTACCTCTCCTTCTACACCTTCACCTTGCTCCTTCGTATCCCCATTGGTTGTGCCCACATGCACCCTTTGTCCACCAATCACCTCTACCTCATCCTCCACACCATCACCCTGCTCCTCTGTATCCCTGTCCTTGCCTCCATATTCACTATTACGCTTCATGTTCCCCACCATTTCCAATATCATCCCTTCATGTGGCCCATCAAGAAGGTTTGACCATCCAATCACAAACCTTCTTCTATGGCTTTTTCCATTCTGCATGGGAATCCTTCCATCGGCATTTGCATTTCATAAATATTCTGTATGGTTCAGTTTCTCATACAAAAAGGCAATTTTCCTAATCCCAAGAGGGTTCTTCACTCTTTATTTCTTTATAACAAACCCATTTCTCATTATTCCTTGAAAATATTCCCTTGTTCTAGCTCCAAGTGCCTCCTATACCTTGTAATCATAAGATTTGTTGAGCCTACCACCACTGTTATGGACCCCATTGTTGAAGCTATACTATCAGAGAGATGCTTCATGCCTTTCTTTAGAAGCTTCTCAAGAGATGATTTTGAGATAGCCACGGCTTTCTGGGAGACTTGGAACAACAGCTGAGTTATCATCCATAGAAAAACTTTCAAAGTTGACATCAAGTTGCTTGCTTAACTCACTGGAAAACCAGTGAGAGGGAGGTCCATTCAATGTGAGAAACACAACTAGTAGGTAGAGCTTAAGTAAGATGAGGATAAATATCTCTACAAGAATGCAAGGATGGGAATGAAAAGAACTAAACTTTCTACCCCTTGGAACAACGTAATGAAACCCATCATGGAATTCATCACCATTGATGATCCTGACAAGGTTCTATGTAGCTTCCAATTTGCTTTCTATAATAATTTTAGGGACATTAATACTATGATATACCTTAGTTCATTCTTAGTTCCATTAGTTACTCCATTGAGAACATTCACAAAAATAAGAGTGATGACCTTCCCTCACATCAGGGCCTTTTCAATGTCCTATATAATCACTGGCTTACCCATTGCCCCCAAGGCATTGCTATTCCTTCTGTTCATCCCACCAAAGGTAAACCTAACCCCATCCCTACCAAGACTAGCCAATTTTAGGCTAGTCCATCCTCCTCCCACTCCTTGGCCATGTTAGCCAAAAAACATGCTACTATGGAGGCAGTCAAAGCCTTGAGAAATTAATCTACCAAAAAAATAAAATTTGAGGCTCCTGAGAAGTTTGAGAAAGTTATAAGATCCTCATCATGTTTGCAACAACTTGTGTAGAAAAGGAAAATTTTGATTTTATATTTGGATAAGGAGGACAAGGATGTCCTTGATCAATTTCTGAATTAGTATACATCAATTCAATTTCCAAATGTATCGCTCACATTGCAAACCTTCGCAATGCTCTGAATTTGCTATTTTTCAAAAAATATTTTTTTGAGGATGGTGAAAAGGAATTTTTTGTGGATTATGTCAAGGACGATGACAAGAAAGTGAGGATGAGATCAAATAATAAATTGCTTTTGACATTACAGAGGATGAAAGTGAGGATGAGATCAAATAAGAACCTAAGGATGCAGATGTTGAAGCTGAAGAGGAAGCCTAGCGACTTTTTGGTTCATTTTTGGTTTTGGTTTTAGGGCATTATCATGTGTTGCCCTTCCTCTTCTCCTCCTGTTCCTTTTTGTCTTCCTTTTCGTGGGACTATGTTTCCCCCTTTTTCTTCTTCTCATTTTGTTCTTAGCTATTTGTCATTGATGTAATAAGATTTTGGGAGCCTGTCAAAACCCACTTTAATTGAAAATTTTAAATTATCAAAAAAAATTGAAACATAACATATTAATTCACATTCAAGTATGTTTGAACCAACATCAATTAGGATAGCAAGTATCCGAGAGAATTACGACATGGTCAGTGTCAACTCTCATGATAGGAGTGACCAACTCCTATCTAACCTCACATTCCATCATGATGTTTATTAATTCCTTTGTTTAATTGTTTCTATCTCTCCTTTCATTAGGAAGTTTAGTTACTTAACTAATTGAATGTAACTTCAATATTACTTCCTAATTCTTTGCAGCGGAATACCATACATATATTATTAAACAATACATAAATATTGTTTTACTCCCTTCAAGATTATTACTTGAAATAAAGCATAAATACTTACCTCATTTTAATATATCTATTCATTGGAAAAGCAAAATACACCATTCATTATTAGATCTAATAACCTCAAGTGCAATTATAAACCATTCTCACTTATGGAACATTGCTTGTTAACAAAATCATGCATCATATAACACTTTATTGATCATCTTATAAAATTGTAAGTGCATCATCTCATTGGAAGGTAAATAGTATTTAAATTCCAACTCATGCATCATCCACATTCTATCTAATTAACATCATATTAGAGAGCAAGTATAACATCCATGCATAACAATAATTGCAAACCACAAAATAGAGATACACAACATATATCCTAGGAACCCTCACGGGGAATAAACCCAGTCTCAAAATTATGTTTCTCCTCTCATTTCATGAACTTAATATGTCATAGATACAAATATAGGAAAGGTATCCCATGGATCATTTTCTAAATCAAATATACAATTAAAGTAATCAATTTGTTACTTTTTAAAATCATGATGCAAATAATAAAATTCCATTTTTTCTTTCTCTAATCCATCAATACCATACATAAGAATCTCATAAATTCTTATACATGTTTATGAATGATCATCAGATTCATATTAAGGAGAAATATCATCAATTATCAAATAGGGAACCCCATAATTCCCTCAAGAATGAATCCCACATTCATTCTTCAAGGTTGATAAACACTCAACCCTCAATGAGATAAATTCTTCTAGCTACATTAGAAGAGTTTATTAGGCAATCACGCTTACATCCATAATATATATATATATAATCATATAAAGAGGAAATCCATTCCTCAATATTAGATCTTCAATCATAATATATCAATATTGAGAAGCTTAATCCAAATATAACAATAACTTATCCATGTAAACTATACATATAATTTTGATCCAAGAATAGAACCTTGTCTATCCTTGTTCTTACCCTTCCATCCTACAAGGTTAATATTATACTAATTTCACCAACCCATATATCCTAGAATTCATAACTTATTAAGGATCATATAGGAACATTAGTTGCAGGATTGAACATAGTGAGGAAATCCCATAATTTCCTCAAAAAATAAGTCCCAAACTCATTCTTTCCTTGAATATAACCTTGTTATAAAATAGTGTTTCTAAATATCATTATATGTAAATCCAATTTATTCAATCCCTTACCATAGTATTATCTACAAATTGTATTTCTTTCCTAAAAATTTGTAACTTGGATCATTATCAATTTTCTACCAAAAATTGATCTCGTATAATAATATTTTACCATCAATTCTAATGTATCTACTATTCAAATTTCTCCATGAAAATTTACTTTTAGATACTTTAATTGAATCACCAAATCCTTTACAAATGTCTCACAATTGAGTGGCAATTCTTCCAAAATTGGATCCAAGATTTAATACAGTTTTCATCTCAAACATTAAACAATAAATTTCTAAGTATATATATATATTTGTCCTCCACTTGAAATTTAGTTAAATTGGTTCCATATTAGTCTTTTCAAAAGCATAATATGTAGTTCTTTAATTTAAGATACTAGTAAAAAGGAATTGGGTTTAGATAATATAGTTATTCTTAAGGTACATTTATGTTTCTCCTTAATTAGTCAAGGCTTTGTTCAATTAACCGTCTTATTACCCAATAAGGGGAAATTTAACCCAAATTTAGCTTTTTACTATGCATAAAGGGGAAAAAATTAAACCAATGATCAACCATTTAACAATCTGATGAATAATTCATTTAATTACCCAATGATCGGTCAATTTGTATACCAACCCATTGATATCTTTTTAACCTAAAAATCATGGAATCCTTTTAATTCATAAAAATGGGTGAAGTATCAAATCAGGCACAGTCAAACTATTCAAACCCGATCAAGATAAGTCAAATGATAAAAACCAACATCGATAAAACCACACTATCACCTATCTTCTAGTGCCTAGTCTCCCTGAGGCCTAGCCTTTTTTCCAACATGACCATCATAGTGTGGTTACTACAATAGGATAGGCTTTTCCTATTTGAAATCCATACATGCTCCCACCATGAGAATGTGGTATTAATTTCCCAAGTGGGGTAAATAAAACTATTACCCCTAAATTCAACTAGGTGATCAACAATCAATTGAAAGCAAACAAATAGCAAGCACTAATAAGTCAACGTATATGATTTTACATGTGTTAGGAGAGAGGGGCATAGACCACTGATGCAGGGCTATTATGTCCTTCAACTCATGGACATATCGTTATTGGGGTGAAATCCTTTTTTAACTCTTCTTTTATTCCCATGTGGGATATTGGGAAATAGTTTGGGAGGCCCCTCCTCTTGTCTGTGCCTTTCAAGCATGGATGCATCATTGGGAGATTGCGATAAGGAAAAGATTCCCAAATCAAATATTTTACCCTAAGTTTAACCTTAGACCTAAGGAAATATTTGGTGGTGCAAATATAATTAGCGGCGATAATAACAGGTGTTTACGACTTGACTTTGATAAACTAAAACTTCACCAACAAACTCCAAGAAATATTAATAGGGTCTAAAACACTCATCAAGATCCCACCACCAGGTATTTATTGTTATGTGGAGGAGTTTTTAAGCCTATAGCACTTGCCAAGGGTGAATTTTACTTTGGATCTCATAATTAATGAACGTCTCTACTATTGTTTTGTATAGAACCCAGAAAGGAGTTCTGTTTGAGATAAAATCCACTATGGTGTGATGAAAAAAATAGAGTAACTATAGCTACGAAGTTGTGACCAGGGTTGGATACGTAAACTTTGCTACTAAAATGGTCTAATATCCTCCATAATAATGGGGTATGATTTCCTGTTAAGCTTTGGAGGTGTAACTCATCATAGATCATGATTCAATACCCTATGCTAAAGGTACAGTTTGGGGGTTTCCTATAGGCACACGTAGATTAAAAATACCCATCGTCGATGAAAACTTGAATGAAACCATTGTTGCCTAGGCTTTTAGAATCTCTTTATGGTTCGAAGACTCACTGGGAAAAACGTAATTGATAACCATTACTAGCATGGTTTGTCATACAAGATCGAGGGTTAGTAGGACATCTATCAACAATTTCTCCAAGATAGCAGATGATTAAGTGATAGGTTATTCATGAAAATAGAGAATTTAGATTTAAACTAGGTCTAATATTAATCGCTTTACAAGCTCCTTCATTAAGGATACCATGCATACATAAATCACAAGTGTTATATTGACCATCAATGAATTTTTAAATAAATATTATGTGAACTCCAATTTTATATTACCTAATTTTATAATCCAATGATCAAGCATTCCAAAACTAAATTAATTTGTAACTCTAGGCAAGCACGCTTATGATGGAATTTATAGATAATTAAATACTTAAATCAAGTAATGCAATACAAAAATGTATCACCCATCCATTTACCAATATCGCTCGATTACTTCAAATTAATCAAATGTGATTTTGCTTATATTCTACCTATAACAATTTAATAGTGAAATTGAACCTTAATTTATATGGTAGAAAGGTCCAACCTTAGTAATAGGGTTGTTGAATTAATCTCCACCTCTTATTCTTCCAAGGATGACTCTTGTATTTCCAAGGCATCCTGACCATTCCCAAGGTTATGCATAGTGGTGAATATTTGTTAATAAGCAAATATTAGAATTTTCAAAAAAAAAATGGAAAATTTTGGGACCCTGGACATCGGCCCATTCACTCAAAATTTTTGGAGGTAAATTATTTTTGGGATCGGTTCACCCGAAAATTATAATACTTTAAATTTTTAAATTTTAAATAGTTAACCTTATTGCCTAGATTTTGGATTGATTCACCTTAAAATTATATATAATTTTATTAACCTAGATAAATTCACCCCACTATATATACATACCTAAACATACATGTTAAACATTAGTTCTCCTTGACTGGAAAAGAGAAGCTAAAATATGAGTGGAAGCAAAGAAGCCAAAAAAATATTGATTGGCAAGGCAAAAGACTATAGACTACAGATAAAATACTATAGATCTCAAAGAAAAGACTCTTCTCAATCAACTTATGTCTCGTGTCTCAACAGATATGCAATTTATTTCAATGCCTTGTTTGATTACTTGTTTATTTATTTGTGTTTGTGTCCTACAGACTACAGACTTTTTCTGTAGTCTATAAACTTTTCTTTTTCCTGTAGTCTATAGACTTTTCTTTTTCCTATAGTCTATAGACTTTTCCTGCAGTCTATAGAATTTTCCTACAGTTCTTGTAGTCTATAGACTTTTCCTACAGTTCCTGTAGTTTATAGACTTTTCCTACAGTCTATAGATTTTTCCTGCAGTGTATAGACTTATTGTAATCTATAGACTTTTCTTGTAGTTTCCTGCAATATATAGACTTTTCTTGCAGTCTATAGACTTTTCCTGTATTTCCTGCAATCTATAGATATTTCCTATAATCTATAGACTTTTCTTTTTCCTGTAGTCTATATTCCTGCAGTCTATAGACTTTTCCTACAATTCCTGCAAAAGACTATATATCATAAAAAAAAGACTATAGGAAAAAGACTAGACTTTTCTTGTAGTCTATAGACTTTTCCTATAGTTCTTGCAGTCTATAGACTTTTTTTTCCCTATAGTCTATAGACTTTTTGCAGTCTATAGAATTTTCCTATAGTCTATAGACTTTTCTTGCAGTCTATAGACTTTTATTTTTCTTGCAATCTATAGACTTTTTCAGTAGTTCTTGTAGTCTATATACTTTTATTTTTCCTATAATCTATAGATTTTTCTTGTAGTTCTTGCAGTCTATAGACTTTTCCTACAATCTATAGAATTTTTTAGTAGTTCTTACAGTCTATGGACTTTTATTTTTTTTGCAATCTATAGACTTTTCTTGTAGTTCTTGCAGTTTATAGACTTTTCCTGCAATCTATAGATTTTTATTTTTCTGTAGTCTACAGACTTTTCTTTTTCCTACATTCTATATACTTTTTGTAGTCTATAGAATTTTCTTTTTCTTGCAATATATAGAATTTTCTTGTAGTTCTTGTAGTCTATAGACTTTTCCTGTAGTTCTTGCAGTCTATAGACTTTTATTTTTCCTGTAGTCTGTACACTTTTCCTGTAGTTCTTATAATTTATAGACTTTTCTTGTAGTCTATAGACTTTTCTTTTTCTAGTAGTCTATAGAATTTTATTGCAATCTATGGACTTTTCCTACAATCTATAGACTTTTCCTGTAATTCCTACAATCTATAGACTTTTCCTACAGTTCCTATAGTCTATAGACTTTTTCTGCAGTTCCTACAATCTATAGACTTATCCTACAGTCTATAGGTTTTTCTTGTAGTTCCTACAGTCTATAGATTTTTCATGTAGTCTATAGATTTTTCTTGTAGTTTCTTGCAGTCTATAGAATTTTCCTACAATCTATAGACTTTTATTTTCCTATAGTCTATAGACTTCTTTTTCCTACAGTCTATAGACTTTTCCTGCAATCTATAGACTTTCATTTTTCCTGCAATCTATAGACTTTTCTTTTTCCTAGTAGTCTATAGAATTTTATTGCAATCTATGGACTTTTCCTACAATCTATAGACTTTTCCTGTAATTCTTGTAGTCTATAGTATTTTCCTGTAATCTATAGATTTTCCTGTAGTCTATATACTTTTCCTACAATCCATAGTCTTTAGTCTATAGTCTTTTCCTATCTACAGTCTATAGAATTTTTCCTGTAGTTTATAGTCTTTTCCCTACAATCTATAGTATTTCTCTTGGTCATCCCTTTTTTGGTGTCTATAGACCCTCTTTTGGTCATCCTTGCTTGTAGACCCTCTCTGATCGTACTTGCCTTGCATTTCCTTTGAAAATTTTCTCCTTTCAATGTAAGTTATAGAAGTTACATGTTGTTAAAAGTTACATTGCAATAATTCAAAGCATCATTTATGTTGTAAAACAATGAACTTACAACTACACAATTAACACCATGTGATTGAAATCAATTTTTCTAACATTTTCCTTTATAGGTACAATGGCTCCAACTCCCAATGGAAATAAGGGAGAAAAATCTTCTAGAAAAAAGAGTATCCTAAAATATTTTAGCCATATCTCAAAATCCAATGAGGCATCGAAACCTACACAGTTACAAGGTACATACCTGTTTTACCTACTTAATAGTAATTTTAATAAGTAATTTCAAAATATGATATAGAACATATTTGAATGCAGAATACCCAATTGATCTTGATATGCCTCCACTAGAAGATATTCCCTAGGATGAAATACATCATGAAAATTTGATCAACAATGACATGCAACAACTTGAGCAATTACAAGGTACATACCCATTTTACCTACTTAATAGTAATTTTAATAAGTAATTTCAAAAAATGATATAGAACATCTTTGAATGCAGAATACCCAATTGATCTTGATATGCCTCCACTAGAAGATATTCCCTAGGATGAAATACATCATGAAAATTTAATCAACAATGACATGCAACAACTTGAACAGAATCCTGAAACTAGCATACAAATTCAAAATGAAAATGATCATTCCAACCAAATGCACACTTTAGGGGAATATTTGACTAAGAAACCTAGACGTAGGAACTCAACAAGCTGGACTATTGGAAGGTCATTTCAGTTTGAATGGGCATCAAAATATCCATTTATTGAACCAGTGTTGCAAGAAGATAGTAATGCAGAACCAAAAGAAGCTAGATGCATTATTTGCAGTTGGAAACTAGGGAAAGATAAGAAGATGCAACCTAAGATAGATACAATAGAAAAACATTGTGGGAAATTTTATGTTAAAGTAAAACAAGTTGATGGAACAATTAAGAAAACCCATAGGTGGAAGAATGCATCAGAATGCGCACATGTCAGATATGCACTAGACTATGACAAAGAGATGAAACAAAAACAAATACTAGCTCAGAATGGTGGAACGATTCCAACACAGTTTCAAAAAATTCATAAAACCACCTTAGTTTCAAAAAGCTTGCAATTTGCTATCATATTTACTATTCTTAAAAAAGGTAGACCTATGTCAAACTTTATTGATTTTAAGCATCTCTTTCGACTAGTTGATGTACAGAACCTCCCCAGTGCCCATTGGTCAGATCGAAGTGGTTGGAAAATGGCAAAATATCTATCTTTGGTTGAGAAGGAGGACTTGAAAGAGAATGTTAAAAATTCTAATTTCATTTCACTTTCTATTGATGAGGTGACTATTGTTGACAATACATCTTGGATTTGCATGCATGTTTACACCTTTCAAAATCATGTAAGGTAGCCTCATTTGCTAGCAATACATAAGATGGTGGAAAACTGTAATGCTGAAAATATTTACAATGTTGTTGTTACTAGCTTAAAGAATATTGTTGGAATGGATGATGCAACAATAGCTAATAAATTAATATGTGTCGGAGTTGATGGTGTTGCTATAATGCAAGGTAACAAAAATGGTCTTTGTGTTCGACTTCAAACATCTGTTACCCCATATTTGATCTCGATTCATTGCATGGCTCATAGAATGAATCTTGCATATAAAATTGTGAGCACATTTGAAAATTTTGCAAGAGTTGAAGAACTTATCCATGAAGTACATTCTTATTTTTTGTGTAGTCCAAAAAGGTTTGCAGAGTTTCAACTATTTGCACTAGGACTTACAGAAGGTAAAAAATTATTGAAAGATGTAGATACTAGGTGGATTTCATTGTTTCAACCTGCAGCAAGAGTTTTCAAACAATATAAATCCTTAGTAGGCTTTATGTATGATAATCGAAGGGCAGTTGATAAAGCAAAATATTTGTTATATCGTATGAGAGATCTGGAAACACTACTCACTTTATGTGGTATTCTTCCAATGTTGCATGAAATGAATACATTGATAAAACTTGCACAACAAAGATCCATTTATATTGTTGATTTCATCAGGGTTAGAAAATAAATTTGTATGTGTATTGATATGTTATACTTGTCAAGTGAAAATTTTATGGATCCTTTGTTTGATGATTGGAGAACTTTAACAAATTTCAATGAACAAAATAGTTTGTTGAAGTTCAACATTAATGATCATCTTTGTATTAATGTTCACGGAAAAGAGATACCTTTATATTATTTTGATAAGCGATTGGATATAGTTACTGAAGATGTTGAACAGATGCCAATCACATACAACATATTTGATGAAGTTTTATTGAATACAAGGATTAAATTGAGAAAAATAGCAAAAATATTGACAAAAGAAATTAGAAACCATTTTCAAAGAGATGAGTTGCTTGAAGCGATGGGTGTGGTTAACCCTATGTTTTGGGATTCAGGAACAGACTATAACAATAAAAATGACTTGTTTATAAAATATATGGGTACACTTATCCAACATTTTGCTAAACGTGTGGAAGTCAATGGTATTGAGATCAATGGCATTCTAAATAAAGAACTTTTGATCAATCAATCCTCATATTTTGGAATTACAATGGTTGATCAAATTCCACATTTGACTAATCCTAGTGAATCAGGTTCTATTATACGTTTGTGGAAAAATTTGTACCCTAGTAGTGTTTTACAAGATACGATGAGTGAATATTTCCACTTATATGAATTATGTCAAACAATGGTTTTGGGATCAGTGGAAGATGAAAGGGTTTTTAGTGCATTATTTTTTGTGAAATCTAAAGTTCGTAATAGATTGGATAAAAATTTAGAAAATTGCTTGAGAATATATGTCTCATCTTATGAGGTGGACAAGTTTCCTTATGAGAGAGCTCTAGCCTATTGGAAATCTATAGCAGACAGAAGAGGTATCATGAATATTGATGATGATAATGAGGAAAATGATAACTGCAGTGATCAGATTGTCGAGACACAAAGATCAACTATGCATACAAGTGGTTTAGGACAAGATGGGAAGTGTTTGTTTCAACTTCCTCCAATGTAATATTTGCATTATTTTTGCAACAAATTTCTTTAGGATAATGATTTTTATTGGATAGTTGAATTTTACACATTGGATAGTTCTAATATAATCCTGATGTTGCAAATAAGGATTATGAATTTTTGTTTGGATTGATGAGTTTTGCAAATAATATCTTACTTTTTATATGAATTTTCTGTTTTTATTTAAATTAATTTCAGTTATTTATTTTATTTAATTTTATTCAAATAATGTCATACATGTACATTGTTCAGGATTATGAATTTTTCATTGCATTGATGAGTTTTTCAAATAATGTCATACCCTTTGTTCAAAATTATTAATTTTTTCTTTGGATTGATCTGATATTCAAATAATATGCCATACTTGTAATGAAATTTTTAATTTTATATCATACCCTTTGTTCACAAAATTATATGTTTTATATTATAGCCTTGCTTTGCTTTATTGAGTATTTTAAACATTGGATGGCATATTGATAATAAAGTGAAACTTAAACTTCTTAATGACACATTCGTTTGTGTTGAATCATTAAAGATATTAGAAATTGTATCTTATTCAATCAACAACTTTTTAGAAAACAATAAGCAAATGAACTATTTGACTCTCAACACTTATTTCGATAGTTGCAATAGCAAGAAATTGTAAATATTTATAAATATTTAATAAAACAATAATACAAAAATATCACACATTTAGAAAAATTTTTTATTTATTTCAAATAAATTTTCATTACAAAACAAGTGAACTGTGCATCCACTTTCATACTATTTGGTTCTAGGGCTCGTTTTAGGTGTTTGCCCAATTGAAGGATCTAGTTGCTTTTCCTCATGACCTTGCCCAGATGCTCCCTCTAATGTAGGTTGAGCTAGACTTTCTTCATGGCCCCCTGTTCCAGAAGTTTCTCCTTGTAGCACGCCAGCTCTCCTCAGGTTCGCCTCACCAATCTTCAAACTATCTACCAATGCCCTCTCCTCTTTAGTTGGATCTTCTTTTGGAGGTATTTCTTTCTCATGTTCCTTGAGCAATATGTTTGGATCCATATTATGTTTAACAATTATCCTTCTGAGGGCATTATTCTGTCTGATGATCTCATCAAATTATTGTTTGAATTTGATAGCATTTAGTAGACTCTGCTTTGTCGTGGCCAAAAACACCTTCATGCTTTCCACCTGATTCTTGATATTCTCAAAATTGGACTACACAGTATAAATTTTAAAATATGTTAGTCAATAAATGTCAAAATATGTTAAAAAATAAATTAATTTAAATAATATTGATGACTTACCTCTACAACTACTTGGGCAGCCTTTGCCACTTTAACTTTTTTCTTATCAATTGTCCACTTATTGAAATACGCTTGAGCTTCAACATTCAGATTCTCCAACCTATTCAAAAGGAGATCTATAATTTCATCACCATAAATATTAGTGGCCTTTACATTTCTTGAAGTTGCTTGATGTAATAAAGCATCAAGCTTTTCAGGGTGTTGCTGAACCAAAGAAAACAAATTTTATCTATTTGAAAAAATTTGTATCGAGCATTAATTTCTTTGATTAGAACTTTGGCCCGATACTCCCAATATTTGAGTTTTGAAATATCCGCAATCACACTATCCTTTATTGTGGCTTCCAAATTTTCTACTACTAAACTTGATTCTGAAAAACTTAATTTTTCATCCTCAGTAAGAGGAGCATATTGACCAGTTTGATGGAGGGGAAAGGAGTTGTGAGCAGTGGTTGCTCTTCTTCTAATTTGCAATGCTTCAGTTTAAAGCACATCAAAAGCTTTAAAACTCTCAAGAAATAAGCCTTGGAAAATATAATCCTAATCTAGGGGAGGATTAGGCAACCCAAGAAACTCACGCATAATATTGGAAACATTCCCCACCAAAAAAGTTGGAAAGTCTGAAATGGTTTGTGTCTGGTCTCCTAAAATCCTTGTAGAAAATAATTGTTTTCCATGCATTTGATGACCCCTCATCAATTGTTGTCATTGTGGAGGTGGTGGTGGCATCCTATGTTGCTTCAGCCATTGTGATAGACCTAAGGCCAAATAAATAAAATAAAATAAATGTTTTAAGAAAATATTGTAATAAGTTGTTCAGAACTTTAATTATGCATACTGTGTGTTGATATGGTCTCTTGCCCTAATTCGATCGGTTGTTCAGAAGGTTCTGTGTATTGTAGCAGAGGTGCCATCATTC
This sequence comes from Wollemia nobilis, assembly GCA_028583015.1. Lineage (NCBI taxonomy): Eukaryota > Viridiplantae > Streptophyta > Pinopsida > Araucariales > Araucariaceae > Wollemia > Wollemia nobilis. The sequence continues at coordinate 15,662,865 of JAQPPZ010016947.1, read as the reverse complement.
GCTATTTACGATGAGATTGAGTTGACCCTACAAAAAATTATAATAATATTTATTATAAAAAAATTATTATAATAATATTTATTATCAAATGAATAATTAACTATAATTATCCATACGAGATGTCGTTGTGGCTTGTTCGGATTGGGTCGGTTGTAAAGTATGTTTGGAATGTTGCCTTGAATACATTTAAAAAATAGTAATTAATGGCAACTAAATTAAAGAGAAATAAATTACAGAACCCAATTCTAGAAAAAGAAACTTTACTTGTAATGGGTTGGCTAACTTCGTCAACATCGATGAGCTCTTGACGTGGAACAGAAGAGGCAACTACATGAACAAGAGGAGATGCAGAAGACCTAATACGTTTCGTAGACCTTGTTAGTGGAGGTTGTGGTGACACAGTCTCAGAATCTCCACTAGCCTCTGGGTGCATTCCTCTAATTGCAGCCTCTCTTTTGTTCGAAGCTGACATCGCTCTTTTCTGCATTAAAATGAATTTTAAAATTAAAAACATAAACACTATAATATAACAAACATAAATTTATTGCAAATTTGAATGTAGAAAAAAAATTACCTGCACCTCTTCGGCGGTTAAGCCAATTGACTTCAATTTTGCATGGAGTGAGGTGGGGATGGGGGTATTATTTACATTATAATATGCTTCATAAGAAAAAGCAATCAAGTAATTGGTAGTAGCAACAATGGCAGGATAGGTAGCAGTATTTGTGCGTGCATGGTGAAGATCATTTTTTATTTTACCAGAAACATATGAGGACCAATCGTATTTGTTCTTTCCAACACAACACACAATATATGCCAAAGCCCAGAAAGGAATGTCTGATGTTCTCCCCTGCAAAACAATACGTGCCTAGAAGAACTCCACGACCGCACGAAGGAAGTTGTGGGAAATAGATGAAAAATTGAGGCCCCTTCTGGATGCATTTGATTGCACTACAAAAATATTATAACACAATTAATAATTATATTTAAAGATTGTACAAGGAAGAGGAAACTTACAATTTCAAAGACTTACCTTGTAATGCAGCTGATGAGAGATTGTAGTGAGTCTCTAGATATATTTTTTCCTCTTTAGTTAGGCTAAATTTTGATGAGATAGGTTGACAATTTTGGTAGGGAAGGCTTGTCAATCGATGGACGTCAGACGGTTTAACAGAGAAGGATAGGGTTTGGTTGTCGATCATCATTGTAACGACCGACCCATCATTGTCATAGGATTGAACAATTGTATCCAACAAATAAATATCTATGTTGAATTGGGGCATTAGTGCTAGCCCTAGAAGCCCAGATTTTTTCATCCATGTTGAATCATAATGGGGATCACTGAGAATTTCAGAGATGAGCGAGCAAATGAGGTTTTTGAAAGTAACATTATGTTGAATGGAAGACATTGTGGCCATTGCTACAAGGCTTGGAAGGGTTTGAAGGGTGTGTGGAGGTTTTTTGGGCTTTGTGCAGAATAAGAAAAATGAGTGTTGATGGCCTTTTATAGGCATTTGCATGCAAAGTGTTGAAATAGATGTTGACACATGGTATTATTTTATGGAGATAGTGGCACGTGGCAGGGAAGCAATGGTGTGCATGTTGTCATTTTGATAGGAGTTTTTTTTGGAGTCGGTAGACTATAGTTGTGGATTGTCTTGCACATGGGGTCGATAGGCTTTTTTGGGTTGAAAAAATAGAGGGAAAAGTTGCACTTTGTAGGATCGACAGGTTTATTTTAGTTAATAGACTACAGTTTGGATTGTGCCTAAGAATGATAAGTTGTAGTGGGTGAGTTATTTGTTGGAGTCAATAGACTACAGGTGAGGTTCATCTTGCAAATGGGGTCGACAGACTACAATGGTAGCAATTTGTTTTTTGATTCGGTAGACTGTAGATGTGTGTTATCTTTAAAAGGGATCGATAGACTGCAAAGAGAAATTTTTGGGGATGAATACCAAAATCATGAAAGACGAGGGGGGAAAAGAAAGCAACGTGGAAAACGAGAGGAGGGTGAAAATAACAAAAGGGAAAAAAGGAAGTGTGGAAAACAAAAGGAGGGCAAAATGAATAAAGGAGGGAAAAGAAACCAGGGAAAATGCAAGAGGGGAAAAATAAAAAGAAGAAAAAAGTTGGGAAAAGGAAAAAAAAACGGGGAAAACTAAAAAACAGGGTGCAAAAGGTAACAAAAATAAGAAGAGAAAAAAAAAAGGAAAAAGAAAAAAAAAGGTAAAAAAAAGCATGGAAAACTGAAAAGGGAAGTAAAAAGCAAGCACAAGAAGAAGAGCAAAAAAATAAAATCAGGGAGGGAGCATGGAAAACTGAAAAAAGGGGGGTGTAAAAGGTAAGCAAAAGAAGAAGGCCAAAAAAATAAAAAATAAAAAATATTTAAAGGGTGTGTTTTTGAAGTCAACTCAAAATAGTGAAATCCCTTTTTATTAAAAATAGGAGGTAGGACAAGAGGGGATAAGGTGGGAGTACCTTATTCATTTTGGGCCTCCCTTTTCTCAGTACAACTGCAAGTTCAACACTGTTCCTATTTGGGAGTAGGAAGAATTCCACCTTAGAACTATTATGAAGCAGCCATGTGGAAGGAAGAATAGTTCATCCACTAGTAAAATTATATATTTATTATTATTATTATTATTATTATTGAATTTACATGGTGGAATCAATAGCTGCCATGAATCTAGGTAGGTTGTCCAGATTTTTATGGCTGCCATAGTATTTTGCGTTGTTCACCCTGAAAGCCGCCACACAGATCTTCATGTAGTTCACCCCTATAACCACCATGCCACAATAATTTGAAACCTTTTACACCACTGAAAGCACCAGGAAAGGGACAAGCGTTCAATCCGATGAGGCCCGAGATTTGAACCTTGGTCCTCTACCCCCCTTATGGGATTTGGTCGAACCAATTGGTCTACATATCGGACCTTAATTTTTATTATTATGACATTGCTCTTTTGGGTCCAATTAAAACTGGATAAATTTTGTGGACACCTAATTGTGTTAAATTAGGTTAATTATACTAAATCATTTTTTTGTAAAAGATAAATCTTTCAAAAAAGCCTTATTTAATTTCTCCCAAAACCCTAAAAAATCCCAATTGCATTCCAAAACTCTCCAAATTAACTTGGTAGAGTGTAATTAGTTTTAATTAGGGATTTTATAGGATAATTAGGGTTTACCATCCTCTAGATTTATCAATTAGACCCTCTTATTAATGCTAGGCAACATTAGTAAGGTTAGGTTAATATTAAAATTCGAGTATTAATTGATCCTTCATATCGATTAATATCTTTTAGAAAGTCCTAATGGGCATGCTGTGACATATATCATTATAGGACCAAGCAAAGATATCTCTAAAATCCATCAAGATCATGTCTTCATCCCAATCCAATCTATTTTAAGAAACAGAGTCATCATGGTATCAAGATGGTTGAATTATCCTTTGTTATCTAAAGGAGGAGACAACGAATCACTACGATGAGGGATATAGCCTATCCTATAATACCCCAACCAAGATTTAGTCTACAAAGTCTATTTGATGCCTTGCTCATATAGGCCTAGTCCTTTACCTTGATAACCCATATTGGATAGCATTTCCTTAGGAATGGGATATGAGCTAAAAAATAAACATGAAGCATATTATCATTCAACCACATAGGGATTACTACGATGGATTTTCTCCTCATTGGTAGTTCTAGTGCAAATAAAGTAGCAACTTCTTATTTGCACTATTTTATCATTATTACTAGAAGATAAGTCTAATGGTGATGGAGTAAGTTTGTCTAGGTCCAAGAAAGATTTATTAATAATTGATTTTTTATAGTTAATAACAACTAGGTTAGAATTTTGATACTTAAATTCATAATTAGCTAATTAGTTAAGGTGAGATACCTTGATGCATTAGTGATGGAAGTTAAGAAAATAAGATGAATTAAGAGATAAATTGAGATAAGGGCAAATATGAGCTTTAGTATTTTTTACCTACATTGCCTAACAATAAGTAAAAGGTTTAGGGTCAACTAGAATATGATAAATTTTTTTCTATATTTGAATTTAACAGTAATGAAGATTTGAAGGGATGGTTCGCATCTCATGGATCCACAACCTCCTAGGAAGAATGTTGTAGGTCAAATAACATGACATGATATAGAAAAGAGTGTTGAAAGTGTGGGGTCTAACTTTGAGGGGGTAAGACTATAGTGCCACTAGCCTCACATTCTCCATTATCAAAATTATTAGTAACAAGATTAGATTTCTCAAAATATTATTTGGTTTGATGAACTTTCGGTTGTAGAAATTGAGAATAAAACCATTATTGATTAACATGCACTTGATAAACTTATCATTTATATGGCCCATAATGTATAATAGAAGATCTCTAATAACATTGGATTTGGGGATATTATACTCATGGAATGATATAATTACATGGTTAACCCTAATGGATCCTACTAGGAAAGTAAGGTCATTCGAGTTGAGGTCTTGAGGAATGGCCTAATCACTCAAATTTTTGAGTAATACACACACACATGAGCTAGAGAATACCTAAGATGTTTGAGAAGGGATATTTTGGCTAGGGTGCACTCAAGTTGCCATAGCAAATAAAAAATGTCCTTATCCTTGGTTTCTTATTAGATTGTAAAGGAGGGCCTTCAGGTAGATAAGTTCTTGTACGAAGGACCAAAAGAGGTCTTAAAGGTTGATTAGATGGTTGGTTTTTTGTTGTTTTACTACAACACAAATGTGAGATATATAATTAGAATAATAGAGTGTCCCAACCATTCCTTGATTTGGAGATGGTATGTTCTTGTAGTGAACATGTTTCATTGTATTTTCAGTCTAATTGTGATTACACAACAGGTTCTGGAAGATTTCTAGATCTTGATTAGAAGAATATTGAGATTCAAAACCATTCATAATAACTTTACCATTGTCAATTAGGTGTTACATCACATTCCTAAAGCTCATGCATCTATTGGTAACATTATCATTGATGTAGTGGAAGGCACATTCCTCATTGGGATGAAACTAAGAAGCATTTTCCCTTCTAGGTTTAACAAGTTTATTAGATAGAAGTTCTATCATTTTATATTTTAGATTTTGTTCTAGGATGGATAAAAGAGGTCCATCCAGTTGATAGTGCTTCCTTTTGGGTTTTTGTTGTTGGGGCTTCCTTAAGATAAGATTATGCAGGATTGTAGTAGCACTAACATTTTTGGTCTAGCCTGAGTCTGTGACTCCATTGTTTATAATGTGTTTATTATTATGCTACCCATTTGGGTTAGAGGACTTATCTTTCTCTTTATGGGACTTAATATTTAAAATCCCTCTTTTAACAAGGGTGGTCTCTACTCTCTTGGCCATGTCAATTGCATCTTTGAAGGAAGACACATTGACTATCTCTATGTAGAAGGCCAATTTCTCATTAAGGTTTCCTATAAATACATATAGTAGATCTCTAGGTGGAGGGACATATTGTAGTCTCTCCACTAGGGCTCCCTATCTTGCTAAGAAATTGAAAAAAAAAATCTTTGGATTGCTTGAGTTGGTATAGGTCACTAATGATAAACATTTTTTCAATGTTGATAGAGAATGTTTTTAAGAATATTTTGACAAGGTCCCTAGATATTTTTAAGAAATGCCTTGATATTTGGTAGTACCATTCCAAGGCCAGGCCACTACGGCTTCTAAAATATATTTTAAGTAGCAATATTTTATGATAAGAATTATTGCTACATGAATTCTAAACAACCTTAGGTGGTTGACAACATCCTCCTATTTATACATTTGATACTTAGGGGTTTCAAAGTTAGGAGTAAATAGGTGACTAGCTTCAAAATGATCTAGGGGATAATTGCACAAGGCATCATACTTGTGACTGGATAAAGACCATTTGTTGTCTCAATTGATCTAGTTGAGAATTGAAATCTTGAAGTTAAGGAGAAACAGGATTTGGTGGCATAAAAGGTATGTACTAAGAGATAGAAATAATTCACTAATGATTAATATAAGATTGGCATGAGTAGGCATATGATGTCAAAACTAGCATCATAAAATTTGATCCTAGGGTATGAGTAGGCATATAAGAATTCACTAATGATTAATATAAGATTGGTATGAGTAGGCATATGATGTCAAAACTAGCATCATACAATTTGATCCTATGGTACTTGAGATGAAAGAATTAGAAGATGAAGGATGAGAGATTATGGAGTTAAAATTATCCATATCCCATACACATTTGTGAGATTAGAATGAGGATTGTGAGATGAATTGATATAATGATTAGAGATTGGAACAGTTTATGACACACTTTGTTTGGGAGTGTAATTTGTGCCTACCTGTTGATATACATGGCAACTAGCTTTGCCCTATAATAATTCCTCAAGGGTAAGTAAATACAAGTGATGCTATAATGGAGGTGGGAGGGTTTGTCTCCAAAAATGCATTAAGGTGATGATTACGAGAGGTGTTGAAATGAAATGAGATGTTGATGCTTCAAGGTTTGCACTTATAGACCCAAAGGAAGGGTCTAAATGATTTAATGGCAAATGGTTTGAATTAGATTATTAGGGAAATTCTATTATTGAATCATCCCCTATAGAAGTGCCTAGGGTTTCATGATATTCCCTAAGAAAAGACTTTATGTTTTTCCTATACCTCTATAATATATAGGTCATATGAGATGTAGATTAGAATATTGTTCTTCTATATTCCTTATGGGTAGGGATTAAATAACCTAAAGGTGTAGAACCTTATCTTCTTGATTGAAGGTAGGGTTCTCAAATAATGTTGTTCATAATGACCCTCAATAGGAATATCATGGTTAATGTCCAACTAATGAGCAACGCTACAGGTTAAGTAGTATTTCTCAACCATAGGTTTGGGAGAAGAAAGAGGACTAATTAAGTTTGAATTATTTATAAAGTTGATTAAATAAGAAAGAGAAGATGTTTTAGAAACCTTATATCCCCTTCCCTTGATATACCTAATCTGACCTATATATCTTAGGTGCCTCCTTATATACCAAAGATCATGATATGTATGACTTCTCTCAATATACGTATTGGTATGTAGAAAGTTGACACATAGGATGCCAATGATACCTGGAAGAGACCTCCTTGACATGTGGCCAAGATGGTATGTAAGGGGTAATAGTGTGTCTCCTTATGACTCCCATTAGACCACTATAATATACTCATTAAATATATGTATGAGACCCTATGTGGGTAGCTGTAAACCTATCCTCACTATATACCCAATATAGACTCTAGTAGCTCATACGATAATTACTCAAAGGACCGTAAAAATGCTTAGTAGGACTAGCAAATGGTTATGTTCTTATTATCTAGAATTAATGTGATATAACCTAAACAAACAAGATTAATGGTCTTGATTAAGGTTTAGCTTGGTCAAGAATGAACTTGGGACCCACAATGGTGTTCACATTAAATACACCAAAATATGGGAAATAGAATGGGAAAAGAATCTAGAAGGGCCTCTTACAAGATCCACCATGATGTTATCCCTTCTTTCTCACCTTGAGGATACGGGCAATTTGTGAGCTTAAATCTAAGGTTTGGTGGGTTAGTTAAAGAACACCTACATTTCTCCTAAGATTTCCCTTTGACAAGATTAACATTAATCTAGTCCTATGCTAGCGACGAATGTATTAAACAATGCAAAAAAGAAGTCATAATAAAATTAAATACTTTTTGACTTTGATGATACATATTAGAGAATTTTATTTTCAGATCAAGGGTTTAAGAGGATTATGTAGCAAGCAATACCTAACGTGACTATATGCACTTTTATTTTATAATATACAAGATTAAATATGATTCATTATCGATTGAGGGTACCTAGTTTTCTTTATTTCCCTTTTATCCTTAGTAAATAAACAAAAATAGACTGAATATAAACAATAGATGGTCCTATGATCTAAATGCTAAAAATAGAGGATTGGTAATGAAAAAAAATATTTTTGTACCTTAGAGGCAGAAGCATCATTGTTCTACATAAGCACTGGTAGCATAAGTGCTACTAGCCCTATGAAAGCATCATTGGCACTAGTGCTTCTTGATGGCATTTTCATTCACCAACAAAATAAATACAAAAATAAACGATCAGTAGTAAAGGGGTCTACCTAGGATGGAGGAGAGTATGTGGTTCCCTTGACCAACATTAGACCCCTATTTAGAGACACAATGAAAAGTTGTAAATGACAAAATAGTGATTATGTGCTTAATGGTGAAAGTGCCATTGGATGAGGGATAGTGTTATTGATGCTTTTGCTTTCTATTCTTGTCACTTTGTTACTACAAAAAATAGTGATAACACCATCAAACCTATAATGTGATAGCACTTTCGCTTATGTGAATAACAAACTAATGCTTAAATAATGACTGCGATATTTGTGACTGATGCAATAAGGGTCCCTAACTAGGAGGTGTAGGGGCCCTAATAGATGCAATATGATAAAAATATTACATACGCAAAATGTAAGATAGTGATATAAAAGGACAAGATGACAACTAAATGTAAGTATAATGATCAAAAGCAAAATTAGCAAGCTATGAAATCTAATATTTAGAGATTTGCAAGGTGGAGATAATAACAAGAGCTAAGAAAGGGAAGAGAGTAGCACGCAAGACAAATTGTAGCTCCAAGATGCCAAGGTTGACCTCCCCTTGTGTTGGGGAAGCTGGATGAGCTTGATTTTTGCTTGAGGATGCTTGAGAGCTTGAGATCATGAGAACTTGAGAGCTTGAGATACTTGAGAGCTCGAGATGTTTGTTGACCTTCATAAGATCATGACATAATTTTGATAGAAATTTTCCATGCTTTAAAGAGTGATTGCTATGAAATTTAGCAGAGTTTTGTTTCATTCAAAAGACCATCTGAATTGAGCCCCCAAGTGCTAGCTTTATAGGAAGACATGGCTCCTTTGGAGATGGTTGCATTGAATATGATAGGACTAGCAAATGCAAGATTTTGAAAGAGGATCAAGATGCAATTAATGGATTGAAGACTAAAAATATTAAATTTTGAACTTTGGATTTATATTAGGGATGTCAATTAGACTGATGGGATCTAATCCATTTTTGGTGGGCAACTTGGAAGGTACTACCTATCATCTTTTGCACTTTTGGTGTCTACCAATCAATATCACTAACAACACTAATGATCCGAGTGTTTTTTCCAAGATGACTATTGTCAGTTATTTTGGGCAAGAAATGGTTTAAATTTTGAAGTTATGCAAAAGCATTGCCAGTGTTATTGCTCAGGTCTTGATGCTTTTGCTTTTGGAGCAATAAATATTCCTAATTTGAGCTTGGAGATAATTGATTTGACTTGGATGCTTGATTGGTTGATTGATGAAGATGTTGACAAGTTTAGATATCTTGATAATGCATTCAACAATCGGGTGTCTATAATAAATACCTTATAATTTTTTGAATATATCTACTTGATGTCATGAAGAAGGGATAATAAACTCATTTAATCTTGAACCTTTGGTAATAGTCATGATCAGGTCAATAAATTATTTTTTTAATTGGTTACATGGGATTGAAATGGGTTGCACTTATATTACATCATGACCACATAGCGGTATCACAACAATTTGGTAATTATACATCTATTACTTGATAAGATTTGAACCTAGGTCTTCCCCTTGAAAGTTGAGGAATATAAAGAGTTGAGCTTATACCATTTGATAAAAGGTCAATAATTTATTACTCAACTTAAACTTCATACATTACATTCAAAATATTTATTATATATAAATCAATAATAAAAGTTTATTATATTTGTTTGAAATTTTTATCCACTTGCTTTCAGATATGTCATGTTATATATAAACACTCTCAACTATCCCTTATATTATGTTTTGTTACATACTCTCTTCTTCTTTTGTTGAAGTAAAGCAAAGTACAATAACTGGTAACACAACTAGGGCCACACTCCTTGGGGACATAGCAATAGGAAGTGTGCTACACTCCTTGGGGACATAGCAATAGGGAGCCTCCTTCCTCATAATTTAAACTAAGGTAACTGAGATGAAACACTAACAACATACTATTAGGGTGACATTCTCTTGAGGTGTCTGATAAACAAAGATTATTTTGTTACATACTTATTTTTATATTTATATATGTCAAACACTTTCAACTAACACCATAAAGAATAAATAAACTTATTACTTTTTAAAAATGACAAATTTAATAACAAAATAAAAATATTTAATATAATGTTTGATTTACTTATATCAAATGGTATTAGCTCAACTAGTTAGATTCATTTTTGAGGTGGTTTAAATTTGAATCTTGCCAAGAGATACATAGATAATATTTAAGTTGTTATAATACCACTATGTAATAAAGATGTAATACGAAAAACCTATTCAAATCCCATATAACCAATTAAAAAATATATTATTTAATCTATCTAACATCATAATTCCTTAACTAAAATTATATAAAATTAAAAAAATATGATTTCAGATACTCTTAAACATTTAATAAACTGTATAAAATGCCTTCCTATGTATTGTCATGGAAAGCTTTCACTCGAGTATAATCCATTTTAAAAGTACCATATACTTAGATGTATCCTCTATAGGACATTAAAAACAAGTGTATATTACTAGCCTAAAACATCTAATCATTAAAGGAAAAAATTCCAAAATGCTTTGTCAACTCAGTTAAAGGAAAGAATATTATAAAGATATTATAAAGACATCCGTCCACCCTTCGATGCAATCATTTCGGTAAAAATTAGTCAATTGGTAATACAACCATCAACTTAACTAAATCTTACTAAAGTTAGCAGGTCAGTTTGCAAGCTGTTAAGCTTATCCCATCGTGCGTTTCATTTTCGATTTAACATCAATCTGTAGAATGGCCCAAACAATTAGGTTAAGATATTTTAAAAGTTAAAGTACATATATAATAGGAATTATACTAATAGGATTATTTTTTAGGTTGTTAAAGATATATTTGTGCAAAGATATTTTAACAGTTAGCGTATAACAACGACCATCTTTTCCCTCTTCACAATATAAATTTAATACCATACCAATACACAATACACTGTACCCACATAGACAAATCAAGATATTTATAAAAAGAAAACCTACTAAGAAACCACTGGTTCAGGGTAACCTGTATGAACATTCTAATAACTTAAAAAAAAAGTCTTTAAAACCACTGGGTCATGCCAAATTTTATAAATAGTTTACAATGTTTGTATTGGTTCCGAATTATTCCATAAATAATATTTAAGTATTTTATTTATATATTAAAAAAGTAGTTAAAAACTCTATGATGTTGATGGTTCACATAAGCACGCCTATTTCCTTAGAAGAACCTCAGTTGGGTTAAAGTTTTTATAAAATATGATGTGAAATCAAATTGAGAGAAATGAAAATCTGTGCACTACTAATCTTCTTACTACTCTTAAATCCCATTTCTGTTAAACCTCATTGCCCAAGTTTTATTCTTTCAGTGCATTATTGCTCATCAGAGGGTCTTCAATCCAATTTCAAAAGATAGAGCTTTTGTATGGGCAAAAGAAAACCATATAGGATTAGACAGTTTAAACATGCAATTTATTCTTGTCACAGGGATTATTCAAGGAAATAACTCAAACGCCAGCGTTAATATCTCAGTTAGTCATTCACACACATTGTTCTATCAATGTGATAGATCAGGAAGAAGAACCTGAAATCTTAATCATAAGAAGAACATGAAAGGAATATGATGGCCCAAAAGTTCCCTATGATAAATCATAGGGAGATGCAACTCAACTGCTATTCATCAATTTCAGAGCAGTTTCAACACAAAACAAGGGGTGAAAGTCTGCATTTTAACTTCATGTCCAAGGAAATGCCCCAACTTTCATTCAATCACACACAAAGCAACACCAAAGGGAAAACATATACAAGAAGGGCATGGCAACTGAAATTTAGAAAAAAAATCAATCCTTCCTGAAGAAGAATAAGGGATGATGCTCAATAGAAGTCCTTTAAATAACCCAAAAGTGTTTGTTGTTGGTACTGCAGAATGCCCAAGTTGACCACATAAATTTATGTACAAGTTGAAATAGCTACGCCATGCTAACAGATAGACAAGGCATAGCCCAGACTACAGCAATAGCGTTTTTGTATACCAAACAAATTCAACTGTATATCCCTGTACCCATTTGCAGGATTGACCATGCATTCATTCTAAACATTCTCCCCAAGCTAAATATCTAGAATCAATTCCTCAGTAAGCCATGCCAATGGCCTGTGCATTCTCCTCAAGCCATGCTTTGATCATGGACACCTAATAAGTATTGTGTCAATGTGTAGTGCCTGAGACACAGTGAGACTAGCTCAAATAAAAATGTGAAAATTTTGAAGTGTGAGTCTAATGAAACATGCATATCTATCATCATGCTTTGAAGAGCACCCAATAAAGAGTGGATCTCACCTGAAGCTCGGATGAAAAAAAAAAAAAAATATATATATATATATATATATATATATATATATATATGACTTCAGCCAAACCAAACATAGGTAGTTATCTGGGTTGAGGCAAAGCATGACCAATATTCTGAAGCTCTCACTGTGAAAAAATATAGATGGTGATTCCGAAGTAAGAATATGGAAGCTATCTAATTATGATTTACTGCTTGAACTGATTGATTTACAGGCCATGGAAGAAAAAATGGTAAAAATAGACTAAAAAAGGCTTCTTAGAATTATTTTCCAAATTTACTTTCAATTTGATTTTTGTCTCTCTCCATAGGAGATCCACTGGCTCAGGTAACATATTTTTATGTACAGATCCAGAGATGGGCAGAGCATTGACTACGTGGTATGACTAGACAAGAGTAAATGCAATTTGCAGCTGCATACCATTGAAAAGGGTGTCGAGTTAGAGTGGATTGGAATCCATTTGCTGCATTGGAGTTGAATTCAGAAACTCTGAATCAAATCCCATAGATTGCAATCCGCCCCCTACCCCTGCCTGCTCCATAGCCATACCCAAGGCCTGAAACTTCTGATGCAATTCAAAGGCATAGGATCTGAGGGTCCTGTTCTCCTCCTCCAACTGCAGATAGCGCTGTTGAGCAAAATTGAATTGGTTGTGAATATGATTGTTCTCTCCCCTCAGTTGGACTATTTGGGCTCTGAGACCATCCAAGTGCTGCTGCTTCCTCATCCTTGACCTCCTTGCAGATTCCCTGTTGGATAGCATCCTCTTCTGCTTCCTCTCATCAATTGTACTATAATTATTATTGTTTTTTTTCTGTTGCTGCTGCTGTTCCTCATCTGAGCCTGAGTGGGTTGGAAAACAAGATCCACCTGAAGTTTGGCTTGAAGAGGCTGTGGAATTGGTGGTGGCGGATTGGTATATGGAATTTGTTGAAGGGGGAGGCATTGAGGTGGAACTTTCTGTTGCTTTGGGGGATGGATTAATTGTGATTGAAGGGGAGGCAGCATGGAGTGGAGGAGGGGTGCCTGGGCTTGGATGACCAGCGTTGAAAACACTTCCCCTGCTCATGTTGAATCTTGTGCCAGAAGAATGTCCAGTACCAACAAATCCTGCATCATCAAAAAACAACCCACAAGGCATCACAAACAATGACCAAGACCAATACATCCTGAATCATCAAGACAACCCACAAGGCATCCAAAACAAGAAGAGTAAAGCAAGAACATAAGTCAACATGAAGACAGATATCTATGTCAGCTTTCTGAAGCTCCTTTACCAGAAAAAGGTCCACACAAATGGGAAAACTGTGAAGAACACCATTAAACTCATTTACAAAGAAAATTGTCAATCTTGGCAAGAAAATCAATCAAAAGCTTCCAAATTTTCAAAACTGGACACCCACAAAAGCAATCATCTAAACAGAACTTTTTTTTTTTCTTTAGCCAAACATGGCTATAAAAAGCCATCTTATCTCATCTGAATGCAATTCAACTTTGGCCAAATCTGCTTGGCATCACCATCCACTGAAAATCAGAATGGATTTGCTCACCTGTGGATGTTGCAGTCGTGGCGATTGGCATTTTGGAAGAAATAGATGGAGGCATCACTCCCAGCTAAACTTATCCTAATCCTCCTTGGTGCCTATACCCAACTTGTCTAATTTGGACAATGGGTTAGAGGAGACCCAATTGGAAAAAACATATCTGCTGGGTTTGATATTATATCACACGGACAGGCATACTGACGGCCCAAAAATCCAAGCCAAGAGAGGATGACAGGCAGGATTGTAGAATTTTAGAAGGAAAAAATTCCTCGACGTCACCTGTGGAGATTCCCTCCCAACATGTGGGATTGAACTGTGTCCCTTGATCAAAAGGGTAAGTAGGAGGGTTCATGTTGGAATAGCTGATAGAAAATGGACTAGAGTCATGCACTGGATCTAATATTTCAATTAGTCAAAGATTGTGTTAAACCTACACCGGACATCCAACCAGCCCATTGGCCACCTTCCCAGCCTAAACCCAATAATGAGAATACCCAACCAGGTAATATCCTCTATTATCAAAGATAAACCTTGGACAGCAAGCTTTATTTTCGGTAGCACAAAACCGCCCGCAACTGATGGAGAGTTAACCTGAGGGTAAAGCCTGAGTTAAAATGGGATAACCATTCCAACTTACGAGGGGGAGCATTTTAAGGGAAGAATGCTTCAGGGCTTAAAACTTAATCTTAATCTCAACTTGGTGATAACCATGCCATCTTGTCAGTCCCTATACTCATATTTAATATGAATTTTTAGAATTATTTTTATTTTTTTGTTTTTTATTAGGTGGCATCCTTATCACCACATGTTTAACCCACCCTTATATTCTTAGCCATGAAAATGAAAATCGTCCTAGAGAAATTTTAGTCAATGAAAAGGATTGATGGTTTGTAGTCATGGAAGTTTTGTTGGTAGGTTGGTCGAATGCTTGTCTTAGGTTGCCATCTTAACTATCGATGATAGTTAATGATCTGTTAACTATCTTTCATTTAACGAACTAGAGTTTATAAAAGTTTCGAGTTAATGTAACAAGAGTGTCAGCGGCCTACAAAACGCACATCGACGGACAGGTTTCCGTCCGGAAGTACAGGAACTAATCTATACCGTCGATAGTGCGATTAAACAGGCTACAACTGTCACGTTAACGAAGACTTTTGCGCTTTCTTGACCCTTACGCAAGCAAGGGAGGTCAATTTTGGCCAGCTCAGACTGCGTGTTTTACGGCAGGCTGGTAATAACAACGCGCTCAACCTACCCCCAACAAAATCCGAGAAATTTCATGAAAATCCAGCGGAATGTTGTTGTTAACAACCACCTAAAGAGGTTCGGGTTCCCAACTCGGTAAGGTCAACAGCCCACGTGGTCAAAGCCGTTCACACCATTAGAAATGTGGGAAATGTTGGGCATAAATAATCAGATTAATAATAATATGATAATTAGTTATCCCACGTGTTTGTTTCGTCCGAAACAGAGAAGTTTTTGTCGTTACGGTGGATTGTCTTGAAAGTGGGATAGATTGATCCTCACATCTCGGAACCGACGGATCGCGTGAGCGTGGTGGAAGATGGGGTGTGATTAATGCAGGGAACGTGACATGTCCCGATTCGTTCTATCCAAAACCGGCGGCTCGGAAGTGGAGAGAGATACCGCCGTTTCCGTGGCTGCCAGCTCATCGCGTCGCATGGTCGGCCCTCCGCCGGTGTTAGTCAGCATATGGGATCCACACGCGCCTACATCAATCATGGCCGTTGATGGTATCTCATTAAGTTTGAAACTTTGGTTTATTAACCTAAAAAACTTTTAAGTTAATTTTTATTTTTTTATGGTTAGTTGGTGAGTAAAAATATTGACTATCTAAATTAAATAATAATTAAATTTTATTTTAATGTTTTTTTAAATAATATTTATTTTATTTTATAGTATTAATTAAAATAAATAGTTTTAATTTAAAATGAAAATTTTTAAATTTAAAAATTAAAATCTTCACGAATATTATAACATTTAAGTTGAGAGTATTAAGATGGTCACCAATTAATTATTTTAAATTCATAAATTTGGAATAAAATAAAGATTGTGATAATTGTACATGAAAATTTTAAAACAAAATAATTTCTAGTAATAAAATATATAAATATTATAATCTTAATTAATTAAAAAAACTAATACATTAAATTAATTATTATTTTTAAATTATTTTTAAACTTATAAACTACCAATTTATTATTAAAAAATATTTCATTTTCCCACTTTTTCTTTATAGAAAATATGTTTTAAAATATTATCAATAAATTATTTGTATATAAAATTATCTTTGTTGAATAAGATGTGAATAAAAAGTTAAAATCTACATATAACATATCATTACATTTATCTTTGAATAATAATTATGATTTTATAATATATTAAATATATTAAAAATATTTTAAATAATTAAAATTAATTTTATAGAAAAATATACATATTCAATTAATATTTAATAAAATTAATAAAAAATATTACATAATATTTTTTTTAATTTTTTTTTTTAATAATTTTAATCTAAAGATATAAGAATAATCTTTGTTAAGATATATGTTTAGTACATAAACGAGGGTAATGTATTGTAGTTGGTCCATATTTTTATTTGGGAGATTAATTTATTCCATTTTAAATGGCCTATATCTTTATCCAGGAATTCAGTGCAACTTATTTAAAAAAACCTTGATTTAATGAATATTGGTTGATAAATTGAAAAAGTATTTTAAGGATAAAATTTAGTTTGATAGAGATAGGGATAGCGAGTTATGATGTATAGGCGATCTGATTTTAAGTCATTATTCAAACATGGAAGAGATAGGGATAGCTAGTTATGATGTATTGACTGGCCTGACTTTTAAGTCATTGGAAGAGATAGGGATAACTAGTTATGATGTATAGGCGACCTAATTTTTAAGTTATTATTCAAACATGAAAGAGATAGGGAGAACTAGTTATGATGTATAGGCGACCTAATTTTTAAGTCATTATTCAAACATAGAAAAAATACCAAAAATATCTTAAAAAATATATAATTTTATATTTATTTAATATATTTAAAAAAACATTTTAAAAAAATGTGGTTAAAGTGTTATCTAAACTATTCAAGTTTAAATCACTTAATTTTTTTTGTTGAACTATTATATAAATTATCTAGATTTAAAATTTTTTGTTAACCTATTATCTAAATTATCTAAAATTTAAATAATCTAAAAAGCTTTTTATATACTAACAGTTAGTACTTTGTCTTTCTTAAAAAAGGCTAAATAGAGCAGCTCCACTGCTCCGACAAAGTCTCTTTCAACTTTTAAAAACGATGACGTGGACAGAACGGAACCCTAAAGAGTAATTGTATTTTGCATACACGTGGCAAGCGAGAAAGGTTAGGCAGGGGGTGTTGTAGATGTGTGCATGGCGTCCCCTTCTTGTGGGGGACCATTTAGATTTTGTGGGTACTGAAAAGTGGGGATTTGAACCCGTGACCACTGACAAATCCAGCTAAGTAATGAGAAATGCTAGCTGCCCTGCAAGGACCTGCTGAATTTGCCTCTACTCTTTCACCTCAATAAAACATTTTTCAAAGGGATAGGCCATTCATTCCAAAAGATATATTCATTGGTAACAGTAAGTATAATTGGTTGAGTGTTTGTTATTAGATTGTGTTAATTTGATTTTTTAAAAAGTTAGAATTAGTTAACTTCTTTTAGAAAAATCACATGTTTTAAATTTAAAAAAATTGTTGAGTTAAGATATTATTATAACTAAAAATAATTTCTTAAAAAACATTATTGCAGTAAGAATTCAATTTATATGAGTTCATATTATTAAATAAAATTAATAATAGTTTATTTTTAAATATATTTTTTTAAATATATATAAAAATGATGATTGTTATTTAAACATGTTGGGGTTTGAAGTAAGTGGTGGGTGTTTTTAGCTTCATATTCTAGAATCTAAGTTCTATTTTTATTGACAAACTTTAAAGTAAAATCAAATGGTATAAGTTGAAGTGGACACACTACTTCTCAAACATACATTACCATGAAAATACTAGTTTATGGTTTGTTACAATACCACGATAACACAATAATAATAAAATAACACAATGTGTAGCTAAATGGTATTAGTCTAAAGTATTATATTATGCAATTTTCAAGAGGAGATTTAGGTTTGAATCTTGTCAAACTATACATGCATAATTGTTTGTATTATCACTATAATATGGGTGGGACCATTTCAATCTCATATAACCAATGAAATAGAAGAGTGCATAAGAATTTTATTTATTTGTGGTTAAAATAAGGTATATAAATTTGTAGTTACTTTGAAATGAAAGTTAATATAAATAAACAAAGGTAATGGTTGTTGGTTCTTGGGTTAAAGACATAAGTATCACATTTGATAGTGAGAAATTGAAGGTAGTTCCTTCATATATAAGTACTTGAGACTTGAATTTGTTTCTAGCTACAATTAGAAAGGTAATAGTTGTTGGTTCTTGGGATAAAGACATAAGTATCACACTTGATAGTGAGAAATTGAAGATAGTTCCTTCATACAAGTACTTGAGACTTGAATTTATTTTTAGCTAAAATTAGAAAGGTAATGGTTGTTAGTTCTTGGGATAAAGACATAAGTATCACATTTGATAGTGAGAAAATGAAAGTGGTTCCTTTATACAAGTACTTGAGACTTGAATATGTTTTTAGCTACAATTAGAAATGTAACAGTTGTTAGTTCTTGGGATAAAGACATAAGCATCACATTTGATAGTGAGAAATTGAAGATAGTTCCTTCATACAAGTATCTGAGACTTGAATTTGTTTCTAGCTACAATTAGAATGTTTGTGTAGAGAAAGACATAAAAGGAGGTTTGATGACTTCTTATGGCATGCTAAATAAATGTAGACCATTTTATATAAGGAATTGAAAACTATTTAAAAAATATTGATAAAAACAATGATTTTATATGGTTGTCATGTTTGTAATCCTAACCTATAAAAAAAAGCTTGAAAAAAAGGTTGAGAGTGTCCAAAAACACTTTTTACTTGAAGAACTAGGGGTTAAGGTTCATGCTCCTTACCCCATGATATTAGTAGAAACAAGAATGCTGCCATTATAAGGAGTATTGCATCAATTTGTTATAAAACAAATGAATAATAATATTATCATATCAATGTCCCTATTGGGACACCAAATTGATATGTCTTTAGGCTTTCATCTAGGAGACCCAAGTTCAATTCACAAGAAGGGTGGCCTCTAATGTGCCCCCAGTTGAGAGAAGGTACGAGCCCTTTCAAAAACCCTTGTGTTTAACCTAATAAAATAAACATTATTGTATCAACTAATGATTACAAAAATGGAGATGGGTTAGTACCAAGACAACATGAAATGGATTAAAAATGGTTAATTGATGAAATTGATTTATCAAAAGACTCATAAAAGTTCAAGAGTTCGTATAAAAAAAACTAATAGTTATTCTTTGGTAAGATCCTATTGAGAAAATGAAATTTTACAAATGCAATATTTTAATCCAATGGTCATCCAAAAATAGCATAGTCATATCTAAGAAGAGATCTCGATACAAAAAAGATAAATTGATCAATATAGACTAAAATGATAGAAATAGAAAGATGAAAAATATTAGTCACGAAAAATGTATTTGTTTACTTTGTAAGCAAGAAGAAGTTGAGGATAGGGTAATGCACAACGATGAATATTCGTACATCGGGCAAATATTAGCATTTAAAAAAATACAAATTGGTGAATTAGGGGAACCTTGGACGTCGACCCTTTCGCCCAAAAATTTTAGGACAAAAAAATTTAGGTGTCAGTTCGTCATGCGTTGATAATAGTATTACAATTTTTTTTTTTAAATCGCCAGCACTCTTGCCTAAATCAAGGACCCTTTTCACCTTAAAATATTAAATTTTTTTAACTTATCTCGCCAAATTTGCTAAGTATACCACTATATATAATTAACATGCTAGCTATACTTTTCATTTAAAACATTCAAACTATTAAAAAATCAGGACTTCCATCGAACTTCGACTGTGTGCAAAAACTAGTTGATGTAGAATAAAAATCTACTCGAACCAAAATCGAACCCATATCTATCGAACTCTTTTTTGCACCAAATTGACTATCGAACTCTATTCTGCATCTGAAACGACAACCAAACCTTATCAAACTCTTTTTTGCACTAGAAGGACTACTGGACTCTTTTCTAAATAGATCGACTGTCAAACCCTTTTCTACACTCAAAATGGTAGTCAAACCCTATTCTGCACCCAGACCAATATTTGAAACCTTTTTTGCACTCGAAACAGTAGTCAAACCCTCTTTTGCACCCAAACCGACATCCAAACCTTGTTTTGCATTTAGACAAAGTGAAGGACCTAGTTTTGCATGGGAATCGACAGTCGAACCCTATTTTGCATTCGAACAGACTATTGGAGCATATTCTACACATAGATCAATACTCGAACCTTGTTTTTCATTCAAACGAACTGCCAAAGCCAATTTTACACATTAACCGATATTCAAACCTTGTTTTACATCCAAATGGACTACCGAACATTATTTTGCATCCAAACGATCTGTCGGATCCAATTCTGTATCAAACTGACTACCGAAACTTCTTTTCCACTCGGACCAACTGATGGACACTGTTTTACACCTGAACCAATTTTTGAACCTTTTTTTGCACCCGAACAGACTGCCAAAGATGGTTCTACACTAGGTTCTATGTTTCTCTTAAGACATTGTGAATATAAGTTGTAGCAATTATAGTAATAAGATCTATTTTTCTGTTAGCTAATTGTAGGTTTTTCTTTTGCTATTTTTCTATCATTTATTAAAAATAGGTTAATGCTCTGTTTCCCATGTTTTTCTTTATTTTTCCCTATTCTGCATGTTGTCCCTTATTTTATTTCTTTTTGTTAAAACTCTTTAATTATCTATTTGTATTGAGATCTGATTTTATGTTATAAGATTATAAATAGGTAAATGCTTTGGTTCTCTAAAGACATTATGATGCTTTGTTTCTCTAAATACATTGTGATTCTTTGTTTCTGGTCCATTTTGTACTATAATATGATATTTTTCCAAATATGTAAATCTAATTATTTTTCACATATACATAAGTTTTTTTATTAAATTGATTTTAATTAGTATATTGATTAGTTTTGTGTTTGTATCAGTTACAAGTATTATCACCAAAAAACGGAGTAGTGGCATACACTAAAAAAATAACAATAAAGCATGTCAGGATATATGTATGTATTTTCTACCAACCAACTATATGTTTATTCTAGTTACAATATTATCTTGAGGCCTAACATAACTAAGATCTCTTCAACATTTTATTACTTTTTTGAAATGAAAAATATTTTTTTACAAGTAAAATGTCACCTACTAGCGATGAAAAGAAGGGGGTCAAATCTTCTACTGAAAAGAGTATCCTCAAATATTTTAGCCATATGTCGAAATCCAATGAGCCATCGACATCCATGCAAATTTGAGGTACAAATGATTTTTGACTTCTAAACAATTAGTTGTATATTCTATAATTATTTTAAATATTGCTTTCTTTCTCAAACAGTTAATTCTTAGTAACGATATGAATATTTTTTCTGTTTGTAAGTTTTTTTTGTTAAATCCAAAATGATAAAGAATATTATTGTATGCTACTATGCAGAATACCATATTGACTCTAATATACCTCCACTTGAAGATATTCCTTGCCAAGAGATTCTTTCTAATGAAAATTCTCTTAACAATGACATCCAACAAACATTTGAAGATATTCCTCAAAATGACATATCACTTAAAAATAAAAGTGATAGATAAATTACATTACAAACTTCTTATGAATCTTCAAGCAAAAATACTAAAAAGAGAAAGGCATCTAACTAGGCTATTAGAAGGGCATTTAAGGTTGAATGGGTAGAAAAAATTTCCTTTATAGAGCTAGTCTTGATTGAGGACAACAAAGTCGATCTAAAAGTATGTAGATGCAAAATTTGTAGTTGGAAACTAAGGATCACATGCTGCAAAATAAGATAGATACAATAGAAAAACATATTGGCAAAGATTATATAAAATTTATAGGAAATAATGTAGGTCCAAGGTAAGTCCAAAATAAATAATTGAACATTAACATTAACATATGATTGACAAGATTATTTATAAGAATTAAACTAACCTAATCTCGTCTATCTCGCTAACCAACATGGTAGGAGAGACGTGTAGCTAACCACTAACCTAGGTAGAGAGTTCTAACCATAACACTAACCTAAATATCTAACATAGGATATTTAGGTACTTACCTAGTTTAACCATGAGGAAAATATCTCATGGTAATTACATAATTACATAGAAAAGTAAATGTAATAACCCCACGTAGTGTAATGCAATACACTACCTTATTTTACCCTAACATCCCCCCTTTATTACATTACTTTGATATACAAAGTTTGCTCCGAAATAGTTGAAATTTGACACGTCCAAGTGCCTTTGTAAAAATATCTGCAACCTGTTCGTCGGTGGGAATGTGTTGAAGCTGAATTCTGTGTTTAGGAACTTCATCACGAATGAAATGACAATCTGTATCAATATGCTTAGTTCGTTCATGATGTACTGGATTCTTGACCAAGTTCAAAACACCTGAGTTGTCGCAAAACATGTGAATGGGAAGTTTCTTTGGTAGGCCCATGGTAGCCAAGATGCGACTTAGCCATATCGCTTCACACACAGCTCCACGTGCAGCGCGATATTCTGCCTCAGTTGAAGATAAAGCAACCACCTGTTGCTTTTTACTATGCCATGAGACAGGACCAGATCCAAGATGAAAAACATAGCCTGAGGTTGATTTTCTGTCATCTATGGATCCAAGCATAATCGTAGTCAGTGTAACTCTGTAAGAAGAATGAGTTATTCTTCTTATACTCTAGACCATAATCGGCACTACCCTGAATGTAGTGTAAGACTCTCTTAGCTGCTTTCCAATGGGAGACCTTTGGTTCTTGCATGAACCGAGAGAGATAGTTTACAGCATAAGTAATATCTGGTCTAGTATTAGTCAGATAGATGAGGCTTCCAATCATCTGTCTATAAAGTGTTCCATCTACCTGTGGTGAGTCTTCATATCGTGATAACTGTAACCCTGATTCCATCGGTGTTGCTTTGGGTTTACAATCAGTCATACGATATTTTTCTACTAAAGTCTTAGCATACTTTGTCTGAGTCACCCTTAGATGATTCTTTTTCTGTTCTATCTCAAGGCCAAGACAGTAGTGGAGAAGTCCTAAGTCTGTCATATCAAATGACTCTTTCAAGTCATCTTTCACGGCTTTAATCATATTCTCTGAATTGCCAGTGATGATCAGATCATCTACATATAACACAAGAATCACTATTTCAGAACCTGTGTTCTTGATATAGAGATTTGCGTCAGATGGACTTCTCTTAAATCCATGTTGCAGTAGGTGACTATCCATTTTTATGTACCATGCTCTTGGGGCTTGTTTTAGCCCGTATAATGATTTGACCAATTTGCAAACATGTTGCTCATGGCCTTCCTCTGCAAATCCAGGAGGTTGAGTCATGTATACTTCTTCTTTTAAGTCACCATTAAGAAAGGCGCTTTTTACATCCATCTGATGTAACTTCCATCCGAACTGTGCTGCCATAGCACAAAGTACTCGAATGGTGGTCATCCTTTCTGTAGGAGCAAAGGTTTCCTCATAGTCAAGTCCTTCCTTTTGAGCATAGCCCTTTGCCACAAGATGGGCTTTATGCTTATCTATAGTGCCATCTGCCTTATATTTTATTTTGTAAACCCATTTGCAACCTATGGGTTTCTTTCCTTTAGGCAAATCCACTAGCTTCCATGTTTTATTCTTTATGAGGGAGTTATATTCTGCATCCATAGCTGCCTTCCACTGAGGCGGTCTAAGTGCTTCATCAATTGTAGAAGGTTCATTCTCATCACATGCTGATAAGTAAACCCTCTCCTCATCTATCTCCATCTCATCTTCCCTTGGTAACTCTCTATCAACAGAAAGGTCTTGAAAATCTGCACAAAGATCATCAACTGAAGTGGATGCTTCATTCTTTTCTTTTCGTGACATGCTTCTTGTCTTTGGACGATTGAGAGTAAGATCAGGTGGGGAAGTGAGTTTAGAGTCTTTTACTGTGCTTGTATACCATTTGGGTGGCTTTTTCTATTGTGAAGAAGGAGGTTGATGTTCCTCCTCATCATCTAGGTATACTGATGTAGTGTTGGATGTGAAAGCTTCATCAAACACTACATCTCTACTTACATGTATCTTCTTGGTAAATGGGTCTATCAACCGATAGCCTTTTGAAAATTCATCATATCCAAGAAATATACAAGGTAAGGATTTCTCATCTAATTTCTTTCTTTTCTCCTTAGGTATATGCATAAATGCATTACACCCAAATACCCTTAGATGAGTTATGGAGGGTTTCCTACCACTCCATGATTCTTGAGGAGTCATACCTTCAAGAGCCCTTGTGGGAGCCCTATTCAGAAGATATACTACAGTTTGAACAGCTTCAGCCCAATAAGTTTGCTCAAGGTTGGCCCCCTTAAGCATACATCGAACCATTTCCATTATGGACCGATTTCTTCTCTCAGCAACCCCATTGGATTGAGGAGTGTAGGTTGTTGTTAACTGTCTCTTTATCCCATGTGTTTGTAAAAATGAGGAAAATTCTTTTGATGTGTATTCCCCCCCTCGATCTGAATGGAGGGTCTTAATAAAGCATCCTGATTCCTTCTCAACAAGAGTTTTGAATTGTTGAAAATAGGAAAATGCTTCAGACTTCAATTGCAAGAAGAAGACCCACATCTTCCGTGAGTGATCGTCAACAAACAATTGAAAATACCGTTTTCCTCCACAACTTGTAGACATAGGACCACACAAATCTGTGTGTACCAACTCCAAAGGTACCTTAGCTCGAAAAGAGCTAGGTTCAAAAGGTACTCTATGTTGCTTTCCTGACAAGCAATCAGAGCACACCGGCAATGTAGATGAAAGAGTAGGGAGTCCTTTCACCATTTGATATTTACTCAACTCTAGTAAATATCCTGAACTCAAATGCCCAAATCTCTTATGCCAAAGAGAAGTGGCCTCCTTTGTGGTGACTGCCATTGCAGTATGGGTAGAGGTAATTGCATCTAAGACAAACAAACCATGTTTGTATGAACCTGTTGCTATCTGTTTTCCCTTTTTAGTGATAAAGCAACGTTTCTTTTCTTTGTCCACTGTAAAATTGACATTCATGTTATTGTCCAGGATTTGTGGAACTGACAAGAGATTATTTTTCAATCCCAAAACATAAAGAACTTTTTGAATATTACATTCTCCATCCGGAAGGTAGATAGAAACACTTCCTTCTCCCCGAACTCGATAGGTCCGATCATCGACAATGGTGACTGGTCTACCTTCTCGAGCCTCAAATGTTGCAAACCAAGATTTATCGCCAATCATATGTTTACTAGCGCCTGAATCTATGTACCACAAAGAGTCCTTGTGGGAGGAATCTATATGTGTCATGAGCACTTTGTGTGCTCTTTCAGAATCTGAACTAGAATCTTCAGCTGCAATGTGACCCTGTTGCTGTTTGTTCTTGTTCTTAGGTTTGCCTTTGCCCTTTTTGTTTCCTTGTTCATTGGGCGTTTTGTTCTTAAACCAACATCTTTTGGTTTCATGAGTGTCTTTGTCACAAATTTTACAATACTGCTTCTTCTTCGGAATCTCTTTGGCTTTACCCTTTTCTTGATTAGAAGAAGAACCTTTCTATTGATTCCACTTTTTCTTACCACCTTGTCTTTTTGAGAAAAGAGCATTGTTAGATGCCTCATCTCTTTGTAGTTGATTAGCTTCTTCTGTTTGAAGCATATTTACCAACTCGACAAAAGTTACTGTCCTGCCAAAAACTTGTAGTGAGGTGATCAACATTCGGTAGGAGTCAGGAAGAGCTCTCAAAATGATTGAGTTCAAGACTTGGTCTTCCAGTTTCTCTCCTAAGGATTGCAGTTTTGTTTTTAATTCTGCGACTCTGCAGAGGAATAGCTCTACTGTTTCTCCTGATTTCATATGTAGAGTATGAAGCTGTGTTTGAAGGTTAAGAATCGTTGATTGATTCTTTCCCTCAAAGATGGTACTTAAGGCATCCCATGCTGCCTTACCAGTTGTAGCTTCACTGATATGAGGTTGGATATCATCAGTAATAGCAAGCAAGATCATTAAGGATAGCTTTTTATCCTTTTTATCAAAATCTCTTTGATCTTGTCCTGGTGATTGAGGTCTAGTGACACTTCCATCCACTATTGACCACAATTCCTCTACAGTTAAGATAGCTTTCATCTTAGTCTTCCAAGCTGAGTAATTTGAACCTTTGAGCAGTTGGCTCTCAGTGAGATACTTGTGTATCATGGCCATGTTTTAGGTTTCAAATTTGATAGGACTAAGATGGGATATCTTGTACTATACTCTCAAAAGAGTATATGGAAGGTGTTTTCAATTTGCCTCTATAAGATATTTAATGGCACCTGCCTTAACACCCTTACCAAGGGATGAAAAGTTGGAGGAATTTTAAGCCAAACAAAATAGAGCAAATGAAATAGGGGTAGGTTTTGAAAACTTGTGATTTTGCTCTCTAGGATTTTTAATGGCACCTGCTTTAACACCCTTATCAAGAAGGATGAAAAATTTGAGGTTATTAAGCCAAACAAAGAGAGTGAATCAAGGTGTTTTGAAGTTTTGACCTTTTGATGGGGAGAAATTACTTGTTTTGAACCTATGCAAAGTTTAGCATGGTTTGTGAGTGAAGTTTGGGTTTTGTGAAATGCTTCTTTGAATGTTTATATTTGACTTTTTAATTGCACACAAAAAACATGAGTGTTTAGTGCAATAATCAAAAACATGAGAGCAACCCAAATTTGTATCACTCTAGGTGTCGGATGCAACCGAAAATGCACCTAGTACAAGCAATTTTGAAGAGAAGGTGTCGAGTAAAATCGAAAATGCACCTTTCTTATTCTGAAGTATCCCCCCTTAATCTTTACAATTTTGCAAACTATAGAATCAATCAAAAAAAATTCTATCCCCCCTTAATGTTTTACAAAATGTAGACTTTAGAGCACTCCTTTCAAGACAAGTCGACACACGACCCGCTTTTGAAAGGCTTCCAGAACTAGTCGACACACGACTTAGTTTTGATATAACCCGTAATTATTCAATACTCAAAAATTGGAGGTGCATCAGGATTAAAAGGTTCTCTAATCCTAATGGGACCATAACTTCGATCCAAACCCTTCCAAGGATCAGTGTAAGTATTGAAACGGGGTAAGCTCCTTCTATGCTCTCTAAGCATACGACGAAAATGAGATCTTGTTGTCTGTCGTCTAAGTTCGTTCCTCTTTCGAATAACTCTTAGACGACGAAGGGCTTTTGAGATCCAAGGCTTTTTCTTCATGAGACAAATTTGTTCTCTCAAAACAATGTATTAGAAAATTTTGGAGAATAAAAAATTATTAGGAGTCTCAATTTGCAAAAGAAAGTTTTTAAGGATTGTCTCTTATCTCCCTTCTTTTTTTTTTGATTTAGGAGAAAACAACACAAAAAAATTTGCCTTTTAAATTTTAATGCATAAATTTAATTGAATTTTAGCATAATTTAATTAAGAAAAAAAAATTTGATTAAAAAATCACTTAGTTTTTGAAAAAAAATGATTTATAAGCAAAATTATTAAATCATTAATTAAAAAATAACTAAAAAAAATTAAATAAATACAAAAAAATAAAAATTACCTTTGCGCCTTGAAAAAAAATAATTTTGTTTTTTTCTCCCCGCCGGGAGTCGAACTCCCGACTCCGCGGCTGTTAGCCCAACGACTGGCACTCTTGCCAGTCGGGCTACGCCGCCCGACGGGAAAGGAAGGGAAATATCTTCCCTTTCTTCCCGTTCCCGTTCTGAAGCGAGAAAAAAAATGATTTTCTCCCCGTCGGGAGTCGAACTCCCGACGCCGCGGCTAGTAGCCCAACGACTGGCGCTCCTGCCAGTCGGGCTACGCCGCCCGACGGGAAAGGAAGGGAAAGAACTTCCCTTTCTTCCCGTGCCGGTGGAGAGGCGGGAAAAATTTTGTGGGATTAATCCCACATCGCCCGCAGGGGCGATTCTCCACCACTTTAAAAGGGCAAACTCGCCCTTTCCTCTTTGATTGCCTACGGGCAATCAGTTGTCCCGCCGTGGCCTTTTTGCTGCGGCCAGGTGGCGCGTGGCCAGTCCGCCACGCGTCGCGTCCGGGTGGCACGTGGCCAGTCCGCCACGTGTCGCCTCGTCGTCAGTCCGGGTGGCACGTGGCCAGTCCGCCACCTGTCGCCTCGTCCGTCTGCCTCGGTTTCATGCTCGGGGTTAGTCATGTTCGGTCCTGTCAACCCTCCATGTGTCAGCTCATCAGTCCACCTCGAGATCTATGCCCAGGGTTGAGTCCGCCAGTCATCAGCCTGTCAGATCCACCTCATCGATTTGCCTCGAGATCTATGCCCGAGGTCGAGTCTGCCAGTCATTAGCCTGTTAGATCCACCTCGTCGGTCCACCTCGGGATCTGTGCCCGAGGTCGTGTCCGCCAGTCGTCAGCCTGTCAGATCCACCTCGGGATCCGTGCCCGAGGAGCAACCCATCTGGAGCGAGAGAATCTCGCCTTGTCCAGCGTCGAGGGGGAAACCAGGTGAGTTTCGACAATTAGCTCTGATGCCAATGTAGGTCCAAGGTAAGTCCAAACTTGATAATTGAACATTAACATTAACATATGATTGACAAGATTATTTATAAGAATTAAACTAACCTAATCTCGTCTATCTCGCTAACCAACACGGTAGGAGAGACGTGTAGCTAACCACTAACCTAGGTAGAGAGTTCTAACCATAACACTAACCTAAATATCTAACATAGGATATTTAGGTACTTACCTAGTTTAACCATGAGGAAAATATCTCATGGTAATTACATAATTACATAGAAAAGTAAATGTAATAACCCCACGTAGTGTAATGCAATACACTACCTTATTTTACCCTAACAAAATAATGGTAAAATTAATAAATAAGTTAGGTGGAAGGATGCATTAGAATGTATGCATGTTATATATGCAATAGAATATGACAATCACTTGAAGAAACAACAATATCTTATTGAGAAAGGTGGAACAATTGAAGCCCAATTTCATAAAATTTATAAGATCGTTTTAACTTTGAAAAGTTTGTAGTTTGTTGTTGTATATAGTATTCTCAAAAAGGGTAGACCCATGTCCTATTTTTTTTATTATAAGCACCAATTTCAACTAGCTGATGTGCAAAACATTCCTAGTTTCCATTGGTCAAATCGAAGTGGTTGAAAAATGGTAAAATATTTATCATTAGTTGAGAAGGATGACCTAAAGAAGAAAGTAAAACTTGCTAGATTCATTTCACTTTCTATTGATGAGGTGACGACTATGGATAACACATACGGGATTTGCATGCATGTGTACACATTTCAAAATCATGTAAGACAACCTAGTTTTCTAAGATTACATAAGATGGTGGAAAGTTCAAATGTAGAAAATATCTATAATATTGTTGTAACTAGTTTAAAGGATATTGTGAGAATGAATGATATAGACATAGCTACAAAATTAATATACGTTGGAGCTGATGGTGCTGCTATAATGCAAGGGCACAAGAATGGTCTTTGTTTTTGACTCCAAACCTCAGTTTCCCCATAAATGATATTCATTCATTGTGTGGCTCATAGAGTGAATATTGCATATAAAATCATGAGCACTTTTGAAAATGTTGCGAGAGTTGAAGACCTCATTCATGAAATACATTATTATTTTTCTTGCAATCCAAAAACGTTTAGAGAGTTTCAACAGTTTGCACTAGGAGTTACGGAAAAAAATTGTTAAAATATGTGGATACAAGGTGGATTTCATTGTATCAACCTACACATGAAGTTTTTATAGAATATCTATCTTTAACAGGGTTTATGTATGCAAATCGTATGGTAGTTAATAAGGTAAATTATTTATTGTTTCATTTGACTGACTTAGAAATCCTTTTAACATTATGTGGTATTCTTCCAATGTTACAAGAAATGAACAGATTGATTAAACTTGCACAAGATAGATCCATCTATATCATTGATTTCATGAGGATGAGAAAACAAATATGTATGATTATTGATAGGCTATATGTGTCCAAAGAAGATTTTACAAATCGCTTATTTGATAGTTGGAATACATTAAAAAATGTAAATGATCTAAAAAGCTTTTTGAAGTTTGACATCAATGATCATCTTTGTATTAATATTCGTGGAAAGATGATACCTCTATATTGTTATGAAAGGTAGTCAAGTATAGTTACATATGATGTTGAACAAGTTTGTGTAACACATAATAGTTTTGAAGTTGTTTTACACAGTACTAAGACAAAATTATTAAAAATATTAGAATCATTGACAAGTGATATAAGAGATCGGTTTCAAAGAAATCAGTTGTTTGAGGCCATAGGTGTGGTTAACCCTTTATTTTGGGATCCTTGTATTGATTACAATTCTACACATGATTTGTTTATTAAATATATGAGTATCCTTATTAAGCATTTCAATAAAAGTGTGGAAGTCAATGGTGTTGAAATCAAAGGTATACTCAACAAATATCTTTTAAAACAATAATCATCTTATTTTGGAAGAAAAATGGTTGAGCAAACATCACTTTTGAGTAACATCTATGGGATTGGTTCCATTGCACGTTTGTGGAAAATATTGTATCCAAGTAGTGTCTTACAAAATATGATTAGTGAATACTTTTTTTTATATGAATTATGTCAAACAATGATTTTGGGATTTGTGGAAGATGAGAGGGTTTTTAGTGCACTATATTTTTTTAAATCTAAGCTCCGCAACAGGCTGAACATAAATTTAAAAAATTATTTGAGAATTTATGTGTTATTGTATCAGTTGGACAAATTTCCCTACGATAGAGCATTGACATACTAGAAATCCCTTGTAAGCAAAAGGGGTACCATGAATACGAATGATAATGAGGATATTGATGCTTTCAGTGATCATATTGAGGAGAAACAAATATTTGCTATGCTTAATAGTGATTCTAGACAAGCTGATAAGTGTTTGTTTCAACTACATGAAATGTAATTATTCCAATATTTCACAACAATGATAAATTTAACTTTCTTTGTTATCATATTTCACAATATTGTTTCAGATTTATAATATTTCAAAAAAAAAATTATTCATAAATTGTATGTTTTATATCACACTATTGTTTTAAAAATTATATGTTTTATATCACATTGTTGTTTTAAAAATTGTGTTTTATATCATAGTGTCTCAACTACCTTCATTGATAAATAATTATGTTTTATATCATAGTATTGTTAATGTATGAATATTGGTATTGTTTTGTTTTACTTTGCAAATAACTATTAACAAACAATACTATTTTTTTTTGTTGTTGAGGTGAACACAGTAAATAATATTGAATAGACATAAACTAAAAAAGCAATACAAAATTATAAATGCAAATAACCTTTGAATGATGGAAGACACAAAATTAGTAAATGTCTTTTTTATTAATTCAAATAAAAATATATTACATTGTACAAAATTGTTCACTACAGTCAACTTAAAAATATTTCACACTGTGTTAAATATCTGATTGGGGGTTTGCTGCTTCAATTTCTCTTGGAGTTGCCTTTTCTTTTCCTTTATCTCCTTCCTTGACACCCTATGCTAGCAGTGCTCCAAATCTGATTAGATTTTATTGTACTTTCTCAATACTCCCTACTAATGCAACTTCTTCTTGGTTTGTATCTTTGAGTACTATTGGAAGTGTTTCTTTCACTTTTTGTTGTTGTAGTACAAGGTCCAGATCTTCATTGAGCTTTTCCCTAATATATCTTCTTAAAAAATTATTATCCGCCACTTTTGATTGTATTTTTTTCTTCATTTCCATTGCATTTTTCAAAAATGTCTTCGTCATATTGATATTAACTTCCATGCTCTTAACTTGTCTTTTTAAGTTATCAAAATTTGACTGCAAAAAGATGTTGGCAATTTTGGGTACCTTGGGTACATTGCCTTTGCTCAAGTGTATAGGTTGTCATTGATGTCAAGAAGCTCTTGAAGGAATTTGATTTAATGTCAAATAATTTGCAGACATGGACAGTGAGTTTCCAAGAATATTATTCAGAGCATGGACAGTGAGTTTCCAAGAAGATCATAGTAGCCCATTTGCAAAAGATCAAAGAAAAAGACAAGTAAGAAAAGTGTCACGATATCGCGACATATTCAGCAGGCAAGAAAAATAGTCACGATTTCGCGACATGTTAGAGGAGAGAGAAAGTGCTGGAAAAACTGTCACGATTTCGTGACATGTTAGAGGAGAGAGAAAGAGCTGGCAAAATTGTCGCGATTTCGCGACATGTTGGCAGAGAAGGAGAGCAAGGTGGAAAGTGTCGTGATTTCGTGACATGTCGCATTTTCGCGACTTGAAAAGAGTAGAAAGGCAGAGAAGGAAAAGTGTCACGATTTCGCGACATATTGCAAGGAAGGTTGTACGAACGAAAAAGTGTCGCGATTTCGTGACATGATGCAGAAGGGAGAGTCCGTAGTGTGAACTATCATGATTTCGTGACAAGTTTGAAGAGAGATAAAGTATCACGAAAAGTGTCACGATTTTGCGACATGCTGCAAAATTCGAAGTGAGAACTGTCACGATTTCACGACATGCTGCAGAACTCAAAGTGAGAACTATCACGATTTCGCGACATGCAGCAAAGGGAAGAGTTTGAAATGAGAACTGTCGTGATTTCGCGACGGGTTGCAAAGAAAGCATACGGTAGCTGAAAGCGTCACGATTTCGTGACAGGATGAAAGAAAAGCGTACGGATGCAGAAAGTGTCACGATTTCACGACAGGTAGAAAAGAAAGGACAAAAGCAGAAGTGTCGTGATTTCATGATAGAAACAGAAAGTAGGTCTTCAATAGGAGAAGTGTCATGATTTTGCGACAAAAGCAAAATGAAAGAGCATGGAAGAAGAAGCGTCATGATTTCATGACAAATTCAAGGAGGAAGAGCTCAAAGGCGAAAGCGTCGTGATTTTGTGACATGTTTCATTTTTGTGGGTGTAAGGCAGAGAAAAGCACAAGGCAGCGAAAGTGTCACGATTTCGTGACATGTTCCATTTTCGCTAGTGCAAGCAGAGAAGAGTGCAAGGAAGCGAAAGTGTCACGATTTCGCGACATGTTCTGCTTTCACGGGTGCAAGCCGAGAAGAGGTTAAGAAAGTGAAAAGTGTCACGATATCGTGACATGTTGTATTTTCACGGCAGAAGCTTCAGAAGCTACAGAAGAGTTACAGAGGCAGTGAAGCCGATAAAGTCAAATTTTAGCCGACGAAAATTAGGGCTTGCAGTCGACGAAGATTAGGGTTTGCATTTGTCATAACAGTCGACTAAGATTAAAGTTTTCTTCATGAAAATTTTGTTATAAAAGGAGGGTTGTTTGGGGAGTTGAAGGTGTGGATTGAATGCGGTGTAAAAGTGTGACGTTCGCAGAGAGTGCGCAGAGCAAGAAGTTTGATAATCGAGAGCAGAGTGCGAATTCGATCGTAGTGTGCAGAGTGCATTTTGTCGAATCATTTTGAGTGTAAAAGATCGCAAAGGAAGCAGAGTGTGCGAAGACGGTGCCGATGTGATTGCGTAGAGGTGCAAAGGTTAAAGTTTGATCAAGTGCGGCTATGTTTGCGTAGAGAGAGCAGAGGGCGTAGAGAGCAAATAGGCAAAGACGAACGAGGACATTTGTGCTAGACCGAAGGACTGTGTTTAGTGCAAATTCGAGGACCAACTTTGGAGGTGATAGAGTTGAGGATAGAGGTCTCCATCCAGAGCAGGGAGGGCATGTGTCTTCTGTGGATAGAGTTCCATTTGCTAAGGGCAGCGGAGGCAGAGGTCTTCTAGAGGATCACCAGCCAGAGCAGAGCTAGGGGATTGGTGTCTCCTGTGGGTTGGTGCCCATGAACTCGAGGTTAGGGGATTGGTGTCTCCTTTGGGTTGGTGCCCATAAACATTGTAATCGGGAAAGGTATTCCCAAAATTTGGATTGATAAAATTTAGTGAAATATTTTATCCGTGGATGTAGCTCACATTGAGCGAACCACGTAAATTGGTGTCTCATGTGTGTGTGATGATTTGTACATTGCTTGGTTTCTACTATTGATATTGCCATTGATATATTGTATAATATTGATTGGGATAAGAAAAGTAAAAAGTGGTCTTATACTTGTTCACCCCCCCTCTCAGTATAAGCTTGTGTTCTTCAATTGGTATCAGAGCAGGTGCCTTCAAAAAGTTTAACAACTTGAAGGAAAAGCTAATAAAGAACACAATGGATTATTCAAGTGGCAATGCAGCACCTATTCTTGATGGGTCAAATTTTGGTCTTTGGAGTGCAAGGATGAAGGTTCATCTAATGGCACTTGGTAATGAGGTATGGGAAGTAATTGAAGATGAGTACACTATTCCTGTACATGGTCCTTTTACTAAAGAAGAAAGGCTCCTACATCACAGCAATTCAAAAGCAATGAATGCAATCCCGAAAGGCCTACAGAAAGCGAGATCTCACCAAAGTGATTCACCGCAAGACAGACTAGTGAAATGTGGAAACAATTGCAGGTGGTTCATACAGGTGATACTAATGTCATAAAGGCCAAGTTGAGACATTTCAAAGGTATGTTTGAACAACTCAAGATGAATGATGATGAAAATATTAGTGACTACATGCTTCGTATGGATGAGGTTGTTAACTCCATGAAAGACTTAGGTCTTGAGCTTGCTGAAAATGATGTTTGTGATAAGATTTTAAGATCTCTTCCTAATAGATTTAGTGAAAAGATTTCTGCTATTGAGGAAGCTAAAGATTTGGATAAGTTGAAAAAGGATGAGCTTCATAGCATACTTGCAACATTTGAGTTGAGAACTCAGGTGAAGGTTGACGTCAAGAAAGAGGCAGCTTTCAAGGCTACCAAGAAATCCAAGGGTAAACAACTTCAAGAGAGTGATGAGTCTTCTAGTGATGAAGAGGCATATTACAAAAAGAAAGGCAAGTTCTCTAGAAAGCACAAAAGCATGAAAAATATAAGATGTTTCAATTGTGGAAAGTTTGGTCATTATGCTACTGACTGTACTGTTTCCAAGAATGAGAGTGATGAAGATAAACAGGATTCTAAGAGCAAGGATTCTGAAAAGCACAAGCATCATAGGAAGAACAAAGATGAGCACAACAATCACGGAAAGAGGTATTCTCACAAGCACAAGAAGAGTTTCTACCTAGACAAAGCAAGTAAGTGTTCTAGTAGTGATAGTGAAAGTTCTTCAAGTGATAGTGAAAATGAGATGTTGTTCATATCAAAAAAAGAGGAAGAACCGAAACATAGATTCATTATCATGAAATGTCTTAGATGTGGAAATTTTGGTCACCTTGAGGATGATTGCACAAATAATGAATTGGTTTCTAGTATGTATGAGGATGCTTCAGAAAACTATAAGGAAGATGCATGTATGGTCTTTGAAAAGGGTAGCACCTCTAGTGATAAGAAATCTAAAAAAGGCTTTGATGATTCAGAAAGCAAACAAATTAAGGATCTTGAAAGTGAACTTATTAATGCTCTTAGTGCTTTGAAAAAGGAAAGAAAGAAGAATGCTAGACTCAAGGATAAGTTAGATGAATGTTGTATGGAGAGAGATGATCTTATAGAAAGTCTTGACTTCTCTATGGCTAAGACACAAGAACTCAAGGATGAGTTAGAGTCTAAGGTTCTTGAGTATAGTGAGTTAGAACAGAAAATGGCTTCTTTGAAAGAGGAATCTAAAGAGTACAAGGATAAGCTTTACAGGTTTCAAGATAGCTCCAAAAGGGTTAAGTCACTCATCAAAGGTCAAAGAAAGACAACAGATAAAACAGGCCTTGGTTTTGTTAA
Source organism: Wollemia nobilis (assembly GCA_028583015.1). NCBI lineage: Eukaryota > Viridiplantae > Streptophyta > Pinopsida > Araucariales > Araucariaceae > Wollemia > Wollemia nobilis. The sequence goes on along the minus strand of JAQPPZ010016947.1, from coordinate 15,626,739 downwards.
GCCGCACAAGGAACAGGTTGGGGAATCTAGTAAGAGATGTCAAAAAGAAGAGAGTTCTGATGAGGAGAGTATTTCAGAGAAAGAGTCCGTGAGTGATAGATGCGCAGAAATAGAGAACATAATTCAGAATGAGAAGAAGAAGTTTTTGGGACCCAAGAGGTCAAATAAAGGAAAATTTCACGACAGATGTTTTGTGTGTCACAGGTTTGGTCACACGGCTGCACATTGCATGGCTCAAATAAAGAAGGTAAACAACAATTTTAGAAGTGCTAGTTTCTTTCAAGGGTATTGCTACTCTTGTCAACAGTTTGGACACAAGGCAATTTATTGCAAGACAAATAACAGGAACAGGTTTGGTCAGAACTGGTGGTTTCAAAGAACAGGTATGCCTAAAAGAAATAACATTGTTACTTGTTATAAGTGCAACAATGATGGTCACACAGCTAGACAGTGTAGAGCTGAACTTCCAAGGTACAGGAACAAGAACAGTGGTATGAACAGGTCCAAGGATCAAGGCATGGACAAGAACAGGGATGAGAACAAAAACAAGAACAGTGACAAGAACAGGAAGATGGACAAAGAGTTCAAGAGAAGACCCGACAAGGAAGTTATAGACGCTGATGATGATCAGTGCCTAATGGGAGTTTTACTCCCACCCTAGAATTAATCACCTCATCAGGAGGTGGGGGAGGGACTAAGCTAAGAGGCTCATTCTTAGTCCCGAGCCCCAAAGGTGACCCTTTGCCATTGATGACAAAGGGGGAGAGATATGAGTAAGGGGGAGAGCTTCAAAGTGAAGAGGAAAGCTTCAAGTCAGGGGGAGCAAAACTTCAAAGGAAGATTCTCAGTTGTTAGCATAGTTGGTTTCAGTTTTGGCTCTTGAGAAGTGTTTTTAGTAAAGGTTTGCCATCAATGACAAAGGGGGAGATTGTTGGCAATTTTGGGTACCTTGGGTACATTGCCTTTGCTCAAGTGTATAGGTTGTCATTGATGTCAAGAAGCTCTTGAAGGAATTTGATTTAATGTCAAATAATTTGCAGACATGGACAGTGAGTTTCCAAGAAGATTATTCAGAGCATGGACAGTGAGTTTCCAAGAAGATCATAGTAGCCCATTTGCAAAAGATCAAAGAAAAAGACAAGTAAGAAAAGTGTCACGATATCGTGACATATTCAGCAGGCAAGAAAAACAGTCACGATTTCGCGACATGTTAGAGGAGAGAGAAAGTGTTGGAAAAACTGTCGTGATTTCGTGACATGTTAGAGGAGAGAGAAAGAGCTGGCAAAACTGTCACGATTTCGCACAGTTAGAAGAGAGAAGAAGGGAAAATTCACGATTTCGTGACATGTTGGAAGAGAGAGAAGAAGGGGAAAAACTGTCGTGATTTCACGACATGTTGGCAGAGAAGGAGAGCAAGATGGAAAGTGTCGCGATTTCGTGACATGTCGCATTTTTGCGACTTGAAAAGTGCAGGAAGGCAAAGAAGGAAAAGTGTCGCGATTTCGTGACATATTGCAAGGAAGGTTGTACGGACAAAAAAGTGTCACGATTTCGCGACATGATGCAGAAGAGAGAGTCCGCAGTGTGAACTGTCATGATTTTGTGACAAGTTCGAAGAGAGATAAAGTATCACGAAAAGTGTCACGATTTCGTGACATGCTGCAAAGATCGAAGTGAGAACTGTCACGATTTCGTGACATGCTGCAAAACTCGAAGTGAGAACAGTCACGATTTCACGACATGCAGCAAAGGGAAGAGTTTGAAGTGAGAATCGTCACGATTTCGCGACAGGCTGCAAAGGAAAGGTTTACGAGTAAGAAATGTCGTGATTTCACGACAGGATGAAAGAAAAGCGTACGGATGCAGAAAGTGTCGCGATTTCATGACAGGAAGAAAAGAAAACGTACGAAAGCTGAAAGTGTCACGATTTCGTGACAGGTTGCAAAGAAAGTGTACGAAGAGTAGAAGTGTCATGATTTCACGATAGAAGTGAAGACGAGGTCTTCCATAGGTAGAAGTGTCACGATTTCGTGACAAAAGCAAAACGGAAGAGCATGGAAGAAGAAGCGTCATGATTTCACGACAAATTCAAGGAGGAAGAGCTCAAAGGCGAAAGCGTCACGATTTCGTGACATGTTTCGTTTTTGTGGGTGTAAGGCAAAGAAAAGCACAAGGCAACGAAAGTGTCATGATTTCGTGACATGTTCCATTTTCGCTAGTGCAAGCAGAGAAGAGTGCAAGGAAGTGAAAGTGTCACGATTTCGTGACATGTTCTGCTTTCACGGGTGCAAGCCGAGAAGAGGTTAAGTAAGCGAAAAGTGTCACGATATCGTGACATGTTGTATTTTCACGGTAGAAGCTTCAGAAGCTACAGAAGAGTTACAGAGGCAGTGAAGCCGACAAAGTCAAATTTTAGCCGATGAAAATTAGGGCTTGCAGCCGATGAAGATTAGGGTTTGCATTTGTCATAACAACCGACTAAGATTAAAGTTTTCTTCATGAAAATTTTGTTATAAAAGGAGGGCTGTTTGGAGAGTTGAAGGTGTGGATTGAATGCGATGTGAAGTGCGACGTTCGTAGAGAGTGCGCAGAGCAAGAAGTTCGATAATCGAGAGCAGAGTGCAAATTCGACCGTAGTGTGCAGAGTGCATTTTGTCGAATCATTCTGAGTGTAAAAGATCGCAAAGGAAGCAGAGTGTGCAAAGACGGTGCCGCTGTGATTGCGCAGAGGTGCAAAGGTTAAATTTCGATCAAGTGCGGCTGTGTTTGCATAGAGAGAGCAGAGGGCGTAGAGAGCAAACAGGCAAAGACGAACGAGGACATTTGTGCTAGACCGAAGGACTGTGTTTAGTGCAAATTCGAGGACCAGCTTTGGAGGTGATAGAGTTGAGGATAGAGGTCTCCAACCAGAGCAGGGAGGACAGGTGTCTTCTGTGGATAGAGTTCCATTTGCTAAGGGCAGCGGAGGCAGAGGTCTTCTAGAGGATCACCGGCGAGAGCAGAGCTAGGGGATTGGTGTCTCCTGTGGGTTGGTGCCCATGAACTCGAGGTTAGGGGATTGGTGTCTCCTTTGGGTTGGTGCCCATAAACATTGTAATCGGGAAAGGTATTCCCAGAATTTGGATTGATAAAATTTAGTGAAAGATTTTATCCGTGGATGTAGCTCACATTGAGTGAACCACGTAAATTGGTGTCTCATGTGTGTGTGATGATTTGTACATTGCTTGGTTTCTTCTATTGATATTGCCATTGATATATTGTATAATATTGACTGGGATAAGAAAAGTAAAAAGTGGTCTTATACTGTTCACCCCCCCTCTCAGTATAAGCTTATGTTCTTCAAAAGAAAATGAAAATATAATTCAAAAGAGTTATATGATTTTTTTTACTTGTTTTAATAAAATATTAAAATTTTACTGCAAAAGAAAAATAAAACATAATTTTTTTTTTCTTACCTCAACCACATCCCTTGCAGCATCAACGAGTGCAAATTTTTTCTTATCAAAATCCCACTGGTTATAAAAAGCTTGGGATTCCACATTAATATTTTTTATTCTATTAACCATAATATTTAAAACATCATCATCATACACAGTATTTGACTTCACTGATCCTGATATGGCCTGATCTAGCAGGCCACCAAGCTTTTTTGGTTCATACTGAACCAAAGAAAAAGTGATTCTCTTTTTGAAAAATTCTTATACCGGGCATTAATTTCCTTTATAAGGACCTTGGATCGATATTCCCAATCCTTCATCACTTTCAAATATCTAAGCACAACTTTTTTTATGGTTGCTTTAGCATTTTCAACCATTAATTTTTTTTTTATCAAAATTTACAATTGCATCCTCAGTTTGAGGATGAGGGTCATTTCCTTTAGAAGATGATAATGATGTCTGCTCAACTGTAGGGGCTTCTGTTTGTTGTGCTTCACCCTGTGGATCTTGAAGCACATTCATTGCCTTAAAGCCTAAAATGTTGTCTTGCAACAGAAAATCATCATTGAGTTGGATATTATCTAATCCCGTGGTTAAAATTTTTGGTGCCTGTGAAGTTGTATTAAATGTAAAATATGAGAACCCATATCTAGAACTTGGTTCTACCCCTCGTGATCTTTGTGAAAAAAATTATTTTCCACCTTCAACCCGTATATGGCCTCTCATTTGCATAGCTTTCATTGATGTGGTAGAAGCAGTGGTTGTAGTTACTATGGTGGAAGCGGTGGCTTCGTTGTTGTGGTGGAAGCGATGGTTGTCATTGTTATGGTGGAAGTGGTGGTGGCATATGGCCTCTCATTTTCATAGGTTGTAGTTGAGAGGTGCTTGAAAATAGTTAATTTTTTTTTCTAGGATTATTAAAATAAAAATAAAAAAATCTTAATTCAAAGTAAATACACATTGATTTAATTGACAATGATGAAATATGTTGAATTTGGGTATCCATGGGGTTGGGGATGGCTGTACTAGATTTAGCATACACATTTTATGCAAACCTAGGTGCACAAGAACCCCCAGGAGAAGCAACTTGCCTCAAATATTTTTGCAACCTCTACAATGGTGATGCTTATGATCCAATGTTTTAGAATCACCAGTTTGTTTTGGCCTATGACCCCTTAAGGCAACATATTGTTTAATCCTTGTGGTGGCTGCCCTACTCTGCATTTAGATGAAAAGAAAAATTAAAAATGAAAATCTGCTAAAATATAAAATACTATTTGATAGTCAAATATGGACTTGTTACCTTCAATTCCTAGGGTGTCATGGCAATGGTTTGCAGTGTTGCATGCACTATAGTTAGTACAGGAGTATTTTTCAAATTATGAAAACTTTCATAATAGAGTGCTAAAATGTAATTAATGATGCCCACAATGGGATGTGTCTTACTGGTTTGCAATTGCATGCCATGCAACTATGCTCTGATTCGATCTAAAATATACATGCACCAATAAAATTTCTCATGCTTCTCACAGTGAACAACATAGACCAATGTCCAATATGAAATTTCTAATCTTCCAAGCATAATTAGTCTTGCCTAGAAGAACTCAATAATGGCCTTCAAAATTGGATGTTGAACATCGGTGATTGTTAACTCTCTTTTCGACTTAGCGGTGGAAGCTGCAAAAAAAAATTAGATAACAATTTACAAATTTGAAACTTTGAAAATTAATAGAATCTAAGTAACAATAATTATACCTTGTAATAATTCTATATCAAGATGATATGTTGTCTTGAGGTCTGCTCTATCATATACAGTCAGTGCAAGCTTCATTGACACTAGAGGATAATTCTTGAAAGGAAGATTTGTCAATCTCTGAATGCCTTTAGGCGTGATTATGAACGATATATTTCTATTTCATAATTACATGTTGATTATGGCATGGTCATGGTTATAAGTAGCTATGATAGTGTGCAAGACTTTATCAATTTTGAAATGGGGTATTGAAAATAAGTTCGTGAAACTTGTGTCATTTATCCACAAAAAGTTTGAACCTGAGGTTGTTAAAAAATCTAAAATTTTAGTGCAAGAAATATTATTGAATTTTGTAGTAAGGGTGGAAGGGGTGGCCATTGCTAGAATTTGGAAGGAGGAGAAATTAGATTGGGAAGGTTTTTGGATAACAGTTTGCTCTGGTCAGGTGTAGTCACATAAAACAAAACTGTAAAAATGATAGTTGATGCCCTTTTATAGATAGAATAGATGGGGTTGACACATGGTAGCATGGTATTGGACATGCAATATGGATGAGTAGTCATGAGACATGTGGTAACTGGTCCATGGAGAAATATTTTTGAGACTGAACCATGTTTTACACCAGATCTAAGACCAGATCATTTTTTGCATGCGATTCAAAGTCAAACCTTGTTCTACATTTGATCCGAGGCTGAACCATTATCTGCATTCAATCCAAAGCTAGACCTTAATTTGCACCCTATCCAAGGCTAGACCATTGACTACACCTGATACAAGGCTAGACCATTGACTACACCCGATCCAAGGCTAGACCTTGATCTACACTCTATCCGAAGTCGATCCTTGTTTTGCATTTGACCTGATGCTAGACCACTATCTCCATTTGATCTGAAGCTAGACCTTGTTTTGCACCCTATCCAAGGCTGAACCTTGTTCTACACTCAATTTGATACCAAACCTTATTCTACATTTAGTCTGAGAATTGATCATTTTCTATACCCAATCCGAGATTGGACTAGTTTCTACAACCGATCTGAAATCGGACTAGTTTCTATACCCGATCTAAGATTGGACCATATTTTACACCCAATTTGAGAACAGACCAGTTTCTACATCTAATCCTTTACCAAACCATTTTATGCACCCAGCCTGAGACCAGACCATATTATGCACCCGATCCAAGACTAGACCAGTTTCTGCATTTGGTCCAATACAAGACCAGTTTCTGCACCCGATCTAAGATCGAATCATATTCTGCATACGATCCAAGATCGGACCATGTTTTGTACCTAGTATGAGATTGAACCATTTTCTACACCTGAGGTTGGACCATATTTAAAATTGGCCAATGGTCGAATATTGTTTTCTACCCGATTCGACTAGAACTTTCAAATTCGCTAATTTTTTACAATTTTTTTTGAAAAAATAAGGTAATTTGCCATTTCCTCCTATATGAAGTTGGCCAGGATTCACCAGGGTTTCAAAACGGATTTACCAATTTTTTACAAGTACATTTCATGTCTGACCCCTTATACATAACCCTAGTTAAGGATGAGAAACATGTGTTGTTACATTGAATTTACATACCAATGTCAAGGAAAAGCACTTGTTGCAACATGATAACTTGATAAGCTTATACAAGTTATTAAGTTTACCATCTATATAAGTGGGTGGATATCTTAAGGAGGTTTTCAAACATCACAAAATAAATATAGAAAAGAAGATCCTTGTGGATTAATGTAGTGAAAATATTGAAAGAATTTTTTTTTGAGCTCTAGAAAAAGGGAAAGCTTATTTATGTAACCTAATTATCTCTTCTCTTTTCCATCTCATAAATCCTACTAGGTCGTCCATCTCCTATGGATGAAAATAAATGTTTTTCATTTCATTCATACAAATAATAGACACAAATTTTATATAACCAATTTAAAAAATAATATATATATATATATATATATATATATATATATATAATTTTAAAATGCAAACTTAATATATATTTTATTTTTTATATTATTATCTTTAATAAATAATCTCAGTTATTGTATCAAAATTTGGTAATTCAAAATTTGGTAATTAAGTTAGCATAGGTTGAATTTTTTTTTTTAAATAATAATTTTTTTATATAATTTGATGAGGATGAGTTTCAATATATTTAAAACAATATTTTTTCAAGGGTATTAAATAAATTTTAATTTATAATGGTTACAAATGTTAATGCATTTTCTTATTGTAATATGAACGTTTTCTTTTAAATTTAAGCTTCAAAATTTTTTTTTTTTTTTTTTTAGCTTAAGAATGATTTTTTTAATTAAAAGTAGGAAGCAAGTGTGAGCAAAGAACATACCTCTTTTTATTCTAAATTTATGTGAAAAAATTACAAGGAAAATATAGGTAGCATGAAACGAAAAGATATTTATGAAGCGCTAATTGGAAGTAAGGATGTTCTAGTTGAAAGTATGGGTGATTTAATTAAATACAAGAGAAAAAATTAATCTATGGTAATCCCTATTGAGGTAACATATATTATACATGAAATGATTATTAAGGATGATATACTTAAGCATGATATAATGGGTCTTAAAAGTAGAGGGTTAGTAGAAAAGTTTCATGGATATTAGTTAGGATTTTTAGAGATTTAAAATTGGATTATATGGAAGAGGGGATCAAATTCAAATTACTCAACATTTCTTCCAAAATGAACTTTCCTCTTCATCTTCTCTAGTTTGAAAATTAGGGATAAAATAATGGATGGGGGGCATAGTTTAGGGGGAGATATACCCTATATTTAAGACCATGAAGTGAGAATTTTTCTATGAAGATAAAAACTATTAAAATTCTTGTAGTTTGGGTTAGGATTTTTAGACTTTCATATCAACTTATCAGAAATAAAGTATTGAAGAATGTTAGCAATAGTCTAGATAAGTTCATTTAGGAGGGACTAAATACTAAAGAACAAAAACATGTTGTATATATCCATATATATGTTGCCATGGATATTTCAAACCTTTTTCAAATGCCATTAAGATTATATATGGGTTAAGAAAATGGAATCAACAAATGGATTATGAAAATATTATATTATGATGTCACAAATGATATGAGACTCGACACATGGCAAGAGAATGTAAAGTAAAAATGAGGATGAAAGAGATGGAAAGTTTGATTAAAAGATAAACTTAAAGATGAAGTGGGTCATATTGTAATAGAAGTTGTGTTAGATCAAGGATTTTCCATTCCCAAAAAAGTAGTAAAGAAAGCCTCCCTCTACCATCATATGATAAAGGCTATTACTATTCACTTAGATAAACCATTAGAAGAGACAAAGAAGAATACAAGGAATGAAGGATTATAACGTGCAATTTAAATTTAGAAGAAATTGAAGTTGTAAAGGAATATGTTGCAGAAAATTATAGAAGAAAGGTGGTAGAGATCAAGCTTAATCTAGGTAAATTATCTTTATTTTTCTTGAATAGTATAAAATCCTCTTCTTGCAATGAAAATGAAAGTAGTGTACAGTTTATGCATTGCACTTTAGGGTCTCAAGAGCAATATAATAAATAAATAATCATGGAGGATATCCATGGTAATTTAGGGTCTTTAGAAAAATAATAAAGAAACCACTATGAAGGATGGTTATTGCACTTTAGGGTTTTTAAGATAGCATAAAAAATAAAGTGTATTTGGGGCTATTCCTTGCACTTTAGATTTTTTATAGCAACACAAACCTAGAGATGATAAATCCCATTATGAACTTTCTAGAAATATCAAAGAGATTGATAAGGATGAAAGTGTTTATGGGAATGAACAAAGCAAAAGAAGATCCTCAAATCAAGAACAAAGAGAAAAAGAAACTAAAAAAGATATCGATTTGAAAAACTAGAAATAAATATCACAAGTGCTAACAAGAAGTGGGGATAAGCCCACAAATAAGAACAAAATGGATACTAGAAATAATATCTTGGAATATTAGGGGATGAAGAATTGTTGGAATATATGGTTGTTAAGTTTCTCTTGAGGCCATGACTGACATTTCGTGATATTGGATTCACGAAGGTCGGTCTCACAACCTTTACCTAAAGGAAGTTGTATTTGAGTATAAATAACCCTTTACACCAACCATTTTGATCATTGTTTAGAGTGTAATTTAATTTTCTATTTAGTGAGGTTATTTTGTGTCCATAGATACCCCTAATATATCATGTGTTCATTCTTCATTATATTAATTTCTTTTAAAGAAATACCGGGTAATGTTTGATTCCTTTCATTTTTAGAAATTGTTATGAAATCTAACATAATATTAGAGCATGGAAATATCCATTACTTGATTTATTGGAGCAAGATTAGGAGAAGTTCTTTCTAAAGGCTAGAGATGGGATCAGAATAAGGGGTTTCCAAGAAACACTAGGTGGACTTGGATTACAAAGATCAATCATTGGTAGTCAATCATAGTTTTTTAATAATTTTTGACCATATGGATTATCTAGTTTTATGTTTGATTTTTTTGAGGTTTTTTGAAAATGTCATTTAATTTTTATGGATTTTTTTGAAAACCATTTCCTTTTCTCTTGTAACTTTTTTATCCAATGGTAGTATTAAGAGGTAGACTTCTTGGACACCATGAAAGAAGAAAATAAGAGATTGAATATTTTTATATAGACCCTTGGTGCCATAGAATCCATGGGTAGGATTTTGTGCTTAGCAAAGACCTCTGAGCCACTTGACAAAGTTGCAAAAATGGTCCGACAACTTTTCTACTTCATAGGTGTGAGAGGATGTTCTAATTGATTATGTTTGACAAAAGGGTTGTGTAGGAAAATAATGATAGATATGGATGAAGCATCAATGTTTTTAGTTATTTGTAAAATTTCAAAAGGGTCATGGTTCAATACTTTTGCTCATTTCACCTCTAGGTATCTTAATTTCATGTTAAAAAAATCTCTTTTTTCCCCCAAAATTAAAAAGTTTAAATTTGAGAGGAGGAATATTCCAATGAATATACCTTGTGTTGGTGGGAAGGATAGGTTGTGCTAGCATGTAATTGTGTTAGAATTATGTGAGATTGCATTAAAGGAGGTAGAAAGAGAGTGCCAATTTGTTTGATTATTTTAAAATTTATGCTTTGGCTTCATCTTCCAAGTGGAGTGTTTGGGGATATGGCTAGGGAAGGTAATGTTAAGCTCTTAGCCATGGGAGGTCACTGGTTCAATTCCTATAATACCAAACTTTTTTATGAATATGATTTTAGCATGAATGACTTGGCATGTCGCAATAATGTGACACCCTATGATCACTTGGTACCTTGTGATAATGTGGCATCCTATGATGAAATTACACCCTATGTTGACATGGCATCCTATGATGATATGGCAATGGATAGCATTATCTCTTTGTAGACCTATGATGACATGGTAGTGGTGTATGAATAACATTTGGTAATCTATCTGGCTGACATGGTGATCCATACATGTGATACACCATCTAATGCATGAATCTTGAAGTGGGATATGGTAGTCCATATGGCTTGGATGGAAGTCTATATAGGTGAGATGGAAGTCAGTGTATAAGTCTTGAGTGACACATCATAGTCCATAGAGCTAATATGGTGCAATAAGTGGTAGTTTATGTGGTAGTATAAATAGTTGATATGGAATGACATGTGACAACTAACACAGATGTTGATATGGATTAAATTATGAGGTGACACATGGAAAGTGATACAGAGGTCGACATAGGCAATGCCATGGTAGTATCTGATTGGTCTGGCATGGTATATGTACAAATATTTACATTACATTCTATACAATAGCCAATGTGGTAGGATATATGCCATTAGATGCATATAAATATAGGTCAAACCAATCACATATTGCCATCTCATAAAATTTAAAAAATAACTTTCATAGTAACTAATATACTTGATGCATGTATTTCAAAGCAAATCAACATATGGTAAATGATGTAGCATGGTTCATAGATCAAACAACAATCAAATTATGACAAGTGGTGTCATGTTATTCATTGGTATGCTACATAGTTAGCAAATGCTTGGCACCCCATTAACCACTCATGCAATAACACATGGTGGTCTCACATTTGATACAAGGATTGAGATATTTTTTTTAATTTTTAAATATTTTGGAGGTAATTTTTGTGATTTTAGGGAAAAAATTGAGCGCCATAACTTTTTCATACAAAAGTATTTTGAATTTATTTTTTCAAATCACACATTTTTTTATATCTCTAGATTGATGGTGTTGTTTATGGTTTCAACTACACATATTTTTTGTATTTTGGTATAATAGTTATGGATCACCATGTGCCCTTATTGAATGGTCTAAACTATAGTCTATGCTACATAGAAGATCAAGATTGAAATCTATTTTGAAGTAAGGGGTTTCTCAAATATGTGAATGAGGAGCCTCATGATATCAATTTTGAAGAAGTAAAGCAACTCTATAGGGAACAAAAAGGATGATACTCATGATGTCATTGCTCTTCATGCTAATAATACATATGATACCCATGTTAGCAACACCATAGATCCTAAAGTGTTATTTGAGAAATTTTAGGGTTTGTCTGACCAAATTGATTCTACACACATCAATAGATTAAAGTCTAAGCTCACAACCTTGTCCATGGACTCATTTGTTGATGAGTTTATCCATGGGTTCAATAAGTTATAAAAAGACATCCAAATTGAAAGAGGACTACCTAGGGAGAGAAGTAAATGACATGAAGCATTAGAGAAAGAAAAGAATGTTGAATTGCTCAATATTATCTTCAACAATATGTCAGAAACATATGAGATAGTTGCATTTATTTTTGAGATGCTTTGTGTGTACTTTCCAAATTCTCCTACACCATAACTTGATGAAGTATTTAAATACTTTTTGCACCATCATACTAGAAGAAATAGGTATAAATAATTTTTATTTTCAACCAATCTCACCCAAAGGAAGTTGTTACCAAAGTATAAAATGACAAGAAACCAAAAAATAATGATAAGAAGCCCAAGAATCCTTAGAAGAAGCCTACTTGTGATTTTTGCAAAAAGGTCACAAGATAAAGAGTTTTGTAGGATTCAAATTAAGAAACTAGAGGAAGTAGTAAAAAATGAGGTGTTGATGTTGCTCTCTTCTATTTAAAAGGTAAGGATAATTTTAACGGATAATACTCACAAGTGTATATAGCAGTTTATTCCACATATTGGACATCCACTTTCTCATATCATTGGATTATAGATTTAGGGAAAACTAGGCACATGATGAAGTACAAACATGTCCTACAAGGCTAAAAAAAAGTATATGCAAGGTAATGTATTGTGATTGGAGATGATTCTTAATTACAAGTTTTAGGATGTGGAGTCATCAACATTGGATCTTCATCTTTTGATGAGGTGCTTCATGTTCCTAGTGTTTTCCCTAACATTTTGTCTATTTATCACAATATTCATACAAATAAGAAGGTAGAATTTTGATCTCATAGATGGGTAATTAAGGATATAGATAATGGATTCAAAACTATTGCTTCTAGCTATTGTGATAAGACTAGCCATATTTATTTGTTAGGAGAAAAACATGTCTCTTTTTTCTCTTCTCTAGGAAGAAAAAAATTATTGCTATGGTTGCTCACACAAATAATGAAAGTGAGAATTGGCATCATAGGCTTGGGCATCCCAACTATGGATTTTTGAGATACATGAGTCAATAATATATAACCATTGGTATTCTATGCATATCCCATCTACCTGATGCATGATAGGTGTGTACTCTAGGGAAGCATCATAGGGAGACCTTTCCAAAAAGGGTTGCAAGGTGAACCTCTCATCCCTTGGAGATCATACATAGTGATATTTATGGGTCTATGTGCATATTATTTATCTCAAGTAATAGGTACACTTTCCTTTTCATTGATGACTTATCTAGATAGGTGTAGTTGCAAACTATTCATACTAAGGATGAATTATTTGAGAGGTTTAAGACCTTCAAGGATCTTGTTAAAAATAAATTGGATAGGAGAATCAAATATGTAAGGATAGATGGGGGAAGGTGAATATGTTAGCTATGCATTTCATAATTTTTTGCTTCTCATGGGATTATATATCAAAGGACTACCACTATACTCATGAATAGAATGGTGTGGCTGAGAGAAAAAAAATCGATCATGGATATGGCATGATGTGTGATTAATACCATATCCATGATCGCTTGACATTATGGGTGATTCATGCCAATGATATGGATCATAAATTTTGGGGTGAGGTTGTTACTTATGTAGCATACATCATCAATATGGTCTATAACATGATACCTCTTGGGATATTAGTAGGAGATAAGCCTGATGTACCTTGATTCTATATCTTTAGGTCTTCAATATGGGCTCACATGATGGAATTAACAATAATTTCCAAAAATAAACAAAAGCAATAACATTCACTCAAATATTATACAAAAATCAAAAGAAGTATAAAATAAATTTGGGGCACCCATATGCACCATAAATAATCACTATCATTAGATATTGTTGCATAACACTCCAATACAAAATGAGGAGTGTAAGAGGGGTATCTATAGCAATACCAAAACCTCATATTACATCATATAGTTTAACCTAATTTGACATAATAAGTTGGCTTTAGGTTAATTATAAATAATAAATAGGTTTAACCATAACAAGGTTAACTAAGGCCCATTGGGCTTACATAATAAAATATTATAAAATAATAAATATATTGCATAATGAAATGTCATTAGGCCTATCCAATACATCACACAATGTTGACTCTTGGACATGAAGCATATTATAATTTCAACACCCTTCCATTATATAAATTAAGGTGCCAAGGAGAGAAGACATTAGTGAAAATAATATGTTCCCCCCATAATGGATGCTCTATTAAGATCCTATAGTTGAGACACATCCATTTGAATCTCCTTTATCAAATAGAAGATGTCAAAATCTTCAAGAATTCAACTTTAATTCTTTGTAGTTTAAATAAATAAGTCTTCATTAGATATCCCTCCCTTTTACAGTATCTACAAGTGATTTGTGTTTGCATTGAAGACTTAGCTTGGCCCTTGGACCCCTAGGTTTTAGTCTCCTTAGATTTGATTTCTTTTGCATGAGACTATATTTGTGAAGTTCCACCATAATTTTGCATTGCCACTTGAAAGTAAACTAAGATAGAAAATAATTGATCAAGAGTAAGAATTTTATGAGGTTCCAAAACATTGGAATCATATGAAAAATTAGGTTCAACATCTAAAAATAGGGATAGATATTAGCAAGGACAATCTTAATACATTCTATATCATATTTTTTTTTCTTCCAAAAGATGCAATATCTTTGCTCAAATGCTTGAATTTTGCAATATAGTCCTCAATGTTATCAAATTCAATTAATTTAAGAGAAGAAAGCTCCAATCCTAAGTGAATCACTTCAGTAGTATTGAAATTTCCAAAAAGTTCATGTAGTTTTGATAATACCTTGTTAAGGTCACTCTCTTTGATATGGAAAAGTAACTCTAGTTCAATCAACAAGGAAAACAAACCTAGAGCCTTTTATTCCATTTGGTGTTGAGCTTCATTATCAAGAATAACTAATTTATCCTCGTAAATATGTACCATAGGTTCTTACTTTGTAGTAGGATGATCATTTTAGTTGATCAAACACCATGATTTTGATCATTAAGATGAGTAACAAGAGTTTTATGGTCCATATTACATATCTTGACCCATAATGCCTAGGAGATCTATAAATTGATACCATTAATACATAGAGATTGAAAACCATATGATTTTAATAAATGGGCTCAAAATACCTTAGTATGTATTATGGCCTTTAAAATATCTGCCCTAATGGACCCAAAAAAATTAGAAGCTCAAACCTTAAGGTTGCAAGGATCAGTCTTGACTTACCACTTGATTTAATCTAATTTGTTGATAAAATCCAATAAAACGTTTCCACTTCAACTCCTCTAATTCACATAGTCATTGACACTTGCATCATTCTCATTGGATGAACATATATATAGGAAAAAAATATTTTGTGTGGCACTAAATATATCCACATTAGTTGCATGTTGGCTAAGGGACAAATTTGTTCTAAATAAGCTAAGAATTTCCTTGACATGGTTCAAAATTAAGTCCTCTCATTGCTAAGAGTCTTGGTGTAACCAAGGAACCAAGAATACCATTGAGGAGGGAAACCAAAGACTCATTGTTTGCCTTTGTCCTCCAACTTGGCCCTAATGAAACATTTTTATGCTATGACTTGACCCTATAACCTTGACATCTTAAACGTGCTTAAGAGGGTAGCCTTGCTAGCAAACCCATGATAGGACCATAAATAGTGTCATAGAAAATGTTGTATGGACCTTCATTTGAGTGCAAAAGGATATTGTGAAGGATTGAACTCAAAGCTTTTACTCTTCTATACCTTATAGCCATCTGGTTGGTCATTGTGCCATGTTGTTGGTAGGAAATCTATAGCTTTGTAATACCGTTTATTCCTTGTCATTATTCTATGCACAAAGGTTGGATTGCATGGGGAATAAAACCTCTAATCTTATAAATCCAGATTTCTTACAATATGTTATGATACTATTGTGCTACTCCTCTATTGCTAATAGAGCTAACATGACCCCTACGAAGGGCCTATTGGAAGTGCCAAAAGGAAATGCCATTGACTGTGAGGAGTACATATATGTGCATGTGCACAAAAATAATTTGATGCAAGTTTTTTTTTTTTAAATTGAATTTCAAAAGCATTCCTCCATCCATTTTTCCATCATATTGAAAGAAGAAGATCAAATATCAAAGTTGAATCTAGTTTAAAAAATTATATGGAGAGCCAAAAAAACTCTGATCATAATGAAGCAAGAGAGAAATCTAGTAAAATAAATTCAAAATTACCTAAAAGAGTGGAAGAGAAAATATTAACCCTATAGTTTAGAAGGACCTTAGGCTTTAAAGGTGCCTCCTATGTGACCAAACAATGTCACTCTACACATGCTCTAATACAATGATGGAATTCACCATATTTTTCAAAAATGATATGAAACAATAACATTCACTCAACTGCTATACAAAAAGCAAAATAAGGATGAAACGAATTTGGGGCACCCTTAGGCACCATAAATAATTTCTATCCATAGATATTATTGCACAAAATTCTAATAAAAATGACTGTGAGGGGAGTGTTTATAACAATACCAAAACCTCAAATTATATAATAGAGTTTAACCTAAGCCAACACAACAAGTGGGCTTTAGGTTATTTATGAATAATAAACAAGGTTTAACCATAACAAGGTTAATCAAGGATAATTTCACTTACATAATAAAATACTATAAAATAATAAATACATTATGCAATGAAATGGTCTTATGCCTATCTATTGCATCACATAATTATAATTTTGGCTCTTAGCCATGAAGAAAGTTATAATTTCAATGTCACATACGAAAGGATATTTAGAAGAAGGAGGTACTAAAGAGTCATAAGTGTATTTTGTGGGGTATTAAAATACCTCAAAGGCATATTTTATTTATAATCCTTAGAGGCATGATGTTTTTATCTAGATAGATGTTATATTTTATGAGGTTCTTGTAGGTACTACTTCCACTCTACCACCTAAGCTTTTGGAAAATGACCCTTTTGATCCTTTTAACATATTAGATTTAGCAAGTTATTTTGGAATTTTGGTTGTATCTATTACCATCAGAGCATATTTTCATCTTCTCTATCTTTATATTTGAGTGGAGGTCCATTGCCTATTTATTTGAACCCTTCATAGATAAAACCTTCTTCTTTAGGTTTAGGGCATGATGAGCAGGACACATTAGTGAAAAGTGTTTCAACCTTGCATGATGAGGTGAGTGGTGATTTTGAGTTTGATTCTTTAGTTTTAGCTTCTAATGTTGAGTTACCATAGAATACACATGATTATTCTTTCGTATCTCCAACATCTAAGTGGGTTAAGACACTTTTGAAGGATGTTAAGTTTTTTCTATCTCTTGAGCAACATCGAAGTGATTCTTATCAAGTACTAATTTCAAAGGTAGTACATTCTGAAGACCCCTTCACATATTATTAGTATAAGGACCATATAGAATGGGAAAACATTATGTTGATAGAGTATAAAGATCTATTGAATAATAAGACTTGGGAGTTTATTCCTCTTTAGAAGAATAATATTGTTGGTTGTAAATGGGTCTACAAGACACAATATAATTTAGATGGTGAGGTAGAGAAGCAAAAGGTATGTATTATTTCTAAAGGATTCTCTTAAGAAGAGGAAGTGGACTATTCTAAGACATTTTCATCGATCACCAAGATAGACTCAGTCAGGATGATTTTATCTATTTCTACCTCATATAGATAGATAGTATATTATATGGACATGAAGAGTGGATTTCTACATGGGAATACTAAGGAGGAAATCTACATGCAATAACCATCTAATTTTGAGATTGGAAAACCCAACTTGTTGGTTTGTTATCAAACTATGTTCTTGTATGGATTTAAGTACTCTCCTCATGCATGGTATGATCCATTCCTTTTCCTTGAGTTATGGATTTTAGTGATGTGAGGCTAAGAATGATATTTACATAAAATATCAGAATGGAAAACTTTGTTAATTGTGTTATATATTGATGATATTTCATCAATGGTAGCTCTTCTACTTTGATCTAGGACATGAAGTCACAATTTTATTCCACTTTTGAGATGATAGACTTGGGTCTTCTACACTATTTTCTAGGGATTTATATTTATTAGATAGATTATAGCATCACAATTTCTTAGCCCAAGTATGCTTTGGACCTTCTTTAGCATTTTAGGATGGAGGATTACAAGTCCACTTGGACTCCTTTTGCCTAAGACTTGAAGCTTTAGGTTGACTGTACCACTCCTTTGGTGTATGCAATGTTGTATTGATCATTTTTGGAAGGACTTGTCTATATTACTCACACTAGACTCAATATATATTTTAATATTAGTTATTCTATATGTAGGCACCTCAAGAGAATCACTAGGTATTAATTGAGAGGATTATCCAATATGTTTAAGGATCTATCAAATGGCTATTCACTACTCCATTGGATCCCCTTTGATATTAATAGGATTTTTAGATGTTGATTGGGTTGGTGACTTGGATAAGAGACAATCCACCACGAAATTTCTATCATATTTTGAATTTGAATTAGTTTCATGGTATTCTAGACACTAATCCACTATTTCTCAATCTTCCATGGAGGCTAAATATTGTGTTGCCAATGAGGCAACTAAGCATCTTAGGTGGATGCTCATGATTTTGAAGGAGATTGGTATTTTTAAAATTTCTAATCACTGTTTGATGTGGCAATCAGGGCAATATATATATTTTCTATAATCTAGTGCTCCATCAATAGTCAAAGCATATAGAGATATGGATGCACTTTGTGAGGTGGTTTCATCGATGTGGGATGCTTGATCTAATTTTTATACCTCCATCAAAGTATGTAGTGAATATTATGAGCAATGCCAATTTTGTGCCCATGTTAAATCTTCTTAGAGTTGAAAAGTTCTCCTTAAGGGGGATTATGAATAAGGATTTATTTCCATGTCTCTCATTTAGCTTAAGGATATATTCTAAAGGGGTAGGATTATACACTATGCTTCGATAACCAAAGTATGGTTACGGATAACCATATATTGGGTAAAAAATATTCGTCTCATATGGCCTATGGTCTCCTAGATGTTAAAAACTACTTTACCCTTTTCTTATAGTCCATGACCAACATTTGTACTTTTAATAGTCATATATACCATGTGGGACCATGGAAACCTTGAAAATAATGCTTTTGTAATTTTTTATAATATTTTATTCTTGAAGGTCACTCTCACAACCTTGATCTAGAGGTAACTTGTATTTAGGTATAAATACCCCTTCATACCAACCATTTTGATCATTGGTTGGAGTATAATTTTATTTTCCATTTGGTGATATTATTTGGTGTTGACAAACACCCCAATATATTTTGTGTGTTCATCATTCTTCATTCTGTGTTTTGTTTAAGTAATATTAGGTAATGTTTGATTCCATTAATTTTTGGAAACTATTGTGAAATCTAGTGAGAAAACCCCAAAATAAAATCTATTAAGGAATTAACAGGATTTTTATAGTCTTGATTTTATTTTAATACAAAAAATAAAATTAAATAGTGAGGAAAATAAGAATGCATTTGAAAGGATTTAGAAGATGGGGAATTATCTAACAATTTTTACTATAAAAGATTCATGAGATATTACAAAAATATGGAATAAATGAAAACAAGATAGATAATTGCTAGAAGCAAAATGTAATTGGGTTGCTAGTATTTTACCAAATAGACGAAATTATCAAATTTAGCATTAAAGGTACATATTCCAACTATTGTTACTCTTCATGATAAATATTAGAAGGACCTCATTTTAGTTATTTTAAATTGAATGATAATTGATAATTATGATCTATGGATTCTAGAGGTGACTTCAACATAGTCCTATATCCTTCCAAAAAGAAGGGTGGTGCACTTGTATTATTGAGGATACTTAAGATTATCCATTAAGCCTAAGTTATGATTATTATTTTATTATTTTTATGCATATGATGTAATGCGTGAGGCATAGTATGCCCATGTTTTATTAGTTGTAGGGTGTGTTATAACTATTACTGTTGTTTGTGTCTTATAGTAGTTTGTTATTGTTTTCATCCTATGTTGTTGGAATGACTTACACCTGCATAGCTTGTTGGTTGCAGGTTGCTATAACCTTCCACCGTTTGGCATTGTATATATTTCTATTACGCAATAATAATATTAGTTTCATTTTGGATTCTATATCACTGGTATTCAGATACTAAGGATAGATCCTATTTTATGCTTACATGAATTTGGTGGATGCCATCCACAATATTCTGTGAAGCTCTAGAGGTGACAACATGCAAATTTTTCCCTTGCATCCATTTTCCTAATGAAAGGTCAAAAGGTTAACCTGAAGCATGTGACCTCCATTACCTTGTTGCAGGTAAATTCATGCATCGAGATGATTAAAATTATGGATTAAATTGATGCTATTCAGGTTGTTTGAGTACTTTTTCTAGTGGTATACTTCTCATTGACGTTGCTTCTCCCCATTCAGTATCTCTTCCTTGGTGCTCATCGGTGATCACAGTGAGGGGTCATCCCTCACAATCTCCTTGTTGCAGGTCACATCTTGACATAAATATGGAATCAATAAAAAAAAGAGGAGATTTTTTTCCTTTCACAACTACCGTGACTACCTCCATTGGCAAGGAGATAGCCTGACAACAAACACCTTTCATAGCAATCACAAAGCAATTATCATAGTCGATGCAGTCATATGAGATGGTAACCACTTGTACAGTAGGTGTGATCACATAGATGATAGCTTGACTTGATCATAGATGAAAGTCCAAAAAACTATATGGAAGGACAATTTTATGTTAGGGATAAATCAAATGGACCTAATATTTTTATTAACCAAAGCCATCCATAATTGTAAAACCATAAAAAACATGGCACGTGTTGAAATAGAATACGATAGGTGGCACTTTGGAATCATCACAACCTCCCTACTCCCCAATGTGCTCCTTTGTTCACTGGTGAGACTAAGTATCGACCAAAGACATCCTTGATAGTTAGGCAATGAGAGTAGTCTTTGATGAATATCGATGAAAATATAGTAGATTTACCACACTTTTTTTGGAAATATGTTGAATATTTTCCATGTTATTCTGGTGGGGTTAACACTAAAAGGTACTGGATGTTGTGTACGATATACTCATCGAGGTTTGGGGGCGGTAGCCCTCTGAAAAGTAGGGGTCCGGGGCGGTAGCCCCCAACAAATTTTTTAGGGTTTTAAGTTATTTTTAGACCCATATGGGCTTTTAGGGTTACTATATTTGAACCCTTGCTTTTTTGCCCATGATATTGTAAAATCCGTGCATGTGCCTTTGTTATATATATCGCACTTGCATTAGGGTTTGAGGAGATACAGAAGGAGAATATTATTGTATTGGAGATGGTCAAGTTAATGCAATAATAAGATAATATTGTGTTGGTTTTCCCGGTTGAGGGTTTCTAGGATAAATATTGTGTAATGTGTGAATCTGCTATCTTCTTCCTTTGATTCTGTAATTACTGCTTTTCTAGTTTTAGTTTATTGGGGCTCTTTATTTCTCTTCATTTGGTATCAAAGCTAGGTTTTAGCTTTGTTCGAGGAGTAAGGGTTTCAACCCTGTGATAAATTAATTCTTGAGTGGGAGTCATACGTGAAAGGATCCAGGCAAAGGAGAAATATGGGAAGCACATGGATAGAGATTGAGAAATTTAATGGATAGAATTTTGAGTTGTGGAAACTCAAGATGGAGGATCTGTTGGTTGATAGAGATCAGTGGATTGTGGTCTCGGGAACAAAACCAACATCGATGACAGATGAGGATTGGCTAAAAATCGATAGGAAGGCAAGGAGCTCTATCAGATTGTGCTTATCTGATTCGGTATTGTTGAATGTATCTACAGAGACCACGACAAAGTTGTTATGGGAGAAGTTGGGAACATTGTATCAGACAAAGTCACTGGTAAATAAACTCTTTCTTCGAAAGAAGTTGTATTCACTTCGGATGAATGATGGTGACTCTATGGTTGAACATCTGAATGCTTTTAACACTATGGTAAGTCAATTAACCTCTGTAGAAGTAAAAATGGATGAAGAGGAAAAATGTATTACTTTACTTTGTTCATTACCTGATTCATGGGATAACCTAGTTATGGCTATCACCAATACTACATCTACATTGAAAGTAGAGGATATAGTAGGAACTTTGTTGTCTGAGGAGATGAGACAAAAATATTCTAAGGATTATCATCAAAAGGAAGCCTTGGTTGTGAGAGGTCATTCTCAAGAAAGAAGCAAAAATAAATCAGGAGAAAAGAAATCAAAATCTAGGGGTAAATCTGTTGCCCTAGAAAAGAGGAAATGTTGGAATTGTGGTAAAGCAGGGCATTATAAAAGAGATTGCAGATCTAAAAAGGTTGATAATAATCGATCATCTGATGAAGGAACTTCTATAGAAATGAAGACCACAAATGAAGATTCAGGGGACTTATTCTTAGCTGCAACATGCTCAAGTGAATGCCATGACTCATGGTTGATTGACTCAGGTGCTTCTTTTCATATGACTCCTCATAGGGAGGGGTTCAATGAATATGAAAAGATAGATGGAGGTAAAGTCTTCTTGGGAGATAATTCGACATATAAAATAATAGGTCGAGGAAGATTCAAGTTGATGCTAAAATATGGAAGAATTAAAACCCTTCTCGGTGTGTTGCATATTCCGGGTTTGGCAAGGAATTTGATATCTGTGAGTAAGATGAATGATGCAGGTGTGAATGTGGTATTCAATAAGGATAGTTGCAAGATGGTTCATGGATCCTTGGTGTTGGCAAGAGGAGTTCACATAGGAACTTTGTTCAGACTTGAGGCTAGCACTGTAAGTATTAATTGCAATAACTCTTCAGTTGTACAGGAAAATAATACGGTTGAAATGGCTCCAAGTATTCCTATAGCGAAGACAATGTTGTGGCATCAACGCATGGGGCATATTGGTGAGAAAGGACTTCGAACATTGAAAATGAAAGGTATGGCTGAAGGAATTTTTGATTGCCCATTAAATTTTGATTTTTGTGAGCACTGTGTTTTTGGAAAACAAACTAGAGTCAAGTTTCCAAGTAGTGCTACAAGGTCTGAAGGAATTCTACATCTAGTTCACAGTGATGTGTTTGGACCTGCAAAAGTACCATCATTAGGTAAATCTATCTATTTTGTTACATTTATAGATGACTTCTCAAGAAAGACATGGGTATATTTTCTATGAAACAAATATGAGGTTTTTAATAAATTTAAAGAGTTTAAGGCTCTTGTAGAAAATCAGATAGAGAAAAAGATAAAGGTTTTGAGAAGTGATAATGGTGGTGAGTATTGCTCTAATGAATTTGAGCAGTTTTGCAAGGACTATGGAATAGAAAGGTAGAGAACAACTCCGTATACTCCACAATAGAATGGGGTTGCAGAATGGATGAATAGGACATTGATGGATAAGGCTAGAAGCATGCTAAGTGGTGCAGGGTTAGAAAAGAAGTTTTGGGTAGAAGTTGTGTTAACAGCTTGTTATCTCATCAATAGATCTCCTACCTCAGCTTTGGTGGATAAGACTCCATAGGAAGTATGGATTGGTAAGAAACCCTCTCTCAGACATATAAGGGTTTTTGGTTGTGATGCTTATATGTATGTCCCAAAAGAGAAAAGGACTAAGCTAGACTATAAATCTAAAAAATGCATATTTGTGGGTTATAGTACTAGTGTTAAAGGATATAAGTTGTGGAACCTAGAAACATAGAAGGTTGTTTACAGTCGTAATGTGATCTTTAGAGAAACAAAAGGGGTTTTAAAATAGGAAATGCAACCAAGCAAAGAACCAAAAATAGTGCAGGTAAAATTGGAATAGGAGGAAGAACTTGTGGTAGAACCTGAATTATAGAGAGAGTCTGAAGAGGAATATTCAGAGGAAGAAGGTGAGGAGGAAGTTGAAGATGCAGAACCTAGAACTCCAATTTTGAGGAGATCAGATCGAGAGAGAAGACTTCCAGATAGGTATAGTCCTTCAAATTTTTATTCTACATTTAATTTATTAGTTACTGATGAAGAACCCAAGACTGTAAAGGAGGCACTTCAGTCAAGTGAGAATAAGTCTTGGAAAAGGGCTATGGAAGAAGAAATGGAGTCCTTGGATAAAAATAAGACATGGGACTTGGTGAAATTACCTCCTGGTAGAAAACCTGTTGGTTGTAAGTGGTTATTCAAGAAGAAGTACAATGTAGAAGGAAAGTTGGAGAAGTACAAGGCTCGCTTGGTAGCAAAAGGATTTTCTCAGGTTGAGGGAATTGACTTTGGTGAGATTTTTTCTCCTGTGGCTAAACTAACTTCAATCAGATTTATGTTGGCTATTTCTGCTGCTTTTGATTTTGAAATAGAATAGATGGATGTAAAGATAACTTTTCTACATGGTGAACTTGATGAAGATATATATATGTCACAACTAGAATGCTTTAAGGTAAAAGGTAAGGAGGACTTGGTATGCAAGCTGAAGAAGTCTCTTTATGGGTTGAAGCAGTCTCCAAGGATGTGGAACCAAAAATTTGATAGGTTTGTCTTGACACTTGGGCTTGGAAAAAGCAAAGCAGATCCATGTGTATATTTCAAAAAGGAAGGTGAAAATTTTGTTATCATTGTATTGTATGTGGATGACATGTTGTTAATTGGTAATAATAAGGAGATGATAAAGTTACTAAAATCTCAGTTATCTTTTGAATTTGACATGAAGGATTTGGGTGCTACAAAATTTATTTTGGGTATGGAAATAATAAGGGATCATGCAAATAGAAAGTTATGGTTAAATCAAAGGAAATATGTTGATTTGATACTACAGAAGTTTAGAATGCATGATTGTAAACCAGTATGTACTCCATATCCAGTTGGTCAAAAGTTATCTGCTGAACAATGTCCTAAAATAGATGAGGAAATTGAAGAAATGCATCATGTTCCTTATGCTAGTGTTGTGGGTAGTTTGATGTATGCAATGGTCTGTACTAGACCTGATATTGCACATGCAGTGGGAGTAGTTAGCAGATATATGTCAAATATAGGAAAGGAACATTGGATTATTGTGAAGAGGATCTTCAGATACTTGCGTGGAACTACAAATTATGCTATCTGTTATGGAGAAAATTTTGAAGATAATAATATTGTAAATCTACAAGGGTTTGTGGATGTTGATTGGGCTGGAGATCTTGATAAGAGAAGATCCACGAGTGCTTATGTGTTCAGGCTGTTTGGAGGGGCAGTAAGTTGGATGAGTAAAAAGCAATCAGTTGTTGCTTTATCCACTACAGAAGTAGAGTACATTGCAGCAACTCATGCTTGTAAAGAAGTAGTGTGGCTACAAAGGTTGTGTTCAATAGTTGGTATTAAATAGAAGGTTATGAGAATTAATAGTGATAGTCAAAGTGCAATATTTTTGGTAAATAATCTTGGTTTTCATGATCGATCAAAACATATTGATATAAAGTACCATTTTGTGAGAGAGATGGTTGAAGAGAATCGAGTGATATTGGAGAAATTTGATACAGAGAAGAATATTGTTGATTCGTTAACAAAGGTTGTACCTACTCAAAAATTTTCTTGGTGTAGAAGATCTATGGGCATGGTTGCCCTTGATAGTTGACAATGGCAGTTGTTAGCCCCTATGGAAAGTATTCAACAAGTGGGAGAATGTTGGAAATATGTTGAATATTTTCCATGTTATTCTGGTGGGGTTAACACTAAAAGGTATGGATGACAATTTTTAGGGTTTTTAAGTTATTTTTAGACCCATATGGGCTTTTAGGGTTACTATATTTGAACCCTTGCTTTTTCGCCCATGATATTGTAAAATTTGTGCATGTGCCTTTGTTATATATATCACACTTGCATTAGGGTTTGGAGAGAGATAGAAGGAGAATATTATTGTATTGGAGATGGTCAAGTTAATGCAATAATAAGATAATATTGTGTTGGTTTTCCCGATTGAGGGTTTCCAGGATAAATATTGTGTAATGTGTGAATCTGCGATCTTCTTCTTTTGATTCTGTTATTACTACTTTTCTATTTTAGTTTATCAGGGCTCTTTATTTCTCTTCATTTGGTATCAGAGCTAGGTTTTAGCTTTGTTCGAGGAGTAAGGGTTTCAACCCTATGATAAATTAATTCTTGAGTGGGAGTCATACGTGAAAGGATCTAGGCAAAGGAGAAATATGGGAAGCACATGAATAGAGATTGAAAAATTTAATGGATAGAATTTTGAGTTGTGGAAACTCAAGATGGAGGATCTGTTGGTTGATAGAGATCAGTGGATTGCGGTCTCGGGAACAAAACCAACATCGATGATAGATGAGGATTGGCTAAAAATCGATAGGAAGGTAAGGAGCTCTATCAGATTATGCTTATCTGATTTGGTATTGTTGAATGTATCTATAGAGACCATGATAAAGTTGTTATGGGAGAAGTTGGGAATATTGTATCAAACAAAGTCACTGGTAAATAAACTCTTTCTTCGAAAGAAGTTGTATTCACTTTGAATGAATGATG
Source organism: Wollemia nobilis (assembly GCA_028583015.1). Taxonomy (NCBI): domain Eukaryota; kingdom Viridiplantae; phylum Streptophyta; class Pinopsida; order Araucariales; family Araucariaceae; genus Wollemia; species Wollemia nobilis. The sequence continues at coordinate 15,600,319 of JAQPPZ010016947.1, read as the reverse complement.
GTGACTCTGTGGCTGAACATCTGAATGCTTTTAACATTGTGGTAAGTCAATTAACCTCTATAGAAGTAAAAATGGATGAAGAGGAAAAATGTATTACTTTACTTTGTTCATTACCTGATTCATGGGATAACCTTGTTATGGCTATCACCAATACTACATCTACATTGAAAGTAGAGGATATAGTAGGAACTTTGTTGTCTGAGGAGATGAGATGAAAATATTCTGAGGATTATCATCAAAAGGAAGCCTTGGTTGTGAGAGGTCATTCTCAAGAAAGAAGCAAAAATAAATTAGGAGAAAAGAAATCAAAATCTAGGGGTAAATTTGTTGCCCTAGAAAAGAGGAAATGTTGGAATTGTGGTAAAGTAGGGCATTATAAAAGAGATTGTAGATCTAAAAAGGTTGATAATAATTGATCATCTGATGAAGGAACTTCTATAGAAATGAAGACCACAAATGAAGATTTAGGGGACTTATTCTTAGCTACAACATGCTCAAGTGAATGCGATGACTCATGGTTGATTGACTCAGGTGCTTCTTTTCATATGACTCCTCATAGGGAGGGGTTCTGTGAATATGAAAAGATAGATGGAGGTAAAGTCTTCTTGGGAGACAATTCGACATATAAAATAATAGGTCGAGGAAGAGTCAAGTTGATGCTAAAATATGGAAGAATTAAAACCCTTCTTGGTGTGTTGCATATTCTAGGTTTGGCAAGGAATCTGATATCTGTGAGTAAGATGAATGATGCAGGTGTGAATGTGGTATTCAATAAGGATAGTTGCAATATGGTTCATGGATCCTTGGTGTTGGCAAGAGGAGTTCACATAGGAACTTTGTTTAGACTTGAGGCTAGCACTATAAGTATTAATTGCAATAACTCTTCAGTTGTACAGGAAAATAATATGATTGAAATGGCTCCGAGTATTCCTATAGTGAAGACAATGTTGTGGCATCAATGCATGGGGCATATTGGTGAGAAAGGACTTCGAACATTGAAAATGAAAGGTATGGCTGAAGGAATTTCTGATTGCCCATTAAATTTTGATTTTTGTGAGCACTGTATTTTTGGGAAACAAACTAGAGTCAAGTTTCCAAGTAGTGCTACAAGGTCTAAAGGAATTCTACATCTAGTTCACAGTGATGTGTTTGGACCTACAAAAGTACCATCATTAGGTAAATCTATCTATTTTGTTACATTTATAGATGACTTCTCAAGAAAGACTTGGGTATATTTTCTACGGAACAAATATGAGGTTTTTAATAAATTTAAAGAGTTTAAGGCTCTTGTAGAAAATCAGATAGAGAAAAAGATAAAGGTTTTGAGAAGTGATAATGGTGGTGAGTATTGCTCTAATGAATTTGAGTAGTTTTGCAAGGACTGTGGAATAGAAAGGTAGAGAACAACTCTGTATACTCCACAATAGAATGGGGTTGTAGAATGGATGAATATGACATTGATGGATAAGGCTAGAAGCATGCTAAGTGGTGTAGGGTTAGAAAAGAAGTTTTGGGTAGAAGTTGTGTTAATAACTTGTTATCTCATCAATAGATCTCCTACCTCAGCTTTGGTGGACAAGACTCCATAGGAAGTATGGACTGGTAAGAAACCCTCTCTCAGACATATAAGGGTTTTTGGTTGTGATGCTTATATGTATGTCCCAAAAGAGAAAAGGACTAAGCTAGACTATAAATCTAAAAAATACATATTTGTGGGTTATAGTACTAGTGTTAAAGGATATAAGTTGTGGAACCCAGAAACACAGAAGGTTGTTTACAGTCGTAATGTGATCTTTAGAGAAACAAAAGGGGTTTTAAAATAGGAAATGCAACCAAGCAAAGAACCAAAAATAGTGTAGGTAAAATTGGAATAGGAGGAAGAACCTGTGGTAGAACCTAAATTATAGAGAGAGTCTAAAGAGGAATATTCAGAGGAAGAAGGTGAGGAGGAAGTTGAAGATGTAGAACCTAGAACTCCAATTTTGAGGAGATCAGATCGAGAGAGAAGACTTCCAGACATGTATAGTCCTTCAAATTTTTATTCTGCATTTAATTTATCAATTACTGATGAAGAACCCAAGATTGTAAAGGAGGCACTTCAGTCAAGTGAGAATAAGTCTTGGAAAAGGGCTATGGAAGAAGAAATGGAGTCCTTGGATAAAAATAAGACATGGGACTTGGTGAAATTACCTCCTGGTAGAAAACCTATTGGTTGTAAGTGGTTATTCAAGAAGAAGTACAATGTAGAAGGAAAGTTGGAGAAGTACAAGGCTCGCTTGGTAGCAAAAGGATTTTCTCAGGTTGAGGGAATTGACTTTGGTGAGATTTTTTCTCCTATGGCTAAACTAACTTCAATCAGATTTTTGTTGGCTATTTCTACTGCTTTTGATTTTGAAATAGAACAGATGGATGTAAAGACAACTTTTCTACATGGTGAACTTGATGAAGATATATATATTTTGTCACAACTAGAATGCTTTAAGGTAAAAGGTAAGGAGGACTTGGTATGCAAGTTGAAGAAGTCTCTTTATGGGTTGAAGCAGTCTCCAAGGATGTGGAACCAAAAATTTGATAGGTTTGTCTTGACACTTGGGCTTGGAAAAAGCAAAGCAGATCCATGTGTATATTTCAAAAAGGAAGGTGAAAATTTTGTTATCATTGTATTGTATGTGGATGACATGTTGTTAATTGGTAATAGTAAGGAGATGATAAAGTTACTAAAATCTCAGTTATCTTCTGAATTTGACATGAAGGATTTGGGTGCTACAAAATTTATTTTGGGTATGGAAATAATAAGGGATCATGCAAATAGAAAGTTATGGTTAAATCAAAGGAAATATGTTGATTTGATACTACAGAAGTTTAGGATGCATGATTGTAAACCAATATGTACTCCATATCCGGTTGGTCAAAAGTTATCTGCTGAACAATGTCCTAAAATAGATGAGGAAATTGAAGAAATGCATCATGTTCCTTATGCTAGTGTTGTGGGTAGTTTGATGTATGCAATGGTCTGTACTAGACCTGATATTGCACATGCAGTGGGAGTAGTTAGCAGATATATGTCAAATCTAGGAAAGGAACATTGGACTATTGTGAAGAGGATCTTCAGATACTTGCATGGAACTATAGATTATGCTATCTGTTATGAAGGAAATTTTGGAGATAATAATATTGTAAATCTACAAGGGTTTGTGGATGTTGATTGGGCTAGAGATCTTGATAAGAGAAGATCCACGAGTGCTTATGTGTTCAGGCTGTTTGGAGGGGTAGTAAGTTGGATGAGTAAAAAGCAATCAGTTGTTGCTTTATCCACTATAGAAGCAGAGTACATTGCAACAACTCATGCCTGTAAAGAAGCAGTGTGGCTACAAAGGTTGTGTTCAATAGTTGGTATTAAATAGAAGGCTATGAGAATTAATAGTGATAGTCAGAGTGCAATATTTTTGGCAAATAATCCTGGTTTTCATGATCGATCAAAACATATTGATATAAAGTACCATTTTGTGAGAGATATGGTTGAAGAGAACCGAGTGATATTGGAGAAAGTTGATACAAAGAAGAATATTATTGATTCATTAACAAAGGTTGTACCTACTCAAAAATTTTCTTGGTGTAGAAGATCTATGGGCATGGTTGCCCTTGATAGTTGACAATGGCAGTTGTTAGCCCCTATGGAAAGTATTCAACAAGTGGGAGAATGTTGGAAATATGTTGAATATTTTCCATGTTATTCTAGTGGGGTTAACACTAAAAGGTACTGTTGAAATTTTTAGGGTTTTAAGTTATTTTTAGACCCATATGGGCTTTTAGGGTTACTATATTTGAACCCATGCTTTTTCTCCCATGATATTGTAAAATTCGTGCATGTGCCTTTGTTATATATATCACACTTGCATTAGGGTTTGAGGAGAGATAGAAGGAGAATATTATTGTATTGGAGATGGTCAAGTTAATGCAATAATAAGATAATATTGTGTTGGTTTTCTCGGTTGAGGGTTTCCAGGATAAATATTGTGTAATGTGTGAATCTGCGATCTTCTTCTTTTGATTATGTTATTACTACTTTTCTGTTTTAGTTTATCGGGGCTCTTTATTTCTCTTCACTTTTGGGCTGATTTATTGGGTTTTCAATGCCTAAAAATCTCCAGTGCATCCACCTGTGTATCAGTGAGATTCTTTCAAGTCTGGTTAACAAAGTATGCCCTAATAAAGATTGAATTCTGACTGATGAGTAGTTTTCATATTTTTGACATGCAACAAATGCTAGGTGGTCAAATCCTGATCCTTGATTGGTTTTTTTCAGAATTTGGCATACAAAAACCTATCTTCGACGAGAATTGTGATGTCCAAAATTTTTTGACATTCGCAAAATTCTCTGACATTAAAAATCAATAGAGTCCTAAAATTTTCTAAATTTTAATTGTTGTAAAAATTTTTCGTCGTCGTCAAACTCCACCAACGACCATAAGAAGGGAATGTGCAAGTTAAAAACTTGTAGTTTGTCCCACTTTGGCCCTATTGGGGGCCAAAGGGACATTCATATACATGAGTGGGTGTATAATTTACTATTTAGATTTGCTAGGCACACTATGCTACTCTCTCGGGCATTCCCAAGTGTCGGTTGATGGTACATTGATCGAGGAATAGTCCACGGGCCGTTAAATTGATCACTTTGAACATTGAATTCTGGTGATAGTTGATCGATTGACCGCACACTTGGAATGTTGATCATGAATTTTGGGTAGTTGATCACCCAATTAGTCTCACCAAATTTTTCTATAAAACACATTTTTACCATTGTTTTTATTGAGGAGGTGAAATTTTCCATCAATTTTTTGCATTTTTACACTTATTTTTGCAAAAATTGTCATTTTTCTCACTCCATAGGTCAATATTTTGCATTTAGGATAATTATTTTTTGAGTTTTAAGTGCAATTTTGCTTGTGAAATTGGAAAAAGAGTTGAATTTTGTAGCACTAAAACTCACCCTAATTTGCAATTTGAAGAGGCAAAATTTGTGATTTGGTCTAAATTTTTGCAAACCTATACTAGCATACACTAGAAAACAAATGGTAAATGATCTTGCACAATAAGTAGCCAACATTACCACTATTGTTGGTGACTTAATTGATAGAGTGAAGGATATTTTTGTGAATGTCCCTCCTCAAGGAGATGTCAAAATTTACAACAACAAATTTACCAACAAAATCAAATGTGATGTTAAACCTTATGATGGATCTAGAAATCTTGATGTGTTGTCTACCTGGATCTTGGATATGGAGACTTGGTTCTCATATGTTGAGCTCCAAGAAGATAAACAATTACATTTGGCAAGGGTAAGACTTACAAGTTTAGCAAAAATGTTGGTTTTTGATGGTACAACCAAGGTCAACAATTGGAAAGAATTAGTGGCACTCTTGAAAGAAATATTTTTTCCACCTAACTACCAAGGTGATCTAAGGATCAAGTGGTATAGGTTGAAGCAAGGTTTTAATATGTCAGTTTTTTATTACATTTTTTAGTTCAATAAGCTTAGAGAGGTCTTTCTGGAATCACTTCTACAAATCCAGAGCTTATTGAAAAATTTGTAAGTGGTTTGCATGATCCTATAATGGGAGAAGTGAAATTCATTATATTTGTCTCATTGTCCTCGATATTCAAGCATGCCATCTTAGCAAAGGAGAAAGTTGGTGGTTCTCAAAAACCTTGATCCTCACAGGAGAGCTCAGAAGGGTCACATCAACAAAAGGTGAAGAATTCTTCATCTTCTTCTTCCCCTCATTCTTCTTCTCCTCCTGCTTCACCTAAAGCCTCTTCTTCTTCTTCTCATTCTTCTACAATGTATTGTGATTATTGTAAGAAGCCTAGTCACACCAAGGCTAAATTTTATGCTCTTGAATGAGCAAATAATAAAAAGTCACTTGTTGTACAATATACAAATGAGTAAACACAATATGGTATCATTAGAGCTACAAGAATAGAATAAGAGTATCTAGCTTTAAAGGGTAAACTCAACAATATTACCCTTATGAATATTTTTGCACAAAGGGATCATGAGCATTTTTTTTTCACTAGAGCCCTCCTTACACACGATTTTTATGTGGATTTTATCATAGATAATGACTCGCAAAAGAACCTCATCGTGAATATTTTTGTAGAGAAGTTGAAGCTCCCCATAAATCCACATCACCAACCCTTTGCACTTGGGTGTAAGGATGTAGACTCCAAATCTAACATCACACACACTTGCACCTTGACTTTTGCTTTTGATGATAAGTTTGTGGATAAAGTAAGATGTGATATCATGGAGATGGATTATTATGGACTATTTCGTGGTAAATCCTATCAATTTGATAGGAATGTGGTGTATCATGCTAAAAAAATACATACACCTTAGATTTGTATGATAAAATATATTTGATACAAAGCACTACACCCACCCTAAATTTGATGCTAAGTTGTAGGCAAGTTCATAAGCCATTAAGTCAATTACTTATTTATCTTCTACTTGCATAAGTCCCACACAAGAGAAATAACAAACACCATAAATGAATCATGATAAAGAAGAAGCTTCACTTCCACAAAATTAACAATCACAAGAGCTCATGGTTAAGGAACCCATAACTCTCACTCATGAGAAAGATACCAACCATTCCATTGGAATAATTTTGGGTATACCTTTGAACACACAACCATTTTATCCATAAAATTTTCCCTTGGCTTTACCCTCTTCCACCATTGCATAATTGAAGGAGCAAGCTATGATCACTTCATTCAGCATCGATAGAGCCTCCAAGGCAAGATAACACATGACTTGCAGGAGACTCCACAAGAGCAGCAGAGAGTGATGTGCAAGCATCACAGTCCTCACTCATTACATATTAGAGATAGATTTTTACTTCCTTTAGATAAGTGACACTTTCCAGAGACACAATTTTAGGATCCCCTTTGGTACCTAAACCTTTCATCAACCCTCCAACAGTAGTGGCACCTAATTGTTAGATTCCGCTCACTATAGATAGAGTTAATGAGATGAATATTCATGATACTTTATAGGGTTCTTCCAATTATTACCTTGTCATCCACCATGATCATCTTCCACACCAGACTCGTATCTCTCACCATCAGATGACTCGTGACCTTCTAGTTTTGTTGAGAGCATTGGGGTCTAATGATTCTATGGTTGGGAGGAGGGTGGAGGATACTTAGGCTTATCCATTAAGCCTAAGTTATGATTATTATTTTATTATTTTTATGCATATGATGTAATGCATGAGGTATAGTATGCCCATGTTTGATTAGTTATAGGGTGTGTTAGGATTATTAGTATTGTTGGTGTCTTCTAGTAGTTTGTTATTGTTTGCACCCTACGCTGTTGGAATGGCTTACCCCTGCATAGCTTGTTGGTTGCAAGTTGTTGTAACCTTCCACCGTTTGGCATTGTATATATTTGTATTCTACAATAATATGATTAGCTTCATTTTATATTTTTATATCATGGGTTGTCAAAATGAATTCATAATTTTACTTCATTTGTAAATTCAAATGACCTTAGGATATTTTTCCTTTAATATATAAATATACATAGGATAATAGACACTTTAGAAAATTCATATACCAAATAGATTAGACATGTTTCTATTAGGTATTACATAGTTGTAAACATAATATACAATCTCTTTAGATATTTTATTCTAACTAGGGATCACAAGATAATTCCCTTGAGATGTGATCTACTCAATAATAGTTATCCAAAGTCATTTTGATTTTTGTCATGTGCTCCAAGACCATTATTTCTTGATTATGATATGTTGTGGTGGCATGAAGTAAGGTTTTATGGATAATGTATGTATAGGTTAGTTTAAATGATCAAATATCTAAAGAGAAAAAGGAAGGTTTGGAATGTTAGATCTTTGATAACATTTTTAAAACAAAAGAGGAAATTGAATCTAAGCTCAACAATTTATAATAGATAGTGGAAATCAATTAAGTGGACAAAGATAATTATGTGCAAAAAAACACAATTACATTTATTATCATAATGTATTAAAAAAAGAAGAATAAAAAACCTAAGGAGATAAAGATTAAAGAAAGGGATAGAAATACCAAAATTTTCATGCTACAACTTATTTTTTTTTGTTTTTTTGTTGAATAGTTTTTTAAACTCTAGATGGAAGAAGTATTAAGGAAGAAAAGAATTAGTTATTTAAAAAATATCCTATAAAAATTTTAACAAGATAATGATGCTTAAGGTAAGATTTTTCTAAATATTCCATTGATTATCATATAATGGCAAATGAAAGCTTGAGGAGAAAAATCTCTATGGAGGAGCTAGAAAAGATTTTTTTTTTGTTCACCCTAATAAGGCACCTGACCTTGATGGATTTCTTGAATAGTGATATGTTAGTTATGGTTGAAGAGTCTAGGAAAAAAGAGGCTACAATAATTGAGATCAATGTCACATTTATTGCATTGGTTCTCAAGAAAGTTTGATCATTTTCATTGAATAAGACTTTGGAATATCACTTATAATATGATATAAAAAATTATAGAATATAGATTGAAATTCATGGTAAATATATTCTTGATAATATAATAATTATGCATGATGCATCTACATTCTATGAAAAATCTAGCTATTCTTATAAAATTAGACATGACCATAGCATATGAAAGGATGTTTTGGAGTTTTCTACATGATATTCTCAAAAATATTTATTTCAATCAAGTTTGGTGTGAATGAATTAGATGTTGTTATAGCACTCCAAAATATATTATTGTGATTAGTGGATCTCCCACTATGTACTTTGAATCATCTCATGGACTTTGTCACAGTGACCCACTATTACTTAGCATCTCTTTATTATTCTTGTTGAGTCATGGGGAAAGCTTTCTCAAAGACAAAAATGGATGAAAGATAATAGGATTTTAGGTTATAACAAATGGACCCTTTATATCTCATCTCTATGTTATTCATGATACAATTATTTTGTATCATTTCTCGGTTAGAGAAGCTATGGAGTTTAAATCAATATTATCATGCTATAATATTGTTATTGAACAATTGATCAATAGTACAATATCTATCTATCTATCTATCTATATATCTATCTATCTGTCTATCTATATATATATATATATATATATATATATATATATATATATATATATATATATATATATATATATATATATATATATGAGAGAGAGAGAGAGAGAGATATTTTGCATAGGAAACCTCTATAAAACCTAGCCTGCTAGGTAAAGACAAAGTCAACAAGACCCCCGACCATCCAAGGAATCAAACCAAGGCTATCCACTAGAAAACACTTGGCTGATACCAATTGGCCTATCCCTTTTGGGTATATCTAAGATATTTTCATTAACAATGGATATACAATGGGTTATTGTGGAGACTTTAGATTTTATTATTGGAAAACTACCATCAATATATTTGGGTATTCCTTTGTTTAATAAAGTAAAGAAGGAGACTTGGGTCTCAATTATGGATAGAAAAAAATGTTGTTTGGTAGGTTATAAAGGAAAGTTAATAATCATAGTTGAAAGCATACAACTCATAAAAACTACTTCATAATGCATCTCTATACATATGTGTAGCCACCGAATTTTGACACACCTCAAAATTCCCTTTTTCTAATAAAACATGTTAATTATCCTAATGTAAAATTCACCCTTAAATACCCTTGCCTCAACAATTTTTTTTTAAATTATTAATTTGCCCTCTTTCTGACAAATTTGGATGGTTTTGATGAAATTAAAACTATTCGATAATTTCAATTGACCCAAAATCATCCAAATTACATGTGCAACTAATTTAGGTGCTTAGTTGGGATTTTGAACCTAATATGGGTGAATCCAGATTCCTGACAAATTTGGATCATCCAAATTTATCCAAATCAAGCCAAAACACAAATTGGCTTAACAGCCTGGCCTATTTTTTCCTATCTCGCTAATCCCTCAACCTGCATCAAGCATTTAAACCTCTAGAACCCCCCTAAATAGACTAACAGTGATAATTTATAAGAATCTTGATTGAAGAAGGAGATTTAGGAGTTTTTTTGTAGGTTGCAAGGGATATTCTAGCTATTTGATCATTGTTCTAGGATCCCACAGATATGGCAACATATATTTGATACTTAGATATATTTTATACTTAGTAGAAATTTGATTTTTTGCATTATTTTTATGAATTTGGCTTAATCAAATTCATCATTAACGTATGATTTTAACTCCTATTTTTGTAAAATTAACCGTTAAATTATTTTGGTTCAACCGAAATAATACATAGTACCCAAAATCATACAGTGTACGAATTCATACCATATTCATATTGGGTGATATAAAACCGATCAAGTCAAATAAGAACATTAACTTCCCATTGAATAAATCAAGTGATTAAATACAAATGCAAAGGTTAAAAATAACCTTGCAATGCTAACCTCCCTAACTTGACGCTAACAGATGCGCCAATGAAGCTAACAACTAACCACTTACTACGTAGTCAAATTGACTACGACTAACCTAGGATATTTAGATAAATATCCAAAGGTAAACAGTAAATAGTAAAAGATAAATAATCTCCTAGTAAAAGTAAATACTAGTGGTAAAAAGTAACAAGCTACTTTTTACCATGCAGTAAATAAAATCTACCTAATGTAGGGAAAGGGTAAAATATCCAAATGATGGAATATTTACTCTAACATCCCCCCTTATTACATTATTTGGGTAATACATACTTATCCTCCTATACAACAATATTTGGGTAAAGTATATAACTGCCCCAATACAGTGAAAAGGATGTCGATCTGCTGGTTCTTGTTCTGTCATAGTACTCTGGCTGCTTCTAAGCAAAAAAGTGGGTCATTCCTCACTTTGTCTTCACACCAACGAATGTCCTTATAGTAATCACATCATCCAACCGAATTACATGGGTAACCAACCGCTGCAATCGCTAGGTGTAGTAGAGTAGATCACTTCATACGAGATTCATTCATTTTACAATATGAGTTTGCAAAATATTAGGTTGCTAAGGTGTCGGTCGCAGCCGAAAATGCACCCTTATAAGTTCCCCCCTTCTCATTGCAAAACATGTTGTATCTAATTTTTGAAAGAAGTGTGACTAAGGTGTCGGTCGCAGCCAAAAATGCACCCTTATAAGTCTTCTTCTCTTTTTACAAAAAATTGTGAAGAAAAGAAATGTATATCCCCCCTTAATTACAAAATATGTGCAACTTAAGAGTTTTGTGAAGGATTTTTACAAACATTGCCTCCTAGGCAATTTTACACCATAAAAAGTCTCTTCTTTTTGTTACAAGGTCTTCAAACATTTAAGAGTTTGCTATTTATGAAGCCTAAAAGAGGTACATTCACCCCTTATTATAAGGACTTCAAACAAAAACTTATGCTATTCTATGAAGCCTAAAAAAAAAAAGAGAGAGGATAATGGTGCTTTGCCCAATGTGACAAAAAATGTGTTTTCCCTCTACAATATTGTTTTAGCAATGAGCACTTGTGTGCTTTTTTTCCGAACTAGAATCAGAATCTGAATTAGACACTTTACAAGCAATGTTGCCATTGTGTTGCTTCTATGTTGTGCCTTTACAAGTTTTAAACTTCTCTTTTTACAAAATCTATTTTTAAAAGAAGAAAGGAATTAACCCCCCTTAGTGCAAAAGTTTTCTACTTTCAAGGTTCCTTTTGTTTTTACAAAAACTTGTTCTTTCTTTTGATATACCCTAAAAGAGTACCAAAAGATAATTCACTCAAACAGATATTTAATGGCACCTGCCTTAACATCCTTTAAAAAGGATGAAAAGTTGGAGGAAATTAAGCCAAAAAAATAAGAGTGAATTAGGGGTTTTGTTTTGATTTAGGAGAGAATATCAAGTTTAGAAAATGGCTTTTAATTGTGCAATTGATTTACACAAATTTGTGAAATTTTGGGGTTTTGAGTGTTCTTGTGTTTATGACTTATAATTGCAAAAGGAAAATGCAATAATCAAACAAGAATTCCCACAAAATTCTTATCACAAAGGTGTCGGATACAACCGAGAATGCACCTATTTTTCCAATTTTTGAAATGAAGGTGTCGAGTAAAATCGAAAATGCACCTTATTTCCAACTTTTGCAACAAAAATGTTTGGATTTTGTTTTGTGCAAAAAGTGATATTTTATGTCTCCTACTTTGTCTTACAATTTTGCAAAAGAAGTACAAATTTTGTCTTCCCCCCTTAATTTGCAAAATAAACAAAATGAGCACCCCTTCCAAGACAAGTCGACACACGACCCACGTTTGAAAGGTTTCCAGTACTAGTCGACACACGACTTAGTTTTCTTTCCTTCTTCTCAATGTTGCAAAAAAATAGAATGTGCAAGTACATGAATTATATCTCCTTTTTAGAGAAATCAATTGCACACTTTGCCTTTGATTTTTACAATATGGGTCTCCTTATTTTCTAAATTTGCATGAAAGAATCAATTGTTTGGATTTTGTCTTCCTTTAATGTGCAAATTTAACAATTTTTGAGAAGAGTTTAAAGGTTCTTTAATTTGCAAGAAGAAAAAAAATGCTTTTATATGTCTTATATCTCCCTTGATGGAGAAAACAAAAGCATGTTTTCTATTAAATGATGCAAAAAAAATAGACCTTCAATTTGCATTTTTAGTGTATAAGTCTAATTAATTCTAGCAAAAATAATCAATAATAAAATTATTCTTTGTTAAAAAAAATCACTTAATATTAAAGAAAATGATTTTTTAAATAAAAAAATATTAAATTATTAAAATAAATGCTAAAAAAAAATTAAACAAATATACAAAAAAAATATACCTTGATAAAGGCTCCTTCGAGCAAAATAGGCCACCTCGGGACTGGATCCTGCGATGTGCCATGCAAGAACACCTTAGCGGTGGCCGGTCGACCGCTCTGGCTATCGCTGGGGACGTGAGCAAAGGGACTAAATATCCCCTTTGCTACGGTTGGCGCCTGTGATTGTTTTTTTTAAATGAAATGGTGCATGGGATTTGTTTTATCCCACATGCACCACTCGATGCATGTTGCAACGATTTAAAACTCTGAACGCGTCGTTAAAACCTTGATTGCCTACGGGCAATCAGATCGGCCCACTTGCCTTTTTTTGTGAAGAACAAATCAAACCCCGCCATGCAACCTCGTATTAGAACTTGCCATGTATCTGCCTAGTAGGGGCCACATCCACGTAACACCCTCCATGTGTTGTCTTCGCACTAGCCACGTCAGAATCCATGCTCAGCATGCCACGCGTTACCCAGATCCAGCTCAGCTACCACCTCACTACTCCTGCACTTGCCACATGTCCTGCCATGTTACGTCATCAATTTTCATATTAGGTCTATCTATCAGATGTCTCGATTATGCCTCGTGTCCTGTGCGGTTGGCAGATCTGGCGAAGGGCACGCCTACCCTCACTGACCGGTCCAATCCTCCAGGAACCGTGCTGTTGTTAGGTGTATCTGACAGGGTGTCCTCCCATCAGGGATATTATCAGAGTCGGGTGACCCTAGGGCGCTCCTACCATCGAGTTGTGTTGCCGATTGCCAGAGGCTCCTCTCCGGTCAACGATGACCGTTCCTCCTAGTCGGGGGCCCGCACGTGGGCCTCCTTCATACTGTGTGGGGGCCCCTAGACGTGGGGCGTGGTGGCCCTGTCAGGGCGGTCTTCAAAGAAAATCTTCGATGGCCAGATCGAGGGCCATGCATGCAGTGGCTACGGGGGCTACGGGGGATGGCCCGACTACCCTCCTCCAAACATAGATCACATAAATCGAGGGGTCGGAGGCTCCTCTTTGGTCCTTAGAAGTAACCTAAGAAATCGATCAAACTCAACAAAGGTGGTCTGGCACGACGGAAGAGGGACCTCTCGCCTTCTCCAGTGGAACGAGAGTGCCTCTCGTCTTCGCCACTTGGAATGAGGGTCGCTCTCTCCGTGCTCATAGGAACCAGAGGTGAAAACCTCATGAATGATACCAATGATATAAAACTGATCAAGTCAAATAAGAACATTAACTTCCCATTGAATAAATCAAGTGATTAAATACAAATGCAAAGGTTAAAAATAACCTTGCAATGCTAACCTCCCTAACTTGACGCTAACAGATGCGCCAATGAAGCTAACAACTAACCACTTACTACGTAGTCAAATTGACTACGACTAACCTAGGATATTTAGATAAATATCCAAAGGTAAACAGTAAATAGTAAAAGATAAATAATCTCCTAGTAAAAGTAAATACTAGTGGTAAAAAGTAACAAGCTACTTTTTACCATGCAGTAAATAAAATCTACCTAATGTAGGGAAAGGATAAAATATCCAAATGATGGAATATTTACTCTAACATTGGGGGTAATATTTTATTAGCTATATCACTAGTTTGATTCAGATTTGCATTGTATTTGATTATCTATTTTCAATACTATACTGCATACTACTCTTCCTACTATATTTACTACATTTAATATTTCATGTTCTGCATTAGATTAATTAATCCTTTATTTTCTTTATAGTTTGCTAAAGGAACCAAGGGGATTTGACTATTACAGATCATGATATTTTATGACCTATTCAGATCCCCCATCCCTAATTCCAAATTTTAGTGTTGTATTGTGAAATTGTAGATTTTAGACAGATTTGACTGACCCAAATTTGTTTGATGAATTCAAATGTACGAATTCATCCTGCAAACATCCGATTTCATCCTATCACCCTGAATTCATCCTAAAAAAAATAGCCAAATTAGGTAAGGTATTAAACTTGATTTCTCACATTTCAGATCTACACTTCTCTATCTCATAGGCATCTGCATTTAATCAAAAAATATAAAACATAAAAATAAACATAGACTTTACTACATTTTTTCTATATTAGTCAAAATACAAAACACAAAAGAAAAAGAAACATGTTAGCATAGATATTCATTTCTTGCTTCTTACAAAACAATTTCATCTTAGTCAGATTTATATATTTTGTTTTCATTTGAAATTTAAGTGCATATAGCTAGGTAGATATTGTGTTTTTGCCAAATCCTAGGTGTGTGCATTTAAAAGGAATACATAAAAACATCCACTTAACCTAGGTGTGGAAACCACCATAAAGTGTTTCCTGGTGAACCCTACCTAATTCATTGACAAACACCAAGGAGAGCACAAATCATGTTCTTCTCATCTAAGGTGCATATCCATCATTTTCCCTTCCCCTTTCAGGTGCGGATCCATTAACTTGGAAGAAAGGGGTGGAAAAATTTTGGGTCTACATTATTTGGTGAACCCGACATGAACCACACCATCATTGTAAATTTTATTGTTTTTTATTTTTCATAAAAACAAAACAAAACAAAATAAAACAAAATGAAACTAAATAAAAATAAAAATAAAACAAATTTTTTCTAAATGGCATAAAATAATCTTAACGAGTCTTTCTTTATAGACCTTAGAAAAACACTCATAGAGCAAGAAGTTGACCTCTTCTACAAAAATCATCATCCATAATGTCAAGTGGACTTGTGGAAAAACTTTAGTATAATTGAGAATAGATCTGAAGAAATAAGGGAGATTAAAAGAATTGATGTTGCTAGAGCCTTAGGGCCAGGTTATTACTCTCCTTATTTTGAAATCAAATAAGTTGTGAACGTTGGCTTGCAAACAAACGAGCTAGTGTTCATTCAAAAATCTATCCTTGGGATAACTATTTAGAAGAAGCATTAAAAGTTCATCAATTATTAGCATACTTAGAGGACAACGAGGTAAACCTAGAACAAAGAAAAAGATATCACAAAGCACCTAGGGCAGTCCTCTTTCAAGACTATTTTTATGAGTTACAATCTCAACCTTCTACCTTAGATACGAAGGAACTTATCGTCGTCCATTTCATCAACCTTTTAGTATGTAATTTTTCTTTTGAGGAAGAATACTACATGAGTCCTAAATATCTAGATCCCATTAATGATATTCACAAGATCTTTAAAGAATAATAAACCATTTAGCATTGTTATCAAAATTCTGTAAATAGTAGATTGTTATGAGTTAAATCATAGTAGATTGTTTTCTTTTTCAAAAAAAAAAACAAAAAAAAAACACAAGAACAAACAAGAAATCAAAATTGAAAACAAACAAAAAAAATAAAAATAAATAATAATTAGCGTCGATAGGAAAGATGCCTAAAATTTGAAGGCATGGTAAACAAGTGGCTACTGTCTTTGAATATGAGTCAAAAATTGCAAACCCTAATGTTGAAATGGAAATGAAGAAATTCCAGACGAAAAACAATTACAAATAGAACAAGATGAAGAAAATGAAATAGTCGACCATAATAACCTGAAGTTGGGACCTCAAGGGGACATTCATTTTCAATCCATACAATATTTTTGTTATTTTTTAAACCGTAATCGAGCTTCCCTTACTAATGTATTGGAAATAGAAGATCAACTTGCAAGAGGTGACTTCTCGATGAAAGCAACACTAGAAGTAGCTTTTAAAATTCACCCAAAACCTAAGACATATATAAATGTATCATTACAACATGACACTTATAATGATCATTCCTTAGATAATAATCAAATCTACCTCCTCAAGAAGATGAAACTCAAATAACACTACAAAACAACTTATTTTTGCAACTACCACAACCACTTCCACTCAAAAGCAACCTTCTCCATATAATAATAATACTATTATTTCTCAATATTTTCAACATCTATTTGCTCAAAATGAAACTTTCCAAAAAAATAAAAAAATTCAAATTCCCAATTCTCCTCGATAAAATACCCAACAAAATGCAGTCTCTTATAAACTTAAAAACCCTAATACTTCAAACACTAGCCACAATTGTGTCTCCATTTCCAATCCTTATATGGTAGCATAACATACAACTATAAGGAAATGTGCAACCAACCATTAGATCCTATTGTTGCTGCTAGACCATACCCTAAATGTTTTCCCATACCAATTTTACCAATTTATAAGGGGGTCAAAGATCCAATCGAGCACATTCGGATGTTTAGAACAACTTGTCATGACATTGCATATGATGACATGTTATTGTTAAAGATGTTTTCAAATTTTTTAGGGGGTATGGTATTGGAATGGTACTATCAATTGCCAACACATTCTTTAAAAAACATTGAAGAAACTACATAATTATTTGTACATCAATTTGGTGCTTACATAGAGAGACATGTCACCATAAAATATTTATACAACCTCAAACAAGGAAAAGAAGAGAGCTTCACATAATTTCTAGCTCGATCAAGGAAACTTCTAGGAAAACTACATTTTACTCTACCTCCAAGGGAAATGTTAGATATTTTTATTGGGAATTTACAAGAGCAATTATCCTATGAGTTAGCTACTGCAACTGTAACATCCTTTGATCAAGATATAGACTTGGCTAGAAGGGTAGAAGAAGCCCTAATCAAAAGGGGACATTTTAAAAATAAGGATAAAGACAAGTCATCTAAAAATTAATATAAGAACAAACATTAAAATTGGAAATATTAAGTATTTTGAGTTGTTATTGATGTCAAAGAAATATTTGTATGACAGAAATATTCTTCAAGGTTGAAATATTAAATTGCAAGGTAAAATATTCAAAGGATGCATGAGGCAGTGTAAAAGGTGCAAAAGTTATCAAGGCTTAAATATTGCAAGAAAAGGACAAGACCCTACTTGCCTTCAAAAGATTTAAAATTCAGAATTAGAGGCAAAAGTTCAAAAGTTTAAAAGTTATTATTATAATATTTTTTAAATATTATAATATAACTTAAGGTTTTGGAAAAAGGGTGCCATTGAAAATTAATTTAAACTCACCTTCGTCGACATTTGAGAAATATTAAAATTGCATATTTATTAAGGACATACCTCATTGGAGCAGAGTGTGTGGAAAAATCATGGAGCACATCGAATTCATTCGCATTTTGAAAAGGGAGAGGAAGAGAAAGACAACACGTGCACTCCTTTTAGGGCAAAAGCAAAGAATCAAATTGAAGGGCACACCTTCATTGATACAATCTAATAGGCTAATGCAACTGGTCATTCGAGAAGCGCTAAGGCATTGGTAGAGAGGAGGTCAGGGGGTCGATTCATGGTGACTCCAATTTTGTTCACATTTTTGTTAAGGAAGAAGAGCATTGAAGAAATAAAGATAACTTCATGGACTTAAGATTTTGTGTGGGTGCCTAGCTCATGCAGTGACTTAGCCAAAGCTAAGGCACTGGTAGATAGGAGGTCACGGGATCTATTCCCTGCGACCGCATTTGGTAAGGGCATATTTTTTTAATTAAATATCCTATGGTATGCGTTGATCAGGGAGTCATAAGTTTGGTTTAATTAAGTTTGTTTTTTCCTATAGGGAGTTATAAGGATCGCTAAAAATATCTTGCATTTGGGAATTTTAAGGGTGTATTAAAGGATTTATTATTTTGTAAACTAGGACTTATAAGGGTGTGTTTTAAAATCTTATAGTTTGAAAAATATTTTTTTTTGGTAGATAAGATACTATAGCATTAATACCGGGTTTTACAGGTTGACCCAAAACCTTTTACAAAAATCAGCCCAGGGCTATTGATGAACATATCCTTACTAAGGATCCTATATATGTAAAATCTACATGATGCCAAAGCCATTACATCCGGTAAGGCACATAGCCCATTATCAAAAAGAAAATTCCCATACAATATTTTGGGTATACCCCGAGAAAACACACATGCATCATAATTACAAAAAAGAAACAGATACAGATCCCTTCCTTGAGACAATGGAGAAATAAAAAGCTGCAGACACACATATAAGAGTACTGAAAAAAACTCCCACAATCTTTGTATTGACAATTAATATTAATAATTCTTTGGTAATAGCTTTCTTCCGTATATGACATGCTTTGGTACCACATACTATCTTGGCCAATCAGCCTTAGAGAAGTGAACCTATTGGCTAGATTTATGGTGGTGGCTATTTGGTGGTCCATGTGGCTTTGGTTCGAAGTCTTATATTGTCATTTCTTTCCTTCCCTGTGATTATCAACCAACCTCAAATTACTAAGATGAATAGGAGCCATGTTATCTGACATGTCACTATCCCCATTAGTCTTTTTGGTATTTCCAAGCAACATCCATAAAGACTGATAGCTCAGATAATTTTTATTGTGAGTCCAATTCAAAAAAGAGACAGGAATACTCCTAGCCTTCAAACTTACAGTGCCTTTCCTATTGGTAAATTCGAATATCATTCTTGGCATTCTTGTTGAATAAGCTCCTCTACTTCACTCGGGACATCGTGTTCCCATTTGAAAAGTCTATCACCATCGACACCCAAATTGGCCAGCTTATCAACAATTTTGTTAGCTTCTCGAAAGACATGTTGGGATTTTCTGTCATGTCTTCCTTGGAAAAGGATCCTAGCCTCTTCAAAAATTATTTTAATCCTACAAGGAGGTGTTTTCCAATTATTGAGGAGATTTATAACATGCATAGAGTCTCCTTCTATGATCAAATTGCCTTCTAAGTCTTGAGTCATTTGAAGGCCTCTCCACATAGTTTGAAAAATATAAGTGATAAGGTGCTTTTATAAAGTATTATATTGCAAAAATTATAAAGAGGAAATATAAAGAAAATATTTTGTGGTTTAAGTATTGTGTGTATTTCTGCATGGTGAAAGAAAATTTGAAGGGTTTTGTTCATTGTTTAAAAATCCTTGTTTTGGAAAATTAAAAGGATTTGTAGAGTAATATCTTTGTGCACATTTTTGAAGAGAGGTTTATCATGTGGATGATTGAAAAGTGCTATGCTAACTAACCCTTGAAAGTGGCATAAGAAAGACAAAATATTTTGAGACAGGTTTTGAGGGCACTTCTTCATCAAAGCAAGTTAAGAGGTATGGTGATATTATTCCCTCTTTAAGGTGTTTTGTTGAGTGAATATTTCTGAATCATAAGGTGGAGAAATAAGGATTAAATATGTGCATTGTTGGAAATATTTGAGCTAGGGTTTGTGAATAAATTGTGCATCCTTGTTGAAAGAAATTGAAACATTTGAGTTAGGTTTTGTAAAACAAATTGTGCATCATTGATTGGTGAAATTGGAAACACTTGTGCTAGGGTTTTAAGAACAAATTATGTATTCTTGTTGAAATACTTTGTGAAGAATTTGGACATTGATGTTAGTGACATTAAATGTGAATGGGCAAGTGTTAAATACCATTTTTGTGAAGCAATTTGTGCATTATTGTGTTTGATCATTAAGAGTAAATTTATAAGGAATATAAACCAGTTTTATGAAGCAAAGTTATACACTAGTTTGATTTGATTTGAAAGGCATTTGCAATAGGTAGAGATATGATTGGATGAATGCAAGGTGTGTGAATGTGAAGAACATATTGGGTATTTGATAGTACATATTATTATCTTTATGTTAAATAGGTTAAATGAATTCTAGGTAGAAAATGTCTGAACTGCCTAGTTGAAGAAAGTATTTTTGAAAAAGATATAAGCCTTTTTTGTATGCAAGATTTGGTAATATTTGAGTAGTTCTATAAGAAATTTTGAGGTGAATTTAAGAAAGTCTTGTAAGAAGACTTGAAGCATGTTTGAGGTAGATTTGAGCAAGAATTGTGAGAAGACGTGAAGCAGGTTTGAGGTAGATTTGAGCAAGTATTGTGAGAAGACTTGAAGCAGGTTGAGGTAGATTTGAGAAAGTCTAGTGAGAAGACTTAAAGCATGTTTGAGGTAGACTTGAGCAAGTATTGTGAGAAGACTTGGAAAAAAATTGAGAGCAGATTTGTGAGAAGACTTGGAGCAAGTATTAGATAGATTTGTGAGAAGACTAGAAGTAGATTTGGATAGATTGTATGAGTAGGTTTGAGATAAATTTGTACATGTAATGTGTGTAGATTTGGGACAATATTGAGTAAGTGATCTGAGCAGATATTGGTATAGATTTAAGCAAGCCTTGTGTGAAGGCTTGGAGCAGTTTTTGAGTAGTGTGTTGAGATGGCTTTGGAGCAGACCAGAGTAGAGGGGATAAAGTTCTCTTGTGGAGAGAGATCCACAAACCAGAGCAAAGGGGATAGGGATTGTTGAGCAAGGTGCATCAACAGTATTGTCATTGTTGTCAACACAGTCAGATAGATTTGTTGATGCAATGGACAGGAAGTTCAAAAGACATTCAAATGCAGAAGACAGGAGTTCAAAGGTTATTCATAGTATGTATAGTGATTTTCCAAGAAGACCGAAGTGGCCCATATGCAAAAGATCAAAGAAAAAGACAAGTAAGAAAAGTGTCGTGATATTGCGACATATACAGTAGGCAAGAAAAACTGTCGTGATTTCACATGTTGGAAGAGAGAGAAAAAATAGGAAAAACTGTCACGATTTTGCGACATGTTGGAAGAGAGAAAAATAAAGAAAAACTGTCACGATTTTGTGACATGTTGGAAGAGAGAGAAAAAGCAGGAAAAACTGTCATGATTTTGCAACATGTTGGAAGAGAGAGAAAAAGCAGGAAAAACTGTCACGATTTCGGGTCATGTTGGAAGAGAAAGAAAAAGCAGGAAAAAATGTTATGATTTCGTGACATGTTGGAAGAGAAAGAGAAAGCAGGAAAAAGTGTCACAATTTCGTGAGAAGTTCGAAGAAAGAGAACAAGTAAGAAAAGTGTCGCGATTTCGCAACATGTTGCATTTTCTTGACTAAAATAGGAGAGAGAAAGTAAGTTTGAAAAGTGTCACGATTTTGTGACATGTCGCATTTTCACGACTAAAATAGGAGAGAGAAAGTAAGTTTGAAAAGTGTTGCGATATCGCGACATGTCACATTTTTGCGACAAAAGAAAGAGAGGAAGCGTACGGAAGTAGAACTGTCACAATTTCACGACAAAAGTAGAAAGCAAGACTTCGAAAGCAGAAGTGTCACGATTTCACAACAAAAGCAAAGAAGTAAAGTACAAAAGCAAAAGTGTCACAATTTCACGACAAAAGCAGAGAAGAAGACTTCGAAGGTAGAAGTGTCACGATTTTGCGACAAAAGCAAAGAAGTAAAGTACGAAAGTAGAAGTGTCATGATTTCATGACAAAAGTAGAGAAGAAGACTTCAAAGGCAGAAGTGTTGCGATTTCGTGACAAAAGCAAAGAAGCTAAGTATGAAAGCAGAAGTGTCACGATTTCACTATAAAAGCTAAGTTGAAGACTATGGAGGTAGAAGTGTCGTGATATCGCGACAAAAGCAAAGTTGAAGTCTATGGAAGTAGAAGTGTTGTGATATCGCAACAAAAGCAAAGTCAAAGTCTGGAAGCAAAAATATCACGATATCGTGACAAAAGAAAAGATGAAGTCTACGAAGGCAGAAATATCGTGATATCATGACAAAAGAATAGAGAAAGCGTATAGAGGAGAAAGTGTCACGATATCGCAACATGATGTATTTTCGTAGCAACAACAACAAAAGAAGCTATAGAGGCAGAAATGTCATGATTTCATGATAGGTCGTAAATGCACAAGTCAAGAAGGAGAACCCGACTGAAATGAGAAGTATGACAGTGGACCGACATCACTATGATATTTACAGGGGCAGTTACAGAGTGATTTCATACTGCTAAAATATGAAGAGTGATCAAAAGTTAGTATGGTGGTTATAGGGTCTGTCCAGAATGAAATCATCAAGCGATGGATAAACCAAACATCTTCTTGAGTTGAAGCCGATGAAGACTGATGACAATCGACTAAAATTAGGGTTTACAATTGTTATGAAAGGCGACTAAGATTAGGATTTATAGTCGACTAAATATTATGGTTTTCATCATAAAAAATATTGTTATAAAAGGAGGGCTATTTGGAGAATTGAGAATATGGTTGAATGTGTGTGAAATACGGTCATTGTGCACAAAGAGCAAGTCATGTTGAATCGTGCTAAGTGCGAAATTCACAAAGAGAGCAGAGTGCACAAAAGGGAGAAGACGATCGTGAAGTTCAACTATAATGAAGCAGAGTGTGCAAAGTGATTGCACAGAGAGAGAAAAGTGCGTAGAGAACACAAAGGTGAAGAAGACCAGTCAAGGTCTTGCAAAAGCAAAGGTATCTTACTGTCAAACTTATAGATTCAAATTGAAGTCCAGGTTGCAGCTTGGCATCAGGGGTTGGTGCTCCTTTTTGTTGGTGCAGATAAATCAGGGGTTAGTGCTCCTTCCAGTTGGTGCTGGTAAATCAGGGGTTGGTGCTCCTTTCTATTGGTGTAGATAAATCAGGGGTTGGTGCTCCTTCCAGTGGGTGTTGGTAAATTGATTGTAAAGTTGTGCTTTGCAAAGGCTGGATTTGGATGGTAGTCCAAGCAGTCAATTTTTGAGGAGTAGCCACATTGGTGAACCTCGTTAAATCTTGTGTTGTGTGATGCTCTTTTGTTATACTTGTTGTATATAGTAATAAGTTTTAATTGCTACAATATTAAGAGTTATAAATTCAATTTTAAAGAGCTACACTGATTCACCCCCCTCTTAGTGTCATTGTAAGAGTAACAATTGGTATCAGAGCGAAGTTCCTGTACAAGATTAACCGGCTAGGGTGATCTTGGAAGTAACACAATGGCAGGTGGTGAAGCTCTTTTCATGGCATTTGAAGAAGTAAAATTAGAAAAGGAAGAAGGAGTGAACTTTGAAGTATGTGGTGAAAACCTTGAGGCTAAAGTAGATCTAGAAGGTGAGTTGATCTCTGCACTTGAAGAGTGGAAAATAAAGAGGAAAAAGAATAAGAAAATTTCAAAAAGGCTTGAGGATGCAAATGAAATCATAACCAGTCTGAAAGTACAGACAAAAGAATACAAGAAAATATCTAAAGATCTCGAAGTACAAATTACCATGAAAATAGATTATTGCTGCAAACTAGAAGAGAATGTTGGTTTACGAACGTAGATAGAAGAGATGAATCATAAAATTAGTTGCTATCACAAACATGAAGAAAGTTCTATGAAGTTGGATAAGATTATAAATGACCAAAGGTCTACATGCATCAAATTTGGTCTGGGTTTCGTTGAAGGAGAATCATCAAATGGATCAAAGGCCAAAAAAGTAGAATCCATAAAGAATGAAGATAAGAAACAGGTTGATCAAGGAAAAATGTCTCATGCAAAAGAAAGCAATAATGCCAGGCATGAAAGGAGAATTGATAATGATGGATTCACAAATGTCACACATCAAAGAAGAAGAAGACCTATGGCTCCTACGACAACATGGCAAAGACCATCACCCAGGTTCAATTATCCCTTTTCTGGTTTCTATTTTAAATGCAATGGCTATGGACATAAAATCTCAGACTACAAATATAATGTAAGACCAAGGAATTTCACCAGTAGAAATGTTTTTTCTCCTCTGATGAATTATACAGTAGAATGTTATAACTGTCATAATTTTGGGCACATTGCAAGAAACTGTAGAAGTACATTTGCATCAAATCAGTTTCAGGGAAGACAATTTCAACCAAATAGGATGGGACAAAATAGAAAACTTCCCGAAAAACATGCACAAGCTATTGATAAGGGAAAGGCAAAACAAGAGCCCAAAACTACTATCAAAACAGAGTGGAAAGAAAAAGAGTGACTTAAGGAAGAAAAGGAATCTTTAATCGTACAAACAACATTTAAAGCACAAAATAAATATGTACCATGGATACTTGATAGTGGATGCTCCAGTCATATGACAGGTGACAAACAAAAATTTGAGAAGTTACAGAAATATGAAGGTGGTTCAATAAAGTTTGGAAATAATGATGGAGCTAAGATAGTTGGCAAAGGTTCAGTTAAAATTAGTGATGGAAAAATTAAGTCAGAAGAAGTCTTGTTTGTGGATGGTTTGAAACATAACTTGTTGAGCGTAAGTCAGATTTGTGATAAAGGTCATGAAGTAGTTTTTAAGAAGCAGGGTTGTGAAGTCAGAAAAACAAACAGTGGAAAATTGATAGCAACTAGATCAAGGACATCTGGCAACCTGTACCCCCTCTCAGAGACTTCAAAAGGAGCTTGTTTTATTGGACAGGAAGAAGAAAATTGGTTGTGGCACAAGAGACTCGGTCATATCAGTTTTGATAATCTAGTAAAAATCAACTCAAAAAGGGTAGTGAGAGATATTCCTACCATCAGCAAACCTACAAACAACATTTGTGCTTCATGCCAAAAGGGGAAGCAAACTAGAGTCACATTCAAAACAAAAGAGTACTACACAAGAAAACCTTTGGAACTAATACACATTGATTTATGTGGACCCATGAGAACACATAGCATAAATGGTGACAAATATTTTATGTTGTGCATTGATGACTATTCCAGAATGACATGGATATTTTTCTTGAAGCATAAATCAGAAGCTTTTAAAATGTTCAAGATTTTCAAAAACCAAGTTGAGAATGAAACATGAAATAGGATCAAATGTTTAAGATTAGATAGAGGAGGAGAATTCATTTCAGAGGAGTTTATAGAGTACTATGAAAAATACGATATTAGGAGACATTTTTCAGTAGCCAGGACACCTCAGTAGAATGGAGTGGTAAAAATAAAGAATAGGACAGTGTAGGAAATGGCATGGACTATGTTGGATGAAAGCAGAGTAGCAGACAAATTTTGGAAAGAAGCAGTCCATACTACGGTGTATATCCAAAATAGGTACATGCTGAGAACACATGAAAGCAAAACTCCTTATGAGTTGTGGTTTGGTAAAAGGGCAACAGCAAAATACCTCAAAGTTTTTTGCAGCAAGTGCTACATCAAAATAACTGAAGATAATCTTGGTAAGTTTGAAGATAGAGCGGATGAAGGTATTTTTGTTGGTTATTCATCAAAAACCAAAGCTTACAAATGCTACAAGAGGCTAAAGAAAATTGTGGACAGTGTCGATGTTAAATTTGATGAAGGTAGAGAACAAGTAATTAGCTATGAAATGAACTACCCAATTTATGAAGAGGTTATTGAAGGAGATGAGGAAAATGAAACGGAAAAGATATAGAAAATTGACTCAGATGATTTAAGTTGTGATTCAGAAGTGGAAGAAAATAAGAAATTCAAAACAGGCAGCTGGCAAAAAAATCATCCTAGAGAGCAAATAATTGGAGACCCCAAAGTTGGTGTTCAGACAAGAAGAAGAGTAGTGAGTTATTACTCTCTATTATCTAGCATTGAGCCCAAAAATTTTGCTGACATAAGCAAAGATGAAAGTTGGATGAAGGTAATAAATGAAGAATTAGATCAGATCGAGAAAAACGAAACTTGGGAGTTAGTATCTAGACCTGCAAATAAAAATATAATTGGGACTAAATGGATTTTTTGAAACAAATTGAATGAAGACGGACAGGTAGTCAGAAATAAAGCAAGATTGGTATGTAAGGGTTATGCACAAGTTGAAGGCATTTAATTTGAGAAAACTTTTGCACCAGTAGCTAGACTAGAGGCAATTAGAATGTTTCTGGCTTTAGCAGTCTACAAGAATTTCAAAGTTTATCAAATGGATGTGAAATCAACATTTTTGAATGGGAAACTTGAAGAAGAGGTTTATATTGAGCAACCAGATGGTTTCCAACTTGGTGATGATCCCAACTTGGTTTGCAAGTTGAAGAAAGCATTATATGGCTTAAAACAAGCACCTCGAGCATGGTATGCAAGGCTAGACAACTATCTCACTCAACAAGGGTTTAAGAAAGGTATGGTGGATAGTAATTTGTATGTTAAAACAGAAAATGAGCATCTTATTGTTCTTGTTGTATATGTAGATGATATCATATTTAGCAACAGCAAAGACGAGTTGTGTAAAGATTTAGAAAATAAGATGCAGAAAAAATTTGAAATGTCAATGATTGGTGAACTTTCATAATTCCTCGGGTTGCAAGTTAATCAAAATAAGGACATATTTATTTCTCAAGTTAAATATGTGAAAGAGATGTTAGAAAAGGTCACAATGGAGGATTGTAAGCTAGTTAGCACTCCCATGACAATAGGTTGCAAGTTGAGCAAGGATGACAAATCTCCACCTGTTGATCAAACCATGTACAAATCTATGATTGGGAGCTTATTGTACTTGACAACTACCAGACCAGATATTTTGTAGGTAGTATGCATGGTAGCATGATTTTAGGCTAATCCCAAGGAGACTCATGTGACAGTAGTGAAAAGGATTCTTCGATACCTCAAGGGTACTATGGAGTATGGGTTATGGTATCCGAAAGGTAAAGACTTCACCCTTATTTCGTATTCAGATGCAGATTGTGCAGGATGTGTCGATG
Organism: Wollemia nobilis; assembly: GCA_028583015.1. Lineage (NCBI taxonomy): Eukaryota > Viridiplantae > Streptophyta > Pinopsida > Araucariales > Araucariaceae > Wollemia > Wollemia nobilis. Next base: position 15,573,022 of record JAQPPZ010016947.1, on the reverse strand, counting down.
ACAGAAAGAGTACCAGTGGAGGTGCATTCTATCTTGGAGACAAATTGTGATGGGCATGGTGCAACCAAAGTATTGTCATTGTTGTCAACATAGTCAGGTTGATCAGTTGATGCAATGGACAGGAGTTCATTGATGAGCAAGGTGTGGCCAAAGTATTGTCATTGTTGTCAACACAAACAGAGGATTAGTTGATGCAATGGACAGGAGTGCAGAGGTCATTAGTTAGATTGGTTGATGAAGTGAACAAGAGTTCAGAGCAGTCAAAGCATGTACATTGAATTTCCAAGAAGACAGAAGTGGCCCAGATTCAAAGGATCAAAGAAAAAAACAAGAAAACTGTCATGATATCACATGTTGAGCAAGCATGAGAAACTGTCGCAATATTGCGACATGTTGGAAGAGAGAGAAAGCGTAAGAGAAACTGTCATGATTTCGTGACATATCGAAGGAGAGAGAAAATACTAGCAAAACTATCATGATTTTGCGACATGTTGAAAGCAAAGAAGCCCAATAGAAAAATTGTCGTGATTTTGCAACATGCTGAAAAAGAGAGAAAGCGCAAGGAAAAATGTCGTGATTTCACGACATGTTGGAAGAGAGAGAAAGCACAAGGAAAACTGTCATGATTTCCTGACATGTTGGAAGCAAAGAAGGCAAGTAAGTAAACTGTCACGATTTCGTGACATGTTTGAAGAAGCTTCGCATGCAAGAAAAATTGTCGTGATTTCGCGACATGTTTGGAAAGAAGGCGCAAGCAAAGAAAATTTTCACGATTTCGTGACATGCTCAGGGAGAAGGAGCTCGCAAAGAAAAGTGTCACGATTTCACGAAAATATGCAAGAAAGGTAGTACGGATGAAAATGTGTCATGATTTCATGACATGTTTGAGAGAAGAAGCTCGCAAAGAAAAGTGTCACGATTTCGCGACAATCTATAAGAGAGGCAGTACGGATGAAAATGTGTCATGATTTTGCGACATGTTTGAGAGAAGGAGCTCGCAAAGAAAAGTGTCACGATTTCATGACAATTTGCAAGAGGAAGCGCTAAGGAGAAAAAGTGTCGCGATTTCGTGACATGTTAGGTTTTTGTGACCCGATGAGAAGAAAAGCGCTAAGGAGAAAAAGTGTCACGATTTCGCGACATGTCGGTTTTTCAAGACCCGATGAGAAGAAAAGTGCTAAGGAGGAAAAATGTCGCGATATCACAACATGTCACATTTTCGCGACTAAGAGAGGAGATAGAATGTACGGAGATAGAAATGTCGTGATTTTGTGACAATAGCAGAGAGGAAGACTTCGAAGGATGAAGTGTCACGATTTCATGATAAAAGCAAAACGAAAGAGCATGGAAGCAGAAGCGTCATGATTTCATGATAAATTCAAGGAGGAAGAGCTCAAAGATGAAAGCATCATGATTTCGCGACATGTAGCATTTTTGCGGGCGTAATGCAGAGAAAAGCACAAGGCAGCGAAAGTGTCACGATTTTGCGACATGTCTTGTTTTCACTGGTGCATGCAGAGAAGAGTGTACGAAAGTGAAAGGTGTCACGATTTCGTGACATGTCATGGTTTCGCTAGTGCTTGCAGAGAAGAGTGTACGAAAGCGAAAGGTGTCACGATTTCATGACATGTCATTTTTTCACTAGTGCTTGCAGAGAAGAGTGTACAGAAGTGAAAGGTGTCATGATTTCGTGACATGTCATGTTTTCGCTAGTGCTTGCAGAGAAGAGTGTACAGAAGCGAAAGGTGTCACGATTTTGTGACATGTCATGTTTTCACTAGTGCAAGCAGAGAAGAGTGCAAGGAAGTGAAAGTGTCATGATTTCGGGACATGTTTCATTTTCATGGGCAAGAGACAGAGAAGATCTTAAGGCAACGAAAGTGTCGTGATTTAGCGACATGTGTTTTCGTGGGTGCAAGCTGAAGTAAAGTTAACTGAAGGAAAACGATAGTAACAGAGGTAGTTACAGAAAGAATTCATGCAGCCAGAATAAGAAGAGTTAACTAGAGTTAGAACTGCAGTTGTAGAGGAAAAATTAGGCAGATAAAATAAGAAGAGTTAACTGGAGTCAAAACTGCAGTTACAGGGGGCAGTTATAGAATAAATTTATGCAGCTAAAATTAGAACAGTGCATTAAAGACAAAACGGTTGTTACAGGGGTGTGACGCTATGAAAATGTCAGAGCAATGGCCATACTAAGAGTCCCAAATAAAGAGACAAACCTATTAATAGGTTGCATGTAAGAATATTGTGTCAGAAAGGAGTTACTGTCAGGAGTAGCTATGAATAGGCTACATGCGGGATTATGGAAGTTATAGAAGACTTAGGGTTTCAAGATGAAAATATTGTTATAAAATGGCAGTTGCGTGCAGAAGTAAAGTGCCGCTCAGAACTGAATAGTGTGCCGCCATAAAGAGGGAAGGTGCCGCTGATAAAATAATATATGTGCTAAGAAAAGGTTGTTGAAGAGAGCTGTAAGAATGTGCATATAAGTTAAGGATTAGGGTTGAGCTCTGAACTGTGTAAGAGAACAAATAAGAATGTTAGAGCACCGAAATGAGCAAAGAATGCTATCAGAGAGCCATAAATGAGCAAATAAGGCTGTTAGAGCCATAAGCGAGGAGAGAAGGCTGTCAGAGCGCAGAGAAGGCTGTTAGAGCGTAGTAAGCAAAGTTGTAAGAGTGATCTATTAGGTTGAGCTCTATGTGGGTAGATATATATGAGAAAATCCAAAGAGACAAATTAAGCTGAGGGAGAGCAGCTAAGAAAGAGCGACTGAGAGAGTGCAGCAGCAAGTGCACAGAAGGAATATGTGTTTCTTGAATTGAAAGAGATGTTGGATGAGCAATAGACCAGTAAGGGTCTTGTAGAAGTGAAGGCATATTTATGTCAATCTAAAATTAAAAATAGAAATACAAGATGGTGCTTGGAATCAACGGTTGGTGCTCCTTTCTGTTGGTGCAAATAAATTAGGGGTTGGTGCTCCTTCCAGTTGGTGCTGGTAAATCAGGGGTTGGTGCTCCTTTCTATTGGTGTAGATAAATTAGGGGTTGGTGCTCCTTCTAGTTGGTGCTAGTAAATCAGGGGTTGGTGCTCCTTTCTATTGTTGCAGATAAATTAGGGGTTGGTGCTGATAAATCAGGGGTTGGTGCTCCTTTCTATTGGTGTAGATAAATTAGGGGTTGGTGCTCCTTCCAGTGGATGCTGGTAAACTATTTGTAAAGTTGGTGCTTTGGAAATGCTGGATTTGGATGGAAGTCTAAGTAGTCTATTTTTGAGGAGTAGCCAAAACTGGTGAACCTCATTAAATAGTGTGTTGTGAAATGCTCTCTTGTTATATTTGCTTTATCTATTTTAAGTTCTCCTTGCTTCAGCTTTAATATTTGTAGATTTGAATTTAAATAGCTACACTGATTCACCCCCCCCATCTTAATGCCATTGTAAGACTAAAAATTGGTATCAGAGCCAAGTTCCTAGTTTTGGCTAAATCAGTCAGGGTTGATCTTGGATTAGTATGCAATGGGTAAGAAGAATAGATCCTCCTCCAAAAAGGCATCCTAGTCAGTTTCAATTTTTGTAGAAGAGAAAATTGAACCAGAGAAGGTAGAAGAAGTGAACTCTGAAGTATGCAATGAAAACCTAGAGATTGAAGTAGATCTAGAAGGTGAGTTGATCGCCGCTCTTGAAGAGTTGAGTATAAAGAGGAAAAAGAACAAAATATTGTCCAAGAAGTTAGAATAATATGGGGATGAGATTGAAGATCTCTTCCTACAAGTTCAAAAGGCCAAGAAATCAGAAGAAGCCTTGAAGACACACCTGGACGATGCATATAGCAAACGTGAAGAAGAATCTAATAAAGCTATTAGTAATCTAAAGCTGCAAGTAGAACAATACAAAAGGATTGAAGATATTCTCAGGTCTCAAATCAATGAGAAAGAGACTGTTTGCTACCAAAAAGAAGAAAAAATTGTTTTATTGAAGAAACAACTAGAAAAATCCAATACAAATCTCAAATTTGAGAATAGCACAGAGTTGCTAGAAAAAATGATAAGCCAACAAAGAAGTTCCACGGATAAGCGTGGTCTTGGATATGAAGCTGAACAACCTTCATCCTCCAAATATGTAGAGAAGAAGAAGTTCACAGTTAAAGGATCGAAGCAAGAAAAGGTGGAAGCAGAACAACCTTCATCTTCCAAATGTGCAAAAAAGAAAAAGCTCACTGTTGAAAAATCAAAGCAAGAAAAGTCTAAAGTTGAATCTTCAAAAGGAAGAAAATATCAAAGAAGATCTACAACAAAGCAACCACAACAAAAGAGGTTCTCTCACTCTCACTCTTTTAATAATAATGCTTTTAATGGCTATTGTTTTAGATGCAATCAGTACGGTCACAAGGCAATTTTTTGTGGACAAAATAATAGATCAAAGAGTTATGCTGATAAAAATGCATCTGTTTTTCTGAGTAAACACCCTGTGCAATGTTTTAATTGTAATGGCCATGGGCACATTGCAAGGTTTTGTCCAAGCACTTTTGTATCTAATCTAAGGCAAAACCCTAGATTTCATCAGACACAAAGAGTGCAACACAAACAGGGAACATATCATGTGCATAAAATAAAGGAAAATCTTCATCCATCAAGGATGCACAAGAGACAACCACGCAAGAGAAATGATCAAGTTCATGAAAAGGTGCAAAATAGGGATGCAGTTGAAAATCTCAAGCCCAAGTTCAAGAAAGTCTGGAGAAAGACAGAAGAACAGGAATCCTGTCTCCTTGGACTGAAGGAGACTACTCCACTATTGCACTAAGCCACTCCAGGTGGCACATCCTCAGGGGGAGTAATATTAAAGTTTTATTTTAATACTCCTATGTATTTGATTGATTATCTGAGGAGGAATGGCAGGCAGTCGGGAAACTATCGTATAGTTGTTAAAGTGTGTTTTCAGTTTATGTAGTGGTTTGAGGTAGTGTTGTGTATGTATGCGAAGTGAGTGCGCAAAAAGAGTAGAGTGCACAAAGAACGCAAAAGGCAAAGATGATTGCTAAGTTTGGCTGTAACGACACAAAAATTGCTGCAAACGTATTTTTGGCTGGGTGGATTGAGAGCAACAGAGGGTTGATGCTCAGAATACAGTATTTGATGCTTACACAAAGTTGGTTGATACATGCTTTGACTAAGGTTTGTGATAAAGGGATGTTCATCGAGGTGATTGGTTGAGTTGAGATTGAGATTGGGAGTTAAGTATAGAACATATTGAGTCTCTAATAATTCTCTTTATGCTTCTATGAGGTTGATGAATCACATTGGGTCTTTGACAATTCTCTTTATGGGTTCATGCTAAGCAAGTTTTTCTTGATGAACTTATGAGCTGAAGGAGGAGCTTGCTTGATTGTACAAGAAGAAGAATATTGGTTGTGGCTGGACGGATTGAGGTAGCCTGTTGGATTCTCACTGCAGAGAGAGACAAACAACTGTCAGTAGGTTCAAGCTTGTTGAGAATATCCAATATGCATGGTGGAGATGTATGCAGATGCTGTTGGCATTGCCGAACAAAAAGTTGGCTATATAAGATTATTGTATGCCTTCACTAACAGTGGACAAGTTTGAGTTTGCAAAGCAACAGAGGGTAGTTGCACAGAAGACAGTGGTCCAGTCATGTTCTTACACATGTTATATTGGTGAAGTTAACGGTGATGGTGTCATTCATTGGTTATTGTTGCTATACACATTTTTGATATTGTTGATGCCTATTATGCTTATCATGATGTTGTCAATCAGTGAAATGAAGTGGTCTTGGACTCAGGGGGAGCATTTATGCATTTGTTTATCATATTGCTCATGTTTATGCTTTTTTCTAACTGTAATAATTTTTGCCTGAGAATGTTGTGCATGGACTTAGGGGAGTTTTTGCAGCTGCCCTTTGGTATTATTGTCAAAGGGGGAGAAGAATTACAGGTAATTGCACACAATTACGTGTGTTGCCAACAATTCCAAAGGGGGAGATTGATGGGCATGGTGCAACCAAAGTATTGTCATTTTTGTCAACACAGTCAGGTTGATCAGTTGATGCAATGGACAGGAGTTCATTGATGAGCAAGGTGCAGCCAAAGTATTGTCATTATTGTCAACATATATAGAGGATCGATTGATGCAATGGACAGGAGTGCGGAGGTCATTAGTTAGATCGGTTGATAAAGTGAACAAGAGTTCAGAGCAGTCAGAGCATGTACAGTGAATTTCCAAGAAGACAAAAGTGGCCCAGATTCAAAGGATCAAAGAAAAAGACAAGTAAGAAAACTATCGCGATATCGTGACATGTTGAGCAAGCATGAGAAACTGTCGTGATATCACGACATGTTGGAAGAGAGAGAAAGCGTAAGATAAACTGTCACAATTTTGTGACATATCAGAGGAGAGAGAAAATATTGGCAAAACTGTCACGATTTTGCGACATGTTGAAAGCAAAGAAGCCAAGTAGAAAAACTGTCACGATTTCACGACATGCTGGAAAAGAGAGAAAGCGCAAGGAAAACTATAACAATTTCATGACATATTGGAAGAGAGAGAAAGCACAAGGAAAACTGTCATGATTTCCTGACATGTTGAAAGCAAAGACGACAAGTAAGTAAACTGTCATGATTTTGCGAAATGTTTGAAGAAGCTTCGCATGCAAGAAAAACTGTCATGATTTTACGACATGTTTGGAGAGAAGGCACAAGCAAAGAAAACTATCACGATTTTGTGACATGCTCAGGGAGAAGGAGCTCGCAATGAAAAGTGTCACGATTTCACGACAATCTACGAGAAAGGTAGTACGGATGAAAATATGTCACAATTTCATGACATGTTTGAGAAAAGAAGCTAGCAAAGAAAAGTGTCATGATTTCGTGACAATCTGTAAGAGAGGCAGTACGGACAAAAATGTGTCACGATTTCATGACATGTTTGAGAGAAGGAGCTCACAAAGAAAAGTGTCACGATTTCGTGACAATTTGCAAGAGGAAGCACTAAGGAGAAAAAGTGTCACGATTTCGTGACATGTTGGGTTTTTGCGACCCGATGAGAAGAAAAGCGCTAAGGAGAAAAAGTGTCGCGATTTCGCGACATGTCGGGTTTTCGTGACCTGATGAGAAGAAAAGTGCTAAGGAGGAAAAATGTCGCGATATCGCGACATGTCACATTTTCACGACTAAGAGAGGAGAGAGAATGTACGGAGATATAAATGTCGTGATTTCGCGACAATAGCAGAGATGAAGACTCTGAAAGATGAAGTATCACGATTTCACAACAGAAGCAAAACAAAAGAGCATGGAAGCAGAAGCGTCATGATTTTGTGACAAATTCAAGGAGGAAGAGCTCAAAGGTGAAAGCGTCACGATTTCACGACATGTTCCATTTTTGTGGGCGTAAGGCAAAGAAAAGCACAAGGCAGCAAAAGTGTCACAATTTCACGACATGTCTTGTTTTCGCTAGTGCATGCAGAGAAGAGTGTACGAAAGCGAAAGGTGTCATGATTTTGTGACATGTCATGGTTTCGCTAGTGCTTGTAGAGAAGAGTGTACGGAAGTGAAAGGTGTCACAATTTTGCGACATGTCATGGTTTTGCTAGTGCTTGCAGAGAAGAGTGTACGGAAGCGAAAGGTGTCATGATTTCATGACATGTCATGTTTTTGCTAGTGCTTGCAGAGAAGAGTGTATGAAAGCGAAAGGTGTCATGATTTCGTGACATGTCATGTTTTCACTAGTGCTTGCAGAGAAGAGTGTACGAAAGCGAAAGGTGTCACGATTTCATGACATGTCATGTTTTCGCTAGTGCAAGAAAAGAAGAGTGCAAGGAAGTGAAAGTGTCATGATTTCGTGACATGTTCCATTTTCACGGGCAAGAGACAAAGAAGAGCTCAAGGCAGTGAAAGTGTCGCGATTTAGTGACATGTGTTTTTGCGGGAGCAAGCCGAAGTAAATTTAACTAAAGGAAAATGATAGTAACAGAGGTAGTTACAGAAAGATTTCATGCAACCAGAATAAGAAGAGTTAACTAGATTCAAAACTGTAGTTACAGAGGAAAAATCAGGCAGATAAAATAAGAAGAGTTAACTGGAGTCAAAACTATAGTTACAGGGGGCAGTTACAGAATAAATTTATGCAACTAAAATTAGAATAGTGCATTAAAGACAGAACGGCTGTTATAGGGTCGTGACGCTATGAAATTGTCAGAGCGATGGCCATACTGAGAGTCCCAAATAAAGAGACAAACCTATTAATAGGTTGCGTGTAAGAATATTGTGTCAGAAAGGAGTTACTGACAGGAGTAGCTATGAATAGGCTGCATGTAGGATTATGGAAGTTACAGAAGACTTAGGGTTTCAAGATGAAAATATTGTTATAAAAGGGCAGTTACGTGTAGAAGTAAAGTGTCGCTCAGAACTGAATAGTGTGCCACCATAAAGAGGGAAGGTGTCGCTGATAAAATAATATATGTGCTGAGAAAAGGTTGTTAAAGAGAGCTGTAAGAATGTGCATATAAGTTAAGGATTAGGGTTGAGCTTTGAACTGTGTAAGAGAGCAGATAAGAATGTTAGAGCACCGAAATGAGCAAAGAAGGTTGTTAGAGAGTCGTAAATGAGCAGATAAGGCTGTCAGAGTCGTAAGTGAGCAGAGAAGGCTATCAGAGCACAAAGAATGCTGTCAGAGCACAGAGAAGGCTGTTAGAGCGCAGTAAGCAGAGCTGTAAGAGTGATCCTTTAGGTTGAGCTCTGTGTGGGTAGATATATATCAGAAAATCCAAAGAGACAAATTAAGCTGAGGAAGAGCAGCTGAGAAAGAGCGACTGAGAGAGTGCAAAAACAAGTGCATAAAAGGAATATGTGTTTCCTGAATTGAAAGAGAGGTTGGATGAGCAATAGACCAATAAGGGTCTTATAGAAGTGAAGGAATAGTTATGTCAATCTAAGATTCAAAATAGAAATCCAAGTTGGTGCTTGGAATCAGGTGTTGGTTCTCCTTTCTATTGGTGCAGATAAATTAGGGGTTGGTGCTCCTTCCAGTTGGTGCTGGTAAATTAGGGGTTGGTGCTCCTTCCAGTTGGTGCAAATAAATTAGGGGTTGGTGCTCCTTCCAGTTGGTGCTGGTAAATCAAGGGTTGGTGCTCCTTTCTATTGTTGTAGATAAAGTAGGGGTTGGTGCTCCTTTTTGTTGGTGTAGATAAATTAGGGGTTGGTGCTCCTTTTTGCTGGTGCAGATAAATTAGGGGTTGGTGCTCCTTCCAGTGGATGTTGGTAAACTATTTGTAAAGTTGGTGCTTTGGAAAGGCTAGATTTGGGTGGAAGTCCAAGCAGTCTATTTTTGAGAAGTAGCCAAAACTGGTGAACCTCATTAAATAGTGTGTTGTGGAATGCTTTCTTGTTATATTTGCTTTATCTATTTTAAGTTCTCCTTGCTTCAGATTTAAGAGTTGTAGATTTGAATTTAAATAGCTACACTGATTCACCCCCCCCATATTAATGCCATTGTAAGACTAACAATTGGTATCAAAGCCAAGTTCTCAGTTTTGGCTAAATCAGTCAGGGATGATCTTGGATTAGTATGCAATGGGTAAGAAGAATAGATCCTCCTCCAAAAAGGCATCCCAGTCAATTTCAATTTTTGTAGAAGAGAAAATTGAACCAGAGAAGGTAGAAGAAGTGAACTTTGAAGTATGCAATGAAAACCTAGAGATTGAAGTAGATCTAGAAGGTGAGTTGATTGCCGCTCTTGAAGAGTTGAGTATAAAGAGGAAAAAGAACAAAATATTGTCCAAGAAGTTAGAAGAATATGGGGATGAGATTGAAGATCTCTTCCTACAAGTTCAAAAGGCCAAGAAATCAGAAGAAGCCTTGAAGACACACATGGACGATGCATATAGCAAATGTGAAGAAGAATCTAATAAAGCTATTAGTAATCTAAAGCTGCAAGTAGAATAGTACAAAAGGATTGAAGATATTCTCAAGTCTCAAATCAATGAGAAAGAGACTGTTTGCTACCAACAAGAAGAAGAGATTGTTTTATTGAAGAAACAACTAGAAAAATCCAATACAAATCTCAAATTTGAGAATAGCACAGAGTTGCTAGAAAAAATGATAAGCCAACAAAGAAGTTCCATGGATAAGCGTGGTCTTGGATATGAAGCTGAACAACCTTCATCCTCCAAATATGTAGAGAAGAAGAAGTTCACAGTTAAAGGATCGAAGTAAGAAAAGGTGGAAGCAGAACAACCTTCATCTTCCGAATGTGTAGAAAAGAAGAAGCTCACTGTTGAAAAATCAAAGTAAGAAAAGTCTAAAGCTGAATCTTCAAAAGGAAGAAAATATCAAAGAAGATCTATAGCAAAGCAACCACAGCAAAAGAGGTTCTCTCACTCTCACTCTTTTAATAATAATGCTTTTAACAACTATTGTTTTAGATGCAATCAGTACGGTCACAAGGCAATTTTTTGTGGACAGAATAATAGATCAAAGAGTTATGCTGATAAAAATGCATCTATTTTTCTGAGTAAACACCCTGTGCAATGTTTTAATTGTAATGGCCATGGGCACATTGCAAGGTTTTGTCCAAGAACTTCTGTATCTAATCTAAGGCAAAACCCTAGATTTCATCAGACACAAAGAGTGCAACATAGACATGGAACATATCATGTGCATAAAAGAAAGGAAAATCTTCATCCATCAAGGATGAACAAGAGACAACCATGCAAGAGAAATGATCAAGTTCATGAAAAGGTGCAAAATAGGGATTCTGTTGAAAATCTCAAGTCCAAGTTCAAGAAAGTCTCGAGAAAGACAAAAGAACTAGAATCTTGTCTCCTTGGACTGAAGGAGACTACTCCGCTATTGCACTAAGCCACTCCAGGTGGCACATCCTCAGGGGGAGTAATATTAAAGTTTTATTTTAATACTCCTATGTATTTGATTGATTATCTAAGGATGAATGGCAGGCAGTCGGGAAACTATCGTATAGTTGTTAAAGTGTGTTTTTAGTTTATGTAGTGGTTTGAGGTAGTGTTGTGTATGTATGCGAAGTGAGTGCACAAAAAGAGCAGAGTGCGCAGAGAATGCAAAAGGCGAAGACGATTGCTAAGTTCAGCTATAACGACGCAAAAATTGCTGTAGATGTATTTTTGGCTGGGTGGATTGAGAGCAATAGAGGGTTGATGCTCAGAAGACAGTGTTTGATGCTTACACAGAGTTGGTTGATACATGCTTTGACTAAGGTCTGTGATAAAGGGATGTTCATCGAGGTGATTGGTTGAGTTGATATTGAGATTGGGAGTTAAGTATAGAACATATTAAGTTTCTAACAATTCTCTTTATGCTTCTATGAGGTTGATGAATCACATTGGGTCTCTAAAAATTCTCTTTGTGGGTTCGTGCTAAGCAAGTTTTTCTTGATGAACTTGTGAGCTAAAGGAGGAGCTTGCTTGATTGTACAAGAAGAAGAAAATTGTTTGTGGCTAGATGGATTGAGGTAGCCTGCTGGATTCTCACTACAGAGAGAGACAAACAGCTATCAGTAGGTTCAAGCTTGTTGAGAATATCCAAGATGCATGGTGGAGATGTATGCAATGTCGCTGGCATTGCAGAACAAAAATTTGGCTATAGAAGATTATTGTATGCCTTCACTAAAAGTGGACAAGTTTGAGTTTGCAAAGCAACAAAGGGTAGTTGCACGAAGACAGTGGTCCAGTCATGTTCTTACACATGTAATATTGGTGAAGTTGACTGTGATGGTGTCATTCACTGGTTATTGCTGCTATACACATTTTTGATATTGTTGATGCCTATTATGCTTATCATGATGTTGTCAATTAGTGAAATGAAGTGGTCTTGGACTCAGGGGGAGCATTTATGCATTTGTTTATCATATTGCTCATGTTTATGCTTTTTGCTAACTGTAATAATTTTTTCCCCGAGAATGTTGTGCATGGACTCGGGGGAGTTTTTACAACTCGCCCTTTGGTATTATTGTCAAAGGGGGAGAAGAATTACGAGTAATTGCACACAATTACGTGTGTTGCCAACAATTCCAAAGGGGGAGATTGATGGGCATGGTGCAACCAAAGTATTGTCATTGTTGTCAACACAGTCAGGTTGATCAGTTGATGCAATGGACAGGAGTTCATTGATGAGCAAGGTGCAGCCAAAGTATTGTCATTGTTGTCAACATAGACAGAGGATCGGTTGATGCAATGGATAGGAGTGCAGAGGTCATTAGTTAGATTGGTTGATAAAGTGAACAAGAGTTCAGAGTAGTCAAAGCATATACAGTGATTTTAAAAGAAGACAGAAGTGGCCCAGATTCAAAGGATCAAAGAATAAGACAAGTAAGAAAACTATCACGATATTGCGACATGTTGAGCAAGCATGAGAAACTGTCGTGATATCATGACATGTTGGAAGAGAGAGAAAGCGCAAGAGAAACTGTCATGATTTTGTGACATATCGAAGGAGATAGAAAATGCTGGCAAAACTATCGTGATTTCGTGACATGTTGAAAGCAAAGAAGCCAAGTAGAAAAATTGTCATGATTTCACGACATGTTGGAAAAGAGAGAAAGCGCAAGGAAAACTGTCATGATTTCGTGACATGTTGGAAGAGAGAGAAAGCACAAGGAAAACTGTCATGATTTCACGACATGTTGGAAGCAAATAAGACAAGCAAACTATCATGATTTCACGACATGTTTGAAGAAGCTTCGCATGCAAGAAAAATTGTCACGATTTTGCGACATGTTTGGAGAGAAGGCGCAAGCAAAGAAAACTGTCATGATTTTGCGTCATGCTCGGGGAGAAGGAGCTCGCAAAGAAAAGTGTCATGATTTCATGATAATCTGCAAGAAAGGTCGTACGGACAAAAATGTGTCATGATTTCATGACATGTTTGATAAAAGAAGCTAGCAAAGAAAAGTCTCACGATTTCGTGACAATCTGTAAGAGAGGCAGTACGGACGAAAATGTGTCACGATTTCATGACATGTTTGAGAGAAGGAGCTCGCAATGAAAAGTGTCACAATTTCATGATAATTTGCAAGAGGAAGCGCTATGGAGAAAAAGTGTCATGATTTCGTGACATGTCGGGTTTTCACGACCCGATGAGAAGAAAAGCGCTAAGGAGAAAAAGTGTCACAATTTCGTGACATGTCGGGTTTTCACGACCCGATGAGAAGAAAAGTGCTAAGGAGGAAAAATGTCATGATATCATGACATGTAACATTTTCGTGACTAAGAGAGGAGAGAGAATGTACAGAGATAAAAATGTCACGATTTCGTGACAACAGCAGAGAGGAAGACTCCAAAGGATGAAGTGTCACGATTTCATGACAGAAGCAAAACGAAAGAGCATGGAAGCAGAAGCATCATGATTTCACAACAAATTCAAGGAGGAAGAGCTCAAAGGCGAAAGCGTCATGATTTCATGACATGTTCCATTTTCATGGGCATAATGCAGAGAAAAGCACAAGGCAACGAAAGTGTCACGATTTCACGACATGTCTTGTTTTCATTGGTGCATGCAGAGAAGAGTGTATGGAAGCGAAAGGTGTCACGATTTCATGACATGTCATGGTTTTGCTAGTGCTTGCAGAGAAGAGTGTATGGAAATGAAATGTGTCGCAATTTCGTGACATGTCATATTTTTGCTAGTGCTTGCAGAGAAGAGTGTACGAACGTGAAAGGTGTCATGATTTCATGACATGTCATGTTTTTGCTAGTGCTTGTAGATAAGAGTGTACGAAAGTGAAAGGTGTCGTGATTTCGTGACATGTCATGTTTTTGCTAGTGCAAGCAGAGAAGAGTGCAAGGAAGTGAAAGTGTCATGATTTTGTGACATGTTCTGTTTTTGCGGGCAAGAGACAGAGAAGAGCTTAAGGCAGTGAAAGTGTCACGATTTAGCGACATGTCGTGTTTTCACAGGTGCAAGCCAAAGTAAAGTTAACTCAAGGAAAACGATAGTAACAGAGGCAGTTATAGAAATATTTCATGTAGCCAGAATAAGAAGAGTTAACTAGAGTCAGAACTGTAGTTGCAGAGAAAAAATCAGGTAGATAAAATAAGAAGAGTTAACTGGAGTCAGAACTATAGTTACAGGGGGCAGTTATAGAATAAATTTATACAGCTAAAATTAGAACAGTGCATTAAAGACAAAATGGCTGTTACAGGGTTGTGACGCTATGAAACTGTCCAAGCGATGGCCATACTAAGAGTCCCAAATAAAGAGACAAACCTATTATTAGGTTGCATGTAAGAATATTGTGTCAGAAAGGAGTTACTATCAAGAGTAGCTATGAATAGGCTGCATGCGAGATTATGGAAGTTACAGAAGACTTAGGGTTTCAAGATGAAAATATTGTTATAAAAGGGCAGTTGCATGTAGAAGTAAAGTGTCACTCAAAATTGAATAGTGTACCGCCATAAAGAGGGAAGGTGTCGTTGTTAAAATAATATATGTGCTAAGAAAATGTTGTTAAAGAGAGCTGTAAGAATGTGCATATAAGTTAAGGATTAGGGTTGAGCTCTGAACTATGTAAGAGAATAGATAAGAATGTCAGAGCACTGAAATGAGTAGAGAAGGCTATCAGAGAGCTATAAATGAGAATATAAGGTTGTCAGAGCCGTAAGCGAGTAGAGAAGGCTATCAGAGCATAGAGAAGGTTGTCAAAGCACAGATAAGGCTGTCAGAGTGTAGTAAGAAAAGCTGTAAGAGTGATCCGTTAGGTTCAGCTCTATGTGGGTAGATATATATGAGAAAATCCAAAGAGACAAATTAAGCTGAGGGAGAGCAGCTGAGAAAGAGTGACTGAGAGAGTGCAGCAGCAAGTGCATAGAAGGAATATGTGTTTCCTGAATTGAAAGAGAGGTTGGATGAGCAATAGACTAGTAAGGGTCTTGTAGAAGTGAAGGCATATTTATGTCAATATAAGATTCAAAATAGAAATCCAAGTTGGTGCTTGGAATCAAGGGTTGGTGCTCCTTTATGTTGGTGCAGATAAATTAGGGGTTGGTGCTCCTTCCAGTTGGTGCTGGTAAATCAGGGGTTTTTGCTCCTTTTTTGTTGGTGTAGATAAATTAGGGGTTGGTACTCTTTCTAGTTGGTGCTGGTAAATCAGGGGTTGGTACACCTTTCTATTGTTGTAGATAAATTAGGGGTTGGTTCTCCTTCCAGTTGGTGCTGGTAAATCAGGGGTTGGTGCTCCTTTCTGTTGGTGCAGATAAATTAGGGGTTGGTGCTCCTTCCAGTGGATGCTGGTAAACTGTTTGTAAAGTTGGTGCTTTGCAAAGGCTAGATTTGGATGGAAGTCCAAGTAGTCTATTTTTGAGGAGTAGCCAAAATTGGTGAACCTCATTAAATAGTGTGTTGTGGAATGCTCTCTTGTTATATTTGCTTTATCTATTTTAAGTTCTCCTTGCTTCAGCTTTAAGAGTTGTAGATTTGAATTTAAATAGCTACACCGATTCACCCCCCCCCTCTCAGTGCCATTGTAAGACTAAATATTGGTCGCATGGCACAGTAAGAAACAAGAGTCAGTTTCTTTATCGACAGTAGAGGTAGAATATATTGCAACGACAACATGTTGTACATAGGTATTATGGATGAAACAAACCCTAAAAGATCTTGGTATTAGCTTCAATGAGCCAATATTAGTTAAGTGTGATAACACCAGTGCCATTAACATCTCCAAGAATCCAATTATGCATTCACGCACAAAACACATTGCTATCAGGTATCACTTTTTGAAGGAGAAAGTTGCGAAAGGTGAGGTTAAGTTGGATTTTGTTCCAACTACAGAGCAAGTAGCAGATATCTTCACAAAACCATTGCCCAAGGAAGTTTTTGAGTACCTTCACAATAAATTAGGAGTGGCCACACTTACCAAGAATTGACTAGCTACAAGGATCACATTCTTAGGGGGAGCATTTAAGTATTTGATTATATTTTTGCTCATGTTCATGATTTTTTCTAATTGTAATAAATTTTGCCTGAGAATGTTGTGCATCAACTCAGGGGGAGTCTGCAGTAGCCCTTTGGTATTATTATCAAAGGGGGAGAAGAGTTATAGGAAATTGCACATGTGTTGCCAACAATTCTAAAGGGGAAGATTGTTGACCAAGGTGCAACAACAATATTGTCATTGTTGTCAACACAGTCAGATAGATCTGTTGATGCAGTGGATAGGAAGTTCAAAAGATATTCAGATGTAGAAGACAGGAGTTCAAAGGTTATTCAGAGTACGTACAATGATTTTTCAAGAAGACCGAAGTGGCCCATATGCAAAAGATCAAAAAAAATACAAGTAAGAAAAGTGTCGCGATATCGTGACATATACAGCAGGAAAGAAAAAATGTCACGATTTTGCGACATGTTGGAAGAGAGAGAAAAAGCAGGAAAAACTATCACGATTTCGCGAGATGTTGGAAGAGAGAGAAAAAGCAAGAAAAACTATTGAGATTTTGTGACATGTTGGAAGAGAGAGAAAAAGTAGGAAAAACTGTCGTGATTTCGTGACATGTTGGAAGAGAGAGAAAAAGCAGGAAAAACTGTCATGATTTCGTGACATGTTGGAAGAGAGAGAAAAAGCAAGAAAAACTGTCATGATTTCATGACATGTTGGAAGAGAAAAAGGCAAGTGGAAAAACTATTGTGATTTCGTGACATGTTGGAAGAGAAAGAGAAAGCAAGAAAAAGTGTCACGATTTCGTGACAAGTTCAAAGAAAGAGAACAAGTAAGAAAAGTGTCGCGATTTCGTGACATGTCGCATTTTCGTGACTAAAATAGGAGAGAGAAAGTAAGTTTGAAAAGTGTCACGATTTCGTGACATGTCACATTTTTGCGACTAAAATAGGAGAGAGAAAGTAAGTTTGAAAAGTGTCATGATATCGCGACATGTCACATTTTCGTGACAAAAGAAAGAGAGGAAGCGTACGGAAGCAAAACTATCACGATTTCGCGACAAAAGCAGAAAGCAAGAATTCGAAAGTAGAAGTGTCGCGATTTCATGAAAAAAGCAAAGAAGTAAAGTACGGAAGCAGAAGTGTCACGATTTCATGACAAAAGTAGGGAAGAAGACTTCGAAGGCAGAAGTGTTGTGATTTCATGACAAAAGCAAAGAAGTAAAGTAGAGAAGTATAAGTGTCACGATTTCACGACAAAAGCAGAGAAGAAGACTTCGAAGGTAGAAGTGTCATGATTTCATGACAAAAGCAAAGAAGCTAAGTACGAAAGTAGAAGTGTCATGATTTCATGACAAAATCTAAGTTGAAGACTACAGAGGCAGAAGTGTCGTGATATCACGACAAAAGCAAAATCGAAGTCTATGGAAGCAGAAGTGTCGTGATATCATGACAAAAGCAAAGTCGAAGTCTATGGAAGCAAAAATGTCACGATATCATGACAAAAGAAAAGACAAAGTCTGTAGAGGAAAAAATGTCATGATATCGTGACAAAAGAATAGAGAAAGTGTATGGAGGCAAAAGTGTCGTGATATCGTGACATGTATTTTCACGACAACAACAACAAAAGAAGCTACAGAGGTAGAAATGTCATGATTTCGCAATAGGTCATAAATGTGCAAGTCAAGAAGGAGAACCCGACTGAAATGAGAAGTATGACAATGGACCGACATCACTACGACATTTACAGGGGCAGTTACAAAGTGATTTCATACTCCTGAAATACGAAGAGTGATCAAAAGTCAGTATGGCGGTTACAGGGTCTATCCAGAATGAAATCATCAAGCGATGGATAAACCGAACATCTTCTTGAGTTGAAGCCGACAAAGACCGATGATAGCCAACTAAAATTAGGGTTTACAGTTGTTATGAAAGCTGACTAAGATTAGGATTTACAACCAACTAAAGATTAGGGTTTTCATCATAAAATATATTATTATAAAAGGAGGGTTGTTTGGAGAATTGAGAATATGGTTGAATGTGTGTGAAATACGGTCATTGTGCACAGAGAGCAAGTCATGTCAAATCGTGCTAAGTGCAAAATTTGCAAAGAGAGCAGAGTGTGCAAAAGGGAGAAGATGATCGTGAAGTTCAACTGTAATGAAGTAGAGTGTGTGAAGTGATTGTGTAGAGAGAGCAAAGTGCATAAAGAATGCAAAGGTGAATAAGATCAGTCAAGGTCTTACAAAAGCAAAGGTATCTTACTATCAAACTTATAGATTCAAATTGAAGTCTAGGTTGTAGCTTGGCATCAGGGGTTGGTGCTCCTTTCTGTTGGTGTAGATAAATCAGGGGTTAGTGCTCCTTCCAATTGGTGTTGGTAGATCAAGGGTTGGTGCTCCTTTCTATTGGTGCAGATAAATCAGGGGTTGGTGCTCCTTTCTGTTAGTGCAGACAAATTAGGGGTTGGTGCTCCTTCCAGTGGGTGCTGATAAATTGATTATAAAGTTGTGCTTTGCAAATGCTAGATTTGGATGGTATTCCAAGTAGTCAATTTTGGAGGAGTAGCCACATTGGTGAACCTCGTTAAATCTTGTGTTGTGTGATGCTATTTTGTTATACTTGTTGTATCTAGTAATAATTTTTAATTGCTACGGTATTAAGAGCTGTAAATTCAAGTTTAAAGAGCTACACTGATTCACCCCCCCTCTCAGTGTCATTGTAAGACTAAAAAAGTTATCCTATAGAGAGAGATCCAAAAATTATAGTAGAGAGGATAGAGTTATCCCGTAGAGAGAGATCCACAAAACAGAGCAAAGGGGATAAAGTTCTCCTATGGAGAGATATCCATAAACTAGAGCAAAGGGGATAGAGTTATCCTATAGAGAGGGATCCATAAACTAGAGTAGAGGGGATCAAGTTATACTAGGGAGAGAGATATACAAACCATAGTAGAGGGGATAGAGTTATACTATTGAGAGAGATCCACAAACCAAAGCAAAGAGGATAGAGTTCTCATGTGGAAAGAGATCCATAAACCAAAGTAGAGGGGATAGAGTTCTCTTGTGGAGAGAGATCAATGAAACATAATAGAGTGGATAGAGTTCTTATATGGAGAGAGATCCACAAACTAGAGTAGAGGGGATAGAATTCTCCTATGGAGAGAGATACACAAACAAGGGCAGAGGGGATTGAGATCTCCTTTGGATAGAGGTCCATAAATATTTTGATAGGGAATTGGTTCACAAGATATCTGTTGAGAAAATTTATAAGAAATAATTTCTTTGTGGACATAACCCACATTGGGTGAACCATGTTAATTCTATGTCTCTCATGTATGTGATTATTTGTGCATTGCTTTGTTATTTCTATTGATATTGCAATTGATAATATTGGATAATATTGTTTGCGAAAGAAAAGTAAAAGTTTACCTTATACTGTTCACCCCCCTCAGTATAAGGTTGTGTTCTTCACATGTGGTAGGAGATGGGGTCATAGATAATAGACCCACTCCAAATGTTAATACCACAAAAACTACAAAGAAGTTTGTGTTAAAAGCACCTCAAAAACCTCCACTACAAAATTTCACAAGATTAAATCAACCTTTGACAATGGTATTACCACAATTGGTAGTTAGAGGTTTGATAAGTTTACAAAAAATACAACCTAATCCCTATCAACCTTGGTATAGACCAGACCAACATTGTGATTTTCATCAAGTTGATGGACATCCAACAAACACTTGTAAAATATTGAAACATTTGGTGCAAGATTTAATGGATGACAAAAATCCGTAAGTGGAAAGCCCTCCACCAAATAAAAATCCTCTAGTAGCAAATGTACAAAAATAATATGCACAAAATGTCAATCAAGATTTATATATCTTTCAAAATCCTTTGCAAAACCGTCGTAAGGAAGATATAAATCAACTAGACTATAAGAATGTTCCTCATCCAAAATGTTATGTGGGAATTATTAGTGGTTACTTACCATCACAACCTTCACAAACTCCCTTTGTGCTGACTCAATATGTTGTCATAATAGAGCCAATTCATGGAAGGACAATACAATTCTAATCATTGAATCATATAGAAAGTGAAATTGAATCTGAGGTAGACATTAGTTACTTATATTATAATAGTTCAGAAGATAAATCAGAATCAATTTTACCCATCATAGATTCATTAACCCTAGAGGAACCATTTTCAATAATGATAACAACCCATCCTTATTCACAACTTCTTACCATAGAACAAACATCAAATGCTATACCTAAACTTCTTCAATATAATCCTCCCATTTCCCATCAATAAAACAATATTATTTCTACAGTTGGAGCCAATACTAGGAAACAAGCTCAAAACCAAACTTCTCAATCACAATTACCTACAACTCAACAAAATAATGAGGACCAACCACCTTTTATTTTTAAACAACCTCATAAGGAAAATAATGTAATTTGACCTCAACGAAAGGCTCTCTTTGATATTAATGAACAACTAGCTAAGACAACAACTAGGATTTCTCTTCTAGATATTATTAGAACTTCATAAATTCATAGAGAATAATTAATTAACACCTTGGGCCAAATGATGGTACCTCATGACATAGAACCAACTGCTATAGTAAATTTTGTATCCTCTCAAGGAGTTGACTACATTGACTTTCATAAAAAATATATATCTCCCCATAGTATGCATAGGGATAATCCCTTATACATAACAACATTTATTAGAGATGTAGGTGTTAATATTGTGTTAATTGACAATGGCTCATCCTTAAATATTTGTACCTATGAATTTTTCAAAAGGTTTGGGTTTATAAATGAAGATTTAAAAAGAATATAAATGATTATTAAATATTTTAATGATGAAACTCAAGAAGCTTGTAGTGTGCTATCTATCCCATTACAAGTTGACCCTAGAATATTAGACACATCTATGTTTGTTGTATCTTGTCATGTATCATACAACATCCTTCTATGATGTTTTTGAATTAATGTAATGAGGGTAGTTACCTCTACACTACAATTCAAATTTAAAAACCAACTGGTCACCATCCATGGAGATATTAGACCTTTTGATATGTGTGCAATGGTAGAGCCTATTGATGTTTCATTTTATCCAGCCTTATCATCATTAATACTTGGTCCCTCTAAATATTCTTCCCTAAAAAATGAACCTTCACCTTATTCTGACACAACTACATCATCTAAAATTGATAATCCTTCTACCTCATATCCCCTCACAGATGAGACTTTACCAGACCTATCTACCATATTTTTTTTTTTTGAAAATTTTGAAAAAACTTGTATTAAAACAAAGATCAATTACAATTTGGGAAGAGACACTTCCCAGCCGAAATCAGAGAGAACACATGCTTACAAGAGTAAAAGAAGATTTGCAATGGAGCCAAATCTCTTGAACCAATAACTAGCTAACAGAGGGATCGGTTTGGTCTGTTGATGCAACTTGTCGCGATATCGCGACACTCTTTCCGTCTTCTCCTTTGGCCGCGAAAATGCAACATGTCGCGATATCGCGACACTTTTCTCCTCTGGCCGCAAAAAAGCAACATGTCACGATATCGCGACATTTTTCTCCTTTGGCCGCGAAAATGCAACATGTCACGAAATCGCGACACTTTTCTCCTTTGGCCACGAAAATGCAACATGTCACGATATCGCGACACTTTTTCTCACTTGGCCGCGATGTTGCAACATGTCGCGAAATCGTGACATTTTTCTCCTTTGGCCGTGACGAAGCAACTTGTCATGAAATCGTGACACTTTCTCTCCTTTGGCCGCGATGAAGAAACATGTCGTGAAATCGTGACACTTTTCTCTCTTGGTCACGATGAAGCAACATGTCACGATATCGTGACACTTTTCTCCTTTGGCCGCGATGATGCACCATGTCGCGATATCGTGACACTTTTTCTCCTTTGGCTGCGACGATGAAACATGTCACGATATCGTGACACCTTTTCTCTCTTGGTCGCGATGAAGCAACATGTCACGATATCGCGACACTTTTCTCCTTTGGCCGTGACGATGCAACATGTCACGATATCACGACACTTTTTCTCCTTTGGCCGTGATGATGCAACATGTCGCGATATCACGACACTTTTTCTCCCTTGGTCACGATGATGCAACATGTCACGATATCACGACACTTTTCCTCCCTTGGCCGCGACGATGCAACATGTCACGATATCGTGACACTTTTTCTCCTTTGGCCATGACGATGCAACATGTCACGATATCGTGACACTTTTTCTCCTTTGGCCGTGATGATGCAACATGTCACGATATCGCGACACTTTTTCTCTCTTGGTCGTGATGATGCAACATGTCACGATATCGCGACACTTTTTCTCCTTTGGTCGCGACGATGCAACATGTCACGATATCGTGACACTTTTTCTCCTTTGGCCACGATGATGCAACATGTCGTGATATCGTGACACCTTTCCTCCCTTGGCCGTGATGAAGCAACATGTCATGATATCGTGACACCTTTCCTCCCTTGGCCGCGATGAAGCAACATGTCATGAAATCGTGACACCTTTCCTCCCTTGGCCGTGATGAAGCAACATGTCACGAAATCATGACACCTTTCCTCCCTTGGCCATGACGAAGCAACATGTCATGAAATCGTGACACCTTTCCACCCTTGGCCGTGATGAAGCAACATGTCATGAAATCATGACACCTTTCCTCCCTTGGCCACGATGAAGCAACATGTCACGAAATCGTGACAACTTTCCTCCCTTGGCCGCGATGAAGCAACATGTCATGAAATCATGACAACTTTCCTCCCTTGGCCGCGATGAAGCAACATGTCACGAAATCGTGACACCTTTCCTCCCTTGGCCGTGATGAAGCAACATGTCATGAAATCATGACAACTTTCCTCCCTTGGCCGCGATGAAGCAACATGTCACGAAATCGTGACAACTTTCCACCCTTGGCCGCGACGAAGCAACATGTCACGAAATCGTGACACCTTTCCTCCCTTGGTCGCGACGAAGCAACATGTCACGAAATCGTGACACCTTTCCTCCCTTGGCCGTGATGAAGCAACATGTCACGAAATCGTGACACCTTTCCTCCCTTGGCCGCGATGAAGCAACATGTCACGAAATCGTGACACCTTTCCTCCCTTGGCCGCGATGAAGCAACATGTCATGAAATCGTGACACCTTTCCTCCCTTGGCCGCGATGAAGCAACATGTCATGAAATCGTGACACCTTCCCTCCCTTAGCTTTTTCTTTGATCATTAGCTCAGGGACCTTTCAAGACCCTGCCTAATCGCCTCATCCTCAATAGCCATGTCACTGTGCAACTGGACCCCTACCTCCTTCTCAGCACCCATCTTAGCCAAGAAGTCGGCCGCTTTGTTTAAATCTCTACTCACATAAACTGGAATCACATCATCTAATTCCCTCCATAATTCCTTAATTTGAGTAACAAGAATCCTCAACCTCCAAGCTTTCAAGGCAAAGTTCCTCATGCAGTCTAGAGCTCCAACCATTATTTGAGAATCTAATTCAAGAATTATCCTCCTGTGGCCCTGTTTAACTGCCCAAACAGAAGCAGATTTGATAGCTATGGCTTCTGCTTCATTGTTTGTGGCTCTTCCCAAGCCTTGCAGTTCCCAATAGAGCACTGATCCATCATGATTTCGGCAAACCACTCCAATTCCGGCACTACCCGGATTGCCTTTTGCAGCTCCATCAGTATTAATTTTAATCCAACCTTCTGGGGGTGGTTTCCAACTAGCTCTGTCCTATCCCTCTTGCTCTTCAACTCCCTCTTCCATTGGCCCAATAACAACCTGAGTTTCCTCTTTAGCATAGACGGCCACAGTTTCTGTGACTTTGCTCCAGATGACCTGCCAAACTCCATCTAACGAGGAAAAAGTTTCTCTAAAAATTCTAGCATTTCTCTCCAACCACACTTGCCACCAAATGAAGTTTAATCCAAGCTCCCAACCAATACGAAGAGCTTTAGATTTAAATCTACCCCTCTTCCATCTTTCCCAGATATTAGTCCGATTCAAGTCACCATTAACTTGAATTTTATAATATAAAAGCCATCTCTTCCAAATCTGACGCGTGAAAGGGCACTCAAACATCAAGTGATCAGCTGTTTCCTCGCTCTTGTAGCATAATACACATTGAGATGGACCGATGATTCCTCTACATCTGAGATTGTCAAAAGTGAGAATTCCATTGTGCATGAACTGCCAGGCAAAAAAGTTTACTTTCGGCCAGCCCTTGGAGTGCCAAATCTTTCTCCAATCCTCTACCGGATATGAATGGGGGGGAGGCTCTGGAAGGATCTTGTCATATCCGTCCTTCACTGTATAGACACCAAGGCTCCCATAGCCCCAAGCTAATTCATCCTCCTCGTCTCTACCTATGAGAAATCTTTCTGTCAAGATTTTAGTCATGATGGGTGCCAACTCCGGAGGGATTGAAATTGGCCACTCCTCCAACTTCTTAAACTGCTTAAACTTATACTCCCCCAGCTGACTAGTGGTGAAATAACTTTCAATTTGGACCCATCCCTTGGTTTCTATGGCTATTTTTATTGGTTGCAATTCAGGAAATTCAACAATGATAGGTGGGTATTGATCCCATGAATCTGTCCAAAAACGTGCCTTCTCCCCTCTCCCCACTTTCCAAAACAATCGATCTTTAACTACCTGAGATCCTAGCTTGAGAGCCTGCCACACTAAGGATCCATTACCATCCAAAGGGAAACGGCCCACCTCATTGGGGTTAACATGTCCCAAATATTTACTAGTTAGGATTCTACTGAATAAGGAAGTTGGTTGGGAAATCCACCTCCAAGACATGCCTTTCCAGCCAAAGCTTTATTATTTATCTTGGATCTTCTCAGTCCCAATCCTCCTTTTACCTTGGGTCGGGTTACTTTATCCCAACCAACTAAGGCCCATTTCCTCTCTCCTTTTACTCCTTCCCATAAAAATCTTCTAGCCATCTTGTCCAACTCTTTCCATATAGTATGTGGGGCAGCCAGGATAGAGAATTTATAAATTGGCATGGCCTGAATGATTGACTGTAAAAAAGTTAATCTACCCCCATAGCTTAACCATTTGTGAGACCAATGATTCATTCTATCCTTGATACAATCCAAAATATTCTTCCAGATATCTATTTTTAGTTTTTTAAAATGCAAAGGAACCCCCAAGTAAACCACTGGGAGAGAAGTCCTTGTGAATCCCAAGATCTCTAGAACTCTGTCCTGAAGCCTTTGATCAAGATTGAGAAAGACCACTTTGGATTTTTTATCATTGATGACTTGGTTTGAAGCCCTAAGGTAGACATTAAGAGTATCTCTGATCACTCTTGCTTCCCTGAAGCTGGCCACTCCCACCAATCCTGTATCATCCACAAACTGTAGGTGAGTCAAAACTTCCTCACCCACCTTGATACCTGTTAGCAAACCTTGTTGTCTTCTCCTCAAGAAAAGTCTACCTAATCCTTCAGCCAAAATGAGGAAAAGATAGGGAGAGCAAGGATCCCCTTGACGAAGGCCTCGAGTGGCTCCAAAAGGTTGCGAGGGAAGACCCTTGATTAACACTGAGTAAGTCGGAGTAGAAACACAACTCATGACCCATTCTATCCAATCCTGAGAGAAACCAAAGGCTGCCATCATCTTTGACAAGAAACTCCACTCCACCCTATCATAAGCCTTTGACATATCTAATTTTATGAACATTCCTTTATTACCAGATGTTTGCATTGTATGGATTGCCTCCTGAGCAAGAACCACCCCATCCAAGATCTGCCTACCCTCTACAAAACCCCCTTGCTCTGAGGAGATAATGTTATGTAAAAGAGGTTTTAGGCGCTCAGCCATTACCTTTGTGATTATTTTATATATCACATTGCATAAGGCAATAGGTCTATAATCTGAAATATGTACCCCCTCCTCCCCTTTTGGAATTAAAGTGATGAAGGTATGATTTAATGCTTTAAGCATTCTTTTATTACCTCTGGACTCCTCTATGACAGCCAAAACATCCTCCTCCAAAATATCCCAAAAGGCCTGAAAAACTCAATTGGAAAGCCATCTGGTCCTGGAGTTTTTCCGGTGCTCATTCCAAAGACCACATTCTTCAGTTCTTCTCTATCAATGGGTTTAAGAAGGGTCTGATTTTCTTCTTCAGAGATAACGGAAGGTATGACATCAATAACTTCGTTTTGAGCCTCTTCATCTTGCACCATACTTTCCTTAAATAGTTTAGAAAAATAATCCATTGAATGGGAATGCATACCAGGAAGAGTATCAAAGGAGTGTCCATTCTCATCTTGAAGAGCTTCCATGTTATTCATCTGTCTCCTAGCACAGGCAGTCCGATGGAAAAATTTGGTATTTCTATCACCTTCTAATAACCAAGTGGTTCTTGCTCTCTGTTTCCAGTAGGTCTCCTCTTGGTTGTCAATGTCCTCAACCGCTTTACGCAAGGCATCATCCTCGGCTTTGAGCTGCTCTGTAATTGTTCCTTCCCTAAAGTGTTTTTGAACCTCATCCCATCTGGCCACCAAAGGAGCTCTTTGGAGCTGGAAGTCTGTCTTGTTAGCTCGCCTCCATTGTTTCAATTGAGCTTTGACATAATGAAGTTGTTTGTGGAATCTAAACATTGTTGTCCCATAAGCTGGACGACCTTCTTCCCACCACTGTGGAATTTTCTTTCGAAGTTCCTCTTTTTGTAACCAAAAATTCTCAAATTTAAAAGGTTTGTGATGCTGGCCTGTCTTAATCCCTCCCTCCAACAAAATGGGAAAGTGATCTGAAACTGGACCCTCCAAAATCTGAAATTTTGTATTCCATTTTACAAATGCCTCCTCTGAAACCAGAAAATGGTCTAGCTTTACCTTCCTGCTATGTGGCTCCCTCCTCTTGTTAGTCCAAGTATAGTTGGTTCCAGGGCATTTAATATCCACTAAGTGAAAAGCCTGGACTTGGGCAATCATAAGTCGATCCCCTGGGTCCAAAATTGGGGTTCCCCCTTCCCGATCTCTAGAAGATAATTTAGCATTAAAATCCCCAACAATAATCCAGTCTAAATCTTCCCTTGAGATTCTCATGTTATGCACAACTTTCCATTGAAGCCTCTGACCATCAAGGTTTTGAGCCCCATAAAAATTTGTGATTAAAACATGTTCAGCTGTGACATTATTCCTAAAATGTGATGTGAGAACACCCCTCCAAGCTATATGTTCTATTGCAGTCCATTCCAGAGAGTTCCAAAGAGTAACAATCCCCCCTGAGGCACCTTGGGCAGCCACTTCCATATGACCAGCGCCCCTCCAAATTTTGTTAACTGTTTTACACATAAGATCTAACGACATTTTTGTCTCCTGGATAAGCAAAAAATCTGTTTTGCATTTTTCTAAGAGTCTTTGAACAGCAGATTGATGGGTTCTACTGTTTAAACCCCTAACATTCCATGATTGTATAATCATTGGTTACCTTGAGAGCAGTAAGAATCTATTGGCCTCACCGATCCTCCAGTGATCGGTTTGTCTCCTTGAACTGCTAGCAGTTCCTTATTTGATTTTCTACCCACTCCTTGAGAGTTGCTATTTTTTGATCTCTTTTCCACCTGAGTTATCCCTAGAGTTGGCCTTTCTCTGTTCTTTTCTGCTATTCCCATGCTGACATCCTTAATTATTGGCTGCTCTTGGGTATGCACTATCAATGCCCCTGCACTCTCTGACTGCGGTAACTCAGTGTACTCAATTACCTGTTCTATGACGGTGGGAGATGAAAGAGGAGCTTGAGCGTGGATGTTATTATTTTCACTATTCCCATCCACTCCTTCCATGACTTGATCCTCTTGGTCCACTAGTGTCTTAAATATTTCATACCTATTGGCTGGCTTGAGTTGTGTTTGCTCTTTACCATTTTTCTTTTGCTTTCTCCTTCTTTTGGGTTGTTCAAAACCATCTCTCTGAGCTTCTTTACCCTGAGGAGTATTGGTTGGTTCTTTGATTAGAGTTGACTTACCCTCCCTAGGAAGATTTGACATTCCTAGCGGGGCCTCCATTTTTGTGTTCAAATTATTTGGGCAAAACCGGGCCAAATGCCCGTATTTGTGGCAAACTCTGCATCTGAAGGGCAGAGCCTCATAATCTAGCTGTTGAATCCAAGATAGTCCTGCCAGTTCAAGTTCCACCTCTGTCGGTAGAGGCTGGCTAATATCCATTTCCACACATATTCTTGCAAAAATAGTTGTGTTTCCTTCTATGGTGTCTTTGGAGACACCCAAATGTCTTCCAAGGGAGTTACCGATAATTTCCAAAACCTGCTCACCCCAAAACTCCATTGGAAGAGCATACAAACGGATCCAAACCGGGACAGCCGTGGGTTCAATTCGAGGATCGAAACCCACTCTCCAGGGTTGAACAAATAACCCTGCCGGACCATGGTTCCTCTTTTTTGATTCGAAAGCCCTATTTCTATCGGCCAGAGAAGAAAAACTAACAATAAAATACCCATTGCTAATAAACCATAAAGAGTACTCACCATGAGGCTCCCAGTTTTGCCTGACCCAAGAATGCAAGAAATTCAGGGTAGGGCGAATACCCATGAATTTACAGATCAGATCGTGATTGGCTCTGTATAAGACTGTTTCTTCGACCATCCTTGGCTCGATGACAATCTTGGGCCTTGATTCGGACTGCGGAAGGCATCCATTGACTCGTTGGGCTGTTGATCTCTTTCCAGCATCCTTGAAGAGCATTTTAAGAGCATTTCTTTGTGCTTCGTCATTATTAGATGGAGATTTATCTTTTAACAAATCTGCATAAGAGCTATTTCTCCCTGTGAGAGGATCCGGAGGAGTCCCCATTGGACCCTCCTGGGGCAGCAAACTTGCCTTCAGATCCACAGTAACCAGAAAAACACTTCAACAACCCACCTGATGCCCTAGATTTTCCTTAGCTCCAGAAACCCTAGTTCATCGCTTCTTGCCTACTTTATGTTTTTCTCACTCCTTCCAAGCTCCACCTATCTACCATATTAGCACCTACAGAGCAAGCTAATTTTATTGTATAAAACTCCATTGTATTGTCCGAATTATTGTCATACAATAGGTTTACATCACAAACGGGGAAACATATATCATGTTGGAAGTTGTAATTTTATTTTCATAGGGTGTTCTCCCAATAAAATTAACATCAATCAAATGAGCTTTACGTTCGATGATAATAGTTTTGCTCAATGTTATTTTTCCAATAAATATATAAAATCAAAATAAATAACATGTGATATGGATTATAGAGGTAAAAGCTTGGGTCCCTTTGAAAATGGCATACGAGAGTCATTTGAAGTTAAGGAATGGTCTGTCCAATGTGGTATAGGCTATATCCCTACAAATTATCAACATTTCCCCTTTGATGATGATGATCATATAATCACATATGATGAACACTTGGAAAATAAAAAACATTTAATGAATAATAAGAAGAGGAGGTAAAATTTTTTCCTTGTAATACGATTTCAATAGTCCATCCAAAAATGATTGCCACTCTAGATGAATGTCTATAAGGAGATATCTTTTTTGACACCTCCCTTGAAGAAGTCATGAGGAATAGTTTCTTCTTCGATGGATCTATCCCATGTATAGCCCATGTCCACATAGTAACCCCACAAGAAGAATTAGTCAAATTATACCTAGAAGAGCTTCAAGAAATGGGTGTTTCACCTACCCCTCCTAACTTCGAAAGGGACTTAAATATTTTGGTAGAAGATATCTTAAAAATCAATATGGGAATGGAAATTAATGTTAGAAGTATTGAGTCATCATTGATGTCAAAGGTGCATGGTATTCAAGGAAGAAATATTCTTCAAGGGTGAGAATTTTATAAGGTTGGATAATATATCAATGATGTTAAATATGGACTTGGTGAATAGCAAACAATAAATAATTATCCAAGGCAAATATATATTTCAAGTAAAACATATATTTCAAATGAATCAAGGCAAAGTATATTTCAAAGCAAGGAAAATATATTTTTTAAGTAAAGTATTATAATATTTAAATATCAAATTTAAATATTATAAAGAGAAGGACAAAGGCTTGGGATAAAAAGATTAACATATTTAAATCATAAATTTAAAATATTATAATATAAAGTGATTTTAAAAGAAAATGCGTCGACGTCCTTGGGAGAAAATATAAAGTCAAAAAAAAAAATTAATGAGCTGACCTCCTTGGGTGAAAAGGAAAACATATATATGAAGCAAAAATTCATTTTGGTTATGATGAGCACAATTCAAAAAATCCAGCGTGTGAGAGGTTTAGAAAATAAGAAGAGAGGAGGGTAGGAGCATAGGAGGATATTTTACAGCATGGTGAAATCTTAAGCAAGATAAATATTTGTTCGTGCATCATTGGTCTCAACCATCAGGGTAGCCCAACCGATCGTCTAGCCTGTGATAGAGCACTACCATGTAGGATGTCAGAGGTTCGATTCCCTTCGACAATATTTTTGTTGTGATTGGAGATAAGTGCAACAAAGGAGATACATATTTTTACAGAGCCCTTTGGTTTTGTTTATTGGGCTAGCTCTATTGGTCAAAGAGCCTGCCTTAGGGCACTTCACTTCTATAGGTTTGGAGATAAAATATCCTTCACGGTTTTTTGGGTGTTGTTGTGCAAGGTAAGGGTAAAAATATTTTTTATTTTTGATTAAAGTGGGAGATATAAGGTGTAACATTGTTATTTTAAAATTGTATTTTGCATGCTATAAAAGGGAGTTATAAGGTATAAGGTTGTTATTTCAAAGTTGTATTTTGCATGTTATAAAAGGAAAATATAAGAAGTCATGTTGTTGTTAGTAAAGCTTTATTTTGTAAGTTTTAGAAGGGAGAAATAAAGAGTTATTTTAAAGCTTTTTTGTATATATTTTTAAAAGAAGTGATAAGGGTTTAAAATGGTTGATTTTATATTTAAGCAAGAAAAGAAAAAAAGAATTGTTGACTAGATTTGAAAGGCACATACAAAAGGAAAAATAATTTTTGTCAAGGCAGGTTTGGAAAGCTCATGCAAAAAGAAGATCATCATCATTGAGGCATATTTAGAGGTATAGTGTTCTTTTCTCAAAATGATTTTGTTTGAGGAAAATATTTTTGTTGTCATATAGTGGGAGGTATAAGGATTGATTGGATGAACATTATTCTGATTTATATTGAGAGTAAATATGCAAGGATTATAGATCATATTTGCAAGAAGAATAGTGCATTGTTCATGGTTGATTTTGGGAATAAATGAGCATTGTTTGTTTGCAAGATTTGGGAATAGATGAGCATTATTTGTATGCAATATTTGGGAATAGATAAGCATTGTTTATATGCAAGACCAGGAAATAGTTGAGCAGGTTTGGAGTATATTTGAATAGTTTTTGGAGTAGATTGGAGCATATTTAAGTAGATTTAAGAGCACGTTTTGGAGAAAATTTGAGAGTAAGTTTGGAGCAGATTTGAATAGGTTTTATGAGTAGGTTTGGAGCAAATTTAAGTAGGTTTTGTGAGCAAGTTTTGTGAGTAGATTTGGGCAGTGTTGTGAGCAGGTTTTGGAGAATATTAGAGTATATTGGAGCAAATTTGAGCAAATTTGAGAGTAGGTTTTGGAGTAGATTTAAGAGCAATTTTTGGAGAAGATGTGGGAGTAGGCTTTGGAGTAGACTTGAGCAGAGGAGATTGGTGTCTCCTATGGATTGATGTCCATGAACTAGAGTAGAGGGGATCGGTGTCTCCTATGGATTGGTTTCCATGAACCAAAGCAAAGGGGATTGGTGTCTCCTGTGGATTGGTGTCCACAAACTTGAGAAGAGGGGATTGGTGTCTCCTATGTATTGGTATCCACAAACCTGAGTAGATGGGATTGGTTTCTCCTATAACATAGGGGATTGGTGTCTCCTATGGATTGTTGTCCATGAACTTGAGCAAGGGTATTGGTGTACATGAATATTGTAATAGGGGATTGGTATATCCTATGGGATGGTGCCTACAAAATTTATTGAAGAAATATATAAGCAATATTTTGCCATGGTTTTCTCCCAAGAGGGAGTTTCCACATAAAATATTTGTCTCTTATGTGTGTGGTGATTTATGCATTGTTTCATTATTACATTGATATTATTTAAAGTTATTGCTTTGGAAAGAAAAGGTAAAAGTTTTAGATTATACTATTCACCCTCCCTCTCTATATAAGATTGTGTTATTCAATAGGTATCAGAGCAAGTTCCTTCATGAAAGCCTAATAGCTTAAAGGAATATCTTACAAGAACACACATGGCTAGATAAGAAGGTTTTCATCAAATAGGGCTCCATTGTTTGATGGGACTAACCATTCTTTTTGGAGGATAAGGATGCAAAATTATTTGTTGGGACATGGCTATGATATATGGAAATCTATTGAGGATGGGTTCACACCACCTATAACTCCTCCTATAGATTGATATGGCAAGAAATCATATGAAAATAATTCTAGGGCAATGAATGCAATATTAAGTGGGTCAAGTGAAACAGAGTTTGTGAAAGTCATGCAATGCACTTTAGAAAAATAAATATGGGACAAGCTACAAAGAACATATGAAGGAGACAACAAGGTGAAAATATCAAAAATTCAAACCCATAGGAGAAATTTTGAAGACTTGAAGATGAAAGATGAAGAATATATTGCTAAGTATCTACTTCGAGTTGATGAGGTTGTCAACACCATTCGTTGACTTGGAGAA
Organism: Wollemia nobilis; assembly: GCA_028583015.1. Classification (NCBI taxonomy): domain Eukaryota; kingdom Viridiplantae; phylum Streptophyta; class Pinopsida; order Araucariales; family Araucariaceae; genus Wollemia; species Wollemia nobilis. The sequence continues at coordinate 15,540,320 of JAQPPZ010016947.1, read as the reverse complement.
AGTATTGAAAACACTAATATTTTTTAGAAAATATTGAGGTCGTTTTCCATGAGGTTTGATGCAAAGGTTTCAAAAATTGAAGAAATGAAGGATCTCAAAACTTTGAGCATGGAGGAGCTACATGAAATTATTACAGCCTATGAGATGAGGACTGAGAAAGATCAAACATAAAAAAGGGAGGCTGCATTCAGAGCTTCAAATAAGACAAAGAATAAGGAACCAAAATCAAGTGAAGAATAAAGCAGTGGAGAAGAATCTAACTTTGTGAGAAGAAATAAGAAGGGTCTAAGAAAACACAAAGGTATGCATACTGTAAATTTTTTAAATTGTGGTAACTTTTGTCACTATGCATCTAATTACCCACAAGCTAGAAGTAGTAGTAGTGAAGAAGAAAAGGAATATAAGAAAAATAAAGAAAGAAAATTTTATCATGAAAAGAAAAATAGGCACGGTCAAAGCAAGCATGAGAAAAAGATATTTCAAAGACATAAGAAGAGTTTTTATGTTGAATAAGTAAGTAATTCCTCCAAAATCAATGATGAAAGTCTCTATGATAGTGAAAAAGAAAAAATCCTATTTTTTGCCATAGAAGAGAAAGAAGATGATCCCATTGTTGAAGACCAAGAAGAAGAGAAAACTTCAAAAAATGAAGTGGAAGACATGGTTGATATAGAAGAGGAACTTGTTGTTGCTATTAAAGAATTGAAGAGGGTTAGAAAGAATAACTCAAGATTTAAGGCCCAAGTACAAGAGGATAAGGAAACAAAATAAAAGCTTCTACAAGATCTAACCAACTTGTAGGTGCAAGTTGAAGAGGCAAAATGAATTGAAGAAGGTATGGTTGAGCAGTTAAAGGCAAAAGAGTTGGAATGTGAAAGACTAGAACATGAAGTTGTCTCTCTAAGTAAGGGACTTAAAAAATTTAATGATAAGATATATAAATTTAGGAAAATATCAAAAATAGGATGATATTATCAAAGTACAGAGATCTCCATTTCTAAATACTGGACTTGGTTTTGAATAAGGTCAAGAGAAACAAAAGGGGGAGTCAAGCTCAAAAGAAACAGAAGCATCAAAGAAAGTAATTGAAGAAGAGATTAAAACCTATGCTAATGTGTTGAGAAGTGGAAGCATCAATGAGGAAGAAAACAAATAGCCATCAAGGAACATGGACCATCATAGAAAAATCAATGAGAGAACCATGCAACAATATCCTCTAAGGCAATCAGACAGGTTTCAATATTCCTTCCAAGATCATTATTTTTCATGTCACAAATTTGGTCATAAAGTTGTAAATTGCAGAAGAAATTTCAATTCATTTGCATATTTCATGGACTACAACATCATTTTTTACAATTGCAACAATTTTGGGCATAGAGCTAAATGGTGTAGAATAGTGTTCCCTAAATTTCCTAAGTCAAGAAAAAAGGGAATGGTCAAGATGTTCAAAAGGGTATGACATCCAAAGTTTGGAGAAAGAAAATAAAATAAGAAGAGGAACATAGTAATTTGGAAGTTTCACTCCCATATCATAATTGAAGTCTCAATTAAGAGTAGGGAGGAAGGGGGTGTTGTCTTATCTTACAACCCCAAGGAGCCTTTGCCATTGATGTTAAAGGAGGTGAGTTTTTAGTAAGGGGGAGTATCTAGTCAGGGGGAGTAGTTTGTAATCCAGTTGTAGTAAAATAATTATTATTTTTGGGTTACCATCAATTACAAAGGGGGAGATTGTTAGAAGTATTGAGTTGTCATTGATGTCAAAGGTGCATGGTATTCAAGGCATAAATATTCTTCAAGGTTGAGAAGTTTATAAGGTTGGAAAATATATCAATGATGTTAAATATGAACTTGGTAAATAGCAAACAATGGATAATTATCCAAGGAAAATATATACTTCAAGTAAAGAATATATTTCAAATGAAGAAAGGTAAAGTATATTTCAAAGCAAGGCAAATATATTTTTTAAGTAAAGTATTATAATATTTAAATATAAAAAATATTATAAAGAGAAGGGCAAAGGCTTGGGACAAAAATACTAACATATTTAAATCAAATGATTTAAATATATAAAATATTTAAAAGTCAAATATTATAATATTTAAATCATAGATTTAAAATATTATAATATAAAGTGGTTTTAAAAGAAAATGCGTCGACATCCTTGGGAGCAAATATAAAGTCAAAAATAAATTAATGATCCGACCTCCTTGGGTGAAAATGAAAACATATATATATGAAGCAAAAATTCATTTTGGTTATGATGAGTGCAATTAGAAAAATCCAGCATGTGAGAAGTTCAGCGAATAAGAAGAGAGGAGGGCATGAGTGCATGAGGGCATTTGATAGTGTGGCAAAATCTGAAGTAAGACAAATATTTGTTCATGCACCATTGGTATCAACCGCTGGGGTAGCCTAACTGGCCATCTATCCTATGATAGAGTGTTGCCATGCAAGAGGTCAGAGGTTTGATTTCCTTCGGTAACAATTTTGTTGTGCATTGGTTGATTGGAGATAAGCACAATTAGGAGATAAATATTTTTACTAAGCTCTTTGGTTTCATCCACTATGCTAGCTCAATTGGTCAAAGAGCCTGTGCTAGGGTGTTGCACTTATAGAGGTTTGGATATCGAATCTCCTTCGTAGCTTGTTGGGTATTGTTGTGCAAGGTAAGGGTAAAAATATTTTTTGTTTTTGATTAAAGTGAAAGATATAAGGTGTAACATTGTTATTTTAAAATTGTATTTTTCATGCTATAAAAGGGAGTTATAAGATATAAGGTTGTTATTTCAAAGTTTTATTTTGCATGTTATAAAAGGAAAATATAAGAAGTCATTTTGTTGTTATAAAAGATTTATTTTGTAAGTTTTAAAAGGGATAAATAAGGAGTTATTGTTAAGATTTTTGTATATGTTTTTAAAAGAAGTGATAAGGGTTTAAAGTGGTTGATTTTATATTTAAGCAAGAAAAGAAAAAGAGAATTGTTGACCAGATTTGAAAGGCACATACAAAAGGAAAAATAATTTTTGTCAAGGCATGTTTGGAAAGCTTATGCAAAAAGAAGATCATCATCATTGAGGTAGATTTAGAGGTATAGTGTTATTTTAACAAAGTGGTTTTGTTTGAGGAAAATATTTTGTTGTCATATAGTGGGAGATATAAGGATTGATTGGATGAGCATTATTTTGATTGAGATTGAGAGTAAATATGCAAGGATTATAGATCAGATTTGCAACCAGATTAGTGCATTGTTCATGGTTAAATTTTGGGAATAGATGAGCATTATTTGTATGCAATATTTGGTAATAGATGAGCATTATTTTTATGAAATATTTGGGAATAGATAAGAATTATTTATATACAATACTAGGAAATAGTTGAGCAGGTTTGGAGCATATTTGAACAAATTTTAGAGTAGATTGGAGCATATTTGAGAGCAAGTTTTGGAGAAGATTTGAGAGTAGGTTTGGAGTATATTTGAACAGGTTTTATGATAAGGTCTGGAGCAAATTGAAAAGGTTTTGGAGCAGATTTAAGTAGATTTGACCAGTGTTGTGAGCAAGGTTTGGAGCATATAAGAGTAAATTTAAGCAAATTTGAGAGAAGGTTTTGGAGTAGATTTGAGAGTAGGTTTTTAAGTATATTTGAGAGCAAGCTTTGGAGCAGACTTGAGTAGAGGAGATTGGTGTCTCATGTGGATTGGTATCCATGAACCAAAGGAAATGAGTTTGGTGTCTCCTATGTATTGGTGTACATGAACTAGAGCAAAGGCGATTGGTGTCTCCTATCGATTGGTGTCCATGAACCTGATCAGAGGGGATTGGTGTCTCCTATGGATTGGTTTCCATGAACCAGAGTAGAGGGGATTGGTGTCTCCTATGGTTTGGTATCCATAAACCAACAAAGGGTATTGGTGTCTCTTATGGATTGGTGTCCATGAACTTAAGCAAGGGGATTGGTGTCTCCTGTAAATTGGTGTCCATGAACATTGTAATAGGGGATTGCTGTCTCTTGTGGGTTGGTGCCCACAATTTTTTTTAAAGAAATATATAAGCAATATTTTGTCGTGGTTTTATCTCAACAGGGAGTTTCCATATTAATTATTTGCCTCTTATGTGTATGGTGACTTGTGCATTGTTTTATTATTGCATTGATATTATTTGAAATTATTGCTTTAGAAAGAAAAGAGAAATTTTTTAGCTTATACTTTTCATCTCCCCTCTTAGTATAATCGTGTGTTCTTTAATTAATCCTCATATGGTCAAAATTGTAGCTACCTTAAGTAAATAAGAACAAATAAAATACATATAACTTCTTGTGGAATACCTCCATATCTTTGCATGGACATATGGAGATATGCCTGGCTTAGATCCTTCTATTGTCATGCACCACTTAGTGGTGCACCCTGATGCTAAACTAGTGAAATCAAAACTTATGAAAATGCATCCTAAAGTAGCCTTGCTAGTAAAATATGAGTTGCAAAAGTTATTACACGTTGATTTCATTCAAGCCATAGATTATTCTAACTAGATATCCAATGTCATCCTAGTAATGAAAAAAGAGGCTACAAAAATTAGAGTATGTACTAATTTTAGGGACATCAATGTTGCATGTCCCAAAGATGATTTTTCCCTTCTGAATATGGATAAAATCATTGATTTCATAGCCAAAAGTGGGATGTTATCCCTTATGGATATATTTTTTGGATATAACCAAATCTATATAGCACCAGAAGATCAACCTAAAACTACTTTAATTACACCTTGGAGGATTTTGTATTCGAAAGTTAAGCCCTTTATTCTAAAGAATGCAAGGGCAACTTATCAAAGATCTATGACATATGTATTTCATGATATGATGTACGCCATCTTACATTATAATGTAAAAAATATGATATCTTGATCCATCAAGGAAGATGATCATCTTCCTGACTTGTGACGAGTCTTTAATAGACTCTATGAATATAAAGTCTACTTAAATCTGGACAACTATGTTTTTGGAGTAAATGCAAGTAAATTATTGGGATTTATTGTATCTATACGAGGAATAGAGATAGATACCATTAAAATCAAGGCAATCATTGATATGCCACCACCAAAAACTTTAATAAAACTTAGAAGCTTACAAGGTAAGCTCCAATTCATCCACTATTTCATAGACAAATTAGTGGATAAATATCAACCCTTTCTTAAGCTACTTAAGGAAGATACTTTTTTAAATGGAATGAAGAATTTCAAGAAGCCTTTGAAGCTCTTAAGCCATATTTTATTACATCGTCGATACTCATTCCTTCTAGTCCCAAGCATTATTTTTTTCTATACATTTTTGCCTTAGAACTTGCATTAGGAGCAATGCTAGTGCAACATGATGAGGATAAGAAAGAAAGAGCCATATACTACATAAGTAGAAATTTAATAATCTATGAAACTCATTACACACCTTTAGAAAATATTTGTTTAGTTTTTGTGTTCTCTACACAAAAATTGTGCCAGTATATGCTTAGCCAAAAAACTTATATCATCATAAAATTTGATCCATTGCAATACCTGATGAGTAGACCCTATTTATCAGGATGAGAAGAAAAATGGGTTCTCACCTTAAGTGAGTTTGATCTAAATTTTATTGGATAAAAATCCATTAAAAGATAAGTCATAGCTGATCAAATCACCGCTACACCCCTTGAATCTACTCATCCATTAACAATAGAATTTCATGATGAATACATTAATCTAGAAGGTGAATCTTCAAAATCATGGTCTCTATTTTCTGATGGAACCCATTGTATGAGTGGCATAGGTGCAAGTATCATATTGGTGTCTCAAAAAAAACAACTTATCCCATTAAATTTTAAACTTTAATTTGCCTATATGAATAACACAATATAATATGAAGCTTTAATCCTTGGGTTATGAGAACCTTTAGCCTTAGATATTAAATTATTATCAATTTTTGGAGACTCGCAACTTGTAGTGAATCAAATTAATAACATTTATCAAACTTGAGATGAGAAAATCTGCCCTTATAAAGAGTATGTTTTAAAATTTATCTCTTTATTTGAGAAATTTACCATTGAGGCTATCCCTCGTACTAGTAATTGTTCTATAGATGCTATGGTAGAAACCGATTCCCTTATCCCTTTGGAGTTGAATTATGATAATGATACTATAATTATTCATCAAATATAAGAACCTACATCATTAGAGTCATTTCTAGAACCCTTAGACATCTTCACAATTTAATAAGTAACTTCAAAACCATGGTATGGGGATATTTTAAATTTTCTCCAAAATGGGTGATACCTTGATGGCCTAGATAGGAATCAATAATGATCATTGCATAAGTGGGTTACTTGCTTTGTAATAATTGGAAGTAATTTTTACAAAATATCCTTTGAAGGTATTCTCTTAAGATGCCTCAATGTCAGTGAGTCTAAAAAAGCATTAAGTGAGGTGCATGATGGATCTTGAGAAGGTCATTTTAGTGGAGGTACCATAGCTAAAAAGCTCCTAAAAATGGGATATTTTTAGCCCTCCATGGAAAAATATGCCAATGAATATATGTTTAGATGTGACAAATATTAGAAGCACGTGAATCTCGTCCTTTATCTTGCCCAAGAGCTTCAAACCATCTCTTCCCCTTGTCCTTTTTCAAAATGGGACATTGAAATTATAGGGAAGATCAATCCAATGTCATCATATGGTCATAAATTTATCATAACAAAAACTAAATACTTTACAAAGTGGGTAGAAGCTATGTCATTGGCCTCTTGCACTGTAAACCAAATATCTAAGTTCATATTTATTCAAATCATATGTAGATTTGGAATTCCATATATACTTGTTTCCAATAATAAAACTTGCTTCAAAAACAAAGATATTCAAAAAATTTGTGTAAAATATAAAATCCAACATAGATGGTCTAATCCTTATTATCCGCAAGAAAATGGCCAAGATGAAGCATCTAATAAAAATCTAATTAAAATACTAAAAATATTGGTTAATAAATCAAGACGATATTGGCATACTCAATTATAACCTACCTTAAGGGCTTATCAAACTAGTGTTTGAACCCCTATTGGCACTTTACATATTGTCTTGGTATATGGCGCTGAAGCCATATTTTCTTTTGAGCTTAAAATCCCTTATTTAGGTCTTTTACTTCAAGATACCGAAGTAGGAGATGAATATGGTGCTGGACGATTGAGCCAATTGGAATTACTAGATGAAAAGCATATAAACATCTTAGAGCACCTTCGTTCATATCAAGAAAAACTCAAAATATCATACTCTAAGAAAGTTCATACCCAATATTTTGAGATTGGAGATCTAGTTCTTTAAGAAAATTAGAAAAATACAAATGCTCGAATTGATTTAAAAGGAAAATTTCAACCAAACTGGCTAGGACCATTCATCATCACTACAAAATTTGGATCAGGTGCATACCGATTGGAAAATTTAGATGGAAAATATCTTAAGGAACCCATGAATATAATGCACCTAAAAAGATATTATGCATAAAGTTTCAAAATCTCATCATTGTACATTATTTTCAATATTGTACATATATTTCTTACATTTAATTCAATCATTACATATAAATTATCTTTCATCAAGTTTCACTTATCTATTCATTTATCAAAATAAAATTGTGATTCAATCACATATGTCATATGGTTACATCTAATTATTATCCTACTTAAAAATTAAACCAATGTTGCAAAATTCATAGTTAATTTTGGTTTACTTCGAAAGAATTCAAAAATTATCTTGAACCACTCACCAAATATACACTTTAATAAAATATTGATTCTCAATATTGATTATAAATATCTCTTGAACCAAAATCACTATTTGCTTCACTAAATAAATTTTGAAGTTTTGGAAACTGATCTTACCATTTTTTGAACCAAGAGTCACTTACACAATTTTAAAATGATTTTCACAAGGGAATATGATGCTACATAATAGAATTAGCTCTTTAAGTGAAAGGTCCCCCTTTATCTCCTATTATGTGCATGGTCTATAATACTGAGAATTGGAAAAAGGACAAGATCCTCTCTACCCAAACAAAATCCCTTGCTCCTTGTTTAATCTAAGCAAGTATCCTGAAAAAAAAAAGAAAAAAGAGAGAGAAAACAAAAATCAAAAGCAAAATATTCTTTACAATGAAGCAATAAAATCCCCTTGTTCAGAAACAAAAAAAATGAACAAGAATCCCTACTCAAAGAAATCAACAAAAAATAAGGGGATAATGAGATTGAATCCTTGGAATTCCTCAGTTATTAGAACACCATGGGGTGATCCTCATTATATGTTGGGTGGCATCAAGCCTACTTGGTAATGATGGTATCCTTATGCGTGGTGACATGTCTATCACATTAGCGACCTTATTTTGTATAAACCAATGTTATATTGTGGATTAACTAACTTTTGGTAGCTTGTGTTACATAGTAGTTAAGTCTATCTAAATGCATACAATCATGGTAAATGAATCCATATTTTGCACACACATTGGTTCTTAAAACTGGCTTACATCATTTCCTTACTCAAAATTGGTAAATAAATTTCATAAGCACACAAATTTGATCCTTGAGAGACTTTGTATCATAATTATGGACAAGATGGAAAATGAATACACAAACTACACACTGGTTCTTGATAAATTGACTTCATTCTAGAAATGACAAAAATTCTCCTTGAAGGTTGATTAGAAAACGTCATTATTTCATCATGGATTTGTTTGACTATTAGCATATGCAATTGATCCTAAAAAGAAAGAAAAAAAAAGAGAGAAAAATTAGTTAATCTGTCATTTTTATACATATCATTTAGCATAAATGCTTCCTTTTTACTATATTACATAATTAATTCTCTTACACAAAAACTTGCATTTCATAAAACATAATCACTTTCTTATATAGCTACATCTTGACTTAGCGATGATGGCATGAGACAATCCTGATAAAATATTTCCATCTACTTCACACTAGGAATATTATGCCTAGCGCAAGTCTTCTATCCAATTTTTCATGCTTAGTCATCTTCAGATTACTTCATTTTAAGATTAGCTTAGAATTAATCTTAAAAATCATAAAATATTTTCATCAAACTTATCACTTTTTAAAACCAACAAAATTTCAAAACTATTTTGTTGACCACGACCCTTTAATGTTAACAATATGGTACAATCTCATACAGGATTTTCTTAATGACCAACACGAGTGGTAGCCTCCATAGATGGTCATATACAAGCATGACATCCTTGAGATATATTTTTAACTGATCAAAATCAATGGGGTTCATTTTAAAAATATTTTTCTCCAACAAAACAATCCAATTACACTACATTACAAAATTTCAATTCTATCAAATCACACCTTACTTTATCCATACATTGATTAAGCATGATAAAAAGTACATTAAAAATCAAAACATGATTGAAAGCATGATTATGTAGATCATCCAAAAACAAATCATATCCTGCATTGCATACACATAAAAATAAAAATATCAAAAAGAGAAGAGAAATTCTTAGATGTATATATCTCATCAAAAATACGTAGAGTACAAAATATGATTGGTATACCACAATACTAAAATAGGTATACTCAGTCATTAGGGGGTACACCACAAAATACAACTTTATACATCATCCCCTAGAACCCCTAGAACTCTGGGTATCATAACTTAGAGGCTATTTGGACTCATAAAACTGAGGAACCTCAGATACTGAAAGTGATCTAGAGTAACTTGAAGACATTAAATTTGAGAGAAATGAAGCTCTCTAACCCTTAAGCACTACCTAAAAATACAACGTCTGATAAAAAGTCATCTGCTATACCACTAAGGTAGCCTCTACCTGTGCTACCATCAAGGCACTCTACAATGCACTAATCCGTAAGGACTGACTTGAAGTCATGCTCCTCCTCTGATAAGATCGAGATTGTATCTGGTGTGATGACCCATGTCCCTACATCTGGGATAGCTGAGCCTGAGATTGAACTATGAGTGTTTGTACCTATGAGAGTTGTCCTTCCAATGACTAGATACGGCTCACCTGAATGGTGATATGACTCTTTAGACCATCATTCTATGACATAAGATAAGCTACCTCTCCCACACTTCTCGAATCCTCAACCTCTGTAGCAATACCCTTTTTGGGTGAATACTATCTTGGAGAAGTATGGGTTCTCCGCTGTGGAGTTGGCACGCTCTACTCTGGTAGAGGTAGATCCTAATGAGAACCTCATCTGCTATTGCTATCCTCTCCTACTCCCAATCTAGATAACTCTCCCTTTGAGAGGATCTCTATGGAAATTTCCCTCCTCTCATCTGAGGCCCCTCTCTCCTTAGTGGCCTCTATCCATCATACTATATAGCAGAGCATCGTATTGATACCTCCCAAAGCACTTGCTCTACCTAACTAGATCTGCCTCTCTCCCAAGTTATCCTCGTAAGATAAATACTAGCATATCAGGAAAAATATCCATCTGCAATCCCTACATCATCTCCCACTACAAGGAAAACCACTGCATCATCCTCATCCACCTCTAAAAATATGGTGAGATCTGATGCCCCATAGTGGTCATCAAATCTTGCACTACCTATGAATATGTAAAATATGAATCTCAAGAATCACCTAAACTAAACCAAACTAATGGAGCACCTGATCTGCTTGGTGGAGCTCTATCTCTCCTCTCTCCATACAGAGACATTGCACTTGTATCATGTGAGCTACCTCTACTCTATTATCCTACCATATACAATGTCCTCACCAGGATCTCCAAAAAATTTGTGGTGTGGTCAACTCATAAATCACCTGCCTAGCCTCCTCTAGGCCACTCCTCATCCATCAAATACCTGTAGGATCCTAGCAGAATACTGCAGGTTGTCCATCCTATATATATTTAAGAGAAAAATATGTTGGTCTCCTCACCATAATGTACTCCCAAAACCAAACCTATAGAAAGGTCATCAAAACTAAGCTCATGTCTTTCTTATACACAAACCTAAACAAGGTCCTGTACAAGCGGTACAAAATGTAGGGCCCCTAGGAAAACCACATGCTTGTATCCCGTATGTCCACTACAACCTCTACCAACCCCCATGGCAAGTGTTGGAAACTTTGATGACACACTAGTAGCCCTGCAACTATATCTACCAAAACTACTATCTTCGAAGACACCCCATATGCTGCTGCTAGTCCCTCTATACCAAATTCACTCTGCTCGATCAAAAATGATGGGTTTCCCATCAATAATTACATTGCATGATCCTAGGCCAAGGAATGATATAGAAATCAATCCCTAATAGGTAATTTGAGGATCTTCCACACATCCTCTAGAGTAGGGGCCATCTCCCCTGTAGGTAGCTATAATGTAGATGATCTCGAATACCACTACTCTACTAAGGCCATGAGAAAACTATAACCAGCCTCTATACGTGGCATCTCAACTATGTTTTTCAACCCTACTGCTATCAAGAAAACCCTCTAATCTATGGATAGATCTTGAATGTGATCCTTAAAACCTGTATATTGCCACTCGTGACCCTTAAGTGATCCTTCCTGCAAAGTCAAAAATAAAAGCACATTAGTAAAAAAATTAAAATAATAAAACATACATGATAAAATTAAGTCCTAATTGATAAAATCAGACTTTAAAAGTAATTTTGTACTTAAATTACAAATTTGTACATTTTGAATTTGCAAATTCAGACGTCTGAATTTGCAAATTCAGATCTATTGCAAATAAAATTGGACGTATGAATTCATCAAATAGCATTCAAATTCATGAATTCAGATGAATTTTTCGATGAATTTGGATATCCAATTTTTTTGAAGTGGCCCAAATTCATAACTATGGCCGTGTAATGGTAGGCCACAGCTAAAAATCCAAAAATTCTATAAAATTAATCAAAAAATTCCAAATAAAAAGTGAAAGAATCACTTAACCGCATACTCCTGCCACCTCAGTCATTTTTGCTCGAACTGTATCCACTCGATGCATAGTAGTTGCCATTTTATTGTTTTCTCTATCAATTGGAAGAAAAGTGAGGGTAAAAATTAATTAGGTTTTTACCCTAATTTTTATTTTATATTTACCCTTTTACCCTTTTCTTGCTTCAAATTTTGAATTTTGCAATAAATTTCATTTTTTTTACAAAATTCGAAGGGGGTACCCTAGACAATAAACACAGAACAAATTTTTATTTTTACAACATAATACTCATTCATAAATGTGCCAAAGAGGGGTAAAATGTAGTCGTCGAATTTTGACACACCTCGAAATTCCCTTTTCCTAATAAAACATGTTAATTATCCTAACAACATAAATTTCATCCTTAAATACCCCTACTTGATATTTGTGCAAAAAAATTAAAAGATGACTAAATTGTCCTCTTTTCGACAAATTCAGATGGTTTTGATGAAATCAAACTTGTCCGATAATTTTGGTTGACCTAAAATCATACATGCGTCTAATTTAGATGCTTAGTTGGAATTTTGAATCTATTATGGGTGAATCTATATTCTCAACAAATCCGACTAATCCGAATTTGTCCAAATCGAGCCAAAATCCAAATTGGCTTAACAACCTGGCCTATTTTTGCCTACCTCCCTGATCCCTCTACCTGCATCAAGCATTTAAACCTTTAGAACCCCTCTAAATAGACTAATGATGATAATTTGTAGGAAAGCTTGATTTAAGAAGGAGATTTAGGAGCTTTGTTGTAGGTTGCAAGGGATATTTCAACTGTTTGATCACCATTCAAAGATCCCACATACATGGTGACATATATTGTATACTCAGATCTATTTTATACTTAGTAGAAATTTGATTTTTGCATTATTTTTATGAATTTGGCTCAATCAATTTCATCATTAACGTATGATTTTAACCCCTATTTTTGCAGAATTAGCCATTAGATTATTTTGGCTCAGATGAAATCATACATAGTATCCAAAATCATACATAGTGTATGAATTTATACTAGATTCATATTGGGGGTAAGATTCAGATTTGCATTGAATTTGATTATCTATTTTCAATACTATACTACATATTACTCTTCCTACTATATTTACTACATTTAATCTTTCATGTTTTGCATTAGATTAATTAATCCTTTATTTTATTTATGGTTTGCTAAAGGAACCAAGGGGATTTAACTGTTACAGATCACGATCTGCTATGACCTATGCAGATCTCCCATCCCTAATTCCAAATTTTAGTGTTGCATTGTGAAATTGTAGGTTTTAGACAGATTCAGTTGACCCAAATTCATTTTATGAATTCAAATGTACAAATTCATCCTACAAACGTCTGATTTCATCCTATCAACCTGAATTCATCCTAAAAATGATAGTTGAATCAGGTAAGGTATTAAAATTGATTTATCACATTTCAGATCTACACTTATCTATCTCATAGGCATCTGCATTTAATCAAAAATTAGAAAACATAAAAGTAAACATTTCTTGCTTCTTACAAAATACAAAACACAAAAGAAAAAGAAACATATTAGCATAGATCTTCATTTCTTGCTTCTTACAAAATCATTGCATCTTAGTCAGATCTTTATACTTTGTTTTTATTTGAAATTTAAGTGCATATATCTAGATAGAAATTATGTTTTGGCCAAAACCTAGGTGTGTGCATTTAAAATAAATACATCAAAACATCCACTTAACCTAGGTGTGGAAACTACCATAAAGTGTTTCTTGGTGAACCCCACCTAATTCATCGACAAACACCAAGGAGAGCACAACTCAAGTGCTTCTCATCTGACGTGCAGATCCATCATTTTCCCTCCCCCTTTCAGATGTAGATCCATTAGCCTGGAAGAAAGGGGTGCACAAATTTTGGGTCTACAATATGATGTATGTTTCAATATTGGTAGTAGGTATAGCATCTATATTTTATAAAATTCAAAGAAATTTTCTTTGAAAAGTATGTGAAGAAAATTTAGGTTTCCTCTTTGTAAGTGGGTTAAGGTTTGAAAAGGAAAGAATATGAGAGGGTCATGCTTGAAAAATTATACAATTAAGAGTTTTGCATTAGGATCAGAACTTGGTTGAAAAATAGTCAAAGATCAAGGAAAGTGTTGGAAAAAATGTTGCTTTATAAATTTACAAGCTCTATTGATGTAATAAAATTGCTCAAGAAATGAACCCTACCTAAGGGTTGATAACATGGAAATATATAATAGATAATTTTCAATTAATTAATAAATATATTAGGTGGTCAATCAATAAGGTTTATTATTCTAAATTTTGGTCTAGAACTTGGTTGAAGTAATACCCTCTTATTTTTTATCCAAATGTAGGAATTGTTGGTATGAATATGTTTAGCTTGTAAAGGTTCAAAGCTCAAAAATATATTAGTATGAATACAAATTTTAGATCTTAGACTTCTATTAGCAACTAGAAAGGACCTCCAAAAATGGTATACGGGCTTCAAAGGATGCTTCAAGAGTTCTATTTACCTATTTTCATGTAAAAATATAATTTAGTTTAGAAACTATCAAAAGACGATGGATATTTGGTCAAATTAGAAACTGAGGTTTTATAGTAATCAAAATCTCATACCCACAAATATTTTCCTTAGAATAATGTTTTGTTAGTTTGAGAACTCTCTAAAGCCTCAATATTCCTTTGGATAGAAGTCAAAAGTAAAATTCTTATAGGTGAGAGTTAGAAAATAAGAAATTTCATGGACCTCAAGTGTGCCTTGTGTGAGAGGAATTTAAAATATTAGATCATTTAAGTCTTTATTATCCCATTTAGTACACCACTTGGGGTAATATTTCTAAAAGAATGACAATATATTGGGTAGCTCCATCAAAAAAAATAATTGATGAAATGTTACATTAATCATTTTAAATCTAAAGCATTATGCATTATGTAAGATTGGTATTTCTATTGTTTGTTGGAAATTATGGCTTGAAAGTAATAATATAGTTTAAAATCATACCCAAGTTTGGAATCATATAATTGTATCTCTTGTAGAATGCTTATAAGCATGGTGTACATCATCATAAATCTCAAGTGTATAAAAAGATATGTTGGCCTCTTGGTTAAAGGATTTGAATATACATGGAAGGCTTCTGTATGACAATGAAGTTAAAAAAAAGGATCTAATTTGATCTATGGTAAAATAGAAATGTATAGATGTTTGATTCATTAAGATTAGTTTTGATTGTGCTTCCAAAGGAAATATGGTAAAATAATGAAAACAATTTTCTCCTTACTCACTCAAAACCATAAAAAATTTTAACTAACATTTATGTATAACCATAAGGTATTTAAACTAACAATTATGCATAGGAAAAGATACTTCATACAAGGATCAAAATTTCCATTGAAAAATGATGGGAATATATTTCTATTAATGGGATTCAAAAATTATTATTAGTGCTATCAAGAAAAATGGATATAGTGTTTGGATAAAAAATAATTTAATGTTTAATATCCATTAACTATTTTGGAGGTAATATCTTGGAAATGTTAGTATATCTATATATAAGGAAACATGGAAGAAAATAATTCAGCCAATCATTGTGTTTCTCATCGTCTTGGAAAATTTTAAATCTTATAAGGCTACTAGTTGATTGTGATTTTATTTTTCAATTAAAATGATATCAAGGTGTTGCTTGCATAAGCATAGCTATTCAAAAAAAGTGAACAATATCCTTAATTAAGAGGCAAGTCAGATATTGTTTAATTAGCATGGTAAAAAATGTAGTGTTGTATTATTTTGATGGAAGTGGACCCCAAAAGAAGCCACACAACTTATTTAAAAAATAGAATAATATTTTTATTTTATTATTGACCACCTGAAAATGCAATAGTCTTAGTTGATTTTATCAATTACCATCACTTTTTTTGGATTGGTGGAAGGGGTTTTAAAAGGGTCCTTGAGCCTTTTTTAAAGCAAGAAATAAAAACAAAGGACAATGCTCAACAACATATGGAGAGTAACCCTGAACCAAAAAAGATACACCAACCAATAAGAGCAACAGAAAGATAGGGTACATAGACCTGAAGTCAAAAACACCACAAAATCTAAAAGAAAAGGGTACACAAACCCAAAACCATAAGAAACCAATACAACAAGCCTTACGACTTTTTGCCTCATATTAAATTTTTATTTATTGAAGCAAGGAGTTCACAATCCAAGGAGGGTTCATCATCAAATTTTTGAGAACACCCGCTCACCATCGTCGCCTCCACCTGATGAGTTGATACCTTGCAATTTGGGTATTTGCATCCTGGCTCCAACCATATTTCAAACAGTGTTTGCCACTTAGATCCTTTAGAACTCAAACAATTTTTGGGTAAGTATCCTTTCTTCTAAACTCTACCATCATAAGTCGAGCATTTCTTCTCAAGAAGATCAGAAGTCAGAGTCTCGAACAACAAGGAAAATATAGGGGATGAAGCCTCAAGACGAAGAGACTCCTCATTCACAAGATAATATATTTGATTAGGATCAATGAAAGCTTTTATACTATTCAAAATATTTTTAGGGCCATGTGAGGGCTGACCTTTATTTTTATTGTTGCCCACATCAGTCTTAGGTTTTTCCTGACTCCTAGTGTTGGACTGGGAATAAAAGGGACTAGATATGATGGGGGATGGAGGGGCATCACAAATTTGGTCTGAGTCTTCAGTAGGGATATTGGGGGGCTCAAGAGCTCCAAAAAAACTTGTAACTATGGTTTTTGTGACTTGGTCACTTAGAGGTAAGAAAGGATTAGGATTCTCAATTAAGGGGCATACCTAATTGGGAATGTCCTCAGTATGTGAAGGCACCCGAGGCTGAGTGGGTGCTTGATTGCCCTTATCAATTTGGTTCTTTCTTCAGAAGTGCTACATAGTATGACCACGTTTTGGGTCTTTCCTATCATGAAGTCTATACTTTTTCATTTATTTCCTTAGAGATGGGTATTGAGTTCTGAGATGCCCCTATTTTTGGCATGCAATGTAAAATGCTAGTTTATTCTCATACTACACTACTTGTTGCTTGTGATAGGACCCTGAAGTGAAATCAAGATAGGTGGTGAGATCTAAGTCTAGATTTTCACTGACACAGATGCAAACATAAATTAGTCAGTTTCTTCCTTTAGTAGTTGAATATATGGCAACCGATTCTCCAATGGTTTAAGCTATACCTTTAAGAATCCTAGTGTACCAAAACTGAACTGGTAGACCAGGAAGTTTGATCCAAATTGGTGCCATATTTATGCTCTGAGTCTCAGGGTCAAAATCCTCTCTCCACCTTCTCAATAAGAGACTTCTTCAATCGAAGAACCAGGGCCTACCAGTGAGGATTCAACCTGCATCCTAAGGGTTATTTAATCTGATCATGAAATAACCTTTAGGAAGGGCAAAAAAATATAGATTGCAACTGGGTCACCATTTTGTGAAAGCCTATTTCCAAACAAATTTGATGTCTGGACGTGCACCAAAAAACTTCCTAACCAAAGATAGGGATTCTTGAAAAATCAAAGGTGCCATTACCTCAGGTGGAATGATGACCTCTCTACCAAAAATTGTGAGAGGGATTGAGTCTTGATTGATGGGTATGGATGACTGTGAATTGAATAAGAATTTATCCACAAAGTAACTAGAAGGAGAATTCCAAGGAGGGTTTTATGGGGGTTTCCTCCCAACCTCGAAGGTTTCCAAGTCCCCATCCAGATTTTCAGCATCTTCTTCATCACCGAGATCCTCATCATTGATTGAATGTTTGCCATGGTTCTTAGCCCCTCCAAGTTGCCCACCTGGTAGTTTGCATGATTTCCTACCCTCAAAATTTTTTAATTTTTGAGAGTCCCCTGCTCCCGGAGAACTGCTAGACATGCTCGCCAACTATAAATCAATTACTATCACTTTGAACTAAGAGGAAATATCATAATTTTTTAATTTTTTAAAATTAATTTTAAATTAAAAAAAATAGAATACTTTCTTATAACTAAGAATTTTCACAAATCATAGGCTTGAACTCAAGTTGCACTCCCATAATTCTAGTTTTCTAGGCATAACTTCGTATGATTTAGACATTATCATATATAAATATTATTATATTTTAATTTTTTTTTTATACATTACTTTTAAATCCATTTTATTTATGAAAGGGTTTTATTGGTTCTTTGTTGTGTTAACATGTACAATGATTAAATTTTATATCTTATTATTTTTACAATAATAAAATTTTATGAGTACAGTCAGAATGAACACAAGCACATTAATGAAATCTAAAAATATCATAGAATTACTCATAAAAATTTCATCTATACAACTAATTAATATTAATGCAATGAAAATTGTCTACAACCCTTTCCTACAATAAATATCCTTCTGTAAAATTTTCTTTCTTTTTACAAATGATTATTTTTAAATTAAGTTAAATTAAATTTGTTTTCAATGGGGGCTACTCCCATCAAAATATTACCTTTATATTGGGTCAAGTAGAAAAAATCCAAGTGAAATTTCCATGAACCATTTCTATGTTGCCTTTCTATTGGAAATATTTTATAGCTTTTTTTTTCCTTTAGGAGTTGCTAATTTCTTCAATCAAACCCTTGTCATTATTTTTATGGAGAGAAAGAATGCCCATTGGAAATATTTTTTTTGTTTGATAATAAGAGGTTGTACTCGGGTCCCCCACCCTTGACAAATTATATCTCTCTTTAGATCTTGAGAGTTTACAGATATATATACTTCTCATCTCAATTGAGATGCTATAGTTAGAAACCTACATCATTTGACATAAAATATCTGAATTCTTGATTTTCATTTTTTGGATCTTTTCAAATCTTTGTATGAATACAATTACTCCTAAATTTAGCATCTTTTTGACATTTTCCTATAGCAACCTTCACAATGCCAAAAATTCACTCTACTATCTATGCCTTGCATCTTAGTAGAGTAATATTTTCAAAAACATCGCACTATCATAGTCTGCTTAACCAAATCTAGATTGCTAGTTTCATTCCTGAAACACAAGTGCAATCACACAAATTATAATAAATAGTCTAAATAAAAACACATTATTGTTACAAAATAAAACAAATATTACCAATTGAAAACATTAAAGTAAATCTTAATCATTAATTGATTTAGGCAATCAACATTTTTTGTCAGCTTCAAATAAAATTTCTACTTCCTCTAACCATGGAAAGGAGAATTTAACTTCACGATCCTCAATAAAAACCCATCTATTGGCTATCTTATCTGCACATATGTTTCCTTCCCTTAATATATGTGTAAACCTACTTTCTTCAAACTCTTTAGAAAAATCTTGAATTTCTACAATTATCTCTTGTATGTTCCATGGAGCCTTTGCTTTCCTCAAAATTACATTTATTACTATGAGATAATCACCTTCCATCCATACTCTATTCCATTTCATTTATTTACATATTTTTAACCCTTCTAAAGCTGCCCAAGCTTCAACTTCATTATTTGTCTTAAATCCACTATTAAAAGCATAATGAGACAAATTCTCTCCTCTATTATTTCTAATTATTCCTCCTCCTGCTGGTCCTGGATTTCCTTTAGATGCTCCATAAAAATTTAATTTAACCCACTCCACATTTGATGGTTTCCACTTTATATTCTTTACCTTATTTTTCTTCTCTTGTACCCAATATCATAATTCCATTTAATAACTTGACTCCATCTATTAAGACTCTTTGCTTCCAAATTAGGGATTGGGTGAGTTTATAGGGTTGGTTTAGACTCATCTACGACTAAACATATATTATTTTTCATTACCTCTAAAATGCTTTCCTTTCCTTCAAATATTCTTCTATTCCTTTCTAGCCATATAGTCCAAAGTATCGTATCTTTTGATATATCAAATATTTTCTATAAAGCCTCACTTTTAAAAGTGCTCTGCCATTGAATTAACCAATCTTCAATTTTTCTATTCATCACCTTGCATTTAAAAAACATATTATTAATCCATTACCATAGATTCCATATTATAGAGCAATATACCAAGATATGATCAATACTCTCCTCCTTATTATAGAAAACACATTGAGAGGGACCATTAAAACCCCTTTTCATAAGGTTATCCCAGGATTAAATTCTTCTATGACCTACTGTAGACACCTAAAGCACATTATTTTAATAATAATTCCTATATGTACACCTTTTCAGGCCATATGACCCACTTGGTGTAGCCTCAAGGCTTAACATTGATTTTTATCACTTAAGCAAGAAGAAATATCTCTTTACAGCCTCGACCGTCATACCTAGGAGCAACTTCCAGAGGTCGTTGTACCCTGTGATGACCAAAAATAATGAATGGTCTACCCTATGATGATTGTACCTATAACTATTGGAAAAATGTTGAATATTTTCCATGTTATTCTTGTGGGGATAAGACTAAAAGGTACTGGACACTCTGTACCTATACTCGTCGGGGTTTGGGGTCAGACCGGGTTCCAAACAAGAATTCAGGGGTGGTAGTCCTTCTAAAAGTAGGGGTCCAAGGATGGCAGCCCCCGACCAAAATTTTTTAGGGTTTAAGTTATTTTTAGATCCATATAGGCTTTTAGGGTTACTATATTTGAACCCATTCTTTTTCACCCATGATATTGTAAAAATCCATGCATGTGCCTTTGTTATATATAGATATTGCACTTGCATTAGGGTTTGATGAGACAAAAGGAGAATATTATTATATTGGAGATGGTCAAGTTAATACAATAATAAGATAATACTATGCTAGTTTTTTCCCGATTGAGGGTTTCCAAGATAAATATTATGTAATGTGTGAATCTATGATCTTTTTATTTTGATTTTGTTATTGCTTCTTTTCTATTTTAGTTTATTAGGGCTCTTTATTTCTCTTCAATAACAAATTCAAAACCACTACCATGAGTAAAAATGGTTTCAATGGACATCCAAGCTCAATGATATTTTAAAACAATTGCGGGAAGCTTCTAGAATGGTATGTTATCATTCTTGATCCTAACCGCTTCTTGGCTTCAAAAGGAAGCCAAGATTCCCACTGGAGAAATCTATAAGAAGGTGTCTTGCCTTCATTCAAAACACTAGCCATTTCACATAACGAAGTGCTACCATAATATCATCAATTATCCATAATGAAGTGTTGTCAGTTTGTGTAATAGAGATAACATACTCTCATAAGTAATGGAGTGCTACCCAAATCTAGCCATGGAGCTTGCATTTGCATCAATGGAGTCCCTTGGAGTTTGAAGATCAAATTCAACCATTGTTCACCATAAATCATCCTAAATTTGAGCCAATTTCTATGATTTAACTATGCTTCGAAGAGCATGATCCTTGAACATCAATTTGGTAGACCAATCCAAAAAATTTCCCACATCGATCATGAGAAAATAGTTCTTTGTTCAGTGGTTGCTTTACCCCAAAGTGACATACAGGTGCAGCCACTGGATCCTGTGATGGCTAGCAGACCTAACCACTTTACCCCGTGATGGCATTTTAGTGATATCTTATTTTCTATATTTTTTAGTTACAGTAGCTTTAGCAGTATTTACTTTGATTTCTAACATAGTTTAGTACAATTTTCATGCATTTCTTTATCATTTTTAGAATATTTATTTCAATTTCTTACTGTAAAAATGGGCATCATCATGAGAGGTTCCCCATTTACTATTAAAGTTTTGTAAGTGTTTTTGTGTGGTTTCAAATCTCAGAAGGAGCTCTTAAATAAAAAGATACTTCAATATTTATCTCACCATGCGGAGGTCACAAAGAAACCCTCTATAATCAGTTTTGAGAGCACAAAGACTCTACGGGTTACACCTACTTTTGGGTTCCATATTGTAATTGTATCAAATTGGTATAATTCCCAAGAAGGATATCTTTGTAACCGAATTGTAAAGGGAAATTTCAAATATTAATGAGAAGGGCAACATTTTCTTCATTCTTTTGTCTCAATATGGTTACATGATATTATCTTGCAATTTGATTTCATATACTTGTTTAGGTGTTAGGTTTTTGCATATCTACACCTACTAGCCAAAAAAACATTTTGAATTTAGGAATGCTTGGGCTATCCCAAATATCTCTTCATATTCTAGTGACATTATTAATATGTTCATGTTGAAAATTATATCCACTTCTTGTTGTGTATTCTCGTGAGTTATTCAATCAATTTATCCTTGGAATCCCTCAAAATAATCACAATTGTTATATTTCTACTCAATTGTCTCATAGCATCAATGTATTGTATACTTGTAAAAAATCTTCTTTCCATTTGTATCTTCCATCTCAATCCTTGTACAAAATGTTTGAAACCATATAACTGTATTTTGCTTGAAGCAATCTCATCCAAGGTTTCAAAACTGGATCTAAATTGAGTGGTTTTTTATCACACCAAATATCCATCCAAATAGAATTTTTTTCTCCAGTTCCCACCACCCATATTAAACCTTTAATCATAATATCAATAGATTTTTTTAAACCATTCCAATTGGTAAATATTAAACTTGGGTCATTAGGATCAACATACTTAGAAAAATTCTTGCCCATTATCTTTGAATCTCTTTGTACCATATCCAGATAATATTTCCCCTACTGTAAGATCTCTTAAACCAAGACCTCCCTTAGTGTTGTTATCATACAACTTGCTCCATTTCACCAAAGGAAATTTTCTTTTATCATGTAAACCTGACCATAAAAAGGATCATATAATAAATATTAAACTTTTTTCAACTAATTTTGGAATAGAATACAATGGTATATTATTAATAACTAGAGTCCATAAAGATATCCTCATTCTTTCCTCAAATAAAGGTATCCTTAGATAAGTTGTTGGTAAATTTACCTCCTCCATTTGAAGCAACCAAATAAATTATTGCTTTGATATTAGCAGGAGTGTTAAGGAAGTAAATTTTGGATTTAGTCCTATTAATTTTTTGCCCCGAAGCTCTTTTGTACTATTTTAAAAAGTTATTCAAAGCTATGGCCTCATTTATCCTCGCCCTTACAAAAAGGGGTGTATCATCTAAAAACTGTTGATGGGTGATGTTATCGATGATATTACTAATCTTAAGTCCACTTATAAGCCCATATTTGTAAGAATTCTTTAAGTTCCTACTTAAAACTTCTAGCATAATAATGAAAAAATAAGGAGATAAAGGATCTCCTTGTCTAAGGCCTCTCTTGGATATAAAATATTTCGTCACTAACCCATTGAAAAACACTGAATAAGATGTTGGAAATATGATAAGATTTTGTTGTCATTGATGTTAAGAAGTCAGCACCAATAAGCGTCAGTTTCAGTGAGCATCATTAGTTTCAGGTTCTATAATCAAGTGTAAAAGAAATATTACTTCTAGGTGGGTAGATGAGGTCTAAAGCGCAAAAGGAAGGCCCAAGAAAATAATATTATAATATTTTATTATAATATTAAAATGTCTAAGGTCAAGACCTAGAGATTTAATTTAATTATAAATTAATTATAATAATTTAATTATAAATTAATTTATAATTTAATTTGATTAAATCTAAGAGTTATTAAGTTAATTATAAATTATTTATAATAAGTTAATTATAAATTAATTTATGATGAAAATTAAAACCCTAAAAGTTAGGGTTAAGAGGGCATAAAGTTTATTTAATTCGAAATAATTCAAATTATTCAAAATGATTCGAATTATTCGAAATCACCGACGTCTATAATCTCATGGCACATTGCATATAAGAAGGGGTAAAGAGCATTGCAAATATCATCCATGCGAACTATTCGATGCAAGTGTAAATCGTACACAAGGAAAGGTGGCATATTTGCATGTGTTAGAATATTTAAGAGGAAAGGACAAAGGACAAGGTAGAGGGGATTCCACATCATGTTCCAAGCACTGTGTAGTGTGTATGGAAGTGAAGGACGATGCTAAGACTTTGGTAGGCATGAGGTTAAGGGATGGTGAGCAAGGAATATTATTGTTGGAAATCGTGCAAGAGGCAAAGGACAAAGGGAAGGAGCTAGCCTTACCCTTTGCATGGGAGGTTACAAGTTAAAAATCCACCGAGGAGCTTTTGTGGACTAAGGTATGCACTAAAAATTGTTTGGTTTCAAAAATTGTAGAGGTTCTGAAATTGGTAGAAATATTTTTTATTTGGTTATAAAATGGAAATTACATGCTATAAGGTTTTTGTGAGGGAGATAAAAGGATATGCAAAGTTTTATTTTGGGTGTTTGATTTTTGAGTGCTTTGAGCTTATTGAGAGGAGTAATAAGGTGTGCCAAAGGAGTTAGATATTTTTTTTGAAAACAAAGTTAATTAAAATATTGAAAGGAGAAATAAGGTTGAGTAAGTTTTGATATTTTGACTTGGTGAAATATGTTTGTGAGAAAATATAAAGGATAGAATTTTGCTATCTAACCCTTGTATTGGCAAAAAGAGTGGTTGTAATTGAGACAAGTGTTTGAGGTCAAATAATCTTCAAAAAATAGGTAAGGGCATATCTTCCTTGTGAGTGATTATTGGATGTTGTGAATGCTAAGTTGGAGAGAAAAGGGTTGTTTGATAAGCATTGTTGGAAATATTGAATGAACCTTCATATGCATTATTAGGGTTTGTGCAAGATCATGAGTATCATTGTTATGTGAAGTTGAGAGCTATATTGAACTAGGGTTTGTATAAGAACATGAGTATCATTATTATATGAGATTTTTTGTTAAGAATTATTGGAAATAATGAGTGAGTGTTCATATTCTTGGACTAGGGTTTGTAAGCAATGAGTGTTTCATTGAGTGATTGATTGAGTGGAGTTGATTGAGCCTAGTCAAGTGGAAGTGTTGAAGTGAGTTCAAGTTTTATGAAATAAATTATTCTATATTGATTTGAAAAAGAGATTGAAAGTGATTGCGTATTATTGTGAGTGTGAAGCATATTGAGTCTCTAACAATTCTCTATATATTTTTGTGATATTGAACGAGATTCTATATGAAGCTTGTTTGTGTGATTGAAAAGGATTTTGTGTTAGATTGAGTTGAGTTGAGAAAGCTTTTGTGGAAGCTGACAATATAGATTTGAGGTAAGTCTTGGTGAAGACTTATTGAGTGGATTGGACAAGTTCTAGTGAGGACTTGTTGAATAGATTGGACAAGTTCTAGTGAGGACTTGTTGAGCAGTTTTGAAAAGTTCTAGTGAGGACTTGATTGAGTAGATTTGAGGTAAGTCTTGGTGAAGACCTATTGAGAAGATTGGAAAAGTTCTAGAGAGGACTTGTGGACATATTGGTGTAAGCCTTTGTGGAAGATTACAATGCAGATTTGAGATAAGTCTTTGAGAAGACTTGAGAGCATAGTTGATTGATTGATTTGTTCAAACCTAGGGTTAAGGTTTGGGGTAGATCTAGCAAATTTGATTTATGAATAGAGATAAGCTTTGTGTTAAGGCTTGAGAATAGATTTGAGGATAGAGTTTGGTGCAGATTTGAGGATAGGTTTGTGCCAGACCAGAATAGAGATTGAGCATATTTGTACTAGATCGAAGGACTGTGTTTAGTGAATATTTGAGGATAGATATTGAGAATATTTGTGCTAGAATGAAGTACTATGTTTAGTACATATTTAAGGACAGAGATTGAGCAGATTTGTGCTAGACCAAAGGACTATGTTTAGTGTATATTTAAGGACAAAGTTTGAGAAGATTTGTGCTAGACCGAAGGACTATGTTTAGTATAAATTTGAGACAGAGTTGAGAGTATTCTTTGGAGGTGACTGAGTATAGAGTATGATAGTATCTAGTGGATAGAGGTCCATTAGATAGGGTAGTAAAGAAAAATATTCTAAGTGAGGGCAAGAGTATTCAGTGGATAGAGATCCATTAGCCAGTCTAGTGGAGGCAACAGTTCTTTTCGAAGATCACAAGCCAGAGCAGAGGATAAATGAGTTCTCTTATGGATAGAGACCCACAAAATTTATTAGGGGATTAGTGTCTCATTTAGACAGCGGTCAATAAACATTGTAATAGGGAAAGGATTCCCAAGAGATTTGTTGAGAAAATTTTAGTGAAATATTTTATCCATGGAGTAGCCCACATTGGGTGAACCATGTTAAATTGGTATCTCTATTGTGTGTGGTGATTTGTGCATTTCTTTGATTACTACTATTTATATTACCATCGATATATTGCAAAATATTATTTGGGAAAGAAAAGTAAAAAGTGATCTTATATTGTTCACCCCCTCTTAGTATAAGCTTGTGTTCTTCAATTGGTATCAGAGTGGGTTCCTTCAAAAGAGTTTAATAGCTTGAAGGAAAATCTCACAAGAACATATATGGAATATAAGAGTGGATCCTCAGATAATTTAGCACCAGTTTTTGATGGGAACGATTATGTATTCTGGAGTATGAGAATGAAGATTCACCTAATGGCACTTGGTAATGAAATATAAAAAGCAGTTGAAAATGGATACACACCACCAGTGACTCCACCTATAGATAAATATGGTAAGCTTCTACATCATTACAATTCAAAAGAAATGAATGCAATTTCAAGAGGTTTGCATAAAACAAAGTTTATAAAGGTTATGCAGTGCAAATCAACAAAGGAAATTTGAGATAAATTGCAAGGCATATATGAAGGGGATAAAAAGGTAAAAAAGGTAAAGTTGCAAAATGTCAAGGGAATATTTGAAGATCTAAAAATGAAGGATGAGGAAAGCATTAGTTCTTATCTACTCCACGTATACGAGGTTGTTAACTCCATGCAAGGACTTGGAATTGAAGTTCAAGAATATGATATTTGTGATAAGATTTTAAGGTCACTTCCAAAAAGGTTTAGTAAAAATATTTTAGTTATAAGGGAATCAAAATATAGTGATATTTTGACAAGGGATGAATTACATGGTATTATTATAGCTTTTGAGATGAGAAAAAAGAGGAACCTAATCCCCAGAAAGAAGCACCCTTTAAAGCTACCATGAAGACTAAGGATAAGAAGTCAGATTTAAGCAATGAGTCATATAGTGATGAAGAAGAAAATTATGGTAGAAGGAACAAGGATCCAAGAAATTTTAAAGGTACAAAATCTATTAGATGTTTCAATGGTGAAAAGTATGCTCACTATGCATCTAATTGTTAAGAAGCTGGAAATAGTAATGATGAAGAAAAATAGGATCATAAGAACAGGGAAACAAAAAAATACAGGTACCAAAAGAAAAGTAGGGATGGACAAGGCAAGCAAGGAAATAAGTTCTTCCAAAGATATAATAAGATTTTCTATGTAGATAAGGTAAGTAACTACTCAATTAATAGTGATGATAGTTTCTCAGATAATGATAAATATGAAGTTTTATTTTTGGTAAAAGAAAAAGAAGTGATTAGGAAAAGGTCACCAATAATCCTCAAGTGTTTTAAATGCGGTAACTTTGATCATCTTGAAGATAGTTGTACAAGGAATGAATTTAGTTTCAGTGATGATGAATATGAAGATACACTTGAAGGACCAGAAGAGAATATTCTAATGGAATTAGAAGAAGAATGAGGTGATCCTATTAAATATGAGTTAGAAAAGAATGAAGATGTTTTCAAAGGCAAACAAATAAATGAAGAATCAAATAAAGGAGAAGTTGATCTTGAGGGAGAGCTTATTCATGCCCTTGATGCATTAAATAAGGTAAGAAAGTAAAACTCCCAACTTAAGCTTCAATTTCAAGAATGCGATGAAGAGAAAGGAAAGATTATAGAGGATCTAAACAAGTCAATGGCTAAGACAAGGAAGTTCAAAGATAAGTTAGAAGCAAAGATCTTAGAATGTGAAAGGTTAGAGCATGAAGTAGCTTCACTAAGGAAGGAAGTAAAAGAGTCTAAGGATAGGTTACACAAGTTTGGGAGAAGCTCAAAGAAATTGGATAAGATTATCAATACACAAAAACCTATGTCAAGCAAAATAGGACTTGGTTTGAATATGTACAAAAGAAATAAGGAGAGGATTCAACCTCAAGTTCTAAAGAAGAAGAAAATTTAGAAGAAGAGTATAAGATAAAGTGAGACTTCTGAGGATGAGTTGGATAATAGAAAGTTCAACAAGGAAAGGAATAATGCACAAATGAGGAACAGATGAAATAGGAACCAACACAAGGTAAAAGAGACTAAAAGACCAATGAGGTCAAGGTAAGGAAGTTTCAATGGATGATGCTTCTCATGTAATAGGTTTGGATACAAGGCTTCACAATGCAGGATACATGAAAGACATGAATATGGGAACTTCAAAAATAGGTAGCTTTTTCAAGGGTATTGCTACTCTTGTAATCAATTTGGTGACAAGGTAGTGAATTGCAGGGTTCATGATAGGAATAGATATGGCTTCACCAGGAGAAATCCCAAGATATTTTCACCTCCAAGGAATAAAAATATTAAGTGTTATAAGTGCAATAATTATGGGCATACAACAAGATGGTGTAGATAAAAAATTCTAGAGACAAGAAAGAACAGTAACAGTTAGAGGAATCAAAAATATCAGTTGAGGAAGAAAGCAGACAAAGGCAAAGATCAGTGCTTGATGGGAGTAGAGATACACCCAACCCAAAATTAACCACTTTAAGAGGAAGTGGGAGTAGGTCTAAGCTAAAAGTCTCATTCTTAGCCCCGAGCCCCAAAGGTGACCCTTTGCCATTGATGTCAAATGGGGAGATATATTGAGTAAGGGGGAGAGAATTTAGTTAGGAGGGGAGAATTCAGTCAGGGGGAGCAGTACAAAAAAAGTTTAATTAAATGGTAAAAGGTATTTGGGTTGCCATCAATGATAAAGGGGGATATTATTGGAAATATGAGCATATTTTGTTGTCATTGATGTCAAGAAGTCAGCACCATTAAGCATCAATTTCGATGAGCAGCATCAGTTTCAGGTTCCGTAATCAAGTGCAAAAGAAAGATTACTTCTAGGTGGTCATATGAGGTCTAAAGGGAAAAAGGAAGGCCCAAGAAAAATAATATTATAATATTTTATTATAATATTAAAAGGTCTAAGGTCAAGACCTAGAGATTTAATTTAATTATAAATTAATTATAATAATTTCATTATAAATTAATTTATAATTTAATCTGATTAACTCTAAAAGTTATTAAATTAATTATAAATTATTTATAATAAGTTAATTATAAATTAATTTTTGATTTAAATTAAAAGCCTAAAATTTAGGGTTAATAGGGCATTTTATTTAATTTGAAATAATTCAAATTATTTGAAATCGTTGACGTCTATAATCTCATGGCACATTGCATATAAGAACAGGCAAAGACCATTGCAAATATCATCCATACGAACTATTCAATGCAAGTGTAAATCATGCACAAGGAAAGGTGGAAAATTCGGATGTGTTAAAAAATTTAAGAGGAAAGGACAAAGGACAAGGTAGATGGTATTCCACATCACATTCCAAGATGTTGTGTAGTGTGTCTGGCAGTCAAGAGTAGTGCTAAGACTTTGGCAGGCGTGAGGTTGAGGGATCGAATCCCGTGGTCTGTATTTTGGTGAGAAAGGAAGGTTTTTTTGGGAAATCACTCAAGAGGCAAAGGACAAAGGGAAGGCAATAGCCTCTCCCTTTGCATGGGAGAAAATAGCCCACGTGGTGGGTGTGCACTTTTCTAAGGTGCTCGACAAGGAGAGACTGCAAGTTTGAAACCCGCTGAGGACTTTTGTGGACTAAGGTATGCACTAAAAATTGTTTGGTTCTGAAATTTCTAGAGGTTACAAAATTGGCAAAAATATTTTTTATTTGGTTATAAAGTGGAAATTGTATGCTATAAGGTTTTTGTGAGGGATATAAAAGGATATGCATTGTTTTATTTTAGGATTTGATTTTTGAGTGCTTTGAGCTTACTGAGAGGAGTAATAAGGTGTGCCAAAGGAGTTAGATATTTTTTTTGAAAATAAAGTTAATTACAATATTTAAATGAGAAATAAGGTTGAGTAAGTTTTGATATTTTGACTTGGTGAAATATTTTATGAGAAAATATTAAGGATATATATTTTTTATCTAATCCTAGTATTGGCAAAAAGAGTTGTTGTGATTGAGATAGGTTTTTGAGGTAAAATCATCTTCAAACAAGAGGTAAGGGCATATCTTCCTTGTGAGTAATTTTTGGATGTTGTGAATGCTAAGTTGGAGAGAAAAGGATTGTTTGATAAGCATTGTTGAGTTTGATTGTTAAAGGTTTTCTGAGAGAAAGTTGATGATAAAAACCTTGTTTGATAAGAATTTTTGGAAACATTGAATGAACCTTTATATGCATGATTAGGGTTTGTGCAAGATCATGAGTATCATTGTTATGTGAAGTTAAGAGATATCTTGAAATAGGGTTTGTGCAAGAACATGACTATCATTGTTATATGATATTATTTGATAAGCATTGTTGGAAATAATTGAGTGAGTATTCATATGCTTGGACTAGGGTTTGTAAGCAAGGAGTGTTTCATTGAGTGATTGATTGAGTGGAGTTGATTGAGACTAGTCAAGTGGAAGTGTTGAAGT
Source organism: Wollemia nobilis (assembly GCA_028583015.1). NCBI lineage: Eukaryota > Viridiplantae > Streptophyta > Pinopsida > Araucariales > Araucariaceae > Wollemia > Wollemia nobilis. The sequence continues at coordinate 15,509,831 of JAQPPZ010016947.1, read as the reverse complement.
GATAGTTCAAGTTCTGTGAAATAAATTGTTCTATATTAATTTGGAAAAGAGATTGGAAGTGATTGAGTATTATTATGAGTGTGAAGCATATTGAGTCTCTAACAATTCTCTATATATTTTTGTTAGATTGAACAAGATTCTGTGTGAAGCTTGTTTGTGTGATTGAAGAGGATTTTGTGTTAGATTGAGTTGAGTTGAGTAAGATTTTATGGAAGCTTACAATACATATTTGAGGTAAGTCTTGGTGAAGACTTGTTGAGAAGATTGGACAAGTTCTAGTGAGGACTTGTTGAGTATATTGGACAAGTTATAGTGAGGACTTGTTGAGTAGTTTTGACAAGTTATAGTGAGGACTTGTGGAAATATTGGTGTAAAATTTTGTGGAAGCTTACAATGCATATTTGAGACAAGTATTTGAGAAGACTTGAGAGTAGAGTTGATTGATTGATTTGTTCAAACCTAGGGTTAAGGTTTGGGGAAGATCTAGCAGAGTTGATTTATGATTAGAGATAAACTTTGTGTTAAGGCTTGAGGATAGATTTGAGGTTAGAGTTTGATGTATATTTGAGGATAGGTTTGTGCCAGACCAGGACAAATATTAAGCAGATTTGTGCTAGACCAAAGGAATGTGCTTAATGTAGATTTGAGGATAGAGATTGAGTAGATTTGTACTAGATCAAAGGACTATGTTTAGTGCATAATTGAGGATAGAGATTGAGCAGATTTGTGCCAGATAAAAGGACTATGTTTAGTGCAAATTTGAGGATAAAGTTTGAGCAGATTTGTGATAGACCAAAGGACTGTGTTTAGTACATATTTGAGATAGAGCTAAGAGCAATATTTTGAGGTGACAGAGTATATAGGATGATAGTATCCAATGTATAAAGGTCCATTAGACAAATCAATAAAGACAAGTCTTTTGAGTGAGGGTAGGAGTATTTAGTGGATAGAGATCCATTAGCTAGTGCAGTGGAGGTAGCAGTTATTCTAGAAGATCACCAACCAGAGCAGAGGAGAAAGGAGTTCTCCTATGGATAGAGATCCAAAAAATTGATTAGGTTATTGGTGTCTCCTTTGGATAGAGTTCCATAAGCATTGTAATAGGGAAAGGATTCCCAAGAGATTTGTTGAGAAAATTTTAGTGAAATATTTTCTCCATGGAGTAGCCCACATTGGGTGAACCATGTTAAATTGATGTCTCTATTGTGTGTGGTAATTTATGCATTGCTTTGGTTACTACTATTGATATTGCAATTGATATATTGCATACTATTATTTGGGAAAGAAAAGAAAAAAGTGGTCTTATATTGTTCACCTCCCGCTTTCAGTATAAGCTTGTGTTCTTCATAAGAAACTGTAGAGACATAAGCTTTAATCCATCTAACCCATTTCTTCCCAAAACTAAAATTATCTAAAATTGCAAAAAAAAAATCCATTTAACCCTATCATAGGCTTTACTCATATCAAGTCTTAACATCATAGCGTTCTCTTTTATTGAAGCTGCTGAATGTATAACTTCATGAGTTACTATGATCCCATACAAAATTTGTATCCCTTTCACAAATCCTCCTTGCTCTTCTAAAATAATTTTGTCTAACAATGGCCTTAATCTATTTGCCATCACTTTGGAAATATGAGTAGATTTTTTTATCATTGATGTCAAGAAGTCAGCACTAGTAAGCGTCAGTTTCAGTGAGCAGCATCAGTTTTAGGTTCCATAATCAAGTGCAAAAGAAAGATTACTTCTAGGTGGTTAGATGAGGTCTAAAGGGCAAAAGGAAGGCCCAAGGAAAATAATGTTATAATATTTTATTATAATATTAAAAGGTCTAAGTTCAAGACCTAGAGATTTAATTTCATTATAAATTAATTTATAATTTAATTTGATTAAATCTGAGTTATTAAGTTAATTATAAATTATTTATAATAAATTAATTATAAATTAATTTATGATTGAAATTAAAACCCTAAATAATTCGAATTATTTGAAATCACTAATGTTTATTTAATTTGAAATAATTCAAATTATTTGAAATCACTGATGTCTATAATCTCATGGCACATTGTATATAAGAAGGGGCAAAGACCGTTGCAAATATCATTTATGCAAACTATTTGATGCAAGTATAAATTGTGCACAAGGAAAGGTGGTAGATTCACATTTGTTAGAACATTTAAGAGGAAAGGACAAAGGATAAGGTAGAGGAGATTCCACATCATGTTCCAAGGTGTTGTGTAGCGCGTTTGGCAATCAAGGGCGACACTAAGGCTTTTGCAGGTGTGAGGTTGAGGGATCGAATCCTGTGGTTTGCATTTTGGTGAGCGAGGAAGGTTTTTGTTGGAAATCACAAAAGAGGCAAAGGACAAAGGGAAGGTTCTAGCCTTTACCTTTGTGTGGGAGCACGTAGCCCACGTGGTGGGCACACACTTTGCTAAGGCACTCGACAAGGAGAGGCTATGAGTTCAAAACCCTCAAGGACCTTTTGTGGACTAAGGTATGCACTAAAAATTATTTGGTTCCAAAATTTGTGGAGGTTCCAAAATTGGCAAAAATATTTTTTACTTGGTTATAATGTGGAAATTACATGCTATAAGGTTTTTGTGAGGGAGATAAAAGGATATGCATTATTTTATTTTAGGATTTGATTTTGAGTGCTTTGAGCTTATTGAGAGGAGTATTAAGGTGTGCCAAAGGAGTTAGATATTTTTGTTGAAAATAAAGTTAATTAAAATATTGAAAGGAGAAAAAAGGTTGAGTAAGTTTTGATATTTTGACTTGGTGAAATAGTTTTGTGAGAAAATATTAAGGACTATTTTTTTCTATCTAACCCTAGTATTGGAAAAAAGAGTGGTTGTGATTGAGACAGGTGTTTGAGGTCAAATAATCTTCAAACAAGATGTAAGACCATATCTTCCTTGTGAGTGATTGTTGGATGTTGTGAATGCTAAGTTGGAGAGAAAAGGATTGTTTGATAAGCATTGTTGAGTTTGATTGTTAAAGGTTTTTCTAAGTGAAAGTTGATGATAAAAACCTTGTTTGATAAGCATTGTTGGAAACATTCAATGAAACTTTATATGCATGATTAGGGTTTGTGCAAGATCATGAGTATCATTGTTATGTGAAGTTAAGAGATATCTTGAAATAGGGTTTGTGCAAGAACATGAGTATCATTGTTATATGAGATTATTTGATAAGCATTGTTGGAAATAATTGAGTGAGTATTCATATGCTTGGACTAGGGTTTGTAAGTAAGGAGTGTTTCATTGAGTGATTGATTGAGTGGAGTTTATTGAGCCTATTCAAGTGGAAGTGTTGAAGTGATAGTTCAAGTTATGTGAAACAAATTTTTCTATATTAATTTGAAAAAGATATTGAAAGTGATTGAATATTATTATGAGTGTGAAGCATATTGAGTCTCTAACGATTCTCTATATGTTTTTGTTATATTGAACAAGATTATGTGTGAATATTTTTTGTGTGATTGAAGAGGATTTTGTGTTATATTGAGTTGAGTTGAGTAAGCTTTTATGGAAGCTTACAATACATATTTGAGGCAAGTCTTGGTGAAGACTTGTTGAGAAGATTGAACAAGTTCTAGTGTGGACTTGTTGAGTAGATTGGACAAGTTCTAGTGAGGACTTGTTGAGCAATTTTGACAAGTTCTAGTGAGGATTTGATTGAGTAGGTTTGAGGTAAGTTTTGGTGAAAACCTGTTGAGCAAATTGGACAAGTTCTAGAGATGACTTGTGGATAGATTGGTGTAAGCTTTTATGGAAGCTTACAATGCATATTTGAGACAAGTATTTGAGAATACTTGAGAGTAGAGTTGATTGATTGATTTGTTCAAACCTAGGGTTAAGGTTTGGGGCAGATCTAGCAAAGTTGATTTATTATTAGAGATAAGCTTTGTGTTAAGGCTTAAGGATATATTTGAGGATAGAGTTTGGTGCATATTTGAGGATAGGTTTGTGCCAGACTAGGAAAAATATTGATAAGATTTGTGCTAGACAAAAGGATTGTGTTTAGTGTAGATTTGAGGATAGATATTGAGTAGATTTGTACTAGATCGAAGGACTATATTTAGTGTAGATTTGAGGATAGAGATTAAGCATATTTGTGCTAGATCGAAGGACTGTGTTTAGTGCAAATTTGAGGATAAATTTTGAGAAAAATTATGCTAGAACAAAGGATTGTATTTAGTATAGATTAGAGATAGAGCTAAGAGCAATCGTGACAGAGTATAGAGGATGATAGTATCTAGTGGATATATTTCCATTAGCTAGGGCAGTGAAGACAAGTCTTCTGAGTGAGGGTAGGAGTCTTCAGTGGATAGAGATCCATTAGCTAGTGCAGTGGAGGTAGCAGTTCTTCTAGAATATCACTAGCCAAAGCAGAGGAGAAAGGAATTCTCCTATGAATAGATATCCACAAACTTTATTAGGGTATTGGTGTCTCATTTGGATAGTGATACATAAACATTGTAATAGGGAAAGGATTCCCAAGATACTTTTTGAGAAAATTTTAGTGAAATATTTCTCCATGGAGTAGCCCACATTGGGTGAACCATGTTAAATTGGTGTCTCTATTGTGTGTGGTAATTTATGCATTGCTTTTATTACTATTGTTGATATTGTAATTGATATATTGCATAATAGTATTTGGGAAAGAAAAGTAAAAAGTGGTCTTATAATGTTCACCTCCCACTCTTAGTATAAGCTTGTGTTCTTCATAAGAAACTGTAGAGACACAAGATTTAATCCATCTAACCCATTTATTCCCAAAACTAAAATTATCTAAAATTGGAAAAAAAAATCCATTTAACCCTATCATAGGCTTTACTCATATCAAGTCTTAAGATCATAGCTTTCTCTTTTCTTAAATGCTGTTGAATGTATAACTTCATGAGTTACTATGATCCCATCTAGAATTTGTCTCCCTTTCACAAATCCTCCTTGCTCTTCTATAATAATTTTATCTAACAAAAACCTTAATATATTTGCCATCACTTTGGAAATAATATTATAAGCCATATTACATAGGCTTATGGGTCTAAAAAAATCAAACAATTCAACATCCTTCCTTTTTGGAATAAAGGTAAGATAAGTTGCATTAATTTTATAAGGAAAAACATTTTTTTACCCTAGACTTTTCCATTGCCATCAATAAATAATCCTTTACTATATTCCAATTATGTTGGTAAAAATTTGTAGAGAGCCCATTTGGACCTGGGGATTTATCCTTATTAAAAGAGAAAAGAACTAAATAAACTTCTTTTAGAGTAATAGGCTCCATAAGTTTCCTATTGTCTTCATATGTTATAACTGAAGGACCATCTTAAAGAAGTTTATCATTAAGAACTTCGGTCTCCTCTGAACCTAGAATACTCTGATAAAACGAATTTACCTCTTTATAATTTAACTTTGATCTTCAATCAAACCCCTTATATTGATTTTATTCTACTAATTCTAGAATAAGATCTTTGTACTATATCCATCCTATGAAAAAACTTTGTATTTTTATATCCTTCTTTTAACCAAGTCTATATTTATTTTAATCTCCAGAATTTCTCTTCCTTACTCAAAATATTATGATAATCACTAAGCAACTCCCTTTCCTTTGAGCTTGTATTATTTTCATCCCCTTTTTGGAATTTTGATAGTTTATATTGTAATTCTTCTTTCTTCTCAAAAATATTTCCAAAGGTGTTCTTGTTCCATTATTTTAATCTTAATTTGGTTTGGAAGAGCATACAACCCACCATTACCTAAATAATTCCATATTTGAGCTATCATATCAATAAATTGAGGATGGTCTTCCCACATATGCTCATATTTAAAATATGATCTTTTTTGAATTCAGTTACCATCATTTTAACTCTTATTGGCTAGTGATCTAAACAAATCCTTATTAAGATATTAATTTAAGCACCAGTTTCTTTATCTAGCCAATGATCTAAGAGAATGCATATATCTAATTTTTCTACTACTAAGTTCTAGCCTCTCCTGTTTTTGGTCCAAGTATAGTTGTCTTCTTCAAACTCAACTTTCCATAGATTGTTGTTTTGAATAAAAACTGAGAAATATTTCATACTTTGGGTCAATTTTCTAATTCCCCAAAAATTTTCATTTAGCTTGGTTATGGCATTAATATCTCCAATGATCATGAATAGGATTACTTGGTATTTACTTCTCATAAAGGCTTCAATCCCACTCCAAAATTTTAATCTACCTAACTGAATTGTAGGTCCATAGACATTGATAAGGATGAAGTGAATTTCTTCAAAGTAGCAAGTTACTAAAGAAGCTATCCAATTACTAGTTTTATGAATGGTTACACAAGAGGTTCTAGAAGGATTCCAACAAGTTAGAATTCCCATTTTTGCTCCTTCATAATCCATATCATCCCATTCACATCTTGCCCAAACTACTTTCATAGTTTTTGAAACTTCTTTTTTTTCATTTTAGTTTCATGGATACAGAGAATATTAGGTTTATTACTTAAAAATAGGTCCCTAATACAACTATGATTTGAGGGAGCATTAGCATCCCTTATATTCCATGAGATGATAATCATGTCTGATTAGGGGCTTTTGGCCCCTCTTGCGTATTACCAATATCATTTTTTTGTTTGGTAAAGAGAAGTTCAACCAACTTAGTTTGTGTTCCTTTCTCTATGTTAGCTCTTACTTCCCTGGATATTGCTTGATAATTTGAGGATTTTCCTCTTTTTTCCTTGCCTACATTAGGAGTAGGTCTTATTATTCTATCCCTCATATTATTTCACAATTTTTTTTTTCAACATATTTATCCTCTCCTAGTTCTATTATAGAAGCTTGTGACTTATCCTGCTCATTTTTGGGTATTTCCTTATTAATGGTAGAGGTATTAACTTCTATAACTGCATTTTATTTACCAATTATTTTCCCCTAAATGGTGCATGGTACTTCAAGAGAGTATACAAAATATGATGAGACATATTCCTTAGGTTCATCAAGAATGTTCTTCCTTAAATTAGTATCATACTAAATAAATTATTCCCTGCTAATATGTTGGATTTGTTATACTGTGTCCTCTAAGTTTTGATCTACTTTTTATTTGTAGGCCAAAGCCTCAAAAGAATTAGAATTTATTCCAGTATCCTTCCTTATTGGTCTCCACTGTTCATTTTATTTTATTTTTCTAGATATATTTTTTGGAAGTTGAAAACCATTTTTATCCATAACAATTTGTAAATTTCTCTTACGATTTTCTACAAATGATTTCACTGGGCTCTTCTTAGGGCATGATCTCTCAATATGCCCCACCTCATGACATCTTCTACATCTAAAAGATATGTTTTCATAATCTATAGTTCGGGTCCACATCTTACACCCATACTTAAGAATGATTGATTATGGTAAAGCTTTACTTATATCAATCATGACCAATATTCTAGCATAAATAGCCAAAAATCCATCTTTTGTTGTATCTAAAATATCACGGAATTCTCCTAGAGTGTTTCCTATTGCCTTGAAGGTATTTATTTCTCAAAATTCAATGGGCAAATCAAACATCCTAACCTAGACTGGTACTAGGGATAGATTTACATTTTCAAGTGAAAGCCTTCATACTAGTGGGTATGGAAGAGCCCTACTCTTCCCATAAACCAAGGATCCTCTTTTAGGATTCTTTCTCTTTCTTCCATAGAAAAAAATGGCTAGGAAGAAACCTTTGGGAAGAAATTATAAAATCACTCCTAGAGACTTCCAACTCCTATCAATCCATTTTCTCAAGGCTGAAGCCCCTAGCCAATACCCATTAAATTTACCAAAAACTACCCTATCTTGGAGCAATGAGGATCTCTATGAGGTGCGATCACTAACCTCTACCACTAGGGATGATTCTAAGGATTGAAATATAAATTGATCCATGTAAAGGAAACTAAAACTCAAAATCTAATGAAATTTATTTGAAAGTCCTATAGCAAATATAATAATTGATAAAATAATTATAAATTTTTCATGCACAATTTCTAATATAAAGAAAGGGAAAAATAACTTAGCTGAATATTTTTTTCTAGATAGAATGTATTGCCTCGTTGAAGTCCTAGCCATTCATTGCTCTTCCCATAATTAGAACCCTAGTTGGAAAATATTTACAATTTTGTTTTTTATGACTTGAAAAATTGTCACTGCTCTTGTTCCGAATGGTTGACTTCACAAGGTTGTATCTCCCTCAATATTGCTCAAATTTTTGCATATGACCACTCATTTTAAAGCTATTCAAATTTTGCACAAGTTTGTCCAAGAATCAGCTAAATCACCCATTGGATATATATATTTTAGAATTTATATTTTATCAAGTTGGATATCAACATCTTGATTGGATAAATGATTTACAACCCTATTTTTCTCTCTAGATATATTGATATTTTTAATATATTGCCTCCATCAATACTTGACTGAAAATAATATTACTATTGATCCAATATCCATGTTCTTTTTTACATCATTAATTGTAATATGTGAATCCCCCTCATTTGAAATATATCTATCATTTTTATGGTAATCTTGATCTCTTTAAGATGCACCCTAGTGCTTGCATGCTTATTGAATTTTTATATGATTTGAAATAGGTTATACGGATTTTGCTGTCATCATTTAAAAGAACACCACATTTGCCAAGTTTGATTGGATTTCCTTTTGAAGCAATTATTTAAATTTAAATTTAATGAACTCAATTTTTGAATAATTTTATTTTACCAATCATTGATGCAAATCCATTGCCCTGACTCCCTTATAATAGATGAGCCCTATATATATATATTCAAAAACCTATAACCAATAGGCTAACACATCTCTTCCCATGATGAGCATCGTGCATGTAAACACTACACAAGAGAGGCAATACTATGAATCCAATCTTGAATTTGATTTTGATATTGTTAAAGATTATATTATCTTTTCAATATGTACATTCCAATAGATAATAACATGATAAATCCTCCAAAAAATCTTAGCACTTTTACATTAAAATAACTAATCTAACATTTCATCATATATTCTAATGTTAATAGAGCAGCCCAACATATTCTCAATTTCTTAAAATAGGATCGAAATATTGAGACATTATGGATGACTTCAAGTGACCATATCGTTAAGACAAATACACGACACTTAAATAATAATAGGAAATCAAATAACACAAGGAAATACAAAGATTACACAAATGAATGTATTCAATAAAATAGGGGGGAGCCAATAAAATCCTTTGTTACAATCAGTACTCAATGTGAGTATTTGATACAATGATTTTACAATGGCACTAGGGTTCTTCGAAACCCTAGCAATAACAACAAAGTGTCTTCAGATTTGGTGTGTCCTTGCTTCCAACATGTTGAGTGGGCTTCGAGTATCAAGTGTGGGGCCACTCCAGCTTCAACAACCATTCAATAATGTGTAGAACTTGCAGATATGCATATATAAAAATAGAACAAGGGGGTTAGTAATACCTATGAGGGCTCCATAGTTTGATACCGTTAGACATCAATAAAAACCTAGTTAACAATGAAGTCAGAAAGTATGCCAGATCAACAAATTATGAGATAAAATACATTCAAATGAGATATACTTTATTTCATTTCTATGGTTGCAACAGGATCATACGCGCACTTGGTAGGCTATAACACAAGCTTCGTAGTCTTTGGTGTGAACCTACGAGATACAGTAGGCTCTAGAGAGTGACTATGATATACAACAGGCTCTAGTGAGTGCTTTGTAGGCTCTACAGTGAACCTTGTAAGCTTTGGAGGGTGCCATTAGGTTAGGGTAGAATCTACAGAAGTAGATCTGGGGCATGAGGACAAATGTAACAGATGGATGGGGGTTATGACGACGATGGAGGATGAATGGGTGATTATTGGAACAACAAAAGTCTTATCGGTGATCTAGGGCTTTAGATTTTTAGGATTTTATGCTAGGGCTTCACCAATAATTCCTCTAGGGTGCAATGTCTAATTCTCAAGGTTCTAGTGTTTGGGCATTTGCAAAATACCCTTATTTATAATCCAACCTAGGGTTTTCTTAGGGTTTTAGCCTTATACTTTTAATCGTGTGGCTAAGATTAAATTAGATACTAAGGTTGATATTACTTTTTGAATGTGACATGGATTAATGAATATGGACGGTGGAGATTAGAATGGATCAGACATTTGTGGTTAATTGAGTTTATAAATATATATTTTATAATAAATATATTATAATATAATATAAAATATTATATTAAATATAAAATAATATAAAATAATATTAAAATAATCCCAATTAGGCTAGGAAATGGCGGGAAAGGGCTAAAATGGTGAAATGGATGGCGAGAAATATGGAATTGGGTCAAATAATTGGCAGGAAGGTGTATGGTGGACAAGTGGGTGGTGGGAAGGTTAGGATGGAGGATTAGTGGTTGTCATTTAGTGTCTATAGATGCCCCTTTTTTTACCATGTTGTGTGAAACGTAATATGGTGTAAAAATATGAGACACCTTATTGGGCTATGAGCATAGAAGTAGCTTCTCTTTGTTGTTAAATTTGAGCACTGATGTTGAAGACAAAAGAATAAAGGAGTTTTGGAATTCTTGTAGCTTACCTCCTCAATTGGTGAATGAGTTAAAAATGTATCTCACAAGCCAATTGAAAATTTTTGTGCAAATAATGAATGATGTAGTGAATTTGTGCTATTGATGAATGAATGGCATGAAATGCAATGTGATTATGGATGATATGAATTATGTAAAATGTTATACCATTTTTGCTCCAATGGTTGAGAGGGGGATTTGTACAGTGTAGATTTTCATGTGAGATGTATCCCATCATGGGAGAATCATAATGTAATATGGTTGCCCCATACTTTGGGTTGATTCGATGCTATTGAATAATCTGTTGTAATGGCATCATTGAGTATGCAAGATATGAAGATGCAGGTTGACTAAGTCAATGCAGGGGTTGGGTATTGACTATGGAAATTTCTTTGCCAATTCCATGATGGAACCAATCAAGCTTACCAGTGTCTTGTATTATGACTGTTGTCAAGTGAATGAGTGTTTGAGATTTTGGTTATCCATGTTTTCATGCCCCATGGAAGAGGACATCAATGACTGCCTTTTAGAAAATTATTCTTGGCAAGGTTGTATTCCAAATTTGAGGTGCCAAATATGATTGTGATATTTTATGATGAGATAATTGAATTTGATCATGGTCAAGTGTCCTTATTGTATATTATTCATCTTAACGAATTTTCATGGATTGATATCGTTGCAATCACCAAGTTTATAAAATTACCTAGTAGATACGAGGTTCACTTGAATACTAGAAATATTGTGGATGAGATGATTGATGAAAATGAAATATGTTGATGAAATAATTCTTGATGGATGGTGGTTATGCTTTTACAAAAATTGGTGTTAGTTGATGTATGATTTGTAGCTTGTGCTTCTTTCAGTTGTTCATTTTGCACATAACTGAGCTATTTATTGATCGAATGAACCCCAATTTTTGTGAAATTGTGTGAGATGATGCATAATATGATGTAGAGTGATCAGATGTAAGTTTTATGAAAATTTGGATTGTTTTTTTGCCTTTTGTGCCTTTATTTGTTGATTTTTAAGAATTGATTCATTCTCAAAAATCATGCATGTAAAACAATTTCTATCTTCACAAAACCTAATTTTATGATGTGCATGATGTGTGGATGAAATTTGGTGAAATTTGGAGGAGGTATGCTAATATTTTGATTGATTTTATCTTTGTACCATTTTATCACTAGTTGTGCAATACAACCCTCTATAAAAAAAGTTAATGCTATTTGGAGCGGCACTCATGTCGTAAACAACACCTATGGATAAAGGACGGTCTCGAGAACATAGAAAATCATTAGCTGTGGGAATGGCTAGGGGTTTAATGGTGACGTCTTGGACCACATACTCGTCAATGCTAAGATTAGTGATGTGGACTTTGATTTGGGATGATGAGGTGGATGGTGAAGGCTCAAGTGGCTTTGCATTGGTTGTGGACAGTGGCGAGTCAAATATGGCACAATCTAAAAGTTTGACTTGTGACAAATCGATGGGTGGAGTGGGATTGAATGGTGATATGGAATGATGATATGGAATAGAAGAAGTGGTTGTAGAAGAAGGGGTAGATGTGATGTACGATGTGCTAACAATAGACTGAATGTGACCACATGTACAATAAGAAATGGATTTTTGAGAAGGTGATGTGATGGGTAGCTCCTCTATTATGGGAGCTTTAGAAAAATATGGAGATGGATTAGACGAAGGCAGATTGAAAGATGATGTGGGTGAAATTGATGATGGCACCAAGAATATATGAGCGAAAGGTAACATGGATTCATAAGGATTTGAAATGAAATTACAATTTTTAAAAGGTTCGACATCCATAGGGATGCAATGGACTTGTCCATCATGAAAATATTTCAAGCATTGGTGGAAAATTGATGGAACACATTTCATTTCCCTCATCCAAGGTCTTCCAAGGAGTATACTATATGCTATGGCTCCATCCAAGATGTGAAACATGGTGTGCAACATTCTAGCCCCTACTTCTATAGGTAAAACAACAGTGCCAACTGTGGTACACAAAGCATTGTTAAATTATTTGAGGGTGAATGATGATTTAGAAATGTGGGATGGAGGTATTTTGAGGTGGATAAAAGCAGTGGTAGTAATGATATTGATTGATGAGCTGATATCAATTAATAATCATTTGAATGGATTTTCGTCTATTAAGGCCATTATGTGCAATGGAGAGTCCACCAATTCTAAACTCATTGATTTTATCTCAAAGTCATAGAAGGTAATTGATGGCTCCATGCACGTTCTGACACTCTACAAAGTTGTTGAAGGCATGAGAGTCTTGGGATTCTAACTCAATTGACTTGAGTATTTCTATTAAAGCTTCTCTATTCCTAGGGGATTTTTGTATGAGCTCATAAATGGAAAGCTTTGCTGATGCCATTTTCAAACTAGTGGTTAACCGACTGGTTAAAGTTATCACTGGCCTTATTGGACGAAGAATGGGTAGATTGGATGGGTTGGATAGATTGATTGGTGGAGATGGATTGTGTGATTTTTGGATGGGTAGTGGTTTTTAAGGTTTTTGAGCATTTTTTTGATTTTGCCTTTGCCCTCTAGTGACCACATGGACTACTCCTACAAATTTTTGGTATTGTTGGACATGATTTACTTGATTAGGATGTGGTTGTTGATTGTTACCCCCTAAATTATGTTGGACCTCCCCATGGTTAGGTAGAGGAATCTGATATATGCCCAAATTTTGATTTTGTGGAGCTAAGGGGTTATCGACACTAATGGCCCCTAAGTCTATGAGATCTTGCACTATGTTTTTGAACACATGGCAGGAATTGATATCATGCCTATTTTGTCGATGATATGGGCAAAACTAGTGCTCTCTATAACCTTTAGGCCTTTTGTGGGATCATCAGGCCTAATTTCCGATAAGGCTAATTTGTTGGTCTCATATAACCTTCAAAATATGGCTGAATATAATTCTGTTAAGGGATTGTATTGATGCTGAGGTCGATTTAATTGATGATAGGTAGGCTATTCCATAGTTGGCACTGTGTTTTGTACTGTTGGTGCTTGGGTTACTTATGGGACCGCATGATAGGAAATTTTTTGTTGCACTAGCTTTTGATCCATTACGAGCTGACTCATGACCACTTGATTGACTTGATTAGCTATGTTATCCATTGAGGCTTGTGTGGATTTGGTTTGAACAGATTGATTATTTTGGTACTGGCCTCTATTTTGCCATTCTTTCTTATTAGGATTAGTGACACCCTCTTGGATTTTTATCTCCTCAATGACACTAGCCTATGCTAAAGCCTCCTCAAATGTTCTATAAATATTGAGCTGAAGCATCCAAGAGATGGGTTTTAAGCAATTCTTGTTAAAAAGTTTGATAATTTCTTCCATTGGGAGGGAGAATGGCAACTTTGTTATAACTGCCCTCCAATGGTTTCCAAAATCATAGATAGGTTCCTCATCCCATTGTTTCAAGTAATATATATCTGATAAGGAAACCTTATTTTTAATATTAAGGACGAAGCGTTCCAAGAATAAATCTATCAATTGATCAAAATTATAAATACTATGCGTGATTGTACCATTCAATAGCATCTCCCCCTAATGTTTGAGGAAAAGTTTGGAGCATAAGAGCATTATCATTACTAATCTGAAAATACATGTGGACAAATGAACTCACATGCTCCTTAGGATCCTTGGTTCCCCTAAACTTATCAAATTTTTTTATCGTAAAATATGTTGGATAAGGCAATGATGGTACCGATGGATGGATTGGTTCATGGATTAGTTGGCCTAAAGTGAGCTTTTGTATCATTACCCCTAGTGAGCTTTGCATCAACTGATCTATTTCCTTTTGCATTGCCTAGAATCTAAGATATTCTGCTAGAATGTGAGGACCTTGGATTATGTGATGGTTGGTTGATGGGCTGGATGGCAGATGTTGAGGTGTGACCAACATGGTGTTGTGGAATAAATTAGGTTGGGTATGTGGATAAGATTGATGGTTGAAATATGGGGATGATTTATGAATATTATGATGGAGAAATGGAATGTGTTGTTGGTTAGTGGTGATGTTGAGTGGTATGGTTGATGTGCGGAGTGGTGGTGGATTGGGGATGGAAACTATAGAATATTGAGGGACCCATGTTGCATTTTTATTGGTGAGTGAAGGTTTATTTGGAACTCCTTGGATCATAGGGTCTATGTGAGCTGACTATTTTCCTTTTGTTCATTGTGAAAGCAACCTGTTGATAAGCCCTAATGTATCCATAAGTTCCTTATTTGGTCATGTGTTGAATGATGGGGTTGTGGTTGTATGAGATGATGGATGAGTAGATGATGATGGTTGATTAGTCATGGTCATGTTGGCTAAGTGAGATGGTGGAGGGGTAGATGGCATGGTCATGTTGGCTAAGTGAGATGATGGATGTGTAGATGACATGGTCATGTTGGTTAAGTGAGATGATGTAGGTGTGGATGATAATAGATGAGAGGAAATGGATATGATGCAAGTTGTGTTTGATGTTACAACTTGGAGGCTATGGACTTGGAAGGCAGCATTGACATACTCAACATACAAGGGGTTGGTATAGGTGGATGTGAGGTAAGTGTTTGAAAAAATTGGGATTTATGGTTGTTGGCTCGTGGAGGAAGGCATACCATATTCATAACTTGAATTAGGATATCCTTGGGCAAGGTAGGTGGCAGCCAATTCAGATTCTTCCAAACCTTCTTGGCTAAGGGGTTCTAAGACATAGTTAGAAGCCTTGTAAATGGCCTGCACTTAATCCATGTCTATGTAGGTGGTGGTTATCTCCATATTGTGTGAATGTGTCTCTACTTGAGAGTGGGGTGGATGGGATGATGCAAAAAAAATATTCTAAACCATATTGTATGGGGCTACTAGAGTAGTGGGTTCATGGGAACTATTTTCCATTAAACTAATTTGATTTATTATTTTCTTTTGATGTCTCTTTAGTACCATAAAGTAGTTAAACCAAAGATTCAAAGTTTATCTAAATCACACAAATTAATAACTTTTCTAAATTTTAAAGCAAATAAAACAATCAGTCCTAGGTTTCACAATTTGTAGCTTACCTTGTTCATTAATTATTTTCTTTCATTAATGTGAAGTTCCTTTTAGAATTGTTGGCTTGTGTATTTTGATGTAACTTAATATTTTTTAATGAAAAACAAAGGTAAAAAAAACTAAGGCTAGCCAGGGCAATGAGATTCTTGTTGGTAATGACCTCCAACAAGTTTTCTCGGGGGTAGTCCTATGGTTTCTAGGGAAGAGATTGGTGGATGGAAATCACGACCACCGTCACCAAATCTCAAGTAATGGCTGGTGATGAAATCCATCCACTACTATTAAAAATGTGAATCATGCAAGTGTGTGTGATTTATATTATTAGATTTCTTGTTCTCTATGGTGTACAAACAATTAAATATTACTAACTTCACTAATATAAATCATAAGCCAACACAAAGACACAAATTTCACCTAAGAGTGTAGAGTACACCCTTAAAATCCCCTTCCTACAAATGATTAAAATCACAAGAGCAACCGGAGGGTTCGTCCACCTCTCTGCCAAAGGGGCCAGCCTAGGGTAGGATTACTTTATGTGTCAAAATGTTGTTCCTATTTAGATATGTAAAATTAAAGTGATCTTTAACCCTAAAATACAAGATCTAGGATGCTTTTTTGTTTCATATGCACTCAAAAATGCAAACAATCACCTAGATCAACAACTTTAGAACAAGAAATGAATTTGGTATAATGAAATACACACAAACCCTAGATTCAACTTCCTACTAATTATTTTCCATATTACTTAGTGTTGAATCCAGAAACAGTGAAAAAAAGTAGCAGAAAATAGAATATTTAAATCGCTAAATGGCAACCTAGGGTTATGAAACTTACTTGGAAGTCTTAGCTCTGCTCCAAATTACTGTCAAGCATGATTGGGCACCTACGTAGGTATATCAGGGTGCTTTCTAGGCATGGGATGGCACCTACGGTTGTTTTTAGACACTCATGGATGCTCCTGAATGCTTGCATAATCTCTGAAAATGCTATAGATTACTTTAGAAACCCTAGCGATAAATTCAGACTTTTACACTTCTATAAATCTTGCAACAAACGGAAATAAAATTAAGTTAGCAAGGTAGATCTATCAAATAATGAAACCCTTGTGGGGTCCCACCGTGATTTCCATTTATGAAGACAAAGACACGACACTTAAATAATAACAGGAAATCAAATAACACAAGGAAATACAAAGATTGCACAAATGGATGTATTCAATAAAATAGGGGGGAGCCAATGAACTCCTTTGTTACAATCAGTACTCAATGTGAGTATTTGATACAATTATTTTACAATGGCACCAAGGTTATCTGAAACCCTAGCAATAACAATAAAGTGTATTCAGATTTGGTGTGTCCTTGCTTCTAACAGGTTGAGTGGGCTTCGAGTATCCAATGTGGGGCCACTCCAGGTTCAACAACCGTTCAACAATGTGTAGAACTTGCAAATATGCATACATACATAAAAAATAAGGGGGTTAGTAATACCTATGAGGGCTCCATAGTGTAAGACCCTCAGACATCAATAAAACCCTAGTTAACAATGAAGTCATAAAGTATGCCAAATCAACAAATTATGAGATAAAATACATTCAAATGAGATATACCTTGCTTTCATTTTTGTAGTTGCAGTAGGCTCAGATGCACACTTGGCAGTCTTTGATGTGAGCTTCGTAGGCTCTGGTGTGCACTTGTGGGATACAAGAGGCTCTATAGAGCACCTATGGTATACAAAAGGCTCTGGTGAGCACTTCCAGGCTTTATAGCGAGCACCATAAGCTCTGGAGGGCACTTACGGGTTAGGGCAAAATCTATAGAAGTGGATCTGGGGGATGGAAACAAATGCAGCAGATGGATGGGGGATATGATGATGATGGAGGATGAATGGGTGATGGCTAGAACAGTAGAAGTCTTATTGACGAGCTAGGGTTTCAAATTTTTAGGATTCTATGCTAGGGCTTCACCAATAATTCCTCCCGGGTGTAATGTCTAATTATCAAGGTTCTAGTGTTTGGGCATTTGCAAAATACCCTTATTTATAATCCAACCTAGGGTTTTCTTAGGGTTTTAGCCTTAAAATTTTGATCGTGTGGCTAATATTAAATTAGATCCTAAGGTTGAGATTACTTTTTGAATGTGACATGGATTAATGAATATGGACGATGGAGATTAGAATGGATCGGATGGTTGTGGTTAATTAAGTTTATAAATATATATTTTATAATAAATATATTATAATATAATATAAAATATTATATTAAATATTAAATAATATAAAATAATATTAAAATAATCCCAATTAGGCTAGGAAATGGCGGGAAAGGGCTAAAATGGTGAAATGGATGGCGGGAAAGATGGAATTGGGCCAAATAATTGGTGGGAAGGTGTATGGTGGATAAGTGGGTGGTGGGAAGGTTAGGATGGAGGATTAGTGGCTGTAATTTTGTGTCTACACGTATATTTTTCCAAGGGAATCCTTGGGAATAGAAAAATCAAATTAATTTCAAATACTTATATATCCAAAGTTGATCACGTTCCACCATTTATTGATAAAACCAACTCATCCTTATTTTAGACAAACATAACTCTAGAAACATATTTTATATCTCTTTTATTGATTGCTTGAGTTGCTCTTTCTCAAGAAAATTGCTAATGACATTTCAATATCTTGAGTTTTTGAATCTCTACAAGCCAAAGAGGACCAAACCATTGAATTTTATTTTGGAATATAAATAAAAGATCAAGCTTTCATATTGAATTAGAAACAAGAAGATAATATTGCATATCCCATAGATAGGGTTTATTCCTTAAATAATTTTATCACATCCATAGGTGTGTTGGATTTCACATCGATTTCTAGTAACAAATTTAAGCAATCCATTTACTCAAATTGTATACAAAAAGCATACAAGCACAAAAAGAAAGCTATATAAATACAAATTATGGGTTCCATTAAGTTCCATAAATAATCACTATTGTATCTATGGATAAAAATCATGACACTCTAGTACAATGGATGGAGTGGATAGGGGGTATTTTTACTAATACCAAACCCCAATTGCATAATCATGTTAGCCTAAGTTGACATAACAAGTAGGCTCTAGGTTAGTTGGAAGTTAAAGGTTAAACCTTGATAAGATTATTAATGATTGATAGGGTGTATATAAATAATAATTGAATACATTGTACGATGATTACACTTAGGCTTACACAAAAGTACATCATATGATATCGGCCTTAGCCATTAAATCATAATATAAATTTTGGCACCCCCTCACAATCTATATTGAAGGACAAATAAGAGAAGACATTAGTGATAATAATATCTTCCCCACACAATTTATGCTCTATTATGACTTCTTAATTGAGGAATAATCAATTGAATTCCACTCATCATCTGAGAGTTTTCTTAAACAATATGACCCTACACTTGCACAAAAATATCCTCAAGCTAGATAATAGTCACTAAAACCAATATCAAATACTCCTATATATACATACATAGAATACCTCCTATACAAATTCATATGGGTAATATAAGCCAAGAATAATTCTTCTTATAAACCACTCTAGCCTTCTATAGATACATAAGGTAGGACTTGGAAACATGACCTTCCCTTTTGCAATACATTTCTCCTTTTTTGAAAACTTTGAATTGCTCTTGGACCACCTGATCATTGTCATCAAAAGAGGTTTTGCATAAAACTATTTATGATAATATCCATCACAACTTTACATTAATACCTAGACAAAAATAAGAATATAAGAGATCATAAAAGGTTAGACCTTCATGCATAAAATAAACCAATAGCCCACACATCTGATAGGAGTAGGAGGGATTGTCAAGAGCATTCTAAATCCTTTTTCTATGTGACTCCAAAAGACCTAATAACTACTTATAATTCCACAAGTCCAACTACCTATCCCATCAATATGCATCAAATATTTTCATTTCTTAATATACTATAAATTTACCCCTTTGAAATGGAGTAATAGATCTTGAGTACTATATGTATAATTTCTCCTACAACACTATAACTGGTCTTTAAATTGATTCCACCAAGACAAAGAACTCCAAAATTAGTCTTAAAATATTTACATATGTAAAAGTAATGCCCTAAAAAATATTTACCCTAATAGACCTCAAAAAAAAAAAAAATTATCCCCTCAAAACTTAGAACTACTGTCTCCAACCATGATTCACCACTTGGCATCCATTGATTCAATAGTAATTTTTAGTACTAATTTACCAACTATTCACCATTGAATGTATACCGTGAGTGTGGTTTCAAAATGTGTTGCACTTTTATTAGTTAATTTTTTATATATAAAAAATGTATGTTTGGTGGCACAAGATGAAACCACATTATCCAACGATCCATATCATCCATCCATTTAGTACCAAGAGATTGAAAGAGGTCTAAACTTGGGTTGATTAGGAGCTAAGATAATCATGATAGTCAAGTTTCTAATGCTTACATTAAGGCTCAAAAGGGGTTTCTCATCCTAGTAGAACAAAATAATATTAAAATATTTCCAATAATGAGAATTGAATACTCAACCTATTACTCCTAACAAATTTATGCTAACCGACATAGCCATGGCCACAATTCCATTGAGATTTTTGGTGCCTCCTTGAAGACAATAATATGACCCACCTAAAAGGTACCTTGATTTTAAAAATATGAATGCATAAGTTTAAATACTATGGTATTCTTCCCCACATGCATAATTTAACAACCTCCTAACCAGGATTTCGAGCCATAATGCTAGTTTAAAATGATGAAATAACTTATTCATTCCACATCCATTCCATAGAGAAGCAATAGAGATGAAGCACTACAAATAAAACATATGATTCAACTATTATTGTTGTATAATATTACATTATTTGGTACATGCAAATGTACCCCAATGATACCTTTATGGTACAAATGTAAATATGTAATAGATTAGGGTTGAGTATTTAGTTTAGATGAGTGATTTATATTTCCCTTTTATGTAAGTGTCAATGTGTAGGAAATGCACAAGTGTCATGTAAATAAGAGTGCAAGTGTGTATTGAGATAATGTGCACAAGTATCTTGTATTAGGAGTGCATGTAGGAGAGTAAGAGTCATGTAGAAGTGTGTAGGTGTCATAGAGTCAAGTATGCATGTAAGAAGAGAGTGATAAGTCTAGTATACAAGTGGCACGATAATAAGCCAAAATTCATAGGAGCTGTCATATGGAGTACAATAGTAAATTAAATGAAGAGTCACTTTCTATGTCTATATTATGGAGATAAAGCCCCATATAATGTAAGGAAAAATGATCTATAATGATCACCACATAACAAAAATTTATAATAAAGCTTGTATACAGGGTTTTGAGCAATTCATATTGTAAGTATTCTTCATGCATGCACATGAATGATTTTGGCCATTTACATTCATATTTGATCATATAAGTGATGCTATTTTTATTATTATATTGGCCTTGATATATATTTAGTTTCTCACATATGTAATTCTACTATTGATTATTAATATCTAGACCTATAATATCATGACTTCTTTGTATTGGGATTTGTGATATTTTAAGGTAGCAAGGCTTAAAAGCCAACAATGATAAAATGTTTACACATGTTTTATTATTTTCTCTAGAACCTTCTACTAGTATTAAAATGCATGACCTCTTATTGATGAAGGGAATCACACTCTCCCCATAGAAAGAGTGAATTTTTTTTAATTAAAGCATGCACACAAAATTTAAACTTATGTAATAACCTTAAACCTTTTTTCTCTCATATTTAAAGTTTACTTCTTGAAACTTCTAATTGAGAGGACACAAAACATATTCTCCAAGAAATCTAGAAGGGTTCATAGTGAAAAATAGAAGAGAATATCCTCTTTGCTCCTTATGCATAAATCATTTATGAAAATATAAGAACTAATTCACCCTAGAATTCAAAAGAAGAATTAGAGGCTTTGAACAAAAAATTTGTGTGATTAAGAAATATCACTCCATACTTACTTTGATACCATGTTGTATTTCATAACAATTTGTAGTAATGAGAAAAATAATTCATTCACTTAAATATTATATAAAAAGCATAAAATTGTAAAAAGAAAATAATAGACAAACAAATGATGGATACCATTGAGAACTATAAAAAATCACCATATTATCTATGGATAATAATCATGACACTCTAATACTATGGATGGAGTGGATGAGGGTATTTGTAGTTGGAATTCATCATATTTTTAAAAAATTAATAAAATCAAACCATCCACTCAAATGTTATACAAAAAGTATAAAAGGATAATGATGTGATAAAAGACATGGTTGATAATGTCACGAGGTTTGTATAGATTCCACATGGCAAGTCATATAATTGAGGTGGAACCAAGCACATACTTTTTAAGAATACACATGGTAGTCCATATATCTAAGGTGGCACAAGGTACATGAATTTTGAGGTGACATGTGGTAATCCATACAACTGAGGTGGAATTAGATGCATGTATGTTGAGGTGACATGTGGTAATACATATATTTGAGATGGAACTAGATGCATGAATTTTGAGGTGAAATGTGGTAGTGTATTGTTAGGATCTCATCCTAACCCTTAATGTAATAACTTCCTT
Organism: Wollemia nobilis; assembly: GCA_028583015.1. NCBI lineage: Eukaryota > Viridiplantae > Streptophyta > Pinopsida > Araucariales > Araucariaceae > Wollemia > Wollemia nobilis. Next base: position 15,487,516 of record JAQPPZ010016947.1, on the reverse strand, counting down.
GATGTAATAATTCCTAGTGAACGTGGGTAGTACCCATGATTAATATTTTGCAATGTTCTAAGTTTTAGCTTAGGTAGTGCCTATGACAAATGGCACCCTTTTTTATGTAACACATGGTAGATAGGTGGCATTGTGCATGTAATTCGTGTGGCATTGTGCATGTAATTCGAGTGGCATTGTGCATGTAATTCGGGTGGCATTGTGCATGTAATTCAAAGTGGCACTATGCATGTAATTCGGGTGGCATTATGCATGTAATCCAGGTGGCATTTTGCATGTAAGCCAACCTTGGAAGGAAACTCCTTAAATACTCGAAAGGGCACCAATGTAACCATCTTTTGCAAAATTAATGAAGTATTGAAGGAGGTTGCCCCCTCGAAGAGGCCCGCGATTTAGTTCTATTGTGAGATTGTTCTTTATGCAAATTTCTATTATATTAATGTGATGTTTATGTGAGTTATTTCCAAGCAATTGTGTGAGAGTGTGTTATTTGAGTTTATTTTATAGCAGGATCTTAACAAGTGGTATCAGAGCGCTTTCTAGGGCCAAGTTCTGCTGCAACTACAACGATTCTTGCCATCCAATCCACCTGTTAGGTATAAATTCCGTGTGTTTTTTCCATTCTGTTTTTCCTTATTAAAAAAATCCAAAAAAAAATACAGTGTTTTTTTTTCAGACCAAAAACAAAAAAATATATTATTAGTTGAGTAGGTAGAAACCCTGTACCGGGGGTTTTAAAATATCACGAAGGATCTGTCGTTATTGGCTAAGCTAGATAGCCCATAAAGTGTCTAGTGAAGTGAGGGGCGATCAGGCTCCAATACCCAGGCCTCAGATAGAACTTGCGCACGGACTTGAGCTCCCACGTATCTTCGGGTATATCGGGAGACCATCTAGGATTAAACAAACTTTTAGCCATTAGGAAGCTCTTCGGCCTTGTATTACTCATAGTCTACGGGACACAGCATCCTGGACGATTACCCTCTCGTATTGTCAGAGAGGCAGGTAGTGTGCTCAAGGGTATGTGTGGAATCCTCCTTGAGTAGTGGCCTGAAATATTGGTCCGAGCACTATTGTTCGTCACTATCGGTATATTAGAGGGCCTATGGGTGGTACATACTCCTATACTTAGCATTCCCTGGTTCTGTTAAAATTGCAACCTGTAAAAAATGCAAAAATAAAAATCAAAATAAGAATCCAAACACCCCCGTTCATAAACCTGCATTTCAAAAGTGAGCATATGAGAAAGGAGTCCTCTACCAAAAAAATAACAGAAGGGACATGCATTCGAGATAAGCCATGAGGATGACACTTAAGTTGAAAGTCTAGAGAGTAACAGTAAAATTTACGATGCGCGATCCACAGTCGGAGTCGATCGAGTCGGAGAGGTCGGGGCGAGAATTCACGGTCTTCGTAGTCGAAACGAATCTGTCATATCGCGTCACCCGCAAAATACAGAGAATCTTGAGTGTGAAACACGACCAGTTTTATATAGTGCTCCAGTACCCAACTTTTGCTCAGTAGCTCAGAATCAGAATCTGTAAACACCGTTAGACTCAGCAAAACAGGAGATAAAAAAAAAAAAAGTCTGGGGTGCCAAAAAGTAGTGTTGAGAGATATAGCTCATTGTGACCACCTCCTCCTGCTGATCATTTTGATATATAGCACCCAAGCACTTTTTTGGGCACTTACTAAAAATAGTAAGTCAAAAAATTTCAATTCTATTTTTAGTAACTGGTCACAAAAGGTCAAAAAATGGCCCAGGGTACCCGTGGACACCAGATAGAACTAGAACACTTGGAGTCCCTAACAAAAGCCATTGAGAACTTGAACTCGGCTTTTCACTCCATAAGGGAAGAAGTCCAAGGTCTTCGCCTAGAGCATGAGGCCACTAGCAATCGCTTAGAAGAAGCATTGACTGAAGTGGATAGCAAACTGAGAAGAGAACCACCCAAATCAGAATACCAAGCTGAGAGTTCTACAAGGAATCGTGACCATGATACACCCTTTAGAATGCCCAAGTTGGACTTTCCCAAATTCAGTGGGAAGGATGTTGATGGGTGGCTATGTCGGGTTGACCAATTCTTTTGACTTCATAATGTACCAGTATTTCATCGAGTCTAGATGGCTTCCTTTAACTTGGAATCTGAGGCTCTACACTGGTTTCAATGGTTGCGTCTTACCTACCCAAATCTCTCTTGGGAGGATTTTGAATCCCAAATACTCACTCGATTTGGTCCTAGTGAGTTTGAGGACTTCATAGGAGCCTTATCCAAACTACAACAAACGAGGTCAGTTCGAGAGTACCAAGCTCAATTTGAAAAATTGGCCAATCGAACAAGAGGATTGAGTGAAGGGTTCTTCCAGAGTTGTTATATCGGTGGGTTGAAGATGGAACTCCAAGCAGAAGTCAAAATGTTGAAACCACGAACTATGATGGAAGCTATCAGTTTGGCCCGTCTGGCCGAATCTAAACTCTCTGCCCAAAGACGCCCATCAAAGTTTTCTCAAGATAGACCTTCATTTCCCTCGAGAGCCCAACACCCAGATGATAATAAACCTGCTGCACCCAAGCGCCTCACCACCGAAGAGATGGATGCACGTCGTGCCCAAGGATTATGCTACAATTGTGATGAAAAGTTTTTCAAGGGGCATAAGTGTGCACACAAAAAATTGTTCTTGATAGATGTTGGAGAACCTGATACCGTTGACGAGAGTGATGAGGATGAGGACCCTCCAGAAACACCTCCTCCACAAGAATGGAAACAAGAACCTGAGACATCAATTACAATCCATGCCCTTGCAAGCATTACTACTCCTCAAACCATGAAGGTTACAGGATGTTTCAAGGGCCAATGCCTTTCCATCCTTTTGGATTCGGGAAGCATGCACAACTTCATTGACCCTAGAGTTGCTCAACGGGAAAATTGCTATATCCACAATTGTAATTCCTTTGAGGTCATGGTAGCCAATGGGGGAACCTTATCTTGTAAAGGAAAGTTTCACAATGTTAAAATCAAGATAGGGGACTATGAACTCAAGCAGGACATGTTTGCCCTCCATTTGGGTGGATGTGATATTGTTTTGGGATGCCAATGGTTGAGTACGTTGGGCACTATCAGTTGGAACTTTGCTAAACTTTGGATGCAGTTCTTCCAGAACGGACAAACACACATCATCAAGGGCTCCCCGACAGGAACACCTCAAATTATCAGTTCAAACGGCATGGAGAAATTGCTAAAGAAATCATCACGTGGGGTCATTGCACAACTATTCTCCATCCAGCCATCCACATCTCCAATGGGTGAAATCCCACAAGACATGCAACAGATTCTCCACAAACATGAGGCCATCTTTTCAGAACCCATCACACGACCACTGCATCACTCTCACGACCATGCCATTCCATTATTGCCGGATAGTACACCTCCCAATATCAGACCACCTTATGAGCGACTCAAGCGCACCTTATTTTGGAAAGGTAGGAAATAGGACATTCACTCTTTTGTGGCAGACTGCGACACAGGTCAAAGGATGAAAAGAGAAACAGTGCACTCTTCGGGCACTCTTCCACCCTTGTCGATACCGGATCAGGTGTGGACTGACATCTCTATGGATTTCATAGAAGGGCTACCTAAATCTGGAGACAAGTCTATTATTTTTGTGGTAGTGGACCGCCTTTCAAAGTATGCTCACTTTTGTGCCCTAACCCATCCTTACACAGCATTCACTATTGCCCAAATTTTCCTTGACTCCATATTTCGCCTTCATGGCATGCCAACCTCCAATGTATCTGATCGTGATCCCAGCCTTACTAGAAATTTTTGGCAAGAGTTGTTTAAGTTGCAGGGGACTCAGCTCACAATGAGTTTAGCCTACTATCCGCAAACGGATGGTCAAACAGAGGTTGTTAATAACTTCTTGGAAACCTACCTTCGCTACTTGCCTCCGATCATCCTCCTCATTGGGAAACATGGCTTTCTTTGGCCGAATGGTGGTACAACACTTCCTATCATACCGCCACCAAAGGCAGAGTATGGGCACCCTCCACTCACGCCTCCCTCCTACATTTTGGGCAGCTCCAAGGTACAGGTCCCATCAACACTTCCTAAATTGGATGAAGAAGGCTCCATCTTACTTGCACCAAAGCAGCTGTTGTATCGTCGAACTCGCAACCGTACCATCACAGAGGTCCTGGTTCAGTGGCGTGGACTTCAACCTGAGGATGCTACATGGGAGTCCCTCCATCAACTCCAGCAACAGTTTCCTCATTTTTAGCTTTGAGGACAAAGCTTCTTCAAGGAGAAGGGCATGTTAGGATCTCATCCTAACCCTTAATGTAATAACTTCCTTGATGTAATAATTCCTAGTGAACGTGGGTAGTACCCATGATTAATATTTTGCAATGTTCTAAGTTTTAGCTTAGGTAGTGCCTATGACAAATGGCACCCTTTTTTATGTAACACATGGTAGATAGGTGGCATTGTGCATGTAATTCGTGTGGCATTGTGCATGTAATTCGAGTGGCATTGTGCATGTAATTCGGGTGGCATTGTGCATGTAATTCAAAGTGGCACTATGCATGTAATTCGGGTGGCATTATGCATGTAATCCAGGTGGCATTTTGCATGTAAGCCAACCTTGGAAGGAAACTCCTTAAATACTCGAAAGGGCACCAATGTAACCATCTTTTGCAAAATTAATGAAGTATTGAAGGAGGTTGCCCCCTCGAAGAGGCCTGCGATTCAGTTCTATTGTGAGATTGTTCTTTATGCAAATTTCTATTATATTAATGTGATGTTTATGTGAGTTATTTCCAAGCAATTGTGTGAGAGTGTGTTATTTGAGTTTATTTTATAGCAGGATCTTAACATGTATACAATTTAGGTGGCACTAGATGCATATATTGAGGTAACATATGACAGTCCATATAGATAAGGTAGCACCAAATTCATTAATCTTGAGGAAACACATGAAAATGAACATGGTAGTCCATACAAATAACATGGAAAGAGGTGCACAAATTTTGAGGTGATACATGGTAGTTAATGATGTAGGGTGACACATGGAAGTTTATGAGAGCATTGATATAGCATGGATATCAAAGCAACATGTGGAAGATGATAATATAGGAGCTGACATTGAATGTTCTAGTTGGGACAACATGGTAGTCCATATTCCATTTGGCAACTATAAAAATGGAATCAATTGAAGAACACAAGCTTATACTGAGAGGGGGGGTGAACAGTATAAGACCTCTTTTTACTTTTTCATTTATACTTCAAAATAGTAAAGCAATATACCCAAAGCAATATCAAAGCAATGCATAATAACATCCACAAAGTGACACCAATTTTAACGTGGTTCACCCAGAATGGCTGGGCTACGTCCACAAAACTTTTCTCTAAAAGTTATATCAAAGTTATTTTGGAATCCTTCCCAATTACAATGTTTATGAGCCTTGGACCAAAGGAGATACCTTCCCCTCAATCTGAATTTATGAGCCTCTACTCAAAGGAGATACCTTCCCCTCTATCTAAATTTATGATCCTCTGCTCAAAGGAGATACCTTCCCCTATGCTCTAGAAATGATCCCTCAGAAGATCAACTACCTCTACCTCTTGCCAGCACATGGAACTCCTTTCCACTGAAGACCTCCTGTCCTCAATGCTTAGCCTAAGAGACCTCCGCCTTCTATGATCACGTCCACAATAGCTTAGCAACCTCGTATCAAACACGATCGATCGGTCTAGTACAAGTCTTCCTCTATCCGTCGGATCTGTCCAACACTTGAAAAAATCAATCCCCTACACACAAGCCTTCTCAAAGACTTGCCAAATCTGTCCTCAGGTTCTTCTCAAAGAACCAGTGCATCTCTGTCCTCAAGTTCTCTGATAGAACTCTCAAAACTCAGCTCACAAGTCCTCTACTAGGACCTGTCCAAATATGCTCACAAGTCCCCATCAAAACCTGTCCAAAAATGCTCACAAGTCCCCACCGAAACCTGTCCAAAATTGCTCACAAGTCCCCATCGAAACCTGTCCAAAACCTGCTCACAAGTCCCCATCGGAACCTATCCAAAACCTCAGCAAGCTCACCAAGAAAAACTTTCTTAGTAGGAAATCACAAGGTGAATTGTTAGAGACCCAATGTGATTTTTCAAACTCATAGAAGCATAAAGAGAATTGTTAGAGACTCAATATGTTCTATACTCAACTCCCAATCTCAAAACTCAACTCAAATCAACTCAGCTCAAACTCAATCTCAAATCTAAAAACTCAACTCAACCTCAATCTCAAATCTGAAAACTCAACTCAAAATTTGAAATGGATAGGATAGAATGATTTCTTTCAAGAACATGAAACCCCAAAAATTGCCAACTATGCAAAGAATCACATAACAATGATACTCATGTTATTTTCACCATCAATAAGGGCTTCAACAACAATGTTCATCAAACAAGGTTCAATCAACACCATTCAGCTCAAAACATAACCTTGAAGCATTTCACAATCAACATCAGAAAAAGAAAACATGTAGAACTCCTTTTCTCTCCAACATTATTTGAACAAAAAGCATCCACCAACTCAACTCACAATAGCATAAAAACAACTTTTCAATTCATCAACAAAGGAGTAAGCTCAACACTTTAACCAAGTAAAGAATAGCTTGATTATAACCAACTTAATGAAAGCAAATGTCAATCTCAAAGCTGCCCAATTAAGGTTTCACAACTTCACACAAGAAGCAATTAACCTTAAAACATCATGCTTTCATTTCCATAATCAACCAAAAGCACTCTCAACATTACAAGAAACATGTATCCTTTATACACCTTATTTCTCCCTTATTGTCTCATCAAAAATAAAGTTTATCTCTCATAAGAATGCAATAAGATATTTCAACAACACCTTCAAAATAATCTTTTATCAAAATAACAAGCTTTAAAACCCTTATGACTCCTAAGCTATTTTTCTTCTAACAAACATCCTCCATCCACAACATACACTTAGCAAAAGATTAATTTCAAAAAATACCTTAGCCAACAACAAAAACCGCTATGGAGAAATTGCGCCCGAAATCTAACACCACCTGCCGCAACCACTTCACATCGAAAAACCCTTTAGCGTGATTCGAATGCGGAACCTCCCATTTGATAGCGCATGAACAACCTAGCCACTACTGGTGCGCCAAAGGCACCTGGTGAGGTTTAAACCTCACTCTGTTATGCTTGTCCCTTCTGTGCCAGGGAAAATAAAACACAGTCTTCCCTTCCTTCTGACGCCAACTCGCAGATGACAAGCTATATGGTGGATTCAACAAATGGCGAGACAATAAAATGAATAGCAGATTACGAAGATGGCGAAGACACACAAATGATCAACGGATTATGAAAATGGTGAAGACACATAGCTGAACAACAGATTATGAAAATGGTGAAGACACACAGCCAAAAACATAGCGAGCAACTTTCTTTTGAAATTCAGATCGGATCATATTTGATTTTCATCGAGGGATATTAATATGAATTCTTCCATAGGATATTTGACATTGGCAGAGGTCTTTAACACGTCGACGGAGGTCTTGGCTTGCACCCACAAAGCTAAAACATAGCGCCCACCTTGTTAAGACATTTACGCCATGGATTAGGAGAACCCATGCAAATAATAAATTAATATTTATTTAAAAATAATTAAATGGAAACTTAACAAGGTTTTTTAATTATTTAAATAAATAATTCCTCCTGGACCCAAATGCATTAAACCAATGCATCCACCTGTAATCTTTAAACCTGCTAACTTGGAGTTTGCAAAAGACCTTTGAAACTGTCATGCCGTAACCTTCATCGAAAAAAATTATTTGACCTCAAATAAAATTCCTTCAAGACATTCTTGACATCAATGACAACTTATACACTTGAGCAAAGGCAATGTATCCAAAGTACCCAAAATTGCCAACATCAACCAATCACATTCCACCATCTCATTGAACTTGATAAGTTATAGTTAGCAACATACTTTGTGATGCATGTATTTTGAAGCAACATAGAAAATATGGAAAATTAGATTGTGCCAAGTGACATTACATAATTTGGGAGTATATTACATAGTTAGTGTATAGTAGGCACCCTCTTAACCACTCACACAATAACACATGGAGGCCTCCCATTTTCTATAGGTATTAAATTTTTTTATTTCTTTCAAAGGTTTTGGAGGTAATTTTTGTAGTTTTAGGGCCAAAATTTTGAGGTTCATAATTATTTCTCATAGAAGAGTTTTGAGCCCATTTATTTTTAATAACACATTTTTTTGAGATCTTTGCATTGGTGTTATTATTTCTAGTCACAACCATATGCAACTTTTTAAGTTTTGGTATAATTATTATAGATCATCATGTAACCTTGTTGAACGGTTCTAACTATGCCTCCTAGAATTTCAAGAAGCCTACTTATGAGTTTTTGCAAAAATAAGGGACATAAGATAAAATTTGTAAAACTTGAATGAAGAAATTGGAGAAAGCAACAAGAAGAGGTGTGCTAATTCTACTCTCTTCTATACATAATGTAAAAAAATAATAATGGAGAAATATCACAAGTAGATATTGCAGTTTATTTTACATATTGAACACCCACTTCTTCAGATGAGTGGATAGTTTATTTAGAGGCCACTAGACTTATGATAAAGCAAAATCACTTTATTCAAGGCTACTCTAAAACTCATGCAAAAGAATATGTTATGATTGGACATGACTCTTTATTATAGATGGCTAGAAGTGGAAACATCATGATTGTATCTTTGTCATTTGATGATGTACTTTATGTTCCTAATGTTGGTCCTAACCTTTTTTCTATTTATTGCATTACTTACACAAACAAGAAAGTAGAATTCTAGCCTGATAGATGGATGATTAAAGATATAGGCAATGGGTTTGTTGTTGCTTTAAGATGTTATGATGAATATGATCATATGTATAAGTTAGGTGAAAGACCTACTCCTTCTTCCTCCTCTAGCAAGAATAATTTTGTTGCAATGATAACACATGATGATGATGAGATTTAGAAGTAGCATCATAAGCTTGGACATCTCAATTATGGTTCCTTTAGGTACATGAGTTAACATGAGATAGCTATTGGGATTCCATGCATATCCTCTCCAAGTGGTGTATATAAGGGATGCATTTTTGGATATAATCATAGGGAGACCTTTCATAAATGAGTTTATAGGAGGGCATATCACTCCTTGGAGATCATTCATAGTGATATCTATGGACCTATAGGTACATATATTTTAGAAAATAACTACTTCCTTATTTTTTATTAATTATTTTTCTATATATGTGTGGGTATATACCATTCATACCAAGGATGAAGTTTTTCAGAGACTCTAAAATTTCAAATATATTATTAAAAACTAGTTAGACAAAAGGATCAAGTGTCTAAGTATAGATGGGAATGGTGAATATGTTAGTCATGCTTTTCATGATTTCTTGGCCACTCATGGAATAACATATCAGAGGATTGTTCACTACACTCCTAAACAAAATGGTGTAGTAAAAAGAAAAAATAGGGTAATCATGGATATGGATCACTGTATGATTTATGCCAAGGGAATAGATCACAAGTTTTGGGGTGAGGTAGTAACTTGTGTAGGGTATATCATCAATAAAATGCCTACTAGGACTATTTATTGGACAAAAATATTGAAAAATTGATAGAGTATAATCCAAATATGTCTATATTTCAAATATTTAGGTCTTTAACATGGGCTCACATGCCCAAAGATATTTGAAAAATGAGGCACCTAAGGGCCATAAGTGTATATTACGATATTTTGATATCACAAAGGCACATCCTCTCTATAATCCTTAGAGGCATGAGGTATTAATTAAGAGAGATGTAATATATGATGATATTGTTATAGGTACTCCTTCCAATATTCATCCCAATATCTTAGCTTGTGATTCCAATTTCCTAATAGATGTGTTTTATGTTACAACAAGGAGGAAAATATGGACTATATATTACTTCACTATGATTTTATCAAAGTAATTTGGATTAGAATATGGAATGATTTGATAATCCAATGTGTCTCACCTGCTTTCCTTAGAGATCTCTTGATCCAATGGGAAAGAAACTCAAATAGAAAAATTCTCAATGAATTATGGTCCTTTATCCCTCCACACCTATGTTGGGTTGTATGGAAGGAGAGGAACCATCACATCTTCCAAAACCACATCAAAATTGAAGTAGAGGTATACCAAATTATTAAATTCTGTGTTAGTGAGAATTATTCAATTTGCAGGCCAACATGATATGGAAAGGGTAGTGAAATGATTAAGGTGCTTCAACTTATCTCCCATAAGGGAGGCAACAGAGGGAGTAGAAAGCTTAAAGTATGAGGTGATACCACCCAACCCAAATGTCAAGGAGAAAATACAGTGTATGATTTTTGGAACCTTCTATAAAAAGAAGATGTAATTTTGATAATTTATGGGTTTCCTTTATATTTTTTTGGCTAGGTATGCTTTATTTTTGCTATGGTTTCATTGGGGTTTTTTTGTGGTATGATAAATATTTATAACTTATTATGCTTTGATTTTGCTAAAATATTACTAGGGATTTGTTGTTATTATGTGGATGTATGAAAATTTACTGTAAATAGGTTTTGGCGACCTTGTTCAAAAAACCCATCCTTTTATTTTCCTAATAATAATGAAAAATATCTACCTTTTCTAAATCTAGCAGGTTATTTAGATATCTTGGTTGGTTACATTCCTATTAGAGCATATTCCTCTTCTAGTGGTTGTTTATTACCTATCAACATGACTCCATCATGCATAGTTTTCCAAGCAATTTCCTCTTCCCCTAGAGTAGGACATGATGAGTAGGATGGTTCAATTTAGAATGCTCTAGTTTTACATGATGCGATGAGTGGTGTTGATTTGGATTTCTCTATTTCTATTTCTAACATTGATAGAGTGTAGAATACTCATTCTTCTTCTAAATATCTCATTCCTAAGAGGGTTAAGACACTTATAGATAATGTAAAATCTATTTTTCCCTTGAGTAGTATCAAAAGGATCCTTCCCAAGCTTTGAATGTAGTCTATTCATAGGATCTTATCACCTACTCCTAGGATAAGGAGAAGCCTAAATAGGAAGATGTCATGGTAGTAGAATATGAGGTTTTGATAAAGAATAAAACATGGGAATTGATTCCTCTTCTAGTAGTGAAGAATGTTATGGGGTGTAAATGGGTCTATAAGAACAAGTACATATTAGATTTTCAAATTGAAAATCACAAGGTATGCTTTGTTTCCAAGGAATTCTCTTAGTAGGAGGGAGTGGACTACTCTGATATATTTGCACAACTATCTAGGATGGAATCCATTAGAATGATTCTGTCTATTGCAGCTTCATATGGATGGAAGGTGCATTAGATGAACATGAATAATTCATTTCTTCATGGAGAGCTTCAATATGAGATCTATATGTAGATGTCACCTGGATTTGAGCTAGATGGCCCTATGCCATTGGTATGTTGATTGATCCAATATTTGTTTGGTCTTAATTAGGTTCCTGTAGGCCCAAAATGGCCACATAGGAAAATTTTGAAAATTTTGCCTAAGTCCTGAAGTTCTCAATCTACACACTTTGTAGTGTATTTTTGAGTGGATCTGCAACAAAGGCCACGAGTCCGCACAACACTTGGTAAATTTTTGCACTTTGAGATATTCCACAAAGTTTTTTTTATTCTTGGCTCCAGACTGGCGACACATCCCGAATCCACAAAACATTTTGAATAAGGATGACATCAATGTAAAATAAGTGTGAATTAGTGACTGCTTGATATTTTGAATACCTTGTGAGCGACTAAGCATTGGAAAGCCTGATTTTAGAGAGCGCAATAAATATTTTTACCCGAAATGGTGACAAAATGTGGAAAGCTAAGCATAGAAGATGCAGATTCATGACAAAGCATATTTTTTACTAACTCTCTTTTGGAATGACAAGTAGTGATGTACTCTGAAGTCAGTGCGGATTGGAGGAAGAATCACTTTGTATTGCAATAGGTCCAAAATGGTGTTCACTGACCAATGTACTTGCTTTGGTCTAAAATGGAATCCATAGAAGTTTCAAAGGAGATATGACATCATCAAATTTTTTATGCGGATTGGTGTTTCATTGCCAAAGAAGGAAAACAAAGGATAAAGAGCGAATTTCATCCCACTTCACTTTCAGAGCATTTTAATATCGGATTGGCATTTCACAATTTTTGAGGCATAAAATATGACATCATTAGTTTTTAAAGCGAAATGGCACTTTTTTCTCCCTTGCCATTGTAACAAGGTTATATAATATTAAATCATAGCCATACGATGGGGGAGATCAACGATGGAGATTTTATAAGAAATATGAAGAATATAAAAGTAATCTCTCATCGAAGCTATGACAGTCAGTTAGAGGATGGAGCTAAAGTGTTGAGGGTTTCAAGAAGATAGAACCAGAGATAGTTATAGATCAACAATGACATAGGACTTCCAAGAAGGATCAACAATGCATACACACTCTCCAATGGCCAAAACTCTAGTTAGCACCGAACGACTAGAAAGTTACAAATAGTTTGAGCTACCATGGTGGTCCACTTGTAGTGGATTTCTTAGAGGATGTACCAGTAAGAAATCTCCGTCGAGCTATCAAATTTAAATCTTTGTAATGTTCCTTGTAATTTTAGTTTTACAAAACTATAAATAGAGGTTGAACCCTCATTTCTAAGGGTCGGCTCTAGTGTGTTTTCCTGTGCTACTATAAATTTTCCCAAGGACTAATGAAAGGAGCATTACATTGATCTTAACCTCAAAGCTTGTGTCTTCATATTTGATATCAGAGGTTCAAATTCTTAAGTTGTATTTCTGTGAATACTTGAATGGTTATTTTGTGCCAGATTAATGGATTACTAGCTGCTAGGGTAATTAAAATATGCTTTTGAGTTTGATATTTATTGTTAGGGAGTGCATTTCTATAAAATCTAGATACTAGTGAATTTTGTTATTTGGATTATCATTGTTTGGATATTGAAATTGCTCTCTGTAGTATTTCTCTATTGTTTGTTAATGAATGAAAATACATTTAACTTGAGATAATGTTGATCTGAGTAATAAATATTTAATTTGGTTTTTTGCAGCTTTTTTTTTGTAGTGCAATGATGTTAGTCTATCCATCCACTATTGTTCACATCTTTCTAACTTTGACCTTTTCTTACCCTAATATTAAAACCCCAAGTGAGCATAATTGTGTCAACATATTATTTAAGCTGATAAGGAACCAACCTACTCTGGAGGTTGGATTGAAAACTTTGTTTTGATCCATCTAATGTTGAGTGCTAAGTTGTAGCTATTGGGTGCAAGCCTGGACAAAAAGTAGAAATATAGATAGTCACAGTGTTGAGTAAATCTTGATGCAATTCAGTGCCTAATAGTTTTTGGCACGCCTGGTGGGACTAGTTCACAAGGAACACGAAACCCATCATATGAGTTATTTTTTATCTCTACCTGAAGGAATCAAGATTTGGTGAATTATCTTGAACTTATAAGCAAAGAATAGCAAATTCACCTGGCGAATCCCTGGTCCTTAAACCCAAAAAAAAAATTACCCCTATAGACTAGTGTCCTTTCATGTATACCAGGTCTTTCAAAAGGAATAACCCTAACTCTTATTTTTATTGTGAATTACCTTATAGAGGGTCTATGGTTATCAGAATTTTGAATCAAGACTTCTTCTTAGAAGAGGATTTTCCTGAAGAAAACCCTGTAGCTAACCCAGTAGTCCCTCCAATAGGATATGCACCTAGAAATATGGTACAAAATGTGGCCCCTAATAAACCATTATAGACATACCCCAGATGGAATATAGCTGGTCCCCTGAGATTACCCAAATGAATGCCATTCTCCAGGCTGTATCCAAGGCTATCCACACTTATGATGGATCTGGGAAGATAGCCTATGAGCACTGCCAGGATATTTTAAACCTGGCAGCAATTCACAACATAAAATAAGAGGAAATTATCGTAATAATCCTGACCCTATACTTTAGAGGAAATATTTTGCATTGGTTTAGAACCTTGGAGGATAATACCATCACTTCATGGCAAGCAATGGCTGAGCCTTTTGTGGAAGAATTTAATGAATCTGCTAACCCCTTCTCCTTGCTTAACCAGTTTACATCCATGCAGAAAACTCAGCAAGAAACTATCTCAGATTTCAATTTTAGATTTTGTAGAACATGGAAAAGAATTCCCCCACAGCCAGACCAACTACATGTTTGGAATATATGTATTATATTCTAGCTCTTTGATCAGAGCTAGGGTTGGAAACACAACAATTTTGGAGTAGAGACCTTCCCCCAAGTTTATAATGTAGTAGTTCATACTGAGAACATCCTAATTAATGTGGGAAGACTCCCCCCAAAACTATGTTACCTTATAATACATAAACCACTAGTAGCCAAAGTCAAACTGCAAAACCTTCTTATATGGATCCCCTTTCTTTATCATATCCATATCCACAAATGAATGCAATCCCTCAACCAAATCTAACATCCTCTTCAGCTCATTTTCCTCCCCTTCCTTCTCAACCATCTTAGGAGTTTTTAGCTATTATTGATATACAAAATACTCTATAAATTCTGAGTGATAGAATGAATTCAATAGAAAAGAGAGACCTGTTGAGTGGTAATTTTTCCCTGTTGCAAAACCACACTCACGGTTAGGATTTTGATTAGAAAACCCTCTCTTGCAAAGAAATAAAAATCTCTCCAAGGTTCATTTTATTTAATGTAGACTTGTGTTCTTGTGAAGATGTATCAAAATAAATGCGAGGAATACCTTAGTGACCTACAAACAACTATTAATAAGGGGCCCGTGTTGCTTTGACCTTGATTTTTCCATGCTATTATTTTTCATTAATTAAAAGGGCTTGAGTTCCCTTATGTGCATAAATAAAATGATGAATGAATGCCTAAAGTTGATCCTAACTCATTTTATTTTTTATTTGTTAATGTGATTTACCCCCGAATCCCTGTTAATCTTCAATTAAAATATTTTGTTAGCAGGTGTTGTGGCAAACCACTTCATTTTATCTTTGGTTTAATATAAAATTTTGAGTTAGCACTTGCTATTAGCAGATTTATTTTACTTAATATTAACATGTGCTATTAGCAAGTGCTATGGCAAGCCACTTCATTTTTTATCTTTGCATTAATGTGAAATAGAAGTTTGTACTTGCTATTAGCAGATTCTTTTTATCTTCTGATTAAAATATTGCTATTAACAAGTGTTGTGGAAAACCACTTCATTTTATCTTTGCATTAATATGAGATTGGAATTAGTAAATCCCCCCCTTGAATGCAAATTGATTTTATCTTGGATGGTTAAGCTCTATCCAAACAAGTAAATAAAGTGACTGAATCTAAATGTGAAATGTGAATCCTAAATGATGCTTCAATTCATTTTATATTGCGTGGTTAAACTGATTTTAGTCTTGCATTGTTTAAATAGTTTTTTAATCTTGCATTGTTAAATCAAGAAAATGATAAGACTTGTGAAGTGCAAAAATCTGCTTTGGAACTTTAAATAAAATGCTTTAGTCAAAGAAAATGCACCCAAATAATTTAATTAGTTAACCTTAAGAACAAAATTATTTGGGTATTCTTATTACTCCAAAATCCTCATTAATGATTATTTTTGTGCAAAATGAAATAGCATTTTAGGGCTTTGAGTGTTTGATTGGAACTTAAAAAAATAAAAATAAAATAAAATATAACAAAAGCTAGGGTTAGAAGGAAAAAATAAAAATAAAACTGAAATTCTAGAATATGGACCAGAATAGGGAAAAGACTAAAGAAAAACTACTGTAAACAAAATCCAACATATGCAATACCAGGTTAGACCTGCATTCACACAATCTAAAATTTTGTTATGGCAAGAGTCTAAGGAATAAAAACACATGCAATACAAATATTGAAATGGTGCAACCATATCCATGCATAAACACCATTAAATAAACTTGGTGCATGTGAGAAAAGATATGCAATAAACACAAATTTGTATTCAAAATCTATTTTCTGCACACAAAAATGAGGGAAAACTAGCTCCACATTAGCTTGAATAGCCTTCTAATCTTCTTCCATGCCTCCTGTTCCAAAAAATTCCAGCCCCTATTTCCTTTGCTTCCATGGCTTTTTAAAGCTTTCCAACCCTAAAATAATCTCTTCATTTCATTTTCCTCCCTTTTCTTTTGGATTAGTCACATAACTTCTTTGTAACTAGAATATCTTCCAAATGAAATGCTTCTTCCATAATGATTTTTGCCAATAATTAATTTGTAAATGCTTTTTGCCAATAATAAATTGGTAAGTATCTTCTAAATAAAACAATTATTCCATAATACTTTTTGCCAATAATAAATTGGTATGTATCTTCCAAATGAAACGCTTCTTCTATAATGCTTTTTTTGCCAACAATGAATTAAATAATACCTTTTCTTTTATTTAGAAACCTGCCAACATCAATATAAAGCATTAATTCAAACTAACTTTAATAAAATCATAAAGTCAACATGGAAATTAATACCAAACCAATATGAAAGAAATATTAGTGTGCCATGAGAAAAAGAAATACTATTCTTCTATTTTATTTTATTCATTTTATTTTTATATTATATATTTTTTATTCTTATTTGTTTTTTTTGTTTTTATTTTTTTGCTTTTATTCTATTTTTATTTTATTTTCTTTCTTTATTTAAATTTTACTTGTTTTCTCTCCTTTTTTAATTTAAAATTTGATTTAATTAATTTCAAATGTTTTAATTGGTTTAATTCAAAACATTAAAACTAACCAAAACAATAAAATAACAAAAAATAATAAAGAACCTAACCAACGCACTAGAAAACTTAAAAGAAACCAAAAGGAGGCACTAGTCAACACACTAGCCTGTCAAAATTATCACACAAAGAAACTAAAATTCAAAAAAAATTCCAAAAAATAAAGGTGGGTCCTCGATTTTGGGGTTAGTTGTGAAATGGCCACAACAAGACCAAGAAATGTTACAAAAAAGGAGGTTTCCATATGTGAACAAGGATCAGAGACCCGGTCCTAGTAACAATACTGGGGTTAGAGTGTGTTGGCAATTTTGGGTTTGAGATCCTAGCTTCTTGTCTATGAGTTGTCATTGATGTCAAAAGGAAATGGCATTAATGTTAAGAGGATGTGTTGGCTTCAAAGGTGGAAGATTCCAAGAGAATATTTTTAAGAGAATCCGGAGAGATTCCATTGGCAAGGGTTTTTCATTAAAACCAAACCGGTTTTTATTAAAACCAAGTTGGATAGGGTTTTTATTAAAACCAAGTTAAATGGTTTTTATTAAAACCAATGGAGGTTCTCTTTATTATTTATTTAATTATTATTTAAAACCCTTCAAGGTTTTAATTAATTAATTATTTAATTAATTAAGGGAGAAATTATTTTTAATTTATTAAAAATACTTAAAGGTTTTTAAACCTTTTTTTATTCTTAATTTATTAAAATTATTTAAGGGTTTTTAAACCCTTTTTGAAAAGACTTTTGATTAATTTCGAAATGGTCTTTATTTTCGCCGACGTCAAGGTGTCTTCGAAGAGACTATTTATTCTCCAACTCCTAAGGTTGGAAGGCTAATTAATTCGAAATTCCCCGAATGCAATTTGCGGTGTTTGTGCTCTGTATTCTCTGCGATCGAAGGAAGACTTAGAAGCACGTGCGGTTGAAAAGTCTTCGAGAGTTTTTTTTGAGGGTGAAGTGGAGGGAAGTTCACTTGTGAACTTCGTAGCCCGCGTGGGCTAGTGGCAGCGAAGGTTGCTATTGGGCATTGCATTGGCGGAGGTCACCGTTTCGAGTCTCGCGGGGGTGCTTTGCTAGAGTAACACACGTTTTTATTAAAACGTCTTTATGCCACGAAATTCGGAGTTTCTTGGACAACGATTTATAAGGTGTGATTAAATTTTATGAGTTTTGGCTTTTGTGATTAGCATTGAATAAAATCTTAGGAGAAATAAGGGCATATTTCTTTGGATGTATTTTTAAGATTATTCTTTGCTATGCTAAAATTAAAAATGGAGGTATAAGGTGTGAGTCTGTGATTGTTGATTTATTGGCATGTTATGGTGGTTGTGTTTAAAGAAGTGGAGCTAAAAGGTGTAATAAAGGAAGTTTATATTATTGCTCATTTCTTTTTATTCTAACCCTAACTTGGTTGGAAGTTTGAGAGTTGTGTGTGGTGACAACTTGAAGGTTCAATTATCTTCTACTCCAATAAGGTATGGGCACATTCTTCTTATGAGTATGATTGGTGTATGTTTTCTGAAATAAGGTTGGAGTGAAAAGGTATTCTACTAGGTATCCTTTGGCTAGGTGTAAATCCTATTTTCTGGTTTGTTGAAGACTACTTATGCATTGTTATCCTTAAGGAGAGTTTTTGGTGAATGCATAATTTCTGGTTTGAGATAGTGGAAGCTTTGTGCACTAGGGTTTATATTTGTGAGTCTAGCTACTTGCATTGAGTTGGTGGAACCCTTGGTTGGCTGTTTTGAGTTTGATGGTTGAGTTGCTTCCATAGAGGTTGTTTGATCAAGTTATTGCTTTACTTGATTCATGATATTGGGCTTACTCCATTGAGTTGATTTGAGCAAGTTATTCTTTGCATTTGGTGATATTGTGTTGGTGGTTATTTTGTTCAAATATCTTTGGAGGGAAAAGGATTTCTACTTGTTTCCTTTTCTTGTGATGATTGGTTGAATGCTTCAAGGTTGATGTTGAGTTGAATGGTGTTGGTTGACTAAACCTTGTTTGATGAGCATTGTTGTTGAAACCCTAATTGATGGTGAAAAGAACATGAGTATCATTGTTATGTGATTCTTTGCATAGTTGGCAATTGTTGGGGTTTCATGTTCTTGAAAGAAAACATTCTATCCTATCCATTTTAGATATTGAGTTGAGTTTTCAGATTTGAGATTGAGATTGAGCTGAGTTGATTTGAGTTGAGTTTTGAGATTGGGATTTGAGTATAGAACATATTGAGTCTCTAACAATTCTCTTTATGCTTCTATGAGTTTGACAAATCACATTGGGTCTCTAACAATTCACTTTGTGATTTCCTACTAAGAAAGTTTTTCTTGGTGAGCTTGCTAAGTTTTTGGACAGGTTCTAGTGGGGACTTGTGAGCAGTTTTTGGATAGGTTCCAATGGGGACTTGTGAGCAGTTTTGGATAGGTTTCAGTGGGGACTTGTGAGCAGTTTTGGACAGGTTTCGGTGGGGACTTGTGAGCAGTTTTTGACAGGTTTCGATGGGGACTTGTGAGTAGTTTTGGATAGGTTTTAGTGGGGACTTGTGAGCAGATTTGGACAGGTCCTAGTAGAGGACTTGTGAGCTGAGTTTGATAGTTCTATCAGAGAACTTGAGGACAGAGGTGCATTGGTTCTATGAGAAGAACCTGAGGATAGTTGGCAAGTCTTTGAGAAGGCTTGTATGCAGAGGATTGATTTGTTCAAGAGTTGGATAGATCTGATAGACAGAGGAAGACTTGTACTAGACCGACTGACTATGTTTGGTACAGGTTGTTGAGCTACTATGGACGTGATCATAGAAGGCAGAGGTCTCTTAGGCTAAGCATTGAGGATAGGAGGTCTTCGATGGAAAGGAGTTCCACGTGTCTGGCAAGAGGTAGAGGCAGTTGATCTTCTGAGGGATCATTTCCAGAGTAGAGGGGAAGGTATCTCCTTTGAGCAGAGGCTCATAAATTTTGATTGGGGGAAGGTATCTCCTTTGAGCAGAGGCTCATAAATTCTGATTGGGGGAAGGTATCTCCTTTGGGCCGAGGCTCATAAACATTGTAATTGGGAAGGATTCCCAAAGAACTTTGAGATAACTTTTAGAGAAAAGTTTTGTGGACGTAGCTCTACCATTCGGGTGAACCACGTTAAAATTGGTGTCACTTTGTGGATGATATTGTGCATTGCTTTGATATTGCTTTGGGTATATTGCTTTACTATTTTGAAGTATAAAGGAAAAAGTAAAAAGAGGTCTTATACTGTTCACCCCCCTCTCAAGATAAGCTTGTGTTCTTCAATTGGTATCAGAGCAGGTGCCTTCGAAAAGTTTAACAGACTTGAAGGAAAAGCTAGTAAAGAACACAATGGATCATTCAAGTGGCAATGCAACACCTATTCTTGATGGGTCAGATTTTGGTCTTTGGAGTGCAAGGATGAAGGTTCATCTAATGGCACTTGGGAATGAGGTTTGGGAAGTGATTGAAGATGAGTACACTATTCCTGAACATGGTCCTAATACTAAAGAAGAAAGGCTCCTACATCACAGCAATTCAAAAGCAATGAATGCAATCCTGAAAGGCTTACATAAAGCAGATCTCACCAAAGTGATTCCCTGCAAGACAACTAGTGAAATGTGGAAACAATTGAAGGTGGTTCATACAGGTGATACAAATGTCAGAAAGGCCAAGTTGAGACACTTCAAAGGTATGTTTGAACAACTCAAGATGAATGATGATGAAAATATTAGTGACTACATGCTTCGTATGGATGAGGTTGTTAACTCCATGAAAGACTTAGGTCTTGAGCTTGCTGAAAATGATGTTTGTGATAAGATTTTAAGATCTCTTCCTAATAGATTTAGTGAAAAGATTTCTGCTATTGAGGAAGCTAAAGATTTGGATAAGTTGAAAAAGGATGAGCTCCATAGTATACTTGCAGCATTTGAGTTGAGAACTCAAGTGAAGGTTGATGTCAAGAAAGAGGCAACTTTCAAGGCTACCAAGAATTCCAAGGGTAAACAACTTCAAGATAGTGATGAGTCTTCTAGTGATGAAGAGGCATATTACAAGCAAGAAAGGCAAGTTCTCTAGAAAGCACAAAAGTATGAAAAATATAAGATGTTTCAATTGTGGAAAGTTTGGTCATTATGCTACCGATCGTACTCGTTCCCAAGAATGAAAGTGATGAAGATAAACAGGATTCTAAGAGCAAGGATTCTGAAAAGCACAAGCATCACAGGAAAAACAAAGATGAGCACAACAATCAAGGAAAGAGGTATTCTCACAAGCACAAGAAGAGTTTCTACCTAGACAAAGCAAGTAAGTGTTCTAGTAGTGATAGTGAAAGTTCTTCAAGTGATAATGAAAATGAGATGTTGTTCATATCAAAAAAAGAGGAAGAACCGAAACATAGATTCATTATCATGAAATGTCTTAGATGTGGAAATTTTGGTCACCTTGAGGATGATTGCACAAATAATGATTTGGTTTCTAGTATGTATGAGGATGCTTCAAAAAACTATAAGGAAGATGCATGTATGGTTTTTGAAAAGGGTAGCACCTCTAGTGATAAGAAATCTGAAAAAGGCTTTGATGATTCAAAAAGCAAACAAATAGAGGAAGATATAGAGGAAGGTGAAGTAGATCTTGAAGGTGAACTTATTAGTGCTCTTAGTGCTTTGAAAAAGGAAAGAAAGAAGAATGCTAGACTCAAGGATAAGTTAGATGAATGTTGTATGGAGAGAGATGATCTTATAGAAAGTCTTGACTTCTCTATGGCTAAGACACAAGAACTCAAGGATGAGTTAGAGTCTAAGGTTCTTGAGTATAGTGAGTTAGAACAGAAAATGGCTTCTTTGAAAGAGGAAACTAAAGAGTACAAGGATAAGCTTTACAGGTTTCAAGATAGCTCCAAAAAGGTTAAGTCACTCATCAAAGGTCAAAGAAAGACAACAGATAAAACAGGCCTTGGTTTTGTTAAGCCACACAAGGAACAAGTTGGAGAGTCTAGTAAGAGACTCCAAAAGGAAGAGAGGAAAGTATTTCAGAAAAGGAGTCCTTGAATGATAGATGCACAGAAATAGAAAATAGAATTCAGAATGAGAAGAAGAAGTTTTCTGAACCTAAGAGGTCAATTAAAGGAAAGTTTCAAGGCAGATGTTTTGCTTGTCAGAGGTTTGGTCACATGGCTTCACATTGCATGGCTCAAGTGAAGGAGGTAAATGACAGTTTCAGAAGTGCTAGTTACTTTCAAGGGTATTGCTACTCTTGTCAATAGTTTGGGCACAAGGCAGTTTATTGCAAGGCAAATAACAGAACAGGTTTGGCTGAATAGGTTTGGTCAGAATAGGTTTGGCTGAATAGTGTTTGGTTGAACAAGTTTGGTCAAAACAGGTTTTGCCGAATAGGTTTGGTCGAATGGTTTGGTCGAACTCGGTGGATTCAAAGATCAGGTTTACCTCGGAGAAACAACATCGTCAAGTGTTTCAAGTGCAACAATGAAGGTCACATAATCGAGACAGTGTAGAGCTGAAATTCCAGAATACGAGAACAGGAACAAGTGGCATGATCATGTCCAAGGATCAAGGCATGGACAAGAATAGGGATGAGAACAAGAACAAGAATAGTGACAAGAATAGGAATATGGACAAAGAGTTCAAGAGAAGGCCCGACAAGGAAGTTATAGACGCTGATGATGATCAGTGCCTAATGGGAGTTTTACTCCCACCCAAGAATTAATCACCTCATCAGGAGGTGGGGGAGGGACTAAGCTAAGAGGCTCATTCTTAGTCCCGAGCCCCAAAGGTGACCCTTTGCCATTGATGACAAAGGGGGAGAGATTTGAGTAAGGGGGAGAGCTTCAAGACAGGGGGAGCTATTTATGTTGAGTTTCTGTGTTGTTGAGAAGCATGGTTTGCCATCAATGACAAAGGGGGAGATTGTTGGCAATTTTGGGTTTGAGATCCTAGCTTCTTGTCTATGAGTTGTCATTGATGTCAAAAGGAAATGGCATTAATGTTAAGAGGATGTGTTGGCTTCAAAGGTGGAAGATTCCAAGAGAATATTTTTAAGAGAATCCAGAGAGATTCCATTGGCAAGGGTTTTTCATTAAAACCAAACCGGTTTTTATTAAAACCAAGTTGGATAGGGTTTTTATTAAAACTAAGTTAAATGGTTTTTATTAAAACCAATGGAGGTTCTCTTTATTATTTATTTAATTATTATTTAAAACCCTTCAAGGTTTTAATTAATTAATTATTTAATTAATTAAGGGAGAAATTATTTTTAATTTATTAAAAATACTTAAAGGTTTTTAAACCTTTTTTTATTCTTAATTTATTAAAATTATTTAAGGGTTTTTAAACCCTTTTTGAAAAGACTTTTGATTAATTTTGAAATGGTCTTTATTTCTGCCGACGTCAAGGTGTCTTCGAAGAGACTATTTATTCTCCAACTCCTAAGGTTGGAAGGCTAATTAATTCGAAATTCCTCGAATGCAATTTGCGGTGTTTGTGCTCTGTATTCGCTGCGATCGAAGGAAGACTTAGAAGCACGTGCGGTTGAAAAGTCTTCGAGAGTTTTTTTCGAGGGTGAAGTGGAGGGAAGTTCACTTGTGAACTTCGTAGCCCGCGTGGGCTAGTGGCAGCGAAGGCTGCTGTTGGGTGCCGCATTGGCGGAGGTCACCGTTTCGAGTCTCGCGGGGGTGCTTTGCTAGAGTAACACACGTTTTTATTAAAACGTCTTTATGCCACGAAATTCGGAGTTTCTTGGACAGCGATTTATAAGGTGTGATTAAATTTTATGAGTTTTGGCTTTTGTGATTAGCATTGAATAAAAGCTTAGGAGAAATAAGGGCATATTTCTTTGGATGTATTTTTAAGATTATTCTTTGCTATGCTAAAATTAAAAATGGAGGTATAAGGTGTGAGTCTCTGATTGTTGATTTATTGGCATGTTATGGTGGTTGTGTTTAAAGAAGTGGAGCTAAAAGGTGTAATAAAGGAAGTTTATATTATTGCTCATTTCTTTTTATTCTAACCCTAACTTGGTTGGAAGTTTGAGAGTTGTGTGTGGTGACAACTTGAAGGTTCAATTATCTTCTACTCCAATAAGGTATGGGCACATTCTTCTTATGAGTATGATTGGTGTATGTTTTCTGAAATAAGGTTGGAGTGAAAAGGTATTCTACTAGGTATCCTTTGGCTAGGTGTAAATCCTATTTTCTGGTTTGTTGAAGACTACTTATGCATTGTTATCCTTAAGGAGAGTTTTTGGTGAATGCATAATTTCTGGTTTGAGATAGTGGAAGCTTTGTGCACTAGGGTTTATATTTGTGAGTCTAGCTACTTGCATTGAGTTGGTGGAACCCTTGGTTGGCTGTTTTGAGTTTGATGGTTGAGTTGCTTCCATAGAGGTTGTTTGATCAAGTTATTGCTTTACTTGATTCATGATATTGGGCTTACTCCATTGAGTTGATTTGAGCAAGTTATTCTTTGCATTTGGTGATATTGTGTTGGTGGCTGTTTTGTTCAAATATCTTTGGAGGGAAAAGGATTTCTACTTGTTTCCTTTTCTTGTGATGATTGGTTGAATGCTTCAAGGTTGATGTTGAGTTGAATGGTGTTGGTTGACTAAACCTTGTTTGATGAGCATTGTTGTTGAAACCCTAATTGATGGTGAAAAGAACATGAGTATCATTGTTATGTGATTCTTTGCATAGTTGGCAATTGTTGGGGTTTCATGTTCTTGAAAGAAAACATTCTATCCTATCCATTTCAGATATTGAGTTGAGTTTTCAGATTTGAGATTGAGATTGAGCCGAGTTGATTTGAGTTGAGTTTTGAGATTGGGATTTGAGTATAGAACATATTGAGTCTCTAACAATTCTCTTTATGCTTCTATGAGTTTGACAAATCACATTGGGTCTCTAACAATTCACTTTGTGATTTCCTACTAAGAAAGTTTTTCTTGGTGAGCTTGTTGAGTTTTTGGACAGGTTCTAGTGGGGACTTGTGAGCAGTTTTTGGACAGGTTCCAGTGGGGACTTGTGAGTAGTTTTTGGATAGGTTTCGGTGGGGACTTGTGAGCAGTTTTGGACAGGTTTTGATGGGGACTTGTGAGCAGTTTTGGATAGGTTTCGGTGGGGACTTGTGAGCAGATTTGGACAGGTCCTAGCAGAGGACTTGTGAGCTGAGTTTGATAGTTCTATCGTAGAACTTGAGGACAGAGGTGCATTGGTTCTATGAGAAGAACTCGAGGACAGTTGGCAAGTCTTTGAGAAGGCTTGTATGCAGAGGATTGATTTGTTCAAGAGTTGGACAGATCTGACAGACAGAGGAAGACTTGTACTAGACCGACTGACTATGTTTGGTACAGGTTGCTTGAGCCGCTGTGGACGTGATCATAGAAGGCAGAGGTCTCTTAGGCTAAGCATTGAGGATAGGAGGTCTTCGGTGGAAAGGAGTTCCACGTGCCGGCAAGAGGTAGAGGCAGTTGATCTTCTGAGGGATCATTTCCCGAGTAGAGGGGAAGGTATCTCCTTTGAGCAGAGGCTCATAAATTTTGATTGGGGGAAGGTATCTCCTTTGAGCAGAGGCTCATAAATTCTGATTGGGGGAAGGTATCTCCTTTGGGCCGAGGCTCATAAACATTGTAATTGGGAAGGATTCCCAAAGAACTTTGAGATAACTTTTAGAGAAAAGTTTTGTGGACGTAGCCCAGCCATTCCGGGTGAACCACGTTAAAATTGGTGTCACTTTGTGGATGATATTGTGCATTGCTTTGATATTGCTTTGGGTATATTGCTTTACTATTTTGAAGTATAAAGGAAAAAGTAAAAAGAGGTCTTATACTGTTCACCCCCCCCTCTCGAAGTATAAGCTTGTGTTCTTCAGAGTGAATGTAGCATATGAGGAGCCAGAATGTTCTTAAGATACTACTCTTGTGAATGTTTGGTGTTTAGTTTGCAATGACCCCCATGACTCACAGTATTGTGTTATGTACCAACACCATATCCAACAAGCTATGGATCAAGTGAAAGAAATCAAAAGGGGAGAGTAAACATGTTATGGTAATCTAATCAAATCATGGTTGGAAAAGAGATAGATGAAGGCCCAATTGCTGTTATGACAAGGTTTGGAAAGAAATCCTTACAAGTAGATCCCAAAAATATGGGGTAATTCCAAGTTCCTTCTCAAAAGGACTGATTCCCCTCCTCAAAGCAGTGATACTTTCCCCATCCCTCAAGCTAAGGGTAAAAAAGGACAGATAGTCTTCCTAGGAGGCTGGATAAGGAAACTGAAAGAGACCAAATAAAATCTAAGGATGAGGCTCAAGAAAGGCTCAGATTCCCCTCTATTACCAAAAGGTAGAGAGTAGAAGCCACTTAAAAATATAAAATAAGATATGGTGAGCCAGAAAGAAGGCTTGAAAGACCTTCCCTGACTAAATCTGAGTATAATATTATTGAAGAGATGAAAAATATTCCATCAAAAGCCAGCTTGTATGACACTTTGTTCATTCTTGGTCAGGTCGATATGCTTAAGGCTTCCCTCAACAAGTATCCACTAAATAGGTAGGCCACTACAATCCTTAGTATGCCACCAGAAAAAAAATAAATGTCACCTACTTTTTAAAGAATAAGCCCCCTTATTTCTATATATCCCTGAGGATGGAAGGTTGGGTAGTTTGAAATTGTATGATTGATTCGAGAGCATCAACTACAGTTATGCCTAAATCAATTTATGAAGAAATGGGTATGGAGTATACCCGATCTTGTCCTAGAGGATTATAATTAGATGGGACAAATTTTAAGACAGTTGGAATCATAAAAGATGTGTTAATGGGGCTGCACAGAGCCCCTGAGGTAACAATAGTACAATAAATAGTGGTGGTTGATCTAGAAACCTACTTTGGATTATACCTTTCAAGGGAGTTTACTGCAAAACTAGGTGGATTTATGTACATGGATTATTCTAGTATAGTAATTCATTTCAAAGGAAAGAGAATAAGAATAACATCTGAAAAACCGGTAGCTTATCATATTAAAAATATTGAAGAAGACGTGTAATGTTAATCCCCTTGAAGAATTTGAGTTGGTGGAAAACATTGAAGAGTTGGATATTGAGGATGAGTTGCCTTTTAGATAGGATTATAGTTAGTTTAGAACTGGTATGGGAAAATTCAATATCTCAACTGAATCAGAGAAGAAAATACCTGTTATATCCAATTAATCTCTGAGAGATAAAGAAACATGGATCATGCACTTTGACAGTGCTAAATGTAGAAATTGTGCAGGAGTTGGTGTAATTTTACAATCCCAATCAGATGGGACAAAGCATTTTACCTACAAACTAACATGGTCATGTATAAATAATACTACATAATATGAAGCCCTGTGCCTTGGATTGATACAAGAAAAAAGCATGGGAATTAAGATTTTGAACATATATGGTGATTCTGAGTTAATAGTCCATCAAGTAAGGAATAGGTGTAGAAGTAAGCACCATTACCTAAAAGCTTATAGAAATAGGGTATGGGATCTGATGGAGTCCTTTGATGCCCTGAATATAAATTGTATTCCCAGAGAAAAGAATACTCTAGCTGATTCTTTAGCAAAAAAGGGAGGTAACTTCAACTTTTATGTAGAATTTAGAATAAAAAAATCCAAGGGAATCAAAATGATTTTTAGACCTATAGTACCAAACAAACAGATTTTCTGGCAGGTTTTTGAAAGTGATGAACAAATAATTGACTTTTTGGTGAAAGAAGCATGCCTCTCCATTGTCCAAGAAGAATATTCAAAAGAAATTTATCAGCAAGATGTTATACAACTAAAGAACAATCACATCCCTAGAGGGCTAGTCACCCTTGAGAGCTTATTTGATAATGAAGGAAAAAAAGACCAAAGCCATGAAGGTCAGTGAAAAATCTATAAAGAAGTCAAAGTCAATACTGAAAAGAAGCTCAATGTTGGAGTCCAATGTTCACCAGGGGAAGCAGAATATATCAAAGCTTTGTGCCTAAAATATCAATACATTGTGGCTTGGTCATATGAAGACCTTAAGGTGTATGACAAAAATGTTATCCAACATACTATTTATCTAGAGCCTGATGCCAAGCCTTTTAGGTAGAAGCAAAGGCCCGTAAATCCAAGGATTGAATCCATCATGAGAGAGGAGTTCTTAAAGTTATTAAAGGATAAGATCATATATCTAATAAAACATTCAACCTAGGTAGCCAACTTGGTACCCATGAGAAAAAATAATGGTGATATACGCTTGTGTGTAGATTTCAAAAATCTTAACCAAGCATCCCTTAAAGATCACTATCCCCTCCCTCAGATTGATCAAATTCTACAGGTAGTGGCAGGGGTTGATAGGTTCTCATTATTGGACAACTACTATAGATACAATAATATTTGGGTGAAAGATGAAGATTAGTATAAAACATCATTCACCACAAAATGGGGCACATTTACCTACCAAAGAATACCTTTTGGGCTATCCAATGCGGGAGCCACATTTCAAAAAGCCATGGATTATGTCTTTGAAGCACTGATCAACAAAGTCATTCTAATTTACTTGGATGACATGACTATGTTTTCCCATGATAAGCAAGATCACCTATCACACCTAGAGCAGGTTTTTCAAAAATGCAGAGTTTGGTATTTCACTCAATCCTAAAAAATCATTCTTTGCAGTTCACGAAGGAAAGCTGCTAGGTCATGTGGTCTCAAGAGAAGGTATGTCCATATATATAGATAGAATTAGAGCCATTATTGCTCTTTCATTGCCTATAAATAAGAAGAATTTTTATCAGGAAATTCATTTATAACTTTGCACAAAAAGTCAGGCCTATATCTGAGTTACTCAAGAAGAATGCTGAGTTCTAGTGGACTGAAATCAAGAAATAAGCTTTTGAGATTATCATGCAGTCCATTGCAATAGCCCTAGTGCTAGTAAATCTAGATTTCAGTAAATATTTTATCCTTTATGCATATGGAGCTGAAGAAAATTATGCTTAAGTGCTTACTCAATAAGATGATAAAGGTGAAGAGCATCTTGTATTATTTTGGAGCCAGACACTACATGACTACCAGGTCAAATACAACTTTATTGAAAGACAAGTATTTTTTGTGATGAAGTCACTAAAGAAGTTCAGATAGTACTTAGTATAGATTAATGTTGGATGTGTCTGATCCTTTGCATAGGAAGTACTGTATGATAGGCCCCTGCTTTGGTGGTCTTATTTTTTTGAAGATATTATCAGAGCTATTTTTGGAGGTATTTGTGGGATTCCTGTAATTTGTGGGTATGGGTGGTTTTATCCCATGGTATTGTACCCACGGTATTCTAATACCACATTGTGGTTTAGGGTTGTAATATTTTTCTTTATATTGATTGTAATGTCCCATTACGGGTAAGAAGTGAATAATAATATCAAAGGAGGTGTGGCTCTTGTTTGTTGGAGTAGCCCATATTGGGTGAACTAGGGTAAATCTCATGTGTTCTATGTGCATGATTTATTGTGAGTTGTTATTTTCTTCTAAGTTATTTATTTTTGTATTAATTATTCTAGAATAAGTTTGGGTAGAACTCTTCAAACAAGACCCTGACATATGTGGTTCATCTAGATATAAGAAGTTTTATCCTATAGGGTGAACTAGGAGATAAAAGGGCTAGTTGGATCACAAAAATATAAGAATATGATGTAGAAATACATCCCACCAAGTTAGTGAGAGGAAGAGCCCTATGCCAAGGTCTAATAGATGCTATAATATTAACAGAAGTGCCAGCTTGTCATACAACAGTAGAAGATCAAATGGAAGGAGTACAAACTAAAAAAATCTGATTGGGTAAACCAAATAATCAAATATTTTAAAACCAGAGTATGTCCAACCAATATAAATACATCCCAAAGGATGAGATATAGGCTTCATGATTTGAAATATGTATTACTACCAAAAGGCCTGTACAAAAAAAATTGGATGGATTTCTTCTAAAGTGCTTAAAATATGATCAACAAAAGAGGGTCATTGTAGAGTTCCATGGAGGACCAACTGGTGGACATAGCTTAGGTAGGATTAAAGCTTTGAAAATAATAATGGTAGGCTATTATTGGCCTACTATATTTATTGATGCTTTCAGGGTCACCAGGGCCTGTGACAAATGACAGAGATATGTTGGAAGGACAAGGAATACTTCATTTCTCCTCAAGCCCATACAAGTTGAAGAACCTTTTCAACAATGGGGACTAAAATTCATAGGGTTTATTAACCCTAATTCCTTAGTAGAGCATAATTTTATCCTAACTACCACAGATTATATTAGCAGATGGGTAGACGCTATTCCTACCAAGAAATTAGATCAAGAAGTTGTGATCAATTTTATGGAAAATTTGATTTCAAGGTTTGGGGGTCTAGAAGCCTTGGTGAGTGACAATGACCCAAATTTCATAGGAGCCAAGTATATTGAGTTTTTCATAAAGTATGGAATTACTCCTAAAAATACTTTGAATTATTATCCATAGGGTAATGGACTTGTAGAATCTACCAATAAAAACTTGTTAAGGATTTTGAGGAAATCACTTGAAGGAAATAAAATAAGTTGGCATTTGTTGTTGGACCAAGATTTGTGGGTTGATAGGATTACTATAAATAATTCCATTAAGACTTCCCCTTATGCACTAGTATATGGCAAAGAGGTAGTGTTACCCATCCATTTGGAGATTCCAATACTTAAGCTTGTCAATATAGAGGATGAATCAGAAGAAGATTTGGTAAAATCTAGGTTGAATCACTTACTACAATTGGAATATAATAGAGCTCAAGCATATAACAATTTTCAAAAATATTCCTCATATATCAAAGAATGATTTGATAAGAAAGCCAGATTCAAAAAATTCCAGGTTGGAGATGCAATTCTCATGTGGAATATTGATAGAGCAAAACCAAGCAAGCATGAAAAGTTTGATTCTTTTTGGGATGGAACATTCAAAATAGTAGAGGCCAAGGAGTCCAATGTGTTACAGCTTGAAGATCCTGAAGGGAACATATAGTCGATTCCAGTAAATGGTTTTCATCTCAAGCTCTACTATGTGTAAAATATGAGCTTATTGTAACATATGTATATACATTGTATTATTATTTCCATTTATTTTTGAACTTTGTACAAGTTCAAATAAAAATTCTTGAAAAAATAGCTAAGTGTTGAAAAGTATTCGATAAGGTTCCATCTTGCACTCAAATACATGTAAATCCTAGCGAAACGCGAGTGCTTTCGAATCCGCATCAAAATGTACTGAAATCCTAGCAGAACGGTGCAAGCATCCTTTTACTATGTAATGAATAGTTCCAAGTACCAAAAGAAACAAAAGGGTTTTCAATATGGGAAATTTTCTAGGCTAAAGTGTAGCAAAGTGAAAACAAAGTAAAAAATCATGCATGGAATTGGCTAAGTGTCAGCAGAATTAATGACTTCTCTTATTCGCTGATTTCAAAACCAAGGTGAAGCCAAGAATTAACTTCAAAACCATGCCATGTGGAGAGGAAAGAATTATCCCACATTCAATGCTAATGAACTCATGCTCAAACCAAAGAGTAGCCAAAGAGACGCAGTGAGGTGGCAGTGCAGTTTGAATTTTTGACCAATGAAAAATTAGAATGTCATCATTGAGCCATTGAGAGAAATGAGTGGAAGTTGGAAAGTTTGCCAATGGGTAGATTGCATAGCAACTACATTAATTGTGGAAGATTCGCATGCTCCAAGAAATAAAAGAAATAAAAAGAACACACAATGTTCATTTAGTAGCTAACTGCATCCACGGAGTAAAGTTTAGTTGCTACCAAGATGGCTTTAGAGGATTTCCAAGAGTTTGAAAATCTAGAGAGAAGGGTAGCTCCTCCATATGTCAATAGATCTGAAGCTATGGCAGATATGGAGATGGTCCTTACGGAGAGAACATATCTTAGGAGGAGCATTAATGATAGATACAAGAAGAGATCCTATCTATCTATAGAAGGTAGACATGTTGTCCTTTCATACTTATCCTTTTACATTTGCAATTCTATTATCCCTATCCAAAATAAATAGCTGCAATAGTTAAATTTTACGACCCAATGGCCAAAGCAGTGAAAACTCACAAAGGCAAAACCCTCTTTAGTATCACCGCCTCCTTCAGTCACAATATTTTCACCAACTATAAAACCTAAGGAATTTAAGGTAACTGAACAAGCCAGGTATTATTCCCTATAAAATTGAACGAATGAGGGAGAGTCATTTAGGATATGGGTTTACAAGCAGATCAATGCTAAGCCTAAGAAGAAATTACCCAAGGTCCCAATTCTTATCAACAAATTTTCAAACCTTGTACTATTCTCTATGTTAGCATATATGGAAGGTCTAGATTCTGATAGATGGGTGTACAACTAGAAAATTTTCGTAGCCTACTACATTTCCAACAAAAGAATGTATGATAAAGGTGCGGAGGAAAAATGGACTAGGGTGATTTATTTTGATTTGCAAACTTTTCTTGAACAGAGGATACATGAATAATTGATAAGAATGAAAAGGGGCTCTGATGCTCCTATTTTCAGGCATTGTTCGAGTTTGGTATGGATATTTTATGTTGCCAGTAAGGACCAGATGCCTTGGACTCTGACCATGGACAAAACCAATGATGTAGAACCCCTGCTAGTTTATTACTGGACAAGTCATTTATGAACTAGTAACTCTTTTTATAGACTCAACTTGGAATTTCTTGGACATGCCTTGAAAATAATGTATGGAGAGTGCCCTAGATTGCCACCCTTGGAAAAGTAAATTTTGAGAGTAAACCTTTTCTCCTACCCCATTTTGTCATAGAAAGGCTTATTACCTTGGAATATTTGAGGTAGGCAAATTATATTGATTTGCATTATGGTTCTGGGAGAAAGAGAAAATCTCTGCTTACATATCACACTGTGGAGGATATTACCATCACAAAGAAGGGGTAGAGTCAGCTAATTGACCAATACCTTGATAGGTTAGGTCTATTTTACATTCCCTAAAGATGGAGTTATGACCCTGATGGTATTTTCACTACCAAAAATGTGGCCCTCAATGGAGAAAAAGCTTATTAATTTGAAAAGAGGCCTAGGTCATTTTGAAAAAGGTAGAAATAATTATGAGACCGCTCTTTTGGAATATAATGTATCAAATATGGATGAAATGCCTCCGTGGTTGGATTTATATGAGTAGATTTTTTATTATGACCCTGACCAGAAGAAGATTCATTGGATTACAGAAGCCACCATTCGTGACATTGAAGGAAAAAACCTCAAAGAAAAAGGACCCTTAACCCAAGGAGGATGCTACCAAAGAAGCTGAGGAAGAGAAGCAATGGAATGTAGCTAAGATATTAGATTGGTGAAGAATGAGAATTGAAATTAGAAAACCTAAGTCTAAGTTTGGCATGAAGATTGATAGAGTTTTCTAAGAAATATAATGAAAATATCATAACCTGGAAGCAGAAGGACATTAGAAACATAGTTTTGGTGGTTGAAATGTCCCAGGATGGTTCTAAATATTTCTATCCACCCACATATCATGAGGAACCTATAGAAGAGTAGGAAACTCCTTTGAAAATAGTTGAGGTATTGAAAACGTTTCATCCTACCACTGAAGAAGTGGAGAAGTTTCTTAAAGGAGCACAACTTTTGAGTAAAATGCAATATTGTAGTGAAAACATTTTTAGTACTCCAGTCATCGAAGTAGTGTCTGGGCCTAATTTATTAGCTCTGGGGAGTCAGCATCTAGACACAAATATTGACTGGATGAATAAGGATGAGATTTTTAGGTTCACCCCCTTTTTTTTACCCCTGCAGCATCAGTAGAATTACGTCCTATTTTTGAGCAAGTCTTGCTTTCTAGAGCAGTACAAGGAGATGTATCAAAAAAATATTTTGAGAGTGAGATGGCTTCCTTTAAATTGATCCACAAAATAACTAAAATAGCCCTAGAGAGAAGGGAAAATGAGGTTTAAAAGAATCAGAGATTGCATATGGAGAAGATTGCAAAAGAGGTAGCTATTTCTACTACAGAAGAATTGACTCACCAAGAGCAGTAGTAGGAAATAGAGGTGGAGCAAGAGCACCCTACATCTGTAGGCGAAGGTATGGTTTCTAATACCTCTTTTCCTCTACATCCTATTGAATCCCCAAAGAAGTCTCCCTCCCTTTCTGATCAAGATATTGTGACAAAGGTACCTTCTCCCTCTCGTAGTCCACCCCATATTTCATTGGTTGTCATTGAATCACAAGTCACCTTTGTTTCCCCACAATCACACAAAATCCCGCTTCCAGTATCTGAAGTTTCCACTTCATCATCTCCCATAATTTCATCTTCATTATTACGACCACCATCAAAGAGACACAACATTCCAAGTACCACCTTTCATTCAATTGTTAGTCTTGCATCAGTTCCTATGAGTCTACAAAATAGAAATAACAACAGTAGTTAAAGAGTCCATTGTCATTACAGAGATTGCCGTGAGTACTCCCACACCTCCATTGTTAGAAGTTTAGTATACCCTATCATTTCTAGTATCTTCATATCCCCTGGCTATTATTTTTTAAGTCATCACTTTTCCAAAAGAGTAGGAAAACACATAAAGAGCAAATGATTTATGGGTAGAGAATCTTTCTAAGCCTTCCAGCAGGATGGCTATTAGAAGAAGAAGCATGTATGTTGATCCAGTGTCTCACCAGAGAGTATCTAGATCTATGACTCCACTTGTAAATAAGCCTAAAAATGAAATGACTATCCAAGATTATCGAGTGGAGGAGGTCACATAAGATATTGAGAAGCTTCCTAAAGGAGATGAGTTGATCGTAGCCAAAGCCCACTTAGACACCTTCTATGTAAAAATGATATATTCAGAGAGAAGGTGAGAAAAATGGAGTAGCAGATTGAAAAGCTTTAGAAGACTCTGAGAAATTAGAAGGAAGTAGAAAAGGCTATGAAAAAAGAGGTCAAGGGCTGGCAAGAAAAAATCTAAGAGGTCAATAAGCCCAAGGATCAGCTAGGAGAGCAAATGAAGCTGAATGAAGAACAAGCAAAATAAATTCAAAGTTTGAGACATCAGATTCAACTTGAGAAAGCTAAGTCTTCTAGATTTTCCAATGCCAATTTGAAGAAGATTAGAAAATATATGCTCTTTGAAGTCCAAGAGAAATGTCCAAGGCTTTAGCTCATGATTGACTATATTGATGATACCAACCACTTACTCCCCAATGTTAAGATAGTGATAGATTAGATCACTAGAGAGTTGTAGCCTATGGTGATTCCTGTGAAGCAAATATATAGGTTGGTTGATAGTAGACTCAGTGATTCTACTAAACCAATCCCCAATAAAGAATGGAATCTCACCAGAGTTACTACCAGAATTGTGGCTAAAAAGCACAAGGTACTTCAAAGAGCCTGGCTATTGTTTGACAATATTGAGGGAGTGATTAGGGATGTTGTTGATATGAATAAATAAATGATTCAATTTGGATTCAAAGGCCTATGGAAGGAGGATCACAACTTGTTATCCATGGAATAAATCCAAAAAATCATCAATAAAAATTTGTAGGATGAATCTAGAATTGATTCTCTTGAAGAGCCACTACCCCAAGAGCAAGTTGTCCAATTAATTATTAATTTTACCAGATTAAGATATCTCATAGAAGATATAGTGAATAGAGGGAATGCTTATAATTCTGAGTACATTGGAGAATTACAATATATCTATAAGAAACTCAAAGAGACATCAAATCCCTCTAAAGTAACCTGGAAATAGGTTTTACAATCTCTGAAATTGATGATTCATCTATTTGGTGATTATTTTGGAGGAAGGCATCAAAAGGAACCTTCTACAGAATAAGAATAAGAAGAAGAAGAGAATGAAGAAGAGACCAAGGAAGAGGTCCATGAAGAGGAAGACCAATATGGAGCTTTTATAGGCCCAGAAGGGGCCCACACTTTGTTTTTGTTTTTGTACATATGCACAAGTTTTGCATTTTTTTTTTGCTCTGACAATTGTCAGGAATAAGCAATAAAGGCATGAAGCCTAGAGAGGCATAGAGAGTAGTAGATTTTGTGTGAAGGCATTTTTTGTAATAAGGCCTTATAAAAGGAGTAGATTTATGCCTAATTTTTGAAGACAATGGCAACAAACCTGTAATTTTGGGTATAGTCTCCTTATAAGCGGATAAGTCTTGATGTTTTTGGCATCACCTCTATATGAACCTTTACCCTCTAAGAAAGTTATTATATTTTTTTAGAGGGTAATGTTTGTATGGAGGTTATTCTTTAAAGCATATTTTTGAAGATGAACATTTTTAACTCCTAAGGCCCAATGGATAAGACTCCGAGTTCTATGGCTTTGCAAGAAAATCCACCTAGGAGGCGCTAGAATGTAGGCCAAAAATGGACACATAATTAGGAAAATTTTGAAAAAATTTCCTAAGTCATGAAGTTCTCAATCCGCACACTTTGTAGTGTACTTTGGAGCAGATCCACAACAAAGGCCACGAGTCCACCAACACTTGGTAAATTTTCGCACTTGGAGTGATTCCACAAAGTTTCTTTTGTTCTTGGCTTTGGACTGACAATGCATTCAGAATCCATAAAAAAAATTGAAGAAGGATAATTTTAACATAAAATAAGTGTGGATTGGTGACCGCTTGATATTTTGAATACCTTATGAGTAGCTAAGTGTTGGAAATCCTGATTCCAGAGAGCGCAATAAACATTTTTACCCAGAATGGTGACAAAATGTGGAAAGCTAAGCATAGAAGACACGAATTCATGACAAAGCATATTTTTGACTAACTCTCTTTCAGAATGACAACAAGCAACGATGTACTTTGAAGTCAGTGTAGATTGGAGGAAGAGTCACTTTGCATTGCAATAGGCATGAAACGGTGTTCACTGACCAATGTACTTACTTCGATCTGGAATGGAATCCACAAAATTTTCAAAGGGGATATGACATAATCAACTTTTTTGTGTGGATTGATGAATGTTTCATTGCCAAAGAAGGAAAATGAAGGATAAAGAGTGGATTTCATTTCGCTTCACTTTCAAAGAATTTTAATGCCAGATTGGCATTTCGTAGTTTTTGAGACATAAAAGATGATATCATTATTTTTTTAAAGTGAAATGGTACTGTGTTCTACCCCACCATTGTAACAAGCTTATATCAGATTAAATCGTAGCCATACGATGGGGGCGATAAATGATGGAGATTTTTCTAATAAATCTGAAGAGTATAAAAGCAATCTCTCACTCGAGCTATGATAGTCAATTAGAGGAGGAATTCGAAGCATCGAGGATTTCAAGAAAATAAAAGTAGAGACGTTTAAAAATCGACAATGTCATAGGGCTTCCAAGAAGGATCAATGATGCATACACACTCGCCAATGACTATAACTCTAGTTAGCATCGAACAACTAGAAAATTGCAGATAGTTCGAGTTACCATGGTAGTCCACTTGTAGCGGACTTCTCGAAGGATGAACCAGTAAGAGAATGTTAGCAAGAACTATCTGCTGAGCTATCAAATTTAAATCTTTGTAATGTTCCTTGTAATTTTAATTTTGCAAAACTTTAAATAGAGGTTGAACCCTCATTTCTAAGGATCAGCTCTAGTGTGTTTGCTTGTGCTACTATAAATATTCCCAAGGACTAATGAAAGGAGAATTACATTGATATTCACATCAAAGCTTGTGTCTTCATATTCGATATCAGAGGTTCAAATTCTTAAGTTGTATTTATGTGAATACTTGAATGGTTATTTTGTGCCAAATTAATGGATTACTAGCTACTAGGGTAATTGAAATCTACTTTTGAGTTTGATCTTTATTGTTAGGGAGTGCATTTCTATAAAATCTAGATAATGGTGAATTATATTATTTGGATTATCATTGTTTAGATATTGAAATTGCTCTCTACAGTATTTCTTTGTTGTTCATTAATGAATGAAAGTACATTTAACTTGAGATAATATTGATCTGAGTAACTTATCTTTAATTTAGTTTTTTGGAGCTTTTTACTATAGTGCAATGTTGTCACCCTATCCGTCCACTATTGTTTACACATCTCTAACCCTAACCTTTTCTTACCCTAATATTAAAATCCCAAGTGAGCATAATTTTGTCAACATCCTATTTAAGTTGACAAGGAACCAACCTACTCTGGAGGTTGGATCAGAAACTCTGTTTTGGTCCATCCAATGTTGAGTGTTGAGCTATAGCTATCGCGTGCAAGCCTAGAGAGAAATTAGGAAGATAGACAACCACATTGATGAGTAAAGCTTGATGCAATTCAATGCCCAATAGTTCCTTAGTATTGGTATGAGAAAATCCATTATTTATTCCTTAGTTATGGATTTTAGCTATGTGAGGTTGAGCATGATGTTTACATTAAATATCTTGATAAGAAAACTATAGTTATTGTTTTGTATGTTGATGACATTATCACGGGTAACTCCACTACATTGATTTAGAAGATGAAGTCATGACTTTATTCCATATTTGAAATGAAAATTTTGGGGCTCTTGCACCATTAATTTAGGAACCTAGATTGATCAATCAAATTTTGGTATTATCATTTCTCATTCAAAGTATACTTTGGATCTTCTTAAGTGGTTAAGGATAGAGTGTAAACCTACTCAAACCCCATTTACTTTAGGTCTAAAATTATGGGCTGATTGTACCATACCTTTGGTTAATGCCACACTAAATCACCCTTTTGTAGAAGGTATTCTCTATATCGCTCACAATAGACTAGATATAGCCTTTGTTGTTAGCTACTATTCTAAGTACATGTAGACTCCTTAGGAGAGTCATTAGGTAATGCCCAAGAAGATTTTTAGATACATCAAAGGGACATATCATATAGCCATTTACTACTCTATTGGCTCTCCTATAATTTTTATATGATAATTGGTAGGTGATTTTGTTGAATGGTGGTCCATCATAGGCTTTGATCACTAGTGAATAATTACATAGTTGAAGCAAACCACTTTCAAAATTCAACTTAAAATAATTTATAAATCATGGACCAAGTGAATCCCTTAGAGTGAATCACTCTGAATCATTCTCCTAGGATAAGTTAGGAATATTTCTTAACCTTTTAAGAGAATCACTGCTAAAAACCTAGGTGAATTTTTCTTTAGACTACTTGGAATAATTTTAGTAATATGAAGTGAATTGCTAGTTGATAAATGCATATCACTAGTTGTTAGAAGCATATCACTGGTTGGATTAGACTTTGAAAAGTTCTATATTATTAGGCAATTGGCCTTAAATGGAGAGATTTTTTTCTCCATAAGAGCATAT
The DNA here is from genome assembly GCA_028583015.1 of Wollemia nobilis. Taxonomy (NCBI): domain Eukaryota; kingdom Viridiplantae; phylum Streptophyta; class Pinopsida; order Araucariales; family Araucariaceae; genus Wollemia; species Wollemia nobilis. The sequence goes on along the minus strand of JAQPPZ010016947.1, from coordinate 15,448,297 downwards.
TACTTCTTGAGTGAGGAGTTGGAAAAAGTATTTTTCCAAATTTGATCCAACCACTTTTTTGCCTATGGCAAGTGCCAATTTGAGGCTAAAATATAAAAATTATTTTTAAATGGTGTTGTCACATACAAATAGTGTACTTCTAAATTCATAATGGAGTCACCATTCAAAATATACTATAAAATCATACAAATAATGAAAAATATACAAAATTAGGCTTGCTATATCAAGTACTTGGTCTTAAAAAATCACTCTAGATTCTACTTGGAAAAGTTTTGTTTATCTAGAATGAAACATTAGCTTAGTGAAGCAAATTGCTTCTTAAATTTTATTTGAGATATTTTCTTAATTCCCAAATGATTTTTCTCAAGTGGAGCAAATCTCTCCAATTTTGGAGTGAATCACTTCTTGAATGAGGACTTAGCAAAAATAAATTCCCCAGAAATATAAATTTGGTGCCATTAAAGGACTAAAAGGACTAGGGTCCCATCGGGCATACTAGAAACTATGTAAAATTATGGAAGTATCCTTTTTGTAAACTAGTAATTTTGTTTCAAAAAAATTGAATGGAAGGGTCAATGCCTCTTCCAATCTCTAGATTTAAGTTGGCTCTCCATTATCCTTGCTAAACTCTAACTACTATATTCTAATTGTTTGAAATTAAATGTAAGAAATTAAAATACGAAAAGTAAATGTGGAAATTAAAATGTATGAAATAAAAGTGTGAAGTTTAGGGTGCCAGAGATTGAAAGTAAATATTGTCAATACCATAACAAGGAGAGTGCATAATAAATGAAACATGAGGGAATCAAATAACAACTATGTATTACCATCCACATTTAATGAAATTATGAGAGAAATGATAATATACACAAGAGGGTAGCTCCAAAATCATCATATATTTTTCAATATAGGAGGGTAGTGCCACTGATGGAAACCAAAAGACCTATCGATTTCTCATCAAAAAAAGAGGAAGAGCCCAGTTTGGGTTTCTAAATTACAACTTTGACTTCCTCAAGTCTAAAATATGTTTATAATGGATTCCATGGCTTTTATTTATAGGAAGAATTTACCTTTGAGTTTTCTTGGGTGAGAAATCCTTATTGCCTAGTAAAAATAAGGATTTAAGGGCATCTTTAGTAGAATGAAGCACCTTCAAATATTATATGCCTCTAATTGCATCTCTAAATGAGTTAGTAGGCCACATAAATGCTTGGAGGTGCGACTACATGACAAAATATCACTTTTCAAAGAGCCCCTCAAGATTTGTGCTTCTCTATTTACCCCTATGTCCATGAGATATTTGCTCAAGGTGGTGAGCAAATCACTTCAATCTACTAGCACTTTTCTCTTATGATCCAATCACTCTATCATGCTCGTCGATCACTCCTATTATCCAATCACTTCCTTAGAAAAATTTGGATGGTTTTAAAGATTTTATTTGATTAATTCTAAAGGTTTTGGAATCCTATAAAAAAGGCAAAATTCCCAAGGTAGTGACTTGGCACTATAGTATTAAAAAAGTATGGAATATGAAATTTTTCATTAAAAGCAAAATTTAAAGAAAAATGATAAGATCCAAAACTATAGGTTTATTTAAAACCTTATCAAGGAAAAATAGAACTTCTTCAAAAGAAAGAAAAACTTATAAAATCCCACCACAAAATTTGAATAAAATTTTATTCAATAAGGATACAAAAAATTCTTAGTTGAAGAATCATAATCAAGTATTGCCTAGAAAATTTAAAAATTGGAAAAATTATTGAAAACTTCCTCCTATCACAATTTCATATGTTATTTATAAACAAACATCTATAAGTGATACTAAGAATTTTAATAAAAAAAAATTCCGTTAATAATGTAATTAAACCCATTATGAAGAGACCTGACAATACACCTAACATAATCTTTGTTTCTCAAAGTATTCCTATTAATTATTTTTAAATTGAATCTTGTAGAAATCCTAATCATTGCATATATCATCATCAAAAATATGTTTAGAAACCTCGACATCATATTGCTCTCAAGCTGGATATGAACAAGGCTTATGACCGCATAAACTGGAGTTTTGTCTCTGCCATTCTTCAGAAATTTGGTTTTCATCATGAATGGATCAAGCTTTTGGAAGGATGTTTTATGAAACCTTGGTTTTCAGTCCTTGTTAATGGTGCTCCCGCTGGATACTTTCAAAGTAAAAGGGGCCTAAGGCAAGGTGACCCTATCTCTCCCATGTTGTTTATCATTGTGGTCGAAGCCCTTGGGAGGACAATCAAAGCCGCCTGTAATATTGGTCTTATTTCAGGAATTAAAGCATCATCACAAACACAGAGCAGCTACACATGAACAGCTTTGTGGATGATACTTTTTTGTTAACTCTTGCATCGCTTTTTGAGGCTAAGGTCATAAAACATATTCTAGAGCTATATGAGGATGTCATGGGGCAAAAGGTAAATTTTTCAAAGAGTAAAATTTATTTCTTTAACACTCCCATTCGGAGGCGATTAAGATTGCTAGGATTCTTGGATGCTCGGTGTCTACTCTTCCATCCACATACCTAGGCCTTCCTTTATTTACAGGCAGAGCTACCGATTCCATGTGGACTAATGTAATTGAAAGAATTCGGAGGAAGTCGGTCGGATGGAAAGGGAATTTGTTATCTCAAGTCGGCAAGGCAGCTTCTCACCAAGTTTTCCATTCAAAGCATCCCTGTCTACTTTCTCTCTATTTTTAAAGCTCCTACAAGTGTCTACACTAAAATTGAACAGATCCAGAAGAGGTTCCTATGGACTCGGTTCTCGAATCTAAGCAGCGCTTTCACTTGGTGTCCTGGGATAGGGTTTGCAAACCAAGGGAGTTTGGAGGTATTGGGCTAAGGAGAATACAACATTTAAACATGGCCCTCCCGGCCAAACAAGCATGGCGTCTTTTGACAAATGCAAATGCGGAATGGATTACTATAATCGAAGAAAGTATTTGCAAGAAACTGAATTCTTAAGTTATTCCTTTCCTCCGAGGGGATCAATTTTTTGGAAATCAATCCTTCAAACTAAAAACTTGCTAAGCAAAGGGCTACGTTGGAAACCGGGAAATGGAAGAAACATTGATTTTTGGGACCACAAATGGTTAAAGGACTATCCCCTCTCTGCAGACCCCATCATTTCAACCCTTAGAGCTTGGACAATTGAAGTTTTTGGTACCAAAGTTGCAGATTTTATTACTTTGTCAAACAATAGAAGGGTATGGAAGCCAATAATGAATAATGATCTACCAGGGGCATCAATAATATTGGAGAATGAATTAAAACAGTCTTTACTCCCTTCTGGAATTCTTGAGGACCAGCTTATCTGGGAAGCTTCAGACAATGGGGAATTTTCTGTCAAGACTGCTTATCTGATGCTTATTGATAATGATGAACCTACTTTCCCTCACTTGGAAGTTTGGCCCAAAAGCATTGTTCCAAAGGTTGGGTTTTTTGCATGGCAGGCCATCCAAAATAAGATCCTCACCATGGATAACTTAATAAAAAGAGGTGTGATTGTTGTTAATAGGTGTTATCTTTGTATGTCTGAGTGGGAGTCTGTTGATCATTTGTTTCCGTATTGTAATTTTTCTCGTCTCAATCTTGTTAGGTCTCGTTACAAGTGTTTCATATTTATTGGGTCCATCCTCAATCCATTTTTGACTTATTTGTCAAGTGGCCTTCCCCATTTTTGAATAGGCGTCTTAGGTATATGTGGAAGATCTGCCTTCATCACTACTTGTGGCAGATATGGTTGGAAAGGAATCGTCGGGCCTTCTTGGATAAGGTTTCTCACTCATCCTCTCGTCTCGTCAAAAATTTTAGCATATGCTAATGAGAATACTTGTTTAGTGCCTCGCAAGATCTAGACCTCCAAATCCTTTTGAAGCTTCATTAGGCCAGTCATTAAACTTACCTCTCACTGATGGCCTCAATCATCCTCAAGTCTGTCCTAGAACCATGATCACATGGACCCCACCCCCCCTAGGGTGGATTAAGTTAAATTTTGATGGGGAATCTAGGGGCAACCCAGTGAAGTCGGGTTGGGGGCTTACTCAGAGACCACAAGGGTGAGGTGCTTGTAGCTTTTGCAGAACATCTTGGAGCTCAAACTAGCAATGTGGGTCAAGCAAGGGCGCTTTGGAGGAGCCTCAAGGTGGCAGTAGAATTATCCAGGGAAACTGTTGGTGGAAGGTGATTCTCTTATTATTATAAATCTTCTAAAGAACACTAAGAGAGCTCCTTGGAGATTTGATGACTACATCCATGAAGCAAGGGCTCTAATTCATGACCGACCCGAGGCCATAATTTTGCATACCTTCCGGAAGCAAACATGGCAGCTGATAGGTCGGCAAATGAAGGCATTGTAGCAGCAAATTTGATCACGTGGACTGAAAATCTTCCTCATGCAGTCTCAATGGTGATAGATAATGAAAAACTTTAGATTGGAAGGCTCAAAGTGGATCAATGACAGAAAATGGGGGCATTTTAAAAAAAAAAAAAAAATTTTGAACCTTATAATGGATTTTGTCATATTTGTTTTTTTTGTTCATGTGACTAGTGTTTTTTGCAGCTGGTGGGGCACTGATATAGGTTTTTTATCTACAAATTCATGCATGGGAAAAATCTGCTTTGGCCTCAAGTATTTCCCAAGGTGTGTTTGGATTCGATGTCGCAAAAAGGCCCTAGCAAGAAATAACAAAGTGTTGGAGATCCCTGACAATGAGGCACCAGACCCCACCATAATAGTCTTGGAGAAGATGACAATTTCATCAGCCTCCAATAGTATCAACCAGTTGAAGAGTCTGTCTGGCCTCATCAGTGCAGCTGTTGATTTGTGTGATTCCTTAAATCTTCTGTTTTATAGCCAGCAGTTCCAGGGGCACAAGGAGTCAAAGGCAAAATCTAAATATGATGGCAAGAACGATGATAAGAAGTTAGATGAGGACTACAAGGAAGACTTCTTGGCCTCTTGGCTGTCCATTCTATGGGATGTTTTTTTTTTTTTTTTTTGACCATATTCTATTATTTTTATATGGGCACAAGCTACTCTGCATGGTGCTTGCATGATTAGTTTTTGTCTTTGTTAGTTCTTTTTTGCGTCTTTCTTTTCTGATGGCCATAATATTAGGCTTCCATAGTTTAGTTTGGTCGTATTCTAATGGAAGAGTAGGTCTTGGCCATTTTTGTTGTCAGCTTAAACTTTTAGGGCTTGGCCTTTGTCCAGTTGGTCAGTGGACCCTATTTTGTAAAATGGTTTTGGGTCAACCAGTTAAAACCCGGTGTTAATTATAATATTCTCTTACTTACCAAAAAAAAAAAAAAAACTTCAAAGATGAAAATATTTTAGTTCTTATCAAAAGTGACAATATATTCCAATTTTTCAAAGACACTCTTGGATTGAAGCTAAAATAAAATTACCACAAGACTCTAACTCAGATCTATTGAATTATATGTAATTTAATCTTGTCTAGGCCAAGGCCAAAAATGTGATGAGCTGCTTATGAGCACCATTTTTGTAGCCTACTAGTATATGATTATGTAAGCCTATGGTCATTCCTCATTTATGTCAGCCTATGTACCCATTTCATATTTAACCCTTAGTGGTATTTGTTAATCCACCTTTTTCGATAACCTCACTTAAAAGGGTAATTTATTATTATTTTGTTATAAGGTTTACCTCAAGGTTAATTCAATGTTGGCCTAAGGTTAACCTCTCATTGGGTTTTTGGTATCAGTATAAATACCCCTCAATGAGAAATCATATATCATAAGAGTGAATAAAATATAATATATTGGGGTGCCCATGGGTAGATACCCTATACTTCTTGTCATATCCCTTCATTTATTTATATCATTTATTATTTCTATCATTTAATTACTTATTTTTGGAATATGATTGTGGTGAATGCATATTTTGAAGGGATTCTAGAAAATATTACAAATTCAAACATCATCTCCTAGTAGAGATAAAAGTTGCATCACTCTTCCAAGTGAAAAATATTGGCCTTTCCATAGGTCCATTTCCTTACATTTTCAAATTCATTTTTAAAATTTTTACACCTACCACATTCCATGCAAAGCCAATAAAACATGCATTGACATGGTAAGTGCAAATAATATAGTTGCATGTATTTATTGGGATGTGGGATGTTTGAATCCTATTTTTCTTCTTTAAAATTTCTACTATCATATATGCTCTTAATTTTAATCCCCCTCCTCTTTACCCACCCAATAGGAATGATATGGTGGTAGAGGATTATCTTTCTCAAGAGGACATTACTAGATTGAATTTGTTAGTGCCTTTTTTACACATTTTCTCCTTAGAAGTGGTTTTAAGGGGCTTCCTCCCATGCTTTTATATTGCATCAAGCAACTATAGTACATTGGTTAAGTCAATATTTTGAATCCCCTAGGCCACCACTATTCTTTTTAAAGTTATTTTTTTAAAAATGGAGAGCATACATGCTTAGGAGAAAGGAAGGCTTCATTAGCTTCAAAACCACTAAGTGGTATAGTAGTTGAGTATTTGGCTTGTATATGAGATGTCATAGTTTCAAATATTAGCACTATCTATGTTTTGCTTCAAGTCAACTGTGCTTATAGGTCAAATAGAACCTATCTTATCTATGCTCTCAGTTGTATGTGTAGAACAATTATGAGCACCAGAAATGCTTATTTTATTTATATTTATAAGGGTATCATTACTAGTTTAATTAACATTAGAGATGTATTTTTATATAAATTTTACTTATAATTAATATAAAATGAAGTATTATGATTGCCTGGTGTTTTTAGTGTAAAATGTGCATAGATGCAGGTTTTTGCTGTTAATTTGGAATTTTTGATTCAACATTCCATTCAAACTTGACAGTGCATAAATACATCTTAAAGAAAACATGTTGGGTGATACCTATTCCCTGACACCTATCTCCCAACACCTATCTCCTAGCACCTGTCTCTCAACACCTATCTCCTGGTACCTATCTCCCAACATCTGTCTCCCAATGCCTATCTCCCAATGATAGGTTGGCACTTGTATCCTAGTGCTTGTATTCGAGTGACAGGGTGGCTCCTATCTCCTAGCGATAGGTTGGTAGCTATCTCCCAACACATGTCTCTCATTGACTAGTTGACCAGTTGACCAATTCAACTTTGATTGATTGACCATTTAGTTTTTAATAAAGCACCACTTTTAGAAGTAGTTTGTTGTATACACCTAAGGAGCATTGACCTTATCCTTTGGTGATTAAAATCAAATGACTATGCTTTTAATAGAAGAAAATAATAACTATGCATGAAATGATCATAGCAAATCACATTGCGTGATTAAAATAGACCAAGTTATTTTTGTAACAGGATTGGCTATGTTCTATATAATAATGCAAACCATTTCCAAGAAGAGGTCAATCAATCAATTAGCAAATTCAAATTATTCAAGTGTACTATATAATTTATAATAATTTTTTAGTGTTGTTCTATTTGCATGGATTAAGAGTGTGATTTTTATGTATTCAACCGAGAAAACCATTTGTGAGAGCTTGGGCCCACTCCAGGAAGTAATCCTCCCCTATTTTTGCTTTCATTTATTTATGTTGTGTGAATTTTTTCTACTTTATTTATTACAGTTATTTCTTACTTTATTTACTTTCACAAGTGTGAATTTCTTGCTTTATTCATTTCTACAAGTGTGTTTACTTCCAACAATTTATTTCTTAGCCATGTGTTTATTTCTAGCATCTTAATTTAAGTTGTGTGCTTTATTTATTTATTTATTGCAATTAGTTTTTTTGGGTTGGATGAACTAAAAATACACTAACAAAAACTTCCCCACCAAACCAATAGGAACAAAGAGATTCATTTTCCACACTACAGGCATATACTATGTGTGACACTCACAAGTTTACAAACTATCATATTGATAATTAATGGAAAGGAAATGACTATTTTTAGAACATAATTTATGCTCACCATTTTGGCGCCATTGTCGAGGAGTGTCAAAATTGTAGTGTTAAGATCCACAGGTTAGTTAGTTTAAAAAAAAACATATTCAGATTACCTTACCTATAGATCCCCTATTTGAGAAGCATGAGTCCACCAAAGGCCTAGAAAATCCAACGAATAATTTATTAAGAGAATAAAAGATACCTCAAAGCCACAAGCTTAGGATATTCTAGAAGTATTTATCAAAGATAAAATTCCCTCCACTTGAGTCACATGAGCACGAAAACTCATTATACAGAATAATTTAGTGACCAAGATGACATCGATGGGGGAAATTCAACAACTATTCTAGAATTGTTTTGAGAAAAATGAAAAACTGCCAACATGAGGAATAATAGCCTCCATAATCAAGGAAGAAATAGGAATGTAGCTCCAAGGTATAAAAAGTAATATTTTTTCTCTTGCTTTACAATCAGACACATTCCAGAAGCAAGAAATAGAAGCAACATTTGTCTCTTTCTGCCTGAGGTGTAGAAAAAATCATGAAAAAATAAATGTCTAGAAAGCAAAGTGAGAGTCTGTGGAATCTGTCACTTGGATTATAATACCAGGTTGTGTCCAAAATAGCACTCATAAGAGAATACCTAGAATAAATATAAAGTTACTTCATGGATCCACTTCCACAGACACAACCATTAGGATATCCCAGCTTACCAGCTCCACCTAGCACAAGGTCAAAATATTTACCAACACAACCAGAGCCAAATCCCAGCGATAATAGTTTTAATTCACCAACTTATCAAGTAGTTTTGGAAATGAACCTTGATGTACCATATTAGTATAGAAGTAGAAAATAATTGTGTTGTTGAAAAATCAAACAATGAAGTACTTCCACTGTATCCCGAAAGGTTGAGAGAAATTAGAAAAATGATGGAACCCAAGTTTGATATTATGGGATAGTTGAAGCATTTTATTATTACCGTTCCTCAAACTATTAGGAAAGTGCCTAGTTACATAGAAGCCATTATGGATTTACGCCTCAAGAAACTGAGATGAGAATCGTAGTAAAAAAAAGTGAAGGAGATATGTCAACATGTTGATTTAATATTAGATAAAACCTATCTCAAAAGCCCAATTTTAATGATAAAAATTGTAGGCTTAACATTTCCCAACACTTTGGTGAATTTTAACATTGATATTAGTTGCAGAGTAGGAAAAATAACATTTAATAAAAAAATTGTAAAAAACATAGTCATTTGCCTGCTTGCACAATCTACCAATGAGTTGGAAGAGTCTAGTTTTGAGGCCATCTAGGAAGATGCTCTTCCCATGTTGCAATGCATCATAGTGCTTGATGAAGTAGGGGATGGGACAAATAAAAACTTAGTTGTATCAATTTTTCGACACAAACTAAGATCTTATTATGAGCCCCAATTTCTAGAGGCTAGCTTGATTACAAGCATGGGGGAGACCCCACCTTCAATATTACAACCAAAAACACTATGAATGCTATTACAATGTTCAATTAAAAAAATTTATTTGTTTTAACACCATTATTTTAGGTTTTTCTTTTCTATTTTGTTATATTTTACAAGGTAGCATGAAGCACAATGAAAACTGTAGGCATCCAAGGTAACTAGGTCTACAAGCAGGTGTTGCTCCATCCTACTTTCCTCAAAAAAAACATGATGAATAAAAAAATTGGTAATGAATATTTCACAAAGTGGAGGATTTGTACATGGAGTCCATAATAGAGTAGGGTGAAACAATACAAATAATAGTCAATGGGCTCCATTTACAACCTTGCCATTCACCTTACATTCATGAGATTGGATCAAACATAGACATGGAGGAGACCCCATATATCAATATGATACCAATAGTTTGACGAATTTTCACACATTCGTCGTGAAAAAAAATAAAAAACAAAAGAAAGAGATGAAAAATAGAAATGAAAAAGAAAAAAATGAAAAAATCATGAGGAAAAGAGGCATGGAACCTATTTTTCTTAACATAGTTTTTATTTTATTTGTGTTTTTTTTGCAGAATTACGTGCCCTGAATGCAATCTATAGGCATCCTAGAAAACCTAGGCCTATCAGACATAGGATCCATGATTCTTGTTTTATGCTTTACGTGTGCTTATTTTTGTACGAAACCATGTCTTGAATGCAATCTATAGATATCCTGGGAAACCTAGGCCTATCAGGCACATGATCCATGGTGCGCTACATATTTTTAACTTTTTAGGGGGGTAAACTAATGGAAGAAGCATTGATACTTTATAGGAGGGGGTAATTTTAGTTGGACATGTATACATGTGTCTACTTAGATAATAAAATACCTGTATATTTTTCAAGGCAGCGGATGCTAACTTTATCACCAAGGATAAACACCTGTATTTAGACTGATGAAAGGTGCCTAACTGTGAGTCAACTTAGTAGACATTGAGTGTCCAGCCAAGAGAAGGCACCTATATCCCACATATAGTAAAGGTGACTACATCTATAACATTTTTAAGGTTCCTGTATTCATAAAGGTGTCTATCTCCCATATACAGTAGGCAAAAAAAATAACTCTCTTATTTGTGAAAAAAAACTCTTCTATTTGTGAAAAAAACTCTCCTGTTTGTGAAAAAAAATCTACTAGGGGGAGTGTGACATGAGGACATGTCAAATATTTAGCATGGAGGGATGATGATATTAGCACATCTCTAATGTTTATAAATCCATGGACCACATCTTACAAGTGTGATCTCAAATGTACAACCCCACAATCGCCCAAAATGAAAAAAAATGTTCTCTTGAAATACACCACATGAAGAATACCACGATGTACTCACTTTTTGGTACATGATTATTACAAGTTGCATGCAATAATTTTCACCTTCAGGCATCATACACATCATGTTTCATGAAATTCACCTAGGTATGTATTGAGTTTTTCATTAATTATATACATAGGTATCTTGAAATCATTTCTATGTTAATACTAGTATGTGCCCCCACATTTCTCTTGACCAAATCCCCCGTTAGAATTCAACCACATGGCATGCATTAGGTATGATAAGAAGTGCAATGAATATCACTACCCCAGACACACATATAAAAAAAAAGCGTGGATAGTGCCTCAGCTCGACGAAAGTGCAATCACAACATGCATACATAAGGCATGTGACATGATGACATGTCAACATATTGGGCATGGGGGCAATAATGAGTATAAAAATATGCTCATTGAAAAAAAAATGTACCAAGGGAGTGTGACCTGAGGGGACATAATGAGCACAAACACATGCTCATTGAAAAACAAATGTGTATAGATGTTGTATATGAAAAAATATATATATAGTAATAGTGAAAGAAAAATGGTCAAATAGATTCAAACCATATGAGTACACCTAACACTCACGTCCCAAGAAAAAAATACCCACTCATTCTTGTTGACAGGTGTAATTTCTACCTGTTCCCAACACCATCACCAATGAGAAAGATTATTTTACTGTGGACTGTTCGGGACAGGGCTCAAGGTAGCCAACGCGAAAAAAAAATGCCCAAGCCCAAGCTCAAGGAAAGTGCATTCCGAACACCAAAACATGCGTTCCCAAAAAACAACACCGAGGTAGCTACCAAAAAAACAAATGTATCGGGGGAGTGTGACATGAGGACATGTCAAATATTCAGCATGGGGGGATGATGAGCACCAAAAATGCTCATTTTATTTACATTTATAAGGGTATCATTACTGGTTTAATTAGCATTAGAGATGTATTTTTATATAAATTTTGCTTATAATTAATAGAAAATGAAGTATTATGCTTGACTGGTGTTTTTAGTGGAAAATATGCATAGATGCAGGTTTTTGCTACTAATTTGGTATTCTTGAGTCAACATTCCATTCAGACTTGATTGTTCATGAATACATCTTGAAGACAATGGGTTGTGTTACACCTGTATCTCGATACCTATATCCTAGCATTTGTCTCCTAGAACCTATCTCCCAACACCTATCTCTTGATGTCTATCTCTCGACGTCTAACTCCCAACACCTATCTCCCAGTAGTAGGCTAGTGTTTGTCTCCTAGCAACAAGTTGACACCTATCTCCTAGTGCCTGTCTCCCAGTGATAGGGTGGTGCCTGTCTCCTAGTGATAAGTTGGTGCCTATCTCCTAGTGACAGGTTGGCAATTGTCTCCCAGCACCTGTCTCTATTGACTAGTTGATCAGTTGACCAAGTCAATGTTTATCGGTTGACCAATTCAACTTTGATCGGTTGACCATGTAGTTTTTAATAAAGTACCACTTTTAGAAGTAGTTTGTTGTATACACCTAAGGAGAATTGACCTTATCCTTTTGTGATTAAAATAAAATGGTCATGATTTTAATAGAAGAAAATAACAACTATGCACGAAATGGTCATAATCACGTTACATGATTCAAATAGACCAAGCTATTTTTGTAATGGGATTGGCTGCATTCTATATAAGAATGTAGATCATTTCCAAGAAGAGGTCATTCAGTCAATTAGCAAATTCAAATTCTCCAAGTGTACTATATAATTTATAATAAAGTTTGAGTGTTCTTCTATTTGCATGGATTAAGAGTGTGACTTTTACATAGTCAACCGGGCGGACCATCTGCGGGAGCTTGGGCCCACTCCAGGTAGTAATCCTCCCCTATTTCTGCTTTCATTTATTTATGTTGTGTGACTTTTTTCTGCTTTATTTATTTCTACAATTTCCCACTTTATTTATTTTCATAAGTGTGAATTTCTTGCTTTATTCATTTTTGCAAGTGTGTTTATTTCTAACAATTTATTTTCCAGTCATGTGTTTATTTCTAGCATCTTAATTTTAGTTGTGTGCTTATATTTATTTATTTTTTGTAGTTAGTTTTGTTGGGTTGGATGAACTAAAAATACATGAACAACAACTCCTCCACCAAACCAATAGGCACAGAGGGATTCATTCTCCACACTCCAGGCATATATTGTGCACGAAACTCATAAGTTTACGAACTACCAGATTAATAATTAATGGAAAGGAAATGACTATTTTCATAACATAATTTCTACTCACCAAATAACATTTTTGTTGCTTGCCTTGGAAACAAGCCATCTCAGCTTTGAGTCCCATTGAATCCAAAAAATTATTCAATTTATATATATGAGGATTGATTAGATAATCATAAAAAAACAAGTGATAAATATTGATTCATTGATGTAGTAACCAATCATATGCTGACATGTCATAGTAGCCGATTCAACAAAAAAAAAAATTAGATTTGACATTTGATTTTTTCCTAATTTGAGTGCTAAGTCAACTAAATATTCTAGAGCCCATAACATTTGCATACGAAAGTGTTGGGAACCCATTTTTTTTAGATTACATGAATTTTTGAGCTCTATGCAGTGGTGACATTAGTTTATAGGTCTATTATAGATATGTTTAGGATTTTATGCAAGATGGATTCTTTAAGGTATGTTCCTTGCATCAATGGATGAAATTATAACACTTGGTTAGTTTAAACGGCATGATTACTCAAAAGCAATAATCTCTAGTTCATATTCAATAACAAGTAAAAATGTGTATTGATTATGAACTTAGTATGACAAAGGATGAAGCTTTTGGGCTATTCTTCATGTTAGTGGAATAATATGTACTTTTCTACATTAAAGAGAAGACTAATCCTATTGATGTATGGACTAACTTGAAATATCTCTATGGAAAAGTAAGTGCTATAAATTTAACATAATAGAGAGAGATAAAATCTAATCTCAAAATTTTAGATTTTAATATTATCAAAGACTATATGACTCACTTTAAAGCTCTAAAATCTAACCTAGCTATGATAGAGTAAAATGTAAAGAGTGATTAAGAGTATGTCAAATCTATTAAATCTGATATTTCTCCTCATTTTCATACAGTTGGATTGGTTCTTTATATGAATGCTATGACTATAAAAGAACCATAACTTCATGTTTATAATCCATTATGAAGTGGAAATGAAGAATTATTAAGCTCTTTCTCATATACAAGCTAATAGAAAATACATTCAAATAAATGGTATCTAAAGCTTGAGTGTCTAAGGGTAAGTCTAAGGTTTCATAGAATTCAACTACTTGTGAGTATTATAAAAGGGAAGGACACTCCATAAAGAATTGCATTATAAGATTGAAGAGAATTAAGACACTATTCTTAAGGGATGGTAACAACATTTCATATGATGAAGATAAAGATGGAGGAACAATAGAGGTCCACTAAGGCATCCACTATGGGGAGAGGTATCCACTAGGGCATCCACTATGGGGAGAGGTGTTACCTTTAATGCCTTCTCTCCTTGGCCCTCTCAACTTAGATTATAGAGGGTTGTTGAAATATGTATAATTTGTTCTTGTCTAGTCCAAGGTCAAATATGTGATGAGGTGATTGTGAGCATCATTTATGTAGTATACATGCATTCCTCATTTATGTAAACCTATAGCCATGTTCATGTAATCTATTGGATATTTGAGGTAATTTGAGGTATTTTATGTTGTCATTGATGTCACATGGATCACATTTGGTTTTGTGGCCAAAATATTTATTAAATAAACATTTATGATATTTTGGAAAGCATGGCTATTTATAGGATTTTTATGAAAACCAAGGCAGGTAAAATAAAATGTTTTATTTAAAACCATGGTGGGCTTATGTGGAAAGGGATTTTATTAAAATCCAAGGTGGAATTTTGTTTCATCGAAAAAGGACCTCTGGTTATGAAGATATTAAAGTTTAAAGTGTAATTTTAAATTAATGGAGGGCCGACCTATGTGCAATTAATGGAGGTTGGCATCTATATATATATATATGTAAAGGTTTCAATTTATTTCGGAAAGTGGGCATATTATATATCATCGGAAAGCTTATTTCAAGGGATATTTGAATAACTTATTTAGAAAGAGAAATAAGGTGTGTGTAAATATATATTTCTAATTTTACAAAGGGGTTCCAAAAGTGAAGTTTGCCTTGTTCTTTTTCAAGAGGATTAATTCTTTCATGAGGTGACAAGGTATGCAATATTGTGATTTATTTTATTTTATGGTATAAGTGGTTTTGGGAGTGAAAAAGTTATGCAATGTTTTGATTTATTTTATTTTATGGTACAAGTGGTTTTAGGAGAGATAAGGAAGTTGTGCAATTAAAGGCCTTGGTGATGATTATTGAAAAGTGGGGTAATGTTGATTATTTTGTGATCTACTAACCCTTGTGAAGATTGGCAAAAGAATTTGTGATTGTGGCAGAACAAAGAGTTTTTTTCATCTTCATAAAAGGTATGGGCACATTCTCCTATTGATTTTTTATGGTGGTTGATTTCTGAAATATCATTGGAGGGAAAAGGATTGTTTGTGGTTTCCTTTTCGAAAGTGGTTGGTTGAATGCTTCAAGGTTTTATGAATTGAGAGTTGTGTCTAAACCTCATTTGATAAGAATAGTTGTTGAAGCCCATTGGTTGTGAAAGAACTTGGGTTAGAAAAGAACATGAGTATCAATGTTATGTGATATTTGTGGTTGAGCATTGTTAGAAACATTTGAGTTGGTTGATACATACTTAGACTAGGGTTGTGTGAGAAAGAGTTGTTCCTTGTGATGATTGGTTGAGTTGAGTTGATTGAGCCTATTCAAGTGATGTGTGAAGTAATTTTTCAAGTTCTATGAAATAAACTATTCCATCATTCTATGTTAAGTTGAGATTAAGGTTAGAACATATTAAGTCTCTAACAATTCTCTTTATGGTTATATAAGACTTGAATTGAGTTGAGGTTGATTTGAGTTGAGAGTGAGATTAGAACATATTGAGTCTCTAAAAATTCTCTTTATGATTCTATGAGTTGATTTGAGTTGAGTTGAGATTGATTTGGGTTGAGAGTGAGTTTAGAACATATTGAGTCTCTAACAATTCTCTTTATGCTTCTATGAGTTGAGTTGAGATTGATTTGGGTTGAGAGTGAGATTAGAAAATATTGAGTCTCTAACAATTCTATTTATGCTTCTATGAAGTTAATTTGAGTTGAGATTGCCATTCATTGTTGAGTTCATTTTGAGTACTACTTGAGCATGATTGATTGAGCCTTTGAGAAGGCCTTTGGGACAAATTTGAGGATAGTGTTGGGACATATTTGAGGATAGTGTTTGGACAAGTTCTTAGTGAGCTTGTTGGAGTAGATTTGGGTAAGTTATTGGTGAGCTTGCTAGATCATATTTGGAAAAGTTCTTGGTGAGCTTGCTAGAGCAGATTTGGGCAAGTTCTTGGTGAGCTTGCTAGAGAAGATTTGGGCAAGTTCTTGGTGAGCTTGCTAGAGTATATTTGACAAGTTTTGTGTGAGCTTGTTAAGTAGGTTCTATGTGAGCCTATTGATTAGGTTATTAGTGAGCCTATTGATAGATATTTAGAGGTGATAGAGTACAGAGGATAGAGTCTTAGTGGATAGAGATCCACAAGACAACATAGTTGAAGATAGATCTGAGTGAGGAGTATTCAAGTGGAGAGAAGTCCACCAGTTAGTGCAGCAGAGAGATAGAGGCTTCTAGAAGATCACATAGCCAGAACATAAGGGGAAAGAGTTATCCTGTGGAAGAGATCCATGAACTTGAGATTAGGGGATCAACATATCCTTTGGATAAATATCCATAAACATTGTAATTGGGAGTGATTCCTAAAGAGATTGATTGAGAAAGTTTTAGTAAAATATTTTCTCAGTGGAGTACCTCACATTGGGGGAACCATGTTAAATCTTGTGTCTCAATTGTGTGTGGTGACTTGTGCTCTTGCTTACTACTGCTATATGAGTTATTAATGCACATTGCTATGTTTGGTTATTGCAATTAAGGACATTAATTGATATTGGTTTGGAAAGAAAGTAAAAAGTGATCTTATACTTTTCACACCCCCTCTAAGTATAATCTTGTGTTCTTAAATTGGTATCAGAGCGGGTTCCTTCAGAAAGGCTAATAGCTTGAGGGCAAATTCTACAAAGAACATAGATGGATTCATAGAAAGGATTATCTTCAAATAAGGCTCCATTATTTGATGGTAATAATTATGCTTTATGGAGCATGAGAATGAATAACTACTTGATATCACAAGGATATGAGGTATGGAAGATGGTTGAAAAAGAGTATAAGGTTGAAGGTGATCCCAGGGAATATAAAACTACCGAGAAATTGGTTGAGATCAATGCAAGAGCAATGAATTATATTTTGAGTGGGCTACATGAGACAAATTTTGTAAAGGTCATGGTATGTACTTCAACTAATGATATGTGGACCAAGTTGAGGAATACTTATGAAGGAGATTCCAAGGTAAATTTGGCAAAAATACAAACTCATAGAAAAATATTTGAGGAATTGAAAATGGAAGATTTTGAAGATATTGCAAAGTTTTTACTTCAAGTTGATGAGATTACTAACACCATGAGAGGCCTAGGTTTTGAGATGAAATAATTAGAAGTTACTAAAAATATTTTGAGATAACTTCCCATGAAATATGATTCTAAGGTTTCAACAATAGAAGATACAATGGATATCAACAAGCTAACAATGGAATAATTTCAAGGTACTCTCACAGCTTATGAGATGAGGGTAAGTAAGCATCAAGCTCCGATAAAAGAGATTGCATTCAAGGCTTCAGAAAAATATAAAGGGAAAGTTTCAAAAATAGATAGAGTTTTAGAAAATGATGAGGAAGCTAACTTCATCAAAATAAATAAGGACTCATGGAATTTTAGATATATAAGGAAATTTAGATGCTACAAGCGTGGTGATCTTGGTCACTATGCATACAAGTTTCCACATGAAGAAAATAGTGATGATGAAAAATAGGGTCACAGAAGAAAAGAATATGGAAAGTACAAGCATGAAAAATATGATAGGTACAAGAAAAATAGGTATGGGAAGAAGAAAAAATTTTGTAAGGCAAAGAAGACTTACTACATTGTAGAGGCAAGTGATATCTCAGATCATAGTGATAGAGATAAATCAGATGATGAAAAGGAAGAACATTTATTCCTAGGAATAGAAGGTGAAAGAGAACAATGTTTTGTGTGTGGTCAAATAGATCACATTTAGGATATTACAATGGTTTCAGTGATAGTGAAGTTGAGATGAGACATCAAGGAAACAAGCATGGTCAAAGAAATCTTGAGAGTTTTTTTGCTATAGAATATTATAATGATCTTAGTGATAGTGAAGATGAAGAAGGGTTTTTCTATGGAATAAAATAAGTACAAGAAGAACATTCACTCCAAATAGAAGAATTTAAACAAGAGGATAATGTGTCAATCTATCTAAAGGAAGACATCAATGTTATCCATGAGAAACTACAAGAGGTTAAGGAGAATCTAAAAGAATTGATATGTTTCCTACATGAGAATTTTGATCCATCACATGAATCAAAATGTCAAGATATTTGTAATAAGAAGGAAACATGTATTTCAGAGGCTATAGATATGTATGCCACATTGCTACTTGACACAAATGAAGAAAAAGAAGAGAAATATTCCAAAGCACCAAAGGTCCCATATTTCAGGTTTGGGGAATCACACTCAAAAGGAAAGGAAGTTCTAAAATATGTAAGCAATGAAATACCTAATATTTGTGAGGAAAGTTCCAAATTTCCTATGGCTCCAAATATTCAGTTTGGATCTTGTTTTGAGATAGGTGAATCAAGTTCAAAAGGAGAATAAACTCTTGAAAAGAAAAACAAGGAAGAAACTAAGGAAGAGGTTTTAGATGCTACAAAGAAGGTTCAAGAATGCAATGCACAAGTTGAAGATGATCATAAGGATAATGGTCAAGAAAGGTATGAGGAACCAAGGCATGAAAAAAGATCTTTTCAAGGACATTGTTTTTCTTGTAATGGATTTGGACACAACGCTATACATTGCAAAATCCATGGATCAAAGAAGTTTGATTTTGATAGAAGGAAATTCAAAGGAAGAAGGTATGATTTTCAGGGATATTTCTTCTCATGTAACATGATTGGTCATAAATATTTTTAGTTCAAAGGAAATTAGCAACATGGTTTTGGTTTTAGAGCTACACATTTTATAAGTCATGGTCATAATGGTCATGAAAATAGAGCTTCACAATACAGGGTTTAGGAAAGGAATGAATATGGAAATTACTTCAAGAAATAATTCAGGACATGGGCACCAACCAAAGGCTACAATATCAAATATTTTAATTGCAATAACTTTGGGCATATTGCAAAATGGTGTAGGACTCAATTCCAAATAGGTTCAAGGCAAGAAATTCAAACAGGTTCTAGACAAGAAGATCAAGTAATTCATCAAGAGAAGGATATTAGAAAAACATGGAAGGAAGTTTATAGAGGAAAGAAACAAAGTGATATGGGAGTAAAAGTACTCCCACCCCAAAATTAATCACCTCAAAAGAGAAGGGAGTGAGGAGGGCTAAGCTTAATAGTTATATATTTTAGCCCCATAGGTGTCCCTTTTGCCATTGATGTCAAAGAGGGAGAGATTTGAGTAAGGGGGAGAGATTTGAGTTAGGGGGATCAGCCTCTAAAGAGAGCATTTAATTAGGGGGAGCAGCCTCCAAATAGAGTATTGAGTTAGGGGGAGCAGCCTCCATAGAGAGTATTGAGTTAGGGGGAGCAACTTTGATTCTTAGAGATGGTTTTTGCAGTGATTGTGGTGTTTGCATTAGAGGTGTTGCAATCAATGAAAAGGGGGATATTATTGGAAATTTAAGGTAATTTGAGGCATTTTATGTTTTCATTGGTGTCACATGGATCAAATTTGGTTTTTGTGGCCAAAATATTTCATAAATTAACATTTATGATATTTTGGAAAGCATGGCTATTTACAGGGTTTTTATGAAAACCAAGGCAGGTAAAGTAAAAAGTTTTATTTAAAACCATGGTGGGCTTATGTGGAAAGGGTATTTATTAAAATCCAAGGTGGAATTTTGTTTCATCGAAAAAGGACCTCCGGTGATGAAGATATTAAAGTTTAAAGTTTAAGTTTAAATTAATGGAGGGCTGACCTATGTGCAATTAATGGAGGTTGGCATATATATGTAAAGGTTTCAATTTATTTTGAAAAGTGGGCATATTATATATCATTGGAAAGCTTATTTCGAGGGCTATTTGAGTAATTGTTGGTCACGAATCTTCCACAGGAAAGGATTTTCTATGTCTATGCAAACCGGCCAACATTGAAAGGCCGAGAGAAAGAAACGTCTCCCGGACCAATCTCCAAAGAGGGCTGGTTCCCTTACTAAATTCTATGTTGTTGAAGACTAGAGTTGCAAGAAAGAAATCGGAAATATGCGGAAAGAAATGGGAAATTACTGAAAGAGATGGGAAATATGGCCACAGGATGAATTTGTCAGATCGGGGAAAGATTAGCAGCAGATAACCTCAAGCACATGAACAACATATAACAAAAGATAGCAACATAATCTACTTACAACCTTGCACAGATAACCTCCAGAATCGCATTCCAGAACTCACTTCCTCACTAGCAATATTTAAACTCAGATGCAGAATTCAAATTTAGCAGCAGATAAGAAATACGAGCGTAAAGGAGAAATGCATAAGATAGAAGGAAAATCACACAGAAAGTTGCTTGCAAAACCAGAGGCCAAATATCTTTCATTCATGCAAAGAACTTGAAAAGCTTTTCAGCAAAAGTCTCTCTCTTGATGCCTCTTTCTGAGATATACATTGATATTTATAGAGGTCTTGCCTCTTTGTAGCATTTAAAACATGAAACGGACTTCCTCGAGATCCACAAAATATACAACAAAAATAAGGAAATGATCCCCTTAAACCAGCCTTGGAGAAATCAAAAATTGAATGGAAACAAGGAACCAGTCGTCTTCATTAAATGGTCATTCTCGGAGCATGCTTGAACCGTTAGAAAATCATGAACAGAAGCTTTGAATAATGGAGGCGTCTTCAATTCTTGTGGCTTCAAAAGCTATAGGCTTGAGCACGTTCTTCTATCTTGCACACATTGGAAAGTAGAAAAACATTAAATTTTGGAGAGCTTTTAATCCTTGGAAATCACAATACTTCATCGGGCCATTGAACTGCTTTCTAGCGTGAAACCGTGACGGGTCGCAAAAATGTGACATGTCATGAAATCGTGACATTTTCCTTCTCCGTATGCTTTTGGCGACTTTGGGTCACGAAAACCAAACATGTCATGAAATCATGACGTATTCGGCTCTTTGTTCTCCTTCGTCACCTTAGGTCACAAAATTTCACCATGTCGCGAAATCGTGACATTTCGTACTATTCTGCTCCTTCCTTGCTTTGCCCCCACGAAACTATGACGTATCACGATTTCGCGACGTTCTTTCCCCATGTTGTCCTTTCGTTGCTTCGAATCGCGAAAATGTGACAAGTCACAATTTTGCTACATCTTTCTCTCACTTGGCTTTCTCACTGCTTCTCGTCTACGAAAACAAGACAGGTCACGCTTTCACGACATTCTTCCATCGGCACCTTCGTTGTTATCTCCAGGTCATGAAAATGAAACAAGTCACGAAATCACGACGATTTCTCCCAGCTGCTCAATCCTCTCTTCCCTGTCACGAAAATCCGACATGTCGCGATATCGCGACAATTTTCATTTGCCTTGTACGGTCCAGCTCTCAACCTGTGAAAACGTGACATTCTTTCCTCATGTGGTTCTTTCATCTTCAACACATCGTGAAATCGTGACAGGTTTCATGTTCTCCTTATTTCTGCCTTCCACCTTGCAAAAATGGAACATGTCGTGAAATCATGACATTCTGTACAATCTGGCTGCCTCCTTGCTTCCGCCTAGCGAAAATGTGACATGTCACGAAATCATGACAATTCTTCACACTTTGTCCTTCCTGCCCAATATGTCGTGAAATCGTGACATTTTCTTGCTTTCTCTATTGTTGCCACTTCCTGTCGTGATATCGCGACGTCTTCCTCTTGCTTGGCCTCATCTTCAAAAATGTCGTGAAATTACGACGTCTTTCATGCCTTAAACATTTCTTTCAACCTTGCCGCGACAACGCAACACGTCGCGATATCACGACGTTTCTACATTTTGCTCCTTGTTCACTTTTCTGTCACGATATCGTGACGAGGTTCATTGGCATTGCCCTTTGCTCAATTATGTCATGAAATCGCGACATTTTCTATCACTCTGCTTCATTGTTGCCTTATGTCATGATTTCGCGACACTTTCTCTTGTTCTGCTCTATGGTCATTACAAGTCGCGAAAATGCGACATGTCGCGATATCGTGAAAGTTTTACTGCTTTGCTTTCGTTGACCACTTTGACCATGATTTTGGAACACGTCGCGATATCGCGACATTCTTCGACTTTGGCTTCTCTCTCCTCTAAAAACCCGTGATAGCGCGACATGTCGCGATATCGCGATAGTTTTGAACCCGTGCTCTCCATTCTGCTTTTGGTCGCGATATCACGATAGTTTTTGGACTTAGCTATTTTTCGCTACTGGAAACCATGATAACGCAACATTTTTTGGTCAACCCTCCTGTTTCCTTGCTTTGACCGCGATACCGCGACATGTCGCGATATCGCGACAGTTTTGCTCCGTGGTCGCTACTGCCCTTTTTTTGGTCGCGATTTCGCGACAACTTTGAACTTAGCTGCTTTGGCACCAAAACTTGTAGAGAAACATAGAGGAGTGAAGTGAGTACTTCAATAATTCATGCATGAACAACAACAACAAAACAATGTGGCAAAATTGCCAACATTCTTGGCGGCTCATGGGGTATACAGTTATGCTGTATGCACGAATCCCAAGCCTAAATCCATTGGGCAACAAAGTCAAGAAAAATTGGAGGAATAGAATGCTGACTGATGGGAGGCATCTCTACGAACTGCTGCAATGACCTTTTGTTGACTTTTTGGAAACTCAAATAGATATGCAGTTGGCCTAGCTTGAGTGAGCTTGTTAATCATCGGGTGTTGTAAAATGATCTCCATGAAAGTGATGAACGCACCTAGGTTGCAAAATGGAAATGAACGAAATGATGGAATGAAGAAAAATGAAAGAGTGAAAGTGGTGTATACAGCAACTGAAGAGGGAGCTACTGTGTCACTAGCTACGGGGATGGAGGAAAAAATGAATAATGAAATGGAAGTGGATGGGATGGTGAAAGTGGTGGAAACTGCGGATAAATGCTGAAAAGAAAACAAGGATTAGAAGAAAGGGGAAATGAAGAAACGGGAATATCAGAGGGGGAAACAGAAACAATAGTAGTGACTTAATTACAGACGGTAGAAGAAGAAATGAGTGAGGAAAGGAATGAAAATAGGGGAGTGCAGAGAAGAAATTGATGGAAGCCACTATCTATTGGGAAGGAAGAAGAAAAAAGAAAGAAATAAACGTACCTGCGGGCTCGCATACAAAAAGAGCCGAAGTTGACGATTTACATACACAGAGGAAATCCACAATACTTTTTTTTTTTCTCTTTTCTTTTTTTTTTTTTTTTTTTTTTTTACAAAAGCAAAATAACTGTACAAGGTGATACTGGACTCATACTTCATGGGGTGTAGGCTTTCAGATGAAATCCGTTCACCGAAATAGGAAGTGGGCTGCCATCCAGATCCTCTAGATGAAACGAATTTGCTGCACCTGTGCTGACAATGCGGAATGGACCCTCCCATAGAGCATCAAACTTCTTGTGCATTCCTGGCTTGGCTTTCCTTTCATTCCATTTTAGGACCAAATCACCCACCTTGAGTGTACGATCAGCAGAATTTTTATGGAACCATTTTGAAACAACCTACGTATGCTTAGCAAACTCCTCGTAGGCCAAAGAACGTTGCTCTTCCAGCTGCAACAACTGAGCCAACCGCATATCCATGGAATCCATATCTGCTTCATCGTCCAAAAATCCCTGCAACTGCTATAATATTGGCAATTCTAGATGAACAGGCAACATTGCCTCTTTTCCATATACCAGGGCATATGGTGAAGTCTTGATAGACTTCTTGATTGAAATCCTATCTGCCCATAAAGCTTGATTCAGCAGAAGGTGCCATGATCTCTTGTTATCCCCCAAAGATCTCTTCAAAATTCATAGCAAGTTCTTGTTTGTGGACTCCGCCAAGCCATTCCCCTGAGGGTAATAGTTAGAGGATGTCTTCAAGAAAACACCATACTTGTTTGCAAATTCCGCTAGCTCAGCTCCAACGAATGGAGTTCCATTATCTGTGATAATAGCATCAGGAACACCAAAATGTGTGATCAGCCCTTCGATGAAAGAAATCACCACATCTTGATTTACGACCCTAGTCGGAATAGCCTCAGACCATCTTGTGAAATAATCTATAGCCATCAAGATATACTTGTGTCCAGTTGAAGAATTTGGATCAATGATCCCAATAAAGTCCAGTCCCCACTGCTGAAAAGGTGCTTCAACCTGAATTGGATGCAGGGGTAATGATGCATTTCTAACCCTTCTTGTATACCTCTAACATCTGTCGCATTCTTGAGCAATCCTGAAAGCATCTATGAACAAAGTTGGCCAATAGTAACCAGCCTAAATAATTTTTAAAGCCATAGGCCTACCCGCATAGTGTCCTCCTCGATATGCCGGAATGAAACTCCTCCAGGAGTCTAGCCTTCTCTGATTCCTTGACACACCTTAAAAGAATGCCATCAATATTCTTGAAAAACAATCCTTCAGGCAGCAACACATACATGAGAGCTTGCAAGCAAAACCTTCTCCGTTGTGAGGCATTTAACTGTGAAGGGCATCTGCCAGTTGTGAAATAGTTAACCAGGTCATCAGCCCAATCTTGTCCTTGTGCTAAGAGGTTCACCAGATTCCTGTCTTCAACAAAATCATCCGCTTGATAATCAACTATCCCAGATGCTGCAGTCTTTGCTAAGTGCTGGCATAAGGCCTTACCCCGCACCAGCTTGGTCGGATGAATCTCAACATCAAATTCTTGAATTTTGGTGACCCAACCAGCGCGTTTATCACCCATCTCACCCTGAATGATGAAGTTCCTGACATCGGGATGTATAACATAAACCACTGTCCTACTCTAAGATATGAAGTGCTTGAATTTCTTAAGAGACTTCATGACAGCATATACCTGCTTTTCAATGAAATTATATCTTCCCTCATGAGGTAAGATAACCTGACTCAAGAAAGCAATGGGCCTTTCATTCCCATCATCTCCTTTCTGTGTGAGTACTACAGCATAGCTTTCATCTTCTCCAACTGCATACAAAATGAAATCTTTCGAATAATCAGGATTAATTAAGACGAGAGCTTGTGCAATTTTGTCCTTAATCTCCTAGAATGCCTCCTTCCTCTGAGTCGTCCACTTAAATTTTGCATCCTTCTTCAACAACTCAGTCATGGGCTTGACGACCTGGGAAAAGTCAAAAATAAACTTCCTGATGAAATTAATCTGCCCAAAGAAATACTATAGCTCTTTCTTATTGGCAGGGAGCGACAGTTTCTTCAATGCTTCGACTCGAGATGGATCAATTGCCAAACCATCTTCTGAAATGACATGCCCCAAGAGTTTACCTTCCTTCACTGCAAAAACCGACTTCTTTGGATTAATGGAAATACCAAACTCTCTACATTTTTCAAAGATTTGCCTCAAATGAGAACAATGATCTTCCCATTTATGTGAAAATACAGTCATATCATCAAGATAAATGACAATAATCTTGTTCAACAACTCCTTGAATGCAATGTCCATGGCTCTCTGGAATGTGGCCCCAGCATTGGACAATCCAAAAGGCATGCACTGATAAGCAAAAGTGCCCCACTTGGTTGTGAATGCAGTCTTGTACTTGGTCCTCATCCCTAACCCAAATCTGGTTATATCCAGAGAAACCATCTAGCAGTGAGAAACACTGAGCCCCAGCAACAACATGGAGTATCTGATCAATGCGAGGCAAGGGATAGTGATCTTTCAGAGATGCACGATTCAGGTTTCAAAAATCTACACACAGATGTATGTCTCCATTTTTCTTTCGAACCGAAACCAGATTAGCAACCCAAGTCGAGTGCTTAACTAGATATATAATCTTGGCCTGTAGCATTTTCACAAGTTCGGCCCTCATGAGAGTCTCAATATTTGGGTTCACTAGTCGCTGCTTTTGCCTGAAGGGTCTGACTCCTTCTTCCAACTCAATAGTATGCTGAATAATATGTTTGTCATATCCCCTCAGATCCTCATAGCTCCAAGCCACAATATCAGAAAATTCTTGACACAGTTGCCTGATCTCTTGCAGTTCATCAGGAGTAGAATCAGTCCCAATCTTAATGACCTTATTGGGTTCCAACTGCAGCTCCATATACTCTTTCTTGTCGATCTCAATCCGATGTTTCTTGGACCGATCATGCTGATCAAACAAACTTTCTAGAGTGATAAGACCTTTTGGAATATGATTATTTCACAACTGAATCAGACCATCGGTTTCTTCGTGCTCCAAGGTTCTTCCTTTGATAGTGGCAACTTCTTGAATCAAAAAGTTAATAATTTGATCATCGCTCTCGAAGACTTTCCAGAAAGTGTCCTTGTCCGGGACACTAGGCCTATACACCATCCTTACTATTTTTGGTTTCTTCACTACCTGCTCAATTGGAGAAAAATTTGCTCCAAGAGATGCTAGAAGATCAGCATGCTTGTTCAGCTCTCGTGAAATGGCTTGAATACTTAGAGCTATGAAAGACTCGAACAGGTCCCAAAATTGGTTGCGATATGCTTTGAGATAATGCTGCTTGGAAATACACCTGTTTGTTACTTGGTTTACAATCAACTCAGAATCACCAAAAATCTGCAATTGCTCAATTCCCAATTTTTTTTCCTTTTTCAAGCCTAGGCATAATGCTTCGTACTCGGCAACATTGTTAGTACAATTCCAAGTGAGACGATATGAATATGTTCTTTGTAAGCCAGAGGGAGAAATCAGAACAATACCTTCTCCTGCACCATTTTTGCATCTTGCCCCATCAAAATACAACTTCCATAATTGATCGGGGATAGAGCTCTAATCATCTTGGTTAAGGAGTACCTGCATTGCGTCATCCTCGGGCTTTGTGATAGAATAACAACCGATTTCGGTTTCCAACATAGCATTGAAATCAAGCATTGAAAACTCGTCTTCCAACTGAAGCTCATCCAAAACCTCATTCATCAAATCAGAACCTTCTAACTCCTTAGTTAGCATGTTAACAGATTGCATGGTCTTTCCTGCTTCATCCAACCTTTCAATATGAAAAGAGGAAGGTTTTTCATTATGAATCCGGATTCTCTTTCCTTTAAAAGGGATCTCCAAGTGAGAATAATCCAGTGAAAGGTAACCTCCCAGCTTAGCAGTAAATTCTCTTGATAAGCACATACTGAAATATGGTTCTAGATCGACCACAACTATCTCCTGAATGACTGTAATCTGAGGCATACTATTTAAAACAATCGGGACATCCTTGATTACACCCATCATTTTCATAGGAGTACCATCCAACTGCAAGACTCTAGGGCTACTTCGTGTGTATTCCATACCCATAACTTCACAAACTGCCTTTGGCATGACAGTTGTAGCGGCACCGGAGTCAATCATGCAGTTATGCACGATCCAACCCTCTATTTGCAGTGATAGATAAAATGGGGGTGGTCTATTCTTGCCAGTGATTGAAGTGGTTAATGCTTGAGCATAAATTGTCTGGGTAGGACCCTTCTCACTATCCTTCATAGATTTCAAGGATTCTTGCAATAAATCTACCTGCCCAGGCAATTGCAATGCATCATAAAGACTAACCTTAGTTGGGGTCTTCTTCAATTCTTCGACAATGTTGTATGCAGCCACAACAGATTCCTTCTTTTCAACGGGGGGGTCATATCTGCTCTGATACTGTTGAGTGGCTTCTACCCTCAGCCTTTTAGTCAATGATGGGTACTTCAGCTTTTCTCTTGCTTGTTCCTCCATTTTTGATCTTGCCTGTGTAGCTGAGGCTTTTTCTTGCACTTTGTGTGGAACAGGATCTTTCGGTAGAATAGGCCCATCTAACTTTGAAACTGACACAGGAGCTTTCACTTGTTTTCTTGAATCAGCTGGCACTTTTAATGGCTCTATCTCAGTAGGATCTACTATGACAGGTCTTTTTCTAGTTCTCGTGAGAACTGAAACTTGTTCTTCAGATGGAACCATTAAGTTATGATCTACCTCAGAGATCATGTTGACTTGCCCTCCCAAAGAGCTAGCGGCCAATGTCTGCACATAATTCAAATGAACCATGCAAGTGTCTTCGCCATGTGGATCATTGCATGTCGAACACCAATATGTTCTTTCTGCAAGGACTGCATCTTCATTTGCCAAAATAGTCAGGTTCTTCTCGAGTGCTTTTCTTGTTGAAGCAGCTTGTTCTCTAGTAATCGACGGAGGCTGAAATCTCCTAGGTTGGAAATATCGCTCAGCCTGCTTCCTTTCAATAAGTGTGATCTTATTACCCATTGCTCTTATTGCAAAATTGGTGGACTTTACCTCTTGCAAGAGTGTCGTATAAGGATCAGGATTTACAGGCGCAGGAGGTGCTGGTAAGGGCAAAGGTGCTGGCAGTGCCGATAATGTCGGGAATGGAGTGGAAGCAGGGAATGGCAGAATGCTGGGTGCAGGAAACTAGGAATTTTCTGGAGTAGGGAGCTGAGGAACTGGGATGGGTGCAATCTAAGGTGCACTGGAGCTCCATGATGGAACAGGGTACATGGAAGACATAGATTGCGAAAATGAACTAGGATATAAATGTTGTGGAATATCAGGTAAAATGGGCATTGTTACCTTTGGAGGAAGCCTACCGATTGCGATCAAGTCTGCCTCCACATTTTGTGCTTGTTCGAACAGCTCCGGGAAGGTCATCACATTGGACTGCCTGATCGCCAAGCCAATGTCTGTGTTGAACGCTCGAAGATATGTTGAACACTCAAAGATAGTAGAACGTAGCTTGCTCATGGGTAGGGCGAAGACCTTCAGGCACTCGTTGCCAACTTCTGGTAAATCGAACATTGAAATCTGCTATTGCCTCCTACGGGTGCCTCTGAATTGCGTTAAACTGATGCAACAATGAAAATGGATCAGCCTGTTCATGAAAATTCTTAATTAACAATTCTCCTAACTGATCCCATGACGCAATAGTGCCTGGTTGCAGAGATCGGTACCAATACAACAATTTTCCTCTCAGGGATAATACTAATAACTTTACCATCACATCTTCATCTATTATATCATGAATGGCTGCCAAAGAAGCTACATCATGAATATGTTCATATGCAGTCTTACCAGTACCATCATAGGTTGGCAAGGCTTTCAAAGCAGCCTGGGGAACTGGATTTTGAGCCTACAAATTCAAGGCTCCTGAACTATTCCATGCTAAAAACTGCCTGGGTGGAGGATACTGGGCCATTGGGACTAGTGTATGTGACTAAGAAGATGGAAAACTAGTAACAATACCAGGGATTTGTGTGGATATGGCAGATGATGCAAGTAATGGGGAAACCAACCTAGAGTGTTCACCTTTTTTTGTGCTGTCAAGTTCAAAAAACTCAACAAGATTTTCAACTTTTTTGGACTTTGATCTCGTGATCATGAAGTACAGCTTTCACTATATCCACATTCAGAGATTTTTGGGTACTGCAGAGTCACCAAATGTTCTAACTATACGGCATGAAGGTGAACATTAAACCCTCAATACTATGGGATCTTTCTGAGACAGAAATAGTCTGTCCCACCGGGCGTGCCAAAAACTGTTGGTCACGAATCTGCCATAGGAAAGGATTTTCTATGTCTATGCACCCTAGACCCGGCCAACATTGAAATGCCGAGAGAAAGAAATGTCTCCCGGACCAATCTCCAGAGAGGGCTGGTTCCCTTACTAAATTCTATGCTGTTGAAGACTAGAGTTGCAGGAAAGAAATGGGAAATATGCGAAAAGAAATGGGAAATTACTGAAAGAGACGGGAAATATGGCCACAGGCCGAATTTTTCAGATCGGGGAAATATTAGCAGTAGATAACCTCAAGCACATGAACAACATATAACAAAATATAGCAACATAATCTACTTACAACCTTGCATAGATAACCTCCAGAATCGCATTCCAGAACTCACTTCCTCACTAGCAATATTTAAACTCAGATGCAGAATTCAAATTTAGCAACAGATAAGAAATACGAGCATAAAGGAGAAATGCATAAGATAGAAGGAAAATCACACAGAAAGTTGCTTGCAAAACTAGAGGCCAAATATCTTTCATTCATGCAAAGAACTTGAAAAGCTTTTTAGCAAAAGTCTCTCTCTCGATGCCTCTTTTTGAGATATACATTGATATTTATAGAGGTCTTGCCTCTTTGTAGCATTTAAAACATGAAACGGACTTCCTCGAGATCCACAAAATATACAACAAAAATAAGGAAATGATCCCCTTAAACCAGCCTCGGAGAAATCAGAAATTGAATGGAAACAAGGAACCAATCGTCTTCATTAAATGGTCGTTCTCGGAGCATGCTTGAACCGTTAGAAAATCATGAACAAAAGCTTTGAATAATGGAGGCATCTTCAATTCTGGTGGCTTCGAAAGCTACAGGCCTGAGCACGTTCTTCTATCTTGCACACATTGGAAAGCAGCAAAACATTAAATTCTGGAGAGCTTTTAATCCTTGGAAATCACAATACTTCATCGAGCCGTTGAACTGCTTTCTGGCGTGAAACTATGACAGGTCACGAAAACGTGACATGTCATGAAATCGTGGCATTTTCCTTCTCCGTACGCTTTTGGCGACTTTGGGTTGCGAAAACCAAACATGTCACGAAATTGTGACGTATTCGGCTCTTTGGTCTCCTTCATCACCTTAGGTCGCGAAAATTTCACCATGTCGTGAAATCGTGACATTCCGTACTATTCTACTCCTTCCTTGCTTTGCCCCCATGAAATTATGACGTATCACGATTTTGTGACATTCTTTCCCCATGTTGTCCTTTCGCTACTTTGAACCGCAAAAATGTGAGAAGTCACGATTTTGCTACACCTTTCTCTTACTTGGCTTTCTCCCTGCTTCTCATCCGCGAAAACAAGACAGGTCATGCTTTCGCAATTTTTTCCCGTTGGCACCTTCATTGTTATCTCCAGGTCGTGAAAACAAGTCGCGAAATCATGACGATTTCTCCCAGCTGCTCAATCCTCTCTTCCCTGTCGTGAAAATCCGACATGTCACGATATCGCGACAATTTTCATTTGCCTTGTACGGTCCAGCTCTCAACCTGCGAAAATGTGACATTCTTTCCTCATGTGGTTCTTTCATCTTCAGCACATCATGAAATCGTGACAGGTTTCATGTTCTCCTTATTTTTGCCTTCCACCTCACAAAAATGGAACATGTTTTTTTGCCGCCTCCTTGCTTTTGCCTGGCGAAACGCGACATGTCACAAAATCGTGACAATTCTTCGCACTTTGTCCTTCCTGCCCAATATGTCACGAAATCGTGACATTTTCTTGCTTTCTCTATTGTTGCCACTTCTTGTCGCGATATCGCGACGTCTTCCTCTTGCTTGGCCTCATCTTCAAAAATGTCATGAAATCGCGACGTCTTTCATGCCTTAAACATTTCTTTCAACCTTGTCGCGACAACGCAACACGTCGCGATATCGCGACGTTTCTACATTTTGCTCCTTGTTCACTTTTCTGTCGTGATATCGCGACGAGGTTCATTGGCATTGCCCTTTGCTCAATTATGTCATGAAATCGTGACATTTTCTATCACTCTGCTTCATTGCTGCCTTATGTCATGATTTTGCGACACTTTCTCTTGTTCTGCTCTATGGTCACTGCAAGTCGTGAAAACGCGACATGTCGCGATATCGCGACAGTTTTACTGCTTTGCTTTCATTGACCACTTTGACCATGATTTTGGAACACGTCACGATATCGTGACATTCTCCGACTTTGGCTTCTCTCTCCTCTAAAAACCTATGATAGCGTGACATGTCGTGATATCGTGACAGTTTTGAAACCGTGCTCTCCATTCTGCTTTTGGTCGCGATATCGTGATAGTTTTTGGACTTAGCTATTTTCCACTGCTGGAAACCACGATAACGCAACATTTTCTGGTCAACCCTCCTGTTTCCTTGCTTTGACTACGATAACGTGACATGTCGCGATATCGCGACAGTTTTACTCCGTGGTCGCTACTGCCCTTTTTTTTGGTCGTGATTTCGTGACAACTTTGAACTTAGTTGCTTTGGCACCAAAACTTGTAGAGAAACATAGAGGAGTGAAGTGAGTACTTCAATAATTCATGCATGAACAACAATAACAAAACAATGTGGCAAAATTGCCAACAGTAACTTATTTAGAAGGAGAAATAAGGTGTGTGTAAAGAGATATTTTTGATTTTGCAAAGGGGTTCCAAAAGTGAAGTTTGCCTTGTTCTTTTTCAAGAGGATTAATTATTTCATGAGGTGTCAATGTATGCAATATTGTGATTTATTTTATTTTATGGTATAAGTGGTTTTGGTATTGAAAATATTATGCAATGTTTTGATTTATTTTATTTGATGGTATAGGTGGTTTTAGGAGAGATAAGGAAGTTGTGCAATTAAAGGCCTTGGTGATGATTATTGAAAAGTGGAGTAATATTGATTATTTTGTGATCTACTAACCCTTGAAGATTGGAAAAAGAATTTTGTGATTGTGGCAGATTTACAAAGAGGTTTTTTCATCTTCATAAAAGGTATGGGCACATTATCCTAGTGATTGTTTATGGTGATTGATTTATGAAATATCATTGGAGGGAAAAGGATTGTTTCTGGTTTCCTTTTCAAAAGTGGTTGGTTGAATGCTTCAAGGTTTTTTGAATTGAGAGTTGTGTCTAAAACTCATTTGATAAGAATAGTTGTTGAGTCCCATTAGTTGTGAAAGAACTTGAGTTAGAAAATAACATGAGTATCATTGTTATGTGAGATTTGTGGTTGAGCATTGTTGGAAACATTTGAGTTGGTTGATACATACTTGGAATAGGGTTGTGTGAGAAAGAGTTGTTCCTTGTGATGATTGGTTGAGTTGAGTTTATTGAGCCTAGTCAAGTGATGTGTGAATTTATTGTTCAAGTTCTATGAAATAAACTATTCCATCATTATATGTTGAGTTGAGATTAAGGTTAGAACATATTGAGTCTATAACAATTCTCTTTATGGCTCTACAAGACTTGAATTGAGTTGAGGTTGGTTCTGAGTTGAGAGTGATATTAGAACATATTGAGTCTCTAACAATTCTCTTTATGCTTCTATGAGTTGATTTGAGTTGAATTGAGATTGATTTGGGTTGAGAGTGAGTTTAGAACATATTGAGTCTCTAACAATTCTCTTTATGCTTATATGAGTTGAGTTGAGAGTGAGATTAGAACATATTGAGTCTCTAACAATTCTCTTTATGCTTCTATGAAGTTAATTTGAGTTGAGATTGCCATTAATTATTGAGTTCATTTTGAGTACTACTTGAGCATGATTGATTGAGCCTTTGAGAAGGCCTTTGGGATAGATTTGAGGACAATGTTGGGATAGATTTGAGGATAGTGTTTGGACAAGTTCTTAGTGAGCTTGTTGGAGCAGATTTGGGCAAGTTCTTGGTGAGCTTGCTAGAGAAAATTTGGGCAAGTTCTTGGTGAGCTTGCTAGAGCATATTTAGTAAAGTTCTTGGTGAACTTGCTAGAGCATATTTGGGCAAGTTCTTGGTGAGCTTGCTAGAGTATATTTGGGCAAGTTCTTGGCGAGCTTGCTAGCGCATATTTTATAAGTTTTGTGTGAGCCTATTGAGCAGGTTATTAGTGATCCTATTGATAGATATTTGGAGGTGATAGAGTACAGAGGACAGAGTCTCAGTGGATAGAGATACAGTAGTCAATACAGTTGAAGATAGATCTGAGTGAGGATTATTCAAGTGGAGAGAATTCCACCAGTTAGTGCAGTAGAGAGATAGAGTCTTCTAGAATATCACATAGCCAGAGCATAATAGAAAAGAGTTCTCTTGTGGAAGAGATCCATGAAATTGAGATTAGGGGATCAACATCTCCTTTGGATAGAGATCCATAAAAATTGTAATTGGGAGTGATTCCCAAAGAGATTGATTGAGAAATTTTTAGTAAAACATTTTCTCCGTGGAGTACCTCACATTGGGGGAGCCACGTTAAATCTTGTGTCTCAATTATGGTGACTTGTCCTCTTGCTTACTATTGCTATCTGAGTTATTAATGCACACTGCTATATTTGGTTATTGCAATTAAGGACATTAATTGATCTTGATTTGGAAAGAAAGTAAAAAGTGGTCTTATACTGTTCACCCCCCCTCTCAGTATAATCTTATGTTTTTCATAGTCCTATGGGTCCCTTTCATATTTCATCCTTGGTGGTATTGGTTAATATACCTGTTTGGATAACCTCACTTAAAGGATAATTTGTTATTGGTTTATTATAAGGTTGACCTCAAGGTTAAGTCAATTTTGGTCCAAGGCTAACATCTCATTGGTATTTTTATATAACTATAAAGACCCCTCAATAAGCAATAATTTATATCATAAGAGAGAAATAAAATGTGATATATTTGGGTTCCCATGGGAACCCATCCTATACTTATTATCATATTCATTTTTTTACTTATGTTTTTTATTATTGCTATCATCTAATTTATTCTTCTTGTTTTTGGTATATGATTGTGGTGAATGCATGTTTTCAAAGGATTTTAAAATTATTGCAAATTCAAACAAAATAATATGCCTCTCAATTTTGATCTAGGACTGACTAGTCCTAGTTCCATGAGACAATATTCTTAGTATATGCAACATTCATCTCATCATAACTTCTTGTACTTTAGGAAAAAAATCAATCTATTTTGGGTGATATCTTGAGTCAAATTGTAAGTAATCAACTCAAGAAAATTTGTCCATTGGTATATGAAAATATTTGATGATGCTTTGATGTAGAAGATTTTTTAAGAAGGGAATAAATATAGTGAACCTAACCACTACCTTATTATATATCTTAAATTATATCCTCACACACACATATAAAGAGAGAGAAGCTACCTTATTAATAAACTATTATTTAATAATTATTTAATAAGGGATGGGTATGCAGTGTTATGACCCTTTATGATATAACCCTTGAATTATATATATAAATATATAGAGATAGATATCCTTGGTTATAGGTAATACATCCACTCTTTTATTCATATATATTTTATATTTTGAATCCTTTATGAATTTTATGTAATAGACATTACAATGCATCAACTTTAAAATGGAGACAAATATAGTGAATTTATTTATTTATTTTATTTTTTTATTTTACATGGTGGAATCGGTAGATGCTACGAACCTAGGCAGGATTTATGTTTTTTTATGGCCTCTATAGTATTATGTGTTGTCCACCCCGAAAGCCACCACATAAATCTTCACGTAGTCCGTCCCTATAACCACCATGCCACAATTATTTTAAACCTTTTACACTACTGAAAGGACCAGGAAGGGGACAAGTGTTTAGTCCAATGAGGCCCAATATTTGAACCTTGGACCTCCGCCCCCCTTATGGGGATTGGGTGAACCAATTGGTCTACACCTCAGACGTATTTAAAAACTTTTTATTACAAAAAAAATCAATTTCATATTAGGTTCTTCTAGTATAAACATGTACCTTTCATGTTGAGGTAGTTGCTATAGTTCATATTCTAGGTTACATAGAAAAAATCAAACAAATGGATGCAAATAGGTGGCCTAAGGTTATAATAGAAGAATATATAAATAAAATAAAGAAAATATGGATGAAGCAAAACAATTGGATGAATAGATGGAATATCAACCTAGGTGAATTCCCAAATAATAACAAACACATAATGGTATTTGTTAAGAAAAAATTATTGCAGCAATATGGGGAAAAAATGTTAGGAAGAAAGAGAGAACACTATCTTGTTGAATTTAACCCTACATATGATCACCACCAAAAGTTTATATATGGATAAATATCAATTTAAGAACAAATATGCCCATGGACCAACTGGTGACCAACTCATATGAACTTATATGTGAAACAATAATATGTAAGAGATCAAAAGAGGAATAGGAAGAGAGGATATGCATATTTTGTATAGCAAGGGTACTTGAGATATAGAAATATTTTTTTAATATGAGCAATATAGTGATATTAGAGGTAATTATGCTATACTCTAGCAGTGGAATCATTACAAGAATTATTTGAAGAGGATAAATTAGGGTAAAGAGGGTAATTCATCATAAAAAAAAATAAAAAAATATTAACATTTTATAAATAAAAATTATTGGGTTATATTTTGGGGTTGGAAGCCATGGTATTGTTAATGTAAAACTTGCCTAGTTTAGGATTAGGAATGCACCCTAGAATTTAGCCAACGATTTGACTAGATGAATGAGATTTCTTTCAATTCAACCTTCAAAAAATACCAACTCCTTTAAATGCTTATAAAGCAAAATAGGGGTTTAAGCTTAAGGGTGAAGGGATAGAAAAATTAGGAAAATATAAGGGTTTAGAGAAATGAAATAAATATGGATGGTATATAGTGTAACAACATTGGATGTTGCTATATAACAAGCTAGCACAATCAATTTACATGATAATTAACAAACCATCCATTGTAATATGCAATTACAAATTTCTTTGATTTCAATTACATACTTTAATCATTCCAAGACTTAAATGAATAGCAATCCAACAACGATCCAAATAGCAAAATTTATTTTAAAATAAAATACTGAACATAAAAGTGTAACAAAAATTATTTAAAGCAAATATGCATTCATAAAAACTTTTACTTACACAACAATAGATGCCAAAAAACTATCACTTCTCATTAACTGGTAACAAGATTACATATCAAGTATCCATAAAATACTACATAGTTGACCTTTCAACTAGAGGTGTCATGACTTATTTATAGGCTATATTTTGAATCTTATAGTAGAAGATTTACAATTAGTTATAGGTTTGTTATGAAAATAACCTAGCAGAGAAATATCAAGATGGTGAAGTGGTTTTTTCAGATATTATTTGAATCTAAATTTTCATGTAATCTGCTCCATTGATCTACAACCATATTTTACAAGTGGTTGAACTGTTGCAACTGCTTTGTCAATAATGTCAATTTTAAGCTTCCATTTCATTAACTAAATAGCTAGAGGGCACTATGGTGGTTGAAGATCTATAAAAGATATTTTTTAAGAACTTCTTTGGATTCTGGATTCATCTCTTCACTTGTAGAACTTCTTGGAACAAAATTAGGGCTTGTGAATGTTTTGATAATGTCACTTCAAGATGGACTTTGACTTTATTCATTGCTTAGTTCATATAACACTTTGTCATCATCCAAATCTAAATTTGTTCATATTGATTTCATGCATTGGCTCTCCTTGTACAATCTTGAATCTTGGTTCAGAGATGTTTATGTAATCGTCAAAGGGTTCTTTACTTTGTGTACTTTGACTTCATACATCCTAGATTTGTGCAAATGTTATTTTAGGTTTGGTTCATCTTAATATACTTGCATAATGCTAGGATTTGCTTTGGATATGTTGACATCACTACCAAGGAGTGCTTGACTTTGTTCATCTTAGACACTCCAACTTTGTGCATTCCAATTTTGTTTATGTGATTTCTTGGGCTTTGGCAATGTTGCACTGATGTCATAGCCAAAAGGAGTCTATTTTTATTCATAATGGCTTTGAGTAATCTCTTAAATATTTAAGAAATTAGCCAAATTTTTGTAGAAAAATTCTTATCTCCTTACTTTGTAAATGAGATCATGAATTTGAACTACATTCTTGGCACCTCCTAAGGATTTTTTGGTCGTATAAATTAAGAACTTAGAGGACCTGATTCCATTGGGTATGGATTAAAAAGGTGATATGAAAAGTGGATTGAGTTAGTGTGATGGGAAGTTATTTTAAAAATGAGAGGTGATGAGTGGTGATTTTGTGTGAAAAATAAAAAAGCAGGGATGACTTATAATATGTAATGGAATGGTCTGTGAAATTAATATTGTGATGGAATAAAAGTGGATTGTACCTTTTATTTACTTTCTAGGTGGATTTTTCTTTTTTTGGACACTTTGTGCTTTTCTTTTACCTTCATGGTGCAAAGGTGTATTTCTTTGATCATTTATCACTCGGGCACTGGTTCTTGCATGCCAAGTGTCCCTTATTCATCTTATGCTCCAATAACTTCACTTGGGGGATTTTTTTGCAATGCCTCTTTCTATTTCTTCTTTACCTTGATTTTCTTCATCATCCAAGAGGTTTTCTACCCTCTATAGGAGTTGGTAGACTAATTTCCAGGTCTTTGGGGAAGTATTATTAAGTCCCATAACTTTATCATGTATTCTTCTTAGCTAGTATGCTTTCTCATAGAAGGTCTTGATATCTTCTGGTCATCTCTTGAATCTTAGCTTGTATCATCGCTACCTTGTATAAGAACTCAAGCGCTTGGGCTCTATCAATAGAGTCCTACCATTGGTTTATTTTTCTTTCATCACTATCTATCAATTCTATTTGGGCTTGAATATCTTCTTTAGTTTAAAGTCTATATTCTCTATCCTAGAATCCTAGAAATCCTAGTTCTCTAACTTCATTCATTGGATCCATAATTATTTTTGCTCTGGGTTATAGCCTTTCTACCATATCCCATTCTTGTTGGGACCACTTATATTTTTTATTATTATTTGGGAGACAATCATTACTGCATTCCATGGTTATTTGGTATAACTTTCACATCTAGTTC
Organism: Wollemia nobilis; assembly: GCA_028583015.1. Classification (NCBI taxonomy): domain Eukaryota; kingdom Viridiplantae; phylum Streptophyta; class Pinopsida; order Araucariales; family Araucariaceae; genus Wollemia; species Wollemia nobilis. The sequence goes on along the minus strand of JAQPPZ010016947.1, from coordinate 15,409,497 downwards.
AAATATTCTTCCAAATAGATTCAATATATTTTCAACTTGTCCTATTTTATTCTCTAGTTTCACTTGAGCTTACATGAAGTCTCCCTTTACTACTTCTATGAATTTTGCACTGAAGATTAAGTAGCCTACAACTAGGTAATATTCTAGGACATACTGAAGGATTTTTTTCTACCTATCCTTAGTTGTTTTAATGTTTCCCTAGAGAAGCAAGAGGCTCTAGTTTACTCTTTCTCTTTCAAACTATTGTTGCAAGTACTGAATTTGTTCTATTAGCACTTTGCTCGTTTCTTTTATTTCTTGTACCTATTGATGACTTGGAGCTACATAATAATTTTTTTCCTATTTTTGTTTTTCATTTTACAAGGATTTTTTTAACATTATGGTCCTCTTTGACCATTGTTTCCAATTCTTTAACTTTCTCCTCTAGTTGCTTACATATTGTTAGCTTAGACTATAGTCATATAGTTTATTACATTATATAGTCATATAGTTTAGCGTATTTTCAAGTGCTTCACTTAGGACATCTTATAGTTAGGAAAGTTGGTTCATTCCATTCAATTCCATTCTCAACTGCCCGAATTACCAAGATGTACTATATATTTTCCAACATTATGAATATAAAATAATATTCATTTTGCCTTTATGGTATCAGAGCTTCCACAGTTCTTTGGGAAATATGAATAGATTTTTGGGTAATGTGGTTTAATCTACCATTCCATAATCTGACAAACCTTGTAACATCACATAGGCATCACTCCAATATTGTAGAATATCACACTCCTCCTGATGAGATCCGCATGCTGATATGGCTACACAATTGACCCCATTATGATAAACTATAATACATGGCGATGGAGATTAAAACTCTAGTAATTGTGTTGTCACCTAGATGTGTAGATAGAGCAGAAAAGGAGACTGATAATTTCAATTTTTTTGTTAGTTGTGCCTATGACATTTTATAAGCAGGTGCAACATATCACAATGATAACATGTGATATTTGATGAATGTTTGATGGAACACACATTGTAGACCAGATGATTTATCACACCAAATTTCTTTTTTACCTACAAATATTCTGACAAGATGTCTGTAGAGTCTTACCAAACAACGTGGTAATGTATTTTGAGGTCTAATGTGGAGAAATTATGGATGGGAGATCATGGTGGAGAACACTATAACAACACTTGGATATTTTTACAGATATTTCAAATAACTAGCACCATCGCAGACCGTGCATTGAAGGTTTATTGTGACATTATTTTCTAAAGTTTCAAAATCAAAATTTTTAATTAAAACTTTATTGATTTGTAATATGGATGAACATGTGCTTGAGGTATAAGGTATCCAGATACCATCAAATTTTTTTTATAGTTGGTCGGCACTAATGCATAAAGGGCACATCGTGCCATCAAAATCTCATCCACCAGTGTGGCAAAGTTGGTCATCCGCTAGTTGCTAGAGCACTGGGGGAAGAGGCACTGGTTCAAATCACGCATAGTACAAAGAAGAAACGTTTTGCACAAGATTTGTTACAAGGTATATTTTTTTTAAATTACATTAGGTTTATTTTCTACATTGCAAAATTTCAATATTTTTTGCAATTATAAACTTACCAAACCAAAGCAAGAAAGGTGGCAGCATTTTCAAAACAAAATGATTTTTTTTTTTTGAGGGATAAGCAACTTGAATTTGTTTTTCATTTCAAAACCAATATTTTGTTTTGCTGCCATTACAAAAAAGAAAAAAAACTGTAGTGCATATTTTTCCATGGAGGGATAAGTGAATTTTTGCACTTAGTTTTCTTTTGAAAATTGAAAGGGTATATCACAATTTTTTCATCCTTATTTATGTTGTAAAAAAAGGAGGGATAACAAAAGGTAATTTTTTTCTCTTGCAAAATTCTAATACAAGGAAGGGAAGACAATTGTGGATTTGAATATCATTTTTTCAAACCAAAACCTCACATAATTTGCAAAAATCATTGTAACAAAGATGCAATTTCAGTGGAGACCGACATATTAACCAACAAACCAGCATTATAAATAGGTGCATTTTTGGTGGAAACCAACACCTATAGTTAAAATATGTGGGCACTTGTGATTTTTTACTGCATTTAGACTTCTTGTTTTTTTGCATTTCAATCATAAGGTAAAATATTCAAAGAAAATAAAAGACCCCATATTTTATACCTATTTGTGCAATTTATTTCACCATAGTGTTTGGTATATAAGATACCTCTGGCCCACACTTATAGGTAATGTTGTCATACTTTAGGCTACTATATATAATGCCTAACATAGCTACAACAATGATGTTTGAGCTATTGTTCTCTATAAATCAAGGAGAAATAAGGAAAGCCAGTTTTGATATTCAATCCATTTAATACCCTAATTAATCTTGATTATTTGGCTTAAACTCCTCCAACTCATAATCCTTTTTTGGAAGGGTTTTGAGGCAGGTGCCATCAATCTTATTGAATTATCTTTCACGTACTCTTTGTAAGTATATAGAAAGGGGGACCATTTTATGTTATAAGGAACCTTCACGATGGCCACTGTTCACAAATATATATTAGATTCATAGTTGCTCAAAGGTTCTAATTTTGCACCATGGAAGACAAAAATGAGAGCTATTCTTCAGGTTGAATATTTTTGGGATGTAGTAATTGGCACTACAAAACATCCTACAACAGTAAGACCAGATCAAGATGCATTTGATAAGAAGAATAGAAAGTGTCTCATTTTTATCTTGCTTGCTACTAAAGATGAGGTACAACCTCATATTTGTGATGCAAAAATTGGTAAAGAAGCATGGTATGCTTTGATTACCATTTATGAAGGGAAGAAAGTCTTAACCTTCAATCTCAACTACATACACTCAGTATGAAGTCTGGTGAGAAATTTGAACTGTTCCGATGTAGAGTGGTAGAATTGAAAGCCAAATTGAATGCTAAGGGATAAACAGTGGAAGATACTCTCTTGACTTCTATAATTTTGATATATTTACCAAAATCCTACAAGGTGTTGATCACATCTCTACAAGTGTCTAGTAGACAAGTTACGTTTGTTGAGTTGGTAAATTTTCTTCAAATTGATGAGGTAAATAAGCTTCAGAGAGATGAAGTACAAGCTAATGCACTTTACTCAAAACAAGGGGGTAAGAAGCCAGGTAAATTTCAAAAGGGAGTATCTTCATCCAAAGGAAAAGGAAAACAACCTAAATAGAAAGCATAGAAATATTACAAAATCTATGATATGAATAACCATGACATAAAAAGGTGTTGGTTTAAGAATAAAAAACCCAATGAACAAGATCACAAGAAAAAGTACAAAGGGAAATACAAACCATAGAAAAATAATAAGCAACCCAATGGACATGTTTCTTATGAGAAATCAGACTCAGACTCTGAGAGAGCACACAAGGTGCTCATGACCCACACATCTGCTCAGTAGAAGGATGTAGTGTGGTATATTGATTTCGGTGCCAACAAACACATGACTGGTGATATATCATGGTTTGAGATATTTGAGGCAAAGGAAGGCAAGCCAATGACAATCACTGATGATAATACCTACCAATTATAGGATGAAGAAGATGTTTTCATCACTCTTCCAGATAGAAAATATCATATTGAGAAGGTTCTCTATGTTCCTGAACTAGAAAACAAGTTGTTATCCATTCCTTAGATCTTGGATAGAAACATGGATGTTGTTTTCAGTTTTGAGGATGGTAGCAAGAGATGCTTCATAACCAAAAAGGGAAAGCATATAGCAACAAGTTCATACAAGCATGGCTTGTTTATCTTATATGACATTTCTATACCTCATGTTTCCATGGTAGTAAACACAAAGTAGGCCACTTCTCTTTGGCACAAGAGATATGGGCATCTAAGTTTAAGATATTTGCTTGAGTTGAGCAAATATGATATGGTGAAAGACCTTTCCAACATTTCATCCACATTGCCAGTTTTCTTGGATTGTTTAGCAAGGAAGCAACACCAGGTATCGTTTGAGGTTAACTCTTCACAAGCTAAAAAACCTTTGGAGTTGGTACACATCGATCTATGTGGTCCTATGCCAAATAGTTATTATGGAAATAGGTATTTTCAATTGTTTTTTGATGATTACTCATGGAAGATGTGGGTTTTCTTTTTTACAATTGAAATATGATGCACTTATGTACTTTCAACAATTGAAGAAGAGTGTTGAGAAGGATTCAGGATGTTCCATCAAGATCATCTACTTAGATCAAGGGGGGAATATACCTCCAAATAATTTTCATAATTTTTTAATTCACATGGGATCAAGAGACAACTGACAATATCCTATACTCTATATCAAAATGGAGTTATTGAGAGGAGGAACCATTCCATCATGGAAATGGTTTATTGTAAGCTTAAGGGGCACATATTGAGCATGAGTATTGGGTAGAAGTAGTGGATACAACAACGTATCTCCTGAATAGAGAACCCACAAAATCTCTATAGGGCATGACTCCACAAGAAGCATGGAGTGGTAGGAAACCTTCCATTTCTCATATAAGGGTTTTGGATGTAAGAAATTCATGCACATTCCAAAATATAATAGGAAGAAGTTAGATGAAAAACCTTACAGTGTATTTTTCTTGGTTTTTATGAGCATTCAAAAGGATATTGATTGATATATCCTAAGACCAAGAAAACACACACCAGTAGAGACGTGATATTTGATGAATCTTTCACATCAGATAACACATCTATAGATGTATACCTGGATGAAGAGGAGCTTAAGAAAGAGACTCTAGCTCCATAGAACAAGGTTCTAAAATGGTATACTAGTACATTGAGAGATTCAAAGTTGACTTCACTTCTAGATCTAACTCTATATCGGCCTTGTACTCACAACATGACTCAATAGAAGAGAGTAGAGGTATCAACTTTAGAGGTTGACGAGTTTTACCAACAATTTGATTAACTATCTTTAGATGCAGAGGAATACATTGAAATAGATATGGATGATGAAAGGGTTTATATGTCTACATTAGATGAGAATGAACCCACAATAGTTCAAGATGCACTTAGTGAGCCTCAGTGGAAGGTTGCTATGGATGCTGAACATACATCTCTCATGAAAAATAACACATGGAAGCTAGTTAATCTACCTCTAGGAAAGAAACCCATTGGTTGCAAATGGGTATTCAAAGTGAAGTAGAAGACAAATGGAACTATTGATAAGCATAAGGTCTATCTTGTTGCAAAGAGATATTCTTAGAAAGAAGGCAAAAATTATGAAGAGAATTTTACCCCCACTACAAAAATGACTACCATTCGAGTGCTTTGTGCCATTGTATCTCGGTTTGGGTGGAAGTTACATCAGATGGATGTCAAAAGTGCTTTCTTGAATGATGACTTGCAAGAAGTGTACATGACCCAACAAAAAGTATTTGTGGTTGAAGTACAAAAACAAAAAGTTTACAAATTGGTCAAATTTCTTATATGGGTTAAAACAAGCTCCACGAGCTTGGTACATAAAAATAGACATTCACCTATTGCAGCATGGATTCAAAATAAGTCCTTCCATATTCTAATATATATATCAAGAACAATGGTTCTGACATAGTTATTTTGGTACTCTATGTGGATGATTTGATCATCACTGTAGTTTAGAGAACATGATAGATGCAGTAAAAAATTATTTGAAATAATATTTTGAGATGATAGATCTAGGACTTCTTCACTATTGTATTGGTTTAGAAGTGGCTCAGGAAAAGCATTATATCAGAGTAACATAGAAAAATTATGCCAATACATTGATTAAAAAATATCGCATGACTGATTGCAAGCCTAAAGTGACTCCAATGGAGCCAGGGCTTAAGTTATCATGATATGATAAATCTCCATAGGTATATGGTACTCTCTATCACTAGCTGATTAGGAGTCTCATATATCTAACAAACACTAGGCTAGATATTAGTTTTACTGTGGGTTATATTTCAAGGTTCATGCAGGAACCTAAGGTGAGTCATTGGAAAGCAGCAAAAAGAGTTCTTCATTATGTTTGTGGTAGTACATAATATGGCCTAGAGTACAAGAAGAATGAAAATTTATTCTTACAAGGATACACAGACTCAGACTATGTTAGATCCATTGATGATCACAAATCAACCTCTGGAAACATTTTCCATCTTAGATCTGGACCTATTTCTTTGCATAGTAAGAAGCAACAGGTGGTTGCTTTATCTTCTATAGAGGTAAAATATTGTGTAGCAAGTGGAGCCATCTGTGAGGTGATATGATTAAGTCACATTCTTACAAACATGGGTATTCCTAATCTTCCACGTCATTTATTTTGTGATAATCAAGGTGTTTTGAACCTTGTCAAGAATCTAGTATTTCATGAGCATACCCAACACATTGACACTCATTGTCATTTCATTCTATATGAAGTTCCAAAGCACCACATACATCTCCAATATATTCCCATTGATGAGCAAGGGTTACAGAAATTTTCACTAAGGCACTTGCACGTGTCAAATTTGAATTAATTTTCAATGCTCCTTATATTTCCAAATAATGTAATAAGGGTGGGATATTAGCTTAGACTATAGTCATATAGTTTATTACATTATATAGTCATATAGTTTAGCACATTTTCAAGCGCTTCACTTAGGGCATCTTATAGTTAGGGAAGTTGGTTCATTCCGTTCCATTCCATTCTCAAATGCCCAAACTACCATGATGTACTATATATATTTTCCAACATTATGAATACAAACTAATGTTCATTTTGCCTTTACATATATCTCTTATATTATCTACTTCCAAAGAGATAGTGCTAACATGAGCCTGTGCACTAAGTAGAGAGTCTTATAATAGTAACCAAGAGATATATATTGTTTGTATCTTTGCTTGATAGTCATTCAATGTCATTTTAAGTTTTGGTTTTTCCACCCTTGGCATGTTCGTGACTCTTAGCTATTTGTAAGTGGTTGGATCAACTGTATTCATTAACCTAATGAGAGCTTGCTCTTCTACTTGCCTTGATGTTTTTCTCCTCCACATCATTGAGCATTTTAGGTCATCTCCTTGAGTCTATTAATAGTATTTGTGGATAGATGATCAAGTGGTGGTAGCATTGAAAATATGAACTGCAAGATGGAGGGATTTTGTGAATTATTGATGTGGTAGTGCTCATGGGGGTTTGTATTTGTGGAGTAGATTTGGCTAGAGGGGTTTTGGATATTATGGTATTTTGTATGGTTGGTCTCGATGGAGAACTTTATGGTGATGGAGAAAGGGAGGTAACATCAATGAGAATCAAATGAATAGATAAAGTAGAAATAGGTTTTAGAGAGATCATACCTATCTCTATCATTTAAAGTTGTTCTATTTTTGTTTTAGTCACTACTCTAATTATTGGGGGTGGCCCTTGGGTCTTATGTTTATTATGATTTTTTTCCTACAACTCCTTAAGAGGATTGACCTTTCTTTTGCTAGTTATTTCTTCCTTCGTAGGGATTGAGTGATTGGAAGGGGATGTCCTTGGAAACTTTTGTAAGTATAAACTTATAGTCACATTAAAAACCTCATTATTATCAATAAGCTAGCTTGGTATTTGTGTATTCCCTATTGGATCTGCTTGTTCTTAAGGGATTTGATGTTCTATTGGCCCTAAAATGAACTTGGGAACTAACCTAAGGGGGGAATCTAATGCATGTCTTTGAATCCTTTTCATTTTTATTTTTGGGTCAAGGGAGGTAGGAAAATGTGCTCCTAGAGCTAAATTTAGGGGGCGTTGTTGCACCCATATGAGCTCTTGTAGACTAGTGACCACTTTCCCTAAGCCTCCTTTGGTATTTCCCATTTTTCCTATGATATGAGATCTTTTTGGATATATTTCCTATTTTAGTTCCATTGGAACAAAGGTCACAACCTATCAATTAGACCTTGAGGTTTATTTTGTATTCATTTGTTTCTTTGGGCCTATCACAACATTGTTATCAACTAGTTGCTCTTTTGGAGTTCATGCAATTTTTGCAATGTGATCCTCTTTAGAAGTTATTTATTCAACTTATGTTCCATTTTATAATGATGAAGGTTCTTCATATTGCACCTCTTCACCTTGGCTATTAACAATAGTGGCCTTGGTTTGCTCTTCTCAAGGCTTCCATGTTTCTATATTTTCATCATATTTATGGAAAAATATGTTGTCCATTGATAGTAGATACTTGGAATTTTGAGTGCCTTGTTTGCACCTAAACATCCACCATTACATTATCTTAGCTTCATCCCAACCAATTTTAATTTCCATAGCATTTATTTTGTCTTGAATCAGCCTATGATCCTTATATATTTCTAGATTGTAATTGTATTTTGGCTCATAGAAATATCTCCAAGGAGTCAACTCTTGCATTGTTGATTTTCCAATTGAGCTTGTTATTCTCAAAATTGTTTTGTAGCTACTCAATGTTAGGTTGACTGACATTTTTGAATTTTGGTGGGTTAACTTTATTATTCTATCATTTCCATGAATAAATTTTTAGGATCATACTTCCATTTAGGAGGTGTTGTTCATAACCCTAGTATTTCAATTTTTCTAAAGAGCAATTCCCATTATCCTCTCACTATTACTATAATTGGTTTGAAATTGAATGGATATTCATAATTAGTTATTTTTATCTATGATTATTCCAAATACCATGTTTATGGCATCATTCTATCAACAATAATCCATGGAAAATACTTGATCTATTGCATAGTATGGAAATAGAAAAGGTTTCTGAATAAAACAAACCTAATAATTGTTCTCTATTTTAAAAAGTACCAACCCCCTTCTTCCATATTAGGACTCTACAATGTTGTAATTGTTGTTCAAGATAATAAAGGTATTTTCCCATAAATGAGCTTCAATGTTGGTCCTAAAAATTCTCTATTGAAGTGATAGTAGGAATCAAAAGCGCTAATCAGAGTGGTCTAGTCTACAACTACTCTTTTCTATCCCTAGTCATTTCCTCTATTCACATATATCCATGGCATATTATATATGGAGCTATATGAGAATATCCAAGCTAGGTGTGAAGAATATCAAAAGGTTCCATCTGGTAAAATTTGTAGCTATGTGAGATGCTTATACATTATTTCACATAAACACCTAACCCAGTTGAAGAAACAAGGATTGTTAGACTGGTCTGAGTGGGAATCATCATAATAATGTGGATTATAGATAACATACACTAGGGAAATTTGATAGTCATGAACTTCCTTGTTAGTGAGTAGGCAAAAACTTATAGCAAGAATAAAAAACATATTTAGGAATTTGAACTCTAAATTATCAATTGGGGTTTAAGGGAGTTCATTACCTGATGAGGTGTTGTATAGCTACTGTTTTAGCCAATTATTGAAAATAGTACCCCCTTATTTATACCTCCTAAGGTCATAGTACTTTATTTATTCCTTGATAGTAAAATACTTAGGTGGGGTTCTAGAATGAGCTCCTAAAATGAAGGCTTCAATGAAAAGGTCAATGATGAGTTGAAACAATACTTGCCCTTAATAGTTCTGGAATAATCCTCAAGTGTGGGTTATAGAATAGAGCAACCTCTAGCACTAATTTAGATCAAGGATGAATAGGATTATGTATATAAGAGGATAGAAAAGAGTGCTAAGCATATGCACCTAGGATGTGGGTGATATCTCTTTTGCTCTTTATTCAACTGCTTCTCAAAGTTGCTTTTGTTTTGACTTTAAGGTAATTTTTGTATCCTTAATTTTGCATGTTTAGTCCCGAAGTACCTTCTTTTCCTTTTGTTATTTTTGAGCGTTAGCAAGGGATTTCATATTGCTAGCCATTATTAGTCAATTTACACTTGTATATTCCCTCGTCTATCACTTCTATGAATCACTTTGATCACTAGTTATGCAACTTTAGCTCAAGATATTTTATCATCTCAATAATTCTCTTAGCAATTTTACAAGGCATAATTTTTTCTTAAGTGTTCACTTTATAGGCACTATACTAGCCATTGTGTAGTTATTGTGGTAGGTGAATTTTATGCTTACTTTTATTTGATGATTTTCTTTCATGTTTTGCAAGGTCATGTAGAAGATATTTCATGTTAGTTGAATTTTGAGATTGTTATGACCCTTCGACGAATTAACATGTGAGGATAGAAAATGAATGTTAGTTAATTTTAGTCTTGGCCAATCGATTTGTAGTTTTTTTTTAAATTATTATGGCTTATTTATTTTTTGGATCTCTATGTACATATGATACAAATTATGGTGATGCCCTAAAAAAATGCTTCAAGTGTGGTCATTTATCAGTATCGACAAAATCTAGTCATTATCGTCTTATAGCTCATACACATTGTGCTCTTGTTTGGCAACAATATGATATGGTCTAGACCAGAATGAATAAAATTTTTGGTGGTTCCCTAGTTTTAATCTATCCTCATCCTATTTGAGAGCAAGGTCAACAATTTGGTAATATCAAAGCATAATTTTCTTGTCTAATCATCATTTCATTGTGGTTGAATACCTTTTGAAATTGTCATAGGTTTTTTCTCTCTATTCCTCTAATAATAGTATTTGTGTTATTAGAGCTTCTATCACTTTCATATTGAGGATATATTTGTAGGCAATTAAATTCATTATAGGCAACTCAATATGTAATAGGAGTACAACCTCATTTCCATAGACTAAAAAATAAGGAAAAATATTTAATGTTTTTTCATTGTAATTCAATCTGCCCATAGTGCTTGGTTGAGTAACACATGCCAACTTTTATTATTTTTGCCAATAGTTCTCTTAATAATATTCAACAATTTTTTATTGGTTGATTCATCCAAACCATTCCCCTAAGGATAGTAATTTGATTATGTTTTCAAATAGATACCATATCTACTAGAAAGATGAATGAATTTTAATCCTATAAAACCAGATCCATTATTGGTTACTAAAGCATCTAGGATGCTGCACCTTATGATTAATTTTTTATAGGAACTCAACTATCGTGTCTTGATTGGTTGATTTTATGGTTGTCATTTTAGTCCATTGAGTAAATTAATTTATCATTATTAAAATATATTTGTGTCTTGCTAAAAATTTTAGATTTATAACCACAATGAAATCTAATCCCTAATATTGAAAAGGCTCCTCTACTATGATTGGTTGTAGTGGTAATGATGAATTTATGTTTCTTCCAATGAATTGTTGATATTTCTCACAAGCACTAGCCACTTTGAACAAATCTTCAAAGATATTGGGCCCATAATATCTATATCTAATAATCTCGGATGCTATTTTTTGTCCCAAAAAATATCCTCTAGACAATCTTGAGTGAAACTTTGTTAATACTTTCTTGACTTGTTTTGGCTTTATGTAACAAAGGAGAATTCCATAAAAATTCTTTCTATACATCCCCTCTGGTAGCAAGATGTACTTCAACTCCTTTTATCTATAAATGCACCTTTGTGAAGTATTCAATCCTATAGGGAACCTTACCATTTAAAAATAGTTTATTAGTTCATCCACCCAATCAGGCTTCCCTAAGTGTTGCTCAATTGTGGGATCTCCTTAAGCACTATCTTCTATGCGCATGTTATAGTCTTGATCTAAAGTGATGGTAAATTATTGACATAAGGCTATCCCTCTTACCAAATTAGTAGGGTGTATCTCAATATCATTATCCTATATTTTAGTGGTCCATCCAACTCTTTTTTCTTCTAGTTCTCCCTAAAGGATAAAATTTCTAACATATGAATGCACTACATAGACTATAGTTTTAATTTGAGATAGGTAATACCTAAACTTTTTTAGCAAATTAATGACGACAAACACTTGCTTTTCTATAAAATTATAGTTATTTTTATAATTGTGGAATGTATGACTTAAACATTGGATGCTCCTCTTGTTTATCATCCTTCTAAGTTAGAACTATGGCATAACTATCTTCAGACCCATATGCGTATAAGATGAAATCCTTACTTAAATCTAGTTTGATCAAGACTATAGATTTTGTAATGGATTGGTTGATATATTTAAATGCATTTTTTCTTTAAAGAGTCCATTAAACTTCTACATATTTCTTTAGCAGCTCCATCATGGGATTGACTATCTGTGCAAAGTCGAACACAAATTTTCAAATAAAATTGATTTATCCAAAAAAATGATTGTAGAGATTTCTTACTAAGGGCAAGTGGAAGAGCTAAAATAACTTGAATACTTTATATATTGATGGTCATTCCTTGTCTGGAGATAAAATATCCCAAGATTTTCCCTTCATGCATAGCAAAAATTTATTTTTTGAGTTAAGTGATATTCCAAACTCACAATATTTTTGAAAAACCATCTCTAGATGCTCCAAGTGCTTCTATTTGTTATGGGATAACAAATGGATAAAAATGCCATGTCATCTAAGTAAATAAAAATGATTTTGTTAACCAACTCACAAAAATCAAAGTCCATTGCATGTTGAAATGTAGCCTCAACATCAGATAGACAAAAAAACATCCTTTGATACACACATGTTTCTCATTTGGTGGTGAATATTATTTTGTGTTGATATTCATCTTTGACCTATATTTGATTATATCATGAGAAACCATCTACGAGTGAAAATATTTGTCCTATTATTGTTTGCAAGATCTGATCAATTTGGGGCAAGGGATAATGATCTTTCAATGATTCTTTATTTAAATTTCTAAAATCAGTGCAAAAGTAGATATTTTCATCCTTCTTCATTACTAGCACCAAGTTGGCCACCCATGTAGAATGTTTGATTGGGTATATGATTTTGGAATTCGATAATTTAAGGAGATCCTACTTCATTATCACTTCTATTTTAGGATTAACCAGCCTATGTTTTTACCTAAATGGCTTGGCTTCAGGTATTAGCTCCAAAGTATGCTAAATTATCTTCTTATCATAAACCTGGAGGTCATCATAGCTCCATGCTATTAAATCTTGGTATTGCTTGCACAATAAATTGAGTTGATCTACTTATTTCATGGAGTAGTGGATTCTAACCTTCAAACTTTTATATGGTTAAATTTGGACTTCTTTGTAAGATTGCTCTTCTATTTTTATTTTATACCTTATATTCATGTTATTATTGTCAAAAAGCATTCTAGAGTGATCAATCCTTTTGGGATGTGATTGTTATTTAATTGAATGACTTCCTCTTGGTTAAATTCTTGTAGAATTTCTTATTTTTATGTTGATTATATCACCTCTATTGTAAAAAAGTTAATGATTTGTCGATCATCTTCAAATACCTACTATAATATTTCTTTATCTAGGATTGCTAGCCTAAAAATAATATTTACTTTATTCCTCCTTTGACCATAAGTGGTGGGAATGTAACTTGCTTCTTGAGAAGCTAGTGCATCAGCTAACTCATTTTGCTCTCGAGCAATGGCTTTCATATTTAGAGCTTAGAAGCCTTCCATTAAGTCCCACACACTATTTTGATATGCTTTTAAGTAATTATGCTTATTGCTACATTTTTATATCAGATTTACCATAATTTGAGAGTGCCTTAACGACCATTATTTCTACTTGCATTAAGCCAAACCACAAGGCTTCATATTTAGTAGCATTATTAGTGCAACTCCATGTTAACCTATAGGAGAAACTCTTGGTTTCTTTTGAAGGAGATACCAACACTATCCTGGCTCTGACTCCATTCTTGCATCTAGCCCCATCAAAGTAAAGCTTCCAAATCTGTATTCTTCGAAGTTCCTAATTTGTCATAGATTGGGATTTTTTTGTTCTAACTCTACGATGTGATATGTGCCAATTCTAATTTCAATCAAGACATTATAGTTTCACAAAGATAATTTATCTTCAGTTTACAACACTTCTAGAATATCTTCTAGAGGATCTATTTCTTCAACAATTGCATTGATATAATCTTATTCTTCTATCTTCTCAATGTGAGAAGGTGTTGGTTTCTTAGGGAAGATTTTAATTTTTTACCCTTATGTGGGATTATCATATGAGAATAATATTATTACATATAACCTCCTAATTTTTCTATAAATTCCTAGGAAAGGTAGAGACCAAAGTATGACTCAAGGTCCACAACTACCACTTCTTGAATCATAGTAATATCTAGTTCTTTATGCAACATCATTGGGATATCTTTGATAAATCCCATTATTTTGATAGGATTACCATCCAATTGTAAAAATCTAGGATATGAGTGAGTGTAATCCATACCCATGGTTTCACACACTACCATAGGCATCATAGTAGTTGCAACTCCAAAATTGATCATATAATTATGAACAACACATCATTCCATCCTTAGGGATATGTAAAAAGGAGGTGGTCCAATTTTTTTCCCCTGGAGTTATCAAATCCTAAGAAATATTACATTCTAAATTTGACTTATCTCTTAAGTTGGTCATTTTTAAAGAATCTTTGAGTAAATCAATTTGTTTAAGTATCATCAATGCATCATATATACTTTCTTTAGAAGGACTCTTCTTAAGTTCTTCAACAATGTTGAAACTAGATGCTTCTATCTATTTATTTTCTTCTTTTATTTTTGGTTCATCAAACCTCCTCTTGTATTATTGAATGGTATATATCCTTTGTCTCTTTGTTACAAAAGGGTATTTGATTTTATCTTGGGCTTGCTTTTTTTGACTCAGACAAAGTCTCCTCTGTCTTTTTTGCTTGTTTAAATTTTGATTGTTCTTTTTGTAGTTTTGGTGTGGGAGAAATATTTCTTGGTTCTGGTTGAGCTAGAGATTTCTTGATATCATGCAGTGTTTGCTCTTTGGTTTTTTGAGGTTGATCTGGGACTCAAAATGGATCTAACTTCTATAGATACACATCTAGTGATTTTTTTCTAGACCTAGTTATTACTAATATATACTCCTCTTTCAAAGGATCCTAAGTGGTCATAACCTACTATCGTTCCTATAGCATATTAGTTTATCCCTTTTGATCCTTTTCATATTTTTTTGTGATGGCCAACTAGGCCTAGTGTTGATACATTACACAAGTATCTACTTTATGAGGGTTACTGTACACTATGCACCAAGGACAACCTTTAGACTTTGATGCCACTAATTCTGGTTATTATTGACCTTTTTTATTGTATTACTAGTAGAAGATTTATGATCTTTGGCAACATAATGGAACCATGTTGGTTGGTATATTTTCACTTACCTTTTTTATCTAGTTGTCACCTTATTATTCAACATAGTTAGGGTAGACAACACATATATCATTATCAAATATTACTTTGACTCAGGTTCCAGTAAGGCTAGAAAAGTAGGCACTAGAGGCAATTCTTTGGGAATGGAGAGGAGAAACTAAAGGAAGATATCTAATTATGATAGGAGCTACATGTGTTTTCTTTTGTTGAGTAGGTTAGACTATCTCTGGAAAATACTATATTATAACTCTAGGAGGTAACCTTACTACATAGATCAATGTATTTTCGATAGTGACATATGCTTGATAGACTTGGAAAAAAGTTGTTACATTAGATTGTTGTGTTTGCAGTCCTAGATCAAGACCTAATTCCTTGATTATATATATATATATATATATATATAGTCAATAGACCACGAGGTCTAATATCTTGCAAAATCTATTTCCAAGTTTTTTTGAACCTAATATTAAAATCTATGATAATTTCTTGAGGGTGTTGTTGAATGACTATGAATTGGGCAAGGAGTGAAAAGGGATCTACCAACTCATTGAATTATATGACAAAAGATCTTGTCAAATTATCCCATGGGCAGATACTTCCATCTTCTAAGGTTCAAAACCAATGTAGTATCTTCCCTTTGAAAATATAAGGTGAGAAGCCTAACCATAATATCTTTCTCTTATATGTTATAAATTGCATCCAATGAGACCAAATATTGACAATGTTCATAGGTGGTATTACCTATACCATTGTATATGGGAAGGGATTTAACCACTAATAGAGGAATATAATTTACATACACCAGTTCTAATGGTCCAATGGTGTTCCATTCAATGAAATTTTGAAGAACCCGCCATTAATTGTGAGACATGACTTAAGGAATAGATGTTCCTAAGGGCCTAGGAGAGCTAGAAAATGTGGAATCTAGGAACTCTAGAGGTAGAGACTTAGTTCACCTTTATTTGAATGAAGGTAATTCAAGAAACAACAAGGGATATTCTAATTTATTAGCTACAGATATTGTTAGTATATAAAACAAACTAAAATATGATAAGAACTAGGTTTTATAATCTACTCATAAATTAGTGGAGTCATCGAGTGAAAATAATTTCAATGATATTTTATGACATAACTTCACCAAGATTCTTATCTAAATCAAGTAGATGAGATAATTATCATAATTTTCCCACTAGACATACCAAAAAAACAAACTATTGGCATAAAATCTACCTAGTCTATGGATTAGGAATGTGCCCTAGACTTCAACCAATGGTTTTATTGGATGAATGAGATTTCTCTCAATTCAACCTTCAAAGAAGGCTAACTCATTTTAATGCTCATAAATCAAAATGAGGGTTTAATATTAAGGGTGAAGGGATAGAAAGGTTAAAAAATGATAAGGGTTTAGAGAGATGAAATAAATATGGATAGGATATAGTGTAACAACATTGGATGTTGCTATATAACAAGCTAGCACAATCAATTTACATGATACTTAACAAACCAACCTTTATCATATGCAATTAAAAATTTATTTTATTTTCATTACATACTTTAATCATTCCAAAGACATAAATGAATAAAAATCGAACAATGATCCAAATAGCAAAATGTTAGGATTAAATAACAAAAACACGAGCAATAATTAAATGTGGAAATAAAACATAGAAGAATAACACAATACAAAAGAGACACAAATTTAGGTTGTTCACCCAATGTGGGCTACAACCATGGAGAAAATAACCAAAACTTATATTCCATCCAAAAAACCCTTATGTACATAGCCACGCACCAAAAATTACAATAAGCCGCTATACATCATCCTCTTATAAAAGTGCATTACAATTTTAAGGTATATAACTCGTCTAAAATCTATCATTTGATCTGTGACCTAATAATAAATGGTCCATATTTACATAGAGGAAAAAACATCTATTTTTGGCTTCGGGGTTTTGCCCCTAAAATCCCCGCCATGGGGGGCTCCAAAATATGTCACCCACTTGGAACCCCCATGGTGATAGTAGTATGGGGGATGATGCCCCCCATACACCCCCCTCCTTCATGAAGCGGGTCCAAGTGCGACTGAAAACGAGGCCTCCAAATTAATCAAGCTCCACAACCAATAATCTCCCACTTGGAGGTTGATCATAGTAATTCCATCGTTGTTGCACTTGCTGGACTATGATTCAACTTTGGGCCTGGAATTTTTCTCACCTTTTACTATCATGCTTGAAGACCAAATGAAATTGAGCAAGAACTCAATTTCTCCTTGGTTACTGCCTTTGTGAACATATCTGCAAGATTTTGGCTAGTGTGTATCTTCTCCAATTTTAATTGTCCATCTTCCAACACTGAGCATAAATGTTACTTGGTATGTATGTGTTTAGTCCTCGAATGAAAAGCTGAATTCTTTGCAAGATGAATGGCACTCTAACTGTCACTATATAATATGTTATTCTCCTACTTCTTTCCTAAATTATAAACCTTTGTAACCAAATCATCTCCTTACTAGCCTCTATAACAACAACATACTCTTCTTCCATTTTTGAGAGTGCAACAACCTTTTATAATTTTGAAATCTAGCTTATTGCAGTTCCACCTATAGTAAAAATATACCTTGTGGTACTCCTCCTGTTGTCTATATCACCTGCCATATTTGAATTGACATATCCCTATAAAGCAGTATTAGAACATCCAAAGCATAATACCTGAGTGATAGTACCTCTCAAAAACCTGAGAATCCACTTCATTACCTCCCAATGCCTTCTTCCTAGGTTGCTCATAAACCTGCTCATAACTCCCACTACATGTGCTATATCTAACCTTGTGCACACCATCGCATAAATAAAACTGTGCACACCATTGCATACATAAAACTACCAACTGCTGATGAATAAGGAACATTGGACATGTAGTTTATATCCTCCTATGTATTAAGACACATCTCTTTGGTTAGTTTGAAATGATTTGCCAAAGGTGTTCTAACAGGTTATGCATCCTGCATACTAAATCTTTCCAACACCTTCTCAATGTACTCACTCTGAGATAATGTTAATTTATGATTTTTCCTCTCTTGTTATTCACATACCAAGGATTTGCTTTGCAGCACCCAAATCCTTCATTGCAAATGATTATGCTAATTTTTGTTTGAGCATAATTATATCTTGCATGTTGCATGTTAGGCCCTGCAACAAGCATGTCATCTACATACAAGAACAAGATAATATAGTTACCATTATCCAGTCTCTTAAAATTAACACAGTGGTCAGAATAACATTTACTACAACCTTGATCTGACATAAACCTATCAAATTTTATATACCACTACCTTGGAGCTTGCTTCGGGCCATAGAAACTCTTTTTCAACCTGCATACTAGTTCCTCCTTTTCTTTGACCTCATACCCTTGTGGTTGCCACATATAAATATCTTCCTCCAAATCCCCATAGAGAAAAGGTGTTTTTACATCTAGTTGTTCAAGATGTAGATCCTCTACAACCACTAAGATTAAAATAATTTGAATTGAAGTCATTTTAAAAATAGGAGAAAAAATTTCATCATAATAAATACCTTTCTTCTATGGAAACCCCTTTACAACCAGTCTAGCCTTATACGTCTTTTTTCCTCCATCTTCTTCTTTCGCTCTGTAAACCCATTTATTCTACAATGCTCTTTTTATTTTAGGCAACTGAACCAGATCCCAAGTCATATTATTTATCAAGAAGTTCGTCTCCTCTTTCATGCCTTGATCCCACTTCTTCTTGGTTTCTACCTGCATTGCTTCTTCATATGTTTCTGGTTCACTAGAGTCAGACAATAATACATAATATAATGAAGAGGAGTAACATACAAGAGTTCTACTTATCCTAGTAGATTTTCTAACAATAGTTGTAGGAGTTTGAGGTGCTTGCTATTGTTGTTGTTGATATTCTAGCACCTTTGGAGTTTCAATTTCATTCTGAGTTTGCTTTTTCCTTTTTCTTTTCCTACAATTGATCCTTATACATGACCTCATTAAATATTACATCTCTACTAATTATTTTGTTATTTACATAATCCCAAAAGTGATAATCAAAATCATTAACTCCATATCCAATGAAAAACACTTCTTGGATTTTACCTCAAGCTTAGTTCTATTTTCTTTAATTTATACATGAATGCTTCACAATCGAAAATCTTCAGAAATGAGTAGTTAATAGGCTTACATGTCCATGCCTCTTCTAGAATCCCACCATCTAGGGAACTTGAAGGCCCTTTGTTTATTAAATAAATTATAGTATCCACATCTAACCAAAACTATAAGGTCAATCCTGCATGTAATCGCATGCACCTATCACGTTCCATGATAGTCCTGTTCATCCTTTCTGACACAACATTTTCTTGTGGAGTTACTGGAACCGTCTTCACTCTACAAATCCCATGGTATGAATAGTAACTGTCAAACTCTTTATTGTAGTACTCACCTCCATTATCATATCTAAGACACTTTAGCTTATTTCTTGTCTCATTCTCAACCAAAGCTTTCTATTTCTTAAAGGTATCAAATACATCTAATTTATTTCGAATACAATAAACCCATGATTTTATAGTTGCATCACCAATAAATGTAACATAATAATAAGAGCCACCAAGAGATGATACATGAGCTGGTCCCCATACATTTGTATGTACAAGCTCTAGCTTTTCACTCTTCTTTTATTTTCCAACTCTAAGAAATCTAAATATTTTCTATTTTCATAAACATAGTGCTCACAAACGTCTAAATCAACTTGCTTGAAACCTAGAAATAAATTACTTGATTGGAGAATCTGCATATACTTTTGACTCATGTGCCCAAGCCTATGATACCATGAAGTTGTATCCACTCCTATAGAAGCTAAAGCAATAGAAATATCAGTATTACCAGTACATACATACAACATACCTTCCTTATTTCATTTTTCTAATAACAGTGATCCTTTAGCAACCTTACACAAATTTAATGATAATGTAACTATACATCCTTCACAGTCCAACTACCCTATGGAAATTAGATTTCTTCTTAAATCAAGAATATGCCTTACCTCTTTTAACAACTATTGGTTTCCATTCTGTAATTTTATTTGTATGTTACCCTTTCCAACGATTTTAATCCAAAAATACCTATCCAAAATCACCTAAACATAATCTAGAAAATATTTCCTATGGGGTGTGGCATGATATGATGCACCAGAGTCTAAAACCCAAAAATCATTAATATTATCTAGTGAAAGGATTAAATAATCTTGCAATACATCACCTGCTACGTTTGCTTCCTGATTACCCTATTTTTCTTTTCGATTCCAGCAGTCTCTTTTCATGTGTCCTTTTTTCTCGTAAATTCCAGCATTCCAAATGCTTCCCTTTATATTTGAATCTACCTTTCTTTTATTGTCCATGATTCCCTAGGTTTTTTCCTCTCTCCCTTTGTCTCCCCTTGTTCTCCATAGTCAAAGCATTACTTAATGTTTCACCTATGCTTTTTCATCACATTTCCTCGCTAAGAATAACACCTATAACATCGTCAAACTTTAAAGCATTTGAACTAGAGATAAAATTACTCACAACCATTACCAAGCCATTCCAACTTTTTGGCAATGAGCACAAAATCAAGAAATCCCTAACCTCATCATCAAAGTTTACTCCCACATATATTAATTGATTGGTAATTGTGTTAAACTCATTTAAATGATCATTAACAAACCCACATTTTGACATATTCTTATTAAATAAATGTTTCATAAGAATTACCTTGTTCAAAGCTAAGGATTTTTTATACAGTTTAGTCAACACTTTCATTAAACCCTTTTCTATCACTTCCTTTGAAATATTGAAGGCCACTGATGATGCCATACACAATCGTATTGTTCCTAGTGCCTTTCTATCTAGAACTTACCATTCTTCATTTGATTTTGTCATCAACTTCTTTTCTATTCCACATAATGGTAGGTAAATATCTTTCTGATAAAGATAATCCTCCATTTGCATATTCCATATCTGGTAATTTTAGACATTAAACTTCTCAAACCTAAATCTACCTTCTTCTGCCATTTCTCCCACTCAAACTGAAAACCCTCCTTTCAAGTACATTTTTTAAACCTTAAGCTCTGATACCAGTTGTTAGGATTAAATAAAAAACATGAGCAATAATTAAATGTGGAAATAAAACATAGAAGAATAACACAATACACAAGAGACACATATTTACATGGTTCACCCAATGTGGGCTACATCCATGGAGAAAATAATCAGGCCATATATTTCATCTAGAATACTCATCTGTACATAGCCATGCACCAAACATTACAATAAGCCGTCATACATCATCCTATTATATGTTAGAGTAAATATTCCATCATTTGGATATTTTACCCTTTCCCTACATTAGGTAGATTTTATTTACTACATGGTAAAAAGTAGCTTGTTACTTTTTACCACTAGTATTTACTTTTACTACTAGGTTATTACTATTCACTATTTACCTAGGTTAGTAAGTTAGTCATTGTAGTCATTTTGACTACGTTGGTTAGTAGGTTAGGATTAGCATATATTCTACCGATATTTGTTAGCATTCTGGTTACAGATCCTATACCTACGGGCTATTTTAGTCCTAGGCTATTGTAAGGTTAATCAAGTGTTATTTAAACACTTGATTATGAAATATTATAGTTGATTAATTAATATCATTTTGCATTCTTATCATCATTGGTATCATTCGCGAGGTTTCACCTGGTTCCTGTGAGCGCGGAGAGAGCAACCCTCGTTCCAAGTGGAGAAGACGAGAGCAACTCTCATTCCACTAGAGAAGGTGAGAGGCCCCTCTTCCGTCATGCCAGGAGATCAATTGATGCATTTGATCCTGTATTAGGTTCAATTTTTAATTAATGTTTCTCGCACATTTAATTTTTAATTGAGAGGACCGGAGAGGAGCCTTCGACCCCTCGATTGAAGTGTTAAAATTTTAGGAGGAGGGCAGGTGCGCCCTCCCCCGCAGGACCCATTATCGTTTAGAAGGGGGGCATGAGCACCCTCCGCCGTAGACCAGGAGATCACCATGTGGCCCCCATGGGCAAGAGTGCCTAACTGGAGCATCCGCATGGCACAGTGCATGACTGCGTGAGGACAATGACCATTTTTTTTTTGGCCACCGCCTACGAGCCATCAGGAGCCCCACGCAGCACCATAAGCCCTGACAGGGATCTAATCTTGTCAGGCCCAGGCTGACAGCCTGCGGGCTGTCAGATCCTACCAAAACTAGCACGTGGCCCACCAAGGAGGGCAGGAGTGACCTATGGGACCGATGTGACAATCGAATTTGACAAGACTGCTGAGACACTTAATAAAAAAGACATCTATCAGACGCGTACGAGACACAAGACTATTGTGGACTAGACACATGTCATTGGACCTAACACTGGTGACAAGTGGTGGGTAAGCCATGTGTCGCAACCCTAACAGTCCACGTGGCTGGCAGTAAAACTAGTCACACGGGGGACTGACTGCCCACAGGCATCATAGTGCTATACGCGCTTTTGCTCTTTTAAAGAGCAAATACATTGCCTTCTAGGCAATGTGGGACTAAAAGTCCCGAAGGAAATTTCATTTCCTTCTATTAAAGCCTAACGAAGGCTTTAAAAGGCACCACCTGTGCCTTTCTTCCCATCGGGCCCTCTAGCCCGACCGGTTGATCGGGTCGAGCTAAGGCCCTAGGCGGGGAGTCAAGGGTTCGACTCCCGCCGGGTATAAAAAGGCATTTTTTTGCCTAATACAAAGCCCAAGCTAAGGTAATTTTTTTTTTTTGCATTTTTTAAATTATTTTTTAGTATTTTTTATTAATAATTTAATTGTTTTTATATAAAAATCATTTTTTTTATATATTAAGTGATTTTTTTTATAAAATAATTTTATTATTGATTTCAATATGCTAAAAATTGCATTAAAATAGCAATATTAAGGCCATTTTTTGTTGTTGTTTTGCAACTATAAGAATTACATATTTTCTTGTTTTCTCCACACTTGGGGATAAATAGACAAGAAAGAATAGCTGAATTTTGTTGCAAATTATGAGACTTCTAAAAATCCAAAGCTTTGTCTCATAAAGAAAAAGACCTTCAAACCCATCTTCTCAAAACATTTTTTTTTGCAAAAACAAAACATACAAAGTTCAAAGAGTGCATTTGTTTTCTCCAAGGAGATATAATACATAAAATTGCACATCTATTTTTTTTGCAAATTTGAGAACTTGTAACCTTGGGCCCATAAAAACTAAGTCGTGTGTCGACTAGTTCTGGAAGCCTTTAAAACGTGGGTCGTGTGTCGACTTGTCTTGAAAAGAGTGCTCAAATTGTTCATTTTGAAAAATTCAAGGGGGAAGAAAACATTGTACTTCTTTTGTAAAATTGGAAAACAAAGTAGGAGACATAAAAATATAATTTTTTGCACAACACAAAACACACATTTTGTTGCAAAAATTTAAAAAGGTGCATTATCGATTTTACTCGACACCTTAATTGGCAAACTAGGTGATAATAATTTTGAGGCCATTTCTTGTTTTATTGTTGCATCATTATTTTTGCAACTATAAGTCATATAATCAAGAACATCCAAACCTCAAAATTTCACAAATTTGTGTACATCCATGCATAGATTTAAAACCAACTTCACTTGATATTCTCTCCTAAATAAACAAAACCCCTAATTCACTCTTATTTGTTTGGATTAAATTCCTCAAAATTTTCATCCTTCTTGAAGGGTGTTAAGGCAGGTGCCATTAAATATCTGTTTGAGTGTTTTGGTACTCTTTTAGGGTAATAAAAAAGAAAGAACAAGTTTTTGAAAATAAGGAACCTTAAAAAGTTGCAATCCTTTGCACTAAGGGGGGATAATTCCTTTCTTCCTTCCAAACACAGATTTTTGACAAGAGGGAAATAAAACTTGTAAAGGCAATCATAAAAGTAGAAGTCATAAAAATTACACATTTTCTTTTAGACTTCATAATAGCAATCATGCTTGAAGTTCTTACAATAAGGAAGGATGATTTGGTGCACTTTTTGATCAAATTGCCTAGAAAGCATAGTTTTGCACAAATTGTAAAAATGAAAACCATGACACCATTTAGTGTTGGTTTCAAAACAAGCAAAACTAAAATGGCAAAGGCACATCACAGAAGCCATCTTTCTAGTGAAGTGTCTCATTTAGATTCTGATTTTGGTTCAAAGAGAGCAAACAGAGTGCTCATTGCTAAGACAATATTGTAGAGGGAAAACACATTTTGTCACCTTAAGCAAAGCACCATTTCCTCTCTCTATTTTTTAGGCTTCATAAATAGCATAAGTTTTTGTTTGAATTACTTGTAATAAAGGGGTGTTTGTACCTCTTTTAGGCTTCATAAATAGCAAATTCTCATTGTTTGAAGTTCTTGTAACAAAAGGAGGGAATTTTCTAGTGTAAAATTGCCTAGGAGGCAATGTTTGTAAAAATCCTTCACAAAACTCTTGAGTTGCACATATTTTTGTAATTAAGGGGGGATAAACATTTCTTTTCTTCACAATTTTTTGTAAAAAGGGAAGAAGACTTATAAGGGTGCATTTTCGGCTACGACCGACACCTTAGTCACTCTTCTTTCAGAAATTAGATACATGTTTTGCAACGAGAAGGGGGGAACTTATAAGGGTGCATTTTTAGCAGCGACCGACACCTTAGCTACCTTATCTTTTGTAAACTCATATTGTAAAATAGATGAACCTCGTATGAAGTGATCTATTCTACTACACCTAGCGATTGCAGCAACTGGTTACCCATGCAATTCGGTTGGATGATGTGATTACCATAATGACATTCATTGGCATGAAGACAAAGTGAGGAATGAATCATTTTTTGCTTAGGAGCAGCCAGAGTACTGTGACAGAGCAAAGAACCAGCAGATCAACATCCTTTTCACTATATTGCGGTAGTTATATACTTTACCCAAATATTGTTGTATTAGAGGATATGTATATATTACCCAAATAATGTAATAAGGGGGGATGTTAGAGTAAATATTCCATCATTTGGATATTTTACTCTTTCCCTACATTAGGTAGATTTTATTTATTGCATGGTAAAAAGTAGCTTGTTACTTTTTACCACTAGTATTTACTTTTACTACTAGGTTATTACTATTCACTGTTTACCTAGGTTACTAAGTTAGTCATTGTAGTCATTTTTACTATGTTGGTTAGTAGGTTAGGATTAGCATCTATTATACCGATATTTATTAGCATCTAATTTGGTTATAGATCCTATACCTACGGGCTATTTTAGTCCTAGGCTATTGTAAGGTTAATCAAGTGTTATTTAAACACTTGATTATGAAATATTATAGTTGATTAATTAATATAATTTTGCATTCTTATCATCATTATAAAAGGGCATTACAATTTGAGGGAAAATAATTTAGCTAAAATCTATTGTCCGATCTATGACCTAATAACAAACGATCTAGATTTACATAGAGGAAAAAACATCTATTTTTGGCTTCGGGGGTGCTGCCCCCAAAACCCCCACCAGGGGGATCTAAAATATGTCATCGCCCCTATAGTAACCCCCATAGCGATAGTAGTATGGGGGTTGATGCCCCCCTATACCCCCCATACTTTGTAGAGTGGGTCCAAGTGTGGCTGAAATTAAGGCCTCCGAATTAATCAGGCTCCACAACTAACACAAAATTTACTTTAATAGAATAGACTAAATATAAAAGTGTAACAAAAATGACTTAAAGCAAATATGCATTCATAAAAACCTATAATTACATAGCAATGGAGGCCAAACAACTATCACTTCTTATTAACTAGCAATAAGATTACACAAATATCTAGGTAAACACTATAGAGTTGACCCTTCAACTAGAGGTGTCATGACTTATTTATAGGCTATATTTTGAATATTACAACATAAGACTTACAAGTTACAGGTCTATAATGAAAATATCATGGTAGATAAATATTAAGATGCTAAGGTGGTTGTTTTAGATCTTATTCTACATTTGAATTTAATTTTTTTTGTAATTTGCTCCATTGATCTTCAATTGTCTTTTGCAAGTAGTTGAAATGCTGCAACTAATTTGTCAAAACTATCACTTTAAAGCTTCCATTTCATTAATTAGAAAAACTAGAGGGCAATTTTGTGGTTTTATGCCTGAAAAAGATATTGTTTAAGCCCTTGTTTTGAAGTCATTTTTTTTATCTTCACTTGCAAAACTTATTGAAACAAAACTAGGGCTTGTGAATATTTTGATGATGTCACTTCAAGATGGAATCTAAATCTATTCATTAGCTTAGTTTTGTTGGACTAAAATATATCATATCTATAGATATTCCATGTGACTTGGATTCTATCCAATGTATAATATTGGATGAATTAGATTTCTCTCAGTTTCAACCTTTGGAGAAGGTTATCTCCTTAAAATGGTTGTATTTTTAAGAGGAAGATGGTTAGAGAAGAGTAAGGGTTAGAAAGTTTTAATAAAAGTGAATGAGATATAGTGTAACAACATTAGATCTCACTAAGTAATATGTGAATGCAACCAATTACATGATACTTAACAGACCAACCATTACCAAATTTAATCATAGATATACAACTTAAAATAAATACTTTAATCATTCTAAGGACTTGAATAATTAACAATCCAATAGTGATACAAAAAGTAGAATTTATTTTAATAGAATAGACTAAGTATTAAGTGTAATAGAAATGATTTAAAATAAAGAGAACATATATATAAATAGTAATGAGGGCTAAACAACTATCACTTCACTAGTTAATAGCAATACTAGGCAAGGACTACAGAGCTAACCCTTGTATTGAGGTCTCTTGGCTTATTTATAAGCTACATTTTGAATTTAAAATGAGAATTTTACATTTGGAATACTATTAATAAAATAGCCTAACAAGACTATCACTTCATTAGTTAATAGAAATCTTAGGCAAGGACTACAGATCTAACCCTTGTATTGAGGTCTCTTGGCTTATTTATAACCTACATTTTAAATTTAAAATGATAATTTTATAGCTGGAAGACTTTTAATAAAATAGCCTAGCAAGAAATAAAAATGCTGAGGTGGTTGCTCTAGACTGCATATTGCATTTAAATTTACATTTATGTTGAATATGATTCGTTGATCTACAACTATATTTTGCAAGTGGTTACATTATTTCAATTGATTTTCCAAAACTATCACTTTCATGCCTTAGTGTCATCAACTAGGGATAGCTAGAAGGCACCATGGTGGTTACATGTCTGAGAGCGATATTTCATGGGTGTCTATTTTGAAACTTGGCTCATAAATTTTTTGTAGAGGCTCTTTGGTATGAAACTATGATTTTGTTCTAATGACATCATCTTTGGATGTGTTCCAAATTTGTTCACTTTATTTTGTATATTGATTTCTTTATTTGTGTGATCCTAGGCTTCAACTTGAAGGTTATGATGTCATTAGTCTAGATGGCCTGACTTTGTGCACTTTTTCTTTGACTACCCATATCTCATTTTTGTGCATCTTAGTCTTCCTTGCATGATCATGGGCTTTATTTTGGGAATGCTTTCATCATTGCCAAGGGTAGCCTAGTTTTTTTCATTATGAATTTATGCATTTTGTCTTAGTTGTTTGACTTACATGGTTTTGGATCCCTTTTCTCTTTAGCTAATGTCATCGGTTCAAACGGCCCAACTTTATGCATTTCAAATTTGTTCACTCTTCTTCTTTGTACAATCTTGGGCTTTGACTTAGGTTTGCTGGCATCACAACTGAGGTAAGTCTAATTTTTGGGCATCATGGCTTTATGCACTTAACTTTATGCATTCTTGGGTGGAAGAAGTATCGTGTTGATGTTGACGTTAACATAATCCCAACTTTGAGTATCCTAGTTTTATGTAATTCTTTGTCCTTCAATACACTTAGATAATTTTTTGTAAAAAAAATCATCTGCTCTTGTTGTGCAAATGAGGTTATGAAATTGATGTATATTCTTGGTGCCTCCCAATGATTTTTTGATTGTGGGAATTGAGAACTCAAAAGGTCTATTTCCATTGGGTGTGGAGTCAAAGTGATGATGATATGGAGTGTGAGTGGAGTTTATTATAATGGAAAATGACTTTTGAAAATGAGATGTGATGAGTGGGTGATTTATGTAAAAGTGAAAATATGAATGATTTGTAATATTTATAATGAAATGGTTAGTGGAATGGAAATGAACATTGTAATGGGAATAAAGTGTATTTTACCTTTTTAGACCTTCCAAGTGGCTTATTCTCCTTTTGGCACTTTGTATTTTTTCCTTTATCCCTATGGTGCTAAAGGTGTCACATCATTGGCTATTAGTTGCTCTGGTGTCTCTTCTTGTGCACCAAGTGTCTCTTGACTATCCTGTGCTCCAATAGTAATTGTTGGAGGATTTTTTGCCTCAAAGGTTTCTTCTTCTTCTTCATCCTATTGATCCTCTTCACCACCTAAAACTTTTGCTTTCTTAAGGACTAGACAAACTCCCATCCATATATTTTGTGGAGGATTTTTGAGTTCCCAAACTCTTTCATGTATATTTTTCAACTAATAAACTATTTTTTAAGAAGGATATTGATATCTTCTGGAAATATCTTAAAATTTAGATTGCATCAAATTCATTTTACTCAAAAATTTGAGCACATGGACTTCTTCGATGGGCTCTTGCACTAATCTATTTCTGATTAATCATTTTCAACTGATTTTATATAAGTCTAAAGATCTTATTTGGTCCAAATTTGAGTCAATTCATCCTAGAACCCTAGAAATCCTAATTCTTTAGCTTCTCTTATAGGATCTATTATTTTGTCTACCCTATTTTGTAGTCTATCTATCATCTCCCATCCTTGTTGGATTTTTCTATATTTTGATTATGACCCAAGAGATATTTTTTGCTCCATTATATTGGTTTCCAATTATTGCTCTCATAGTAGGTTGAAACCTTATTTTTAATATTCTCATTAAATCCTTAGCTTGTTTAAGTATACCTCCTACTTCAGCTTGAGCCTGTTCAAAATCTATTGTTGCTTTTTCTATGGATTTCATATTGAATTCCAGGTAGCCTATGATGCAATAAGCTTTGAGAGCATATTGGAGGACTTTATTATAGCTATCCTTCCTCAACTGTTTAAGGGTATCTTTAGAGAAGAGGGAAGCTATGGCTATTTCTTTTTTTGCATGCAATTGCTATTACAAGTCCTGAATCTATTATGTTAGCACTTTATTTATCTCTTGAGTCTCTGGTATCTACTTATGAACTTGTGCAAGCTCCATTATCTTCTTTTATTTTTATGTTTTCATTCTACAAGTACTTATTTACATTCTGCTCTTCTTTGGCCATTGCTTGCATCTCTTTGATTTTTTCTTCCAATTATCAACATATGTTTCTCAATTTGTCACCTTGTAGATAAATAGTACTAGCATAGGCCTATGCACAAAGCATAGATTCTTCCAATGGTGGCTTGGAAATATCCACTATTTATGTGCTCACATAGTAATCATTAGTTGTCATCTCAACTTTTGGCTTATTTACGTTCGACATGGCTATGACCCTCATTTGTTGATAAGTAGTTGGGTCCAATTCAATCATTTTCCTAGAATGAGAAAACTCTTTTTCCTGACTGGATGTATTATTCTTCCACCACTCTTAGAAATTATGGATCATCTCCTTGAGCTTATTGATAGTAGCTAAATTTGGATGATCAAGTGGTGGTAGTGTGGTGAAGACGAGATGCAATATGGGAAAGGTATATGAAGAGATTTTTTGAATAGTGGTCCTGGTAGTGTCGCATGGGTTTGAATTGATGGAATAGATGTGGTGGTTGGGATGAATTTAGATGTGGGGTTATTTTGAGTAGTTAGCCCCTATGGAGATTTTTGTGGTGGTGAAGAAAGTAAGGGAGTATGGATAGGGATGGAAGAAGTAGGAGCAGTAGTAGGGTTTGAAAATATTATACCTATTTTTTCTAATAAATATCACTCTGCCATGGTCTCAGTTGTTATCCCAATTTATGGAGGTGGCTTCTAGGTCATGCGCTTCTTATTGGTCATTTCTTATGATTATCCAAAAGTATTAACCTTTTTTTTCAACTACTTTCATGGGATTTGTATGATTAGATGAATTCATCCCTAGAAATTATTGCATATATGATTGTATTCTTGTTTTAAATCCTCATTGTTATTGGTGGGTTGATTTGATGTCTATATGTTCTTGATCAATGTTCCTTTCTCTTGAGGATAATTTTATTTTGTAGGTCCTACAACAAACTTAGGCATTGGCCTGAGAGGAGTTTCTAGAGTATACCTCTAACTTATTTTCTTTGTTTATGGAGTAGTAAAGCTAGGGAATGGTGCTTCTAAAGCTAAATTATAAGGGCATTTCTATACTTGTATAATCTCTTATGGGTTAGTAGATGATTTTCCTAAACCTCCTCTTGTGTATCCCATCTTACCTATTATTTGGGATGCTTTTAGATAGATCTCCTATTGCAATTCTATGGGAACAAATGCCATATCCTGTTGTATTTGCCAGGGGGTTTCTATTGTAGTCACTTGCTGCTATGGGCTAGCCATAATGTTGTTAGTATTTGGTCTTAAATCTAATGTTTGCACATTGTCTATAGTAGGACCATCCTTGGAGATTACTTGCTTTACTTAAGCTTCCTCCCCTATTAGAGGTTCATCATTATGTACTTATCTACCTTGGCTATCAACTACCATGGATTTAACTTGTTCATCTTGGGGCTTACATATTTTTACCTTCTCATCATATTTTTGCAAGAATTATTTATTTATTGATAGCAAAAATCTAGACTTATGACCTTTTTGTTCACACCTAAATATCCACCAAAATTGCATTCTACGATTTTTGACTTCTTCCCAATTGGTCTTGTTTGCCATCATAATTATCTTGTCTTGGGTCAACTTTTGTTTAGGATTTATTTTTAGATCATATTCAACCTCTTTCTCATAATATTCCCTCCATGGAGGTAATTCTTGTATTTTGTTAACCTTCCAGTCAATCTTGATGTCTTCAAAATTATTTTATAGTTGTTGTATCTCAGGTTTACTGCTCTTTTTGAAATTTGATGGCTTACCTCTATTTAAGACATTCAACCTCTTGCTAAACTTATCCTAAGGATCGTACCTCCATAAATGAGGTATGGCTCATAGTCCTAGATTTTTGAGCTTGTTGTAGAGTTATTATTACCCTCTCATAATTACTATAATTGGCTCATAAGTGAAGGGATACTCATAGGTATCCTTTTTATTAATCATAGTATCGAATGCTACATTGATGGCATCTATCTACGTACAAAATTCCATAGAAAATACTCTATCTATGACATATTATGGTAGGAAAAAAGGTTTCCCCATGAAACTATACAACCTTATCATTATTCCTTCCATGAGAAAGTACCAATATCATTCTTCTATTTCTGGGCTTTACAATGTGGTTTTTGCATTTGTAGACAACCAAGGTACTTATCCATAGATGGTATTTAGTGTAGGGGCCAAAAATTCTTTGTTAAAATTATAGTATGTCTCAAAATTCCTAAGTATGGTAGTCCAGTCTACAACCACCAAATATTACCCTTGGTATTTAACCTTATTTACACCTATCGAGGGTATATCATCAATAATATTAAACAAAAAAAACTACACTAGATACAAACGATATTAAAATATGTTGTACGATTATATTTGAAGCTAAGTGAGTTGTTCGTCCATATTATCTCATAAATAATGGTCCCATTCAAAAACAAAATGATGATGGGACTACTATGAATGAGATTGGTCATAGTTGTAGGGGTTGGAAATAACATATTCCATAGTGATTTGGTAATAATATACCTCTTTTTCAGTTGGTGGGGTGAAGATTATGGTAATCATGGAGAAATTTTTTGGGTACTTGAACTCTGTAGATGTAATTGGGGTATCAAGGAGTCCATTTCCCATTGGAGGATTATGCAACTATGAATTGAGCTAAGTTTTGAAAAACTTTCCTCATTTTACATGTTTTCTAGGTCATAGTATATACTTTGAGCTTCAAAATTAAAGGGTTTTGGAGAAAATCTAGGTTTGGTCCCTATGGAAAATTTATATGTGAAAAGGTTTAGGGTAAGCTAAAACAACATTTAAACCATGCAATTTTGGACTATTCTCATATAGGGATTATAGAACTTGGTGACTGCAAGCACAAGTTCTACATAAGGGTGTGTGGGCTTGTAAATATATGAAGACAAGAAGGAGTGCCATGCAAATGTACCTAGGTTGCTAGGGGAGAGTTATTATACTCATTTTTTAGCACCCTCCCATAGATATTTGTACTTGTCCCTCAGGTTTATTTGTGTATCCTCAATTTTGCATTTCTGGTCTTGAAGCACTTTTTTCTTTTACAATTTTTAGGCACTGCATGATGCTTTTGCATTACTGACCATTGCTAGTGGGCTTGAACTTGTATATTTTTCTATATCATGATTTTGTAAATATTCAGAGCAATGGTTTCACAACTTTTAGCTCAAAATGACTCATAGGAACATTTTTTTTTCTCTATAATTTTGTAAAATAAAATTTTATTGAAGTGTTGCTCTCGCGAATTGTTATACTGGTCATTGTGTTATTGTGGTAGTTGAACTCTGAGTTATTTTTTTAAGCTCAATTTTTACATTGTCTTAGATCATAAGAAAGATATTTCATGTCAGTTAGAATTCTTGTTTATCATAGCTTTTGACTAATTATTGTGCAACACAATAAAATTAGAGTCGGTTAGCTCCAATTTTAGTCAATCAACTTACTAAATTCAAAATTATCATGGCTTGTACTATTTTTTGAATTCTTCTATGTTCATTGAAGAACACAAGCTTATATTGAGATGGGGGTGAACATTATAAGACCACTTTTTATTTTTCTCTTCCAAATAGTATTAATCAATATAATCAATGGCAATGTCAATAGCAATAACTAAAGCAATGCACAAATCATCACACACAATAGAGACACCAATTTTAACGTGGTTCACCCAATGTGGGCTACCTCCATAGAGAAAATATTTCTTCTAAATATTTCTCAAATAATATCATGGGAATCCTTCCCAATTACAATGTTTATGGACCTCTGTCCAAAGGAGATGTTGATACCCTAATCTCAAGTTCATGGATCTCTTCCACAAGAGAACTCTTTCCCATTCTACTCTAGCTAGTGATCTTCTAGAAGACTCTGTCTCTTTGCTACACTGACTGGTGGATCTCTCTCCACTTGAAGACTCATCACTCAAATTTGTATTCAATTGTCCTGGCTTTTGGATATCTATCCATTGAGACTTTTTCCTCTGTACTCTATCACCTCCAAAGCTCTATCAATAGGTTCACTTAGAACCTTCTCAAATCTACTCAAAAATCTCACTCATAACTTTTCCAAATATACTCAACAAGCTCACTCAGAACTTGTCCAAATATTCTCAACAAGCTCACTCATAACTTGTCCAAATCTACTCAATAGGTCCACACAGAACTTGTCCAAATATGCTCAATAGGTCCACACAAAACCTATCCAAATATGCTCAATAGATCCACACATAACCTAATAAAATAAGCTTAATAGGTCCACACAGAACCTACTCAAATTTGCTCAATAAGTCCTCTCTAGGACTTTCTCAAATCTGCTCAATAATTCTTCTCTAGGATTTGCTCAAATCTGCATAGCAAGCTTCCACAAAAGCTTACTCAATATCAGTCCACACGCATTCTCAAAGACTTTTCTTAAATCTACTTAACAAGCTCACACAAAACTTGTCCAATCTCATAGAATCATAAATAGAATTGTTATAGACTCAATATGTTCTATACTTAATGCTCAATCAATATCTCAACTCAATATCATAGAAGCATAAAGATAATTGTTAGAGACTTAATATGTTCTATACTCAAATCCCAATCTCAACTCAAATCAATCTCATAGAACCATAAAGAGAATTGTTAGAGATTCAATATGTTCTATACTCAAATCCTAATATCAACTCAAATCAATCTCATAGAAGCATAAAGAGAATTGTTAGAGACTCAATATGTTCTATACTCAAATCCAATATCAACTCAATTCAGAATATAGAATAGTTTGTTTTATGGAACTTGAATAACCACATGCATCCACTTGACTAGGACCAATCAACTCAACTCAACCAATCACCTTAATGAACAACCCTTTCTCACAAACCCTAGTCCAAGCATGTATCAACCAACTCAAAATATTTCCAACAATGCTGAACTACAAATCTTACATAACAATGATACTCATGTTCTTCTCAAACCCTAACTCAGGTTTTTTACACAACTAATTGCTTCAACAAAAATGCTTATAAAAAAAGGTTTAATAACAACTCTCAAACCAGAAAACCTTGAAGCATTAAACCAATCACTTTTGAAAAGAAAAACACAATCAATCCTCTTCATTCCAATGATATTTTCAGAAATCAACGACCCAAATCAATCAATAGGAGAATGTGCTCATACATTTTATGAAGATGAATAATCCTCTTTGGAAATCTGCCACAATAACAATATTCTCTTGCCAAAATTCGTGAGGGTTAGGAGAATTTACAAAACAATATCATAACCTTTTACACCTTATTTCTCCTAGTCAAAAATCACATCCACCTCTAGAAAATAATTAAAAATAATTATTTCCTCAATTAATTAAGCATAGCATGAATATCACCACAACCATTTACCATTCCCTTATTTCTCCTAAAAATCACTTTGCAGTAATGCACAACTCACTAATCTCCTTAATGCAAAAATTCCCACATCAAATAGTGCAAAATATAAACCACAACTCATAAATCACATCACCATAGTATACCCTTAATAATGGTGCTCGAAACCTTAGTTTTGACAAATTAAAACATTAATTATTCATTCTCCAAAAATTGTGGTGATGGGCATACCTTAGAAAATAAAATATTTTTCGGCTCTAAAGAATGCGGTGACAATAAACCATGCAAAATGGGTTTCGGGTGACTCAAACCCGAGACCTGTAGTGAGTGTGCCTTTGCACTCCCTCTGCCCACCAAGTGGGCTAAGCTTCCCATGTGAAAGCTATTCCACCTTGTGCTCCTTATGCTTCTTCTTTTCACCCATGAGCTTTTAAAATAATGAACAATGCTTCAACCAATACAATGCTAAAATGATGCTCGCGGGAATCAAACTCATGACCTTCGTGCTATCAACACCTTTGCACAATCCAAGCTACCACTAGGCCACACTGCCCAATGTGATTTGGGAAGTGGTCGTTGTCTACTTTTAACCGTTCATTGTGTCACATAAAATAAAACACAAGCTCTTTCCTTCACATATACCATGCAAGATTATCAATGAGAAAGGATAATCGATTAAAAACTTGGTGGCATATTTATATGTCTTTCCCCTCATTTGGAAATATCGGTGCTTTTAAAATTGCCCTCATGATGTCGGCAGACATGGCGGAAAACTTTTATTTAATTTTAAAATTAAAATTTAAATTTTAAATAAATTAAAATTTAAACTAAACCTTTAAAATTAAATTTCTCCATCATCGGGGCACCTTTTTTGATGAACGAAAAGTCAACTTGGGTTTTAAGAAAAACCCATTTCAAATATGCCATCCATGGTTTTAAATAAAACCTTTTATTTTTCCTATCTTGGTTTTGATAAAAACCCTTCCTTGCACTTTCTCAAAACATAGTGCATACCATCATAGATCCTTTTGACATCATATAACCTTTTGACATCAATGACAACATTTTAGCTTAGGGACTCAAAATGTCCAACATTCATATTGTAGACACCAAAACCTAGCCACTTGTCCTCCATCCATGCTTTCCTACCATTTCCACCACCAAAACCTAGCCATTTGTCATCCATCCTAACTTTCCCGCCATTTTTACCTATTATTCATGTATATTTATATATATTTATTTTATATATATTTAATATTAATATTTTATATATATTTATATAAGTGAATTATTTCCAACCATTTTATTTCATTTAATCTTGTCTATCCATCCACATCAATCCATGTCACACCTTAAATTTAATATCCACCCTTTGATGTGCTTTTATCTCAGCCGCATGATTAGTGTCGTTGAAACCCTAGCATGCCCTAGGTTGGTGTTGAGTGGTATTTTCACCCGGTTGTGAAAACACACTCTCTGATAGGATTTGGGTTCTAAATCCTCTGCTTGCAAAGAAATTAAACAAGTAACTTCTCTAAGGTTCTTGTTATGTTAGCATTTTGCATCTGTGTATTAATGATCTCAAATGAAGATACTCAATTAAAATGCTTGGAACTGTAGCACCCTAAAATTGGCGCAGTAAAATTATAAAATTTACATTCACCTTAGTAAATAATTTTAAAATCAAATTTAACCTCCCAAATCGCCCGTTAACCGTCGGGTATTCCGTTTCCCCCTTTTTCGTGCCAATTTTAGAGGTTGTTTTGACCGTTTGACGATATCGTCGCCGATCAAACGATATCGCCCCAGATTTGATGATTTCGTCTGGACTAGGACGTCCAGACGATCTTGTCGCAAAACTGAATTTGCATAGTTGGAATCTGTTCCAACGGGTCTCCAATCTGGGCAGAAGCATGTCTGTGCCGTTGGGACCCTCCCCCGTTGGAGATCTCCCAAATTGGGATGATCTCCAACCTCCTAACTACTCCCCCTAAGCCTATTTAATCTCTAAGATTTTCCCTCCCCAACCCCTGGCTGAAATTTTTTGCAAAGTGAATCCCTCTACATTAGAACATCCTAATCTTGCATTTGCACTAGTTCCACATCGATTTTATTGTAGGTACATCATTGTTTTTCAGTCGGAGCCAGCATCCATCGTCGTCGACGAACCTGTTTAGATCGGAGGTGATCCCATCAAATGCGAGACGATTTCATACTAATGCGAGATGATCTCGACTGCAGTCCACATCGAGGCAATCAGTGCCTGGAGTTTGCTTTTCTCAACTCTGTTTCTATCATTTTATTCTGTAAATTAGATTATTTATTCAGTTTTTATGTTATTTTGCATTTGGAGTTCACCCATTTAGCTTAGATTGCATGCTAAGTTCATGATCTGCTATTAAAGTATAGTAATTGGCTTTAAATTCTGTTCTTAAATATTGTTCAGTATTCATATTGCTATTTGGTGTAATTTGCCTCTGTTAGCACAATAGAATTTCTTGTATTTTGCATCTATTTTCTGTCTTGCAGGTCTCTAGCGAATTCGTCTGACGAATTCGTCAGATCTCGGATGAATCTGTCAGTCTCAGACGATTCTGTCAGATTACAGACGATTCTGTCAGATTACAGGCGATCCAGACTGCTTCAAACGTCAGAATCTTCTGCAGACATCCGGATCAGGTATTTTTCATTGTCATTCTGTAAAATTCTCTGTTTTCTGCTTTCAAATCTATTTGTTGTATTCATGAAAGTTGCATTTTCATGTAGTTTTAATTTAGATTCATTCGGAAAAACCTAGGATATGAATGCTTAAGGTTAAAACGAACTCATCAAACACATTCCAAAACCTAGGCATGGAAACTGCCGCTAAATGTTTCCTGGTGAACCCACCATCCGTCAAAAAATCACCAAAATACACCTCCCTTGAGAGGCGGGACCTTCGCAAAGTCCTCTCAGTCCGAGGTATCGCGACATCCTTTTCCCATCCTCCTTCTGGGCACGGATCCTATAGCTTTGAAGGTAGGGATGCGAAAAATTTGGAGCGATACATTTTGGTGAACCCGACGTGAATGCATCATAACCTTTTGAAAACAAAAACAAAAACAAAAAAAAAAAATTAGAACAACTAAAACTTAGATGCATTTTAAAACATTTAAGGTTTAAAGTCATGTTTAGATGGTAGCTCCTAAAAAGAGGTTAGCAGTTACTATAAACGTAGAAAATCAATTGGCAACTATAGAAGTTAATTCTGTCCTTAATATCACTGAAACAAGTAGAAATCAATTCTGTGGAGCGAACTTGATAGGAGACTTAGTCTCGTTTCATCTAGGTCCACACAACTTAAGAAAATTAAGAGGCTAGTCTTGGATAGAATCCTGGATCCTCATCAATTAGTTTTTTTATCATGAACTTCAGAGAGCCTGCCATAGATGGTTAGCCTATAGGAGAGCTTTAGTATCTTCAAAATTATTCACCTTCGAGGAATACCTCGAGAACGCAGCCATTGTGCACCAATTCCTAGGCCTTGTAGAAGACCAAGAGGTTGTTCTTACAGATAGGGAAAGATGGAATAGAGTTCCTCGTGTTTGTGTTATATCGAGAGTATTGCCACGAGCTTTACTTCTATCAACCAGCATCTGAGACAGATAATATTACCATAGCCCTTTTCATCAAATTCTTAAAAGAAAACTTTCAATTTGAAGAAGAACATTTCATGACCCCTGAACAACTCGAACCTATTAATGATATTCATAAGTTATTCATAGAAAACTAGCTCATTTACTTTCGGTCTTATTATTGCGTGCATCTATTGTTTTATTTGCTGTCTTTATTGTATTATTTCAAAAAATTAAAGAAAAACTAAAAAAATCAAAAAACTTAGCAAAAACTTAAACACTTCAATTTCAAATATTATAGTAGGTATATAGTAAATAATATATACCTCTTAATTTGTTGCATATATATATATATATATATATATATATATATATATATATATATATATATATATTTGCTGAAATCAAAACTTAGCACCATGCCTAAACTTAGGAATGGCAAAGAAACTTTAGGGGAAGGAGAAGATTGGTTACAAGATACAACTGAAAACCCAAATGTCCTTCTTGGAGATTCAAATCCGGAAGGAGAAACTCTAGG
Organism: Wollemia nobilis; assembly: GCA_028583015.1. Lineage (NCBI taxonomy): Eukaryota > Viridiplantae > Streptophyta > Pinopsida > Araucariales > Araucariaceae > Wollemia > Wollemia nobilis. Next base: position 15,370,429 of record JAQPPZ010016947.1, on the reverse strand, counting down.
TCAATCAGATGAAGACTTAGGGGAAGATAAGGAACAAGAAGCAAGTGTTAAAGAGGATGGATCCTCATCCCCTAGAGTAGCTCCAAATGGAGCTATTGCCTTTGACAATGCAGAACATTTCAAGAGATTTCTCATGGAAAACATTGATGACCTTAATGTGGCAATTCGCCTTGATAAAGGGCAAATTAGTAAAACTCAAGCAGCCATGGAATATATGTGCAATATGCAGACTAATCCCTTGTCTTTCATTGATCAAGAAAGTGACAAGGGTGGACCATCCAATACGGATATGGTCACTATAGCCCAAAGCATGTCAAAAAAACAGGTTACCCAACCTCCTAAGGAACCTGTTACTCAACCTAAAATCACTCCCGCACAAAAGAAAATTCCCTTCACTACTTTATTCCGCCAAACTATTGAGCAAAATGCTTTAAGTAAACAGAAACCTAAAACTAAGCCAAATACAAACTTTCAGCAATCTGGAATACAACATAATACAACTTCAAAATTCCTCCATAATACTTTTCCTACCAATACTTTACACAACAGTAACATGGCATCTAACCTGCATGTTCCTCCATCATATGCCTATAACACTTATGTCAATGCCCTACCAAACCAATATGGGGGGCAAACTAGTAATCTGGAAGCCATGGTGAAACAATTAGCTTCACGTATGGACCAGATAGATCCCTACCGTCCCTCGTATAATTATCGAGAGATCTATAGTCAACCTTTGGATCCCATAGTTGTAGCTCAACCATACCCTAAACATTTTCCCATGCCTGTCCTGCCTATATATAAAGGAACCAAAGATCCCATAGAGCATCTTCGCATGTTTAGGATAGCATGTCACGACATATCGCATGACGACTTGCTATTACTAAAAATGTTCCCCAAAAGTTTAGGTGGAATGGCATTAGAGTGGTACTATCAATTGCCCACTCATTCTTTAAGAAACTTCGAAGAAATAGCTGAATCATTTGTCCATCAATTTAGTGCCTACATCGAGAGGCATGTAACTATTAAAGACCTATACAATTTAAAACAAGATAAGGATGAATGCTTTGCCGATTTCTTAGCTAGATGGAGGCAATTGATAGGAAAACTGCACTTTGTGCTACCCTATAGGGAAATGTTAGACATTTTCATCAACAATTTACAAGAACAACTATCTTATGAACTATCAACTGCTACCCTAACTACCTTCGATCAAGCTATAGATTTAGCTCGAAGAGTAGAAGATGCCCTCATTAGGAGAGGCCAACTTAGGAAGAAGGATGATGAGAAAACATCCAGAAATCAATATAAAAACAAACAGGTTGTCGGTGACGGAGTCATTGACGAGTGGAAATGTTGCTAATATCAATGCAACGAAGACAACGGAAAAATTCATATTGAAACCTCTTGACAAGCCTCCTCGAGAATTCACTAGATTAAACCAACCTTTGTCAACTATTTTACCTCAATTACTCGAAAGAGGTTTAATCCAATTACCCGCTATCCGAGAACCTGACCCAAGTATACCCGGATATAGAGCTGATTTGCACTGTGATTTCCATAGAGGACCTGGACATTCTACCAATGCTTGTAAGAGATTGAAACATAAAATACAAGATTTGATTGACAATAATGAAATGGAAGTGCAAGCCTTCCAACCTAAACAAAACCCTCCTAATAATACTCAAAAGACCATTCCCCAAAATCAAAATCAAAACGCCAATCAAACTTTAGACATATTTCAACACCCTTTACCAAGACATGGTAAAGAGGTGGCCAATCAAATCGAACATCATAATGTTCCCCCTCCTACCCGATATGTAGGAACCATTAGCGGACAATTACCTGTTCAGGATTCTCAAATATTTGACATGACCTTATCCCTAGTTACAACCAGGCCCTTACATAATTTTCAAACTTCTGATTCTAGTGATATAGAATCAGATAGTGAAAGTGAACTAGACATTACTTCAAACCAATCGAATAGTTCTGAAAACGAATCAGATCCTATTCAACCTGTCACAGATGCTATGGTTCCAGAAGAACCATTTCCTAGAAGAGTCACTACTCGACCTTCTTCTAATATAGTCCTTCCTTATGAACAAGCCATAAATTCTCAACCGAGACCAGTTCAACGTCTTCACTATAACATCGTAGGTACCATTGGAGTCGTTACTCGACAACAAGCTCAAAACTCTCAACAAGAACCAAACCAGAACGATGGATCGGCTCCATTCATTCTGAAAAACCCTAATAAAGGGAATCATGCTCCTAATATCCAATCTAAACCCCCTTACAGCATTAAGGAGCAATTGTCCAACACTACGGCCAGAATTTCCCTCTTAGATTTATTGAGATCCTCTCCCACCCATAGGGATGAGTTGATGCTTACATTGAGCCAAATGATGGTACCTCAAAACATTCAACCTGAAGCTATGGCCAATACGATCATCACTCGAGAGATTGATTGTATTGACTTCAGGGATAAAGATATCCCACAACACAGTTTACATAAGGACAATCCCTTATACATTATTACTTTAATTGGAGATGTAGTTGTCAAAAGAGTTTTGATTGATAATGGCTCATCTCTAAACATTTGCACCTTTGACTTCTACCAACGATTTGGCTTTAGAAGTGATGAAATGAAGAAAAGCGATATGATCATCAAAGCTTTTAATGATGAAACACAAGAAACGTGTGGAGTTATCACCCTCCCATTGCAAGTTGGTCCTAGAACCCTAGAAACAACCGTGTTTATTGTACATTGCCCAGCATCGTACAATATACTTTTGGGTCGCCCTTGGATCAACGCCATGCGAGCAGGTCCCATCAACTTTACACCAATGTGTTAAATTTGAGTTTAAAAATCAGTTGGTCACTATTCATGGTGACCCTAGACCTTTTGATATGTGTGCTTTGGGAGAACCAGTTGGAGTGCAATTTTGCCCTACTCTGTCATCCACACATCCTAGTTCTTCTTTTTCATCTAAAACTGTGAAACATAAACCCATAACTTCACCTAGTTCCCCTCCATTAACTTCATCCTCCTATATAGATCAACAACCTTCTAAACAAATTATTCTAGAACCTCAAAAAGATTTCAAATCTACAACCAATTCTTCAACTACTACCCCTACAAATTCAAAACCTCTAGACACATCTATCATACCTTCCACATCTCAAGACATAGGTAATAAACCTTCTACATCTTATGCCCTTTACGATGAACTATTACAGATTTATCTACAACCTTAATATCAGAAAAAATGAATGCTTTCATGCAAGATTCAAACCTTTTAAATAAATTGCCGCCATCTCCTCGTACTTTGGGCCTCCCACAACCTATGGGAAGTACTTACCAAGTCGGGAGTTGTGCCTTCATTTATAAAGGATATGAGTAGGGAAGAATCCCTCGGAATATCAAAACTCATCATGAGGGATACGCTCGGTGTTATTTTACCAATGATTATATTAAAGCTAAACCCATGATGCTTAAAATGGGATATAAAGGGAAAGGCTTGGGACCTTTCCAAAATGGCATGAAAGAACCTTTCGAGGTAGAACCGTGGCCCACTTGTTGTGGTGTGGGCCTATTTCCTAGTAAGGGTCAACCCTTTCCTTTTGAGGATGATGATCACCTCATATGCTATCAAGATTATTTGGATAGGCATGTTGATTTGCCTCTTAATAATCAGTCATTTTCATGCAACATGCTATCCATAGCATACCCCGAAATGATTCTTGACCCCGATGAAGAGTTGGAAGGAGATATCTTCCATGATGTCTCTGTTGAAGAGATGTTACACAATGGGTTTTATTTTGATGGTTCTATACCAACTATAGCCCAACTTGAGGCCACTGATCCTCGAGAATGAATTATCTAAATTAACCTTACAAGAATTACAAGAATTGGGCGTTTCACCCGCCCCACCTAATTTTGAAAGAGATCTACACATGGAGGTAGAAAATGTCATTAAAATTAACATTGGAACTGAGGACAATCCTCACATAATCAATATTGGAGCAGAACTAAGTCCAAAAAAACAAGAACAATACATTGCATTCCTTAAAGAGTATGAAGATGTCTTCGCTTGGACATACGAAGATATGCCAGGTCTAGACCCTTCTGTCGTCATGCATCATCTAGTGGTCCATCCGGATGCTAAACCGGTTAAACAAAAACTTAGAAAAATGCATCCCAAAGTGGCTTTGCTAGTCAAAGGGGAGTTAGAAAAACTCCTGAATGTTATCTTTATACAAGCTATTGATTATGCTTGAATGGATCTCAAATGTAGTTCCAGTCACCAAGAAAGAAGCTACCAAAGTTAGGGTTTGCACCGATTTTAGAGATATCAACGCTGCATGCCCTAAAGACGACTTTCCTCTTCCAAACATGGATCAAATTATTGACTTTACTATCGGAAGTGGGATGATGTCCTTAATGGATGGATTCTCCGGTTATAATCAAATTCGGATAGCTCCTGAAGACCAGGCTAAAACAGCCTTTATTACCCCCTGGGGTACCTTTTGCTGGAAAGTGATGCCATTTGGCTTAAAGAACATAGGTGCAACTTACCAACGAGCTATGACCTACATTTTTCATGATATGATGCATGATATCCTACATGATTATGTAGATGATATTATAGCTCGCTCTCTTATTGAAGATCATCATTTGGATGATTTGCGAAAAGTCTTTAATCGATTACGAGAATATCTCATTCGATTAAATCCGACAAAATGTATATTCGGAGTTAAGTTCGGCAAACTATTGGGGGTTTTAGTTTCTTTACGTGGTATCGAAATTGACCCTCTCAAAATTGCGGCTATCACCGATATGCCCGCACCTACTAATATATCTGAATTACGAAGTTTACAGGGTAAACTTCAAGCTATCCGTCGCTTCATTGATAAGCTGGCGGACAAAACTGGTCCTTTTCTCAAACTTCTTAAGAAGGATGTCCCTTTCAATTGGGACACAGAATGTAGAGAAGCTTTTGAACTTCTCAAACAATATCTCCTTAACCCATCGGTGCTTTCACCGCCTAAATCTGATCGCCCATTTCTCCTCTATATTTTTGCTTTAGATTCTGCCTTAGGAGCTATGTTAGCTCAACTCGATGATGAAAAATGAGAACGTGCTAATTATTATATTAGCCGAACCTTCATCAGTTATGAAACCCGCTATACAGCGTTAGAGAAGCTATGTCTAGCAGTCATTTTTGCTATGCAAAAATTACGACATTATATGCTTAGTCAAAAAACGTATGTCATTGCTAAATACGATCCCTTAAGGTATCTCATGAGTCGACCTTATTTATCGGGTCGCACGACCAAGTGGGTTCTTGCTCTAAGCGAGTTTGATCTCACATTCATAGGACAAAAGTCTGTTAAGGGTCAAATCATAGCAGATCAATTAGCTGTTGCACCCTTAGAGTCTACTCATCCCCTCATTATCGAGTTTCTGATGAATGCCTTCAATTAGAGGCAGACCTTGTTGAACAATGGTCCTTATACTTTGATGGAGCCCGATGCATGAGTGGGGCTGGTGCGGGTATTATTTTAATATCTCCATAAAAACATCTTATTCCTCTGTCCTTCAAACTGACCTTTGCTTGCACCAACAATACTGCTGAGTATGAAGCTCTAATCCTTGGATTACGAGCTGCTCTAGCACTAAAAATTAAACACCTTTTAGTTTTTGGGGATTCCCAATTAGTTATAAACCAAATTAATGAAGTTTATCAAACCAGAGATGATAAACTTCACCCATATAAGGCCTATGTTTTACAACTAATGTCCTTGTTTGATCAAGTCACCTTGGAAGCCATTCCTCGAACTAGCAACCGTGCAGCTGATGCCATGGCCGTCGCTGCATCTCTCCTGCCCTTGGAGTTAGACGATGAATATGCCACTATCATTATTCGTCGACTCCAGGAACCCACTTCAAATAAGTCATGCTTAGAGCCTTTGGATGTGTTTCTAATCAATGAAACTACTCCTGAACCTTGGTATACAGAAATATTTGATTTTCTTCGAAATGGGACTTTCCCTGACAATTCTAATAGAAACTAGCATCGGTTATTATGTCGACGAGCAAGTTGCTTTGTAATAATTGGCAATACTTTATATAGGAGATCTTTTGAAGGTATCCTATTAAGATGTTTAAACTTAGAAGAGTCTAAATCAGCCTTGAGTGAAGCCCACGATGGATCTTGTGGAGGACACTTTAGTGGTAGTGCCATTGCTAAAAAGCTCCTTCGGATAGGATACTTTTGGCCTACCATGGAAACAGATGCACATGAGTATGTGCGCCATTGTGACAAGTGTCAAAAACATGCTGACCTTGTCCATGCACCTGCACAAGAGCTGTAGGCTATTTCATCTCCATGGCCCTTTTCTAAATGGGGCTTGGATATTATTGGCAAAATCAATCCTGTGTCATCTAATGGACACAAGTTCATCATAACTACCACTGAGTATTTCATGAAGTGGGTTGAAGCTATGCCTTTAGCTTCTTGCACTGGCTCACAGGTCTCTAAATTCATTTTTAATCAAATCATTTGCAGGTTCGGAATTCCTGCGAATCTCATCTCTGACAATGGAACTCCTTTAAAAAATAAAGATGTTAAAAAATTATGTCAAAAATATAAGATTCAACATCGTTGGTCCACCCCCTATTATCCTCGGGGGTAATGGTCAAGCGAAGCTTCTAACAAAATTTTAATCAAAATTCTCAAAATATTAGTCAATAAAGCGGCCATGACTGGCATATTCAATTATATCCAACCTTGTGGGCTTATCGAACTAGTGTTCGAACCCCGACGGGCACTTCACCATTTGTTTTGGTATATGGTGTTGAAGCAGTTTTTCCATTTGAATTGGAAGTTCCTTCTTTGGCTCTGCTACTTCAAGATACCGAAGTAGGAGATGAATATCGTGCTGGCAGACTTAGTCAGCTGGAACTCCTCGATGAAAAATGCATCAATGCTTTGGAGCATCTCTGTGCTTACCAAAACAAGCTTAAAAGATCATATGCTAAGAAAGTTCGTCATCGATCCTTTGAGATTGGCGACCTTGTTTTAAAAGAAAATAAAAAAAATACAAATGCAACCAAAGAACTTAAAGGTAAATTTGAGCCCAACCGGCTCGGACCATACATCATTACTTGCTAAATTTGAATCAGGAGCATATAAATTATCTACCTTAGATGGTAAAGAACTTAAAGAACCCATGAATATTTTGCACCTTAAACGTTACTATGCATAAATTTGGTCATTTCATCCATGTTTGTTTAAAATCATTATCTTGTATTTTTTTCAATTTATAAAAATCCAAAAACACCAAAAACATTCATAAATCTCCAAAAATCTTCAAAAACTATCTATTGCATTTGTTTAAGGCAGTTGTTAATTTTTTTTCTCAAAAATATAAAAACAACAATATTCTTGACTCTTTCGAAACCAAAACAATATACAAAAGAAAGAGAGAGTCAACATTCTCAAAAACTTTCTCACAAATCATTTATATATTTTCTTACAATTATTGCAGTTATATGTTTCAACTTATTTTGGATAAATTAGCATTTATTTTGAATCCCTCACTTGCACACTCACAACAATAAATATCTTGATTTTATTTGGCATGATTACTAATCTCTCTTATATCAAAGTCCACAAAATTTAATTAAATAAAGTTTGAGCATAGAGAATTGATCTTGTTATTTACTTAAACCAAGCACATCTTTCCACAATAAAATGATTATATTTGTAATTTCCATGTTTTGCTACATAGTAGAACTGATTTCTTGAGTGAAAAGTTTCCCCTGCTATCCTATCATGCACATGGTCTAGAATCTTTGAGAATTGGCAAAAGGACAAGCTCACCCCTACCCAGAATAAAAATCCCTTGCTCTATAGCTAATCCGAGCAAGTATCCCTAGCACAAAAAAAGAGAAGAAAAATTCAAGAAAGAAGAGAAAAGAAAAATGTTATTTCAGCAATGTTCCAAGTATTATCAAGCAAAAGAAATACAAAAATAAAAATAAGCAAAGTTCAAAAGAAAGCAAGAAAGCAATAAAATCCCTTTCCCTACCCTTTGAAAAGAAAAGAAGGGTTGATGAGCTTGAATCCTTGGAATTCTCAATTATTCAAAAACTGTGAGGTAAGCCCCATAACAGGTGGTTTGTGCCCAACTTGCTTGGCCTTGGGTAACTCCTAGCGTGGCGATATGTCTGTCACATTAGCGACCTTCTTTTGTACAGACCTATGTCTGCTTATGGATTAGCTAGCTCTTGATAATCCGACCTACATAGTAGTCTAATATGGTTATATGCATCTACATCATGGTTAATGAACATTTATTTGGTTTCCTCAAATCACTTGCATCATAGTATCTTGCTCAAAACTGGTAAATGAACAATGCAATTGCACACACATTTGTATTTGAGAGATTTTTTTTATCATTAGGATAAATCAAGATCGGAAATGAATGCACATATGCACATGGGATTCCTTATAAATCTAACTTTTGTCTTCAAAATACTTTGAAATATTATTTTTGCAACTTGTTTGGAATAATCAAGTACAATTATTTTTCACAAAGACAACTATAGAATTAGAAAAATCAAAAATTTCTTCCAAATTACACAAATCAAATCATATATATCTGGTTGACTTTCGCGACGATGGTATAGTTTCAAAACCAAAATTGGAATTTTATGCCTAGCGCAAGTCCTCATTTTCATCTTTTTTGTTCATCAAAAAATCAACCATGCAATAAAACTATTTTTTTTGGATTTTCGCGATGATGGTATAAGTCTATACCTACATATTCTATGCCTAGCGCAAACCATTGTAACAATTTTTATTCCCCATTTTATCAAAAATCATAAAAACCATATGACTTCATTTTACACAAATTATGCTTTTCAAAACAAACCCATTTTTCACTATTTTATGTCATTATGTCAAACCTTTAACTTTGCAATGATGGTATAATTCCTAAGGAATTATTCACAAATTTTATCACACTTAGGAATTTATGCCTAGCAAAAATCATTTTAAAAATATTTCATGCATAATATTTTTCATGAAAATCTGAAAACAAACCAACCATCATCATCATCATTTGCACTATCACAACAAAGTCTTAAGACAGTCTCTTAAGCACTCTTTTACTTTTCACAATATTTCTATACGGGGATTAGCTTGACGACCGAGTGAGAGGCGACTCCATGAAATGGTCTATAATAGCGACAATGTCCTTTGAAATTATTGTTAAAAGTCCCCTTTTATTTTTATCAAAATTATTGCATCACATACAACCACTTTGTTACATCAGATTATTTCATTTAAAATTTTATAGCATGACATTCAAATTATAATATTTCCAACGACATAATTACATGAATTTTCAAATCAATCAATCAAAACATAAAATCATCATAAACATACTCAAGACACAAGTCATATGATCAAAAATATATCATCATATATATCTCAAAAATATATGTACATCATATCAGCTAGATTGGTATGCCACAATCCATATCTTGGCATACTCAATCAAATGTCCTTCGAGCAGTGTCTCGAGAGCCCCTAGAGCTCTCAGCCTCATCTCCTCCCCCGCCCTGTGGAGGATGAGGTGGCCCCATCGCAGTATGTGTGGTACTGCGAGTCCTCGTCGTCGATCGGGATGAGCTCCTCGACGACCCTGTCTTGATCGGATCTGCAATAGCAGCCGGTAGCTATACCCTCTGGCCCTCGGGCACCATCTAAAAATAGATCCCCTGGTAGAATGCAGTCTAAGCAACCGACCGCATCAGCTCCTGAGTGCTCGCCCCTCTGCCCCGTGCCCTAAGGCATGCAATCTCGTCTCTGAGCTGTGTCACCTCAGCTCGATGTCGTGCAGCCTCATCCTGTAGAGTCTACACCTGTGCCTGGAGATGGATATTCTTCGTCCGGAGAGTCGCCGTCTCGCTACTCTCTCTTGTGTCAATGCCCTTGCCCTTATCGGGTGATGGTGGCCTCTCTCTCTATGGAGATGGGGGTCTCTCCTCCCTCCTCTCCCGCTGTCGTGGCCTCTCCTGTGCCTGTGGCCTCCTCTGCTCTCTCCCACCGTGACCCTGGGCCACCTCTATCGCTGTCTGGTGTCGCCTCCCTATCCGACGCACAACTGCGTGGATCAGACCCTATGCCCTCATCATCCGTGGAGGGCGGATGCCTATGTACCAGGCATAGTAGCCATATGCGACCCCCGCGTCGTCCCCATCCATTGGCTGGATGGGGGCATCATCTACGTCCTGGCTCCAGAAGCGCTGCATGTCAGGAGCCCCGCTAACCGTGGTGTTATCCCGGACAGTCCGGGAAAACTCGTAGTCCCTCAGAGATGGGATCCCCTATTGCAGACCAAACTATCTCAAAACTCGGTCATAATGATGGAGCTCCACCTCTCCTCTCTCCATCCATAGCCAGCAGACTCGCCTGATGTGAGCCAGCTTCTGTCCATCCTCGGCCCACCCTGGGTGCCCTATCCACGGCCTCCAGGTGATCTGATCCGGGACCAAGTCATCCAGTAGCCTCCGGGACATCGATAGGTCGATCTATCGCTGTGACCCTCTCTGGAGCCACCAGTAGAAGACTCGGGGCCTCTCCCCGTCCACCCCTGTGAGTGGAAGCCCTACCGGCCTCCGCACTGCAATGTTCTCCCAGCACCAAACCTGTAGGAGCGATGTCATCACCAGACATCGCCCGCCCTTGTACATGACCCCATACAGGATCCTGTACAACCGGCATAGAACAAAAATACCCCAACAAAACCTGTGCCCATGGTCTCTCATATCATAGATCACATCTGCGAGCATCCATGGTACCCTGCATCCGCTCTGGTGGCACAGCAGAAGTCCACCAACCACTCTAGCTAGAACTCGTGTGAGTCTGGATGCCCCAGGCATCTGGCGTAGTGCCTCGATATTCACTTCGCCCTTCTCCAGGGCGAAGCTCGGGTCACCACATAGCCGTCCCATAGCGTGGCCCTGATTGGCCGTAGGAGTGATCATCCGTCCTTGTATGGGGATTCTCAGAATCCTCCATACATCCTCTAGTGTGGGAGCCATCTCCCCTGTCGATAACCGAAAATAGGAAGAACCCGGATACCATCTCTCTGCTAGGGCTGTTAGAAGCCCCATGTCCGTGGATACTTGTGGCATCTCCGCCACATGCTGTAAGCCGGCCTGTGCCAGCAGATCTCGCTCTGCCTGTGTCAGAGCGGCCAAGTCATCTCTCAAACCTCCATATTTCCACTCCTTGCTCTTTAGTAATCCTCTCTGCAACATAAACAACAAAACAACAAACAATCATTAATAACAATTCCAGTAATTAATAATGCAACTTAAAGATCAATTTCATGTAATTGATGATATCGCCCACTATTGGACGATATCGTCCCAAATTTGAGCATAATCATCTCCGATCTCGCTTGTCGAAATCGTCTCTAGATTGACGAAATCGTCCCCCTTTCGCCGAGTTCGCCCTTGGGCGAAATTGATGAAATTGAGACGATTTCGTCAAAATCGAGACGATTTCGTCCTGATGACGTCGATGGCCAAAAACGGCCGCGATGCTCCAAATTCACCTAAAAATCACTTAAAAAGCATGTAAAAATTAAATTAAATCAGTTCTAGCTAAGTCTAGGCTCTTACCCGTAGACCGCGTCGGACCTCTGCAGATCTGTGCGTCGTCTCCACCATTTTTGCTTCAGAGCTCTAAAAACCAAAAAATGAACAGTAAAAATGAATTAGGGTTTTACCCTATTTTTCTTAATTTTATTCAACAATAATTTTTTTTGCTTTTTCGCGTTTTTACCTCAAACGTTCGATTTGGGTAAAAACACGGAGGGGGCACCATAGTAAGTCGTCGTACGATTCGACCAAGAATCGTTGCCTAAAAATGGGTATAATTTTTTGCTTTCTCATAGATCGAGAAGAACTCATCTTTAACGCATTTTCTTCGAAAAATTCGCTAAAGAGGGGGCAAAATGTAGCACCCTAAAATTGGCGCAGTAAAATTATAAAATTTACATTCACCTTAGTAAATAATTTAAAAATCAAATTTAACCTCCCAAACCGCTCGTTAACCGTCGGGTATTCCGTTTCCCCCTTTTCCGCACCAATTTTAGAGGTTGTTTTGACCGTTTGACGATATCGTCGCCGATCAGACGATATCGCCCCAAATTTGACAATTTCGTCTAGACTAGGACGTCCAGACGATCTTGTCGCAAAACTAAATTTGCATAGTTGGAATCTGTTCCAACGGGTCTCCAATCTGGGTAGAAGCGTGTCTGCGTCGTTGGGACCCTCCCCCGTTGGAGATCTCCCAAATTGGGATGATCTCCAACCTCCTAACTACTCCCCCTAAGCCTATTTAATCTCTAAGATTTTCCCTCCCCAACCCCTGGCTAAAATTTTTTGCAAAGTGAATCCCTCTACATTAGAACATCCTAATCTTGCATTTGCACTAGTTCCACATCGATTTTATTGCAGGTACATCATTGTTTTTCAGTGGGAGCCAGCATCCATCGTCGTCGACGAACCTGTTCAGATCGAAGGTGATCCCGTCAAATGCGAGACGATTTCGTACTGATGCGAGACGATCTCGACTGCAGTCCACATCGAGGCAATCAGTGCCTGGAGTTTGCTTTTCTCAACTCTGTTTCTGTCATTTTATTCTATAAATTAGATTATTTATTCAGTTTTTATGTTATTTTGCATTTGGAGTTCACCCATTTAGCTTAGATTGCATGCTAAGTTCATGATCTGTTATTAAAGTACAGTAATTGGCTTTAAATTTTGTTCTTAAATATTGTTCAGTATTCATATTGCTATTTGGTGTAATTTGCCTCTATTAGCACAATAGAATTTCTTGTATTTTGCATCTATTTTCTATCTTGCAGGTCTCTGGCGAATTCGTCTGATGAATTCGTCAGATCTCGGATGAATCTGTCAGTCTCAGATGATTCTGTCAGATTACAGACGATTCTGTCAGATTACAGGCGATCTAGACTGCTTCAAATGTCAGAATCTTCTACAGACATCCGGATCAGGTATTTTTCATTGTCATTATGTAAAATTCTCTATTTTTTGCTTTCAAATCTGTTTGTTGTATTCATGAAAGTTGCATTTTCATGTAGTTTTAATTTAGATTCATTCGGCCAAACCTAGGATATGAATGCTTAAGGTTAAAACGAACTCATCAAACACATTCCAAAACCTAGGCATGGAAGCGCCGCTAAATGTTTCCTGGTGAACCCACCATCCGTAAAAAAATCACCAAAATACACCTCCCTTGAGAGGCGGGACCTTCGCAAAGTCCTCTCAGTCCGAGGTATCGCGACATCCTTTTCCCATCCTCCTTCTGGGCACGGATCCTATAGCCTGAAGGTAGGGATGCAAAAAATTTGGAGTGATATAGGAACACCTTAGTGGTTGCAAGTAACTGAAAACAAGGGGCACTGTGGTTTATTTTACTGTGAAACTTTAATGATTGTTCATTGAACCCTAATAGAGCAAATGTGATTTGGTCTCTATATGACCATGCTGTAACTTCAAAATGAAATTTAATGAAATGCCATAAATGAAGGAATTATTTATGGATTTTGAAGTTTTTTTAATTTTTTTATTTTATTTTAATGCTTGAAAAATAAAGTTGGAACTTCTAAAAAATAAGGTGCAGAAAAAAGAAAATAAAATGCAAAAGAAAAAGAAATTAAAATTGCATTCAGTTTGATGCTATCCTGTTCTGGAAAAACCGAAGATGTGAGGTTTCCATGCATGCAACCTAACCTATTGGACCTGCAAACATGCACAATCCCGATAAGCTAAGTGCTGATTCAAAGGGTTTTGAAATAAAATTCAAATTTCGAATATTCGCCTAATGCAACCCACAAAAGTGGCATTTAACATTATCTATAAATCCAAAATCTGAAAAATGAAAGAATAAACATTAAATCTATAGCATGCACAGAAGATCTCCTTCTTTCTTGCCCACAAGATGCAAATTTCTGAACACTCCTGCATTAAAAATAAATCATGTTACAATAGCGAAATCTCTGGTTTTCTCAAAACCAAAAAAAGGGGAAGAAAAACACTCCCAAGCAGGCCCGAGAATGGCTTCTCGCCTTCGGCACTGCAACTCTGCCCGTAGCGGTTTCTGACCCCCGTACCAATCTGTGCTTTCGCTTTTAAAGTTCTGGTAAATTGCTTCTCCTTCCACGACGGTTCGTTTCATCTTCCAGATTGCTTCGTTTCACCTTCCCCGCCTTTCCATTGCTTTTGACTTTATGCTCGACATTGAGACGCTTGATCTTCTCTATGAACTGTAACGCCTCTGCAGCCCTTACACATGTATGCCACGTGTTCCGCACTTTTTTGCATGTTCTGTAATGGCCCCGTGTAAATCGTGACAAAAAATAGCATGTCGCGATATCGCGACGTTTTTATGCATGCAACTTTGCTCCTCTACTTTCACCGTGAAAACGCGACATGTCGCGATATCGCGACATTTTCCTGCCAATAGCCTTGTCTGCCTTCATGCACCGTGAAAATGAGACATGTCACGAAATCATGACATTTTTATGCCCGCAACCTTTCCTGCCTTCATGCACAGCGAAAATAAGACATGTCGCGAAATCGTGACACTTTTCATTCGGCATCATCTCGTCGTGAAATCAGGACACTTTTCCCTGTCGCGAAAATTGTGACGCCTTTCATTTTCGTACCACTTGGCTACTTAGTCATATCGACACATCTTTTCATTTGGCATGTCTTGCTGCATTTGCTAAAACGCGACATGTCGCGAAATCGCGACATATTTTCCTTCCTACCACTTTTTTTTTGTCGTGAAATCGTGACACTTTTCATTTCCTTTTTCAAATCGACTTTTCTCCTTTCTGGCATTTTCTTTTACATGTCACGATATCGTGACACTTTCATTTTCTTTCTTTTCATCTAAATCGACAATTTTCAGAAATGTCGCGATATCGCGACAACTTTTTCTGGGAGACATGTCGCGATATCGCGACAACTTTTCTTTCTGGCCACGACGGAGCGACATGTCGCGATATCGCGACACTTTTTCCCTTTTGTGAAATTTTGCTTTTTTCTTGATTTTTTAGCATCTGGGCCACTGCAGTCTTCTTTGAAAGCATGCAAAAAAAGGTGGGTCCCCAATTTTGGGGTGTGTTGTGGATCAGCCACAACAAATGGCGACTCTACTGTCAAATGCTCCTGAGCATTTGGTGAGAACCCAACCTGGAAGTATACAACTCGCAAACAGGCGTTAGCACATAAGAAACATAAACAAATGCCCATAGATCAGAAATACATGAATCATCAGAATCATTAAGTATCAGCTCGATGTGTGCAATGTGTTTCATTCCCTATCGTTTGAAATTGATCAACATTCCATCGTCAATTTTACATGAATGCATATGTGAGATTGTGAATGTTGTGTGTAACCTAATAAGTATGCTAAGAGATTTTGCTTTTATAAAAGGCATAGTCCTTCTAGTATAATACACAAACATTCAAGATTATCAAACCCTCTTAGGATCAACTATATGTATAATGAATTGCTTTATTAGATCCCAAAGTTGGTTATGAGTCATTACTATCTTGAACCCATGTGTAAGTGAAAGTGAAATCAGAGCTTTGGGAAATCAGACTCCCAACCTAATCGAGATGGGAGTTTAACCCTATTCTTACTACTCTGATTTGGAATTCATTACCTCACTTTGAGCAAAATAATTTAACCAATTATGGAAGAAATGGTCATGCTAGTCTAACCCTTTGAACAGTCAGTGGTCTTGTTTTTTAGACAAGACATGCTTGCCATGCATGGGCATACTTAACCCCATAATCCATGACTTAGCTTCATTCTCTTTGGACCTTGGGGATGACTACCCATCCTTTGCAGAGGACAAGTAGTACGATCCTTCCAATCCAATATAAATATGAGATGGGAAAAATTAATTTTTTACTTCTTGAACCTTGGGGATGACTACCCATCCTTGCTAGGGACATGTAGTACGATCCTTCCAATCCAAGCTTTAGATGAAAATGGAGAATATTAATTTTATTTCTTGGACCTTGGGGATGACTACCCATCCTTTGCAGAGGACAAGTAGTACGATCCTTCCAATCCAATATTTATCATGAAATGAGACATAGGAGCTTTGGGGAATCGGATTCTCAACCTAAGCGAGATGAGAATTTATGCCCTATCCTTACTACTCCATGTAGGTCAAATCAAAGCTTTGGGGAGTTGGATCCTCAACCTAAGTTCGATGAGGATTTAGCCCTATCCTTACTACTCCGATTTTAGGCTTTAAGCTTTATGGAAGTGGTCAAAACCACTGTTTTAAGGATCATGTTGCATAATAGGATAGACATGAAATACTTCCTTCGCCCAACCTTTTCTTCCAAGCAAGGTTTTGATCATTTTGCTCAAGATCCTTTTTAATGTGTATAAAATGTGCTTGGTTCTAGATATCTCAAGACTCAGTTCCCAACCTTAGGATTTTCTTCTTATTTATGTGATAGCATAACCTTAAGAGGATTTGACACACTTTAATGATTTGTATTTGAAATGCATTTGCAACTAAGATGGCATGTATGTGCAAAGTGAGATGTAATATGAATGCATTGTCTTTTGAATTGCAAGATGAAATATTGCCATATAAAACTGACTACTTCATGCATCACAAGTTTCAAACGATACTATTAAACTGTTTGTATTTCTTGCGGAGCTTTCTACCACATAATTCCAATGTTCCATATTTCCCTGATCTAGAACATAAGTTAGCATCTCAAGACAACTTTTTCATCATTTTTTTTTTTTTATATAGACAAACAAAACATGTCAAATAAACACACAACTTTAAATTAAAACTTATTCAATCCAAAACCAAACTGCAATCCCAAAAATGAAAATTTGAAAACACAAACCAAAACCAAACCCAAAGTAACTTCAAAAACGATCTTGAAAACACAAACCAAAACCCAAAAAACCAAAATCTATATAC
Organism: Wollemia nobilis; assembly: GCA_028583015.1. Taxonomy (NCBI): domain Eukaryota; kingdom Viridiplantae; phylum Streptophyta; class Pinopsida; order Araucariales; family Araucariaceae; genus Wollemia; species Wollemia nobilis. Next base: position 15,353,347 of record JAQPPZ010016947.1, on the reverse strand, counting down.
AAATGTACAATATAATACAAGATGATGCAAAGCTTGGATTATCACTTTCCTGGATCCCAAACATGATTAGAACATTTCAACAAAAATATAACGTGATATGCATGCCAAATGTTGTGGGAATCCCACAAAAACAAGACTAGACCAAACAATGCAACAAATTTCCACTTGCCATGCTCACCATACCAATTTGATTTAGTTCCAATAATACTCCCATAGGTGAGCATCAAATTACTAAAATGATTAGACAATAAATGATTTTCAATTTTATCATGTCTATTCTTTAAAATGTAAATTTCATAATTCCCTCCTTGATTTAGAATTAGGCTATCTTTTTCAAATATGCAATTTTGTAAGTAGGAGCCTATTTCTACAAATTTCAAAGCCAAATCATTTTCCAAATTTGTAGGCCAATCAAATTTGTGTAACAATTTACAAGCATCTAGGATATTTACTAAATTAGGATCATTAAAAGTTTTTACCCTAGATTCAATTAGTAATTGTTGATGAATTTTATTTAACAATTCAAGTGCATCAACTTCTTTTCCATTCATTGAAACAATGTTATTAAAGGTGTGATTAAAAATTATACCTTGTTTTTCATTTACCTTTAATGACATTTCATCATTCAAATTCAAAACATGGTCATGCAAATTCTCACCCAAATCTTGGATACTTGAACACAAAAGGTTAGATTCTAACTTTTGAACATTTTTATTTACCAAAATTTGATGGGGATTTGCAATTCCCTCTTTTACCTCATGGTCTTCATACTCTTCATTGATTACTTGTTTATCAAACATACCAAAATTGGGCACCCAATTGAAAACATGCCCATCATTTTCAACCCTCAAATGTTTTTGGTCAAAGTGTATGTCAAGTAATCTGCTTTGATGATCACTTATTCGAGTTGCTTCCAATTGATCAATCTCTTTGTCATTTGGTTCTAATTCTTTGTTCACTATCCATGGTATCTCTTCATGTGAGGTGGAAGTTTCAACATCCTGCATATCAAGTGAAATATGAGTTTCATCTATAGGGATGTGAGAAAAGAATGCATTATCATATCTCCCCCAACCATTGTAAAAATTATCATCCAAATCCATGGAATGAAATTCCATGATGTTTGTGACATGATCTTTTGATTCATTCATAAATTCTTTTTCTTCTTTGTCCTTGGCAATAGGATCATTATAATCTTCCAAAATTTGATGAGATTTGAAACTCTCTTCCAAAACATCCTCAAATTGTACAGGAGTTGTAAAGTCTTCCTTTGAGTAGGCGATTATGTTGTCCTGTATATCAATTGGCACACAAGTTTCATTAGTAGTTTTGGAGTGAGTGAAGTCTTCCCACTTCTTCCAAGCATCATAATAATCATCTTTCAAAATCAAGTGGTGACGTTCAACTACTTCTTCAACATCTTCCAATTCATCAATGTGTTTCTCATCAAATTCATCTTCACCTTCCTTAGATGGTTCAATTATTTCCAAAAGTGGGTCATTTCTTGAATTCAAATTTATAAGGCTATCATTGTCCAAATTAGTAACCCATGATTCAATTTTATCATAATTTGGAGGGTGAAGAATTTCTTGATCGTTAATTTTACACATCTCATCAATAGTATCTTCCAAGAACAAGTGGTGAAACTCTATCATGTCTTCAAATTCATTTATTGGTTTTCTCCAAATTTCACTTTCAACCACTCCATTCAATTCTATGGTGGGTTCCATCCTATCACATATATCAAACATTGTTGAATTTAGAACCCCTTCATCTAGATAATCGTGTATCTCTATGAATGAGATCATTTCTGCATAATCCTCACTAGTGGATGTTGGCTTAGCAATTTGCACCTCCCCTTGGACTACATCTAAGGTGGTTGTAAGATTTGGATATTCAAATTCATCCCCTTGATCATTTACCTTAGATATCATTGGAGTGGAGGGTGCTATATTTGATGGTTGGTGTAGGTTGGCATCAATATCTTTAGAAGGACAATCTCTTATGTGAACATGTTGTGCCTTTTCTTCTTCAAGACCTTGTCGTTCTATCTCTTCTAAGATCTCATGGATTTTCTCTAGAGACAAACCACTCAGTTTTTCCTCAATGAGTGAAGCAAGTGTGGGGTGTATGGCTCCTAGGTATACTTCCATGGCTTCCTCTTCTAATGTGTTAAAATTTTCCCACATTTGGGAGTGCAACTCATGAAATCTTCCATTGAATTGACTCAAGGATTCATTAGGCTCCTTACATATGGAGGTAAACTGATTTTTCAGGATTTCTAAGTCAACCTGATTACCAAAATGGTAAAGATAGGCTGCTTCTAGTTGTATCCAAGAAGTCCTAACCTCCATGGGTAGTTGGCTGTACCAAAAGAATGGTTTGTCATCCAAAATGTATGCAAATAACCTACAAGCTACCTCCTCATAGAAAATCTGGAATTGACATAATGTATTCTTGTAGACATGCAGTTTTTGCAAGTATCCTAGTGGCACCTCTTGATTAAAACACCGTAAAAAATCCAATAACATTGTAGGAATTTGATAGGGTACCACAGGTATAGACAAACCCTTATAATGATCCTCTATCATTGATACCATTCTCTCTCTTAGAGACACTATTTCAGCTCTCAAGGATACCATTTGCTCCTCAAGTGTTGCCATTAGTGAAACTTAAAATGTAATTTTAGAACCAAATCTGTTGAATATTCAACCTGCAAGGTAAAAAAAAATCAAGTTAGCATCAACCAAGAGATGTAAAAATCAAATGAAAGTAATTGCATGAAACAACACTTTGTTAGTCAAGACCAAAATTTTCAAAATTAAATCAAATCACTTTATTTCTGTATGAACAATCAAAATGTGTTGCAAAGCTCTTAAGCAATTCTAAGCATTTAAAATCATAATGAAATAAACCGTTTCATGCCCTCCTTCTAGCACCAATCTGTTGAGTGGTGTTAGAAGACTAAAGATAACAATCAGTAGGGCATGAAATATACAAAAATTTTAAATCTTACTAAAATAAACCCATCCAGGCCCTCCTTCTAGCGCCAATCTGTTGAGTGGTATTTTCACCCAGTTGTGAAAACACACTCTCCGATAGGATTTGGGTTCTAAATCCTCTGCTTGCAAAGAAATTAAACAAGTAACTTCTCCAAGGTTCCTGTTATGTTAGCATTTTGCATCTGTGTATTAATGATCTCAAATGAAGATATTCAATTAAAATGCTTGGAACACCTTAGTGGTTGCAAGTAACTGAAAACAAGGGGCACTATGGTTTATTTTACTGTGAAACTTTAATGATTGTTCATTGAACCCTAATAAAGCAAATGTGATTTGGTCTCTATATGACCATGCTGTAACTTCAAAATGAAATTTAATGAAATGCCATAAATGAAGGAATTATTTATGGATTTTGAAGTTTTTTTAATTTTTTTATTTTATTTTAATGCTTGAAAAATAAAGTTGGAACTTCTGAAAAATAAGGTGCAGAAAAAAGAAAATAAAATGCAAAAGAAAAAGAAATTAAAATTGCATTCAGTTTGATGCTATCCTGTTCTGGAAAAACCGAAGATGTGAGGTTTCCATGCATGCAACCTAACCTATTGGACCTGCAAACATGCACAATCCTGATAAGCTAAGTGCTGATTCCTAGGGTTTTGAAATAAAATTCAAATTTCGAATATTCGCCTAATGCAACCCACAAAAGTGGCATTTAACATTATCTATAAATCCGAAATCTGAAAAATGAAAGAATAAACATTAAATCTATAGCATGCACAGAAGATCTCCTTCTTTCTTGCCCATAAGATGCAAATTTCTGAACACTCCTGCATTAAAAATAAATCATGTTACAATAGCAGAATCTCTAGTTTTCTCAAAACCAGAAAAAGGGGAAGAAAAACACTCCCAAGCAGGCCCAGAATGGCTTCTCGCCTTCGGCACTGCAACTCTGCCCATAGCGGTTTTCGACCCTCGTACCAATCTGTGCTTTCGCTTTTAAAGTTCTGGTAAATTGCTTCTCCTTCCATGACGGTTCATTTCATCTTCCAGATTGCTTCGTTTCACCTTCCCCGCCTTTCCATTGCTTTTGACTTTATGCTCGACATTGAGACGCTTGATCTTCTCTGTGAACTGTAACGCCTCTGCAGCCCTTACACATGTACGCCACGTGTTCCACACTTTTTTGCATGTTCTGTAATGGCCCCATGTAAATCGTGACAAAAAATAGCATGTCGCGATATCACGACGTTTTTATGCATGCAACTTTGCTCCTCTACTTTCACCGCGAAAACGCGACATGTCACGATATCGTGACATTTTCCTGCCAATAGCCTTGTCCGCCTTCATGCATCGTAAAAATGAGACATGTCGTGAAATCGCGACATTTTTATGCCCGCAACCTTTCTTGCCTTCATGCACAACGAAAATAAGACATGTCGCGAAATCGTGACACTTTTTCATTCGGCATCATCTCACTGCTTCCTGTCACGAAATCGCGACACCCTTTCACTCCGTACACTTTGGTAGCTTTCTTGTCACGAAATCGTGACGCTTTCTCTTTTCGTACCACTTGGCTACTTTCTATCATGAAATCATGACATCTTTTCATTTGGCATGTCTTGCTGCATTTGGCCGCGAAAACGCGACATGTCATGAAATCACGACATATTTTCCTTCCGTACCACTTTGCTATTTTTTGTCGCGAAATCGTGACACTTTTCTATTCCGTACACCTTGGCTGCTTTCTATCGTGAAATCGTGACACTTTTCTATTCCGTACCATTTGGCTGCTCTTATTATGACAATTTTCTTTGCATTTTGTCGCTCTTGGTCGAAACGACATGTCACGAAATCGTGACACTTTTCCATTCCGTACAACTTCCCTTGCTCTTAACCGTGAAAATGCGACATGTCACGAAATCATGACACTTTCTCTTCATGATGCATTCTGCTGCTCCTAGCCGTGAAAATGCGACATGTCATGAAATCGCGACACTTTCTTTTTCTCAGCAACAACACGTCGCGATATCGCGACGCTTTCTTTTTCTCAGCAGCAACACGTCACGAAATCGTGACAACTTTTCATTTCGACGTACTTTGCTATTTTGAACCGCGACGGAGCGACATGTCGCGATATCGCGACAACTTTTCATTTCTGGCCGCGACGGCGCAACACGTCACGAAATCGTGACAACTTTTATTTCTTGGCAGCGATAGCGCAACACGTCGCGAAATCGCGACAACTTTTATTTCTTGGCAGCGACAGCGCAAAATCGTGATAACTTTTATTTCTTGGCCACGACGGAGTGACATGTCGTGATATCGCGACAACTTTTCTTTCTGGCCACGACGGAGCGACATGTCGCGATATCACGACACTTTTTCCCTTTTGTGAAATTTTGCTTTTTTTCTTGATTTTTCAGCATCTGGGCCACTGCAGTCTTCTCTGAAAGCATGCAAAAAAAAGGTGGGTCCCCAATTTTGGGGTGTGTTGTGGATCAGCCACAACAGCTTGGATTATAAATAGGAGCCATTTTTATGGCTCAACCACTGATTTCTTGAGTTTCCTAAGTGTTAATTGCCTAAGTGTTAATTCCAAGTTTTCAAATTCCCTTAGAGCATTTGAATACTTCTGCCTCCATCTTCGCTTGTCGTAACTCCCTACAATCATCACCATCTATTTTCCTTGCTATATATACTTCTATAGAATCCTTCCTCAATCGTAAAATACCTTTGGGTGCTTCCATTCCACTACCAAGCACCTCTGGGTGTCTCCCTACCAGTATCAAGCACCCACATGTTAGCATATAGGTTTTATTACTTGATTATTTTTCGACATGTTTTAGTCTCTTAAGATGGTCGACATATCATGTTTGGCTAAGTCACCCCTCTAGGTAGAAGAAGAGTTTCATTTTGCTTCGTATTAGCATATTCTAATTTGGCTTAGTTGTTAGCAGTTTCTCTTGCTTCTCAGCCTATGTATTTTTCTAAATTTTATTAATGAATGTGTTCACTATTCTATATTTGGTATCAAAGCAGGTTTTCTCAGACGGATCAAAACCTATGGAGAGTGGTGTGAAGAAATCTGAAGCACGCACTTTATCAGAGAAACACCAGTGGCTAGCACTCAACAGAGTTGCAAGGAAGAGCTCAAGTAAATCATTAATATCTCATGCATACTGAGGTATTTGATTATGAAATTTTGAGGGTTGTTAGATAATTATATAAATAGGATTTAGTTAAAATGTTAGGTGATTTGGAGCTAATTTTATGATTTTATTAGCATTTTGAGTTTTTCAAAAAAATGGTTGTATAAAGTAGAAGAAAGGATATTTGCTTCTCAAATATTGGGAGAAATATTATTTAGATAAAATCATAATTTAAAAAAAAATAGGTCATTTGGAGTTGTATTGATCAATTTGTGTGAATATTGATTTTTTCTTCAAAAATACTAGATCTGGAATTGTGATAAAAATGGAAAAAGTAAATGAACACATCTTTTTCACCTTTGCGAATTTTCTTCTAAAATATAGAGAGTTTTCATATTATTATCTCAGGAATACAGAGTTTAAATTTTTAGAAATTTTGGAGCTGTATGGAATGATTTATGTGAAAAACATTGAGGTTGTCTCAAAAACACTCTAAGATCTAGAAATGGAAAAATTAAATTGATCACATATTTTTCATTTGTGTGAATTTGATTCTGAAATTTAGTGGATTTTTAGATACGTCTATCAGAAGTCTACAAAAAAAAAAACAGTTTGTTTCATTCAGTATTGGCCGGTTTATGATAAATTTGGTGCTTGATAATTTGGTAAATAAAAAGAAGCATGTATTTTTGCAATTAGAGGTTAATTATGAGAGATTGAATTAACAGGTTGAGTTAATTGAGTAAAAGAAGATCTTCTAATGTTATTTATTGTAAAAATAAATTGTATTAGAAGTTATCTACATTATTCCAAAGTTTTTTTGATTAGCATCAATGTCTGTCAATAACAATCTTCCCATTCCTAAATTTAATGAGTTAGATTATGAGTATTGGTCCATCAATATGAGGACCTTACTCATAGGCAAGGGGTTATGGGATATTTTAGAAGAATGCTAAAATGAACCTACAGATTGGATCACCTTGAGTGCATCTGATAGAACCAATAAAAAGGATGCCCAAAAGAAAAACTTATTTTCTCTCTACCATCTCCAAGCAGCTTTGGATAAAAGCATCTTTCCAAAGATTACTTCTTGTTCAACAGACCTAGAAGCATGGACAGCCTTGAGAGATAGCTATCAAGGAAGAATCAAGTGAAGAAAGTGAGGCTTCAAAACTTGAAGAGATATTTTGAGAATCTCAAGATGCAAGATGATGAAAGAGTGGAAGATTATTGTGTGAGAGTGAAAGCCATTGTAAACAAAATGTAAACTCTTGGAGAAGACATCAAAACTGAGTTAGTGGTGAAGAAAGTATTGAGAAAACTTCTTCATAAATGGAAACATATTGCTATAATTATTGAAGAGTCTAAATATTTGTCTACTCTAACTTTTGATGCTCTAATTGGTTCTTTGATGTCTCATGAAGAAATATTGAAGGGTGCTGCATATACAAGCTATGGAGGTGATGAGAAAACAGTCTCATCCAAAGAAGGTGATAATGCACAAGGAAGAGGACAATTAAAATGAAAAGGAAGAGGCCAAAATAGAGGCAAAGGAAGAGGATGAGGTAGATCAAGAGGTGGCAATCAAGGAAGAGGAGGTGACAAATAAAAAAAATCATGTTACAATTGTGGTAAGGTTGGTCACTTTGCTAGAGATTTTTGGTTCAAGACTTCTCAAGATGGGAGAGGTCAATATGGAAAATATGGAGAAGAGGAAGGAGCTTCTTCAAATCTATTCCTCACCTATGGAAAATCATATCAAAATTTTAATGAAACTTGGATTTTGGATACTGGTTGTTCCAATAACATGAGTGGCAAAGAGGAGCTCTTTGCTACAATGGATTCTTCCTACAAATAAAAGATCAAATTGGGAGATGACAAGGCACTACAAGTTGAAGGTATTGGAGCCATGGAGTTCCAACAAAATAAGGCACCAAGAAGGTAAATGACATCTATTAGACCCTCAAACTCCAACATAATTTTCTTAGTGTTGGATAAATGATGGAGAATAACTATAGGCTTGTTTTTAATGAAGTAAAATGTGTAATTTTTGATAAGAAAAATTGTGATAGAGTTATTACACAAGTACCTATAACAAATAATAGGTTATTTCCTCTTAATTTTGAGGGAAAATGAGGTGCTCAACTTGCTAGTGTAGCTATTTCTAATCCAACTATGCTTTGGCACTTGAGATTTTGTCATCTTAATTTTGCAAGCTTAAAGTTGTTGACTTCTCAAGCTATGGTAAGTGGACTTCCAAGATTTGAAGAACACAAGGAGGTGTGTGAAGTATGTGCTTTCAAAAAGCACTCAAGATCAAAGTTTCTAAAGGGATAACCATGGATAACAAGCCATCCACTACAATTGGTGCATTCGGACATTTGTGGTCCAATGCAAACCAAAAGCATTGGTAACAACTCTTACTTTCTCACTTTCATTGATGATTTCTCTAGGATGTGTTGAATTTATTTTTTGAAAACTAAATATGAAGCTTTTGATTGTTTCATAGATTTCAAAAATAATGTAGAGAATCAAAGTGAGTTTTTTGTAAAAAGTCTCAGGACTTATAGAGGAAGACAGTATTCTTCAAATGCATTTCTTAAATATTGTAAATATTGTGGAATAAAAAGGCAATTCACAACTGCCTAAACCCCACAACAAAATGGTATGGCTGAAATAAAGAACCACAATATAGTAGAAATGGCTAGATCAATGTTGCAATCTAAGCATCTAAGTAACATGTATTGGGTTGATGCTATAAGAACTAGTGTTTACATTTTGAATAGGAGTCCTACTTCTAGTCTAGATGGGATCACTCCTTATGAAGGATGGAATGGCAAAAAGCCAAATGTAAAACACTTTAATATTTTTGGTTGTCTTGCATATGCCCACATTCCTGATGAAAAAAGAAAGAAACTTGACCCCAAAATTCAAGCATGTATTTTTGTTGGATATTGTGAGTCTACCAAAGCATATAGACTCTACAATACCAAAACACATAAAATTGTACTTTCTAGGGATGTAATTTTTGATGAAGGGGGAGAATGGGGTCATCAAAAACTTTTTGTTGATGATGGATCTCATGATGCAAGTTCCTCCCAAGTGTAGCAAGTGCTACCCAAAAATAACAAAGGAAGTCCTCCAAGCCTAAGTATGAGTACTACTTCAAGTACATCAGAAGCTACTCCAAGTCCTTCTCCACAAATATCAGTAAGTTCTTCACCAATGGATATTGATTCTCCATAAAGAGGTAAAATAACACCTCAGTACCATCCATATTACCAAATGTTGGATAAGAATTTCCAAAAAAGATACACTAGAATTCAAGCTAGTGAAATGAATGCAGTTTTAAAAAGACTTGAAAATCGGCATATGTATGGTGATGATGACTCCCAAGAACCTAAGGGAGATGTAGTTAATTATGCTTTAATCACAATTATAGAGCTAGAGCCATCTAGTTGTGAGAAATAATGCACTCATGATGTATGGAAGCAAGCCATGGAAGAGGAAATAACCTCTACAAAAAAGAATGATACTTGGGAGCTAGTGAAGTTTCCTAAAGGTAAAAAATGTGTTGGATGCAAATAGGTCTACAAAACAAAATTCAATGTTGATGGAAGCATTGAAATACACGATTCAAGACTTGTAGTGAAAGGGTTAACTAAGAAGTATGATATTGACTATGAGGAGACCTTTTCTCCTATTGCTAGACATGAGACAATCAGATCAATACTTTCTTTGGCTGCCCACAAAGGATGGAAAATTCAGCACATGGATGTAAAGAGTGCCTTTCTCAATGGGTACTTGAATTGAGAGCTTTTTATGCAATAACCTCAGGGTTTTGAAGAACAAGGTAAGGATAACCTTATCTACAAACTGAAAAAAGCACTATATGACCTCAAGCAAGCACCAAGGGCATGGTACTCTCGCATTGATGGCTACTTTTAGGAGTATGGATTCACTCAAAGAAAAAGTGAACCTACTCTCTACTACCTAAAGCAAGGTAAAGATATTCTCATTGTATGTTTATATGTGGATGATCTAATATTCATGGGTAGTAGTGACAAGATGAATAAGGAGTTCAAAAACTCCATGATGAAATAATTTGAAATGAAAGATCTAGGCTTAATGCATTACTTCCTAGGCATGGAATTTCGTCAAACAGATAAAGGGATCTTCATATGTCAACACAAATATGGTCAAGATATGATTAAGAAATTTTTTATGGAGCAATGCAAGCTTGTTGCAACTCCCACGGGTCATGGGATCCAATTGAGCAAAGATGATGGAGAACCTAAAGTTGACATGACCACTTATAGGAGCATGGTTGGGAGTCCAATGTTCCTCACCAACACAAGGTCTGATATTCAGTATGTTGTTTATCTTGCTTCAAGGTTTATGGTTGATCCATTAGAACTTCATTTTCAAGAAACTAAGAGAATTCTGAGATATGTAAAGGGTAAATTGGATTTTGGGATCCATTACCAAAAATGTAATTCTATAAAATTAGTTGGCTTTAGTGATAGTGATTGGGGCAGCAATATAGATGATAGAAAATCTACTTCAGGGAATTGTTTTAGTCTTGGGTCGGGACTAATTACATGGAGTTCCAAAAATCAAACTGTTGTAGCATTGTCATCTACTGAGGCTGAGTATATATCAATCACACATGCTAGTACTCAAGATCTATGTTTGAGAAAATTCCTTGAAGAGATTGGAGAGCAACAAAGTGGTCCTACAATATTTTACTGACAATATGAGTACCATCCAATAGGCACATAATCCCATCCACCATAGTAGGTCAAAACACTTTGATATGAAGTATCACTTCATTCGCAACATGGTGGAGAAACATGTAGTTGAGCTTCAACATTGTAGAACTTTGGACAACATGGTGGACATCTTCACCAAAGGCGTTGCTAAAGCTCAATATGTAAAGCTGAGAGATTATCTTGTCAGCCCTCTCAACTTTAAGGGGGAGATTGTTAGGATATAGGTTTTATTACTTGATTATTTGCTAACATGTTTGTCTCTTAATATGCTCGACATATCAAGTTTGGCTAATTTACCCCTCTAGGTAGAAGGAGAGTTTTATTTTGCTTCGTACTAGCATATTATAAGTTTGGCTTAGTTGTTATCGGTTTCTCCTGCTTCTCAACTATATAAGCCTATGTATTTTTCTAAATTCGATTAATGAATGTGTTCACTATTCTATACCATGGGCCTTTCCTATAGCCTCCAAGTTCCCGTAGGTGTTTTACATAAGTGTTTTGAGGACCTCCTAGCCTTCAAGCGATGCTAGGGTAGCATCATGCCAATCAACTACAAAAAAATCTTACAGATCAAAATATAATAAGCAAGTAAGGTAGATTTATTGTTTATTATTTCATTTATGCACTTTTATTTCTATTCACTTCATTTGTAGTAGATAGTTAAGGTTTTTCTATTACTTATAGATGGCCTCATATTGTGGAGCCCTTGCAGGTATTACTAATTTGTTTGTTATATCATTGTGTACATATCTAAAGGTGCTACATCATCACTAGACAATTTTTTAAATTGGAGTGGCTTGGTATCGGATATCAAGAAGCCCACTCAATTCTATTGGGAACAAGGACGTGCCTAAAGACACCACCAACCTTGTTTGCTAGGGTTTTGGAGAACCCTATCCATTTATAAATCTGCATCAAAAGGATTCAAAGGATCCACATTGTAACACTGGAGTTTTTAGGCTCCCCCATTAATATAAGATCATCTATTGTGCAATTTTGGCTTCTTTGTGTTCAATTTATTTAGCATTGTTTGGTGTTGCATTTTTGTATCCTCAAATGGTGATCATAGTGGGAACCCCTAAGGGTTTCTGTTTATGATTTGCCTTACTAGTTTACTTGTTTTTTTATATTATCTTGCAAGGTTTTTAAGAGCATAAATTTCATGGATTTCTCTAGATCTAGGGTTTCTGAAAGTCACAGGAAGTTGCAAAATGTGTGTTAAATGCTCGATGGCATTCAAGGGATATCTATAAATACCCAGGTGTGTTTTATAAATGCCTAGGGATGTTTTATAGAGATCTAGGACAAATACATAGGCTGTTTGTAAGTCAGCTAACCAAATCCTAGTTTTCTTGTTTACATTTTTTGGTTTTTTTGTGTCTTTTTCAAGCTTTGATATAAAAATAATTTCATTAATTAACATGGAAGAGAAAATTCATATTAGCATGCATTTTAAGATTTAGATTAATCATTTGCATCCATTCACAACTTCTATTTCAAATTTTTTAGTTTCTATTGTGTGAAGATAAAAATGAAAAAATAATACTGCATGTTGATTGCATGTAAATCAAAATTGCATAGTTAGTTTGCATTATTAGGGTTAGAGATATCTATTTTTTGTGGTCTAAGTAGGAAAATATTTCATATACCAAGAGTATCCCCGCACTTGGGTGATTCCATACGAAGGAATAGACAAACCCCCAACTATTTAGAGTGGGTCTTAAGCCGTGTACTCTATATCCTTTGGAGAATTTGGTATTGTGAATAGTGGCTTCTAATTTAGACCATTGAAGGTGGCTATTTTTCTAACATTGTTTGAACACAATAGAAAATTATTTTTTTTAAAAGGAACCACACATTGCATGATTCACATTTAATAGTAGTGGTTGGATTTCATCACCAACCATTGCTTAAGATTTGGTGACGGTGGCATTTATATCCATCCACCAATATCTACCCTTAGAAACCCTAGGTCACCCCCAAGAAAAATTTCTATATTTCATCAACAACAAGAATCTCGTTGCTCCAACTTAGCCATAGTTTTTACCTTTATTTTATTAATTCATATTAGCACATTTGAAACACACAAGATTAAAACCTAAGGAAATTCACTCACATTAAAAGGAGATAACCAATAAACAAGGTAAGACACATGTGTTAAACAAACTTAGCATTGGTTGTTTGTTTTTATTATGAAATTTAAATTGGGTGTTTCAGTTTATAGTATAATCTATATTTTGATTTATTTACTTTATGGTCTTAACAAAAAATAAAAGCAAGCATTAAATAAAGATAATAAAATGGAACCTTCATCCACCTTCCCTACCACCTGTGGTATATTCCCTAAATGTGATACAAGCAGATTTATCTACAGGTCCCTCACATTATTTGCCATCCATAGCCTTTCATATGACCATGCCTCAAGAGGAATCAACCTCCCCAACCATCGACCATCACATTACCCATATAGACATTATAAGAGTAGAATCTCTCATGAAGTCTTCTAACTATACCTTAGATTCCATTCCCAATTCACATAGATAGGATCTTACTTTATAACAGGAGCTTGTTTATTCCCAACCACCTTCCAGCTTTACCCAGATGTATACCAACCCTTTTTTTGAGGCATCAGTTACAAATTCTTTCCATATGTCCATTACCCAACCCTCGTGTGCTCCTAGAAACTCATACACTTCAACTTACACCAAACCCTTATATGAAGCACATGTAAATGCTGCTTCACAAGTGTCAGCCTCATAATTTGCCATATCTAGTGTAATTTTTTCCCAAGCCACGTCTTCCATACCATCTACCTCCATACACTTAGCTTCTTATAGAGATATTAGTGAGGCATGGAAAAACCTAAAAAAATTGCTTAGACAACATAAAAATGCTCAAAATACAAGTACATGTTAACCCTAAGCCTTTGCCAAACTCTACTCAGACTATCCTTGTTCACCAGGGTCCATCATGGGCACCATAGTATTCTATTGTTTCTATCCTTGTTCCTCCACTAAGTCATACCACAATCCATCCTATTCCCATTGGCCAACCTATCCATAACCCTCATACATCAACATCATTCCATAATTTCTCGTATTTTCATCATAAGTCTCCCATTCATTAATTTCCATCAAATTCACCTAGCCATCATTATCAAAATCATTATCACTTAGTCACTCCACAAAATTTCTCCACTCCACCACAAAATAATAAGGTAATTCAGGGCTTCCACGTTCTTAAGGAAGACCCTCAAATCAAGGTCATGCAAAAATAGATATATCAATTGATACAATATACTCCTAGTTTTTCAAACCAGAAACCAAATTTACACCATTTGATCAATCAACCAATTCATCCTTTGGTACCATCACCACCATATTCGATAGATTTCACGATTCCCAAATTTTATAAATTTAAGGGAATTGAGGATCCCAAAGAACATGTGAGCACGTTTGTACATGCTTGTTTCAGAATTCAAAATGGAAGTGATCTTATGCTTCAAAATTTTCCTCAAAATTAGGAGGAGATGCCATAGAATAGTATAATCAATTACCCAGCCATAGTATTTATACTTTTGAGCAATTTATTGACCAATTCGTTGAGTGTTTTAGCTTAAATATTAAAAAGAAGATATCATTGTCTGATGTCTATGCTTTGAGACAACATGATGATGAATTTATCTACGATTTTGAAAACTGTTGGAGGGTTGTCATCACTAAATTTTCATTTACCCTACTAATGGATGAGCTAATCAAGCTATTCACCAATAGTTAATAAAACCTATATCTTGGATGCTTCAACTACAAACCTATCATTCATTTGAAGAAGCTTTAGCTCAGGCTAGTGTCATTGAGGAGATCAAAATCCAAGAAGGTATACTTAAGACTAAAAATAAATAATGGAAAAATAAGGGCCAATACAAAAGAAACTATTTTGGCCAACCAAAATCAACACAGGCTACACCAACCACTCAACCCAATCAAGTTAATCAAGTGGTCGTGATCCAGTTAGTAATGGCTCAACAACAATCCATGCAACAAACATCGTAACAAATTTCTTATCATGTGGTACCCTCAACAACTCAAGCCATGCATAACACAATGCTAGCTATGGAAAACCATCTTCAATGATAGTCTATCCAACAAAATTTCCAATACACCCCTTTAGATGAATCATATGCTTCCCTTTTTTGAAGGTTATATGATACAAACAAACTTGCTTTACTTGAAATCAGACCTGATGATCCTGCCAAACATAGTAAACACTATCGAGAACATATATTTTGTCCTTATAATAGGAAAAATGGGCATGACATTAACAATTTCTATTCATTCAAAGACATTGTTCAAGATCTTATTGACTTGGGAGAAATCAAGCTTGATAATTCCCTCACTCAAAAAAATCAAAACCTTGGTATATTTCAAACACCAATTCCTCATCATAAGGAGGTGAAACCAAATTTAGGGGGGCCTAACACTAAAAGTCCCCCTAATCAAGTCAATCATGTATAAAAATACCAAGGTTTTATAGGGGCCATCGATGTGGTCACTAGAGGTCAAAGGAGTAATCAACAAAGGCAACCACCTCAAGAAAGTGTGTCACAACCTCCAACATCACCACCCGTTCAATTTTCCCCCAATATTTCATCACCCATCCATATCTCTAGCCAATCAAATCCTCCAAATCCACCCATCAATCATCCACCATGACCAATCATCTCATTAAGTAGCCGATTAACTACAAGTTTGAAAATGGGTTCTATCAAATTATCAATTTACGATTTAATCCAACAATATCCTCCACATCATGAGGAATTAATGGAAATTCTAAAGTCCATTGAACTATAATTACAAGATCCTAATGCCTTCAAAAAAATTTTGGGGAGCATACAAACATGCATGGAGCCTTCCATCACATTCTATGACTTTGATATTAAGCCAATCTCATCAGACTCAGTAGACCCTCCATTGCATATCATGGATCTAATTGACAAGAAGCCTTTTAAAAGAGTGTTAATTGATACCGATTCCTCTATCAATATCATCACCACTTTTGCCCTTCATTATTTGAACCTTCCTCCATCTCATATCACCAATTCATCATTCAACCTAAAAATATTTAATGATGCTTTGTGTTCCACAATTGGCACTGTTGTTTTACCCATTGAAGTAGGGGTTAAAATATTGCACACCATGTTTCACATATTGGAAGGATCTATGGTGTACAATGTACTCCTTGGAAGACATTGGATGAGGGAAATGAGATGTGTCCCTTACTTTTTACATCAATTTTTGAAATACATTCATGAGGTACAAGTACATTGTATACCAGCATATGTCGAGTCATTTAAGTATTGCAATTTCATTTCAAATCCTTATGAGTCCATGCTTATTTCCACTCACCTTTTCTGTCACCATTAGCCAATCCATCTATCACTTCACCAATATCTTCATCAAAGAATCTTATTCCTGAGGATTTTCCTATCACCAATCCCCATCAAGATTACGTACCCTCATCATATTCATCATTGACTACATGTACATGTGGTCATAGTCGGTCTACATCATCAACATCATTACCATCCACTTCATCATCATCATTCATTCAGCAACCTACATAATCCAATCCATCACCAACACCTAATGTTTCATGAGTTGAGTTGACATATTATGATACATATCCATATTCACCATTCCTCGATCCATCATATGACCATGTCCTTCCATGTCATCCCAAGTTGAGTTCCACCTCACTAATCCTGGTATTGGTGAATATGTGGTCCAAGACATCACCGTCACACCTCATCATTCCTAATGCTAAGAATTTTGATCACCCACGTGATCCACCTTTGGCCATAAGAGTAGTATATAGCATGTTTTTAGCTCCAAATAGCATAAATTTTGTATATGGGGTATTGATTCTTCATCAAGTCCAGCTCCCCTAGATGAACCCAAAGAACAAACACTTGAAAATATTCCAAACATGACGGGATATCCCTCTTGATATTTACACATAGTCAATTGGCAAGGTCATGGCCTAGGATTACATGAAGAGGGATTGCATCAACCTATTGATGTTCCATGTCAAGAGGTGCATGACCTTTCAGGTCTAGTTTTCCACCCACTTTCCACCACTTCTTCTCTTGAACAAGCCTTCCAAAGGCTTAATCTCAATTTAGGAGAAGAAACCCTCCATCCCGATAATTCTGACAATGAAATCTATGAATAATTTGAACTTATGTCTATAATTTTAGATGAATATGAAGAAGAATCAAAGCCCATCATTCCCCATACTAAACAAGATGAGTTTTATCTCAACATGTTCCCCATCCATGAGCTCATATTTCACTTGCTTCTTCCACAAAAGTGACCCGTCCCTACCGGTGAACCACCACCTCCATTCCATTAAGCCATTTTATAATCCAAAATGTAATATATATACATAACACAAAAATAGTGGTTTTCACCACTACCAAAAAAAATCAAAATTCAATAAAAAATCAACAAAAACATGTTTTTTCTTTGCATTGCATGTATATAGCATTTAGACAAATACATTTATTTGTGTTTCTTGTTGTTGTTCAGGTTAACCAAGTTTCTAGCACTATTTCCTAGGTCCCATCCATTCCATCCAACCTTATCCACCTTGCCCATAAGTCAACATGAATCCTGTTGATTTATTCACCCCGCTCTGTAATCCATATGATTTGGCTAAACCAATTCCAATTGACATAAGCCTTATTGATATGGACCAGATTTCCTCACCTCCATCCTTTTTTGAATTTATCTTGTTTGAGGAATTGTTAAGGGCTTCTGCCAACTACATTCCTCCATCCCCTCCACCTTCACCTTCACCTTCACCTTCATATCCTAAGGTTTTCCAGGAAGAAATAGATGAGGATAATCCATAAGAGTTTGATGACATCTTAGATAATCCATCCCATCATCTTGAGGAAGGTTCCCACATGTCTATTGAATATACTATCAATGTGGACCTTAGTTCAAACAAAGACAATCCTCAAATTGTCAAGCTTGGCAAAATTTTATCACCCAACGAACAAGAGAAATTTATTTCTCTCCTCAAGAAGAAGAAAGGTATATTTGCATGGTCCTACAAAGACATACCTATTATTGACCCTATTTTGGTTGTCCACAATCTCACCTTACAACCTTATTCTAAGCTGATCAAATAAAAAGTTAGGAGAATGCATCCTACCATGGCCATCTTGGTAAAAATAGATCTTCAAAAACTCTTAGATGTGAACTTCATAGTTCCTATCAACTATCCTGAGTGGCTTTCAAACATGGTACCCATTCATAAACCTAATCGGGTGATATGTGTTTGCACTAAATTTTGATATCTTAACAAAGCATGTCCTAAGGATGCCTTCCTTCTCCCAAACATTGAATCTTTTCAACACCTACGCTGGCCATGAAATGCTTTCTCTCATGGACAGTTTTTCAGGATACAACCAAATTCGAATAAATCCTGATGACCAACACCAAAGAAAATTCATTACACCTTGGGAAACTTTTTTTTACAAGGTGATGCCCTTTGGCCTTAAAAATATAGGTGCCACTTATCAACGTGCCATGAAATACAACTTCCATGATTACATGCATAATATTATCGAATACTATGTGGATGATCTCTTGGCTAAATCCAAAACTTGACAATAACACATTGGTGTATTGGATAAATGTTTTGATCGACTCCTAGAGCATAATGCAAGGTTGAACCCCAAGAAATGTGTCTTTGGTATTACCTTAGACAAGCTTCTAGGATTTATTGTCCCCAAAAGAGGCATTGAGGTGGACCCTAACAAGGTCAAGTCCATCACGAAGATGCCTCCCCAAACTAACTTAAAGGAATTGCATAGTTTACAAGGAAATATTCAATAGATATGTCATTTCATTGTGCAACTTTCTGATAAATTTAGGCCATTCAATCACTTACTACAAGAGGGGGTGCCATTCTATTGGACAAATGAGTGTCAAAAAGCCTTCAATGACACTAAGCAATACCTAGATTCTCTACTAGTCTTAGCTCCTCCTCATTCGAGGGTCCCTTTTTATCTTTATATCTCAGCAATGGACTTTGCATTAGGGACAATGCTTGCACAACAGAATGAGGAAAATTGAGAGCAAGCTATCTATCACATTAGTCAAAAATTGGTAAGCTACGAAACCAAATACGCTTATATAGAGAAACTATGCTTAGTAGTGGTTTTTACCACTAAGAAAATTTGACATTACATGCTTAACCACACAACTTATGTCATAGCTAGAGAAAATTATTTATGTTACATGATGTCCTGCACTTACAATAAAACCCACACTGCTAAATGGATAATGCTCCTTACTAAATTTGACTTGGAATTCATTAGCCAAAAATCCATTAAAGGTTAGGTAATAGCTGATCAACTGATGAAATCTCCACTACCTAGTGATCATCCTTTGATTAATGAGCTCCATGATTTGGTATTTGTCATCACTAAGCAAGAAGAAGATGTCATTTTGAATGAAGATGTCGATATCACACTATTCTTTTATGGATCTAAGTGCATGAAATGTCAAGGTGCTAGAGTTGTATTTCAGACACCATAGGGGGTACCTATCCCCTTATCATTCAAACTCAACTTCCAACACATAAATAACACTATAGAGTATGAAGCCTTAATCCTAGATCTTCAATCAACTATAGCTATGGGCATTAAGCATATTCAGATATTTGGTGATTCTCAACTTGTCATCAAACAAATCAATGGAGAATACCAATGCAAATAACCTACCATTAAGAGTTATCACGAAGTAGCAATGAAATTGCTTTCTAAATTTGGTTGGTAAGAAATCAATATTTTGCCATTTTTGACTAATGTATTTATATATGTGATGCCCTCTCTTAGATCATTGATTCCAAAATACTCCTTTGGATAGGTACAACCCCTTATAATTTCAATGGTCTCTAAATTCACAATTATTCGTGATGAGTCTAAGGATGAAAAGGATGTTTGCTTTATCCAGTCAAATTCATATTATCCTTGGTCAAGACAAATAGTAGCCTTTCTCAAGTTTGTAACACTCTCATCTGACATATCTTGAACTACCAAATGCATTTTCAAGCAAAAAGTAGCTTGTTTCGTTCTCTTGGGGGATGTGTTGTAAAAACATGGTTATGATGGATTTCTCCTTCATTGTCTCGAGTCTAGTGAGGCACAAAGAGCCATTGCTGAAGCTCATAATGGTACTTGTGGTGGTCATTTTAGTGGAATGACCATTGCAAAGTGTATTCTACACATGGGTTATTATTGGTCCACAATGGAATGTGATTGTTGCACATATGTTAAACATTACAAAAAGTGTCAAGAACATGCTAATTTAACTCATGTACCATCACAAGATTTATAACCTATTCAAAGACTTTGGCCCTTTTCACAATGGGATCTAGATCTAATTGGTAAAATTTTACCTCCTTCCTCGGGATAACATACATTCATCATCACAGCCACTGAATACTTCACAAAGTGGGTTGAGGTAATTCCTCTAACCAGTACGATAGCCACTGAATACTTCACAAAGTGGGTTGAGGTAATTCCTCTAACCAGTACGACAAGACTTACAATTGTGGAGTTTATACTTCACTACATCATTTATCATTTTATTATACCCAATTTTTTTTCAAACAATGGTAAGTCTTTCAATAACAAGGATGTTCAAGAAATTTGTGAGAAATATAACATTCAACATAGTTTTTTGACTCCTTATTACCCACTAGAAAATGGACAAGTTGAGGCTTCCAACAAGACCTTAATTTCTATTCTCAAGAAACTTGTCAAATAAAATCATAGATATTGGCATACATAAATACCCTTGGTATTATGGGATTATCAAACAAGCATCCACATGCCTACAAGGGCAATGCCATTTTCATTGGTCTATGGAGCCAAGGAAATCATACCTCTTGAGCTTGAGATCCCCTCATTTCAAATTTCTTTGTAGGAATTCATAGATGATGACACTAATAGACAAGCACATCTTGACCAACTCACACTTCTTAATGAAAGTTGAGTCAATGCTTTAGAGTATTTACGAGTTTATAAAGACCGCCTCAAATGTAGTTATAATGCCAAATTTCATTTGTGTGAATTCCAAGTATGATATATTATCCTTAAAAAGAACTAACAAAATACCGATGCATTACCACATGAAGTAGGGGAAAATTGGTGCACCTAAGAATGCTAAACAATATAAATCTATATCTGGTATTAATCAAGTATTGCAAAAGGACATATTCAAGCAACCATGGAATCCAAATAAGTGCAATAAAATGGGTGTTTCTATTTATTTCATTTAATATATAAGAATCATGGTTACATAGGTGTTCCCTTGAGGTCTCTTAGTTGATACACTTATTTACAAAAATGGGTGCCCAAGGATCAAGTCCTTTCAAACAAGCTCGTGTGGACTTCCAATGTTCTTCCTCGTACCCACAATTGAGGTGGGTGAACCTATGATGCCACCACTTTTTTCTTTGTTTTTATGATATTATATTCCTTTCTCCTGCACTATAAAACCTACACCTACACACAAGGAAACTAGATTTGTTAAATAGCAAGTGCATAGAATGTGAAACATGCAAAAGCCATACATGCAACTATAAGCTAAAAAGTGTAAATATGCAATGTGTCTATCTAAAACAACTCAAAATAATATTAAATTGTATATATATGTATAATAGATGATTCTGGAAAGATCTAATTGAAAATAGAACAAAAATTGCCTCTGAATTGGTGTCACAATCGTAGTGCACCTACGAAGCCTATAGAACCCAAAACAAGCAATGTTTGGACTAAAACTCCTCCAAATAAAACCAAAATTGGAAATTATACATAAAATGATATTTTACAAGGACCCATATGGCTAAAATTGCAAAATCAGTCACAGTTTCATTTGCATCTTCAGATGGTCCCCAAAAGCCTTCAAAAACTTAAAAATACAATATCTCACTCAATATAAATCTAAATTGCATGAAATTTGGACAGAATTCTCATAATATAACCTATAATATGTATAATTAAAAATAGTATAAAAATAAGGCACAAATATATCACCATGCCTTGCAGGGACGGTGGTTACTGCTACAGAATGGGGACCATTCTTGGGGTGGGACGACCACCACTTCTGCTCCTAATTTGCCACCAATTCCTTAGGGGATTGGTCAAAAAACTTCTTAATAGTATTGTCATAAAATTTTGTGGTGAAATTAACTCATATGGTTTTGTTTTTCAAACTAACTACGCATCTTGAATCACTCGAGAACCTCCTTCGCTAGGTAGATATTCTGAGTGAAAAAGGCACAAAAGGGTGAGGGGAAATATTGGCAACACTCTGTTGCTATATCTAAAAACTCCTCTCTCTAATTTGTGTGGAAAATGGATCCACTTTATAGCCAAAGGAGGCCTTTGGGCAAATAGGCATGCAAGGGCATGCATGGCAAGAGGTGCCACTTGTCTAAAACTGAGCATGCATTGGAATGGAAAGAGAATCTCCCATTTTGACCTCCATTATACAATAAGGATTCTGCACCCTCAGGTCTTGCATGTTCACATAGGTGGGATAAATGGCAGTTTATGGGTGTCATTTGTCAAAATTTGACTTTTTAGGAGTCAAAGCTTATGGTCGTCCCACCATAAGCTTATGGGATAGCCCCTATGCCACCATCCCTAGGTGGGATGGCCATGAACTGCGATCATCCCAAGGTGGGATGATCATGCCTATGTGGCCCAAAACCTCCCAAAAGTGGGGTAGAGCCTTCCTAGAGTGGTTAGGACCACTATTAAACCTTTGAGGATTGCCCAAGGGGGCCATATGATGTCAATTAGCCAATGCCTTTGGTAACCTAATCATATTGACATGATTTTAGTGTCTACACCACACATTCGTTATAAATTCATGGCTAATTAGTTAGGTCCATACATTGTTACACAAAGAGTGGGTAATGATACTTATAGGCTTACCAATTTAGAGGGAGAGGAAGAACCTGAAACGCTTAATGTTATACACTTGAGAACATTCTATGCATGATTTAATTTTTATATATGTATATATACATGGCTAATACACAAAAATATTTGCATACATTTCATTCATAAAATTTTATTTCACTAGCATCTAAATTCAAAAAATAATGCATTCACAGACATCTCACATTGCATTCACAAAATTGCATTTCATACATTACATTCACATCCACATTTTGTGTTTCATAGTAGAGATCATTTATTAAGTTCAAGGTCTTAATCGGTCCAACAAAATTCATGTTGCCTTAATTAGGGGCACCCTCACAAATTCATCTACACAAGTCCACCAAGTCAAATTGCCATTAGCACAAGCCACATTATTATAAAATTCCTAGGTTTTTTCGGTCTCTCAGCCACTCCTAGTATGTTAAGCAACCTCCAAAATACATGTCGAGTTCTTTTCAAGACCATTACACATACACACTAAGCAAATATTGAGTTTTGGAAATTGACTCCAAAATATTCTTGAACCAAACTGTTGTGTGGTGATTTCACCCAAGTGCAAAACCACACTCACAGTTAGGATTCTACTAGAAAACCCTCTCTTGCAAAGAAGCCTAAACTTCTCCAAGGTTCCTTTTACTTTAATGTGTGCATGTGTGCTTATTAAATGAGTGCATGGGATACCTCAGTGCTCTGCAAAAAAACTGTTAACAAGGGGTCTGTGCTGGGGTTGCTTTGTTATGTTGTGCTATAACTGTTCATGAAACTTAAAGGAAAGTAAATGTGATTCCAAATAGTGAATCTAGAAATGATGGAGGGACACCTCTTTTGTAGCTTTGAAAGCCCTTATATGCCTCATAAATAACCTGCTTTATGAAATTTGATTTTTCATAAAGGAGATTTAATTTATCACTTCAAAGTAAATGGCCCCTTTTTAAAATTTCCATTAAATTACCCTTCTTCTGTGAAATTGTAATTTTCAGGAAGAAAAATCCATTTATTTCTTTTAATATAATGGCTCACAAAATGTCTAATAAATTATCTCCCCTTCATGAAATTGTACTTTTCCAGAGGGAAAGGCAGTTTATGACCTTAAAGAAAATAACTTTTAAAATAACTTTTAAAATGCCTTGCAAGATTATAGGGAAACCAATTTGTTACTTGTAAACAGAAAGACAAAATCATGAATGCAAATTTTCCTTAAAGCATGGGTCTTGCAAAACCAAAAATTACAAAATTCCTCTTTAAATGCAGAAACTTAAATAAATTTTGTAATTTCTACATTTATCTCAAAACGAGATCCAACTTGCTCTAAATGGACCTTTAGAGCTTATTCTCAGGAACTATGTCACTGTTTTTGTATTTTTATGTTTTATATATATATATATATATATATTTTTATTTAAAAACATTGAAGAAAATATAAGAAGGTAGGGTAGAAAGAAAATAAAATAAAATTGCCACTAAAATGAAATAAACAAAACAAAATGCGTTGCAACTCAAAACATCACCATAAACCCTGCACACATCCATATCCTGCATGAAAACCTATATTGAAGTGATCCATGTTCATGCAATCAAACCTTCAAACAGGTTCGATCTTCTAAAAAAAATAAAATACAATATATCGAAAATATATACAAATCAACCATTAAAATCTGCATAAATTCCAATATAATGACCGAAAATAAAATTTCATTAAACTCAGAACATGCAGACTACAGGCTTTAAAGTGGCATTAGTGGTGATATTCCAATCCAACTAGTGGAAAAGAACTCGAGAAAATAGACCCAGTGCACACTTTTCTCGTTACTGTAGTCCTGTGTCCAAAGTTTCCCCTTATACACAAAGCATCAACCCCTATTTTATAATTTTCTTTCTCTTTCATAACTTTCCTCAATGTTTTCTTTCCAAGTGTTTGTTTCCGTTTTTTTTTTTTTTGGTTTATGATAAGGCCCCTTTTTCCTTTGCTTCGAAACATATTTTGGGTGAGACCTACTCGACGTGCTTGTAACGACCATCCTTAAATGATGACACTCCCAATGCCATAAGCTCTCATAATAAAAACTTTATGCATTTTATTTTCTTTTATGGCTCATGGCCAAGTGTAGCTTTACCTGCTGTTCACCCGACGCCCACCTACCGTAGGATCCAGTCTATCTCCAATAATGCTAGGCGTCCTCTTCATAAACAAACCAGCCCCCTGTCTTCCTTTGAATCTGGTCAGATATCACTGTAGACCTCACTGTAACCGGCTATTCTTGACTGTGGTAGCTCGAATTGATCCTGCCACCTTCATCCTCAATTGCTATTTTCCCACACATCCAGCATGTGACAGCTACCTCATACACTAAGTTGGGCATCCACGCTGGTTTATCCGGTGATTGTGGTATACCTATCATATTCTTTACCAAGGAAATCGCCTTCCATAGGGTGCTATCGATAGACTCATCTCTGAGTCATCCAATTCGTCATCGTCATCGTATTGCTCGACCCGAGCATCATCCCCTACGTGTTCAAACTGCCACCGTGTCATTCGTAATTATCCATGCATGTCCTTCTCATCAGTGACATGGAGCCCTATCACCACCACATATGCAACATCTTGTTTGCTTGTAGTGTCTTCGCGGCAATTCCCAGTGCGCACTCTGTCTATATCTGCTATGTCACTTATTTCCCTTGCGCGTATATCTCAAAGATAACCAAAGTCGCAATCGTTTAATCTGAAACTCGCTTGATTTCTGTCGTCGTAGATTCGTGTCGGATTTGCGTTCATGGCGTCCTTATCTTCACGGTGTCTTCGCTCGAGCCACGTCAGCCACTGCACTGTCCTGCGTCTGCACCGAATGGACCCATCTCCGTCGGCAAAGTCCTCTATCCATAACGAACACCTCTCGACGTCGTCTTTGAAGAAAACTACGCCCTGTATTGCATCACTCCTACAAAATGCCGACATAAAACAAGCCTTAGACTATTAAACTGATGAAATGAACATTAGCCTGATGAAATGAACATTAGCCTAAAAGGAACCCCAAATCAACATGTGATATTTAAGATTAAGCTAAAACAAAACTAAATTAAAACACTATGTTAATATAGCTACATATAGATAGTTATTAACGTGGAACGAATTCCAATCATGGAATATGCCACTAGACTTGCATCATCACTTTAACCAGTTAGAAAGCAAGAGGGCCAGCCTCCCACACACATGTGCCTTTGTTTATATATATTTTATTATTTTTATTTTTTCATTTTTTATTAATTTTTCATCTTTTATATATATATATATATATATAATAAACTTAATTTTTATTTTATTTCATTTTTTATTTTTTTATTTTACTTTTTTTTATTATTTTTTTGTTTTTTATAATAGATTAAATCATTTTCAAAGGTTAGATTAAATCCTTTTATTATTTTATTATTTTACTTTTTTTTATTATTTTTTTCATTTTTTATATATATATATATTATATACATATATAATAAACTTAATTATAAAAACTGATTTCATCCTTTTCAAAGGTTAGAAATTATAACTAATCATACTTAGATGTAAAATCAATTGGAAGTGTTTTAGTTGAAATGATTTGAATCTAAATAATACATTGAGAGCTAAAACTTATAGAATTAATCCTACCAACCGAAATTGCCACTCAAAAACAAGAAGGCCCCCAAAAACCAAAATTAATGTGGGTCCTCAAACATTGGGGCTAGTTGTGGTGAGGCCACAACACAAACACAATTCCACATCTTAAAAACATCTTGTGTCAAAGAGGGATAACACCATAATGAGTATGAACGTTGAAGTGAAAAGGGTCATCCTTGCTAGTCCCATCATGCAACATAGTCCACCAAAATAGTAGTTTTCACTACTATCCCAATTCCAAAAATAAAAGAAAGAGTAGGGAAAAATCCCTAACAAAAACTCTAAATATTTTTACATCACATACCACTGATCATTAAGTTGTAAGGATTGTACTACATTTCCAGTCATACGGTTAGGTAGTCATAACCAAAACTTAAGATATCAAAATACAAATAGTGGACTATGGAGTTAGTCTCTATCGGAGCTATAGATGCTTTACTGGCAGTGGATTACACTCATGCATGATGACACGTATCTTTTAAAGAGACCTTTGACCGCTCATACGGACAATCTAGCTTTTTGGTCTCATCCATAACAGGTTTATCCAATTTACTCAAAATGAGTTAATAAAATCACTTGCACACACATTGGTTCTTGATTGCCTTGAGTCATTACCATGCTCTTGATTCGGTAAATGAATTCACTACACACACATTTGGTCCTAGAGGGATTAGGAAGTTTTAGTGAGTTTTTTTTATACCACTAGTATGTCTGAGTCTTTGCAAATAGGCAGTTTTCTATATCTTCTTCCATATCAACATCCATATCTTCCTCCATATCAACATCTATATCTTCTTCCGTGTCAACGTCCATGTCACTTCATGAGCCATTCATCACATATGCCACCAAGTCTGGTGCCTCTGAAGATCTAAATTATAACTGATCAATAGCACATCCATATAATCTACCTTGCATTAATCATCCATACATGCCACCTTGCATTAATCATCCATACATTCCACCTTGCATTAATCATCCATATATTCCACCTTGCATTAATAATCCATATATGCCACTTTACATTAATGATCCATACATTCCACCTTGCATTAATCATCCATAACATTCCATAGGAATTAATCACCCATATAAAACATGCATTCCACAATAGCATTCCATAAAATTATTCCACAAAAATCATTCGCACAAAAATACATATAACACAAAAGGTAAAAGCCATGTATATATATGTATAAATATCACATGTATAATGAGTGCCAAAAGACTACATACAATGGAGCACCAGGGCTCATATACAAAAGTACCTCTAAGCACTAGCTATGTCCTCCAAGATGACCCCTGTGACCTAGGAGGAGCCCTATATCTAGAGCTATGCCTAGACTCACTACACCTAGCACCCTTAGAGACAAATGAGGTTGGAGGATCAGGAAGTGGAATATGATGCTCCATCAACCTATCTTCCAATGTCTCAATATATCTATGCTAAGAATGAAGATGTGCTATGTCAATGTTATTTCGATGCTCCCTCTCTACTAGCTTTGCCTAGAGCCTCATAATCCTCATGTCCTACTCTACCACCTATTATTCCAATCATGCCCAATCCTCCTTGCTCTGATCAAGAGGCCCATCAAAAACCTCCTTTGCATCATATTCATCTCTATCGTCTCCTCCAATCTTAGGATCTTGACTCACTGCACCCTTAGCCCTCCTTTGACTATCTGATCGAAGGTGCCACTACTGCTTGGGGGCCTCTTGGGCCCCCTAATCCCTAGCCTCACCATCACCATCGCCATACCCATCGACTTCTCCTCGAGGTGGTGCCCATAGTTACTGAGTTGTGAACCACACATCATACTCTATGGTAGTCTCTACATCCTCCACATCTAGGAGATATATCTCCTTGTAATCCTTGTAGGCCACCCTCCATGGATCTGCACATGTGATGGCAAGGTCGAGATTACAACGAACAACTTCTCATTAAATTTCAGTGAAATAAAAAAAATACAGTCCCTGTTACAATGTCCAGGCACACTACTTCTTTCCCCCAATCCCGAACTCACCATCCTCCCCTTACAATTTTTTTTTGGGTTTTTATCGAGGCCCCGATCCTCTCAGCCATTAATGCTCGCCTAACGAAAGTTTCAAATTCGAATTTTCCCCCTCCCTGGGCTTTTCAAATTTTTGACCATAAATGGGCCATCTGCCCGATCTACCAGGAGGCTTTCATTAATGGTTCTCCTCGACCTGCAACCGCCGTCTAAGTCAGGTTGTTCCTCTGCGTTGGTCTCCTTCATAATGGCCATTGCCTGTGTCTGTTTCAATGTCCGTACCTGTTACTTTGCCAACAATACATAAATACGTGGCCGTGGCCCTCATCTCGTTTTAACACACGTAGCTGTCCGCATGTAAAATTGGCCATGCCTTCTCTTCGACGTAATAAATTTGGAACACGCGCCCTGCACAATTGTCAAGTTACTCGTGGCCGTCCACGTGTCAAACTCGGCCGCTCTCGGCCGTCCGTTTGTTCTCTTTTTCGGGCCTTACTTTGCTCTCTAACTTCTTTAACTCCCGCGGCTGACCAATGTTGTGCCACGTGTCGGTCCTTGACTGGTCGCGACATCGCGACAGGTCACGAAATCGTGACCTGTCGCGATATCGCGACAACATCATCTCCTCTGCCCTTGCGTTGTACTAACGTCACGATATCACGACGTCTCCATCCTCTCTGCCCTTGCGACGAACCAACGTCGCGATATCGCGACGTCGCGATATCGCGACGTCGCGATATCGCGACGAAACCTTGCTGCCACCTTTGCTTTGAACTAAGGTCGCGATATCGCGACAAAACTGGCTCACTCCCTGCCAAACCTTTTGAGGTCGCGATTTCGCGACCTCTCCCCAAGCTTAAGAAACTTGCCTTCAATGCTTCCACAAAACTCCCCCCTCCTTGGAAAAACACCGAAAATAAAACAAATGCTAGGAACTTAGAAAATTCTAAAGACATTTTGGAAGATGCAAGATTGCTCTAAGATTACCGGATGCTCCTGCATCAGACACCCGGGGTAATTAAAGAAAAGTGATCCTCACTTTTGGGTTGTTAGAGGAAGACCCAGGCGGTCAACCTCCGTTTTAGACAACCAAGTTGCATCTTCAACAGGCCTGCCCTTCCACTTGATCAAATACTCAGTATACTGTCTGTTTCTGGTGCTTCTGCCTTCACGGGTATCCAATACTTCCTCGGCCTCATTTGTGCTTGGAGTGGATGCTGGAATTTGCCATAATTCTGGACTTTGCCTCTCTGTGCCTTCTCCCTCATGATATTCCACTAAATCTGAAATATTAAAAATAGGTGAAATATCAAGCCAACTCGGCAATTCCACCTCATACGCATTTCCTGACTCCCGCTTTCCCAGTATTTTACATGGTCCAAACTTTTTCATCTTCAATTTATTGTAAGTCTTGGCAGAAATCTCTCCTTCCTGAGATGCACCATAACCTCATCTCCAACCTTGAACTCCTTGAACCGTCGCTTCTGGTCTGCCCTTGTCTTATATTGACTGTTCATTTTTGTAATTTGTCTTCTTACTTCCTCATGCAGACTTTTCATATGTTCTGCAAATTCTTCTGCTTCGGCACTACATTTTTCTTTTCTGTCCAACTTTCTTAGTTCAGACACATTCCTCGGGCTGTGTCCATATATTATCTGGAATGGAGATTTATCTGTGCTTTTATTAACTGAACTGTTATACGCAAATTTTGCCTGCGGTAAAACTAAATCCCATCCCTTGGGCTGATCTGCTATCAAACACCTCAATAGATTACCCAGGCTTCTGTTCACCACCTCTGTCTGTCCGTCAGTCTGTGGGTGGTATGCCTAACCGAATTTCAGTGTCTGTTTTCATCTTCTTCCACAGAGTTCTCCAAAAGTATCCAACAAACTTGGTATCTCTATCGTAAACTATGCTTCTTGCGGACCGTGAAGTCTAACCACTTCCTTGAAGAACAACCCTGCAATGTGAACTGCATCACTGGTCTTTTGGCAGGGGATAAAATGTGCCATTTTGGAGAATCGATCCACCACCACAAATACAGAGTCATTTCCTCTTTGTGTCCTTGGTAATCCAAGGATGAAATCCATGCTTATGTCTTCCCATGGCCTCTCCGATACAGGTAGCGGCTGGTATAATCCCGTGTTTTGCCTTGTGCCCTTTGCCATCTGACATATTCTGGCATCCTTGCACAAACTTCCTCACATCTTGTCGAAGTTGTGGCCAGTAATAATTTTCATCCACTAGGGCAATAGTCTTATCCCTACCAAAGTGTCCAGCCAATCCTCCGCCGTGCTTTTCCTTGATCAAGTTCTCCCGCATGGAGCTCCTTGGAATGCACAATTTGCTTCCCTTGAACAACATTCCATCTTGGATTAGGAAATCCAACCATTTTGTTCGGTCCACCGTAACAGGTGTTAAGCAAGCCTTCCAAGCTTCTACAAAATCCGGATCTACAGGGTACAAATCCTTCAGTTCTTCAAACCCCACTACCTCCACTGTCGCCTAATCGCAAGGTCCGCCTTCCGCTCAAGGCATCCGCAACTCTGTTTGACTTTCCACTTCGTGCTTCAAGACAAAGGTATAACTTTGGAGGAACTCCACCCATTTCAGGTGCCTTTGATTCAGCTTTTGTCCGATCGTTAATGTATTGTAAAGCCTCGATGGTCGATGAATAGAACAAACTCCTTTGGTAATAAATAGTGTCTCCACTTTTTCGGAGCTCGAACTATGGCATAAAATTCTTGGTCATAAACTCGAATACTTTTTTCGAGCGTCATTTAGCTTCTCACCGAAATAAGCAACTGGTTTGCCCCCTTGACTCAAGATAACCCCTATTGCACCGCCACTGGCATCACAGTCCACCTGAAATACCTTGTTAAAGTCCTGGAAGTGCCAACACAGGCTGTTCTGTAACTTTTCTCTTCAATGCATCAAAGCTCCTTTCAGCCCCTGATGTCCACTTGAACTCCTTTTTATCCCCCCTCATTGTTTCCGTGAGAGGTGCACAGATGTCGCTGAAGTTCTTTATGAACTTCCTGTAAAAGCTGGCCAAACCATGAAAGGATCTTACTTCTGTTGTGCTTCTTGGGGTAGGCCATTCAATGATGGCTCTTACCTTCTCTGGGTCCATTTTCAGGCCTTCTGCTGAGATTACAAACCCCAGGTATACTAACTCCCTTTTGACAAAATTACACTTTTTCAGATTTATTAACAACTGCTCTTCCCGCAGCTTCTCAAAAACCTTCCTGATGTGCATCAGGTGTTCTCCCAGGGTCCTGCTGAATATCAAGATATCATCTAAATAAACAATTACAAATCTTCCCAGGAATTCCTTCAGTACTTCATTCATCAGCCGCATGAAAGTACTTGGTGCATTGGACAGCCCAAATGGCATGACCAACCATTCATACAAGCCTTCTCTTGTCTTGAAGGCTGTCTTCCATTCATCTCCCTCTCGGATACGGATCTGATGATAGCCACTTTTTAGGTCAATCTTTGTGAAGTATTCAGCTCCACTTAAACAGTCCATGATATCATCCATTCTTGGCAACGGGAACTTGTACTTAATAGTGATTTTGTTGATGGCCCGTGAGTCTGTACACATCCTCCATTCCCCATCCTTCTTTGGCGCCAGCACTGCAGGTACTGCGCATGGACTCAAACTTTCCCGAATCAATCCCTTTTCTAACAATTCCTGGACCTGTCTATTTAACTCCTCGCCTCTACAGGCGTCATCCCGTGTGCGACTTTATTTGGCAAGCTTGATCCCGGTACTAAGTCTATATGATGGCTAATTTTCCTCATGGGGGTAAACCCTCAGGCACATTGTCTAACACAATATCTGGAAATTCCTCCAGTAGATTTTGGACTTCTACTGGGGTATCCCGGCATTCCTTCTCCCTAACTCTAGGGATTATTGCATAACATAAATGTTCATGCTTCAACCCGTTCAGGAACTCTCTCCCCTCAACTAAACAAACTCTGGAATTGTTACATACCTTTTCATCCGCATCCTTCAAGGGCTTTAGTTTATGGCGTACACCATTCTTTGTCAATGAGTAGGT
Source organism: Wollemia nobilis (assembly GCA_028583015.1). Classification (NCBI taxonomy): domain Eukaryota; kingdom Viridiplantae; phylum Streptophyta; class Pinopsida; order Araucariales; family Araucariaceae; genus Wollemia; species Wollemia nobilis. Next base: position 15,320,671 of record JAQPPZ010016947.1, on the reverse strand, counting down.
GTTGGCACGGCCATCATGCACTGTGTTCCGGTCAAACTGCCAGGGCCTCCCCAGCAACATGTGGCAAGCATCCATGGGTAGGATGTCACACAGGACCTCATCACAATAATTTCCAATGTTGAATTTAACGGAACACTGCTCATTGACCAAAGCTCTGTGGTCTTTCTGTAACCATGCGACCCGGTATGGGTGTGGGTGCTTCTTCCTTTCTAACTGTAGCTTTGTAACCATTTCCTCATAAACCAGGTTATCCGTGCTACCATTGTCAATAATGATATTGCAAACCTTGCCTGCACATTTACATCTGGTGCGGAATAAACCTTTTCTCTGGTCTGTGTCCTTCTCCTCATTCAACAGGACTCTTCTTACAATCATTGTTTCTCCCCTCTCCGCTTCTTCGAAATGCTCAGACTCAGCATCTTCCTCTGCCACAGCAGCTCTGGCCGGACCCTCAGGCCTCTTGTTCGTTCTTTCCCGGTGTTGTGGACACTCGAATGCACGATGCCCTTCTTCACCACAGTGGAAACATGTTCCACGAAATACTCCCCTTCCAAATCCCTGTCCAGATCCACCCCGTCCTCTTGGGTAGTTGTTCTGGTCTCGGGGTTGATGAGCATCCTCCTCCCTTTGATCTGGGCTACCACTGGCTTCACCAGCCTTCTTCGGGTCCTTATACTTTTCTCCACCGGTCCTCCCACCCGCTTCTTCCACCACGGCCCCTTCCTCTTTGCTTGCCTTCAAACCGCCTATTCAGCTTTTCTTCTACCTTTAAGGCAACCGGTAAGCATCCTCAATGGTGCTTACCCGAACTAGACTCGACTCTTCCCGGATGCCGAGTCTCAACCCATTGATATAACGGGCTACCTTCTCTTTGTTCCCCTCTAAATGCCCAGCTCTAATGGAAATTTTGTAAAACTCTTCGGTGTACTCTTGGACAGCTTTTGTTCGTCCTGTCTCAAACTCTGCATCTTTCTTAACGGATCCAACTCGTAGTCCGTCGGGATGAACTGTCTTTTCAGCTTCTCAACCATTCTCGTCCCACCTGGTTATTCTCTCTTTCCCTCGTCTGTTTCTCTCCAACTGTATCCCCCTCCACCAAATGCCGGCATGACCCTTCAACTTGGTCTTAGCAAATCTGACCCGATTAGGGTCCTCAACCTCCTCGTACTCGAAATACTCCTCTAAATCATTTATCCAATCAATTACTTCTTCTGGATTCAAGTTACCCGAGTACGTGGAAACCTCCATTTTTGGTTGCTTTCCAATCTGAGAGATGGCCTTATATAACCGAGCTTGCATAGGGTCCATAGCCTCTTCCTCCTCCTCAGATTGGTCTTCCTCTTCAACTTCGTCCTCACTGTCCTCATCCCTTCCGGCTCGTGCCTTCTGCGTAATTCTGCTTGCAGGGCTTGAACTTGTCTCTGCAAGGCCCGAAAGTCTTCGGCCGGCACCACATTTCCTACCCCGCCACGGTTCCTTCGTGGAGGCATTATAATTTCCTTTTTTTTTTTTTTTTAAATTCCTCCCACAGATCCTGGTGTAACTGCCTCTTTCCGGCGATCTGTTACACGCTCAGGAGCTCCCGCTCTGATACCACTTGATGGCAAGGTCGAGATTACAGCGAACAACTTCTCATTAAATTTTAGTGAAATAAAAAAATACAGTCCCTGTTACAATGTCCAGGCACACTACTTCTTTCCCCCAATCCCGAACTCACCATCCTCCCCTTACAATTTTTTTCGGGTTTTTATCGAGGCCCCGATCCTCTCAGCCATTAATGCTCGCCTAACGAAAGTTTCAAATTCGAATTTTCCCCCTCCCTGGGCTTTTCAAATTTTTGACCATAAATGGGCCATCTGCCCGATCTACCAGGAGGCTTTCATTAATGGTTCTCCTCGACCTGCAACCGCCGTCTAAGTCAGGTTGTTCCTCTACGTTGGTCTCCTTCATAATGGCCATTGCCTGTGTCTGTTTCAATGTCCGTACTTGTTACTTTGCCAAAAATACATAAATACGTGGCCGTGGCCCTCATCTCGTTTTAACACACGTAGCTGTCTGCATGTAAAATTGGCCATGCCTTCTCTCCGATGTAATAAATTTGGAACACGCGCCTTGCACAATTGTCAAGTTACTCGTGGCCGTCCACGTGTCAAACTCGGCCGCTCTCGGCCGTCCGTTTGTTCTCTTTTTTGGGCCTTACTTTGCTCTCTAACTTCTTTAACTCCCGCGGCTGACCAATGCTGTGCCACGTGTCGGTCCTTGACCGGTCGCGATATCGCGACAGCATCATCTCCTCTGCCCTTGCATTGTACTAACATCGCGATATCACGACGTCGCGATATCGCGACGTCACGATATCGCGACGTCTCCATCCTCTCTGCCCTTGCGACGAACCAACGTCGCGATATCACGACGTCGCGATATCGCGACGGAACCTTGCTGCCACCTTTGCTTTGAACTAAGGTCGCGATATCGCGACGTCGCGATATCGCGACAAAACTGGCTCACTCCCTGCCAAACCTTTTGAGGTCACGATTTCGTGACCTCTCCCCAAGCTTAAGAAACTTGCCTTCAATGCTTCCACAAAACTCCCCCCCTCCTTGGAAAAACACCGAAAATAAAACAAATGCTAGGAACTTAGAAAATTCTAAAGACATTTTGGAAGATGCAAGATTGCTCTAAGATTATCGGATGCTCCTGCATCAACATGGTATCCCTATCTCCTCTCTATATCTCCTATAACATATTGACTCATTGGAGACATCCTACCTCAGTCTGAACTATCAAAGCACCTATGAGAACTAAAAGTACTCCACCTCACTCTAATTTCTTCCAACCACCCATCAAGCCTACCATACTTTTCATAAGTGATTTGCATCACCAATCCACCTACAAGCCCACCACAACCTTCATATCACTTGGTTGGATGTCATTCCAACCCCTAGCTCTCGATACCATTGGATCGTCCTCACTGGTTGACTCAGTTGTACATCCTCAACCAAAATCCTAGCGTAGGACTACTCCCTACCCAAGCCCTCTGGTTGAGCAATGATGAAGTGCTCCCAACCCCATCACTACAGCAACAAGCTACACCCCAACCCATTTTTCCCTCACCTTGTCACCTCATACAAATTTTGATATACCTACACCAACAAAGTAGGATCCCACACGTACACCTACTACCTAGTGAGCATATCACTCACTATCCCTATCAGGTTCCAAGGGAACCTATACTTAGTGTTGTTCGGGGCCACAATATTGGCCAACATGAACATAACCAAGGCATGAAGGGCATCGAACTCCTTGTCCATGTACATGAAAAAATATGGTATACCTTCACTCTCCACATTCACACCCTACCACGCATCCCAAAACATCCTCATCATCTCTATCTTCTAGTTGAGCCTGACATCAACCCAAATCCCCTCCACTAGTACCTTGAAGATGTGATATACATCCTCCAAGGTCATCGTCACCTCACTCATGGGGAGCTGAAAGGTCCCCCTATCCACATCTCATCTCTGTGCAAAGGCAGAGAGGTAACCCTCATTAGCCCTCACAACATCCACATGGGTTACCTCCACTTTTTCCACCTCCTCCAGTAGCTCCAAATTATCCTCTGAAACTGCCTTCCTCATACCAAGGATGTAAGGTGAGAACTGGTGTTGAGCCTCCAAAATCCTAAGCTGCAAAACAACACAATATTTTTCAATAATTTTACCAAAAAAAGAACACAAAAATTTTGCACAATACATAATCCAAGGAATTACCTCAGCAACCCGCATTCTAGTCATATCCCCAACCTCCACACCCATTCCCTCTACTGCCATAGATACCACACTCCAAATTCATCATCTCACCTCACTCCACTCTCCCATAAACTACTTCTTCAACTTCCAAATGCACAAATGGTCTTGGTTTCTTGCCCTAGAAATTATTTATAGCTGCTTTAGGCACCTTGAGATTTCCATGGATATTTTATGGTGCACTGAAGTGCTCATGGGTGTTTGCAGAAAACCTAAACACTGGTGGGCATTTTTGCAGGCCGAAAATGCCAATGAGCGTTTGGTGTCAAATTGCACAAGAGAAATTATTTCAAAACAATGGTTTTTTCCCACCAAATCACTCCAAATTTCATCCATGCATCAGTTTCATCATTTTTCTAGGTTTTGTGTAGATTTCAACTAATTTGATTTAAAATTACAAAAGCACCCCAAAGGGTCCAAACAATCACAAAATTATGACCATCATCATTATCATAACTCATACATCATGCTCCCATCATTTCACATCATAATTTGCATATTTTCCAAGTGCAAAACAAACATTCAAGTGAATCTTGTATATAGTGGATTTTTCTATATACATGGTGATTACAACGATTTGCATCCATGCAATCAGTAAGATGAAATATCTACCATAAGGACACTTGCTCATTTTCATCATTACATATCTCCTTGTTGGAAATCGTAATCATATTTGGTACTTCATATTTTGCATGAAACCTTACCAAGAACAATTTGCACAAAAAGCTATCATTGATGGCCTAGTTCATGGGGCTTAAAACATGAACAAAAATCAAACTTCATCATTACACATTTCCTTGACAGTCATCATGGCGACTAGCTTTAGCTAGGGTTATTTGTTTCGATCATAGGAATTATCTAACAGTCACAAGTTGGCCCTTCGAAGTTGACTAATTTTTGCATTATTCATCACTACATATCAATGACATCGAAAGGCATATTCTTCGATAGCATCGAATCACCCCAAGTTTAGGGTAACCACATTTAATTTTGAGTTTCCCATAATTGGGTACATCTTATACGATCATGGCATACACACTTGGCAAAATCCCTTTATCTGTTGGGGCAAAAACATACACATTTTTCATCACACATTTTCACAAATCCCTTCATCTGTTGGGGCAAAAACAGACACATTTTTCATCACACATTTTCACAAATCCCTTCATCTATTGGGGTAAGAACAAACACATTTTTCATCACACATTATCACAAATCCCTTATTCTATTGGAGCAAAAATAGATGCATCATACCATATTTTCACTACTCCCATTCCCACCATTGGGGCAAAAATGGTATCACATTTGCATCATTCATTGGCACAAATTTTTCAATTGGCTCATGAGATTCATCTACAAAATCATTCATCAATTTAGGGGGTAAGTTATGCAAGACTCAAATTATTTTATTCTTTTATATCCAAGCTCATGTCCCACATCCCAAGAGAAGTTACTTTTGCACCTGGCCAAAATAGGTGTCTCATATTTTTGCACTGCATTGTGTTTCATGCAATGCAATACAAAAAGGGGCATTTGTAGACACAAAAACCTAGCCACTTATCCTCTATCCATGCTTTCCTATAATTTCTACCACAAAAACCTAGCCATTTTCAGTCATCCTAACTTTCTCGCCATTTTCACCTATTATTCATGTATATTTATATATATTTATTTTATATTAATATTTTATATATTATATTTTTTATATATTTATATAAGTGAATTAATCCCAACCATCCGATTTCATTTAATCATGTCCGTCCATCCACATCAATCCATGCCACACCCTAAATTTAATATCCACCCTCTAATGTGCTTTTATCTCAACCACACGATTAGTGTCATTGAAACCCTAGCATGCCCTAGGTTGGATTATAAATAGGATCCATTTTGATGGCTCAACCCCTGAGTTCCTAATTTTCCTAAGTGTTCATTGCTTGATTGTTAATTCCAAGTTTTCAAACTCCCTTAGAGCATTTGAATACTTTTGCCTTCATCTTTGCTCATTGTAACCCCCCACAACTATCGCCATCCATTTCCCTCACTGGATCTAATTCTACATAATTCTTCCTTAATATTTGAATGCCTTCGAGCACTTCCCTTCCACTACCAAGCACCTCTACATGCCTCCCCACCAGTATCGAGTACCCACAGACATTTATTACAATTGCCAAGTACCCGTAAGCATTTTACGTAAGTGTTCTAAAGACCTCCTAGCCTTCGAGTGATGCTAGGGCATCATCGTGCCAATCAACTGCAACAAAATCTTATAGATTAGAAGATAAAAAGAAATTAAGGTAGATTTACTACTTATTATTTCAATTATGCACTTTTAATTTTGCTCACTTCATTTGTAGAAAATAGTTAGGGTTTTACTATTGCTTACAGAGGGCCTCACATTGTGGAGCCCTTGCAGGTATTACTAATCTATTTTTTGTGTAATTGTGTGTATGTTTGAAGGTGCTACATCAACATTGGATAATTGTTTAAGTTGGAGTGGCACGGTATCAAATATCAAGAAGCCCACTCAATTCTATTGGCAACAAGGATGCACCTAAAGACACCACCAGCCTTGTTTTCTAGGGTTTCAAATAAACCTAGCCATTTGTAAATATGTATCAAAAGGATTCAAAGAATCCACATTGTAACAATGGAGTTTTTAGGCTCCTCCCATTAATACAAGATAATCTATTATGCAATTTTGACTTATTTGTGTTCAATTTATTTAGCATTGTTTGGTGCTGCATTTTTGCATCCTCACATATAATACAAGGGATTGGTAACACTTTACATGAAGCATTTTATATAGTGGCCATTTACCAATATTGATAAAATTTGGTCACTATTATCTAATAACTCATATGTGTTATGCTCTCGTTTGATGACGATCCGATATGACCCAAACCAAAAGAAATTAAATTCTTGATGATTCTATGGTTTTGATTTGTCTTCTTCCCATTTGAGAATGAGGCTATTAATTTTTTAGTCTTGAGGTGTCATCTTTTTGTCAAACCATCATTTTGTCATGGCTGAGTGGCTTTGGAAATTGTAGTAAGATTTTTCCCTCTACTCCTCCAATAGTAATAGCTATGACATTCATGCCACTACCACTTTGATGTAAATTCAACTACACGAGGTCAGAAAAAATGCCTCCCATCACATAAAAACTACAATAAGTAGAAAATAAATCGATAAAACCCTCATTCACATAAAAATTGTAATACATGGAAATAAATTGATAAATGCTTTATTTTCTCATTCCTAAATTTATCTCTTTAATGCAATACAAGGGCTATATATATATATATATATATCCCAAGATAAACTCTAAAATAAAACCCTAAATCTTAAAGCCTTAAAGATAAAATTACTATTTTCAATAAATTGTTTTTCATAAGCCATAGTTACTATTTTTGGCAATTTTTTTCATCCAAAATGGCCATTTTTAGTAATTACTATTTATGACAAATTATTTTTCATCAAAAATTGTTATTTTTAGTAATTCACAAAAAAACTCGGATTGACATGCAAATTAACACACAACTTTGTAACACCCATATTAGGCATCCTAGAAAATATCAACACCTAATCATGCATAAATAAAAATTATTTAAAAATTTATTAAAAAACACCCTTTGAAAGATAGGCTCCTACATCATTCTCCTTTGGTTGAAAAGAACTTTGCTCCTGCGAGTTCCTCTGATCAAACTCCTACAACTTTTTGTTTTCAATATTTTTCAGTTCCCACTCTAAAATCCAAGTATTATCTTCCTATTGTAAACCTCCCCATTGTACCAAGTATTTGTTATAGCTTCCCTATCTGTTATTTCTTTCTTATTTTTATGTATCTACTACTCCCAGTTCATGACCTCTTCTTCTTCACTTTCATCTTCATTTCCATGATATTCATACAAATATAAAACATTAAAAATTGGTGAAATATCAAAATCATTAAGCAACTCCACTTTATAGGCATTATCATTCATCTTCTTCAAAATTCTACATGGTCCAATTTTGTTATATGTGCCCTTCAAAAACCTCTCCTTCCTAAGGTGAACCATCACCATGTCTCCCACCTCAAATAATTTTGTTCTCCTACTTGCATCTACTAATTTATACTTTGCATTACTATCTTGCAACTTCTTTCTAACACCTTCCTGTAATTCTTGTATGTGCTCTGCAAATGCATCTACATCATCATTGATTTTATCTTGAATTGATAGGTCAATCAAATCTAGTATAGCCTTGGTATTATTACCATAAAAAATCTAGAAAGGATATTTTCCTACTAAGTCCCACTGTTATTGTCTTTCTTTTTACCAACCATTTTGATCTTGGATCATATCAATATGATGTCAAATATCCATTTTCAAAGGTAGTCCATCTTGTAACTCCTTTAGTATGACATCTACATACTCTTTTAGCAACTTTGTTGTTGTGAGTGGTATAACAATAACCTTAGTATCCACATTTTGTGTTGTCAAAACATAACAATAACCAACTTCATTCATCCCTGTGAAAATTTTTTAGTTTTTAATAGGTTTTTACTCTGTCCTTCTTCCTTATGTGATAACAATATCACTTTTACTCCATCCTTCTTCAATGTGTAAGTATTCCTTCCTCCATCATGGGTAGCCTTCTTGTCATATTTCCAAGGCCTTCCCAACAATAAGTGACATGTATCCATCATAATTACATCACACCATACTTCATATTTGTAGGTATTTCCAATTGAGAACTTAACCAAATACCTCTTATCTACAATTACCTTTTTCCCTTTATTAAACCATGATATGTAGTAGGGATACAGGTTCTTCTCACACTTCAATTTAATTTTCTCAACCATTTCATTTGAAACCATATTTTCACAATTACCAGTACCAATAATCATCTTACACACATTTCCTCCAGATGTACACCTAGTTAAAAATATATTCATGCATAGCCAAGAATCACCACCATCATTATATTGCACTTTCTCCTTCCTTAGGATGATCATTATACTCATCACGAGACTTTCCCCCATGTTTGTAGCACCTTTCATCTTAGTTTGCTCTCCTGCATCAACCAGATTAAATCTAACTTGTAATCCTTGTCCTCTTTCTTGAGTAGGATAATGTGGACACTTGAAAGCTTTGTGCTCTTTCTCACTACATTTGTAACAGGTATATTACCTCTATGGGCCATCCTAATTTTGTCTTCCACCATAGCCTCTTTATCTCTGAAATCCTCCACCTCTCTGGTAGTTACTGTGACCTTGTCCAGACTCTTCTTATTTTCCTATATTAGAAGATTCTCCATTTGATAAATTAAATCCACTATGCCCCCTAACTAGAGGTGATGATGGCCCTTTCTTCACTTCTCTTCTAAAATTACTTCTCTTATGTTTCTCTTCTACCTTTAATGTGAACTGATATGCATCCTCTACACTATGGATCCAAAGCATACTCAACTCATATTGTATGACATAACTTAATCCATTCACATACCTTGTAGCCTTCTATTCTTTTGATTATTCAAGATCCACTCAAATTTATAACTTTTAGAATTCATTGGTGTAGTACTCGATGCTTCGATCTTTTTGTTTGAAGTTTTGGAGTTTACAAAACAATATTTGGGCATAATATTTAGGTGGGAATTTCTCATTAAGATTTTTCTCCATTTGCGCTAGATCCTAATATTTTCCTTTCCTTTTTTTTGCCTCTCCTTTTGTATATGATCCCACCAAATCAATGCATACCCTTTCAACTTTGTGCATGCAAGCTTTACTTTTCTTTCCTATGAAAGGTCTCTCCACTCAAAGAACTTCTTCATGTTATTCAACCAATCTATCAACTCTTTTGGTTTCAACCCTCCTACATACTCAGGGACATCAACCTTATTCCCATATTTATTTCCTTCCAAGGTGCTAATCATCCTGTCCTCAAAATGATGCTCCTTTGACTTTCCCTCTAATTCTTCCTCTACATCAACCTATGATTTTTTATCTTCTCCCATAGTCTCATTATTAGAATCTAGATCTATAAAATCCATTGGATATCTTTGTCTCATATGGGCCATCATTTCAATCAACTGAGCAACTTGTGCCTATAGCTCTTGCATATGCCTGTTAACTTGGGAATAACCTCATCTTCCTCTTCTAATGCTAATATGATCTATGTTATTCCAAATAGAAAACAAGAATAGCAAAATAATTGTAATCAACAAAATTACCTTTTATTCCCCAGTAAGATCCAACTTGCTCTGATACCAAATAATGTAAATCCAGCTGCAAGATGTCAGAAAAAATGCATCCCATCACATAAAAATTGTGATAAATAGAAAATAAATTGGTAAAACCCCCATTCACATAAAAACTGCAATACATGGAAATAAACCGGTAAATGCTTTATTTTCTCATTCTTGGATTCACCTCCATAATGCAATACAAGGGGAATATATATAGATATCCCAAGAGAAACCCTAAAGCTTAAAGCCCTAAAGATTAAAAAAAAATACTATTTTTGGCAAATTGTTTTTTGTCAAAATTTGTCATTTTTAGTAATTACTATTTTCAGCAAATTGTTTTTCATTAAAATTTCCAGTTTTAGTAATTAATATTTTCGGCAAATTGATTTTTTGTCAAAAATTGTCATTTTTAGTAATTCACAAAAAAACTCGAATTAACATGATAATTAACACAACTTTGTAACACCCATATTAGGCATCCTAGAAAATATTGACACCTAATCATGCATAAATAAAAAATTAATCTAAAAATTCTAAAAATACACCCTCTAAAAGATAGACTCCTTCATCACACTTCTATATTGAGAAAATCTGCTTGAGATATTAGCTTTATAGCTAGTGGTTCAATATGCAATGAGAGAATGACCTCCTTGCCATACACCAATGAATAAGATAAAGGTTTTAATAAAAAATTTCATTGTAATTTGATCTTCCCATAATGCTTGATCAAGAAAAAGGTGCTAACTCTTATTTTATTTAATAGTGCTCTTAATGATCTTCACAAGATTCTTATTGTTCGATTTGGCCAACCCATTCCCATGTGGATAGTAATTGGATGATGTCTTCAAGTAAATGTCATATTTGTTGATAAAATCAATAAATCTCACTCTTGTGAAGGTATCTTCATTATAGTTTACCAATGCATTTGGGATGCCAAATCTTGTTATCAACTTTTTGATGAATTCAATCACTATGTCCTGATTTACCATTTTTGTGGCCACTACTTCAATCCATCGAGTGAAATAATCAATTGTTTAAAAAAATATACTTGTGGCATACTAATGAATTTGGGTTTATGACTTTGATGAAGTCTAATGTCCATTGTTGAAAAGGCTCCTCAATTATGATTGGTTGTAATGGGAGTGACACATTTCTATTTCTTCCAATAAACCATTGATAATTTTCACAAGACCAGGCCACTTTGAATGAGTCTACAAAAATGGTAGGCCAATAATATCTTGCTCTAAGGATTTTGGTAGCTATTGGCTAACCTAAATAGTGTCCTTTAGACAAACCTGAATAAAATTTGATCAATACCTTTTCTATCTGCTCAAGTTTTATGCAATGTAAGAGAACTCCATTGAAGTTCTTTCTATACAGATCCTTTGGTGACAAGATATATTTTAGAGCCTACAACCTGTATCTTCATATTTACAATGCATTTAACCCTTCAGGACATATTCTTGTTTGAAAATATCTTATTATCTACCACATTGAGCCCTTTCGAATGTTGCTCAATTTTGAGATTCCTTTTAGTATCATCTTTTAGACACATATTATAATCCTCTATTGTGGTAGCCAACTACTAGCATAAGGCTCTGCCTCTTACCAATTTTATCGAATGTATATCAACATCATATTCTTATATTTTGGCGATCCATACAACTCTTTTATCACCTAATTCTCCCTAAAGAATGATGTTTCTAACATATGAATGCATCACATAAACTAAAGTCTTAGTATGTGACAAGAAATGCCTAAATTTCTTGAAATATTTCACGACAATGAACACTTATTTTCTATAAAATTATAATTCTTTTGGTAATAATGGAATGTCAAACTTAGAAAAATACTAAATTTGCATCCTCCTTATCATCTTTTTTAGTTAGTACAATAGCATAGCTATCTTCAAATCCATATGCCTACAAAATAAAACCCCTACTAAAATATAGATTGATCAAAATCAAGGCTCTTGTAATGGATTGTTTGATCTATTCAAATTCCTTCCTTATTTCTAGAGTCCATTCAAACACACCATACTTTTTCAATATCTCTATAATAGGTTTAACAATCTATACAAAATTTAACATAAATTTTTGAACAAAATTGATTTACCCAAAAAATGACTATAGAGATTTCTTACTTAAAGGGAGTGGGAGAGCTAAAATAGCTTAAATTTTCTCTGGATCAATGGTAATTCCTTGATTAGAGACCACATGTCCTAAGAGATTTCCTTCATGCATAGCAAAAATAGATTTCTTCAGATTTAATGATATCCTAAATTCATGACACTTCTAAAAAACCTTTTCTAGGTGCTCTAGATGTAGTTGCTTATCATGGGAGAAGATTGTCATGTCATCTAAGTAAATGAGAATGATATTGTTGAGAAAATATCCAAAATCAAAATACATTAATTTTGAAAAATAGCCCTGAAATTAGACAATCCATGAATATTATAACATGAAACTCGGAGAAAAATGAAGCATATTGCAAAACTGGAAAACACAGTAAAAAGAAGAAATTGCAGTTTTGGGAAGATGAAATTAAGGCCTTCCACTTATCAAAATCATGTGAAATTTATACATATTAGAGAGATATATAATTTCAATACACTTTCTAAATTTCAGATCAAAAGGATTTATAAATCAAAAGTTATAGCCTCTCAAAGTAGGCTACTAACCACTTTTTCCAGAAACAGGACTGCGCAGAAATTATCAATACTAGAGCTGCGTTTTTCATTTTTCACACTTCCATTCGACTTCTCCTTACCAAAAAATGTTACAATAATATTTTTTTACCCTATTCTACCCTAATACAAATATTCTAAATCTGTTACAAGAAGTGTAACAGTCTATAGTTGTTACAAAACTGAAATCTTCCTACAATGACACATTCTTTTATTCTGCAGTTACAAAATAGGAGGTATATTTGTTTTACTTCATTTTTGCTAACTTGGAAATGCCACATGGTCAACATCATATTCCAACATTCTCCCTCTTGATGTTGAGAGGGCCAACAATCAGGTTGCTTAGCATCAAAAACTGAGTCTTTGTAGCTGGTTTTGTGAATATATCTGCAGTTTGGTCTTTGGTGTTACAATAGCTCAATTTGATCATATTCTTATCCACCACATCCCTGATGAAATGTTACTTGATGTCAAAGTGTTTTTACTGGACATGGTGGACGGGATTTTGTGCCAACTTAATGGCACTTGTGTTATCACAAAAAAGTGTAGTAGGAGTTCCTTGCTTCTCCCCAATCTCTCCAAGAACTTTCCTAAGCCACAAGGCTTGTGCACTTGCTGATGTGAGTGCAATGTATTCAGATTCTTTAGAATACAATGTAACAGTAGCTTGTTTTTGAACTCCAAGTAATCAATCTTGAACCAAGGGAGAAACAATTTCCACTATTGGACTTCCGATCATCAATATTACTTCCCCAATCACTATCACTGAAACCAATAAACTTCAAATTTTGTGATGAGGAGTAATGAATGGTAAAATCAATTGTGCCTTGCACATACCTCAGTATTATCTTGGCTGCCTTCAAATGCAATGTAGAAGGATCAGCCATGTACCTTGAACAAAGTGATATTGCATAAGAAATATCAGGCCTAGTATTGCAAAGAAACATTAAACTCCCAATAATGCTTTTATATTCAGTTTTGTTTGCATGATCAGCCCCATAATCCAAACACAAAAGCTCTCCATGTGCAATTGACGTAGCTACAGGCTTGAAATCAATCATACCAAACTTATTCAACATGTCCTTTGCATACTTTGTTTGACAAAGAAAAATCTCATTACTAGTTTGATGTACTTCCATGCCTAGAAAGTAACTCATCAAACCAAGCTAAGTCATATCAAATTCTCTTTGCATGTCCTCCTTAAAATCATCAATCATTTAAGGACTACTTCCCATAAACAACAAATCATCAGCATACAAGCACACAATGAGAATGTCATTACCTTGTGTCTTGTAGTACAATGTAGGCTCACTCTTGCTTCTTTGAAAGCCACACCTTTGGAAGTATTCATGAATTCTTTGGTACCAAGCTCTTGGAGCTTGCTTCAACCCATACAAAGCCTTATTCAATCTATAGACCTAATATTATTTGCCATGGACCTAAAAACCTTGAGGTTGTGTCACATATACCTCTTCATCAAGATACCCATTGAGGAAAGTACTTTTTACATCCATGTGGTACACACTCTAGCCTTTGTGAGCAGCCAAAGAGAGCACCATTCTCACTGTCTCTTGCCTTGCTACAAGAGAAAAATTCTCCTCAAATTTTATTCCAAACTTTTATGTAAAGCCTTTGGAAACCAATCTAGCCTTGTGTCTCTCAATGGAACCATCACTATGCCTTTTGATCTTGTAGACCCATTTGCATCCAACACATTTTCTATCTTTGGGCAGTTCACACAATTCCCAAGTGTCATTATTTTCAATAGAATGCATTTCTTCATTCATTGCCTTCATCCACAACTTGTTAGAAGTAGCATGTTCATAACAAGAAGGTTCAAAATCATCAACAACTTTTGAAACAAGAGCATAATTAACAATATCACCTTTGGGGTCTCCATTGTATTCATCTCCATACAAGTGCAAATTCTCAAGCCTTTGCAAGACTTGGCTCATTTCTTGATGCTGACCTCTTGTCAATCTTCTATTGAAGTTGGTGTCAATGATTTGAGATGGTGGATTATCCTTCGACAATAACTTTCTATTCACATTTGCAGCTGGTGATGGAGGTGCATAAAATCTTGTAGGGACTTCTTCTTGGCTTGCTCTTGGACTTAAATATGAACTTATGTATCCCATGTGAGATGGTGACCCAAAAGAATTGATTTTGTAAAAATAATATTTAGTAAAAACATGGCTGGGCTAAACACTTTATTGGCTACTTGGAACAATCTATTCAAACACATCATCACCAACACACAATTTTTGAGACTTCCAATTTCTCTCTTCATCAAAAATTGCATCTCTAGATACACCAATTTTTCTAGAATGAGGATTAAATAATCTATAGGCCTTATATTGCTTACTATAACCAATGAAAATAATCTTCTCACTCTTAGCATCAAGATTTTTTCTCTTCTCATCATTCACATGCACAAAAGCAAAACTCCCAAAAATTCTAAAGTGTTGTACATTTGACTTCTTTCCAAACCAACATTCATAAGGAGTACTATGCCCTATACTCATAGTAGGACTTCTATTAAGAATATAATTAGCAGTCCTAGTTTCTTCAGCCCAATAAAATGAACTCAAACCTTTAGTTTACATCATACATCTTGTCATCTCCACCAAAGTCCTATTCTTTCTTTCAGCCACCCCATTTTTTTGAGGTGTGTAGGGGCTGGTCTTTTGCCTCTTGATGCCAAACTCCCTACAAAACTCTTCAAATTCATTAGAACAGAATTCACCTCCTCTATCACTCCTCAAACATTTTATGGTATGCCCACTTTCATTCTCAACAAGTGCTTTAAAATATTTGAAGCAAACAAAAGCCTCATATTTATGCTTAAGGAAATAAACCCAACAATATCTTGAAAAATCATCAATGAAAGTGAGAAAATAGGAATATTTACCAATACTTTGAGTTGGCATTGGTCCATAAATGTCACTATGAACCAGCTGAAGTGGATATTGGGCCCTCCATGCTTCACCTTTGGGAAATAGCCCCCTTGTTTGTTTACCAAGAGTGCACCCCTCACAAATATCCTTGGTGTCTTCTACTTTTGGCAAAACATACACAAGTGGTGAAAGCATCCTCAAACTATGAAAATTCAAATCCCCAAATCTCAAATGCCATAGCCTCCTTTTATCTTCAATACCCACACAAGCAAGTTCTCCCCTTGCTCAACAAACCTCAATGGAAACAATTTGTTCTTAGTCATCTGCACCTTTGTGATCAGCCTTCTATTCTTATCATAAATCTTGCACATTTTATCCTCAAAAACCAATTTGTAATATTTTTCTAACATTTTCCCAATGCTCATCAAAGAATCTTCAAATCAAGTGCATAATAAATATCTTTTACCTTCAATTTACCTCTTTTTGGAGGAACCCCCATGTCCCCTCTTGCAACCACCTCCAAGCTCTTCGCATCTCCAAGCTTGATACTTAAATGATAAGAATGGTCAAGAGAATAAAATAACTCCTTCTTTCCATTCATGTGGTTTGTGCACCCACTATCAAGGATCCATGTCTCATTGGTGAAACTTTTTTATCTATCATATGATAGAAATGCTTGCTCTTCATGGAGTGCTCCATCTTCATTTGAGTAGAACAATGTCTCATCTTCAAAGAAGTCTTCCTCTCCATAATTTGTTGATCTATTATAGGACTATTTCAGCTTACAATCCTTCTCAAAATGGCCATATTTGTTATAATGATAACATTGAACATTTCTCATGTCTCTACCTCTACCTCTTCCTCTTGCATTTGATCCTCCTCTTGAAACACGGGCTTGATTATCACCTTCAAAATTATGATATATGCCTCTTCCTCTATCAAATGAGCCTCTTCTTCCTCCTATTCCATTTTTACCTCTTCCTCTATAGACTCTTCCTTGTCCTCTTCCATGTGCATAATTTTATTTGATAGAAAATTCTTGTTCTTCACTAGAACTAGCTTGCTTTTTCTTTTCTTCTCTCTTATGAATTATTTCTTCATGAGATGTAAGAGTACCAATTAATTGGTCAAGGTCCATGGTGGAAAAATCCTTGGATTATTCAAGCATAAGGGTAGCATTATCCCATTTCTCTGTCAAAGTTCTGAGAACTTTCTTAATTACAACTAGTTTCTCCACATCTTCACCAAGAGTGGACATTTTATTTACCACTGCATTTACTCTCACACAATAATCTCCTACATCTTCATTATCTTATTGGCATAAGTTCTCAAATTCTCTTCTCAAGGTTTGAAGCTTGACCTCTTTCACTTTATCATTTTCTTGATAATTTTCTTTCAAGGTTTTCCAAACCTCTTTTGTAGAAACACAGTTTGTAATCCTTGGAAAAATACTATTAGAAAGAGCAGATTGCAAATGGTACAAAGCAAGACAATTCTTGCTCTCTTTCTCCCTCATATATTTAGTTTCATCTGATGTTAACACAGTCCAATCTGATGGTTCTGTGTAACCTTCATAAATAATTCTCCACAAGTGTTTTTCTTTTAACAAAGTCCTCATTTTGATGCTCCAATATTCATAGTTTGATCCATAAAACTCTGGAAGTGGAAGTGAGTTTGAGTTGCTTGCCATTACAACAATCTGCAACAACGAATTGAAATATCCAAGAAATTTTAAATTAAAACTTCAAGAAAAACCTACAACCTTCAAACCCAAAAACTCAACCTACCAAGCTCTGATACCAAATGAATATTATAACATGAAACTCAGAGAAAAATGAAGCATATTGCAAAACTGGAAAACATAGTAAAAAAGAAGAAATTGCAGTTTTGGGAAGAAGAAATGAAGGCCTTCCACTTATCAGATCACATGAAATTTATACAGATTAGAGATATATATAATTTCAATACACTCTCCAGAATTTAGAGCAAAAGGATTTATAAATCAAAAGTTATAGCCTCTCAAAGTAGGCTACTAACCACTTTTTCCAAAAACAGGACTGCGCAAAAATTATCAATACTAGAGCTGCGTTTTTCGTTTTTCACACTTCCATTCGATTTCTCCTTACAAAAAAATGTTACAATAATATGTTTTTACCCTATTCTACCCTAATACAAATATTCTAAAGCTATTACAAGAAGTGTAACAATCTATAGCTGTTACAAAACTGAAATCTTCCTACAATGACACATTCTTTTATTCTGCAGTTACAAAATAGGAGGTATATTTGTTTTACTTAGTTTTTGTTGACTTGGAAATTTCACATGGTCAACATCATATTCCAACAATCCAAAGGTTTTTTTGATATGCAAAGATCCCCCACTTGGTGGTAAACGTTGTTTTGTGTTGGTCTTCATCTTTGATCCATTTTTTATTATACCCTAAAAAGCCATCTAGGAGAGAATATTTTTATTTCCTATCACTGTTTGCAAATTTTGATCAATTTGAGGAAGGGGGTAATGATACTTTATCAACACCTTGTTTAAATTTTAAAATTAAACACAAAGGTAAATATATCCATTCTTTTTCCTGACTGGTACTAGTTTGGTAACCCATGTAGAATGTTTTATGGGGTATATGATATTAGCATTCAACAATTTGAGGAGTTAAAAAAGTGATTAGTAAATTAAAAAAAAACATATTTTAAATATGAGTAGATGTGGGAAGACCATTTTTAATTTGTTGATATGATAGCACAAATGTGGAGTTCTTCATAAAATGGTGGGTTATATACACTTCCAAAATAAATTAAATCAATGACATCTAGATTAAAATAATGGAACAAGAACACTTTCAAAAATATTTTTGAGAAGAAAAAAGAACTAAAAGAGAAACTTTTAAAATTCCAAAAAAATGAGCACAATAATCCAAACTTAGAGGAAAGGTATCTACTTAGTGAATATCATAATATTTTGAGTAAAAAATAAAATTTTTGGAGATTAATATTGAGCCAAATTTGGGTAAAAGGAGATAACAACACAAAGTTTTTTCATAAGATGATAATAGTAGAGATATCAACATCCAAAATTAGTAGAATTAAGTCAATAGAATGGGTTGGGATTGAACACAAAAGTGAAATAAAAACGGAGGTAAGGATTTTTTTATAGAATATTATAATATTAGACGAGATTGAAGTTCTTAATGATAAACTACTACAAGAAGTACCTTAATTTTAATAGGTGAATACAACAACAAACTGATGGAGCCTTATTACTTGGAAGAAGTTTATTCAACTCTTTTTCTCTTTTGATAAGGATAAATCCTTAGGTCCAAATAAGATCTCGACAACATTATATCAACTTAACTAGGAAATAGTGAAGGATTCTTTATTCGTGAAAGTGGAATAGTCTAAGGTAAAATAGTATATACATTAAAATATAATTGCAACATATCTTAACCCAATTCCAAAATAAAAATAATGAAGAATTATTTGATTCATTTAGTCCCATAATCCTATGTAATATGACATATAATATGATCTCAAAAGTGATGGCAACTTGGTTAATACCATTGTTAGACAAAATTATTTTAGAAGAGTAAGGAGGATTTTTGAAAGGGAGACAAATTTTACGTGGGATCATAGTAGTTCATGAAGTAATGCATACAACAAATTCTAGAAGAGAGAGCAATGATATTAAAACTTGATATGAATAAATCCTATGATAGGGTTAAATGGGATTTTATTTTTACAATAGTAAAAAAGTTTAGATTTGGGAAGAAATGAGTCAAATGGATTAAAGTTTATGTCTCTATAATATCATATTCAATGTTGGTCAATGGTCAAGTAACAAAATTATAAGTAAAGTTTAAAATAAGTAGAAAGAGTTGTAGTTATAAGTACAGTTTAAAATAAACTACAACCATAGAAGATATATGATTATTATTAGTAGGAAGAGTGCAACTAATCAAATAAATCTTATAAGACATTTCAACATATTATATGTCCTTGTATATTATGCCAAAATTGGTAGAAAAAATTAATCTATAGATACAACCATTTTTATGGTCATAATTACATGATAAAAGGAAATTTACTTTGGTGAAATGGAGCAAGGTGTGTGATGATAAAACTAGGGGAGGTCTTAGTTTAAGAGTTCTTACAAATACAAACTTAGCTTTAAGGGGAAAATTAATTTGAATATTGTAAAAAGAGAGTCAAAGACAACGGATAAGAATTCCTCTAAATACATTCATCCTAATGATATAAGCTTAATATTTACTACATTCTCACTAGTAGATGGTTCTATACTATGGAATGGTTTAAAAAATTAATTGATCTAGTGATTAAAGGTCTAAGATGGATGGTGGGAACTATAGATAAATTTATATTTGGATGAATACTTGGTGTGATAAAATCCACTCAATCTAGATGCAATTTTGAAACCATGAATGAGATAATTTCAAGGCAAATATTGTGATAGGGCTTCAAATATTATGTACAAGGATAAAAATGAAGATACACATGGACAGAAGTTATTTTTACAAGTATACTAGATATTGTTGCTAGGAAGTTGTTGAGCAGAAAGATAACAACAATGATTATTCTCAGGGAAAATGAGGATAGGTTGATTTTGGAGTTGAATAGCTTAGGATAATACATAGTAAGAGGAAGATATAATGTAAAGCACCAAAAAAATAGAAATATCGCAAGAATATGGAGAGATATTTGGGATAGCCTGAGCATTCCAAAAGTTAAAATATTTGTATGGCCAATAGATCATAGGAAATTTTATCCTTGTTTAACCTAATAAAAGAGGGTTTTCATGGCCCCTCATAATGTGTTCTATGTAAAATAAAGGAAGAGAGTGTAGACCATCTCTTGGGACACTATTCAATAGTATGGGAACTATGACAATGGATTCTTAATATGTTTGGTAAATGCATGGTGATGAATGGTAGAATTGAAGAATGGTTAAAGAAATGGTAGAGCATTTTTAAAAGTGAGGTGTTCTAGACAATTTGGAAAATATCATAAGATACAGTACTTTGGACTATGTATCTAGAAAGAAAAATAAGAAAATTATTGGAAAATAAAGTAGTTTAGAGGTGATGAAAAGGAATATTTGTTTAGCCATAGAGGAGTCTAAACCAACCCTATCAACTCACTCAATCCATAATCTTGAAGCAAAGAGCCTTGATATATGGAGTCAAGTCATCAAATAAAATCATGATGTTGGGTATAGGAGAAATAAAAGTAAGACAAAGAATATAAAGTGGAAATCACTGAAAGTGGAGTTGGTCAATTTGAATTTTGATAAAGCATATAAAAAAACCTAGGACCAGTAGGAGGAGAAATAATTATAAATAATAGGGGTGAGATTTTGTCATATTATGCTTTCAATAATGGATTTAATAATAATAATAAATTTGAAGCTTGGGTGGATTTGGAAGGGTTAAAATATGCATACAAATGAAATGGAATAAAGTATGGATGGAAGTTGATTTACTAATAATAAGAAATACAATTTTGAGGAAAGTAAAGTTTCTATGGAACATACAAGAGATCATTATGGAAATATAAGACCTTGCTATAGGGTTTGAAAAAATTAGGGTTACACATATGTTAAAGGAAGGGAACAAATGTGCAAATAGGCTATCTAATAGAGGGGTTTTTATAGAGGATCATGAAGTTAAATTATATTTTCCATGGTTAGAGGAAGTAGTAGGTTTAGTTGAAGCCAACAACAAAATGTTGATCATCTAAACCAAATAATTATTAAGATTTACTTTAACTTTTTCATTGGTAATATTTGTTATATTTTATAACATTAATGTGCTTTCATGTAAACTACTTATTACAATTCTTGTAGTTGCACTTATGCTTCAAAAAGGAAACTAGTAATCCAGATTTAGTAAAGTGGACTATGATAGTGTAAAGTTTTGTAAATATTACTCTAAAATATGTATTGCATAGACAATAGAGGTGGAATTTTTATGTTGTGAAGGATATTGCAAGAAAAGGTCAAGAAGGATGTTGAATTTTGGACTATTTGTTTTTACAAAGAAAATTGAGTATCTAGATATAGAAACTCAATTGAGATGAGAATTTAATATGTTTGTAAACTCTCAAACTGTAAAGAAGAGAGTTGTGATTTTTTAAGGGTAGGGGACCCAATTACAACCCCATTTTCACTAGCAAAAAAAAATATTTTCATCCCTTTTCAATGAAAATATTGATCCTTGTAAGAAGTGCCTTGATTCAACATAGTCTTTTGTTGAAGTTCTATACAATTTCAAGTTAGCAACATTTTTATTTCATTGTTTGAAAAAATCCACCTTTGCAATATTTTCTCAATTTTCTTCAAAATTATCATAAAAATTAATTTTATGAACCCTATTTCTAAACATTTATGTTTTACCGTGGATCAACATTGATCCCTTGTGTTAATTTTATTTCAATAGATGACCCTTACCTATAAGTAAGAGGTTAACACATCTTTTTCCATCCTTGAGACTTCTTATGATGAACATCATGGTTGTAACATTTTGCAAGAGAGCCAATAATATGATTTTTAATGTTAGACATGATTTTGATAATTGTTTTTAAATTTTGTTATTATTCATTTAAATCCATAGATTATAGCATAATGATAGGACCAATCCTCTATGGAATATGCAATGCTTTAATTCAAGATATTATCAAAATTTTGAATTTCATGGATATACCTAATATAGTCCTAGTATTTCAAAAAGTATTCCCAAATGGTTTAATCAAAGAGACAATAAAGAAGCAAATAAACTAATATTTGTAATATTTTTTACAAAAATGTACCTAAAAAGTCCATGTTATTATACTCTTTGAAACTTTCACTTTTAAGAATTTTACCTTGGAATTCTAACCAATGGAATGTTGAGGCCTTAAGTAGGGCCTCAAGTAACCAAATATTATTCCAAGGGAAACCATCAGGAATAGGAATTTTTGATTTCTCTAAATCCTTATATCTCAACTTGACCTAGTATCCACTATGTTTGAGAGATAACAAACTAATGCATCCTTTGGGATAAAAAAATGACAAGTAGAACTCTTGAAGCATATATTGAATCTCATTCACTATTTATTTGAGGCCCTTTCCCTTAACTATATTTCTAAAATAAATTCATGATCTAGGGTTGTTGCTCACATGAATACAATATTTTACCTTTGGACCTCTGGACTAAACAAGTTGTAATTTTGGATTAGAATAAGAGGATAGGCTTCAACCAAGCATCAAATAAAAAATTTAGAAAATCCCCCTCATTGACAAACTAACCAGCATGATTTTTGATTAGTTGTAAATTTTTTGATATGAAAATCCATATGGATATATAGAGATTGTTTCTTAACATTTTTATTGCATCCATAAAATCTATATAGTTTTAAATTAACATTTTTGTCCAATATTTTTCTTTATTTTTGAATAATCTCCAACCAAGTTTTATCCTTATATCCAAACTTACATTTTTACAATTTTGTAAGTTGGGCCCTCTAATATTCTCTCCTTTGTAAATCCTGTCTCATTTATAAAGAGAAAACCTAATTTTTTTCTCAAACCCTTTCCAAAGAAAGTCTCTTTAAATTTTATCAAATTTCAATGCTATACCTACTAGCAATCCTAAAAGTAACATCATATAAAGAGAGATATATTACAATGTAGTCTTTATAAGTTGTAATTTAAGTTTAAGAACTTATATTTCCAACTTGATAAACAAGATTTTCTTGTATCATAAATTAAGTATCAAAGATCCTTGTTGGATACCTAGATATATTAAAGTAAAATTTTTAAGTGTAAACCCTAAAATATTGAAAATGATCCAATGTAAATCTAGGATAGCGTTAATGAAAATATCTTGGATTTCATAGCATTAACCAAATTTTCACTAGTCTTCTCATAGTATAATAGTATTAATTTACTCACATGTCCTTTCTGATCAATGGATGACCCAAAAGAAAAGTATTATCAATAAAATAAAGATAATAATTGAAGGGATCATTTATTCAACATAAATACCTTTGATTTGTTCTTCCAATTTTACCCTCAAGAAAACTCTTCCTAATGCATTAGAAATAATAATGAATAGATAATAATACAATGAGTCATATTCATAGATCCAAAAGGGTATGTAATGATTAAAATAAAAAATTGGAGTGTTATAACAACATCTAATTCATTCATACTAAAATTGATTTAAGCCATTTTTTTAAGGATATAATATAGAATTCTCTAGTAAATCCTATCATATATTTTATTCATATCCAGTGTTACAAGAATATGTAGTTTTTCAAGGAACGAAAAGAATGTTGGCCTCTTATACATTATATAATCAAGGAATTATTTACCATATGTAAAAACACCTTGTTCCTTGGAAATAATAGAAAATTGGATGCTTTTTAATCTATTTGTCACCATTTTTTATATTACGTTATAAATCATATAACATAGGATTTTTGAACAAAAAACATCAAAATATTTTGTGTCAAATATTTTCGAGTTATTATTCTTAGCCTCTTCAACCATATCTAACATATTGCTCTTCAAAAAATCAAAATTTCTATATGAAAATTACAATAAAATAACTAGAGCTAGGTGACTTATCATGGTGGAAAGAGAAAAATAGCCTCCTATAGCTCCTCCATAGATATATTCCTCATCAAGATTTTCACTGTTTTTGTGTGATAATTTATAGAATATTTTGTAAAATTTTATTGTAAGTTTCCATATCTTACCCCAATGTTTGGTAGACTATATATTAAAAATACAATTTCTTCCTTCCTAATACCATATTCATCAATATATTCTATTTGGAGTTGAAGTATTTTTTTATTTGATAAAAACACTAAACTATTTTGGTAGTTGCATAAACAATTTAGTATTTGTAACCCCTTTATTAATCCATCTATGCATAGATTTTTGACCCAATGTGACTCTTCCTTTTGTAAGACATGATAATAATTAAAAATGAACTATTTTGTTGCATATAACCCTATTGATCTATTCCATTGATTTCTTTATTATCTTCTAGTTGTCAAACTTATATTTAATTCCTTCTTTATTATAATATTTTAGAAAAAAACAACATTACAAATATTTATTTGAATAATTAGGTATTTAATATTTTGAACAAACATATACGTACACGATCCTTTAAACATTGGTTCAACCTACCATAATATGAACATTTGGAATATAATAGGATCTTGTAATTACTTAAGCAAATCAAATGGACTTGGATAGACATTATTGAGTACATCACATATCAAGAGATGAGTTTGTGATCTAATCCTACTCATAATAAAATGTATAAAAAGATTGATATAATCTACTTATAACTATAATATAAGAAAATTTGTCCAACCTTTCCACTATATGAATTCTCCTATGTATATTAAAATCTTGAAGAAATAATGTTCCTGTTGAGTAATATTTTCACCCAGTTGTGAAAGTACACTCTCCTTTAGGATTTGGGTTCCAAATCCTAAAGGAGAGTGTACTTTCACAACTGGGTGAAAATATTACTCAACATTTTTGCGCTAGAAGGAGGGCCTAATTTGGTTTATTTCAGTGTGATTTAAATGCTATAGGGATTTAAATTTTGAATATTTCATGCCCTATTGATTATTATCTTTAGCCCTCTTTTAAACAATACAACCTTGTAGTGTTAAAAGGAGGACATGAATTGTTATGCATTGTTCTAACGCTTTTGATTGTTCATACAGGAATAATGTGTTTTGATTTGATTTTGAAAAAATTTGGTCTTGACTAATGAGGTTGTCTCCAATGCAATTACTTTCATCGAATTTTAATGGATACATCTCTTGGTTGATGCTAACATGATTATTCATACGTTACATGTTTGATACTTACGAGTCATTTCATGCTTATTTGTAAGGAATTATTTTGTCTAAAACGTATTTGTTGTCGGTATTATGCTCTTCACTTGCGTGTAATGCGATCTTGTGAATTAGAAAGCCTACAACACTAGGAGTATGCTCTTCACTTGCGCATATGCGATCTGGTGAATCAAAAACTAATTTACATTTTTAGAATATTGCTTTGTCATGGTTCCTTCTTTTATTCATGACTAACAAATTGGTTTTGAAGTTATTCTTTGAGTTTCACTAATGGCAACATCTGAGGAGCAAATGGTATCCCTAAGAGAATAAATGATGTCCCTAAGAGAAACGATGGTATTTGCATTAGGAAAGTATTATGAATGTCATTCTACCTTTGGAACACCTTATCAAATTCATGAAATTTTATTGGAGTTTCTATGACTTTTTAATCAAAAGGTGGCATCAGGATACCTACAAAATCTACATTTCTATAAGTTCACATTATGTCAATTTCAAATATTTTGTGAGCCTATTGCTTGTAGGTTCTTCCCATACATTGTGGGTGATAGATCATTCTCGTGGTATTGCCATCTACCCATGGAGGTTAAGACTTCTTGGAGCCAATTAGAAGCAGCCTATCTTTATCACTTTGGTAATCAAGTTGACTTGGATAGGTTGCAAAATCAATTCACCTCTATGTGTAAAGAGCCTAATGAGTCCATGAGTCAATTCGAGTGTGAGGTTTCATGAATTGTACTCTCAAATGTGGGAAATTTTGGGTACATCGAAAGAGGAAGCTATTGAAGTATACCTGAGAGCCATACCCCCCACACTTGCTACACTCATTAAGGAAAACTTGGATGACCTGTCTCTAGAGACAAACTATGAGATCTTTGAAAAGGTAGAACAAGTTTTGGAAGAAGAAAAGGCACAACATGTTCACATGAGAGATTTTTCTTTTGGAGTTAGTGATGCCAACCGACACCAACCAGTAAATATAGCACCCTCCACTTCAATGATACCTAAGGTAAATGATCAAGGGGATGAATTTGAAGGTCCAAATGTTACAACCACCTTAGATGTAGTCCAAGAGGAGGTGCAAATTGCTAAGTCGACATCCACCAGTGAGGATTATGTAGAGATGATCTCATTCATAGAGATACATGATTATTCGGATAAAGGGGTCCTAAATTCAACAAGGTTTGAGATAGGTGATAGGACAAAAACTGTCATAGAATTGAATGAAGTGGTTGAAAGTGAAATTGGAAGAAAATCAATAAATGAATTTGAAGATATGATAGAATTTCACCACTTGTTCTTGGAAGACACTCTCGATAAGGAGCTTGGAACTAATGATCAAAAAATCCTTCACCCTCCAAATTGTGATAAAATCGAATCATGGGTTACTAATTTGGACGATGATAGCCTTACAAATTTGAATTCAAGAAATAACCCACTTTTGAAAGTTATTGAACCATCTAAAGAAGGTGAAGGTGAATTTGATGAGAAACACATTGATGAATTGGAAGATGTTGAAGAAGTAGTTGAACGTCACCACTTGACTTTGGAATATGATTATTATGATGCTTGGAAGAAGTGGGAAGACTACACTCACTCCAAAACTGCTAATAAAACTTGTGTGCCAATTGATATACAGGACAATATAATTGCCTACTCAAAGGAAGATATTACAACTCCTGTACAATTTGAGGATGTTTTGGAAGATGGTTTCAAATCTCATCAAATTTTGGAAGATTATAATGATCCTATGACCAAGGACAAAGAAGAAAAATAATTGACAAATGAATCAAAAAATCATGTCACAAATACCATGGAGTTTCATCCCACAAATTTGGAAGATAATTTTTACAATGGTTGGGGAAGATATGAAGATGTTTTATTTCCTCACACCCTTATTGATGAAACCTCTACTCCAATTTATATGTAGGATGTTGAAACTTCTACTTCATACGAAGATCTCACATTCACAAGATTTGAGAAGGTTACAAAATTTGATCATGTTGAATATAAATTCATTGAAGATTTGGATACAAGTTTGCATGATTATTTTGAGGATTCAAATGAAGAGATACCATGGATACTGAACAAAGAATGGGAATTAAATGACAAAGTGATTGATCTATTAGAAGTAACGCAAGTGATTGATCATGAAGATAAGTTACTTGACATACACTTTGACCAAGAATATTTGAGGTTTGAAAAGGATGGGCATGTTTTCAATTGGGTGCCCAATTTTGGTATGTTTGATGAACAAGTAATCAATGAATAATATGAAGACCATGAGGTGAAAGAGGGAATTGCAAATCCTCATCAAATTTTGGTAAATGAAAATGTGAAAAAGGTAAAATATAAACCTTTGTGTCCAAACATCCAAGATTTAGGTGAAGATTTGTATAATTCAAATGATATTTATGATGAAATGCCATTGAAGGTGAATGAATTAATTTCTAACCACACATTTGATAACATTACTTTAACGAATGAAAAGGAGCTTGATGCATTTAAATTGCTAAATCAAATTCATCAACAATTAATTGTTGAACCTAGGATAAAAACTTCTAATGATCCCCATTTAGTAAATATCCTAGATGCTTGTAAATTGTTGCACAATCTTGATTGGCCTAAGAACATGGAAAATGAATTAGCTTTGAAATTTTTAGAAATAGGCTCTTGCTTACAAAATTTCATTTTGAATAAAGAAAGCCTAGTTCTAAATCATGAATGGAATTATGAAATTTACACCTTAAAGAATAGACAAGAAATAATTGAAAATCAACCATTGTCTAATCAATTTGGTAATTTGAATCTCACCTATGAGAATACTAATGGAACTAAATCTAATTGGTGGGGTGAGAGAGGAAAGTTGAAGTTGGTTGCATTGTTTGGTCTAATCTTGTTTTTGTTTGATTCCTTCCACATTTGGCATGTGTATCACATTATATGTCTTTTGGAATGCTCAAATCATGTTTGGGATCCAGGGAAGTGACAATTCAAATTGTGCATCGTCTTGTACCATATTGTACATTTGTATATAGTCTTTGGTTTTTGGTTTTGGTTTGTGTTTTCAAGTTTATTTTTTGGGATTGTATTTTGGGTTTGGTTTTAAGTTTTGTGTGTTGGTCCTTTGGACACTTTTGGTTTGTCTTAAAAAAAAAAAGAAAGAAAAGCGAGATGTCAACTTATGTCCTTATGAATGTTGACTAAGACTAAGAGAATATGAAACATCGGAATTGTATTGCAGAAAGCTCCACGAGTATCGCAAATACATTAAAGAATATCGTTTGGAACTTGTGATGCATGAAGTTGTCAGTTTTACACATTATGGTAAAGTAGGTGGTATACTCCATCCGCATTTCAAAAAGAGCAATGCATTCATCCATATCTCATGTTACATTCTACATTGCATATACATGTCATCTCAGTTGCATCTACATTTCAAATACAATCATTGAAAAGGTGTCGAATCCTCTTAGGGTTATTACATAACATATATTAAAAGGATCCTAAGGTTGGGAACTGATGCCCGAACTATCTTGAACCAAGCATGTTCTACACATTTTAAAGAGGATCTTGAGAAAAATGGTCAAAACCATACTTGGAAGAAAAGGTGAGGCGAAAGGAGTATTTCGTGTATGTCCTATCATGCAACATAATCCTTAAAAAAGTGGCTTTTTACCACTCCTATAGTGCTTAAAGCCTAAAATTAGAGTAGTAAGGATAGGGTTAAATCCCCATCGAACTTAGGTTGAGGATCCAATTCCCCAAAGCTCTGATTTGATCTTCATGGAGTAGTAAGGATAGGGTCTAATTCTCATCTCATTTAGGTTGATAATCCGATTCCCCAAAGCTTCTATTTTTCCTCCATAATGCTTTAAGAAATTAAAAGTGTGATCTACACTCAATAACTTGAAGTTCCAAAGCAAATATTTTTCATCCTACTTTTATTGCATCATTGATATTGGATTGGAAGGATCGTACTACATGTCCCTTGCAAGGATGGGTAGTCATCCCCAAGGTTCAAGAAATCAAAAGTAAATTCAAATCCTGGATTATGGGGTTGATCTCCACCGGGGCTATAGACGCCTGACTGGCAGTGGAGTATGCTCATGCATGGCAACATGTCTTGTCTAAAATCAAGACCACTGACTGCTCAAACGGACAGGCTAGCCTGACAGTTTCATCCATAACAAGTTAAATCATTTTGTTCAAGATGAGGTAATGAACTCCAGATCAGAGTAGTAAGGATAGGGTTAAATTCCCATCTCACTTAGGTTGGGAATCCTATTCCCCAAAGCTATGATTTCACTTACACTTGCACATGGGTTCAAAATGGTAGTGACACATAACCAACTTTGGGATCTAGTAAATTAATTTAGTATACTCATATTTGGTCCTAAGAGGATTTGACAATTTTAATATGTTTGTTCATGGTAATAGAAGGTTTGAGCCTTTGCAAAGCTTGTTATATCTCTAGCATCTTCACCATACGTTAAATCCTACAGGAATCATCCATAACTTCTCATACGCACGAATCATAAGTGAAAATGACAATGGAAAGTTGAACGAGTTTCAAATGATAGGGAATGAAGCACATTGCACACACCGAGATGATGCTTAATAATTCTAATGCTTCATGTATTTCTCATCTAGTTTCATTCTTGGGATATTTGTTGATGCTTGTGCATGTATTTTGAAGGTGTTCAGGTTGAGTTTTCATCGAAATGCTCAGGAGCATTTCCCAGTAGAGTCGCCATTTGTTGTGGCTGCTCCACAACGTACCCCAAAATTGGGGACCCACCTTTTTGCATATTTTCCAAGAAGACCAAAGTGGCCCATATGCTAAAGATCAAATAAAAAGCAAAACACCGCAAGGAGAAAAAAAGTGTCGCGATATCGCGACATGTTGCATTTTTGCGGTCCAAAGCAAAGAGAAAAAGCAAGGAGGAAAAAGTGTCGCGATATCATGACATGTTGCATTTTCATGGCCAAAAGAGAAGAGAAATAACAAGAAAGAAAAAGTGTCGCGATATCGCGAAATGTTGCATTTTTGCGACTCAAAAGGGGCAAGCAGGCAGAGAGACAAGAGTGTTGCTATTTCATGACATGTTCGGTTTTTGCCAAGGGAACAGAGTAGTGGATAGTGCGTCTAATATTAGTGATGAACACCAGGATAGTGAAACTAAAGACTACATAATGATGTGGACCTATAAGGAATAAATAGAAGATTGAATAAGGTAATTTGTCACATAAGGACAAAATCCAATGAATAAGACAAAACATTACATAAGGAATCTTTAATGATTTGAAATCATTTAAGATGGTCATTACACATGGAAGGAAGCGGACGCATGCCCATGTGGAGAAAAGGAAACGTTTTTTTTTTGAAATCAAATGAAAAGTGAAGAAAACCAAACAGAGGAATCCAAACCATGGGAATGAAATGAAGGGCCACAAAATAGAAACGAAAAGCCTTTTTGGAAACCAAAACACATGCATGCACAAGGGAAGGTGAAACGAACAGCCATTGGAAAATGAAACGAAAAGCTTCCTAAAAATTTTAAATACACCAGGCAAGGATGTTTTGAAGGGTTGGAAACTGATGCAAATAGAGTTGCAGATTTGAAGGCAAGAGGGCCATTCTGGACCTATTTGGGCTATTTTTCTTCAATGGACTGGTTTGGGAAAACCAAAAATTTTTGTTATTGTAAAATGACAAATTTTTAATACATAAAATTTCAAAAAGTTGCATCTTATGGACAAGAAAGAAGGAGTCATTTTCTGCATGCAATATTAAATGTCTATTTTTCCCCTTTTCAGATTTTAGGCTTGTAAATGGAGTTTATTCAAGTTTCTTGGTTGCTTCATGTGAATGTTTAAATCTGAAAACCTCATTTAAAACCCTAGGAGCTAGCACTTAGCTTACCCGGATTGTGTTTGTTTTGCAAGTCTAATAGGTTAGGTTGCATGCATGAAAACCTCACATCTTTGGTTTTGTCAAAATAGGATAGCATCATACTGAATGCATTTTATTTTCAGTTTTCTGCATTTTCTTTCAACTTTTTCTACATTTTATTTTCCCAGAAATTTTTATTTTTTTATTTTTTAGGCATTAAAATAAATATTTAAAAAAATATCAAAATCCAAAAATAATTTCACCATTGCGTAGGTTATATTTCATACTTCCAATACACACTTTGAAATTTTATTTTTGGAGTTGTTTAGTATTTTTTCATTGAAGTTGTTGTTTTATTACAGATTTTGAAAATTCCGAAAATAGAAAATTTCCATTTTTGGGCCGAATTTCATTTTTTCAGTTTCATGTTTCATTCATGAGCCTATGATGACATTTCCTTCATGAAAATTCCAATTTCATTGAAGGAGTTATGTTTTATGGAATTTCACAAATTTCCATTTTTTAGCTTAAAATTACCCCCTCTTCATAAAAATTCTAATTTTACGAAAGAGGGGTAATTTGAGTATTACATTGAAGGTCATTTCTTCAAAGCACTTAATTTTTCATCTTAATGAAAATTTGATTTCATTTAAGAGGGATAAGTTAAAGTGACATTTAAAGTCCTTAATTTAAGGCCATAAATTATTGCCTCTTTGTGAAAATTCATTTCACCAAAGAGGGATAGTTTATCGATCATATTGAAAGCTATCTTTATCTTCATGATAAGAAGCCATATTTGGACTTAATAAAGAATATAAAATTTACCTTAAAACTCTCAAGATAAAAGGAATTAAGACACTACATCGTGGTCATATGAGGGCCAACTCACATTTGTTTTATTTTGGTTCAATGAACAATCACTAAAGTTTCATGGTAAAATAAACCAACATTTCCCCTTGTTTACAGTTACTTGCAATCACTAAGGTTTTCCAAGCATTTAAAATGAATATATTTATTTGATATTACTAATACACATATGCAAAATGCTAAATATAGCGGAGACCTTGGAGAAGTTGTTTGTTTAACTTCTTTGCAAGAGGGGATTTGGAACCCAAATCCTAAAGGAGAGTGTACTTTCACAATTGGGTGAAAATATTACTCAACAGTTCCAAAGTTTATTTGAATTTCCCAAGGAAGCATAATCCTCAATTAATCTAGACCATCTATGGGTACCAACCTTCTTTTTTATGGAGATATAATAGCATTGAAGTTTCCCCAAGAATCCATAGATCATAATTATGATTTATCATTAAATTTGACATAAGTATATTTAGGTCTTTCTAAAACCTATTACGAAGAGTGACTATAGTTGGATCATATACTCTATGTCTCTAGCTTTGATATTTTCCTATTTCCTATAAAAAGGACCAACAACCTATTTACTTCTTGCTTCTAGAAATTATCCATGCCATTTGTGAATGTCCCACATTATTAAAATACCTCCTCAAGATCCCATAAAAAAACTTTCTAGGAAATCCCCCATCCATACAATATTTTAAAACTATTTTATTTTTTATTAATATGTCTAATAAAATTCTAAGATCTTTAATCCCCCATCTTGCAAATCTTTTTGAATGTATTATTACATTCCTCACTAATTATTTATGTTTCTTGTATTAAAATAAATTTAGGACTATAACAACCTATGATAACTCTTATTAAAGGCCTTATTCATGACCCTAATATTCCATGATGTCATCTTCATCATCATTTTTTATTCCTTTTTGTAGACTTAGCCTCATTTATTGTTAATATTTATGATATTATTTTTTTGGTTTTCCAAATACATATCCCTTTGAGTTTATTTTCTCTTTATTCTTGCTTTGAGGGTCTTCCTCTACTTTTTTTTTCCCAAAAATGATTTCATTCTTATCAATCTCTTTATTTTTCTAGACTATTTATAATGTGACTTATCATCCATAGTTTTATGCTATGTTGGAGAACCTAAAGTGTAAGGACTAATCTTAAACCCTTGTTCTTTTATATTTTATAGAAATCCTAAAGTGCAAGGGCCATCCTTCCTAGCACTTATTTTTTTATATTGTAATAAATCTATAGATTACAATGGATATCTTCTATATTGCTTTCTTTATTATATTTTCCTTGACATCCTAAAGTGTGAGGAATAAACTCTAAACTATAATTTTAATTGTAGGGATATGTTTTTTACTAGTTAAGGAAAGTGAAAACAATTTACCTAGATTGAGCTTGACATTTTATATTATATTAATTTTATATTTTACCATTATGTATTTTTTACAAATTTAATTTCTTCTAAATTTAGATTTGCATATTATAATTCATCATACCTGCATCCTTCCTATTTTTCTAAATTGTTTTCTCTGAATAAACTATTAAATTCTTTTCCATATAATGAGCCAATAGGTTTATTATGTTAAAACTACAAAGGATTCAATATACATTGTTATATAAAAAATATATATGAATAAGAATATGTATGAATAGTTTTTCTACCAAATGGTAATATGTGTGTGTGATTCATGGGCTATTATAAAAAGAGTCAAATCCTTTATACACATATCTTAATACATAACCATTTAGTAGGTTATTAATAAGGTGGGTTACATATGAAATGATATTAGCTCAACTGGTTAAATTATTTTAATTTCAAGTAAAAGGTCATGTTTGAATCTTTCCAAGTAATACATGCATAATAGCCAATTTGTTTGTAATAACGATATGTGTCATGATGTAATACATGAAGGTTAGATATATTAGAATAATATAATAATAGAATTTAATATATTCTAATAAAAAAATAAGGTAGTGGTTATGTCCACTATATGTACATCTTCTTAAAAAATATTTTATCTTAAGGCATCATCAAAAAATTTTAAATAATAAAAACATCTTATAATGAGTTGGTTTCTTGCATGTTCTAATTAAAACAATACTCTAAAAAGAGTGGTTCTTCCTCCCATTATAAGAAGATACATAATGCCATGTATGTTATAAATACTAAGAATATCATCTCATTTAATTGAGACTAATCCATCATAGATCAACCTTTAGAGGCATCAAATGTGAGTTGGAATATTGTGAGATTTTTCTTTGATCCAAAATCCATGAGTGTCTTCAAAACATTAACAGATATGATCAATTTTTATGAGAACCAAAACTATTTCATATTTTAAAATGGTGTGGATGCTAATCAATAGATTTTGATGATGATAGTCGCCATGCTTAGAATGTCTATAAGGTTCACTTTTAATATACTTTCTAGGAAAATTTTGAGAACCTAAGCTTAGTTTAGGTGTATTTTCGGGTCTCTTCATAATGGTTGTAATTGCCTCATTACTAGTAGCAAATTTATCAACATGTTTATTTAATTTTTTTCTTTATTTATAGAATGCATATTGGTTTTAGAAGAAATTTTTTTATTATCCTTCAAGTATTTGACTTTTACAAGTAAGACTTAATTCTATTTCTTGAATTGAAAGTTTTCATCATTCTTGAACAACATCTTACCTAAATCTTGTGGTTGTTGCTATTAATTTTATATTATTTTGTAGGTCTTTTGGTTGACTTGAAAATATTTCATTTTAATCCTCCAATATAAATTTTTTATCATTTTGTTCTGTTACTCTAGCATTTAATAATATAATTTTAACTTTTAGACATACTTTATTTGATACATTCTTAGACCATTTGTTTAAATAGATATTTTCATATTTGACCAATGTTAAATATTCTAGTTATTTTAAATCAAGTATTTCCTACCATATTCTTGCCTCATATATGAAATAAAACTTCTTAAAGGCACTTATTATTGGTCTATTTTTATATAAGCATTCAACCAATATTTTGCATCCTCTTTCCCTAAAAAATAACAAGATCAATAATATCTATTTTTTATCTATTTTATATTTTGAGTATTAGTTTACATTTTGTCAAATATTGAATCACACCCTTTTGTATCTTGGATCACATCCTTTCAATAATGGGTTGCTATCCTTTTGTTATTAGGTTACACTATTATATATCATGGGTTCCACCATTTCATATCTTAGGTCACATTATTTTGTATTACAGGCCATATCCTTTGTTTATCAAGTCTTATCCTTTCATATTTTGGGTCACATCCTTTCATATATTTGGGCATCCCATTCATTCTTGGATTTCATCCTTTCATATCTATGGTTACACATTTGCAATGTTGGGTCGAACATTTTTGTATCTCAAACCAAATCCTTTTATTATTAGGTTACACCATTTTGTATCTCAAGTTGAACATTTTTATTATCAATTTGCACCTTTTTATAACTTGGGTCACACCCTTTTGTATCTTGGATCACACTATTTCATATCTTAGGTCACACCCTTTCATATCTTGGATCACACAATTTTGTATCATGGGTCACACCCTTTTGTATTTTGGGTCACACCTGTTCACATCTCAAATAAATAATTGTTAAATATTGCTTAAGTCAAATTAATGTTAACATAGGATAAAATTATATTGGAAACAATATAAAATGACTATAGGCTAAAAACGCAAAACAAATTGGTCACTAACTAGAAGTTAAACCATAAGTTCAAGAGAGTGGTTCTGATACCACTCATAATGGACCAATAGGTCTATTACATGAAATCCATAAAAGACTCCATATATATTGTTTTATATATATAAAATGGTTACCATTTCTACCAAATAGTAAGTGATGTATATATCTTATCAAGGGCTTATTATAAAATAAGTTGTAACCCTTTATGTCCACCTCTTAATCAATAACAATTTAGTAGGTTATTAATAAGGTATGTTATATAGATTATGATACTATAAGAATATAATATAATATGAATATATTATAAGAGGTATAATAAGGTAGTTTTTAGACCCACTAAAAACCATATGATGAGGTAGAGGGGATTTATTTGCCACATTTTAGGAGTGAAAATTTCTTAATCTAAGTCAATAACTACTAAAATGTGATTTCCTTGCTTCGTCTTGAAGTTTGTGTCATGACAAAAACTTTCCATCATTTTTACATTATTATCATTTTATTATTTCTTTCCATGTGTGTAGTCTCCTTACATTTGTGATAGTGAAATACAATATTTTTATAAACTTGTTGATCATATTCTCTTGATTCAAATTTAATATTAATAGATTTTGGAAAAGGTTTTAAAAATATCCATAACAATACATATTCCACAATAAGCTTTTGATCCTTAGTATTTGGCCACTTTTAGATGGACTTCCATAAAGTATAATTAATACTCTTCAAAATATCTTTATTGATAAGTTGATATGAAATTCTAAAAAGCCTAACCCACCCTAGAATCCCTTTTAATAATTTTTGTCTCGATAAAAAAATCCCCACTCCGTTGTCTTAAATACAAGCCACATAGACCATTTTCCATTATTTTATCCCTACTAAAGAGGAAAATAAAAACCTTTTGGAAGAAAATAATTGAATAATATGAACTAAATATCCACTTCCATTTAATCTACATTTAAATCTCTAAAATCCTAGTTAGTATCCATTGAAATTACATATTAATGTTTTTCCTTTAAGAACCCTTGTATCATGTTCAATCATCTCATCCTTGATAATCACTTTTGGTATATGATTTATCACTTGGATAGGGATTTTTATAGATTTATACTTACTTTTAACCTCACCTAGGGAATTCTTACTTCCACCGAGGACTCCATATAAGACTTTCTTGCTTATTTTCCATAAAAAAAGTTATAATTTTATACTAAGCAAATATGAAATTACATTCTTTAGATGCTTCTTTGACGTTTTTTCAAAGTTTCAATAATAACCTAAAAATCAGGTTGCTTATACATCATAATTAGATATATCTATTAGGCTAAGTTCTAGCCTTAAACACCTTTCCAATTTTTCAACTAGTATCCTATAAATCATTGACTTCTGAGTTTATTGAAAAAGTTGTTTTCATTGTGTTTGATTTAACTGGGGTGAATTAATCCCCCTAGATAGAGATATGGATCAATTATAGTGCATTGCCCTAATTGAATTCTTGTACTAAGCATGTACTTATTTTAATATGAAGTGCCTCCTTTGAGAGTTCATTTGCTTCCCTATTTAGTTCTCTATAAATATGCCATAAATTAAAAGCTTCACTTTGATCAACTACTTTTATTTGAGATAATATGGGTTGTAGAGTCATGTTTTCAATCCTAAAAACACCAAGCATCCAGTTTATTACCACCTACGAGTCTCTATAAATTTATATTTTTTGTTTTCCTTTTAATTCTGCCAATTGAACCAACAATTTGAGTGTCATAATTTCAACATAATTGTTAGAACCTCTTCCAATCTAGCCTTGAATTCAAAATAATGAGAATTAAAAATATATAGTAATCCTCCTAATCCAAAAACTCTAGGGACCCTTTGTCTAGCCCCATCAAAAAATCCCCAAGCCCTTGATTAATCAGTATTTGGAGGAATGATTTATCTGTTTAATTTTGTTGTTTTTAAAAATTTACAATTATTGAAACTTTCAATGATTTGGGATGAGACCTACCAAGTAGGCTTCTCCTTATCCTAAAAAATTCCTACGTTCCTAGAAAACCATACTCCCCAAGACACAAATAATGAGAGAGTTATAAAACCTTTGTATGACCTATTCAAACCAATATTTTAAGCACTCTCCTAAGGAATATTCCTGCCATCCTATAGGAAGCTTTAACTATGATATAACCTCCCTCCAAACCTATCTAGTAAAGGAGAAAGCTACCAGTAAATGATCAATTCTTTCATTGTCTAAATTACATAAATGACACCTTCCTGGACCATTCTAATTGTTCTTTTGTAATATTTTAGAACCTTATTTTTCATGGCAAGCCATAGGAATAGTCTTATATTCAATGGGGAATTTGGAATCCAGAGTGTCTTCCACCACTATGTTAGATCTTCATTGTTATCTTCTAATGGAAACTTATATACCAACTTTGGAGTGTACTCCCCTATAGCTTCATTCTTTATCTAGACCAATTGATCAATTTCCTCTTGCAACTTGATATGTCTAGCTTTAAATATCCCCACATATTCTTCCCATTGGTGTGCCTCCTGGCCCTAAAGCCCTAACACTATTGCTTCCTTCTATCCCTGACTCTAGTTTGTAGAATATTTTGGGTCAGATGCTTGGGTGAGAGTTCCAGTCCCTTGAGCTCTTAGGATTTTAATTATATTATTTGCTAGTCTATGGATATCACCATAATCAATCCAAGGTTCTAATCCTAGTCTTATCCTTGAACCATCCCCTATTTTCCAAGCAAGTCAATCACCTACAATATAAAACGTCTGAATCATTGCCTTCCAATAGATTGAAATATTATGGGTTTGCTTCATTGGGGCCCTTATCCACTCCTCATTGTGAGTATCTCTAAATACTTTTCATGTATGATTTTATTCCATAAGCCTTCCTTTGATATTATCTTCCAAACATACTTTGCTACTAGAGCCTTGTTAAATAGGAATATCTTCTTAAGTTCCTATCCTTCATTTTCCTTAGGCCTGGCTAAATATTTCCATTTAAAAAAGGGAATACCTCCCATTTCCTTTTTCTCTATCCATAATTTTGGCAATTTGAGTTATTTTATGTTGTCATTGATGTCACATGGATCATTGATGTCACATGGATCACATTGAGTTTTGGTGGCCAAATGATATTTTGGAAAGCATGGATAAATACAGGGTTTTTGTGAAAACCAAGGCAGGCAAAATAAAAGGTTTTATTTAAAACCATGGATGGCATATTTGAACTGGGTTTTTCTTAAAACCCAAGTTGGCCTTTCGTTTCATCGAAAAAGGTGCCCCGGTGATGGAGATATTTAATTTTTAATATTTAGTTTAAATTTTAATTATTTAAAATTTAAATTTAAATTTAAAATTAAATATGCAAGATTTATGCCGACGTCATCAAAAATAATAAGGAGGCTATATAAAGGGGATACCTAAGGTTCATAAACTGATCTGAGCTCGTGGTTAATAATCGTTGGCTAAGCATCCGAATTGAGCTCGTGCGAAAATCTTTTAGAAAGCAGAAGCAACGAATAAACGAAGGTTGGTCGAAGTCCAAAGTCATCGTGGGCAGAGTGGCGCATTGGCAGTTGGCTTTTGGCTAAGGTGTGTGGCAGCACAAATGTCAAGGTTTCGAATCCCCTTGACTGCGTTCGAAAGGCGTTGGAAGAAAAGCGCTCGAAGCGCTTTTGATTTGCGAAAAGGGAGGAAAGGTTTTAAGGCACGTTGTGCCTTTCCCTTTCGAACGAGCGGCTAGCTCGTGTGGCAACCTTAGCCGCGGCTAAGGCGCTCGCGGTGTGGGCAAGTCGGGGGTTCGAATCCCCTTGAGGAGGTAAATACGTTTTTGCTCTAATTAATTTTGTTAAGCCCTAAGTTGGAGTTATAAGGTGGTTAGGAATAATTAAAGTTTTTAATTAAACTTTGTTTTTATAAGGGTTGTGATTATTATTTCAAAGGTGGATGAGTTGTTGATTTAATTTGATGTTCATGAAATTGAGAATTAAGATTTAGGAGAAATAAGGAGTTGTTATAAAATAATTTTTGAGAGGTTTATTGATTATTATTTTTGATAAGGGTTTTTATTAAAAAGGACTTTGGTGGATGTGTTTATTAAGTTGGAGTAAAAAGGTGTAAATTGAGTTATGCTTTATCTTGTGATTATTATTTGAAGTCCACTAACCCTTATTGAGATTGGAAAGGAAAGTTGTGTTTAGTGTGGCAGATTTTGTGGACAACTTCTTGGCATCAAAAAGGTATGGGCACATTCTCCTATTGATTGTTTATGGTGGTTGATTTCTGAAATATCATTGGAGTGAAAAGGATTGATTGTGGTTTCCTTTTCGAAAGTGGTTGGTTGAATGCTTCAAGGTTTTCTGGTTTGAGAGTTGTGTTTAAACCTTGTTTTATAAGCATAGTTGTTGAAGCCCATTGGTTATGTAAAGAACTTGAAAAGAACATGAGTATCATTGTTATGTGAGATTTGTGGTTGAGCATTGTTGGAAACATTTGAGTTGGTTGATACATGCTTGGACTAGGGTTTTGTGAGAAAGAGTTGTCCCTTGTGGTGATTGGTTGAGTTGAGTTGATTGAGCCTAGTCAAGTGATTGTGTGAGGTGATTGTTCAAGTCCCATGAAACAAACTATTCTATAATTCTGATTTGAGTTGAGATTGAGCTTAGAACATATTGAGTCTCTAACAATTCTCTTTATGCTTCTATGAGTTGACTTGAGTTGAGATTGATTTGAGTTGAGTTGAGTTGAGATCATTGTGGATCATTGTTGTCATCCATTGTAGAGTGCATTGCCATTCATTGTTGAGTTCATATTTGAGCCTTGCCTTCATATATTTGTGGATGAGATTTGAGTACTACTTGAGCATGATTGATTGAGCCTTTGAGAAGGCCTTTGGGATAGATTTTTGGACATATTTGTGGTAGTTTGTGTATGATTGATTGAGCCTTTGAGAAGGCTTTGTGGATAGTTTTTGGGATAGATTTGTGGATAGTTTTAGATAGATTTGGGATAGATTTTGATGAGGTTCTGAGTGAGCCTATTGAGAGAGTTGAGCAAGTTCTTGGTGAGCTTGCTAGAGTAGTTTTGGACAAGTTCTTAGTGAGCTTGTTGGAGTAGATTTGAGCAAGTTCTTGGTGAGCTTGCTAGAGAGATTTGGACAAGTTCTTAGTGAGCTTGTTGGAGCAGATTTGAGCAAGTTTTGTGTGAGCTTGTTGAGCATATTTGAACAAGTTCTGTGTGAGCTTGTTGAGCAGTTTTGGACAAGTTCTGTGTGAGCTTGTTATGCATATTTGGACAAGTTCTGTGTGAGCTTGTTATTGCCTAGCTTTGAGAAGATCAAAGAAATTTGGACAAGTTCTGTGTGAGCTTGTTGAGCAGTTTTGGACAAGTTCTGTGTGAGCTTGTTATGCAGATTTGGACAAGTTCTGTGTGAGCTTGTTATTGCCTAGCTTTGAGCAGATCAAAGAAATCATTGTATTGGATAAGGATCCTTATTTCTATGTGAAATATTATAAGGAGATTATCTTGTGGAGTACCCCACATTGGGGGAACCATGTTAAATCTTGTGTCTCAATTGTGTATGGTGACTTGTGCTCTTGCTTACTATTGCTATCTGAGTTATTAATGCACACTGCTATATTTGGTTATTGCAATTAAGGACATTAATTGATATTGGTTTGGAAAGAAAGTAAAAAGTGGTCTTATACTGTTCACCCCCTCTCTCAGTATAAGCTTGTGTTCTTCAATTGGTATTATAGCGGGTTCCTTCGAAAAGGCTAACAGCTTGAGGGCATATTCTACAAGAACACAAATGGCTTAAAGAATGGACATAGAAATAAGGTATAGGAAGACATGAGACACATGAAGAACTACATATCACTATGGTTATGAGGTATGGAATATGAGTTTAATATAGTATTGTGTTGAAGGTGTTGGAGGACAGATAAGACTATAAGATAATGGTTGAGATCAATGTAAGGGAATGAATTGTATTTTGAGTGGGCTACATGAGATAGATTTTGTAAGATGGTATGTAATTCAGCTAATTATGTGGACCAAGTTGTGAATATTTATGAAATTAATTTGTGGTCAACTTGGCCATGATGCAAGATATTGTAATGGGTTTGGTAGGTGAAGATGAAGATGATATTTCAAGAAATAGAAATCCTGAGAGATTGGTTCAAGAAAGGATAATGATAGTGATAATGAAATGAAGAAGAGGATGAAAAAAAAAAATTTTAAATAGAAGAAAAAAATTGAAGAAGATTTAGATAAATAAAAGGAGGAAGCCACTCTTAAGGAGCTTATTGAATTGAAAAGAGAGAATTTAGAATTGAAGGCTCAAATACAAGAAGATGAGAAATGTAAGACAAAGCTTCTACAGGATATCTCTGACTTGAGAGATAAGTTTGAAAAAGCAAGAAGAGTTGAAGAAGGTATGATTAAACAATCAAAGGCAAAAGATATAGAATGTGAAAGGCTTATGATTACTCTTGAAGAACTAAAAAGGGATAACTCATGATTAAGGGATCAAGCTCAAGAATATGAGAAAGAAAAAGCAAGGTTTCTATAGGAACTCACTAACTTCAAAATCAAAGTTGAAGAGACAAGAAAAATTGAAGAAGGTATGGTCAAAAAATTAAAAATAAAAGATCTAGAGTGTGAAATATTAGAGCATGAGATAGTTTTACTAAGGTTGGAAGTAAAAGGTTCTAAGGAAAAGCTACACAAGTTTGAGGAAAATTCAAAGACCTTGGAAAGGACTATCAATGCACAAAAGTCATCAGTCACTATAATAGGACTTAGTTCTAAGGAAGAACAAGGGAAACAAGAAGCAAAAAAAGGAGAATCAAGCTCAAACACCAAAAATAAGAAGAGTCAAAAGAAGTAAGTAAAAGAGAGAGTGAGACCTCTAAGGATAAGTTGGACAATAGAAAGTTCAACAAGGAAAGGAACAATGCACAAGTTAGGAACAAATGGAACATGAAACAGGTAGAAGAGACTAAGAGACCAATGGGGTCTAGACAAGGTTTCTTCAATGGAAGATGTTTTTCATGTCACAGGTTTGGGCACATGGCTTCACAGTGCAGGACACATGAAAGATAGGAATATGGGAAAGGACAACTTTTCCATGGGTATTGCTACTCATGTAATGAGTTTGGTCACAAGGCAATGAATTGCATGGTTCATAACAGAAGAGGATATGGCTTCACTAGGAGAAGTCCTAAGATAGTTGCACCTCCAAGGAATAACAACATTAAGTGTTTTAATTGCAATAACTTTGGACATATTGCAAATTGGTGTAGGACTCAATTCCAAACAAGTTCAAGACAAGAAGGTCAAACAGGTTCAAGACAAGAAGATCAAGTAACTCATCAAGAAAAGGATATCATAAAAATATGGAAGGAAGTTGACAGAGGAAAGAAACAATGTAATTTGGGAGTAAAAGTACTCCCACCCCAAAATTAATCACCTCAAGAGAGAAGGTGGTGAGGGGGCTATGCTTAAGAGTCATATCTTTTAGCCCCATAGGTGTCCCTTTTGCCATTGATGTCAAAGGGGGAGAGATTTGAGTAAGGGGGAGAGCATTGAGTTAGGGGGAGCAGCCTCCAAAGAGAGCATTGAGTTAGGGGGAGCAACCTCCATAGAGAGTATTGAGTCAAGGGGAGCAACTTTGATTCTCAGAGATGGTTTTTGCAGTGATTGTGGTTTTTGCATTAGAGGTGTTGCCATCAATGACAAAGGGGGAGATTGTTGGAAATTTGAGTTATTTTATGTTGTCATTGATGTCACATGGATCATTGATGTCACATGGATCACATTGAGTTTTGGTGGCCAAATGATATTTTGGAAAGCATGGATAAATACAGGGTTTTTGTGAAAACCAAGGCAGGCAAAATAAAAGGTTTTATTTAAAACCATGGATGGCAGATTTGAACTGGGTTTTTCTTAAAACCCAAGTTGGCCTTTCGTTTCATCGAAAAAGGTGCCCCGATGATGGAGATATTTAATTTTTAATATTTAGTTTAAATTTTAATTATTTAAAATTTAAATTTAAATTTAAAATTAAATATGCAAGATTTCCGCCGACGTCATCAAAAATAATAAGG
Organism: Wollemia nobilis; assembly: GCA_028583015.1. Lineage (NCBI taxonomy): Eukaryota > Viridiplantae > Streptophyta > Pinopsida > Araucariales > Araucariaceae > Wollemia > Wollemia nobilis. The sequence continues at coordinate 15,276,571 of JAQPPZ010016947.1, read as the reverse complement.
AGGCTATATAAAGGGGATACCTAAGGTTCATAAACTAATCCTTGCTCATGGTTAATAATCATTGGCTAAGCATCCGAATTGAGCTCGTGCGAAAATATTTTAGAAAGCAGAAGCAGCGAATAAACGAAGGTTGGTCGAAGTCCAAAGTCATCATGGGCAGAGTGGCGCATTGGCAATTGGCTTTTGGCTAAGGTGTGTGGCAGCACAAACGTCAAGGTTTCGAATCCCCTTGACTGCGTTCGGAAGGCGTTGGAAGAAAAGCGCTCGAAGCGCTTTTGATTTGCGAAAAGGGAGGAAAGGTTTTAAGGCACGTTGTGCCTTTCCCTTTCGAATGAGCGGCTAGCTCGTGTGGCAACCTTAGCCACGGCTAAGGCGCTCGCGGTGTGGGCAAGTCGGGGGTTCGAATCCCCTTGAGGAGGTAAATACGTTTTTGCTCTAATTAATTTTGTTAAGCCCTAAGTTGGAGTTATAAGGTGGTTAGGAATAATTAAAGTTTTTAATTAAACTTTGTTTTTATAAGGGTTGTGATTATTATTTCAAAGGTGGATGAGTTGTTGATTTAATTTGATGTTCATGAAATTGAGAATTAAGATTTAGGAGAAATAAGGAGTTGTTATAAAATAATTTTTGAGAGGTTTATTGATTATTATTTTGATAAGGGTTTTTATTAAAAAGGACTTTGGTGGATGTGTTTATTAAGTTGGAGTAAAAAGGTGTAAATTGAGTTATGCTTTATCTTGTGATTATTATTTGAAGTCCACTAACCCTTATTGAGATTGGAAAGGAAAGTTGTGTTTAGTGTGGCAGATTTTGTGGACAACTTCTTGGCATCAAAAAGGTATGGGCACATTCTCCTATTGATTGTTTATGGTGGTTGATTTCTGAAATATCATTGGAGTGAAAAGGATTGATTGTGGTTTCCTTTTCGAAAGTGGTTGGTTGAATGCTTCAAGGTTTTCTGGTTTGAGAGTTGTGTTTAAACCTTGTTTTATAAGCATAGTTGTTGAAGCCCATTGGTTATGTAAAGAACTTGAAAAGAACATGAGTATCATTGTTATGTGAGATTTGTGGTTGAGCATTGTTGGAAACATTTGAGTTGGTTGATACATGCTTGGACTAGGGTTTTGTGAGAAAGAGTTGTCCCTTGTGGTGATTGGTTGAGTTGAGTTGATTGAGCCTAGTCAAGTGATTGTGTGAGGTGATTGTTCAAGTCCCATGAAACAAACTATTCTATAATTCTGATTTGAGTTGAGATTGAGCTTAGAACATATTGAGTCTCTAACAATTCTCTTTATGCTTCTATGAGTTGACTTGAGTTGAGATTGATTTGAGTTGAGATCATTGTGGATCATTGTTGTCATCCATTGTAGAGTGCATTGCCATTCATTGTTGAGTTCATCTTTGAGCCTTGCCTTCATAGATTTGTGGATGAGATTTGAGTACTACTTGAGCATGATTGATTGAGCCTTTGAGAAGGCCTTTGGGATAGATTTTTGGACATATTTGTGGTAGTTTGTGTATGATTGATTGAGCCTTTGAGAAGGCTTTGTGGATAGTTTTTGGGATAGATTTGTGGATAGTTTTAGATAGATTTGTGGATATATTTGGGATAGATTTTGATGAGGTTCTGAGTGAGCCTATTGAGCAGATTTGAGCAAGTTCTTGGTGAGCTTGCTAGAGCAGATTTGGACAAGTTCTTAGTGAGCTTGTTGGAGCAGATTTGAGCAAGTTCTTGGTGAGCTTGCTAGAGCAGATTTGGACAAGTTCTTAGTGAGCTTGTTGGAGCAGATTTGAGCAAGTTCTTGGTGAGCTTGCTAGAGTATATTTGGACAAGTTCTTAGGTGAGCTTGTTGGAGCAGATTTGAGCAAGTTCTTGGTGAGCTTGCTAGAGCAGATTTGGACAAGTTCTAGTGAGCTTGTTGAGTAGATTTGGACAAGTTTTGTGAGCTTGTTAGAGATTTGGACAAGTTCTGTGTGAGCTTGTTATTGCCTAGCTTTGAGCAGATCAAAGAAATTTGGACAAGTTTTGTGTGAGCTTGTTGAGCAGTTTTGGACAAGTTCTGTGTGAGCTTGTTATGCAGATTTGGACAAGTTCTGTGTGAGCTTGTTATTGCCTAGCTTTGAGCAGATCAAAGAAATCATTGTATTGGATAAGGATCCTTATTTCTGTGTGAAATATTATAAGGATATTATCTTGTGGAGTACCCCACATTGGGGGAACCACGTTAAATCTTGTGTCTCAATTGTGTATGGTGACTTGTGCTCTTGCTTACTATTGCTATCTGAGTTATTAATGCACACTGCTATATTTGGTTATTGCAATTAAGGACATTAATTGATATTGGTTTGGAAAGAAAGTAAAAAGTGGTCTTATACTGTTCACCCCCCTCTCAGTATAAGCTTGTGTTCTTCACATAAAAACCTATAACTTAATTGTCTAACTTTATCCAAAACTCTTTTTGGTATATGATTCAAAGATTGCCAATATACCGATATTACCTCCAACACAAACTTGACCGAAGTCAATCTCCCCCCCCAAAGAGATCCATTTGTTGCACAATATATTAATTTTTCCTTCTACCTTATTTATCAAAGAATTCCAATCATGTTTAGTACAGCCATTGGCTTTCAAAAAGAACCCTAAATATTTAAACCCCTCTTGAAGGTTGAATATGTTAAAGGGAAAAAGTGGACCTATTAATATGTTCTGATCTTGATTCGCACAGTTAAAAATAATGCTTGACTTATATGCATTAACATGCATACATGTTGCCAAACAAAAATATATAAATATTGTTTTAACTTCTCTACAACTCTTATTGTTCCATTTATGAAAAGGAGAACATCATCTACAAAAAATAGATGGGTGACTTCCACTATTCTACCTATTCTAATTACCTTTACCACTCCTTGCCTCTTGGATTCTAAAATGCACCTACTTAATCCCTCATCTACTGAAATAAATAATAGTGGTGAGAAGGGGTAACCTTGTCTTATCCCTAAAAAGCTTTGAATAATTGAGAGGCTAACCCATTAACCAAAACTGCAAAAGAAACTAAACAAAGACATCTCATAATCTAGTTCACCACATGCACACATAACCCATTAAGAGTATCATTCTTAAATATAGCTAAATTACTCTATTAAAAGCCTTGGAGAGATCCAACTTCATCACCGTTGCTAGTATTTTTTATTTTATGGTATGATAACTTTCCTGAGCAACACAAAATGCTTCATGAATATATCTACCATATAGGAAACCAAATTTCTCAATAGATATAGAAGCATAGAGGAAGCTATTAATTCTTTATGCAACTAATTTTGCTATGATTTTGTACACAGTTACACAAATAAATGGGTTTGAAATCATCAAAGGAAGGATTTTCCTTTTTTGAAATAAGAGCAATGAAGGTAGAATTGAAAATTGCATTTATCCTTCCTATTTGCCTAGACTTCTCCATAAACTTGAGTAGGTCAGACTCCAAAATGTCATAAACACTACACCAAAAAAGGGATTTAATGGTGGCTAAAATAAGATGTTTTTTTATGGTGACAAAAAACCATCCTAATAGATCCTAAGAGGGTGGTTTATAGCCACCTTCTTAGGATAACCACCTTCTTAGGGTCACCCTAAGAGGGCATCTATAAACTTTCCTCTTATGTATAATATGGTGGTTATAAATCATCATCTTAGGGGTCAGACTAAGACAATGGTTATAAACCACCATCTTATGGTGATCTAATAGGCCGATTTATAATCGAGCTCTTAGGGGAAACCAAATTTTTTGGGTGCCCCTATGAGGGTGGTTATAAACCACCCTCTTATCCTTTAGAGGGTGGTTTATAATTGACTTCTTAGAGGTGGTTTAGATTTTTTAATATGTGGGATTAAACCCCCATATGATATCATCAATGTTTCTTCAAAGCTTTCGCTACTGCACAAATAGATAGTCCATTTGCCTTAGCTACTACAACCTCCACACCGTGCACACAACCTCCACACAACACCTTAGCTCATGCAACCTCCACACTATGCACACAAAATCCACACTGTACCTTAGCTATTGTAACCTCCACATCATGCGTACAACCTCCACACCACTTGAACCAAGCCTCATCTCATCTATCATACTAGGGCTCCCAAGATTCAATTTGTGCTATTCATTTTTTGGTTGGGATTTTCCCTAAAATTTATCTAAAACTTATGCTAATTTATCTAAAATGGTGAGATATGAGGGTCAAATCAGAGGCCGAAGGTACATAACAGGGCATGAATATGATATAAATACTAGAAGAGACAAGGTTAGTTAGGTTTAGTGAATTTTGCATTATTTCAGGTATTTTTGCAATTAGGGTTTAGAATTTTTTTAGTTTGTAATTTTGTGTTTACGCATGAAATTTGTAAAATTTAAACCCTAATTTAAACCCTAGGTTAAATTTTAAATCCTAATTTAGGCCACTTGTCATGGGGGTGTTTGAGGAAGTAAAATTTTCCTTTAAAAAATTGTTTTGAGGGGAATTTTAGTGTACCATACATAGAACCTAGTAGCCTCAAACAAGCCAAATAGAACCCTAGCAATATTTCACTCCATTATTGCTTCTTTAAAATCACAAGTGCAAATGTTTATAGATCAAATTTATTGAACATTTCTCAGTTTGGTGCTTCCCCATTCAAATTATAATGCAATTAACTAGGAATTTTTATTTACATTGCTAGAGTGTTTGTTGTGAATTTATTTTTATCTTATTTTTTGATGTTATTTTATCTTTACGAATTTCAGTGGCGTACAATGGAATTTTGTTCCACTTATTCTATTCCATTCTTGAATTAAGCATATGACATATTTTACGGTTGTTGTGGAAGCATTTGTGGAATTGGAGCTAATTTGGTGAACGTAATGGCACGACAAAACTTGTGGTGCTCAGTAAATTTTTGTATTAAATACAATAGTTTCAAATTATAATTTAATACATTCAAAATGAACCCTAAGTAGGAGATTCCAACACATCCCTGTAATTAAAATCCTTAAGCTATACCTTGATCTTGCATGATAATACATCAGAGGAAAAATCAGGATATGGCTCTTATGATATCAACGATTGAGTTCTCCAATAGCTATTTTGATTGCCCATATGGTAAGAAATATTAGATGCTTGTGCCATGGAGGATTCAAAAGGAAATATGAGCTACACTGGCTAGATAATTCCCTTTAAATAAGTTGCACACCTAAGAAATGATATTAGGCATCGAATTTGAGCCAATAGTGACACGACCTCATCATAAACTCCTAAACACCTTTATTTGGGAAAAATATTTACAAGGCCTGATGTGGAAAATTGATGCCCAACTAATATTTGTCTTGTATGCAGACTAGAGTGTGCAGCAATAAGGAGAACAAATTCTAATTTGACAATGTGTTAGCACCATGTTATGACACCTGACACTTTATAATATTTCATTAAAAAAATTGTAGTCAAAGCATGTGTAGGATCTTAGGTTTATCAAGAGCATCCATGTTGACACCATGTACGTGCTCCAAGTGGACAAATTTTACTTGGAAATTTTGATAAGTCCCTCTTGATGAAATACAATCAGACTATATTTACCCCAATTCTATAGGATGCTCTACTATATACATCAATCATGAAAACCTTGTATTGTCTTGTGCAACTTCTCGCAAAGGTGAGATCTAATAGAACCTCCTCTAGGAATTCAATGTGTTTGACACAACTTCCTTGGTGAGGTATCATGCTTCCAAGAGTGCAAGTAGATTTATCATAGAGAAAGAAGATGCTTTTGGAAATGGATGGGAGAGTCAAATATTTCCATCCTATCATGAGAATGTCTTTTACCTTAGATGATTTACTTCTAAAGTTGGGGTTGTTCTATGTGGACATGTTATATTAGCAACTACCTTTTGTTGAAAAATAGAATAGTTGAGGATGACACAAAATGTGCCCATCATTTTAATGTTGTGATGGTAAGTTTGATGATGTGCTTAAACCTATACCACTAGCCTACCTTTATTTTGAATGTTAGAATAAAAATGAAGAATCAATATAGGTAATCTCTTTGGCCCATGGAGGTTTCTCTTCTGGAGTGCTTTGGATCCCCTCTATTTCAAATCAAGGGAAATATTTTATCGTTCTTCTTCACAAAAGAATTAAGTCCTAATGGATCAAAATGAGAGTTACCTCTTCCTTTGACCTCTTGCTCTAATACCACTAATGGGAATGTTTCAATGATTTGCATTATTGTTTTGAAGATATTTATACATAATTGCCTTCCCTAGTATAGCATAACAAACCATAACTAATAGCAACTAATTTCAACCACTAGTGGACTTATGGACCTTGTGTTGAGTGAAGAACACAAGCTTATACTGAGAGGGGGGGGTGAACAGTATAAGACCTCTTTTTACTTTTTCCTTTATACTTAAAAATAGTAAAGCAATATACCCAAAGCAATATCAAAGCAATGCATAATATCATCCACAAAGTGACATCAATTTTAACATGGTTCACCCAGAATGGCTGGGCTACATCCAAAAAACTTTTCTCTAAAAGTTATCTCAAAGTTCTTTGGGAATCCTTCCCAATTACAATGTTTATGAGCCTCAACCCAAAGGAGATACCTTCCCCCAATCAGAATTTATGAGCCTCTGCTCAAAGGAGATACCTTCCCCTCAATCTAAATTTATGAGCCTCTACTCAAAGGAGATACCTTCCCCTCTGCTCTGGAAATGATCCCTTAGAAGATCAACTGCCTCTACCTCTTTCCAACACATGGAACTCCTTTCCACCGAAGACCTCCTATCCTCAATGCTTAGCCTAAGAGACCTCTGCCTTCTATGATCACGTCCATAGCAGCTCAACAACCTGTACCAAACACAGTCAGTCGGTCTAGTACAAGTCTTCCTCTGTCTGTCAGATCTGTCCAATGCTTTGAACAAATAAATCCTCTACACATAAGCCTTCTCAAAGACTTGCCAAATCTATCCTCAGGTTCTTCTCAAAGAACTAGTGCTCCTTTGTCCTCAAGTTCTCTGATAGAACTATCAAAACTCAGCTCACAAGTCCTCTGCTAGGACCTATCCAAATCTGCTCACAAGTCCCCACCGAAACCTATCCAAAACCTGCTCACAATTCCCCACCAGAACCTATCCAAAACCTGCTCACAATTCCCCATCGGAACCTTTCCAAAACTGCTCACAAGTCCCCACCAAAACCTATCCAAAACTGCTCACAAGTCCCCACCAGAACCTGTCCAAAACCTCAGCAAGCTCACCAAGAAAAACTTTCTTGTAGGAAATCACAAGGTGAATTGTTAGAGACCCAATGTGATTTGTCAAACTCATAGAACCATAAAGAGAATGGTTAGAGACTCAATATGTTCTATACTCAACTCCCAATCTCAAAAATCAACTCAACTCAAACTCAATCTCAAATCTGAAAACTCAACTCAATATCTAAAATGGATAGGATAGAATTCTTTCTTTCAAGAACATGAAACCCCAACAATTGCCAACTATGCAAAGAATCACATAACAATGATACTCATATTCTTTTCATCATCAATTAGAGTTTCAACAAAAATGCTCATCAAATAAGGTTCAATCAACACCATTCAGCTCAAAACACAACCTTGAAGCATTTCACAATCAACATCAGAAAAGGAAACAAGTAGAACTCCTTTTCTCTCCAATATTGTTTGAACAAAAAGCATCCACCAACTCAACTCATAATAGCACACACAACTTTTCAAATCATCAACAAAGGAGTAAGCTCAACACTTTAACCAAGTAAAGAATAGCTTGATTATTATCAATTTAATGAAAGCAAATGTCAATCTCAAAGTTGCCCACTTAAGGTTTCACAACTTCACACAAGAAGCAATTTTAACCTTAAACATCATGCTTTCATTTCCATAATCAACCAAAAGCACTCTCAACATTACAAGAAAGATTTAACCCTTATACACCTTATTTCTCCCTTATAGTCTTATCAAAAATAAAATTTATCTCTCATAAGAATGCAATAAGATATTTCAACAACATCTTCAAAAAGAATTTTTTTATCAAAATACAAACAAGCTTTAAACTCCTTATAACTCCTAAGTTGTTTTTCCCTCTAAAAAACTTCCTCCATCCGCAAAATACACTTAGCAAAAATTAATTTCGAAAATACCTTAGCCAACATCAAAAATCGCAATGGAGAAATTTGCGCATGAATTCTAACAGCACCCACTACATCCACTTCATGACGAAAAAGCCTTTCGCAATATTCGAACACGAAACCTCCCGTTCGGGTAGCGCGCCAACAGCCTAGCCGCTACCAGTGCGCCAAAGGCACCCGATGAGATTTAAGCCTCATGCTGTTAACGTTGATCCTTTTGCACCAAGGATTAAATGAAACAACAGTCCCTTCCTTTCTTCTGCTATGAACACGATGATGATAAAATTTATGGTGGATTCGACAAACGAACAGCGGATACACAAAAAACGACGAAGATACAGACCAATTCACAGTGAGCAACTCATTTCAAAATTTGGATTGGATGAATCTTTGTTTTCATCGAGGGAGATTTATATGCAATTTACCATAAGCTCTTTGACGTCGGCGAGGAGTTTAACACGTCGGCGGAGGTCTTGGCTAGCGCCCACAATCTAAAAACATAGCGCCCACCTAGTTAAGCCATTTGCGCCATGGATTAGGAGAACCCATTGCAAATAATAATTTAATATTTATTTAAAAATAATTAAATGGAACCTTAACAAGGTTTTTAATTATTTAAATAAATACTTCCTCTTGGACCCAAATGCATTAAACCAATGCATCCACCTGTAATCTTTAAACCTGCCAACTTGGGGTTTGCAAAAGACCTTTGAAACTGTCATGCCGTAACCTTTATCAAAACAAATTATTTGACATCAAATCAAATTCTTTCAAGAGCTTCTTGACATCAATGACAACTTATACACTTGAGCAAAGGCAATGTACCCAAGGTACCCAAAATTGCCAACATTGAGTGGTTGCAACCACTCAACTTACAATCACGTTGACTATGATGGTAATAATTTTTAACATTTAGTGCTCATAAATAAAATATTCACTCAATTATTTTATTTTGTACTATTAATTATAATATTAGAAAATTTGGTATTCATATAAATACTCCCCTCCCCTCCCTCACTTTATTATCAACATGTTGTGAATCTTATATATGCATAATACATTGATTATTTATGGTGCCTATGGATGCCCCCAAATATCAATCTCTTTTCATTTCTTTCATCCTTTTATAATTTCTATAAAATATTTGAGATATATTGCTTATGTTGTTTTTCTAGAAAATATTGTGAATTCTAACATTGTATCAGAGTAGGTATGGAGCTACCCTGCTCAATCATGTAGAAGTGTCTTTTGGAGCCTCCAATTTTTCTTGCAAACTATAGGATAATTTATTCCTCGAAGTCTCATGAGCTATTTTTCTTTAAGAGGTAGAAATAATTTTTAATATGCTTCTTTCTATTTGCCTTTTTGAAAGCATTGGAGAATATATGGCTTGCTTTACTCAAACTCTATAGATCATCAAGGTAGATCCTTTCAAAGCATAGAAGTGGAGATAAAAAAGGTTCAATGGTTCAAGATATTTTACATGCAAAATTTAAATTCAAATTTTTGCATATGGTTGAATTTTTAATTTGTCTTAGTGCCCTCCTGACCAAAAGTGTGTATTCCCTTCTTAATGGAGAAGGGAACACCCTCATATGGTCAATACAAGTGGAATTGTGACTAGGAGAGTGACCTTTAAGGCATTGTGTTGAAAAAAATTAGGTTAAAATGATGTTTTTTTCTAAAGCAAGTGCTCTTTTTTAGCATTTGATTTAGAGGGAAAGCCTAAAGAATAAATATTCCATTTCTACCTCAATCCCTATTGTGGCATGGCAGTATGCACTATGATTGGAAACAAAAGGGTGCAAGTTCAAATATTGTAATGATTTTGTTTTGTTGTAGGTTGTTGAATGAAGGAATTTCAATAGGAGAACTAACAACTCTGTCACATAATGGTATGGTCTATAAATATGGATAATGGAATTCACCTCTAATGGATTTTTGAAAACAACAATAGAAGATTCACTCTACACTTGGCCACAGCCCAAGACTGTGAAGAGACAATCATTTGATGGTAGAGCACACTAGTGTTGATAGAAGGTATTACATTTTAGTACCAACCAATCAATGTCATAAACTATTATATTACATATAGAAAGCTAGTTGCAATTGATTCATGGTAACTTAATGAAGGGTTTTGAAGGGTTCAATCTTCACTCTATTGGTGGATCAGCACCCTAGTAACTATAAGGGGCAATAAGAACCCAGATTCAAGTCAGATTGGATCCATTATTCACAATAAAATAATGAGTCAAAAGGGTGAATGGTTGATGTTATCTTCATTGTAGTTACCTTCAAAACCTTCTCCAACAAACTCACAAAAGAACAATACATTGTTAAACTATTCATTTTATATTTTTTATGATTTTGTGTTTCAATCCCTTTGAATAAGGAGATATAAACTTTGCTATCTCAAAAAATAGGTCTTTCAAAAGCATGAAAAAAGCTCATATGAAGGGAAGTATCCTCTAAAGATACAAACAATATTATTAAAAATTCATATTTTTTTAATTTCATTACACTTATACCACTTTTTTTAATAAAAGGCATCTACCTATCAATCAAAAACACAACACCAACTGCTTCCTTGACATGGAAACATGTACTACAACTATCATGGATGCTTAATCAGACCCTTATCAATGTAAAATGTTTACCATATGACAACCTTATCAAGGTTTATAAAATAATATATTGTCATTCCAATTTCCAGGTATTGCAATGCTCTATAATTAGAGAATAGTTTGACACAAACATTTAGATATGAAATTGATGTTTCTATTTTATATTACCATCTAACTCTTTTGGTCATGTAGAGACAAAAAAAAAATCTTCTTCCAAATTATCTTTATTAGAGGTAACCATATAGGATGAAGAAGAACAATCACATTTCATATGCTAATCAAAGTTGAGGTTTATACGCAAATAACCCCAAAAATATGTGTTACTAACCAAACTAGAATTCAAAGTTAAAATTATAGGTTGGTAGGAAGCATGGGTTACAATAGAGACAACCTACGGTATGAAGTTCTTAAAATCATAGCCTTTGCATTTACAATTGCTTCAGACAAACTATCCATGGACTCCTCAACCACATCCATGTAGCATCCAAGATCACCCTTTTCATCTTCTTCCTCTGACTCAACCATGCATTCATGCACTTGGATGACCAATTCCTTGCAATCATGAAACTCTATGACCAAAATCTGAGACTACCAAGTACTTTTATGAATAAACATAGTGTGTCTCATGGTAAGGTCCAGAGAGGGTGCAACACTTTATATATATATATATATGATTATTTTCATCATCGACTCTACTTTTTAGATGCAATTTTATTTACAAATATTGTTAAATATGCAGTGAATTTGGTTGGTGATAAGAACTATTGACGCAGTTTTGTAAAACGTGGATAGAATTGAGGTTTAACATATAAAAATTTGATATTTAAATATGATCAAGGTTGGGTATACACCTATTTTGGAAATAAATTTTTAATAATAAGATACCAATTTATTTTTTTGAGGCTTATGCATGTTTGGTAATCCTCTTTGGATATACAAGTAATATATACAATTTATACAAGTAATATATCAACTACAAAAAAGAAATCATATTTATGACAATAAGTTATAAATAATATTTCTTTAAGTATAGCATGCTATAGAGTCTTGAAAAATAAACTATAAGTCTTTGCATGATTTTCTATATTGTAATATATTTTTAGGATGTTTAAAATATTTATTATCAGTTTTGATGAGCTATGATGAAGGAGCAACAACTTGTTAGTTTAAGTTATAGGTCTACCAATATAACACTTATATATAAATTATTTACAAAGTTTATTTTGTTAGTTTAAGTTCTAGGTCTAAAATTTATGTAGATTTAGAACAATTATGAGAAATTTTACATATCCTTACATCTAGCTGTCATCTAGAAATTCATGGATCAAGATGCCTTGCAGAATTACTTTCCAACAAAACCATTTTCATATTTTTTTTTTTTTTTTTGGGGTTTGTTTTTGGGGTAATTTTTAAAATTAATTTTTTTTTTTTGGTTTTTTTAAAAATAAAAGTGGGAAAAATACCGCAGCATAGGTGAAAATATTGGCAAAGGATGAGCAAAGAGAGAATATTATGACAGTGCTTGAGAAAGTCATATTGCAAAGTAAATAATAATAATTTTCAAGGTGCTAATCACTTTCTATGTTTATCTAAGTGCATTCAGTTCAATATCATTTTTTATCCTACTAAATATGAGAAAATAGGGGCTTTGATTACTATCGAATGTTGTCCATTAGATAAATTTGTATGGGATTCTTTTCTTAATTAGAATCCTTTGTTCTAGGATTAGTTTAAGCAATTAATTTCAAAGATATATATATATATATATATATATATATATATATATATATATATATATATATATATATATATATATATATATATCTTTGATTATTCTCATCATCCACTCTATTTTTTAGATGCAATTTATTTGGCTCTCAAATCGACTCTTGCCTCTATCCTTGAGATTCATTGTATACTCGAATAAATTTTTTTATTCAAAATTTTCTTGGGAGTCTTACTTCTTGACTATATACCTCAATAATTTTAACTAGTTCAATATCCCTGAGGGTAACAAAAACTAATGCTAATGGAGACAGATTTAACCATGGCTCTTTATTTTGTTCTTAAACTAGTTCCATTTCAAATGACTCTTCTAGTTTTTGTTTAGCTGAGTGTTATTCCTTTTGTTTTGCAACAACTTCTACTTTTTATCTTAGAAGAGTCAGTTGAAATAAAATAATTGTTTTCAGAACAAACATGTATTGGGTTATGCAGATGAGTTTTTTTTCTAAAACTCATTGGAATGACAAATATGCATTGAACACATGCTCTACAACTGATGAAGGTCCAATTACCAAAGATGTTCAAGATGATATAATTGGAATGTTCAATGATGCATACAGATTGTTCAATGAAATTTTCTCAAAAAGTGGATAAGAACTGTGAGATAATGATGTTGAGTTCCAATCATTTTTATTCTATTTTTAGAAAATGCTAGTAGATAATTAATGGGAAACCATGCTAGGAGTGAGGCAATTAGGTATCCTAGGCATGAGGTTGGTTAGTTATATATTAGAAGGTAATTTGGTATAAAAAAAGAGAATGAATACAAGTGTTGTTAGGGCATAGTATTAAGAGTCTAATAATGCATGCATGTTATAATGTGTTGAAAATAAGGTTTATTGTGTTGAGTGTGTGTTAGTTATGAAATTGATGTTTCATGTTTGACTCTTAGTCCTAGTCCTTAGCAACAATAATTGATTTATATAGATGGATGTATATCTGAAAAAAATCTCAAGATACCCTCTTGCCTCATCCTTGATGGTTGGGATGGGTAGGTATGTTTATAAATCTGCCCATTATATGGAGGGCTTAGGTTATCCATTCTCTTATATCTGTAAATAATAATTGCACTTGAAATAAAAAATTTCCATTTACATGTATAATCATAACTAATTTTGAACTTGAAATAAGAAATTTTCATTCATTTAGCATTCTTATAATTGTGCTTTCTATTAATATTTCTTTTATAGACCAAGAAAGAGGCCACAAGTAGCTAATTTTGTCACAATAAATCAGGATTCAGTGAAACACACCTCGCATGCTAGTAAGTACTTGAAATTTGATAGTGTTGTTCAATAGTGGTTAACCTAAGTATATTAGAATTGATCATGGTTTTGTCATTGACTATGGTGTATCTTAGTAACTAGTGGATGATACTAGCTATGTCATTTTTTTAACGAGGAATATAAGGAGGTGATACATAACATAAATGAATCTGATGCTGAGAATACTTTAAATAAGGCTGATAATGCTTTGGCTAGTGAAGAAAGTATGTAGACCGCACAAGAAATTTTCTCATGATGTTGGGTTACTCATTTTTGTCATACTATATGGCATAATGATATTTGGATGGTGTCAATATTATAAGTGTTGATGATAGGTCATCACACACTTCAAACACTAAATATCATAGAAAGAGAGGTCCAACAAGATGTGTAGTAGAGTCAAGCAACATAGATAGGTTAGAGATCATTTACAATCTAAATGAATAGCCTATAGGTCCAAATTCTATTAATTTTTCATCATACTTGGGGGTGATTGTGACAATTATTATTCCTATCACCCATACAGACTGGATAATAGTCCCAGTGCAAGTTAAAAATCACTTATGAACACTCATTATGGTAACTTTCTAGCTAATGCAGTTCATATCTAGTGTCCATTTTTTAATACTTATATAAATGTTACATCTAATAAGATATTGGTGTGATTCAGAAAAAATATATCATTTCAAACACAATGAAGAAATGGATCTTTGTGACCATGGACAAGAAATGGCGTGAACATAAGCATCGACTTCTAAAAAATCACTATGATAAGTATAATAATGATGAAGATATAATTGCAAATCCTCTATCTTGTGTATCACAAAAATATTGGGAAGCCTTTGTGAATGGTAGGAGTAGCACCAAGTTTAAGGCAAGTACCAGCCAATCTACTATGGTAGTTCATATCATTGTTATATTCATGTGAATTTTATCGACCTTTCTCTCTCTAATGAATTAATTATATATTAATTTCTTCATTGTGTTTTAGGCAATGATGCAAAGGATCAAACAAAACAAATCTCACTAATCTATCATGCACACTTGTATTCGAATAGGATATGCTTGACTAGAGCATAAAATTATATTCTATCATACTCATTCATTATGTGATAAACATAGCTATATTGTTTTATCGTATGACTTATCCCCATGTCTCTCAAACTATATATCTTGTAGAGTAAGAGCAAACCAAATGTGGAAATTCCACTACCAAGGGAAACTACGTGTATGAAAGCTCATACAAAGAACTATGGGGCTCATGTTTCACCAGAAGTTGCAGAGACAATCGTAAGTTATATTCCCTTAGAAATAGCAATATGTTGAACTTCAAACCATTGTTATATCGATTATTTTTTTAACATATTACTAGTTAACTATGCATGTGATGTTGCCAAAAAAATAGATGATGAAATATCATTTGTGATCTCCATAAATCAATCTATTATGGATGATACCCTCACCAAGGTTTTAGGACCTGAAATATTGGGTTGGATTCGAGGTGTCGGCAAAGGAGTATTACCAACTACTCTATTTTCTGGTGAGGGTTACTTACAGAAGTTGCACTAGATGTAAGAGCATATGGTAGAGAAAGAGCAAAAGTGGAAAGAGAAGCTTGCAAAGAGAGAAAAAATATGGAAGAGAAGTTTGAAGAGAGAGAGAAAACAATTGGTGATATTTTGACATGGCTTGCATAAATAGAGGTGTGTCATTTTTTTCATGATTTCATATTTGAAATATTTACATGTTGTACCCCTAAATTTGTAATGATCCCTTACATATAATTCCATAGGCAACATCACTACATGCTACCCCTACAAGTGGACACAATATTAGTGGTGGTGATCAAGGTATAGATAGCTGCTCAATACCTTCTAGTCTACAGTCATAAATGGTACGTGAAAGCATGAGATTCCGGAAAGAATAAATACTAAGATGCAATGAAAGCAGAACCAAATGGATGCATGAAATGACACCGATATAATCAAATTAAAAAGCAGGAGCACAACCCTTTTTATTAATAAGATTCTGACTTGGTTACAATAAGTCTCCTCAGTGACATATTCTCGGTTACAGTCATGGTTAATAATCTTCTTCTATCCGCATGCCCACATGCAAAGTGGGCGGGCAAAACGTACTGCCGTCGCTGATGTTAATGAGTCCTGTTCGCTGCTGCTTATCCTGCGTTCACAGAAATAGCAAAACCGTTTAGTAGCACCTGTGTTAACATGAAACATTTACTTCTCGAAACAAGTGAAAGATGTATGTCTAAGATCATTAAAAATAGTTCATAGAACGAACGTAAATGACATGCACGTTTGATCAGACTAAGCACTAAAAATGACAGAACGTAGGACGTAGTGCTGCAATGAAAAGCATATAAAAGGTTGATTAAATGTGTGCAGGTCCGAAAACATCACCCGACGTCCACTATCATTAAAACCGTCGGCCAATCTGCTATCAAACTATATGTCGCAACCTACAAGTTAGTGAGATAATAGAAACTGCGAGAATATGATAATATTCAATAAACGTAATGCTAGATATATTAAAACATACAACGTAGTGCAGGATGTATTCCAACAGAAAGCGTAAACTTATTTAAACAGCATAATCTAAACTGAAACTAAGAACGTGCGTAGGGTGCCCAAATGGGCCACCCCGTTGAAACTTAATTTCGACGCCGATCCACTAGGGATGGGCTCAAAATATAAGATAATGTATTGTCGGCAAATTGGTAGTTTACTGTGTCCAATATCGGGTATGAAAGTTCAGATTCACCTTCTGGAAAACCACCCACCAACCTCTCTTTGCAAGAGATTCTGGATGTGAAGAAGGAGAAATCCAAACTGATGCAGTCGGGTATCGAGTTCAACAACACTTCGTTGTGTTTACAAAATGCTTCGTTGGTTCTCTTTACATTGCATTGAGCTAGTTTTTATAGAGGATTTCGCCTCTGAAACATTAATGTCAAACCCTAAATCCGTAGGGGCCGCTGAGATTTGACCCTTGTCAGATGATTTATGAGACATGGCTCGCACTGAGATTATCGCTAGGAACTCACGTCAGTAGTTATGAGGCATGGCCTCGGATCGGATTTGCTGTTGAAACTGCTCGTCTCATTAATGCAGTTGGTGAAGTCCGCCGTTCTACAGACCCACGGGGTCTCTTTTAAAAAAATGATATGCAGTGACGCCACGTGGCGGCCATACCTTATTGCTTTGAAGTATGCAATGATGCCACGTGTCCGTCTCTAATTGATGCCTTTGAATGCTTTTGCTTTAAGCGCAAAATGCCGAAGTGTCGCGATATCGCGACACTTCGGTCGAGGTTCCCCCTTTGGGCCTTAGGTGTCGCGATATCGCGACACCCTCGGCCGAAGCTCCCTTTGGGCCTTAGGTGTCACGATATCGCGACGTCGCGATATCGCGACATCTAAGGCCAAGGCTCCCCTCGGGCCTTAGGTGTCGCGATATCGCGACGTCACGATATCGCGACATCTAAGGCCAAGGCTCCCCTTTGGGCCTTAGGTGTCACGATTTCACGACGCACGAAATCGCGACATCTAAGGCCAAGGCTCCCCTTTGGGCCTTAGGTGTCACGATTTCACGATGCGCAAAATCGTGACATCTAAGGCCAAGGCTCCCTTGGGACCTTAGGTGTCGCGATTTCGTGACGCGAAATCGTGACATCTAAGGCCAAGGCTCCCCTTTTGGGCCTTAGGTGTCGCGATTTCGTGATGCGCGAAATCGTGACATCTAAGGCCAAGGCTCCCTTTGGGCCTTAGGTGTCACGCGATTTCGCGACGTAGGATCTAGGCCCTTGGGTGATTTGGAGGTGGTAGGCGTCGCGATTTCGCGACGTCTAAGGCCAAGGTTCCCCTTTGATTAAGGCTTGCCTGCATTTGAAGTTTGCTTAAGATTTGTTCTCGCTTAAGGCCTGAAGTTTAAAGTTTTGCTTTTGATTAAAGGCTTGCTTTTGACTTTGTTTTAACGAAGGCTTGTTAAAGCGACCAACTTTGCTCTGCTCATTTTTCGACCTTCTAAACTGCTGTGTGAGTGGCTAGGACCACTGTTTGACCTCTGAGGGCTGCCCTGAAAGCTGTGTATGTCAATGCGATCAGTGTTTGTAGTCACTTAATCGGATTGGTGCTGTTTTGGTGTCTACAGATGCCCCTTTTTGGGAAGCGCTGCGGGTGACGCAGATCTTGAGCAAAAATAGACGACCAAAGCACTAATGATTAGGGTTTCTTGGTAACCTAACCAACTTTTGATGCCCCAAGTATGGAAAGGGCATGCATTCTTGAATCCTTGCTTCTGACGAGCTAAGGAATTTGATTTCAAGTGTTAACCTATTTTGGTGAGGTGTGACTTGAGCTTGGACATTGATCAGTCATGATTAGGCAAAGGGCGTAACCTTTTGTCCACAGGGGAAACCTTGTGTTCATGCTTCGGGAATGCCAAGTGTTTGATCAATTTAATGATTGCTTGTTTACTGCCCCAAGCAGGAGCGTGATTGTCTTTGTCAATGATTCTTTGAATGCATGTCATTGCCTTGATTGGGTGTGTGCTTGTTGATTGGTGACTAAGTGTGACTACCCCCTCAAGCGACGAATCGATGAGGGAATGACCTTCGTGAGAAAAGCGACGAGTCGCTTGACCCAAGATGACTTAGGTTAGGGTGCCTTTAGATGTTTTACCATTTAAGCACGTGCAGTTTCCCGACATTTGGACCTATTTTTGGTGGGTGTTAACCCTTTTGGTGATGCCATAATGGGGTGAAATTATCAAAAACCCGTCTTCCCGTGGAGCGGTCCGGCTATGGTAGCCTTCTTGGGGAAGTAGGAGAGTGACAATTTGAGCCCCGACATCGATTTTTTTATGCCAAGAGGTTAAGTGCAAGAGCACTTGTGTCTGGCAATGCTTATTGCAATGTTTTTGTGTTGCATTTTTGTGATGTTTTGGCTGTTTTGATTTTCTTTCTTTGTGTATATGTCATGATATTATGGTATGCATAATGATTGATGTTGATGAATGCATGCTACTTTATATTGATGGATGCATATGGGATGATGAATGCAAATGTATGTGATATGCAGAAATGAAATGGATGGATGGACTCTGTGGTGTTTGGCTATGGCACCATAGACTGTTTAGAACTCTATTATTTTGTTTTTTAGGCGATTGCTGTGATGCACGACTTTGTATGTATACATGTGGTTTGTTCTTTTTTTTTGTATTTTCTGATGGTATTGTAAGGATGAAAAGTAGCGCAGTTGGTTTAGAAATGTAGCCAAGGTTTTCTGAGACTCAGACGGTTTTAACTTACTAGCCATGACTGTACTTTATCTTACAAGACTTTTGAACAAGGTATGAATCGGACTTGTTTTTGACCAAGTTATTTCACATCCCTGTGTGTGCAATTGAGTTCATTTATGTGGTATTTGTCGGGATACCGCCAGTGCCGGATGGGCTTTCAACCGAACTCGTACCGAGGATCACCTAATTAGCTCCACTAAATCCTTTGTTGTATTTAGTTAGATTAATCTGCGGTGTTATCCAGGATACCCTAAGCTAGCTCATCCTTATGCAAACATTGGTCCGTACGCACGCAAAGCAAATTTGACAGACATATCGTCATGCGGGTAGGATACCACCATTGCCAGATAGGCTATCAACCAAACCTCGTAATGAGGATCACCTAGATGGTTTTTTGAATGTCGAGAATTCCAAGGATTCAAGTTCAGGATGTTTGTTGGCTGAATGATTTAGAGGGTTGCTCGTCTATATAGTGATGAAAATCACTGTTTATTTTCTATTAATTCTTTTTGAGCAAGGATTTTGAATAGTGGCGATGACCATTGTTATTTGATTTTGTGTTTTGAGTATTGTGGATTTGAGTTTGTGAATGGCTTTGATCCTTGTGGCCTTGGGGATGACTACCCATCCTGGTTAGGGGCGGATAGTACGAATCCTTACGACGTTGGGGACCAAGGGGATGATGGAGGTTATGGAGTAAGGGCATTGATCTCGTTAGGCCTTGGGGATGACTACCCATCCGGGTTAGGGGCGGATAGTACGAATCCTTACAACTTGGAGACCAAAGGTGAATGGAAAGTGTTAGGATGATGATTTGTTGGAATTTTGTTTGTGAATGGTGTTGATCCCTTTAGGTTTTGGGGATGACTACCCATCCTTGGCAAGGACGTGTAGTACAAATCCTTACAACTTTGGGAACCAACTATGATTGGGATTTGGTAGTGGTGAAAACCACTGTATATGGAGGTGAATGGATAGGAAAGAGCTTGTCCTTTTGTCAATTCTCAGCATTCTAGAACCATTCGCACGGGGGGATGAGCAAGATAACCGTTTCGCTTATGGTGACCTGGATTACTGCGTAGGTTTCATCTTTCGTTCACACAACTTGGGAATTTTTATGTGTTTTAATTTGTGTTGGGATGTTACGTAACAAGGTGTATTTCAAGTGTAACTCTACCTTCATAAAATCTGTCTGACTTGATACATTACATGGCTAAAGAGCAAAATGATGACTGAATCATGAAAACCCTTGATACATTAGAAGACCACTGACTCTAGTATGGTAAAAGCAATGCATGGTGTTTTTGTTGTTTTTGTAAAATGGAACAGTGTGGAACAAGGTGGACTAGTAGAGCAATTACAGCCTATGGTGCCTTTGACCTGTATGACCACAAATATGCAATGTATGGATGCAATGCTTTGATGCAACTACATATTTTTTTTGTGTTTTTGATGGATGGATTTTTGTGAATATGAAGATGAAGTGCGAGAAGAGCTCTCTTATTGATGAATTTGAGTATGCCTAGAAATGAGATGCAAATTTTTGTTGTTTTTGATGATTTTTGATGTTTTGACCAAGCGATTGTGGAAATCCTTGGAGCATTTTGGGATTGACCAAGCGATTGTAGGAATCCTTGGAGCATTTTGGGATTGACCAAGCGATTGCAAGAATCCTTGGAGCCTTTTGGGATTGACCTTGCCTTTTGGGATTGACCAAGCGATTTTGACAATCCTTGGAGCCTTTTGGGATTGACCAAGCGATTGCAAGAATCCTTGGAGCCTTTTGGGATTGACCAAGCGATTGCAAGAATCCTTGGAGCCTTTTGGGATTGACCAAGCGATTGCAAGAATCCTTGGAGCCTTTTGGGATTGACCAAGCGATTGCAAGAATCCTTGGAGCCTTTTGGGATTGACCAAGCGATTGCAAGAATCCTTGGAGCATTTTTGGGATTTGGCTCTCTTAGATATGAAATGGTCGCAAATGATTGATATTCAAGGGTTCTGTTTCCTTGATACCATCAAGAGAAGCTAGCCGGTATGTCCCGGGTCCTATTTTGCTATCAATGATATATGGACCTAACCAATTTGCCGCAAACTTGTCCCTTAGGTGGGATGGCAAACTAGAATTTTTCTGGTTTTCCTTCAAAACCAAATCACCAACCCGAAAGTCCCTCAGGTGAACTTTCATGTTGTAAGCTTTCTTAAGTCGCTCTTGATAAATACGTAAATGCTCGAGAGCATTAACGCATCGTTCGTCAAGCAACGTAAGCTGGTCTAACCGGGCCTGCCATGCAGAATCATCATCGATGAACTCTTGCATTGATATGCGTAAGGAAGGAATCTCCAACTCTAGAGGCATGACTGCCTCGGAGCCATACACAAGCGAAAATGGAGTGGCCCCAGTGGGTGTCCGAATGCTAGTGCGATAGGCCCATAGGGCAAGTGGGATTTGAATGTGCCAATCCTTATGACTATCTGCGACGGTCTTTTTAAGGATGGCAACTAGCATTTTGTTTGACGCCTCTGCTTGCCCATTCGCTCACGGATAATAGGGTGTTGAAAAGTTGTGCTGAATCTTGTACTTTGTGGTCAAAGCACGCACGTCTTTGTTCTTGAAAGGCGTCCCATTATCCGAGACTATTTTGGATGGAATACCAAAATGACATATGATGTTATGCAAAATGAACTCCACAATGCGGGGTCCTGTCGTAGAGGTAAGCGGAATTGCTTCCACCCACTTGGTAAAATACTCCGTGGCCGTTATGATAAACGTGTGACGGCCTGACGACGCAGGGGAGATCTTTCCAATTAGATCGAAGCCCCACTGCGAGAACGGCCAAGCAGACTGGACTGTCTGCAAGGCCTGAGAAGGTACGTGCATCAAATTGGCATGATGTTGACACTTCACGCACTTCTTGACATAGGTGCAACAATCTCGCTCTAAAGATGGCCAATAATAGCCCATGCGAAGAATGCGCTTTGCGATAGCCATACCACTAAAGTGGCCACCACATGTACCATCGTGCGCTTGGGCGACTGCCCAAGTGGACTCTTGCTGGTCCAAGCAACGAAGGAGGATTCCTTCATAGCTGCGACGATACAAAATGTCTCCTATCAAGACATACTTAGCCGCTTTCTGCTTGAGTGCTCGTTTTGCGGCATGAGTCAATCCAAGTGGGAGATTACCTAGCTTGAGGTAGTCTCTGATGGGTAAATACCAGTCCTGTTGATCAGAAACCTCGACAGTATGAACAACCAATCCCTCTTGAAGTTCATCCCTAGCAAACGCTGAATGGGATAGAACTTGTAAGAATAGCGTTGTGTTGCTATTAATGGGAGTAGGGGAGAACAAGGACCCCCCGGTTGGCACGTTTCGGACGATCTCGGATTCGAGAGAACTTATCCGAGGATGGTTCGATCTGGATCATGTGGATTCTCGGCGTTAAGTCTGAGCTTGCACGCTCCATCGCGGATTGCGATAAGGTTTTGACTTGAATGGTTGTCATATCACCGGAAAGGTCTTGCGGAATTAGTGACCCCAAGGAGGCCATTGTGTCCGCAAAATGATTCGATGATCGAGGGAGTGCCTCGATGTCATACCACTCAAGTTTTGCCAGGAATTTGTCCACGAGGGCTTTATAGGCCTGTAGGACTGGGCATTTGCATTGATATACCCCTTTGACTTGATTGACTATTAACAGCGAATCACCAAAGATATTCAGTCGTTTGATGTTCATGGCGATTGTTGTCTGAAGACCTAGGAGCAAGGCTTCATACTCTGCATTATTGTTGGTGCATGGGAAGTTTAATTTAAATGACAGGGGCATTGGAGCACCCTGCGGTGTGAAGAATACAATTCCCGTGCCACCACCTTGCTCACATTTAGAACCATCGAAGAATAGGGTTATGTCGGCTCGTGACTCGGGCTCATCGGAATCTGGTGATTCCGAGACATGGAAGACCCCATCATCGGGTAGTTCTATGACCAGAGGCTGATCGTCTTCAAGAGGAGCCTCTGCTAGTTGATCGGCTATGACTTGTCCTTTGATAGATTTTTGTCCAATAAACTCTATGTCAAATTCCGTCAACAACATGATCCATTTCGCCGTGCGACTACTATGATAAGTACGACTCATCATGTATCGCAATGGATTCTCCTTAGACACAACATACGTAGTGTTGCTCAACATGTAGTGGCATAGCTTTTTGGTAGCAAACACCACCGCCAAGCGAAGTTTCTCAACGTATGCATAGTTAAGTTCATAACTGACCAGGGTGCGGCTAAGATAGTAAGTAGCCTGTTCCTTGTAAAGTTCATTCTTCTGGGCTAGCATGGCGCCCAGTGCCACCTCAGTAGCTGAGATGTATAAGTAGAACGACACTCCTGGTCTAGGTGGTGCCAATACTGGCGGCGAAACCAGGTATTGTTTGATCTCGTCAAAGGCTGACTGGCACTCGTCATCCCAATGAAATGTAACCCCCTTGTGCAATAGTTTGTTCATGGGTCGGCACTTGTCAGATAATTGCGCTATGAAGCGTTTAATCGATGCGACCTTGCCCTGCAGACTTCTAAGGCTGCTTGATTGTATTTGGGGGAACCATTTCAAGGATTGCCTTGAATTTCTTTGGGTCCACCTCGATTCCTCGCTTTGAGACTATGAAACCCAAGAGTTTTTCGGATGTGACGCCAAAGACGCACTTCTTGGGGTTTAGTCTAACTTTATGCTCCATGAGGCGATCGAGGATCTTGCTTAAGTCATCGATATGATTTGAGCGCAAAAGAGACTTGGCTAACAAATCATCCATGTAATCTTCCAAAGTTTTGTGCATGTAATCGTGGAAGATATATGTCATGGCACGTTGGTAGGTGGCGCCAACATTTTTAAGGCCAAAAGGCATGACCTTATAACAAAATGTCCCCCAAGGCGTTGTGAACGCCGTTTTTAGTTGGTCTTCAGGATTGATACGAATTTGATTGTATCCCGAGAAACCATCCATTAGGGAGAGCATTTCGTGACCTGTTGTAGCGTCTACCAATGCGTCGATGCTTGGCAAGGGGAAATCATCCTTAGGACTCGCTTTGTTTAGATCTCAAAAATCGGTGCATATGCGAATCCTCCCGTCGGGCTTCTTGACGGGAACCATGTTGGACAGCCATGGCGGATAATCCACGCAGATGACAAACTGTGCGTCCAACAGCTTTTGCAATTCGTCTTTGACCATTAAGGCCACTGTTGGATGCATCTTACGTAGTTTTTGCTTTACGAGGCTTGATTGTTGGATCAAGCGTTAAATTATGCGTGACTAGTCGCGGGTCTAGTCCTGGCATATCTTTGTATGACCATGCAAAAACCTCCTTCTTCTCTTTGAGAAGGGCAATGTAGTCGGCTTGCTCTTCGGGGAAAGACTTACCCCCAGCTTGAGAATCTGTGGATTCATTGGATCTGTGCCGATATCCACATCAGTCGTTTCCTCGACTGACATGTGGGATCCGTCCTCCAACTGATGTGGAGTTGGGATCAAATGGATATCATTAGCTGAATTTAGATCTGCATTGGGAACCTCGGGTTCCTCTTCAGCCTAAAAAATATCCTGAGTTGTCCCTGGGGTAAAATGATGCATTTCACCGAAAGGCCAGTACTCTGATGGTGATAAAGGTGAATTGACGCGATCCCAGTCGATGGCATCTATGTCTAGATGCAATGACCGTGCTGGATCGGCCGGATTGCGGATGGGTGCGGTCAAATCAATGGAGATCATGTGGATGGAATGAATTTGGTCTCCATTACCACGGGTGTGATAACTTGATTCTTCTAGATGCTCCCTATACTCTGGATCTGGCTCTAGGGGAACGGGCACGAACGGATCGGCCCTATGTGCGAAAAGGAGGACAGGGTCTTCCCTCGGCACTGTTGTCATGATAGGGTCTCGGGGTGGACGGTGTTCATCGTGAATTTGGAGCCATGGATCCAACACTTGGTCCCACCCGACTGGGTCGACCCACCATTCATGCCCTAACCTTATGCCCATTTGTCCCATTAGATCTTCATGAGTTAAAGGGCGATAATTCCGTCTCGCATGTCTGAGATAGATCATCTCAGTCTCATCTTCTGAATCACTTTCGAAGGTCCAAAAATGTTCATTCTCTTCAACAGAATCGTTACTTGCGACAT
The DNA here is from genome assembly GCA_028583015.1 of Wollemia nobilis. Taxonomy (NCBI): domain Eukaryota; kingdom Viridiplantae; phylum Streptophyta; class Pinopsida; order Araucariales; family Araucariaceae; genus Wollemia; species Wollemia nobilis. The sequence continues at coordinate 15,251,231 of JAQPPZ010016947.1, read as the reverse complement.
TGAGGGTTCTCCTTGTTCCAATGAAGTTAATCTGGTCCCATTGCGGTTGTTCCACTCTTGGTGGAGGGACCTGATTCTCTTGACATGGTATTGACTCAACTGGAACCTCTAAGGGGAATAGCTTCAAAAAGATGTCCGGACATCGTTGATGTTCTCTTTGAGGATTAATGTCCGAACTTTCACCTCTCTCTAGCAAAGGAGAGGGATTACTGTTGTTGCCAAGGGTGTTTGTTGACCATGGGAGGTAGTCTCCCAATGTATATTCCGTATTTGGGTTGGCATAAAGATCTGGTGCCAATCCCCCCTTGTTGCCTATTTCTAGGCCTTGCATATTTTCTACCAAGATGTCTAAGGGCAGGGGGTGGTTGAACCCTACTCCCGACTTATCATATGGCATCTGATATCTTGGTTGGCAAAGGACACGCATCCCTTGCTCATATCCGCCTAGCCCGTATCCATGCCAATTGCATTGGCCGAGATATTTTAGGGCGAAGTCCGGGTTTGACAGATAGTTGATATTTTCAACAAAAGGCTCTTCGTCTGCTTCCTTTTGCTTGCATGGTTCAAGACCATGATCAAGGCCCCCATACACAAAATTTGTCTGGTTGGGTGGGTGACCTAGAGGAACAACTGTTCCTATGGGAAGGCGAGGTCTCCCCATATCCTGTACTGATTCTACTGTAGGCGTTGCCACAACATTCTGCACTAAGTACTCCCCCAAGCCTGTACTGGCCATTTCAACAGTGATTGTTGATGCTTGGGAGGGAGGGAACGGGAGTCCTTCCTGAGTCCATTCCATGTTTGGTGGTTTAGGAATCTCAGCTTCCGTAGTGCTAGGTGTTTCTTCTGTTGATACCGTTGAAATTGTGGGCAAACCCTCTTCTAAGGGCTGAGCCTCTTCCATGATTCGTTTTCCCTTGTCCTTCTGTTTAGCCATGACAGGTGGCATTGGTAATGAAGGAGCGAGATGATGAGGATTCACCTGGTCGGGATTTTGGTGATTTGGTCACCGGTGGTGCCTGCGGTATTGGACCCTGTTTAGATGGATTTAACTGGAAATCCAAATGCGTTGAAGGGAGGGTCGATTGAGGCATTAATTGTACCGCATTGCAATACTTGAAGGGTTCTAAGTCCATCGGGACTACATGTATTTCTCCTTCAAAAGCATACTTTAAGCATTGGTGAGCGATGGAAGGGACACACTTCATGTCCCCTGATCCAAGGTCGCCCTAGCAGTATATTGTAAGCCATCTCGCCTTCCAACACATGGCACAATGTTGGTATTATCTTTTGTCCTACCTGGACAGGTAGAACAACTGTGCCGACTGTCGAGCATATTGCATCATTGAAAGCTCGCAATGTGTATGTGGAGGCTGTGATATGAGAGGTCGGCAGCTTCAAATGTTTTAAGGCTACAGTGGTGATGATGTTACTGGATGAACCAGTATCTACCAACACTCTCTTGTACGGGATCCCATTGACCCGCGCAACAACGTGCAGGGGTGGATCTGCCGTGTCATTCGATATTGCTTTGACTTCATCCTCTCTGAAGGTGATGACCGGCTCCGTACATCGCTTCACATGTCCCACGAAGTTGTTGAAAGAATTTGCTTCGTGAGGCTATAATTCGATGGCTTTTAATATTTCCATAAGAGCTTCTCTATGAGGTGTTGATTGTTGAATAAGCTCGTAAATGGAAAGCCTAGCCGATGTGGTCCGCAAACTCTGCGTGAGTTTGGTTCGTATCGTGACCTCGGGTCTAGGCGGAGGCAAGCTGCGTTGGGCGTTGCTGAGGCTGTGATGTTGTCGAAACTTCCCTCGTAGCTACCTCGGGGGCAATTGCTGGGTACTTTTTGTTCCTTGTCACTATGCTGATCATTCCCACAAATCCTTGCATGGGAAGATTCTGTCGCACCTCGTTAATCTGGAGAGGTTTTGCCCGTGCCTCATGAGCGGGCAAAGGGTCCTTGAATACCCCCATTTGTTGATTATTTGGCGCTATGGGGTTGTCCACGGCCAATGTTTTATTGTCGATTAAATCTTGGATTAATCCTTTGAATTTCCAGCATCCATTTAAATCATGTCCCCTGCGCCTATGGAATCTACAATACAATTCCTCTCTGTATCCCTTAGGCTTGGGGGCGTTAGGGTCTATAGTTTGGATTTCTGGCAAGGTGACTAAATTTTCCGCTGACAAGCGGTCAAATAGGGAGTCCCTGGACTCCGTGTAAGGGGTGAATTGTCGCCTAGGGCGACGCTGATTCTGCTCCTGTTTCTTATTGTCTTTTTCATAACTAGGAGGCATTGCTTGGTAATTAGCCTTTTGGGGCTGCATTTCTTGCACAGGCTTGGGAACATTTATCGCAACTTGGTTAACCGCAGCGGGTTGTGATTGCGTTGTCCCAGTCTTAGTGGTTTTATTCCACTCTTTCTTTTTAGGCTTGGCGATTGCGCCTTCGCCTATTTTAATCTCTTCTATAACTCTGGCTTGCGCCAAAGCGTCTTCTAAACTGTCGTATTGCTGCAGCAACAATAGACCAGAGATTGATTTTAAGCAACTCCGTGCAAACATCCGTGTAAGATCAGACATAGGGGGACGGTAGGGTAGCTTAGAAAGCAAAGCCCTCCATCGATTCCCGTATGCTGTCATTGTTTCTTCCTCATATTGCCTGAGGCTGGCCAGATCACTCAGTGATGCCTTCTTCTTTGTGTTGAAGGCAAAGCGTTCAAGAAACGCATCTACTAATTGATCTAGGTTGTTTATGCTGTGTTTGGGTAATTGTGTGAACCAATCCGAGGCAGGGCCTGCGAATGTGGTTATGAAAGTTCGAAGCAACAATGCATCATTATCTTGGATGCCGAAGCATTGACTTAGGAACCTTGTCACATGTTCTTGTGCGTCCTCTTCACCTTTAAAGACTGCCAATTGAGGCAACTTGAAGTGTTCGGGGTAAAGAGGTGTGGGCACTGAGGGATGTACTGGGTGACTGCGGAGTTGACGTAATGTGGGTTTTTGATGCCCAGAAGCTTTTGTCTCCATAGACTCCAAACGCTCTAATAGCGCTTTGTATGCATCGAAAGATTTTATTTCTTCCTCTTTTGTTTGCTCCCGTTGTGAGTTATGGGAGACTGGAGGCCTATGGGGGGGTGGCCGAGTGGCAGCCCTCCCGCCTTGATGGGGCATTTCGGCCCGCTCTATTTCTGGTTCGTACTCCTCATAAACTTCTTGAGGAGTCTCTGGGCGAGACCTATGACCTTGATTGAGTCCCCGTTGGGGGTACCCATCATTGTTTCGGGGAGTGGCCTCCCTCTCGGGTCTATAAGGTCTCGGAGGCAAAGCTTGACGAGGTCGTGGAGACCTGTCCTGCATCAAAGGGTTGTGCCTCTCATATTGTTCTTCTCTGTGGGTGCGAGGGGTTGGCACCCTCTCAGGTAGTTTATAGCGCAACTCATCCGCTTCACGCTGCATGCGCTCTTTATTCAAGCGGTATAAGTACTCTAACTCCTTATGACCTTGCTCAAGCTGCGTGATTCGGGCTTGGCGAGCGGCATGTCTGGCGACTGTCGGGTCAACTTGGTCTGCCCTCTTTTGCTGAGGAGGCTTGAATGTTTTTCCTATGTGTTTGCCTCGATCTTGATGATCTAAAATTTCAATGGGTTGCTTCCCTCTGTCGAGGTAGGCGCCATTTACTTGAGGCTCTGGCCTCGATGTGTGATCATGATACCTAGCAGGTGCGGAAACGCAAGGTTCCCGCGCTGTTTGTTGTCCTTGAGGAATGCGATGGCTTTCCTCGTACTCCCTTTCATGGGTTTGAAAGGGGCGGGCGGAGTTAGCTCGCCCTGTGTAAAGAGCCCTGCGCTCTGGATTTTGTCTTTCTGTTCTGATGGGAGGCAAAGGAGAGATACCATATCCACGTTGTCTCTCCAAATGAATACTATGCCTCTCTAGCGCTTCATCGCGCTGCGGCCACTCAGATCTAACCTCAAGAGGCGGTTGTCTATTTACATTGAGATCTACATGTAAAGCTTCTTCCCGAAAGGGGATGTGTTGAATGGGCATACCCCACGAGGGGGTTCCCAATAAGTTCTTTTTGATGGGGCCTGATATGGACTCTCTTGTAGGCTGGACCGCCAAGGCGGTATGGCCAAGTCCTCAGGGCTAAAGCGAAGGCGACTAGCGCCCTCTCTTTGTGCACCTTCCGCAATGTCCGCCCTTGATTGGGCTTGGCTACGGGTGTACACCATTGTGGTGCTTCTCTACTATCTAAGCAGATTTTATCTCGTTTATGGTGATTTGTCTTTTTGTCTACACTAAGCAGAAATGAACACACTCATACACAAACCGTGATTATCTCTTTTAAGGATTAATAGTGTGTCCTAAACTGGTTTAGTGCATTTTGATATTTTGTTTTGTTTTTGCAAGTTTTGAAGAACGTTTAAATGCATAATGTTGGCTCATATGACTCCCATAAATGGTCGCCCCTTCAATATACCATTGCCGGACCGATATACCAACCTCTCTATATACCCGCCCTTACGAGAGGGAAACTATAGGTACGTGAGAGCAGATGGTACGTGGAACATAGGCGGTACGGAAGGGGGATTGTCCTGTTAATGACACCTACCATAGAAGACTTATCCTCGCGTGCATGGGAATCACCCCAGCAACACTCGGTCAACTTTCATCAGGATTTACGCCTAACAACAGTGACAATCGGGGAAATGGATGCAAAGCTAAGCCAAGGTGGTGATGAACCCACCGTTGGTCTTGCTCAAGGGCTGGGGTTTTACGACCAGCTCCTTGGTTCAAATTTACCACGTGAAGTGTGTGGAGTTCATTTTATTTTTAAAAATGAAACAAGCAGCGAAAAAGAAACCTTTCCCTATGCCATACAAACACTACAAACCGGAAAACAGCAAGTAGAAATTTAATTTAATTTTTTTTTTTTTTTTTTAAAACAGAAATATTACAACTAAAAAAATATAAACAAATAAAATAAACAGAAATATTACAGCAGAAAATGACATAAACAGTTAGAAACCGTTACCTCTTCTCTGCCCGGACTTGCTGTTTCTGACCTCCGGCTTAAGAAAGGTACCTGTTAAGCACAAAACACAACAAATCTGATTAGTTTCTATGATTTAAAAAAATCAGGGAACGGTCCCACCGTGATCGCCACTGAAAGCATGAGATTTCGGAAGGAAGAAACTACTAAGATATAATGAAAACAGAACTAAATGGATGCATGAAATGACATGGATATAATCAAATTAAAAAAATAGGAGCACAACCCTTTTTATTAATAAGATTCGACTTGGTTACAATACAGTCTCCTCAGTGACATATTCTCGGTTACAGTCATGATTAATAATCTTCTTCTATCCGCATGCCCACATGCAAAGTGGGCGGGCCAAACGTATCGCCGTCATCGATGTTAATGAGTCTTGTTAGTCGCTCGCTTATCCTGCGTTCACGAAACAACAAAACCGTTTAGTAGCACCTGTGTTAACATGAAACATTTACTTCTTGAAAAAAGTGAAAGATGTATGTGTAAGATCATTAAAAATGAGTGCATGAGAACGAACGTAAATGACATGCACGTTTGATCAGACTAAGCACTAAAAATGACAAAACGTAGGACGTAGTGCTGCAATGAAAAGCATATAAAAGGTTGATTAAATGTGTGCATGTCTGAAAACATCACACGATGTCCACTATCATTAAAACAGTTGGCCAATTTGCTATCAAACTATATGTCGCAACCTACAAGTTAGTGAGATAATAGAAACTGCGAGAATATGATAATATTCAATAAACGTAATGCTAGATATATTAAAACATACAACGTAGTGACGAGATGTATTCAACGAAAGCGTAAACTTATTTAAATAGCATGAATCTAAATTGAAACTAAGAACGTGCGTAGGGTGCCCAAATGGGCCGCCCCCGATGAAACGTGATTTCGACGCCAATCCACTAGGGATAGGCTCAAAATATAAGATACTGTATTGTCGACAAATTGGTAGTTTACTGTGTCCAATATCGGGTATGAGAGTTCAGATTCACACTTCGGAAAACCACCCACCAACCTCTCTTGTGCAAGAGATTCTGGATGTGAAGAAGGAGAAATCCAAACTGATGCAATCGGGTCTTCAAATGAACAAGCACTTCGTTGTGTTTACAAAATGCTTCTCGTTCTCTTTACATTGCATTGAGCTAGTTTTTATAGAGGATTTCGCCTCTGAAACATTAATGTCAAACCCTAAATCCGTAAGGGCCGCTGAGATTTGACCCTTGTCAGATGATTTATGAGACATGGCTCGCACTGAGATTATCGCTAGGAACTCACGTCAGTAGTTATGAGGCATGGCCTCGGATCGGATTTGCTGTTGAAACTGCTCGTCTCATTAATGCAGTTGGTGAAGTCCACCGTTCTACAGACCCACGGGGTCTCTTTTAAAAAAATGATATGCAGTGACGCCACGTGGCGGCCATGCCTTCCACGTGGCGACCATGCTGAAGTCCGTCTCTGATTGATGCCTTTGAATGCTTTTGCTTTAAGCGCAAAATGCCGAAGTGTCGCGATATCGCGACGTCGCGATATCGTGACACTTCGGCCGAGGTTCCCCTTTGGGCCTTAGGTGTCGCGATATCGTGACACCCTCGGAGATTTGGGCCTTAGGTGTCACGATATTAGGGATATGCATCTGGCAAGGCCCTCGGGCCTTAGGTGTCAGATATCGTGACATCGCGTGCTGTGTATTTAGAATGTGACATCTAAGGCCAAGGCTCCCCTTGGGCCTTAGGTGTCGTGATATCATGACATCTAAGGCCAAGGCTCCCTTTGGGCCTTAGGTGTCATGATTTCGTGACGCGTGAAATCGCGACATCTAAGGCCAAGGCTCCCCTTTGGGCCTTAGGTGTCGTGATTTCGTGACGTGCGAAATCGTGACATCTAAGGCCAAGGCTCCCCTTTGGGCCTTAGGTGTCACGATTTTGCGATGCACGAAATCGTGACATCTAAGGCCAAGGCTCCCCTTTGGGCCTTAGGTGTCACGATTTCGTGACGCGCGAAATCGTGACATCTAAGGCCAAGGCTCCCCTTTGGGCCTTAGGTGTCACGATTTCGCGACGCGTGAAATCGTGACATCTAAGGCCAAGGTTCCCCTTTGGGCCTTAGGTGTCACGATTTTGCGACGTGCAATCGTGACGTCGCGATTTCGTGACGTCTAAGGCCAAGGTTCCCCTTTGGGCCTTAGGTGTCGCGATTTCGGCGCGAAATCGCGACGTCGCGATTTCATGACGTCTAAGGCCAAGGTTCCCCTTTGATTAAGGCTTGCCTGCATTTGAAGTTTGCTTAAGATTTGTTCTCGCTTAAGGCCTGAAGTTTAAAGTTTTGCTTTTGATTAAAGGCTTGCTTTTGACTTTGTTTTAACGAAGGCTTGTTAAAGCGACCAACTTTGCTCTGCTCATTTTCCGACCTTCTAAACTGCTGTGTGAGTGGCTAGGACCACTGTTTGACCTCTGAGGGCTGCCCTGAAAGTTGTGTATGTCAATGCGATCAGTGTTTGTAGTCACTTAATCGGATTGGTGCTGTTTTGGTGTCTACAAGATTCGACTATTATTTCAAATATAAAATGGTTGAATTAGTTTTTATTGTACGTTATATAGTGAATTTGTATGGGCTACTGATTTTCCATGTAGGGACTAAAAACGATATCGATCACTCAAAATGGGATAAGGAAATGCTACTTGACTTAGATCCATAATGATAATGTAGTGGTCAAAGGCATGGTGATCAAGTACTAACTCTAAAAATATTATACATGGTCATTGTTTGGATGAAGGTTATTCACCCATAAAGAGGAAACAATATTGTATATAAGGAATGATGAAATGGCCACAATGAAGGATGTTGTGGGCTCCATCATTGCCTAGCCTATATCAGATATTGTTTACAAATAAATGATGCCATGTTGTAGCAATATTGTAAGATGCTTTGAATTAACATTTGACATCAATGATAACAAAAGATATTGTCTTTTCTCCATTTATTTCTCCCTTAGTGGTCTATTTGCATAGCTGTTATTTTATTTTCATTTAAGCTTGCATTGAACTTAGTTTTTTTGTAGTTTATTTTCATTTATGTGGTTGTTTATTAGTGTTTTGTTCTTCCCTTTTCAAAAGGGTTTATATTCTATTTATGGATAAAATCACTTCTAGTCTATATTTGATGTTACATCTTTTAGTTGTTGACATTTGTCTTTATGAGTGACTCGTTCATAGCCCTTGTTTTCTCTTATGTTGCTTGAAGATGATGGAACTTTTTCTAATAGAGGTTGTGACAAGATGGTGCTAGAGTTGAACTCATTCATGCAATTTTGGTACTAAAAGAAGTTTTAGATTATAAAAAAATGGTAGTATTTCCACACAGCAAAAATGATAATATTTTACAAATATGCCTATTTGTCCTAGGAAGAAATTTTGGATGTGAAGTTGAGAATGATTAGTTCTATTTGAGGGAATATATTTTGGGCATAAATTTAACAAAAAAATGGAACACTCAAGGCTATCATTGTTTCGAAATCCAAATATTAAAAAATTGTTATTTCTTCATTCATTTTTTACTTGCAACAAATTGTTGACTAGATTAAACATGCCCCCCCCAAAAAAAAATTCTATAATTTTATTTAGCCCTATAATAGTTTATGTTCTATTTGACAGATGTTAGTCAATTGGTGAAACTTAGAGTATATAACACTGAGGTAGTTCTCCAATGTAAATATTGTTTGTTTTTACTAACTTTCAATGATAGAGCTTATTACAATGTATCCTTTTATGTTTAGAAATATGAACTATTTGTTTTTTTTGTTGACAACAGTTGATGAATCTTAATTGTGTATAAAAAAATATTTAAAATACCCTAATATTTACTTTTGTAATTTGTAATTTAGGATCGGTGTTGGCTTCAATGTCAACTGTGGTGTTATTAGTGGTGATGATAAAATATTGGCACTACTATCTGTAATTCCAAAACTAACACCTAAAAGGGACTTTAACATTGATGAAGAATTTGAGACTAGTGTCTTGATCACTGTAAGGAAAAGATGGTTAGATTGTGAGGAAATCCTACCTAGTCTTGATATATGATACTAATTATCATGATCATTTGGTTTCATATTCTTGTATTTTTTTTGGAACTTCATATTAATTTTATTCTTAATACATCATGTCCTCAATACAAGGTATTAGTCCTAGAGAGTATTTTATAGGGATGCCTTGTGGCATGGAAATTTATTTACTGCTACATACAAGGTGATGGAATTATGAGAAGCAAGAAAAACTTAATTTTACAAAGAATTTCAAAATTTTAAAATATTTGTTTCTAGTCTTGAAGAACTTTGACATGTTTTTGCATTTGCATAAGAATAAATTATCATGTTCTATGTTAGATGGATTGAACAAACCCTATAAGTGTATCATTTTTATCTTTTATGTTTTTGATAAACTTATCTATGGACTCATTATTATGTTCTCATTTGTGGTGTAACTGTAAAAGAAAATATTATTTGGCCTAACTTCTAGTCCCTCCAACATGGATCGTCTCCTTTATATTTTTTCAATTGTAGGCATGTGTTGTTTTATTTATAATGTTGTGTTATTTACTGGTCAATATACTTTGAGGTAACATGAATAGTGATTGCTTACTACTTATTTAGGATTGCAGGATAAGGTACTACTATTGTGGCTCATTGGGAATCAAAGGTTGCTTCTATCATGGAACAGGATAGTATGTTGCATGTGTTGTTTTCTAAATTTGTAAAGAACTAATGTCTATGTTCCATTTATAGAGAGACCCTTTTGGGTAAGATACTACCTGCTTATGATGGTCGAAAGAGTTTGTACACTATTGGGACTCTACCTTTTGCATCAAAGGAGTTTATTATAACGCTAATTGATGCAAAGGAATCAAACAACCATCCAAGGTACTTGGCCAAATATGAAAATGGAAGAAAATGCAAATTTTCATTGGAGTTTTTTTTTCATGTATATCATAATTAACGTTAGATAAATCCAAAATTAATATTGTAAGTGATACAACTTTAAACTACAAATGAAAGTGACAAAATACACATCAATGTAACTACTAGGTGGTGGTTAGATTCAGTCTTGGAGCATCTACAAGTCCTTTTTTTGTCATTTAACATGTTTATTTGTGATTATTTCCTCACACATAATTAGAAGAAAATCAGGCATAGATAAGATTTACAAATAATTTTTTATTGGAAGCTCTTGTGATGAAGGCAATTCCTTTTGAAAATTATGGAAACAACTTGATCATGATTTATCTAGGCTTTATTATAGAATTATTACTACTTCCTTGGGACTATATTTATTGCATCTACAATGGTATCCCACCTCTACTTTCATTTATTTTACACACTCAATATGTTGTTACCGAACCCCCTTTAAGGCTAATCCATTGGTTCTATAGAGATCACTTCTTTGAAAAACGGGTCAGGGTGTGGAAAACGAAATGGTTAGGACTCTTAAAAATGTTTTATTTTAAATCCCTACTTTTCATCTTCTATTTTATCTCTACTTTGACATTATTGTTCATTATGTTGCAAGTGACCATTATGACACAAATCATAATTTTAAAAAGTGATGATATCAATTGCAAATGAAAAGTGGCACTAATTGTGATTAGTTTCAAATACTTCATGTAATGTATTCCTCCTTTCAATTGGTCAATTTGACTTGACTATCACATATTTGTGCATTCGATTGCTCATTTGAGCATTAAGGAGAGTATGGTCAAGTGGCAACATATAGAAGGTATCATTGTATTTGTCTTACTTATTTTATCCTTCTTAGATCATCTCCCTAATGGGAGGGGGTTTGGTCCCTACAAGAATTGATTTCTGACCAGGTGAGAGGATTTTTTCCTTTACAACTTAAATGATACCATCTTGCCATGCTCAGTTACTACCACTTAAAGTTAATATTAAGTACTTATGATCTTCTCTTTGAGTTGGATTTATCTTTCTCTATGGTACTGGATACTTAGCCATATTCTCTTGAAAATTAGGGCTAAGCCCTGAATTGATGGTAAAATTTATTGCGTACCATCCTCTTCATCCAACATGGATGTTTCAAGAAACCTTAGATTATCCATATTGATAATTGAATGCATACACATATGAAAGCAAATCTAACTCATTTGTTCTTATAAAGTGCAATATCTCAAAAATACCATACTTCTTACCTTGTTCTTGGAGCACATCTTCCCTTAAATACAACCATACTAGATCTCAAACTAAAAAATAACATCTTTTGATGATATTTATATCTAGATTTGCATTTCTATTGTGACTTCATGAGCTGGTTGTGTGCTTTCAGTTATAATTTGTGCTTTTAGTTATAAATATCTGATGCCCTCCACACATGTTTTACTAAAATAATCCACCATCACAAATAAGTAGTTATTCCCTTGTCTTACCTTTATCAAATTGCCTATAAAACCCATGGAGATCTATGTCTGGTTAGGTACTACTAATTATTTGTACCATAGTTACCAAGTTTGGGTGAACCTACTCAAATCTGAACTAAACCAGTTTGGTTTGGTCTAAACCTTTTCTTAGTCATTGCTAAAAATATTCCTCCACTACACTCAACTGCTTCCATTTCCATGGACTTATAGTCAAAGATAATTACAGTGCAAAAATATCTGACAGCCATTGCAAATTTACTAGTTATTGGACTTCTACTCGGTATCTATTTTTGGGGTTATTTTTTGCCAATTGGCTAATTTTTCATAAAAATATTGAATTTTTTATTCACCAATGAACAAAATTTTCAAGAGATATTTACCATTTTTTTACATAATATATGGATAAAAATAGTAGATTCACCAAATTTTGTATATAATAATTACTAAATTATGATTTCCTGAGTAAGTACACAACAGTCTACAACACTACCTATAACTTTTCTATTGTTCGAGTAAGTACACAACAGTGAACATCAATGCTAATTTCAACAACCAAGCTATAGGTAAGGACAATTAAAATATCCATTATCACTACAATTTGTTCATGAGCCTAATTGTTTGGCCTAACTTCTAGTCCCTCCAACATGGATCATCTCCTTTATATTTTTTTTAGGGTGGGACCATAAGAGGGCAGTTTTAAACCACCCTCTTAGCCCTAAGAGGGTAGTTTAAAACCACCCTCTTATCCCTAAGAGGGCAGCTTAAAATCACCCTCTTATGTCACCCTAAGACGATTATAAACCACCATATTAGGGTGACCTAAGAGGGTAGTTTTAACTATCTTATTAGGACTAAGAGGGTGGTTTAAAACCACCCTCTTAGGCTTTAAGAGGGTGGTTATGAACCACCCTCTTAGGCTCTAAGAGGGTGGTTATGAACCACCCTCTTAGGCTTAAGAGGTATTAACCCTAAGAGGGTTGTTAATAACCACCCTCTTAGTCCTAAGATGATGGTTTACAACCACCCTCATAGTCCTAAGAGGGTGGTTTTTAACCACCCTCTTAGACCCTAAGAGGGCAGTTGTTTGAGGCAGTTTTTAGCCATTGTCGTATGTTGCAGACTTTTTATAATGCCCTCATAGACGATGGCTGAATAACCACCTTTAATAGTCTTTAAGAATTATTTATAAGCATCGTTAAATCCATTTTTTGGTGTAGTTAAAGCACGAGAAATAATTCCATAGTACACCCATTAGGTTGTAGACTCTTATCTTTTTGAAAGGAGGTTAAAACAATTTTGAGCTCCTCCTTTGAGACTTCCTTCATCAAATCACCTTTTCCTTCCTCATCTATAAATATGGGAAAGAGAGAAGCTACTATAACTATTTTAGCTATGTTAACTTGACTATGGTCCTTGTATAGTTCACCAAAATAACTTACTCCCATGTCTATTATTCCTTTAAAGGAGGAGACTTTACTTCCATCTTGTACTTGTAGATCCCAAATTATATTTATTGTTTTCTATGATTTGTGAAACTATGAAAAATTTTAGTGTTCTCATCCTCACTTTCAATCCAAAATGCTCTATTTTTAAACCTCCATTGTGCTTCTCTCTCTACCAACAATCTTCTCTTCTCTTATTCTAAACTTTTATACTTAAGTGTTATTTCCTCATGCAAATATTTTTCAAATTCATCTATTATAAACATTGTTGTAGCCACCAAATTTTGACACACTTCAAAATTCTTAATGTTATTAAAACATCTCTAACAACGTGTAACTCACCCTCAAAAACCCTTACCTCGATATTCATGCCAAGAAAATAAAAAATAGCTTAATTGTCCTCTTTTCGATAAAATCGGATAATCCCGATGAAATCGGACGTATCCGATAAAATCGAATGCATCCGATTTTGTCCAAATCCCACGTGCACCTAATTTAGGCACCCAATTGGGATTTTGAACCTAATCTAGGCATCACCAGATTCTCGATAAAATTGGACGATCCACTAAAATCGGATGCAACTGGTTTCATCTAAATCGAGCCAAAACCTAATTTGGCCTAACAACCTAGCCTAATTCTACCACCTACCTAATTCCTCGAACTGAAGCAACCATTTAAACCCCTTAGACTCACATTAAATTTGGTTGGTGATATTTGCAAGAAGGCTTGGAGTGAAGAAGGAGACTTTGGAGCTTTTTTGCAGGTTACAGTGGAGAACTTTGTTGTTTGATCATCATCCAAGGAGCACACAAACATGGAGATACTTTCAACACACATGGATCTGGTTTATATTTGATTATTACTTGAGTTTTTCATCATTTGTACAAATTTGGCTGCATCCGAATTTATCCCTTTGCATTCGATTTAATTTTTTATTTTGTAGAACTAGTCATTGGATTATTTTGGTTGCGTACGATTTCATACATTGCGTATGATTTCGTACACATCATATGAATTCATACCAATGTCTCTTTGGGGGTAAAATTTTAAGTATCATATTGTTAATTTTATTATATTTGCATTATATCATCGTTTTATTTTAGTATTGCATATAATTTATTATTATTATTAGATAAATTGCATTTAGAATCATATGTTTCATATTAAAATAATCAATCATTCATTTTCTTTATGGTTGGCTAAAATAACCGAGGGGATTTGACTATCATAGACCATGATCTACTATGGCCTATGTAGATCCCCCATCCCTGATTTCAAAATTTAGTGTTCTATTGTGCAATTGTAGGTTTTTGACAGATTCGTACGCATCCGAATTCATCTGACGAATTTGTACGAATTCCATCTATGATTTCATCCTAATATCATCCACATGAATTCATCACAAATCAGACATCCGGGCTAGGTAAGAACTTAAAACCTATTTTCTCGTACTTAGATTTATATTTTCTATCCTGTATGCATCTGTGTTTAATCAAAAAATAGAAAACTCCCAAAACATAGACTTTATTATACTTTTTATAAAACACAAAAAAGAAAACATGTTAGCATAAACAAAACCTTTGCATCAAAACTTTGTAACACTTTCTAGCTAGATAGACTTGTATGCCTTGTCTTCATTTGAAATTGAATTGCATATAGCTAGGTAGAAATTGCATTTTGGCCAAACCCTAGGTGTATGCTTTCAAAACAAAGAACACATCAAACTACTACCTCACCTAGGCATGGAAACCACCATAGCAAGTGTTTCCTGGTGAACCCACCCCATTCATCGACAAACACCAAAGAGAGTGCAATAGAAGCACTTCTCATCTGAGATGCAGATTCATCATTTTCCCTCCCCCTTTTAGGTACGGATCCATTAGCCTAGGAGAAAGGGGTGCAAAAATTTTGGGTCTACATTCTTTGGTGAACCCGATGTGAACTACACAATTATTATTAAACTTTATTTTCTTTACAAAAAAACAAAAAAAAAATCTCATTAAATGGTAGAAAATAGACTTAACGAATCCTTCTTCATAGATCTTAGGAGAACACTCATTGAACAAGAGGTTAATATTTTCTATGAACGCGATGGCACAGAACATCAAGTAGATTTGTGGCAACACTTTGGCATCATTGAAAATAAATCACAAGAAATTAGAGAAATTAAGAGAATTGATGTTGCTAGAGCCTTAGGACCTAGTTTCCACTCTCCTTACTTTGAAATCAAAAGAGGGTGTGAGCGTTGGCTTGTAGATAAATGAGCTAGTGTCCACATAAACATTTATCCTTGGGATAATTACTTGGAAGAAGCCTTAAACATCCACAGATTCTTAGCATACTTAGAAAATAATGAGGTGACCCTAGAATAGAGAAAAATATTTCATAAAGCACCTAGGGCAATCTTATTTTGAGAGTATTGTTACGAATTACAAGTCCAACCTTTTAACTCAGAGACTAAGGAATTTACCTTTGTTCACTTCATTCAACTCTTAGTAGATGATTTCTCTTTTGAGGAAGAACATTACATGAGTCTAGAATATTTAGAGCCCATCAATGACATCCACAGGCTCTTTGAGGAAGATTGAAACCACTTAACATCATTTTCAAAAATCTTGTAAATATTTGGGTTAAAGCATAGTAAATTGTTTGCTTAAAACAAAAAAAAAAAAAAAAAAAAAAAAAAAATTTTTATTAGCATCGCTAGGAAAGATGCCTAAACATCTAAGAAGTGGTAAACAAGTGGCAACTAGCTATGAATATGAGCTAGATATTGACCCTAATGCAGAAGCTGAAATAGAAGAAGTCTTAGAAGAACAAGAACATCAAATAGGACAAAGTGAAGAAGATGAAACCATCAATGATGTTGACCCAAAACTAGGGCCTCAAGGAGGCATTCATTTTTAGTCCATGCAATATTTCTGTGACTTCTTAAATCAAAATCGAACTACCATCACTAATGTGTTGGAAATAGAAGATCAACTTGCAAAGGGTGATTTCTCGATGGAAGCAACTTTAGAAGCAACTTTTCGACTTCACCCACAACCTGAAACATATATAAACACTTCATTGCAACATGCCACTAACAATGACCTCTCTTTAGATAATACTAAAAATATGCCTCCTCTAGAAGATAATTCCCAAGAACAAGTACCTAAACCACCACAACAACAACCCATTGGTGCAACTACTACAACTACTTCTAATCAAAAGCAACCATCTTCATCTAATAACCCTACTTTACTTTCTCAATATTTTCAACATGTATTTGCCCTAAATTCTGCTTCCCAAAAAAATAAAAATACACAAGTTCCAAGTTCTCCTCGACCAAATGTTCAACAAAATACAACTCCCTATAAAATTCAATATCCTCCTCCTACTTCGAACCCTATGCATAATAGTGTTTCCATTTCAACCCCTTATATGGCAGCACAACAAACTTATTATCCTCCACATGGCAACATAGTAAACCAAAATAAAAATAGTGAACCATCACATCATCTTGAAGTTGTAGTGAAGCAATTAGCTTCATGCTTAGATCAAATTGACCCATATCATCCTACATATAGCTATAAAGAGATGTGCAATCAGCCATTAGATCCTATGGTCACTGCTAGGCCATATCCTAAATGGTTCCCTATGCCGATTCTTTCGATCTATAAGGGAATAGAAGATCCCATAGAACATCTTCGCATGTTTAGGATAGCATGTCATGACATCGCTTATGATGATATGCTATTACTAAAAATATTCCCAAAAATTTTAGGAGGAATGGCATTGGAGTGGTATTATCAGTTGCAAACACACTCCTTGAGAAATTTTGAAGAAACCGCAGAAATGTTTGTACATCAATTTGGTGCCTACATAGAGAGGCATGTTACAATAAAGGATTTGTACAACCTTAAGCAAGGAAAAGAAGAGAGTTTTGGAGAATTCCTAGCTCGATGGAGGAAAATTTTAGGAAAATTACATTTTTCTTTACCTCCAAGAGAAATGCTAGATATTTTTATTGGAAATTTGCAAGAACAATTGTCTTACGAGTTAGCTACAACTACCATGACATCCTTTGACCAAGCTATAGATTTAGCAAGAAGAGTAGAGGAAGCCCTAATCAGGAGGGGATAATTTAAAAAGAAATATGAAGATAAGTCATCTAAAAATCAATACAAAAACAAACATGTGGTAGGAGATGGGGTCACGGATAGTAGACCCCCTCAAAATGTCAATACCACAGATACCACAAAAAATTTGTGTTGAAAGCACCCCAAAAACCTCCACTACAGAATTTTACAAGATTGAATCAACCCTTGACAATGGTCTTACCACAACTAGTAGAAAGAGGTTTAATAAAATTGCTGAAGATACGACAACCTGACCCCTCTCAACCTTGGTATAGACCCGACCAACATTGCGATTACCACCAAGTTGATGGACATCCAACAAACACTTGTAGAAAATTAAAACATTTAGTACAAGACTTAATTGATGATGGAAAACTAGAAGTGGAAAGTCCTCCACCTAATAAAAATCCTCCAACAACAAATACACAACAACAACAGGCACAAAATGTAAACCAAAACTTGGATATTTTTCAAAACCCATTGCCAAATCATGGCAAGGAAGTTGTAAATCAGCTAGACTATAAAAATACACCTCATCCAACATGGTATGTGGGAACAATTAACAATTATTTACCATCTCAACTTCCACAAAATATTTTTGTGCCTACTCAATCCAACATGACAATTAAGCAACTCCAAGGAAGAAAACCACAATTATCATCCTTGGATGAAATAGAAAGTGAATCAGAATCTGAAATAGATATTAGCTCACAACATGCTAATAGTTCAGAAGATGAGTCAGGGCCAATATTACCCATTACCGATTCACTAACTCTAGAAGAACCATTTACAAGAATGAGGACTACTCATCCCTCATCACAACAAATTCTTCCTATTGAACAAAGTTCAACTACAAGACCACAAGTTGTCCGATCAAATAACATTGTTGGTACGATTGGAGCTGTTACTCGACAACAAGCTCAAACACAAAACTCTCAACCTCAAACTCAATCAAATGATGTTGATCAACCACCTATTGTTCTAAAACTACCTCATAAGGGAAATAACATAATTCGACCTCAACAAAAGACTCCATTTGATATCAATGAACAACTAGCTAATACAACAACTAGGATTTCCCTTCTAGACCTTCTTAGAACTTCAACTATCCATAGAGAAGAACTAATGAACACTTTAAGCCAAATGATGGTACCTCAGGATATAGAGCCAACTATTGTAGTCAATGTTGTAGTCTCTCATGAAATAGACTACATTGATTTTCATGATAAAGACATCCCTCCCCAAAGTATGTATAGAGATAATCCTCTTTATATAACAACCTTAATTGGGGATGTTTGTGTTAAAAGAGTATTAATCGATAATGGCTCATCCCTAAATATATGCACTTATGATTTTTTCAAAATATTTGGATTCAGGAAAGAATATTTAAGACAAACTAAAATGATCATTAAAGCTTTTAATGATGAAACACAAGAGGCTTGTGGTGTAATATCTATTCCACTACAAGTTGGTCCTAGGATTTTAGACACATCCATATTTGTTGTACCTTGCCCAACATCTTACAACATTCTTTTGGGATATCCTTGGATCAATGCAATGAGGGCAGTCCCCTCTACTTTGCATCAATGTGTTAAATTCAAATTTAAGAATCAGTTGGTCACTATCCATGGTGATCCCAGACCATTTGAAATGTGTGCAGTAGCGGAACCTATTAACATTCCCTTTTGTCCTACTTTGTCATCATTGGAACCTAAATCTTCTAAGACCTCTTTAACCAAATCAGAATCATCACCTCCTTCTGAATTACCAAAACCTTCTAATGATAATAATCCCTCTACATCATATCCTTTGACAGATGAAGTTTTACAAGATTTATCCACCATATTGGAGCCCACAAAATAGGATAATTATAATATACAAGATTCTCTTATCTTATCTCAATTACCACCATCTCCATGTACAATGGGTTACCACAGAAACAAAGAAACATCTATCATATTGGAAATTGTACTTTCATTTCTGTTGGATGTACTCTTGATAAAATTAATATTAGGTAAATGAGCTTTACGTATGATGAGAATGGTTTTTCTCAATGCTTCTTTTCTAATAAGTATATAAAATCTAAACAAATGATGTGTGATATGGGATACAAAGGTAAAGGTTTAGGCCCTCTTGAAAATGGAATACATGAGCCTTTTGAGGTAGAGGAATGGCCTACTAGATGTGGTGTAGGCTATATCCCCATAAAAACTCAACCTTTTCCCTTTGATGAAGATGATCACCTTATCACATATGGAGAATATTTAGAAAAATAAGAACAACTAAAGAAACGCAAGAGAGCTCATGGGTTTTCTTGCAACATGTTATCAGTAGTACATCCAAAAATAATAGCTACTCCAGATGAATGTGTAGAAGGAGACATCTTTTATGACATTTCCCATGAAGAAATTATGAGGAATAGGTTCTTCTTCGATGGGTCTATCCCATGTGTAGCCCACATTCAGACAACTACACAAGAAGAGTTAGCCAACTTATCCTTAGAAGAACTTCAAGAAATGGGTGTTTCACCCGCTCCTCCTAACTTTGAAAGAGATTTAAGTATCGAAATAGAGGCTATTCTAAAAATTAATATTGGAATAGAAAATAATCCTTGTATGGTTAAAATTGGGACTGATTTAAATAAAGAAGAACAAATTAAATATACAAAACTTCTCATAGAATATCTTGATATCTTCGCTTGGACATACGTAGATATGCTAGGCCTAGACCCTTCTGTGGTTATGCACCACTTAGTGGTTCATCCTGATGCTAAACCTATCAAACAAAAACTTAGGAAAATGCATCCTAAAGTAGCCTTATTGGTTAAAAATGAATTACAAAAACTCTTGGATGTAAACTTCATTCAAGCTATAGATTATTCTGATTGGATATCCAATATTGTTCTCGTAACCAAAAAAGAGGCTACTAAAATCAGAGTTTGTACTGATTTTAGGGACATCAATGTTGCATGTCCCAAAGATGACTTTCCCCTTCCTAATATGGATCATATTATTGATTTCATGGTAGGATGTGGAATGTTATCACTTATGGATGGATTTTTAAGATACAATCAAAATTGCATTCATTACACCTTGGGGAACTTTCTATTGGAAAGTAATGCCCTTCGATCTAAAGAATGCAGGGGCAACTTACCAACGAGCTATGACATATGTATTTCATGATATGATGTATGACATCCTACATGATTATGTGGATGACATCATAGCTCGATCTATAAAACAAGAAGATCATATCCCTGATTTATGATGAGTCTTTGATAGACTCTAAGAATATAAAGTCCGATTGAATCCAGATAAATGTGTGTTTGGAGTAAAATCTGGTAAGTTATTAGGGTTTATAGTTTCTATGCATGGCATAGAAATAGACCCTACCAAAATTAAGGCTATCATTGATATGCCACCACCCAAAAACTTAATAGAACTCAGGAGTCTACAGGGTAAGCTCTAGTCTATCCATCATTTTATTGATAAATTGGTAGATAAATGTAAACCCTTTCTTAGGTTTCTTAAGAAAGATACTCCTTTCTTATGGGATAAAGAATTTCAAGAAGATTTTGAAACTCTTAAGACATATCTACTTACCCCACCAGTGCTTGTTCCACCTAGGCTAGAGCACCCTTTCATCTTATATATTTCTACCTCAGAACTTGCGTTAGGAGCAATGCTAGCACAACATGATGAGGATAAGAAAGAATGAGCCATTTACTACATAAGTAGAACTTTAATAAGCTATGAAACTCATTACACCCCCTTAGAAAATCTTTGTTTAGTTATTGTATTCTCTACACAAAAACTATGCCACTACATGCTTAGCCAAAAGACTTATGTTATCACAAAATTTGATCCATTGCGATATCTGATGAGTAGACCCTATTTATCAGGATGAGCAGCAAAATGGGTTCTCACTTTGAGTGAGTTTGACCTAACCTTTATTGGGTAGAAATCCATTAAAGGGTAAGTCATAGCAGACCAACTCATCGTTGCCCCTCTTGAGTCTACTCACCCTTTGATGATAGAATTCCCTGATGAATGTCTTAATCTAGATAGTGATTCCTTGGAATCATGGTCTCTATTTTTTGATGGAGCCCATTGTATGAGTGGCGTAGGTGCAGGTATCATATTGGTATCCCCACAAAAGCAACTTATCCCATTATCCTTTAAACTCCAATTTACTTGCACAAATAATACAATAGAATATGAAGCTTTAATCCTTGGATTACGAGCAACTTTAGCTCTCAATATTAAAGTATTATCAATTTTTGGAGACTCACAACTCATGGTGAATCAAGTTAATGACATTTATCAAACTCGAGATGAGAAACTCCATCCTTATAAAGAATACATTTTAAAACTTATTTCTTTATTTGAGAAGGTTACTATAGAAGCTATCCCATGCACCAATAATCATTCTATCGATGCTATGGTAGTAGCTGCTTCCCTTATCCCTTTGGAGTTGGATGATGATCATGCTACTATTATCATTCACCAACTCTAGGAACCCACATCATTAGAGTCATGTCTAGAACCTTTAGATGTATTCACAATTGAAGAAGCATTTTCAGAACCATGGTATGGAGATATTCTAAAATTTCTCCAAGATGGATCATTCCCAGATGGCTTCGATAGAAACCAATGATGATCATTACGCAAGCGAGCTGTCCACTTCATAATCATCGAAGGTACTTTGTATAAAATATCCTTCGAAGGCATCCTCTTACGATGCCTCAACCTCAATGAATCCAAAAGAGCTCTAAATGAGGTCCATGATGGATCTTGTGGAGGTCATTTTAGTGGGGATGCTATAGCCAAAAAGCTCCTATGAATGGGATACTTTTGGCCCTCCATGGAAAAATATGCCCATGAATATGTACGTAAATGTGACAAATGTCAGAAGCATGCAAACCTTGTTCATGCTCCTACCCAAGAGCTTCAAGCTAGTTCTTCCCCCTGGCCTTTCTCAAAATGGGGCCTAGACATCATTGGGAAAATCAATCCAATTTCTTCAGATGGCCATAAATTTATTATTACAACAATAAAGTATTTTACAAAATGGGTAGAAGCTATACCATTGGCTTCTTGCATGGGAACCCAGGTCTCAAAATTCATTTTTAATCAAATTATCTGTAGATTTGGGATTCCATCTACACTTGTTTCAGATAATGGAACTTGTTTCAAAAACAAAGACATCAAAAATCTTTGTGCAAAATATAAAATCCAACATATATGGTCTACTCCTTATTATCCACAAGGAAATGGTCAAGTTGAAGCATCAAATAAAACTTTAATTAAAATCTTAAAAATATTGGTTAATAAATCAGGATGGGATTGGCATACCCAATTATATCCAACATTATGGGCTTATCGAACTAGTGTTCGAACCCCTACTGGCGCTTCACCTTTTGTCTTAGTATATGGCACTGAAGTTGTATTTCCTTTTGAGCTTGAAGTCCCTTCTTTAGGTCTTTTACTTCAAAATGCTGAAGTAGGAGATGAATATCATGTTGGACGATTAAGCCAATTGGAATTACTAGATGAAAAGTATATAAATGCTTTAGAGCACCTTCACTCATATCAAGATAAACTCAAAATATCATATTCTAAGAAAGTTCATACTCGATATTTTGAGATTGGTGATCTAGTTCTTAAAGAAAACCAAAAAATACAAATGCTCAAACTGATTTAAAAGGAAAATTCCAACCAAATTGGTTAGGACCATTTATTATCACTACTAAATTTGGATCTGGTGCATATCGATTGGCAACTTTAGATGGAAAATATCTTAAGGAACCCATGAACATAATGCACCTAAAATGATACTACGCATAAAATCAAGAAATCTCACCATTGTACATAGTTGTAAATACCTTGTACATATATTTCTTACATCTACTTTAAATCATCATATTTAAATCATATATCATTTAATTGCATTTATCCATGAATTTATCAAAATAAAATTGTGATTCAATTACATATGCCATATGGTCACATCCAATTATTATTCCATTTATAAATTAGATCGATGTTATCAAAATTCATAGTTAATTTTGGTTTATTTCAGAGGAATTCAAAAATTATCTTGAACCACTCACCAAAATACACATTTTAATAAAATATTGATTCTTAATATTGATTATAAATCTCTCTTGAACCAAAAACACTACTATTTCACTAAATAAATTTTGAAGTTTTAGGAACTGATCTTGCCACTTTTTGAACCAAAACACACTTACACATATTAAAAATGATTTTGCACAAGGGAAGATGATGCTACATAGTAGTCCTAGCTCCTTAAGTGAAAGGTTTCCCTTGCTATCCTATTATGTACATGGTCTAGAATACTGAGAATTGGCAAAAGGACAAGCTCCCCCTACCCAAATAAAATCCCTTGCTCTTTGTCTAATCTGAGCAAGTATCCCTTGAAAAAAAAGAAAAAATGCTTTTACTACAAAGCAATAAAATCCCCTTGTTCAAAACAAAAAATGAACAAGAATCCCTACTCAAAGAAATCAAAAGAAAAGAAGGGGGTAATGAGCTTGAATCCCTGGAATTCCTCAGTTATTTGAACACCATGAGGTGATCCTCATTACAGGTTAGGTGGCATCAAGCCTGCTTGGCAATGGTGGTATCCTTACGCATGGCGACATGTCTGTCACATTAGCGACCTTCTTTTGTATAGACCAATGTCAGCTTGTGGATTAGCTAGCTTTTGGTAGCTTGTATTACATAGTAGTTAAGTCTAACTGAATGCATACAATCATGGTAAATGAATACATCATTTGCACACACATTGGTTCTTAAAATTGGCTTGCATCACTACCTTACTCAAAATTGGTAAATGAACTTCATAAGCACACACATTTGATCCTTGAGAGATTTTGTATCATAATTAAGGTCAATATGGAAAATGAATACACAAATCACACACTGGTTCTTGATAAATTTGAATTCATCTTAGAAATGACCAAAATTCTCCTTGAAGGTTGATTAGCAAATGTCATTATTTCATCATGGATTTGTATGACTATTAGCATATGCAATTGGTCCTAAAAAATAGTCAATCTTGCATTTTCATACTTATCACTTAGCATAAATATGTCAATTTTTATATTACATGATTGCTTATCATTTATCAAAAACTTGCATTTGATCATACATAATCACTCTCTCATATCAACTACATATTGACTTCGTGATGATGGCATGAGACAACCCTAATAAAATATCTTTAGGAATATTATGCCTAGTGCAAGTCCTTTATCCAAATTTATCATGCTTGATTACTATCATTGCACAATACCTCTTTTAAGATTAAAATAAAATTAATCTTAAAAACACACATTACTTATCATCAACTACATTACTTTCAATCAACAAATTCAAAATACTTTTGGATCATAACCCTTCGAGGTTAGCAATATAACAAAACCTCACACAAGATCCGCTTCACGACTAAAGCGAGCAAACAACCTCCATAAATAGTCATATACAAGCACACATCTTCGAGGTATTATTGTTGATTGATCAAGATCGTAAGGGTATATTTCCCAAAACAATTATCTTTCTTCTACAAACAATTCAATCTGAAGAACACAAGCTTATACTGAGAGGGGGGGTGAACAGTATAAGGCCGCTTTTTACTTTTTCCTTCAAATCAACTTTTAATCCAATATTATGCAATGTACAGAAAGCAGTATCAATGGCAGTAATTAAAGCAATGCACAAAACACCATTCACAAAAGAGATACAACAATTTACGTGGTTCACCCAATGCGGGCTACTCCACGGATAAAACTTTTCTCTAAATTTTATCAATTCAACCTCTGGGAATACCTTTCCCGATTACAATGTTTATGGGCACCAACCCAAAGGAGATACCTTCCCCTAGCTCTGCTCTGCCTGGTGATCCTCTAGAAGACCTCTACCTCCTCTGCCCTTAGCAAGTGGAACTCTATCCACAGAAGACACCTGTCTTCCCTGCTCTGGCTGGAGATCTCTGTCCTCAACTCTATCACCGCAAAGTTGGTCCTCGAGTATGCACTAAACATAGTCCTTCGGTCTAGCACATATGTCCTCTATCTTTTCCTCTGGTCTACACCAAACACAGTCCTTCGGTCTGGTACAAGTCTATCCTCAAATTTGCATCAATCTCTGTCCTCAATCTGGTCCTCAAAACTGGTTCATAAAAATGGTTCACAAGCTTTCAACACAGCTTGCTTGATCTTTGCCCAAGTCTTCACTAAGACTTGCCTTAGATCTGCTTTGCAAGTTCTCAGAAGAACCTGCCCAAACTTCTCCACAAGCTTCAACAATAGCTTGCTCAATACTATCCAACTGTTCTCTCTGCTCTGTCACAACTGCACTTGGTCGAGACCAATTTTTGCATAGTTCTACGCAGACACAGTAGTACACAACACTTTGGCTATCGAACTCCTCTCTTCTACGTGCTGTCTCTGAATGTCGCAACACCAACAGCTTCTGCTCCTTTGCGCATCAACTCGCCACTTCTATGCTATCTACGCTGTTATGGCTGCATCTTGCACACTTTGCTCGATTCGAAATGACTCGCTCTTTGCGCATCGTGGACTTTTCTTGTGCAAGTTCAATGCACTCGTTCACACCTTCAATCTCGAAATAGCCCTCCTTTTATAGCATAACTTTACAGATCAAAACATTCAATCTTAGTCGGTTGTTACCCTTCAACCACGTCGGCTGCAAACCCTACGCTGCGTCGGCCCAGATTTAACTTTGTCGGCTCAAAGTTAACTCTGTCCTTCAACCGCCTCTGGTTCTATCACTTTCTTGTAGCTTCTGCCACGAAACTACAACATGTTGCGATATCGTGACACCTTTTGCAACCGTACGCCTTCTTTTGCCTACTATCGCGAAATCGTGACACTTTTGGCCTTTGTCTGCTTTGACAACGTTCTTGTCACAAAATCGTGACACTTTAGACTTTTGCTGACATCATCTTCACTCTGTTGTGAAATCGTGACACTTTAGACTCCATTGCCTTCTTCTCTGCTTTTGTCATGAAATCGTGACACTCCAGACTTTTGCTGACGTCATCTTCACTCTGTCGTGAAATCGCGACACTTTAGACTTCATTGCCTTCTCCTCTGCTTTTGTCATGAAATCATGAAACATTTGATTCTACTGACATCATCTCCAACTTTTTCACGAAATCGTGACCCTTTTGACTTCATGGCCTTCTTCTCTGCTTATGTCGTGAAATCGTGACATTTCTGATGCCGTACATTCTCTCTCCTCTTTGAGTCATGAAACTGTGACATGTCGCAAAATTGTGACATCTTCCTACGCTGGAGTCTGTACTTGCCTTCTGGTCATGAAACTACGACATGTCGTGAAATCATGACATCTTCCTCCTACTGGCTTCTTCACTTCTGTCTGTCGTGAAATCGTGACGCTTTTGTCTTCATAGCCTTCCTCTCTGCTTCTGTCATGAAATCACGACACTTCTCCTACAAAAGACCTTCTTCCAGTTTCTATCGTAAAATCGTGACACTTTCTCCAACTGAACGCTGCCAACTCAACCTGTCACGAAATCATGACACTTTCTGCATTCACAAGCTTTCTCTTCAACCTGTCACGAAATATCAACACTTCCTACAACTCAATACTGCCATCTCAACCTGTCGCGAAATCATGACACTTTCTTCATTCGTACAACTTCTTTGTAGCCTGTCATGAAATCATGATGCTTCTTGTTTTAGACTCTTCCTTTTGCTACATGTTGTGAAATCATGACACTTTTCCTTTCGGACTCTCTCTCCTGCAACATGTCATGAAATCGCGACACTTTCTCGTCCGAACAACTTTCCTGGCAATGTGTCATGAAATCGTGACACTTTTCTTTCTCTGCCTTCCTGCACTTTTTGAGTCGCGAAAATGCGACATGTCACAAAATCGTGACACTTTCTATTTTGCTCTGCTTCTCTGCCAACATGTCACGAAATCGTGACAGTTTTGCCTGCTTCATCTCTGCCTTCCAGCATGTCACGAAATCATGACAGTTTTGCCAGAACTTTCTTTCTCCTCAAACATGTCATGAAATCATGATGGTATTGCCTACTTCGTCTCTGCCTTCCAGCATGTCGTGAAATCATGACAGTTTTGCCAAAACTTTCTCTCTCCTAAAACATGTCGTGAAATCACGATAGTTTTTCCAGCCACCTGCATACTTTTTCTAACTTGTCTTTTTCTTGATCTTTTGCAACTGGGCTACTCTGATTTTCTTGGAAACTTACTGACCATGCTGAAACCTTCATCAAAACAAGTTCTTTGACATAAAAACAAATTGCTTCAATAACTCCTTGACATCAATGACAACAACTACACTTGAGCAAAGGCAATGTACTCAAGGTACCCAAAATTGCCAACAATCTCCCCCTTTGTCATTGATGGCAAACCTTTACTAAAAGCACATCTTCAAGAGCCAAAACTGAAATCAATCTGAGCTGACAACTGAGAATATTTCTTTGAAGTTTTTCTCCCCCTGACTTGAAGCTTTCCTCTTCACTTGAAGCTCTCCCCCTTACTCATATCTCTCCCCCTTTGTCATCAATGGCAAAGGGTCACCTTTGGGGCTCGGGACTAAGAATGAGCCTCTTAGCTTAGTCCCTCCCCCACCTCCTGATGAGGTGATTAAAACAGGGTTGGGAGTAAATCTCCCATTAGGCACTGATCATCATCAGTGTCTATGACTTCCTTGTTGGGCCTTCTCTTGAACTCTTTGTCAATACCAATTTTTCTATTCTTGTCACTGTTCTTGCTCTTGTTCTCATCCTTGTTCTTGTCCATGCCTTGATCCATGAACCTGATCATACTACTATTTTTCTTCCTGTATCTCGAAATATCAGCTCTACACTGTCTAGTTGTGTGACCTGCATTGTTGCACTTATAACAAATAACACTGTAATTTCTTTTAGACATATCTGTTCTTTGAATCCACCTGTTTTGAATAACCATGAACTTGTTATTAGCCTTGTAGACAATTGCCTTATGCCCAAACTGATTACAAGAGTAGCAATACCCATGAAATAAATTACCACTTCTGAAACTGTCATTTGCTTTCTTCACTTGAGCCATGCAATGTATAGCCATGTGACCAAACCTGTGACATGCAAAACATCTGCCATGAAATTTTCTTTTATTCAACCTCTTGGGTCCTAAAAACTTCTTCTCAATCTGAATTTTGTTTTCTATTTCTGAGCATCTATCACTCACGGACTCATGATCTGAAGTACTTTCTTCATCATAACTTTCTTCCTTTTGAAATCTCTTGCTAGATTCACCAACCTGTTCCTTGTGCGGCTCAACAAAATCGAGGCCTGTTTTATCTATTGTCTTTCTTTGACCTTTGATGAGAGACTTAACCTTTTTGGAGCTATCTTGAAACCTGTACTGCCTTATCCTTGTACTCTTTAGTTTCCATTTCCAAAGAAGCCATTTTTTGTTCCAACTCATTATACTGAAGAATCTTAGACTCTAACTTGTCCTTGAGTTCTTGTGTCTTAGTCATAGAGAAGCCAAGACTTTCTGTAAGATCATTTTTTATTTTAAGATTTGTATTGGCCTCCTCTAGTTGTTTCTTCAAAGAAACAATCTCTTTTTCTTGTTTGCAAGCAAACAGTCTCTTTCTCATTGATCTGAGACCTGAGAGTTTCTTCACTCCTTTTGGACTCTTCTATTTGTAGCTTCAGATTGCTAACAACTTTGTTAGATTCCTCTTCATGTTTGCTGCATATATCGACTTTATTACTCATTTCTTCTATCTGCATTCTTAAACCATCAATTTCTTTTTCTAGCTTGCTGCAATACTCTGTTTTCTTGGATGATTGCATTTCGAGATCTTCAGAAATTTTCTTGTAATCTTCTGCTTGTACTTTCAAACTAGTGATTATATCTTCTGCATCCTCAACCTTTTTACTCAGGTCTGAAATCAGTTTTTGTTTCCAATTTGCTTCTGCATCACTTCCTTCTTCATCACACTCTTGTTCTGAATCTGTTTCTTCACCAATTTTGAATGGATCGTCTTCACATTCACTGCTACTAAACCCATGGCACTGACGTTCATTATGACCGAGTTGACCACAAACAAAACATTCTCTACCTTATGAGCAATCAGCTGCAAAGTGACCAGTCTTCCCACATCTGGTGCAAAACTTTATTAACCTGGCCTGTTCTCCACTATTTGATTCATCTCTTGAATCTATTTCCATTCTTCCTCCCAAAATAGCAACATTGAATTCATCTTCATTTTCTTTCATGACCATGTGTGTTTTCTTCTTCTTGTGTCTCATGGTTTTGCTTTTGCATTTCCTTGCCATTTGTGTTCTTGTAATATCTTCCTTCAAGCTATTAAACTTTTCGAAGGCACCTGCTCTAATACCAATTGAAGAACACAAGCTTATACTGAGAGGGGGGGTGAATAGTATAAGGCCGCTTTTTACTTTTTCCTTCAAATCAACTTTTAATCCAATATTATGCAGTGTACAGAAAGCAGTATCAATGGCAGTAATTAAAGCAATGCACAAAACACCATTCACAAAAGAGATACAACAATTTACATGGTTCACCCAAGCGGGCTACTCCACGGATAAAACTTTTCTCTAAATTTTATCAATTCAACCTCTGGGAATACCTTTCCCGATTACAATGTTTATGGGCACCAACCCAAAGGAGATACCTTCCCCTAGCTCTGCTCTGCCTGGTGATCCTCTAGAAGACCTCTACCTCCTCTGCCCTTAGCAAGTGGAACTCTATCCACAGAAGACACCTGTCTTCCCTGCTCTGGCTGGAGATCTCTGTCCTCAACTCTATCACTACAAAGCTAGTCCTCGAGTATGCACTAAACATAGTCCTTCGGTCTAGCACATATGTCCTCTATATTTTCCTCTGGTCTGCACCAAACACAGTCCTTCGGTCTGGTACAAGTCTGTCCTCAAATTTGCATCAATCTCTGTCCTCAATCTGGTCCTCAAAACTGGTTCATAAAAATGGTTCACAAGCTTTCAACACAGCTTGCTTGATCTTTGTCCAAGTCTTCACTAAGACTTGCCTTAGATCTGCTTTGCAAGTTCTTAGAAGAACTTGCCCAAACTTCTCCACAAGCTTCAACAACAGCTTGCTCAATATTGTCCAACTGTTCTCTCTGCTCTGTCACAACTGCACTTGGTCGAAACCAATTTTTGCACAGTTCTGTGTAGACATAGCAGTACATAGCACTTGGGCTATTGAACTCCTCTCTTCTATGTGCTATCTTTGAATGTCATAACACCAACAACTTCTGCTCCTTTGTGCATCAACTCGCCACTTCTGCGCTATCTGCGTTGTTATGGCTGCATCTTGCACACTTCACTCGATTTGAAATGACTCGCTATTTGCGCACCGTAGACTTTTCTTGCGCAAGTTCAATGCACTCGTTCACACCTTCAATCTCGAAATAGCCCTCCTTTTATAGCATAACTTTATAGATCAAAACATTCAATCTTAGTCGACTGTTACTCTCCAACCACATCGGCTGCAAACCCTACGCTACGTCGGCCCAGATTTAACTTTGTCGGCTCAAAGTTAACTTTGTCCTTCAACCGCCTCTGGTTCTATCACTTTCCTGTAGCTTCTGCCATGAAACTACAACATGTCGTGATATCGCGACACCTTTTGCAACCGTACGCCTTCTTTTGCCTGTTGTTGCGAAATCGTGACACTTTTGGCCTTTGTCTACTTTGACAACGTTCTTGTCGCAAAATCATGACACTTTAGACTTTTGCTGACATTATCTTCACTCTGTCGTGAAATCATGACACTTTAGACTCCATTGCCTTCTTCTCTGCTTTTGTCACGAAATCGTGACACTTCAGACTTTTGTTGACGTCATCTTCACTCTGTTGCGAAATCGTGACACTTTAGTCTTCATTGCCTTCTCCTCTGCTTTTGTCATGAAATCGTGACACATTTGCTTCTGCTGATGTCATCTCCAACTTTGTCATGAAATCGTGACCCTTTTGACTTCATGGCCTTCTTCTCTGCTTATGTCATGAAATCGTGACATTTTTGATGCCATACATTCTCTCTCCTCTTTGAGTCGCGAAACTGCGACATGTCACGAAATCACGACATCTTCTTGCACTGGAGTCTGTACTTGCCTTCTGGTCACAAAACTGTGACATGTCGCGAAATCGTGACATCTTCCTCCTGCTGGCTTCTTCACTTCTGCCTGTCGTGAAATCGCGACAGTTTTTCTAGCCACCTACATACTTTTTCTAACTTGTCTTTTTCTTGATCTTTTGCAACTGGGCTACTCTAATTTTCTTGGAAACTTACTGACCATGCTGAAACCTTCATCAAAACAAGTTCTTTGACATAAAAACAAATTGCTTCAAGAACTCCTTGACATTAATGACAACAACTATACTTGAGCAAAGGCAATGTACTCAAGGTACCCAAAATTGCCAACACAATCACACTATATTACAAACATTAATTACTTCAAATTGCATTCTACTTCCCTACAATGATATCTTGATTAAAGCATGAGAAAATATATATCAAAAGAACCATAAAAATAGGAAATAAAAAGCATGATTATGTAGATCATCAAAAATAAATTATATTACGCATTCACACATCAACACCATCAACACATAAGATAAGCAATAAACATATATATATATATATATATATATATATATATATATGTATGTATATATATCGTCAAAAATACAATAGAATACAAAAATCAGTCGATTGGTATACCACGATCATAAAATCATTATACTTAATCACTAGGGGGTACACCACAAAATCTAGCTCAGTGTATCATCCCCTATAACCCCTATAACTTTGGGTGTCATCACTTGGAGGCGATCTGGGCTCATGAAAATAAGAAGCCCTAGATACTGAAATTGATCTAGAGCAACTAGGAGCCACTAACTTTAGAGGCAAGGAAGCCCTCTGACCCTTAGGCACTGCTTAAAAATATAGCATCTTATAAAAAGTCATTCATTGTACTACTAGTATAGCCTTTGGTTGTATTGCCATCAAGACACTCTACAATGCACTACTACCTGAGGACTAGTTGGAAGCAATGCTCCTCGTATGATACGATCGTGATACTATATGCCATGATGACCCATGTCCCTGCATCATGGTCAGCTAAGCTTGATCTTGGCTCACAAGAGTCTCCACATGTATGATTTGTCCCTCTAACTACTAGATGTGACTCACCTAAATGCTGATATGACTCCTCAGATCATCATTCTATGCCCGTAGAGTAGCCACCTCTCCTATGCTACTCGAATCTCCCACCTCTATAGTAGCACCCTTCTTAGGTGAATCTGATCTTAGGGCAGTGTTGGTCTCTCAATGTGGAGAGGGCATTGTTGGCTCTAACATAGGAACGTCATGTTGTTAGCCTCCCTCCTATTGGCATTGTCCCCTCTCCCTCAATCCTGAGAGTCTGTAAAACCCCCTGTGGTTATAATCTTCCCCGCATCCAAGGTCCCTATGGTTGTAATCCTCCTAACATATGAGGTCCCTCTCCCTATGGTTACCTCTATTTCTATCCTCCCCCTCTAATCTAGTTGATCATCACCTAGCTATCTCTTGAAAGACCTCCTATATCTGACCAACTATACCTCTCTCCTGAGTAATCCTCGTTGGACAAATGCTAGCATACCAATCATAATACCCATCCACAACTCCTACATCATCACCCTCTACCAAGACAACCTCTACATCATCCTCATCTACCTCAATTTAATTTGGTGATATTCGATGCCCCACTAGTGGTCATTGAGTCTCATACAACTAGAGATTAAGAAAAATTGTGAACCTCGAGAATCCCTTGCACCACATCAAATTGAAAAAGTACCTGATAGGTGCAATGGAGCTCTATCTCTCCTCACTCCATATAGATCCATCATACTCACCTCAAGAGAGCTAACTTTGCTCGGTCATTCTCCCATCCACATTGTCCTCTCTAATATCTCCAACAAATTCATGTCATGGTCAACTCATCGATAGTCCACCTGACCTCCTATAGGCCACCCCTCCTCCTCAAGTGCCCAACCAATGGACCCTAATGGAATACTATAGGTCATCCATCCTCCACATCTTGAAGAGAAAATCCTTTGGGTCTCCTCACTACGATGTGATCCTAGCACCATACGTGGAGAGATGATGTAAGCACCATACTAGTTCCCTTCTTGTACACAATCCTAAACAAGGTGTGGTACAAGCAGCATAGAATATAAGGATCCCAAGCAAACTACATGTTGGTATCTCACATATCTGCTACAACCTCAACCAACCTCCATGGCAAGTTTTGACCACTCTAGTGGTACACTAGAAGTCCTCCCACCATATCTGCTAATACTACTATCAATGCAGAGACCCCACCTACTGCAATGAGTTGCTCTATGTCGATAATGCTTTGCTCAATAAGAAAATATGGATCTTTCATCAATTTTTGCATGGCCTGACCCTGGGCCAAGGAATGATACACAAAATACCCTCTGATAGGTACTCTGAGGATCCTCCATACATCCTCCATAGTAGGGGCCATCTCCCCTGTTGGTAGTCAAAAATATGATGAACATGGATACCATCTCTCGACTAGGGTAGTGAGCAAACTGTAGTCTACCTCTATGTGTGGAATTTCAGCCATATTATTAAGTCCTATAGCAATTAGAGTATCCCTCTCATTCATGCTAAGAGCTCGAACTCGATCCTCAAAACTAGTATATTGCCACTCATGACCCTTAAGCGATCCTCCCTACAAAAATAAAAAATAAAAACAAATCACTTACAAAAATTACACAAAAATAAAAGTTATTTTAAATATATCTTAACAATTTTAATCCTAAAGTATAAATTTGGACTATAAGCACAAATTCGGATGCATAAGGATAAATTCATATGTTCGAATTTGTAAAATTAGACCTATTTTTTTTTTTTTTTGGTAAGTAAGAGAATATTTATAATTAACACCGGGTTTTAACTGGTTGACCCAAAACCATTTTACAAAATAGGGTCCACTGACCAACTGGACAAAGGCCAAGCCCTAAAAGTTTAAACTGACAACAAAAAGGGCCAAGACCTACTCTTCCAACAGAATACAGCCAAACTAAACTATGGAAGCCTAATATTATGGCCATCAGAAAAGAAAGACGCAAAATAGAACTAACAAAGACAAAATCCACTTTGAGCCTTCCAATCTAAAATTTTTCATTATCTATCACCATTGAGACTGCATGAGGAAGATTTTCAGTCCACGTGATCAAATTTGCTGCTACAATGCCTTCATTTGCCAGCCTATCAGCTGCCATGTTTGCTTCCCGAAAGGTATGCAAAATTATGGCCTCAGGTCGATCATGAATTAGAGCCCTTGCTTCGTGGATGTAGTCATCAAATCTCCAAGGAGCTCTCTTAGTGTTCTTTAGAAGATTTATAATAATAAGAGAATCACCTTCCACCAACAGTTTCCCTGGATAATTCTCTGCCACCTTGAGGCTCCTCCAAACTGCCCTCGCTTTAGCCACATTGTTAGTTTGAGCTCCAAGATGTCAAGCAAAAGCTACAAGCACCTCACCCTTGTGGTCTCTAAGTAAGCCACCAGCCCTGACTTCACCTCGGGTTGCCCCTAGATGCCCCATCAA
Organism: Wollemia nobilis; assembly: GCA_028583015.1. NCBI lineage: Eukaryota > Viridiplantae > Streptophyta > Pinopsida > Araucariales > Araucariaceae > Wollemia > Wollemia nobilis. The sequence goes on along the minus strand of JAQPPZ010016947.1, from coordinate 15,216,472 downwards.
AATTTAACTTAATCCACCCTAGGGGGGGTGGGGTCCATGTGATCATGGTTCTAGGACAGACTTGAGGATGATTGAGGCCATCAGTGAGAGGTAAGTTTAATGACTGGCCTAATGAAGCTTCAAAAGGATTTGGAGGTCTAGATGCTGCAGGCACTAAACAAGCATTCTCATTAGCATATACTAAAATTTTTGATAGGACAGAGGATGACTGAGAAACCTTATCCAAGAAGGCCCGACGATTCCTTTCCAACCATATCTGCCACAAGTAGTGATGAAGGCAGATCTTCCACATATACCTAAGACGCCTATTCAAAAAGGGAGAAGGCCACTGGACAAATAAGTCAAAAATGGACTCGAGGATGGACCCAATAAATATGAAACACTTGTAACAGACCTAACAAGATTGAGACAGAAAAATTACAATACTGAAACAAATGATCAATAGACTCCCACTCATACATACAAAGATAACACCTATTAACAACAATCACACCTCTTTTTATTAAGTTATCCATGGTGAGGATCTTATTTTGGATGGCCAGCCATGCAAAAAACCCAACCTTCGGAACAATGCTTTTGGGCCAAACTTCCAAGTGAGGGAAAGTAGGTTCATCATTATCAATAAGCATCGATAAGCAGCCTTGATAGAAAATTCCCCATTGTCCGAAGCTTCCCATATAAGCTGGTCCTCAAGAATGCCATAAGGGAGTAAAGACTGTCTTAATTCATTCTCCAATATTATTGATGCCCCTGGTAGATCATTGTTCATTATTGGCTTCCAAACCCTTCTATTGTTTGACAAAGTAATAAAATCTGCAACTTTGGTACCAAAAACTTCAATTGTCCAAGCTCTAAGGGTTGAAAGTATGGGGTCCGCAGAGAGGGAATAGTCCTTTAACCATTTGTGGTCCCGTAAATCAATGTTTCTTCCATTTCCCAGCTTCCAACGTAGCCCTTTGCTTAGCAAGTTTTTAGTTTGAAGGATTGATTTCCAAAAAATTGATCCCCCGGGAGGAAAGGAATAACTTAAAAATTCAGTTTCTTGCAAATACTTTCTTCTGATTATAGTAATCCATTCTGCATTTGCATTTGTCAGAAGACGCCATGCTTGTTTGGCCAGGAGGGCCATGTTTAAATGTTGTATTCTCCTTAGCCCAATACCTCCAAACTCCCTTGGTTTGCAAACCCTATCCCAGGACACCAAGTGAAAGCGCCGCTTAGATTCGGAACCGACCCATAGGAACCTCTTCTCGGATCTCGTTCAATTTTAGTGTAGACACTTGTAGGAGCTTTGAAAATAGAAATAAAGTAGACAGGGATGCTTTGAATGGAAAACCTGGTGAGAACTGCCTTGCCAGCTTGAGATAACAAATTCCCTTTCCATCCAGCCAGCTTCCTCTCAATTCTTTCAATTACATTAGTCCACATGGAATCAGTAGCTCTACCTGTAAATAAAGGAAGGCCTAAGTATGTGGATGGAAGAGTAGACACCGAGCATCCAAGAATCCTAGCAATCTTAATCTGCCTCCGAATGGGAGTGTTAAAGAAATAAATTTTACTCTTTGAAAAATTTACCTTTTGCCCCGCAAGGATCCTCATATAGCTCTAGAATATGTTTTATGACCTTAGCCTCAAAAACCGATGCAAGAGTTAACAACAAAGTATCATCCACAAACCGTTCATGTGTAACTGCCTGTGTTTGTGATGATGCTTTAATTCCTGAAATAAGACCAATATTACAGGCAGCTTTGATTGTCCTCCCAAGGGCTTCAGCCACAATGATAAACAACATGGGAGAGATAGGGTCACCTTGCCTTAGGCCCCTTTTACTTTGAAAGTATCCAACAGGAGCACCATTAACAAGGACCGAAAACCAAGGTTTCATAAAACATCCTTCCAAAAGCTTGATCCATTCATGATGAAAACCAAATTTCTGAAGAATGGCAGAGACAAAACTCCAGTTTATGCGGTCATAAGCCTTGTTCATATCCAACTTGAGAGCAAAAGCAGGTTTTTTAGTCTGGACTACCGAATGGAGGGCTTCATGAACTGTTATGACACCATCAAGGATGGACCTTCCAGGGACTGAATTGCCTTGACAAACATCAATAAACATAGGAAGGATCTTCCTCATTCTATTTGCAATCGCCTTGGTCAAAATTTTATAAACAACATTACAAAGGCTAATAGGTCTAAAATCCATCATAGATCTAGGAGTAGGAATCTTTGGGATTAAAGCAATAAAAGTGGAGTTAAAACTTCTCGGAATATGCTTTGTGGACTGAAATTCCTTGATAGTAGCACATACATCAAAACCTACAATATCCCAAAAAGCCTAAAAAAATGAGGTGAAAACCCGTCTGGACCTGGAGCTTTATCATGGTTCATTGAGAAGAGGGCCTCTTTGATTTCTTCATCCGTGAAAGGCTTAATTAACTCCCCATTCAAGTCATCAAAAATTAAATGAGGAATATGGTAAAGCATTGATTCTCAAGCTAAGGCGTAACCGAAATGTTCTTCTCCTAAAAGATTCTCGAAAATAGGAAACTCGCTTCATTTCTCGATCTCATTAGGACTAGAAAGGGATGATCCATCATCTCTAACAAGTTCTTTAATTCTATTGTGGCTTCTGTTCCTTAAGGTAGATGCATGAAAAAATCTTGTGTTGGCATCACCTTCTTTTAGCCAGGTAGCTCTAGACTTTTGCCGCCAAAAAGTCTCCTCGCAGGCTAAAACATTATGGTACTCAGCAAGGGCTTTCTTTTCATCTGCCTGTAGGGAAGGGTCTGGCAATCCCTCTTCAAGTTTTTTCTCAATGGTTGATAACCTTTCAGAGATGACTTTCTTGTTTTCAAAAATATTTCCAAAAATTTCTTTATTCCGCATCCTTAGATTTTCTTTCACCACTTTAAGTTTCTGTGCTAATCCGAATGAAGGCCTCGCTCGACAAGAATGCTGCCACCACCGAGAAATTCTGTCTCTGAGATCATGGTGGTGCATCCACATAGATTCAAACCTAAAAGGCCTTTTGAATTTTGGAGTCTCTTCAATTTCAAGTAAAATCGGGTTGTGGTCAGACCCAATGCGAGGCAAGGACAACAGATTTGCATCCCCAAAAGATTGTATTGCTTCCTGTGACAAAAAAAACCTATCAAGATTTTCCATTATAAGTTGATTTCCAGACCTCCTATTGCTCCAAGTAAATTTAGCATTTTTTAATTTGACATCCAATAAATTGTTGTTGTTGATGAAATCTTGAAAGTCCTCCATACTTCTTGCTGGAATTCCTACTCCCCCTTTTTTATCATAGGGGTAAAGAGGGGTATTAAAGTCCCCCGCCACTATCCATGGGATATCCTGAAAAGCTTCCTTGAAATGACTGAGTAAATTCCATAGATCAGCTCTCCCAGATATAGAATTAGGGGCGTACACATTTGTTAATATCCAAGAAAGGTCACTAACCTTATCCTTAAAAATAATGCTCATTACCCTTTCCCCTAATTGAATAACCTTGCCTTCCACCTTCCCTGGATTCCAGATACAAAGAAGACCACCTGAGGTTCCATTGGCTTTGCAAAAAATTGCTTCTCCCTTTTTCCAGATATTGAGGGCAATTTTTCTAGACAAAACTTCATCGACTTTAGTTTCTTGCAAAATAAGAATAGTGGGATCAAAATCTCTTCTTAAATATTTGACTAACCACTGTTTAGGAAGGCCATTGAGCCCCCTTACATTCCAGGATATGATCTTCATTTGGAACTTTTAAAGTTTTTTCCTCTTCCCCTGCCTTGGACTTGAGGGGGCTTAAGAATTTTGTTCTCTTCAAAGGGAAGATTTCCAATTGATGGAAACAGAGTAGTCTGAATTCCATTAGCTATCTCATCTTGGACCTCTTCTTTCCATTGCTGGGCATTTGACTTTCTTCCCTTTTTTTTCTCACCTCCACAGTCAATCATGGGGGACTTCATTGAGCTTCTAGTCTGTTTCGGGCTAAATTTGGTTTGGGTAACCTGTTGGATAACAGTGCTGGAAACCCCTTCTCTGGATTGGGACAAAGACAAAGGTGAAAAATGTCGCTTGGAAGGGCTGATTAACTCTGAAAGCACTTTTTCTCTTTCTGGGGCGTAAAAAGACTCATCATTAGGGCATTCTTTATGACCAACAGGAGGAGGATTGGAAGGTCCAGATTTGGTTGGGGAGTCAAGGTAAGCAGGGAGACCAAGAATTATATCCTCAACATTAGACCCTTCATTCTGATTTTCCTCTGTAATTATTTGGTTTTCAGCCAAAATGTTAAATTTATTTAGATTTTCGAAAGGAGAGCATACCTTTTGTTGGTCAGTTTGTGATGTAGCAATTTGCTTGTCCTTACCATTGTCCATGTGAAGCTCAGCCTCATTCTCCATTTGCCCCAAACCAGAGGCCTTTGCCTTTTCAACATTTGGATCTTTAACCCTGTACATCCCTGTGTATTTGCCATTATTTCTGAAAGACTGCCGCTTGGAATCATTATTCCTAGGAAGGGTTTGTTGGCTTCTCAAAAAAGAGCATTGTCCTTTGAGATGGCCTTGAATATTACAGTCAGAGCAAAATGCCGGTCTATTTTCATATTCGATGACCTGTAATCTTGTTTTATTTCCATATTCTAACTCCACATGAGTAGGAAGCTCAGATTCTAGGTTTGCATTTACACAAATCCTAGCATGCGTCATTCTGGTGCGTGCAAGGGTTGGATTGTCAATGGCCACCAAATCCCCTATGGTCTTGGCAATACCCTGAAGAAAATACTCATGCCACCAATGAAACGGGAGATTTGGGAGACGGACCCAAATGGGGGCAAAGTTTATGCTCTGCTTTTCTGGGTCAAAATCCTCAGCCCATCTCCTAAGAAAAAGACTTCTTCGGCCCAAGAACCAAGGTCCTCCCCGTTAGAATACGACTAGCATCTTCACTATTGTTAAGGCATACCGCAAAAAACCCCCTTGATAATGCAATAATCTCCATGTGTCCAGAAGTCTTCCACTTCAAGGATGCCCATCGTCGAATCGTTTCAATATCCGGCCTGCCCCCTATGAATTTGCCTACCAGAGAAAAATTTTCCATCGATATAAAGTCTGCCATTACGCTTTCATGCACGGATACCTTCTGCCCATTGGGAGTGAGAGGTGGTAAGGAATGTAAGGAAACCCTATTGCCACCTTTAAGGGCCTGTGCAAAAGACTTATTGCCCTCAGAATTCTTGATGTGGGCCTTCTTATCAAAAATAATATCAGGGGGTTCGTGTCCCTCTAATTTTTTAAAACCCTCAGTGTCCTTGTCACTGTCCACCTGCTCTTCCTCAGTTGCTTCATAACCTTGCTTGTTCCCTCCTTGAGCCTCACAGCTTCCAGGGGTTTGGAAACCCTGTTTCCCACCTCCAGCAGAATGAGAATCATGTTTGCAAAAATTGCACCTGCCTCCGCTCCTGCTTTGCTCCATTCCTGCCTCCGCTAGAATCATAAAAAAGACAGTATGTAAAATTAGACCTATTATGAACAAAATCGGATGCACGAATTCATCGAAAAGCGTTCAAATTTATCAATTCGTACATCTTTTTCAATGAATTTGGACATATGATTTTATCATGACAATCCGAATTTATTTTTATGGCTATGTGATGGTAGGCCGCATCCAAAATCCAAAAGAATCCTAAATTAAACAAAAAATCTAAACAAGAAATGATAGAATCACTTACCTTGACATTTTCGCTGCTGCCATCACTCCTAACTCAAACTTTGTCTACTCAATGCACTGTAGTAGCCATTTGTTTGTTTTTTTCTCTGGAGTAAAATTCACTAAAAACTAAAAGTAAAAATGAATTAGGGTTTTTACCCTAATTTCTTATTTATACCCTCCTTTTATTTTTCACTTCAAATTTTGAGTTTTGTACTAAATTACGAATTTTTTACAAAAATTGAAGGGGGTATCCCTAATAGTAACTATAAATAAAAAAATTGACAAATTTTTCAATTTATCGCAACATAACATACCTTTTCGCTACATATTTCTTTAACACATTGATTGCTCATAAATATACCAAATATGGGGTAAAATGTAGCTACCAAATTTGGACACACTTCAAAATTCTTAATGTTATCAAAACATCTTAACAACTTGTAACTCACCCTCAAAAACCCCTACCTCGATATTTATGCCAAGAAAATAAAAAAATAATAACTTAATTGTCCTCTTTTCGACAAATTGGATGATCTCAACCAAATCAAATGTATCCGATAAAAATGGAAGCATCCGATTTTGTCCAAATCCTAGGTGCATCTAATTTAGGCACCCAATTAGGATTTTGAACCTAATCTGGGCATCGCTAGATTCTTGATAAAATCGTACTATTCGCTAAATCGGATGTAGCCGATTTCATCTAAATCAAGCCAAAATCTAATTTGGCCTAACAAAATAGCCTAATTTGGTTACCTACATGATTCCTCAAACTGAAGCAACCATTTTAATCCCTTTGATTCACATTAATCAGTCTGGTTGATGATATTTGTGAGGCTTGGAGTGAAGAATGAACTTTGGAGATTTTTTACAGGTTACAATGGAGAACGTTGTTGTTAGATCATCATCCAAGGAGCATACAATCATGGAATTACTTTCAATACATGTAGATTTGGATTTTTTATTATTACTTGATTTTTTTGTCATTTATAAAAATTTGGCTGCATCTGAATTTGTCCCTTTACGTTCGATCTAATTTTTTTTTTTGTAGAACTAGTCGTTGGATAATTTTGGTTGCGTATGATTTCATACGCAACGTACGATTTCATACAAAGTGTACAAATTCATACCAATGTCTCTTTGGAGGTAAAATTCTAAGTATCATATTGTTAATTTTCTTGTATTTGCATTATATCATTGTTTATTACTTTAGTATTGCACTGTAATTCATTGTTATTGTTAGATCTGTTGCATTTGCTATTATATGTTTCATATCCAAATAACCAATTTTCCATTTTCTTTACAGTTTGCTAAAATAACTGGGGAAATTTGACTATCACAGACCACGATCTACTATGGCCTATGTAGATCTCCCTTCCCTGATTTTAAAATTTAGTGTTCTACTATGTAAGTGAAGGTCTTAGAAAAATTCGTACACATCTGATTTCATCTGATGAAATCGTACAACCAATTTCATCATGTTTGTATCTGATTTCATCTAAAAAAATCGTATGACCAATTTCATCATGTCTACATTTTATTTCATCTGATAAAATAATACTACCGATTTCATCCTATTTGCATATGATTTCATCATACACAACTGAATCCATCATAAATTAGACATCTAGGCCAGGTAAGAGCTTAAAATATATTTTATCATACTTAGTATGCATTTGTGTTTAATCAAAAAATAGAAAACTCCTAAAACATGGACTTTATTATACTTTTTATAAAACACAAAATACAAAAAGAAAACATGTTAGCATAGACAAAACCTTTGCATATTAGTTAAACTTTACAACACTTTCTAGATAGATTTGTGTGCATTGTCTTCATTTGAAAATGAATTGCATATAGCTAGATAGAAATTGCATTTTGGCCAAACCCTAGGTGTATGCTTTCAAAACAAAGAAAAGAAAAGCACATCAAACTACTACCTCACCTAGGCGTGGAAACTGCTGCAACAAGTGTTTCCTGGTGAACCCACCCCATTCATCGACAAACACCAAAGAGAGTGCAACAGAAGCACTTCTCATCTGAGATGCAAATTCATCATTTTACTCCCCCTTTCAGGTGTGGATCCATTAGCCTAGGAGAAAGAGGTGCAAAAATTTTGGATCTACAATTGTAAGCTCCTCCTCAATCTCCCTTAGTTTTTGCCCATCCATTAGTTCATTTTTATAGGACCACTGAACCACTACTACCTTAACCTTATTTAGATTTGCTACAAATTGAATACTAGCAGATTCTTTCAGACTAGGATCAAACTTCACCTATTTTGATTTGACTAAGTTATAAAGTTATCCTCTTTTAGCCACTCAAAAATAAATTTAAAAGGACAATGTAGATTTTTCTCCTTTTTTGATATAAGAAGTATGATGAGGGAGTGATCAAAGTCCTCCTATGACTTCAACCCATGACTTCAACCTGTAAGTACCATTTACCAAACTCTCGGCTAGTAAGAATCAATTTAGTCTCTTATCAACTCCTATCTTCATGTTTCTCCAAGTTGGGATATATTTTATAGGTGCCAGGTCTACCAGTCCCTTGAATTCAAACTTTTAGATGAAGTAATTAGCTAGTGGATTAGTTCTAGTAGAAATACCCCACACCACTTCTAGAAAGAGTTAAATTTAAATCACCTTCTAAAATTAAATTATTAGCTTCTAAGAACTTTTGATCCATAAGCTTATCCCAATACTACATCTTGTATTTATAGGGGCCATAAATGTTCACCATTATCACTATTTCCTCGAGCTCCATTGAAAATAATTTAGTCCCTACTCTTGAGTCAAGCAATACAAATTTGGTTAGCCTAAATTGATTTACCTTCCACCATGTGGCCACTCCTCCTGAGACCCCTATAGCATCAAGGGCCAAAAAATCCCATCCTTTAAATGATTTACTAAGATATTCCATCACTTTCATAGCTAACCCTTTTGTCTCTTGAATTAGCATATGGATTATTAATTTCTACCAACCTACACAGAATAGTTTTTTTACAAAGTTACCCATCCCTCGAATATTAAAGGAGAGTACTTTCATTGACTAACTATGTCTGGGATCATCTTTGCTCTAATGATCTCTTTTGATTGCTTGCCTTGTTGAACTTCATAGAGGCTTTTATTCTTAGCCAATGAAGTAAAATATGCATCTCCTACTAGTAAAACATCTATTCCCCACATCTTTACTGAGGCCTCTCCCAAATCCTTCTTCCATTAGTCCTGTTATTCCTTTTAGGGATCATAGGGGATACCTATGGGTTTCTAGGGACACATAACCTTCTTGACCATAGGCAAAATTAAGTGGGGAAGTAGATTCAAAGTGATTTACTTGTGAAGCATTACTAAAAATCTTACTAGAGTCTAAACCAATATCTAGATCTAATTCCTTCAAGGAAGAGGAATTCAAAAGTCCTCCTTTCTCCTCAACTCTACCCTTACCTTCTTCTAAGGGATACTTTATTTTATAGACTAGTAAATCTGGCCATTGGTTAATTGAGGGACTCAAAAGAGAATTAACTATAATCCCATATGAGAAATGATATTTAAAATTATTTTTGCTTTGAAAGCTTGTATCTAGGTCTAGGAGCATGACATCCAATATTTGCTTTGAGAATCCTAGCCTTGCTTCAATATAAGACAATTTCAAATCCATCACTTGATCTAGCACAAATTTTTATCTCCACCTTATCTACATCTTTTGTTTTCTTCCTTATTTCTATAGGGTGTGTTATTTATACATTAATTCAATAATATAATTAGTCTATAAGTTATGTTCCTAAAGGGAAAATTTCATCTCATTATCACCCTTAAAGACCCCTTTGTCTTCCTTACGATGTCAAACCTTCCTTGAAAAAATAAGAGAATAGTCCCTTGCAATATGCCCATAATTATGATAATGTGCACACCTAAAAGACACACCAATATAGTCTAGGGTTTGTACATGTGTCCCTTTATTGTACTTTAACACAATTTCCCCAACCATTTTGTCTCTCTAGTCCACATCAACAAGAATCCTGGACATTGTCCTCAAGCACAAGGATTGATATCTCTTGTCCACCTCCAAGAAAGAACCAATGTAGTTATCTATGGCATGTAAAAAATATCTAGACCAAAATTCTAATGGAAATCCTGGTAACTTTACCCATACAATGTGAGTAGGTATTCAAGTGGTCCTAGGGTCAAAACAAGGGTCCCACAATTTGAGAATTAACAAAGTTAACCCCCAAAACCATTTATTTGCTAAAATATTTGCAACATCTTCCTTAGTCCTAAACTAAAATGATAGTCACCCTCTTACTAGCAGTAAAAAACTAGGCACATGCCCTAGGACTTCCATCCATTCCCTAACCATCCAGTATACCAAGGATTTTTTAGAAATTTCATGCCCATAAAACTTTCCAATAAGCATTTTCTTTTAGATTTCAATGACTTCCCTCATTTTCACATATTTTCCTAGGACTAATTTTGCTCCATTACTTTTTCTTCAAATGTAATCGGTTACCTTTTTACGTGATTCCAATGGATTCTTTGGATTTTCTCCTTCCAAATTTTTGTGTTGTCCCTCATAACCCTGACCAGAGAGTTGTGGCCTATTTTGAACTGGCTCTAAAGAGGATATATCTCAATCATAATTCTTGTCCAAGAGTTGTGTAAAATCATCACTGACTCAAGCCCATTTATGAACATTTTAAGAGGAGAATTTCTTCTTTTGTACTTATTTCCACAATCAAATATGGAGACCTCCTCATAAGGATCCATTGAGTAGTCTACTGCTTCTTATTCATGACCTTATTCTAAAAAACCTTATACCTTCCCTTTCAAAATCTTGCATTCTCCTTATAACATCAAGGTTGTGGGACTCTTAATTAGTGTTTGCATTATCAAACCTAACCTCGATAGAGAAATTTCCACTATCTTTGTCATCCTCTGCTTCACTCACCATGGTGGTAGTTTTGTTAGAAAAAACTCTAAAAAATATCATCTTATCTAGTGTCTTTATAACCTTAGGTTTGGGAAACATGTAGTGCGACGATGACTCCATACTTATGGCCATAATTCTAGTCTATTCTTCTAAAATTTTCCCTCCTCACCCATTGCTCTCTTTTGCACTAAACTCACCAAAAAACCCCTGGAAAATGGCTCTTTCAAATCCCCTATTGAGCTACTACATCTTGTTGGTAATACAACTTGAAACCAAGGGTTGTGTGATAGATCTGACATGTGTGATGGTGGTTGTAATAGTGACCCATCCTTCTCCTTGTCCTCTTTGTATCTCCTTGAATATTTCTTCATTTTCAAAGTTGATATCTTAGACACATCTAACATTCATCTACACCTTAATGCAACATCCCATACTATTTTTTAGGTAAAAGTGCAATAGTTTTAATATAGTTAAAAATATTTGATTCTCTTGCAAATTGTTGAAGATCCTTTTCTATTCATGAGAAAGCCCTTGGTTGTGCTTTAGGACCTAGATATTCTTAATTTGATCCAGTAGGTGGTTGAATTTGAAAACTTGACCTCCATGTGCATTGCAACCCAACAATCCCTTCCAAGGACCTACAATTTTCCTTCCCATAAAAGCCTAACTTGCATAGTTCATCACCTATCTGAATGGCTAGATGTGAAAATGATAGATCTCACTTTTGACCTTAGTGTTGTGCCCCTCTCCTCACTTGCTTCAAAATAATTTCCATCTGCCTCAGAAGAAATTAATTGTCTGCTTTCTTGCACTAGGGTTTGATATCCTCTACCTTCTTCAAAAATATGTCATCTGCTTCAAAAAATTGCTATTTTTCTTCTATGCACTAGGGTTTGAAAACCATTGTCTACTTCAAAGGATTGCTATTTTTCCACTAGATTTTGATCTTTGTCACCTATTGTAGAAAATACACCACCTGCTTTAGAGAATTGCTATATTTTTTAAATTTTAAATTTTCTCTTTCTTTGCACTAGGGTTTGATCTTGTCGCTTGCTCCAAAAATTTTAATTGTCTACTTCAAAAAACTGTTTGCTCCAAAAAATCCATCATTGTCATTATCCAAGAGCTCCTAAAAATCGATCGTCATTGTCCAAGAGCTCAAAAAATTCGTCGTCATCGCTATCCAAGATCCACTTTCTTACTTGCTATCTAGATTTTCCTATGAAAACCCTTCAACTTTTAAATTTCTTATATGATATAGAATAAAATATCTATATATGAGGCTTGCTCTTTGTCATGTTTACATGTGTTGGCTAGAGGTATATATTATATTATATGATTTAAATAATAATATATATTTTTAGTTACTTATATATATTTTTAAAATTAACTATTTTTATTTTGAATGAATTATTTTATATAATAATAATTTAAAATATATGTTTTTACTATTATAAGGTTTTAAATTATTAATATTATTTTTTAGATTTGATACAATAATAATTGACTTGTGTTCCTTATGCATTAATTCAATAATATAATTAGTCTATAAGTTATGTGCCTAAAGGAAAATTTGCATCTCATTCTCACCCTTAAAGATCCCTTTGTCTTCCTTACAACACCAAACCTTCCTTGAAAAAAAATGGAATAGTCCCTTGCAATATGGCCATAATTATGACAATGTGCACATCTAAAAGACACATAAATATAGTCTAGGGTTTGTACATGTGTCCCTTTGTTGTACTTTAACACAATTTTCCCAGCTATTCTGTCTCTCTAGTCCACATCAACAAGAATCCTGGCCATTGTCCTCAAGCACAAGGATTGATATCTCTTGTCCACCTCCAGGAAAGAACCAATGCAGTTACTTATGGCATGTAAAAAATCTCTAGACCAGAATTCTAATAGAAATCCTGGTAACTTTACCCATACAAGGTGAGTAGGTATTCAAGTGGTCATAGGGTCAAAACAAGGGTCCCACTGTTTGAAAATTAACAAAGTTAACCACCAAAACCACTTATTTTTTAAAATATTTACAACATCTTTCTTAGTCCTAAACTAAAATGATAGTCACCCTCTTACTAGAAGTAAAAAACTAGGCATATACCCTAGGACTTCCATCCATTCCCTGACCATCCAATCTACCAAGGATTTTTTAGAAATTTTATGCCCATAAAATCTCCCAATAAGCATTTTATTTGAGAGTTCAATGACTTCCCCCATTTACACGTCTTCTCCTAGGACTAATTTTGCTCCGTTACTCTTTCTTCAAACGTAATTGGTTACCTTTTTACATGCTTCCAAGGGATTCTTTGGATTTTCTCCTTCCAAATTTTTGCGTTGTCCCTCACAACCCTGATGAGAGAGTTTGGGCCTATTTGGAACTGGCTCTAAAGAGGATATATCCCAATCACCACTCTTATCCAAGATTTGTGTGTCCTATAAAATCATCATTGGCTCAAGCCCATTTCTGAATGTTTTAAGAGGAGACTTCCTTCTTTTGTACTTCTTTCCACAATAAAAAATGGAGACCTCCTCATAAGGATCCATTGAATAGTCTATTGCTTCTTCTTCATGACCTTATTCTAAAAACCCTTATACCTTCCCTTTCAAAATATTACATTCTCCTTATAGCATCAAGGTTGAGGGACTCTCCATTAGTGTTTGCATTAGAATACCTAACCTCGATAGAGAAATTTCCACTATATTTGTCACCCTCTGCTTCACTCACCATGGTGGTAGTTTTGTTAGAAAAACTCTAAAAATATATCCTCTTAGCTCGTGTCTTTATAACCTTAGGTTTGGGAAACATGTCATGCGACGATGACTCCATCCTCAGTGGCCACAACCCTATTCTATTTTTTTCAATTTTCTCATCCTCACCCATTGCTCTCTTTTGTACTAAATTCACCAACAAACCCCCTGCAAATGGCTCCTTCAAATCCCCTATTGAGCTACTACATTTTGTTGGTGATACAACTTGAAACTAAGGGTTGTGTGATAGATTTGACAGGTGTGATGGTAGTTGTAATAGTGACCCATCCTTCTCCTTGTCCTCTTTGTATCTCCTTGAATATTTTTTCATTATCGAAGTTGAGATCTTAGAAACCTCTGACATTCATATACACCTTAATGCAACATCCCATACTATTTTTAGGCAAAAGTGCAATAGTTTTAATATAGTTAAAAATATTTGATTCTCTTGCAAATTGTTGAAGACCCTTTTCTAGCACAAGTTGTTCTTCTATCATCTATTCATGAGCAAGCCCTTGGTTGTGCTTTAGGGTCTAGATATTTTGAAATTGATCCAGCAAGTGGTTGAATTTGAATGCTTGACCTCCATGTGCATTGCAACCCAACGATCCCTTCCAAGGCCCTACAATCTTCCCTCCCATAAAAGTCTAACTTGCATAGTTCATCACCTATCTGAATGGCTAGATATAAAAATGACAGATCCCACTTTTGCCCTTAGTTTTGTGCCCCTCTCTTCACTTGCTTCAAAAAAATTACCACCCGCCTTAGAAAAATTCATTGTCTACTTCCTTGCACTAGGGTTTGATCTCCCCTCCCTTCTTCAAAAAATATCATCTGCTTCAAAAAATTGCTATTTTTCTTCTATGCACTAGGGTTTGAAATCCATCGTCTACTTCAAAGAATTGCTATTTTTCCACTAGAGTTTGATCTTTGTCACCTGTTTTAGAAAATCCACCACCTGCTTTAGAGAATTGCTATATTTTTTAAATTTTAAATTTTCTCTTTCCTTGCACTAGGGTTTAATCTTGTCGCTTGCTCCAAAATTTATCGTCTGCTTCAAAAAAAAATTACTCCAAAAAATTCATAATTGTTATTATTCAAGAGCTCCAAAAAATCCATCGCCATTGTTCAAGAGCTCTAGAAAATCCGTCGTCACCACTATCCAAGACCCACTTTCTTACTTGCTACCTAGCTTTTCCTATGAAAATCCTTCAACTTTTAAATTTTTTATACGACATAGAATAAAATATCTATAGATGAGGCTTGCTCTTTGTCATGCTTACATGTATTGGCTAGAGGTATATATTATATTATACGATTTAAATAATAATTTATATTTTTAGCTGCTTTTAAAATTAACTTTTTTTTTGAATGAGTTATAATAATAATTTTAAAATATATATTTTAATATTATAAGATTTTAAATTATTAATATTTTTTTTAATATTTGGTTAGTGTGAGAAACCCCTACAACCGACATTCTGGACATCTCCATTCCACCATGACCTCTCATAAGGGTGAGAGGTCAGCTTATCAATAGGAATCAAACACACAACGATACACACACCCCCTCACACACTTGCCCATACCATGGTTTAAACTTTGAATCTTTCGGACAAAAATCAAAGCCCAAACTATTGCGCTGTCCCCTAAAACAAAATTATTAATAATTTATTTCAATAATAATTTTAAAAAATGTTATTATTTTTATTTGATTAATATTAATAAATAATTGAAATTCAATTTTAGCTAAACAAAGATGATGTTGAATGACTATTAAAATATAATCCATGAATGTAGAAATAGAATGGAAATATCTAGGTTAAACACATAATCAAGCAAGATTATAGAATTCAAGTTTAAAAAATAAGATTTACGTTTGATACGTACTAGAGAGAAGAATGAGTAAAATTCTTTCTTTCAATGCTATGTTGAAGGAAGTTTAATCTCAAAAAAAAATTATCCATCTCAAAAGTTTGTCTTGATGTAGACATATATTAAGTAATTATTATTAAAAATGTTTTAAATGTAATAAATGTGAAAAAATAAAAAAATATTACAAATAGCAAAAAAAAAACATAACGAAAATTATTACATGTAAAAATAAGGTAATAGGGGACGATTTTCGCAGGACTGCCCAAACTGCCGAACTCGTTTCGGCCATATCTCACTCATCCGAACTCGGATTGAGCTAAAATTTTGAGGGTAGATGCCTGAAAAACCCTAGAACGTCTCCACCAATTTTCATATCATTTGGAGCAACACATATCCTAGCGCAGCCCTATGTGTGAACGATATATTTGGCAAGCGGCTATGCGAGGGTTTCATCTGGGTTGAGTGCAAGCAGCTCCAGAGGTTGGTTTTTAGGGCCTTCGGGCCCTAGCGGCCAATATTTTTGTGGTTTATGCTCAATATTTTAGCAAGAAATGTTGCAGGGGATACAAGATGGGTTAGAAATTTGTCTTTCAACAGATCATACTGTGAACTTGAGTGACAACGGCTTCCAATTTGCTGCTCAAAAGAAAAGTGAAAACCATACCTTTCCACGACGTCTAGGGCAAGGATTAAAGAGATCTCGAAACAAGTTTCAAGCAGTTGATCAAAAAATGGCTCATATCTCAAATGAATCTGGTGCTAAGGTGCACCCACAAAATAATTCTACTGTGAAAACCCCTGTCAAGGGTAAGAATTTTGAAGACTCAGTCCCAAAAATGAATTTTAGGGATGCCCTTCATGGTGGACAACCTCAGCCCAATGCTAATATCAATATTAGGGCTTCCCATAAACCTCTAAGAATGCCTAAGATTGATCCCAGGAAAACAGAGTCAGGATGTCTTAAAGCAACTGATGGAACTCCTATTGTTAAGCTTGATATGGGGAACATTCAGACTGGCATTGAAGATTTGGAAAAAAGAGGACTAATTTGTCGGTTCGTGGGTTTTCGTCCGAGTCTATCTGCTTTCAAAGTCCGGGCTGCAAAAAGCTGGAAAACTAAAGGTGAGTTACAAATCTCTATTTATCCAAATGGTTATTTTCTTGTTTTATTTGCTAATAATGAAGATAGAGAGAAAACTTTTCAAGGGGGTCCTTGGTTTTTTGGAAGGGCAGGGCTTTTCATGAAGCCCCGGCATACTAAATTTAAAGCCGAAGAAGAGATGCCTTCTATAGCTCCCGTGTGGGTTAGACTCTTTGGCCTCCCTATTGAATTTTGGAATCCTACTATTTTTTCTTCAATTGGAAACTCTTTAGGAACTTTTATGATGACTGCTGATTGTACTCAAAATTTTGAACATATTATTTATGCTCGAATTTGTGTTTTAATGGATTTTGACAAACCCCTTCCTAAAAAGATCACATTACAATTTGGGGAAGACACTTGGGAGCAAGTAGTGGACTATGAGAACATTCCTTTTCGTTGTAGAATTTGCCATGAATATGGTCATTTGGCCAGTGCTTGCCCAAATAAAATTCCTGATCAAAAGAAAGAAGATATAAACTCAGCAGGTTTCCAAATACCTAAGAAGAAGAACACTCATAAAAAAATAGTTATGAAGGATCAATCAAAGTCATTTGCTAATATGTTTGAAATACTTTCCACAAATGATGTCCCAAGTGAGGAAGAGGAAATAATGGAAACTGAAATCTTAGAAACACAATTTAAATATGAAGGGAAGAACTCGGAGACAAACCAACAAATCAAAGGTTTTCAATAGAAAAAAAGGAGAAAATTTACACAAGAAAAACAATATTTCAAATGTCAAAACTTCAAATAATGCAGGTCCCAATATAGACTCCATTGAACCATCTAGTAAAATTTTGGCAGTGTATGAGCATTCTTCAAGGTTAGAAGCCATCTCAGATTCAATTGGAATAAGTCAAGAAATAGGGAAAAAAATTTGAAGATGGATTCCAATCAAAAAATAGGTCGCAAGACCAATCAATATCATATGGTAAAAGAAGGTGAAAAGCTTGTAGAGGAAGGTAAGATTAATGCCCTTCCCAACTTTTTTAGCCCTGGTATTAATGAAGATCATCACTTGGAATATTAGAGGACTCAAAGGGAGTCTTTCAAAACAAAATGAAATTAGAAGAATGATTCAAATAAATCATCCACATCTTGTTTTCCTTCAAGAAACAAAGATGTCAATGGAGGATATGGACTTAATTGCCAGTAAAATTTGGCCCACTGGAAAAGTGGTTTCCCTCAGTTCCCAAGGGACTTCGGGTGGCATTGCTTGTCTTTGGGACCCAAAAGAGGTAGTTATTCACCATATGGTTGGCAGTTGGGGTTTGTTGGCTATAGCTATTCAAAGTAGACATTCCAACCAGATTATGCTCTACATTACTGTTTATGCCCCGACTTCTTTAGAGGAAAAAAGAAGACAATGGAAGGATATTACTCATATTATCTCTCATTTTCCTAAAGCTTGGATCTTGATCGGAGGAGATTTCAATACCATCCTCTCTCTGGATGAGAAAAGGGGGGAAATAGAAATTTGGACAAAAGCACCGACCTCATGAGCGAATATATTGCAAACCTCCATCTTGTGGATATCCAACCGGATAATGGCCTTATGACTTGGTCTAACAGAAGGCAAGGCTTAGCTTGTATAATGGAGAGATTGGATAGGTTTTTGCTCTCTAAAAATTTCTTAATCCATGGTCACATTCCTAAAGTGAAGACTCTTAATAATGCTGGTTCGGATCATTGGCCAATCATGGTGGAAATGTGGAAAACCAATGTGAGTTTCTCTCCTTTTCGTTTTCAATTAATGTGGCTCAGAGACATTTCCTTCAGACCTCGTGTGCAACAATGGTGGAAGGAAGGTAAACCTAGGCATGGGACTAAGATGTTCTGTTTTGCCAAAAGACCGCAATACATTAAATCCAAAATCAAGACTTGGAACTGGAAAGAGTTTGGGGATGTTCATAAAAAAAACATGAAGTTATTGCTCATCTTGAAAATTTGAATAAGAAAATCCGTTTAGATGGCCTCACAGAGAAGAGAAGTGCAGATGAAATTAAACTCACAACTCAGCTAGAGGAATGGGAAAAAAGAGAAGAAATCTTATGGAAGCAAAAATCTAGAATTCAATGGCTCAAAGAAGGAGATCGAAACACAAATTTCTTTCACAAATCTCTTCTAGCTCGAAGATCTCACAACTTTATTTCTTCCTTAACTTCGGATACTGGAGATGTTGTTTATACTTGGGATGGCATGAACTCTATTGTTGTTGATTACTTTTCCAATATTTTTGTCGCTACTCCTCTTGACTCAGCTTCTCAACAAAATGTTCTTCAAGCAATCCCTTCTCTTATCACTTCTGAGGAGAACTCTATTTTGACTGCTCCTGTTACTATCAATGAGCTTCAACAAGTAGTTTTTAAAATGCAAAAAGGGAAAACCCCAGGTCCCGATGGTTTTCCTATTGAGTTCTACCAAGAGTTCTGGGATATCCTTCATGTTGATTTATTAGAGGTGGTGGAAGAAGCCAGGAAAGCCAAAGAAATTTTGAAGGTTATCAATAAAACTTATATTACTCTTGTTCCAAAAGCTCAAGAGGTTGATCATATCTCAGCTTTTAGACCTATTGCTTTATGTAATGTTCTTCTCAAAATCATTACTAAAATCATGGCAGTAAAGGTTGAAGCCTCTTTTGCATAAGATTATTTTCCCAGCAGCAAGGGGGATATGTGGAAGGACGTCAAATAGTAGATGAGATAGTTCTTGCTCAGGAAGCCATCCATTCCATGGATATGCAAAATTCTCCTTCTATGTTCATTCGGTTAGACTTATCCAAAGCTTATGACAGAGTGGATTGGCACTTCCTTATCAAAGTTTTGAGGCAATTTGGTTTCTCTAAGGATTGGATGGATTGGATTATGGGATGTATCTCTTCAGTTTCCTACTTAGTTCTTATCAATGGCAGGCCTTCTCGCTCTTTCCCAGCCTTCCAGAGGTATTAGGCAAGGTGACCCGCTATCCCCTTATTTATTCATCATTCTTGTTGAATGCTTGGGTAGGACTATAACCAAAAAGAGGGAAAACAAAACCCTTGAGGGAGTTACCATTGCTCATGGAGCTAGACCTATCTCTCATCTTCAATTTGTGGATGACTCTACTCTTTTAGGTAAAGCTACACTTAAGGAAGCTTCTAATATTAAGCAAATAATTAGCTATTTTTCTAAGGCTATCGAGCGCTTGATCAATGAAGACAAATCTAAAGTTATTTTCTTTCACTGCTCCGCTAGACAGGAATCCATGGTCTTGGATAAATTAAGATATAAGAAGACCTCTCTTCCAATCACTTATTTAGGTATTCCCATAAATATTCAAAGGCAGAAAAATAAATATTGGAATTGGTTGTTGGACAAAGTCAAGAAGAAAATTGGAAAGTGGACCAACAAGTGGCTTTCTTCTGGGGGTAGAATCACCTTGGTAAAATCAGTCCTTCAAGCTATTCCTATTTATGTTTCTTCCATTTTGAATATCCCAAAGGCTGTTCTTCGAGAATTGGATCAAATCAGTCATCGTTTCCTTTGGAGTGGTACTAAGGAGAAAAGAAAATGGGCCTTGGTGAAATGGGATACTTTATGTCTTCCTAAGAGTGAAGGGGGGTTAGGATTCCGGTCTTCAATTAATAACAACAAAGCTTTAGCCGCTAAATTATATTGGAGGATGTTGCATAACCCCAATGCTCTTTGGGCCAATAATCTCCGTGCTAAATATGCCGAGAACAAAAGTCCCGAAGACCTTGTTCGTTATCAACTTCCTACCAAAGGTTCTCCTATTTTAGCAGATCTTAAGACCGGTGAGGATTTGATAAAGAAAAAATTATTTTGGATCATTCATAATGGTCAACATGCAAATTTTTGGACAGATTCTTGGGATGGTCACAAGCCTTTAATAACTCGGCTTCCCGATTGGAGGCCTTTGATGGAGGAGCTTCACCGAGCTAATTGGATAAAGGTGGCTAATTACTCGTCGGTACCATACCGGTAATTCAAAGGTTGGTAGATATTGGATCCCTATTGAGGATCGGCCTATTCAAATCCTAGAAAGGCAAAGACAAGATATCCAAGGCATCCTTCATATGAGATCCCTCTCTTGGTCCCATGAAAAAGATTGTTTTGGATGGAACAACACTACTAAGGGTGAGTATTCCGTTGCTCAAGGTTATTTGACCTTATGCCATAATAATCCCAACCATTCTTTCGACATATTTTCTCAATTGTGGGCTCAAAAGCTTTGGCCTAAGGTGAGGTTCTTTAATTGGCTTTTATTGCATCGTAGGGTGCTTACCGGTGAGCAACTTATGAAGCGTGGTTTTCATGGCCCTTTTAGATGTGAAATGTGTGAAGAGAATGTAGAAAATATCAACCATATTTTTATTGAGTGTACTTTAGCCTCCGAGCTATGGAGGAGAATGGCCACTTTACTTGGCTTACAAGTGGTCCAATTTTTTTACTTTTGAACAACTTTGGAGGGATTGGCCTAATCAAGAGGGTGTTGATCATTTTATTAGGCAGCTTAGTTTGGATGGGTTCTACCATTCTTCTTTGGAATATTTGGAATGAAAGGAACAACCAAATTTTTAATCAAGATAGGAAGGATATTCACTATATTTGGCAAAATACCATAGCCAACTTAGTTGAATCACTCCATCAACTCCTTAATCACCCTCAAAACTCCCACCAAAGATGGGATCAAGTGATGCAAAGATTGAAGATTAAACCTTCTAAGGGCAACCAACTTAAAGGGAATGTGAGTATTAGTAAGATGGATAGGACTAGAAATTGGCAACCTCCTCCTAAGGATTTTGGAAAAGTCAATACCGATGGAGCCTCTAGAGGGAACCCCGGAAAAGCCAATGTGGGAGGAATTGGTAGACTTTCGGATGGCTCCCTGGTTTTTACTTTTGCTGAGAATTTGGGTATTCTTTCCAATAACCTTGCCGAGGGGTATGGTATCCTCGGAGGCCTTCAGGAGGCTACTAAGGTTGGATGGGAAAAGGTGTTAGTTGAGTCTCGACTCTCAACTTATGATTAATCTCTTGAAGACTCCTTCTAAGAATCATAAGGTGGATTGGAGAATAAAAAGAATTATTGAGAAGATTCAGCTTAATCCAGATGGGATTTTTGAAAGTTGATTACAATCATGTGGTCAGAGATCAAAACAAGAGTGCTGATGCTTTAGCTAATTGGGCTTTGGACAAAGGTGATCTTACTTGTTATGGCCACCCTCCTATATGGTGGGCTTCTCAAATTAGGGAAGCTCTTCTTTCTATCATTTCTTTGGATGGCTCCAGCTTCAAGGTACCTAGTTTCTTCTTGTTTTTTTTTTTGCTTCTCTTTGGTTCATTCAGCTTTTTTTAGTTCCCTAGCTCATTCTATTCTTTATTTTGTTTCCTCTGTTGATTCTTGCCTTAATAGTCTTCTCGTCTAGATAGGTCATTGTTTTGTTCATTGTTTTTTTTTTCTTTTTTTCTTTTTTTTTTTTTGTTTAGTTTTTTAAGGTGGGTGGGTTCTTTTGTTTTGTTTTGTTTTTGTGTTCTTTGTGTTGTTTTTCGTTGTTCTTGTGTTTTTGTTGTTTTGTTTTTTTTTATGTTTTTTGTTATTGTTCTTGTGTTTTTTTCGTTCTTGTTCTTGGGTTTCTCTTTGTTTGTGTTATTTCGTGTTTTTATGTGTGAGTGTCTTCTATGTTTTTTGTTTTTGTTTATTGTCTGTTGTTGGTTGTTTTTTATTTTTATTTTTATTTTATTTATTTTATTTTTTAGGTTTTGGTTGTGTTTATTTTTCATGTTTTTTTTGGGTTATGTCTTTGTAGTGTTCTCGTTGTTTTTGTCTTGTTTGTGTTTTGTTATGTGGTTCTTGTGTTTTTCTATGTGGTTTGTGTTGTGGTTTCTTTTTTCTTATTGTGCGTGTTTGGTTGTGCTTTTGTTTTTGACACACTCAAGGAGCATGTTTTTTATTTTATTTTATTATTTTTGTTGTTATTTACTTATTTTTAAATTGGTTTTGTGTGTTTGTTTGCTCCTTGAGTATGTCAAAGGTGGTAGGCCAGGTCCGAGTTTTGGGCGTTTTTGGCGGAATGGATACCCCTGCCTCCTTGGGTCTTACCCGAAAGTGGCATCCCTTTTGGGATGTTTTCCACAAATAAAAAAAAAAATAAATAAGGTAATAACTTATAAATATTCAAAAGTCCTTGTTCCAATTTTTAGTGTAAATGTTGGTAATCCTAGATATCTAAGTTTTACATTTAAAGAGATTATGATTTGAAAAGTAATAATAGGATTTTAAAAGGGTTATATATGTTTTTTTTACATCAATTTAGTTAAATTGAGTTATTTGATGTTTTCGAGATTTAAATTTTATTGTAGGCTACATCAACTATTTATCTCAATTGAACCAATAATCTATTAGTCAAGCGGCATGTTTATCCACTTTATTTTGTTTGTAAAAATATACTATGTTAATTTTTTAATATAATATTTTTTTACATTAAAAAAATTGTATAAATTTATATTATTTTAATTAAATTGATCTTTATACAAAATTTATATATAATTTATTTTTTAAATTATGCATATAAAAGCGAAGTAAAATTAAGTAGATTTTACATTTACAAGTTCATATTTTACCTATTTAAGATTGATTTCAAATTTTAAATATTTATTTAGAATTTCAAAGTCTTAATCATTATAACCACTAAGAAGGGGGAAGAAACCCAAATTTAAACCACATACTAGATGTGTGAAGGTGTTCAACCACATATATATATATATATATATATATATATATATATATATATATATATATATATATATATATAATATGTTTAATGTTCCAAAGGGACAACGCAACGAATTGGGGTTTGACTCTTCTTCGAGAGGTCTAAGGTTTAAATTGTGGGGTATGTCTGGTTGTGCGTTAATCCTCTATTGATATGTTTAGCTCCCAGTCTTATGAAGGGTCATGGCTAGACTCAGAATGCTCAGCGGTCGTAGAGGGTTTCTCACCCTAATAAAAAAAAAAATGCTAAGTAAAAAACGTTACCAAATGCTACTAAAAATAATGTGAATGTAACGGACTCCAATATATATATTAAAAAACAATTACTAAATAATCATTCAACATAACTTTTTAAAAAATACATTGACTTAATATTATTTATATTTTTTTAATTAATAATATATAAAAATAATTAATTATATCATATAAGCTATAAATATGCATTTTCTTTCATCATTTCCTTTTCGCGTCAATATTAATATGAATATGAATTAGTCTTAGAAGCACATTCAACTAGTTTCTCACAAAGTTCAAACCACAACTTATTCAGAAGGGGATAGGTGATAGGTTGATGGTGGTCAATCGTAAATGGTTGCCTACAGCGTTTACCGTTTGGTTGCCCTAGCTCGATGGCTTGGTCCAAGAGTTTGTAGTTTTGCTACCCCGAGACGATGCCCAAAAGGATCAAGGTTCTGTTGACTTCGTCTAAGCTAGCAGGTTAGAGTTTAGTGTGGCAACGCCCAATGGTAGTATCGAGTCCTTTATTTATATATATATATATATATATATATATATATATATATAGGAATTGAAACCTTTTCAAAACCTCGTAGTGGTATGTCTTTAGTTTTTATCCAAGAAACCCAAGTTCAAACCCCGTACAAGAAAATTGAAACCCTTTAAAACATATGCTTTACCCACAAGGAATAGGTCGTTGGTAGTGGCCATGGAATTAAAAACCCTTTTAAAACATGTTATAATATATCTTTTGTTTTTATCTACGAGAACTAAGTTCAAACCACAGTGCAAGAAAATTGAAACCTTTTCAAAACATATGCTTTACAAAAAAAATGGTTGGTAGTAACCAAATACTTACAAGGTGAACTGTCCTGAGTCCGATCTGTTGATTTTGTTTTTACTTTAAAATTAAAACCGTTTTTACTTAAAAATTAAGATTTATAAAGGTTTTAAAAAAGCAAAATTAAAATTATGAATATACATTTGTGATTTGATTTTAAAAATAAATGTTTCGTTTTCTTCTCATTGAAAAACGTTGCCCTCGTGTTTTCCAAAGTGTCATTCATAAGATGGCTCATAATTCCCATCCAAAAAAAAATGATTAGTCTTGTAGATTGAGAATGACGTGGTTTGATTGTGAAGTGAGATATTGATCTCATCCCAAAAATAAAGTGAGTTTCTTAAATCAGAAAGTTAGCATCATATGAAAATCAAAAAGTCACTTTCTTCCTTTAAAAGATTTCCGCGTCACAAAAAGTAATAATTGAAATATTCAGGTCATTATAAAGGAACACTGTGACAAAGGTTAAATATGTAGCAAATGTTAGTTTTTTTTTTATAGTTATTAAAATTATTATTCTTGTTATCTGCCACGGTTAATTGGATTGGTAAGAAATTGGGTACTCATCAGGAGGAGACTTAGGTTCAAATCTCGCGGGCATGTCCAATCTAACGCAAAAGTTCGGGCATGTTCAATTTAAGGCAAAGGTATTAGTCTGACTTGAGTTCGTTGAGTGTGCGCCAGCTTGATGGTGGTACCAACCTTGAGCCATCGAGGTCTCTCACTCTGGATCGTGTTTATCGAGGCGAGATAGGGGTTATAGTGGTAACACGATGATTTGACACTACTATCAAAGGCAATGCGACTTGACCTTATGCCCAGTTATTCAAAAAGAAAGGGTAGTTAAGGATTCCATGTGTATAAAAAAAAATATTATTATGCATGTAATTTTTGTTGTTTTTATTTAGACAAATTTAAAATGATATAATTAAATACCTTTTTAATTTAATTAAATGTTTTTAATTTAAATTAATATAATTAGATGTTGTAGTATAGAAAACTTTTATAAACCTTAGTTTATTAAGTAAAGATGAACTTAACAAAATTTCAATTGTATAAAGAATTGGAATTGGATCTAGGTAGCCCACCCTCGGGGACCACTACCATCTACTTATCCCTTTCGATTTCAATATAATATCTTTAGTCAACGTTTATTTATTTATTTGTTTGTTGTTAGTGTGAGAAACCCCTGTAACACACACGGCCGAGTAGTCTCCTTCCAACCATGACCCCTCTAAAGTTTAGAATAATGCTTATCCTCCCAACCATGACCCCTGTAAAGTTGAGAGCTATGCTTATCAATAGGGAATTTAACACACAACCACCACACACCCACCCCTCACACACTTGCTTATGCCACTGTTTGAACCTTCTATCTCCCGAATAAGAGCCAAAACCTGAACCATTGCGCTTTCCCTGAAACATCTCTATTCAACATATTATTATAAAACTATTTTAAAAAACCAAATTTAAAGTATTTAAAAAAAAAAAAAAACTAAGATTATATTATATCATTAACAGAAACATTACAATATTTTGATGTTAACACTGTCCACCAACCAGCTAAAAACAAAATGAAGTGAGTCAACAATAACACATTTTAATTAGAATTTATCTTAATATTTATTTTTTAATAATAAAATTAAAGACAAACATGTGATGATGTGAATGTGGAGAGGAACTATGCTGGTTGTTGGTTTTAATATTCGACCATCTTGGTTAACGTGCTTGTAGAGGCACTTGTACATACCCCTAACAAAGTCTATTGCTTTAACATGTGAAGGCTCCTTTTTTTCCCTCTACATGATTGAGTGAATAGTATTCACTTGACTTGTAATTTTAGAGACTTTTCAAACATTCGTGAGTCTAACATCACCTAATTTACATAAACCCCTCATCCTCTTTAGTTGACCATCCACCCTCTCCTATGCTGTTTAGGATTTCGTAAAAGAACTTCATATAATTCTTCATTATTGTATATTTTCTTCTACATTATGTTGCAAATGGTTTTTAGTTATATTTTTTATTATCAATTTATATTGAATTTTTTTCAGAAATTATATATATACTTGCAAATGGTTGATGATCAATATAATAAGAATAAAGTTTTTATGTATATTTTGTTCCAACGAAAATGTTCCAAACATTTCTTAGTTATGAGTAGTGATATTTTATTTGAATACGTTTTATGAGAGACCATTAAGACAAGACGGATATGAGCTTTTTTAGAAGCATTTTTTAAAAATATTTGTGAATGTAATTTTTGAATACTCTCACGTAAAATTAGAGACCTAAAAACAATCCAACATTAATCAAGTGCATGCTGGAGTTCGTATCGTTCAATCTTAAGTTGCTCTAAGGTGTTTGTACCAGAGTTCATGCCAAGAAAGGTACTTAGCTAATAAGGGTTTGAAGTTAGTTTGGAGAGAAAATACATGTTCTAATGTAATATGGGTAGTTTGAGTATTTGAGAGTAAATTCAAACCAAAATGTTTGTATAGCAAGTTTGTGTTTGAAGAGTGTAAAAATCAGAATAACATTTGGAGGTGCTCAAGAATAATATTTGAAAGCACAAGAGTGTTATTTCTTGCTTGAAAGCACGAGAAGCACAGTTTGAAAGAGCTTATTGGAGCGTCTGTTAGTAGCAAATGAGCACCTATTAGCAGCAAATGAAAATCTAAGCACTTGACAACATGAGAAGGAAAAATTATCCATTAACACCTTTCATGATGAGGAAAAGAATATATAATATATAAAACATAATATTAAATAATACTATTGTATGGTTAGCCAACACATGAAAAATAAGTTGTCTTCAAGATAGCTCCTAGTCACCTTCTAGAAAGGTAGTGGTTGTCACATTAAAGATGGTTGTTGACTGCAAAAGGTGGTTTTTAAATAGCCATATGATGCCTATAAATGTGTTTTGATGTTCAATGGAAGAATCAATAATGTTTTGGGGTTTTCAATCTCAAATTATTATCATTTGGTATTAGAGTATATCGACCGTTATGTGGGTTGTTTACATTCTTCTCATAAGGATTGAGGAAGGCACCACACTGCCTAATCGAGAGCACATTCAGACTCTCTTTGTGTAGGATCTATCACAAATGACAAAAGAGCTTTGTGCCAAGATGGTTTTCATCATATCAAACATGGAAGATCACTTACATTAGGGTCTTAGTGTTGAGGACCCTAATCCTGGTATTGAAGATGTCGACTCCAGCCTTGTTGATGTTATTATAAATATTAACCACATTGATGGAGCTGATAAGAGTATTGCCTTGCATTATGTTGCTAGTGGAGAGTCCTCTAATGGATTGAAGTCAAGTTATCATCAAATGCATAAATATCTAGAGTACCATCTCCTTCAAGGCTACTTCATTCTTATACTTGGGGTGTCTTTTCATAAGTTTACAAGTGATTCATAGGGATCTTGATGCTTGGGAGCACCCCCTTGCATTTGATCCCAAAATATTTTTAGAGAATCATTATCTTTATCCTATGGATACCACCAGACTTGATGAATTCATGAATATACTATCTGGATGTGGAAAGAAGGCATGCCTTGACATGTAGCTTGCCATGGTTGTATCTATTTATCCTTTTGGGACCTCGATACCGCTTTGCTCGACTCCATCTATGCTCGACCCCGATCGCTCCTATTTGTTTTTGACCCCTTAAATTGTGCATCCACCTTCATGACCACCTCCTGGATGCCCATTGGATCTACATCCTTCAACATGATGATAAAAGATTTGGAATATTTAGCTGCAAATTGAACTTCCATTCTTTGGCACCAAGACTAGCCCTATTGCTCTTGAATTTTTTTTTCCTCTAGGAAGTTTTCTTGTCTACTCTCTTTGGCATAACATTCCTCCATGTTGACTTCCAAGTTTTAGGAAACCAGTTCTATGACAAGGTCACAACTCTTGTTCATGAGATAGGTACCTATGAGATATTGTTGGTCACAAATCTACCTAAGTACAAGATTTCATCACTTGTGCGCCCTAGACTTGGCCAACATTGAAAGGCCGAGGGAAAAAGAAAATTCCTTCAAACCGATCTCCAGAGAGGGCTGGCTCCCTTACTAAATTCTACACTGTTTGAAGACTAGGGATGCAGGAAAGAAATTGACAAATAACTGAAAGAAAGGGAAATATAACCATAGTCCGAAGTGTATAATTTGGGGCAGACTAACAACAAAAATTCCACCAAGTTTAATAACATCATATAATAAAAGGAAAGCAACATAATTTAACTCACACCTTTGTAGAGATAACCCCCAGATCGCATTTCAAAATCTACTCACTAACTAGCAACGTTTGAATTCAGAATGCAGAATTCAAAACTTAACAACAAGAGCATGAGCATAAACAGAAATGACTTTTTAAAAAGAAGGAAATCACACACATAAGAATGCTTGCAAATTTTAGAAGCCGAGTCTCTTCTATTGATGCAGAGAACTTAGAGAGTTTTCTTGCAAAATGTCTAACCTTATTTCTTTAGATATACATGAGTATTTATAGAGGTCTTCCCTCTCTCTTTTGCATCACAACATTTAAAACATAAAACAAATTTTGAAGAGGAGATCCACAAAGTATGCACTTGAAAAGAGAGAACCATCACCCTTGGAGAAATCACATTCCTGCTTTTATGGATCAAAACTAAAAATCGAATGGAAACAAGGGACCAGATTTCTCCATTAAATGACCGTTCTCGGGGCATGCTTGAAGCGTTAGGAGATCATGAACAAGAGCTTTTAATATTGGAGGCATCTTTAATTTTGGTGGCTTCGAGAACAAACTGATTTAACACATTCTCCCATCTTGCGCACATAGGTAATCAGCAAAACATTTAATCTTGGAGTCTCTCTGACCTCGATCTCAAAATCAGTTGGAGAGATTTTAACACGTTACTTTGTTTGATCCTTATCTTCTCCTCACGTTCTCCTATGCAATTTTGAAGGAAAATGCGGACAAAACTTTATCGGGCCTTTGTTATTGCTTCTGTCGCGAAAATGTGACAGGTCGCGAAAATGCGACATGTTGCGAAATCGTGACATTTTCAACTTACTGCTTTCTCCTATTGCCACCAGTCGCAAAAATGCGACATGTCATGAAATCGCGACATCTTCTCTTCGTTTAGCTCTCTCTTCTTGCACTATCGCAAAAAAGCGACATGTCACGAAATCGTGACAATCTTCCTTCATTTTGTTTTGTTTCCACATGTCATGAAATTGTGACATATTTCTTCGCCTTGCTTTGTTTTCATGATATATCACGAAATCACGACATCTTTCTTCGCCTGCCTTCTTCGCTGCTCCAAGTCGTGAAAACTCACCATGTCGCGAAATCGCGACATCTTCCACTTTGTTGGCTTTCATCTTCTTGAAAGTGGCAAAAATGCGACAAGTCGTGAAAATGTGACATGTCACGAAATCACGACATTTCGTACTTGGCACTGTCCTTCCTGCTTGTTCACCGCGAAAACGCGACATGTCACGAAATTGCGATAATTTGCTCTATTTTGTTCTTTCGTATTTAGCAAGTTGTGAAATCACAACATGTTTCTATATTCCCCTTTGTTTTCGCTTTTACCTCGCAAAAACGTGACATGTCACAAAATCGTGACATTCTTCTGTCCTCTTGTCCTTTACTGCTTTTGGCCACGAAAACTCGACATGTCACGAAATCACGAAATTCCATACTATCTGGCTGCTTCCGCCCTTTCTCCTCGTGAAATCATGACATGTTGTGAAATCACAACATTCTCCACGCTTTGCCCTTCTGCCCCAACATGTCACGAAATCACAATAATTTTTTGTTGCCTAGATTTGTTTCCAAAATGTCACGAAATCGCGACATATTTTTCCTACCTTGTGTTTTTCTTCAGCATTTCCATGAAAACGTGACATGTCATGAAATCGCAACATCCTCCTCTTGTGTTGGATTTCTCTATCTCACCTCCGCAAAAATGCGACAAGTTGCAAAAATGTGACATGTCATGAAATCACGACAATTTTCTTGTACTTTTTAGCTATCTCTCCGCAAAAATGCGACATGTCGCAATATCGCAACATTTTCTTTCTTCTCCTTCGTTGCCGCTTTCTTCTCCTTCGTTGCCGCTTTCTATCGTGAAAATTCGACATGTCACGATATCGCGACATTTTTCCTTGGCGCTCCTCTTTGCTGCTATATGTCGTGAAATCATGACATTTTCCTATCACTTTGCTTTGTTGCCGCAACAAGTCGCGAAAATGCGACATGTCGCAAAATCGCGACAATTTTTCCATTACTGCTTCCTTTGCTATTTCCTAGCATGAAAACGAGATAGGTCATGAAAATGTGACATGTCGCGATATCGCGATATCGCGACATTTTCTATACTTAGATCTTTTTTGCATCGAACACCGCAAAACTGCGACAGGTCGCGATATCGCGACATCTTACACTTACTTTGCTTGAACACAAAACTTGTAGAGATTTTTGTATTTTCCCTTTCGAAGTTCCTGGAGGGACAAACAGAGGAGTGAGCATCTCTACAATTTGTGCCTTCTTTTGCGTGAACAGTAACAACAAAAATAATGTGGCAAAAATACCAATAGATATATAATGATGAGGCTACGTAACTTGTTGTAGATAATGTTAACGATGTAGTAACAAATCCATCCTCTAGTAGAGTCGATGATCACCAAAAACATGTTGACATTGAGTTTCATTTTCTTGTCAACTTATAAGCAGAGGTGTCCTACCTCGAATTCCTAAAATAGGTCTAAACCAAAGAATATACCTATGATCTAGAGAGCTTGATGTCCCCTACCCTTGGTTGAACATGTTTGTTTTGCAAAGTAACATCTATGATTTTACTTAGAACCTTTTGAGAATCATACATCAACACACCATCAAGGGTCCAATATTGATCTACCCTATTGTTCAAAGCAAGTGGAATTCCAAGATGTCAATAGTTTTGCCTGAGGATGAAGACAAGATATTTACAAGGTTATGCATAAGCGCAAAATATCACAAATTGGCTCTATTTAAGATTTTCAAGATTTTAAATTGGCTAATTTTGGATCCTTTCACTAGGACCCATTCACTCATAATTTACGGGGTGGAATTTTTTTTTGGGTAAATTTGCCCGTCATTGATAATCATGAACCTAATATTATTTTAATTCATCGACCTCAAATTACAAATTATTTTGATATTCTCGCCCAATTTGCCTTCAAATTATACATGATTTTTTATTTCCCACCCAAATCATCTTCAAATTATAAATGATTTTATATTTCCTTCCCAAATCGCCTCATATAGTACCCGTATATATACTGTACTGGGTACCGATAAACATACATAGAAAATACTGTAACTCGAAAATAGCTCTGAAACAACGAAAAACTTGAGGTGTTGGTCTGCATTCATCTATTGCTTACAGAGGTGTCGATCGATTGTAGAAGTGTTGATCGACATTAGCCTATCGGTTGTAGGGGTTATCGATCGGTATTTGTCTATCGGTTGCAGAGGTGTCAATCATCATTTATTAGTCGATTGCAGCACCGTGTCTATCGGTATTGTAGGAACCAATCGACTTTACTACAACCGATAGACATTATTGCATCTAGTCGATATGCATGCAATTGTCATACTTGCAACCGATCAACATGTCTACAATCGATCGATAATCAACATGTCTATAATCGATCGATATGGCCACACTCGATCAATATACCTGCAACCGATCGACATGTCTACAGTCGATCGACATGTTTGCACCCAATCGATAATTGACATGTCTACAACTGATTGGTATGGCTATAACCGATCGGTATGTCTACAACCACTCAACATGTCTACAATCGATCGACATATCTACAATTGATCAGCATGTCTACAACCAATCGATATGGCTACAACCAATCGATATGGCTTCAACTGATCAGTTTATCTACAACCTATCAGCATGAATGTAGTCGATCAGTTTATCTGCAACTGATCGACATGTCTCTAGCTAGTCGACATATCTACAATCGATCGATATATATTCAATCGATCGTCATCACTGCAACTAATCATCATCACTGCAACCGATTGTCATCGCTAAAACCAATCGATATGTATTCAACTGATAGATAATCAGCATGTTTGCAACCGATCAACATGTCTATAGCTTGTCAATATATCTACAACTGATTGACATATCTACAGTCGATCGTCATCACTACAATCGAATGATATGTATGCAACCGATCGGTATCTTTGCAATCAATCATCATGTCTACAACTGATTGTTATATCTTCAATAGATCGTCATCGCTGCAATTGATCATCATCGTTACAACCAATTGGTATGTATGCAACCAATCGGTAATTGATATGTCTGCAACCGATCAACATGTCTGCAGCTTGTCGATATATCTACAACCGATCGATATATCTGCAATCGATCATCATCATTACAATCGATCAGTATGTATGCAACCAATCGGTATCTCTACAACCGATCATCATGTCTACAACCGATCGGCATGCCTGCAACCGATTGAATTTTACATCTCAGATCGATCGTCATAAATCATAAAGGCTAAAATCCTTTCTTGTCGGCCTAAATCCTTTAAGTTTGTCGTACATTTTTAGAGTTTGTAACCCGATATTCAAGGCCCCAAACACAAAAAAATTTGCCATGGTTTGAAAATTTTTGGAGAAAAAAATTTGAAATTCGCCATGGTTTGAAATTTTTTGGAGAAAAATAATTGCAATTTGCCATGTATACTTCTACATATTTCGCCAGGATTCCAAGACAATTTACCTTCATTTTATAAATAGATTTCAGGGCCGACCCTTTATGCATAACCCTGGATATTTACATAGTAGGAAGCTTCACTTTGTTAATCTGTAGGCTCAGTCGAATCATATTGCATGGAAAAAATCCTCTCTCAAAACTAAAAATGGTAGAAGATATGAATTATGTATAGAGATTGGTCATGACGACTCATTTGATGGAGCTCGATGTTGCTAAATAAAACCTCCCTACCATTAAAAAAGTTACTAAAAATACACAAATTGGGGCATTACGGCTAAGTTGAAGCCCCATTAAGATCGAGGAATCACATGGCTCATACACCAGTACATACCCAGTTCAAGTGTCTAACCTCAAATGACACCAAATTTTAATAAGAGGTGGTGTCACCAAAGGGAGACATGCATTCAACATAATTCACTCACATCTATCACAACCTTATCAAACAATTGCCACCTATTCATATGGAGGGAAACACGACCTCTTAGCTACAACTCTCTAACTCTGCCATGAGAATATCTAGCATGGCCAACATGACCTCCATGTTATAGCTTCTATGGAAATGATCCAAATCTCCTGTGTGTGTTTATTTGCATGCTAGGGCTCAACTCATTTTTTGGGTGCAATTGGTACATGATGTGCATGTTATTCGAGTCATAATCATGAGCTATAAAAAAGGGGCTATCAAACAGGTCTAATAATTTTATTATTGGGAGGAATGATGAGGAAATAAATATATAATATATAAAAAATAATATTAAATAATACCATTGTATGGTTGGCTAGAAAATTAAAAAATCCATCTTCTAGATACCACCCAACCTCCTTCTAAAAATGTAGTGCTTGTCACATTAAAGATGGTTGTTGACTTCACATGAATTTTTACCCGAAAATGTGGTTTGTATACAGGCATATGATGCCTATAAATGTGTTTTGATGTTCAATGGAAGAATCAATCAAAGTTTTTTGATTTTCAATCTCAAATCCTTATCATGTTAGTAGAAAAAAGAAAGAGCATAATTACCTCTATACAATTTAAAAAAAGACAAAGGTTTAAATTTCTTGAATATTTTAATTTTTATTTAAAGTATAATTTGAATACTTTAATTTTTTTCTATAGTTGAAATACCTTAAACTATAGAACACTAGTTGAAAGGTCATTATACAGTTGAGATTTCAAATACCATACTTACATTTAAATAATAAATAGGGAGTTCTAAGGAAACATTAGTTGAAGGTAATTAGAAAATTGAGATTTTCAAGACCATACTTGCATTTAAATATTAAATAGGAAGTTATAAGAAAATAATTCAAAATTACTACTCCTAAACTACTTTTCTTAGAGTCACAAAATTTAAGAGGCCCAAACTTCATTCCATGGAAAAACAAAATGAGAACTATTCTTGTAGTAGAAAACTATGAGATATTGTATTGGGAGATGAACACATCTTAAAGAACTAATCACACAAATATACTATGATTAAAAAGGTCAAAGGGCATAATTACTCATATTATTAGGCACACCAGATGAAATACAATACCATATTAGTAAAGTAAATATATCAAAAGAGGCTTGGGATATCCTATGCACTATTTTTGAAGGTAGAAATCAAACAATTGTTCATCATTTATAGTCTCAACTATACACATTACAAATGCAAGACAATGAAAGTTTAGAACATTTTCTTCAAAATATTATAGAATTAAAGAATAAATTAAACACCTTGAGAGAAAGAATCAATGATAATTTGTAGTGTCAATTGTATTGTATGCTTTACATGATTCATATAGAATATTGGTAACCTCTTTGCAAGTTTTTAACCATAGAGTATCATTTGAAGAGCTAATCAATATTCTACATCAACATGAGTTGGAAATTCAATTAAGAGACGATTCTTCAAATAATGCTCTCATTTCTAGAAAGAGATATCAAAGAAATGCCAAGGTCCTACAACTTCATACTCATCTTCTTCACAAAAACAAATTGAATGGAGAAGAATATAATATCATATATGTGAAAAGGAAGGTCATGATACTAGATTCGAGAAATATAATGCTTTGAATAAGTGGAATTAATGATGAATTCCTTCTCAAACAAAGTAACAAGATAAATACCAATCTAGAAATTCTAATAATGTGCCATGAATAAATTAGGGGTATAGATAAACTTCTTCATCACAAGGACATGTAGTGTTAGGAACCTTTTAATTAAAATAAGCACATCCACATAATTATTGCAATACAAAATGTAAATGCAAATATATATTAATCTCACAAATCACAATACGAAATCATGGGTCTGTTTGAGGGGAAACCTCCTTCAATACTTTAATTTAATATGCAAAAATATTTATTTATGCTCCCTTATATTTTAATGATATATTTCATGCAACCCTAACCTAACACTTAAGAGTTGGCTTACATGCAAAGTTCCACCCGAGATAGAATCGTTGACCAAAAAACAATTACATTCTTTATAACGGTTACATGAAATGGATTTTGTCTAGGTGCCTCAAGTGCCACATACCATTACAAAATATTACAAAATATAATTATAAT
The DNA here is from genome assembly GCA_028583015.1 of Wollemia nobilis. Taxonomy (NCBI): domain Eukaryota; kingdom Viridiplantae; phylum Streptophyta; class Pinopsida; order Araucariales; family Araucariaceae; genus Wollemia; species Wollemia nobilis. The sequence goes on along the minus strand of JAQPPZ010016947.1, from coordinate 15,180,849 downwards.
AGGGTCTTTGCATGGTAAAGAGTGTCATTATATAATAATATTAAGATGAGATCCTAACATGTAGCACATGAATAACCTAATTCGGATCATGATGACAAACAAAAAATAGCATATAACATACTAAAAAATAATAATAAGAAATAAATCAAGAACAATAATTGGTATATCAATTCTGGAGCTAATAATAATATGATAGGGAATACACACTATTTCTATATTTTTCAAGAAATACGAGTGCCTAGTGACAATAACAAATAATACAAGCTATAAAATAAAAGGAATAAGAACTATGTGTAGACACCAAAACCTAGCCACTTGTCGTCCATCCTGATTTTCCTACCATTTCCACCCATTATTCATATATATTTATGTATATTTATTTTATATATATTTAAATATTAATATTTTATATATTTAACAAATATATATATATATATATATATATATATATATATATATATATATATATATATATATATATATATATATATAAGTGAATTAATCCTAGCCATCTGATTTCACTTAATCCTATCCATCCATCTACATCAATCCATGCCACACCCTAGATTTAATATCCACCCTCCGATATGCTTTTATCTCAGCCACACAATTAGTGTCATTGAAACCCTAGCATACCCTAATGTGGATTATTAATAGGAGCCATTTTGATGGCTCAACCCCGAATCCTAAGAAGTTTCCTAAGCAATTCATCCCCTCAAAATCCTTGAGTCCTTGGCTACCTAAGTTCCATTCTTGTATTTGAGTGCTCTCGCCTTCCATCCTCACTTGCCTTATCATCCGTATCTATCATCGTCCCTCTTGCCCTATCAGACCTACTTCTACAAACTTCCTCCTTAGCCGTTGAATGTCCTCGGGCACTTTTTGTCACAACCAAGCACCTCTATGTACTTCCACTTCACTGTTAAGTGTCTTTGGGTGCCCTCCACCATTCCCAAGCACCCATGGGTGTTTCCTATAGCCATAAAGCACCCGTAGATATTTTACACCAAAATTATAAAGTCTTCCTAGCCTTTGAGCGATTCTAGGGCATTGTCGCACCAATCCTCTACAATAGACTACATCAGATCAAATAACAACAGATAAGCAAGGTACATATTTTTATTGTTATTTGATTTTATACAATTTTAATTCTGTTCATGTTATTTACATCATATAGCTAGGGGGGCCTCACATTATGGAGCCCTCATAGTTACTACTAAACCATTTCCTATTTTTTGTGTGTGTATATTTGAAAGTGTTATATTAGCCTTGTGTATATGCTTAAGCTAGAGTGGTCCGACATCGGATAACTAGAATCCCACTCACTTATGTTGGGAGCAAGAATGCATTTTGAAGGCACCACCAGCGTTGTTAGCTAGGATTTTGGAGAACCCTAGTTTTTGTAAAATATGTATCAAAGAATTCAAGGATTCTTATTATAACAATGGAGTTTTGAGGCTCCCTCACATTTATAAAAATTATTCATTGTGCAATATTGTCCTTTGAGTTCAATTTTAATATCTTGTTATTTGGTGTTGCATTTTTGTCTTTACAAATGGCGATCACTGTGAGGGTTTATTTTTATTATTTGCTTTGATAAAAAAAAATTTTAGTCTCATTTTGCAGGATTTTCATAAGCACGAATCGAGTGTTTTCGTTGGTTAGGATTTCTAAAGACTTGCAGGAAGTTGCAGAAGGTGCACGAATGCTTGGAGGTGCTTGAGGACTATCAAGAAACACCTAGGTGCATTTAAAAAATTCCTAGGGGTATTTTACAAAGAGTTTGAGTAGAAATATAGGCTGTTTTTTAAGTCTACTATTCAAACACTAGCTTTTCTATTTACCTATTATGGAAATCTTATATTTTTTTCAGGTTTCAAATCTAAAAAGAACATTAATTAATCTGGGAAAAAAAATCATATAGGTTGCATATTAGGTTTTAGATTAGTCATTTACATCCATCCACACTTTCTGTTTGAAGTTTCTGATTTTATGTTGTATTCACAAAAAATAATTACATTCTAATTTCATGTGAATTGAAAAATTACATAATTAGTTTACATTTTAGGGTTAGGGATTCCTATTTTTTGAGGTCTAAATAGGAACATTTTTCATATACCAAAAGTATTACCGTACTTGGGTGATTCCATATGAAGGAGTAGATGAACCCCCAGTTGTCTAGAGTAGGTTTTAAGCAGTGTACTCTACATCCTTTGGAAAATTGGTATTTTGAGTAATGGATTCTGATTTAGACTATCAAAAGCAGTTATCTTTCTAATATTGTATGAACACAATAGCAAATCAAAAATTATAAAAAGAATCACACACTACACGATTTACATTTAACAATAGAGGTTGGATTTCATCACCAACCATTGCTTGAGATTTGGTGATGGTGGCTTTCATCTCCATCCACTAATATTTGTTGCAAGTGTGAATAGGGTTTCTTTGTAAGTGGCTTAGAAAAATCTTTTTCTAAGTCCTAAGTGTGAAAACACTTCTGTTTTGTCGGCAAGCGTTGTTGGCAAATTTCCTTCTATCCTATTCTCCCTAACTCCCCTCCTATCCTCCTCCTATATTCTTTCCTCTACTTTCTCCTTATCCCTCCAGTTTCTCCGTTATTCCTTCTTCCTCCTTATCCCTTCAACTCATTTTCCCCTTATTCCTCCAACTTCCCTTCGCCGACTTCTTCCCTTTCACCTACATATATATTTACAATATTTTGCAATGTTACAAGGTTGAAGGGTGCAAATTATTTTAATAATTATTATTTGTCCGCTGCATTTTTAATAATTTTGAATTGCTTTTCGTTTCCTACTGTGTCTAAGTGTGCACCCGATTTGATCACTGGTATCGAGCCTGGACATGATTTTCGAGGCAAATTTTGGTAGCAGACGAGGTGAGGCCAGTCGGGCATGAATATCGAGGTAGGAGTCAGCAGGGCTCGGATCCCGAGGTGGATTGCGAGCAGTTTTAGGCATAGATCTCGAGGTAGATCGAGCACGGATCTCGAGACAAATCGTGCACAGGCTCGAAATGGGCACGGATCTTGAGGTGACACGTGGCAGCAGACAATAGGCTCAACATGGATTCTAAGGCAACACATGGCGGCTAGCGAGGTGCTGACTGGGTAGCACATGAATCAAGGTGGATGATGTGGCGACGTTGAGGTGGTAGTTGATAACACGTAGATCGAGGTGGCAGATAACGTGGCAGAAGGTTCCCGGATCGAGGTGTAAAATTTTGCCACATGGCGATCGACGTGGCGAGTTGTCATTGGCTATGTTGGCGGCAAAAAGTTGCATGTGACTGCCCGAAGGCAGTCGATTATCTTTGTGCGTTTTTGGGTTGATAAACCCCCTTGCGGCTCCCACACAGCGCATGTGGGATAAATCAATGCAATTTTTTTTTTTTTTAAATTTGCCATCGCATACCTTTAAATAGTTCCTCGTGCCTTTGAAGACACGTCCGCGGGGCGTGGCTTAACGGATAAGTCTTTCCGCTAGCAGGGGGACGACCCGGGGTTGAATCCTGCCGAAGCATAAATAAAGTTTTTTTTTAACTTTTGCCGCCCGAAACGAAGGTAAAAGGGATTTCATTCCCTTTGATTTCAACTCAGCCGCGTGGTGCAGCGGCCAAGTCTCCCGCTTGTTGACCGGGAGATCGCGGGTTCGAGTTCGCCCGCGTGCAAGGTAAAAAAGTTTTATTTTTTGTTTTTAGAAATTTTTTAAAGTTTTAAATTATTTAATATTTTTTATATTATATTTTTTTTAAAATTATCTTTTTAAATAATTTATTTAAAAGGTAATTAACAAAAAAATATAAATTTTTTTTAAATTTTTTAAAGACTATAAAAATTAAAAAAAAACTTTGTATGAAGAGCATTTGTAAAAAAGGAGAAATAATGTTCCCTTGAAATGTTAGATGATCCGGTCAGTGGGGTGCTATAATGCACTTCTCTCAATTTTGAGATGAGAGACACCGAAATCCTTTGATGAAAGGGTTCGACGAACAAGTCTCCATACAATTTTTTGTCAGCTGGAAAATCAGGTGATTGCTCATCTGAGGAAACCAGATTCAGGGTACGAGGGAGATTCTGAAGACAACATCTTTGGACAAAGAATTGAAGAGTCCGAGACTGTGGAAGTTGTACCAGAGGACCAAGCAAGTGCCAGTCATACACCGGGTGTAATGGCAGCAGAATCAAGTGAGAGCTATACACCACGCTCTCCTGAACCAGAAGCAGTAGAAGAAGAAGAAGACGAAGAAGAAGAAACAGAAGAAGAAGCAGAAGATCCAGAGGAAGTGGATCCTGAAGAACCCGAGGTCATAGTCATCGCAGCGAGCTTCGAGCAGAACCTGAATGTTCTAAAAAGGCGAGATTTGATTTGAATCATTAATCTCTTTGTACTACTTTATATTGCCTGTTTGCTTCAAATAAAGTTTGTTTTTTATTCTGCAATGGCATCCAATACTAGTCTGTCGATTCCTGAGTTCAATGGAGGAGACTATGAATATTGGTCAATTAAAATGAAAACCCTTTTGATAGGAAAAGGTTTATGGGATGTAGTCGAAGAGGGCTATACTGAACCAACTACTGCTGAATGGGCAACTTTCTCTAATGCTGATAAAAAGGCTAAAAAAGAAGCGCAGAAAAACAATGCTTTTGCCCTTTATCACATACATGCTACCCTAGATAAAAGTATCTTCCCTAGGGTTGCCTCTTATGTAATTGCACAAGATGCCTGGAATGCCCTGAAAGAAAGCTATAGAGGTAGTGAACAAGTAAAATAGGTAAAACTACAAACATTGAAACGAGATTTTGAAAATCTCAAGATGCAAGAAAATGAAAAAGTGGGAGATTACTACGTGTGAGTGAAAGCCATAGTTGATAAAATGGTCACACTAGGGGAAGATATTAAGCCAGAGTTTATGGTGAAGAAAGTGTTGAGAACACTTCTTCCAAAGTGGAATTCAGTTGCAATAATTATTGAAGAATCCAAAGACTTAACCTCGTTGTCTTTTGATGCCCTAACTGGTTCACTTCTCTCACATGAAGAGAGGTTACAGGAAACTCCTACCACCAGTTATGGAGGAGATGATAAAGCTTTTGACACACATGAAGGAAGAGGTAGAGGCCGTGGCAGAGGACAACAAAGAGGCAGAGGCAGAAATAATCAAAGAGGAGGAACTCCTAACAGAGGAGGATCATCCAACAAAGGAGGAAATCAGAATAGAGGAGGACAAAAGCAAAATAGAGGGAAACAATCTGGCAAAGGAAAAGGAGGAGATAAATCAAAACAAGTTTGCTACAATTGTGGCAAACCTGGCCATTATGCTCGAGATTGTTGGTCAAAGTCTTCGCAAGGAAGCAGCGACAACCAGAGCAGTCGGTTTGGAAATTTTGGAGAAGAGGAAGAGTCCACAAATCTCTTTCTTTCTTATGGCCAGACAGAACAAAATATGAATGATACATGGATTTTGGACACTAGGTGTTCAAATCACATGAGTGGCAAAGAAGAACTCTTTGCTACTTTAGACTCTTATAAATCTAGCATCTGATTGGGAGATGACAAGTCATTGGCAGTTGAAGGCATTGGAGCCATGGAGGTTCCAACAAAAGAAGGCATCAAGAAAGTAAGTGATATCTATTACACACCTCATCTTCAACACAATATTTTAAGTGTTGGTCAAATGCTAGAAAAGAATTACAAGTTGATTTTTGATGAGGGTAAATGTACCATTTTTGACAAGAACAATAGTAATAGAATCATTACACAAGTGCCAATGTCAAAGAATAGATTATTCCCTTTGAAGTTTGGCCAGATAAGTTAGCAAATGTTGCTATTAGCAATCCAAGTGTCCTATGGCACTTGAGATATGGTCATTTGAATTCAGCAAGTTTGAAAATGCTAACTTCACAAGCAATGGTAACTGGACTTCCCAAAATTCAAGATAGTAAGGAAGTCTGTGAAGGGTGTGCCTTGGGCAAGCATGCCAGATCAAAATTTCCTCATGGACAAGCATGGCGGGCCAGCTATCCACTTCAGTTAGTGCATTCAGATATCTATGGTCCGATGCGGACCAAGAGTCTAGGTAACCACTCTTACTTCCTACTTTTTATTGATGATTGCACAAGAATGTGTTGGATATATTTTTTGAAGCATAAGGATGAAGCATTTGCATGCTTTGTTGATTTTAAAGCAAAAGTTGAAAGTGAGAGTGGATATTCTGTAAAATGTCAGATCAGATAAAGGAGGAGAATACTCCTCTAATCAGTTTTTGAATTTTTATAAAAATCATGGCATCAAGAGGTAGTTCACAACTGCCTACACTCCACAAAAAAATGGTGTAGTAGAAAGAAAGAATCGCACCATTGTGGAGATGGCAAGATCAATGCTTCAGACAAAACATTTGAGTAATTCATATTGGGGAGATGCAACAAGGACTAGTGTTCACATCTTGAACAGAAGTCCTACTTCAAGTTTGAAATGGAAGACACCTTACCAAGCCTGGTATGGTAAGAAACCAAATGTGAAGTATTTCAGAGTATTTGGATCATTGGCATATGCTCACATTCCTGATGAGCTGAGAAAGAAGCTTGATCCAAAGAGTCAGACATGCATTTTTGTAGGATACTATGAAAATACAAAAGGTTATAGACTCTACAATCCTACGACTCGAAAGATAGTGATTTCAAGGGATGTGATTTTTGATGAAGTGGGAGAGTGGGGTAAGACCCAAATATTAAGTGATGTTGAAGCCACTGATATAGTTTCTCAGCAGGTGCAACCGTAGCTCCCACAGAAAGGAAAGCAGTCTCCTTCCACACATCCTCCAAGTCCATCTTCTGATTCAACTACTTCACCAAGTCCTTCTCCATAGCGATCAGTAAGTTCCTCACCAATGGACATTGATTTTCCATCCAAAGGTAAGAGAACTCTACAGATATCATCCATCATCTCGGATGTTGGATAAATTTTTTTCAAGAAGATACACTAGGAGTCAAGCTAGTGAAATGGAATCCGTTTTATACAGATTAGAAAGTATGCACTTGTATGGTGATGATGAATCCCAGCGAGAACCTAGGGGAGATCAAGTTAACTATGCTTTGTTAACTAGTGCACAACTTGAACCTTCTAGTTATGAGAAGGCATGTACTCAGAAAATATGGCAAGATGCTATGAAAGAGGAGATAACCTCTATAAAAAACAATGACACTTGGGAGCTCGTGAAGCTTCCTAAAGGAAAAAAATGTGTTGGCTGTAAATGGATCTTCAAGACCAAGTTTAATGCTGATGGAAGCATTAAGAAGCATAAGGCAAGATTAGTAGCAAAGGGATTTACTCAGAAATATGGAATTGATTATGAAGAGACTTTTTCTCTTGTAGCCAGATAGGAGACTATCAGAACAGTTCTTGCCTTAGCTACACACAAAGGATGGAAAGTCCAACACATGGATGTAAAGAGTGCATTTCTTAATGGTTACTTGATAGAAGAAGTTTATGTTGAGCAACCACAGGGATTTGAAGAGCAAGGTAAGGAACACCTTGTTTACATATTGAAGAAGGCACTCTATGGTCTTAAACAAGCACCAAGAGCATGGTACTCACACATTGATGGGTACTTCAAAGATTATGGGTTCACCAGGAGAAAAAATGAACCCACACTTTACTACCTAAAGCAAGGTAATGACATCCTCATAGTGTGTTTGTATGTGGATGATCTTATTTTTATGGGTAGTAATGAAAAAATGAATATGGAGTTCAAACACTCCATGATGACACAGTTTGAGATGAAGGATCTTGGCTTAATGCACTACTAACTTGGAATGGAGGTTCATCAGTCAGATATAGGGATCTTCATCTGTCAACATAAGTATGCTCAGGATATGATCAAAAAGTTTGCTATGGAGCATTGCAAACCAGTTGCAACTCCAGTTGGACATGGAATCCAATTAAGCAAAAATGATGGAGCACCAAAAGTTGATGTGACCACTTTCAGAAGCATGGTTGGGAGTTTGATGTTTCTTGCCAACACCAGACCAGATATTCAGTATGTTGTATCTCTTGTTTCTAGATTTATGGCTAACCCATATGAGCTGCATTTGCAGGCAACTAAAAGAATTTTGAGATATGTGAAAGGTACATTGGATTTTGGAATCCAATACCATAAATGTAACACTATCAAGCTTGTAGGCTTCAGCGATAGTGATTGGGGTAGCAATATTGATGACAGGAAGTCAACATCAGAAAGCTGTTTTAGTCTTGGATCAGGACTAATAACTTGGAGTTCCAAAAAGTAGATAGTAGTAGTGCTATCTTCAACAGAAGTTGAATATATAGCAGTTACTTATGCAAGTACTCAAGCTTTGTGGCTAAGGAAAGTACTAGAAGAGATTGGAGAACAACAAAGTGGTCCAACCAGAATCTACTGCGACAACATTAGTGCCATTCATTTGGCATATAATCCTGTCCACCATAGCAGAATGAAGCATTTTGATATGAAGTACCACTTCATCAGAGATATGGTGGAACATGAAATTGTTGAGCTTCAATACTGTCACACTTTGGAGAACGTCACGGACATCTTCACCAAGGCGATGACTAAAGCTCAATTTGTAAATTTGAGAGACTGTGTGGTTAGTTCTCTCAACTTTAAGGGGGAGAATGTTGCAAGTGTGAATAGGGTTTCTTTGTAAGTGGCTTAGAAAAATATTTTTCTAAGTCCTAAGTGTGAAAACACTTTTGTTTTGTCGGCAAGAGTTGTCAGAAAATTTCCTTCTATCCTATTCTCCCTAACTCCCCTCCTATCCTCCTCCTATATTCTTTCCTCTACTTTCTCCTTATCCCTCCAGTTTCTCCGTTATTCCTTCTTCCTCCTTATCCCTTCAACTCATTTTCCCCTTATTCCTCCAACTTCTCTTCGCCGACTTCTTCCCTTTCACCTACATATATATTTACAATATTTTGCAATGTTACAAGGTTGAAGGGTGCAAATTATTTTAATAATTATTATTTGTCCGCTGCATTTTTAATAATTTTGAATTGCTTTTTGTTTCCTGCTGTGTCTAAGTGTGCACCCGATTTGATCAATATTTGCCCTTAGAAACCTTAGGTCACCCCGAGCAAACTTGTTGGATTTCATCACCAACAAGAATCTTGTTGCCTTAACTTTATTTGGTTAATTCATATTAGTATATTTTAAACACACAATATCAAAACCTAAGAAAATGAATGCACATTAAAAGGAGATTATCAATAAATGAGGTAAGACACACGTGTTAAAAAAACTTAGCATTGATTGTTTCTTATGAAATTTAAATTTTGTGTTTCATTTTATTGCATAATCTATATTTTGGTTTATTTGCTTTATGGTCTTAATAAGAAAATAAAAGAAATCATTAAATAAAGATAATTCAATATAACCTTCATCCACATTCCCCACCACTTTTGTGGTAGATTCCCTGAATGTGACATAGGTATATCTGTATAGAGGTCCCTCAAATTCCTTGCCACCCAAAACATTTCATATGGTTGCTCTCCAAGTAGAGTCAACCTCATCAATCATTGATAACCACATTACCCACATGAGTAGAAGCTCTTATGAAGTCTTCTAACTATATCTTAGAGTCAGCTCCCAACTCACCTAGACAGGATCCTACTTTATAGCAAGAACTTGTTTATTCCCAGCCACCATCCAACTTTACCCAGGTGTACACTAACCCTCTTTTTGGGGCATCTGTTGCACCTTCCTATCATATGTCCATGCCCCAACCCTCATGTGATCCTAGAACTTCATACACATCCACATTTTCTAACCCCTTGTATGAAGCACATGTAAATACTGCTTCATAAGTTTCAGCCTCACAAGTTGCCATATCAAGTGTAACTTGTCCCCTAGCCACAAATTTCATACCATATACTTCCATACCTTCCACTTATGATAGAGAGATTAATAAGGCATGGGAACACTTGAAAAAAATGCTTAGATAACATCAAAATTCTCAACAAGTGTAATTAAACCCTAAGACTCTACCAAACTCAACTTAGATTGTCCTTATTAACCAGGGTCCATCATGGATACCATAGTCTTCTATGATTTCTATCCCTTTCCTCCACCAAGCCATATCGATACCCATCCTATTCCCATTGGCCAACCCAACCATAACCCTCATGCATCAACTTCATTCCAAAATTCTCCATATTTTCACCATCAATATCTCATTCATCAATTTCCATAAAATTCACCTAGTCACCATCACCAATCTCAACATCATTTAGTCACTCCACAACATTTTTCCACCCCACCTCAAAATCATCAAGTAATTCAAGGCTTCCACATTCTTGAATAAGACCCTCGAATTAAGGCCATGCAAAAACATATATATCAATTGATACAATATACTCATGGTTTGACGAACTAGAAACCAACCTTGCATCAATTGATCAATCAACCAATTTATCCTTCAGTACCATCACCACCATATCTGGAAAATTTCACAATGCCAAAGTTTGATAAATTCAAGGGAACTAAGGATTCCAAAAAGCATGTGAACACGTTTGTACATGCCTATTTTAGAATTCAAAATGACAATGCTCTTGTGCTCAAAATATTTCCTCAAATATTAGGAGGATATGCCATAGAGTGGTATAACCAATTGTCCAGTCATAGTAATTATACTTTTGAGCAATTGATTAACAAATTCTTTGAATATTTCATACTAAATGTTAGAAAGAAAGTCTAATTTTCTAATGTCTATGCTCTAAGACAACATGATGGTGAGTCTATCTAAGATTTTAGAAACCACTGGAGGGTTCTCATCACTAAGTTTCCATTCACCCTACCAATGGACGAGCTAATCAAATTATTCACCAAGATTTGCTTAAAACCTATCTATTGGATGCTTCAAATACATACTTATCATTCATTTGAAGAAGCTTTAGCTCAGGCTAGTGTCATCAAGGAAATAAAAATCCAAGAAGGTATACTTAAGCCTAAGAAAAGGGAATGGTAAAATAAGGGCTAATATAAAAGCAACTATTCTAGCCAACCAAAATCAACACAGGCTACCCCAGCCAATCAACCCAATCAAGTTAATCAAGTGGTCATGATCCAACCGGTAATGACTCAATAACAATCAATATAACAGTCACCACAATAAATTTATCATCATGTGATACCCTCAATAACTCAAGCCATGCAAAACATAGTGCCAGCTATAGAAAACCATCCCCAATGATAGTTTATCTGAAAAAATCACCAATACACCCCCTTAGCTGAGTCACATACTTCTCTTTTTTGAAGGTTGTATGACACAAACAAAATTTATTTACCTAAAATTAGACCATATGATCCCGCTAAACATAGTAAACACTATCAGGAACATCTATTTTGTACTTATCATAGACAAAAATGGCACAACATTAATAATTGTCATGCATTCAAAGACATAGTGCAAGACCATATTGACTTGGGGACAATCAAGCTTGACAATCCCCTTGCTCAACCAAACCAAAACCGTCATATTTTTCAAATACCACTTTTTCATCATGAGGAGGTACAACCAAATATAGTAGGGGCTAACACCAAAACTTCTCCTAATCAAGTCAATCAAGTCCAAAAATACCAAGGGTTTGTAGGGGCCATCCATGTGGTCACTAGAGGTCAAATAAATAATCAACAAAATGTAAGGCAACCACCTCAAGAAAGTGTGTCATAACCTGCCACATCACCATCCATTAAAATTTCCTCTAATCCTTACTGCTAATCCATATCCCTAGCCAATAAAATCCTCCAAATCCACCTATCAATCGTCCACCATGACCAGTCATCTCATTGAGTAGTCAGTTAACCACAAGTCTAAAGATGGCTTCCGCCAAATTGTCAATTTATGAGTTAATTCAACAATATTCCCCACAACGTGAGGCATTAATGGATATTCTGAAATCCATTGAACTACAATATCAAGATTCTAATACCTTCAAAAAATTTATAGGGAGCATTCAAACATGCATGGAGCCTTCCATCACATTCTATGAATTTGAGATTAAACCAATCTCATAAGAATTAGTAGACCCTCCATTGCATATCATGGCTCTAATTAACAAGAAGTCATTTAAAAGAGTGCTAATTAACATCAATTACTCTATTAATATAATCACCACATCAGCCCTTCATCACTTGAACATTCCTCCATCTCATATCACCAAGTCATCATTCATCCTAAAAGCATTAAATGATGCTTTATGTTCTACATTTGGCAATATTTTTTAACTCATTGAAGTAGAGGTCAAAACATTGCATACTATGTTTCACATATTGGAAGGATAGCATACAATGTACTCCTTGGAAGACCTTGGATGAGGGAAATGAGATGTGTTCCTTCAATACTACACCAATGTTTAAAGTACGTTCATGAAGGATAGGTGCATTGCATACCGATGAATGTTGAACCATTCAAGTATTGCAATTTCATCTTGAATCCATATGAGTCCATGCTTCCTTCCACTCATCTATTCCTATCACCATCAGCCAATCCATCTACCACTTCACCAATTTTCTCATCAAAATCTCCCATTCCTGAGGGGCTCCCTATCACCAATCCCCATCAAGCTTCCATGCCCCCACCATCTTCATCATTGACTACATGCACTTGTGGTCACAATCAATCCACATCATCAATATCATTTCTATACAAATCATCATCATCCACTTAGAAACTTTCCCAATCCAATCTATCACCATTACCTAATGTTTCATAAGTCGAGTTGATGAATTGTGATACATCTCCACCTTCACCACTTCTCGAGCCATCATACAATCAAGGTCCTTCCATATCTTCCCAAGTCAATATCCACCTCACTAATCCTAGTATTGGTGAATATGTGGTCCAAGACATAACCATCACACCCCTCACCATTCCCAAGGCTAAGTATTTTGATCACCCACATGACCCACCTTTAGCCATAGGAGCAGTATATAACATGAATTTAGCTCCAAATAGCATAAAATTTGTGTATGGGAGATTGATTCTTCATCAAATCTAGCACCCCTAGAGGAACCCAAAGAACCAGCACTTGCCAACATTCAAAACATGTTGGGATTTCCATCCCAGTATTTTCACATAGTCAATTGGCAAGGTCATAGCCTAGGATTGCATGAACAGGAACTATCACAGCCTATTGATGTTCCATATCAAGAAGTGCATGACCGTTGAGGTCTAGGTTACCACCCACTTTCCACCACCTCTTCTCTTGAACAAGCCTTCAAAAGGATTAATCTAAATTTAGGAGAAGAAACCCTCCATCCCAATGATTTTGACGATGAAATATATGAATAATTTGAAGTTATGTTAATAATTTTGAATGAATCTGAAGAATAATTGGAGCCCATTATTCCCCATACCAAACAAGATGAGTTTTATCTTAGAATATTCCCCATTCATGAGCTTGTATTTTGCTTACTTCTTCCACAAGAATGAGGCACCCCTACCGGTGAACCACCACTTCCATTCCATTAAGCAATTTTATAATCCAAACTTGTAACATATGTACATAACACAAAAATAGTGGTTTTCACCACTACAAAAAAAAATTAAACAAAAACATGTTTTATTTTTTAGCATTGCATGCATATGTCACTTAGTTAAATGCATTTATTCATGTTGCTTGTTGCTGTTTAGGTTTACCAAGCTCCTAGCACTAGTTCTTAGGTTTCATCCATTCCATATAACCTTATCCCTTTTTCCCATAAATCAACATGATTCTTATTGATTTATTTACCCCACTCTGTAATCCATATGATCTAACTAAACCAATTCTAATTGACATAAGCCTGATCAATATGGACCTGATTTCATCACCTCCATCCTATTTGGTGTTTGTCTTGTTTGAGTAATTGTTAAGGGCTTCAGCCAACTACATTCCTCCATCCCCTCTGCTTTCACCTTCACCTTAACCTTTGAATCTCGAGGTTTTCTAGGTAGAAATAGATGAGGATAATACAAAATATTTTGATGACATCTTAGATGATATTCATCTAATATCCATACCCCATCAACTTGAGGAAGGTTCCCACATGTCCATTGAATATACTATCGATGTGGACCTTAGTTTCAACAAGGACAATCCTTAAATTTTCAAGCTTGGTAAAAGCTTATCACTCGATGAACAAGAGCAATTAATCACTTTCATCAAGAGGAAGAAGGGCATATTTGCATGGTCCTATAAGGACATCCTCAGTCTTGAACCTAGTTTTGTCATCCATAATATCACCTTATAGCCTGATGTTAAGCTGGTTAAACAAAAACTTAGAAGGATGCATCCTACAATGGCCCTCTTGGTAAAAATAGAGCTTCAAAAACTCTTAGATGTGAATTTCATAGTTCCTATCAACTATCCTGAGTGGGTTTCAAACATGATACCCATTCAAAAACCTAATGGGGTGATACACATTTGCATTGAATTCAAGATCTCAACAAAGCATGTCCCAAGGATAACTTTTCTCTCCTAAACATTGATACGCTTATCAATACCTATGTTGGCCATGAAATGATTTCTCTCATGGATGGTTTTTCAAGATACAACTAGATTCAAATAAATATTTATGACAAATACAAAACAAAATTCACTACACCTTGGGGAACTTATTATTACAATGTGATGCCCTTTGGCCTTAAAAATGTAGGTGCTACTTATCAATGTGCCATGACTTACATTTTCCATGACTACATGCATAAAATTATCAAATATTATGTGGATGATCTCTTGGCTAAATCTAAAACTTGACAAGAGCACATTGGTGTATTGGAGAATTTTTTTGACCAACTTCTAGAACATAATGTAAGGTTGAACCCCAAGAAATATATCTTTGGTGCTACCTCGAGCAAACTTCTAGGATTCATTGTCTCCAAAAGAAGCATTGAGGTGAAACCAAACAAGGTCAAGACCATCATGGAGATGCTTCCCCCAACTAACTTAAAGGAATTGCATAGTTTACAAGGAAAGATCCAATCAATCCATAATTTTACCGTGCAACTTTCTAACAAATGTAGGCCATTCAATCACCTACTATAAAAGGGGGTAACATTTTCTTGGATAGATGAATGTCAAAAAATCTTTGATGACATTAAGAAATACCTAGCTTCTCTTCCAGTATTAGCTCCTCCTCATCCAAGGGTCCCATTCTATCTTTATATATCAGTAATGAACTTTACATTAGGGTCAATGCTTGCACAAAAAAATGAGGAATATCGAGAGCAAACTATCTATTACATTATTCGAACATTGGTAAGCTATGAAACTAGATACACTTATGTAGAATAAATGTACTTAGCAATGGTTTTTTCCACTAAGAAACTTCGATACTACATGCTTAGTAACACAACATATGTCATAGCTAGAGAAAATTCTCTACGTTATATGATATCTCACACTTACAATAACACTTGCATTGCTAAATGGATAATGCTCCTTACTAAATTTGACTTGGAATTCATTAGCCAAAAACCCATTAAAGGTCAAGTTATAGTCGATCAACTTGCAGAAGCTCCACTACATAGTGATTATCCTTTGATTATTGAGCTCCCAAATGATTCGGTATTTGTTATCATTGAATAAGAAGAAGATGTCATTCCCAAGGAAGACATCAACATCAAACTATTATTTGATGGCTCTAAGTGCATGAAAGAACATGGTGTTGGATTCGTGTTTCATACACCCCAGGGGGTACCTATCCCCTTATCATTCAAACTTGACTTCCAATGCACAAACAACACTGTAGAGTATGAAGCCTTAATATTAGGTCTTTAATCAGCCATAGCTATGAGCATTAAGTGTATTAGGATATTTGGTGATTCTCAACTTGTGGTTAATCAAATCAATGGAGAATACCAATACCAAGAAACTACCATTAAGATTTATCATGAAGTGCCAATGAAATTTCTCCCTAAGTTTAATTGGTATAAAATCAATAGTTTTCCATGTTCAACTATTTGATTTGCAGATGCGATGGCCTCCCTTAGATCATTGATTCCAAAAGACTCATTTGGAGAGGTACAACCCCTTATAATTTCAATGGTCTCTAAGTCTACAATTGTTCATGCTGAATCTAAAGATGAAAAGGATGTTTGCTTTATCCAACCAGATCCATATGAGCCTTGGTCAAACCATATAGTAGCCTTTCTCAAGTTTGAAACACTCCCATATGATGTCTCAAACTACAAAATGCACATTCAAGCAAAAGGTGACTCGTTTCATTCTCTTGGAGTATTTTTTGTATAAACGAGGTTATGATGGAGTCCTCATTCATTATCTCGAGTCTGGTGAGGCATAAAGAGCCATAGCTTAAGCCCATGATGGTACTTGTGGTGGTAATTTTAGTGGAATGGCCATTGCAAAGTGTATTTTACACATGGGTTATTATTGGCCCACAATGGAACATGATTGTTGCACTTATGTCAAACATTGCAAAAAGTATCAAGAACATGCTAATTTAACTCATGTACCATCACAAGCTTTACAACCTATTCAAATCCTTTGGCCCTTTTCCAAATAGGGCCTAGATTTAATTTGTAAAATTTCACCTCCTTCCTCGAGACAACATACATTCATCATCATAGCCACTAAATACTTCACAAAGTGGCTTGAGGCAATTCCTCTAACTAGTACAATAGGACCTAGAGTTATGGAATTTATACTTATCACATCATTTGTCTGAAACAACCAGAAGTTGACATTTGATCTAACAACAAGTAATAACACAAGTCATTCAGAAATATATGCTTTATTCATGATAAATTTGATATGGGTTACAAATAGGGCAAATTCCCCTTTTTCCTTTCATGAATACACTATAGGCCTGATGCCTTCTTCTGATGTCCCTCAGTGTAGGTGGGCTTCTTTGTATATGGGCCACCATCGGGTTGTTTTTTGTTGGTGTTCTTCTCCTTCAAATTTACCACATAACCTGTGATTAACTTGCAAAATGGGGTCAGTACGATGGGGGGATTGCCTTAGTCAGACCCCATGTTTATAAATATGAAATAACTATAAAATCATAATAAAACATGAAATAAACTATGTAGAAAGTAATAATATAGTGAAAGGGAGCTTACCACCCAAATCTGGAGTTATTTGGGGCCTGCAGACCCAATTCACCACCCGAGGGGTGAACTGAGGCCGGATTCATGGGGCAAGGGGCGATCTGAGCTATGATGCCTCTTCTACAAAATCCTTCCGGTGGGTCGACTCCTAGGCAGTTGGGGTGCCTCTGTGTATCGTTGAAATATGACTATGTGCACCGGGAAGTGACTATTCAATATTGGCTTTCCATTTCAGCAGAGTAAATGTGCTTTGTTGAATTTATGAATCAGACTTAATTAGGGGTTTGGGACCCATTATTTATAGGCAAATGCAAGGTGCAGGGGGGGTTAGATAGACTAAACCTAGGTTTTATTCTGACTAGGGTTAGGTTAAGAAATACAATGTGGCAACATCACATTCCTTATGAGAAATATATCATCCTCACACATGTGTGAGGATGGATTAGGGCTAATCCTGATTAGAAGGTGCTTAACCCAATTTAAACATGATTAAAGAAATATCTCAACAAATCCTAATTTCACACATGTGGGAGGATGTGATTAGTGCTAATCAAGATTAAGGGTTCTTTTAATCAAATTTACCCTAAAAAGGTGACTTAAGTGAAGTCAACATTAAATTAGAATTTGGTAATTGACTTATTAATTATTTTGGTCAACTAATACCCCGTGGGGGCCTTAATTGCGTGTGAATATACCATCGAATGATATTCCAATGCACGAGATGCAATTTTGAAGGCTTACTAGGGTTTAGGACCTAAAAGTCGATGGAGTGGTATATGGGAGTCTACACGATGCTATGACAATCTATGGCGATCTACGCATGACTACACATGACTATGCATGACTACACATGACTATGATAGCCTACAATAGCCTAGGGATGTTTGGAATCACCTATGGATACGTAGAAGCAGCAATGTGTGACTTTTGGGTGTCTACATTTGTCCCTTTTTGTACTATACTATGTGGAACACAATTTAATACAAAAATGTGAAGGGTTTATGCAGAAGAAAAAGGGATAGAAGGGGAATGGAATCCAATCAAAGGGTATGTAGTCGCTCGAAGCGTGACCATACAAATCAATCGGGTATCTTGGGAAAAGAAGAGAAATAATGGAATCTAATCGAAGGTATGTAGCCGCTCGAAGCGTGACCATACAACATCAACTTGATGTCCATAGGGGAAGAAGAGAGGAAGGAAAGAAGGAAAAGAGGAAAGAGATAAAAATAATGTTGGTAAATGAAAATGAATGATTATGAATGCAATGATGTGATTTTGTTGAGTCCGTATGACATCTTTCGATGCCATACCCATTGCTTGAGAATGACAACTTTTGACTGCTTTGCTTTTGCGACCATATCAACGTGGTCCAAAAGTATGATTAGGACAAAAGCCTAACTAAATATTTGCTATTTATTGATCGATGAGAACATGGTGACAAGTGTCAAACCATTTGAGTTAGTTTAACATTTGGATTGTCAACTCATGACCAGATCAACATGGTCGCGAAGTCCATTTCCAAATGTTGCGCTAGGATTAATCAAACGTATCATTCGTTGTGTACTCGATGTACATGAATGCTAGATTGACTTCTCCATGGAAACACGTAACTCTCATGATGTAACCCATGTCTATTTGGGATTGAGATTATAATAGTATGATAATCTTTAGAAAAAAATTTGTAGACAAATATGCTAACTACGCTTTTGGATTTTTGATGTTTTGGTTGCATGCAAAGTTGACTTTGGATGTGAATACCCCCTCAAACGAGGAATCAACAATGAGGTGAATGAAGTGTGATGAATTGATGATGCAACGATTGATAAATAAATATCAATACATGATGATTATGAATTCAAATGAAGTGAAAAGACAAGTTTGGAAGGTTCCTAGGGTTTTATGAGACAAATGCCTACTTTCCTAGGGTTTTGGGGGTGTTTTGGGGTGTTTTGGGGCAAATCGGTGATAAATGAATATTTGAGCCCTAATTTGCTTGGAATGGGCTCATTTTGACTTTGCACGATGGCAAAAAGTGATTTGTGGAGGCATCCAACGACACGAGGAGAGTGAAATTGATGACTTTGGGAGTGACAATGACAAGGGGATGCAGAGCAACTGGCAGTAGGCATGGGGACCCACCGGTAAGTGTTCTTTTGCTTTGTTTTTGCTTTTTTAATTTTCTTGGGAAATGTGAATGAGGGGGGGAGGTTTTCGTCCTGATTTTAATTTTTTTTGTAATTTTGAATGGAAATTTGAATACGTAGTGGTAGACGAGCCAAATGGGTACCCAAAAATGTGATCCATTTCAAAATTAGACTTGTATTGTCGTTAATTTGATTGGGTAATGGGTAGAGTCGATATGAAGTTTGACTGTCAGTTTTTGAAGTAACGATGTACTGACATTAACATGTTTTTGCATTTTGTCTGCTAAAGTAGGAAATGGGTATTTCGTTATGCGACTATTTTATTTTTTTGACTTCGTTTGATGTGATTTTTGAATTTGTCGCTTTTAGGAGTAATATATCAAACCTAGACTATTAGATTTGACATGTTAGGCGTAAAGTTTTGGAAAACCGATGAAAATTTCATCGTAGAAGGGCAAAATGGGTGTCCAAAAATGTTATTTATTTTGATGAATGACTTTGTTTGGCCTACCTTTGATTTGCGTGCCAAGGTGTAGATTAGTGTTAAACTAAAAATAAGCTATAGAGAGCCCGATTTAGACTGTACTCAATGTCTGTTTGAACTTTCACCACTAAGTAGGCAAATGGGTATCCAAAAATACAATTGTTATCTTTAGATTGTGTCTGGATGTGTGTTCGGTTTTGATGTATTTATGATAATGTTGACTTTTAGATCTGTGTATATTGGTATGTTGTTTTTGAATTTTATCAACACATTTACCGATAAGTGGGCAAATGGGTATCCAAAAATATTGTTTGTTTTTGTAGATGTCTTTGTTTGGCTTGTGTTTGATTTGCATGTCAATTAATAGGTAGTTGTAAATTTGAACTGGGTTGTTGGGACTCCAAATGATGTTGTTTGTCACGTTAGTTTGAAATTTAGCCATGAAATGTCAAAATGGGTGTCCAAATGTGTGACTGTTATGTCGATGTGTTTTGTCGTGTGTTTTGTGCATTGTTTTGCTTTGAAATGTGTGCCAAATTAAATAGGTTTAATTTGAAAATTATGAGTGATGCAGTTTTGTTTGATTGGATCGATTGGATTGTTATGTGGATTATTGGTGTGTGTTGTATTGTGTTTTGAATAGGTGAAGATGCTTGAACCCCGCCATCGGGTGAGGAAGTTTAAGGAGGGTTTCGAGGAGTTGATGAAGACTGAAGATGAGTTGTCATGGTTGGATGACATACATTTCTAAGGTGTGTGGGAATGTAAGAGTATCCACACAAATAGAGCTTACGTGTCTGTGTTGTGTGAGCGGTGGGATGTCGATCGAAACACTTTTCATTTTCCTACTAGGGAAATGACCATTACACTAGAGGATGTGTATCGGATTTATAGACTACCGATCGAGGGTGTTCCTGTGAGAGCAACCATAGATGATAGGAAGGATGTTGTGTTGGAGAGATTATTTGGGGCTGATTGGAGAGACATTGATGTCTCAAATATGGATTACGAGTGGTTGTGGGTACGGGATAAGATATCATATCGGTAGTGCATGGCTATGATGATGATCTCCAAGTATGCTCTACCTGATAGTTCTAGGTTTTTGTTTACCTGGAATATGTTAGACTTGGTTAGTGACATGGTGGAGCATAGGGTTGTGTTTTCTTGGGCACCTGCTCTATTGGCCCAAGTCTATCGTGAGTTGTACGAGGCTGTTCGAGGTAGGAGGATAGGATTGAGTGTAATCCCTTTACTATAGGTATGGGCATGGGAACACATTGCTATTGAGAGGCCACCTCTATTACCCCATACTATGCATGTTGAGGGCAAGAAGTATTTACCCTATGCTTTGAGATGGAGCACAATGGCTGAGCAGGGTATTAAGAGGCCACATGAGGGTGGCCCACTATTTTGGAGGGGTAATTTTGGGGATGCTACTCCTGATGATATTAGGTGGAGACCCTAGTTGGGTGGAGTGAGTTGGGATGAGGACGATGAGCAACTATGAGCCATCAGATAGGGCATATGGTTGGTGGGGAGGTATACTCGATAGACTGAGTATTTATAGTTTGACCGAGTGAGGAGGTAGTTTGGTTTGCAGCAGGATGTCCCATGGGACTCCTGTGACTTACTTTAGGTGGTAGGGTGACAGAGGAGAATGGCCTATGGTGCCACCATGGGTTGGAGAGAGGGATCCTCCTATGGATATCCGAGTTGTAGGGGATGTTGGGACGACTTCAGCATTTGATGCATGGTGGGCTTGGCAAAGTTGGGTGCCTGGCAGGGGCGTGGTTGATCAGTGGGTGGCGCCTACTGTTGGGGTACCTCCATCGGTGGGGAGGATAGGTAGGAGAGCTTAGGCTGAGGGTGTGGTTGTCGATGCAGGGGAGGTTCCTCTATGGCACTCATGATACCGCTTGGGTGGTGGAGTGAGCACCCAAGATGTGAGGGTGGATCAAGTGCTCGGGGATGTTGAGGTGGAGGAGGTTCCAGTGGATGTAGATGGTGGTATGGACCAGGCTATTGGGGTCAAGGTGGAGGGAGATGTTGATACTATTATGGGTGATGTAGATGACACCATTGACATTGGTGTGTTCATGGATGCAGCACAACAGATTCCTATTGATATCCCCATGAAGGGGGATGCAACGGATGAGGCACGAGCTCTATAGGATAGAGTTCATCAGTTGGAGGTTGAGGTGGAGCAGCTACGGGCTGATATGGTCAGGCAAGGGACCGAGACAGAGCAATTGAGGATTATGGTGATGAGGTAGGCTCAGACGATTATGAACCTGACCGATCAACTGGGTGCAGATACTACTAGGAAGTTATTATGTGATACTTCCCTATTGGTGCATGGGATTCCTCTCCCTGACTATACACAAGTGGTCTCGTAGTTTGGGACACAGTCATGAGTATGGGCACCCTCTCATCAGAGTCAACATAGTGTTGCTCTGATAGTAGAGGATGGTGCTAGATTTGAGGTGCAGGATCCACCTGCTATGGAGTAGCCTGTGGTAGATCTAGCTCCAGAGGTCTTTGCAGAGTTGAGTTAGGTAGCAGAGAGGCCCATGAGTCGAGAGGGGTGTGGGGAGACTCGTGGTGATAGTTAGGAGTTATATCTTTGGTTGTAGCCTATGAGAATTTTGGATATTATATGTGATGGGCATGGTCCCAGGTTGTAGCCTTCGGGCATTTTTGGATGATGATATATATATACACCTTGATTTCAGTTGTTATACATACATGTGTTGTTTTGATGGTTTGAAATGTATTGTGTTTATGTTTGCATAGATAGCACAATATAGTTCATAGGTATGTATGATTAATAGATACATATGCGTGAATGGTTTAGATCTATTATCGTTCTTTCATATGGATGAATTGTAGAATATTATGCATGATTATGTTTTGAATGTAGTGTGATGTGATATCGGATGTGGTGTTGTAATGAATGTACATAGAATAAATGCAATGTTATAATTTGATTTTGGAATGTGTGTAGCATGAATGCATAATGTAAGTTAATTGTATGAATATATGTAAGACAAATGCATAACTATAAGGTGTAGCAAACATATATGACATAGATGCATAGGTGCATGTATGGACTTATTGAAATGCGCTAAGGAAGCACTTGTATTGTGGCATTTTACTATATGGATGCGATCCATTCCATGATTTCATGGACTATGGATAATGTAAGGCATGTGTAACGGTTTTGACTAACATAGTTATGACAATAAAATATCAAACCCTTAGCTATACAAGTTTTGTGGCAACTTATAACATGATCGAGCTGGTTCAAATTCTATCTTGGACCTATGTGTGTGAATGTGTAAGGTTTATTTATCCATTTTTAGGGAGGTAGGATTAACCCGTTGTAGATGCTACCGGACTAGCTAGCTCATCCGTCCATAACAATGATCTCTACAAAAGCGAGATGCTAATGTGAGAGATGTGTTGTCACCTGTAAGACTATTCCACTGGTAGGCAGGTTCTTGGAATCATCCCATGGTGTTATGTTGAACCTAAGGACCAAAGGCAATAAGCATAACATATGTGATATCAAGAGGTATTTCCTTTTATTTTTTGCCCCTGTTCTAGTGTTAACCTATCTGATTGTGGTAGTGCTATTTTCATTTCTTTTTCTTTTTTCTCTTTTTTATGGGCGATGAAGTTTATTTTCTACCCAGTTATTTAATTTTGCTTATGCTTGATCCCTTTGTTTATCCCCAGGTCGTATGTTGACCATGTAGGTGATAGGACGAGCAGGGGATACCATTCGCTAGATGGCGATATCTACTCAAAATGTCCTCTTTCCTAGGCTCAAAATTGTTAATGTGTAACCTGTTATGAGTGATTCATGAGAGAAGTTGAACCAGCCTAAAAGACCATAAGAATAATGTATAAGACTTAGTAGCTATGGGTGACACTTGATTGCCTAAACTACAGAGTAGTCAAAATTAAACATGACACCTATGTATACCCTAATCCTAAAAAGGGGGAATGGACATCCAGGTGGTGATGCTAACAAATGCATGTATTATTCCTGCTAAGACACGTTTTGGGGAAGAATGTACAAACATGAATTAAAATTTTAACTATAAAGCATATGAATATATGCAATGGATGTAACTATAAATGATGCAAGTGGAGGAATGTGATATTTACAAGAAGAAAGTTATGTTGTGTAGAAGGAGAATTTTAGAAGAACCTATTTATAGATGAGTGTAGTGTGTAATGATGACAAGAAGTATGATGCTATGATCATGGTTACCCCAACGTGTGGGGTGTGTGTGTAGTAGATGTATAAGTTATGAGCTATATAAGTGTATGTAATATTCACCAATAAGAATGAAGATGTGAGAGTGGAATGTACAGGTAGAAGAAGTGAGAAGAAGTAGGCTTTGGTAATCAATCAAGGAAATGGGATCACCAAAGACCGACAAGGATAGCAGAGAAGAAATGAATCAACGTATGTAAGAAGTAGAATAATGAGATAGAAGGAGAAGAGTAACTCACACTACTATCAAAAAAATGGTATAGATCTGGGTGGGAGCGGGATGGTGAAGTGATGACATGGCTAGAACTACGGTTGGAGCCATAGTTGGAAATGTTATGAATATATCGGGTGGACACTGTTAGGGTACTACGGGGTGGTAAAGTCCTAGGAGTGGTGTGGTGCAAAGGACTAACAAGTTGGCTAAATAGAAAAGAATGCTCTGGTGATGGGGTACGCTCGTCGTACAACATGTTGTGCACCAGGGTTTTAAATTATCTACACTCTTCGATATCATGGCTTGGCTAAATATGGTAAATGCAAAATTAATTCTCATTGTAGTTGCAAAATTTAGAATGATACAGATCAATAGGTTAAATCTCAGGTAGGTCAATAAGACCTTGATGCATGAGATGATGGAACATTTTGGAAAGGGGCATGTGTGTAATAGGCATAGGATAGACGTATGGATCTACTGGAGGTGATCGAGGTCTGGGTGAAATATGATCTGGTAATGGAGGCATGGGTCTGATTTCTAGCATGGGTTAAGTCTAGGGTCAGGGAAGGGATCTACATGGCAATGAGGATGGACGGGTCATGGGATACTGTCGTGGATGAACGTGGCAATGGTAGTGGATCATCTACAATTCTAGGGATTTGATATGAAAATGAGATGTTGTATGTCATGGTGTGGTGGTGATGGTATAGGGAAATGGGACAATCTATATTCCAATGCAAATGGAATGGCTGTATGTGTGGTAGAAAAAGTATGAGGTTGTGATGAGGAGGCAGCGAAGTGAAGTGACTACGGTGATTATAAAATTGGTTGGGGTGGTAAACCTCGTAGTGGTGAAGGGGATGTTTTTAGGACTGGTGGCATAGGTGATGGCCCTAAACGGTGATGTGAATGGGAAGGAGGGATGTTTGCACGACCATCTTGTGTAGCTTGGGCTACATGGGCTTGCAAATCCTGGGCGTAGATAGACTTACCATTGGGGATGGGAGTGGGTAGAAATGTAGGGTGAGGTTGATGAGGTGTATAGTCCCTATTAGGTGGGTGGCAAGATCCTATGGGATGATGGGGTGACTTGTAGGTGAATAGTGACATCTGAGATCATTAGACGAATGGGAAGATGATCCTTGTGCTTGGGGTTGAATGGATTCCTCTTTGTCATTAAAATAGGACATGGTGATCTGGTTCGGAGTGTGGTAAGTAGGATGAACCTCTTGGGAGGGGAGTGGTGTCAGAGGTGAGGTGTGATGACCTGAATGGTATGAATGCGAGGAGCTGGTATGAAGGGTGGTTGGTGGTGAGCGATTGCGGTGTAATGGGTTTTTTTGGCTTGATGGTCTCATGGTGGTAGGTGAGCCTTGTGAGTTCTCCCAATGATGATGTGAGTCATGAAAAAGGAAAAATAAATACCCCATGCATAAAAATGATAGAAAGGTGAAACATACATGTACAAAGAAATGATAAAGTAGAAATGATAGATTCACACGGTGATGTACCTGGTGATTTACTTCTAACACTATGTGACACTTGTGATGGTGGCTGTGTTTATGCATCATGCATTGAATGCACGAAGGTGCAATATGTTGATGGGTTTAGGATCGTTAAATTCTTCAAGATTGGCTAGATGATATGCTCCTAAACTGTATTTGTGTGTGATAATAAATGGACCCAACTAGTTTGGGGTGAATTTATCGTACTGCTGGCAAGGTTGACATGTGATTTGTTGGTTCTCTTTGAGAACCAAGTCATCAATATTAAATTTGCACTAATGTACCTTACTATTGTAGTCACAACAAAGGAAATCTTGATAAACTCATGTGTGCTTGATGGCATGGATGTGATGTTCATCGAGGAGTGTTAGTTGATCTAGACGAGCTTGGCGAGCAGTGTCATTGTCAATGAAATATTTCATAGATATCCAAAATAATCCATGAGAGAAGTTGAACCAGCCTAAAATACCATAAGAAAAATGTACAAGAATCAGTAGCTATGGGTGACACTTGATTACCTAAACTACGGAGTAGTCAAAATTAAACACGACACCTATGTATACCCCGATCCTAAAAAGGGGAATGGACATCCATGTGGTGATGCTAACAAATGCATGTATTATTCCTGTAAGGCGTATTTTGGGGGAGAATGTACAAACATGAATTAAAATTTTAACTATAAAGCATATGAATATGTGCAATGGATGTAATGTAAATGATGCAAGTGGAGGAATGCAATATTTACAAGAAGAAATTTATGTTGTGTAGAAGGAGAATTTTAGAAGAACCTATTTATAGATGAGTGAAGTGTGTAATGATGAAAAAAGTGTGATGCTATGATCATGGTTGCCCCAGCATGTGGGGTGTGTGTGTGTAGTAGATGTATAAGTTGTGAGTTGTATAAGTGTATGTAATAGTCGCCAAGAAGAAGGAAGATGTGAGAGTGGAATGTATAGGTGGAATAAGTGAGAAGAAGTAGGCTTTGGTAACCAATCAAGGAAAGGGGATCACCAAAGGCCGACAATGATAGAAGAGAAGAAATGAATCAATGTATGTAAGAAGTAGAAGAATGAGATAGAAGAAGAAGAGTAACTAACACTACTATTGGGTGAAATGGCATAGATCCGGGTGGGAGTGGGATGGTGAAGTGATGACATGGCTAGAATTGTGGTTGGAGCCATAGTTGGAAATGTTATGAATATAGCGGGTGGGCACTGTTAGGGTATTGTAGGGTGGTAAAGTCTTGGGAGTGGTGTGGTGTGGAGGACTGACAAGTTAGCTAAATGGAAAAGAATGCTCTGGTGATGGGGTACGCTCATCGTGCAACATGTTGTGCACCAGGGTTTTGAATGATCTGCACTCTTCGATATCATGACCTGGCTGGCGATGGTAAATGTAAAATTGATTCTCATTGTAGTTGCATGGTTTAGGATGTGAGGGATCAATAGGTTGAATCTGGTAGGTCAATAAGACCTTGATGCATGAGATGATGGAACATTTTGGAAAGGGGTGTGTGTGGAATAGGCATAGGATAGATGTATGGATCTGTTGGAGGTGAGTGAGGTTTGGGTGAAGGATGATCTGGTAATGGAGGCATGGGTCTAGGTTCCGGCATGGGTTGAGTTCGGGGTTGGGGAAGGGATCTACATGGTGGTGAGGATGGATGGGTCATGGGAGACTATCATGGGTGAATGTGGCAATGATAATGGCTCATCTGCAATTCTAGAGCTTTGATATAGGAGATGAGATGTTGTATCTCATGGTGTGGTAGCGATGGTATTGGGGAAGGGGGTGATCAAGATTCCAATGTGAATGGAATGGCCCGATGCATGGTAGAAAAAGGATGAGGATGTGATGAGGAGGTAGTAGAGTGAAATGACTATGGTGATTGTAAAATTGGTTAGGGTGGTAAGCCTCACAATGGTGAAGGGGGTGTTTTGAGGACCGATGGCATAGGCGATGGCCCTAAGTGGTGATGTGAATGGGAAGGAGGGATGTTTGCATGACCAGCTTGAGTAGCTTGGGCCGCGCGGGCTTGCAAAGCCTGGGCATAGGTAGACTCACCATTGGGAAGGGGAGTAGGTAGAAATGTAGGGTGAGGTTGATGAGGTGTATACTCCCTATTAGGTGGGTGGTAGGATCCTATGGGATGATGTAGGTGATTTGTAGGTGAATAGTGATGTCTGAGATCATCATACGGATGGGAGGATGATCCCTGTGCTTGGGGTTGGGTGGATTCCTCTTTGTCATCGAAAGAGGACATGGTGATCTGGCTGTCGCTAGAGTGTGGTGAATAGGATGAACCTCATTGGTGAGGGGAATGGTGTCGAGGTGAGGTGTGATGACCTGAATGGGATGAATGCGAGGAGCATCTGGTATGAAGGGTGGTTGGTGGTCGGGCGAGATCGATCGGTGTAATGGGTTTTTGTTGTGGCTGTAGATGGTCCTGCATGGTGGTAGGTGAGGCCACTGTAGAGCTCTCCTACTGATGATGTGAGTCCTGCAAAAGGAAAAACAAATACCTTGAGCATAAAAATGGTAGAAAGGTGAAATGTACATGTATAAAGAAATAATAAAGTAGAAATAATAGATTCACATGGTGATGTGCTTGGTGATTTACTTCTAATACTATGTGACACTCATGATGGTGACTATGTTTATGCATCATGCATTGAATGCATGAAGGTGCAAGATGTTGATGGGTTCAGGATCATTAAGGCCTTCAATATTGGCTAGATGATATGCTCTCGAACCGTATTTGTGTGTGATAATAAATGGGCCCAACCAGTTTGGGGCGAATTTATCATGCTGCTGGCGAGGTTGACTTGTGATTTGCTGGTTCTCTTTGAGAACCAAGTCACCAATATTAAATTCATGTTGATGTACCTTACTATTGTAGGCACGATGAAGGTGATCTTGATATACTCATGTGTGCTCGATGGCATGGATGCGACGTTCATCGAGGAGTGTTAGTTGATCTAGATGAGCTTGGTGAGCAGTGTCATCGTCAATGAAATATTTCATAGATATCCGTAAGGAGGGTATCTCAAGCTCAAGGGGCATGATAGCTTCTACCCCATAGACAAGTGAAAAAGGTGTTGCCCTAGTAGGAGTATGGATGCTCGTATGATATGCCCACAAGGCTAGGGGTATTTGATTATGCCAGTCTCGATGAGATTCTGCTATAGTTTTATGGAGAATAGAACAGATGGTTTTGTTCGTGGCTTCTGCTTGGCCATTTCCTTGAGGGTAATATGGGGTCAAAAAGCTATGGTGTATGTGAAATCTATCACACAGGGCTCGGACAGTCTTGTTTTTAAAATATTTCCCATTATCTAAAATAATTTGGGAGGGAATTCCAAAGCGGCATATGATATGCTCCATGATGAATGCTACAATTTTGGCTCCTATAGTTTGGACCAGTGGGATGGCTTCGACCCACTTTGTAAAATATTCTATTGCTGTAATGATAAATTTATGATTGCTAGAGGAAGCAGGTGTAATTTGTCCAATTAGATCCAGGCCCCATTGGGAGAAGGGCCACATGGACTGGATTGGTTGAAGTGCTTGGGATGGTAAATGTGTTAGGTTGGCATGTTGTTGGCATTTGATGCAATGTTTGACATACTCACAGTAGTCTTGCTCCATTTTAGGCTAGTAGTAGCCCATACGGAGGATGCGTTTGGTAATCGCCATGCCACTAAAATGGCCACCACAAGTACCATCATGGGTTTCTTGTACAACCCATTGTGATTCTTGCGGTTCTAGGCAATGCAAGAGTATACCATCATAGCTACGGTGGTAAAGGATGTCCCCCAGCAAGGTGTAGCGGATCACTCTTTGTTTAAAGGTTCGACATTGGGCATGGGGCAAATCACATGGTAGGAAACCTAGTTTGATGTACTCTTTGATCTATGAGAACCATGGGTCATGAGGTTCGGTGTTTACCACACACACACCACCATCGTCTATAGGTGGCTTGGGTGATATAGCAGATTGCGTAAGTGTATGAATGGATACAGATGTTGTGTTGGACATTGGGTTTTGTAGGATGAGGGACCCTAAGGAGGCCATAGTGTCTACAAAATGGTTTGATGAGCATGGCATGGCTTCGAGGTAATACCATTCAAATTGGGATAGGAGTTGTTGGGCGATTTTCTTGTATTGTTGGAGAACTAGGCAATTGCATAGCCAAAGTTCCTGCACTTGATTGACTATCAAAAGTGAATCACCTATGATGTGGAGGCATTTGATGTGCATAGAGTGTGCTTGTTTCAGTCCTAGGATTAGGGCTTCATACTCTGCGTTGTTATTGGTACAAGGGAAATCAAGTTTGAATGAAAATGGGAGTGGTTCTCCTTCAGGTGTAAAGAAGACAATGCCTACACCCCCAACGTGGAGACACCTAGAACCATCAAAGAACATGGTGAGGTCAGCCATGAATTCTGGTTCGACGTATTCCTCATCTTCGGTTATGTGAAAGATGGAATCATCGAGGAGTTGAATGAGTAGGGGTTGATTATCAGTTATAGGGGCTTCAGCCAGTTGGTCAACAATGACTTGCCCTTTGATAGACTTTTGAGATATGAATTCTAGGTCAAACTCGGTTAGGAGCATGATCCATTTGGTTGTGCGTGAGTTGTGATAACTCTTGTTCATCATATACCATAGGGGATTATCTCGGGCGATGACAAAAGTTGTGTGGTTTAACATGTAGTGTCTTAACTTCTGGGTGGCGAATACTACTACTAGGCATAGCTTCTCCATGTATCCGTATCTCATTTCATAACTAACTAGTGTGCGGCTGATGTAGTAGATAGCCTGCTCTTTGTCGAGAGCATTCTTTTGAGCTAGGAGTGTACCTAGCACAAGTTCTATGGCTGAGATGTATAGAGTCAGTGGTAATTGTGGGTGCGGTGGTGACATGATCGATGGTGATGTAAGGTAAGTTTTGATAGCATCGAATGCGGCTTGATAGTTATCATCCCATTTAAAGTGTACTCCTTTTTGTAGGAGATGATTGAATGGTTGGCATTTATCTGATAATTGCGCTATAAATCTATGAATAGAGGTAATCTTGCCCTGGAGGCTACGCAATTGCTTTAGGGTGGTAGGAGGAGGCATCTCGATGATGGCTTTCACCTTACTAGGATCTACTTCAATGCCTCATTGGGAGACAATGAATCCTAGTATTTTTCTTGATGTAACACCGAACACACACTTTTTTGGATTGAGGTGCACGTTGTGTTCTAGTAGTCGATCAAAAATCTGATGGAGATCTTCGAGATGGTCAACACATTTCTTTGATTTGGCTATAAGGTCATCTACATAGTCTTCCACATTTTTGTGCATTAGATCATGAAAGATGTAGGTCATGGCTCGTTGATAGGTTGCCCTAACATTTTTAAGGCCAAAGGGCATGACCTTGTAGCAAAATGTCCCCTAGGGTGTTGTGAAGGAAGTTTTGTGTTGATCGGTTGGGTTGATCCTAATTTGATTATATCCAAAAAATCCATCCATGAGGGAAATCATTTTGTGACCTATGATGGAGTCAATGAGGGAGTCAATGTTGGGTAAAGGGAAGTTGTCTTTGGGACAAGCTTTGTTTAGGTCATGAAAATCTGTGCAAACGTGAACGTCATCGGATGGTTTGGGGATAGGGACCATGCTGGATACCCACTCGGGATAGTCGATGGGTATTATGAAATCAACGTCTAGGAGCTTTTGGAGCTTAGATTTTACTATCAATGCGATAGTTGGATGCATGCATCGTAGCTTCTATCTTACTGGTTTGGCATTGGGATCTAGTATAAGATTATGCACTACTACGACAGGGTCAAGTCCCGACATGTCTTTGTAAGACCATGCGAACACTTTTATATACTTGCATAGGAAGTTCATGAAGGTGATGCGCTCCTCGGGTGAGAGGCTAGTGGCTAATTTGAGGATGTGTGGATTTTTTGGATCATCATCGATGTCTACATCGATCGTGTCCTCAATGAGCATGCGAGATCCATCATGCAACTATTCAGGGATAGGAATGAGATTGAAGTCGTCAATGGCCTCACTGAACTCGTACTCATCATCTATGTAAATGCCCATGTGATGGACTTGAGGGGTTTGGGATGACGTGGATGAGGAAGGGGCATTTGCTGCCCATAAGATGTGAGGAGAGAGAAGAAAGTCTCCAGGTGCTGGTATGTGTGAGATGTGTGCTAGATCGATAAAGTTTGGGTTTGGGGTATCGTCTCGAATCTGCTGGTGGTTGTAATGGAGGGGAGAATGTAAGTCTACCTCAACCATGTTAATCGATGTTGTAGGTGAAGTAGGTGGGGTAGAATCTGGTGATGGAGGTTGGATAGGTTGTGTGCATCCTAAGAGGCTCAAGGGAGGTCATAGGATGACTGGTGGTGAACGAGGATGAGAGGCTACTCTCTGTAACTATCTATGTATAGGCAGGAATATAGGCAAGTGTATCGATGGTGGGTCAGGTGGAACCGGGTCTAGCTCTATCGGTGGTGGATCAGGTGGGAGTGTGTTCTAGCTCTATTGGTGGTGTAGCCAGGGATAAGGTAGCAAAGTGTTCTACCAATCTCTGAACATCACAGAACAAGGAGGTATCGAGTATAGGAGATTCTTGGAAGAAATCATAGGGGACGGTGATGGTTGATGTGGGTGAAGGCGTGTCTTCTAGCATGTCCATATCAATGTACTCTTCCAAGGTGTGTGTTGGGCATGGAGGAGGATGTAAAGAGAGATCTTGGATCTCATATTCTAATGTATAGATGGTGGTTGGGCGATAACCTAGGCCAGTTTTTTCGGTAGGTGATCGGACACGAGGGTTAATGGGTGTACGTAGCCCTTGCTCATAATGGCCTAACCCAAACCCATGCCAATGAAAGCATTGTAGGTAGCGCAAGGCAAATTGAGGGTTGGCTAGGTGTGTAATTGCATCACCAGAGCTAGATTGTGGTGGTGAAGAAGTTGGTGAGGGGATCGAAGAGTCTACTCCCGCATACACAAAGTTGGTGTGGTTTTTAGGACTTCCTAACTATATGATGGTTTTGATAGTCAACATCGAGGCTGAGGGATAGCCAAAATCTTGGGTAGATTGGATAGGGGTGTCACATACATGGGTATCACGTACGTTATAGTCTCCTAGGCCATTGTTTGTCATGAATATGGATATGCATGGTGTGGCATGCTCTGGTGATTGGGGTGGCATATCCAAATCAGATGATGAAGGAGAAAGTTGGGATTCCCTAATGGTGGTAGCTGAAGGGTGTGGAGGTTCATCCGAGTTGGGTGTTGGTTGTTCGGGTTCATGATGTTTGGTTGTTGTGGCTTGAATAGGCTATTTGTTCTGTGTAGGGGATGGCATCGGTGCAGGTGCAGGGATGCATGGAGATGTGAATGTCTTAGGTTTTGGTCAAAATGGAAGAGGCGGTGTCTATGGTGTAGGAAGGATAGGGGCTTCCATATGCAA
The DNA here is from genome assembly GCA_028583015.1 of Wollemia nobilis. Taxonomy (NCBI): domain Eukaryota; kingdom Viridiplantae; phylum Streptophyta; class Pinopsida; order Araucariales; family Araucariaceae; genus Wollemia; species Wollemia nobilis. The sequence continues at coordinate 15,147,627 of JAQPPZ010016947.1, read as the reverse complement.
GGGTGGAGGAGGTAATGTAGTCGGTTGTGTGATGGGTGGCAATGGTGGTTGCGACACCATGGGTGGAAATTGGAATGGTAGAGGTTGGGAGGATTGTGGAGGCCATAAGAATGGTAGTGAGGAAGGCATGGTATCAGTTTTAGGTCCCTCGATAGATGATGCTAATGGTGCAGATATCGAGGCTTGTGTTGTTGATGAACACTGGGATGTTGGGGTGGAAATTGGGGAGGATACCGATGCTCCTACTGACTGGTGAGAGGATACAAGGAATAGTTGGGAAGATGAGAATGAAGGCACAGGGGGAAGGTCTATGACATTACAAAACTTAAAGGGGTCTCCATCGGCTGGGACACAGTGAACAAGTCCATTGTGGACATACTTGAGGCAATGGTGCAATGTGGATGGGACACACTGCATGTCTCTAATCCAAGGGTGACCAAGGAGAATATTGTATTGCATTTCTCCTTGAATGATGTGAAAGAGGATGGGGATCGTACGGATGCCTACGTGAATGGGTAGAACTATGGATCCTATGGTAGGTCTCATGGAACCATCGAAAGCACGTAGGTCTAGGGAAGGTGTGGCAAAATGTGTTGGAGGGAGGTGTAGGTGATGCAGGGCTACTATGGATATGATACTGATGGATGAGCCCATGTCAATGAGTACCCACTTGTAGGTAATATCATTGATATTAGCTTGTATGTGAAGGGGAGGATCGGCTCCTTCACCAACGAGTTCCGTTATCTCATGGTCATGGAAGCTAATTGAAGGTTGAAGGCATCATGGGATGTTCCCTATAAAATTGACAAAAGCATTTGTGTCATGTGTCTCTAAGTCAATGGAATGTAGGATGTCATTCAATGCCTCATGATGGGGTTGAGACTGTTGTAGGAGATCGAATATGGATAGCCATATGGGGGCATTGCATAGTTGATGGGTTAGACTACCATGGATGGTAATCACATTTTGAGGTGGTGGTGGTATGGTATTAGGCATTTGGGGTGTTTGCGGGGATGTAAACTGGATAGGGGAGAAATAATAGGTGTTGTCTGGCATGATGGGTACCGTTGGTTTCTCGTAGTAAGGTTGATCATGCCTACTACTCCATGTGATGGAGGATCATATTGGACATTGTTGACTTGGTGAGGTGGTGTTGGAGGATTGTTTGGAGGTCTAGGGGGATTGGGTCCTCTGTGATCTGATAGAGGGTTTTGGAAAATTCCTAGGTTTTGGTTCTATGGGGCTAGAGGGTTTGCTACCTGAATAGTGCCCCTATCGATTAGGTCTTGAACTTGCCCTCAAAAGGAGTGACATGAATCGATATTATGGCCATGCTACCTATGAAAGGGATAGAAGAGCTACTCATTATAGTCATGAGGCTTAGGTGAATTTGGATCCAATGGGTGGATCTCGGGTAGAACAAGATGGTTGCCCTCATACAATCTATGGAATAGGGTTAGTAATGGTTCAGATAAGGGTGTAAAGTTGCATGGTGGACCCTATGGGCGCATGCCATGGTATTGTTATGGTCGAGGTGGGGCAGGCGCATTAGCTTGGAGTGCTTGTGGTTGCGGTGTATAGGGTGGAGGAGTCGGTACTAGTGCTAGGGTAGCAGCTACGACTTGGTTGGTTTGTTGTGGTCATGGGTAAGGTTGATTCGGTGTGGGTCTATTGAAGTGAAAGTTGGAGTTATAGTTGGATTTGGCTCTCAACTTAATCTTCCCAGATTGGACCTTAATATCTTCGATCACTTTTGCTTACGAGATAGCATCTTCAAAAGTATGACTTTGGTGAAGTTGGAGGGATGTGGAAATGTGTTTGTGGTAGCTCTTGGAAAAGAGTGTCACAAGCTCCAAGGTGGGGAGGCTATGGGTGAGATCATGGATAATCGCTCTCCATATAGCAACAAACTCAGTAATGGGTTCATCGTCCACCTGTCGTAAGGCGTAGACATCAAAAAATGTGGTCTTTTTCTTGATGTTGATGGAAAAGTGCTCTAAGAAGGAATTGGCCAGTTGCTCAAAGGTGTACAGGCTATGGCATGGTAGCATGTTGTACCAATCCAATGCTGGCCCAGTGAGGGATAGGGAGAAGGTACGCAACATAAGAGGGTTACTACTATGAAGCTGGTAACAGGACGAGCGGTAGTTGCTCACATGTTCTCTGGGATCTTCCTTACCTCTATACTTGTCAAATTTTGGTATTTCGAAGTGATAGGGATAAGGAGGGATAGGGACTGATGGATGAACTGGCTCATTGCATAGTTCATCATAGCAAGGCTTTTGTGGCCCATAGCTAGAGGTGCGTAGGTTCAACATTTTGACTTCATCTCGTAAGAGTTGAAGTTTGGGTGTCATAGGAGTTGAGGGTTGGGCTATGGTAGGCTGACCCTGTGGATGTGGTGGATATTGGTATTGTTGTTCTTCACAATACTATGGGGAATACTATTGTGCCTGATCATGATAAGGTGGGTATTGGGTGACATGTGTTGTCGTGTCTATGGGCACATTAGGTTGTGGGGTAGGTGTCTGTTGAGGATAATAGTACTGTGATTGGGCAACATGTGGTTGTGGCATGGGTACTTGTTGGTTTGGAGCCTACTGTACTGGTTGGACCATGGGTGGTGATGACCAAACTGGAGGAGGCATAAAGAAGCTAGGTGTAGTTGGTGGTAGTGTAGGTGTCGGTGCTACTGGTGCTAGGGGTGGTCGAGATGAGGTATCAAAAGATGGGATCTGTCTCTGCCCTGGAGGGTAGGAAGTAGGGAAGCTAAACTATGTGGAATAATTTGGTTGAGTAGGTGGATAAGTTGTCGGTGTCGGTCCATAGGTAGGATGGATATGGGTAGTGGGAGCCTAAAAAGGAATAGGTGGTGGTATCCTAAAGGTCATCGTAGGCAAAGGTGGCTCCAAGGGTTGGGTGTCATACCCTCTAGATACCTGGGAGATAGGTGGGAAAGCTATTAAAAAGGTGGGATAAGCTACCGAGGTAGGAGCTTGGGTTGAGGGGAAAGTGTAGGTGTACACTCCTACTTGGGTTTGCACCTCTTGCTCCTGAAGAGGCTGTTGGGAGGTACCCTCAGATATGGTGAAGAATGGCTCTTGGGAAGAGGATGGTTGGTACTCTTGTGAAGAGTACGGGTGTGAGGTTTGAGGGAATGCTTGCGGTTCCTACTGGGTAGGGATCTATTGTGTAGTTTGGAAGGATGGATTCTAGCTTCCTATAGTGGATGAGGATGGGTCAGACACCATTCCTATGGTAGGGGTGAATGATGCGACCTCAGGATGGGTACGGTTTAGAAGGGAGGAATCATTCTCAAATAGGGATTGAGATAGATTCTGGAAGAAGGGATGTGCAAAGGTGGGTGAAGTAGGCATGACCTCCTCATCTATGGTGAAGGATGGAGGAGATTGTCTTGGTGTTGTGTAGATCACATGGTCATAGAACGTGGTCGGTGGATTAGGTGAGGATGGGGCTGAAAGGAGTGGGTAATCTTCTACGAGTGAAGTAGCAAGGATTTCACTCAAAGTTGATGTCTCCTCATGAGGCATCATGTGTGTGAATTGTGCATCAGATTCTATGCGTGAATCAGATGTGTCTATAATCCTCTCCTTCATGATCGAAGGAGTAAGAGTGGACTGACTAGAGGAAGGGGGAGGCCATTCCTCCATAGAGCGTGATTGCTCACGCGCTCTACTACGGGTGACCATAGGCATAGTAGCATGTGTAAAAGGGGTTTTTAAGAATAAACCCTATGTGATGTAGACTCAAGTGTGTCTAATGTGAGTGTGAAGTAAGTGGCATGTTGTGGGTAGCAAAACAATATATAGTGCAGTGTGTTGAGATCGGTCTGTGATCATGCAAACAATGGTAGACCGGAATCAATTCTAAATGCTGAGAAAATAAAAGTGTTATGTTCATTTTGTGTGTTGTAATGTTGATACTCCCTATGTAGAATCATGGGTAATGGAGTGAATACTCTAGAAAATCGAGAATGTCATCAATATCAAACCTCCTGCAACACCCAAAGATGCACATGATAGAATGGTACCGCAACGTGCGAATGGTGACCTGTATGGAAGGTGCAGTAAAATGATATCCTAAAGGGGTGGAACTCACTATGCTGAAGCGAGTTCACAATATCCTCTCATGAGAAGAGGTGGCACTGTCTGAGACCTACTACCGGCATACCCATGCTTTCGCTTCACCCTCGGGTGGGCTTAGTCAAGAACGATAGTTACCAATTCCACAAATTATACAAGCCTTGTGGATGAAGGCGCTAATCCTGTCCCACTCTGTAGGTAACCACTGGTGATGAAATCCAGGGCCCAATCACAAAAGTGGGGGATTTTCTAGTGATGAAATCTAGAAAACCACTCCTATGGGGCTGCTAGGTGTCTAGGGGGTGAGCTGATGGAGAGTGCAACTCGATCCACACCAATCTCGAGCGATGGATTGGGGATGAAGTCCAATCTCACCACTTGTTTAAGGTACCACGTGAGTGTGTGTGGGTTTGTGTTTTTCTAATGGTGTTTGCAAGGTAAGAAACTAACTAATTGCCTTTTCAAAAGAAAACTAATCCTAATGCCTTTTTGAAAGCAAATGATTAGATAGCTTACACTCTTTGTAAAGAAATGGTCTAGCCTAAATGCCTTTGTGAAGCAAACTAATCTACTTTGCAAAACATAGAAACATGCAATCCAAATGTGTGTGGAGTAAAGGGGATTATGAAACCCTAACTTGAACTTTCAGAATGCAAAATTCTTTCAAAAATGTAAGAGGGGATTAGAAACCCTGATTTTACTTTAGAATGTAAAGTTCCTTTTAGCAATGGAAGCTATGAACGAAGGAAGAACAACTTAGGCTTATGCCATATGCAAAAATAAAAGACAAATGCAAATTTATTTGAGAAATAAATTTTGTACACTTGTTGGAAAGTTGCAGGTCCTAAAAATTTTAGAAACCCTAATTCTTTAACCACTTTGCAATGAACCCAAAACTAGGCCTAGTAATGGTCATTCAACTAGTCAATGTATTTCTACTTCCAAAACTTGCAACAAAGGCAAAAAAAATGAAAATACCTACATTCTGATGCTAAGGGGGGTTTTCTTGGCCCTTGAAGAGATCACCCTAACTGATTTGGGGTTTTTGAGGCTTCTATGCTCAAATCACCACCTGAGGGGTGAATTTGACCCAAATCGTGACCTAAGGGGTGAATTAGGACTGGTTCATGGTGGGGGTGAATCAGGTTTAGAGGCTTCAAATCAGAAATTTGATGGCCTAGGATGGTTCCTAGGGCTTTGGAGGTCTCTATGGAAAACATATTTGGTACCTGCAATACACAAAAATAGAGGATAATGTCAGATTTACAAAGAAAATGAATCTAGCACTATCCGTTGTGGGGGTCCCATCGGGCGTGCCAGAATGAAATGACCAGAAGTTGACATTTGATCTAACAACAAGTAATAACACAAGTCATTCAGAAATATAATGCTTTATTCATGATAAATTTGATATGGGTTACAAATAGGGTGAATTCCCCTTTTTCCTTTCATGAATACACTATAGGCCTGATGCCTTCTTCTGATGTCCCTCAATGTAGGTGGGCTTCTTTGTATGTGGGCCACCATCGGGTTGCTATTTGTTGGTGTTCTTCTCCTTCAAATCTATTGGATAACCTGAAAGAAACTTGCAAGAAGGGGTCAATACGTTGGGGGGCTTGCCTTAGTCAGGCCCCATATTTATAAAGATGAAATGACTGTAAAATCATAATAAAACATGAAATAAACTATGCAAAAAGTAATAATATAGCAAAAGGGAGCTTACCACCCAAATCTGGAGTGATTTGGGGCCTGTAGACCCAATTCGCCACCCGAGGGGTGAACTGAGGCCAGATTCATGGGGCAAGGGGCGATCTGAGCTGTGATGCCTCTTCTACAAAATCCTTTCTAGTGGGTCGACTCCTAGGCAGCTAGGGTGCCTCTGTGTACCATTGAAATCTGATTGTGTGCATCAGGAAGTGACTGTTCAATGTTGGCTTTCCATTTTAGTAGAGTAACTATGCTTTGTTGAATTTGGGAATCAGACTTAATTAGGGGTTTGGGACCCATTATTTATAGGCAAAGGCAAGGTGCAGGGGGGTTAGATAGACTAAACCTAGGTTTGATTCTGACTAGGGTTAGGTTAAGAAATGCAATGTGGCAACATCACATTCCTTATGAGAAATATCTCATCCTCACACATGTGTGAGGATGGATTAGGGCTAATCCTGATTAGGAGGTGCTTAAGCCAATTTAAGACATGATTAAAGAAATATCTCAACAAACCCTAATCTCACACATGTGGGAGGATATGATTAAGGCTAATCAAGATTAAGGGTTCTTTTAATCAAATTTACCCTAAAAAGGTGACTTAAGTGAAGTCAACATTAAATTAGAATTTGGGAATTGACTTATTAATTGTTTTGGTCAACTAATACCCCATGGGGGCCTCAATTGCATGTGAATAGACCGTCGAATGATATCCCAATGCGTCAGATGTAATTTGGAAGGCTTATGAGGGTTTAGGACCTGAAATCCGATGAAGTAGTATATGGGAGTCTACACGATGCTATGACAATCTATGGCGATCTACGCATGACTACGCATGACTACAATCATCTACGTATGACTACGCATGACTACAACAATCTACGCATGTCTAGGATGATCTACAATAGTCTACGCTGGTCTACGATAGCCTAGGGGTACCTAGGATGGCCTATGTAAACCTACAAGTGTCCCCAGAAGGATCTACATGTACGTAGGTATAGCAGTGTGCAAATTTTGGGTGTCTACATTATCATTTTGATATTCCCTCAAAAATCATTCTAGACAATGGCAAGTCTTTCAAGAACAAGGATTTTCAAGCACTTAGAAAGAAATGTAACATTCAACACATTTTTTTGACTCCTTATTACCCACAAGAAAATGGATAAACTGAAGCTTCCAACAAGACCTTAATTGCTATTCTCAAGAAACTTATCAAAGAAAATCATAAATATTGACATGCATAATTTTCCTTGGCATTATGGGCTTATTGAAAAAGCATTGACACACCTAAAGGGGCAATGCCATTTTCATTGGTATATGGAACCAAAGCAATCATGCCTCTTGAGCTTGAGATACCCTCCTTGCAAATTTATTTGCAAGAATTCATAGATGATGACACTGCTATACAAGCACGTCTTTACCATCTCACACTTCTTGATGAGAGGTGCATCAATGCTTTAGAGCATTTATGAGTTTATCAATATTGCCTAAAGCATGCTTACAATGCCAAAGTTCATCTATGTGAATTTCAAGTAGGTGATATTATCCTTAAATAGAACCAACAAAACACCAATACATTGTCACATTTTTGTGATAAATTCACAGCTAATTTGTTGGGTCCATACATTATTACGCAAAGAGTGGGTAATGGTACTTATAGGCTTGCCAGTCTAAAGGGAGAGAAAGAATCCAAACCACTTAATGTTATACACTTGAGATCATTCTATGCATGAATTTATTTATATATATGTATATATATACATGGCTAATACACAAAAATATTTGCATACATTTCATTCATAGCATTACATTTCCTTTGCATATACACTTCATTTAAAAAACAATGCATTAACACACACATTTCATATTGCATTTAAAATTTCACAAACATTGCATTCACACAAATTTACATTTCATACATTCCACCACATTGCACATTTCGTATTAGAGATTATTTATTAATTTCAATATCTTAATTGGTCTAGCAAAAGTCATGTTGCCTTAATCAGGGTCACCTTCACAACATAATTCACACAATTCCACCAAGTCAAATTGCTATTCATACAAACTACTTTTTCATAAAAAGTCTTAGGTTTTTTCAATCATTCAACCATTCCTAGTGTTTTAAGTAATCTCCAAAATACATGTTGAGTTCCTTTTAGGACCATTACACATATACAATAAGAAAATCTTGAGTTTTGAGAATTGACTCCAAAAAATTCTTGAACCAAACACAATTTCACATCTTAAAAACATCTTGTGTCAAAGAGGGATAACACCATACTTGGTATGAACCTCTAAGGGAAAAGAGTCATCCTTGCTATTCCCATAATGCAACATAATCCATAAGAATAGTAGTTATCATCACTATCATAGTTGCTTCCAAATCCAAAATATGGAGTAGTAAGGATAGGATAAAATTCTCATCATACTTAGGTTGAGAATCTGACTCCCCAAAAATATAAATATTTTACATCACACATCACTGATCATTAGGTTGTAAGGATCATACTACATTTCCAGTTAGACGGTTAGGTAGTCATCCCTAATACTTAAGAGATCAAAATACAAATTGTGGACTATGGAGTTAGCCTTCACTAGAACTATAGACACTTTACTAGCAGTGGAGTACACTCATATGTGGTAACATGTCTCTTTAAAAGTGACCTCTGACCGCACATAAGGAAAAGCTAACTTCTTGGTCTCATCCATAATAGGTTTACCCAATTTACTCAAGATGAGTTAATGAACTCACTTGCACACACATTGGTTCTTGATTGCCTCGAGTCATTACCATGCTCTTGATTCGGTAAATTAATTCACTACACACACATTTGATCCTAGAGAGATTAGACAATTTTAGTAAGTTTGTTTGATACCACTTGTATATATGAGTCTCTGCAAAACAATCAGTTTTACATATCAACATCCATATATTATTCTATATCAACATCCATATCTTATTCCATATCAACATCCATATCTTCTTCAATATCAACATCCATATCTTCTTCCATATCAACATCCATATCTTCTTCCATGTTAACATCTATGTCACTTCATGAGTCATCCACTCTACATTACACCAAGTTTGGTGCCCCTAATTAAAAAAATAATTCTAGAAAATGGACAAGCAAGATCTAAACTATAAATAATAATTAGAAAAATTTGCATTCCATACCTTGCATTAATCATCTATACATTCCATACCTTTCATTAGTCATCTATACATTCCATACCTTGCATTAATCATCCATACATTCCATTTTGCATTAATCATCCATAACATATCATATGCATTCATCATCCATATAAACATGTATTCCACAAAAAGCATTCACACAAACACATATAACAAAAAAGGTAAAATCCATGTATATACATGTATAAATATCGCATATACAATAAGTGCCAAAAGGCTACATACAATAGAGCACCAAGGCTCATATACAAAAAGTGCATCTAAGCACTAGCTACATCCTCCAAGAATATCCCTATGACCTATGAGGATACCTAGACCTAGAGCTATGCCTAGAATCGCTATGCCTAGAAGCCTCGAATACAAATGAGTTTCGAGGATCAAGAAGTGGAATATGATGTTCCATCAACCTATCCTCCAAGGCCTCGATATACCTATATCGAGACTGAAGGTGCACTATGTCAACATTATAATGATCCTCTCTCTATAGTAGCTCTACCTGGATCCTCGTGATCCTCTCATCCCAAGCTATCACCATCACATCCTGCTCTGCTACCTACTACTATAGCCTCGATCATTCCTCCTCACTCTAATCTGGAGGTCCATCCGGAGTCTCCTCCACATCATATCCATCTCCTTCACATCATATCCATCTCCACCATCTCCTCCAATCATGGGATCCTGCCTAACCACACCCTTAGTCCTCCTCCTTTGAATATCTAATTAAATGCATCACTGTCACTTGGGGGTCTCATGGGTCCCTTCATCATCATCCTTAGCCTCATCCCCACCTCTACTAACCACTACTCAAGGTAGTACCTATGGTGGTTGTGTAGTGAACCACACATCGTACTCTATGGTAGTCCTTGCATCATCCATATTCGAGAGATTCATATACTCATCATCCTCATAGATTACCCTCAATGGTGTAGATAAGCAATTAATACGTCCTTATTTGCTGAATCAATTTTGGTATTGTAAATGTATGCAAAGTATTTGATGAAATATGCGTGCATATATATTTAATAATGTTGTAAAGTGCAATTTAATATTATACGTAAATAATAAAGTCACGTAAAGTCATATTAAGTCATTTATGTCGGCTAAATCAGCTACTTCATCTTGTGGTGCAAATGATATATAAATGCAAATCAAATGCAAATGAAATATAATTTGAGGGTAGTTACAAGGTAGTTGGAACATAACCACTTTGTGGGTGTATAAATAAGCACCCCCTCATTCATGAAATTTTTCGTTCACTCATAGGAGATGTGTAGATAGTAAGGAGATAATGCAGGGTGATTGATATAGCCATGGAGATTAATCAGCCTAGGTTTTGCAGGCTATATTGTAATACTGAAACTGTAATGATGTATCATACATACTATTGCTAATATAAAACTACTGTATTTACTATATCTACCATTGCTACTATAATTTTTTCATTGCTATTTTTGTTATTGCTATTGTATATTTCTATGTATTATTATTGTTATACTATCATAACTACAGATCTTTAAATTATTTAAGTGGAAATGGAACTATTGTGAGCATGTAAAATTCATTTCTACATTTGGTGCCATTGCTATTACGAAGTTGGATCCAATAATTGGTGACATGAAGTTCTAAAACCTAAAACTCTTGGAGGTGAGAAGCACACAACAAATAGGCACAATAGTTGATAGCTAGGAGGTGTGATGGCTAGCAACAGTTGATGTCGGGTCAACAGAAGTAGACGGTTAGTAGACCTAATAGCTAACAAGATTCTATGGCAAGAAGACCCAATGGCTAGTAGAACCTGATAGCTAGCAAACCTGATGGCTAGTAGACCTAACATCTACCAGGACCTAATGACTAGTAGACCCAAAATCTAGTAGACCCGATGGCTAGTAGACCCGATAGCTAGGAGACCCAATGGCTAGCAAGACTCAATAACTAGAAGACCCAAATACTAGCAAGATCCAATAGCTAGCAAGACCTGATGACTAGTAGAATTGATGGATAGGAGACCTGACATCTAAGAGACCTGATGACTAGAAAGACTTGACAAATAGGAGACCTGATGGCTAACACACCTGATCACTATGCAGACCTAACATCTAGCAAGACCTGATGGCTAGAAATACCTGATGGCTAGCAAGACCTGATGGCTAGCAAGACTTGATGGTTAGCAATACCTAACATCTAACCTGACTTGATGTCTAACCTACCTAACATGTAGCCCAGTTTGCCTAATGTCTAGTTTAGTCCATTTGATGTCTAATTGTCTAACGTCTACAACAGTAGAATACGTATATCAATTAGAGTAGATTCCAAGAGTAGAGAAATAAGGAGGTGATCGACACATTACTGATAGAAACAAAAGAACAGGTACAAGGGCCACCAAGAGTCAAGGAAAACATTAATGTAAGGAATACATTGAGATGTTGAGTGGATGGTAATACCTGAACATGTGGCAGGAATGTTGCAGAGGAGTGCAGAGGATGAGAGTCATGAACCAGAGCAACAACACATGAGAGCTTAGGAAGGAAGACCAAAGCCACAATGAAAATCCTAGTGAAGAAAGTCACAAAGTAAGGATGCACAAGAAGTCAAGAGAAGACTATTTGGTGCGAGTAATGGTACCTAGACTAAAAACACCCGATGAAGAGCAACATAGCAGAAACCCCATCAATGGAAAATGTAGATACCTAAGCATTGGAGAATTTACCACGTTTCATAGGAGAAGGGAAGGAAGACCCTATTAGGCATTAGAGAATTTTTTGTATGGAGTGGAAAGCGATTGGGTAGAACAATAAAGAATATTGGAGGAGGTGGTTTCTTGCAATATTTCAAGAATATGCAATATAATGGTACATATACTTACCGCAAGTTAATTTCCAGACATGGGAAGAGTTACGTGATGCATTTGTGGAAGAATTCCAATCATACGATACTAAAAAAAATTATAACATTTAAGGAGACGAGGAGTCTGCTTGTTATTACAATCAAAGGGTGAGTAGATTGTTTGACTATGTGGAGAAAGGCCACTCATAGGAATCAAAGATTATGTGGTTCATAGATGGAATTCTCCCCATGTATGAAAGGAAATGAAGACATTTCCTCCAAGATCATACCAAGAGGCTTTGGATTATGCCTTGAATTGGGAAAGAGATACAAAAACCTCATCAATGAAGGAGACTCGAGCAACTAGATCATGCAGTCAGATGACGACAAAGAAGACATATGAGGTGCAGACATTTGAAAAATATTCTTCTAATGTGGAGACATCTAAGGTGCAGATATCTGAGAAAGAGCCATCTAAAAAGAAGATTTCTAAGTAAGAATTGGTTGAGGTAGAAAATTTTTAAGTGCATCTATCGAAGGAGGATCCATATGGCAGTTACCCGTCTAAGGAATCTATACATCCGACATGTTACCCATCTGAAAAATTCTACCTATATGAGATGTCTACACTTACTCGTATAACTTGTTATCCTAGATGTCTAATCTATTGTCCTAGATTTCTGGTATCCAGACATATAATATATTGTCCTAGATGTCTAGTGTCTAAACATCTAATATATTATCATAGACGTCTAGTGTTCATACATCTAACTTGTTGTTGTAGACGTCTAC